>CM069527.1:94817500-97317500 GCA_035773235.1 Eospalax fontanierii | reverse complement strand
AAGATGCCTGAATAAAATAGGTAGTAACCTATAAGATATAGATAAAGGAAAGTACTTTCTAAATCAAGCATTATTTGCTCAGAAAATAAGTTCAACAATCAACAACTACAAAGCTTCAGAACAGGAAAAGAAACAACCAAGGCAGTGAAGTGGAAACCCAGTGAGTGGGAGAAAATCTTCAACTGCTAGAAAGTCAACAGAGGATTATTATCCAGAACATAAAATAACTCACACACAAAAAAACAATAGAAACAAGAAAATAATCAACTCCCAAAAAGATGGGCTATGGTATGAACCAGAGAATTCACAAATGAAGAAAAAATAATGTCTAAGCAACACCATAACACATGCTCAGCATCCTTAGAAATTAAGAAATTAAGGAAATTAAGCTAAAAACCACTTTTTGTATCTTACACAGACTGGTTAAGATTAGAACATAAACATCAAATTCTGGAGAGAATGTTGAGAATGGAAAATGCTCATTTTCCTTTCCTGAAGGTTAGAAAGCAAACTCCTGCAAAAACTATGCAAAGCCATGTGGAAAACTCTCAAAAACTAAAAATGAATCTGCAATACAATCCAGTTATACCCCTGCTTGGCATATACCCTATGAACTCAACCAACTCTTAAAATATCTGTGCATCCATGTTTGTTGTTTCTCTTTTTACAATAGCCAAGAAATGGAAATATCCTAAATTTCTCTCAACTGATGAATGGATATTGAAAATGTGAATCATTCACACACTGGAGTTCTACTCAGCAGTCAGGAAAAATGAAGTTTTTCAACTTGTAGGTAAATGGATGGACCTAGAAACCATTATTTTAAGTGATATAACAAAAACTAAGAAAAAAAGCAATGTCCATTATTCCTCTCTTGTGGATCATATAGCATCAATAATCATTATATATAAGCATATATGTTGATGTAACAGAAGAAATTAGCTAGAAAAATAGAAAGGAAACACAGAGGCATAAGGAAGGAAGGCCCACCCGAGAGGGATAACTGGAAACAGATGTTGCAAAGGGGGAAATGGGGAAATGAAATGGGGTGTCACATGACTGATCTTCCTTCTGCAAAGAGGAGTTGCATGTCCAGCTGCACCTGCCTGCTTGGTTCAGAAGAAGCAAACTTGACTTTTGGTGTTCCATAGAAAGGAAGGAACCAGGAGAGCCAGCTACCCTTCACATCCAACCAGTGGCCTGAGTTGTACATGGAGGGACAAAGCTGTGAGTGGAAGAAGATGGGAGAAGACTAACACTTTGCCATCCTGGGTAGCTGGCAGCACCTCAAGCAGGTCCCTGCAGAAATAGAAAATTTGCTGTGTGGACTCACAGAGCCAATTGCTCTGTGAGTAAGCCCAAATAAACTCTGCTTTCCCTAGTTTGGTGAAATTACACCTTGTTTTGTCCTCATGGAGAGGACAGGGTTATACACTGCTTGTCTCACAGAACGAATTTTAGCAACAATTGGTTAGTCAATGGGATCTGACAAAAACAAAGAATGATTTGGGGAAGAGCAATTATGTTCCCTCTTATATGGAGAAAGAGACTAGCAACAGAAAAAAGCAGGGTGTCAGGAAAGTGTCCGCAGAGGAAATTTTGACCTGTTGGACTATTCCCCATAGATCTGGTTTGTGTAGCCGCAGTTGCATGGATAAGGCAGTGTATAGAGAAATGCATAACTAAGGTGAAGCCACCTAGGCAGATTAGGTGAGGTCATGGAGTGGGAGGGGTGGAATGCCAGGATGGCAGTCCACTTGTAGGTGGTATGGAGTGTCTCATCTGCTTGAACAGTGGAATTTGCATGTGATGGAGATGGTTTGACAACAGCGGAGGGGGTCTACAGCTGACTTTGCACACCCTGGGAATAGCGCTGAAGTCACTGGACAGCTGTAGAAGTAGTCTGGCAGCAATTTCTGTGGTAAGAAATCTGTCCCAAGCAAGGCAGTAGCCCTGTGTGAGACTAGAGGTTTAGGGGAGGAATTGGAGCAAGGGAGGGAGAGATAAAAGACCAGGCTCTTCTACTGGGCTGTGATCTTACTGGTAAATTAGACAAAAGAGAAAAAGAGCTCGCAGTTTTACCATGCCAGTTTTTGTGTCTAGGAGGTGGAAAAAGAAAGTCCAGATTAGATTGACAATACAAGGCTTATCCTGGGACCCCTCAACCTGGAATCCATGGGAGAAGACAGATAGTGATGAGGAAAGAAGCAATCCAGGAAAGCCTAAAGATGCCCTTCTGGTTTGACCTTTAATACAAAGAGCAGAAAAATCCATGTTTCAACATGCATATGGAGGTCTTAACAAGTGGAAGAGTTTGGCAATCAGAGGATACTCAGCCCTGGAGCTGTAGGAACTAGGGAAGACTTTCAAACAAGCAGTGAAGGAGTCCTTCATCACCGTGTATGGGACACGGGAACTGAAGATATTAGTTTAAGAGTTGCAAAAGAGCTGTGCAATGTAACTACCTATCCCTCTTTGGGATGTAGGCTGCATAACCTGAGGCAGTGCAGGGAGAATCAGTCTCTGATGGACTGGCTTGTATGAGCTGTAGAGATACTTGGTTATCACCAGTGGAGGTTCCCATGGAAATTAGAGGGTGGAAGACAATAGAAGAGGGGACAGGAACTACAGAGACAACTAGGTGTGAGGAAAATAATGTATGGTGTCCAATCAGAAAATTTCTATTTGAATTTAAGGCAAGTTCCTCAGGGAGGAAACAACTTTAATCCTGAAAGATAGGTTAACACCCAGTGGTGGGGGAAGATATAAACCCTTGTGGGGAAGCCAATGCAATTGTTTTGTAAGATGGATATGATGCCAAACATCTGTTTATATGCCCAGGGATTAGGTTATTATAGCAGTCAGAATTTGTTTAAAAGTTCCTGGTTCTTTCTCTTTGTGTTTATATAGCAGAAGAAATACTGCTGAGATGGGCCAGCAGTCCAATGAAGACAGCTCAAGAATAGGTCCCAAAATTCAATGTCTCACCACAGTGAAAGAAAGATCGTCCTACATTTATGTCATCATTTCCAAGATTTAGGGAATCTTGAGAAAAGGATGGAGAAAGAATATAACTGCCCTAGGAAGGATTAGTGTGCTGCATGAATTGGTCCCTACCCTGCCAAGATGGACTGAGCCCTCAGCTGCATCTGCCTGCTTGAATCAGCACAAACAAACTTGACTTCTGGCAGTCTGAAGGAAGGGAAGACCTGTGAGAATCAGCAAACCATCCCAACCAACCAGCGACCTGAGTTGTACATGGGGGAAGGACGAAGATGTGACTGGATGAAGCTCGGAGGAGACTAGCCCCTTCACTTTTTGAATGGTGTTGGTAGTTCATGGGGTCCCTGTGGAAATGTGGAATTTGCTGTATGATATAAGTAAAGCCTCCCTCATCAGCCAATTGTTCTGTAAGTAAGCCCAAATAAACGGGTTTCCAAAATTGTATTTTGGTGAAATTTGACTATCTCTGTTGTTAGAAGCCTTGAGAGGAGGGTGGGGCTGGACACCACTTGTGTCTCACAGAAAGAATTAGAGCAATGTGGTGATGTTCAACTGGGAAGGGAGAAAGTAACTACATACACACAACCTTAGGGGAAAGGAACTCAAAAGAGGGGTAGGAGACAGGTATTATGAAGGGGAAAATGGGAACACCTAAACTGGAGAGGAAGGAAAGACATTAGACAGGGAGAGAAAGGGGGAGATACATAAATTTTGGTGGCATAAAAAGTCAGAGGGAACTCTATTAACTCAAAACATCCCATGAAAAATATACATGCCATTTCTGAACATTACTGTGTCTGTATACCTGAAGGTTATATACCAAGGACACAATACTATACAGAAGAAACCTCCTGTTAAGTTGTTGGCCAGAGTTGTCTAAGAGACTGCCAAAATAATAGAGACTATGACCACAGCCCTGGATTACCTACCAGCTCTTAAAGATAAGAACCTACTGCAAAAGTCAGGACAACCTTCGTACATAGGACTTGAAGCAATAGGTCATGATGCCTTCTCCATGAAGACTAGCTCTCATAATTCTGAATGATTCTATGCAACTTGTTAAGGGAGGAAATCAATCAACAGTCTAGCTCTCTCTAAAACCTTGTGGTTATTAGGTTTTAGACTGGCACAACAAACTACTTCTATTGGTGAACTCGTGTCACTGTTATGTAGTGAGTAATCCGCATCTATCCAATTGGAGCTAAAACTCTCTCAGTGGTAAAAAATTAATAGATGGCATTGTGAATATAGCCAAATATACATGGCTAGGGAGGTCACAGACCCTAGAGAAAACCCGAACTCTGTCATATACCTAGACAGATGTCATTTCTTATTATATGCTAAATATGGATCCTTATATTTCCAGACAAATATATCATATACCACTAAAGAAGCTTGTTTTTGCAAAAGATGAAGACTTACAAATTCCACAATTTGTCATACACAGAGAATCTATGTCTGAGAGAAGCCAAGTCCTAAGTTATACATCTATAGTAGAACCACTCCACATAAAGTTCATGGAACATGGTACAGAGAGAATACTATTACATCCCTAAACTCTCACCTGCTACAATTCCTCATACAACTGAGCACAATGCACTCCGAAAGTCAAAACTGAGTAAATTTTAGAGAATTTGAGACGGCAGAGTGTATGCTCTGGTAAAGGATTCCTATATTAAACCACCTTTGCCACAGGGACCATTGCAGAAGATGGGGATAAAGATTGTAAGAACCAGGGTAGGTGCAGAAACATAAGTTAACAAAGGCTTTCAAGCCACTGGAAACTTGCTCAAATGAGCTTGTACAAAGCCCATGCCAACTAAATCAGACAAATCCCAGTACAGAACAAGGGAGATAAGCAGCAGACCCTAACCCTAGCCAAGGAACTTTTGACAATTGATAACCTTGGACTGGGTGAGAGGAGATATTCAAAAGAGTGACTCTTGATTGGGTGACTAGATTCCTGTGGATGAACTTTCACCTGGATATAAATGCTTGATAAGGTAGGACTTAACATAAATGATAGAATTCTTGCAATCTGGTCAGAGGGCTAAGAAGGGGGAGGAGTGGGTCAAAGTTTGCTAAAAATGCATTATACGAAGTGCACAAAGCTCATTAAAATATTTAATAAATAAAAATTTGAGCACCTCTGCATCACACAATAGTTCATGATGACATTTGTGTTTTATTTTGTTTCATTTTGCATCATTTAAGTAATGTTTCATATGGGATTTAAATATTCAAACGGCAAGTACTTGGGGAAAATGGTGAAAAATCTTGTATTAAATAGCATCAAAATAACCAGTTGTCTGCCTAATTTATTTTCAAATATTTTGAGACACCTCTGTATTAAATGTGATTATGGATCCAAGAGTTTCTATCACATAGTATAATATATCAAGTCATAACAAAACTTTTTCAACTTTTATTAGAAAGTTTATGAAGCTGAACTACAGAAGTCACTCACAACATGTTAGTTAGAAAAATATCTTCAGGGAGCAAGGGCCTTCATATCTCTGTACTGGTCGGCATGAGTGTGTACTCAGTAAAGCGTTTTAAGCATCATTAATACCAGTACAGCACACATTGAAGTCGTTTTTCTTAAGTGTTGGCCTTCTTGACATAGCCCCACTAAAAAATCATCTCCATTTCTAACAGTCAATCCATCTTCCAGAAATATCTCAGAAGGCTCATCCATCATTTGTATGAGGGATGGTAAAAATCTCCATTCTTTTTCTCCCATAGAACAAAGGTATTTTCATGGACTACATTTTTTAAGCTCTTTAATAACAGTGAGGATCTATGGTTCACTACAGCTCTTTCCATGGATTGCTGCTCTCATCACAGGAAATATAAAAAGCAGAAGGTCGAGTGTGGAAAGAAATGGGGTCCTGGTGCTTGGAATGACTGTGGCAACTCTTCATTATCCTTAATAAGCCAGAGACAGATGAAGGGGGGATGAATGGGATGAATAAACACTTGGAGATTCATTCTCTCCCTCTCCCTCTCTCTTCTCCTCCCCTCCCTCCTCCTCTCCCCCTCCCCCTCTCCCTCTCCCTCTCTTGCACCCCTTTCTCATATGCATTTACAGTGCATTCCTTGCGGCACAGAAATATTTCTAGGTGGGACATTATTTTCAGCACCACAGATTAGATAGCTGCAATATGCTCTGTTTCGAGTTCTCTTGGAAGTCCTCCCAGAAGCCACAGATAATGCATAGAGCAGCTGTTGGAGATCGTTAGCATAAACACATTTGACTTAGCTGGAATTCTGAATCCTGGAACTAAACTATCTATATGAGTTCAACATTTAGATCAAAAGCTATGACATAAAAAATTAATGAAATATTGAAAAATAAAATGTTTGTGGTGTAAATTTTGCAAATATAATTACTAAGGATCATTAAATATGCTTTGTATCTAAAAGACAATGGATGAAAAGCCCTAGATAAAAGAGGAAATTCTATGAAATTGGGCACTGAGGTAGAGCATTATTTTATAATGTGAGCCTTACTGTCATGCTTTTCATGCTTTTGACATAAACACACACACACACACACACACACACACACACACACAAGTCGAGCATAGTGGTTCAATGACATCACCTGTGAGATGTCTGCAGCATAACTGTGAGTTAGAGGCCAGCATGGAACATAAGTGTTTCCAGATCAGCTTGCAACAAAATGTGAAGCCATCCTTGAAAAGTGAAGAGCAGAGGTATATCTCAGTCATAAAGACTTGACAAGAACATACAATCTGAGTTGAATCCCTGGAGTGATGGGGCTCTAAATCAACTAATATTAATAATCCTAGATATACAAATAAATATGTTGTGGTATTCACACATTACATTTTCTAAGATAATATTCAGATTTTGATCTAAACAAATTGTTATGTTACAATAATTTTGAGCTTAAAATTTTTGAAGGAAAATCATACTAGAAACAACAGTAAAATTTCTAAATGAGTTTTCAGAAATGTATTACAAAAGACAATTCTGAGAAATGTTTTATTGAGCAAAAGATAAATCTGAACAACTTAAGGTAGTGAATTCCTCTATAAATCTCTGAAATGCAGATACAAGTTTTTCTATAAGTAAAGCTATCTTTTGCAAAGATGTAGAACTCAGGGCCTCGTACATGTTATTTAGCATTATGTCTCTGTACTATACCACCACCTTTAAAAATATTAGAGAACAAATGGAAGAAGTTTTCAGTAGATTATAAACACTTACTCTAATCAAATTTAAATGATGCAAAATATATTATTTAATAAACAAAAATTCAATTTTGATAATATAAAGATCTATGATTTATGTTTAAAAATTTTAATTATATTATTGTAATTTTGCGAATGAATGCTTTGACTGCATATATGCAAGTTAACTATGTTTATACAATGCCCACAGAGGTCAGAAGAGAGTGCTAGATTCCCTGAGACTGGAGTTACAGAAAGTTATTAGACATACGGATGTTGAAAAACAAACTCAGGTCCTCTGAAAGAGCAGTCAGTGATTTTAAAGCAACAGCCATCTTTCTAGTCTTGTGATTTTCATTTTCAATGTGGAAATGTGTCTTATTTCTTTTGAGTAAAACAACAGATCATTGTCAAAATAACAAGTTTAATTCATAAATCCATGATAATGAGGCTGAATATGTCAGGATACTTTGGTTAAAGTAGGGTCTTTAGAAAATAATTATAATTTTTACTGTGCTAAATATTTGTAAATCTTATGGAAAATATTGAATCACCAGTATTTATAAGAAAGTTAAGGTAATATATTTTTACTGACAAATCTAATTATAATAAAAAATTCTGAATCATTTCTAACAAATATTTAGAAGTAAGTGTAGATCTCCAGGCTAAAGTTTTTCAAAATCACATTTTATTGTAGGACAACTTGTCTGTGTTCTTTTTCTTAGAGAGTAGTCTTATTGTAATTTTCTATGCTTTTTCACTGATTTCACTTCAGATAGATAGAAAGATGTAAGTCTACAATTCTCAACCTATCTTACTTTGTAAGTTTTGATATTTTTCTAGTAAGCAAATATCATTTTGCTAATTAGTTACAGGCTAATTAGTTAAAGATTGGACCTCAAAGTACCACTAATAAAATAAAACCATACAAGTATCACTCTATGTAGGAGACAGTGATAAATTGACAGATTTATATAATCATTCACTTCTAATCTAGACTATTAAGCCTAATATTTAGATATTTGAGTAAATTTTTATATCACAATGGCCATTCTGAAAATAAAATGGTATTTTGGTGTCTCTCATGAGAAAGAGCTGGCTGATGACATCATAGAGACTCACTACTGATTTTTTTTTTATTTTTTAGTCTGTAATTTGTTCAGATCCATTACTTTTAAATTTCATACCCGAAAACTCTATTTATATCACTCCCTGCCTTCCTTGTCCCTCTCTAGTCTTCCCAAGTCACCTTCACTCCCTCTCAATATGATTATCTCTTCCATGATTATTGTTGTTACACATGCATACACACATTTTTCACTCACACACGCATATGTTCCCACACACACCACATACACATACAATTTTTTGAATCCTTTCAGTGGTGTTCAGCTGGACATGGGTTTAGGACTGATCATTTTGTTTCAGTTAACCTATCATAGAACTTGTGCCTGGATAAAACTGATTCCCTCTCTCTCTCAGCATCGATTGTTTGCCTGAAGCTTTTCATTTAGAGTTGAGATATTTCCCCATCCACACTGACAGATCCACTGGTGTCATTATGAAGGTCTTATTTAGGAACCATACTGCAGAAAATTCATGGGTGTAGCTTCCCTCTTCCTTCTAGAATAGACTAGTAGCACGTGTGCTGATCTTCTGGCTCTTCTTTTTGCCCCCTCTTTCTTTATGTTTTAGGGACTTAAGGTATAGTGGTTACATTGGAGATATAACAATTAAGGCTATGCAACACTTGGTTGCTTTTTTATGTGTTTTATTCAGTTATATAACTTTATTATAGTCTTCAGCTGCTGAAAAAAAAGACTTTTTTTTGGATGAGAGTAAAACTTACAATTATCTGTTAATATAAGATGAAATATCCATGTACAGTGAGAAACTATATTGGTTTGTGCGTAAGTGACAGGAGTAGATTCTCCTTCGGGGTTATGTTTACCATACCATACATGCATTCCCTCTGATGAGTTCACCTTCAGTTTAATTAGGCAAATGTTGCTTACTGTCAAGATAAAAGTGCTATCAGAGATATTTTTCAGGGCCCATCACTGTTATGTTTGAAAAGCTTTAAGACTGGGTAGGGTCATTGTTTGGTTTTCTTTCTTAGCAAATTTCATAACGTTTCTGATATGTAAGCTAGTCTCCTTAAAGGAAAAATATAATTAAGTAGTATTTCATCAGTCACAAAATCCTTATACACATGCTATATAAACCCATGCAACATTTTGCTTTGCTTAACTAATTCTGTTTATATACATGTCTTATCCAGGGACAGATATTCTGCAGTCTCTTATTTTCTACATTTTGGCCATTGTGTCCATTGCTGTCTGTTGCATCAGAAAGTTTTGCTGGTGAGAGTTAAAGATGCCATAGTATTCTCTCTATTTCCTTTTCTACTATATTCCAAGATCATTACCTGTAGAGGTCCATTATAGATGTGCCAGTTAGGACAGGGCATCTCACAGACACTTATTCTTTGAGTGTGAACAATTGTGGAACTCAGTGATAGTCTTCATATTTTAGAAAAAGAATCATGTATGCTGTGTGGTGACAGCTATATTTGGCAGTAAGTATAACTATCTCTAAAAAGCATTTAGGAAGAATTTATGTTTCTAGAATGGTGTGACAGAATTAGCATTTTTCTCTAGGATCTATATCCTCTGAAACGTTAAGAGCTAATCTTCAAGGGGGGGGGCTTTAAATTGGGAGGAATGATGTAAGTTTAGACAGGGAAAGAGAGAGATGCTTAGGTAATGTGTAAAACCAGAGGGAGATATCTTAGCCCAAAAGTCTACTGAAATATTTGTATGTGAGTGTATGTGCATAGTTGAAGTCCACATAATAAGTAACAGAGTTCCAGGCAGGAGAAACCCCCACTTCAAGCTGTTGTTCACAGTTATCTAAGAGAATGGAGCTGGAACTCACTGAATAGCCCCTTTCTGTTTGAAATAGGAGGCTATAAAGATGAAATTTAAGCAAAGGTCTACCACAAGGAAAAAGTCTTGCAGAAAACTGTGAGTTCAGAAGAACCCACAGCAAGGGTGATAGCATGCACAAAACCTATTCAGGTGATACAATAAGATGCAATCATAGACATGACATGGGGAAGTAGATAAATCCAAATCCAACCTATGGAAATTTTAGCAGTTCATGACTCCTGGGAGGGAAATATATATCTTACAGGGATGGAATTCTTATATATATTATTATATATAAGAATATATAATATATATATTATATATATATATTATATATATATATATATATATATATATATATATATCTTACAGGGATGGAATTCTTGATGGGACCAGTAGGTAGACTCACACTGAAGAACATTTAGGGAAACAAATCAGACTTTATAGATCATATCTTATAAAAAATAGGACATTAAATTGGATGGGGTAGTGGCTCGTGAGGTGCAGAGTGGGCTGAGGATCTAAGACCCTCAAACTGTATAAGAAAAAATGCAAAAATTCAATTAGGAATAGTCAATTAAAAAGATGAAATTGATTGAAGAGGAAATTATATCACTATTTGTCTTTGAATTTTTATACCACCAATGGTAAACGATAACTGTAATGAGAGTATTCCTGTCTATATATAAAAATGCAAAAGTGTGGTAGATTTAAATGTTTTTTCTAATATTTCACTGTAATTAAATCATATTTATAATCATACTCTTGGAGTGAGTTATGCTTTGGAAGTACTTATGTGATAGCTTTCATAGTTTGGGTAGCATTGCATGTGAATCTTGGCTTACTCAGTTGAGCTTGCCTTTTGGTTTTGGCAGCCATTGTGAAAGGTCACAGAGTAACTGAAGGTCAAATACAAAATGAACGACACTGAGCAATGTGTCCACATCTGTTCTCCACATACAGCATATAGGATGCAACAGAATTTCCAAGGTTTTCCAAGAATTTCCATTGGCAGTTAACCATCTATTCCTTTTTGTACACATTTGAAATAGTAATTATGACCTTGAGTGTCACAGATAGTAGACAATAAAATATAGTGTTGAAATAAGTAATTAAAATTCTATATGACACAAATTGAAAGACAGAAAATACACAGTGAAGGTAGGACAGGATTAAAAAAGAAATGTTAGCACATGCTTGAGAGAAATGTGCTGCTTTAGAATTTTACTAAAATAAACAGAATAATAACATTAAACATAAAGGTACAAGAGGACAGTTGTGGTGGCGTGAACCTTTAATCCCTGCCCTGGAGGCCAGTTCGTTCGACATTGTGACTTTCAGGCAGATATAAATAGGGAGAAAAGAGTGTCTAGATGTGGATTTAACAGATTTTTCAAAACAGTTACTATTTATAGGAATATTTGCTTAAATATTAATTAATATTAAATAATAATTGAATATTAAATATTCAATGAAATCTCTACTAAAGATTAGAAGGTATTGTTCCTGGCCAATCAATAGGGTCTTGACAGATAGACATAGATAGTAGAAATAGAATTACGTCATTTGACAAACAGAAATTGAGAATTTGTCAGATAGAGTATATTCGATAAACCTGACCACTTTTTAATTTGGAAGTAGTTATAACATCTGTGCTAGTCAGATTTCTGGTAGTGCATTACTCAGAGTTACAGGTCAGAAGATCTGTAATTTGAAATCATCCACAACTTCATATAGAGTCAGAGAGCAGGCTAGGTTACATGAGATATGGTCTCAACAATCTCCCACAATACTGAAGAGCATTAACTCATAGGAAGAAAAATATTTTGACTAATAACTTCAGATATTTCAGGAAACTATTGGATGGACTCATTGTTTTCCAACTCTAGGGTCCCTGCTAGATGATTGTGGATGTACAAGACGGAAGAAATTTATCAGTTTTTCAGTCAGGGAGCAGAAAGCACAAAGGTAGGACTGAAATCACACAATTTCCTTTAAGAGTACACCAACTGTTACCTAAGAATTTCCCACTAGAACCCCCACCACATTAATGCCACCATGGTGAACCAAATTTTAACACATGACTATTAGGCATAAATTCAAAACACAAATTATAGCAATTATCTGCAAGCTCCCCGTGACAATTATTCTAACATTGCCCAGATGTTTATATTCAAAGTGTCTTTAGAAACCCAAAGCAATTTCATGTATGAGCCCTTTTAGAAATAACAGATGGAAGAACTTGCCTGTGTAAAATGCAATGGTGGGCCAGGCACAGAATAAGCATTCTTCCTCTGAAACAAGGTATGAGAAAATAATAAAAATGGATCAGAGTGAAGCAAGATGGAAACGATACAGACAAAATGATTCCTCAGTCTCTAAATGTGGTTTCAGTTGCACACTGTGGTGTAAAGTCAGTTCAGTGGCATGGGTATCCTTACTCACACAGTACTGCAGCAGACAAATCCTCCAATGGACAGGTTTGAAACCTGCTCACAGATCGTCTCAAAGGTCTTTCATTTTCCATAATTCTTCATTTGCCTCACTGGTTTCATTCCACAAACCCTTTGTTTATCCTATTTAGGTACTGCTTAGAGGAACTGAGACCTTGAGTAAAACTATCTTCCCATAATTTCCTTTGAACTAGCCATGTAGAATATTATGACCCCATAACTGATTTACTCTCCTTAGTCATCATCAAACAGGTAATGTCAAGATCTGCCATTAATCTTCAACCAGTTCTGTGGTATACTGGGCTTTGTTCTCAAATAATCCCTGTCCTGCAAAGTTCTACAAACAAATTTACTTTTGTAACTTTGTAATAAGATGGATTTAGTGATCTTGTAGCTTTCAGAAATTGTCTAAAGCATCTGTTTTCCTGTCCTAGAAAAAATATCAGTTGTTGTTACACAATTTGAACTATATGAACATCACCCTCATTGGCTCCAAATTTATATGATCTGTTTCTTGACTAACTGGAAATTTCTAAATTTTCCCATTTTACTCATTTTCTTGCTATCTTTTACTATACTTTTGTCTTAAAAAACAAACAAACAAGTTATCTAGGTGGTACTATACTTACATTCAAATTACTCAGAGAATCTTCATTTCTCTGTAGAATAGCATCAGCCCAGCCCTTAAACTCACCATTTCTGTCAATGTTCTTTTTGTAGAACCCTTAGTAGGAATACTCATTAAGTTTTGTGTAATGATTTTTGTAAGTGTCATTCTCCTGCTTTTCATAATACCAATTCCTCCCCAAGAAGCCAATGTCCAAGGCTCTTCTACATCTTCCAGAATATCTGTAAACAGCAAACAGTCCCATCTCATCATCGGTGCCAAATTTGATCCATTTTGAACCTGAGGCTGACATTAAACTACCGTCACAACTAATCTGAATTCTTTTTTCTTGCAAAGTCTAAATGTTTTCCTTAAAATATTTTTATAGAGTATGAAAATTTCAACAATATAATTTGATCATATTCGGACTAACTCCCTCATAAGAATCCTCCTCTTAAGAACCCTTCACAACTTCATGTCCTCTAACATTATTAGATTTTTAATGATCTAGTGCGTCTAATTTGTGTCCCCTGAATGTTCTTGGGTGTGGCTCCACCCCTTCAGTAGGATCAATTAATAAATAGAGCACCCTTGAAGAAAATAGACTCTGCCTTTCTCAGGACCTATCAATTGCCAATAGTTCCTCAACTAAGGGCTGAAGTGTCATGCTCACCTCAATCATCCATGCCAGATTTGTAGCTAGTTGTGGTACAAGCTGTCATGTGCACTGTGCATTCATATACCCAAGTTCCTTGTTGTGTCTTTAAACAGGTTCCTTATATTCATTCACCACTTCTGGCTATTCCAATTTTTTGACATACTCTTTTACAACGATCCCTGAGCTTTGGAAGAATTGGTGTGATAAAGGTATCTTATTTATGTTTGCACATTCTGAGATCTTGTTCTCTTCATCTTGACCAGCTGTAGGTTTCTGTTTTGTCATTTCTTGCAAATAGAACCTTCCCTATGAGAGGTTAGAGAACACAAATCTAAAAGCCTCAAACTCTTAAAGATTCCACAACTTCCCAAAAATAATGCTACCAGCTTGGGACCAAGAAATCTCCTTTTGGAGTTTTGGTCTTTTCTTGGTCATGACCTTTTTGCTGTGCCACCATTCATCCCTTTCAGAAAAGTATTGTTTAAAAAAACCATTTTATATTGGAAGTGTGTAATTTCTTGCAGTTTTTCTAACCCACACTAGGATTATGCCTTAATAAAGAAACAGATCAATTTTTTGGCATTTTAAGGCCAAGAGCAGACCAGAATTGTTGAGAACTTATTCCTTCAAATAATTCTTGGAAATTGTGTTCTTTTTTATTGAATAACTGTGTAGTTATTATAGAATATCTCAATCAAACATAATCATTCATCTATCCCCCACTAGACCCCTCCATAGCACCCGAACTGGAATTCATACATTCTTTCATCTGTGTTAAGTTCTATTTTGTTGTTGAGAAAGGGCTTTGGTCCTTATTCATTGTAACAGTATCTCTGGTATAAAATGAGGAAGCAAAAGTCAAACTCTTATTTTATTAGAAGGTCTTGCTCTTTCTGAGGCATACACTTGGGTTAACACACAAGTAAACACAATAATTAATAGGTGTTATAAATTTCTTTTATTGCTTTCAGTGAGATAAGCTTGCTGTTTGCAGTGCTTTGATGCACTGATATATAAAATCATGCTTCCACACATTCATACACTATCTTTCTTTGTAGGGCAAGGAAGTATCCTGAGGGATTAAGACAATATTATGTGTTTTATTTTAAAAACAATTCTATATGAATTAGAGTGTTGATTCCATGTCTAATGATATGGAAAGATCGCCTGAATTTACAAGCACTAGTTATCCAGAAAGAAATCGTCTACTCAGGTATGAAATATGTGTATAATTGTATGGAGTAATAATTCATAAGAAATGGCACTAGGTATAAACATACACATGTGTAATACATACATATGTACTTATGTAGGCACACCATAGTCTACATAGGATAGATAGAACAATTGATCAACTGTCTTTAATAATTTGATAATTAGTGAGGGGAAGAGGGGTTATCAATAATTAAAGAATCTCCTGCTAGACATAAGTCTACCCATTATTAAGGGGATAAATCTTTTTGCATTTTGTCCTCATTCTTGTTCTTATGCATGTTTTTGCCTCAGTGGGGGAATCACCATTATGGGATGATTTGTGCTCTTTATAAAATTCTGACATTCTAATACTCAGGTGTTTGGAATTACACTTCTTTTAAAAATAGCTTTCAGTATTTGTAATAATTTTAAGATGAGGAAGTTAGGCCTTTAGGACTGACAGAACTGAATAAAGCTGCTTTACAAAGTGATAGTCTTGGGAGAAGGTACTTTCTGTGTCCAAGTACCCGAAGTACATACCTTAACAACTTCAACTCCAGACATACATCCATCTGTTCACACACACATATACAAAGAAAGAGAGAGAGACAAAGACAGAGAATCATATATCATGCATATTTATTTATTACAAAAAGGATTATGCAAAAAGGAATTTTTGATTCATTATGATTCTAAGATCTATTAGCAGCCCATCAGCTAAGGGTCAAGCATTTCCTGAGGTAGATGGTGTCCTGCCTATCCTCTGATTGATATGATCTGATCATTAACTCAAAAGTCACAAGAATGTCCATGTAAATTTTTCAAGGATACTCTACTTCCACAAGAGTGAAGAAAAGAGCCTAAAACAGCCCTGGGCCATTCTGGACTCTTTTATGATATTTCATTTGCAGGGCATTCTGAAGTTTTTCTGGAAATTACAGAAGAAGAAAGAGAAGACAAACTGGCTTAGCCAAGCATAACAAGAGATGATGCGGAACACTAAGCTTCTACATGATAAGAATTCCATCCCATGTAAACACATGGGAAAAGGTGGTATGGTCTAAGAAAAACATATATTACAGATTTTGGGCTCTATATCAATGAGTTTCTGAGGTTTTCAGCAAACCAACCTAGATTAGAAAGGGTCTTGACTAATGTATTAGAGATAATAAGGCAAGGACATAGGTTTGGTATTTGGGCTTTTGCCCTCCAAGTGTATGAAATAAATCATGTGTGCTGTTTTAAGGTCCCCTACCACTCAATTTGAGGTTAAGCTACAAGAAGTAAAGGATGCTGATTTTCTCTTCCTGGAGATATGTTTAACATGGGTGGGATTAGAGATTCTGAAATTCCAGGAGTTGTACGTCATCCTTCAACAGTTTTTTTTTCCAATATGTATTTAGCTCCAGTATTCTCTGCCTTTTAACTAGAGACTAATCTGTAGCACATTTTAATGAAAAGTGACTATTAAATTAAAATCCTAATCTTTGCAAGTCAGTCACTGATGTTTTTCTATGTTGATTCTTGTGTACTAGTGAGTTCATTACTGTCACTGATGAAGTATTCCTTACTTTCGCAGGAAGACAGTAGGTGAAAATTAAACATGCAGTAATCTACAAATTATCCCAGCTATTAAACAATTGACTTACCAGATACTGTAGTAATACATACGGTTACATAGGATTTGTTCTCTTCAGGTATATTTGCTCAGTCTTTTTGCTTGATATATCACATCAAGGTATAAAACCTATTAAATCTTCTTCTTCTACTACTCTTACTTTCAAATTACAATCATGTAATATATGTAATTGCTTCTTGATTGAATTTGAGACTTCATGCACAGGAGTGAATATGTGTGTGGATCATAGAACTTGCCAAAGCCTATCCAAATGGATTGAGGTCACAGAACCTAAAGGGTATCTATTACTGATAATTTGCCCAATTTTCATGTCAATAAGCTACTCTCTAAATATGTGTGTTTATATATATATATATATTATAGCTTCCAGCTTGGTCAGAGAAGTTTTTTCTCAGGGAACAATTATCAAAGTAGGAATTGATAGCTGGTCCAAGTGTAAAGAATAAATAACCTTTCTGTCACTTCTCCAGGGTCCAGGGAATGTCATAAAAGAGGGTGTGGGAGAAAAGGTAAGACTCATGGGTTTGGGAAATATGATTAATTCTGTATAATTTTTAAAAATCTTTGCACAATCTTTCTATCACACTTCCTATACTTACTGCTTCTGTTGACCACTATTCTACTTTATATGTTTTGGTATATACTTATTGAATTTTTGTGCATTTCATACAAAACATCTTAATCATCTTTATATCCTCTCCATTTCACATCCTTGCATAGATCCCCTACTGTATTTCATGCATTCTCTCATTTATATTAAAGTCTTCCAAGTTAAATTAGTGTATTCTATCATCCCTCAGTGCAAGTTCATCTACCACTGCCAGTCAGCTATCTAGAATCACTCCCTTAAAGAATATCAGTTCACCCCAACACAGCATTAATAAGCTGTCATCTGCAGTTAGTCATCTTCTAAGACTGGGGCTTTTCCCCAGGTCTTTGCTATTTTATGTGTCACATTTATGGTTACCCAAAATTAGAAAGTGGAGTCAGAAAGGAGATGCCTGGAACACACTGTTGGGTAAGTTTAAGCCAGATTGCAGCCTCCAGTTTCTGTGAGAGGCACTCTCTCCAAAATTAATATGAAAAACAATACAAGAAGAAATCTGATGCTGCCATCTTCATACACATGTGTACACACATGCATACACATGCATATGCACACATTGCTTTAAAAGTTCAATATATACCTTGAAGTTTGTATAAATATCAGCCCAACACTCTGGGAGAAATAATTGGACCATTGAGTTCCTT
Source organism: Eospalax fontanierii (assembly GCA_035773235.1). Classification (NCBI taxonomy): domain Eukaryota; kingdom Metazoa; phylum Chordata; class Mammalia; order Rodentia; family Spalacidae; genus Eospalax; species Eospalax fontanierii. The sequence goes on along the minus strand of CM069527.1, from coordinate 97,299,566 downwards.
CAAATCAAAAGTTACTTATATTTACATGATTGGTGAAATCTACTTTGCTACCAGAATAATAACCAATCCTCTTTCCTATATTATCTGCAATATCACACACAGCTTTTGGTTTTACTAGAAAAAATAGTGTCTTTTATTCTAATTTTCCCTCATTAATTCCTTTGGGCTAATTTCTGCTCTGAATTAAATCAAACCTTAGGTTCAACGAAATACTATATTTCTTATACAGCATTCTTAATTTTATTTTTCTGTATCCCAGAAGAATCCTGGATATTTTATATTTTAGAATAGATATTATTTTAGAATAACTAAATTAATTAAACTAAACTAAACTAAATTAAGCTAACCTTAATTACTGTTGTTTAAACTGTAACTATAAACCTTACATTGATTCCATTATTATACTAGTGCAATACTTTAGTATACCATAATATATATATATATATATATATATATATATTCCTATTTTATGTATTCAAAGTAATTATTTGTTAAATATTTTATTGTTATCCACCATGTGGTTTTGGGGATTATTACTTGGATCCTCTGGAAGTATATCAGGTTCTCTTAACCACTGAGCCATCACTTCAGCCCCTCAAAGTAACTATTAAAAAGCTTATATAATGGTAAATTTTCCTATACTATTTTATTAACCAATAGTCATTAATTTCTACACGATGTACAATAAGACACCACAATTATTTATTGAATGATTGTGTTAGTTTTTTACTTAGACGTCCATGAAAATAAATGATCTATTTAAATGATTTATTTTCTTCAGTTATAATACTATACTATACATATAGTGTATATATATATATAACAGATATAATACAATAATCCACTTGAGAGAGATACACAATGTCTATTGAATGTTAAGCTTCTGGGAGCCATTGCTATTCAAACTGTATGTTCCTTCCATAAGCATTAAGCTAGAATTTAAATATGTGACTTGTTGCAAAGGCTGAGTCCTTACTGGACAACAAGGTATGGAAGTCAAGATGCCAAGAGATGTTCATCTTTCAACAAATGGAGACTTCACATTAAATATTAACTTAATTTTCAAAGGCCATATTCATTTTATTGAGATAATGCCAAATGAGACTCTCATCAATACAAACATGTTTTATTAGGCACAGACCATGAAAGCAAATGCTCATAAAAAATGTATGTTGAGAGCTGAGCCTGCTTCAGAGGAAACCAATTATACCTGGAGATGATAGCAATGACTTTATAACTACTATCTTGTTATTACAATACAACTGTATCTTAATATTTAGCTGCAGACATCTCTAGAAGGGGAAAACTGTTTAAATATTTAGAAAGACATTATGCATAAGTCAAAAGCTAAACTAGAATCAAAAGTTCAACTAGAAATGTGTACAATGAGGCATGATATTTCTTAAACTATAAATCTATTTTGGCCTAGAGGAGTATCATGTGATATCCTGACTTAGTAGTTTTTAAAAAATGCATGTATAAGTGGCATAAAGATAAGCTGAGTTTTTGTGGATAATCACAAAGTTCAATTTATAAAATATAGACCTGTAGATTTTCTGAAATACTTGTTGAAGGAAAATTCCTTAGAGGAGTAGAGCTGTTTATGTGACCCATTTCCTTAATGAAAGTAGTATGCTTTCCAATATATAAATGCTCTTAAAAATCTAAGAAATAGAAATTACAGTTGTGAAACAGTGCAAAGTATTATGAAATATAATGTATGTATAAGCAAAAAATATGCATGTAATAGTATAATACGCTCTTGTTTCTTTGTCACCAGGGTTTCATGGCTTTTAAACAGCTTATTGAAACTGAAGTGTGGTATAGATCTGAAGAGGATATTGAGATCTCAGATTCTTATTCCAAAAAGGAGTCACCTTTGTATTCATTACAACTTTGACCAGATGAACTCCTCTTACATTAAAAATGTTAGAATTGGGCTGGAGAGACGACTCAACAGTTAAGACTACTGCTGGCTCTTGCAGAAGACCCAGGTTCAATTCCCAGCACCCATATGGCAGCTAAAAACCATATAGCTCCAGTTCTATGGAATCCGATGGCCTCTTCTGACCTCCAGGGCATTGCACAATACAGGTACAATTATAAACATGCAGGTAATACCCTCATAGACACAAAATAAAAATAATAAAATATTTAAGAAGTCTGAATGTTTTAATTCACTATGTGTGTGTGTGTGTTTTAATCTTATCCCAAACCACCTCATATATATGCTCAAAATAATACTCAAACAAACATCTGAGCTCACTGTGATATATTTTATCACATAAAATAAAATTTGACAGTGAGTTTATCTTCAGAGGTCCTCTTGCCCTTATGAAACAATCTTCAGTCTTCATAAAGTTGTAAAGAGGGGCTCGAGAGATGGCTCAACAGTTAAGAACACTGACTACTCTTGCAGAGGACCTAGGTTTGATTCTCAGTACCTACATGACTGCTAACAATCATACATAATTTCAGTTCCGGGGGATCCAGATCCAGGATCTTTGACCTCTGCCGGCATTGCAGGACACATATACACTCAAAATATGCAGGCAATACACGTATATACATAACATAAAAAATTAATAAAATATTTTTAAATATAAAGAAAAGAAACCTAGAAGCAATTAATAAAAAATGGAATATGGACCTTGTACTAATAACAGCTCAATATAAACATATGCTGAATATCTATATTCAGTTTTTTTTAATTCACCAAATAAAACTAAATGCTACTTATGTTCTTATAGACAACAAATAGAAAATTATTAGAAGATAACAACCATGAGCTTCTCTATGGCACAAAACATTAAGGAATTTTTTGGGCAAGTACCTGAGTTATCACATATGGCTTGTGTGTCCTGAGGTTTATGCTCTCACACTGTATGAATATTAACCTGTGTCATGACTAGAAAACAACCATAGGTATGTAATATCACTTCTGAAGCATACTATCATATAGAATATTAGAGAAGAAAATAATCTTCCAAAATATGAGAACAGTAATAGAATCCATAAGAGAGAAAGTTCGTGAGTGTGAAAACAGGTGACCTGCAACAACGACAGGGTAGGAGTTTCCTTTGGGTGTACTTTTCTCAGAAGTAGGTAAACCTTGTGACAACCATAGCTCTGACTGGCATATTGAATGCTAAGTCACAACTATTGACCTCTGACACTGATGAGTGCCTAATCTAAAGAAACAGAGAAGAGTAAATGTAGAACTTCAGAGTTATTAAGTTCTGTAGGAGTCCGTTATTCAGCAGTAATTCACTAAAGACAATTTTAGAAGTGAAGGTGTCCTATATCTCAACAAGCACCTACATTATGTGCTGACCTTGGAACTGGATCGAGAAATGAACCTTGGAGACCTCAGAAAGATGTAAGTGAAAATTGAGGGGTTTTCAGTAAATAAAATTTGCTGTGTGGTGGCAGTTTGTGAAGCTATTTAAGGAAATACGATAGCATGGTATTAAGAAAACTTGAATTTATAGCTATCCTGAAAACTGACATTTACCTGCAAACTTCATAATTTGGTTTTATTAAGATCTGAGTGACATTCTGTTGTGTACATGTATCCACCTTCGTTATCCATTCATAAGTTGATGGAAATCTAGGTTATTTCCAATTTCTGGCATTTATAAAATGGGCAGCAATGAACATGGATGATTAGATATTTCTGCAATGTGGAACAGCGTCTTTAAGAACCCCTCCCCTTCTGCACATAGACTTCCCACAGGACTTCATGCATTTTGTCATATATGTTAAGGCTGAGTGACTCAAATTTGTATAACCAAATGTCACTTTTTGAACTGGAGCTTGTTCATGATATCTAGATCATTCCCTTAAAGAGGACTGATTCTTCATAATGCAGCATTGAATAGCTGCCAACAGATACTTGTCTAAGGTTGGGGCATCCTGCACATTTCCCTAGTTCTATCCTGGTCTTTGTCTGATTGAGTATGTATGAGTCCTGAACATGGTCACCATCACTAGTGTTCATATGATGGCTTCCCAGAAGTTTGGAAGATTTGTCTCCTTATGGTCATGCAACATCCCCTGGCTCTTATAATCTTTCTGACTTCTCTTCGACTATGATCCCTGAGCTATGGGTGGGTGACATTTAATAGAGAAATTATATCCAAGGATACACAGTGAATATTAAATGTGTATATTAAATTTGATTAAGAGCTATTATATCAAAAGCACAAAAACTCAATAAAACATACATTTTTACAATTATCAAGTAGCGGCTACCTGCTGCCATATGCTGACTGACCTCGTTTCCAACTTGCCAATTTATCTTCCTACTCTCCTCCTCTTGGAAGCTAAGAGATATACAGCTTTCTTGCCCTAATCTTTTTCTTTTAAACTCTAATAAATTGTCCTCAGGTTTCTGTTCGAATCTGTACTTTGTCATTGAGCTTCTGTTGTTTTGAATCTGCACTTTGTCATTGAGCTTCTGTTGTTTCTGTTCTTAAATTATTTTGTTCATGAGACTAAGAATCCAGAGAATATATCTTGCTTTCCACCATTTCATGATAATTCCACTGAACTCACCAGGATTTCAGGTAGCACTATTTTCCTGTCTTTTAATTCTTTAATCACCTGTAAAAATGAAGCCATTCCTACATCACTAGATTACCTCAGCTGATCTGTACAGGGAGCACGTTACACGCAAAACAAGGAGGCCTCATTGTGCCTCGCTCTTTAGCAATAAGGACTTACATCAGCAGTATGAGAGCATAATATTCTTGTATATGAAACTATTTTTCATATTGGAACTAGCGCACTGTAATGGAAAGAAAACAGTTCAGATATTTTTTTTTCCAAATGGATGGAAATGGTAACAATTATTCTTAGTGAGCTACCCTAGACTCAGAAAGAAAAATGTCACATGTAATATCTCACAGGCGAATGCTAGTGATCCTAGATAAGCATTTTTCAATTTGAAACTCCAGAGAAGTCAGGAAACGAATAAATGGCCATGGAGGTAAGGTGCGAGGTTCTTCCGGAGAGCAGCAATAGAGTGAAGTGGTATAAAGTGGGAAATGTGAATATTAAATTAGGAATGGCTAAGTGAAATGAGTTATGGAGTGGGAAGAAGTTTAAGACCCAGGAGTTTTGAGGTGGATAATCATCACTAAATACCTTTAGAAAAATCAATATGGAAACGTATCACTACAGAATTTACTTGAAATATATATGTAATAAATAAATTAAAAGGAGATACCTTATTATGGAAGGACATTGTCCCCACTTGCAGCTGTAGGCTAACAAAATAAAAGCTTAATTTCAGGAATGAATTCCTTCTCTTGAAGATGTTGATCAAGACTCCCAGACACAGCTGGTAATTGCTCCTGTTCTTGGCTAAACACAAAAATCCTATTACTAAAGACCCTGCACACAAGGTCAACAAAAGAAACAAGGAGAAATCAAACTGTTTCAAAATCTTACCTCTACTGACTAGCTTTCATAGTGCTGGATTGTGCTATGCATGCTATCAGAATAAGAAAATAATCATAAATCTTACACAGGTGAATTCTGTTAACTATTGTTACCAGCATTGCAAGATATTCCTGCTGATGAAATTGTGGCTAGAACAAATATTATTGAATTCACCAACGACTTTTAATTGGTTTTAAGGTCATAAATGAAGTCCATATCTGACCTAGAAACCTAAGGCTAGACTGGGCATAAGGTGGTTCCTAATAATAGTTTCCATTTAAATAAATAGTTATGTTATTAAACTGACTTCTAATGCATGCATTTTTGCTATTCCTATAGATTAATGGATCTCTCACTCTCACCAGATAAATTTCCCTAAACAGCCAGTGGTCACAATGGAAACCCACAATTGGTGAATGTGAAGAGAACAAGAAGTTACAGAGCACTGATACCTGAATATGACACTGCCTCAAACTTCTCCTAAGGCTCAATAATTAGTAATAAAGAGGGTGCAGAAAGATTATAAAGCCAGAGGTGGTGGGTGAGCACAAGGAAAGAGAGTTTTCCAGATAGCTTGTCAGTTACTTATATGACCTTACAACAATGATGAGGCACCCAAAAGTACCATTCATGCTCAAACCAGGCAAAACCTAGCATAGATGCTGGGATGTGGATAAGAAATCCCAAGTTTACCAAGGAACTAGTGGCAACGGATAGCTACTGAGAGTGGGAGAGTCAGTGTCTTTCAAGGATAGGACTCTTAGAAGGTGAACCAAGCTCCAATGGAAGGACTCACCATGTAGGACACTTGTGGACACAAATTGCACTCTGTATTCCTTTTAAAAAGTTTAATGGAGTACATTAAATTTAGCATGGAGCAGTAAGAGGAAGTGTGGACAGAAGAGGAGATATAATTGACATTAAATTATATTGTATGAAAATTGTAAAACTTCAATGAAGTTAAAAAACATTTTTATTTATGTGATGTGAAGTGTGTGTGTGTGTGTTTGTGTCTACATGTTTGTGTTTGTGTGTCTGTGTGTGTGTGTTTGTGTGTCTGTGTGTGGGTGTGTTTGCACAAAGACCAGAAGTGGGCATTGACAATCTGGTGATAGTGTTACTGGCAGTGGTGAGTGTCCTAATGTGGGAACAGAAAACTAAACTTGAGACCTCTGACAATGCAGTAAGATGTCTGAACTGATGAGCCACCTCTCCAGTCTGGTGGTATTATTGTCTAACACCATCAGTCTACTGAATGCCATACATAGCTCTGTGAAGCTACTATAAAACAAATATTATTAGAATAATCAATTGAAGTAACAATGTTTCTATCTATACTTTTATGTATAATGCACAAAGGAGCAAGAACAAAGAGGAGCAAAGTCAAAGATGATTAAGTTTCATGATTACTTTTCAAAGCTCCTCTTTCTACTCGTGGACACATTTATATTATTCAAGCATTTAAATTAGACGATGACAAGTTCTTCAGTAAAAGCCAAACAGGTGTTTCTTTTTTTTAAGATTACCAGTCCTTGAGAATATCATTCACTTGCTTCTGTTCTCTGTTTGTGCCCAGAAATACTCCATTAGAATATAATTTGCTCTGATCAATGAGTTCAGATATCTATAATTCAGCAAGATTAATGTCTATATTTGAATTCATCAGTTAGACTTTCAGGATAAACTTAAATATATTTTTCTCCTGTCTACTTGATGTGAACTATTTTCATTAGATATTTTTCATTCTTCTGAAAACCATCCAACTTAACACTGAAAATCATGAGCATAATTTGTTAATTCAACAGAGTTTTCAATAACTTACTTGTATTAATGTGAAGTTCTTAGAAAGTAGTAAGCAAGAGCAGGATATTTTGTGTTTGATACGTTATAATAACACTTGATGTTGAGATTTAGAATAAAAAACCACATGCTTAAGAGATGGTGCCTTTGGATGATGATTCGTTGTCAAGAGGAAATAATGTTTTTCTTGGAGACTGAAAAAGGTGTTAGGAGAAATGAATTAATTCCCAGAAGAATGAATAACTACAGTGTAGGTCAGCCTCCTCTGAATCTCTCCTACACATAAACCCTCAAACTTGTTGGTTAGAAATATTAAATGTTAACAAATAAGAGAATAAAAGACACTGTGAAATATGTGTGGTAAAATGTGGAGCAGCAGTCTGCTAAAAGAGTAAATTAAACTGGAGATGCAGGAATAAAGTGACTTGGATTTGCAGGCACTTTTCTTTAGCTATTTGCATGAAAAAGTAATAGAACATTAAACTATTATACAATCTGGTATAATTGCTTTACCAGAAGAACCTGACACATCTGGGGTACACTTATATACAAAATAGTGATACTGCTATAACAAAGAAATTAAAACTTTAACGTTGAATTTTATGTTTCAAAGAAAAGAAATAAAAAAAAAACAAAATTATGGAACTTAGGTAGAGCTTTTACTGTCTTGCCTTCTTTGGGGAGCAACCAGCTGTTGTACTTGTAAAAATAAATTAGGTCAAAAATACATTAAGATGTACAAATTATATCTTCACAGTCAAATTAATGATCAGTTCATCCACCATAAAGATACTGTTAAAAAGGAATATTGCATCATTTATGATAACAGTTATGCCAACTAAAATGACAACGTCGATCTCACAATGATACTGCATTTCGCCAAACTGCCTGTGCTTTAAAATGATGAGCAACAGCACACTTCTGTTCTTGAGAGGGTAACAAGAAGGGTGTTGATAAAATTATTCATCTGGTCATAAAGAATGATGACTTTAGTAGTCTTTAAAATCTTAAAACAAAGCACATTTAAGTTTTATTGGCAGACTATATGATATCAAAATTATTCATTAAAAGATTATATGGTAGATACACGAGCAGTTTAATTGTGAGACAAATTGGTATAATTATATACAGACAATTTAATTTATGGCATATTAAAGTACATGGATACTTTTGCAAAACTGTGAAGACTCACTGAGTTCAAATGAAACAGAGAAGCTACTATGCTATTTCAAAAACTAATTGAATCAGTTTTAGTGAACCATGGCTCAGTCAGAATTTTCAATAGGGAATATAAATCTATCCGAAGTATGGAACCTTTACAGCCAATTTCACAAGAATTTTAAAATACTAAATGAGGTTAATCATTTACTTCAGGCCAATGTCAAACAAAGATGATACATGAAAACCAAATCTAACTGTGGTTATCACTATTATTTGCATAGAACCAAATGACAAGTCTATTGGTTTAGAAATAAACCTTTTTCTTTATTTACCCTACTCCCAATTTATTAATCACGTCAGAAATTTAAATAGCACTTTTGTATAATTATGGTCCTTTTCCTATAAGTATAAAATTGACATATGACATATATTTGGCTTTTGGGAAAGGAGACGCCAGATTGTAATTATATGGTCACTGTGAAACATGTTGGATTGCAAATTCAAATAAAAGGGAGATTTCGAGATAAGATATAACTATAGTTTTATGCATTATCTGCCTAAATATCTTCTAAGCTTATGAATATTTATGCTTAGTATTCTTGCCTATTCTGAATTCTAAGATAAAATTCTGTTAGGCACATTTTCACTGTTTTGATATGATTAAATACTTGACAAGAAGAAATTTAAAGGAGAAAATTTTTCTTTATTGTATCTTAGAGTTTCAGGGGATAATTCAATCATGACCGGAGAGATATAGCCGAAGGCAGGAAAGGCATGTAGCAGCATCAGGAGTCTAATTGGTCACATTATATCCACAGTCAGGAAGCACAGAGTGAATGGGAAATGGAGTCTAGCTCTAAAACCTCAAGAAAGGACTTGACTGGCCTGCTTCTTCAAGCAAAGCTTTGCCTGAAAAAAGTTCCAGAACTTCCTCAAACATCGCCACCAGTTGGAGACAGATGTTGAAATACATGAGCCTATGGTGACATTTCACATTCAACCACAATATATTTCCATGTGTAATCAATAAAGTATGGAAGTGATTTTCACACTGGGTGTACATTCATTAAAGTTTTGCGATAAATGACACAATTATGGGAAGAATCAGGACAACTTCGATTTCTTTGCCTAGTGATACAGAGCTTTGTGTCAGAAGTTTCATTGATGATTAGATATCACAAAACACTTCCTTGTTATATAGTGACATATGCAGGGTTAGAGCTGTGTTCATGGGTATTTCATCCCTTTCAAAACAGATTCAATAGAAGTTATAAAAGTATATCCATCCTGAGCTGGAGAGTTGTCTCAGTAGTTAAGACTGGTTGCTCTTGCAGAGGACCTGGGTTCAGTTCTCAGCACCCACGTGGTGACTAATAATTGCCTAACTCAAGTTCCAGGGCATCTGATGCTTTCTTCTGATCTCCATTGGCATTGCACTACATGGGTGCACTTCTATACATGCAAGTAGTACATCCATGCACATGAAAATAATATTTTTTAAAGAGGAAAATCATACTCAGCCTACGTGCATAAAAGTTACTGAAAAATACAAAGGAAATACAAAATATTACCAATGGGAAGAAAGCAAATGGTCATCCATACAAAGCCATTAACATTTGTTCTTTGTACTGTTAATGAGAAGGGGGGGGGGATCACATCCAGTAAATGGATTTCAGAATTATTTAAACTACCTAAATTAAAAATAAAGTATAAATCTGTACACGATAATTTAAAGAACATATTTTCTCATAAGAAGTGCTGAAAAAGGGCAAAATGTCTTTATTAATGCACAAGTCCAGATTTTAATAGCAATGTCAATGTCAATGAGAGCAAATCCTGTTAAACTGTCGCCAAGTGTGTGTTTAACATTATAATTAAAAATGAACTGTCTGACCAAGCCCAATTATTCTCCTGTTTTTAATACCTACGAAGGGAATATAATTTATATTTGATAAATAAATACCTATTTCTCTTTATCAGAAAGAATTTTAACAGTGGCTAGTAGATAGATGCATTTTAGATGATCAGAAAATGCACACATTAAGAAATTGTTGATGCAAGAAATAAAAGGAGAATCCTATAAAAATCAAAATGTGGAAGACAGCAGTGCATTGCAGATGAAGGCGCTGCGACTCCCTTAGTTCTAACTGACTGAAGTCTTATTAGAACCTTTTATGCTCAAGGTTGTCTGACGTGGAAAGGTGCACCTGTTCAAAAGATTACTGAAAATGACTGCTTGTGTGGAGAGGACTTTCTGTTGCTGTTTTATTAGTTAACCCATAAAGTAACTGCACATCTTGTGACAGGGAAAATTGAAAGCACAAATAAAATGCTATAACACTTTATGATTTCATTATATTTTGAAATATCATATTTGTTTAATGTAACAGATGTCTAGTATATATTAAGTTTTACATTCTAGTGTTAATCACCAAATCATAACATTGAGCCTATTAAGTTAAAATTTTATAATGATGATTTTTAGGGTTTTCTATCAATCTCCATTAGAAACTAGTAAATTATCTCTTTCATTATCTGTTTTATGCTGCTATATATTTTTATGAAACATCGCTTATATTTTATAATAATTTAACATGGTTCTAAACTTATAAGTTCAAATAACTTTCTGTGTTAAATTAGTAACTATTTATCTTTTCAGTCTGATTTATTAGTTTCTAATTCCATTGGTTTTTGTTTCTCTATCTGTAAATGTATTTGAATGTGATTCTACTTTCTCAAACAATGTGAGTATATTACTTTCTTTCTGTTTCAAGGGGGTAAGAATCCATCACAGGGAGGCATGGCAGCAGAGGTAGCTAGAGTGGACACAGAAGCTAACCCTTTCCGTCCTCAAGCAGGCACAGGAAGCAGAGAGTGACTGGAGATTCAAAAAGGCTAAAAGACTCGCTAGGCCTGTCCCCTGGTGAACTGCTTCCTCCAGTATAGTCACACCTAAGTCCTCACAAAACAGTGCCACTAACAGGGGACAAAATGTCCAAACTCTTAGAGCCTATAGAGTCATTCTCAAACTAATATATTCTACTCGCTGACCCCCATAGGCTCATAACCATATAAAACGCAAAATGCACTTAGTCCAACCTTGAAAGTTCCCATAATCTTTACCACTCTCAATACTAGTCAAAAGTCCATAGTCCAAAGTCTCCTCTGGGACTTAGGGAAATCTCTTAACTCTAAGGCCCTGTAAAAATCTAATGCAAATTACATACTTACAACATACAATGTAACCGAATGCACATTCTCATTCCCAAATGGAGGAATGGCAGCACAGCAAGGCAATACCGGACCAAAAGAAGACTTAAAACCAACAGAGCAAACACCAAATCCAGGAGCTTCATGTCGGAGTTTTGGGACTTTACTTCGATAGGACCTAGATGGCTCAACTCCTCCAGCTTTGCTGCTTACAACAGGCATCTCTCTTGAGCTGGTAGCACTCCTTGTATGAAGCTTTCCTTGGCAGATGTCTCACAGCTCTGGCACAAGGAATATCTTCTTGAGGTCTCCATTGCCAAATAGCTTTCAGCTTCACAGGTTCATGAAATGGCCTTTCAGGGCTTCTTGGCCTGTCAGGGCCTTCTTTATGCAGGGACACCCCTGCTTCCAGGTGCCTGGCCTCAGCAGCTCTCGGAAACCAGAGAGGAGGTACTGAATATCCCCTCACTCCTGCATCTCTCAGGCCGCTAAAGGCAGCACCAAATGAATGAAACTGACAAGTTTGGCTCCAAATTTATGATGGACCCCAGCCTGCTTCATTCATGTCAAAGCTTTCTTCTTCTGTGGTTTCCTAGTAGAAGACCCTTACAGCAATTTTCTTTCACAAGTTAGAGACTTAACGACTTAACTGGGTATGGTCTTGTCCTGGAGGTACGCTCTACCTTGTTTAACTGCAAATTTCTAGACCTCACCTTAATCATTTTACCTCTTTCTCAAGAGGATCAGATCATCTTTGTCAGCATATGCTGACATTAATCTTCCTATTTCTTATTTCAATTCAAAATGTACATTCTGAATTTCTTTCTACCCTATTTGTTCTTTTTCACTGTAGATCCGTATGATATTCACTGTTGACAGCTACACCACCATTTCTAAGGATAGCTTGAAATGTCCTCCCCCAAAGAAGTTCGTCCATTGCTTTTCAACTCAGCTTCAGGAAAGCTTTTTGGCTGTGGGAAGACTCCAGCCAGACTCTTTGCTAAAATATCCGATTGCTGCCTAGTCCTTATTTTTTTCTGGAACCACACTGTTCTCAGGACTACTTCCTTCCAAACTCGTACTAGAGTGACCTGTAAGCTCTGCTTACAGCAAACAACTTCTTTTCTAAGTCAAACTTTTAAAGTCTTCCACATTCCTCCCAAAATGCACATGGTCAGGTTCTTCACAGCCAACATCCCACTCTCAGTACAAATTATTGATAAGTTTAATTTTTTTTTTGCTGTGATAGAAACATTAACCAAGGGAATTTATCAAATGAAGCGTTTATTTGTCTTACACTTCCAAAGGGATAAGAGTCTATCATGTCCAGTCAGCATGGCAGCAGAGGTGGCTGGAGTAGACCCAACAGCTAAGCGTTCGCATTCTCAAGCAGGTTCTGGAAGCAGAGAGCAACTATACACCGGGAAAGTGCTATATAACATTGTGCCAGACAGGAGAAACCTCCCTTCCCAGTGTTGGTCAAAAATAACACAGGCCATTGCTATAGCTGTTGGTTAACTCCCAGAACTTGAAGGTAAGACCCTACTGCTAAAGACAGGGCATAGCTTGGACACAGGAGTTAGAACAATGAAGTAGGAACTGACCTGGGTACCTTCTTCTTGAAGACTAGCTGCTCTCATAGTTCTGGAGGATACTATGCAAGCTGCTAAGGGAGAAAATCAATTAATGGTCCAGTGCAGCTCTAAAGCCTACTAACTACAAGACCTGGCCCAACAATCTACCTCTATTGCCACAGTGCTAGCACTGAAATCTAAGAGGGAATGCCAGCTACTGGACGTGGAGCCCTCATCAGGAGGAAACTCGTGAGTTTCACTGCAAACATAGCCAAATACACATGCTGAAGAGGTTATAGATCCCAGAGAAAATCATATTGCTAATTTCTTACTGTATGCTAAATATGGATCCTTATATTTACAGATAAATGTATGCTGCATCACTAATCAAAGGAATTTCTTAATGCAATGTATGGAGAATGTTGCAGATTTTCACAACTGATCACAAAGAAAGAAAATATATCTGAGAGATGCCTCGCCCTAAGCGACAGAACTACACTGAAAACTCCATACCTACAGCTCATGAAACATAGCAGAACAGGAGTTAAGGTGAATATTAATGCTTCTCACTACTCTAATCAGTGACATTTCCTCATACAGCAGAGTGCAATGCACACAGAAGGCCACAGCTGGCAAAGTTTTACAGAATAAGAGGCTACAGAGCGCATGGCCCAAGATAGGACTCCTATATTAAATCTCATGTACTCATAGCTCAGGGACCATAGAAGAAGTCGGGGAGGAAAGATTTTTAAGAGTCAGGATCTGTTCATGAACATAAGATCACTTGGAACTTGTTCATAGACCTTGCAACAATGGTGACAGCACGCACAAGACCCATGCTAACTCAATCAGACCAAACCCTGCATGGAGCAGGGGAAATGGGCAGCATATCGGAACCCTAGCCAGGAACTATTGGTAAATGATTACTGTAGAATCAAAGACAGTATATCTTCCTTAACTGAGTGATTCTAGAAAGGCTGAGTACTCCCCAAGTGTTGGGAGTCCCTGTGCTCAGGGCTAGCCTGAGGGGAAAAAAGGTCTCCACCAAAAGGGGGTGAGCAGGCATGGAATCAACAAACAGACTCCTAGAGCTGAGTCTGGGAGCATGCGAATGGGCTAGCTGCTGCAAATTCAGTTTATTCAAGGAAGTGCAAGGGGTCTTATAGATCTGGTTAGCCAATCGTCTTATCGCGTGGGATCCCAACTGCAGCCAATAGTAATCTGTCCTGAGGTAGATCATCTTGGTGCAGGTTCTTTCCAGATGCTGGGTAGAAGCTGGTATCACGATTAGTCAGAACAGAGCACCACACCCACTGGAGCCATTTTCTATTCCTCATAGCGGGTAACCTGGTTAAGACCCAGCCTACTTTGTGCCTTAAACCCAGGGAGTGAATTTGCATGGAGGTACATCTGGACAGAAATATTTGATCATATAGGACTTAACATATATGACAGAATACCTGAAATCTGGTGGGCAGTTATAGAGGGTGGGGAGGGGAAAGAGGGTCTAAATGTCATTAAGATGCAGTATATAAAATGCACAAAACAAAGTATTAAAAATGGGAAAACATATAATAAGAGTTTATGGTGGTCTTGGAAAATGAGAGAGGTAGGTATTTCTCTAGAGACTATGACCTCTCCAGCCATGTGTACTTGGCTTGTTTAAAATACTATGCATTATTTACCTTCTATTCAGCAGGCCTTCTGTGCATTAGACGGCTGTTGATTACCCTCCAAACAAAATTACTACTTCACAAATAGAGATAGTTTTCGGATCCAGTCATTGTTATGTTTCATAGGCTTTACAGAAAGGGAGAGTCACTGAATGGTTTTCTTCATTCACAGCTTCTGACACAATGGGAGTTAGTCCTTCGGGAGGGCGCATGTATGTAAGCGCACCACTGTCACCAATTGCTGACAGATGTCAGAAGAGGGTGTGGAGTTTCCCTAGAACTGGAGTTACGGACTGTTGTTAGGTTCCTTGTGGGTGCTGGGAATCCAGTTCAGGTCCTCTGTAAGAGCATCCCGTGCTCTTAACCACTGAGCAGTCTCTCCAGCCTGAATCGCGATTTTTCTGGCATGTTCCAGTGACAATGAAAAAGAGATACTCTGCTTAGTTTTAAACAGTATGCTCCCATGACCATCAAAGTGAGATACTGTGACAAGTGGAATATTAACAGTGATATCTTTAGACATATATTGAACTTCAGGATTTTCCATAATTAATTTTGTAGTGTATTTATATATCTATATTTATTATTTTAAATAATATAATCTAAAGATTTATTATCTTAATCAACAAAGCCAATAATGAATCATTTTTCATTTATTGGTTACAACAGGATGATGTTTTTGCCATTTCTTTCCTGGGGTAAAAAATAATATCGAGTTGTTTTTTTTTTTTTTCCTAGGAAACATAAACAGTGATATCTCTATATGTATGAGTTATTTCTACTTGAATCTTCATTCATGATTAACACTGAAGAGGACTGAGGGAAATGAAAATGCTAACTGGGGCTGTAAAAGCAAGAGCTGTACCTTTGATGCGTAAGAATTCAAAAAATGGTTTCCTTTCCATTGTAGAAGGACAAAATTAAAATTAACTCCCATAAAGGTGCCAGCACTCCCCATTCACAGAGACGTGTGCAGGTTTCAGCCCTTGGCTTTTATGCAGGAAAACTGGAGATTTTTTAGTAGAAATAGTGTGGTCAGTGTTGAAGAGTTACTGCCTAGATCACTGGATTCATGTTTGGGCCCCGCCTCTGCTTGCACAGAAGCTACAATTCTAGCATGTTGGGGGCCCGCAGGCTCCAACATGCACACCTAAGATGGAGGCTGGCCTGTAGCCAGGAGGTGAAGGAAGTACAGAAGGATTGGCCTAGAGAAAGTTCCAGGTGCATGATCAGCATGTGAGCAGCACCTGATCCCTAGGACAGGACTGTTGTATAATACCTGACCTTTAATGTGATTGGTTGAAGGATGCTTGGCTTATGTAATGTGTGGTTATATAAGGTGGAAAAATAAAGAGGAAGCTGCTGCAGCCTGAAGCAAAACCCAGTGCTTGTTGTTGATTGTCCTGCAGGTCCGGACACTAGCACAAGAGAAGCCAAGAGGAATCTGTCTTGCCTCAAATGGCTGAGACTCTATTTGCAGTTTAATGCCTTGACAATGTTTTAATTCTTGCATTTGTCAGCAGCATAGACAACCCAGATTTCATATCCACTACCATAGAGAAAATGGCATGATTTGCCCATTTACATATCTATCTATCTATCTATCATCTATCTATCAATCATCTATATATATATCTATTTACTTACTAGTTTTACTTTTATTTTATATGTATGCACACACTGCCTACCTGAATGTAAATGTGCATGATTGTCAGAAGAGGGGGTAAGGATTCCCATGTAACCGAAGTTAAAGATGTTTGCTTGTCACGATGTGGTTGCTGGGACACTCACCCAGGACACTCACCCAGGTTCTTTGCAAGAGCAGAGAGTGGTCTTAACTACTGAGCCATCTCTCCATCTATTTATTTATTTATATGCAATTTCTGAAAAATTGATAAGCCATTTACTAATGCTACTGATTAACTCTTCATTCTGTAACTTAGTCTAGTTCTCTTTCCACATAAAGTGAACCATAAAATTTGTCTATCAGGAAAGTTCCTCTAAAGAGCACATCTAACCTTGAATGACTGTAAAGAAATTGTACTAGGCTTTTATTGACTTGAAACCAAATATTTAGTAGAATTGATACAGTCTGAGAAAGAGAAATTAAGAAAATGAATGTGATAAGAAATAGAAAATTTGAATGAAATTTTATCGATGAAACAAATTTAAGATGAAATTAAAAATCTTTCTAAATCTAAAATTCTCTCTTCAAGAAAAGAACAAAAAGAACAGAAGGCCGGCCCAGATGGTATTTCTGCCGAATTTTATCAAATGTCTAAAGAAGAAATAACATCAAATCTATAAAATCTCCCCTAAGTAAAGTTTCAACAGTATTTACACAGGAAAATATTTACATAATACAAAAATCAAACAAAACTACTAGAAGAGAAATTGTAAAATAGATTCACAAGTTCTTTCCTTTTCACTGAATGAGGTTTCATAAACCATACAGTGAGTTTTGCTCAAACCCAGTCCTAACTTTTTCTGCTTTAATTATTCTCCCATTTTTCCACCACTGTTCCCTTCTAAGATTTTGTATTCTTTATTTTTTAACATATTAAATATAAGGGAGATTGCATATTATTTCAGATTCAATTCATACAAAGTTCAAATAGATATTATATCAATAAATTATTGTGTCAGGAAAGTAAAGAACTAAAAGACCATATGACCTTCTCCCCCAAACAAGCAGAAAATGATTAAAGACATTAGAACACTCTCATAGACAATAAAAACTCTTTTATCTGAACACACAGAAGTAACACTAACAAAAGGAGAGCCATTTACCATATACAAACAAAAACATAGTTAATGACATACTTAAGAAAGAATGATTTATATTACCATATATTAGAGAACAAAAAATTATCTGCTCTGTCAAGTATATTAATCACTGTGCTTCAGTGTCTGCTGAGTACTGTGATGGAACAACTAACATTCAAAAATAAATCTAAAAGAAATAAACTTGAAAACATACACATTTGAAAAGAAGAGTAAAATTGTCTAAATACTTAGGCACATCACATGCATATGCATACATATATATTACATCATAAGTAACACACAAAAATATATACATATAGCAGAGTTGAGGACATATCTTCTGCCAAAGCCAAGACACAGGACACGCTACTCACACATAACCACAGTCCCCCGCATATACCTCCACCTCTCCAATCTCTCTCTCTCTCTCTCTCTCTCTCTCTCTCTCTCTCTCTCTCTCTTTCTCTCTCTCTCTCAATTCTCCCTCTCAGTGTGTGTGTTTATGAAAATTATGTATGATTTTTAAAATGAAATTTAATAAAAATTTTATTCATGAATAAATCAGAAGCTGTAATAAAAGGGTGTTTTTAACAGTTTCTTGACTATGTAGCTCCTAATATACAGATAGATCATAGATAGATAGATAGATAGATAAACAACATGCATGAAATTTGGTGGGGTGGTGGGTAATGGGAACGCAAAATAATGATTAATATGGATTAATATGCTTTCCATAAAATGCAAAAAAAATCAATACTTTTTTAAAAAGTGTATTAAATACAGAAAGTAAAAGCTTTCTATAACAAACCTAAGGATATTGAAAGTTCCAAATTGCCACATAAATAATAAGATGTTTCAAGCCCAAGGACCTAAATTTTCAATTTCTTTTCAAGCAAAAATTTACTTACATTTTTGGGGAAACGTTCGAAATCTCAGATATTTTCATAATAAAATCGAAAAACTGATGCTAAAATTGTTAAGAAAATTCAAAACATCTTGAATAGTTGAGATTATTTTGAAAAAACAGTAAATGGAAAGTTTATTCTGCTTGAAATCTCAATTTGCTTCACAGCTGCAGTCATCAAGACAGCATGTCATTACGAAAATGATCATCTAGCACATAAAAGCACATGATGGAAGAACATAAATAGACCCGTGCCTTTTTGGACAACTGATTTTATATAGAAGTAACAAAAATTTCAGGGATGAAAAAGCTGAATTTACAAAACAATATTCTGGGGAAATCAGACATCTGATATAAATAAGCAAACAAAACACAGCAGACCAAAAGTTAGATTACAAATAGACTAAAAAATTCATCATAAAATTAGATGTAAAAGTGAACATTTTAAAACAAACATGGGAAAACATGGCTCAAAATCTGCTTTGCTTGGTATATGTCAACAAACATAGGATTTGGGAAAGACAAATCTTGGCTAATTTTGCTTATTAGAAGCAAAATTTTTAAAAAGTTAAGTATCAATAAGCAAAAACTCTGTGAGTGTATGCCTCTAATAATCGCTTTTAATCCAAAATGCATACAAGAAGCAAAATTGAAAACTAAAGAAATATATTACTCAATAAAACCATGACAATATATATATATATATATATATATATATATATATATATATATATACCCAAAAGATATACATATCTAAGGCATGCGTATGTAATCACTTTAACCTGTTTAGTCATTATTTACATTTACTTTTTCATTAAAGTTTGCAGTTTGTGCAGTATATGTTTTATTGGATTTGGATACTGCTCGTATCTGCACCCCCATTACGAACCCTGCCCACGCTCCTGTACTCCATTTTATATTATAAATACACTGTCTACCAGTGTGCATAGTGCACCTTACTTTGGTATGACTTCAAATAATAAATTATGTGGAAGACAGATACTAGTGATTATGTAATTCTATACATATATAAATTTTACATAATTCATATAATGTACAGTGAAAGAAAGTAGATCACTGGTAATTTTCTAAAGCTAAAAGGGGGTGGGAAGGAGATTATGGAAGGATCAGAGAAGTTTCTGAATATGACTATCTTTTCTATGTTGGTACAAATGAATGCTTCACATGTGTGTATTTTTAACGATCACATATATATTAAACATGCATTATATTGTATGCCAAACATATCTAATATATTTTATTATTATTTGTATCATTGCTTCGAACATTTTACAATCTGTAGTTTGATCAAATTCAAACACCTGGAGTTCCCCGTCAGACCCAGCCTCACCTACCCACCACATGCTCAGTTCACCTCGCGTTTTCTTCTATTTCATTTTAATATACTTATTAATTCTTTGAGAATTTCATATAATGCATTTTTATCATATTTAGAATCCAACCCACTACTGCATGTTCTCTATTTTTCTTTTTAAAAATATTGTACTTATTATTTTTATTTTATGTGTATGAGTGTATGGGCTGCATGTATGTGAGTGCACCTAAATCATACAATGATTGTTGAGGTCAGAAGACAGTGTCAGATCCCTGGAACTTGCCTTATGGAAGACTGCTGGTCACCATGTGAGTTCTGGGAACTGAACCCAGGTCCTGTGCAAGCACAAGCAGTTCTATTTACTGCTGAGCCATCTCTCCCATCTCTTTTTTCTTTTTAGAAAGGTCAATTGCATCTATGTTGTGTTTCTCAAAAACTCTTGGGTATTGATACATCCCGTGGAATGTAGTCAACCTAAAGGCATCACATCCTTAAAGAAAATAACACAGTTTCATTGTATTCATATGATCTTACTATGCCCATGACAGCATGTAGAACTGTGCAAACCCAAGCCAGACAAACCCAGCATGGTTGGCAAGGTCGGCAAGAACCCCATCCATAGTTTTAAGATATAGTGGCGTGGAGAGGGAGAGTTCTTTTGCTGTAGCTTTGTGATGACTAGTAAGTTTGGGGAACAAAGATTATTCATGATAGGCCTTAGTAAAAGGAAAAATTACAAGAAAGGACATATAATCATGGGAAGGAAGTAGAAAGTTGGGGGTGGAGAAGAGTGAGCGGGACTGAATGTTACCGAAATACATTGTATGAAAATTTCAGAGTAATAAGGTGAATTAAAAAATAAATAAAATAAAAATTTTAAAGAATTTTGTCCCGTCCAGCGGGCAGCGTGGACATGAGACTCTAGGGACCTGTAATGAGTGGAGACACACAGAGGGAACACGCAGGACAGTGGAGACAGACAGGACAGACACATGAGGATGGACGGACCTGGGCTCTACAGGCCGCTCAGACACACAAGACCAGACATATGAGGACAGACACACATGATGACCAGTGCTCTTCAGACAGGCCGCTCAGACACACAGACATACAACAGACACATGATGACCAGTGCTCTTCAGACAGGCCGCTGGCCGCATGCTTTATTGTTTCAGGGGCTACTTATACAGAGTTTCAGGAATACAGGAATGTGGTAAATAACATTATCCTACCAGGAAGTTGTATGCATACCAGGAAGATGGCACTAAGAGGGGGCAGGGGCTTTGAACCTGGGGAGTGCTAAGATCCTGGTGCCCTCAGAGCGTCCTTCTTAGCTCAGCTCCGGTGAGAAGAAGGTGAGTCCTTTTGTCAGACTCCAGGACATTCCTGTGAAACTTAGTTACAAAGATTAAGGACTGAGTTTACCTATAGCTGATTTCCTCTAAGATGAACTCAAACTACAAGCTGGCTGTTTTCTCTAACTCACGGCGTACAGCAGAATTTAATGTGTTGTAAAAATAATATTTAAACTGTAAAATGCATAACTGAAAATATTAATTTTGAGTACAAGGAATCTAAAACTTTACCAAGAATTTGGTTCCAATAATATTTGTAATATCAATGTTGAAGAATTGGATTTGATATTTCAATATCTCTAATGTCATTTTAAAATATAATTGTTTCTAAAGCACATGTTGCTGTATACAAGTTTGGGTCAAATTATGTTTTCTGACCCTTAATTTTAATACATATGCCATATATCAAGCAAAAATCGCTTATAAGAAAACAAGTTAAAGTTATTTTGGCTAGGTCTCAAAAATGAATTTATAGTAAGTATCTTTTCTTTTTTATTTTTTGCTGGCATATAACAGGAACTTATAGTGAATCTGGTAGAGAAGATATTAATAATGAATTTATACAAAATTATGTTTTATTCAGGAGCCAATGTGAAAGTTCCATAGAGGTTTAGTGAACAGATATATAGTATAATTTTGTTACTACCTTTATTTGTTCTAAACCTTTAGTTCTGTATTCCTAAAGTAATTGTAATATAAATATTATACAAATATTTAGTATAAAAACAATTTTTACTTTCATTATTAGCCTCATAAAACAAAGCCTAATGTCACATGACATATTATTTTAGAAATATGTCATCATTATCAACGTATTGTATCTTTCACTACAGAAATAGCTACACCATATTTTTAAATATTGTCAAGAATAACTTACATGCACCAATTATTACACTGAAAGGATAGGTTTCACCATCAACTATACATACACACACATATATAAAGGATGCAAAAATTTTCTGTAAGTTGTCTCATATAAAAATTTTCTTATACCTAAAATATGTTTAAATTATGTTCATACATTAGATAAAAAGAAGGTGGAAATTTAGTATAATTTGTTTATCTTGAGAAATAAATTCATCCTTAACAGCCATCAAATCAAATCAAGATTTTAGGAGTAATTTTTTAACTTAAATAAATTTTCTGAACATCATTAATGAAATTAATGTGCCTTGCATTCTAATTTCTCTTGTCATGTTGCAAACCACCCAGAATTCTGTGGCTTAAAACATTAGCAACTTTTTAAAAAAGTATATTTTATTTATTGTTTTTTTTTTATTTTATGTGTATGAGTTTTGTTTGCATGTATCTTACTGCACCATGTCATGCAATGCCCATGGATGTTAGAAGAGGGTGGTCAGATTTCCTGGAACCAGAATTACAGATGGTTGTTAGCTGCCATGTGAGTGCTGAGAACCAAATCTGAATTCTCTGAACAATCAGTGATCTTAACCGCTGAGCCATCTCTCCATCTCCAAGAACTTGTTTTGCTTATTAATCTGTATCCAGGGGAAGATTCATGGGAGCAATTCCTTTTACTTCTGCGAGCTGTCAACTTTTCTGGCACACCTGTTGGAGCTGTGAGTTCTCCTTCATTTGGACATTTCTGTGGGAAAATTGGGTCTTCCTACACACTATAGCTGAATTCTAAAACCAAATACTCTTTAATTGATTAAATTAAAACTGTTATGGCTTCAGTGAGAAATTTATGCAAGGAAGGGTTCCATCTGTTATATTCAATCAGCCAAACACTCTCATATAGGCCTAAATTAGAGGAAATTCATAAATACTCTGTTCATAGAAACAATGAAGGCCACAGTGATAGTAACCACTGAGTCTGTTGCTAAAATATTCTGGAGGCATCTTTTTCAAGCATTGCACAGTGCTTTGACGGTGGGAATGATTTAATTTATTCTAATTCCTTGATCATTCTGTCAGAAAACTGATTCATATTTAAGTAGCAATTCACAGCTTAACACAAAGAAAATCAGTGATTTAAACTGATGACTCTTTGTTGCCAAAGCTAATTAAATTGAATCTCTTTCTCTGCCAAAATCAAGTCAACGTAAATTTATATGATTTGAGTTATTTTTGATATGGCAACCACAAAAATAATTACTTGTGAATAGACAATAAATGATTTTCCCACATTCCAATGATAAGTTCTTAATAGAAATCACCAGCCTCTATATATTTATTTAATTATAATACCAATTCACTAAATTCCAGTTTGCAGTGTTGTTCCACTCAAAGATATAAGCTTATTTCCTTAATTTTAAAGATTTTTGTTTCCACAAAGTAGTTTTTAACAGATCTTCTAGATACTATAATATCATAATTTTAAACAGGGAAACTCATATTTTCAGAAACCATCAGAACTAGGAAAGTATTCTATTTTTTTTTTTTCATTTAGATTGAAAACACATATTGAGACAGTTTGATAAAAAGAAGATACTCAGACAGCAGAGCCCAGATGAGAAAATGAGTCATTCCCTAGGTTTACTATAAATTCCTTCCCATCATTAAAATTCTCATAAACAGTTCTAGAATTTTCTTATCAGTTTTTGGCAAAAGTGAAAATAAAGATCCACATACTAGCATGTTGTTCTCATCTTCCTATTTTTATCTTTCTATGGGAAAATTGAATTTATTTACCTGTTAGAAAAGTAAGAAAGTATAACTTTGAGTTCCTTATATAATAACTCTGAAGGCATTTCCTACCTCAGGATTTCACAGACAAAAATTGCTTAGAATTGCTGCAGATGTGATAAATCAAAAGTTCTCATGTCCTTTTGGTGAAACATCCAAATAATATATACTATGGTTAAAAATAGGATGACAACTAATACTGTAAATATTTCAAAATAATAACAGAAATCATGAAATATGGTTGGGTGATATCTACCTATTAAAATGTATGAAATGCACAAAATTCAAGAAAAATGAATGTATTAGATGGTGCTTTGCATAATTGTGCACAAATAAAATTATTGAGAGAAAATACAATAATAACAACAGCATATTTGATCTGTCTTTCTATGCAGTCATATATTCCATTCCTGTTTGTCTGTGTATTGCATGTGTGTATATCCTCATGTGCATGTATACATGGTTTCTACATATATACTTTTCAAACAATGTCCATGTAATTAACCTATGTCATTTGTTCCAATATAACTCAAGTTATCATTGGAATAGGATATATGCGATGAATTGAGCACTTTCAATTTTAAATAAAATTCTGAAAAGATTGGGAAAAAATTAGGAAGAGATCCTGGTATGTCCACTATCAGTAGTGATTTGATTGTAGTATATGGTAGTTTGCAGAGCAAAGGCTCTGTAGTCATAGACAAAGCTCAGTCTGTCATTAAAAACACAAGGTTGCTGCAAGAGCTTGCTGCTCTATAACAACATAATACAACAGCAAAATAAAAGAGCAAATAATGTCAAACCAATCAGCATTTTAGATCTTGATAATGTAGTCAGAAGTGTATTGTAATCAACCAAGTGCTTAATTAAAATTTAGCAGATGTAATGAAGTGTAAACTGAAGTCACGTTCTTTGTCTCCTCTCCTAAAATAGTCACCACTGAGCTAAATAGTCCACAGGACTTATGAACTGACCACAATTTCTCTGCAGAGGTGACATGTTGCAGAACTAAAGTTAAATTCCCTTGGATTGTCTTTACTCCCACTCCAAAGCCATTTAATATGCACATGTGTTTCATTTATGTACTTGTCACTACCAAGTAAAATAATTTTCGATATTTAGAATGAAATTCTTTAACCTTTATGAATCCAAGAACCATAGATAGAATTACCTATATTATTGAAAATTATATATCTGTTGTTTTTAAAACCATGATTTATGACTATTTTTTGCTCTGTCACTGCAAAACCTTCCTGAAACTGTCTCAGTGTTTGAACATGGAATTTTGGTACTTTTGATCTATGTTCCTAAGCTATATTTACCCATAGTTTACTCTATAATAAACTATCTCTTATTCCTTTTGAGGGTTACAATTGAACTTTTGTGTTGACAAGGATGAGGAAATATGACCACATGTTTTTCTTGGCTCCTTACTCCATTGTTCTCTTCTCAGAAGGCTTGAAGAGGACTGGAAAGATGCTTCAGAGCTTAAGATCACTGTTTGCTCTTGCAGAGGATCTAAGTTGAATTCTCAGCACCTACATGGCATGTTGGGCATAATGTAAGGTGGGCCTAGCCTAAGGCCACCTGCTAGGAGGAATAGAGATTGGCTCCTGTGGGTGTGGTGTTCTGCTCTGGCTAATTGTGAAACCAGCACCTGGAAAGAACCTGCCTACCTGGGGACAAACTTACTATTGGCTGTATTCGAGACCCCACCCCATAAGATCATTGGCTATCCAGACCTATAAGAGCTTGTGTACCTATTCAATAAACAAGTTTGCAGTGCCAAACGCTTGGGCTCCTTCCTGTCCAACTCTCAAAGTCTGTGGCTTGACTCTGTGTCTACTCAATCCCAAACACTTGGGCTAGCCCCAAGTGGTGAGACACAACAGAAACGGAAATGACAATACATGGCAGCCATCAACCATCCACACTTCCAGTTTCAGGTGATATGACACTCTCTTCTGCCTTCCACAGTCCCTGCACAACAGAGGTGCACTTACACACATGCAGGAAATACACTCATACACATAAAATAAAATAAAAAAATAATAGGTTATTATTTTTAAATATGCTTGAAGTTAACGTTGCTTCCAAGGCTTGTACTGTTGACCTTTCATTAAAAGGGTAAGATGGAAGAAATTGTTTTCATTCAGTTTCTCTATTCTGCTCCCATTTAGGTGATGCTTTAAGGTATAACTGGATCACTTGAAAGATCTACTTTTACTTTTTTGGGAATTCCCCATATTGATTATCATAGTGGTTGCAACAGTTTGAATTCCAACAAGAGTGAATCGTGGTTCTCTTTTTCAAGGTCTGGATGAGCATTTGTTGTAGTTGTGAAAGCTTACCTATGTTTCACCTAATTTGGATGTATCTTAAGGCAAAAATGGCTGCTACCAGTAAGAGATATCACTTAAGAGTAATGAAAATCAACTGAAAAATCCTCTGCTACTTAGGGACAAACAGTGCTTATCGAGGCCAACAGTAGACATGCAGAATGTCTGGAAAGAGAAAAACTTAGAACCATTGCTCTGTACTACAGATTTGGGTAATTTTGAGATCCCTGTCATATATCCATACTCAGAAGGGAAGTGATACTTCATTTTAAGCTTACCTTATATTAAATATCAACAGTAAACAAATAATCAATGCTGATTAAATATATATATATATATATATATATATATATATTTAACTTTTATTTTATGTATATGAGTGCTTTGCCTGATTCTGTATAAGTACACTGCTGTCATGCAATACACATGGAGGTCAAAAGAGGGCCTTGGATTCCCCTGGACATGGGGTTATTGGAGATTGTTAGGTACCGTGTGGGTGCTGGGAACAAAATTCAGATCCTCTACAAGAGTACACAGTGTTCTTAGCCGGTCTCAAGGCATATTTTAAATGTACAGCCTAAGGGATGATTCAGGATGTACAACCTGAGAAAATATTATTATCATTTTTGTTGTTCTTTTGTTTCTCCAGATATTCTAGGAAATCTCTGACTAAAATCTAACTGACCTGAACAGTTACATACTCTATACATGAGAAAATAGCAGAAACTCTTTCTTCAGAAGTATGAGAACTGGACATACAAGACCAAGATTTTCATGGAAGACATCAAGGACACAAGGACAACAAAGGGCTGCCCACATGTTGGACAGGGGAACCCTCATTCACTGGTGGAATGACAAACAGGTGCAGCTACTATGGAAATCAATGTGGTTAATTCTCAAAAAAGCTAAAGTAAATGTTCCTTATTATCCAGGTGTATGTGTACCACTCCATCGCATGTACCTAAAGGATTTGATTCCCTACTACAGAGATACCTGTTCAGCCATGTTCATTGTCACTCGTTTCACAAGAGCTAAAACATGGAAACAACCCCAATTCCTATTAACTGATGAATTGTAATGAAAATCCAGCATATATATGCCATGGTGCTCTACTGAGTTGTAAAGTAAATGAAATCATGAAATTTTCTGGTGAATGAATGTGTTTCATGAATTTCTCATGGTGAGGCTTGGCCATCGGCCCCACCAGACCCCCAGGTTTGAACCGACAGAGTGGACAGAGATTGTTCTTTTGGAGGAGTTGATTTATTCCAGGTTACTTACAAAGGATTCATCCATGGGGAGAGACGGAGACAGAGGTGGTGTTGTATGGCAGGGCCATAATTTCATATGCTTCCCCCAGGACCTCTGGAACACATGCCCAAGAAGAGCACCCTAGTACTGTGCTCGCCTCTCTCCTTCCCAGCCTTCCTTGCGTTTCGGCTAAACCTTCCCCCTTAAGTCACTGGTTAGATGGGTGCCAATCACATTTGGAAGCCCATCCCTCATGGCAGATAGAAAGAAAACCAATTTCTATACAACAGAATGGAACTGGAAAATATTATGAGCCAAGCCAGTCAAGCCAGTCACCAGGCTCTGAAGCTTCAGATGTAAATACATAACCCAAAGTAACAGCAGAAGCAAGGACAGAAGAAAGGAACCATGGAGGGAGGGGAGAACAATCTTTACAGGGAGAGATAGTAGGACACAGCTACTATGAAGGGGAAAAAGAATAAATGGAGGGAGGTCTTTAACGTGAGGAGGGGACAGAGTGAAGGAGAGGGAAGAAAGAGATAATAAAAGCATGTCTAGAAAAATCCATAGGAAAATATCATATAGTCTACTAGAAAATACATATGTATGTATATATATGTGTATATATATATAAATACATATATATATATAATGACTTATGCCACATCGAGTGATAATGCATCCCCAAAAAGTGACATAGACTATCTAAGAAAAAACTCTTGTGTCAGTTACAGCAAACCTTCCTTCAAGCTGTTGATGAGGGGAGTCCTCAAGATTCTCAAAATAACACAATGTAATGCCATAGGCCTTGGGTACCTCTCAGAATTTGAAGTACTATAAGACCCTATTGCTGAGGACACCCTGCACTTCATACATAGGACTGACAGAAGTGGAAATGGAACTGACTTGGAAGCCTTTTCCTGTAGAAATAGCTCTCAGAGTATCAGAAGGTGCTATGCTGCTTCCAATGATGAAAACAATCAATAATACCAACCAGATATAAAGCTTATTGTCCTCAATGATGACTGACATGGCAAGATATACCCAGCATTGGAATGTAGGGTCCTTTTTTTTCTTTGAAAATAGCGAATAGCTGCTTAAGTGGACTTAAGGCCTACTTAGTAAGAGAGAATTCTTTCATACTCCTATAAATCCATCCAAACATCTGTAGCTGAAGAGATCATAGACCTTAGAGGAGAAAGAAACTACTTCCCCAAGTTTGATAAACTAATGTAATTTTAAACTGTTTTCTAAATTCTTATCTGTATATGCACAGATAAGTATACCTTTTACCACTCATCAAAAAAGCACATTTTTGCAACAACAAATGGAGACTCTTCTGTGTGTACCTACAGCTGGTTAAAAGGCAGAGAATATTGGACCATAGGGTACACAGCTACAGTTCATACATTGACATTGCAAATCCTACATAGCTGAAGTAACTGCAGAAAGATTTCAAGAGGCAGAGGATGAGGGCTTCATGATGCTAGATAGTATCTTATAGATAAAAATACTTAAACTAACAATTGAAGAAGAGGTCATAAAATTTGGAGGTAGTTATGAGGACTGGGTCTACTGTAAAAAGGTGTTGAGCAAAGCCAAGCAACCCCAGATACCCTGAAGGGACGGTAGGAGTGTGGCCTGCTCTGACTGATGTGATAGATAACCTGGTCCCTGGAAGCCACTGTAGATACAAATCTTTTCCCCCACAAAGATCACCCCAGAACCAGGTTTGGGGGTTCATCCCTCGTTTCTAATTTCCATATCAGCCCTACAACCTTCTTGCTTTCACCTAAAGACCCTGTCTTTAACTTTGCTGCCTTCTGTAACAGTCAGAAAGGCC
Organism: Eospalax fontanierii; assembly: GCA_035773235.1. NCBI lineage: Eukaryota > Metazoa > Chordata > Mammalia > Rodentia > Spalacidae > Eospalax > Eospalax fontanierii. The sequence goes on along the minus strand of CM069527.1, from coordinate 97,270,260 downwards.
TCCTTATATAAACCCCTGCCTTGGTTTTGATAACTGAACTACCCATCGACATATTATCCCTGGAACCCCTTCTGTCACACTCTGAGCCACCTGAGGCCATGTTTGATCGTCCTCCATTCTCTGGTATGGCTGGAGCACAACTGCCATGCTGGAGATGGAGACCAACCCACAGGCAGTGAGTGGGGATGTGGAGGGAGTTTGGAGATAGGGGGCTTAGAAATTCTATAAATATTGCACTCGTATGAAATTTTAAAAGGCAAAAAAATGTATATAATCACAAACCTTAAAAAACCATGTTCCTTCAAAAGTTATACACAGATTCACCACAGACTCTATTCACTTTACTTCTAAGACTAAACAGAACTTGAAATAGGCAGCAATTATAGGATGGGCTAAAGCTTATAGAGAATTTGCCTGGCATGCACAAGCTCCTGGGTTCAGTTCCCAAAATCAATCAACCAATCAATCAAAGAATAAACCTGTAAAATATGCTCAGAGCAGTATGATTTAAGAAATAAAGTTAACTATTCCATGGTTTGGAAAATGAATAAATTAAATATAGAATAGATATGCATATCTAATAGAAAACAGCCAATATTAGAATAAATGCTACATCCTTGATAGAACATTAACAAATCCTGAAAACTACACTAGGTATGTAAAATCAGATGCAAAAGTACATACTTTGAAAGATCCAATTTTTATGAAATATCCACAAAAATAGAATCTTGTATATTAGAACGGGTTACTGGGCAGATAGTCAGGAATCAGGAACACTAACCCAATCCCTTCTTATGATCTTCCACACTGGTTTTACTGTTACTGAAACCGACAGCCAGCTCCTATTGTCTAATCACAAAAAAAGACATTTTATTCTCTTTAATAGGCCTCTGGATCTTTGAAAATCACTTCTAGCCATAAAAATGCTGAGCATGTATCAGCCAAGTAATCATGACACAGCCTTGAGTTGTTACTTAACCTATAAGGACTTTGGTATCACTCTTGACTGGAATGAACAATTAAACAAGACTTTGCTGACATACCCTTGAGACTCAATTTCCATCAAAGGTGGACACAGACAGCTGCACTCTAGAAACCTTCCCTAATTCATAACAGAAAAGCCGAGACATCGGCTTTATGGTCCTCAAGAAAGCCTTCTGGTGTTCTTCCCTGGATGAGTATTGTTACCTACACTTCTAAACAGCACTGTTCTTGCTGGTCTTCTCTCTGTGCTTTAAACTTTTTTGTGATAACATTACATTTTTCTGATAACATTAAAACCTTATAAAGAAAGTGTATAACTTCAGTTATCAAACTGCTCTAAAGAAATCTTAGTTTAGCCAACCAAAAGAGCCAACATAACATGTACCCCTATTTGAATAGAGGTGAGCCCAGGCCAAAACTTTGAAAACTAACTCTTCTCCTCTCTTTTCACTGTGTCCTCTTGCCTCATCTACCTGTTACTGGTAATTTTCTCGTTTCTTTTTCTGATAGACCACTTATCTTACTCGATCCTGGAGACTGTTTTCAGAATGTACTTCTGTTTGGATTTTGCATTTTACTGATAATTTCTTCTCCCTTTGCCTTACTTCTACTTAATGTAAGCATAATTGATTCTTGCCTTTTTTGAACACAATTCAGGATAAATTTAGGTTCCTTTGTCCCCACTCACAGACATTTTCCTAAAGAGGAAAGATTCATGTTCTATCTGCATATATTATCAAAATTTTCATTCTCTAACATGCTTTTATGATTGGAGGCCCTGAAACTTATACCTATTTTGAACTAATTGTTCTATCATTAGGCTACGTTTTATGATTCTATTAGGTTTTGTTCAACCTAAACTACTTGTAAACTCCAGGGACTTCAGAGATTCTAAAAGAATAGAAGCAAGATTTTTCCTGGAACATGGGTCTCTGCTACATCAGCAGCATTGTTATGTGTTATGTGTTCAGTTGATAGAGCCTCAAACAGAGGAGAATGGGATTCTGACAAGTCAAGGAGAATTGGACCTAGGCTCTCTGAACGTGTGGTCAGTCATATGCCTTGACTGAGATCCATTCCATCGCTGGACAACCAAATAATCTCTCACTTCGGAATTTGTTGCACTGTTCCTTCCATTACATGCCTTCCTGAAGTTCTCACTTGTGACTCTGCCTCCAGGCCTTTAGACTGCAGCTTCTCCTGAGTTCTTATCTACATTTCTGCACAACTACACTTGGAGTGTTTCTAACAAACATTACTCTCTTCCTGTTGGTTCTCTATGCCCTTATCTTCTTGATTTATGTGAGCACTCATCAGTGGACCTTTAAGACATTTGATCTTTCTAGGTTCTCTGGATCACTAAAATGTATTTCGCTGTTAGAAAAGGAAATAGATTCAGACAAGATTGCCCTCTATTTTCCCTTTAATTCTTCTCTTAGATGTGTATACTGAGTCAATGAGAGCCATTTTTAAATAATCACCCTGGGAAATTCCACAGTCAAGATTTAAATGTTGTTAAAAACAAAATAAATAGAAATATGGAGAATTAGGTTTGAACAGAGAAGCATACATTCTAGTACCATTATACAATGAGAGGTGATCATAGAAGACAAGCAACATTGCCTTCTCAAATATTCATGCTGTAAGGCATGTACTGTAATAGAAAACAATTCCACAATTCTACAAATGGTAAAAGACAGCTGAAATTCAGGCTCTTCACTTCAGATTCAGAAACCACATCTTCCTTATGTCCCAGGTTCCCATGATGTTTCTTTCAGTGATTCCGTTAAACCAGCACCTCTCTTGTCTGCCCCACCTTGCAAAGGAGCAAGAAAAGAAAATATTTTCCTTCTTAGGTCCATTTCAAAACTTGACAGCACAGGGACAAAGAGTCATGGGATGAAATTTGCCTTATAGTGGGTGACTTGGAACATTTTGAGAAAAATTAGCAATTTTTTCAGAAGATCCTACAAAACTTATAGAGGGATTCAAAGATCTAATTCTTTTCTGAGTGTATAAGGAAGGGCGTCACAATTATATTGTCATGCTGCTGTAGTAGAGCATACGGACTTATTCACTTATCTCCCTGAAGTGAGTTTACAGTGTTCAAAAATAATGACATAGAGAAGGAATAAAAGGAAGGAAGAGAGAAGAGAAGAGAAGAGAAGAGAAGAGAAGAGAAGAGAAGAGAAGAGAAGAGAAGAGAAGAGAAGAGAAGAGATACAACAACAGAAAATGAAACATGCCCAAGTTTTAGCAGCCTTGGAAGTAGGATTGCTTTTTTCTCATACTCCACACATTCTTCATAGGCTGGACCACTTCAATGGCTCTGCTTTAAATGCAAGAAGGACATCTTCTGGAGAACTGTGCCTTCTTATTCACACACCCTTAAAGCCTCTTGTCCAAACTATGGGCAGATAAGCCACTGGTAGTAAGATCGTCTTCGACTTCAAGAGGGGATTAGGCCACACCATAAACTTCAGTTGTTGCTTCCAGACACACCTTGTAAGGTAGGAGACTTGGTGACATTGCACATACACAGCTGACATTTCTTTGTGGAGACTTGGTCATTTATTTTTCTTTATTTCATATTCTCCATCTTCATATCCTAAGACTGCTGTTAGATGAGTGGGCACACAGCTCTGGCCTATTTCTGGGATACTAGAATGATTTCCTGTTGCTTATATATCAATTTTCAAGTCCTAACCTGGGTAGAAATATCATCAGCACAATAGAGAAAATTCTAAGTTTGAGGAAGATTCCAGGAATAACCACACTTTTGGTGGTTAATTTACATGTGAACAGAGTGAACTCTGTGATGAGCAAATAGTTAGTGTTCCAGACTGAATTTTGTTTCAGGAGGTTTTCCACATAAAAATCTGAGAAACATCAATCAATGTTCAAATTATTAATATTTCTCCAATAAAATTCAACTAAACAGTGGGATTGGAATTAGGGGGCTGGTGATATGGGTCAATTGATAAGAACACTTTTAGTGTAAGCATGAAGATTTCATGTTTATTCAGAAGTGAAAGTGAGCAGAGCTATAGGGTGTCCTGGCAGGCCATCCTAGCCCAAATGCTGAGCTTATCATTCACTGAGAGACCTTGTCTCTAGAAAATGTGATGGAAAGCACTGGAATAAGAAACCTGATGGCCTTTTTTGGCTTCTGCATGCATGGATGTGTGTACACTTGCACAGCAACCAGGAAAACACACACATACTCCAAAAAAAAAAAAAAAAGAGTGAGAGCTGATTACTGCACATCAAACTCAGAGATTAAAATATCTTAAACAATACTGACTCAAATATAGGTTTCTCAAATCCTTTCAGTTCCTATGTATCATCCATGTTCCTCCAATATTGAAGTTTAGTAAAGATGACTACAAGCTACAAGACATAAGGGGCATTGATGATCACTGTTTTTTCTGATCCATAATTTATCTTAACCCAGATTCCCTTGGGGACTCAACTGCTTAGCATGCTAGATCTCAAGGGAAGATAGTCTTTTATACCTCATCTTGTCCAATTCTCAACATATGTAGGTGTTCTAGAGATCCAGACAGCTTTCAAATTCAACAACCAACCTGGAAAATAACAGTGAGATTTAGGCATCGACCTCATTTCATCACTTTAGAAATGCCACAGAAAGGAGTTAAGAGATTTAAAACTGAACATGAAATCTATCCTTTCTATAGATGAGTTATCAATTTTTTGCATATCAGGTGAAAATAAGATTCTCATCTCAGGTTCTTTGAATAAATGAATAGCAGTTTTCTTTTTTAAGGTTAGAATCTCCTTACAAAAAGTTTTCATCTGGGATATCTCAATACATAGGAATCTCACTGACATGTATTCAAGGGATAGTCCAGGGTCCTCTCAACCACTACTGCAAAGCCTCAGTTCCAAGCTTTCTCAGGAAGGCAGGACTCTGATGGATTGAATTCAATCTCCTGGTCATAGGTAATAACCAAAGTTCATAAAGTCTTAGAGGTAAAAGGCAATCATGGGCTCTCTCCATCTAGAATAGAGACACGCTAAGTGCTTCTAGACTTTGAAGAAATACTACTTATATTCTTTCAGTAACTGAATTCTATAACTATTTGTTGTGTTCTTAATGAAAATGTGTCTGTCCATGAGTGTTTGAAGACTTTATTTCAGATTTCCTCTATTTGGGTGGTCTTAAAGAATGGGCCTCACTCAGACCTTGATGTTAATTGATAACTGGATTTGAGTAATTACATACTTAAAGGATAAAGCATTGCTGAGTATGATATTATAGACATGTATCAAGTCATAAAAATCTTACACATTGCTCTAATATACCACAGCTTAAATGGCTGAATTCCTAATATTAACTAGACCTTTAGAAAGAATTACCAAAAGACAAAATATTTAAAACTTGTATTGGTATTAACTGTGTTTCCTGGTATTATGTGTTCATGCTACTAAGTGAAAGGATAGTAGCTATCTTACTGATAAGCAGCCCCTTATAAATTATGCCAATCAGATTATCTGAATGCTGAAAGTAATTAAATTTTCTCAAAAAAGTGGCTATGGTCATTACAAAGGCTATCAATAATCACCAGAAACAATGTTTACCAGAACATATTATCAACAGAAAAAACAATCGAGTGTCAGATCATCCACAAGGGTTTTCAGAAATCAATACTTATACCTAACCTGTACATGCCCCCAATTCTAGTTCATCGTAAAATCCCTCAGAAGTAAAGAAACCTCAAAAAAATCCTCTCAACTATGAGATTCCTCAATTTATAAATCTTTGGCTTAAAGGAAGATCAACAAAGTTCTTCATGACTTTTCTATCCATTAAGGAAGTGACATTGTCAACCAAATGGCCTACTATTTTACAAAGCTATTTTTTTCTGAATCAGTGTGTTACTTGTATCGCAATCTGTCTTAAGCTTCTTTGTACCCATTTCCCCACCAGCATCCTCTGCCATAGCCCCATTACTGGATGTATATATTCTTTCGTTTGTGTTAAGGTCTATTGTGTCAAGTTAGTGTCCCAAGATATTCTTCAGTGCAAGTTCAACCACTGAAGTCTAGTTAGCCTATCCAGAGTCCCTCCTTTTTAGAAGATTCACTCATCCTCATCCAACAGTAGTCAGTTGCCAATATTTCTTCGTAAAGATTGGGCTCTGTTGTGCATTTCTCCCCATTTCCCCAGTTCCATGCTGGGCTTTTATCTGTTTGAGTTTGCATGGGACTTGAGTATGCCAACATCATTGCTGTAGGTTCATATGAGCAGGGTCACAGGGGCTTTTAGGATTCTAATTCCATATAGTCAGGTCCCTTGAGCCTCCAGGCTAAAGACTCCTAATCCCCATACTTTGGCCATTTGTGATCTTTTATTTTACTGGTGCTCTGTTGCATGTGGGAGCTTACTTAATGAGAGGTGAGACTAATTAGTGTCCTCTTTAACCCTTATTCTCTTTTGCATAATCCTTAGGTATAGAGGTTGCATTATAGATATGTCAGTGAAGCAATGTTCATGTGTAACTGGTTGTGGTACTCTGTAGTAGTCTCCAACTTGTGCAAAAGAAGCTTTTTGTAATGAGTGAAGACAGCTATAATTCACTAGAAATATAAGGATACATGTTTGTACTTAGTAAGAAGTTAGCCTAGGGATGTGACAGCCTTAGGGATTTCTCTAAGATCTGTGATAACAGGGAAAGTGAATTGCAGGTCACTTCCAGATTCATGCTCCAAATCCTGTCTCCAAAGTATGTCCTGATTTCAGGAATAGGGCTTTACCATGAAATTATGAGAGGGAATCAAAGCTGTGGCAACAGCCTGTGTAATTTTGGGAATCACTTGGACCACGGTGGCCAACAACTCAAACCCCACAACCTTTCCATTTCTTGTCCCCAAGTTATGATGGTAACATTAATATCACAACATAAAGCAGTGAGGACAGTTTGTGAAGGCACTAACAAACTAGACTGAAAAATTGAGCTGGTCTGAGTACAGAGGATTAGAATGCAGTGGGTGGATTTGCACAAAGAGGGTAATCCAGAGTATTATGGTGCTAAAACCAAGAGTAGAATTGTGCCCAAGGATAGAAGTAGAAAAGATTGTAGGGCAGGAACATTTCAGTTTTTTTAATTGTTTATTTTTATAAAAGGACTCTTTAGTCCTGTGTTCACAAAATAACCCTGGGGAAACTCTTTGGCTTCTGTTCTTACTTGGCTATAAAGGCTAAATCCAGAGGAAAGACTGGGAGATGGGCTTGACTCAAGTTCTTAAATGGCAAGACTACTAATTTTCTGTTGTCCTTTAGGATTCCTTCACAGGCCTAGCCAAACTTGAATGAAATGCACTAGAAATAGCTAAAATCTTCATCAATTAAATTAACCCTTCCCAAATTGATGACAACACCACACTCACCTCAAAGTTAATGCAACTGTATTCCAAGCCATACAAACATTTAACTTCATGTTACCATGGTAATTTAGTAGAGTACGCTTTTATTGTTTTTCAAATGACCTTGCACCCTGTAAGGTATAGACCATACTCAATCTTTACTACATTCAATACAAAATACAATTATCTCTAAACCACTTGGAGCACTCAATTGACATGGATCTGGGAGAACTGATACCTCCTCAATCCAATTAAAAATCAGTTACAGGGATCAAACTCCATGTAGGAAGGGCTTCACCAAGTTTTTGCTTTCAGATTTGTTTTTATAATTTTTATCTATGTTCTTTGTGTGTGTGTGTGTGTGTGTGTGTCTGTGTGTGTTGTGTGTGTGTGTGTGCCCGCCTCTGTCTGTGAGTATGCCACCTATGTGGGTATATTACAAAAAACAATGAGAGGATGACGGATCCCCTGAGCTGAAGTTACACGCAGTAGTGTGTCACATTATCTGGGTGCTGGGAACCAAATTCATTCCTCTGGATGCTCTTAACCATGGTGTGATCTCTCCAGCCCAGATGTTTGACCCTCCCCCAGGATTCACCCATGAGTGAAAAGATATCTGAGAGGTATTCCCTGCCATTGGTGCAAAAATGGCACAAAATTATGACAATAAGCAGGCACACTTTAATTGCATTTAAAGTCTTCTTCCCAAGATTTAGCCCACATGTGACATTGAAATCAGGCTTAGCAACCCCAGTACAGACATGAGGAAGACAGTAAGAAGCTCAAACCCCTCCAAAAGAAATTCTGGTAACGGATGCTAGAAGTGGCAAATAAAATCTCTTTCAAATACGGGACTCAGTGGTTTAACCAGACTCCAGTGAATGGACCCACTCTAAATGATATTAGAATCTGAGGCAACTGATTTCTCTTATATAAAAGTACATAGAAAATCAGATTGAAGGAATCCTAGCCTCTTACTTTGATTCCTAAGGTAGTGATATTACTTATAGTCTCTCTTACCTTTCCTGACAGATAAAAGTTTTTGAATGCCTCATTTTCAATTACACCAATTCCACAAAATTTCATAGATAACAGAATCATAATAGTAAATATGATTACTTTTTTATTCCTTGCCTTCCATTTCTTTTTCTTTGTACAGGTAACTTATTCTATATCCTTATTTCTTGTAACTCAGTTTCTACTTCTGAAACTTATTCATTTTAGTAGTCCAGTGAGATCACCTACCTCTCAGCATAACTCTACCTTTGGATTGATTTAAATACCAGAAGTCAAGAATATGTGTTATTTCGTCCTGTCTCCAGTGGGCCAAAGTTCCAACTCAACCTCTAAAACCCACTCAAATTAATCCACATGGTTGTGGAATCCTGGCTTGGACTCCAATTGAAATTAAATTGTTTTAATTATTTAGAAAGAACTTCTGAGCCTGGAGAGACGGCTGATCTGTTAAGAGCAGTGGCTGCTCTTACAGAAGACCCAGGTTTGATTCTGTGCATCCAAATGGCAGGTAACAACCATTCATAAGTCCTATTGCAGGGGATCTGATGCCCTCTTCAGAACTTCATGGGCATTGTATTACACAGGTGCTCTTAAATACCTGCAAGGAATACACTCATACAGAAATTAAAAAAAAAAAAGAAAAATACACATTTACACATTTTCTTTTTTAAAAGAAAGAGCTTCTACAATATCTCCCCCACTGTATTTCTTCCTGTTGTTCAAATTCTCTGCCTATTTATTTTTAAAAGTATATTTTCTTGAAATATTGCAGATATCATACAATATTTTTGATCATATTTAGACACCCATTCTTTTCAGCAACCAATCTACCACTTAATTCATGTATTCTAATATATATATATATATATATATATATATATATACATATATATATGTATATATATATATGAGAGAGAGAGAGAGAGAGAGAGATGATAAAGTTTTGAAGTCAGTACCAGCTTGATTTTTCCTTGTTGGTTCTATAAGTTATGTAATGTCTTCAGCTATAAGAACGTGATGTCCTGATTCTACTGGGTAGCCAGCAACAGGGACAATGGCTAGTATTGTTTGAGCATCTCTTTGATTTTACTATGGAACACCTGAATGGAGCCTCTGAAATAAACTCTGCTGAAGAAGTGCATTGGAAATTTTATGTGTACTTTACTCCTCTCTTTGGAAATAAATAGCTATTTAAAAAGAAATCCTCCTCCTCTGTCTTTATAATTATATAAAATTTATATTACATTCAGGATGAATAAGAAAGAGTTATTAGGGAGGAAATCTAGTTTCAGGGCAATGACCAATTATCTTGTTAAACTGATCTCTCCTTGTTTTACAGTTATTGAGATAAAATACCAGCTCCTTTTGTCTAATTAAAAAGAGAAGCATTCCATGCTCCTGGATTTTCTACTTACTAACACTCATCCGCCCCACAACATATTCAGGCCTCAACTCCACACCAAAGGATGACTGTAGGATCTTATAAAGCAATGTCTGCCCAACAAGGCTGACTTTGAGAGAAACTGATTTCACTTTGCATTAATTTCTAACCTCAGTCACCAGCTATACTTTGTGGGGGAAGTATAATTAAGGCAAATCATGATGTAATTTATATCAAAGGATATAATCAAACAGCTGTACCCTAGAAACACCCACCGTTAATCACTGCTTAACCGATAACAGAAATACCTCCCTTTCCCAGCATGGCCCTTAGATAATCTGGACTAGTTCCACACCTCATGTCTTTTCTCCTTGACTTATAAACAAAACTTTAGCTTTCTACTATCATGTGTATTTTACATATTTTTATAAGATTTAAAACATGAACAGTAGGAGAGTTTTACCTTCCATAAATGTTCCTCTAAATCAGAAACAGAAAGAAGATTAGTTGTTTCCACAGTCTTGGAAGAAAGTAAAAGTGAAATCGAACTCTTAAAAAACCGAGGGAGATTCTTTCCCAAAAGAATTTTTTTAACTTTAAATATGTGTTGGTTGCACTTTTATGTGTTACTTTAACAAATTCTACTACATTGTATTTTTAAATGGTTAAGCTTGTGTTCTGAAAACTGAAGTTCTCAGAGAAAATTCAGACCTTTTTAAAGATTCTATATGGTTGATGGACTGCTTAGAACTTTGTGATGGTAGAGGGTTAGAATGTGGCGGACCTAGAGTCAAAATTATGAGAGGCTATCTTTAATCTTCTTAATAGCAGTTCAATTACCACCTCTGTGTCGGAAGCAATATACTTTGACAGTCAGGTATACACTTGCAGAGTATTACTGGAGTAGACTTCTGGATTCCATCAACTTAAAAGCTAAGAGTATCACAGGAGATCTGAGCAGTGAAGCAGAGATTTTCCCACTGTGCTGGAACTCATTTTATTTAGTTACTATAAATAGAACTGTGTCAAAATACTTGATAAAAATAAACTTAAGGAATAGATGCTCCTTTCAATCATGGATTAGAGAATAGTCGACCATAGTGAATCATTTCAGCTGTGGATTGGAGAACAGTCTACTATAGTGGAGAAGCATGACATCAGGAGTCTGAGGCATCTTGTCACATTGCGTCTGTACGAAGGGAACATAGAGAGATCTTTGAGTTTTCTTCCTTTTCATGTAGTCTGGGACTTAGCCAAGGGAATGGTGTAAACCACATTCAGAATGCATATCCTATATTCATTAAACATTCCCATAAATACTCTTATAGTCATACCTAGAGGTGTGTCTCCTAGGTGTTTCCAAATCATATAAGTTACAATGATGATTACCCACTACACCAACTGCTTTCTGTCCCCAGGAATATATTTTATAATTATTCTTATTTCTTACTTCCTTTCAATTTGTGTCTATAAAACTTCCATATTGTAACATGTTATTCAGGGCAGGCTGACAATCTTTTATTCCTGTTTGGGTGAGACCTGCGTTTTGTGTCAACAGGTATATGAATTTCACCTCAATTAATAAAATTTAAGAAAAAAACTAATTTCAGTAATAAAAGCTACCAAGTAGAACAGAACAAGAAGGTAAAAATTTGGGCTTTATTGCATAATAAAGAAAAAATAGGGTAAGCACTTTAATTATGGAGATATTAGAGAACTGTAGAAACAATGGGAATTACTTGGAGTAATGTCATATAGAAAAAATCCATTATAGTTGATTGTTATTTGCTTTTCCGGAATGAGGATCAGGAGTGTATGTGGACAGGAGGGAAGGATAAGATTTCACTGAAGCAGAGGTCCACACCAAGAGGAAATACACTGAAAATCTTTGAGTTGGAACAATCTTGGAGGTGAAGTATAAAAGACCTAGTATTTCAAACAGACAACAAAGATTACTAGTGTTATTTACTGGAGTTCTGTTTTTTGAAGAAGTACAATGTTTTACAGCACTTCATAAGAGCAGAATAAAATCTCTTGCAGCCATTAGGTACCTGGTAAACAGACATTTCCCTTAGGGATGCTTACTGGAAAATCATCAGTGTGTTTTCTATCATGTATGTGCTTAGCTTTTGAGTGATAAGAAACAAAATACACTAGGAATATGGATAGGATATGATGATCAATTTCAATCATCACTTTGATAGGATTTAAAATCCACAGTAGAAAGTTTCAGAGAATGACTGTGAGGAGTGACCTACTGTGTTAGTTATTTTGTGTTGCTGTGAGGAAATACCATGACCAAAGAAACTCATAGAAGGAACTTATTTGGCTTAGATTTCCAGAGTGTTAAGAGAATCTCACAGTGTGGAAACATGGCAAAAAAGCATCAGGTATTGCAAGATGAACAGGGAGCCAAGAGATCACATCTCAATCTCAGACATGAAACAAAGATAAATACAGAAGTGTGGCCAGACTATGAACTCACAAAGGCCTCTCACAGTGAAGTGTGTCCTCCCGAGGCTTCAGCTTATAAAGGTTCCATGACCTTGCCTAATCAACGCTGTTAACTGGGAACCAAATGTTCAAATATCTGAACTAATGGGGGCTAATTCTTATTCAAACCATCACCTTTATTAAGGTTAATTGAGTCGGAAAAATCCAGCTTAATGTGGAGAGTACTATTCCATGGGCAGAGTACAATACTGAATAAACAAGAGAAGGCATATTTATCATAAAGTAAGAAATTATATTTTTCCCATGTATTAGTTACTTTTCCGTAGCTGTGATAAAACACCATGACCAAATGAATTCATAAAAGGAAGAGTTTATCTGAGCCTATGGTTCCATGCTGCAAAGGATTTAGTCTCCAGCATGGTGGCAGGAAACAGCCAGAACAGGAGCAGGTGTAGAAAGGTGAGACCTCACATCTTCATACAGACACAGGAAACAGAGCTACTGGAATCTGGCAAATCTTAAAATTTTCTAAGTCCATCCCCAGTGACAGCCCTTTCTTCAGCAAGGCCAATTCTTCTAAAACCTCCAAAATCAGCATCACCAACTGGGGACAAAATGTCCAAATTCTTGGTGCCTATGGGGATGTTGTCATTCAAAGCACCACATTTAGGAACATAACAAGAGTAGGGATTTCTCTAGGATCTGTGACCTCTCCAATCATTTGTATTTGGCTGTGTTTACAATGCTTGATTACCTTCAAGATAAAAGTGTCACTTCTGCAATGCCATAGTTTAGAGTATTGGTCATTGTTGTGGCAATTAGACAATAAAGCTAGGGTTGGACCACTGACTGATGTTCTTCCTTCCAGCTTGCATAATATCTTCCATATCAATACCTTCTTAAGGAAGAGGTATCCAAGTCAGTTCCAACTCTATTGCTCTAAGTACTGTGTCCAAAGTAAGTCCTGTCTTCAGCATTAGTTTTTTATGCTTCAAGCCATTGAGCAAAGAAGCTAATTTTTGAAAGAAACAGACTCTATGACAGTGTTACTGATCATACACAGAAAGTAAGCGTCTGAGAGATACTAAGCCTTGAGTGACACATCTACAATGGAACCTCTATACCCAAGCTTCATGGAACATAGTGGAGTAGGTGGGAGGGAGAATGTTAAGACATTTCTAAACTCATACCACTGAAGCTTCTTCATGTCACAAAGTACTATGCACAGAGATGGCCACTGTTGCAAAGCATTTCACAGACATATCAGACATGAGATATTGCCAAAAGACAATCTTTAATAGCTGATGGGTGACCACACTGGGCAAATTTGTCTCAAGTGTGATGCAAGTTTGTTTTCCCAGAGTCAGCCTTATATATGGAAGAAAAGGGAAACAAAAACATATCTAAGGGTGAAAAGTTTAAGTTTCCAAGTCCCTCAAAAAATTCCTATTGTACAAGACCAACCCAAACAGAAAAGCAGAAGCCATAAAACTGCTGTTAGCCATGGTGACCAGGTTTATGCTGATCTTTTCTCAAACCCATACTTTGGTCAAACTTTTCGACTCCCACACTTTGAGTTAACTGCTTCTAGTTTTAACTGTTTGACCACTGGGTCTAGCTAGGACATAACATATCTATGGTCGATCTTGAACTATGGTCGATCTTGAGGTGTCTCACCATACCACATCTTGCCAAATATGACTGCAGAGAGTATTTCTTGGATAGAACTTCTATATTAAACCTTATCCACCCACAGCTCAGAGAGCATTGCAGAAGAAGGAGTGGAAGAATTAAGAGCCAAGGTTGATGCATGAACATAAGGAAATAGAACCTTCCAGGCCTCAAGAACTTGTACATATGATCTTACAGCAATGGTGACAGCATGGACAAAACCCAAGCAAACGCAGTCAGACAAAAACTCAGCATAGAACTTGAAAACAGTCATTATCATTCAGTCTACTGGCAGCTAAATACTATTGGCTGAGGAAGATTTGATCTTTTTTAGAGGAGTGACACTGGATAGGCTGATTAGTCTCAAGTGCATGAGATTGCATTGAGGGAAATTTGGGTAAAAAAGGCCTAACATATATGAAAGAATGCATAAAAGCCAGTGGGGAGGATACAGGAGTTTTGGATGGGGAGAAGGTATAAAGATGACTGAGATACTTTGAGTTAAATGAACGAAAAATTTATAAGACATATACCACAAAAGAGAAAGATCTCAGGGGTTTAGTGCAATCCTCTTCTTGAGTGTGGATACAGTGTGACCCTGTTTCCTTAAGCTTCTGCTAACTTGACTTTACTAAGCTGTAAACCAAAAAGTACCTTTGTTTCTTAAAGTTACTTTGTCGGGAATTTTATCACAACCCTGAGACAACTTACTGAATATACATAAAATAAAATATTTTAAATATATTTCTACGTATAAGCGTACACAGAGAGAAGCATACAACTTTCTCATAATGAAAGAAAATTTGATCACCCAAATATCTATAGTACCTCAGCAAATGGAGTTACGTTCTTAGAATGTGGTAGTAAGCATTAATAAAAATGACCTTCAGTGACCACATGGAGTAATGTGGAGGAAATGCTAGAAAGTTATATTGAAATGAAAACTCAATGTATAAAGGATTGTATTATTATATAGCTTTAAGGTAGAAAATTCTCTTTGGACTTAAGGGGATAAGGAAAGTGGTTACCTCTGGTCACACAGTACGGAAGAAGGGTGAGGTGATCTTGTTTCTAAAGTAATGTTCCTTAGTCGTAGTGCCAGTCTTTCAGAAGTGCACATTGTCTCACATGTCTTCATAGAGTATATTGAGGCAATGTGAAGAAACTTTCATAAAACTTGATGGAAATGAAAATTACTGGTCAATTGTGCTTCAATACTTTAAAAAAACCCTGACTTAATAATCACCATACTTCAACACTGAGCATATTTCCTTCCCCTAGAGACCCATGCCAATTTTTGAAATTTTGGTGCACAATACTCCTAGTGAAGGTTGTAGGAGGGTATCAGTATCACTGAAAAGAAGCATCATTATTCTACAAAAAACCTACAAGACTCTGTCCCACAAATAAATAAATAGCCTGTGTCAATGGCAGCCAGGTTAGAAAAAAAACAAAAACAAAACCCAGAACCCTACGCTTTAACTAAACCTGTGTTTAGTAAAAACACTGAAATATTTTCAACTCTTTTCTACTGTAGTTATTCCCAGGCTGCTATCCTTACAGACCCAGTGGATGTCATAGACTTTTTGCCATATGTTTCTTGAAAAACTCATGCCTGTCCTCAACTTTTAATTATCTGAATGTTAATTAACATTTTCAAATGCAAGTTAATTGCAAATATGCATAATAGCATAATTTTCCTCCCTATTCTGCTCTGGAAGCTTATCAATTCCCAAACATCTAAAAGAAAGTCAGATTAAGAAGAAAAACATACCAATTTTTATTATGCTTTGAAAAGGATATTTTTTTTCCTAATGTCAACAAATTAAATGGCCCAAATTTCACATTCTCTCTAAATTTATAGTCCTATTCCAATCAGAGAGCAGTGTGGGCATAAAAGAGGCAAGATTTTCCCAAAGAGAACATTATTATCTTCCAAAACCCATTAGTGCTTCTTTACTATGTACTCAGTATATCTGAGAAGATCTCCAGATACAGGAAATGTAGTCAACACCTGTCAGCTTTGTCTCTTACTTCTGTGGTCAAAATCCTGACAAAATTAACTTATGGAGAGAAAGTTTTACTCTGGCTCACAGTTCAAATTACAGTCCATCACGGCGGGGATGGTAAGACAGCAGAAACTTGGAGCAGCTGATTAAACTGCAATCAGAATCAAGAATCAGAGGCTATTGAATGAGGTCTGCTCCTAGGTTCTTTTTCTATATTTGTACACTCCTGGATTCTAAGCAGTGAATGATACTACCCACCGTGGGAGAGTATTCTCATTGCAATTAGTGTAATCAAGATAATTCTCGGGAAATATGCCTAGAAGCCTTAATTCCCAGTGATTCTAGATTATGGCTGCTTGAAATTTAACACAAACTTGCACAAGATTATATTCAAATTACACATTTCCTCTAACTGTTTTAAGTATAAGAAGTTTAATGTTCTTTGACATCGCTAAATCCAAGAAACCAGAGATTGCTACAAATCTCTTTTCTTTTTGCCCCTTTACAAATTTCTGGAAATTATTCAATAAGACTTTAAAAGTCAGGGTTATTGTAGGATCATAAGAAATACAGTCTTCCATGACTCTGGGAACTTGCTCGTATGAGCTTATATCAATGGTGATAACATGCACGGGATCCATGTGGACCCAGTCAGACAAAAACCTTTCATAGAACTTGGGAAATAGGCAGGAGGCCACAGTCTTTGCAAAGGAAGTACTAGCAACTGATTAATGTTAATTGAGAGAATGGTGAGCTTTTTTAAGGGTGTGTGTGGACTCCAAGGCACTGAGGGACATCTGAGAACCCACTCTTGACAAGACAGACCTTAATACATAGAGAGAATGCATTAAATATACTAGGAGGGTACTGTGGGTACTATGGAGTGATGAAGATGGGGGCGGATGTCTACATATGATTAACATGTAAAGAGAAACATTTTTTTTTTCAAATCTTTTTGAGACAAGGTATCTCCATTTCCCCAGGTGGCCTGGAACTCACTATGTAAACTAGACTGGTCTTGAAGTCAGAGATCTGCCTGCTTCTGCCTCCCGAGTGCTGGGACTAATGTCATGATGTACTTCCACACCTGACATAATGAATATTTTTTTTAAGAAGGAACAATCCATTATGAGTCTAGTAAAATGTATATTATTTCTTATGAAAGTACTCTAAATTTCAAAACTGAACTCTTTTGTGTAAGTCAGTTTGGCTCAGAACATGAGCACAGAGCTTTTGGCACAGTCAGAACCCATTAGTAAAGGGATATTCGAGAAGGAGTAAAAGTCCCACTCCTGTCCCCAGCCTTCACTCATGCGATCAATACTGCTACCTGTCACCTGAAAGCAGTATCAAGCTTGATACCTACTGTGTTTACATGGGAAACATCAACAACTTCTGAAGTTGGTGCAGGCCAGTGTCTACCTTGGTCATTCAAATGATTCTGAATTTTTTTTGGGGGGGGTAAAATTTATTTTGAGTATTTTTATAATGTGACTGTGACAAATGATTTTTTGTGGGTGGTAATATTTGTAAATAGCAAGTTAAGGCTTTGCCAGAAAAAAAGTATGGCACCCAGAAAGCGGAGGTTAGGGAAAAGGGGAGCTCTTTCACTGAACAGGAAAATGGTTTCTCATGAAACTAAAAATACTCTATAAATAAAGAAAACTGTCAGTTGATTGAAGAGGTAGTCCATAGAGTGGGAAAAATACTTTTCCAGGTAGACATTTAACAGAGGACAAGCATCTACTGTATATTAAGAAATCAAAAGATTAAACCTCAAGAAAGTGATCTAAACAGGCTAAAGACCTGAACAGAAAGTTCTCAAAAGAAGTATAAATAAATATTAATCACTCCAAGAAACTTTCAACCTCTTTGGCTATCAGGTAAATCCAATTTAGAACTTATTTGGGTCCTCAGCTTACCCGAGTTAGAATGGCCATTATCAAGAAGACAAAGGATAACAAATGATGCCCAGAGTATGAGGTGAGGATTAAGAATAGTAATGATTGTAGCATGCTTGGAAATCAGACTAGAAGCTTCTGAAAAGAAACTAGAAATGGAAACATAATGTGATTCAGTAATACCAATCTTTATTACATTCCCAGATAATTCTATACACTGCTGCAAAGGTAATCACACATCATGTTCATGTCTGTTCTATTCACAAGAACTGGGCAAAAAAATTGGCTTAGGTGTCCATCCAGAGATGAATGGATAATAAAATTGTGCTGCATGTACACAATGTAAATTTATTCAGATATAAAGAAAAGATAAATAAATTCATGTAATTTTCAGGAAAATGGACAGAACCAGAAAAAAAAAATACAAGTAAAGTAACTTAGGCCAGAAAGAAAAATACTGCATATTCTCTCTCATATCTGTGTCAGAGTTTTGAAATTTTAGATTTCTTAGTTTAACTCAGAATGTCTGTAGAGATCAGAAAGCAAGAAAGAGGAAAAGATGAGGGACATGAGAAGACCTTAAAGGGATCTGAGATGGTAGAACTCGTGTTACGGAGGAGAAGGAAGAAATACTGAAGACTAGCAAGGATTAAACAAGGTTGAAGTGTAGGAAAAGGATAAAGAGGGGAGCGTGGTGGGAGAGTTAACAGAACTATATATAAAGAAGCCACACCAAAACTTCCTACTTTTACACTAATTAAAATATATATCTTGGGCTTGGACAGATGGTTAAGATTGCTGGCTGCTCTTGCAAAACACCTGGATTTGATTCCCAGGACCTACATGGCAGCTAAGAAACATACTTAACTCCAGTTTCAGAGGAATCTTACAGCCTCATCTGACCTAAGATATCTGGAGACAATGCAGGACATGGGTGCACATACATACATTCAGTTGATACATTTACCCGAATAAGATAATGATAATTAAATAGAAATTAAAAGCACATTAACATTTTTTAAAGTTTTAAAATGCATCTTAGTATAGTATTTTCATTAATTATTTAAGAATTTCAAACGATATATTTTGATCATGCTCAACCCACATGACTCCTCTTCATCTAGTCACAACCTCTTCCAACTTTATGTCCTCTTAGTTTTAAAATAATCTACTTATCTCAATTTGTTTCTATACACATAGAAATTGAGACATCTAGGGAGTGTTGTGGTTTACCTACTAAAATACTGACTTTTCATCCTTCAGAAAGAATCAGCAGTGAATAGATCCTCAGTTTGTGTTGGGGATTTTTGAGCCCCTGGCCCCTAGTGTTATAATGTTGACGACCTTGTGCTTGTGCATGTCTAGTGCAGGCAACCATGACTAATGTGAGTTTATGAACACAATGCTTCTGTCATGTTTAGGAGACAGTTTCTGTCCAGTCTGATCCTTACCTTCTTTTGAGGTGATCCCTGTGTTTGGGGAAGCTGATATAGATTTCTGGTTGAGAGATCCATTGTGACAAACTCTCTTCCCCTGAATGTGTCATAACCTTCTCTGTTAACTTTCATCCACTACATAAGGAAATTTCTTGGATAGAGTCTCAGAGCTAAATTTATCTATAGGTATGGAGATTAGGATTAAGAGGACAGTTTGACATATTTTCATTTCACAGAATAATAGTAATTTTACCTTTGGTGCCTGTCCCATGTATTGGCTTTAAGCTAGATTTCCACACTGAAGCATGAATTTTCTCCTGTAGAAATACCTTAAATCCAACTAGACAGTGTTTGTCTATCTTCATAACTTCTGTGTCACTATTGTTCCCTTGGGTGTATCTTGCCACACTGGTCACCATTATATTTCCAAGGACACATAACTGGGTAAGACTGTTGATGACTCTAACTCATAACTTTCGTTATCCTGATGAGCAGAGAGGAAGATTCTTGTTTATTATCAACTTGATTTTTTTTCCATGATCTGCCACCAAAGTATGTGGTGTCTTCGGTAACAGGGTTTAACAATAAATTTTGATGGATAGCAAAGAGAAATGGCAATACCATGTGTTGTTTTGGAAGGTCAGTGGAAGACCTTTGCCTCACAACTCTAGGGAAGTGACACTGTCCTTTTTATTGGGCAATCTGTGGCATCTGAAAGATCACTATACCCTGTGTATGGTAATTCCAATGAAATGTCTTAGAATTTTAGAAAACTTACACAATTTGACCCCCCCCAACTCTGTATTCAAATCAATTCCAAATGGGCAAATATTTCAATATTAAACTTGTAACTCTGAAACTTCTAGAAGAAAGACTTAGGAACACACTTCCTGATTCAGGAAAGGACTTCCCAAAAAGAACTGAATTCTTTCTTGAAATAAAATCAAACATCAGTAAATGAGACTTTGGGAAATTTTTTAAATATTCTGTACTGAAAAAGAATCCTAATCAACTTAGCAGGCAGTCTATGAAATGCAAAGAAAACATGTTGCAAGCTATACATCTGACAGAGTATTAGTGTATAGAATATAAATTTCTATATATAATGTATAATTTATAAGGATTTCTGGGATATAAAAAGAATTTAAAATATATACACCAATAAAACAAATAACCCAATTAAAAATAGGCTATATTTCTATCAAAATAAGAAATACAAACGAATAAATATTCTTTAAATGTTTACCATACATTAAAGAAATGAAGATTAAAAATAGGATTCAATCTTACCACAGTCGCAGCGGCTATTAGTAACAAAGCTGTGAGGTCCCTAAATACGGCGGCACAGCTGCCACGGCCCTAGAATGGTTTTACAGGCACAGCTGCCATGGCTCTAGAATGGTTTTACAAGCACAGCTGCGATGGCTCTAGAATGGTTTTACAGGCACAGCTGCCACGGCTCTAGAATGGTTTTACAGGCACAGCTGCCATGGCTCTAGAATGGTTTTACAGGCACAGCTGCCATGGCTCTAGAATGGTTTTACAGACCCCCACCGGGAAACAGAAACTCAAATTTAGCATTTCTCAGGGGCCCTGTGTCTTCAGGACATCATTTATCAGGAGACAGCAGATTTCCAGACCCAATACAGCAGCTTCCCATTCTCAAGGCAAGAGACTGCCACTTACTGTCCCCAGGCTCATCACCATAGGCTTGCATCTGTTATGAGCCCCTTCTTCGATTTTTCTTTTTTTTCCTCCAGTTGGTTCCTAAAACCAGCTAGGTTGTCTGGCCTACATGTGTCTCTTCCTTTGCACAAATTCAAATTAAAAACTCTCCCTGTATATCTGCTTTTTGCTGTCCTGTGTTCTTGGGTAGGCAGCCCAGTGGCTTGTTCTCATCAAGTTTCTTTTGCACCCACAGAGTGTTCTCTTTTGGTGAGCCATTCTCACTGCATCCTTGCATACAAAAACAAGCACAGAACTACTGGAAAGAATATCATGGAAGAGGAAAACCCTTTCCCTGTTAGTAAGAGTGTAGCTTGTGTTGAGCACTATGGAAATCATTGTGGTGATTCCCCCCCCCAAAAAAAAAAAAGTTGACCTATGTAACTGTGACCCAGGAATACTACTGGGCATATACCCAAAGGACTCTATCATAGGTAGAGATGCATGTTCATTCATATTTATTGCTGTTTTATTCACAATAGTTAGGACATGAATAGAGCCTATATGTCCATCAGCAGATGAACGGATCATGAAAACATGGTACATATTTAAAAAGGAATTTTTTTTAAAAAAAGAAATTAGGAAAGTTACAGATAAATAACTGGAGAACATTATACTGTGTGAAGTAATCCAAATCCAGAAAGATAAATGCCCCATATTCTCTCGCATAAACAAATCTTAGAATCAAACTTTAAGATTTGTGTGTTCAATTTAGAATACTTGTAACATCAGGAAACTGATAATATAATACAGGACCACTAGTAGGGAAGGGAGAAATGTCTTAAAGGAAGGGAGATAGTAGTACACAAAGGAAAATAATGTGGAAAGAGTTTTATTTGGAGAGAGCGATGAGAAAAAAAGGGCAGAGGAGGAGTTTTGAGGGTGTATAATTCATACAGAAATTGTTTGTAAAAGCTATATTGAAAATTATTTTTAAGCTCCATATATATATATATATATTTATATATTGACATAAAGTATAATTTTACTTCTAACTAGATACAGTCATTATTGAATATGTAGATACCAGAAGTGAGACGTTATTTAATGAAAATCCTAGTGTCAGATGTGTGGCATATAACATTTGTTATGAGAATGGAAAACCACCCAAGATTAACCAATGCTTGGAGCAACTGGATTTGTTGTTCCATGTCACATAGTATCTGTTTATCTAGAAAAGTAACCATCCTGTTTCTTTTTCTCAGTAGACAGTTTGTCTTCCTCTCTCCTTAAATGGTGAGTTCTGACTGGCAGAATTACCAACATTCATTATTGTTGTGTCAAGAAAATCTTCTCCTCTTACAGCTTACTTGGCCTCATTTATCATCTTCTTCCAGCCAATAATCAGCCTTTCAATTCTTCTCAGGACTTTGGCTGGTCTAGCAAAAAAAAGAAAAAAAAATGGCTGTTTATCACTAAATGTGTATAAGAAGGGAACACTCCACCTTGGATGTGTTTATCCAACTAGGAAAACATAGACATTTCATGTACAAATGTAGCTGAAGATTGCATTTACATGATGCTAATATTCACTGCTGTATGATCTTAAAATTTACATAAGGTTCGTCAATCAAAGAGCAAGTTTTTAAAATTCAACATGCAATTCTATTAATCCATTAAGAGAAGTGTTTGGAATATGAAGTTAATAATATCTATCCAGAGCTTACTTACTGCACTGCACTGTTGTTCCACTGGGAAACTTGGGGGGAGGGGCTAGCAACACAGTCTGATTTGTTTGTTAATTAGTGTATCCTACTTCAACCAATGTCTTTTCTTGCTCAAGAATACTTATGATTGAAAACAAACCTAGGTTGGTTATATGAAATATTG
This sequence comes from Eospalax fontanierii, assembly GCA_035773235.1. NCBI lineage: Eukaryota > Metazoa > Chordata > Mammalia > Rodentia > Spalacidae > Eospalax > Eospalax fontanierii. Next base: position 97,247,465 of record CM069527.1, on the reverse strand, counting down.
AAATTCCTAATTTTCTCTAACAAACTTTATTACATATATATTATATTTATATATGCATACATACCATATATATGTATACACACATACATATTTATATATATATGTGTATATATATATATATATATATATATATATATATACAATGTTAACTGAAACAAATGGTAATTAAGCAACTCAGCATTTGGAAAGAGATTTTTCCTTGACAAGCTAACATTAAAAGTAAAAGATAATTAAAAAAATAAATTTAAACTAGTCTTCAGGTGTAAGAATAAAGATAGAATCTTTAACATTGTTAAGGCCAAGTTCCCAATAGTTTAAAAAGAGTATATAAATAATATTAGGGGAAAACTTTTACTCTACTTCAGGAATGAAATTTATGTGGACAATTGTTATTACTTCTTTCTATTGCAATAAAAACATAGTGAAGAGATTAAGATTTAAATTCTTTCTAACTGAATGCATCCATTTTTAAGTTGTGAAAGGGGAAATAATTTTGTACAACTTATTCCTTTTGCAGCTGGAAATTTTCTTTCACTGTCAGCCACAAATTAAAATAGGTTATACATAGTTTCATAAATCATAAAAGCAATAGTCTTTTTTGTTCTATGTATGTAGATACTGAAGAAAATATTAATGAATACACCCAGTGTTCTAACAGCTGTGTTGAACTTAAGTGCACAATACTTAATATTTGGAAGTGACATTCTAATTGTATGGCTCTATTCTTCATATTCACTCTTGTACAAATTATTCTAATGTCAGTAATTTTCAAGATTAATATTTTGATTCTGCTTATCATATTTTTGTAATATTTCCCTAAGAAGAAATATATTCTTCAGAACAGTGCATTATCATTATCCTCTGGGAGAGGTTGTATTTCTACGCTCTAGACAGAAAACAAATATTTAACTATTTCTATTGAATGAAACAATTGTCTATCACCATCACTTGCTGAATTATAAATAATATATCTTTGTTTGTCCCATGGCCTTTTGAAACAAAATTATTGTAAGTATAATTATGTTGTCCTTAACAGAAATAATGATTTTCTAACCATGGGTCTATTTGAAAGGATGGCATTTAGTTGAAGCAAATAAGAACAGCTAAACTGTACTGGGGCAGAGTCTGTTGGGAGTACTTATCTTGTCACAATGTATATGATAACTCTGTAAATTATTGGAATATGGTGTGGATAAAGTTGTTAGTAATAAAAGATATTCAAAACTTCTGAGTGATTTTCTATTTTTCATATATGTTTTATCTGTGAATATAAGCCTATAGGAATGTTATGTTACCAAATTCACTGGATTTGCCTCATAGTGACTATCAAATTGAAACTGAACACAGAGAATATTTGTCATGGATATTAAAGTATATTAACAACAAGTAAGGACATCATAGCACTCACATACAAAGCTTTGGTTTCCCAAAGTTTGATATGGAAGGTTCATTTGTCTGAGTAGAGAATCCATTTTCAAAAGGAATAGTTCTCATATGCATTGGTGGGAAGAGATTACAGTAGCATAGTAATGAAACACGCTCCCACATATACCCCATGTAATAAAAGCTAGGCTTTCTGTCTTTCTGGGAGGAGACTGTAATGTTCACATGAGGCAGATGCCATTTGATGTTCACTGGATGGACAGGTTCACTCTTGTCTTCTGAGTTTTCCAATGTTTGTGTCTGCTTGAATGTTGTATGGGACTTACCTCCATCTCTCCAAAGAACATCTGATAGACAATTTAAGAAGATATTAATTTTAAAAGGTGTGTTTTAATATAATTTCTTATACCTGTATACTTTTAATTATAATCCAGTTCCCCCACTGTTATATATTCATTACACATAATATTGGATTACATAAGCATATTTTTACATAAGTATATACTGTACTTTAAACACTTTTTTCCGTGGCACTATTCCTGGGAGATATGATCAATTGTCTAATCACTCCACATGTGGAATTGAGAACAAACAAAAGTAAGGATACAACTGAAGTCCAATTAGGGATTATTTAAAAGAGTGCTCATGAGGAGTTACTTATAAGATAATACTTAAAAGCAGGTGCATCACTGAAATCCCATCAGTCATGGGTTACAGATCATAGTGGATACTTAGAGCTTATTGCAAACATTGAGGCAGATCTTCAGGGTGAAGAGTGTCTCTTCCAAACATCTCAATATGTCTGATACCCTTTTAAGCAGTTTGGAGGTCTCTGTCTCTCTAAGGTATCAATAATGATCTGAAAGATTTCCTCAGCAGTTGTAAGGCTTATATAATCTAGGAGAGAGTTGCCTAGTGAGTGTAACTGGCCAGTTTCAGAGACTTCAAGAGCTTTTGTTGTTTACTTTTTGAGTTTTCAGAAGCTTCCTTGTGGGATTGAATATTTCACCCCTCCCTTAGAATATTCCAAGTCTTAAAGAGCTTCCCTCCTAAAGAGAATATTTCATTTTGAAGTAAAGAGTGAACAATATATCCTTCACGGAAGAATCTAACTTTCCCTTTCTCCACCCTCCTCTTTTCCATCAGAATGCCTTGTTTCCCTATAAACTTTTGCTTCTAGTTTCATAACATGTGAATTTTCATGATGGTATGTATGTCTAGAAAACCTAGGAAGCAAATATAAGAGAAAATGTGGTATTTGTATTTCTTAGCATCACTTAATGTGGTTCTATCCAGGTTCATCATTTTCTAGCAAATTACAAAATTTCATTACTCTTTGCTGCTAAAAAATATATATGATGTATGCATACCACATTTTAATCATTAATTCCTCTATTGTTAGACACAAAGGCTGTCGACTTAATGCAGCTCTTAATAATACTGCCAAAATAAACACTGATGTGCAAGTAGCTCTATGATACGTTGACTTGTAGTCCGTCAGGTATATACCAAGGAATGAAATTCTTGGTATTATGATACATGTATTTAAAAATTTTGAGGAACATCAATACTAATTTCCATACTGACTCAGATAATTTGCATCTCATCAGCATTGTACAATCTTTCCCTTTTGTCTACAACTTTGTCAGCAGAGGTTGTTATCTGTTTTCTTCATGGTTAGAATTCTGACAGAAGTGAGTCATCAGTTCAGTGAAAATGGAGGAAGACACTCGAAGAAAAGAGGCACAAGCAAAGACTTTCTGTTCATACACCAGTCACTCAGGGAATAATGCCAGAAACTAACAAATAGAATTTCATGATATTAAAATCATCTGTAGAAAAAAGGAAATGACTGAGTCTACAAATGGAAGAAAAATTTGTTGGCTCTACGTTTGTCAGAGAATTAATACTTAGGATATACCAAGAAAACCAAACAATAACTGATAACTCAAAAAGTCCAATCAAATAAGTTAATAAAATCAACAGTTTTAAAAAGATGAAGTACAAGCACATTCATTATCTGAACGTGAGTGCATGTGTATACCTGAAGATCATGTAACAAGAAACACAGTGCCAGACAAGAGAAACTCCCCTTTAAGTTGTTGATCAGAGTAGTCCAAAAGACTCCCAAAATAACAAAAGCTGTTGCCACAGGTTTGATTACCTCCCAGAACTTGAAGGTAAGACCCTATTGTTGAAGACAGGATATATTAGCATTTGGAGCAATGGGAGCTGGAACTGACCTGGAAACCTCTTCCCTGAAGATGAGTTCTCATGGTTCTAGAAGATACAATGCAAGCTGTTAAGAGAGAAAATCAATAAATGTTCCAACCAAACAATCAAAGCCTAATAACCACAATGACTGACACAACCAACCATAGCAGTGCAATAGTGGTCGTTGTAGCTTGGGGGTTATCAGTGATTATTTAATTGGACTTAAGACCTCTCAATGTGAGGGAACTCATGGTTAGTACTATAAACATAGCCAAATACACATGGCTGTGGAGATCACAGATCCTACAGAAAAGCTATCTTTATCATATCTCTAAACAAATGAAATTTCTTACTATGCACTAAATAAGAATCCACATATTAACAAACAAGTCTACCATACATCACTCATCAAAGAAGCTTCTTTTTCCAAAAGATGGAGGCCATTTACAAAATTCCAAAACTGATCTGACAGATTGCTAGACCTACATGGTACATCTACCATCAAATCACTTCAACTAGGGGTCATGGAACTTAGCAGAACATGGGCTAGAAAGTATATCAGTGTATCCTTCAATTCTCACCAGTGAAACTTCCTCATGCTAGAGAGTATGATGTACACAGAAGGCCACAATTGGATAGGATTCCTATATTAAATCTCACCTACTTATGAATTAGAGGCAATTGCAACAGAGAGTGTGGAAAGATTGTAATAACTAGGGACAGTGCTTTGATATTAGGCAAAAGAGGCTTTCAGGACTCCGGGAACTTGCTCAAATGAACATTCAGCAATGGTGACAGCATGCAAAAGAGTCATGCTGATGTAATCAGACAAAAACCCAGTAAAAAAACAGGGAAAGTTGGGGTACCAGGCCCCAACTTAAGTTGAGGAACTATTGTAAACTATTTACTGTGGGGTGAGGTAGAGGTGATCTTTAAGAGAATGTCTCTAGATAGGTTGTCTAGACTCCAGTGGTGGGATTTGTGGGTACAAAAGCTTAACTAAGAGGCTTTAACATATATGACAGAATGCATGAGACCTGTTGGGGCTCATGGAATGTTGTATATGGGGCAGGGCTCTACAAATGATTAAAATTTATTGTATGACTTGCACAGAAACTCAATATAATATATATTAACAAATGAATTCAGCATTATATAGGCTTAGAAGAGTAATGGTTCTCACTGAAGGATGTCACCATGCTTGATTCACATGTGGTTCAGTATATTCATGGTTTTAATGCATATTAAAGAAAGAAAATCATAAGATGAAGTAACTTCCCAGTAGGAAAAATATTTTGTCTTAATAGAAAGTTTAAATTTTTTTTTTCTTGCCAAAAATGATGTTTTTTTAAATGCTGCAAATTTTATTGCAAATTTCTACTGAATTTATAAAAACATTAAATAATGTTAAAATCTTTTAATGATTGAAGAGAATAACACCACATTTAAGAAAAATTCTACTTGATATGATTAGGATATGTGTTTTGTTTTAAAAAGCAAGTCTCAATATGTAAAAATTTTAATTGTAGTAAAATGATTTTAAAAAGGTCTCTAGACAGTTTTTCAGTGCTAATAACTGAAGTTTAACTCATGCTGAGATCACTAGATTCAGAACGTCTGTAGATCTGTTATATAACAAGGAAACATAGTTATTAATACTGAACTGCACCATTTAATTGTTTAAGAAATTGGATCATTTTATGCTATTTAGCCATAAATTTTAAAATTAAAATATTTTAAAGTCATATATAATTTTTAAATAAAAATTTAAAAGGTGTTCCCTTAAATGTGGCTGACATTAAAATCAATGCAACCACCTATGGCAATCTAATTTCAAACACGTTGACCACTTCTTTGAGCTGACACTGGACAGGAGAAACATCTGACAGTGATGCTATGCTGAGGGAGGAGAGGATGAAGTAGCTTTCAGCAGCTTTGATAGATTTTTCATGTTCTGAGTGAAAGGATCCATTACTTTTCCTTTTTCTTTGATGTAATATAGTGCCATCCTGATAAAAATCGGACCTGTATATTGATTCATTGTGCTTTACTATTGACCTACAGACATATATATCTGATGATATATAAAAAGTGGAATGAATTTTTCATTTCTTAAAATTATGTTCACATTTTAATAATAAAACCATGCAATTTCAAACTACTACGTAGGAATAAGAAGTCATCCCTTTCATTCTGGGATTCTGATCAACTATATATCGAAGAACATCTATAGATGACATGGTTTAGCAATTTAATTATGGCCATTTTGTAATGATTTTATAGTGCTCACACATGTTAAGCTATACCAAATAGAATGACAAGCATTTTTTTTACCCCATATTCAATAATCATTTGTAATTTATTGAGTTCAGTAAAAATACACTAAGAAATTATGTAAAGGAGAAAAATATGTAGGAAAATGACATCACGAAATAAATTATAGAAACACTATAGTTTATGACTGAATGTTTTCCATATAAAGCATTTCATGAATCACAGTGAAAAGTTATGCACAAAATAAAATCTTTTAACTTACAGTAGCATGGTGATCATGTTGTTACACTAACTTCCAAATATGTTAGACAAATCACCAGTTAATGTTTGATTTCGACTTTGATCAATGTGCGGTATATGTTTCAATTAAGAGGAAATTATTTGAAATGTTATGTAGAAATTTACATCAAGAACCAAAAGTGAGAAGACAGGGCATTGCTGACTTTAATCCTTGGTGATGGGAAGAAGAGAGGGGGTCTGTTAAGTTCATTGAGTCAGAATCAAATTTCTGGAAGATATTTTAGTACCTACTGAGAAAAAATAAAGGGATAAAATTTAATGAGAGTTCTGTGGTGTCAGATGTCTATCACACCTGGGAAATTCTTTAAGTCATCGTAGTTCTGTAATGGGAGCAATACCTCATTACCAGACCAAAAGTAGTAAGAAATTACAGCAATTTTTAGTCAGTATCAAAAGATGGAGGACTTGGGGGGGAGTGATTAACTGCTTCTTCTTATGTACACTCTCTGTCATACAACTCCACTTATTTGAGTGCACATATAAAGCAAATATCAACAACACATGTTGTCTGTGTCAGTATATTCTCTACCATTGAGCAGAGATTAAAGAACATAACTCCTGAGTAAAAGGAGAGTTTGATATGCACTATGATAATACATTGCAAATTACTTGGATACAAAACATTAAGTTACATAAGCGCATTTTAAAACCAGCATTTCTTGGGCCTGGAGAGATAGCTCAGAAATTAAAAGTAATATCTCCACTTTCAGAAGACACAGGTTTGGTTCCCAGCACCTACATGGAAGCTAACAATTGTCTATAAGTCCAGTTCCAAGGGATCCATTGCCATCTAGTGGACCTCTCTCATTTACCAAATGTAAGTTTCTCTGTTAATCACCATCTGCTGTATAAGGAAACTTCTCTAGTGAGAGGTGAGAGATAGATTCATCTTATGTATAGAGATGCCAATGAAAATGTGAAACTTAGTAAACATCTTCGATACCTATAGTCTCCATTTGACCAATTCTAAAACTGTAATAGCTTTCAACTGTTGCAAAAAGAAGCTTCTTTGATGAGAGGTGAATGTTACATTATTTGTATATATAAGGATGCATATTTAGAGCACAGTAAAAAAATTACATTGGTCTAGGGATGTAGCAAAAGAAGGTATTTGTCTAGGATCTATTACCACTGTAGCCATGTGTCTCTGGCTATGTTTATATTACCCACACATGAGTTTCATAATAGGACCTTACACCCAGTTAGAGTGACTTTCATTATCCCCAAGGAAAACTTGCCACCTATCATTGGGGTTTATTAGACTTTATGGCTGGGTGGGACCATTGACTGGATTTCTCCCTTGGATGCTTGTTTACTACTCTCTGGTACAATGAGAAATAGTCTTTAGAAAGGAGGCTTCCATGTCAGTTCAAGTTCCATTGCTGCTGTGTCCGAAGTATGGCCTGCCTTCAGCAGTTGGGTCTTACCTTCAAATTCTTGAGTCAATCAAGGGCTATGGCAATAGCCTATAATATTTTGGGAGTCTCTTGGATTATCCTGACAAAGAATCTGAAGGAGGGATTCCCCTTGCAAGGACTGTGGTTTTGTTTTCTAATTTTTATAAATAAAATATATAGTGTTACTACTTATTTGACTTTTCCATTTTACCTGATATTCTTTCCAAAGTACACATTTCTGGAATGATAAGAAAAGAACATTTTTAAAAATTTGAATGTATTTTCCTAGCTTGTAAACCCCTGTGTATTGTAGATATATGTTTCTCTCTGAGGTTTTTTTACTATTGGTTCATGTAGTGGCAAGTCCCACCCTCTGACCAATAAGTGGGCAGGAAGGTGAGGAGTAAAGAAGATAAAAGCATGGTGGCCTGTAGTGGCAAGGGTTACTGAATCGGCACCAAGAATACTCAAAGCCACGTGGGAGGCAAGTGCCATGGCACCAGGCTCATGGAAGGCCAAGACTCAGACAGAAGCATTACATGCCCCAGCAGTCCTGAGAATCACCTGAGTGGAAACGGACTTCAGTCCAGGGACGGGACAGGAGCCACACGCCACTGTGGTGCTGCACTGGACTTTGTCAAAGAAATGGCAGCCAATGGCTGCCCATACATTTGAACAATAACTTTGTGAGTCACCCTAAATAAATCACCCCCTCTAAATGGAAGACCAGTTTCCGTTTTATTCTGCCAGATCAACCAGACCCCACCGGCTAAGGCATGGAAAATAAATTTCATGAGACACCCTATAATTTAGCAAAAACACCTGAAAATGACCACCCAAATACATTGATTCTATCCTACAAATATAATTATATTGAACTATTTTTACATTTAATTAAAACATAATTTGTGAATTTTCTGTTATATCACTTTGTAATAAAAACATTCTACATAATTAATATGCAATCATTTTAGCTATTTATTTAAAGGATATCAAAATGATGAGACAGATGGTAGAAAAATAAAATTATTAAAATTGACATAACTTCACAAACAAGTAAACTGTAGTATTCCTAGCTCAAGTGATAATTTACGTTACACTCAGTGACTAAATGATTCTAAAAATGATGGCAACATCTCTACATTTCATTGGAAAGATATAAATATTTGTACATTATTATTAAAGTGATTCTTATCATTGAAGTGATAAGAAGCTAAATCAATTTCTTACTTCTTCAATCTGTAAAATCTTCAAGTTAAAACATGTCAACCTGGGGGTAAAGTAAAACTATCTTTTGCATTCATTTTTGACATTTTTACAGTTATATATGTTTAACACTTTTTAAACATATATATATATATATATATATATATATATATATATATATATATATATATTGTGTGTGTATGTGTGTGTACATTAAATTGTCAGGGAGTAGCAAGGGGAGATGTTGATATTGGAGGATATTGGAATATAATCAAAGTAAATGGTGTAAAGATCATAAATTCTATTAAAAGAGATTTTCAAAGAAAGAGTAGAAGGAAGGAAGGAAGGAAGGAAGGAAGGAAGGAAGGAAGGAGAAGGAGAAAGTTGTCTAGTTAATCAAGTTTGTATATCCAAAATTCATGTACAATCCTGGATGTTGCAATAATTTTGTGTGATGATATATCTAAGTAGATGCTAAATAATATCTATTGTCTCCAGATTAAAAATCATGACAGACCAATGTAGCAATATCTCCAAAATCCAAGAGGATAAATCATTGAGTTTGTTGTCATGACTTGCATAAGTAGAGGTGAGGGGTTACTTACAAGAACACTTAAAGGCAGCTACTGTATTAAAACACCACCCCAGTTTGGTGACAACACAGAAAACCTATACCTTGGAGCTCGCTGCATAACTCAGAGGCAAATGGACAGGTTAGAAGGCCTCTCTTCAGCAGTACTAACTGCTTCTACAGCCTCCAGAAGAAATGGAACTTATTAATCCTGATATAGTGACTTCTTGAGAATTGTGAGTTGTCTAATTCCAAAGACACATGTAACTACATTTCATCACGACCTGATTATTAGCTAGATTTTCTTCAGAATTTATTGAGTATAAGGAGATTTAGAGGGGACTGTTGCATAATGAAGGCACATCTGTAATCCCAACGTTGGTGGATTAGAGATAGGAGGTTCCCTGGGACTAGGTAAAATAGCTAGTTTACCTAAAGTTATGTGTGCCAAGTTCACTGATTTATCCTGTCTCAAATAATAAGGTTAGCTTATGAGATGGCTTAGCAAGTAAAGGTACTCACTGTACAAACGTGATGATCCATCTTCAATCCCAGATTCCATTTAAAGATAAACACTACAAAATTGTCTTGACTTTTGCATGCATGATGTGACATGTTCACATACACATGTAACACACATACATATGTACACAGACACAAAGAAGAAAAGGAAGGAAGAATTTAAAAATTAAAAAAGCAAAAGGGAGTAAGGAAGGACAAGGACAAGAAGAAGAAAGAAAGGGACGGAGGAAAGGAGGGATAAATTAAGTTGCCAAATTAAAAGTAACCATGTGTCCTCCTAAGTAAGCTACAAACCCTGTAGTTTTCTGGTCTTGAAGAAATGCCTCATCAGTTTCAAGAACTGTGGGGAATAAAATTCTATGAGGTTGAAATAAGGACTTGAGGCTCAAAGGAGAAATGAGACCCTGTTAATACCTGAAATCAATCCTGTCAGAACCTCAGCAGAAGACCCAAGTACATGTGAGACTATAAATACAAAGAACTGTGGCTGTGCCATGTGTGCTAATTTGATATTCAGGAAGGTGACATTAATGCATAAGCTAAGGCATCAATGGCTTTCAACATCTAAATCCCCCTTAGAAAGTTATGATATAGCTTGCTTTTAACTGATTTTAGGGCCTTAGGCAAGTGATTTCAATTCTCCTTGGCCTGAAGGGGTATTTTTAAGCTATGAATGTCCCTAATCCCTCCATCTTTTAAAGATTGATCTTATTCTTCTAGTGCTAACAAAGTAAAATATTAAAGGAAAGACATTATTAAATTTAAGGTGACTATGTCTCATATACTGAATACTTTATTTATTAATTATCTTGGTGGATCTCCTTTAATCATTTGATTAATTAAGAGAACCTTAATTTAACTCATTCATTGTATGTCTTAGTAAGTATTTCTAGAATATTTACTCTTATGGCTATGTTATATAAATAATTTAATATGCAATCACTGTTTTTTATTGTAACTAATTAGAGTGGGGAAGATACTGGATAGATAATCTCTAAAACAAAGGCAGAAAACCTGAATAGACTATATTGATGAAAATTGAGACAAAATAGCTTATAATGTCAAAGACAGAAGCAACAAGTGCTGTTTCATAAGAATGGGTATGTGTAGAGCCTAGGCTGTAATTAAACTTGGTAATGCTAAGAAATAACATCTCTTTCCTTTGGTTGATAAACTTGTTTAAAAAGAAAGATTATTACATGTAATATAGGGAAAGGAAACTAAGACCTGACTGCAAATCATCTACCATGTTAATATTAGTAATTTAGGTATTATGAAATACTATAGAAATGATTTTAAAGTTTTCTCAGTTAAAGCCACTGTAGTTAAGAACTATTAACTAAGGTTCATAAATGGCAGGAATTTAATTTGGAGGTTTAAGATACATGGAGTCTGAGATTTTGGGTATATTGTGGTTGTCTTAGGGTGAGGATCCACTTCTAAGACTGAGATTCAATTTTATTCTCACATGGTTCACATGGACAGGGGATAATAAGTTGACATACTGGTTGGTATATCAACTTTGCTCTCACTAATTACAGTTTCGTGTTCATGGTTTAATTACTTGCCAAAAGATCCACTGCTTAATACTAAATCATAGTTCAAAATTTTTTAACATATGGTATTTAATATAACAAAATATTTAGTGTACTGAAGCATGATCAACTACCAGGAGCCACACCCTTAAAAATCTGACTCTCACTATTCCAAAAGGCATCAACTGTTCATAGCTCCCCAGTTAGGGATCCAGGCTCATGAACCCATGGCCACTCCATGCTATAATGTTGACTGGCTTGATCATGTGGAGGTCATATGCAGACTTACTTATTCATTAGTACAGAGTTCCTGTCATATCCAGAAGATGCAACTATTTAATATTTCTCTTATCTCAAGTCTTACTCTATAATTTTTCTCTAAATTACCCTATTAGTTGGTATAGCTTATGCTATATTCAATTAACATAAGACTAATTTTTCATTGATATATCATCTGTCTGCCCCTGGCTGATATCTATTTGCATGGATCTGATCTCTATTTTTTTCTTCATGACTATTTTCCTCAAATCATGGTTGTCTTTACATTATTTTTATTAGATATACTTGGCTCAAAATTACATGATATTTTGATATGAATATGTTTAACAGCTGATTGATGGTTTGTTAAACCATATTCCTTTGTTACTACTATGTTTAATACCTCTATGATCATGAATATTTAGATATATTCACAGGTTACATAATTTATTGGTTCATTTTTAGGCATATGTTCAAGGAGAGAGAAAAAAGAGAGGGGGGTGTCAAAAGGCAATTTTATGTGTATTTTTTCAGAAACATTCATAGACGTTCCCATAATATAGTGGCTGTACCAAATTAACATCCCATTTGCAAAGTTCAGCCCATCACTTTTTTCAACACATTTCTCTTATCCATGTTAGCATGTTAGAGGGGCTTTTGCTGTCTAGGGCAGAACATAAGGCTGTTGACACATTTTCACATATCTGTTGGCCATTTTTCTGTGCTTTTAGGAGAAAGATATCTTTAGGTGTTATTCACATTTTGAATTCTTTCTACTTTAATATATTAGTGATCTTTTGGGGGAAGCCAATAAAAAAATAACAAAGAGTGTGGCATCATTTCTCCTCATTTCAAATTATTCCTTAAGGCTCGAATGATCAGAACATTTCATCACATGGAGTGATGAAAAAGAAAGACTCATAGTTAGCAAAAAATGTGAATTAATTTTTAGAAAAAAACATAGGGAATATTTAGGAAGGAAAGATAATCTCCAAATAAATGGTTTTAAGAGAGCAGGACAGTCACATGCAACAGAATTAAAATGTGTATCGTTGTATACCGTGAAGAAAAAATAAGCTGAATTGGATTGCAGATTTAAACCTTATGCTCTGCATTGCTGATTTCTAATACGAATCACAGAAGAATACCTCCTTGATACTCACTTGAGTATAAATTATTTTCATGAAGCACTAAGCTTAGACAACAAAAGAAAAATAAATAATACCCTCTGTGTGAGAATACATAAACTTAATATGCTTCTTAATGGCACAGAAGACAATCAAAATGAAAAAGTAGCCCAAGGATTAGGAGAAAATATTTGCAATATATATATATAGCTCATAAAGGATTAATTTCAAAGACAGAGCTAAATTTCTACCTCTGAGAGAGTCTGATGATTAATTCTGCTTATCAACTTCACAGAATCTAGAATCACCTAGGCGGCAGGCATCTGGGCATGGTTGTGAGATGTTTTGATAATTAGGTAATTGAGGTGAGATCTTTGAAGTGCTGGACAGAATGAAAAGGAGAAGGCAAACTTCTCCTTTTTGTCTGAGCGCAGATATCCATGCTTTGCTTCCTGACTACAGAAATCATGTGATTAGCTGCTTCCAGCACCTTCTCCTATGATTTCCTCACCTGGATGGCCTGTGGCTTGAAACTGAGAACCAAATAATCCTCCATTCCTTTAGTTTCCTTCTTGGCAGGTATTTTGTTATATCACTAAGAAAAAAAAATGGATACCAGTGTCAAAGCAGAACAGAGAAATTCATGGAAGTAAAATGTTTGTATATATAGGCATTTTATTATAGTACAGCAAATTTTAAAAACAATTTGAGTCAAATGTATTTCTATAATAAATGTGCAGATAACATGTGGAAAATATGCAAAGAAGGAAATGGAAATTGGCTATTGAAAGATCAGAATTTTGCAGAATGGTGTTTTATATAAATACAGGGTGACTTGTAAATATGTGACACTAGAGATTCATGAGGGTGTAACATTAGATAAATGTAGGGAAGTCAAGATCGAAGATTTACATTGTCTAGTGCAGGATATTCATTGTGCTTCATTCCTACAACTTTTCTAAGGGATGTTTTCTACATGGGGATTAGTCAATAATAAATGACTATATTTCTAATAGCAAGAAAAAAATGGATGGTGATGTCTTTTATTTCAGTGGCTGAAGACAACACATAAGAAAATGTGTACTATCTTTAGAATGACATAATATGCTTGTTTTTTTTTCCCTTGGAATCACTTTCTAGGTTTTTATTTCATTGTTATTTTATTTGACTTTGATTTTATACTATGGGAAACTTGAAATTTATATTTTTATTGGACACTATAGGTAAATTATAATTTATTTCAGTGAAGCAATTTTGCCTATAAATGAATAGCATAAAAATCCCTCTGTTTCTTTTAAGAAATAAAAATCTCTTACCCATGCTAAGATACTCAATGATAGAGATTTACATGCAGAAGTAAAGACTATTTCCCTAAGGTTATTTAAATGATAGAATCCTTCTTTTCTTTGACAATATATCTTCCCCAAATGGTACTGAAAATATTTCCAGTATTCAATAAACTATTAAACATTGTTCTGTGGTTGATTTCTAGATTCTCTTGTTTGTGGTGACAGGATATATGACATCATCTAAATGAAATTCTACTGAGAAATCAATAAGAATAAATCATGATATTGTTCCCTTTCTCAGTACTGAATCTTCTTATCTGTGATCATAAACATATCAACATATTCTTGAAGTCTAACTTAAATTGTAAAACAAATGTTTCAGAAATGCATAGGTTTTTATTAATACTAAAAGCCTTATCAATGATGCGAGTTTGTAACCAATACCAAACTGGATTCTTTCAGTTCTCAAAACTTCTTCTGTTCTATAATAGACTGACATAGAAAGCACAAAATTGTGAGTGATTACCTATGCAACCAACTCATTTCTATTTATATATTTTGTAGCTATGCTAGCTGATAATCAAGGATAGATACCATAGTTAGTGTTCGAATTCTTTACCTTCAGTAAAATCTATTCATGTGGGATCTGCAGAGAAGGCTCAGCAGTAAAGAGCCCTGACTGCTCTTGCAGAAGACCTAGGTTCCATTCCTAGCATCTATATGGTGGCTAATAACTGTTCTTAACTCCAGTTCCAGAGAATCTTCTCACCTTCCCCGGCATTGTACAACACAGATACACTTGAACACATGCAGGTAATACACTCGCACATAATATCAAAATAATAAATACACTATTTTTAAAACATCATGAAATTCTAAGCAAAAATGTCACAATGAATTTGCAGAAACTAGATACAAAAGCCTCAGAATATGTTGATGATGTTTTTATTTCCATTATTCAAACTGGTTTTCACTGTACCTTCAACTCTTTAATCCGTACATATTGATTGAAATATCGGTCAGAAAATGTTCTAGACATAGAAATTGGAAGAACATTAACAGAAATATGACAACAAATGTGTCAATATGTTTGTGGACTAAAATGATAATGCTTCATCACCACCCACAATGTTACCAACACTGTTTCATGCTTCCACATATTGCAGAGTTAACATAGGACTTAGTTCCCTGTCCTCACTAATGACCTGCTACATATAAAATATCATTAAATGTCACCTCCTTATTTGCCTATGTTTCCTGAGAATAGAAAATTTGTTCTCATAGTCTTCTTTTATGAAAGTTATTTTGAGAGGTTTCTTATCACTGCAGTTTTTTACATTAGGGGATATCTGAATATGAAGTAGAGTAAATTTGTAGTGAGTTCAAAAATTACTTTTGTGAGAGCATAGCCACCTAGATTTGGCTTAGCTATATTCTTTCTCTACTTATTGTTATCAGCAAGGCAAGTTTAGTCTCATGAGGATAATGTCGCCACAAACACATACTATGTATATTATTTTTAACACAAAAAAATTCACTTAATCATACAAGTTTACTCATGGAGCTATGTGGAACTTAGTGTTTACAGAAATGATTGTGTAATCAATATCTAGGTAAATATTTGAGACACTCTTACTTTGAATGTACAAACAAGAGAGACATTCACCAAGTGCTTTTGACCTTATAGACCAGTGCAATTCCAGAGTCTACAGCAGTAGACTTATATCAGTTAAGTAAAATAGAGTCTGTAAATTACCAGCTACCTGGATTTATTTTCATATATTTTTCTTATACTATAGATTGTGATTTTTTTTATCTCTTTGTAGAAAAAAAGCTAACAGCATTAAGATTTTGCTGGTAATTAGTAATTATTTCTACATAAACTCTTTGTTAGACAATTCCACAAATTATGCAATGCATGTGCACCACTCAGCCCATCCCCTCCCTCTCACCTGCATCTGTTTTCTCCATTTCTTTTACTCCAGTGTCTGAAAGTTTTCATTATAGAGTTCTTTTATTGCTAGATATTTGAATTGTTGTTGTTATTTTGGAGCGGCTATTATGAAGGGAATTGATTCCTTAGTTTCGTTTTCAGTATGTTTGTCATTAGCATACAGGGGCACTGTTGATTTATGAGTGTTAATTTTTTATGCGGATATTTTACTGATGCTTTAATCAGCTTTAAGAGTTTTTGATGAGTAGATAAGTAATACTAAGATCTGAACAGGGGCCTGTGACTTCTTCCTTTCCTGTTTGTATGGTTTTTTTTTCTTTGCTTACTTTTCTCTTATTGCTCTAGCTTAGATTTTAATCTTAATATTCAATTAGTGGAGAGTACGGAAATCCTTATCCTTTCCCGCATCTTAGTTATTATGCTTTTCTTTTCCACTTAGTTGATAATAGCTCCAACATTGTTACACATAGATTTTACTATGTTCCGGAAACTCTGTTCATCCTTGGACTCTAGTTGACTTTTATCATGGAAATGTTAGATTTTGTCAGTCTTTTTCCGTACCAGTTAAAATAATCAACTAATGTGATTCCTGTCTTTGAGTCCATTTATGTGAAATATTGATCTATATATATTGACCTATCTATGCATCTCTGGTGTGAAGTCAACTTGATCATAATAGATGATTTTTTTATGAGTTTGAATTTGGTTTGAGATACCGTCTATTTTTTGTTATTATTTTTGGGGGTGTTGAGGTAGTTGTTCCATCAGCCAAGCAAAAATGTTAAATAAATTGAGCAACTAGTTCAATAGTTAGAGAGAACAGAGTTGGGTTGCAGAGTAAAATAAAGCTTTTTTTTTTTTTTTTACTAAGGATAGATAAATAACTATAGTGTAAGCAGATAAACAAATCTAAGTATGACACCATGCTATAAAAATTAGAAAGAAAACCTACTTTTTAATCAGTCCATAGTTTCTAAAATGACACTTCCTTTTTATTGAATCATGTATTTCACACAAAACAACTCAATAAATCTTAATCATTCCACATCCCTTTTACCATCAGCATCCCATATCGCCCCTCAACTGGAATCTGTACATTCTTTCATCTGTGTCAAGTCTATTGTATCAAGTTAGTGTCCCCAAATGTTTCACAGTGCAAGTTCTTCCACTGAGATTAGTCAACCTTCCACAAGTACCTTGCTTTAAGATTAGTTCATTCTCACTGAACATTAATCAGATGCCAATATTTCTTCAGCAAACATTGTCTTCTGCTTTCCATTTCCACAGTTCCATGCAGTGTTTTGGTCTGCTTGAATTTGCATTTTTCTGTATCATGTTGACACTGACACCACACCTTTGCTGTAGGTTCATATGAGCAGGGTCCCACGAGTTTGTAGGATTCTATCTCCATATGGTCACACACCTCCACTCCCTCTTCTTAACCCTGGGTGAGTGAAACTTAATATAGGAGTCTTGTACAGGAACCTATTCTCTGTAGACCCCTGATCTCCTTGTTTTGGACATTTGTGACCTTTTGTGTTACTGGCCCTCTGTTGCAGGAGGGAGCTTCATTAATGATAGTTGAGAAATTCATTAGTGCTCTCTTTACCCCTTGTTCTGTGCTGCTTGAGCCTTATGTGTAGAAGTTGCATTGTCAATGTGCTGCATGGGTATTTCACAGACAATGTGTGTGGCCAGTGGTGGTACTTTGTTGTAGTCTCCATCTGTTCCTAAACAAGCTTCTTTGATGAGTGATGACTGGGATACTTGATTCCAAGTATAAGTATAAGGATATGCAATATTCACTTAGTAACAAGTTCAAATAACTGAGGCATGTAACAGACTTGGGGATCTCTCTAAGTTGTATGATCTCTTCAGTTATGTTTATTTGGCTATCATTATATACCATACCTGAGATTATTTTCAGTGGGTGGGTTTTAAGACCAACAAGGTAGCTACTGATTGCTTCCAGATAAAAGTGCCACTAACGCATCAGTTTTGTTTGCTATCCTGTGTTGTGCCCCTCATTGATTTGGTTTTTGTCATGAAGCTGGTGTTGTCGATAGATAGATGTTCTCCCTTTGCTGTCTGCATAGTGGTCTCCAGAGCTAACAGAGAGATGTCCTTAATTCATTCTCTTTCTCTCTCTCTC
Organism: Eospalax fontanierii; assembly: GCA_035773235.1. NCBI lineage: Eukaryota > Metazoa > Chordata > Mammalia > Rodentia > Spalacidae > Eospalax > Eospalax fontanierii. The sequence continues at coordinate 97,229,283 of CM069527.1, read as the reverse complement.
TCTCTTTCTCTCTCTCTCTCTCTTTCTCTCTCTCTGTGTGTGTGTGTTTCTGTGTGTGTGTGTGTGTGTGTGTGTGTGTGTGTGTGTGTGTGTGTGTTTAGAAAGTTTTGGTATTGAGGTAACTCCGGCTTCCTAAAAATAATTTAGAAGTATTTCTTTCTATCATTTTTCTAGTTTAGAGCATAATTTAAATACTACTGGGTTAAGTTATTCTTTTAACTTCTGGTAAAATTTTGCAGTGATTCCATCTAGTACTAGAATTATGTTTTATAACTCTTTCAATTTATTCAACAGTTATAGAATTTCTTAAATAATTTATTTCATCTTTTCAAAATTTGTCACATAATATGCAAATTAGAAATTAATTTCTTTCAGATTTTCTAATTTAGTAGAATATAGACTTTTAAATTATGCCAGTATGATTTCTGAATTTTATTGGTATAGATTCTAATGTATCACTCATTTGTTATTTTATCAATTTGGTTATTCTGGTTAGGGTTTTGCCAAGTATATCCACCTTTCCAAATAATTAAGTATTCATTTCATTGACACGTATGCTATTTTCATTTTTATTCCATTAATTTTGGCTACAGTATTAATTATTTATCACATCTACATGCTTTTTGGTTTGCTATTGTTTTTCCAAGATTTTGTAGTATGTCCTTAAGCACTTAAGTTTTTTAAAAAATCACATTTTTTTTTTCTAGCATTGGCAGTATCAATTTTCCTTTGGGAACTGTGCTCCATAGGATTTGATATGTTGTGGTTTCTTTTTCATTCTGTTTTAGTAAAGTATTTATTTCTTAATTTTTCAGGGACAAATTTAACATTGATAGTATAATATTTAATCTCCATGACTGTATATGTTCTGTGATTTCTCTTGCTGTTGATATTTACCATTAGTCCACTGTGATCAGAGAGAATGCAATGCATTCTAAACTAAATGGTTATAGCATTTAGTCATTATGAGTCAGCTTAATATTATAGCAATTAAATAGATAACAGTATTAAGCTCTTCCCTAGACCTGTGACCTGTCTAGTCTCAGGTTCTTGGACCTTATATAAATGTCAGATGTGGGCTCTCTCCTATAAAGTGAATCTTATACACAATTAGGCATTTTTTGGTTATTTTACAGTATTGTGTCACAATTACACTGATGGGCATATATTTCCATGCCAGATACTATATCCTGCATAATACAACCTAACTTATAATGTATCAGTTACATGATTAATTTTTTTAAGTATCATGCATAGCACTTTTCAGCATTATGAAAGAAGGCCAGTGGAGATGAAGCTTTACATTCAGCACCACCTTGCTTTTTCTGTTTTTTTTTTCTGCAGCTTATGTATGCAGTGTCTTCAAATTAGGGTTTTGCCATCAAGTTCTAGTGAATAACCAAGAACAGGGACAATGGCCATCGTGTCTGAAAGTCTACGGGTACCCTTGGTCAACAACTTCTTGAGAAAATCAATTCCTGGCTTTGGGGTTTTCTTTTGTTAGCCTATAGTGTCTAGTAGGGGACAATCTCCCTGTTATAAGGTAACTACTTTTAATCTCTTTTATGATGTATATTTATATACTTTAACAAGCTATTATAGTTACATGTTTCCATTTGATTTTTTTCTGAAGATATTTGGTATTGTTTATCCATCCAAATATTCTTTCCCCTTTAACCCTTTCTAGTTTATTATTCCCTTTCCCTCTGGTATTTCCCCTTATATTCACCACCCTCCTAGAGGTCTATCCCCTCCATGGCCATTTGTTAGTTCCATGATTCTCTACATTTTCAAATTAGAGCATGTCTATCTAGAATTTCAATCTAGCATCCAGATATGAAAAAGAACATTCAACCTTTGTCTGTTAGGATCAGCATTATCTCACACAGGATGACTATTTCCAGTCCCATCATTTGCTTAGGAATTTATAAATCTGTTTTTGGTAAGAGCTGGATAATACTTCGTTGTGTGTAGGGACCACACCTCAATTTGCTTTCATCAGCTGATGAACATCTGGGTTGATTCAAATTTCTGTGTAGTATAAAAAGGGCCACAATGAACATGGATGAAAGACATTTTATGAAAGGGATAGTCTTTGGGGTATATGCCCAAGAGTTTTAAGGCTGGAAATGAAACATACGGAACTGAGTGAACAGTCAAATAAATGAACGTAACACTGACAGCATCATGTGGCAGGAAGACCATGGTAGGCATCAAGAGTCAAAACAAAGCATATGTTTAAGGATAACATGGTCATCTAACATCAAGTTATAATACATTCAACTCTACTGAAGTATAAGAAAACCTAAGAAAATTTTGAGATAATATTAGCATACAAATTTATAAGCACTTTTTCACTGTGGCAACAAGATAATGGAAATTTTACAAAAGTTAATATAAATTCAAATCATAAAAATCTATATATTTTGAACACAATAAATCATGTATAAGATGTATACCAAAATTTAATTATCTTTTAAAAGTTGTAAGAACAAATGTATAATTGAAGAGACAAAATATAAGTATGGATAAAATGACTTAATATTTGAAACATTAAATTTCTTGATATCAATACATAAAGTCACTAAATTTAAAACCAGGAACTAATTCTAAAATGTGCATGTAATGTATGTAAAGGTGTAAGTCTTTGGAAATGATAAAGAAAAATCTCAGTTTATACATGAACAATATTATGACATGCTTATGATATGAAATCATCTAAATGACAAAGCATGAATACAGAAATGAACATTGTAAAGAATAGTGAATATCAATGGAAATTTTGCAAATATACAAATACTATAAAATAAAAAGTGATAGTACATTTGATCAATGAAACTAAGTTGATCATTTAGCAGTGGATGTCAGCAAAAAACTCACATTACACTTCCAGTAGAAAGTTGAATCTCACACCTTATTTGAATTATGGACTACCTGCACACTAAGAGCTTAAATGTCACAAGTAAAGTAAGATATCTGGCACCATGGTACCTATCTATATATCATCTATCTATGTACTTAATTATTTCTCTATATTTTTATTGAATTTTGTGTATTTCATACATATTAATCATATTTTGAACGCTCCCACCCATCCACAGCCTCCACAGCCCTTAGGCCCCACTTCTTGACTCAACAGGTCTTATCATAAATGAAAGAATGTATGAAATCCAGTGTGGGTGCTATGGGAGGGTACAATGGGGAGAGTGTACAAAGTTGATTAAGATGTTGTATATAAAAGACATTAAAATTATTCAAAGCAAGCAATAAATAAGTAGATACATAAATCAACTTTAAAGGAAAAGAAAAAATGTAGGGCACAACGCAGGATGGACCTGAGCCAGGTCACCTGCTATGAGGAATAGAGGAATGGCTCCTGTGGGTTTTGCACTCTGCTCTGGCTAGTCATGAGACCAGCTTCTGCCCAGCATCTGGAAATAACCTGCCTATCTGGGGACAGACTTACTATTGGCTGTATTCAGGACCCAACCCCATAAGGCCATTGGGTAACCAGACCTGTAAGATCCTTTGACTTCCTTGAATAAATGAGCTTGCAGCACCAGAGTTTGTGTCATAACTCTGCACCTACTCACCTCCCCCCCAAGGTGTAGACCTTTCGGTTCCCTCAGGCTGGCCCCAAGCACAGGACCCCCGACAAAAAAGTAGATTTCAAAAGAATAGCATGTAATATTTATATTGTGTACACTTTGATTTTGTGCCAAATTTTAGGCTGTTTATTCATCAAAGCCATGCAAGAAAAGTAATGACAGTTATGTAATGTTTCAGTTTCATAAACTATATAAAATACAGAAGCATCCATTTATATTAAAACACAATTTCAGGTAAATTATAGATAGTGTTGAAAAGAAACTAAAATACCAAAATAAGAGAAAACATGTTGTAAACTATGAATAAATGCTTGTGAATTGCTAATCAACTAATCTTTTTTTATACAAACAATTCATTTTTAGGACCAACTACTGTCTCTCATCATCATCTTATTTTTAGAAACAGACACTTGGTTCCTTTGCAATCTCACTATTTTGCCTGCTGACAAACTGTTTTATGTATTATTGTTTTGAATGCATGTATGAAAATGCATATATGTGTTCAGTTTGGGGGAAGGTCAGAAGTGGGCATTGAATCCTGTGAATTGGGAAATATGGACAGTTACTAGCCCCTGTGTATGTGTGGGGAACTGAACCAGGGTTTTCAAGAGCAGCCAGTGAGCCATCTCACCAACCCCAGTACTCAGATATTTTATTGAGTTTTTTATCTACATAATTTGCCTTTGTAATCTTATGACCCTTTGACTTGAAATATGTTTTGTAGTGACTAATACATTTATATTTTCAGTAAAATTTGATTTTCTATATCAAAGTTCCAAATGTAGATGTCTAAGTATGTGACTATATAGTTGCCACAGAATTAATGTATCCGGAAATTAATTTTGGCTCTTCATTCCTGCATCATACACAACTTTCTAGCTTTTTCTGTTTTGTATTCTCCTACCCACTTGTTCTGTTCCAAAAACATTATTGCCATATTTCTCTATTATGCCACATTACATATGTCTTAGATCAAGTTTCAAAATATATTTATAATAATGTATCATTTGTATCTGTTAGTATGTTTTCCTGTGATACAATCATTTTATGACTATTACTGAATTTGTCTTTTCTTGCGCTCTCCTTTAGTCCTCTATTCTAGAATTGCCAAAACTGTATAGTTTTCTGTAGATTTTAATATTGGAATTGGCAGATGAATCTCTGTGAGCTTGAGGCCAGCCTGGTCTACATAGTGAGCTCCAGGCCAGCTGTGGCTACAGAGAGACTCTGTCTCAAAAAGACAAGAAAAACATTCCTTAAACATTTTGAATCTAAATTATGATTATTCTCTATACACACTTATTTGTCTTTGAGTTATCCTCTTAACTGCGTCCCTCCCTTCCTCCCTCCCTTCATTTATTTTTTCTCTCCATGTCCATGTATCCCTCTCCCCCTTTCCTCTTCCACCATCTCTCCTTCTTCCTCCTCATTCGTTCTCTTCTCTTTCCTGTTATTTTTTACCCTAAAAGTATTTCTAAGGGACAGGAGATATGACTCAGTTGTTGTTCTGCTCTTGGAGAGTATCCAGATTTGGTTCCCAGACACATATTAAGTGGCTTATACCTCTTGTAACTCCATGTCCAAAGGAACCAACAGTCTCTGGCACTGCTCTCACATAAACAAACCCCACATGGACACACACCCAGTATAGAATTTTTTAAATTTGAAGTTCTTACATTTTAAACAAGATTCCATAGCCAGAATAATATAAAACAAATAAAATCCTATTGTACGAATACTATGCTGGTGCGTCTTTCATTATAATGTTATGTGTTTTTCACCAACTGAGATAGTTATCTTTCATATATTTTCTCATATGATTCTGATGAGGAGAAATACATGATACCTGTACGCTGACACATTTTACTGGACAAGCACCTGGAGAAAACTGTAAGATTTTTAAGAAAGCTTTTTAAATCTCTGAACCATTATGTCTTTGATTATTTCTTTCAAATGCACAGAAATATAGGGAAAATAGTATTATAACATTATATACAATGTCAGTTTTAAGTTTATAATTAACGGGTGTTTGACTGTCTAGAGCACACAGCTGAGCAAGGATCAGTACAGCTGATCCTACAAAAAGTCTTTCTCTAGACAAGGCATATGATAAGCTGACCAATTATGTAAATACATGAGGAAAATATCATATAATACAGAAGAATTTGAATTTAAACATATCGCATGATCAATTTGCAAGACAAATGCCTAAATTATAAATAATGTTACCCATGTTTTGATTGAAAATGATAAATATATATATGCATATTTGATGGATATATAATAGTATTGCATGTTTAATATATAACAAATGAAATATCTTCACAAATAATTTCAGGAATAGAAAAACCTATTTTATTGAAGAAAAATTCTTTGTATGCCTTAAAAATCTAAGTTTAGAAAACAAGTAAAAATTATTTTCAAGACAGATTAAACTGGCAAATAAAATATAAAATGTGATCACAAAAACCTTACTGAAAATAAAATATCACCACGAAATCTCAGATTCTGGAGAGAGAGTGTGGGGATATACATGTACTTTTTCCTATTTTTGCATTAGTGCAGACATCTTCCAGATCACGATCTTAATTTCTAAAAAATAGATTCCTTTAAATTAATTTTCTATACTTAATACCTTATATAGAAACAAAAAAATCATGTATATATATATATGTCTATAAGAATATTCTTAGATATAAATTTTGTTATGAGAGGTAAATATGAATAAATTTTACATAGGAAAAAGAATGGATTTATACATTGATATGAATAAAAATTAACTGAATGTCAATATGTTTCTTGTCTTAAAGCCATGAACTATGTAATTTTAAAAAGATAAGTGAAAATAACAAACTTGAAAAACACTTGCAATCAAGCCATAGAAATGTACCTGTAACTTCAGAAAAGAATGATCAATACTCCATTTTAATAGTGATCACATTGACTCATGGAAAGGCATACATAAGTCAGAACTACAAAGTCTCATCACACAGTAATGTGACAGTACGGAACTGTCTTTAGGGGAAAAGAAAAGCTAGTAATACTTTACCTTGAAACTTTCTTCCATAATTCCATTAAAATTATTATATTCTACAAATAAAAAATCCTAAATATAAATGGTCCCATGCAAGCATACCTTTTTGCCATATGACTAATTAGAAAAGAGGAAAGAGGAATGAATTCATTCAGTGTCAAAAGTTTAGCAAATGTCTTTAAAAAACACTAAGACACTATCTTTCCCCCTCTCAGCAGTCATCAGTAGCCAAATAATCCTTAGGTTGGTTTGGGTTTCAGTGGATCACAGTGAAGAGAGGCAATAAATTAGGTGGAGGGTGCTGAGGGGAGATGCAGATAGGGGCAGGGATATAAATTCCATCAAGCTCTATTGTATAAAAATCACAAAAATTAATAAAAGTAATCCTGAAAAAAAGTAAGAATGTAATTGTGGATATTTTTATAAGAAAACTTGATTATTCATGTGTAAAGTTGTAATGATTGTTTGTAGAACGTTTTATGTCATCTTCTACTTAATTTCATAAAGAAAATGATTCGAAATAGAGTTTAATTTGCTTATAATGCTTCAGGAAGTGCAAAAAGTCTCACACATACAAAAGGGAACTGGTTGGCAGAAAGATAAAAGAGGAAAAGAGAGCATATAAGTTATCTTCATCTCCTTTTTCACTGTGATGGGATTTATGCATACATAGAAAAAAATGTAGCATTACATTTCAGAAAAATCCCCAAATGAAAAGAGGTGAAAGAAAAATAACGTTCATACAGAATGTGATTTACATGTCCCAGATATTTCTTTAGGGGTCTAGAAACTATGAAGCTGATAGAAAGATAAGAAACATTAGGCCCCTACAACAACAGCTTTAATTAATTGATCGTTACATCAGGCTCACAGACAAATGTCTGTTTACTTTAATTATTTTTACAGGATTGGTGAAGAGTAAAGAAACCATTTTCAAACTAGTTAGTTCACAAGCTCATATTTTGGGAAGATGGATTTGCTGATTGCCTATATAGGTTAATGCTATTCTTCAGTAATCTAAATAATACAAGAATCTCACTATCTGATTTTTATTAATGAGTATTCTATTCTCCCTTGTTTATTGCTCTGCAGTATAAATTTCCATTGACAGGAGTCAGAAATTTTTCTCAGTGAGACATTATGCACCTGAGAAAACTCAATGGAGAATGATGCTCTTTCATTTTAATGAGTGACTTTTTACTTCTGGACTATCTATAAAGCATGAATTTAAAAAAAAGAAAAACATAAGAAACATAATCAGCTCTCCATTTTACTATGAACTTTTGTATGAAATGAAATATTTACTACACAAATGGGATTATTAAAAGAAATAAAAGCACAGGCTATATGTAGATATCTTCTTATAAAACAATTATTCCAATTATAAGGAGATCCATTTAGAAACACTTGTTGAAGTACTTCTAAAACATAATATTTCAGTATTTTCCTCAAATTTTATATTATTGGTTACTTAAATATATATAGCCAATTCTTGGAGAAGTTATATAAACAATATTCCTAACTTTATTTAGTTTTCCAACAAGTAGATTGTGAAAATAAGAACGGAAATATGTGAATTAAATGGTCTCATGTCATGACCCAACTGTCATGTAAGAAACTACGCTCAACAAGATATCTAATATTGACATATCATTTCTTGAAAGGGTATGTTTATCTCTAGTAAATACTAGCAACAAATGAACCTGGCATATAAAATACATTCTAGCTAATAGGTACTAAAGAAGTGTCTTATGACAGTTTTCTGCAATGATTTTACTTTGTATACATACATGCAAATTTAAACTTATCCTATGTGTATACACATCATATGTTCATACTTATGTGTACACCATGTCAAATAAAATCTGTATGACTGCAACTCTAGATTATGTATTTACATTATTATTATTTTCTGAGTCTGTGGCACTTCACTTAGTATAAACATTTCTAGTCCAATGCATTTACCTGCCAGTTTCATGATGTCATCATTATCATTGAGTAGAGCTCTTCATTTTACTCTGTGTAAATGTACCACATTATTTAGTTCATTCATTTGTTGAGGGGACATTTGTTTTAATTTCCATTTTCATCTATTGTGATGAGATCTCCATCCTACTACAGATGCTTGTGCATTTAATGTTTGCTGCTTAACTTTTCTCAATGACCAAGGTTTAAAATCATCCATAGGAAAGATATATGGATGTCAAGATATGAAGGAGCTAAATACATTGGAATGAGAAAAAAATGGATGTGGGAGAGAAAGACTGAATTCTTGCATTAACGTGTGTCATGACTGGGACTGAAGAGATGGCTCAGCTGTTAAGAGCACCAGCTGTTCTTGCAGAGGCCTCGAATTCAATTCCCAGCACCAACAACTATCAGCTAACAACTATCCATAACTCTAGTTCCATGGGAATCTGATGCCTCCTTCTCACTTGATGTGCATTGCATTATAGGGCTGCATTTATACACATAGAGGCAAATATATCTAAAAAATGGTCTTTATCATGAACCAACTGTTATATAAGACACAAGGCTCAACATGATGCAGACTATTGGCATGGCATGTCTTTTGTGGTAGTCTATGTAGTTTTAAGTAGCTAGAGGAATAAACATTAAGTAGTTAGAGGAATAATCAATTGCCTATTGACTGACTGTTCAAAAGTAAGAATGTTCAAGTTTACTTTTCACAAAACTCTCAATTTCAAAATGGACAAAAGAAACCAACAAGAGTAAATAATTTCCTTTAGCTTATTACTCACAGAACTAATATGTACATAGATACAGTTTTCAACCATTTGTATGTAATATTGTTTTGATCATATTAGCTGAAGATAAACCCAAGAAAAATAATCTTTTAAAGATGTGGGAGAAGACTCATCCATGAAGACCCAATAGGTTTAATAATCTTGAAGTACTAGAAGGCTTGGGGGAGGTTGAATATCAGTGGAACTTTTTAACCCTAAAAACCCAAAAGGGGATACAGTTTGAATTTTTTCGTTGGCTGTAGTTAAACCTTGTTTTTTAATGTCCTCAAGAAGTATATTGAGGAGATCCATGAGGGGTGAGCGATTAAAAGGTCATCCATGTAATGTATTATGAGGAAATTTGATCTGATTCTCTCTATGGCAGTGGACACAAACAATTAACAAATGGATGGGCCAGTTTTCATGCTCTGAAGGAGGACCTTCCATTGATATCTCTTAGCTGGGATGTTATGATTAGGTTCCCAGACAGTAAAGGCAAAAAAAAGACCTGTCCATGACCACCAGGGGGATAGAGAAAATGAAGTCCTTAATTTCTAATATGACTGTATGATATTTAATAGGAATGGCTCTGGGATGGGTGAGGCCAGTTTGAAAGAACCCATTTTTATCATGTTTGTTGACCTAGCAAAGGTCCTGAAGTAATCTGTACTTACTATTTTTCTTCGAGATGATAAAGACAGGGGAATTATGGAGACTGATGGACGGCTCAATATGGCCAAGGTCAAGCTGTTCTTGCACAAGGGATTTGAAGATCATGAGTTTAGGTTCTAAAATAGGTCACTGTTCAACTCATTTTGGTATGTGGGTGAAAACAGAACTCATAGCTTTGCATGTACTAGGCAAGCACTCTATCTCTGAGTTATATCCTCAGTCCACCAAATTAAGGAGCAAAAAAAATGCTGATATCCTATTAAGTAATTGTTGCCCAAACCTCAGAGATTATATGATCAACCTGATAATTAATGGACAAGGAGTAATTAAGAAAGCCTGTAACTATAGGCTTTTGATGTAATAGGAGAGGCTTAGTCTAGCTTCATTGATACTGGGTACTTTATAGCCTAAGGGCTACGAGGCCCAGCTGAGCAGAGCAGCTGCCAGAGGAAGCATGTGCACACTGTGGCACCTCTGCAGGTGGAGCCCTGGCTCTCCCTGTTGGCCTCCAGCCCCACTTCCAAGGCCTCTGGGCCTTATAAGGATCTTGGGGCTCTGCTGGGAAGCTGCAGCCCCACCTAAGCCATCCACCAGGAGCTGGTGAGGTCAGCCGTGAAGCCCACAGCACGGGACTGGGAGGAGCCATTGAGGGTGCAGAAACCCATGGCAGTAGAAAATATTCAAACGCCAAGTGCACAGAAATATCCAGTGGGGGACAGGAGGAATGGGTTGCATTGTGTGCCCAGGGCAGGGTGGATGAAGTGGGTGAAGCTCTGTCCATGGGCTAAGAAAAGTCTGAGCCTTATGGCTGTACTAGTTTTCCAGCCCACATTGGGGGAATGGTGGGTGTCGTTTTACCCATATTTTTTTTTTGTTTTTTTTTTCCTTCAAAGTCAAGCTGTAGAGAAAAGGCTGCAAGAGTTTGCATCTGTGGAGCTTCCTGGTGGGAGGGGAGATTGGCCATCACTACACAAGCCAAAACGGCCAACATTGGGGACCACTGAGACCTGCAGCCAGAATGCTGGAGGCCCAACTGCCCCTGCCCCAGTGGGGTCCTCCATGTGTCTCCCCATAAGCCTTTGCAGGAGTCCCGCAGGTGGCACCCAAGAAGTCTCTCAGAAGGTGTGTGCCAGCTTCTAAACATTCCACGGTTGCACCCAAGAAGCAGTGAAGGACGTGCATGCCAGAAAAGTTCTCAGTTGCACCCAAGAAGCAGTGATGGCCATGTGTGCCAGTTTTTAAAAGTTCCACAGCTATGTGGGGAACTTGGCTTGGTGCCAGAATGCTCCCTGAAACATTAGGATTTCAGGGCCAGGCAATTAAAACTTAAAGAGGGCTGAGCCTGATTGCCACCTAGAAGAAGGTTTGTAAATCAAAGATGGGAAAATCAGCCTTTCCCACTGCCAATTGCCCACACAGTGTCTCTGGAAAGGCTTAGCTGATATATTTGCCTGGGTTCCAATATCCGGAGGGATCAGGCCCTCATATAATTTTGCTGGAATAACCAAAAAGGGAGGGGCCAGCATGGATCTCAGGGACAGTGTGGTGATGTGTGCTTTCTTTGGGTTAGGAAGACAAACACAGGAAAGGTGGAAAGGGGGGGGCGGTTCACACCCTCACCCTGGAGCAACTGTCAACATACAGAACACAGAGGAGCCTATTCACTGATTACCAGGGTTGTCTTGCCAACACCGAGGAGAGGCATAGTCACTGTTCAGGCGCCAGATGTTGGGGGTCCTTGTGCTCTTGGCCATCCTGAGGAGAGGAAGGATCTCCACTGAAAGGGGGCGAGTAGGCTTGGAGTCAAAACACACACAGATCCAGGAAACTGGGTGAGAACCAGGTGGTGGCAAGCCACTGCAGGTTCGTTTATTCAAGGAAGTGCAAGGGGTCTTATAGGTCTGGTTAGCCAATTTCCTTTTGGGGTGGGATCTCGACTACAGCCAATAGTAATCTGTCCCTGGTAAATCATCTCAGTGCAGGTTCTTTCCAGAACAGAGCACCATGCCCATGGGAGCCATTCCTCTATTCCTCAAAGCAGGTCACTTGGCTAAGGTCCATCTTGCCTTGTAACCTACAGCTTACAAAGAAAATGATCACATTAATGTCATACAGTTTAAGAAAAAACTATGATCAAACCAACTTTATTAGGAAAGGGTTTATGGATCTTTAGTCTTCCAAATGGCTGTTTTTAACTAAGGGACACCAATGCTGGAACTTAAGCAGTGCAAGACCTACAGGGAGGAACTGAAGCAAAGGTCATGGAGCAACACTCCTGACTGCCTTGCTACTCTGACCAATGTTCAGTCTGCTTTCTTATAAAACCCAGATATGTCAATACACATAGCGACTGGGGATCCCCCACATATAGCAAGAATCAAGAAAACAAACATCTCAGAGGCCTCCCTTCAGGCCAATCTAATGTAAGAAATTCCTCAGATTAAGTTCTGTCTTCCCAGATATGTCAAGGTGACAATGGAAACCAAACAAGACATTCTGCTCTTTGACACATAAACACATTATTTCAATACATAATCTTTCCATTCCTTGTTCTCAAGAGCTCACACTAATACTGCAGTACAAAATTTTAAAAAATCTTTAAAATCCCCTAATATTTAAAAATTCTGTCACTTAGGGGCTGGAAGTTTTGTTGAAAAGTTAAGTGCACTGGGTATTCTTACAGAGGACTTAGGTTTGGTTCCCAGCACCCATATGGTGACAAACAACTCTCTGTAATACCAGGGACAGGGTATCTAACACCCTCTCTGTCCTTTGTGGGATCTGCATGACACAGGTGCACTTGCATACACCCAGGCAATGTGCTTCTACACATAAAACAAAAATAATAAAATTGTTTTGAAAAATATATTATCCTTAAATTTTCATTTTTTATAGTAATTCAAATTCTCTTAACTATGGGCTCCTATAAAATTAAAAATAGTTAAATACCTTTTTATTTGAAATGGGAAGATTCTGGTACACTTAAGTAAAAACACAGTATAATTCAAACTTGGACACCTGGCACTTAATCATTGTCTTCTTGGCCCAAATGTTTTGGGCAGCTCCATTTCTCTGGCCCTTGCTATCTGAAGCACAAACAGCTTTTTCAGATTCAATCAGTATTCACTCCACACACCATGAGTCACTGGCAGACATCCCATAATGCTGGTTTCCCCAATACTAGGAGTCTCCACTATAGCTGAGGCTATATTTTAACCAATAGCCTCTCCTGGCCTCACAGAGTTTTAAGATGTAGAATCCCTGAATGACATAGTGTTTCCACTACAACTGAGTCGGTCCTTTCTCCAATAGCCTCTCTTGGTCTCTTAGTGTGCTTGACCTCAGCTTAGCACTGTGATTACTTGATGCATAAATTTTCTCATGGCGGGTCCAGGCATTCAGCCTCACCCTACCCTCCAGGTCTGAACCAACTGACTGAATGGAGAATGCTCTTTTTAGAGGGATTGATTTATTTCAGGTGAACTATAAAGTCATTTTTAGCAGCGTCCCACCAGCCTAAACCAGTTACAGAACTTGCACGCAAGTCTCTTTGTCCGGAGCACAGAGGCCTTTGTCTGCTGTGCCAGGCTCTGTCCATTCCCAGCCAGCATTTCACTTTCACTCACATGATCCTTAGGGCTGCAGGGACTTGGAACGCTTCCTCCAGAATTTTGGCCTTCTGCGTGGGCCTGGGATCCGGGCACTTTTCTCCTGAGTGGCTTTGAGTAATCCCGGGGCCCCTCTCCGGCTCGCCACCATGTTTTCCTCCTTCCTTTCTCCCCACCTTCCTGCCCCCTTATTGGTCAGAGGGCAGGATTTGCTGCCAAATGAACCAATAGGAAAAAAACCTCAGAGAGTACACTGTATTCACCATACACTCTACCCCTTTCTCTCTGGAAAACAAACAAAATATAACAATACAGCAATAGCCATAAAGGAAAGCAGTTACATCCACATAGACCATTACAAACACAGCTGTCTAGACAGTACTCAAGTGGATGTACCATATTCACCTCACAAACAATCACAGTAGTTTCTCTACTGGGGCCTATAACTTCCTTTAATACCATTGGGAGTCAACTCCTTTTTTCTTTTCATATCAGACATGTGTTCTGTCCCTGAAGAATAGGCCTTAAATCCAATTATGAATATGCTGTGGATGCACATATCAGGCAAGCCTCTATTGCACCTGCAGAACATTTGATAGTGAAGCATGCAAGATCTGTCATTAAGCAGAGCTTTTTAGGACTATTCTTCCATAGTGGTCTGCGTAGCGCCCTCTAGCACTATGAAGGCCAGCCATCCATTTATAGGGAGTCTTTAGCTCAGTCCCAGCTAGATCTCTCTTTCCATGCTTGAGCCATGTCACATTTTCAGTAATAGGGCCTTACCATCCATTTCCAGTGTGCGACCAGCATTATAATGTGGCAACTGCCTTTTGTTTGGTAGAGGGGACTTTCAAGACCCCATTGGCCAACAGCTGATACAGAGGGTCAACCCATGCCTGGTACTGGAATTGTTGGTTAACAGTCACATAAAGTATACCTTTACTCTTTGCCATTTTCAGGCCTAGTCCCATAGAACTCACAGAATTCCACAGGTGTACTTCACCCTGGTACCCTGTATGAGTTACATTCTATTCTTGTTCCTTCAAATGTAGTTGACATCTCTCAACCCAGGTTCATATCTGTAAAACACTCAGAAGTTAGCATTACATATGCATACAAGGTCTAACATAACATGGAAAATTAGCCAGTCCTTTGCTGTCTTTGGTTATTGTCAGGAACCCATTTAGTGTCCCAGAGTTATCACATGGTGCCTCCATGCATTCCTGTATCCTTGCCAACCTCGTTGATGTTGGCCCAAACTACCTGGTCCTACATAGGGCCAAGGAAGAATAAGGTTTTCCTTGCCCCTGTAGTACCTGTTGATTCTTAGGGGCAGGGAGACCCTGGATCTGATTCCTGACCCTAGCCATATCTGTGGTCTCTCCATTGCCCACACCTGGGTGTTGGGAGAGGCCCTGGCCAGGCAAATTATCTCCACCCCTCATTTTACTCTGGGGGTGTTAGTATCCACCCCTGGGATAAGCTTCATCCTCTGGGTACCTTTTGTGAACCGTTTCTCGGGGCTCAGAGCCTCCCACAGCTGCTTTAGCACAGAATTGAGCTTTTTATCAATCTTTTATTTAGGAACTTGGGCTAAACACAAGTCTTTCCACATTTGTCTATGTGTAACCCAAGCAGACCTCCCTTTCTGTTTTGTCTCCCTTACACATTTTTTTGGTCTTTCTATTTTTCTACAGACATACTTCACATGCTGGTCCACATTGTTTAAACCTGTCAAAGCCTCTCCGGCCTTGTAAAGCTCCTGCCCCACTAGGGATTCTAGTGAGGACAATAAATCTCCATACCAATGTCGAGGTCCTTGTTCAATGAAATCTGTCATAAGATCTCTAGTGAACACAGCCCTATCAGGCCCAGTGAAAGGGCTACTATATATTGCTTTCTTCATGCCCAATTCTCTTAACAACACCTGTCCTTCTTGTGTCGTCCTCCAGCTCCTGGAATTCATGGGGGTCTCCACTGGTGATGACCAAATGTCTCCTGTGGCATGTACAATCCAGCTCATCAGTGACTGCTTTCCCTTGTGTTGTGCCAGGTTATGCAGCTTAAATCTCAAGGGGGGATGAATGGTTATGTAGCTTAGCTGTCCTGCTTATGCAGCATTAAAAATAATTTCATCTGCTCCTCTGTCCCATATCCTCAGGAGCCAGCTGATGACAGGCTCTTTTTCAGCTTGTTTGAATGTCCTCCCTATTTCCAGCAGCTCTAGAAAAGCTGGAAACCCTTTATTCACTAGATCCTTAGATTTGTTAAGGCCTCCATCAGCATGTTGGCATTTAGATTTTTCCTTCTGTACTACTGGTCAAACCTGACAGGTATTTTTAGCTTCTTCTGTGTTGCTTCCTTCCTCCCACTGCCTGCTTTTCTGGTTGGTGCTCAGCTGGTATACTCTGGGCTTTCTTTTCCTTTTTATTTAATTTATTAGTGAGGTCAGTGGCTAATGCAGAAAAGCTTATTCTTATCTCCCTCTCTTGCTTTAATCTCTCTCTTAACTCTTCATTCTCTCTCTGGGCTATAATCTCTGTTGGGATAAGTTTTTATCACACATAGCAGAGGCCATGCTGCCTCAGCCATCGCCTGCTGGAGTCTTGACTCTTTTCCATCCAGCAGAGTTTTCAAAGTCTGCTTCAGTCCTTCTGCTGTTTGCAGAGTATCTCTGTAATCCTGTGGTAAGGCCCAATGACTTAATAAGTGCGCCACTCCATGCCAGCCACAAGGGGGCTCCCATCCTAGGGTTACTCCCCCAGACTTTGCTGGCTTTGGCAATATTAAATTAATTAGCCACTTGAAGATCCACTATAACAGCCATGCCAGAACTCCATTTGTCTGCATTCCCTCTTGTGGGTCTGCTGTAAACACAGCGCTCTTAACCACTGAGCTATTTTCTGTTTGTGCCAGCCAGATCCTGCCGACTAAGCCAATTGCTGCGTAAATTTTCTCATAGCGAGTCTTGGCATTCCGCCTCTCCCTGCCCTCCAGGTCTGAACCAACTGACTGAATGGAGAATGTTCTTTTTAGAGGGATTGATTTATTTCAGGTGAGCCATAAAGTCATTTTTTTCCTGTGACCCACCAGCCTAAAGCAGTTACAGAGGTTGCACACAGGTCTCTTTGTCCTGGTCACAGAGGCATTTGTCTGCAGTGCCAGGCTCTGTCCATTCCCAGCCAGCATTTCACTTTCACTCACATGATCCTTAGGGCTGCAGGGACTTGGAATCCTTCCTCCAGGGTTTTGGCCTTCTGCACGGGCCTGGGATCCGGGCACTTTTCTCCTGAGTGGCTTTGAGTAATCCCGGCAGCCCTCTCCGGCTCACCACCATGTTTTCCTCCTTCCTTTCTCCCCACCTTCCTGCCCCCTTTTTGGTCAGAGGGTGGGACTTGCCACCGAATGAACCAATAGGAAAAAAAGCCTCAGAGAGGACACCATATTCACCATACAGTCCTTTAATTCCTCAACATTCATGCCATAAAAACAAATGCCACATGTGAGATTCTTGAACATTAGCAAGTCCAGGTGGAGGAACTGAAGCAGAGACCATGCGGGAACACTTTTCCTCTGGTTTTGTCATTCTGCTTTCATGTGGCACTCTTAAGCACCTACCTAGGAAGAAGTAGCACCACCTTGGTATGAAGCACTGCTACATCACTCAACAATGAAGAAAATGCCTCACAAGCATGACCACATGTCCATGAAAGAAAAGAAATTCCATAATTTCAGTTATCTTTTCCCAGGTGTGTCAACAACCAAAACAACGTACAAAGCCATCTGGAGCACCCACATCTGGAGGGCCACACTCATCTATAACTTCAGCTTCAGGGGACCAAACATCCTTTTCTGGCATTTCTGGACATGGGTATGCATGTGATATATATTAATACTTGTAAGCACATGCATGTACACAAATACAATACAGAGAATTTTGTTTTAAATTGCAGAATAGATTGGGGGTATTTTGAGGTCTTATGCCTAGTTGAATTGTTATTGGAAGTTTGTGGCTATTGAGAGATGGAGAATTACTCTACTTTAGGAATATGGGCACTGGTAGGCTTCCCACACACCACATGGAATAACTAATGTCTGTGTATATATAGGCAGCACTGATTTGGCTCACTGTGTTACAAAATCAATTAATTAATCCACAACTATCTAAAAGAAAGAATGTATCAAGTTGTTAAGGTGTTATGATGGAGAGTCTTAGAGTATGTTGGAGGGCAGTGTCTCAGGTTTGGATGTGATCAGAGGACATTTTATACATGTAAGAATTTTTCAAAGAATATATAAAATACATTGTAAAATAGTTTCCTCATCATCATTTTCACATCATTACTTTTTGTTTCTTTTATGTGTGAGGTTAAAATGTTCTATGAACTCTATAAAGTAAAAGAAGGGCATCCAGGACTTCAAATCAGAAATATCTTTTTAACTGGATTTCATCCTATATGAATATGTCTACACCATTTGAAATACGCTTGTGCTCTATATTTCTAAAATGTAAGAAAAAGTATTGAACTATATTTAAAATTGATAATATTTAAACATTTCTATTTCTAGATTAATTTCAATTTTCATATTTTATTGAAATATTTTCTCAGAAAAATCATTATTTGTCTATACGTATTTCTTAATTATTTACAAATTTAGGAAAGTAAATGATGGTAGACAGACACACACACATCCATTTATGAGAGATTCTCAAATTATTTTATGAAAGAGTGTTCATTACTACAATATCCTGAGAATTTTTTTAGAACCTTTAGATTATTAGATACTGTGGATGTATTAAAGGTGTGGTTATAAAATTAAAGCCAATAATTAAAATGGCCTGTGTTAATCCTGGTTTATAACAAGAAAACTGATTTATTTATTATTATTTCATCACTTGGAGAAAGCAGAAAAAGAGTAACTCTTAAACAAAGCAAATGAAGTCTATCAAAAGAGTATGATTAAGTTGAGACATATTGAATTATGATGATGCCCTTGGAAATCATGTGTATGCCATGATACGGTTGAATAATAGCATTCAGGGACAGCTATCAGTAAGGAGAACAGTGCAGAAAGAAAAGGAACTAGATAGCATAAAAGCAGGAAAGAAAATTGTCAGTCCTCACCAGAAAAAACTGCACCTTACACTACTGAATATTCAGGAATTAAAAGGATGGATAACAAAATATGCAAATAAGTAGAGAAAGTTGTCATATTCTTTCTTTTGTTCCAGTCTGAGTTACTCATAAAGAAGAATTTATATGTTCATGGTTCTGTAGGCTGAGGGGCATTAGTATCTGGCAAGGGACTTTTGCTGTCATTTCATGGCAGATATCATAAAATCCAGAAAGCAAGAAAAAAATTGTAACAAAGCCTCCATTTATGATCTAATAATCTCTTATTAGACCCCATTTCAAAAGCCTGTGTGACTGGGATTAAGTCACTATCACATGAACTTCAGGAGTACACATTCTAACCATGGCAGAAAGTTGTGACAGATGAGGAGAAATAATATTTTGATGGAAACTTTTAAATAAATCACCTACAAATACAATGTACTATTTAAAAAAAAAAACAGACATGAGATCAATACTTGAATGTACAGTGTTTTCCTAATTGTAAAGTCTGTCAGGAAATTTGGGGTGGATAGTGTCAGAAAGTGTTACTGAAAGTCAGTGGTTCTAGGGACTTCCTGGTCTCTGCTTTTGGTTTTACAAATTCTCTGTATGAATTTCATTCTGAACTTCATTTTTGTGTTGTTTTTTTTTTTGTCCCTTCTTTTATTCTTCATATTTAAAATGTTTTGTCTCATCATTTTTAAGTGCTATCCCATTGGTGTTTCCCATATTGCAATTCCCTGGCCAAACCAACCTGTGTAAGTGCTGTCCCTGTATCATTTTAAGAACTAATGAACAAGTCAGTTCAGGGCTGGAGAGACTGCTCAGCACTTAAGAGCACTGGCTGCTTTTGTAGAGTATCCAGTTCCGAGTCTCAGCACCCACATGGTGGCTAACAACTGTCAGTAACCCCACTTCCAGGGGAACTCAACATCCTCTTCAGACCTATTCAGAAGGCATTACACAACACGGGTGCACTTGCACACATGCAGGCACTCATATACACAAAATAAAAAAAAATTAATAAAACATATAAAAATAAATTCAATTAAGTGTAATCATAAGTGTGGAATCAGGAATGACAGTTGAGTCTGCTTTAGTGAGGGCCAATAATTTGACCTTTAATGTGCCCTTGCCACTCTATAAACAAGTTAATTCCTATCAAGTGGAAAATTCAATGTTTATTCTTCACTTAAACTGAAACTTTGTAAATTCTCTTGTATTTCTTTCTAATGTTTTTGTTTAAGCAGGTCCGTAATTTCTTCCTTGCCTTTTACACCTGTAATTTTAACTATCTAAATTCCATTGTAATCTTTATCCACAGAAATAATCCTTATTTATATGCATAATTTCTACATTTTATGTAACATGAAACTTTCCTATTTAAAGAAAACTTTCAAGTATGAATTTTTTTTCTCTAAATTAATCTCTAGTCAGAGAAAAATATAATTTCATTTTTGTGTTCTCATGTAAATGTCTGACTCACATGTTCAAATTACTATTAATATCTGTATATTTTGCAGTGATCCTAACACTGGTGACCCTATGGAAAACATCCTTAGAATATTTTCTCCCCCAAAATGTGGAAACAGGATTTAACTCGTTTCCCCTCTCATTATCATTTCCTGTGAACAACAACACCATCAACACAATGCCAAAGGCAAAACTGTCATCTTCACTAAATGATGTTACTCCTCATTTTCTAATTTCTAAGCTCAGTCCAGTAGCTGTTCCATCCTCCCCTTTCCATTTTCATCCCATTTTCTTGCTTTTTTAGACATGAATTTGGTTATTCAAAAGTCATCAGTTTATTTTCTATTTATTTCATTTTTATTTTATGTCTATGAGTGTTTGGTCTGAATACATACATGTATAATCTACTGCCCACAGAGGCCCATGGAGGATAATGGAAACTCTGGAACTGGAATTAATGACTGTGCTTACAAGCCATGTGGGTCCTAGGAACTCAAGTCTTCTGAAAGAGCTCTTAATTGTCAGTCTTAACCGTTGAGCCATTTCTACAACCTCAGTGTGTGTGTGTGTGTGTGTGTGTGTGTGTGTGTGTGTGTGTATAAATAAAATATATATATATAAAAGCGTTTTAGTTGATCTAGGTCTCTGCAATGTCAAGTTTCAAAAATTTCAACCTAGTCTCCTACTGCTATAAATAACTCTTCCACAGATCCTATAGCATATTGACTTTGTAAAATAATTTGCTCTCCTTAGAGAGTTTTCACACTCCATAATGTGGACTTGCCCCTCCATGTTAGTCACATCATTTTCAAAGTTTAGTAATCAACTAATATGACACATGCATCCCTCTTAGTATCTTTTAAATAATTCAAGATTGAATACATGCTCCTCAGCATTGAAATGGCGAGCTGTCCTTTTATAGCAGAAATTTGTTTCTTTTAAGTTTCCAATTTTGTTTTCTAATGCTGAATGTATTACTTACCTTGGTTGTTCCTTGAGGAAGGGGAGGACAGTAGAGGGTCATTTCTGCTAATTTCTCTTCTTGCTGTTTTTAAAACATTTCCTCCATCATTATGACTTCTACATCTGTTGTTGGTTCACAGAACATGTGATCTTATGCATAAAGCCAATTGTAAAGTGATTGAGGACTGTGTCTTATGAACAATAATGTATACCACTTTAGATAGATAATGGTGGTAAATGTAAACAGAATTCCTCTTGCTCAGCAAATCATTTAAGTGGTTTGCTGAGATGTTTCTGTCTTCCTCAACCTGTATATAAGAGATTTGTTGTCAACTTACATGGAGTAATGGAAAAATGGCTTCCTGCCTTCCTTTTTGAAAAATAGTTGTTTGTGATAACTAAATGTATTTCTTTTTATATTTAGCCATTTCTGATGATGATTCTATAGCTGCTATTAATGTAGAAACATTATATATTTTTTAATATTGATGTCATAGAATTTCCTTATATTATGTTTATCTAATTCACAACCGCTACTCTGTCAGGAATAAGAAAGACTAGTCTTAATAAATATCACATTAATCTACAGCATTTCCTAATGTATCATTCTAATTTAAATTAATAGACTATTTCCCTCAAGACTGTGCTTTCTTGTTTATCTGGATAATTACAAAATTTGAGATGATTTTAGTCACCAAAGTAATGTACAAACCTTCATTTATCACATACGTCTCCTTTTATTTAAAAATAATTGGGAAAAGATAATAGATAGTGTAAAACTCTCTCTATTAATATGCAAGAAAAACTGTGTTAGGAATAATCTTTTCAACTTTATATGAAACAATGATTAATTTCAGATTGGTTCCATTATGACTGTCAACAGTTGAAGTAAGAAATACAATTTAACAAACATTTTATCTGTAAACTCAGACAATGTCAATATTTTATGAAAATCAGGAAAAGTGATGTAGTTGTACTTCTATTTTCAAATTGAAGTTCTAAATTTATAATGCATAAACTCCAAATAATACATCATTTTCCATTTTTATCAAATTTTACCAAGTTTTATACAGTATATTTTGATTATCTGCATCTCCTCCTTAGTATTACCCATACAACTTCATTTAACATGTATGAAACAAAAATAAAGGTCTATTAAATCATACTTATACCAACAAATGGCCCTCTGCTGTGGGTCCATTCACCAGAGCCATAAAAAATCTCTCTCCCTCTCCCCGCCGCTTCTCCTTGTCAGTAGTACATCAGCTAGAGCTGGAGACTCCTACCACATATTTATATTAATCTCTACATGAATGTCTTAATGTAGTTTAAATATTTTATTTTTATCATATTATGAAACAAATGAGTTAGATTGAATTTATAAACCAGGCATATTAGACTCTCATTACCATCTGAAAATATAAATATTTTAATTAATATTCCCCTCAATGATTTATAATTCTATCTAGTTAAAATAACTCTGAATAAGTAAATAATAATTAAAAAGTTGTTTTCCAAATATGTTTTTCAAGACTATTGTTAGCAATCAGGTGCATATCCATATTATTTCTCAAACAAACATAACATTTTGACACGTATTAATGCACTGAAGCTAACTTCAACAAACTCATAAATGGTGACTTCTCCATTGCTCACTAATTTGAAATCTCACATTTCAGATGGAAAGCTCAGAATGTGTTCTATTGTTATTTTCTATTTTTATCTTATTGCTCTTAGTTTTATTTCTACGGCAATTTCTTCAAATCACCTATTTTATGTTATAGGCAATCCTACTGATCACTCAATCCAGTTCTATATTTTGTTGTTTATTCTGTTTATTACAAAATTTTTGGTGAATAAAGAACCCTCTCTTTCTCCTGTCTCACTCTCTTCTTCCCTCCTTCACAATGCAGATTTCCTTTTCTCTAATCTATATTATCAATCTAATGAAAGTTCCAACAAGTTTAGGAAGCTTGTGTGTTTTATTTGAACACATAATTCGAATGCTAGGATACTGTGTTAGGGTATGCTCTACATGCTGTCACACTGTCAAGTGCTCTTCACATGACATTTTACTTTAGAATGCAATATATAGTTTTCAAGAAAATAAGTTTTGATATATAATGTGCTTATTTATAAAAAGATATTCTGTGCAGAGTGATTACATTTGCTGTTTAAATTTTTGTACTATGCATTCACAGCTCTCTGTTCTTTTTATTTTTATGTTTTCATTTTTTGTGAATTTCACAATATATTTTAATATAATATATTTTGATCGTATTTCTATCCCCTGTAGATTCAGGTTTGTGTTCCCAAATGCTGACCACATGGAGAAGTCCCAGGTAAGCTCCAGTGGGACAAAATCCTGATATGGGGAATTGAGAAACTAATTGTAACTGTTGTGACTTGGAAGGTTCAATTCAGTTGCCTGTGTGTGTGTGTGTGTGTGTGTGTGTGTGTGTGTGTGAGCGGATGTATCTGTGTGGCATAGCACGTGCTAAGGGACATAGATTCTCTCCTTTCACTTTTGAGATAGGGTCTGTCTTCTTGTGTCATCCACTGTTCAGTATACTCTAGACTAGCTGGCATATGGACTTCTGGGTACTTCTTGTCTATACCTCCCCTCTCACAGGAGGAGTGCTGCATGTCAATACATTTGACTTTTCCTTTGAATCCTAGGGATCAAAACGAGCTTATCAGACTTGTACAGTAAGTACTTTTATCTACTGGATCATTTCCCAGTCCCATTAGAACACGGTTTTATGATCAAGTAGGTGGCTTTGATACCATATGAAAGTATGTGGATATCACACTCCCATATTTTACACATTGCAAAGGTTTTGATTAGGGATAGCTTCTGTTCCAGATTTCTGCTTAAAATAATGGAAGTGTATAATAATAATAATTAGTTTGAAATACAGACACTGCAGTCTTGTAGACTTAAGTATGCATTTCATTATCATACAGTTAGCATCAAATTCTAGGACAAATGCTAAGCAGGTATGATTGTCCAAAACAAAAGCCAGACATTATCTCATAGTTCACCATAAAAGACTCATTTGCAAGCATGAGGTTCATCACCCGAGACACAGTCTAATTGCATATGCTTTTTTCTCTATGGGCACATGAAGCACGTATTTCGTCCTTATCTGTGGGTAAAAGTGCCACTGCCTCCAGCATGATGCTCTTATATTTTCCACCAACATCTAAAAAAACTATTATAAGTTAACTTCTGAGTTACATCTAGGTCATTAAGCATGTTGATAGATTTTAAAGAGGAAGATGGGATATGAAGAGACATGTGTCTTTCTGAAACCCAGCGGACAAGTTCTGAAGAGGCTCCAGAGTATGTATGTGAAGAGGATTCAGTCCAGGTCCACTGGATTTTTTTTCCTAATTCTTGATTAGAGGGGTAGAAATGAATTTCTCCAAGTACACACAATTAAAAAGTATTTAGAAGATTCATGGTGAGAGGAAGTACTTAATACCCCACTTTCATGGAGTGGAACAGATAGGACATGTACTGTGAACATGCCCATATCTTTATAATAAACTAGAGGGGGGATTAGTAAAAGTAAAATGATACACACACAGATAAGGACTATGTGCTCGGTGTGATAACTTTCAATTTTTTTGTCCGTATTTTGGGCACTTTTATAAATCTTATAATTTTCTATCATTTTCTTATAATTTGCTCACGATTTTTTGCACTAAAGTTCTTCAGTACAGGTTTCTTAGTGTGTCACATGTAGTATTCTCTCTATAATCACTACAAAATTGAGCCATATATGTGTATGTTGTATTTTTACATACAAGCATATACTCTTTATACACACACATATATATGTAATATACATATATTATATATATATATATATACACAAACAAGGATATATATATTAAGACAGGTCATATTTTAGTTACACATACCTTTATACCTTGAACATCTAGGGAAACTGAGGCAAACCTCTATTTCAAATTTGAAATGAAACATCATAAAGTACAAATTATATTATAAAATAATATAGTGAAGAAAAAGATCAGGTTTTGAAATATGTGAAATAAGTTATGGCAATTTATTTATGAATAGTTTTAGAGCATAAATTGTATCTATTTTACCATGGAGTGTACATATTTTGATCAATATGGGTGTTCATCTTCCTTTAAATTCTTCATGTTGTTGAAAGAAAAAGTTTTACAATTTATTTGTATATATATATATATATTTTAACAAAAGATGACTTTATTGTTTCAGAAGTTTCTTGCCAATTCATCTGCTTGAAATGATGTTTCATCTTGGATCTTATCCAATCTTTATGAATCTCTGTCTCCCACTTTTCCTGTTTGTGTGTGCCTCTCTCTCTCTCTCACTGATTCTCTCTTTTTCTCTTTCTCCCTCTTGCTCTCAGAGAAAATCTTTTTTTTAAATTTTATATCTTACATTATTCACAGAGCAATATCAGACATACACAAAAAATTGGTTGTATACACTGACAGTTTTTAGAAAGAAAAAAAACCTATTCAGGTCAATAAGCCTATATTGAATCTGAACTTCTGCTGTAATGTTTTTATGGTCTCTGATGAATTTGTCTAACATAACTACAAACACCAGAAGAACTGGAGGTTCAACAGCCATGAAATCTTCCTATTATTAAAGTACACAGAAATAATTATAGCATTCATATGTAAGATTTCAATTTAATTCATTAAATATTAATACTTATGATTATTAGCAAGAAATAATTTTTCTAATATGTAATTAAACTTATTCATTTAAAAAATTGAATGTACATATAGAAGCAGAAATTAATGAAGATTATAGTGCTTTGTTTCTTCTGGGGGTATGTGGAACAGCTGTGCCAGGTAGTAGCTAAGAATGTAATCTATAATTAATTACAGACACATGGCCACTGCTACTCATGCACAAACTAAGTGCTTCTCAGGTAATAAAGGAAGCAAATGTTAAATCATGTGGAACTATTAAAATTGCCCTTAATGGAATACTAGAATTTATTTTGCTGTAATAACCCTTCCAACAGTTCACATATGAGTCTCAATAAAATGTACAGATTTGAATTAGGCAAAAAGGACACTTAAAAGGATTATAATAACTTTTGAATCCCATGTTAACTTTGATAGGTAGTGTCATGATTAAAATCTGTAAAGAATATGAAAAGATGTGGGGGTTTACTAAAACGTAACTGACATTGTTGAGAAGAAAGGAATAAAGTATCCAAATAAGTCACTTATTTTTCATTGTTCTGATTTGAGTTAAGTCTTATACTTGTATCTAATGTATCTTTATATGAAGAAATTTCGTCTTCATTCATGTCCAGAGCCCTTTACATCAGGAATTTCCCCCTCAAATCATTTGCGCTCGTTTTGCCTTTACCAGTTCTACTTGAATACTCTATTGCCATATAAACCTATCAAAGATATGGAAAACACATTTTAATCCTTTCTATTTTTTGTTAATATGTAAAGAATATATTCAGTGTTATTTTAAATATATCTGTTACACTTTATTAATTTGATTATTTATTGTGTCTAGATAGATCCCTATAACTTATTGCATATAATGAATAAACCTGTGACTGAATTTTTTGAGTGTTCATTTATTCACTTACATTGACATATTATTTCTAATTTACAAATATCTACTTTTCATTAATTCATGTTTTATAAAAATATATAATAAATAGTGTAACTGTCCTTTGTGCTTAATAATATGCTTTTTATTTTAATGTCAGGTTTCAATTTTGTTTTCACAAAGGATACCTAAAATGAAAGTTTCATTTTACTTTCTCTTTTCTCTTAATTTATTGCATTACTAAATATATGGAATAACAAATAATTATAATTTTATTATTGACTTCTGACATAACTCTCAGAATTATAGATTTAAATAGCTATGGTTAATCTCTTCTGTTTTGCTATAGTTAGGTAGGAATGGTGACAACAGTATTTACTCAGGTTCATTCATGATGATAATTACATCATTCATAAGGAAATTGTATACGGATAGCTAATTGTATGCAAATTTTTATTGTTATAATTAATAAACATATTAATCTGGAGTTAATACAAAGCCATCTGACCATATAATTCACTGTTTTAAAAATAATTGTAATTTAATGAGTCTTAATGACTTATCTCAAGCTACATTATGCAGTTTTCTTTATTTTGTATCAAAGTTCGTTTTTCCTAAATTGCAAACACTCACACTATGGAGAAAACCAGTTATTATGAAGTGTTCAAGTATACATATGGGTCTAAGTTAAATTATATAAATGTTTGTGTTTAAAATGAGGATTAATATTAGCTTATATGCTGTTCTACCTGTAACATGCTGCAGCATTGATGGCAGTTATATTCACACATAGATGAGAAAATCCATCCTTCCCACCAAGCCTTCATGCTTTGTGCTTTTTCACTAACTTAAACTAAAAGTGCAGAAGTTATTGGTAAACATCTTTGCCAACTCTTCCCATATTAATTTTTCTATAAATTTTAACTATTCTTATAATTAGTCCTGTCTTTTTAAACTTCATTCTTTGCTTTGTTTCTTTTGTTTTCTTTCCAAAAATCCATATTTCTAAAGAATATATAAAAAATTTAAATAAAGAAGTGAATTTCTGTTTCTGAGATAACTTGTGATTGTTAACATGATTGCACTATCAGAAGACATAAATATCACAAAACAAACAATTTCTGTACTGTTTTATTTTATTGTTCAGTTTTAATAAAATGCAGTAAAATAAATTATTATAAATATCATTGTAGTACATGGTATAAAAATTAAAAATTTCAAGTTGCACAGCATCTCATATATTTATTTATATATATATGTATATATATATATATTAGATACTCCAGATATAATCAAAATTATACCTTTACCATTATAGTAATATACATAAAACTGTGTATTTCTTAATTATTTTGGAATTTCATGAATGAGTTTTGATCATATTAACCCTTCCCTATTGCTCCCAGATCGACCTCTGCACCCTGCCTACCAAACCATGTGCGTTTTTCTACTTTTTAAAATCCCACTGAGTCAAATTTGTGCTGTGCAAATACACAGTGGTATATAAATATCCTAAGAAGCTGTCATGCTCTTACAGAAAACTGCAGGGGCTGATGCGCAGGGAGTCCTACCCAAAGCTGATGAGCTATTGACAACTTAATCCTTTTTGTTGAAATGAATGGAGTTTTAAAATTTCTTTACAAAAATGATATAATCACATTTATGCATATACTAATTAATCAGTTTTCAAAAAGCCCATTACAGTTTTTATAATCTAATCTAATTCAAAAATCATAATTCATCTTCGCTAGTTGTAGAACTAGATGATGTCCTTTAAGAGGAAGCATATTTAGATAAAAAATAAAAAAATTATACAATAAAGGAATCACATATCAAAAAATGTCTTTTAAGTATTTCAGTACTTTCCATTATAAATGGACATGCCTAGCTTTACAAATAAAAGGGAAATGGAACAGTAATTCTCCCACTGAATTACATTATTCTAATTGAGTTTATAAAAATCATGATCTTGATATTTTTACAGTATCACTGAGAATGTGTAAGAATGAGAGGCGTGCTGTTTGCATCATGCTTTCCCTTCCAATGAATCTTGACATTTTGAATTCTTTGCTATATCAAATGCGTTGGAAGGTGTCATTTTTATCAATTCAGCTTCAAATTTAGGTCAGTTATTCTGAAAATACCAGACGGGAACATGACAGTATTCGAGCACCAGCTGGAAGAAACTTCTCTGGGTCAAATTTGGAACAATTTAACGCCAGAAAGAAACATTGATATCAATGGGTTCTAGCATATTGAATTGAAACCTAAAACAAACAGTGCTTTCTTATTATATCAAATAATAACACTGCAATATTATTTCAAAATTAACATATTAATTCACAGTGATAGAATTTCTAGTTAGAAAAGCCGATGCAATGTCGGATGAATGAGTTTCTGTCAGCAATGGCTGTGCATGTGAGTTGTGTCTGTATATTCCTGTTCACCACCTCTACTGACAGTTTTACTAGTTCATAAAGTTAACTCGATGTATATTTTATGAAGAAATCTGAAAAATTATACCAAAAAATATAGAAACTATTAATGATTATTTATATACAATTTTAACTTCAGCATATAAACTTGTATCCATAATCAATAACTAATGAACTCTTATGGCAAGAAAAGTTTTAGTGGATAATGTTTTATTCTAGGACCCAACCACTCATTTGTAGTGTTCTATTGGAGACAAACTTCTGAATTGGAAATGGTAAGCCACCACTGTGTGAACTGGACCACTGACTCGCATTTATGTTTATTCTGCAAAACAGGGATAAAATTTATCAGCAACTCATTAATGTCAGAGAAGAAAATATAGTTTAACATTGTTTAAAGCTTGGAGTAATGACAGTTGTAAATCTTTTAAAAAATTCTCATTTGTCATTAGTTAACAGCCTATTAATAATGTTACAATAACCTTTATATATAAGACCTTTGTTTTATGATTAAGAGTCACTTGGGGATTAAGGGATAATGCAATGGTGTAGAACACTTAAGAGTCTTGCAGATGTCTGGAATTTGGCTCCCAGCACCCATATCTGGTGATCCACAAGCACTTTTTATTCCAGATTCATAGGATCTGACACTCTCTTCTGACTGACCTCCACAGACATGTGTACTTATCGACACAAACACATAAATCAAAATAAAATACATTTTCGAAAAGAATTAGAATCTTTACACATGTCCTCAGATTTAAATGTCAGCCTTAATGAGTTAGAGCTGAAAAACAGAAAAAAATAAAATTGCTTGACTAATTTTATGTATCAACTAATGGGGACACTGTGGTACAAGTAAGTATGTAATGACAAATTTGAATCTTAACACATTATTTCCCATAGGTAGATTTAGTTTGAATGCATCAGTTTGGGTGTTTGCAACACTGTAAGAAATAGATGATCTTGCCATTAAGTGTAACCCATGACAGGAATTTTCATGTTTTAAATTTCTTATTAGAACTTCTCAATACAATGCATTTTAATACCTAAAAATCAATGATTATTACTTTGCACATAGAATCATTAGAATTCAGTTGTTTTTGTTCAGGGTTATTGAAATCATATCCCCAGCCCTCCTTTTTTTTTTTAATACAAAATGAACATTGTAAGATTCCTCCTGAAGTTGCCAGATGCTACCTTGAAAGCTCAGTGATAGCTAAAATTGTAAAATGTAGTTTTTAATTTGTTCTTACGGTCTGCTGAGCAAGACATTCATCCATGACAGCACACACCTGTCCATCTATAAGGTTCTTTAGCCGTGCAGTTACCAAAAAACCTTCATTCAGAAACAAGTCATTTTTCAATCTATGTGAATTAAAATGTCCCAACATATCCAGTGACTTTATTCATACTTAAGGCTGAATTATTATGGAAAGAATATATTCACAATGATTATAATTAATGATGATGTGAACAATTGCATTTTTCTAAAGAAACATATTGCAAGGATAGTTAACAAGCTAGTAGATTTAAGACACATTCTGGATTGTCTTATTCGTGAAAGGTCTTTCATCTGAGAACACTGAATCATCATAACTTGCATGAGCTCAAACTGCTGTAAAATAAAATACAAAATCTCAACACTCGGGGTATTTTTTAAACTGTTTTAGGAATCTGTGTTCATCTTCTCATTTAAAACAAACAGCTGCCATCTCACCACTTTGAACCCAATAATGTATCTTTTTTTTTTTTTAATGACATAAAATTTCAAGAATGACACAGTATTTTAAATGTTGTTTGGGAGTTACCTCAGTAATGATTTGACATTTCAGTAACTGACTGTTCTTTAAAAAGTCAGTTGTAGATCTGGTTATATAAAATGACACCGTACATTCATAATGGTTTCTAGATAGCCAACAAGAAATAATACAAGACTCAATGAGACTGTAAAATTTTTTTCAACCTGTGTAAAACAGACTTCCAGTGATTTTAGTGTGAGTCTTATTTGCATTTAAATCAAGTTTCTCTAATAATATCACTGTGAGAAAACACTATACTCATACTTAAGTAAAGCAAAAAAAATAAAACACTACAAGTTGGATTCTGAATTAGGGAACTAGTAAAACTAATAATTAAAGGTATTTGATTCATTTATATCTTTTAGACCGGTTATAATTAATTTCCTTGGTTAAAAAGAGAACTTAGTAAAATTATAAATGTAACTCTACAGATAGAATGTACACAAAATTACTTGATATTGCTCAGGTTTAACTTGTTTTTTCGTAATTATTTATAGTATTAATGTGCTACATTGGATTATTACTGCCTTATTTTTCATTTTCTTGTTTTTGAAATTTTATTGTGCTTTTATACATTTCTTTTTAAAATTTTATTATTTGTAATTTTTTGTGAGTTTAAGTACACTTGTGTCGTGCAATCAATGTGGAGGTTGGAAGAAGGCATGAGATCCACTGGAACTGGAGTTAAGAACAGTTGTTGTTAGCCAACTGGGAATAGAACCCGGGTCTTCTGTAAGTGCCTCTAATGCACATATAGAGGTACGTTGCTGTGCTGGCCAATATGGGTATTAGGCTTTAGGTTTGGTTTTGACTATTAATTGATTTTCCCCATTAGAAACATGCATATTATCATCTAGGATTATGAGATCTAAACTTTATATATAAGGATTCTAAGTCATTTCCTGCTCCATTGCTCCAAGTACTGTATCCAAAGTTTGTCCTATCTTCAGCAGTAGGATCTTCTCCTTCGGTTCAGAGAGATATCCCAAGAGCTCCTGCATTAGCCTGTGCTATTTTTGAGAGTCTCTTGCCAATCACTCGAAGTACAGTCTGATGCTGTTTCGTGCCATACAGGCCCCAGGTATGCATATGCACTACTGTTCCAATACCGTATGTGCATTTCCTAGTGGACTTCAGAGGCAACACATTTCCCTCTGGCCTCCTTAGCCCTCCAAGATCCAGTTACCTCTACTCTCTCTTGCTCCCACCTTACCTCTCCCTCCCCGCTCAGTCCGAGCTCCCTCATTATCCCTGCATAACCCTGCCTCCCACCGCCCCTTCTTCCTGAGTTCCCTCCTT
Source organism: Eospalax fontanierii (assembly GCA_035773235.1). Classification (NCBI taxonomy): domain Eukaryota; kingdom Metazoa; phylum Chordata; class Mammalia; order Rodentia; family Spalacidae; genus Eospalax; species Eospalax fontanierii. The sequence goes on along the minus strand of CM069527.1, from coordinate 97,196,935 downwards.
CCCCACTGTGGCCCCCTGCATGTCTTCGCCTTCTCCCCTCTGAGTTAAACGCCCCCACCTTCCCCACTGCCCCTTCTAACATCTGTTCCCTACTATTACCCTCTATAGGAGTCTTTCTTTTCATTTCTTTTCATGTGTCCTTTCCATTTTCCTGTATTCCTGATGTTCTATCAGGATGTATACTCACAGATGTGGAGCAACAAGTCACAAATGAGGAAGAACATAAGTCACTTGCTTTTCTGTGTTTGTTACTTCACTTAGTATAATACTTTCTAGTTCCATCCATTTACCTGAAAATTTCACAACTTCCTCTATTCTTACTACAGATTAGAAACCCCTTGTGTAAATCCCAGTTATATTCTCCACTCGTGTTAAGGGACATTTAGATTGTTTCCATTTCTTAGATATTGTGTAGATAGCAGAAACAAACATGGATGTCATATTCTTTCTTGAAATTGTTTATATAATCCACTGAGATGCAAACATTTCAATAGCTTAAGCTTAAGGTAGAGTTTCATTCTTCGTTCCGTTACTGGGTGTTCTGGTGTAATTGATTTTGGGCACTGGAAAACTAGAAAGTATAATGAAATTAAGATGGATAGTTTGTTTCTATAATGATTTGATCAAAATAGTGATCAATGTACCCAGTGTTGCTGCATACATTGTTTTTTTTTTTCCTCAGTGTATGCTCCCAAAATAAAGCATAGATAATTAATTTGAACTTTTCTGTCCAGTTCTACATGAGCCAAATAAAATAAGAAAGTCAGCTTTGCATGTGAAGCATTTGTAATAGGATGATTATGAAGCAGTTTTCTTCAGAAGACAGTGAAAATTCACAGTGAGTTTCACAACAAAATGAGTTACTCACAGAGTGTAGAGAACCTTGCTTCTTAGGTGTGAAAAATCAATTCGGAAGACATCTATGAGGCTATTTTTCTAAATTTCATTTATTATCTTGCTGCATATTCATATTTGGGTCAGTATATTCTCTTTTTATTATCTCTTTCATTAATTAAAAGACAAATTTTTCCTATATTGGCTATAGCTAAATACACTTAAATGGTGTAAATATTTAGATAAGTTTAAGAAAAAAAAAAAAAAAGAATGACGAATGATGTCCTCTATCATATGCTGAGGCTAAAAAAATAATCACAAATTGATTCAAATGTAGAATAATTGTTCCAAGTAGAGGGAAAATAGCAAAATGAAGGCAGGTTTTGCTCTATTCATTTTGTGTGACTGTATTCATATGTCACACTCATCCACTGTTATAATTCATTAATCAATATGCTATCAAAATAAAAGAGATAAGTATATAGTTGGTAGCCAAAGATTATTAGTTATTTGATAGAAAATAAAGAATGAAAAAGAATAACATTTTGTTATGTTGAGTCTAAATTTCTTAATATTAATATTTTATTTTAAATAATATTGCATTAGTGGTATCTAAAATCCATTTTGATACAACTCATTAGAAATGTACAGAATGAATTTTAATCATTTCAACAATAAATCATCAACTTTTTTAGTCTCTTACAGGAGGAATGTATTTGAAAGAGGTCTTCATAAACAGATGAGGTACTATGTTAAGTTTTAATGACTACAGTTTGTACAATTTAACTACCTCACAAGAGTGATAAATATTTAATCAAATTGAGATAAGGCAGAGTAAAAATGTCAATGTATTCCTTCAAAGAAGATGAAATATTCATTGAATTGAAGATTAACATATCTAAGTTAAAATCGTTAAAGGGAATAAACTTTTATATTTGCTTTTCCTCATGTATACGTGGGCAGCTTTATTTAAATGTTGTTTACATTAGTGCTTCTGAATCACTTGAATGAGCACTGGTTTTAAGAGATACAGGACTCATTTTACTGAAACAAATTAAATCTTGTTGCACCTTTCACATTTCCCATTCCTTCCATTAATACAATTGTGACAGTACAAATTTCACTTAAGAAAAAATGGGTGTGGCTTCAAAGAATGTCAATAAAATTTTTCTTTAAATTCATAGAGGCTTTTATCAAAGATCATGGAGACTTGTGAAAATCATTTGAGAATTTGACTTTTTATTTTAATGCAGGGTCTCATATAGCCCAGAATAGCCTTGAACTCTCTGTATAGCACAGGATAATTCTGAAGTTATGATCTTCCTGCCTTCACATTCCAAAATTTGATCTTTATGATGAAATGCATATTTACAGAAAATACATCACTGAAAGAATTAGATTCCTTTGAGACAATGTTTCAAGGGTATATCTAGGTTACTTGAGCTACTTGGGTTCTTCAATGTGGTTTCAGGTAAATAATATTTCAATTTCACTGCTATGAAATTTGAAAATTCTAAATGGGTAATTATGATTCTTGTTGATTTCATTGTCTATGAAATAGTATGTCTGGCATAAGCCGTAGTTGACATCCATGTCTCCTAATCTGATTTTTCATAAATTGCTTTTATTTTCTCTGTGACATTGGAGAAAAAGGTGTCACTTCTTTGGTCTCTCATTTTTGTCCTCCCAGATTTCATGTGTTAAATGACTTGGCTTGAATGGAGACACTGATTTTTTTTCCTGATTTTAAATAATCATTCGCAGTCTCACTCACTTCTCTAAATAAGAACATGTACTCATCTCCAGGCTTCACTTCAGACAACCACCTTATTGCACTGAATTTAACTTTTACTTCAAGCAACCTCCTTCTCTCAGTTATTTGGATCTCATTATATTACCTGAATTTTTCTGTTTGATCATTGTGTCATTGTGAATCTACTTGAGTAATCTTTTCTTGATAGATTCAAGAAATTCTGCAAAGAACTTTTCTTCAAAACTGAACATGATCAGTTTTTACTTATCCAGCATTTTCATTTGATTAACGCTCCCGCCATGCACTAGAGCAGAAGTAAATTTATTTTCTAGTATGTCAGATTTAAAGTTAAAATATAAACTTTATATAAGAAAACAATAATATGTTTAAAGTATATAAATAATGTTCAGAATTTAAAGATTACAGGTCCAGGGTAAAAGATACCAACTCAACTAAATCATGATTTTCATTACCTGAACCATAACTTACAATGGTTTTTGAGATTATCTGGAAAGATTTTTTTCCTCTCACTTTCTTATTCTTTACAACCTTATAATAAATCACCCATATCTTTAATGGCTAAATAATATGCATTTATTATTTCACAAAGTGTAAGCTCTAGAATTCTACCAATGCTTAGCTCAGCTATCTGTTACTACTTATTTCACAAAGCTACAATCAGGGCCCTGGGAAGGATTGAGTTCTCATCTGAAGATTGAGAAAGGATTTGCTTTCAAACTTCTTAATGTGCTTTCTCAACAAATTCTTTTCTTTAAAGTGCTGCACAACTATGTAGTATATTGCCTTACTGACTAGGAACAAGACGACATTCTTAGTTTATTCTCAAATTTTTCTCACTGGGTCTGCTCACAGCAAAATAGCTTTCTTTGTCAGACCACAGATAAGTTAATACACTGACACGGGCAACATAGATGCTCAGGAACATACTGAGAGTATCACAAACTAGTTTAATATAAGCTTGATATAATTATGTTTATATTAGCCTCCCATAGTTTTTACCACATTTAATAAAAGTTTCAAAAACCCAGTCTACCAACAAGTTTAACAGATAACACTGTTCTTGAATGTCAAGTCAGGAACCATTAAAAGAATATCCCATGAAAGTCCTACTTAACTAACCTTTCAAACATTCCAGTGGTGCTCCTGCCTGATGGTTTAAAATTACTCCACTTTACAGACATAATTTTCCTCAGACTTTGAACCTATTTATATAAAAAAATAATTGAGCTTTTGTACATTTTACGCATCAGCTCTTAGTCAAATTTAGATCCCCTTCCCCAACCATGTCCCCAACAAATACAACTCCCATCCGGACCGCATGCATTTCACAATACATTTTTAAGTCCTATCCAGTCAAGCATTTGTTCTTAGATGTCCTTTGATGCATGTTTATCCAGAGTCTAGTTAGCCTATCTAGAAATCATATTTAAGGCATGTCTAGTTGGCCTATTTAGAGATTATAAGTAAGGTCTAATGTCACTAACTTAGTAGTAATCAGTTCCCCATAATTCCCAGACTAGGGCCAGCCAGTCACCAGCTTCCCTTGCTCTGTTAAGGGCCCTTGTTTGATTGAGTTGGCATGGGCATTTTGCTGGAAGTCACCAAGGTCACAAGATCTCCAAGTGGACTGAAAGCCTGTTTCCTTATGTTCACACACCAGCCCTGGCTCTTACAATCTTTCTGCTCCCTATTCCTCAGTGGTCCCTGAGCCATGCATGGGTGTGGTTTAATACAGGAGTCCTATCCAAAGACATACACTGTGAAGTCTCTTAGTCTCTAAAACTTATTTTGAGCTTCCTGTGTGCATCACACTCTGTTGTATGAGAAGTCTTTGCTGGCGAGAGTTGCGGGATGCACTAGTTTTCTCTCTACCCGGTTCTGCTATATCCCATGAGCCTCGGTGTAGTGGTTCCGCTGTTGATACGTCACCTAGGACTAGGCTTCTCTCAGACATGTATTCCCTATGTGTTGACCAGTTTTGGATCTCTGCAGTAGCCTCCATTTGTTGCAAAAAGATGCTTCTCTGATGAATGTTGTATGGTGTACAAGTCTGTAAATATTAAGGATCCATATTTAGCATATAGCAAGAAATATGTCTGGAGATAGAGTTTTCCCCAAGATCTATGACCTCTCTAGTTATGTGCATTTGGCTGTATTTACAGTGCTGCCCAGGAGCTCACTCCTATTAAGAAGGCTTTAATTCCAATTCAATAGTTCTTGGTTACCTCCCAGATAACAGTGCGACTCCTGCACCAGCAGAGATATTTTGCTGTGCCAGTCATCATGGTTATTAGCTGCACAGATTCCTGTACATCCATCTATTGTTGCTCTTTTCACAGTATCTAAGAAATGGAAACAACTTAAACTGATGAATGGATAACGAAAACGTGATATATTTACATGGGGATTTCATTTCAACAGTAAAAAAGGATGAAATCATAAAATTTTCAGGTAACTGTATGGAACTACAGATTGTTATACTAAGTGAATTAACAAACTCAGAAAAGGAAAAATGTGTGTTCTCCCTCATTTGTGAATCATAATACCATATAGGTGAGTGTATATCTTTATATAACAGTAGGAATCAGGGAAAAAGCAAATGAAACACGGAAGGAAAAAGAACGAACGAGGAGAACAGTAGAGATATAGCTGTTACGGGGGAAGATGGGGAAAGTGAGATAGTTCGGCTGAAAAGAGGGGAGGAAGGCACAAGCAGGGGACCATGGTGGAGGGGGTGGGGAGGAGTGAGGGCAGGAGTCCAGAATGGTATTGATAATGGATGTGCTTGAGAGGAGGAGATTGGAAAGGGATGGCCTGAGGATAGATGAATGGAGCTCGGGTGTCCTAGGAAGTCAGAGGGAGAGATACCGTCTCAGAATTCTCTGAGAATGCACACACCTTCCTGAAAGGTATTGTGTGTATACCTGGGGGCTGTATGGCAAGAAGCACAGTACCAGACAGAAGAGACCTCTATCTGAGTGGTCGATCAGAGTGATCGAAGAGACTCCAAAAATAACAGAGGCTTGGTTATCTCCCTAAACTCAAAGATAAAACCCTACTGCTGAAGACAGGACATGCTTCAGACACAGGACTTGGAGCAGAGGAGCAGGAACTGAGCTGGAAGCCTTCTGCCTTCAGACTAGCTCTCATAGTGCTAGATGATAATACACAAGGTACTAAGGCAGATGTTGAATCTTTTGTCTCTTCACAACAGTTGAGTTGTTTCTCATTTCAAAATATCAGAGAAACCATCTCAGTATTTAATATTCAAATCACTCCTAAGCCCTGTTCTGCTTTAGTGATCTGTCTTTCCTCTTCCATATTTCTGTAGTTCTTACCACCATATGGTTTGGTTTACATTTCCCTATACCTGGAAATTCCTTAAGTGCAGGATCCTCAGTTCTTTATTCCATTGCTTGATCCTCAGCTGAGAACTTACTGAATAAATAAATGAAAGGAACATATTTATAGTCATTTATTCAACAATTATTATCTGAGATATTATACAAGAGCAATAATGAAATAATTTAAGTCCATAAAATACTGTAACCAGTGTTTTATAATATCAGAATTTCAGGATTGTTTAATTGGTGTATAGAAAGAGAATGCAAACACACATAACATTTTATATCTAGAACTATTGAACAATTTTGTGAGAATTTTTTAATATTTTTAAGTTATATTTTTCATTAGCATAAAATGTGGCAGTCACAGGATGTTCATTCATGCTACAATTACCCACACCCATGCTCATGAAATCAATTCTAAGGAAACAAACACATTCATAAGAAAAAGTCATATTTTTACATATTTCTGCACACAAGTTATATAATTAAGTGACCTTTGCTAATCACTCAGTAAGTGGACATTTGTGTAGATGGGAACATATGAGTGAGGAAAGCAAAGAACAACTTGCCATCCTTGACTCTTTGAATCCACCGAGTGGATTCTGGTTAACAAACCTAGGTCATCTGACTTGGCGGCAAGCATCTTTACTCCATCCTTAATGTGGTACCAGGAGACCCATATTCCTATTGCTTTCCCATATATCTTCATTAGAAACGTTTCTAAACTATTTATTATTCTGAAAGTCCACTCATTCTTATAGCCACCAACTGTTTTAGAATAAATATCAATCTGTAATATTTTTGTAATAATTTGTCTAAGAAAATCTCTTACATTTTTATTGTGCTGAATATTACAAGTAAATAAAATACAAAACAGTTAATAAATATTACTCCTTAATATAGGTTCAGATCTGGTATGGTAATCACACTGGAATTAATCTTTGTGCTCAAGATAGTTTTGAATATCAGGTCTTTTGTAATGGCATGTGAATGTTTGGATGAAGTTTTTCTATTTCTATGAAGAATGTCATGGAGATTTTTATTGGGATTTTATTATACCTTTCTCACATGTGTCCCTCTCCCAAGACTCAGAGAACTTTAGAAGTAATGGACAAGAAATAACTTGTGAAAATAATTTTATAATATCTTTATAAAATTAAAATGCAGTTTATTAGCATGCCGAATGCTGCACTAGGGGAGTCAGGGCACTTTCCAGCGTCCCTGACTTTGGTAACACCATCAGTCTGAAACAATTCTTTGTGTGAATTTTTAACCTGATTGATGTATCAAAATATGAAAATAAGCATTCACTATCATTAATTGGAAAACACAGAAAAAAATGTGAATTATCTATTATTCTAAATCAATTTTTAATTTCACCATGTATGCACAATAATGAGTTCTGTATATATATTTTGTTTTCACAGAATTGAAGATAACGTAGACATAAATATCTAAGAAGACATTTTTCTCAAGTCATAGTTTTAAATAAAAAACTATTACTAAATTTCTGTTACTGCTAAACAGTTATTCTTAATTTGATCATTTTTTGTATTGATCTCTGTCAAGTGTGTATGATCTTATCAAGAAGCTTCAAAGTATTTCCCAGTTATCTCACTTATCTCAGTTTTATCTCCCGGATTTCATGTGAAATACCGCCTTTACTAATTAACGTCATATGATGGAAGCTGAATTTCCTTATATACTCTCAAAAGTACTTACTAGCATATATTGTCTAGATAATTCTTATATACATATAGAAGTTTTCATTATTTTTGTTTTTCCATCACCCCATATTATGTAACTCTTCAAAATGCATTTTAATTTATATACTACTCAGTTATAATGAATTATACTACCAGTTGGATAGAAAAATAGACTTTGTGACATGCTAAATGCAAACATATATGAACAATACATCTAGCAGTAGAGAGCTTCCTAGGATTGCTTCTTAAACTTAAAGATTTTGTACTTGTTGGAAATTTGAACTTTGCTGAATGTACTCAGTAATGATACACAAAGGTATTATATGTCACATAAAACCTATTAAAATGTATCAGGTATGACATGTGTACATTTACCAGATCTATTGTTTCATTGATATTCAATAGTATAGTATAATATTTAAGGTGCTAAATTCGTAAACAGGTAATTTGCAATGTGTAATTAATAATTAAAGTGCACATTCATTTGAATGATCACTTAGTGGCTATTATGTGTTTATTATTAAGACAGTCAATTCTAATGCTTTTTATATCTCAAGAGATGACAAATAATATTAATGTGATTTGGCATGCAATGTATGCTTTTAGTCTGAACTTAGAGAAGAGTGTAGTTCCTGGATAAAAGAGCCTCATCTGGTGTTTGATTAAATTTTATGTAATCATAAAAGCCCACTTGTTCTATGTTGTGAATGTCTTTAGGCTAAGTACCTCAAAGAACTAAAACTGAATTAATGGATGAAGTCTTTAATTTGGGATATTGAATGAAAGCAAATTGAGTACACAGATTTGAGTTTATTGTAAGTGAATGATTTTGAGACTATTTAGAAGACCATTCTGATCACAGCACATTATGAACTCTGATAGAAAATGAGAGAAATAACGGCCTCAATTTGTGTGTTTCAAAAGTTTAAATGATTCTATTCAGAGGTCTTCAATCATTAATTCTTTTCTCCATTTTTATTTTTATATAACTTTGTTTCTGAGGTGGGCGTGCTAGGAAAAGATTATAAATCTATCTAGCACTCAGGAGGCTGAAATGGGAGGACTGAAAATTCAAGGCTAACCTGGGAAATATAGTCAACCCTGTCTCCAAACAGCAGAAACAGTAACAAAACCTCTTTGCTGTGTTAACGATGAAAATGTGTCGTTACCTCTTTCTTTTAACAGTGCTAACTTACAAATTTAACATTTTCAGTTGCTTTTTCCAGACTGGGAAAAAAAAGTGTAAGTTTTGCAATCACAAATGACACTTTTAAAGTATTTAAAACATTAAATGCGGTTGATATAGCAATGTTCAATTTGCAGTTATGAAGTAACAAAACACTGTGCAAATAAATGTTATTTACTGAATCTTCCAAATTATCTGTGTTACATATTAAAGCGTAATAGTATTTGCCATCAGAATTTGCACAGAAGTTAAGATGATGCATAGATGACAAGGAAGACTCCATGGCATGAAATTTAATATCTATTTTATAATCTACATTTCTGAGTAATACGTTTTCCATAAATTATATGTGGATGTATAATTTCTAAAGTATGAAGATCATGTATTTAAGATTATATTTTTCTCATTTCAAGCATCCTCTTTCACATTATTACTTAAACATTTACTTTTACTACAGCTATTTTAACTATATATTTGCTTCACGAATAGGAGCCTATTGCATCAATACTAAATATTATTGTATTTAAATATCAAATAGAGCTTGCAGTGTGTATTGTGCTTGGGTAATGGGTGATCAGTTATAGAACAATAACTGTATGACTTGGATTTTCTCATTCTGTTGCACTATACATAAATCATATGGAGCTGCTTTGCATGGATTTCAGTAGAAAGAGGAAGTATTTCACCAAGAGTTTGAGCACAACACTTAAATAGCGTTTCACATCTGGGAAAGAAGGTAAACAGAAACAAAGCTGGAGTGTCTATATAATTTTCAAAAGAAGTCCTACACAAGAGTAGTTAAAGTTTAGAATTATTTTGTTTTTTGAGACAGGCTCTCAGACTAGTGTACAAACTGCCCTGAAATTCACTATGCAGCCCAGCCTGGCTTAAAACGCATGGAGATTCTCCTGCTTCAAGTACACAGATTCTGAAACTAGAATCATAAACCATGATGTTGGGCCTGAAATGCAATTTTCAATTTATTAGCATTCCATTCACAAGAACAGATTGCTATGGATTCCACGAAATTACGTTTTTACAGTTTCCCTAAAGGTGAATTTTTTTGTTTTCCTTTCCTGAATAAATCACAAGTATTATTCTTGATACAAGTTTGTGCCAGCTTTTGCAGTAAGAAGATTAAATTATACTGCATTCTATATCAAATATATTCAATATTGATTATCATGGTAAGACAGGAATCAACTATAGTTTACAGGATAATATTAAAGTTACAGTTACTTTTAGAAATTTGGTTTTTATTTTTTAGTAATTTGTGGTTGTTCATTTGTTACTTATTTTAATTGTAATATGGAATTGGTTAAGAACTATTACTGAAGACATGAAAATACTTAACACATACGTAGTGATTGATAATTGCTTCAGAATACCCACTTACTACATGCTAATGTATATTTTAACATGTTTGTTATGAGAACTAGATTTATTTATGTTATGTTCATATATTATTGAGTTGTTAATGTTAATTTTATCATTCAGAATTTAAAAGTAAACTTCTATTAAGCATGAAAGGATATTTTAAAAAGGAAAACAAAGACATCATGCTCTTTTGAAAACTGATGCATGAAGAGACAAAATTGACATCTGTGTTTTGATAGATGAAGATACCATAAGTTATTTGCTTGTGTTGTTACTCAGATTGTAACCAGGATCCTACAAATGTTCTTTCCTATTTCTGCATGAGTTTTTCAAGAAACATGTTGATGTGGACAAAGTTAGGTTCAGAGACTCCACAGCTGAGTTTGTCTGAAAATCTGTTGGAAAATTATCCCAAAATATTTAAGATAGGAAATGAATAATATTTATAACCCTGTTGGTCTTTTCAAATATTCAAGAAAATGAAACTAGACCCATGAATGTCTCTACAATTAGATAAATGTAAATATTATAGAGTAATGAACAAACGCATGGACGGTAGCATGATTTCTTAAAACACAGTGAGAACTAAACATTTTATTTGCAGCTTTGGTGAAGAGAAAAACAAATCACAAATAAAATACCACAAAACCATTCATGGTATAGCTTACATTATTAGAATATGTTGAACATACATATATCCATTACTTTAAAATTAGCACTATAGATTTTATTTTTATTTGTTTTTATATTTCTATGTACAAATCGAGATCATAATAAAATATATAAACTGCTTTAAAATGCAGCGGATGGACAAGAAGACATTTATTCAACAAAATGTCTTTATTATTTTTTTTTCATTTCATCCATTCTGCTATTGAAACACCATTTGCACTTACGAATTTTAATTCTAGAAATCTTTGAAAAAAAAAAAAAGTCCTGTTAAAGCCTACAGTATGATGAAGTTTAACTTTTTCCATTTAAAAAGCATAAAAATACTTGCCTTTAAGATTCAACACTGACTAAATTACCATAGTATTAAAATAGGAATCCTTTCTTTATGACCAATTTAAAATTAGTTTTGTAATTGTAATCTTACTGTAAGATTTGTAAGAAAATATCTATGTAGTCATAGTTTGGTAAAGCATTTATGCAAATCTTAGTAACAAATATAAATTTTATCCCATGACAGAGCATCTGTGCAACTAGGCACCCTCTCACTGGAAGAGGAAAGCTAAGAAGACTGACTGCCTTAACAATACCAATGTCAAGTTAATGGCCTGCTTTAGGGGATGCCATAGACTAGAGACAGACTTCCTGATCAGCTCAACAGACTGGGAGTCCTACTACTACATGGCACCAATGTCCTTAAAGTTGTCAGAAAAATGATCTGTGCTTAATTATATTGTGTACGCAAGTTTGTTCCAACAACCTCAACTATCATCTGTGTTTAAATTTTAGGGTAAGGAAAAGTAATAGTTCTAACTATGAAATCACCAATTTCATGTTTGTATGTATTTATAGAACTTATATCAGCATGAGCTGTCTATATGTTTTTAAGCTGTCTTCCTGCACCAGTTTATTTTCAATAATATATTTTACAAAATCAAGAAATGCATTGAAAATGTGTGTTAATACATCAGATTTTATTCATTTGACTTCAATTTACATTTGAATTTCATTATTTTCTTTTCTTTTAGTTTAAACTATTTTTAACCTCCTCCAACTTTGTGTAGTTTTAAAAATAATTTTACAAGGAAGTATATTCTAGGTGTATTTCAGCATACATTATAAAATTTGGCTCAGAAAAAGAGACATTATGATGTATGAAAAAAGAAAACAAAGGAAGAGCCCCAAAAGTCAAAAGTGTGTATTATTAAATTTACAGAACATGTATGGGTTGAAAAAATTATAAAACTGGAACTATTTAGTTATTTCTAAGCACGAAAGACAGTTTTAACTATAATTAACAAACACAACGTCATATTTGGCAGATATATAGTTCTATAGCTTCATTATTCTCTCAACATTAATACATTAATGTGTATATGTAATATGTGACACAGAGCCACATGGTGATTTAGCCCAGTGCCCATTTTCTGCTTTTGATTCTTTATTATCATTTGCAGTAATCTATGACTAACATTTACATTCAATACAGGAATATTATTAATTATGTAAAAATAAATATAAAATTATTTGGTATGATCATACATTACAATTAATTATCTATATAAAATTTAATTTACTAACAAATAAAAATATAACTGTACATTATATTGGTGGAGGACCATTATGTTTTAAAATGCATGTACATATTACATATGTTTAAATCAAGGTATATATGATGTATGTTTATTTCTTCAAAATTTATCAATGATTTGTGATTATAACTACAAAATCTCTTCTGTCTTTCAGAAATCTACAGTATACGATCAGTATTCACATTAGAATGAAATAGCATGCCAGAACTGCACATTTTATTATAACTGGAACTTATTATTTGTTTATAACATTTTTTAATTCCTTTTAAAAATATAACAATATTATTAAATCCTAGAGTTTAATATGTACATAAAATTTATTTTATCATATTCACACAAGCTCTTTAATTCCTTCAAGATCAACCTCCTTTTCCATTCTTAATTCTCTATGCATCACACATTTTTAATAATATATATGTTTTCCAGATTTCACTTCATTCCACTTTCTCATTAATACTTATTTTTGTCTTTTTGGCAATAACTATTTTCACCATGAGAAGGTCATATTTTAACATGATTTTGATTTTTAATTATTTAACAAATAGTTAGTTGATAATTTTTGAGTATTTACTAGCTGTTTCTCTCTCTTCCCTTCAGGAATAACTGTCTTTCAAACCCCACTTTTTAATCTTTTTATTATTGTTGTTGAGTTTTTTGAGTGCCTGTTTTGTATTGATATCATGATCAACCTATCCACTGAATAATGTGCAAACTTGTTTGTCTCTTAATTCATTTAGGTTTACTCATTAATTAATTAATTCATTCTTGCTTTCATATCTATTTATATATTACATTTCAGTCATTGTCATTCACATAAACTTCTCTTATTACCTCAACATCTCCCACAGAAATCACTTTTCTCCAACAAATTTCCATCATAGTTTCATGACTTGTGAATATATGATCCACTGAATTTAATTACAGATGTTTGTATAAGAATGAAGAAGTTACTATTTACTGTAGCATGTGTAATTTATCAGTGTCAACACCACGGAAGGAAATAACACCCCCAGTTACCACTGTCAGTAGTCCCACAGGGATGTTTAGACCCTCAAGAAGCAGTCTCTATTCTATGATGAAATGTTCAGGGCCCTGATCTTGATCAGGACTTGTGCAGGAACCTTAGCTGCAGGGAGGTCATTAGAAGAATGGTCATGTCATGTCCACAAGAAGGAATTTTTTGTAGCCTATCTATTCTCTGTCAGGCTCCTTCGTTCTTTCTGCCCCAATTCTATTATGTGTCCCTGAGTATTGAAGGGTATGATATAAATACCTTATTTAGGACCAACCAACTTATGGTCTCTTATTAAAAGCACTTAAGCCAATTATGAGATTCTGCAATAAAATGTATAGGAGTCTCTTCATTAATTACAATCTCTGTGACAAAAATTTTCCATAACCAAGGCTCAGAATAGCACTAATATCTGGGTACCAACATGAGTATTTAGAGGACAGTTTAGGCAAATGTTCGTTTACAAAATGATGGTTGAAAATATACTTTAACTTACAGACTTAAGAAAGGATTTTATGAACAGTATCCTAATAGCAAATGAATTTAAGATGAATAATTGAACAATAGGTACTTATGAATCAAACAAAAAACTTCTGTACATCAGAAGACACTATCATTCAACTGAAGAAGCAGCTTGCAGAATGAAATTTAAAAACAACAAGAATAGAAGAAAGAATACAAAGGAGTAATCATCAGAAGAACAAGGAACACAATTAAAAACTGATGTACAGTAAATAGGGAATTCTCAAAAGATGAAATGTAAAAGACCGAGAGATATTTTTTAAATGGTCAACATTCTTAGTCATCATAGAAATGCAAATTAAAGCTACTTAAACCACTTTGAGATTACATCTTATTTCAGTCAGAATAGCCATGTTCCAAAAACAATGATAAACGATGCCAAGGAGGTAGAAAGGAAGAGCATTCACATACTGCTGGTATCAGCGCAAACATCTGCAGCCAGGGTGCAAAATTTTGTGCAGCATCATTGAAAAGCTTCACATAGAACTACCTCATCCAGGTCTGTCATTCTTGAGCATTCTTGTGTAACCATAGGATTCTATACCTTACTGCAGTGACACCTGCTCACACATGTTCACTGCTGCTCTGTTCTCAATCATTGGGATTGAGAACATTAAATTAGATACCCATCATTTGATAAATGGAAAATAAAAGTACACTATGTTTACATGTGGAACATTATTCAACTGTCAAGAAAAAGGAAATTAAGAAAGGTAAATCGATGAAACTGGAAATAATCGTTCTGAATGAAGTAACCCAGATACAAAAAGACAAACATCTCTCTCATGTGGATTCTACCTTTGAATCTTTGATGTGTGTCTTCCAACTGCAACTCATAGAGGTCAGGAAACTGGAAAGGGGCTCTGGGGGTTTATCTTCCTGGGGGAGGGAATAGAATACAGTGACACAAAGAGGAAAGAGGAGTATTGCTTAAGAAAGTTTAAATGTGTTTGAAAATTAGAAAACAGTACAGAAGAGGGAGTATGGGGAGAGATGACTGGGATGAAAGGATTTTAGTAATATTAATACTGAATTAAAACCTTCTAGAATGCATGCATACGTACATATAAAAATGAAGTTACCTTATTATAGTGGAAATCACTCCACCAGACATCACAGGATACTTGCATAAAAATCCCAGTGTCAGGAATAACCTTCATCTTTTGCAGTTGTTGAGCTGAGGTTGTTCCCTAGACACACAAACAATGTTGGCTATTACCATTACTCATGGTTATTCACAACAACTTGAGTGTAAAAACCCATTGCTGATGTCACTATCAATGTGAGGCATAGAACCAATAAGGAGAAATCAAACTTATACTGACCTGAATGCTTCACCTCTACTGGCTAAATTTAATAGAGTTTGAAGTTAAAGTGCATCCTACTGGAAGAGAAAAGTAATCAATGTTACCTAGCTGTGAACTCTGGGAGCTGACGGGCATACCATCCCACTTGCACAAAGATTATGGGAGTAACAACCCATTTTGTGATTGGTTTTTAGGACACTTTGCATGATGAATTCCATATCACAGCTAGGAACTCATGGCCAGACAGACAGGTAGCAAGCCAAGTGAGAGAACATACTACTATTATTCTGATAAATGGATTCAGTATTAAACTGATGCCTAATGGCATTGTTTTACCTAGAGATTAGGGCATATCTCACAAGAGGAGTTTCTCCTTGTGGTAACTGAAAATTATCATGAAGACCCCAAATCTATCAATATGTACATTAGTATGTGTGAATTGCTTGGTTCTAAATGGGACAACTATATCACAACCTCCCTTCCAAGTCTCAGGGACCACTGGGAAGGATACAGTTGAAAGATTGTAAGAGCATGAGTTGATGGATGAACTGAAGAAAACAGTGTTTTCTGGATACAACCATCAAATTCCCAGAATGAAGGGAAAAGTTGAACAAGAATCCTGAGAACTAGCTGGGGAAATATTGACAACTGATACATGTATTGAGAGACAGAGTCCGGTCTCTTTAAGGCGAGATGCCAGGAAGTTTAGCCAGCTGCAATGGATGGACACAAATATATTTGGGGTACACCAATTACAACTGATAGGCTTTAGAAAATAGAGCACATGAAGAGAGATATATAAAGAGATAGAGAGGATCTGAAAGGAGATGGAGGATGGCTTGAGAATATGTTCAAAGCATAGTACATTAAATTCGGGTTTTTGAGAGTACAGTGAACTTTACTTATGTTGCTCAAGAGAGTAGAACTCCCTATGCACTGCCCCTTCTTCTGGGGGTCTGTGTGGAAACTATGAAGGTAGATACAGAGTGTGGGGGGCTGAGTTGGGGCAGGTACCCTCCCAACACTCCAGCCTGGACTGAATCCAGCCTTCCCTGTGTTAGTGACAACATCTTCAACACCAGCATCAGCCTATTTCATGTTGGTGATCTTGCTCCTGAAAAGTGGAGACAGCATTCCCATAGATGACACAAGTTTTCCATTCTCTGCCTTGATTCCAATGTGGAACTCTCTGTGGGTGGAATCATACTGAAATACGCAGATCATGTAGTTGAGGTCAATGAAAGAGTCACCGACGGCAATAATATCCACTTTGCCAGAGTCAGCTCTGGTAATCAGGCACCCAATGTGGCCAAAACTGTTCACTCGGATCTTCACCATAATGTCCCAGGAATGAGGTTGGCACTACATGAGAAAATGCCGTTCTCTAAGGAACCATGCGGAGCAGAGAGCTTGTAACAAACTCCCAATGAAGCAGTAAAAATATTTTAAAGAAAAAAATAAAACAAGTTACAGTAAAGCCCATTATCTCCCAATTACCAGCATTTGACCAGTTTACAGATTTCGCAGGCCAGAAATCTACTTACAAAGTCAGTGGTTACCAGTAGGACATTCTTTCTGCTATTGCACCCATCACATCTTGCCATGTTAGTCATATTTTATCTCATAAGGGTCACAATTGTACAATGCTGCTGCTGATACATACAACTTCTTGTCATTGTTGTTGTTATTATTATTATTATTATTGATCTGATGTCACATTTTCCTGTTGAGTTCTTATTAAAATAAAAAAAAACATTACTTATTTCTGTCACCTAGTGTTTTTATTTTTATTTTTTTTCTGTTTGTAGTTCAATAGCTTCATCGCTTATGTTTAAGGCATTTTTGCACTATGAATTAATTTCTGTTACTGGCAATCCTGAAAATTTCTCGCTAGAATATCCAAGTTTTCCAATACTGTTTATTGAAAAGACTATGCTTTCCTGACAGGTGTTCTGAAAATTCATAGAAAAAAAATTCACTGCGTATGTATACGCAGGTTGATTTTAGATATTTTCTGTTTGAGTACATTTGTTTGTGTGCCTACTCTTGCTAGTACACTGCTGTTTATATACACACAGACTTGCAGTGAACTTTGAGTTCGTGTAGTGAATAGCTACCTGATAAGTGTTTTGTTTTCTTCCAGGTGCCTTTTGCTATTCAGTGTACTTGGGAGTCATATTTGAATTTTAGGATTTTTCTGAGTGCTTTGAATGTTGTCATTGGTATGTTGACTGAAGTTGCATTGAATCTTGCAGGTGAAGTTTCAATGGTGAGGACCTTTTTACAGGAAGGAATCTTCCTATCTCAAATATTTAATATCTTTCTAGGCAGATGTCTCTTTTTGATATTTTATTTGAAGTTTTCTAGGTATAAATATGCTCTTGTGTGTATGTGTGTGTGTGTGTGTGTGTATGAGAAGAGAGAGAGGGAGAGAAGAGACAGAGAAAAAAAAGAGATAGCTTGATTTTTACCAATATTTGTAAAATTTTTCATTGTGGGATATTTCATTTGTGCCTTTAGTTAAATATATTCTTAGGTATTTTTGCTTCTTTAGATGGAATTACATTATTGCACAGTTCAACAGATTGCTATGTATTGCATTCACTCACTGGTAGTATATACTGGAGTTTTCTATCTATAAAAGATGCTATCTACAGACATAACAATTTGACATCACTTCTCCTGCTTTTGATGTCATGTACTAATATTTCTTGCATTCTTGTTATTGTGGAGAACAATTATCTAGAACTGTGTTTATAAAAATAATCAAATTTATCATTTTTTGTTATTGCAGGTTTCTGAGAGATTGTATTTTTATTAATATAATTTGTTATTTTTATTGCAAAACAAAATTTGCCGCGTTGGGATATATTGTCTCAACAGTTAATATTTTCTGTACTTAAGAATTTATTTTAAATTTCATAATATTTTCCTTATTTTCAGATTATCCTGCGGCATTTCTTTCATTCGCTTCACATGAAACACGCTATTTGGGAAGGAGGATGTTTTTAATCTACCTTACATGCCTACACATACCCCACCTGATTATTCTAAATTATCTTTTTAAAGCTCTGGCATAATTTTTTTTTTTTTTTTTTTTTAGTATCTGCGCATCTATGGTCATTAACGAAATCAGCCTCTAAATTTACTTTCTTTCCTTCTTTTATGTTTGTTGTTGCTGTGCCATCTCACTTATTATGAGGAAAATCTTGAACTTTTAGAAGATTTTTGGAACAACTCCTTTCTCTTTTACTTCTAAGAATGAGAGAAACTGATACTTATTATAAATAAGAGTTATACATGTTGAAAGAACTCACCTGGGAAGCTGCTTGATTTGTTGTTTTGGTCATTGTTGCCTTGGTTTTATTGCAGATTTAACTTTATTATCTCCTGTTTGTCTTTGGATGTTTCCTATATCTTCACGATTCAATCTTTAAAAAGATTTGTAGGTCTAGTAGTTATTCGGTCTCGATGGGGTTATCAGAAATAATGATCAATATTAATGCTTGAAATTCTAACGATGCTTGGGAATTCTGTAGTTTCTATTGTATTATCTCCATTTTAACACTGCTTTGTCCATTTTGATTAAATGTTTCATGCCTTACTGACATTTTTTATATGTTTCACCACATTTCATTCATATTACTCTTGCCTTTTTCATTTCTTTGTATTAATTTTGATTTGATTTTTTCTTATCATTAATCATGATTTAATGTTTTTCATTTGAGATAGTTCACCTTACATATGGACGCCTATTTATTAATTTGTATTTGCTGCATGTGTTATGCTATGCTTTTTTTCATTTTCATATGCTTCAAAATTGGTTTTCAATCTTGACTTATTCCTTAAATTAGTAATTTTAAAAGTAAGGCAGTTAACTTTATTGCATTGCTGCAGTTTCTGAAGCTTTATTCATTAGATTCTAATTTTATTGCTTTGCGGTCAGAAATACTCCACACAATTAATTTTACTTGTTAGAACTTCATTTGTGACTGATTATATTATCTATTCTGGGTAGTGTTCCTTGTGCACATGCATGGATATTCTATAATCAGCGAGCAGAGAATTCTGTAGATACCTGCTGAGTCCCTTTTGTCTTGAGTAACAATTTAAAACTGCTGTCTTTCCTTCTTTTTAATTTGATTTTTTTAAAGAAACGATAAAATCTTGTTACTTTAGAAAAAGTGGTCAAGAGGACACTAATGAATCTCTCAGTTCTCATCAATGATGTTCTATCATGCAACACAGAGCCAGGACACAAAAGATCACAAATAGACAAAGCATGGGGAGTAAGAGTCTGCAGAGTGTGGGTCTTTGGACAGGACTCATATTAAACTCTATCCACTCAAGGATCAATAATCATTACCTAAGAATGGGTGGGAAGACTGTTAGAACCAGGGAGGATATATAGGAGCATATGGCTCCTGTGACCTTGGTCATATGAACTTACACCAGTGTTGTCAGCATGCACAAAACCATGCGCACTCAAGCAGACAAAATCCCAGCATAGGACTGTGGAAATGGGCAAGAAGTTCCAATCTATTTTAAGAATTAATGGCAGTTGATCATCGCTGGGTGAGGAAGGGCTGATCTTTTTAAATTAAGGGACTCTAGATAGGCTTCTTAGACTTAGTGGATGAACTTGCACTGAGAAACATTTGGGGACACTGACTTGAAATGATAGGCCATAACAAAAATGAAAGAGTGCATGAATTCCATTTAGGTTGGGGGCTATGGGAAGGTGCCACATGGGAATGGGTTCATTACAGTTATTAAGACTGATAAAGATGTTCTGTATGAAATACACAAAAATTCAATAATAATTTAATGTTGTGCTCCTCTTGTTAGTACTAAGTTGGGAGAGAAGAGATAGAGCCTGTCTGTCATTTCTGTGTAATGCAGTGCAATTTCTTGGTCTACAGCTATTGGTTTGACAATAGGGACCGTAGGGATTTTCTTGGCACAGATTTGCATGGAAGCTAGGCTAGTATTGCTTTAAATCCTAAGGCCCGGATTTAAATTCATTCTCTATCTCCCAAGAAGAAGTGTCTCTTTAAGCTGGACTGCTTAGAGTCAGGGGACTGGTGACCATGACCACTTTTTATTTCTTGTATTAGAATATCTTTTCTCTTTTCTATTAAAAATAAGCTCTACGGATTCCTTAGGTTTTGTGCAGGCTGTGTGCCTGAAAAATTGTTAAACCTGGGCTAGGTGGGATGGATGTTACAGATTCTCACTCTACAACCATATTATTCTGTCTCTCATAAAAAATAATGAAACGCTATTTGTCACCAATTTGAATATCAAGAAATTTGTTAGGAGGCTATTTGTGAACAAGCTTCATTAAAAACTCATAAATAATGTTCATATGATCATTGCAAATAAAAACAAAACTTATCAAATTTATCTAATATATCAAATTTGTTAAGGCTCTTAGTAACTAAATTTTTAAAAAAATATATTATCCAGACACTAATTTATGAATGTATCTGTAAAATACCTAATGAATGATTATTCAGTGACAGAAATTTTCATGTGATTATATATTCTGACTTTGACAAATTTAGAATTGTGTGAAAACGTGTTTTTTGCAAATTTATTAAACAAATAGCACGAGAATCACGCCCTTGGACTTGGCTTTTTGATGCTTAACAAATATTCAGTCAGGGAGGCAGGGCATTGGTAGAGAGTTATCAGTGGGCATCAATGAAGGATTTAACTTTAAAACCTGAGATTACTCACTAAGAGTATTTCAAAAACTGTTGAGGTTCCTCAGGAAAAACTTAGCATAATTTTGTCATTTCTTGTTATTACTGCAATGTACTCATTCCTGAACACACATGAAAACACTGAGATATGCATTTTACCCTTCAGTTAGTGAAGCCTTTTGAAGATACTGATCCATGTTGTCTACTAGGATTTGATTCTAATAGAAATATATAAAATTTTCTATGATGATACTTAGCATAAATCTTAGAGAAATTACTTGTTCTAAATAGTTATGTTTATGACAAAAGTCACTGGTCAACAATAAAAGTAATCTCTATTTATCCATAGAAAGACATGAGGGACCTTATGTCCATGTTACTAAAAGAAGGAAAACAATCTATAAAAGGTATAAATGATGGGTGTGATGGTATGAATGAAAATATTCACCACAGACTCTTTCTATTTAAATATGTAACCCCAGTCGGGGGTACCATTTGGGATATTCAGAAGGAACAGCCTTACTGGAGCATATTGTGCACAGGTTTGAGAGTTCACAGCCTTGTACCATTTCTAGTTGTATTTTTTGTTGTTCTCTGCTGTTTATGCCTCCATGAAGATATGTTCTCTCTGCATCCTGCTCTGATTGCTTTTGTCATACTTCTCTGCCATGATGAACTCTGATGACCCTGGAGCCATGATTCCAATAAAATTTTCTTGGTGTTAATTGCAGCAATAGAAAGTTAACAGCTTGGTTCCAACTATAGCATCCTCAAATAAGTAAAGGGAAGTATGTTTGCTAAGACCTGAAGGGAGGGAGGAAAGATTAAGATTATGCTAGGAAAACAGTAATTCAATGTTGCAAAATTATTTTTGGTTTTGCTATAATGGTGATCATATGAATTATCCATCTCACAAATCCATACACTATGTGATACAGACAAGGGAATTCAAGATGGACACTATATAATAATTCTGTGTAAATATACTGGGTGATCAATTGTAATACATGTTCCACTAAATCACTGTAGGTGAATTCCATCTCAATATATAAGTATGTGCTTGTGTGTGTGTGTGTGTGTGTGTGTGTGTGTGTGTCTACCTTTCAAGATTCAATATAATAGAGCTGAGAATTTTCACTCTATTTTTTATTTATTTACTATTAAATCATTGTGTATTTCATAAAGAACATTTCAATGAATATTAGTCATCCTTTTACCTCCTTCCCCATCAGCCCCACTCAATAGCTTCCCAACAGGAATCCATATATTCTTTTATCTGTGTTAAAATTTTTGTGTCAAGCAGTGTTCCCAAATGTTCCTCAGTGCAGGTTCATTAACTGAGAGCTAGTCAGTTTATCCAGAGTACTTCACTTCAAGAGGATTAGCTCACCCTCACCCAATAGTAAACAGTTATAAATATTTCTTCAACAAAGATTTGGGTCTGCTGAAGACTTCCTCAGTTTCATTCTGGGCTTTTGTCTGCATTTGTTTACATGTCCCTGAGTATTTTGGAACAATGGCTTTAGGTTCAAATGAGCAGGGTACCAGGAGCTTGTAGGATTCTATTTCCATATGGTCACACACCTCCTCAATGACTCTTACAGCATTTCTTTTGGAATTATCCCTGAGCCCTGGGTGAGTGAAACAATACTGAAGCTCTGTTCAGGAACCCACTCCCTGCAGACTCTGAATCTCCATGCTTTGTCGATTTGTGACCATTTGTGTTCCTGACCCTTTTTTGCATGAAGGAACTTCATTAAAGAGAATTGAGAGATTACTTAGTGTCCTCTTTAGCCCTTGTTCTATGTTGGGTGAACTTTAGGTGTAGAAGTTGCATTGTAGATATACTACTTAGGGATTGGTAATTCACAGCCAATATCCGTGATGATTACAGATGAAAAAATTATCAGCAAAATACATGGAAACTACATACAGACATACATCAAAAAGATTATCCATCACGATCAAGAGATACAGACATAGTTCAACAAACAAAAATAAATAAATATTATAAAGCATATAGATCAACTCAAAGGCAAAAATCACATGGTCATCTCAATAGATGCAGACAAGGCCTTCGACAAAATTAAACAAGCATTCATGTTAAAAGTCCTAAAGGGTATTGAACTGGAGGGAACATACCTCAGCATAATTAAAACTATATGCAAGAAACCCACAGTCAACATCATTCTCAGTGTAGAAAAACTGGATTCATCCTCATAAAAATCAGGAACAGAAAAGGCTGTCCTATATCTCCAAAACAACCAAGGAAGAGGAGAAAACCCACAGAGTGGGAGAGAATCTTCACCAGTGACACATTTGACAGAGGCTTACATTCAGAATATATAAAGAACTTAAAAACGAATAATCTGTTAGTAGGTTCACACTGCATGCTTACTGTATAAAAATTAGAAAACTGATAGACAACAAGTAAAAAATGAAGAGCATTTTACCTTTCAGCTCTCGTACTAATCCTTTGGTGTCTGTCCTTCCGTCTTTGTGTTTCAGACACTTTCTGTGTTTGTTTTTGCAGCCACTGTTTCTGTGGGACAATGTATCACAAAACATTTTTTTGTCTACAAATATATTTCTATATCATTTAAAAAGAAAAATACAAATACTGAAGAAAACAATGATGCCATTAAAAGATGTACTAAGGATCCGAGCAGAGTGTTCTCAAAAGAAGAAGTAAAGATGGCTAAGAAACATCTTAAAAAGTGTTTTCAGTATCATTTATAATTAGGGAAATGGAAATCACTCCAGTTTTTCTGAGTCTAAAAATATGACCAGCTAAAAACTAGTCAAAGGAATAACAAATCCTTAACAGACATGGGATATGAGCCACGCACCAGTTATTGTTCTAATTATTGAAGATAAAATGTCTTCTGTGTGATCACACAGATCAGGGTAAACGCTTTACAAAATCCACTTGAAATATTAAAAAAATGTATCGAGCTTGTGCTATCTATGCTGGGTCCTCAGTCTAAATATACTTGTGACATTTTGTGTTTCTTTTACCTGTACTCAACAAATTTATAATCATTTGTTACATGGCTATGAATTTCATTTCAATGTAGTTTGTGAGATAGCAGAAACTATCTGCATTTTTCACCTTTATGCTACTACCACTTAGAACAGTACTTATTACTCACCTGGTTTATACAAAAACAGCACACACATTCACATATATCCTTATATGTGGTCACATATATATATATATATATATATGACTCTCTATATAAAACTTTATATATAAATATAAATATATATATATATATATTAATTACAGATAATATGCCTTGAAAGAAAGAACAATAAAATCAACTAATCCATTTAAAAGAGCAATTGGGTTTAGGAAAGTATAACTACCTTATGCTGAGGCAATGAGGTTATTGTGTTAGGTAGGAAGTGTTTGAGTATTTTCAAATGCATTGAATAATCAGTTCCACATGTGCTGTGCTGTTTTTATTAGGACCTTCAAGAGTGAACACACAGTTATGGCAAATAAATAATAATCACCGAGTTCAGTGATTAAGTCCACTTCCCCGAGGATGGTGCTTCATTCAATTAAGATCATGCTTTGCTGTGTCTCCCAGAATTTCACAAAATCCCTCCTTGGTTACTTTCAGGTCCTTTGTATTTTTATTGTAAAAACAAGAATTTTATTAACTTCAAATAGCAAACACATTGGAAGAGCAAAAGTAAAGGGATCATTTCTTAAAGTTTCTTTAATAATTTATTCATTTGCTATTCTTTATTGGAGGGAAAAATAAATAATATATTCGATAGATTTAAACAGCTAATTTAGAATAAAAGTTATAAAATGTAATAAAAATTTAAATACTTTATTTTTCATTAAGACAGAACTCAAATAATATTTTTCCAGGTGAATAATTCAATTATTATTAAATTATGCAAGTTATTACTGATAAATTGATATTCAAATAATCTACAAACTTCTTATTCTATTAAGTATTCTTGCTTGGTTATTGTTTTGTTTTGTTTTGTTTTGGGGACCACGTCTTCCTGTAGCCACAGTTGGCCTGGAACTTTCTATGTAAAGCAGGCTGACCTCAAACTCATAGAGATTTCTTCCTTCAAACTACTGGGATTAAAATCATGTACCACCATGCCTGGCCTATTAACTATTCTTAATGTTTCCTGAAATGTCAAATATTTTCATGACATAATATCCCATATGTATAACTTCATTACAAAAAAAGAATAACGAGTTTGTTTTACATATTGAAATTTTACATCTGTATAAATGATGCTTTGAGTCACTGACAGTTTATATCACTTTTAAGTGGAAGAGGAAACAAAACAAGAGTTAATTAACAAGACAAGTAGTTTCATCCTTTTGGAAGTACCCTCACAAATACACTTGAACTGATTCCTCGGTCTCCTAGATGATTCAAAATTCAGTTAGCTTGAGAATGAAAATAAGATTCATAGTTTCCTCTGTGTATTTAAGGGTCTATAGATGAATGTGTGAGAGAGAGAGGAACTGTGAAAGAGAAGAAGAAGGAAGAGGAGGAAGAGGAGGAAGAGGAGGAGGAGGAGGAGGAGGGAGAAGGGGACGAAGTATTTGATAAATAGAACAAAATGTGAATAACACTAAACTTGGGTAAAAATACACTATTATGAAACTGAATTATAAGTATTAGAATAAATATTGACAATAACAAACTAGGAAATAATCCCACTGATAAGTAAATAGATAGAATGGCAATAATCAAAGAAACTACTGGCTTAATTCCTAGTGGAAGAAAGAAAGTCTTGTTAAGGAGGTCCATGTTAGATCAGTTTTGAATTAAAAGTTTTCAGTGGTAAATAAAATACCTCAAAGAAACAAAAATGCTAAATTATGAAGATGAGAGATAAATTAAACCTGAGTTTTCCACATAGTTAGTGTGGCACATGGAGATTTATCTAGTGAGATAGCTGGACAGGAGTAGGGTCAGACACATCTATGCAATGAATTTTGAGGCGTGAAATTTCATTTGAAATTTCAAGAACATCTGAAATTTCTAGTGAGAGGATTATTCGGAAACAATTTATTTCAACATTTTGAAATAATTAAAATTGACTGAGATTATGAGATGACCAAGAGTTTGATACGATAGCTTAGAAGAAACTAATTGTTGATCTCAATTAGTGTAGATGCAAAAGATATGTGAAGGAGGAGATCTTGGAATACAGGGTAAAACAAGATGGGGGATGAGAAAAGTAGGCAGGAATGGCGTGAGGGCTCCAGCACTCTGCTAATCTACAGTGGGTTCGATGTAAATGCACTGTATGAGTTTGGATGGTGGTCCAGAGATTTTTTTTTTTCACTTCAGCATACAAAAGTTATTCTAAAGAACTATTTCTGAGAGTGAAACATGCAGAACACAATATTGATTTCCAGTTTAATGACACATTTCCACTCCCTTTTTCCTTTTTTCTTTCTTAATGAGAGTTCTTATTTCTTATAGAACAAACATTTCTGCACATTGCTGATGTCTTTAATACAGACTTTTTGACATTTCTGTAAAAGTAAATGTTTTTCTATCTGCTCTTTAGGAGATGAAATCCATAGGAACACTTCCTGTTTTATAATTTAAGGCTTCCCTATACTGTGAAGCAATTTGTTAAATTCTTTGCATGCTGACTTCATCATTTGCACACAGTGACAGGGAGGAAAAGTGGCTGTAAAGGATCAGTGTAAGGAATAAAAATTGACTACTAAGAGGCCAAAAGTCACTTTTCTAACCATCTTTGACTTGAAGAATCTTGGAAGCAGCACTTTGATGAAATATAGGATTATTCTGCATTTTTCCATAGACCACAAGATCTCTGAGAAAGGTGAACTAAATGCTTACTTATGTATCTACAGGACCTCATATTTTTCCTACAGAAACAGACAATCTGTAATTTTTTATTGAATGAATACATTTCCAGTTCATAGCTAAGCCCATCCTCTATAGACTAATTTTTATCTAGCCAACTTGTCCCAAGTTATTCCAGTGGTTGTTGTAATGGCTAAGCCTTTTAAGAATGCCAGGCATCTCTGTATGTCTCAGGATTAAAGTTAACGATGTCTAGAGAACTTCCAGAGGGGCTTATGTGTATATGCCAGTCTCCTTCATTAGACTGTAAATCCATGGATTGAAGAAACCTTATTTTATTCACTTCTCTATGCTTCATAGCACCTTAGCAGAGTACCTTGCATTTAATAAGCCCACAATACATATTGAGCTGAACTGAGTTACTCCTTGCTTGAAAATCCAGCTCAGATATCATTTTTTCCGTAGAATTTTTCTGCATCTTCCACGCAGAACTGATTACTCCCTATGCTGTAGTATGGACTGACTTTGGCAGTGGGAATTAATCTGTCTTTTAAATATGGAAATATCTCACCTGCACATAGAATTGCTCATATGATTGGAATGAATAAATGATAGACACTTTTCTTGCACACATTAATATATAATGAGTATATGACACAAATCAAACCCATACCTTAGAAAATATAAATCAAAATAAATTTTAGTTCTTCATAAATACAGTAGACTATTAATAATATTAAATGTATGCTTACATACCACCAAATCTAGTATAAAAACCAAAATAATAACAATTGCTTACCTCTTACCTAGTTCTTGCGAATACAGTCTGTTCACTGTCCCTTTTTCATAGGAAGCCACTCTTTCTTATCCTTTTGGTTAATTTACTTTCATTTAATATCTATGAGTAGTATGCTTACATGTGCATAAGTGTACCATATGCAATGCCTGTGGAAGTCAAAAGAGGGCAATAGATTCACTGGGACTGGAGTTACAGACAGATAACTGCCAAGTGAGTGTTAGGAACCAAACCTTGGTCCTCTATAAGAACAGCCAGTGATCTTAACCACAGAGCCATCTTTTTGTTCCAGGAAGTCATTCTTCTTATTGGCATTTCCATGAATTTTATGTTTTTAGTAATTATAATAAATGCATATGATATGTTATAATAATAACATATGACTTGTATAATTTTGTGTAATAATCCAAATATGTTCTCAAAATAAATTTGGAATACGTGAAGTTATTATTTCAAAAGGCAATTTCAAGAGGAGAACAGTGAAAATTTGAAGCTATCCATGGTGTCAAAACTAATAATAAAAGACTGTTGTTCTTATTAGGGCAAGGTAAATTGTTCTTGCCAGAAGTTTAATAATAATCACTCAAGTGTGGATGAGCAGACAAAAAATGAAAGGTATTAACTAGAAATGTTTCTTTTCTTGTCAATGGATATTCATAGAATCCTATTAAATAGATGTTATATTCTTTTGTGCTGTTATAGACCTATAAACTCAAGCTCATAGGACCATAGGGAGAAGAGAGGCTAATGAAAACTTTGAACAACAAATTCTGTGAGCCAGTAAACACTTCCTCAGCCCCTTGTTATTGAAGAAAGACAGTCTGCTCTTAACTGTTATTAGGATAGAATCAGAATTATCTTAAACTTCAAGTTAGTAATTCTACAGGGTTGTTTCTCTTCAACTTTCTTGTAAGTCTGGAAAAAATATTTAGGAAATTATTAACATAGATTAGAAGTCACGTGACCCATAAATTATCTATGCTGAGAATGCTTGTGTTATCAAAAGGCTTCAGTGCTGAAAACGTGTTTTCCATTGCAACAATATTGAGACACAATTTTGTAGAAAATTACATACATCTTGGAAGATGTGCCTTGATGAATGAGATTAATGATTTAATAGAGAAAACCAAGAGAGTAGATTGTCTCTTCTTCTTTGTGATGAGATAGAGTTTATTTGATGTTCTTCCTCTACTGGCCATGGGATTCACTTGCACATTGGTTGTGGATTTGTCCTCCTCCAGAATTGTGAAGAAACAATAGATCACTGTGTATAAGTGATTCAGACTATGATAATTTATCTTAGAGTCAAACAAACAGTCCTTAGTTCATATAGTAAGGAATGTGATGATCATGCAATATATTTCTGAATCTAGTCATCATTTGGGGAGATAATATAGACATAAAGAATTTTTCAGAGCATTCAGCATAGCAATTACTTTGACTACTATGAGGTTAGAATCAGGTATGGAAAAATTAGTTTGTGGAGAATGACACAGGATATCTTCCTTTGGTTCAACTTTCCAAGAAAATCTACCATATGGTATTGTCTTCTCAAGAGCTATGTTTCATATTTCTAATGACTTCAATTTCGACTTATATTGAGACTAGATTTTGTTCCAGTTTAGTAGAGGCACTTGAATTTATCGAGGTTCTCTTAAGTTTTTGGCAGAGGTGATGGTAAGAAAGATAATATTAGGGACTGCTCTATGACTATCAATACTAGAATTTCCTAGAGAACTAAGTAATCAGCATATAGTGGATTATTTGGATGAAAAGAGAGGGAAAGTAGATTCTGTATAGTCAAAAAAACTTATGCTACCTCAGAGGCCAGATAGTACTAATCAATTGGAACAGAATCTTCGAGAACTTTCTGAAAAGCAGCTTTTCATGGATTGGTGCCTATATTAGTTACTTCTCTGTTGCTGTAATGAGTCATCATTCCCGAAATCTACTTATAGAAGAAAGTATATTTTGGCTTACCGTTCTAGAAGTAGAGTCTTTTAACAGCAGGGAGGCATGGTAACAAGCAGCAGGCATGGAGGAGAGAACTGGAAATCGAAATGGCACATCCTTACCCACAGATTCTAAGGAAAGACAGTGAACTGGAAAGGCTGGAGCTTTCAAAAGCCTCCCCTCCAATGATCGACTCCCTTTAGCAAGGGTGCACCATCTTCCCAAACAGTGTCAGTAAATGGGGATGTTGTCAATTTCCTGAGCCTGCAAAATGCATTTAGGTCACCTTCAAAAGTCTCCACAGTCTTTCTCTATCTCAACATTATTCAAAAGTCTAAAACCTCTTCTGATAGTCCTGGTATTTTCTCATTCCCCTGTAAGATTAAAAAAAAAAAAAAAAAGAAAGAAAAAAAAAAACAGTTACATACACTGGCAGAGAATATACATCCCTACTACAAAGGGAACATATCAGGACATATTTGAAAATTACTGGGCCAAACCAAAACTGAAACCCTGCAGGGCAGACAAAGAATCACTTAGCTCTATGTCTGATGGCTGAGACTTCAGTTTCAAAGGTTTTAGGTAGTTCAATCCCCCCAGAGTCACTGCCTGCAATATAAATTTATCTTAGAGCTGTACCACTATCTGTTTGAAGCTCTCCATGACAATTGTCTCACATATCTAGCATCTCTAACCTTTTGGAATTTCCACTGTACTCCAGGCTTTCATGGCCTTCCACCCACTAAGGGCCTTTTCAGAGTTCCAGAGCAATGGCACATGCTACCTGGCCACAAGAAGACTCTGAAACTGTGGAGGAAGAATCCAACACCCCCCACACACTCTTGCATTTTTTATGACTCCAAAGTCTGTACAAGAACAATAATATCAAGTTTGACTATCAGCTTGGGATCAACAATCACCTCCTTAGACAGCATGAACATCAGGTTTTGATACTGAAGCAGTTGTTTGTAGGAAGAAGCATACCCTTGGACTTTCTCCTTTTGCAAACTAGAAGCTTAGCTGAGTGAGGTGTTAGTCTTAGAGCATCCTTTTCATGGTTCCAGTGCAGAACAGGAGGCCTTTCCTTAACGGTGAGAATCTCTTGAGAAGTTACTGCCTTTCTTTCAACACATGCGTTGGCTGTTACATTGTTACCTATATTCATTTTTCTTTCCCATATATACACTTTTTAATTTCTTTTGGTTTCAACTGTACTGTTCACTGCACACCTGCATCAGAGGAATCAGTAATAACAGAACTAGAAACGCAACATTATGCTGTCTTGAAATTTAATCCTGCCAAGAAGTTAGTCCATTCTTTTTGGAATTAACCAGGCATAATTTCAAGACAGAGGCAGAAGGCAGCTAAACTCTTCAATAAAAAAAAAAAAGAAATCACAGAATTGGCCCTTTCCCTTTGCTAGTAGTGACCTCATTTCGCTCTGAAACGTCTTGAGCCAGACCTCTATGGCTGACATTTCTTTCAGTACTGCTGCTCTCTAGGCTTCTACTACCACAGCCCTTAATCTCTGTTTACAGCACTCGATCATTTTTTTTTTTATTCCAAAGTTTCAAAGTTGTCCACATTCCTCAAAACAAAATGAAACAAAGTAAAACAACAACAAAAACATGGTCAAGTTTTTCATAGAAATACGCTATTTCTAGTAGCAATTTCTGTATTAGTTATATTTTTGTTGCTGTTATAAGACATCATAACCAAGAGCAAATTATGAAAGTAATTGCTTATTTTCAGTTATGGTTCCCAAGGGAGAGTTCATAATGGCAAGCTGACAGAGCAGTGAGCAAGGGGCATGGAGGCAGAAGCTAGATGTTGCGAGACTAAATGGAAGGGAAATAAGGCTGCAAATTCTCCCAGCCATCCCACAATGATACACTTCCTGGAGCAAGGACACATCACCTACACAAAGAAGGTCACTAATTAGGGACCAAATATTCAAATTCCAAAGCCAATGAGGAGACTTTTCTCAGTCAAACTAGCGAAGTCAGTTATTATTTGTATAGATAATGCTTTAAGATATTACAAGGTAATCTTTGCGGTAGGAGTGAGAGGTAAACACAAAAGGTTTGACTTAGTAGATTAATTTCCTGTGCTAGTTTATTGAAATATGAAATTAACACATTGGTATTTGAAGTCCAGAAAAATTATTTTGATGAGAACAAAATAAATTACTTAAGAATATTTTTTTGTGTGTGTGGATGAGTTTATCTGTAACATGACTTCTTCATTTGTTTAAAAGTTTCAGTGTAATTACTTATGTCAAGGAAAGTTACCCAAATAAAAGTTTAGTAGTATTTCTGTAACTAGATCTTAGTAAAAATTTTGTCACTAGGACACTTTAGCCAATGGAAGGAACATTTTTATATAAACCTATAGTACAGAATCATATTTTGGTCCATGAAAAACTGTATATACAGTCATGATCCCATGAAATTTTATAATAACATGACAACATAGCTATCACAGTTTCTTTATGTATAATTCATGTTGTTTTGCCAACAATCAAACTGTATTAGAATGCATCTCCCATGGCGTATCCCTTGTTAGAGAATTCATTTTTGTATTAATAAGAACAGTTAGGTCTGTGAGATCTGGTAATAAAACAGACAATAGTTTCAAAGTTTCCTTTAGCTTCCTAAAAAATCAATGCACTCAGATATTTCACAGCCATATCCTACATGCCTGGTACCTCGTTTGCTTTCTGTTGCTGAATTATTCCACATAATCAAAATCAACTTAGGAAGGAAAGGGATGTTTACATATTCCAGACCACAATTTATTACTGAGAGAGAACAGGACAGGAGTTCAGATATTTTTCTTATATAGTGAAAGCCCACATTTTGGGGTATGGAACATCTCAGCACAAGCTGACCCTCCCACATCAACCAGCAATCAATGAGAAGTACTACAGACATGCCAGCAGGTCACTCTGATGGAGGAGAGTGCTCATTTAAGGCACCTTTTATGTAGGTGACTCCAGTGTGTTAAGTTCACTAACAAAGACAATCTTCAACTTTGTGGCATCCAGTCCCCTCTCCATTTCCTGAATATCTAAAAGCACCTGTGCTGTATAGATTTTTTAGTGGTCAACTTGACACACTTCGGTAGAAGGAGCCTCAATTAGGGAATTTCCTCCATTAGACTGAACTTTGGCCATGTCTGTGGGACATTTTCTTGATTGTTGAGTTCTGTGAGAGGACCTTCTTTTATAATGTGTATTTTATTGAGCTTTTGTGCATTTCACACAATAGATCTTAGTCATATTTAGACCCCCTCCTCCATCTACAGCCCTTCACTTTGCAACCCCATTGGACTTCATGCATTTTGTCATATTTGCTAAGGCCAATATACTTAAGCTTTGTAACCAGTTGTCCTTCTGCACAAGGTCATCCACTAGTGCCTACTCAGCTTACCTGGAGTATCTTCCTTAGAGAAAATCAATTTCCCCTCACTCAGTAGTTCCTTAGGTAACATGGGGTCTGCTGCCCATTTTCCCAGGTCTATGCTGAATTTTGTCTGATTGAGACAGCATAGGTCTTGGGTATACTTTCATCATTGCTGAAAATTCATATGAACAAGTTCCAAGAGGTCTAAAAGCCTCCGTTTCCTTATGTTGATGCACCAACCCTGGCTCTAATGATCTTTTTGACTTATCTTCCACAATGGTCTCTGAGACCTGTGTGGGATTGCAGTTTAATATGTGAGTCCTTTTCAAGGACATACTTTCTGCAGTTCTTTTTCTTTATTCCTGGGACATTTGTGGCCTTCTGTGTGCATTCCATTCCCTTGCACAAGGAAGCTTTGCTGGTTAAAGTTGAGGTAAATATTAATATTATCTCTACCCACTCTTCCTGTATGTTCAATGAGTCTTAGGTGTAAAGATTGCTCTGTAGATGTGTCACTTAGGATTGGGTATTTCTCAGATACATATTCTCTGTGTGACCAGTTGTGGAACTCTGTAATAGCCTTCATATGTTGCAAAGTAAAGCTTCTTTGATGAATAGTGAATGGTATACTTGCCTATAAATATATGAAGCCACATTTCCCATAAGAAATTTTATTTTTCTAGAGATATGAGAGAGATAGTGTTTTGTCTGGGATCTATGACTTCTTCAGTCATGTGTATTTGGCTATGTTTTCAGGGCAACACATGAGTTTCCTTCCATAGAGTGTATTTTAAGTCCAATTAGGTAGCTGTTGAATACCCCAGCATAAAAGTGCCATAATTGCACTGCTTTAGTTTGTTACATATTTTTATTGGGAAGTACACACACTATAGTTCATGGGTCGAGGACTCAGGACAACTTGAAGGAGCTAGTTCTCTTCTTCCATTATGTGCATCCTGGGCATTAAACTCTGGTAGTCAAACTGGATGGCACATGCTTTTATTCTCTGAGCTGTACACAAGCATTGTTTTAATATAATGTGAATAAAAGTGTTATTTGAGTACTGTATTTTCTATTGTTGGGATAAAATATCTTGACAAAAAACAACTTAGAGAAGCTTTATTTTGGCTTTTGGTTCTTGAGGAGCTACAGCAAAACATGGTAGGGAAGACATGGCCACAGGAGCATGAAACCAAGCTGGCAATCAGAGTGAAGAGTAATCACATTTCCTCCACACACAAGAAGGAGAGAGAGAGAGAGAGAGAGAGAGAGAGAGAGAGAGAGAGAGAATAGGAACTGGGGCCAGGCTAGAAAACTCACACCCCAACACAAGAAATGTGTTTCTTCCAGCAAAGTTCCTCATCCTAAAAGTTCTGTAACCTCACCTAACAGCACCACCAAGTGGGGACTAAGCATTCAAAAGCCAGAGTCTACAGAGGACATTTCACATTAAAATCATAACATTTTCCCCATGTATCTTATAGGTTCATGGTCATTTGATGATGAAATCTCATTAACTTAAAAAATCCCATAGTCTTTTAGTCCAAGTGATCAAAGAAGTCTCTTCTGAGACTCAAGGCAATCTCTTAACTGTGATCCCCAGTAAAATAAAAAAAAATTATATACAAAAAGGGAGAAATAGGTTCACATGGAGGAAAGGTTGGACCTGAGAAAGTCCAAAGGCAGCAGGAAAAACACCAAATTCTGTACCTCCAGGCTGGCAGGTCTCCTATGGCTCTAGCATTTCCAGATATAATGTGGTCAGGGTTATTAAAGCAACAACTCCACTTTTGGTACCGATTTTTTAAGTAGTTACTTTTCTGCTGTTTTTATTAAATACCTTGTCCAATAGCAAGTTAAAAAAGTAATTAGTCTATTTTGACTTATGCTCCCAGAGGCCTAGACCCCATCAAGGTTTCAAGACATGCAAATAGGAATTGAAAGCACGGTAGAAGGATCGAAAACTTGATGATCACATTTTCATCCACACACAGGAAGCAGAAAGACAGAGGTGGGAAGGGAGAGAGAAGAGAGAGAGAGAACAGGGAATGAGTCAAGGCTATAAACTTCAATTTCTACTCAAAGTGATATTCTTCCTCCAGTCATGTTTCACCATTTAAAGATTTCATGACCTCTCAGATAACACCAATCACTGAGGATCAAGTTTCCAATTACATGAACCTACAGATGTCCTTTCTCATTCAAGTACAGCAGTATTCTGATAAAAAGCAATTTAGAGGAGAAAAGTGTTTATTTTGTTATAATTCCTAAAGAATCATAGTCTCTCATGGTGGAGAAGACGTGGAACTAGGAACATGAGGTCAATCTGACAGGAATCACAGTGACCACAGATCTTTATTCACACCCTGGAAACAGGAAGAGAACAGGAAATGATACAAGACTACAAAATATCAAAACCTACTCCTAGTCATCTACTTTCTCTAGCAAAGCATCTTCTCCTAAAGGTTTTATGACCATCTCAAACAGAGACACAAGTTCAGGAACTAAGTATTCAAACACATAAGGAAAATGTTCAAACAGTATCAAGTACAAAATATAATTCTCTTTAATGTCTAAGAGCTTATGTTTCTCTTACCTTGGCTTCTTTGATTAGATGTTCCTTTATGAGCATTGCTGGGAAAATAAGGTTTGGGGCAAATAATGGAGACTACTGGAATTGGACTTCTGCAAGTTATTAGTGTTTTTTCCTCTCATATATTATAAATATTTTGTAAGCATCCGTGAAAGTCTTTTGACATGTGAGTCCAGAAGACATCTGGCACCTGAGTTGTGTATACAATTGTCTTCTTTTCATCAAATTCCTGCTTCGCACAGCCTCCAAAATTTGCCAGGAAATTAAATTTATATTAATTTTAATTTCAGTCTATAATTCCCTCATTTACAGAATATTTCCTTTAAATACTCAATATTTACTCTGAATTCAGTTATCTGGCATTGGTATCTATAATATATTTTTATTTTATATATGACTGATACATAAAACACAAAATTTACACTAAATAATGGGGCAATAATCTTAATTTTAATTGATAAATACAACTACAAATATAAAATTAAACTGATGCATACAAATCTAAAACTATACATATTAATGGGAAAACATGCTATGTCTCAATATACAGCAAACTGGAACAGCACAATTTTATACCAGAAAGGATTCTAGACGTTGTCCCACACATGGCACAGACTGCTTATATTACACACTAACACCCATTAAACTGTATTCTCTTCCTATGTTACTCTCAGTTTTCAGGACCTTCAAACATTTGTTCTCAAAAGGTTTTTCTGATGTTGTCTTGTTTTGACTAATTGTCCACTCTTTCAACACCCCCATTATCAGGGCATTTGTACCACTTTATATAAAAGCATGTGCTTCTGATAAAAATTACAAATGAAGTCATATATTTCTTATCATTAGCTTACATCAATATTATATAAATAGCACATAAAGACAGAAGCATATTCAATAACTTTAATGAACTTTTTAGAAGCAAAAAGATTAATTTAGACTATTTTTAGGATTCTATTGAAACCATGTTTGTTAGGTAAGAATGGAACAGAGTTTTGCCAATGTCCCAGATTATTCTCTTACTGTTCTATACAATTCCAAAGTAGATTTTGCAAAGTTGTTCTATACATTTTTGAAAAGAATGTTATAAAGGCAACAAAATTCATCCTTCCCCAGGAAATTCAGACTAACTTATTCAGTCCATTACTGTCAGTGAGGAATTACACTAAATAACAGCGATCAGTCATGCAGGTGCTAAGGACACAGTTCCTGTCTCTCAAGCTGTGGGGCACACACTTGACATTCCTGTTGCTAATTTCAAAATGAAAAGCAAGCAAAAGCATTCTGGGACACATCAAATGGCTAGGAAAATGAAGATGTGTTAGTAGTACTAAAGATCTGTGTCTGAACATCTTGAATATACCCAAACCAATGTGATTTTTATAGGTTGTTTATATTCTGTTCCTCAGTACATGATCTGGGAAATTTCAAAAACAATGTTTTATTTTCCATTAAAATTCACTGTGGGTTTCACAGCATTAAGTCTAGATTCACAGGACATGCTACCATATTTTCATTTGAATTAATTATTTATAATTTTAGTTAACTAGAAATAGATGACAAAGAAATCAATCACTTTCTATTGCATATACAACTTATAAGTAAATATACAGAGAAAATATTAAAAATTTGAAAATTATGTCAAGAGTATTGGTGAGCTAATAAGCATAACTGAGTATAAAATACCATTGATGTATTTGAACAGGATACAGTTTGCTTTAAATTTGAGTCTATTTAGGAGCTGGAGAGATGACTCAGGGGTTAAGAGCAGTGGTTTCTTCTGCAGAGGATCTGGGTTTGGTTCCCAGCACGCACATGGCAGCGAACAATCATCCTTAACTCCAGTTCCCATGGAGTCCAATATCCTTTTTTGACCTCCGTGATTACAGGATACAGGTGCTCCTACATACATGCAGGCAACACATTCATACACATAAAATAAAAATAATAAATAAAATATTTTGGTTTTTGTTTTGTGTGGTGGGTTTTTGCTTTTGTTTTTGATTGGCTCTTCCCATTCCCAGCCCCACTGGAAGTCACTATGTGGACCAGCCTGGCCTCACTCTCACAGAGTCTCTGCCTTGCCAGGGCTGGGATTAAAAGTACATTCCACCTTTACTATAAAAAATAATTATTAAAAAATTATATTAATCTACTTATTTCAATACAAATATCCTATTTACTGTATATATATATATATATATATATACTATTTGTTAAATAATCTCTGCATACTAATTTTGTTGAAAATTGGGCACTACAATAATTCTGTACAATGTCTGAACCAGAAAAAAATAATTTCCATTTTATTTTTACATCCCATATTACTAAATCTTAAAGTGATATTTTAATTCAGAATTTTATTTACAATAATATCCAAAAATAAAGTTTTGTTAAACTGATAATAACAGATACTACACTTGATATTAAGCAAAATTGCTGAGAAATAATGGGAATAATGCTTTCTGTGATTAAAGTTACGCAGAAAATACTTGCTACTACCAAATCAACATTATTATTTCATGAGTTCCCCTAGTATAAGTTAATACATGCCTACATGAAGCTTGTCTTCATTATCTGGAATTTTCTCCTTTTTCATATTTTAACTCCAAATCTTTATGTACTTTGACTTGAAGAAAAATCCCCAGTATTTTTCAAATACAAAAAACATTTGCAATTTCTTTAATGCCTTGCTCTATTGTGATTTGAGTTTATGAAAAGCTGTCTCATTTTTTTCATACTGAACCAAGAAACATGGAAAATTAATTTTCAATTAAACTGTCATTCTATGAAGCTAATGATATGAATAATAACTTTAAGTCTAGATAAAGAACATGAGGGGTAGCCCATAGCACTTGCAAGTTCAAGCAAATTATCTCATTAACCATTCTTAGAGTTTGCAAGGAACTGCGTGTTAGTTTCAATAACTTTTAAATAATTTTTAATACCAAACATTTTTATGATGCATTTAAAATTTTTCTAATGACAGGGTCTCCTTATGGAACTCAGTCTGTTGAGGAGAACTCTGGAAATTCTCTTGTGCAGCCCAAAGAGTGTTGGAATTATAGACATGTGTCACCATACCTGGCCTTTCTGGCACAAGGCCTGGACTTGGAAATTTATTTTTGATATACATATATCAATTTCTTCAATTTTTAAGAATAAAATGTTTTTAAATATGCATATTTATTCAACACATATTAAATATATGCATAGTGAAAAAATTCACATATGATAATTGTATTTATTTGTCGTGAACATTATATATCTCTTATAAACTATTAATGTATTCAATAGGAAATGTATGCTATTATAAAAACATTGTAGCACTTTAAAAAGTTCTATGAAATAAGGAAATTATGTGAAAAAATATTTCTGAGCTAGTTAAACCAATGTTACCATTTAACCTTACAGCAGTAACATTGATACAAGCTGTGGTGTTAATGTTCTACATTTTATTTTTCTTTTAATGAAGAGGAAAACTAGGGATTCAGCCTGGTGAGCACAGGATCTACCACTGAACTGTATCTGCATCTCTGTATTCCTTTGTAAATCTAATTCTTTCATGTACTATTTAGAATTCAAATTCAATTAGAAATTCAGTTTACATTTCACAAATAGTCCATTTGCCCTTTCCTAAAACTTTAATCATAGCGTTTATTCTTAAAGACTTTTGGATTACAAGTAGCATGCTCATTCTCAAGTCATTTTATTGCCTTATAGTTTTCTCTTCTCTTAATTGGATTCTCTTGAGTTTAATTAGGTTTAGAGCATAGTGATTATAGGAAGACTATGCTTGTTTAATGTGCACATTTTCTCATGTGGTCTTTTCAAATCCCCCAACTTTATTTAGTGGATATTCAATCACATTATGCATTACTGGTAGAAAACAGCTCAAAGCACATTCCACACTGATGGTGGTTTAATAATATCATCCTGTTGTAGAAAGAGCACAATGAAGATGAAAAGCTAGTATGAATTATGATTGTCCAGTGGTTTCATGGAAATGCAGTACTTTACTCATGTGGTACTTTTATTCTTGTACACTGTACAAGCTGTTTTATTTATAAAGTGCTTTCAGAAAGTCAACTACAAACAAATGAGGTGAAATAATTAAATGATCTAAAATTAGAATTATTTTATAAATATAATCTACATCCTGCGAAACTATGTTTTCAAATTGTATTTATTTAAAAACATTTGAATT
The DNA here is from genome assembly GCA_035773235.1 of Eospalax fontanierii. NCBI lineage: Eukaryota > Metazoa > Chordata > Mammalia > Rodentia > Spalacidae > Eospalax > Eospalax fontanierii. The sequence goes on along the minus strand of CM069527.1, from coordinate 97,157,120 downwards.
ACATATATAAAAATGATAATTCTTTTCTTCTTGAAAATATAATGCAGCTAAATTTTATAAACATTATAGTTTAAAATTAATTGCAGAGCCCAGAGCTAGAGAGATGGCTCAGCAGATGGCTTCCTGAGGACCCAGATTTGATTCCCAGTACCCATTGGGCAGCTAACTATCATCCATAACTCCTGTTTTGGGGGATCCAACGCCCACTTCTGACCTTTGTGGGCATGGTACAGTGCAGGTGAATTTACATATATGTAACCAATACACTCATATCCATTAAAATTAACAATAATAATAATAAATGAAATAATTTCAGAGTCCACAAGGAAGAGCCTGCTGAAAACTGAAAATCTGAGTTTCTTCTACAGGATCCACATAGTGGTGGGAGAGCAGGAGCTCTGAAGTAGTCTTCCTCTGAGCACATATGTTCCCTCGTATGAGTTCTTACACACTCACACGGAAAAAGAACGAATACATAAACTATAATACATAAACTAATTTCAATCATATGAAGTCTAGTGTTCTAAGGTGACTCGATACTTTTGTATATATTTGTTTTGTGCTCTTCACCATCGATGACTCAGTTCCAGGTCAGCAATTCTGATCAAACAATAATGAAATGGCTCCGTGACAGTTGGATAACTATTTTAATACAATAATGCATGATAAACTGTGACCTGCTACCAAGTGCTCTTTAAAAATACCAATATTGATTGGGGTATAAAACATTAATGGAGGCTTAAAATCTTAAAAAAGTAAATCTAGTAACGTTTGGCATTTTGCTTCTGAAAATCTCCAGAAATTATTGCCCCATTGTTTTCTTAGTCCATGATGCATAATGCAACAGAGAATTGCTTTTCAAAGTTGCATGTAGTTTTCCTTTTCATGTTGTAACATTGGGCAAGGGGGGGGGTCTCATATGTCTTCCTATATTAAACATACTTTTGTGAAAAGTGTAATTTTTATTTGAGCATTTGATTAATGTATGTTATATTATGCTTCTGATCTGTGCCCTACTTCCCTTAACACCCCCTAACTGCTTGAGCTTTTCTTTCCCCAGTAGTCCAAATCCCCCTTCTACCCTTCTTTTAAGCTTTGAACCTCTTGTCACCTCTCATGGTCCCTTCCTAGTTCCATGACCTATACCCACACCACACTCATGCATCAATCCACATACATAAAAATTAAAAATTAGGATTCACTTGTGTAAGAGAATGAGTTATGTTAGTAGAATGGGTGGTGTTAGTTGTCAAGTCTTCTTATAATAATTCATTTATACATAATTTGTTCTGAATGTTTAATAAATTCATTTTTAAATTGCTGAATAAAATTCTATTGTGCATTTGACATCACATTTTGATATCTAATGATTTATTGATGAATAGTCTCCCCTAATTCTAATTCCTTGACACTGTGAATAGAGTGGCAGTAAGCATGTCTCTGCAAGCATCTCTGCTATAGGATTAAGAGTTTGAAGGAACTCTGCCAGGAACAATGTAGCTGGGGTTCAGGGGACTCTGCCAGGAACAATGTAGCTGGGATCATAAGGTAGTTCTACTTTTAGATTCTTGAGAAATTCACACTGATTTCCATAGAAACCAAACAGTTTACATTATAGCCACCATCAAATAAGAGCTAATTTTCTCCAACATTCTCAGAAGCATTTGTTGACATCTTTTTGGATGACTGCCTTTCTGGATGGGAGGAAATGGGATTTCAAAGTACTATTAATTTACAGTTCACTGATGGTTAAGAAACGTTGAAAAATTTTTGAGAGTTATTTTTTGTCCATTTTGATTCTTCTTTTAAGAGATGTATTGTCTTGGCCCATCATGATCCAGCCTGGTGTCACATTCCTGTAATCCTAGCATTGCAGTCAGGAGGCAGAGGCAGAGTGATCTCTGTGAGATCTAGACCAACTTAGTCTACATAGTAATTTCCAGATCTTCTGGGGCCACAGGGAGACTTTCCCAAAACAAACAAACAAACAAACAAACAAGCAGTCATAGCTGGTTAATTCTTTGGCCTGATTATAGACTAGCAGTTTTATTTTCTAAATATTTAATTTTTCAATGTTTTTATGTATTCTAGGTATTAACCTGATGTGGGCGCCTAAATGGGGGATATTTTCTCCCATTCTGAAAGCCATCTATCCACTTTACTGATAGTTTTGAAAGAGAAATAAAACTAAACACAAACAGAAAATGAAAAAAAAAAAAAAACAGAGAGAACTCGAGAAATGGTTGCTTGCATTATCTGGTAGCACAGCTGCCTGTAGTTGTACAGGTTGCCAAAAGGATGTCCTGGTTTTAGCACTCACATTAGTACCCGGAAACCGAGAATAGGTGAGAAACAGCCATAAAACTTAGTCTATAAAAAAATCCCTTTATGTAAAGAGAAAACATCTGCTTAATTAGAACTTTTGCTCTGCTCCTGTAAATGTGGTTGATAAACTGACCCTGGGAAGAGCTTTCTACTCATCTCTCTTAATAGATTGTGGCTGTAGTCCACCTAGGCTACAGTTTCATCTCACCAATGCTTTACCTATAAATACTGTGGAAGCCTGCATACTACTGATGCTCTGAAGAGGTGACTCCCACTGAACTCACCAAGGAACAATGCTATTGTTTTCCATCCTCCTCTTTGTGTGAGGTGTCTGTCTGGAAGCATGGTTTCCAGGAATCGGTTTCCTTTGATATTCTCCTATGCAGTGTAGAGGGTTTGAAATTTCTTATCATCCCATTTCATAATTGTTGATATTGTTTTCTATGATATTGAAATCCTATCCAAAAATTTCTCACCTATGTTTATATTGTGAAGTGTTTTTCTTTTGGTGTCCTTCATTGTTTTCAGTGGTTCATATTTTAAATTAGGATCTATCACCTACTTTGAATTGAATTTTGTGCTGGGTAAGCAATACTGATCTATTTTCATTCTTCTGCATATGGCTTTCTCATTTTGTCAGCTTCGTTGTTGAATCAACTGATTGTCCCCAGTGTATATTTCTGACACAGCTCTCACAACCTTCATAGGCATATGGTTTTATTTTGGTGTATCGCTTATGTTCCATTCATCTCTAGGTGTGCTGTGAATCTCCAGGTGTTATCTTCTCAGAATCTACACAAACTTTATATATTTTAGTGTTTTTTGGAACTGGAAACCTCAAGATTTTCCACATAAATGTTTCCCATTATTGAACCCTATTGGGATACTGGTCCCTTTCTCTTTGGACTAGTTTGGCATGATGTCTAATTTGTCAGCTGTGAGAAAAATGTGCCTGCTTCCTTTAAATTCCATCTGATTGGTGGGGGAATTTGCAACTTCTGATGCTCAGTTTTTTTTTAGGTATTTTGACTGAGTCTCTGAGAACATCAGAAAGTGTATTTTTAAAATATTTTATTTATTTTTTTATGTGTATGTGTGTATTGCCTGCATGCGTGAAAGTGCACCCCTGTCCTACAGTGCTCATGAAGGTCAGGAGAGGTGCCTGATCCACTGGAACTGGAGATACAGACTGTTGTTAGCTGCCATGTACATACTGGAAATTAAACCCGGATCCTCTGCAAGAGCAGACAGTGCTCTTAACCATTGAGGTATCCCTCTGGGCCCCACAAAATGTGTTTTGGTTGTAAATGTATTCTGATAAGTTGACCCCACCCTACCACCCTCTCCAGCTTCATGTTCTCTATTACTACATTATTTAATGGACTATTAAGTCTAATTTGTGTTCCCCAAACAGTGTGGTTATTTTCAGCCTTCTGAGAAACATTCACACTGGTTTCTAAATTGGCTATAACACTTTGCTGTGAACCAGTGGATAAGTATTATTCTTTCCCAAATCCTCACCAGCACTTGTCATCATTTATTTTTTGGAATAAATAAAATTTTAGTTTTAGTTTTGTATTTTTCTGATGGCTAGAAATGTAAAACATTTAAAAATATTTCTTATCCATTTCTGTTTTATCATTTCAGATCTCTCTGTTAAATTCCTCATTCCAATTTTGTGTGTGTGTATGTGTGAATGTTTGGTATTTTGAGTTTTCTGGATATTCTAGATACTAATATTCTGTTTTTGATGGAATATTATACAGCTGTTAAGAAGAACAGAATGATGAAATTAATGGGTAAATCCATGTAATGGGAAATAATCATTCGAATTGAGAGGTAATTCCAAACCAGAAAGACAAGTGTCTCATATTCTTTTTCATAAGAGGATGAATTAAGTCCTTAGATAATTGTTTCAAATTGACTCTCAATTTTCTATATAGATATATTTTTTTGCTAAGTGTATTTCTTAGAAAGAAGCTGTGTTTGGATCTTCTTTTAAAATCCACTCAGTTGTGTACTTTTTAACTGAAAAGCTAAAGCTGTTGTGATTTGAGATTATTATTGGGACAAGCTGGCTATTTCAGAATATTTGTTTCATCCTTTTTCTAGCTGTTTGGATTATTAGTGCTTCATTTCCTCCTCTCTTAGGAAAGATGTGAACTGTTAGGCACAAAACAGGTCGTTAATGTACTTGATTATTGAACTCTTCCTCTACTGAGTCTGCCATTTGGTGAGTATGCACAACAAAAGCATCCTGAAATTCTTTGCCAGTTTTAAGGGCTCTGTCCACAAACCTCTTCCACGAATATCTCTCTCAACATTATTCTAATCATGTTTCTTCCAACCTGTTTTTCCAACAAAATCATTGAGTAAGCCTACATTTCAGTACAAAATTTAAAAAATCATGAAAATCTTATTTTCTGAAGTTCAATTCCCTTCAAAGGTGGCACCTCCCCACTGTCCTTCAGGTTGTTCCCCAAAGGGGATGTGTAAGGTGTGAATGAAACCCCCAACAGTTTCAAACTCAGGAAGATGGAAGGAAACCTGGAGTCGGAGTGTACAAAACACGTATGAGGAAAGACCGACTTTTACAACTTCTCAGAGATCTAGGCCTTGCAAATAGCTCAGATAAGACTCCAGACCCCAAATTCACAAAGGACATGGGGCTTCCTTAACAGATAAGATTCAGGACTCAAGGAATTCAAAAACAGCTGTAAAAAAGGACTACTTCCCGGCCAGAAGCTTGCCTTAAACATCAATCAGATGTCATGGCAATCCACCTCCCCTAAAAGCCAGGAGGGGACTGAGGGTTTTTTTAAGGCTTTGAGGACTGGGATGAGGGGGGGCTTCGAGACTTAGATTTGGACTGGGAACTGACACTTGGGCTTTTGGGGTGAGCTCGCTTCTCCCGGCAGTTTGCCTCTTGCACTCTCCCTGAGGGAGCGCCTCCATCCCTGTCTGGAGCCTGGCATGCCAGACCAGTTCCCCAGAGCCCCAGCCCCAAGATGGGGGTGATGGGGCTAGCCTCCCCCCATTTCTTCAGGGATGCTGAGTTTCTCCACTCCTGGGTGCGGAGGAGCTAGTCCCATCTGGTCTTCTCTTTATAAAGCTGGGTTCTGTTAGCTGCCAGGGGAGTCTCTGGTCCTTTCTGTCTGCTGCGTCTTTCAAACTCAGAACCTTACAGGATGGAGTGCTGCAGCTGTCCTTTTCTTGTGGCACCCTCACAGTATGAAGAACGGTCCGTAAACCAGGATGTAGGCCTCTCTTTCTCAGTCAACCTGTGATTTGTTGAGAGTAGATCCATCATTGTGAACAGAAGATTTTTCAGCATGAGTATGAAGTATGGGCATTTAAGCAACTTCTTCACATAAATAATTTGGATTTTCCAGACTTCCTTAGGACTAAACTCTTATAAAACACTAAGATTTTATGATATAAATTGTTCCCACATGTCCAAATTTAAGTCTTGGTGAGAAAGATTAAACTCATGAAAGCCATTCATATTTTGTAGTTAATTTGCTCCTTCACTGTCAAACTTTCCTCTTCCACTCAATCTCAGTAGTAGTACGTGAGGGAGAATCCTTACAAGTAGATAGTCCAAGTTGTGATTCCCATAAGGACTTGTTGCAGCTCAAGCCATAAACCCTAATTGCCCCTGATACCTTAAGTACCATTGAGCCTAGTGGATAATGTCACCTAAGATGCAAAGTAGACTGTATAGCAGCCTGGACCTGTTGAAGAGGTCTAATTTGAAATTTGCATCTCTCAAAACCAGCAAGTTTTTATTTACTTGGTATATGGGCAGGAGTGACACATCAAGCTGCGCTGCCTCTGGAAGCCAAATAGGACTAATACGTTTTGCCTTTCTCTTTTTATGGTAGGAGGTCTCCTTCAGCTTAAAAGGAGCAACACTGCATGCTGCTGTCAACGTCCTCCTATGAATTTACTAAATTCCACACCCCGAGAATGTTCTTTGGATTTGCTTCACACCCCATGGTACACATGTCCTTTACCAATAAGTGTAGAGTGATTGCTCCCTCCTACACTGTTGGTCCAGTAAACATGTCATCAGTACAATTGACCAGTATAATAACCTTGCGGAAGAGACAGGTGATCAAAATTCCTGCAAATTAACTTGTGGTCAAAGGCTGGAGAAATAATTTACCTCAGTTAGGCTGTACTTATGGCAATATTGGCAGAAAGTAAGCTGTTTCTGATAATCACTATGGGCAAGTAATGGGGGAATAGTACTTGTGAGATCATTGTGTGCATGCCAGGTTCCATGGGATAAGCTAATTTGCTTAAGAAACCATGTCTACTAATTGGAGTTAGTATTTGAGTAAGCTTACCATAGTAACCTGTCTCTCTCCATGATGCATCTGTCTTCTTCACAGGCTGAATAAAGAAATAAAGGAAGATAAGGTGGAAACCAGCCCTCCTTCAATGTTCAGGTTCTTAGTGGTAGAAGGAGTGTCTTTAATCCCTGCAGTGATGTGATACTCTTTTTGGTTCACTATTTTCTCTTGTATAGGCCACATATGGGTTCCATGTGGACTTTCCCAGAATACTAGTCCTCACTCCATATATAAGTGATCCATTGTGGGATTCTGTCAATATCTAAGTCCCAGTCTATTCATGCATTCTGGGACTGGGGAAATAATAGTATGAGTTTGGGGACACAACAGATGCACTGTGAGTTCTGTTGTGGCTTAAATTTCATTCATTATTTAACTTCCATTAGCCCATCCTTTGACTAGAGGACCAAAATGGTGTTTGAGATCACTCCCAATTCAGACATCGGTTCAGAACCAGTGTCTATTAGGTTTTGAAATGTCTGATTATTTCCTTTTTAACAATGGACAATAACCCTAGAAAAATCTGTAGATCACTTTGGGGAAGGATGAAAGAAAGATTAATAATAAAACTTTTCAGTCCTTTCTCAATGAGAACCAGCCTCCACTTCAGATGAGGAGTTTAAGGCATATAAATTGGCTCAGGTCTAGTAGATGATTAAAAGGGTGTAGAGTGAATTGCTTCTCCGAGGGAAAAGGTGGACAAACACCCCTCTCAGTGGTATCACCCAAGACCACCTTGAGCAGAAAGATGAGGAGCTGGGAAAATCCTATGCCCGACCTGCCCTGTCTATTGGCCTTGGATGTGAGAAGGGGAAGGGCTAAAGGTATTTAAACTGGGGCGCCAGGAGGCCGGCCCTTTCCTCCCCTCCCCCATGGGCCATTTGGATCTGTTCACCGGGAAGTTGCAAGATCCCAGCCACGTGGACTTACTAATGGAACTTGCGGAGGGGAGGGTGGGCGCCTGTGTTCTGTAAGTAAGCCCCCACCCATTGCTCTGTTAGTAAGCCCAAGTAAACTAGCTAGAACCTGTTTAACTGTGAGTGGAGAAATTTGTGTGTTTGTTGCGAGGCCTGGGGGCGGGCGGGGGGGTCCCTTTGGGTTGCAAGCAGGGAGAGAGAGGCAGGTTAAGTTGGTCTGCCTCTCCCAAAGAGAAATTTTAATAACAAAGGGCAAGGTTTTCTGAACTATTATTGAAGGTTGGATTTGTTCATTTTCTCTGGCATGTTTCTGCTTATGCAGATCAAGGAAGAACTTAGTAAACTTCCTATTTGTTTTTCACTTCTGGGAATGCTATGACTAATTAGCTGGTGCCAAAGGTCTGCATGAGACAGACCATTATGTACATTACTTTGTCTATGCTGCCCATTATAGTAAATACACTCACCTTGCATTTGTTAATTCAGTGCTGCTACTTGACCCTTGCTACTCCAGGGTCCAATTATAACTATTGCATTTAACTTATCTAATTAAGCAGCTCTGGGTCACACTGTAATATCTGCCATGAAGGGAAGAACAATGATAGAGCACTTTAAGTAAACTGGTACACCTCACAAACACAAAAAAGAACTAGTGAAATGCATAGATCCTGGTGCCTATCATCACCGAAGAGTAGGTTTTACATTGTAAATTCACTCAGCATTTCCATTTCCAGGAGACTTTACATCCCTGTCAAAATTTATCAAGTTACAAAGTCAAAGGTTATCAAACATCTCCAGTACATTCAAAGTAGTTCATTCTTAACCTATACTTCAAATAAACAATCACAAACGTGACTGGACTCCTATTACCTGTGAAAGGAACATAATTAAACCCAGAATATCTGCTAATTGGCTCATATCAGTACACTCAGGCTAATCTAGTTTTTTATTCTTTGCACTATTAACACACATTCCTCAAATTCATTCCCAAATGTACTCTAGAGACTTCTGGTTACATTCATGAGAAAACTCAAGATGTGTTTTTGGTGAGTAGTACACCTCTTCACTGTCACATTCTGCACCTCACCTCTCCTCTAGGGGACTACAGAGTCTTACCTCTGGGTAGTGGTCTGGAGGCAAACCTGGGAGGTTAGGATTGACTGTGAAGGTCATTAACACTGTTTTCCTTCACATGCCTTTCAGGGAAGATCATTTCTTGATCCACAGACATCACAGGACTGATTTTTGCAAGCAAGACTGGAGAAAACAATGCTTCAAGGGATAAGACACTGAATGAATTTGTGAATAAATGTGAGAAGACCTCCCTTCTCCATATTTTTTTCCAATAGAGTCCACAATTTAACTGCAGATAACTTTTAATACTTGGATTTAATATGCAGTATAAAACATCCAGTCTTTATATGATCAGATCTTGGGTTTGGTTCTTGGAACCTTAAGCAATATAGTTGCTGGACAAAAGATTCTTTCTCAGGGAACACTTAGAAACTTTTAGCTTATTTCTATATATCTGCAACTGGGGAGTTTCATCTCTGAGCTCATTATATTCCTTTCTTACTTTATCTAGAAATACGAAAAGCAACCATTATAACTCTGACTTTTCCTGGACAGGAAAAAGTCCACGTGAGTGAATGAATAGCAGGCAAACAGGAAGAGGAGCAGATGGCAGTTGGAGTAAGTCACAACAGCACTGAAAATTAAACCTAGCTGAAGCTCAAAGTAGTCAGGGATCCCTTGATTATTCCATTCCTCCCTTCCTTTCTATAACCTCCATGGTCCACACCTTTCCTCTAAAGGCATACTCACCCCTAAATCTCCACTCAAATATGTAATGTAGGAGTGGCCTCAGTTGCAACAGCAGCAATTTTTCCAACAGACGATTTTCCTCGATTCATTATCTTATCAATTTAGAGACTGCCCTTCCATGTAATTTTCCCAGTTTCTCTTTTCAGGCTTCCTTGAAGCAGCTTGATTTCTGCCATAACCCTTTATGACTAAATTGCAACATAGATTAGATAGATAGAGAGACTGATAGATACATAGATAGGAAGATATGTTTACTGTGTGAAATGTGATGTGTGATCTGACACTGACACTAAATATTGTTATTTAAGGTAAGAATAAAAGAACTTTTGTTTACTTAGGCCAGCCTATGAGTGAAAGCAGGACTATTTGGCAATTGCTGCCAGTCAGTCATTGAAGAACTAGGTATCTCCCCCTTTACCAGGTCCAGGTGATGAACTTAACCCTTGTAGGGGTAAAGAGTATATTGTTATTAAGCCTGTTATTATATATTATAAGAACATTAGAGTTTACTCCAAAGGAAAGCGGTAGTATTTTGGTTTTCATGAGAACTATTGCAACGTTGAGAAAATAATACCATTTTCTGTCAGGAAAAATGTCTGAAAGCTCGTATTTTGTTCTCTGGTGAGTGAGAATCCGGTCCAATGAACAGTTCTCCGCCTTGGCTTAAGCTACTATGATTGCCATGGCTCTCAGGTGAGCTAGCATCTATCAACCAAAACGTCCACCCAACACAGAGTTATCTTAGTCTAAGACATGGGTAATGAAGACATTTATGTCCATTTCCATTTATCTTCCAATTTATTCCTCCCATGGCTTCTCACTGATCTAGTCTATTAATAAGCCAAAAGAAAAAGTGACGGAAAGCTTGTACTCATGAAGATAAAGCAGGAAGTAGGTGGTTTATCTGGAAGGGGTAATGGAAGCATTCTGCCATGAATGCTATTGGCTTTTTCCTTCACAATTTTACAATGATGCCTACTTCACCAGCCCTGATGACAACACTCTATAAAAGGCCACATGGACCTCAATTTCTCTGCTTAAAACCAATTTATGCACACATTTCTGCTTTATTCATTGAGATGCAGTAGAGAGAGCACTATTTGACACTTTCTTTCTTAAATTCCCTCTCCCGTCTCATCCTCCTATCACCTATGCTTTTTCTAGGTGAGCTGAGGTGGACTTCCGCCCTCTTCTATCAGCTGTCCTTCATACCTGTCTCTAGTATATCCCATGATGCTTGCTGTGCTTCGGTAGAGCATTTTAGGGAAAATATAATTAACATGTATGAAAAATCCCTTAGGCATGAAGAGCACATTTTAAACCTTTTCAGCACCTAGTATTTCCCCATGAGGACTCGGAGCTTGTGTGTAACAAATGAATGAGCTAATTGCTGCAAGAAAGTAGTGTGAGTATGATTCCTTTTAAAAGACAAAACAGGAGCTCTCAACCCCAGAGCCTATCTGACTTCTTATATGCTACATACTTTTTTCTGATTGACTTTTGAAGAGTTCAGCAATGCACACATTTGTAAAAGAATTCAACTCAATTCTGTACCTGCAGAAAAAACTCAAATTAATATTTTCCTATATCTTTGATATTCCTTGTTACCACCCCAATGTGATCACGAGGCTGTTTGGTGAAGGTGGAATGACTGATTGCATCTCATCCACATACCAAGTGCCTCCCACATACATATGCCACTTCCTGAAGTAAAGCCAAACAGCTAAAATAAGCAGAAGCATTTTACTCTCAAAATTTACTGTATATAATGGATTAAGTAGGAAGCAAATTTTATATGCAGATAAATCAGTGAAAACATACTGACAAGCACTAATTCCCAATTAAAAAAAGACATTTACAATATGAAAAACATTGTCTCTTTTGCAGTTCCCAAATTCACAGTTGTGTGAGAATGAGGATTACCTTTTGCTCTTACCATAGCATTCATAACACCTTCTAGCACTAAGAAAGGTAACCAGGAGAGAGGAAGCTTTGGTGCCAGCACATGCTTATGATGTTTCTCTAACGACAATGGAGCCAAATACCCACTTAGTTTCTATGAAATATTAGTCAAATGTCCTATGAAGTAAAGATGTACACACTGAATCTGAGGACATTTTCAGTGAAGAACGTACACAAGAAAACTGAAGAGAAGAAGCAACATGAACTGATGTCAGGGATTCTGATGCCAAAAGTACCAGACAGATTATTTTTAGATTCCAGGAATTTGCTTCAGTGCTACTTGTAAACAGATGTTCCACTTGGGCAAAATGTTCCCAACAAATTAAACCTGGATAATTGAAACACTCTAAATAACTTCCTTATCTAAAAGAACACTGACACATGTCTGGGAATGGATCAAACTGGGATTCTGGCAAGTCCATGTGAGTCACTGAGGGACAACTGTCCATGGTTACGCTGTCCACAGCTTCTGTTATGTTGTTCAGAGACTCATAGGCTCAATCTCCACCTCACGCATACTCCAGAAACAAAGAGTTTTGATTCATGTGCCTGTTGACTTTGTTAGATGATCTCAGGCTCTGATTCACTTGAAGGAAACAGAAGACTTGACAACATGGATGAAGTCCTTACACTTTGCAGTGGTCCCTGTTCTTACAGTTCAAGAGCCTGATTGTCCTACCTTTTTCCCAGAGAATGAATAAACCATTGAAGCTGATGGATTACTTCGTAATACTTCTTAATCCTGAATAAATGGAGGGAGAAACATAAAAGTTGTAAGCTACAAAGCCACTTCTGAGTTTGGCAGGATGCAGATGAAATACACTCTTGTAAATTTTGTGGAGTCCTGCACTAGACTCAAAACTAAGTAATTGAATAACTGAATTATCAATATATCATATAATTTTGACTTTTCAACTTCTGGAAATAGCAGATGAAAAACAGATCACTTACTGTATTAATAATTTTAGAGATTTTTTTGGGTTTTGGCATCATTTTTTTCAATTGCTTGTACTACCATGCTTCCTTGTGGATATGTGTACATGCATGGAGGTGCCACTGGAGGCCAGAAGAGGGCACCTGGTCACCTGAAATGGTGAGTTGGAATTAGAGGCTGTTGTGTACCAGCATGTTTCTTTAGAACTGGACTCCTTTCTTCTAAAAGAACAGTACATGCTCTTAACTGCTGAGTCATCTCAACAGACATAGTTTCATATGACTAAATTCTTTTAAAAAAGCATTTATTTCTATGAGAAATTTTTAGTGATAGAAGTTTATCCTTTAGTAAATTGTAATAAATACCGTAACACATTAACATAAATATTTTTCTCTTTTTTTTAATTTAGTTTGAACATATAGCCAAGTCAGATAGCTATTAACTTTCAGGAGATAGAGAAATAACAGCAAAAATATTTCAAGAGTCTAAAATCTTACAAAAATAAATTCTAAATCAAAATGTTTGATTTCCTATTCCTTACTCTCTGTAACAGTGTCTCAGAGTTTTAAAAAAGCCTTCATATATTACTGATTTCCAATTTTTTTCTTCAGTTATACTTTTCATTAAATCGTATTGTATTCCATATAGAACATCTCAATCAATCTTAATCATCTTTTCCACCAGCACCTTCCATAGCCTGCCAACTGAAATCCATACATTCCTTCATATGTTTTAAGGTCTATTGTGTCAAGTCATTGTCCCAAATGTTCCTCAGTGCAGGGTCATCCACTGAGGTTTAGTAACTGATCCATTGTCCTTCCCTTTAAGAAAAATGGCTCTACCTCACACAACAATAATCAGTAGCCAATAATTCTTCAGCAATTATTGGGGTCTGCTGCCCATTTCCCAAGTTCAATGCTTAGTTTTGTCTGCTTGAATTTGCATGGGTCTTGAGCATGATGGAATCATGGCTGTAGGTTCATATGCATAGGGTCACAGGAATTGTAGGACTGTGATTCCTTATGTTCATGCACCTTCTCACTGACTCTTTCAGTCATTCAGTCTCTTCTTCCTCAGTTGTCCCTGAGCCATGAATGAGTGAAACATAATATAGGAGTCCTGTCCAGGAAACCACATTCTACAGACTTCTTATCTCCATAGTATGATCATTTGTAACCTATTGCATTACTGGTCATCAGTTGCATGAGGTAGCTTCATTAATGAGAGGTGAGAGATTCATTAGTGTCCTCTTTACTCCGAGTTCTATGTTGTATTAGCCTTAGGTGTAGAGACTGAATTGTAAATGTTCCACTTAGGCATGGGAAATTCAAAGACAATGTCTGTGTGTGACCAATTGTGGTACTCTGTAGTAGTATCATTTGGTACAAAAGAAGATTCTTTGATAAATGGTGACTGAGATAACTGACTATAAATATAAGAATACACATTTTGCACTTAGTAAAATGTTTTATTATCCTAGGGATGTGACAGCTTTGGGGATTTTTCTAATATCTATGACGTCTTTAGTCATGTGCATTTAGCTCTGGTTACAGTACCACACAATAGTTTCCTCTGGTTGAGTGTGCTTTAAGAATAATTAGAAATCATAGATTGCCTCTAAGATAAAAGTGTCACTACTACACTGGTGTGCTATGATGTGCTGATGATTGATGTGGTTATTTGGCCTTGAAAGTGTTGTTTGGCCATTGATTGATATTCTCCCTTACCTGCTTGTATAGTGCTCTCCAGAGCTATGAAAGCTAGCCTTCAGAGGAAGTGGTTTCCAGGTCAGTTCCTGTTTAGAGCAATATGATCTTAGCTTCAAATTCTGTTACAATAGCCTGAATAAATTTCAGAGTCTCTTGAACTACCCTGGCCAACAACTCAAAGCAAGATTTCTCCTTTCTGGCACTGTATCTTGTTATGTAGCTAGGCGCATGGACTCCTGTAGGGATATTGTATGTGGAATCTGTCATTAGATTGTTAGAATAATATGATTTCCTTCTAGTAACTAATACTACCTAGATAGCCTTTATTCACTCTCTCTGCCTGTCTCTTTCTTTTTCTCCCTCTCTCTCTCCCTATTTAACCCTCCCTCCATGATTTCTCCATGTAAAGTGCCCCTCTACCCCATTTCTCACTTGATAATATCAGTCCCCTATGAACCCACTTCTCATGAGCTTGTTCTTTCTGTTTATACACATAGTTCTTGTTATAATCCTCTCCTCCCTCCCATTTAAATTGATGCTTTTTTTCTATTTCTCCCTTAGTCAGACCTGTCTCCTACTATTCTTCTTTCTCAGTTTCCTTGTTTCCATTTACCTAACTGGTTCTTTTCCATTTCCCTGGTGCCTGAAGTTACATTAGGATACATACTCACACATAAGGATTTGGTTTTAGGAGCCACAAATGACGGAAAACATACATCATTTGTTTTTCTCAGTCTATGTAACTTCATTTAGCAAAACAGTTTCTAGGTCCAACCTTTTACCTGCAAATTTCATGATTTTGTCACTCTTTACTAATGAGTAGACCTCCACTGTGTAAATGTACCACATTTTCATTGTGTACTTCTCACTTGAGGGACACTTAGGTTGCTTCCATCCCTTAGCTATTGTGTAAAAAGCAGCAACAAATGTGAATGCACAAGAATCTCTGCAATTGGATGAGTCCTATAGATATATGCCAAGGCATGGCATAACTTGGTCAAGTGATATATTCATTTTTATTTTCTTAAGAGTTTTCCACCCTGATTTCCACAGAGGTTGCAGGAGTTTGCAGTACTACTAGCACTGAATGAGCGCTCCCTTTCCCTCACAGCCTCTTCGATTAGGTATCATGTGTTCCATTCATCTTATCCCAGTCTGACTGGGATAAGATGAAATATTAAATTGGTTTAGATTTGCATGTCTCTAATTTAATTACTAATGATGCTGAACACATTTAAAGATGTTTCTTAGCTATATTTATTTATTTATTTCTTCTTTTGAGAATTCTCTACTCAGATTTTTGTCCCTTCTTTTACAAATCTTTTAATCCGGTCACTTGCTTTCGTTTTTTTTTTTTTTTTTTTTCCTTTTGGGTTCTTTATATATTCTAAATTTTAAACATCTGTCTGATGTGTTGCTGGTGAATATTTTCTCCCTGTTTGTGGGTTTCCTGTTCAGTTTTTATTTGCTTGGATGTTTTCCTTTTTCTTCTTCTCCTCCTTCTCCTTTATCCTTCTCCTTCTTCTTCTTCATCTTTCTTTGTTTTGTTTGTTTCTTTGCTATAAAGAAGCTTTGTAGTTTAATGAGGTCCTACTTGTTGATTGTTGACCTTAACTCCTGAGGAACTCATGCCTATTTTATAAAGATCTTTTCTATTCCTATATCTTGTAGGTTACTGCCAATGTATCGTTATAACAATTTCAAAGTTTCTGGATTCAAATAGACACCTTTTATTCATTTGACTATTTTTGCAAGGTGAAAGACAAGGGTCTAGTTTCATTTTTCTACAGGCGTAGATCCAGTTTTTCCAGCACCATTTGCTGAAGATGCTATCTTTCTTCCTGTGAGGGTTCTTGGCACCTTTAGCAAATATCAGGTGGCTGAAATTCCCTGTACTCATGTTGGAGTGTTCAATTATATTCCATTCGTTAACTGGTTTAATTTTGTGTCAGAAACCTAGTGTTTTGATGACTACAGTTCTGTAGTATAGTTTGAACTCTAGTATACTACTTCCTCCTGTCTTCATCTGTGCTCAGGGCTGCTTTGACTATTCAGGGTTTTTGTACTTCCTTATGATTTTATGATTTTTTTTTCTAATTTGTAAAAAATGTCATGAGGAAGTTAATTGTGATTGCATTGAATCTATGTATTTATTTTTTCACTGTTATTTTTCACTGAGTGGGAATCTGGGAAAAGTTCTTTGTACTCTTTCTATTGTTTGCTATTGTTATATAGAAAGGCTGCTGACTTATGTAGATTAATTTTGTAGGTTGCCACTTTACCAAAAGTGTTAATCGTTTCTAGGAGTTTTCTGATGGAATTATGGTGATCTTTTTTTGCATAATAATATATCATCTGCAAAAATGACTAATTTGACCTCTTATTTTCTTCCAATAAGTACAGCATAAAATCTTCTATGACATGAATAAGCTGAAGGAATTCAAGTCCAGTAAATTAGTCTTTAATAGAATATTTGAAGCAATAGTTTTAGCAATAGTTTCAATCAGTATGGGAAAATGGAGGGGAGCAAGTGGACAGCCCTGTCTGCTTCCTGATTTTAATGGGAATTCTTCCATTTTTTTCCCACTGTGAATGATGTTGGCTGTGGGTTTTTGTATATAGCTTTAATAATTTTGAAGAATTTCACTCTAGGACTTTTAATATTAATGCATGCTGAGTTTTGTCAAGGGCCTTTTCTGCATTTATTGAGATGAAAATGTGATTTTTGCCTTTGAGTGAATTCATATGGTTTATTAACTTACACATATCGAACCATCCCTGCATCTCTGGAATACAGCCTACTGGATCATGTTCAGTTTTGATATGTGTGTCTTATGCAGTTTGCAAATATTTTGTGGGGAATTTTTGTATCTATGTTCATTAAAGATAAGGGAATTTTTTGGTTGTATCTTCACCTGGCTTGGATATTGGAGTAATGCTGGCTTCAAAGAAGGAATTAGGGAGTTCTTCTGTTTCTATCTTTTTGAATAATTTGGAAGTACTGGATATTGTATTGGGGTCTGATAGAATTCATGGAAATATTTAAATTTTTTTGTATTTTTGAGACTTGTTTTGTGTCCCAGTATGTGGTTTATTTGTAGGAAAGTTTCATGGGGTGCTGAATACAATGTGTATTTTTTCATGTTTCGTTGGATTATTTCATAGATGCTTATTAGGCTCATTTGCTGTATGGTATTGTTTAATTCAGATGTCTCTCTGTTTATTTTCTTTCTGTTTACCCTGTCTAACAAAGACATTGGGGTATTGAAGAGTACTCCTATTAGTGAGCTGGGATTAATATGTGTCTTAATATCCTGTAGAACTGTTTTATGAACTTGTGTGCACCAGAATTTGGTGCATACATATTCATTACTATTATATCTTCTATATCAATTGTTCCTTTGATCAGAATAAATTAACCGTTTTTATCTTTACTGATCTGTTTTGTATGAACTCTATTTTGTCAGATAAAGAATGACAACACCTGCTTGTTTCTTACTGCCATCTGTTTGGAATTTTTTTTCCATCCTTGCACCTTAAGTTACTGTCTGTCCTTGATGATGGGATGGGTTTCTTACAAACCACATAAAGATGGTTTGTGTTTCTTGTGAAATTCAACTCGCCTGTATCTTTGATTTGAGATTTCAGTCCATTGATCTTTATTTAAAATTATTATTTAACGTTATTGAGTATTTTCCCATCATTTTAATTTATATTTACATTCTTAGTCTAAATTTGTGGTTCCACAGTTATACCTTCATCTTTTTGTTGTTGTTGTCTCTTAGGTATAGTCATTCCTTTCTTCAGTTTTTGTATTGCTTCAAATATTCTCTTAAAGACTGATTTACTGGACTTGAATTCCTTCAGCTTCTTCATGTCCTGGAATATTTCTCTTTCCCCTTCATCTATAATAGATATTTTTGCTGGGTAGAGTATTCTGGGTTGAGATCTACGGTTATTGAGAACAAGGAATAATTTGTTTGATACTCTTCTGGCTTTCATAATTTGCACTGTAGTGCAAATTATAATTCTGATGGGTTTTAATTTATATACTTGTTTTTATTTTCAAGTTTTCAGATTCTCTCTTTCTTCCATACACTTAGTATTTTTACTATGATATACCATGAGAAGTATCTTTTCTGTTTCTATTTCATGTTCCATGTGTTTCTTATATGTTTGTGCACTTTTTCTTCAATTTTTAGAAATTTTCTTCTACACCCCTGTTGAAGATCTGCCCAATACCATTATCTTGATATTCTTCTTTATCTATGCATATGATGCTTAAATTTGATTTTTTATGGAGTCCCACATTTCTTGCATATGCTATTCCTGTGGGAGTTTTTTCATTTTTCATAATTTTTGAGTGCTCCAATTCTTCAACTCCAATATTCAGCCTTGATATTCTGTTTTCCATTTAATTCACTCTATTGATGAGACTTTCTTCTTTCCTTTCAAACTGACTTACTGAGTTTTTCTAGTCCTTTGTTATTCAGCTTGAGTTTTCTTCAATATTTCTATCCCTTTGTGATTTCTGACAGGGGTTATCCCTATTTTCTTTTAGTTCTTTGACTTGTTTGTGTATGTTCTTTGAATTCATTGAATTATTTCATCATGTTTATGATTGTTCTTTTAAACTCTGTGTTCTGGGTTACTTCAATGAGGTTTATGTTGTAGAACTCTTCAATTGATTGTTGATGTATGGTAGGTATATCTTACCTTGTTTTTTCATAGGATTATTTTTTGTTGTGATTTTGGCTTGTGTATTTCTTTTGTGTTTTTAATTTTAATTTTTAATTGTTTAATTGTTTTAATTGTTTTAATATGAAACTCAAGCCTTTTTTTGTTGAGCTGAAGTCTGATTCTGTTTGTATACTTGATGTGACTTGTTTGTTTTTTAATTGGGTACAAAAATCTGGCTGGTCAAAGCTTTAGGTTTTCTCTTTTTATTTTATATTGGAGGGACCAGATGGCTCTAGTCCTGCTGTTCAATTTTTCCCTAGGAGGCAGAATTCTTGGGAGATCAGTTGCTCTCAACTTCTCTCTTAATGTCTGGGCTCCTATGAGCAGCAGGCACCTCACAATTTGGGAAGATTACTAGGCAGAGACTGAATTCCTGTTTTAACAGAAAGCCTGAAAAGGTCTCGGCCCCTACTAAAGTGACAAAAAGATAATCCTGCAGCAGTGGGAAGGGCTGTAAATGGTACGGGGATGTAGATGTGTGGGGAAGGACATGGTGATTCAGAGGGCTCACAGCCAGTCAGAAGTAAGAAGGTAGTATAGCGTTATGGGAAGCTGAGTGCAGTCAGGTCTGTGCCCACGACTAGAAGGAGAACAGGGTATGGAGAGGGGGAGAATGGAGCTGCTCAGGTGGTGGTGGGGGAGCACAGTGGATGGGATCAGACTTACCAGGGAAGAAGGCTGGTCACAAAACTCGAAGACAGATTTGGGAAGGGAATAACTAGATCAGATGGCTGGTCAAGGGAAGGAAGAGGCAATAGAGATGTGGGGCTCTAATAAACAAGACTGAAAAACTAAGCCAGTCTGAGCACAGAGGATCAGGACACAGTGGGCAGGTCTGGATCCAGCATATTCCAGAAATCTGGGTTGCTAAAGGCAAAAGAGGGCCTGTGCCCACATAAATAAATTTCTTACCCATGTTTAACGATGAAATCAACATTAAGAGAGGCATTCGTTGTTGATTAGATAATTTCCTTGTTTTTTTCAAAAATCGCTAGATTAAAATTGAAAGATTCAAAGGTCTTCATGTGGAAAGCTTACAGTTTACACCAGTATATTCTGTATTTCTGCCTCCATTATTTAATGATAACTTTCACCACTATTTTGAACTTTATAAAGACCATTGGATGTACATGATAGATGAAATATTAACATAGATAATTTACAACCCTTATTTCTTAATATTTTGTGCCTGGACTGCCATGTTTTCTTCCCAACTCATGCAAGCACTGAAAAGATCAAGTATCTTTTAGTCCAGTCACCTGACTGAATGATACTTCTTATCCTGATCCCTCCTCTATCAAGTTTAATTAATTATATAGTTTGATTGATAGAGAAATTAGTTTGTTGAGTTGATTCACTGGGATTTCAGAATGGTTTACTTGCCTACAAACTAGCCATGAGGTAGAATTAGGTATCTGGGATTCAAGAATACAATAACAGCACCTGGACTAGAGTAAGACCGACAGCTGGCAACGAAATGTTTCAGAAATGTTTCAAAAATGGTGACGGCAACATGTAATGTACTACAGAAACACCAGCAGAAATAGCCAGGATGAATTGAAATGTCTTCCATAAAGTTAGCAAAGTAAAGGATAAATTGGAATTATACAAAATTTTTAGAGCTTTAAAAATAAGCTCAGTGATCTGAAAAATTAAGAAAATATTAAAACATAACTGTCTTTAAGTAAGTAGTGTTAGAATGGATACATCAGTTGATGCAGAAAATGACTTGGAGAGTTGGTTCTTACAGAAGCATATACGCCTCAGTTTATTATCAGAGAGAGATATGCACAGAAAAATGTAAACATAATCTCAAATTTCATAAACTTTGTTGTGTACATTCTAGGCTGAAGACAAAGAAACTACCCCTATTAATGTAAAAATATGTATATGAAGTTTCTTCTTTCTTCTATTGCTATGAGCATTATTACATTCTTATAGAATAGTTCTCTGGGGTTAAACGATGCTCCCTTAAAATGATGTTCAAGTAATCATCAACTTAATATTTAAGTAATTTAAAATCATAGCCAAATTATTAGAATATTTCTCCGAATTTTTAATCTGATTTCATAGGAGCTTTACCAAAAAACTATATACCACTAACTTTAAAACCAGTACTTTCAGTATTTAATTTTAAAGAGAACTCTGAAAAGGAAAATATTTCTATTCTAAGAAATATATTATTTAATATCCTTTTTAAAATGCAAGTTCTTAATCTTTAATTTCAGGTATAGAATAATAAAGATGAGTATATAAATCTGACTGTATAAACCATTGTGGAAGGACTACCTAGTGATTAGAGGTGACTTTATACCAGATCAACTGTGCAAGGCATATTTATTCAAATACTATTGTCTTGCAGCTTGTTTACAGCAGTAATCCTGTAACCCTGACCACTGTGCTTAATGGGATTCTCTGTATATCTGACACATTATCTGCCCTAGAGAAATCATTTTGAATCTGAGTAGAGATGTGTTTTTGTAGCTTGATTTATTATTTACTCACTATATTCCTTAGGTATTCTTTGCTGTGTTTAAAACAAGTGACAAAAAAAAATAGCTCCATTTTTTTCTACACTAAAGTTTAGATATGCAATTGTAATGAACACACATCAAATTTTCATTAGTTGTATAAATCTCTCATTCTATATGCTTATTATCTTTCTATTTATATGTATATATTATTTATCTATATTTATATGCACAGAAAGATATGTTTTACACATATTATCAGAGAAGTACAATTAACTGAAATTGTTCTGACTACTATAAGTATTTTTAAATAGTTTTTATTTAAAAAAACTAAAATCAATACAGATAGAGCATTGGTGCAATTTTTTATAACAATTCTAGTATCTCTCTTTGGATCTGCATACAGGAACTACGTTGTATCACACAGCACATTTCCTTCAGTCTATCTTCACAGAATTATGTAAGCCCTTACTTTAGGTCCGTAATTAATGTGGTAAAAATGTTCTAACAAGAACACTGTACTTCATTTACTTTTTCTTACCCACTTTATTTATACACACACATAAAAATGTTAAGAAAACTGTGAATAGTAGCATTGTGAATCATATGGAAGATTTCACCATAAAAATCTTCAAAACTGGATCATATGAACTTACAACAATGGTGACAACAGAACCTTGCAAGCTCTAATCAGATGAAAACCCAGACCTTAGCTGAGAGACTGTTGACAGAAGATGACTACTGTGGGAGAGTTGCTTTTCTTTAAAGAAGTGACACTAGATACATTGACCAGGATCCAGTGTATGGACTCACACTGAGGGACATTTGGGGACATGAACTTGGTTCACAAGGCCTTAACCTAAATGTCAGAATGAATGCATGAAATCTGACCAGGAGGTTATGGAGGGTGTAAACAGGGGAGGAGTCCTAAATATGATCAAGTTGTATGAAATTCCCCAAAGTTCAATTAAAATGTCATTTTTTATCAAGGCTGTGTGCATTATAACTTGTATGACAAACAGCTTAAAACTGAAAGTCTTACATTAAAGTACACATTGAAAATTGTATTCTTTCAAAAAAAATCTAGGCTTCCTTGTATTACATGAGATTAAATGAACACTACTTTCCTTCTGTTTTATTTCTGAAGAACATTTGATGGCATCTAACTCATATTTCCTTTTGAAATTCATTGAAATTAGGATGGAAAAACAAATATTTGCTGGACAACAAAATATGGATTGTCCAGATTGAGTTGCTGGCACTCAGAATATTTGGATTCCTAAAGATGGTGATTTAGAACCATTTAATTTCCTTTTCAAAAATTATCATTCATGGAAAACAGGATCATCATCAGCCCTTTCTTAGAACTGGCATTAATGAGCACTCACTGAATCAACTGTCTCTAGACTTTCAATTGAAGTTGAGTGTAATCAAGCTGTATTGTAACATCTGTGGATATTTTCTGGCACTTTTTCTTGGTCACAGTTTTTGGTCTCTCAAATAATGTTTCCCCAAAATAAGAGAGCAAGATTTAAAAATGTTTTCAATAATCTATCAATCTTTAGAAGCCTGACTTTCCTCCCAGGAAGAACTGAAATCACGATGACTTCTGTTACTGCACAGTATGTTTCCAGTCATATTAATTATGAGAGTTAAAACAAATAGTGTTACATATTAAAATATTGATTTAAGGGCTGTTGAGATGACTCTGTGTTTAAGAGCATGGCCTGCTCTTACAGAAGACCAGGGTTTGGTTCCCAACACCCACATGTTATCTAAAACCCATCCATAACTCCAGTTCTAGGAGATCCAAAGACCTCTTCTGACCTTCTTGAGCATTGCCTGATAAGGGTGCACTAACATACAGGCATATATATAAAATAAAAATAGTAAATAAACTATTTTAAAAATGTATTGATTTGACTATTTTTCTACCACTTTTTCCTCTGATTTTCCCTAGAGGTTCTTTGATTTCATGAAAGTAACTATTCAATATTAAGAATAAAAATATATAGAATCCATATACATTGCCCCATAAATGTTGAATTTTTTTATCTTTACCCATTTTTTCTGAGAAATCTGCCATATTACATAAATTCTGGCTTTTATACCCCTGACAAAATTCCCCAAGGCAATAGGATTAAATAAATAAATGAATATATTCCAACATCATACAGCTTCACAGTTACATATAACCAAATTGTTACTCTCCTTGTGTTCTTGTCCTAATGCTCTCACCCTGGACTCATTAGAGTTTGTCACAGTGGTCTTAGAGTTTGTCACAGTGGTCTTCTTTTTGTGATGTTCCTTAAATGTTATAATTTCTAAAGTACACGTGTTTCTCTATGTCATTTACTTTTGAAATAAAATGTTATCATTTTAGGCAACATGCATGAATTAGTTACCTTTCACATTAATGTGGCAGAATATCTAACAAGAACAACATGGAAGGGAATGCTTATGTTAGTTCATGGTTAAGGGTGAGGAAGGAGTGGTAGCAAGAGTCCCAGGTGGCTTGTCACATAACATTGACAACCAAGAATCAGGGCGAAGAATGTTCCCCGTCATCTTGCTTTGTCTTCTTCTTGTAATTCACTGTAGGGTTCTAGCCATGCAGTGATCCACCCACCAAGAAGGCATTTTATTCACTACAACAACTTTTCTTGTTTTATACCTTGTAGTTTTTAGTTATATATAAAGGGATATATCTGTACATCTGTATTTTGTCTACACTATTCACCATGAAATGAATCAGCCTAGGTTTCTATCACATGAATGAAAATTACATATATATATATATATATATATATACACACACACACACACAATGGGAAATGACTTAGACAATATGAAGAATAAAATCATATTTAATTTTTTGGAAAATATTTTCAGTTTTAGATTGTATTAATGGCAATGCAAATGCATGAGAAACAGAAAGAAAATATTGAAGTTTCTCTCTCAATTTTGTATCTTTTAATTTTTTGTAGATACATAAATCCATATCTATCTATCTATACATATATATATATATATATATATATGTTTGTCTGTATATGATATGAAAGCAGAAGGAAATCAAGGGAAAAGAAAAAGATTGTTGAGATTTAAGAAGGGAACTAATAGACATTAGTATAAAGAAATTTATATGGTCAAAGTTTATCATATTTACTTGAAAAAAATGTCCCTATCAGTCTTGGGTTGCATGCATGTGAAAAGGTCCGGTCCTGGTGGTTGTCTTTATTCAAGTTCTCTTTTCAGAAGAATTTGCATTTTACCCTCTACAATTCCTAACAGGAGAAAACATATGCTAAATAATTCCTGTTTTATCTGTGTGAAATTCTCCTCATTATCAATCTCCTTAGTAATTAGAGCTGCTTTGTCTGAACATGCTGTGTCTTCAAATATAATAACTCCTTTCATAGATAAACTACAGGTTTCTTAATTGTTACACATTTTGTTCTCTCTCGATGTAAATTCGTGTAAATGAAGTAACCAGCAATCATGTGGCAGACTGGACATTATGCTGTATTGATATTAATCAACCAGAGATCTATGTCTCTCACTTTTAAATTCAGCTTCACTGAAGTTCTCAGTCCATCAATAAAACAAAGATTTGTTGCCAGAATATAACTGTAATATATAGACCACTAACTCAGTGTTATAAATGTGCAATGTCACAAACAAAGAGAAATATGATTATATCTTTCTATGATGTCAGAATTTAATTAATAATGACAACTTCACAATAATGATAGAATAGTTTTGTTGGTGATTATTCACCAATTAGTCTTAATATCCTTGATAGCCAGGTGAGAAAAATAAAAGTTACTTCATTCCAAACATAACTACTAATGTTAACTCTCAAAATACACACCACTCATCACATAGCAAACTGTTCATCTATCCTCTGTTTTCATGTGTTTATGGAGGTTACAAACATGATATGAAGAGCTAAGGAGCCCATAGCAGCAGTCATGTAGCTTCTAAGGCCTGAGATGCAGGAGGTAGGGCAGCATCTGATAGGGGTGCAAAAAGAATCTCTGAAGTGTTCAGATTCCTAACCCTGCTGAATGTGTGCTGGAGAAAATGCTACATTTAGTGTTAGAATTGAGATGGTTCTCAGTAATTGAATCACTATGGGATTATGGAGGCTGTAGAGGCCAAAGGAAGAAATGGAATGGCAAATGAAGAGATGGTTAGATGACAAATCCACACAGATGAGCACACAGGGGATGACAATTTAAGTTAGTTAGTACTCAAAATGGAGTAAAAACTATTAATACAAATGGAAATCTAAGGGCAAGGCATCATCTGACAAATCAATATATTATATATTAGGGAGGGGCTTGGGACAGGGCCTGAGCTGAGCACCCAGTTCTTAATGGTTGTGTCCCAGTTCTCTCAAACCTCATGGTTTTATTGTTTAGTAACTGCATTTCACTTGGCATTCAGGTTTTTCAAACTCCCTCATCATGACCCTCCAAAAACTATAGTTATAGCACTCTTGGACTTATTTAACCAAAAAATCCAAACTCTTACAAACATTCTCTCAGTCAAATCCTCAAAGTCTACCAACCACATGGTCAGGCAGTCATAGCCAAGACACTATGTTTAGTACCAGTGTTCTGTATGAATGACTTATTCATTTCTGTGTAGAATATCTAACTGACTTTGGATCAAATATAGGAATAATAGCCAATCACAGTTTTAAATGCAGAGTAGTGGGATCATGATTCAGATAGTCATATGGAGTACATAGTCCAGAACACAGAAAGACTGCATGTCATTGTTCATCTGCTTTTCTCTTTCTTCCCTTTTCATTCAGTGTAGGACTCTAACTCATGGGGCTGTATCACCCACAGTCAGATATTATATCTTACCTTCAATTAGATACTCCTGGAAATGTTCTCTCTCTTACACATGCACACACACACACATGCACATAGTTTTGTCACCCAAGTAATTGTATCAAGGTGATAATGAAAATTAATAATTGATATGCCAAACTTCCTGCAATCTGAATTGTCAAATGCTTCAAATTTTCTCTACTTTGTCTAGTTTATCTTCTTAGCACATGTAATTGGCTTAATTATGACTTTCTAAAGCATAAAGCTGATGACATAATCCTACCACCCTGAGAATATGAATGCAATGTGTCAGCATCTTCAAAACAGGGAACTAAATAGCTCTGGTAAGTGTTCTTTCAGTACTGCTGGGGTCCTTAAAAGAAGAGATTAGAGGAGGCACCTGCTAAAGGTTAGGGCTGTGGAGACACACAGGAAACACTGCTACAGACAAGCCAAAGAAAGTGACCTCAGAAGTTGTGAAATTCTGTTGAAACTTTGATCTTGAGTTTAGAAGATCTGTTCAGTTTAAGAAAAATATATCGCATTATATAACCACCCTATTGTTAGTATTTTCTTACAGTAGCCCTAGAAATATAGCACTAAGTCAATCTGTGATAATTTAGTTTTCCAGTTTTTAATTTTTTTCATGATTTATGTTCATAGGAATGATCATAAAATAGCATTTGGGTTTCTTGTGTAAACACAACTAAACAGTGTCTGGGAAAAATTTGAGAGTTAAAATATTTGTTAAATGATTACATAAATTAATGAAATTTAGGAGTTTAACATATTTTAGAAAATCTTCACCCTGTTGCTTTCAGTATTTCTGAATTATAATCCATGTGTTTTGTGCTAATTTCATTATAAATAATGTATTTTATCAAATTTTGTTTTATTAGAGCTTTGTCAAGATAGGAGAAATATTATGAAGACTAAAAATAAGATTGAAGTAATATTGGGAATACTGAAGTAAAACTTGAACATTATATCCCCTGCTCATGTAGAGATTACACACAGATATTAAGGCTCATCAGCTTACAAAATTATAGGAATGTATGTATGTGAGTGTGTGAGAGGGGGAGAAGAAACAGAGAATACATGTGCAATAAGACGAAAAGTAGCAGTGATAAGGCCATGTACAGTCACGACCTTCTGGTGTTGAACTATCCCACATGAAACTGTCCTACAGACTTGGAGAGTCATTCAGACTACTGTTTTGTTAATTCTGTAGCCACAGAGGCGCCGTACATTGTCTTACATATATTCTGCATGAAATGTTTATATCTATTTTCATTCAGTACTTCATTTGTTACTCTTCATAGAAATATATCTAAAATCTTTAGAAAATTTTACCTAAAATATTCACAGGAATGAAAAAGCCAGACAAATGAAGAGATTGATATGTAAATGCTTATATGCATATATATATAACAATTTTTAATTCTGTACATGTTTCATAAAAATCTTTCGTATCTAAATTTCATATCCAACAGCCATGAATATTTAGATACCTTCTCTTTTAATAATGTTTCATGACTTAATCTATTTTAAGTAGTCCTTTAAATGAAGTATGTAAAAGAAAACAAACGTGAATGAATATTATTCCTTAGATAATTATGTTACCTATTATGATATTTTCAGAACCAATAAAAGTCTACATTGAAAAATAAAATAGACATTGATCCGAGAGAATATTTTCCTAATAATTACACAACTTTGTAAAGGATTATGCTAGGGATTGTGACACTCTATACAGGCTGGGTATAATGCAGGGTGGGCCTACCTAGGCCACCTGCCACGAGGAATGAAGGAATGGCTCTCGTGGGTGTGGTGCTCCACACTGATTGGTTGTGAAGCGAGTTTCTGCCCATCACCTGGAGGGAACCTGATCCACCTGGGAACAAACTGCAATTGGCTGTGGTCAGGACCCCACCCCTTAAGGCTGTTGGCTAACAAGACCTGTTAGACTCTTTGCTCTTTCTTGAAAAATGAGTTTGCAGCAGACCACTACCGCTGGTTTTCTGCTCAACTCCCCGAGTCAGTGTCTTGACTCTGCGCCTACTCACCCCTCCCCACAGTAGTGCTCCTTCCATCAATCTCAGGCTGGTCCTGAGTGCTGGGACCCCCAACATATACATACACAGTAAAGGCAAACAAACAAAATAACATTTTTACCTAAGTTTAGTATGAAGTGCCTAGTGAAAAAAACAGTGAATTTAAATAAAATCCAGTTCCCACATTACTTCAAACCCAATGGGTACTTCACCATAGACTCCAAATTAGACAAAGGCAGTGAGCAGAGACCCTCCTGGAGCACAGCCCAGGGATATGATTCCTTTCTTGTCATTCACTGATGATTCTTTTAATATGGACAGAATATTAAACTGTAAAGCATTTTACAAATTTCAAATAAAGCACATTACAAAAATTTTAAATCGTATGATGCTTTAAGTGTAGTTTAGATAAATGATCCTTTTAGGTAAATTTTTAAATTTTATTTTAAGTTTTCATTGATTTATTGTCTCCATGAGCATGTTTATGTGATGTATGTATGCATGTGTGAATATCATGGCATTCACATGCAGTTCAGGGACAACCTCATGTAGTCAATTCACTCCTTGCATCTTTACATGGATTATTAGGCTCAAAAATAGGTTATCAGCTTGAACACAAAACACTGTTACCAAATAGACTCTCTTTTGAGGCCACCAAGTACTTAGTTGCCTTCAATTTGATCTACCTATCTATCTATCATCTATCTATTTATTATCTACCTATCTAGATATATAATATTAAATCAAATATATAAATATTAATTATAATTGTTATGTTCGATTTGGCAGAACGTGTTTCAAAGTACATTTTTATTGATTTCTTAGTAACATAAATCAAGTAATGTGTGAGACAGGACAGCTTTCTAAAAAACTATTGACTTCAAAATTGTGAATCTATGTAATAGAAATTATGTAGGGAGATATTTTTTAATTAAGGAAAAAAGCTGATTTTAGCGCTATCATCTATTGGTTCATCCATTCTTTTCTCTTTATAACATATGGAAAAAAACATTTTCACCAGCAAAAAAGATGTGGTATATTTTATATGTTTATATATATTGTACATATATATACATATATATATATATTCATTGTGTATGTGTGCGTGTGTGTGTGCATGTGTGAGAAGAATCAATACAGAATCTTTGTGACCTTGACTAGTTTATCTTACTATCTGTAGCTATTTCTCTTGAACTGGAAAATTAAACCTAAGTAGAGTCTTGTTGCCAAACAGATGCTACTTTGGATTGGATTGTCTTGGGCAAATTATAAAATAATAATTAATAACTTCGAGTCAGTGCCCAGAAATTATGCAGGCATATCCATTACCTCTGTACATAAACAGAATCAATTTCCATTAAGTATGTTAATTCCACCCAGGCTCATTATCAAAACTCTGCCAATGCCTGAGTAGGCATTATGCCTTATTTTCAAAATCAAGCAAAACAATTTTTCACTATTTGTTTTGATTATCTTCAATATGGCCCAGCCTAATTTTGATAAGAGCAGGTGCATTTGTGTTGCTAAAGAAAGCAAAATCACAGTCTGAATATGAACCTTGTGTATGCCATGTGGTGCAATTATTTGATAAGGACACACAGTGGGAAGAATTTTGCTAATAGCTCTTTTAATATAATTAAAAATTACAGACCAAACTGATAATAAAAAGGAGCAGAAGAATTATAAATTATAATTTCCAGTAGCATCTTCCAGCTGAATCAATGGATGATAATAACTGTATTTTGAAATTTTGAAAAATAAAAGCACTAATTACTTAGAATATATTTTTGTGAAACAATACTATTGTATGAATTAAAATATATTTTATCATGGATTGAAAAATTGAGATATTTAATTAATTACACTTAAAATGTTCTGCACAATTTATTATGATGTTTATTTTAAAATATGATAGCATGTGTATTTTTAAAAAAATGATTTTCTTTTTAAATGTTTGGAGCTGTTTATACATAGACTTGGCAGAGATAGTGTCTGATATCTATATTAGAAACCCCGCAGCTTTGCTATGACCTACCTTCTGAATATATCCACCAATGTATCTGTAAAGTGTCTTGATGTATGACTTTGTTTTGTTACTATAAACCAGTAATGTCAATGTTACCATTCTGGAACATGGAATTTGGGTTCCTGAATCTTTGTTCCTGGACCACAGTCATTCATAACTGACTCCAGAATAAACTATCTCTTTCCCCTTTTGGAAAAAAAAAATTGATATCAATATAACTAAGCAGGTAATTAAAAATCTGGAAAGACTATTTATATGGAGGAATTTTAAAAAACAAATTTATTTGAATTTTATTAGTAGTCAATTTATGCTAAATGAAGGTCATAATTATTCTAAGTGAGTTTTAATTCATGTCATACATTAAATATCTAAGCTGATCCTTTTTGATATCTGAAAGATGAGAATATTAAAGATTATCCAAACAAAGTAATATATACAAAACTAAATCCTTAGTTTAAGTCATTGACAAGAAAGTTTAAAAATATTTCTCAAAAGATCTAAGTATTTTGAATTTTATATTTCATACACGGATATTCTTCAGGGCTAAAGAACCTTGCAGATTACTAAATATTACATGCCATTTAGGAAACAAATTCTCTTTGAACAGATGTGAATCTTTTTTAAATGCTATTTTCATTTCAAACACTTAAGTGTTTTACAAGGCTTGTTTAAAAAATTTTTAGTGGAAAAGCTCAAAGTTATAATATGTATCTCAAACTATAATAAATCATTACTTAGGGCATCCGTAAGAAATCACATTTAACTCTTAATTATGATTGGTGACTCAATATAGATATGATCAAATAGATGATGAGATTAGAGATTTTAAATACCCATCTAGCCATCTGTTTCAGTATCCTCTCTGATATGCAAATGATCTGTCTTGCTACTTAAGTAACTTAATTAACTAATTTGCATTTTATGTATTATACTTTATTTGGTAATTCAAAATCAGCATGAATAATATCTGATGTATTTGACATATTTATTTAAATAATAAAGTGTGTTTATTTTACACTAACACACAAATTTCAGAAAAACAATTTAGATAATTCAAACAAATGTAAGATACAACTCCTTTTATTTAAATTTGTCATATATTTAATAAATAATGCAAGAATGACTAAGATTTAAATTAATCAGGATTTCATATACTTAAAGTCTTTCAAAGATTTATTTGCAGTCAGAAACACATATTCTGAGTCCCTTTTAAAGTTATTCACTTGTTTGTTACATGTTTATGTGTCTGTGTGATTGTATGTGTGGATGTATGTGTAGGTACAAGAATGGCAGTAAGAGGGGAGCATTGGTTTCCTACTTCATCACTTTCCATTGAATCCTGTGAGTCATCTCTTCCTTAACATGACAGTCACATTGTCAAAGCTAGGGTTGGAACCCACAGTCCCCAGTAATTCTCCATCAGTGAACCCTTGGAGTTGGAATTATAGGTGTTTATAGGAATGTCCAGTATTGTATGTGTTTGATGAGAACTGAGCTCTGACCCTCAAGACAGAATGCTCTCTTAAAAACTGAGTCATCTCTAAGACTACATATTTTGAATCATATATATTTAGAACCTGATCATTTCCAAAAAATCCATTACACATATTTTGATAATGTAGTATAATAGTAGTTTTCTTTAAAGAAAACTGGAAAACTTTATCTCATTTAAGAGTTCCTTATGTTTTCCATTTAAAATCATAGTATGTTCACATTTCAAATGCATAAATACTTTTTGCTACATATATGAATATTCATGATTAAGAAATGTATGCTATATTTTTAAGAAATGCACAGTACTAAAGAGTAGCATTTATCTTTCAGCAAATATCTTGAGATATTCATATATAATGTATTAAATTTATTCAGATGGAAATTTATTTTCCACATTTTATACGTGAGTTCATGTTTCAACAACCTACAAAGGAGATTGTGATAGATTCTAAGCAAGATCAGAAGTTTCTTTTAACAACTGAGCCATCTCTCCAGCCCCTCTATCTCATTTTTTATTTCAGTTTTAATGCCCTTAATTATATATATATATATATATATATATATATATATATATATATATAATTTTATTCAGCCATGTTTTCTTCCTTGCGCTTCAGTCAGGAGTTTATTTCTATTTCTTTGAATTATATGAGTATTTTATCTTGATGTTTCTTATTAATTTGGGTCCCCTTTCTTTTTGTTAATGTGGCTACAATTTTGTCTATGTAGTTAATCCTTTCTAAGAAACAACTTTTTGTTTAATACCTTTAATTTCATTTTCATTAAATTCAAATTCAGTGAATTTTGTTTATGTCCCTACCTGCTCTTTTTGGGTGTAAGATCTTAGTTTTCCATGACTTCCAGGTTCATAATTAAATAATTCATATGTTATCTCTCTACTTTTTTCATGTGAGCACTTAGTGCTATAAAATTTCTATTTAGACCTATTTTCTTTGTGTCCCATAAATATTGGTTTGTTGCGTCCCGGGCGCGGCATCTATGGGAAGGTGCTCCTCTTCCTCCTTGTGATTACCCCTGTCCCAAGCCTGCAGGGAGGGGAGCTTGGGGGAGATATGGGGCACGGCTTGCCCCAACCCAGACACCTGGTGCTACGGCAGCGGAGATCCTAAAGGCAAAATCTGGACCCCATCAGACCAAGAAGAGTCTACAGCCAGCTTCTTCTGGTGTTGCAGCTCTTTATTGTGTTACTGCTCTTCTTCAGTGCAGCAGGGAAATCACTTTACAGTGCTCAAGTTTGCTCTTATATACAGTTCTCTCTCTAATCAGGCATACTTCCTCATTTCTTAACAGCCTATCACATTGTGTTATTTTCAAGCCTTGTATTAGCATAAATGGGTGGTTACATGGACAAGCAAACCTTCCAATCACTACAAAGGAAAAAGGATGCCTTATAGCATACAGGTTTCCTTTTCTTATGGCCCGACATTGGTCTATTGTGTTTTCCTTTTTATTCCATTCTAGGTGTTTTTCATTCTTGATTTCTCCCTTGATCAAGTTTCTGTATTGTGGTTTAATATTTGTTTGATTGCAGGCATGTTGGCACACACCTTTAATCCCAGCATCAGGTGGCATGAGATTAAGGACAACTTTTTCTCCTTACAGAGTACAGAAAAGTTGAGGCTGTTGCAGGAGACCCTCATGCAAAAAGACTAAAAATGTTTTCTGTTGTTTGAATACTTGTCTATTGGTGAGAGTTTGCTCAAGAAACCACCAATTATCATTGTGTTGGATGAACTTGCAATGAGGGACACTTGAGTACAAGTGTTTTACTGGATAGACTTTAATATATATGACACAATCCAGGAAACCTGGGGAAGTGTAGATGGGGAAATGGGTCTAAATTTGTTTGACATCTATTATATGAAATGAACAAAAAATCAGTAAAAATATACGAAGAGAAAGTCCCCACAATAGGAAAGAACTACATGTGATACTGTAAACATAATCAAATACACATGGAAACAGGTCATAGATCTTAGAGAAAACCCTACGTCTGTCAAAGCCCTAGACAAACATAGTTTCCTAGTATATTCTAAATATAGATCCTTATATTCACAGACAAGTATCCCAGTCACCACTCCTTACAGAAGCTTCTTTTCCAACAGATTAAGACTATTACAGAGTTTCATAACTGGTCATACACAGAGAATAGTGTCTATAAGTGACACATCTACAATGGAACCTTGATGCCTAAGGTTCATGGAACATTGTGGAACAAGGAGTAGAGAGAACTTTAATGCATCTCTGAACTCTTATCAACGAAACTTCCTCATGCAACAGGGGGGTGATGACAACAAAAACAACTGGTGAAAGTGTAGAGAGTATCAGACACCGCAGAGTTTAGGTCCCTGCATAGGATGCTTGTATTAAACTTCACCCACAAAGGGCTCAGAAAAACTTGTGGAAGAAGGGATGAAAGATTTGAAGAGTCAGGGGTGAAAGTGCATGACCATAATGAAGCAGAATATTACAGGTTACTGGGACCTTGCTGAGATGAACTTATAAATCTTATCTGATGGAAAGTAGTTATTGAAATTTAGATAATTATATGTTGCAGCATTTTTATTTATATGTTTGCCATTAGGTTAGGCCAAAGGTAGATTTTTTGAGATATTTGGATGTTGAAAATGCACAACAGCTAGTGCAATTTATATTTATGTTATATGTTATATACTATATTATATTTATGAGTGTTATTTGCTAAGTTAGTTCAATTGAAAAGGCTGCTTCTGGGCTTATACTTGGTTGCCTATGTCATCATCTACTCTGACTTCTGAGGCAGGCTTGTGTAGCCTGATATTTTACCTATTGCCTTGGCTTTCATAGTAGACATCCACTACAGATGTCAAAATAAATGAGGAATAAAGATTTTAATTTATATGATAAATTGTAAGTCATTTCGCTATTTAGAAAGTTTATCACATATGAATAATCATAAATTTAATTGGCAAAGCAATTGTCCTAAATGATGTTCTGCTAAATATGATGATGTATATAATGTGTTTAGTATACTTATTACTAAATAAGTATAATTACTTATATAATTATAGTAATAGTAAACAAGTATATATTACTAAATAAGATAAAATCTGACCTCCAATATGGGAATGTTAATTTTGAATGATTTCATTATGAAAGTCTTAAATGTTATATTTTGCATGAATTTTAACTACAAATTCTGTATTCAGTGTAATTGATTATAGAACTCTGAACATAAGTGAATGTGAGTGTCACATGTTAAAATTTTATGTAAAATAATCTGAACAGAATTCCGATAAAATTCTCATGTTTTTTTAATCAATGGACATCATAAAACATTTTATGAAAAAAAATTATAAGCACATTCAACATATATTGTTAATTAAAATCTCATCTTCTGTTTGTTACTAAAAATGAGAGCTCAAAGTGTATTATTCATGAATAAATTAAAAGAGCTGAGAATGGGGTGAGATAATCCAATCCAAGTCAGAATCAGTAGCACTCACTTAAGTGACACATGGGTTATTGGTCTGCTATTAATACTAAAAAATATTTCCCAGAAAGACCACAGACATTTTTGTGTAGTCAGGGTTAGGAATTCTGAGGAATGTATCAAAAGGCCTCTGAATATCCCAGCATCATAGATCCTCCCTTAAATTCTTTTCACAGAAACATATTTATGACTTTCTGGGGCAAGTAAAACTATAGCATTTTATATTACATAAATCACAATACAGACATCTTCTTGAGGAGGAAGTCATTGAACCATGGTTTACTTAAATTGTACTCTGGTGCAATTCCCCTAGGAAAGTCTGAAATAATTCATATTTTCTTGTTCTTAAAGCCAAAAGTGCTGACAATGGTTTGCAATGATCTGTAGAGCTCTAGTGTTTCAATGAATGTCAGTCAAGGAGTACACACACACACACATACAAATGTCATTTCAAACTCACAGCTGGAAAGGCTTTTTCAGGAAGATGAGTTCTTCTGTTTTGACAAGATTTTAAAATAATTTACTTCATTTCTCTCCTAATCTCTGTCCTCCCCTTCCCTCCCCTTCTCTCCCCTCCCCTCCTCTCCCCTCCCCTCTTCTTCTCTCTCCTCTCCTCTCCTCTCCTCTCCTTTTTTATTGTTGTTTTTGTTTGGATTTTTTGAGACAGGATATCTCGGTTGTCCAAGCTTGCCTGACCTTTATCTCACAGTGATCCGCCTGCCTCTGGCTCCTCCTGAATGGTGGGATTAAAGGCATGCAGCACCGTACTTGGTTTTCATTCTCCTTTTCATATATCTTATTATTTAATTTCATTTAATAAACTATTTCAATTGGATTGTGATTTGTGGGACGTTGTAATTTTGAAATTATCCAATTAAAATTAATGTCCATAAAGTCATAATAAACTGATCACAAGGGGATGGATACAATTTCAATTCACCTAGACATACTAATAAGTTATATAAGGTGTATTTAGAAATAGTACCTATGTCCTTCTTACAGTGCTTTAAAATTTAATGGGTAAATTATTCTTTTAATGCATTAATGAAATTTAAACTCTAAGTAAATAAACTAATGTCTAAATTTTAACAATATTCTTATTTATGCTAATATTCATGGAGCAGTTTATGAGGTTGAAAATAAAATTCATAATATAGTAATAAACCAAGCAAAGACGAATCCTTGAAGAATTTGACCAATTAATTCTATGTATTCAGGAGAATAAACCATGTTTAAAGCCCTGACTGATGAACTTAACCTTATTAACTCATTCAGTAACCCCAAGAACTCTAAAAGTTAAATACTATTATATTTTAAATTTGCAAAGGAATAGGCTCATGTACAAACATTGACTTAGAATTCACTGTAGCTTAACCTTTATTGTCCCTGCCTTGCTTAGGCATAGCTTTCACCAGGGTCCAGTATAAACTTAAACCATACAAGTGCCCAGCATGGAGAGGGGAGTGACCACAATGTCCCAACTCAATTGAGGAACTATTGGGAAGTGATCTTTGCCAGGAGAGGGAAAGTCAGATTTCCTCCAGAGTGTGGTCCCTAGTTGGCTGGTGGCACGTGTGTCTTTAATCCTAGTAACCAAGAGGCAGAGGAGGCAGACATCTGTGAGATCAAGGCCAGCTGGGGCTACAGGGAGTCCCTGTTTCCAAAACAAAAAAGCAAAGTAAGCAAAGAATGAGATCCCTTATAAGTCAACCCTACCACAGAGGATTGTCATAAACACAATAGCATTTGTGCCGCACAAATTCCACTCTACTGTTTTAAAAGAAAACAAAACAGGACACAGAATTGATTGGTTAGGAAAGAGAGCTAAGAATTGAGGGAATGGGTGAATATTATCAAAATGCATTATATAAAATTTTCAGAGAAATAATTGTTTAAAAACCAACTAAAAAAAGAAAAAAATATATAAGATTTCTTTGCATTCTCTTCCTTAGTAGTAACATATTTTAATCGTTAGTCACAGATCCTCACAAAGTTTATACAGAACAGAGTTACTGAAAATAATTTGTTCTAATGAAAAATTTGATGATTATAAAATGTCATACTATTCCTCTCATCTCTGATGCTTCTCTCATGCTCTTCTTAATAGTCATTTGGGGAAGCCTTATTACCCCTATAATTATTTCTTCCCTCTCGTCTTCAATTATTTGAATGATATTAAATATCTGAGTAACTACTTTAACCAAAGTTTTGATGTAACGCACTCCAACATGTATATCACTTAAAAAAGCACAATTAAAAATTACACATCATAAATTCAAAATCCTTGTTATATTCTTGCCGCATGATTGTTTTCCCATCAATTAATGTCCTGACTTGCTGTTACCAGCTAGTCATATATAAGAAATGAAATGATCACCAGATTCCAACAAAGAAACAAGGTGAAGAGATCCAGTAATTCCAGCCCAACCTCTACTATTTGTGAGTCGTCTGACCTCAGTGCAGATTATCATGGGAACAAGATTCTATTGTAGTTTCCTTGGAATACTGTGTTGGACAATGTTTGTATGTACAATCTACAAATGTACCATTTTACAGTTCTCCGTTGTTACTTAAAGAATTATGTGTAGCAATTGAAAATCTTACAGAGATTAATGTTAATGTTACCAGTAAAAGTTATGGGAGAAATGGAAAGGGAGGAAATGAATCGGACTGTCAAATAGCAGCAGACTTCAAGCAGACTTAGGTTATTCTTGTCAAATAAATTATCATTTAAAAGAGATGAGAAATCATCCAGTTCCCGAACAAGTCAGAGAAAGATAAATCTCCCTTTTCTCTAAGTATAGAAGTGTCATGAATCAGATTAAAAGAATCAAAAATTAAAATGTTCTGTAATCTTGGCACAAAATGACTGTGATTTTGTAGGACATGAACAGTATTACTGAAAATACATTGCATATTAACCCTGTCAATTAAGATTTCAGGGTAACCAGTGTATGAAGGTGACACAGCTGAATAACTTAGAAAATAACACCTCAATTAAAATTTAAAAGATTAATCTGATGTAGTAATTCATATCTCTAATCCCAAAAGTGAGGAGGCAGAAGTAGATGGATCTCTATGTGATCAAGGCCAACCTTGTCTACACAGCAAGTTACAGAACTGCTGGGATAAAAGAGGGACTCTGCCTCAAAAAGATATAATAAATAATAAACAAATAGCAAATTAATTAATTAAAAATAAAAGATAAAAAAGAAATAATTGGGAAGAAAATTACAGAGAGAGAAGAGAAACTAGAAAAGAATGGAAGAGATCAGAACAATGGACAAGGGGAGAAGAGGTACTAGAGGAGACTGAGGGAAGCTGGGAGAGGAACAGATAAGATCAACCACTGTAGAGGATAAGACACTAAGTAGCAAACAATTAAATATGAAAGCCAAAATCCCCCAAATAAACAAATGGAAATTGACTTTATTTAAATGACAATCAAATACTGTGTTAACATTTTCCAGCAGTTGGTGTACCCACACATGCTCTTCCAGACCAAGAACAAGTGATAGATTAATAAAAGTCTGAGAGCACTCAGAAAAAGGGACAAATATGAATACCATTCAACTTGTGAATGCTATGTTCAGTAACTACATTTCTAATCTAATGTATGATTTTCATCAACAGAGATAGGAAATGCAGATTTGTGCACCCTAAATGAAGTATAAATCAGATTGATTCATCACATATATTTTTACCTTATTTTTCAAAATTCTTGTGGATTACGATGATACTAATATTAAAATGATATAATTTGTTGATTTTATTAATCCCTTAGAATATATTGTTCACAAAACTTTATTTTCTTAAAGCATTCTGATTTATGCTTTGATTCAACATGTATTTGAGGGGCTGAAGAAATGGCTCAGTGGTTAAGAAAACTGGTTGCTCTTGCAGAGAACCTAGGTTTGATTCCTAACACCCACATGATGGCTAACAACCTTCTGTATCTCCAGGGTATCTGACGGCCTTTTCTGACCTCTGTGGGCATTGCATGTCATGAGCTCATTTACATACATGCAGGCAATACACTCATACACATAGTACAGAATTAAATAAAATATTTTTTGAAAAAATGTGCATTGTCTTATTTGTATGAAAGCATTCAATAATATTATTTTCTAATTATTTTTAATGCATGTAATAACATAACTTCTTGAAAATTCTGTTGTTTTTAACTCTATTAGCCTAAAGTTTTACATGTTAAACCTTATATTTTAATCAAACAACAAAATTTATATGTAGTGTCATATTTTTTTTCACTTCAAAACAAGGAAAAAAAGGAGGGTTTTCAAGTAATGAAAAAATATATATCTTCTTCTCTTGTTGTTTTTCTATACCTTGGAACTGTTAAATTATGAGAAGTACACATATGCTTTCAAAGATATTATTTTGTTCAGAAGCCTTCACATTTATAGTGAACTGTTACTTGAAAAAATACTGTAGAAATTATCTGTGAAATTTGTCATATGTTTGTTAATTGTTACAGTCTACTTACTATTTAGCATACTGGTAACAAAGGATAGTTAGTAAGTCAATTTTATTGTTGAATAGTTTTCTGAAAATTGGCTCCTTCATTACACCTCACCTTAATATTGAATTATAGTCAATTATAGCTCTCTGGAGGCAGGCTATCTGCATTTTAATCTTGCCTACTCTAGTTCTAGATGTTATGACATTGGGAAAGTTAAATCAAACCTCTATCCTCTTCTACATACTGGTGTATAAAATGACTGTAATAATAGAAGTAACTTGATGTTACTATAATTATTAAATTATTTCATAAAAGTTATGCCTGAAAAATTGAATACTTTTGCCTAAAGCAATGTTTTAAATATTGACAATCGTGTTACTACAATTGCATTATGATATTTATGCTTATTCTAAAGTTAATGCAATTAATAATCAGTCTTATTGATCATTTGTATTTGATAAAGTAGATGATAGTTCCTATATCTTGAAAGTTCATTTTCTTTTCTTCCTCGAGATAACCTTATTTTCTTAATTGTTTAGTTTCCTGAAAAGGTAAAGAAACCTTCAAGAGTGCAAAAAGAACATTTTTTATCATGATTCTATTCATCTATCTTTTGTATGATTGTAACATGAATATATACAATTGGTATAAATTACAAATTGCTCATTTAAATCCCATGTACTCCAGAATAAACAAATTATACTTCAATAAAGAAATCATCAAGAATTTTCATGGATATGTGTATACATACACATGCATACACACACACACACACACACACACATATATATATATATATATACACACATATATATATGTATTCACACAAATTGATGTAAAGATAAAATATAATATGAACCCTCATCACCAAGAAGAAATGCTTTATTTTTTCTTTATGCTGTGTCTAGAATTGAGTGATAGACACCTTGATATCTTCTCTATATGAGTGTTGATAGCATCACTGGTTATAACGGTCTAATTGTGAGAACTGTCTATTTATAGTACAATGGCTACTGGTGCTGAAATCAGAATAAAGTACAACTATGTCAAAAATATAGATGAAAGCCTGGCATACATGGAAGCACATGCCTTTAACTCCAATACTCAGGAGGGAGAGGTAAGGTTATCTCTGTGAGACCCATGTCAGCCTCCTCTACATAGCAAGTTCCAGACCAACTAGGGCTACAAAGAAACCTTGTGTCAAAGAGACCAATAATGATTGAATTCTTGCACATATTTATTTAAAGTGAAAGTCAAAGAAAATATTTTATATAGGATGGTTATTAAGTTCAGAAACAGGATAAGTTAATTTATGAGGTTCAAATAAGTGTTACTCCAAAAGGAAGTAAAATAATGAATAATAGGAAATTCTCTTATTGAGCTGATATTTCAATCCTTGATCAAGATTCAGGTCTGTGTGTGTGGGGTGTTATATGTGTGTAAAATTTCATTGATTTCTATACTGCTACGTAATTCTCTACATATAACATGTGCTTCAGTAAATAGCTAAAATACATGAAAATTTATTATTACAACGAAAATTTGAAAATGAATCATACTCAACAAATTAACGAGCATCACTCATATACAGGCATGTTACAGTTCTTATTGTACCTCCAACCATTGCTCTTTTTTCCTTAAAATTATTTTACAAGTAAATCAGCCTTGTAGAGTTATGTATCAATTCCTTCATATTGGAAGAGTATTATTTCTCTGGAATAAAGCTGTATCTTTTGTTTCCCAGCGACAGGTGGAAGCAGAAAGTTGCCTGCAGGCGTTTTGTGCTGTCACTTGCAGTGTAACAGAGTTCTAGTTTATCATGCTGAAACTGCTCCATGCCCTATGGCATATTGCTGTATCTTGGTGGGTGGTTTTGGATCTCTCATAGTGAAAGTTCTAGAACAAATGGTTATTTAAAGTATGTGCCCACATAGTGTGTCTTCAATAACTTTATTTGCACAGAAGAAAATGAATTGTGGCATATTCTAATTAAAAATAATTATGGATATTGCATTTGAATGCGACTTTGATATTTATTTTATGTCTTACAAAATTTCTACCTAAAAACATCACATTGTACTTATTTAAGGTTTAGGTAAAGAAATGTAACAATATGTAGTTCAGGCAGAGAGTGAAGGTACTTTACAATTCACGGCAAGAATGAAAACAACTGGTTACTGCTAACCTCGTTTACTTGTTTCTTTCCTAATCTTCTTATTCACAAAATTCTGACCTGTCAAAGATTTGGTTATTACATTGTGTTTATTTCAAATATCTATGAAATGAATGTGTTATATAGGATCTGAGTGATTAAAATTCCTGTGTTCATTTGTGTATTCATAATTTCAAATATCACTGCACATCACCATTTGACTGTCTCGTTTCAACAGTGGCTTATTTTTCCGAATGTCAGTTTTGATTTTTCTTAAGACTTTGCAACAATATTTCAGGTATGCTCTTTACAATGGCACTTTTTCTTTTGGAATTTATTTTAATTGCTGTCACTTCTTCAGTATTTCTCCGGATTCGGAGTAAAATTGAAACAATTTATTTGATTCATAAATACCTTCCTCTCTCTTCCTTTTGACATGAATAGGCTTCCTACTCAAAATATGAATTCCTCCAGCTACCATTATCTCAGATGAGTGAGACCCCTTCTTTCTTTAATCTGTAGGCCTCATTACTGTTGTTTTATGTCTGGCTACTACTGATTCACATCTAATCTTAAATAACTGCAATACATCATTACTCTAAATAGAATATGGAAAGTCTTTCAAATTTCACAAACACTGGATTTTCTCTTCAGATTATTCACTCAAAATCAATAGGAAATTATTTTTTCCAGGAATACTGTTGACTTACTTGTTAATATGTAATGGGACCTCCCATGTCCCATTCAGGAAATTCTCAGCAAATCTG
Source organism: Eospalax fontanierii (assembly GCA_035773235.1). Taxonomy (NCBI): domain Eukaryota; kingdom Metazoa; phylum Chordata; class Mammalia; order Rodentia; family Spalacidae; genus Eospalax; species Eospalax fontanierii. The sequence continues at coordinate 97,114,567 of CM069527.1, read as the reverse complement.
ACACTTTTATGTTTTAGATTTTAGATGGAAAAAAATATTTAATGGACTTGGGGACATAATTACAAAGGCTTTTGACTTCTCGCTTTGCATGGTAATGGAAGACATTTTAAATAAATTCATTTAGGTTAAGTATTTTAGGCATTAACATTATGTTACAATTGTTTAAAGGTATTTTTTAACATTCACTCATATTAACCTACAGGATGATACTGTAATGATAACATTTTGAAAGCCATTATAATTCCAAGACCAGTAAAGTGATTAAAAGCTTCATGCTTAAGTGAAATCCAGGTCACTTTACACATTGTTAAAACAGATAACAAAGCCAAATGAACAAAAAGACATCACAAGGGTTCTTTCCCTATATTAAAGTTTTGTCTAGATTCTAGTGAATAGACTCTTTTCAGCTAAAGATTTTGAGGTTTTACGTAGATTCATCTTTTATCAAAAGACCTTCAGGATAAAGCTTTCCAGATATCTTTTTATAATTTTATTTAGTTACTTTTGATATTTAAAATTCATATTCAATATATTAAAAATAATTTTACTTTTTGAAAAAAAAAAAAACGTGTTTTAGTAGATTCTCCAGGTTCCCACCACCCTTGCCTCCAGTTACTCCAGATCTTCCCTTAAAATCTCTATCCAAGTCTCTCTTTTTCTTTTAGACCCTATGTATTCTTTGGTCCAACTCCTGTCTTTAGTGACCATCAACTTTTAATCCTCTGTGGTCTCCTTTCTTTAAGTCTTTACTAAAAAAAAGTATATTTATATATGTATTATAAATGTATATATTACATGCATGCATATATGATATTTACACATTACTGGCTAGGTTCACATACGAGGCAGACATGATAATTTTCCTTTCTGAATTTGGGTCATGTTCCTTAATATTACACTTTACAGATCCATCCATTTCTCTCAAAATTTCACGATAAAATTTGTCTTCACAGCTGAAAAAACTTCCATTATTCATCTACACCACATTTGTTGCTCCTTCTTCTGATGATGAATGTCTAGTCTGTTTCATTTGCCTCGTTTTCACCGATGGAGCTGTGACAAACATGCCTACACAGCTACGGGTGTGGTGGGACACGGAACTTTTGTATGTCTGCCCGGGAGTGGTACAGTTGTGTAATGTGGTAGTACTTTTTAATTTGGGGAGGGGTGGAATCTACACCGGCATGCGTGAGGGCTGGACTTGCTTTTACTCCCGGCACTAGTAAGGATTTCTCCTTCCCCATGGACTCCCCAACAATTATAGGACTTCTTGAGCACAGACATGCTGCTTGCAGTGAGGTGGAATCACAATTTGCAATTTAATTTGTATTTTTTCTTGACTAGAGATGATGAACACTTTGTAATACACATTGTGATTTTTATTTCTCCTGAGACTTGTCTTTTCACATCATCAGTATATTTGTTGATAAGCAGTATTGTTTGTTTGTTTCTTTTTGTTTGTTTTATGTGTGTTTAATGTTTGCTGTTATTTATAAAGTCTGGATATTAGCCCCTGTTTGCAAAAGTTTTTCTCTCATTCAGCGGGTCTTCTTTTTGCTGTGCTGATAGTTTTTTTTTTTTTTTTTTACTTGACATAAACTTTAATTTCATGTGTCACATTTGTTTCTTCTTGGGCCTAATTCCTGTACATTTGGAGTTCTGTTATGAAGTATCCTGCCTACTGTTGTGTATGCCTTATGTTTTCTTCTAGTAGTTTCATATTTTAAGTTGAAATCTTTGATCCACTTCAAGTTGATTTTTTTATAAACTTGACTTCATATGCAGGTACATATCCAGTTCTGCCAGCACTGTTTGTTGAACAGGCTGTCATTTTTCCACCATCTGTTTTCACAAACTTTCACAAAATTAGTTTGCACCAATCAACTTTGTTATTTTATTTAAGGGTCCTCTGTTTTTATCATTCTCTACTTATCTGGTTTTATGGCAGTGTCAGGCTGAGGTTTTCAATATAGCTGCATGAAATAAGGAATTATCATACCTTCATCTACTTTTTCTGAGGATTGCTTTGGCTATTTGTTGATTTTGGGCTCCATATAAATCCTTGGATTGTTTCATTTCATTATAGCTTTTGCTGTGTAAAGAATGGCATTACAATTTGATGGTGATTGCACTGCATTTGTAGTTTATCTTTGACAATATAGCCACTTTCATGATGTTATTTCTGCCAATCTGGGTGCATGGGAGTTCTTTCCATCATCTAGTATCTTTGATTTCTTTTCTCACCGTCTTGAAATTTTCAATGTAGAAGTCCTCTCCTTCTTTTTAAAGTTTATTCCTAAGCACTTTTTGTTGAGCTGTAAGGATGAGTCATGTATTTATTCTTTCTCTATGATCTCATTGTTGGTATATATGAATGCAACCGATTTTGTGTATTGATTTGGCATTCCAAAAACTTAACTGAAAGTGTTGATTAGATCTAAATTCTTCTCATAGATTCTATACAATCTTTTAAGTATAAAGTAGTCACAAATACCAATAGTCTGATTTTTTTCTTTCCTACCTTATAATTTCTATATCTTTATGTTATTCAAATAACTAAGACCTTGAGCACTGTAGGGAATAAAAATTTGTGATTGCAACTTTGTCTTATTCTCAAATTTACAAGAAATGTTCACAGGTTTTTCTTGTTTAGCAAAATATTGGGTTTAAAATTGTTTTTGTAGCCTTCATTATTATGATGTATGATCTATCATTCCTAGTTTTTCCAGGGCTTTTATCATGAACTAATTCTATTTTTTTCCAAATTCCTTTCTGATTCAATCACAATATTATATGATTTCCTTCTTTAAAGTTATTTGTCAATGCATTATGTATATAGATTTGTGTTTATAGACCTAATTTTGAAACTCTAGGGTGAAAATCATTTGGTTACAATGCATATTTTCTGGAGTACTTTTGCATTTATGTTTATCACTGAAATTGGTATGCAATAGTCTTTATTTTTTCAGGTTTTTTAAATTACCTATTTTCTTTTGTTTTATAATTTGACTATTAGTATGTGAGTGCAGACACATGTCAGAGCCTGGAACTGGATTTAAGGATGGTTGTTAGTCATCATGTAGGTGCCAGAAACTGAACTGAGGTCCTCCGCACGAGTTGCCAATGCTTTTAATGACTGAGTCATGTCTCCAATCCTCTATCAGGATAATATTGTTCAAAGTTTGGTTCCCAGCACCTGCCGCGCCTGCACGACCCTGGGTCCGAGTCCCTGCGAGGAGCGGCGAGGCTTGATGAAAGAACTCACACACACACCATGGAAGTTGAGAAGAAGAAGCCTTTACTACAAAATGTCTCTTCCTTTTTATACCGTTTCCATACGTCATTATACAATCTAATAATCCTTGAGGAACGCAGAAGACCAGGGACCACTGACCCAGTGGCCAAAAAAGATAACAACCTCTGTCCTACGTGACAGAGCACCCCGTGCCCACCCAGGGACTCAGCACTTCAAGGCATGTTTACTAGGCCACAAAGCAGAGGCAGCACAGACAAGATAGTCTCTGGGAAAGGCGGAAGAATGTTCTGCAATTGCGGTCACAAGTTAATGAACAACTCTTAAGCTTAGCAGAATCAGACACCATGGCGCAGTCATGGAGGGCCCGCATACCATCACATAGCCATGGAGGGGGTTTGTGTTGGGAGGCCTAATTCCCCACAAGCACCCACATCGTGCATCTCACAACTGTCTGTTGCATTATTTCCATGAAATTCTTCTTTTTCTCACCTTTCAAACATGTGTCATACACACAAATACACCCACAAACACATATACATACAGAAACTCTAAGTAAATAAAGAAGTAAAATGCATATTAATTTTAAAAAGTTGAACAGAATTCAGCAATGAAGCCATGTGGTCCTGTGAAAGTTCTAATCACAGCTTCAGTTTCATTTCTTGGCACGGGTCTGTTATGTGACTGTCTAATTTGAGTTCGTATGGGTCTTGTGTTCAATGCCATCATTGCCACAGTTTCACATGTACAAGTTTCCAGTAGCCTGAAAGACTCTGCTTCTCTAAGCTCATGAACCAGTCCTGGCTCTTACAATATTTCTGCCCCCTCTCTGCATTGATCCTTGAGCCATAGGTTAGTGAGGTTCAATACAGGAGTCACCTCCAGGGATACATACTCTCCAGTATCTTATTCTATAAAATTTGGCTATTTTTGATCTTCTATGTTTAGAGCAATATCCTTTTTAAGGAAACTTCACTTTAAGGAAACTGAAGGATTCTTTTGTTTTCTTAATGAAACAAACACATATGCCTTATTGTCTTAAGGAGAATTTAAGAATAGAATATTTATATTTTAAAATATTTGCATTTTTACTTTTATGTGCATGTTTTTCCTTCATGTATGTAAGTTAACCCATTTCATACAATGCCTATGGAGATCAGAAGAGTGCATTAGATTCTCTGGAACTGCAATTACTGCAGGTTGTTAGGTGGCATGTGATTACTGGCACTCAAACGTGGGTCTTCTGAAAGACAGCCTGTGATCTGGACATTTGAGCCTTCTCCCTAGCCCCAAATATTTATACTTTGCATACTTATTTTGTTTTTCTAAGAACCAGCTAATTGTTTGCTTTTGTGAATTAATTTTTTAGTTGTATTTCTTGATTTCTTCCATATTCTTTATTATTTCTTGGTGTTTGGAACTGGCTGATTATTGTATGTATAATACATCTTCACGTGTTAATTACATTGTTTATTGAGTTTTCTATGGTGTTTTAATATGTGGATATACAGACGTAGTCTTCCTTGGATTGCCCTGGTTGAGTCCTAAAGGTTCTGGTAGATTGCATTTCCATGTTCATTGATTATTGGATTAAAAATATTCCTCTCTGGTTTCTTCAGTGACTCGTGGTCATTGAAATGTATATTCAGTCTGCAAGTACATTTGTAGTTTCTGTAGTTTTTCTTGTTATTAATTAATTGTTGTGTATTTATTTTTATTTTATGTATGAGTATTCTTGTCTATATGTATATAAGTGCATCTATGTTGTACAATGTCCATAGATGCTAGAAGAGAGCAACAGATCACCTGATAACAGAGTGAAAAAAAGTAGTGACCTGCCATGTGTATGCTAATAACCAAACCTAGGTCCTCTGGAAAAGATAACAGTATTCTTATCGACTGAGCCAACTCTCCATTCTAATATTTATTTGCTATTTTAAATTTACATATATAGTCTTTCATGCATGTGTACTATGTGGTTTGGTGCCTGTGGGGGACAGAAGAGGGTGGTGGGTTGGATTTCCTAGAAATAGAGTTATAAATGGTTGTTAGTCACCATGTGGGTGCAGTGACCCAAACCTGGGTCTTTTTAAAGAGAAGCCAGTGCTCTTAAACCCTGAAGCTTCTCTCTAGCCCTATCTAGTTATGATTTATCCTTTCATTGGACTGTGTCCTAATAAGAAACAGAGAATTAATTCATTTATTTTATATTTGTTAAGGTTTATCTACTGGCCTAGCATCTTAAAAATAGTGGAGAAGGCTACATATGCTAGAGCGAAGAATGTATTCTCTATAGTTTGGGAGGAATTTATCTGTTGTGCCTATTTGAGTGGTGATGCAATTTTGCTCTGAGATTTATTTATTTATTTTTAGTTTGGAAGAATTATCTAAATATGAAAATGGGACACAGAATTATCCCACTATTGTTGTGTGAGCACCTATGTGATCCTTTTGCCTGTAATTGCTTACTTTATGAATTTGGGGGATCCAATATTTGGTTCATAAATATTTACAGTTATTATATATAAGAAAGATTTTTCCTTTACTAATATGCACTGCCCTTCTTTATCTCATCTGATTAGTTTTGATTGAGGTCTATTTTTTCAGAATATCTGTGCTAGATTGTTTATGGCTTTGGCTTGTTTGGGAGTTTGTTTTCTGGCTTTTGATATTTAGTTTGTGAACACCTTTGCTAAATATCCAGATATATTTTTTTGAGGAACAGAAAATTGATTGTTCATGCCCCTACTGCCCCAGTGGGCATTTCTTACCAGTAAAGTTATTATTGTAGCTCACTGGATTTACAGCTGAGCAAAGTTGTTTCTTATTTTAGTCCTCCAGTATCAGGTATATCATCTTTAAAATTATATGGAAACTTATTACTGTATAAATGTCTTAATCTTTTACAATATAAAAGAGTTTAAATCCAGTTATCCTCTGAAGGGTTAGAGATAATGCCCATACCAGAAACCACAGATAGAAAAAGATAATTCACAAACCAGGTATTGATTCATTCTTTTATAGTCTTTGTTCATATAAGGCCTATGGACAGTCAACCAGTACTGGCTATTGTCACAGCTATATCTCACTCACCAGAAGTTGATGCTAAAATCCTGTTGATGAAGTTGCTGCTTACATGAGTTATAGCACATCAAGGAGAATCAAGCAGCACTGACTTCAGGTTGCATCACGGCTATCATATTTTCATAGAGGTACATGTTTTAGTTCTTAAAATGTCTGGTAAAATTCTGTGCTGTGATGAATCTCTCTGTTTCTGGAATTCTTTGCATGGTTATCTTTTTTGTATGTGTTATGGCTATTTCATTCTCCTGTTTAACTTTTATGTAGTACAACTTAAGAAATTCATTTATTTCTTTAAAATTTTCTAAATTGATGAAATATGTTTTTGAAATATGGTCTTATGATTCTTCTGGATTTCATTGGTGTCTATTGTAATGTCTCATTTTTCATCCTTAATTTTAATAATTTGTATCTTCTCTCTGTTTCTTTTTATTATTTTGGTTTAAGGCCTGTCAAGTACATTTATCTTTTCAAAGAATCAAGAGATGATATTTACTACTGTTTCTTTACTCTATGTTTTGACATCTCAAACATGATATTTTGTAAATATTTTGTATACTCCATGGTGTTCCATAATAGATGTCTTGGTTTTTGCTTTCTTTAACTCTTAAATGATTACTCTTATGATCAAGCACATTTTTGTACAAATTGACCTATTTAATATGCATAATTTTTCTTTGAATTTTAAATGTATGCCTTTATTAGAATTTTATCAATGTTTCTTTGGAAAATTGATTATTCATACACAGAAATACCCTACTGTATTTCAAGAAAAATAATACATACCATAATGAGTGAGGAATCATTTCTAAAATTAAAGCATACATATTGATAAGCAAGTTTTCCTTATAGTATTTTTTTTTACTTTGTGGTAACAAATAATTTATTATAGTGTCTTAATGTTCCTCAGTCCTAGTACGATGATTCTCTTCAAATTTGATTATTTGAAAATGTTTGTTTTCCCTCTATGTGATCTATAAGGGCAACATAATGTCTGGATATATATTTTAAATATATTTTGATTGAAGTTTTGTGGATTTCATCCAGTTCATCTCAATCATATGTAAAGCCTCTCTTCTATCTGTACCCAGCCCACAAGACTTCATGAATTTTATTATATATGTTACGATCTATTGAGTCAAGTTTGTGTACCAAGTTGTCCTTCTTTGTGAGTTCCACTGAGACTTTTCAGTATATACAGCTTCACTCCCTTAGAGAATATGAATTTTCCCTCACCCAGCAGAGATCAGCTGCCAATTGTTTCCTGCCTAAGTTGTGCTCCGCTGCCCATTTCCCTAGTCCTATGTTTTCTTTTTTTCTGATTGAGTTTACATGAGTCATGTGAATGCTTTCACTCCATATTAGCAAGTTCCCAAGAGTCTGTCAGATGATCTTTCCTTATGGTCTAACACTTCCTCCCCTGACTCTTACAATCTTTCTTCCCCATTTTATTAGATGGTCCCCGAGCTCTGGATGGGTGCAGTTTAATATAGGAGCTGTCCAGCAAAACACAATCTGCTGGGTTTCGTTATCTACAGTTTGGCCAATTGTGGTCTCTTGTGTTCCTCAACCTCTGAACAGGAAGTTTTGTTAATGAAAGGGAAGAGATGCATTAGTGTTCTCTCTACCTCTTGTTGTACTATGTTCCATGAACATTAGGTGTACAGGTTCCAATCATATGTATGCTACATAGGTTTGGGCATCTCCCAGAAATATGTTCTTTGTGAGTGTTCTGTTGTGAAACTCTGGAATAGTCTCCATCTGTTGCAAGAAGCTCCTTTGATGAATGGTTACTGGCATACTTGTGTGTAAGTAGAAATATCCATATTCAGCATACAGTAAGAAAGTATGACTGTTTAGGGATGTGATAGATTTCAGGAGACATCATACATCTTAGAGAAAATGCTCTCATTCACATTCTTAGACCAGTGTGTCTACGTATATTTGAATTAATAAATTTCTACTGCTTCTATTATAAGGCATTCTTTTTCTCAAATATGTTAATTTTTATTCATATACAAGAGCTTAATATCTATTTTTTTCTTGTCAACCTCTATATTATTTAAGGGCACTTAATTTTAATTTCCCAAACATATAAGTCATTTTAAGGCTTCTTATTGATTTACAACTTTACTGCATTATTGTAATTATTTTTCACATTATAATTTACAAGAAACTGAATATCTTGCAATAGACTATGCTTAATTTACTATGTTATGAGTATTTGTTAAAGTGTGTAAATGTTTCATTGTTGATTAGTTAATTATAATACCAAATGATATTCTCTTTCTATACTTGAGTTTTCTCAATTTCTTATTTATGGTATTGGTTTTCAGGTCTTCCTAAACAACAAAAAAAATCTACCCGCAGAATGCTGAAGTACCCCAGTGCTAATTAGTCTGCAGAGCAGTCAATCAAAAAAGAACCAAAGAACTAAATTTCTCATGAATTTCCATGGAAATTTCCCTGGACAAAAATGCAGGGGAACTCTTCAAGGCATTTCTACAGGCTACCATTTCCTGGGAAGTTGTAGAAAGATTGTGAAACAAAAGTGAGAAATTTAAATAAGGTGTGAATAACAAAAAGAAAGAAAGAAAGAAAGAAAGAAACAAACAAACAAAAGCTTTCCTTCCAATAGCAGAGGAAATAAACTATGAAGAGAAAACCTAGAGAATTAGAGAAAACACAGGTTTATGTGATAGAGACTTAGCATTCAAAAGAACAAGAATTTTAAAACTTAATTTAAGAAGTTATCAAATACGGGCAATATGTCAACAGCACATTCCTAGAATGATTAAATGCAAATGTGTCACAAATGTTTGAAAAAATGCTTCATATTATTATCCATAAGGAAAATATAATCCAAAACTCCAATAAGACACCAACTTACCCCTTTTAGAAATCTGTAACAAAGCAATTGGCAAGTAAAGTCTTATAAACCATATCTTTCTAGTGTATTTTTAAGAGCATGTTGAGTGAAACTAACATACCAAGGGGGTGAGTTCATGCCTATTAAATTGACACCCATGATCATAATAGGCAAGTTATTAAACCAGTACAAATGGCATTCCACAGGTGCACAAAGGGTGCACACACAAATACATACAAGCATGCATTTATACATACAAACACACACATACATACACATGCACACTGCTCACCCACAAAATAAAGTGAATTATTGCTGTTTCAACAAAATTGTTAGATGTAGAAGTGGATGGAGGTCACTAAGTGTCATGGAATATATCAAAAACAGAAACACAAGTAACCCACACATAAACATATTTATTTCAGTGCATTTCCTTTTATTTGTAACTATTGCTATGTAATTAATTGTGATTCTGTTTTGCCAAGAGGACATGTACATAACTCAAATTATTAGATTCTTCTTACATAAGGCATATGTTCATAAAACTTTTGAAATCTCATCAGATTTTAGGGTACATTTACGTCGATGTTTTATCATCCCCCATAACTTCACAATCTTAGCATATTCATTAAAATGTCATTTAAATTTTCCGTGTTAACATAATTTTAATATATTCTCTTAAGGAAAAGAGCCCCTTAATACTTGTCTGGGTTAGTGGTTAATTGCTTCTCTTTTTCACAAATGGAATTATGTATCCATTTACTTTTATCTCCTTCTAAAACAGTAAATTTTTTCAGCATGGTTTAAGCAAAAACAGAAGTGCTTGCATGAAAACTATCACTAATAAATGAAAAATAATTTTCTACAAACCTTCATGCCCTTAATTGGAGGCAAATAATGAGTCAATTACTATGATGGAATTTTGTTGAAAGGACACAGTTTGATTTCAAGGCTGCCGTGGTGGAGAGTGTGTATATTTAACTCGCATGTAGTACACCATTTCCAAAGCTCCGCTTTCCTATCTAAGAGATTCATTGATTTCTGGTAAGATGCAGAAGAGAATAAGTATTATGTAATATTCTTTGGGGATTTCTTTTCATTTTTTGCTAAAATGTAATTAAAGTAACCAGTAACTATATATTGCACTGTTAATAACTTGTATCTCTTCAATAATTTTCAAGTTTTGATTATATATATGTATATATATATATAAATTTTGAAGAAAATTATCAAATTATTTTCAAAATAAAGTGCTAGAAAAATTATATTCAGTATAAAAATCTCTGAATTTTAATGACAAGAACTATCTTATATTGCTTCATTAGGAATATTTTCAAAAAAATTAGGGAGAGTTACTTAAATTTCTGAATTTCTTCATGAAATGTCTGAATCCTTCTAAGATTAATAGAACAATAACTATATAAAAGATATTCAGTGACCCTAATTAGTGGAAACCTTACTTTTATTACATAGATCTATAGTTAATCCACATTTCAAAATTAACTGCAGAGACTAAATTAGATTTGTCTGGTGGTCACTGGGATTAAGACTGCTACCTGCTATATGAGAGCTCAATGACTTGCAACTTCAGAAATGTGAGATGATCACAAATCTGAGCGATTTCTTATATAACATATTCACATGTATAAACTGTCTTTTAACCAGTAGAGCCTGGTATATAAAGTGAATGTTGATTGAATTGGCAGATTGTGAATATAATACTATAAACATCTGACACCTGAATACTGTTTTCTATCTGTGGTCTTACTGATACTGTATTCTAAGTAAAGAACTTCAATTAGGAAAGTGTTCAGTATTTATAATGTCATTTTCCATCACTCGAAAACCTGGAGAAGAAATACAATAAGTGAGAAAAGTGAATTTTTAATTTAACTTAAGTTTGTGTAGTTTGAGTATAATTAACATTACATGGTCAGTAGGTACCATCTCAATAATGACTATGGTCTCTAGAATTTGGATGATTGCTGCATTCCTTTTGGCTCTTCAAAAGTTCTATAGACTACAGTTATGGTGGTTCAAATGAGAAATGCCCAGCATAGGATCAAGTATTTGAATACTGATGGATAGTTCATGGAACGTTTTGAGGTGGAGACTTGCTGTTGGAAATGTGCCACTAAGGGGTGTGTTTTGAGTGCTCACACACTTGTTCCACTTTTTCTGTGTTCTCTCCTTTATATGCTTGTTTCTCAATACGTGAACATTCAGTTTTCAGCTCCTACAGCAATGCCTGATGAAATCTACCTCTGCAACTGTAAGCCAAAATAAATTTGTTCTTCCATAAGTTGACTTAGGCACATGGTATTTTATCACAACAAAAATAATGGTAACTCTTTAGAACTTGGAATCAGAACCTGTTCTGTTACTGTGAAGAATCTGACTATGCTGGTTTTAATGTGAAAGGTTGGAACTGTACATTAGAAAAGTGACTGAATAATGGAAACAGAACTTAACAAATCATCCTAGTAGAGATCTAGAAGAAATTAGTGTTGAGAGTATTGTAGAAATATGCAGAGCTGGCTCTAAATGATTCAGAAGGGAGCAAGACCTCTAACAGTCATTAGTATAGAGGCCACTTGGGTGACATCTTTTAAACGATCTGGATGCCTTCTGTCCATCTCTTAAGAACTTGTACAGGGCTACACGAAAAAGCAAACGATTTTTTTTTCAGAAAATTTTTCTGGATAGCATAATATTGTATCTGTGACATGGTTGTTAATGAGAATTTTTATACAAGTCTACAACAAGAAAGTGTAAGCAAGGAAGAAATAAATACAAAATGTACAGTTTGGAGAAGAAAGGAGCATAAGAACGCTTAGTGTTGCAACCAAGCATGTACTGAAAGAGAAAGAGAGATTTCAATTATTAAGAGATTAGTACCTGGGGTAACATGAAATCTTAAAGTGGTTTTAGTTTGAATTTCCCTAATTACTAAGGATGCTGAACACTTTCTGAGATTTTTCTTAGTTATTTTAATTTCTTTGTTCGAGAACTCTCTGTTCAGGTACTTAGCCAATCTTTTTATTGGGTCACTTAAGACTTGGTTATTTGCTTTTTGAGTTCTGTGTTTATTCTGAATATTAACCATTTTGGATGAGCAGCTGGTGAATGTTGTCTCCCTTTTATTCAGTTGGTCTCTTCTTTGCTTCCTTCTTGTTTACTTTGCTGTACAGTTTTTTTTTTGTTTTTGTTTGTTTGTTTGTTTGTTTTTAGTTTAATGAGGTCCAATGTGAGTGGCTTACCTTAATTCCTTAGCAACTGATTTGGATAGAGAAAATATACCTGTATCTTTCAGGATACAACCTATGCTTTCTTCTTACAGTTTTAGAATTTCAAATCTCATATCAAGGTCTTTGATGAATTTAGAGCAGACTTTTGTACATGGTGAAAGATAAGGATCCAATTCCGCTCTTCTACAACTAGAGATCCAGTTTTTCAGTACCATTTGTAGAAGATGGTGTTTCTACTGTAGTGTGTTCTTGGTGCATTTGTCAAATATCAGGTGGCTGAAGCTACATGCACTCATGTTTTGGTCAGATATATGATAAGAAATAGGATCCTATGCACGATGCACAAGGAGAAAATTAATCAATAGTCGAACCCTTACTTTAAAACCTAATCATAACAATGACCAGCATACAATATACCTAAATCCCTCTCAATGGGAGGGAACTCATGTGTGTCACTGTAAACAGCCAAATACACATGGATGGACAAGTCAGAGATCCCAGGTGAAACCCCAATTCTGTTGTATCCCTGGACAAATGTAATTTCATACTGTATGCTAAATATGAATACTTACAGCTAAAAACAAGTATATGATTCACCACTCATCAAAGACGTTTGTTTTTGCATCAGATAGACAAGTACAGACTTCTACAACTATTCACAGGCAAAGAATAAATATCTGAAAGATGTCCAGCCCTAAGTGACACATATACAGTGGAACTTCTAGACCTAAAGCTCACAGAACATAGAGGAAACAGGGTGCAGAGAATTCTAGTGCGTCTCTCAATTCTGACTAGTGAAACTTTCTCAGACAATAGAGGGAAATACACAGAGAAGTCCACAACTGACCAAAGTGTAGATAGTACGAGACTGCAGACAGTGTGCTTCTGGGTAGAACGCCTATATTAAACCTCACCCACCTATGGCTCAGGGACAATTGAGGAACATGGGACAGAAAGATTGTAAAAGCCAGGGATACAAAAAGATCATAAGGAAACAGAGTCTTCAGGCCTCAGGGAACTTGTTCTTAGGAACTTACAGCATTGGCAACAGTATGCACAGGACCCATGCAAACTCAAATAGACAGAAATTCAAGATAGAAAAGAGTAAATGAACAAGAAGCCTCAGCTTCAGCCAAAAGACTATGGGTAGTGGATTACTGTGGGTTCATGGAACCTTGATCTCCTTTAAGAGGCTCTAGAGAAGTTGATTAGACTCCAGTGAATGAACTTGTATCAAGGGACATCTGGGTAGGCGAACTTGACTAGATAGGCCTTAGCATATGTAACAGAATACATGCATGAAATCCAGTGGGGATACTATTGGCACTTGTGGGTTGGGGACAGGTATAATTGTGATTAAGACATATTGTATGAGATGGAAAAAAAATCAATAAAATACACCTCTAGAGAAAAAAAGGAATTATATCCACACAAGGCTCTTTCCTTACACTTCATGTAAGTTTCTCAGTAAAACCACTTTACAATGAAAAGTCAGTATATGTAGTGTTAGACATTTCTGTGGTGCATGGTCAAGAGAGTAGAGTGTCTTCCCACAAATTCTCATCTGTTACTTATGTGTATTCCCACAACAATCTCAGAAAATAAATATTTAATAAGTTGAGGGACTATAGTAATTTATGCCTTCTTTACTGTGATATATTTTACTTTCTTGTTTGTACTGTCTTTAGAATGTAATCAAAGAAACTTTCTTTGAATGCAATTCTATTCTATTTGAATTTATGGAAAACAATTTTGACTGAAGTTTGTACAAAAGAAAGTAGACAAAAGCCACTATGAATGAATAAAGATCTAAAACAGTGATTATAGAGAATTTTAGGATTCACATATGTTGTTTTAGTCACTATTGAATGGTTAAAATATTTTAACTATTTTTTTATTAAGGTGAACACAAATTATAGAAAACTAGCAGATTTTCTCAGTTAGCAAATGCATCTTGTATAAACTATAACAGTGGTTAAATCACATTGTGTATATATGTGTGTGCATTTTGTGCATTCATGTTTTCTAATCCTAATATTATTTGGATTATGTAGAATTTATAACAAGTTGTCTATTTTTAAATTAATGTGTATTGAGGATTGATAAGGAGTAGATACTGCTCTTCTGGAGGACAGTTACTAACACAGCTTGGGTAGGTTGCAAATACTTGTAACTCCAGCTCCAAGGGATTCAGCATTCTCTTCTGAACTCTACAGAAACCTACTCTTATATGTATAGTCTCACAGATACACATACATACATACTCATAGAGAGATAGAGAGACCAAGGGAGAGACAGAGAGATAGAAAGACGAGAGAGAGAGAGAATGCAAGTTGTACAAAGCAAATATTCAAAACTCGTACATGTGTCTGGCATGTTAGCCCAGAAGTAGAAGACTTGCCTAGCCTGTGCAAGGCCAAAAAATGATGGTATACCATATAAGGAACAAAAATTAACACTCATTTTAATTCACTGTATCTTTGTAATGTGCGCTTCATTTGCTGACATTCATTTGTCACAGGTAGAAAATCCCATAGGACAAATAATTATGTGTGCTTTTAATTAAAGGGCATGTTAGATTTAGATTTCTCCTTTTAGTTTAGCTTTGTTTTTTGTATATTTTTTTAAAGAAAAAAAAGTAATACAGAGTGATTAATCAAAAGATATGTCTAAGAAAAGAAAATTTTCCATGAAGTCATGTTTGTACAGAAATGTAAATTCATTAGTCACCTCCCTACCAACTCTCTGTGCAAGTATTTAAGGAAAATACTATTACTCCAGTAAGAGCACGCTTTCCTACTCCACTCTTAAAGGAAACACTGGTCCTGGCTCCATGATTTAAAGTTTCAAATGAAGATTCATATTTACATACTTGAGTGTAATGCTGGATCCCAGCTTCTCTAAATAAAATATAACTATTTCCTCAGCTAACAAATCCAAGTAGTCTCATTTTAATATTCTATACACCTTTACAGCATTCATATATAGAGTTATATTTATTTTATTTTATACTAGTAAATAATAAGCAGAATAATAAAATAATGCTTATTCATTAAAACTTATTACTGTCTTATTAAGATACGTAGTAAAGTAACTGATGAGAACAGGAGAAAGAAGCTGGCTTACAGTTTACCATGCGAGAGATAATAACAAGCATCTCTGCTTTTTGTTCTTGAAAACCAGTTCAGTCATACATAGAAGCCAGAAATGTTCTTGGTTCTTTTTAGAAGTTCTGTCTTGGTCAGAGACCAGAAATACCAAACTGTTAGGGGCACTGGTTCATGTTGTTTTCATTTTTTAAATAGTTTCTCTTCCATTATATTGAAATTTTAGTAAGCACAACTAACTGAAACTTGTGATTAAATACTTCATTGCTCCTGGAAAATGTGTCCAAAGATCCATTCCAAACACCTGGATGGAGAGGCTCATGAACACTTAGTGGGTGGAATAGTAAAATGACCCTGTCACACAGGCTCCATGATTCTACCCATTAGATAGAATCTAGATAGGAACCCTTGATTGCAAGTTTTCCCTCGGATCTGCCTTGACAGTAGTGGAGTTCTTCTTGTTTCAATTCTTTTAAGCTCTCACCTATAATAAAACTTCTTGCAGAAATTCATCCTTCTTTTGTATGTGAAATTCATTCTTCAGGTTCCTGAGACAAAAGACCAGGAAGTCACTGACCTATGTGGCTTTAATGACTGTCAATTTTCTGGAATCGTAACTCTGAGCTGAGAGAATATCCATGCATTCAAATACTCCCGACTTTCTCCCTATACTAGTAGCGCTTAATTATTTATTTCTTAGATAACTACAGTAAAGTATATGCTGACGCTTTATCACTAAACATATTTGAATATTTCAACATCAGTAAGAATTCTTATCAGGATAACAATATAATTTACTATATATAAATAGTAATAAATCAGTGCTGCTTTATTATATAAAGATTTCTAATCAGTACCAAAGCGAAATGTTACTATATTATTAAACTCACACCCAATGTAAAAATACATGGAACCTTTAATTGAAAAGAGAATTTAAAATAAGTTTATTAAAAAAAGGCTGTGAGTACCAAAAGCACAGTAGGGTTATTGTTTGTTGTTCTATCTAACATTTGGTGTCACTAGGCAAAAATCCCTTTTCCTCTTCAACAAGGGAATTGGTTGCAGATGCACACTAACACTGTATGGGGAGCAATCAGCAAATATAGTCATATAAATAGTGAATCAAAGCTCTTTAAAAAGTGGCTGATTTTTTATAGGCAAACCCCAGAAGAGATGAGTTTGTTTCCACAGGAAACGATCCCATTGAAAATTATCTCTCACAAGTTTCCTAAAAATATAAATATTATGGCAAAGTGTCCACAGAGCAGCAGGTTGGACCATTTGAAGAGCAATAGCAGGAAATGGAATGCAGCTTCCTGAAAGATTTAAATCGAATTATATTTTAAATGTTAGCAGTGAATTCCAGCACTAGTCAGGGCAGTGTTCTGAATTATACTACTGACTTTCAGAAGGTGGCTACAAAGGATGCAGGTGTGAATGTGTGCCCATGTGATTATCCATAGGTATGCAGCTGTATAATGTCTTTAGAAAAATGATGTGTGAAGCATTCAGTCTTCAAGGGAATAGAAACAAATACCCTGAAGGCAACAGCAGAAGAAAGTGTAGTATTGCCAGAAAACAACACACTCTGAGGGAAAAGTAAAGAGATAGAACTGAGCTCTGTCAAAGTAACTGTGATTCAGAAGAAAACACGGGAAGAAATGGAACCAATGAGAAGTAAGCAAAACATGTGAGAGCTCTTATCAAGGTCTCTTTGCCTTATGTAGAAACATGCATCCAAAAGACAGAAAATAAAAAAGAGCATAACATTTCACACTCAGGCTCCAGGAGGCTAAGGATTTAAGCAATGTTCAATTATCTAAATTATGAGTAATAATGAAAATAATTTTAATCCAAAACCTAAAAACTCACACAGAAATACTATTACAAATTATAGAAAAAGAATTACCACAAGTACCATGGAAAAGAAGAGAATCTTGAAAAGTATTTTCTTTATTATTTTATGTGTATGTGTGTAAGTGCACCCATGTTGTGAAATATTCATTGAGATCAGAAGAGGGTGTCTTGTCTCTTAGAATTGGGGTATAGAAGATTGTTAGCTGCTATGTGGATACTAAGAAATGATCCTGCTCTCTTCAAGAGCAGCCAGTGCTCTTAACCATTGAGATACCTCTCCAGAACAAGAAGAGAATTTTTTTCAGTCTCTAAAACCTTCCAGATTTTCACATGACTAAATTATGAGCATTCTAAATGCTAGAGTTAGGAACAGAAATGGATTAAAAACTAAACATTCACCTAGTAATTATATTTCCTTCACCAAAGCTTCTGTAATGTTAAAATAAAAATTTTGATTAAATAAGAATAAAAAATACCCCCAAACAAACAAAATATAAATAAAGTATCAAAAAAATCACAATACCACTATCACATAGTAAACCTGAGTAGGAGTGCTTCTTTTTTTTATTTTATTTTAATTTTTATTGAGCTTTTAAACATTTCCTACAAAAGTTTTTAATCAAATTTAGATCTCCAACCCCATTCTTGCCGTCATCCCCCATTTGACCTCCTGTAGTGAAACATTTTAATTTCCTGAGAGATTTTCACATTGTTTTCCATTGTAGTTGCACAAATTTGCATTCCTTACAGCAGTGAATGAATGTTCATCTTTCATGACATTCTCCCCATTCATGATCTCCTCTTAGGTGACCTTTCCACCTCAGGCACAGAGTGCAAGGACCGTGGTACAGATTTATTTCCAACTCCTTCTTACTGGGCAGTTATAGTGCTCCTTGGCTGCACAAACGGCCTGAACCAGAGAACAAAGGTACACAAGACACTGACTGGCCATTGTCCGACCTTGGGCATTACAGACCTCTGGGCTTCCAGACTGTAATGTGACTAAACTCTGATTGCAATCTATATTTTCTCTGAATTGTGGTATAGCCCCCACTTTGGGCTAATACATTTCTAATTTGTCACAAAACAGTAGTTTTAGATGTTGATATTGAATCTTGAAAGATATTTATTTCATGAAATTATATTCTGATTCTGTTATGGCATCCCATTCTTTTTTATTTTCTTACAGGATCTTTTACGAAATCAATTAAAATATACCCTATGAAACCATACAATTTTATGTAACTGAAAATATTTATAGTAAATTCACACTATTGGCAAGATAATTTTATTTACAAACATGAGTTGACATCCATACAAGATAAATAATTCGATATATATTTCAGTATATTTTCCATGTCTTTTAGCCATTATATTTCACTTACAGAGCATGTTATCACTCCATTATCATAAATTTATGGTTTGTTTTGCCACTGTTTCTATGAATTTTGTTATTTTAATTTGATACTTCAAGCACAGTGTTTCTGCTATGCATGTGTGTTTCTTGAATTCATGTTTATCATCTTCATTTTTAAGCATATATTTCTTTATTAAGTAAAAATAACTAAGCAACATGATTTATATTTCCCTATATTTCAATGTTTATATTTTAAGGAAGTTTCATCCATTTAAAATATATTTATGTATAATGTATTATGTTGTTATTTTATTGAACCACTTAAAACAAAATAAGTATGTTAGTAAGTAATAATGTATACATATTTATACATACACAAAGATTATCAGTACCACATCTCATTCTTTCATATCTTAGAAAGTTATGTATACACATACTTGTGTGTTTGCATGTGTTTGTAAGCCAACTATTTTGACAGATAAACAAATACAAAAAAAATAGGGTCTGTGTTATTAAGACTCCATTTTTAAAAGATGATATTTTTTTACATCTCCTTTTTAAGGATTTCTTATTTTATATGGTACCTCCACATATGTGTGTTAACCATCCTCAGTCTTTATGTCTGTGGAGGCCAGAAGAGAGTGTTGGTTCCCAGGAAATATAATTACAAATAGTTGTGAGCCAACTGAAGTGTGTGCTGTAAACTAGACTCAGGTCCTCTATAAGAATAGTGAGCCTCTCATAGAACTCCTAACGCCAATTTCATGCAATTAAAGTGAAAATGTAATCCAAAATGATTCAAAAGCCATGAAAAATCTAAGATATTAAAGTGAAAAAAATTAAAATTGCATCAAAACTATCCAATACATAAAAATAAGCTATTTGATTCCCTTTGTAATTTGCCAGTCCACGTTTTCTACCTGTATGCTGGGATGGTGGTAAGTACCTTTTATCCCAGCCTCTGAGAGCCAGAAGTGGGCAAATTTCTGTGAGATCAAGGCCAGCCTGGTCCACATTCTGATATCCAGGTGGGTGTGAACTAGGTAGAAGCTTTAAAAAGTGCTCTATTTACGTGTCCTTTCTCATAGTAGTATTATGATCTTCATTGGTTTATTATTTGTATTTAGGGATAAACCTATAAAGACATTAAAGACCTCTACATGAAAATCTGAAATCTTTAAAGAAAGAGACAGAAGAAGATACTAGGTGAGGGAACGACCTGCCATGCTCATGGGTTGGTAAAATTAATGTTGTGAAAATGAACGTCTTACCAAAAGCTGTCTATAGATTCAATGCAATCACAATCAAAATACTTGCTACATTCTTCACAGAGCTAGAAAAAATGATCATAAAAATCATATGGAATCACAAAATATCCTGGATAGTCAAAGCAATCTTGGGCAAATAGAACAATGTTGTGAGAATCATCATACCAGATCTCAAACAATAATAAAGCTCTTTTAGTCACCTGATATCTGACAGAGGTTCCAAAAACACACAATGGGAGAAAGACTGCATCTTCAACAAATGGTGTCGACAAAACTGAAACTCCTCTTTTAGATGAATGAAACTTGAGCCTTATCTCTCACCCTGCAAAATGTCAACTCTAAATGGATCAAAGCCCTCAATATAAACCCAAAACTTTAATACTTCTAGGAGAAAAGATAGACAGTACCTTGGTGACAGTACCTCCAAGATATAGGCTTAGGAAAGGACTTTCTAAATCAAACATTAGCTGCTTAGGTAGTAAGGTTAACAATAAATGACTGGCACCTTAAGTAAGCTGAAAAACTTCTGTGCAACAAAAGAAACTACCAAATAAATGAAGAGGAATTACACTGAGTGAGAGAAATCTTTACCAAGTACACATCCAACAGAGGATTAATATCTATAAGACGTAATGAACAAAAACAAAAACAAAAAAACCCCACAAACAAACATGAAAATAAATAACCTAATAAAAAGAAGGGCTATATGCCTGAACAGAGTTCTCAAAAAAATAAAAATACCTAAGAAACATGGAAAAAAGTGCTTACATACCCTTAGAAATTAGAGAAATGCAGATAAAAGTTGCTTCTCACCCCAAGTCATATTGGCTAAGATGAAGTGAGCAAATGACCCCAAATTCAGGCGGGGAAGTGGAGAAAGGGGACCCCCTCATTCACCGGTGGTAAGAATGCAAGCTCACGCAACCACTATGGAACAAGTGTGAAGAACTCTGCAAAAACTAAAAATGGATCCACCATATGATCCAGCTCTACCAGTCCTTGGCATTTTCCATTAGGACTCATCCTCTTGTAGTGGTATCTGTTCATTCATGTTTATTGCTGCTCTCTTCACAAGAGTTAAGAAATGGAAACAATCTAAATGTCCCTCAAAAGATGAAGAGATAATGAAAATTTGGCACATTTCCACAATGGAGCTATGTGCAGCAGAAAGAAAACATGAAATTATGAAATTTACAGGTAAATGGATGGAACAAGAGAATGTTATACTAAGTGAAGTAACACAAACACACAAAATAAGTGACATGACCTCCTTCATTTGCAGCCCCGATCCCTTATATGTGAACATAAATCCTGATGTAACACCGGGAGCCAGGAAAATGGAAAGGAACCATGGAGGTAAAGAAAAGAAAGACACCGGAAAAAAGTGAAGAGTAGGGGACAGATATTATCAAGGGAGGCGGGGGAAAGTGAGAGTGTCCACCTGGGAGGCAAGGAGAGAAGCACATGCAGGCGGCCACAGGGCCACGGTGGGGGAGAAGGAATGGTGGGATTTAGGTATTTGGGAGGGAAGGTGAGAAAATGAGGGTGTCTGGACTCGGAGCGAGGAGGGAGGTTGGATGTGGGGGATGGAGATGAATGAATCTTGGGGAGTTAGGGAAGCCAGAAGGAAAGTGTTGCCTCTGAAACCTTCTGAGAAATGCACAGTGTCTGAACATTAGTGCATAAGTATACTTGGGGGTTGGATGGCAGTGTCAGACAGAAAATATCACCTTTTAGGTGGCTGGTCAGAGTGGTCTATGACCCTTGGTTATGTCTCAGAACTGGAAGCTAAGACTCTACTGCTTAAGACAGAACATGGAGCAGTGAAGTAGGAAATGATCTGGAACCCATTTTACTGATGTTTAATTTTCATAATTCTAGAGGATACTAGGCAAGGTGCTTAGGGAGAAAATGAAGCAATGGTCCAACCTAGCCCTAAAGCCTAATAACTATAATGACCGGCACAGCAAACTATCTCTAACTGATGCATTAGTGTCACTATTAACTGGGGTGTGGGGAGAATAGAGAGCTATCTGATTCCACTTAATCCCCTCTTAGTGGGAGTAATCTCATGGGTGGTAGAGAAAACACAGCCAATTACACATGGCTGAAGAGATGATAGACCTACAGAAAACACTATCTGTCAAATCTCTAGAAAAATGAAATTTCTTATCATATGTTAAATATGGATCCTTATATTTACAGTCAGCCATACAGTACACCATTCATCAAAGAAGTGTCTTATTGCAACAGATGTAGGCCAGTGCAAAAATCCCAGAGCTGGTCAGACACAGAAAATATTCATCTGTGAGATTCCCATTCCTAGGTGACATAACTACATTTGAACCACTGCAACATAAGGCTCATAATGGAATGGGGCTTAAAGAGAAAAGTAGTGTATCCCTAAACTCTCACCAGTGATGCTTCTTTATATAACAGAAGGCCATAACTGGTCAACTTTTAAAGAATGGAAGAATATAGAGTGTGTGTCCTGGATGGGACTCCTGATTCAACTCTCATACCCATGACACAGGGAACTTTGTGGAAATGGTGGTTGAAAGACTGTAAGAGCCAAGTTCGGTTCATGCACAAGGGAGGCAGAGACGTTCAGGTCATCACTTGGAACTTGCACATGTGAACTTGGGTCAATGGTGGTGTGGAGCACAGGGACCCATGCCAACTCAATCAGACGAGGATCCAGACTGGAGTAATAGAAATGGGTGGCAGGCCACTCCTTGTCACTGTTAGAGACGGATTCACTGTTAGAGACTGATTAATATTGGGAGAAAAAAGTGGGCCTTACTTGCTATCTCTAGATAGGCTGACTAGACTCCAGTGGATTTATTTGCACTGAAGGACATCTGAATTCAAATGTTTGACTGTATAGACTCAACATGTATGGAGGCATACATAAGGTCTGATGGCTGTGTGGCAGACATGGATGGGGGAGGGAGACCTAAATTTGATGAAGAACTCTTGTATGAAATGTACAGAAGCACAATAAAAGTTAAATATATATATATTTCACTCTACTTTTTTTTACACCTCTACATTGAACTTACCATCATGGGTTTAAATGATCCTTCTAACCTAGCCTTTGAGGCATCTGGCACATCAACATAAACAATGACACCTGATTATTTTTCAAACATATAATCAAAAGCATGAGCATTTTGTGCAATAAATGAAGACAATAAAGTATGTAGTAATGTTAATATAAGACAGTTAAGAAGCACTGACAATTATCTGTATAATAATTTTAGTTTTTATTTCAGTCAACAAAATAATTGTTACCCTGATTTAATCTTGTGGTGGAAATCTTAGTTACACTACAAATCTGACATTATTGGGTTTTTCCTTCTTCTACTGAATTCTGGGTATTTAATTGTTTTCAGTCTTGTAATCCAATGTGGTAATTATCAATAATTTAATATTGAAAATGAAGACTCCACATTGGAATAATTAATACAGAATATAAATATAAGTAAGTAGACCATTGCAGGGAACACACTACTGCTTTGCTAAATACCCATGACATAAATTTACCTTCTAAATATTCAGGTTTTTACCCATAGATTAATGCTTCTTGTAGCCTTCAACAGAGAAGCTTCATAATTCAGAAAGTGGTGGTAATGTAGAAACTCATAACTGGCAAAAGAACCCAGAATAAGGGGTCATGTGGTGCTCCTCCTCAAATGAAGCAGCCACATCAGTCCCTCCAAGACTCAATGACCATCATAAAATAGGTAGTAGAAAGAGATAACCTTGAGATGGGATTTGTCATAGCCATTGCAGTCAGGAGCTAATTAGACTGTAATTGTCTGCAAAAGACTTGTGCAGGATTGGGCCCCTCAACATTTCATCATTGATGAGGAGAGACCCACAAAGCTTCACTTCTCCTAGAGAGACTATTGACATTTGAGGCTTGTTGGAGAAGGAATGTTATTTCCTTCAGTGGTACAATGACCCACAAGTTGTCATTGCTCTATTGAATAGCAACCCATCCATGCCTCAGCAAGGGACGAGTTAAATTCAGAGGTCACACACATAAAAGGTTTTTTAAATGGGAGAACTCATGCAAGAGAAGAATGAGGAAGGAAATGAGATGAAAATGGCTATAATGTATGAAGTATATAATGCATAAATTTTCAAACATAGTTGCAAAAAATTTACTGGTTAAAGAAAAGATAAAGGAATGAACAGCAACATCAAATTAGTTTGATAATTCACACTGCATGTGAGACAGTAACATATCAAAGATGGTTAGATGAAAATAGTTGCAATTCTCAGTAGTTCTCAAGTTTCATCATACTGTGCTTTATTCTTTATACAGTTTGTTGCAAATGCAATATTGCCAGCAAGGGTTGATATCAATAAGATGTAATGATGAAATAAGGTATATGTGTTGATGCAAACACAGGACATATAAAATCTAGAAAAAACAGGCTTCAACTGCTCTTCAAGTACATGTCATATTTTAGCTCTGTGCATTCCGTGTGAAAATAAATAGGTAATATATTTATGTCAACTGAAAATGTTGGAAATATAACAAAACATGGATTATTTTCTCAAATATTTTTAAATTTATTTTGAAATTCTGTTTTCAAATCAAAACACAAGACTTTTTCTTTCACAAAATTTTCGCCAATGTTTTGAAATGCATAAAATGGCGTTCATTTGAGCTTTCCATAATGCTGATTCCACTTGTAACAATGTTATGATTTGACACATTTGCAGTGACAACTTAATTTTCATCTCAAAGACTCGTCCTTAGCACATTTAATTCACTAGTTAAATCCATTAAAACTGCTAAATCTCTAAGCCCATTTTCACCTTCGAATCCAGCTCAAATTTTTGATACTATAAATCATGTGATAACTCCATCACAAATCACTAAACATTTTCCAAATTTGGCCTGGACATAGCCATTTTTCTTTTGAAAGATAAATGATGCAAGCACAGTGAGCGTCAGTCCTCTTAGAGAATCCCTAAGGTCTGCCTGATCTTTGTGGGCCGGCCGCGGGCAGTCGCAGACTTCATGGGCAGGCGGCGGGCTGCCGGTACCCAGCGACTTTATAAACTTTGTAAATAAATAAATCTTTCTAAATGGAAGATCAGTTTCCGTTTTATGCAACTGGATTCACCAGATCCCACCTGCTAAGGCGTGGAGAATAAATTTATGCAACAACTAGTAAATTGAATTCTATCATAAAATTATGTACTGGTTAATCAGATGAGATTAATTCCTGCACTACATGGTATTTCAAAATTTAAAATCAGTTTAAACTACCATATTAATTGACTAGATAAAAATATCTCTAGATTACATCCATGGATCTATACCATTTCATATTTCACAAACACGCAGAACCCTGAAAGTATATGGATCTACTCTCATCATAATCAACACATAAATAATTATTCTAATATGCAGGAATTTTGTCTTCCTGAGCTTGTGGAGCATGCTAATGATTATTGCTGTATGTTCATATTAACAGGGTCCCATGAGCTTATAATATTCTATTTACATATTCTATTTACACCCTCCTCAGGGACTCTTACAGTGTCCCCATACCTCTCTTCTGTAATGGTCCCTGAGCCCTGGATGAATGAAATTTAATATAAGAGTTAAGTCAAGGAACTCAAACATGGTAGATTCCTAATATCCATGATTTAGTCATTTGTGACCTTTGTTACATGAAGAAGTTTCATTAATGAGAGTTGAGAGATTCATTAGTGTCCTCTTTACCCTTTATTTTATTGCGTGAGCCTTGGAAGCAGAGGCTGAATTGTAGATGTGCTGCTTAGGCATGGGAAAATTCACAGACAATGTGATTAAGATTGAGTGAGATGTTCTGTATGAAACACACATTGATTACATTTTAAAAATCATCCTAATATTGACTGTTTCTCCCTTAGGATACAGAAGTTTTTGAGATCTCCACTTTCAACAATTACATTCAGTGTAGTGCTAGCAATTTTAGGTAAAATATTAAAGCAAAAATTAAGTTTAAGGACCGAAACTGGAAATAAATCAACAAAATTGTTCCCATCTTCTTGTGGAATGATTTCCTATGTCAAATATTTCAAGAATCATAAACAAATAGTAAAATCATTGAATGCATTAATCTATATACAGAATAAAATGCATATATATTATATTTAAATTATGAAATTTGAAACCTTTAATGTGCAGGTTGTATGTGTATATTTCTGTATGTATGTATACATCTCTTACAGTAATTCTAAAACATGACTGTCACTTCTAAAAGTAATAAATATTGTTAGTTTACTAAAAATTGAAATATGGATAAAATAAATCAGATAATCAACTGATGGTGGAATACACATTTTCATTGAATGGAAGAAAGGGCATAGTAAAGGTAGTGTTTATGGGAAAATTTATAAAAAATGATATAACTTCATTCAGAATAACAATAATTTTTACTGGGTGATAAAGTTATTATAATCACTAGAAGAAGTTTATCTTAAGAAACTAAATTAGGGAGATCTATTTTCTAGAACAAGAGTGTACAGAGGGTACAAGTTCTACACCATGTTTTGAGAAATATAGTGTCTGCAACTAGATGTACTAGATCAGTCACTAGCACATAGACCACATTGATTGGAATGGGGAAACTATAAATAAATATTCCTATTCACATACTCAATTGAATTTTGAGAAAGGGTCAAAACAATTGTACAGAGAACAGATGACGTTTTCAGTGTATGACCCTGGAGGAAGTGGATATCCATGTGTAAGACAAAATGGAATATAACATATGAAATAGTATGATATTTAGATGCTAACTTAAGAATAATTCAGATTTTCCTGACACATGTCTCTGCTTCACCTTTCTCAATGTTCTCTAGTAATATTTTCTCTCTGTGTATGTATGTGTTGACTCTGCCACTTGAAAATCTTCATGGTCTTATTGTTTTGGAATTTAGATTATTATCTCTCCCATATTACAATGATCTTGAATATATTTTCTTTGCTTGTTTGACTGTATTTTTCAGTTGCTGTCACAAACAGTATGAAAAAAGCAAGTTAGGAAGAAAAAGATAGGTTTATTTCAGTGTAGAGATTATAATCCATCACTGAGGAAATTCAAGAAAAGAGATTAATCAAGTTTCTGGAGTAGGAATAGAAGGGAATAGAAGCGAGACCACAGAGGAATGCTGCTTACTGGTTCATGTCCTCTAGCTTGCTAAACTGGCCTTCCCATACAGCCTAGGCCCATTTGCCTAAAGTGGATTAGCCTCCCCCCCCCCCAGAAATCAACAATCAAGACAATTACCCTCAGACGGGCTGGGCTAGTGTGATGCAGGAAATTCCTCACCTGAGATTCCACTTCCCTGGACATAATCATCTGTATCGATGAAAACTAACTGATACTGTAAACCTAAAATTGATGGCAATCACCAGATTCCCTGTAGCAAAAGACGAAGAAAAAGAAAAAAAAAAAATCCTAAGTGTAATGAAAACAGAGAACAGGGCATTCATAGGAGATGAGAACCAGCAATGAAGAAGAAAGTTGAATTCTTCTACTAACATTGTTTCAGTGATATAACTGAAATAATTATGACACCTTAAATGTGAGAGATTTGAATTTCTTAATGTTGTGGATTGAGTGTGAGATGCCCCACATAAGCTTATGTGTTTAAACACTTGGTCTCCAGTTGAAGGTACTTTGGGGAACTCAAAATTCTATGAAACACGATGTGAGAAGAAGGAAAATTTAGACAAGCCCAAATTTTCTTACATTCAAAATCAAACGTGGGGTGAAGACTATTAGAAAATAGAAGGAAACACAATGCTTTTTGAAATTTGTCTTTGGAAGATGAACACTGAGATGAAGTTAAAACTTTCTAAATAATGAGATAAACTTAAAAAGTGAAAAAAAAATTTCCATTGCAAGTGTGTTTTGAGTGGGAATTCAGTTACATCTATACTCAAGAGCTTAGACAAATGAATGGATACATTCTCCATTGGCTCTCTACTTTGTACATTCCAGAACCCAAAACTGAGGGTTGCTCACTTTCAGGCTGTGAAATCACTTAAAACAGTCAAAACATGTCCCACAATCATGCCCATGGGACAACTGAATCTATACAACTTCTCACTGATACTGCCTTCTCAGCTGATTCTAGGTTATCATGATCACAATTAAAACTACCCATCACCTTATCATGCTATGAGATGCTGCATAGGTATGTACTTATCCTTACTCCTTACATCTTGAGAGCAGTATGATCTTATGATGGAGTCTATCAGTTTTACTATTATGATTAAAGTAGAAAATATGAAATGTCAGTAGCTGATTCTTAAAATGTTTCCTTTGTGTTCTTTGAGTGCTATCAATTTGAAAAAAAAATGCGTTCTCAAGATTTTCAAGACCAGCTACCATATTTCAACAAATGTTAGAATATAATTAACATAAATAGCAATAGAATATATATATATATATATATATATATATATATATATATATATATATCAATAACAAGCAGTTGAAGAAAGAGTTCATGGAAAAAAATCTTGGAATAAGCCTGACCAAAACATTAAATATCTCTACAATGACAATTTTAAATCTTTGAGGAAAGACTGAGGAAGTAAGCAGAAATGGAAGATTCTCCAGTGCTCATGGATTAGAAGAATTAACTGTGTGAAAATGACCAATCAAAAGAAATACATAGATTCAAAGCAATCCCAATCAAAATGATCATGACATTGTATACAGATTTAGAAACAAAACCTCATCCTAAAGTTTATATGGAAACAATAAAGACCGCGGATAGCAAAAGCAACCCTGAGCACAAAGAGCAATGTAGGGGGATTACCATACCAGATTTCAGATAGCACTACAGAGCTATAGTCACAAAAATAGACCCGTAGATCAATGGAACATAGCTGAGGATCCAATCATGAATGCATACAATTTCAGCTACCTGATGTTTGAAAATGGGGCCAAGAACTCTCGCTGGAAAAATAGGATAGCGTCTTCAGCAAACGGTGCTGGCAGAACTGGATCTCCACCTGTAGAAGAGTCAAACTAGATACTTATCTTTCACTTTGTACAAAAGTTAACTTCAAGTGGATCAAAGACCTCAATGTGAAACTCTGAAACTGTTAGAAAAAAAAAAAGATTGGCAATAACCAACAAGATATAGGTTTAGGAAAGGACTTTCTAAATCATATATCTATTGCCCAGGAATTAAGGTCAGTAATCAACAAGTGGAATTTCATTAAACTAAAAAGGCGTCTGTACAGCAAAAGTAACAACTAAGAAAACAAATAATCTTGAACACAAGTTACCCAATTAAAAAATTGGCTAAGTATTTGAGAAGATAATTATCAAAACAAGAAATAAAAATGGCTAAGAAACATCTTCAAAAGAATTCAATATCATTAGTAATTAGAGAAATGCAAATTACAACCTTTTAAAATTTCAACTTATCCCAGTCGGACTGGCTAAGATCAAAACAAATGACACCAAATGTGGAGAAAGAGAAATACACATTCACTGCTAGTGAGATTGTAAACTTGTGCAACCCCTATGAAAACAGTGTGGAAAAACTTTTAAAAACTAAAAATGAATCTACAGTTTGTCCTGTTTATACCACTTCTTGGTGTATACCCAAAGGATTCATTCTATTGGAAACAGATTTGTACATCATTGTTTGTTGCTTCCTTTTTCACAATAGCTAAGGAATGGAAGCAAAATAACTGTCCCTCAGCTGACAAGTAGATAATGAAAATGTGGTACATTTGCACACAATAGTGTTCTACTCAGTGGTAAAAAAAAAAAGGTGAAATCATGAAATTTGCAGGTAAATGAATGGAACTAGAAATGTTAAGTGAAGGAAAACATACACAGATTCAGAAAAACAATGGATGTTGTCCATCATTTGTAGATCCTAGCACCACATCCTCATAAGAATTATGTATTCTGCTGTAACGGCAGGAACCAGGCAAATGGAAAGAAACCAGGCAAGTAAACATCAGAGAGAAGAATAGTAGGAGAAAGTATTAAGAAGGGAGAAATGGATGAAATATGGTGATTTAAATGTGTGGAAGAATGGAGGTTGTACAAGGAACCATGGGGATAAAGTGAAAGAAGGAGCTCTAGAGAGGTGGGACCATAAGAGACTGTTATTATCAAGGGAAAAATGGATAAAATGGAAACAATTCAAATGGAGACGGCATGGAGGGAGGAATAGACAGGTAGAAAGGGAGAGGACACATAAATAATGCCTAGATAGTGTAAAACACCAGAGGGAATCAAATTAGTCTAACAAACTAATAAAAAATTACACATACAATTGCTCTACATGAGTCCATGTTCAGAGTTGATGGCTCCCTAAGAAGAAGAAGTTCCAGACAGGAGAAACATTTCTTTGAGTTGTTGAACACAGTGGTCCAAGAAACTCCCAAAATTACACAAGCTATTGCCACAGCCCTTGATTTCTTCCCAGAACTTGAAGGTAAGACCCTTTTGCTGAATACGGGACATATTTTGGAGACAAGATTTGGAGCAATGAAGTAAAAACAGACCTTGAAGCAATTCTCCCTGAAGACCATCTGTCATAGCTCTTGAGAGCACTATGTAAGCTCCTAAGGGAACACATCAGTCGATGGCCCAACACCAGCTTGTGAGCAAATAACCACATCAATGACTAGCACATCATAAGACACTGGTACAGTAATGGCACTTTTATCTTGAGGGCAATTAAATTATCTTGGGGGTCACCAAATTAGTCTTAGAGTCCACTCAACAGGAGGAAACTCATATGTGGTACTGTAAACACAGGGAAATACACATGGCAGAAGAGGTTATAGGATTTTAGAGAAACCCTCAATGCTGTTACATTCCTAGACTAATGTTAGTTCTTAATAAATGCAAAATATCATTATATTTATAGTCAAGTATCCCAGTCACCATTCATAAACGAAACTTATTGTGCCCCAGACATAGACTACTTCAGAGTACCAAACTAGTCATACAAAGACATTGTCTGTGAATTGCCCATAACTGAAAGACACATCTACAATGCAACCTCTAGTGCTAAACCTCATGCAGCATGGAACAGGGGATAAAGAAGACACTAATGAATCTCTCAACTTTCGTTGATGAAGCTCCCTTTTGCAACAGAGGGCAGGAAACACAAAAGGTCACAAATGGCTAAAGCATGGACGTTAGGAGTCTGCAGAGTCTAGGTCTCTGGACAGAATTACTATATTAAATTTCTCTCACCCAGGACTAAGGGACTATTGTGGAAGAGAGGGTGGAGAGATTGTAAGAGCCACAGAGGAGTGTCTGACCATATGGAAGTAGAATCCTACAAGCTCCTGGGACTCTGCTCATATGAACCTACAGCAATCGTTTTGGCATGCTCAAGACTCATGCAAACTCCAGCATACAAAAAACCCAGGATGGAACTGGAGAAATGGGCAACAGACCCATATATTTGCTGCAAGAAGATTGGCTGCTGATTCCTATTGGGCAAAGAAGAGCCAATCTTCTTAAAGAGAGGGATTCTGGAAAGCATGACTAAATCTCAGTGGATGAATTTCCACTGAAGAATATCTGGGGACATTAACTTGAAAGAGTAAATGTTAAGACATATGACACAATGTCTAGATTCCTGTTATGGGTCTATAAGGGTGCCAGTGGGAAAGGTGGTATAAAGATGTTTACGAGTGTTTGAGATATTCTGTATGAAATCCACAAAGATTCAATAAAACATGGGAATATTCCTCTGTGAGTTACACATGAATTGAAATAAGTAACAATTTTTTTCCTACAAAATGACAGAATTACAGAGCTATTATCCTCAGTTTCTATAGATATATAGATACCTCTAAAGTTATCTATTTTAGAACTCAATTTTCTCATACTTCCTTGAAACAAAGAGTTCCAAAATATCATGTAAATGTTGGTCTTAAGAAATATCAGACATAATTTTTCAAAAACCATATGCTTCACACAATAGTGGTATTCAAATAGTATATTATTCTTCTTGCTTTTATGTTAACTTCCTAAATTTCTTTCTTATTTTATTTTTATTTTGTGTGTATGAATGTTATCCTTGCATGTATGTAAGTACACATGTGTCCATGTCATGCAGTACCCGCAGAGGATAGATGAGATTGGATCTATCCATTGGATCCCCTGTAAAAGGTATTACAGAGGACTCTTAGTCATTATGTGTGTGCTGGGGATTGAACCCAGGTCTTCTGTAAGATCAGCCAGTGCTCTTAACCACTGAGCCATCTCTCTAGCCCAGCTTGATAAATTTCCTAAAATAAAAAAGTCTCCAGTTTTATTAACAAGTACTTGATGGCAAGCACAATATACAGCAAAGCACAGCTGTCAGGAAGAGTGCTGAGAATATACCAGCAGTTGCACATCAAGTCTTATCTGGATTGACACAGCTTTGCAGGGTCGCTATTTTTCAACATCAATAGAGTGCAGCATGTTTAATTCATTTTATATTATCTTCTATTAATTGAAGTGTTATGAAAAATAGATATTGTGATTGTAGAAATGGTTTAGCACTTAAGAGCACTGGCTGGCATTGCAGGCTACCTGAGTTTTGTTCCCAGCACCAAAATGACACTTAACAATGATCCATAATTCGAGTTTCAGGGGACCCTATGCCCTCTTCCAACTTCTGCAGCATTGCACAACCCAGGTACACTTACAAACATGCAGGCAATACACTCATACACATGAAATAAAAATAATATATAAATGAAAAACTGTAACAACTTGTTACTTATTAAAAAACAAGAGCCATATTTAAAATTACTCAGATATTTTCATTATTCCTGTTTTTAAAGTGACAACTTGAAAATTATATGCTCTATTTCATTCAGATATTTTTTTTGCATTTCTAAGCATTAGTATTGCAATTTATAGGATATGTGATATTTTATGACTGTATGGGAAGTCCAGAGTATCCCAAAATTTTAAATTCATGAATTACATCACTTGTAGGGTTACGTATGAAACTATACTGGATATTAATAACATCTAATTTTAACTTGTTTCTAAGAAATTAATAAACTCTTGGATTGCTAGAAATTTATTTCTGTAGAAGATCATCTCTGTTCAACCTAAATTAGTCTTAAAATGGTGTTACTTACTCTCTATTTTAATTAAAATTATTGATCAACTATCATTATAAACATGATATTAGCTTTAAGAGGGAACTGTCTTCATTTTCATTTCTCTCACATATAACTGTGATATTACAAATTCAATAAAACATTTCCTGTTTATGAGATTTTTTAAATCGAGTTAACAGAAACATTTATTTAACAAAATCATTTAATATCATAGTTTATATTTGTAATATAATAAGCTGTACTGCTTGGCTTCAAAATATGTCTTATGTTCATATTTGTAGGAAACTAAGTAACAATAATAGAGGCATATTTTTCTAAGCTGATATTTCTTGAGAAACAGCAAATGCTTCACCTCTGCCCTAACGGATATTAAACTTGTCTGCATTCTTCTACTGGTACCTTCTTCTTGAGTTTGCGTATAATATTATTTTAAGGAGAAAATTTCAGAACATAGGACCTACTAATCTATAAGTAATCTTTGGCATACCTGTGCTGTTGAGGAACCTCCAATCCAGGGATGCTGGTTAGCCTTTGACACACTGCCTTTTGTTATGACAGAGGCCAAAGGCTCCCCAGGGTGCAGAGTATCTCCACTGTCTATTATGATCTGACCTACAGCCAGTGCTATGCTTTCATCTTGGGGAGGGCACTTCCTAACTCCAGGCGCAGTTTCTATCACAGTGATAATACCTGCTCTGTCTGCCTCACAGACCTCAGCCAATGTAGATGTGGGAGATCTGCAAATCCCTCTGGAAGATAAGAGAGCTGTCTGCTAAGGACCAATAAAGACTAGTAAGATTTGGTGTAAGAAATCCCCAGGTATCAAGACTAGCTCTCCCTTGCTAGAGAGGCCTTCCATCTGAATGGTTGGCGGCAGAGTGATGCTCTGACTCTTCTGGAGGTCCTGCAGGGGCTCATCAAAGGCTGGTACCCTCCTCACTCCCACATCCCACCACCGCAGGCAGGTAGTACACTGTGCAGGCCTTGCTCTCCAAGAGCAAGTAGGAGTACTACACATTAAAATGATTCCAGGGGTAAAGCAAAGGCTTACACCTGCCTGGAATGGTGACCACTCGGGATCTAAAGGAAAGCTCTATGTCAATGAGTCCCGGGATTCATATGAAAGTCAGTGCGACTTTGTATTCCGTATGAACACAATGAGAAACGTTATGCAGGAAGAAATTCCACCATCAGTCAAGTAGGGAGAATCTAAAGCAGATACAAAGTTTGCTGATAAACTACCAAGATGATCAAATAGGAGACTGTATGAAGTGGCAGTCCTGAAACCAGTGTGTGTAAGGCCTCTTTCTCCACTGAGTCAAGGTATAAAATAGGAAAAATGATCTACACCTCTTCTGGAAGAAATTTTTCTCTGAGTGAATAGATCTTTTTGTTCACCAGAAAATCCATATAGCTCATAAGCCCATAAATGTGACAAGTGTGATTAGGGTTTCTTTCACAAACTATAACTTCATACTCATTGGTGAGGCCACATAGAAGAGATCTTGAAATATAATTATTTTGGTAAGTTTTTAACACATCAACAAAACTCATTCGAAACAAGAAAATAACACAATGGAGAATTCCTACAAATACTATTTACAGGGCAAAGCCTTCACCTGCAGCTCCCATATTTGACTGTATATGAAAGTCCAAACTGGTAAGAAGCCCTATTAGGGATGAATATGGGAATGGCTTCAGTCATAGCCACAGAATTTTCATCCATCAGAAAGTGCACAGCATCACAAAATACCATTCATATACTATTTTAGGAATCAAAGACCTTAAAATCTTAGGAAGCCCCACCTTGCACCCAGGAGCAGGTAAAACAGTTGTAGCATTTATTATGAAAGGCCATATTATGATGACGTTTAAATTAAAACCAAATGACACTCAGCATTCATTTAATTCAAGAGTAAAGCTGAACTTCTGAGATGTTCTTCCTTCATATTTCTTTCAGAACTGTCCCCTTGAACGAGGCTTGCTCATTGTTTTATTGTAACAGTATATCTGAGATGAAATGAGGAAGTAAAAATGGGACTTTCTTATCAGAAGATGGTGTCTCTTTTGACACCAACTGACCTAGGACACATGCAGGCATAAACAAATGTTAACAATTTAATCTCTTCTGTTTAACATACAAATTAAATAATCTTCAGATCATTCTTGCTTCCAAAAAGTAATACTCACAGCACATTTTGAATATGTAGAACACACACACACACACACACACACACACTCATTGTTAAGTTATATTGGGCTCAGGGAAAGAAAGGGTAAAGAAAGATTAAGGACCTATGTCCAGTTTACCAGAGAAACACAAGGATCAATGATCTTGTTTACATTATGAAGAAGTTAAGATAAAATTTTGGCCAAGGTCAGGTAGAAGTCATTTTTCTAGAGCCCCCAGGCAGACTCCAGAAGAACTCTTGTCTTAAGAAGCAAGTGTATCCCACAATTTGGTTTTAAGCTTAGAATCCCTGTGTGTGTGTGTGTGTGTGTGTGTGTGTGTGTGTATGTGCCTATGTCTCTGTGATGGATATTATATTTCTTGGAATCTTGACCCTACGCTTTGGAAGTTGAAATAGTGCTCAAAGCCCTTGAGCAGTGCTCAGCCTCTGAGTTACCTTCTGTCTGTACACCAGTGAAGCCAGGCACTCCCTTTTGGCACTCATGCTTTCTCTATTCAAGGGTGCCAGTCAGGGCATTTGAAGATGGGCAGTTCCTGTGAAGTCTGAGCTCTGGTGTTTCTGAAGTTGACACTTGACTCAGCTACTATAAAGCTTTCTACAAACCCCATACTTTCTGAATTACTTTACTTCATATCTTGGAGCAGGTGTTGGAGGCCACAGGACAGAGAATAGCCAGCTCACAGCCTGACTCCATCTTAGAGAAACTAGCCCTGGGAAAAATCCTCCCTGTAGCCACCTGCATGTATGATAAGCACATTCAGCCTTGGTAGCAGGAACTGAGCTACACTGGAATGTCCTACACCCACCTCCTAATCTCACCCAAGACAAGCTAGGAAGGCCTGAGAGAGGCGACACTTTTATCACTCCTGTTCAGCACAAAGCCCCTGTTTCTCTTCTTAGTGCCTTCTCCCCTGGCATACAAGCACTTATTCATGGTGGGCTCTGAAGGTCAGAGACAGTGTTTCCTAAGTAACGGTTCTGGCTCTGTTAATTAACACATTCCTGTGTAAGTGCATCTTTACCCTCACCTCCCCGAGTTTGTGTATATAAACCCAGCAGAAAAATAAAGTGGAGAGGCTTGAAGAGAAAGCTTCCCAAGCCGTACATCCCTGTGTTTGTTTGTTCCTTCTCATTTCAGGTATCCTAGGGTCCTTGCTCTCGTTGATCCCAGCTGGCGGGGGCAAGCAGGTATGAACACCTAAGTCTTCCTAGATGGTCTTAAGTATATTTTAGATTTTAGGAAAACCATAAAGTCCACTTGGTCTATTGGGAAGTCACTGTCAGATGTACAGTATCCTGGAAATTTTCTTTAGTTTGTTGATTCTGTTAAACTTTGTCACTCTAAGACACTTTCTAATGGCTGCAGAGTGCACATTTAACTTGATTTTGTGGTGTGACAGTTCAGTTTCATCAAGTAGCTGAAGGAAGGAGGAAGTAGCAAAGAGTGAGCTTGTCTGCCTGTAGAGTTGCCCTCTTGTGATCCTTTTATAATGCAGTGGATTATTTCTGAGGAATTGGAGAAGGCCTTGTTCAGGCTGGCTTTGGAGTTCCTCTATCTAGAGATCAATAAGTAAGGTATACTCTCCCTCTCCCAGTGGTAATCAGTCTCTAATAGTTCTGTGTCTAGGTCTAGCCTGCCACCAATTCATTCTTGTTTTTCTGGGTCTCTCAAGAGTAGTCCTTTGCTCAGGAAGTCTTTAAGGAATCTATTCTTGTGAGTCTAAATTTAGGGTCCAGTTGGTGATTTTGCCAGGCTTATAAGGGTGAAGGAACTTGCCAGAAAGGTCATGGAATTATGAAGTGCTGCATATTTTTTGAAGGTTTGAATTTGTTACTTGTTTGAATAGTTTTTTTTTTTTTTTTTGTAAAACTAAAGGCTTGATGCATACAGGGGGCTTTTGTGATCACAAAATTTAGTGAGTAATGTTTGGGAGTGAATCTGTCACCATAGATTTTAAGATAGTTACCTGCTGGCAAGCCTCTGAACTGTTCATCCCTGCCTTCCTGCCTCCACAGAGGGTGACTGGCTAAGAAAGAATAGCCTTCTAGGACACATGGGCACCATGGTGTCTCGCTATAGTGTCTTACAATTCCATGTCACTGTAGTGTGGGGCATTAGAGAAAAGTTTAGAATCTACAGAGTCAAGTGAGGTACACCATCATTAGAGACTTAGTTTTAGTGAAAATGAGTTTGATTTATTGCTTTAGTATTATTTGGTATTACTAGTTTGGGCAAATTGCTTAATTTTTTAGAGTAATTTTCTATCAAGTGGTGACATTAGATTAATAATTTCCAGGTTGCTAGTTGGTCCTAGTGTTCTATGTTTCTACCTAATTGAATTATTTTGTCATGCTCTTTCTGAGAAGATTACCAACATTTGGACACTATTAATTTTATTTCATACTTTAAAGTTCATCGTTATCTACAGAAAATATTATTCTATCTATATTATATCCAAATAAATTTTATAAAAAATTATTTATAACAGGGCAATAAAGCAAATTATTGTCTTTGAAAATTTTCAGTTAAATAAAAATTTTCATCTTTCAAGTTATGAAAGAGTATCCTGTTTTTAAATCTTTAAATTGTATAAGTAAAAGATGTTTTTTAATATAATTAAGATGTATGTAAATTCTAATTTGCTAAAAAAGCATATTTTTATGGTATTATAGGATTCATATAACTTAGAAGACTTTCATGTTTCCCTCACTTCATGAGTCATTTCAAGAGTGACTTTGGAAATTACCTTACCTTTCCACTGATCCATAAAGATATAATTGCACCATATGCCTCAAATTCACAGCTAACTGAATTGTAATCAGTAGTTTGCATTTGTCTGATTACCATATTTCTTTGGGAATATTTAATTAATTTTTTAAAATAATTGAAAACTCTTCTTTTAATTCATAATGTTTCCCTTCACCTTCCATTTCATGGCCAGCAACACCTCCTATATTATGCTACATTATGAGAGACCACAGGGACAATTAAATTGAATGATTCCTTAAAAGCTTTATTTGAATGTTAACTAGATTGTTATTTAATTTTCTTAAATAAACTAAAAAACGGATATTTTTTATAAGAAAATATCATCTCATTGACATCCTTTCTCAGGCTACTTAGTGAAAAATTTAGTGTTGCAATATTTGTACAGCAGTATTACTGCCACTAAGGTTGGTTTCATTTTTCTGTTTTCTTTGAAATTTCACAAATTTCATACAATATAGTTATGTTATATGTAGACATCCCTTCATTATTTACACATTTTTATTCATATGCCTCGTCTGCTAGATTTCAGGTATTCAGTCACATATGTTAAATCTGTAGACCTTAGTTTATATCCTAAAATATCCTTCAGTGTATGTCTATTCACTGGAGCCTGATTGGACTGTCTACCTTCATACCCTTAAACCAAGTGACACTCCTCCCAGTAGTCATCTGTTGCCAATACTTCATTAGCTAAGGTAGGAGCTTCTTACTCATTTTGTCACTTTGATGCTGGAATTTTATCTGATTTGAGCTTGCGTGGATGTTGTACATGCTGTTATCATTGCTGTAAGTTCACATGAGTGTCTTTTCAGCTCCCTGGAAAAATTTAATATCCTTCTAGTCATGAACCATCTCTGGCTCCTATACCCTTTCCACTCCCTGTTCTCCAATAGTCCCTGAGCCTTGGGAGTTAGAGGTCTGATATAGATGTCCTATTCAGGGATAAATGCTCTGTCATTTCTTTTTTCTGTACACATTGTCCAGTTGTGGCTTTCTAGGTTAATCATTATCTGTTACATGAGGAAATTTCACTGTTGAGAGTTGAAAGATGTATTGATATTACCCGCCCTTCTTCCTACTATGCCCCCTGAGCATCAGCTGTAGAGGTTGCATTGTAGATGTGTTGGAAAACCAATCCATTTTTGGATTGAGTACCAACAATGATTGTAATTTCCAGTGGAGGTTATGATTGTATGTCAAGATAAATTTAGAACCCCATGTTATAAAAATACCCCAATAATGAAGATTTTGCATCTATCTCTTTTCCAATTAGAGTAACACCAAATTATTTCAGTGTATAACAATAATTCATGAATATTTGTTCAATTTATACATCTCTTTTTATTGTTGGTTCTTATTGAAAATTACATAATTCAGAGCATATAACTTTAAAAGAGCTCATACCATGAAAAGAGAAAAAATTACCTATAATTTTAACTATTTCATTTAAATGGAGGAATATGAGTTGTTCATCTCTTTCATTGGTGGATTGGATGATTGATTTGTTCATTGAACAAGATCTTGATATGTTGCTCATGGGGGTCTATAACTCCAGTTCACAAGTTCAGCCTCCTGAATGACATAATCACAGGTATGTGTCACCACATGTAGCTCTAGTATTGCTTCTTTATATTGTATTCTATTACAATATTCTGTTTTCCCAGACAGATCTGGGAAATGTAATAAAGTAATGTGAATATTCAAGAGTCTGGTATGAGCCTCCCTTCAGCCAACCTAACAATACCTTTGGCAGGACTGAAAAGGGTCCCAGATGGCTGCTTTGTAGGAAATCTTTTACACTACAGTTGGTTACAGACTAGCACAATTCCAGTTCCAACACATCAGTCAGGATTTAAGACATGTGGGAGAATTGGACGTGAAACTGAAATTATCAATCAAGAATAGGGTAATTGTCATTGCACCTAAAACTGTTAAAGGGAAAACACATAGAACCTCTCTTGTGATTTGATAGGCATCATATGGAGCACATTGGAATAGTTCTCAAACAAACTTATGGGATGAGAAGCCAGTCTGTTATACTTGAGTAGAGCCCAGGGCAAGAATGGACTCTGAAGCAAATATATGTGATCAAAATGACAGTCTCTTGAGCTATGCAATGTAGGCAAACTCTTGTCTTGAAATTTCTCTACCTACTGTCTTCTTCAAAGAAACTTCAGTTATTCACTTTCAGAGGAAACAGACTCTACATCTTCACTGGAGGATGACAGAAGGTTATGATCCTAAAAATACAGATGCATTAGTTACTTTTCTGCTGCTGGGATAAAATGTCATGACACAGACAACTAAAAGAGTTTATCTGGACTTTCATAAAGCTTCAGAAAACTAAGAGTCTATCATTGCAGGGAGGTATGGCAGCAGTCAGAGAAGAAAGCAAAGGGCTCACATCTCCAAGCAAGCATAGGAAACAGCAAGAGCAGAACAAGAGGTGGATCAGTGTGATTGACCTTCAATGGCCACCCAAGTGACATGCCTCATCTGTCAAGGCCACACCCCAAAAATCTATGAACAGTGCCAGCAACTAGGGCAAGTGCTCCATCAAACACTTTAGCCTATGGGGGTCTATTTCACAATCAAACCATTACAGTATCTACAGTCTTTTATTAAAATTAAAATTTTAGTATTCTGGAGTTTTTTGACTATAAAGGAAAGTTTTCCTGAGGGGGGAAAAAAAACATTGGCTATTAAAAAATGGAAACAAAGATGAACACTTTATATAAGAGGACTCACTGAAGCATCACTGAATAATATACTGTATATTCCTTGCTTTATATCAACAAAGGCAGAAGGCCCATTGAATTTTGTAATTAGGAACTTCCCTGAGATCTTACAATAAACAGGGTTGCCTCTTCTGGGTATACCACTGGCTGGTAGCAAGAATGAGGGAGAATCTAGAATTGTGTGTTGAAATGTATGAGTATTAGGTACAGAGTGAACTGACATTTCAACATCACTGGTCTGTGGGACATTGTAATGGTTCATGTAGGGAAAAACCCAGGGCTCCAGAAAGATTGAGGCATAATTCATTCAGCCTTTCGATGAAAAAAAAAATTCAAGTGATTTTCTGACTGTTAATTTTAGTAAATAGTATGTGTCACACAAGGGGACAGCTGACCTTCAAAGGCTGCCCAGAGGCAGGAACTGAGCAACATCTGAATCTATTAAGAAGACAGAGGTTGAAACCTCTTACATGGCAATGGATTACCATTCATTTAATTACTATATTGGCCCTGATTTCTGAATATTTCCAAGAGTTATCAGAATACTTCAACATAGTTCCTGTATATAAATCTCAGTCTGTTTGCCAGGGAAAGTTAAGTTTAATGAATAGTTGCACATTAAGAAAAAAAATCATTTGATAAAATTATAATACATATTTCTATTGGAAAAATAAAATCCAATGGCCCTCAAGAAACAGAACCTTCTTAAATAAGCAGTACAATGTTTGAGTGTGTGAGAGGAAAGAGAAGAGAAGAGAAGAGAGAGAGAGAGAGAGAGAGAGAGAGAGAGAGAGAGAAAGAGAGAGAGAGAGAGAAACTCATAGACATATACAGCAGAGACTATATACTGAAGCTCTTTTTGGATTATACATTGAGGAAAATCATGAGCCTATTTGATTATTCCTAAAGTTCTAGATGTTGCGAGAACAAAGACTACTCTTTGTTCAAATTTTGAAATATGCCATTTATGTTTAATTTTTAAAGTGACAAAACCAGAAAGAATAAAAAATATGTTTTTGAAGAAGAAACCTGTGCTCACACAAGAAAACACTTTGTTCTGATTTGTTTTGCATGTGCTATGTGAAATTGTCTGTAATCAGATCTCCTGAGAGCGTAGACAGCAATATTCTATCTTTGCTCATAGAAAGCAGTCAAGTCAACCTCTAGAATGTCATCTAAAATTACTGATATATATCTGGTTATTGAAATAAATCTCTGCATCTTTACAAATATCATTATTTTGCATAGGTCTTTAGAATTTAACAATAACCTCATAAGCAATCCCAGGATTCTCATTTCCCTTCCCAAGAATAATGTAATATAGAAAAATTTCAATTGTCATAGGCTATTGAAAAAGTGACTTTTAACAAGAATTAAAGCCTGGAGAGTTTAGAAATTAAAATAGCTCTGCTATTCTTTTTGTATCACTGATGTAAAGTTCTTCCTTTCTAACACACACACACGTGCGTGCACACACACACATCTCTTTATGTTCTCTTTTTGGATTTCACATATTATTTCATAACTACCAAAATTGAGAATTGATTATGCATGTAACAATAGAATGCCATTATCGACATAAACTGCTCGGTGTTGGTAAGAACCACCTTCCCCGCACAAATGTGTGGTTCACTAATTTTTACAGTCTGTATCACAGTCAGTATGGCAGGTGGCAGAAGGCCCCATGCTGCTCTTGAACAGCTAATCTACATAAGCACAGTAAGAAAATTCATTACCCAACAACATATGTGGACACATCATTTCAAGGTCCCATATGCTGCTCTGGCACATATAAAATAATTATGCCAACTAGCCCCAGATCATGTCATATGTGTTTCATTGAGCATTAGCTAGGAGGCTTAATTATTCCATCATTGTTCCATTCCTTTTATGTTTCTTCCATCTTGAGTTACTTTGTGTATGTGAGTCACAAAATGATATCACTTTTTCTAGCAGTAGTCTGTTTTTCTTTATTCCTGGCCCTGGAGAAATGAAATAAGATGTTAATTCCTTTAATTCCATAACTTTAATTCATTGCTCTCTTGGTTATTTTATTGGAAGTCATTATCTTCTAGGGAATGTTTTTTTGTAGATGTTTTTTGTCCTTTTCTTATTTCTTCCTCTACCAACTCCCTTTTTCATTATTTTTCATGAAGTTTACTTATATTTTAATCCAGGACTTTTGGCATTAACCTATCCTACCTAGACCTTGGCCCAGTAGGACCAGCCATTCAAGATCATGGAATGTTTACCTGCATTAGCAACAGAGTCCTTGTCAGATACTATGATGAAATCATGCCATATCAGTTTTATGCTAGGAGGTAAATACTTCTGGCACCTAAATTGAATAAGAAAATGGTCTTGCAAAATTAGCCTTTTTCATTCATAACTGTTGATTTATAATTCTTCAATTTCAAAATACCATAAAAGTTTACTAGATGTTTATCAGCTGACAAGTCATCAAATTAAATTTGGTGATAAATTACTATTGATTTCTAGACTATGTTTAGGAAATTTTTAACATAATATAAAATTATTTAAAAACTTTTTATTTCATATATTTACTTAAAGTTGCATGACAAAAGATGAGCAGAAATACACTGTAGTTAAGGATATTTAGTTTTCTTGAATCATGCATTAAAAAGGAAGAATTAAAACCAATTTATATTAATCGTCTTACATTATCTTTAGCTGCCATGTGACTGTTGGGAATCAAACCTGGGTTTTCTACAAGAACTGTCAATGCTCTTAACCTCTGAGCCATTTCTCCAACCC
The DNA here is from genome assembly GCA_035773235.1 of Eospalax fontanierii. Taxonomy (NCBI): domain Eukaryota; kingdom Metazoa; phylum Chordata; class Mammalia; order Rodentia; family Spalacidae; genus Eospalax; species Eospalax fontanierii. Next base: position 97,070,917 of record CM069527.1, on the reverse strand, counting down.
CAACAATTAATATTATCTTAAAACATGATAATTAGTTATTGAAAGGTTCAGGAATATGAGATAATCATAAAATAGTTTTAGCAGGGAATGGTGAGAACCTGTGAATAAGAAGTTACTGGGAAAAGTAGCAGTCAGGTGGAGTACCCATAGCTCATTAGTTTGCTTTCTTATCTTGTAATATGTAGATATAATTCAATGAGTTTTAAAAGAGTCTATGTAAGTCACGGACTGACTGAGCATAGCCAGTTGGTTTGTATGAAATTAAGCAACCTGTCTGGTTTCAGGTGTCAGTTCTGCCTCGTGTTTAGACATAGTTCCTCATCACATAGTTTTCACATTAAAGGGAGAACGGATTTTTTTTTTGTTGTTGTTGTTCATGTGAACAGTCTAAACCTATGCCAATAAGGAGTTATTTGGGTGTTGGGGGACTTGTTCAGTCAAATGGTAGTACACTTGTCAAACATGTATAAGGAGCATTGGGTTCCATTAACAGCATAGAATGACAAATAAATGAGAGTGTTGATTTGGGGAAATTCATAATAAAAAAAAGTGGTCTCGAGATATTTGTTGTTCTTGCTGCAGAATTTAAAAGTAAGAAAGTTGTAAATGCTCTGATAAGCATACAATTAACAAATTGAATAAAGAAAAAGTTCTTTCAAGTCTTAAATATATAAAACAGCCACAATTTATTGCAAATTCTTATAAAACCACATGTCCTAGTCCTTAAATTGCATGAGAGTGGTTCCATGTGCCTGATGTTTCAGAACTGATTTCATTTATAAGCTCATCAACGATAAGAGAATATCCTGAGTTTATCTGGTTAAGATTCTGAAGTAACTGCTGCCTGTGAGACAGTAGACTAACAAGGAAGGAAAATCGAAAGAGAATAAAACAATAAAACCATAATCATATGCAAAATGAATGTGACAGCTAGAGATAACAGAATCAAAGATGCACCTGGACTGATCATTCTATGGTCTTGGGCAGAAATGGGCACACACTTGTATGAACTGAGCATGTTACATTATATTTATTGAAACACTGCAAATCTCCTGTCCAGGTTTACAAGCTCATATCATCTTCAATATTAGTAATGTCTTCTCATGTTTTTCCACGATCCAGTCAAGCATTCTTTCTAGCAGTGTTTCAAGATTGTGTGAGGTAGTGTGCACATAATTTATAAAATATCACATTATCCTTTCCTCATGTTATATAAATACCCCAATGTGGGAACTATCCAAATTAAAGAACACAAGCTTTAGGCTTTAAGAAATAAACTCTAAAGAAGAAAGTAATACAAATGTGATATTCCCAAAGGTCAATTCAGTTCACACTAACACCCACAATATTTACAGAAACTGACAGCATTTTCATTAATCTTTGACAATTGGTTAGCAGAAATTATTTCTGGATTTGTTTCACTTTCATTGCAGTTAATTGTGATAGCAAAGTTAGTAATCTTTTATGCAATCTTATATAAACAATATCATATCATATCATATGCTTTTACATGTCTATCAGATTTCCAGTTTTGTTGTTTATTTTCAAGGATTGTAAAATTTTGATATTAATACTTTTAACACTTTGAGAAATAATTCCCTGTACCCTTTTACAATATTCATTCTCTCTCATTCTGTCTTCTTCTCTTTCTTTCTCCCAGATTTTCTTTCTTGCTTTTTTGATTTAGAATATTGTGGTTATTTTAATCCAGGGCATCATACAATTAGGTGTGGTCATTATAAAATAATAATGAACCTTTAGAATAATACATAGTTGTTTTGGAAAATATCCTGAAATTTTAGTTGGGAAAATTAATAATTACTAAATCATAGATAAAAATTTTTGATAGTTATGTGAAACATAGAATAGAAAAATAAAAACAAGGGAAGCAAAATGTGAGTCACCTGCCAGATTATTCATAATGACCTACAATGAAAATAGAATTATAAAAATAAATTTAGAAATATTCAAGAAGTCCACCAAAATTAATAAAATAATCTTTTTACCACTGTTTTGCTTAGTCTCCCTCCCACCCCCCGTGCAGGTGTGTGTGTGTGTGTTTGTGTGTATGTGTGTTTGGGAGGGATATTAAGAGCAGAGATCTATCCTCAGACATCATTTGCAGATACTGTCAACCTTATGTTTTCAGATAGGTCTTTTATTGACTTGGAGCCCTCCAGGAGATCTGGGCCACAGCCCTGGGAATCCATTTGACTGCACACCCCAGGCCTGGGAGCACAGACTGCCACGATGCTCAGCTTTTTTGCATCATGTTATGTTTTAATTTCAGGTCTTCATGTTTGCTTCATAAGAATTTGTCCATCTGAGCTGCTTCACTAGTAATGTAGAGTTATGCTCATTATCATCAACATACTCATACTGCTTGTTGATTATTTGTTAATTTGACTATTCATAATAAAATATTTATTAAAGTTATATGAATGTATTTTAGTAAACTTTTACAGCAGTAAGTTTTCCTATCCCTTTTAAACTAAGAAACTGCTCTGTGATGTAAGACTGCTTAAAGTATCACCTCTGACAATTTTTTTTTGACCATTAGTTATAGTGTAGAGGCATAGAAACTGTCTCTCTGCAGTTTTTGTTTCTTATTGGTTCATTCTATGGCCAGTCCCGCCCTCTGACCAATAAGGGAGGAGGGAGGCAGGAGAGGACAGTGAATCATTATGGCCGCTAGCTGGGAAGAGAAGCGGAGGTTGCTAAGATCCACATGGGAAGAGAAACACCTGGGCCCCGGGCCCACCAAAGAATCTCGTGAGTGAAATGAACTGAGAGACCTGTGCCCAGCGGTTACAAACATTACTGGGCCAGCCACTGGCAGTAGCAAACTTGCTCAGGCAAGCAGGGTGTGCGTCCCCAGAGACTTTATAACTTTGTAAATAAATAAATCATTCTAAATAGAAAATCAGCTTCTGTTTTATCCAGCTGGATGAACTAGATCCCACCTGCTAAGGTGTGGAGAATAGATTTATGCAACATGTAGTAATGAATGGAAAAGAACTTAAAATCACCCATCCTAATACTATGACATATGTTTTGCATCTGTGAACTGAATAGTATTTCTAGATATCTGTTTAATTCTTTATTAATGTATGCATCCATGGACTGACACTCAGACAGCGATGATGGATAATAGGTTAATGTCAATGTAATAACTTTAATTCCTGTGGCTATGATGTTATGTATGAAGTGGTGATGAATCTGGATTTGTGTGTGGGTTTTTCCTTTGACAACTGACAGTGACATATAGAATCCCTCTATAAAAAAATAAATAACACATTTAAGATCTTTCTTACATGAGGACATGCATAGAATACAGTAAATTATTTCTCTGTTTTAAAATTAAAAGGATAAGGAAGCGTGCTATCTGTTTATATCCAGAAGCAATACTTCGTTTGCAACTCCGAAGCTCTGTATTCACTCTATCTCATTTGGCAGAGCTCTCTATTCCAGAAAAGTGGCTTTCATTTGCAGTGCCCATGCAATTCCAGAATTTATAACTGGAAATAATGCCTCACCTGTGTCTGCATAACGACCCAACTCTTGTAATATGAAATCACTTTCAATTCTTTCATCCATAAAGAATGCAGATCTTTCTGTGCGTCACAGCACATCACGACTTTACCAATTATCATTTCACTTTGCAAGTTATATTGGATTTTAAAAAAGCAGGATGGTCTCACTGCTATGCATTCCCCAGATTCTATAATTTTATTTTACTCTAATGTTATCAATTCTGATCTTTACAAAATTAGTTGGAATCATATATTTTTGTTAGGATAAAGATTTGTAAACAATTCTGATTCAGATTTTTTTTAGTAAAGATGCTTGTACTGTAAGGAGGTTGTGAAAATCATTTAATAGTCCTATAACTGTGTAAATTTCCAAAATTCTGTACATGACATACCTGTACTGAAAGAAAAAAAAACATAATTAGTAAAATAGAAGACTTCCCTTTAATGCTTTTAGATATATGAAATTTAAATTTTTTGTATGAATGTGAATCATTTTCTAACTCAAAATGAATATGTATGTATAAAACACTTATTTCTTAAAAAGTAATTCTTTATGAATAAAATATATAAAATTTAATACTACAAGCATATATAAACATGACACAGCATATAAACATGAAATGCATAAAGAAATATTCACATCAATAAATATCAAAATATTTTCCGGCTTCTCTTTATTCTCTTAAAAATATTGTATTTATCATTTTTATTTTATGTGTATGAGTGCATTGTGTGAGTGTATGTAAATGTACCCATTTCATGCAACATTTACAGAGGTCAGAAGAGAATGTCAGATTTTCCTAGATCTGGAGTTACAGATTATTGTTAGTTTCCAAGTGCATGCTGGGAATTGAACTGGAGTTTTCTGCAAGAGCAGCTAGTGTTCTTTACTGCTGAGCCCATCTCTCCACCTCTCTTTATTTATTGTATAACAACTAATATTTATGAATTGAATAATTTGAGCATGTGAAATTATTCTTGCATCTGAGAGAACAATACCTTGCTAGTCTCCCATTGCTTCTGTAAAAATAAATAAATAAATAATTGGATAAATAAATAAATAAATGTTTTCATTATTTGAAAACAAACAAATGTATTATTCTACAGTGATAGAAGGTAGAAATATATAAATTACCATCACTATTTAAAAGTTAAGACACTTTCTAGGAGATCTAGTAATGATTCTGTTTCTTTGCCTTTTGAAATTTTAGAGACCACTGCCACACATTGGCTCACTGCCCCTTCCACTGTCTTCAAGCCAGCAATAACCTTCAATCTTTCCTCATATGCTAATTTATGTTCTTTTACTCACAGTGCCAGATATGATTTGTCTACCTTCAGATGGTCAATCCAGAACAATCTGGAACCTCATGGGCCTTAATCATTCCTGCAAATTCCTTGGAAAGCAGCAAATTCAGTTTATTTGGATTAAGCAGTCAAAATTTTGTAAGGCTATTGTTTTACATACCACAAGCCTTAATTAAGACAAGTTTATCATCTCATCTGAGAATAAGTGACTTTGATGAGGAAACCCTATTATTTCTGATTACTGAGTACTAGAGAAATCCCTGTCTGATAAGCCTAAGCACTGAGGAAACATTGATTAAAGCAGTCGAGATACTGAAAATATTGCGAAGTTTTATGGTGATAACTAGAATAATATCCCCCCAAAGATTTCATTGCTCTTATCTCTAGAAATAATAAATGTTATTTATTACAGGGCATGCATGAATTTGCAGATGTGATTAAAGTCATAGCATTTAAAATACGAACATGATCTGGATTAACTAGAAAGTTCTTCTAACATTAAATCCTTAACATTTCTGTCAATAAAACTTGAAAGAAGGAAAGTCAGAGAATCCATTTCTGCAAGGAGTCAGAACACCTTGCTAGTTTGGGGCTGTGTATTCCCATAATCAAGGAACAGAAAGAAAATTCTAAGAATTAAGGACCTTTACCAGAGCTCACGAGAAAGTTTTGTCTTACCTTGACAAATGCAAGTACCTGAATTCCTCCTGAACCTGAATGAGCACTCAGTGAATTTAATCTTCTGAGTAGACATGAGTTGAACGACTCCTTGATTTTCAGGACGTGAAATCCAGATTAGAGAACTCAGCAGAATCAACCAAGATTTTTGATATTTAGGAGACTCTATTCCTGTATTGACCAGGCTCTTAATGTTTTTGTTATATGTTAAGTTTCAGAGAGAATCTATTTTATGTATGGTGATGAAAAACAGTATTCTTACATAGTATATGTAGACCTTGAATATTGAAATTGATCAATCAATATCTTTGCCCTAGGTATACATTGAATTCAAATTAATAAAATAAACCATTTTCTTCATCTTTGTATGTGAATATGTACAGGAAATTGATCATATTTAGTCATCTTGGGAAAAGTAGCTATCATTTGAAAACTTAGCAGTTTCATTGATAAATTCTAATTGAATACAAATAATATTCACTGTGGAAAATTCCTCACGTGAAAGATACTGTGAGAATAATTTTTCATGTCTTGATTCTAGGGACTAGAGATACACTGCAAAAGACAGAAGAAAATGCTGAATTTGATGCATTTCATTGAAATAGTATGTGTTTATAATTATTCATACAATTAGTTATCTTGGAAAACACATAAGGATGTCTTTAAGTAATACAGAAAATAAGGAATTCTAATTTTGCTCATTCAACAAAAGAATGATCTGGCAATTGCAGCATATCCTCAGGGATGTAGTCATTTCAATGAAAATACAATTTTCAATTTTCTTCATAGTATAGAAATTTCTAAAAAGTGTAATTTGTGTAGTCAGCACCTCAAAAATATGATTGATGGTTTCAGTGTTTCTGTAGGAAATATGCCAGAAAGGGGACTACATTTCTACAGTGGATATTCAATAAACCCATGCCTCCAATTTGTTTTGACAGTTGGAAATTTTAAAGCAAGATTGAACATGATTTTCCTTTTCAATAGATAATTCTAGTTACCTTTTTCAACTCTAGTTGATTTTAAGATTCTATATTAGATCTGTTTCAGTGACAGCATTTATATGCAATGATACCTTTGAGTAATGAAATGATTCCATCTACTTGTTCTGTGAATTAGACACTATGCATCACTGCTTTATGTTTCAGGATTACATGTATTTGAGTGAGTGAGTCAACATTTGACTGAAATATATTCAAGTGATCCATCATTTCCCAGATAATACTTCATTCTGATAAAATATTCATATTATCTTCCATTTCAAAAGAAATCATTGCAAACATTTTTGCGAAATTTAATTTTTAGGAAGGAAGTCACATTCTTTTCGGTAACATAGGTGAATTATTCAAGTGAAATGATTTAAATAAATTATTTTCCCCATGTACATTTTTCTAATTTTTAAATTTATAATTTGATCCTTAGCATGAGCTTACATGTAATAGTCAATCTGTGTTTAAGGAAAGGTCCTAAAACCTTTTAGATTCTTAAATGCCAACCTCAACTTTAAGAGCTTGGGGTGGGTATCCAAAAGGAATTTTGCAGATTGCCCATGAGTCTAATCATTCTCATGAGATTAATGTCTTTATTTACTAATATGAATTTTTGAAAAATTGCAAGTAATGTTGACAAAAGTGCATGCAATAATATATTTGATTTGCTCTTTCTTTGGTATATAGTCAAGAGAAAAAATACTGGATCACAGAATACAAGCATGCATAGTTTACCTCTGTATAGTGAGGCAATTTACTAATGAATAAAGTTTTACTTTTACTTATTCAAAATATATGCTCATTCAAAATGATGAAATGTTGGTACAGAAGCTGTGTATGTGTACCTGCCTCTCTCTCTCTCCCTCTCTCTCTCTTTCACTCTCACTCGCTCGCTCTCTCTCTTTCGCTCTCACTCACTCGCTCTCTCACTCTCACTCTTGCTTTCTCTGTGTTTGTGTGGTATGGTGTGTGTGTGTGTGTGTGTGTGTGTGTGTGTGTGTGTATAGATCAGAAGTAACCTGGGATATTTGGCTTTAAGGCTCCAATAATCCCCAAGGCGGTCCTGTCCGCCTTTACAAGAATGGATCACACAAATGTGACATCATGCTCGTTTCCCATGAGAACTGAGACTCAAACTGTGGTCCATTTTACTACTTGAGTCATTTCCCAAGCCCTTAATTTTATATTGAAAAAAAGTGTCTGGCTGGTTTGTGGTGCATGCTTTGAATCCCAGAACTAGGGAGGCAGAATTGGTCATTTCTCTGTGACAATGAATACATCCTGGTCTACATACCAAGCTTCAGGCCAGCTGGAGCTGCAGGAAGATCATGTCCTAAAAAGCAAGCAAACAAACACACATCTACCATTTAATTTTAATGATTTCTATTACACAGCATGAGGAAATGTATGATATTATTGTCATCATCATACATTTATTCTATATATGTTTAGTTACATATCACTTTTTTGAAAGAATATTTGCCCCCAAAACTTGGTGTGTCACCATTGCAGGAATTACAAGGACCAAGCAGTTCATAATGTATATTTGAATTCTCCTTTGTACAGGTGTACAAATGAAGCGACACCTGGATGTCCATAGTTTGAACAGAATTAAGTTAAATTAAAGGTGCTTAAGTATTAGAAAGATTTCTACTCTAGAAATGTGGCTACTGCATGTTACTTAAATAACTATATAAATGGTAGATCATTCAGTTCAGTTTCACCAATTGTATTGTGTAATTTTGTTAATTGCAATTTGAAAAGAACACCTCCAATGGATACAATGGATAGATTTGACATATCCTTAGACTAAGACACAAATCTTGAAGTATATTCTGGGAAATGTATTGTGCTTCAAAATTAAAGGAAATCAAATGGGCTTCTAGGCAAAAAAATAGCAAGATAGTAAGGACAGAAATTCAGTTTCGCATCACACATTTTAGTAGAGTGTAAGGCCAGAAGAGAAAAAGGTAACTGCGGTACACCAAAGCAAACATCAAAAGGACATTGCAGGCCACATATCTGCCACCGAAGCTCCTAACATCAGTAGGTAAGGCATTCCCTGAGTTGGAGCCAACAGCCAATGTTTCTACTGCTCCTCTAGCTCCTAATTCAAAGAGGTAAAAGTTCACCCAAGCAAGAGCCACCACCCGTACTTCTGTCATTCCCCTAGATCCCGTCAGCAACACATATGGGGTCTCCAGACAGATGCCAAAGAAATTAGGAAATCAGAAGGCACTATCTTAAAACCCTCTAATACACTAAATTAGAAAATTGATGAATTTCTAGATACATGCAAAATGCTCATAATAAATCCAGATGAAATTAAAAGTTTAAACAGACCCAGAAGCAGTAATGAAATTGTAACAATAATTAAAATTCTCCCAAATAGAAAAAGCCTAAAACAAAATGAATTCAATACAGAATTCTACCAGAATTTTAATGAAAATTAATAACAATACTACCTAAATAATATTTCATAGAATAGAAAATGAAGGTTTCCAAAATTGTTTTTTGTTTTCTTAAAAAATTCTTGAGCTTTTGTACATTTCATAGAACAGTTCTGAATCACGTTAGACCCTCCTTACCCATGTCCCCAGCTATACCTTATGTATTCTTCCATGCATCTTAAATCCTGTCCAGTCAAGCATTTGTACCCAGATGTCATTCCATGCAAGACAATCCACTGGAGTGTTCAGCATATCCAGAGATCATAAGTAAGGCACACTCTCCTTCAACAAACATAGTTTTTTTAACACAATAAAAACAGAAAAGAAAATTACAGAGCAATCTCCCTGATGACCATAGGCACAAAAGTTCTCATTACAATATTGGCAAGCTGAATTCAAGTTTATATGAAAAAGATCATTTCATTGTGATCAAATCAGCTTCATTCTATAAATGCAAAGATGTTTCAACATATCAGTTAATTTAAGCCTTTGTAGATTTACTCAAAGGCAATTTATGATTGTCTGATCATCTCAGATGCATAATCGAAGTAGACTGCATGGTCCACTTAGTGGACGCATATAAAGTATTTGATATAATCAAAAATCATCTTTTATTAAGCTTTCAATGAATTTCTTTCTTTCCAAAATTCTCTACTACTAACTCTGAAAGCTTATAAAAGTTGTTTCATAGTATAATCCTATGATATTAATTTAGTTATATAATATTTTTCTTAAATACATCTGTTGCCATGATTCCTTAATCAAAATATGGGTGTGGCCCAAGCATATTACTTTCATCAAATATTTAACTTATACTTATTTATGAATAAAATAATATTTTCCACCAAAAATCAATTAAATTTTTTAGAGTAAGCCATTTGTAATCATAGCAAATTCTTTCTCATTATAAGATCTTTTCTTAATATTAGTCACTGTTAACTGATTTAGTGGCTACTTCCTGTGTAAAACTGTAGTTCATTGTTAGTATTACAGTTTTATGATGGCCACAGAAGCTTATTGATATGAAAGTGGTCATGCATATTTACACTAAATTAAACAGAGACTAGAAGTGGATATATGACAGTAAAGTTGATGAATATAATAAAGCTAACATCTAAGTTTAGAGTATTGTAAAGGAGGCAATTATGTCGGTCAGCTATGATTTATAATTTGCTGTTGCTCTTTATTGCTCTCATCCAGATGTTAAAAATTTTGCTATGCCTCTTTTTAATTTTCAATTTAGTTTCAATGTTTGTCTTATTTCTGTTTATAAAGAAGTACAGGATTTCCATTGAAAAGAGTAGTACATATCTGATGAGTAAAACTGTCATTTGAAAGAATCTAAGTTCGTGATCAGAAAGTTTACATGAAATTTAGCGATCAGTTAAGCAAAATCATGAAGCCAAACTCCAACCCGTTTGGGTTAATGGCTCATCTACTACTAAGTGTACACATTCCTTATAAAACTCATTATGGGTGTCTAGTCAATACTTTGGGATGTTTTTAAATTTCTATTGATTTTTTGTGTATTTCATGCAAAGCATCTTAATCATCTTTTACCCCCTCCTCTGCCTGCCTCCCGCTATGGTTCTCCATTTGATTTCATGCACTGTGTCATTTCTGTTAAGGTCTGTTATGAAGCAATCATGTCTTAATTTCACACTGTGAGTATTTGAACAAATTTTGTTGAGTAAAAAGCTTAAAAATAAAAATAAATATATAATTGGTTTATATTTTACTTCCTTCTTTCCACTCACCTATAAAGAATATGTCCCAAAGGATTAATTTATCCAATTTTAGAATTATACACCTGACAACAGAAGAAAATAACAATAGCTATATCCAGAAGAAAAGACTGATGTCCTTAATAAGAAGGACAAATAAGCACAAATTCATAGACTCGAGAGGTAGAGAGATATTTTCTTTCTTTTTTCTCTAAGTAAATCATTATAGTTTGTTATATAAAGATATTTTAACAATATATATGTCATCAAAATTTTGTGTAATTTCTATAATAAATATTAATCAGATTTAGACACTTTCCTCTATCCACACCCCCCACTGGATTTGATGCATTCTTTCACGTGTGTTAAGATCTATAATGTCGACTCTGTGTACCCAGATGTTCCTCAGGGTCAGTAAATCCACAAGAACCTTGTCAGTCTATCTATCAACACTTCTTTAAAGAAGACAAACTCTCCCTCACCCAGCAGTGATCAGCTACTAGTAGTTCCTCAGCTATGGTTGGTCTTCTTATCTATATTCCTGCTTCTATGTGGAATTTCTCTCTGGTCTGAGTTTGCATGGGTCTTGTGCATACTGTTGCCATTGTTGTAAGATCAAATGACCAAGTTCCAAATTTCCTGGAAAACTGCTTGTGTACATCCACACTCATGGCTGTGAAAGTCCTTCTGCCCACTGCTCAGCCATGGTTCCTGAACTTTGGGTGACAGAAGACATTTATTTCAGGTTGCCTATCAAGGAACATACCCTATGTAGTCTACAATTCTCTGTATATTGACCAATTGTGACTTTAAGAGTTAATTGTCTTCTGTTTCATGAGGAAGCTTCAAAGGAGAGCATTGAGAGTTGCACTAATATTCAGTCTACCTCAGTGTCAACATGTTCAGTGAGTCTTAGATGCAGAGGTTTCATTGTGAGTATGTCACTTAGGGCTTGGTATCTCTCAGACACATATCCTCTGTGTGTGATCAACTATGGGACTCTGTAATAGTCTCTACCTATTGCAAAAGGAAGCTTCCTGTGTGAGTGGTGAGAGGCATACTTGTCTGTATATATAAGGATACATATTTAGCATATAGTAAGAGATTATATTTGTCTATGGATGTCACAGACAAAGGGATTTCTCTAGGAAATCTCAGCCATGTGTATTTTGCTATCTTTACAGTACAAACATGAATTTTCTCACTTTGAGTGAAATATAAGCCTACTTAGATAGCTGTTGATTACTCCCAAGATTAAAAAAAAAAAAGCCACAGCCGCCACCCCATTATAAACAGCTTCATGTACTGCTCACTCCGGCATTGTTGTGGTTATTAGGCTTTCAGCTACCATTTGCCACTGACTGACTGATTTTCTCCCTTGACAGCTTGCAAAGTATTTATCCTCTGATACCATGAGACATAGATTCCAGGGAAGAGGCTTCCGGGTCAGTTCCAGCTCCATTGCTCGAAGTTCTCTGATGTATGTCCTGTCTTCAGCAAAAGGGTCTTGCCTTCAAGTTCTTGGAGGCAATCAAAGATTTTGGCAATAGCTTGTGTTGTATTCTTTTTAACTATCCTAATCAAAAACCTGAATGGAGTTCTGCCCTGTGTTACGCTATGTTCCTTGTTATTCAGCCTTTAATTTACACTTGATAACATACATGCACACACACACACACACACACACAGATCCATGTATATATGAAGATACATACTATACACAGAGATAGAAACACACATATTCATGTATTTATGGAGATATCTACTGTATACACAGAAGAGAGAGAGAGAAACACATATCTAGAAGATATATATGGAGACAAATACTATATATATATAGAGAGAGAGAACACATATCATGAGAAATATACTATATATACACAGAGAGACATAGAGAGAGAAACATGCATATATCCATGTATATATGGAGATATATATTACACACACACATACAAACACACATAATGTGTTTTTTAAGGTAGTTTTAAAACTAATGCATTTGCCTTTGATTTTACATGACAACTAAGCATTATTTGTCTCTCCTCTGTCTCACTCCCCATAAAAACTTCCTCCTTCCTCTCCAGTTCAAGTTACTACATCTTCCTGTTTCTCCCTTAATAATATCTGTCTCTTATCCCATCTTTCCTGAGCTGAATCTTCCCCGTTTTTTCCATGTATCCTTATAGAACATCCCCAAATACCAATTCAATACTATTTTCTCTTTGGAAACACGTGTCCGACTATCCCACTTTCGTGGGCTCCTTCTTAACCTTTACCTTCGGGATTCCTATCATTTCATAATTTCTGTGGTTGTATCAGGATATATGTTCAAAACTAAATGTTTGGATCTAAGTTCCACAAATGAGAGAGAACATACATAGTTTGCTATTCTGAGTCTTTTTTGCTTCACTTAGTATAACAGCTTCTAGTTCCATCCATATACCTACAAACTTCATGATTTTGTTTATTCTTTATCTCTGAATAGAACTCCTTTGTGAAAATGTAGCACACTTCTATGACCATCGACCTGACCACTCTGGGGGTATTTGCATCAGAATTAGTGAGAGACACTGCAGCAGTCATGTTATTCTGTGAAACTTTTTAAGTGTGTATGGAACTAAAAGGAAATCTTCTACAATAAAATCTTCTTCAAATTGTTCACTTTATGATGTTGATAAAACTTTGAGAAGAACTATTTCCACTTCTTTAAATGTTCACTGTAGCTGGCCAGGGAAGTTATCTTAACCTTAGCTTTTCAAAGTATGAACACCACTGTTTAGGAGATATAAGTCATTTGGTTCATTTTATTTTAAAAATATTTACTTATTTATAGGTTTTGTTTAAAATATATACATATATATACATATATATACATACTTCCGTGTTGTTGTACAATGCCTGGGAAAGTCAGAAGAGGTCTTCAGATCCTCTTCAACTGGAGATATGAAAATTGTTAGCTGCCATGTTTTTGTTGGGAACTGAACCCAGGTCCTCTGCAAGAGCAGCTACTGCACTTAACTGCTGAGTCATCTCTACAGTCCACGGTTTAAGAATTTTTGGTGTATATATTTCAGAAAATTTGCATCATTAAAATATTTTGGGGTAAAGTTAGTATGTATATGTCCAGATCATCATTGACAAAGAATTTACACTTTGCATTGAGTTTATTTTGTTTCGCTCTCTTTCTATGAGCTATTTGGTTAAGTTATTCCAATAGTATTTACATTTCATAAAATATATTCTTTTTTCCTTTCTAATTTGGAAACAATTTATTGAATGACATATATTCTAGGCATCTCTTCAGATTTGTTCTATATATTTGATTATGCATGTGTGTGTATAGATAAATCTACCAACTCCAACTCCTATATACTACACACACACACACACACACACACACACACACACACACATTTTTAGGTAAGATGAAACCAAGTTTAGAGAGAATTATGGAGAACAGCATTATTCTGCTTTTCTTTACAACTGAGCGGCTCCCATGGCCTGGCATTTAACTCCAGGCTCTTGACAAAAATCCCAAATGACAACTCTAAATCTTGTAGCTGGGCTTCAAAAACCCAAGGTTTTTTCCAAGTCTGAGAAACAACATTACCCAACATTAATCAAGTTAGATGGTGTGCCAGCTGGAAATGTAACTCAATGCTGGAACGCTTGACTAAAGGTGTCAGTACCTGAGGTTGATCAGTAGCACTCTAAGAAAGTGTGATAACTGGAGGCAACATACACTGAAATTGTCTGAAGGAAAGATAAATTTATTTATCTCTCTGCTTAGAAAATATGTCTCTATATTTTTGCCTGAATCAAATACACCCTATATCATCCTTCTATAAGCATAATATTTTGTATGTTTTCTCCTATAGAAACATAAACTCAATAAGTACTGATTCTATGCTTTAAGTTATCACGTGGGAGAGTCTGAACAGTTAACAAAAGAAAGCTAACTATCCTGTATTATCAATACTAGTCATATTTAAATCTTGAATTCAGTATACACACACATATGCACACATGCACACACAAATATATGTGTCAGTTTAAATCTTTAAATGTCCTTTGATGTGGGTCCATCCAGTGCAGCCTGCTTAACCTCCAAAGTATCACACCATTAAAGGAGACTTACTCTGTCTCTGGCTCTCAGCAGCCATCATTTGGTATTAGGCTTGGGGTTTCCTAGTTACTTCTCATTTCTCTGCTAAGATGTTGTCTGGCTTAAGCTGTGAAAATTGCTGTGAGTTCATATGAGTAATTTCCCAGCTGTTTGAAAAACCTTGATTCTTTTTGGTCAATAACCTCGCCTGGCTCTTGCAATCTTTCTGTCCTCTCCTATATCAGGACCCCCGGGCCTTTAGAGGCAGATGTGTGTGTGTGTGTGTGTGTGTGTGTGTGTGTGTGTGTTTGTGTGTAATCACCATCTACTGCTTTTGGAATCTTCTCTGTTGAGATTTGAGAGATGGATTAATCTATAGGTATGACCAGTTATTAGGAGGTTACTTGAACAATGAAAGATTCTATTCATTAGAATAAAAGTATGGCCTGTGACCTGTCTAGCCACTTGTTCCTAGGCCTCATATCATTGTTAGTTAGAGGCTCAAGCTTAAGAAGAAAACCTTAAATCTAATAAAGTGACTGGTTACTCCCATAATATTCCTACAACTATTGCACGAGAGGTCATATTTTGCCAGATCCCTTCCATCAGGATTCACAGTTGGGTGAGGGTAATGATTTTTTTTTCTTCTGATAGCATGCATAACACATTCCAACTCTATGAAAGCTACACATTAGAGATGAAGCTTTGAAGTCAGTCAGTCGGCTAGATTTCTTGTTTTTTAAATGGTTCCTGTAGTGTTTTCAGAAATAAAATCAAGTTATGGTGAGTAACCAAGCAGAAGGGCAATTTTCAGTATTACATTAGAATCTAAGAATTAAGAGTTTCAAAAGAGAGAGTCCGTCCTTGGCACTGGCCTTTTACTTTCCTAGCCTATAAATTCTAGTCAGTGCAATATCCCCTCCTATATGGTAATTCATTTTAATGTCCTTTTATAATGTATAAGTATATTATTTCAGAAGCTTCTACAGTGATAGATTTTCTAGTATTGTTTTATTAGGAGCACAATACTTTTAAGTAATGAAATATAATTTATGCCTAAATAACAAAGAGCTCAAAAAAAAATGAACAGTCCTTTGTTCTTATATAATACAGAGGAAATGCAATGTTACAAAGTGAATAGCAAACTCTGTTTCGCAGTAATGTCTTAATTCTTCAGGTTGTAATGACTCTTTAGGGTATTACTCTGATGTGCAGTGCGAACTGGTTCATTGTCTCTGCCTTGTGGTCTGTAGCACAAAGATTTGAAAGACGGTATTTTTCCTAAGTAGATATGTGATAATCTGTGCATACAATTTCTACATATGGCCCATTGACCATAATTAGATATAAATCCATTCAGTTTGCAAACCAAGCAGATAATGTTCTTGCAAGAACATAGTATATCCATTACTACAAAGAAAAGAACTTTGTGAAAAGAAATGGCAGTCCTTGCTATATATTCAGAAATTATGTAATTATTGATATTTGCTGATTCAGAAACCATATAAAAGTAATATCTAAAGTTTTAGTTATCTATTATTTTCTTTATTTAAATAAATGAACCCTCTAATTTATATTCATATAAAAACCCATATATATATTTACATTCCAAACTATAATAACATAGATTTTCAATAAGAGTAAAATGTCTATGAATCAGAATATTTTGAGCATTATCTTTAAAATTCATAACTGTACAAAATTATATTTTACTAAAATTGTAAAACTGCAAACATGATTTGGATTTTTAATTTTTTTTGCAATTTTTACACAGTCTATTTTGTTATCTGTCTTATAGTCTCCCTCACCTGATTTCATATGCTGTGTCTTATGTTACGAACTATCAAGCCAATTTTGTGCACCTAAATTTTCCTCAGTGTGTGCCCATCCACTGATAAACACAGAGTGTCACCTCTTTAAAGAATAATAAATCTCCCTCTCCCAGTAGCTACTCTTTTCCAATAGTTCCAAAGTCAAGGAGAAGAGCTTCTTACTCACTTCCCTACATCTACGTTGAGATTTTGTCTGCTTTGAACTAGCATGGGTCTTGCTCATACTTTTAGAAAATGCTATAGTTCTATATGAGTATTTTACACTGTATGGGGAACTCTGTTTCCAGGGGTTCTTCAATCAACTATGACTTTTAGAATCTTTTGACATCCTCTTTTGCAGTGGTCTTTGAGCCTCGGGAAACAAAGTTTTGATATAGGTATCCTAAGAAAACTTCAGTCTTTTATTCTCTGCACTTTGTCTACTTGTGGCTTTCTGAGTAAAACATAATCTGTTGCATGAGGAGAATTTGCTGGGGAAAGAAGAGAGATGCATTAACATTGCTTTTTTCCTCTGTTATGTTGCTTCCTGAAACTTAGATGTAGAGGTTGCAATGCCGATGTGACCCATAGGGCTTGGAACCTAGCAGACACTTTTACTCTGAAACTGACTTATTGTGGAACTTTATAGTAGTCTCCATCTGTTGCACAATTTTTTTTTTGATGAATGGTAAGTGGTACACTGGTCTGTAAACCTAAGGATACATTTTTCAATATACATAAAAAAATTAAGTGTGTCTAGAGGTGTGACAAAAGTATGTCTTTTTCTGGGACCTATGCCATCTCCAGCCATGAATATTTAGCTATGTTTACAATACCACACATGAATTTCCACCCATGTAGCAGGTCTCAAGTCCAATTATACAGCTGCTGATTAACCATAAGATAAAAGTGCCACTACTGAACTGGGATGGTGATTGTTGTCACTCATAGATTTGTACAACTAGATGGAATCATTGCTTGGTTTTCTCCCTTAGCAGTTTATATAATATCTTTTTATAACATAGTCTTCAGGAAATAGGCTTCCAAATCAGTTCCAGATCAGTTGCTCCAAGTCCTACATCTGAAGTATATTCTGTGTTCAGCAATAGAATTTTATCTTCAAGTTCTGGGAGGCAAACATGGGTTATTTCAATAGCCTGTGCTATTTCGGAATCTCTTGGACTATACTGACAAACAAAGGAAAATTTCCCCTGTTTATAGCTATATAAATTTCAGCTATACACATTATATATATATATATATATATATATATATATATATATATATATATATATATATATCTTTATGAGAGAGAGAGTATTTTTCAGCAGGCTTTTGAATTAATACATTTCTCTCTGGATTTTCACACCACTTCAGCAGTATCTCGTCTCTCATCTCTTTCCCCACAACTGAGAGAAAATGAGTATCACTAACGTTTTCTGAATTTGTGTTGCTTCAGAAACCATAAAAGATTCTAATTAAATCCATTTAGCTGAAAATTTCATGATCTTATTTTTCTTCTCTGCTGAGTAGAACTCCAATGTGTAAATGCATTTTCATTATCCATTCATCGATTGAGAGACATTTAGGTTGTTTTCACTTCCTAGTTATTGTGAGCAGTGTGGCAGCAAACATGGCTGCGCAGACATCTCTGCCGTAGGATGTTGAGTCCTTGAGTACATGCCATGGAGTTGTACAGAGCCATATGGAAAATCTATTTATAGTTTTGAAAAGTTCTTCACACTGACGTCCATCATTGCCACCAGTTTCCAGTCCCACCATAGGTGAAAGTTTCCCTTTCTCCACACCCTTGCCAATGCTTGGTGTCATTTGTTCTTTTGATTTTAACCACTTGATTGGAATAAGATGGACTTTTAAAGTAGTGTTGATTTAAATTTCCTAAATTACCACAGTTTTTGAAGACTTTTCAATGTGTTTCTCTGCTATTATTATTTCTTCTTTTGGAAACTCTTTAGTTTAGATCCATAGCCTTCTTTTTTTCTTTTTCAATAAATTTTTAGTTTATTGTTGGGAGAAGTCAATGATTAAATAGGCAATTGTATTACACTCTATTAAATACATTGTGAACTTTTTTTCATAATTTTATACACTGAGAAAATGCAAAGAGTACTTTGTGAGGCTTATTTCTGATAGAAAATTACCCTTTTTTAAAACTGAGCCATTTGTTTCTTTGATTCTTGGTTTTGGAGTTTTGTATTTACTGCATATTCATACTCTGTCAGATACATTCCTGGTAAAGATTTTTGCCCACCCTGAGAATTTCCTATTCACCCAATTGTTTGTTTCCTTTGGTGTACATAATCTTTATAGTTTAATGAGGTCCCATTTGTTAATTGTTGATCTTATTCCTGAGACAGTGTAGTGTAATTAAAAAGTTCTGTCTTACATTTACATCTTGTAGGTACTTTGTGTTCTCCCAACAGTTTCAGTATTTCAGGTTTTACATTCTGCTCTTTGATCCACCTGGGGTTGACTGTTGTGCAGGGTGACAGATATGAGGGTAATATTAGTCTACATGTAGAGATCCAGTTCTACCAGCACCATTTGATAAGTTGGTATCTTTCCTCCAGTGTGTGTCCTTGACACCTTTGTCAAATATCAGATGGCTGTAATGTTGGTAACTCATTATAAGGTCTACTCTATGTTCCATTAATTCACAAGTTTGTTTTTGTGGCAATAGTGTGCTGATATTTTCAGTATAGTTCCGTAATATAAATTAAAATCTGGAATGAAATCCTCAGAGCCTTGTTCTTTGTGCTCAGCATTGCATTAACTATCCAGAGTCTTTTGTGATTCTAAGTAAGTTTTAGGGCTTATCATTTTTTTTCTAATTTTGTGAAGAAAGACTTGGGGATTTTGCATGGGGTTACAAAGAATCTATAAATTGCTTTTGATAGGAAGGTCATTTTCAGAATATAAATTATACCAGTCCCTAAGTCTGGAGGTCTTTTCATCTATTTATGCTGTCTTCACTCTTTCTATCAAAGGTTTCTGTTTCATTTTAGAGCTCATTAGTATCACCCCAGTTAAGTACTCCTGTTTTCTCCATTGCTCCCCTTGATAATGCTTGTTTCCTATCATCTCCACTTTCTTGAGTTACTTCTTTCCCTCTACTCCTGTTATTCTTTCTATGTCCTTTCCTCCTTACTTCCCAGGTGAATAGCCCATTTTCCCACCCTTGGAGTATGTGTTTACTAATATTCCTCTCTCTCAGGTTCTTTCTTTCCCTTTACATTTATGTCTCCTTTCCATTCTCCTGGCTCCTGCTGTTACATCATGATATATACTCACATATTGGGATTGGTGCTAAGACTGACAATGAGAACGAATATCTATCACTTGTTTTTCTGAGTCTATGCTGCTTCACTTAGTATATCAGTTTCTGTTTCTATTCATTTCTCTTTCCTTTTCTTTTTTCTCTTCTGTTTCTCTTTCCTTACTCTTTGTTGAACTCTCTTTATAAGACATAAAAATGGCTAAGAAACACCTTAGTGAAATGAAAATCAAAACCACCTCAGAAATTCACCTATCCCCATTCAGAATGTCTAACATCAGGAGAATAATTAATAAGACCTTCCGATGCTGATGCAGGAAAAGCGAAACCCTCATCCACTGTTGGTCGGATCACAAACTAGTGCAACCATTGTGTCAATCAGTATGGAAACTTTAGGACACTAAAAATAATTCTACCGTATGATCCATTGATAACAAAGTAAATATCCCTCCACCTGTGGAACTGATAATGGAAATGTGGTACATTTACACAATGGAGTTCTAGTCAGCAGTAAAGACAAATGAAGTCATGAAATTTACAGGTGAATGGATAGAACGAGAAACTGTTATGCTAAGTGAAGTAACACCTATTAAGAAAAAAAAACATGACATTTATTCTCTCTCATCTGTGGATCTTAGCTCCAAATCCTGAGATGTGACTATATATCCTGTTGTTACTATGTGAGCCAGAAAAATGGAAAGGAACCAAGGTTTTAAAAGAAAAGGAGCTAGAGAGAGACAGGGATGGTAGGATCAGTCTGTTATCAAGGGGAAAAGTGGAGTGAATAGGGAAGATTCTACAGGGAAGTGAGATGGAACACTTAGATTGTGTGAAAAGCCTTCTCATTACAGGTGGGATTAAACTGTGTCTTGAACACTAGTAGTACTATTTTTTATGAAATTTGGTGCATCTGAATTTTGTGTATATATGTTCATGATTGTAAAGTCTTCTTGGCTGATTTTACCCTTGGTCAAAATGAGGTGACCTTCTCTATGTTTTCTGATTAATTTTACTTTAGATCTATTTTGTCAGGTGTTAGAATATCAATCCTTCCTTGTTAGGGGCATTTGCTTGGAATTTTTCTGTTTTCATCTTGTCACCCTCAAGTGGTATCTACCCTAGAAGACAAGAAGAGTTTCTTGTAGGCAACAAAACAATATTTTTTTTCTTAATCCACTCAGCTAGTTTGTTTATATTTACTGGAGAGTTGAAGCCATTGATATCTAAAGTTATTATTATTTAAAGAAGTATATTGATCACTGTTATTGTAATTTCTGTTTGTGTTCTTGATCTCATTTTGTGATTTCTTAATGATATCTTGTTTTTACTGTTACCTCTTGGATTTATAACCCATCTTTCTTGCATTAAGTATCCTTTGTAGGGCTGGTATGGTTGTCATGAATTCTTTCAGCCAAATATATCAGAGAAAATTTTTCTGTCTCCACCAACTATTATAGACCATTTTGATTGGTAGTGTACTTTGGGTTGACATATATAATCTTAGCATTTGGGATAATTTGTTCCCCGCTTTTCTGGCTTTCATAGGTTGCTTTGAGAATTCAGCTGCAATTCTGATACATTTTCCTTACTATGTAACATGTTATTCTCTTGCAACTTTCAGTACTGTCTTTGTTCTCTCATTTAATGTTTTCACTATGCTGTACCATGTGGGAGTTCTGTTCTGGTCTTTTATATTCACTGTTCTCTATGATTCTTGCTTCTGCCATTCTGTAATTTAGGTAAGCTTTCTTCTATAATCCTGTTGAGTATCTGTTCTGACACTGAACTAAGATTTCTCTCCTGTCTTATACCTATAATCCACAGATTTGATCTTTGCGTGGTGCTCCACATCTCCTGTATATTGCATTCTGTTTTTGATTTTTTCATATTCTTTGCTTGAGCAGTTCAAGTCTTCAGAGTTACGAGTCTTGATACTGTGTTTTATATTTGCTGTATTGCGCTGGTAAGGCTTTCTCTTTCTGTTTCAAATTGGCAGATGGAGATTTTCCATTCCATTTTCATTTCAGCTTGAATTTCTTAATACTTCTGTCTCTTTTGTGAATTCTCTTTTGAAATCCTGAATTGTCTTTGTCATTTCATTTAGTAGTAAGTTTATGCTTTCTTCAGTTTCATTCAGGACTTAATTTCTACCTTTCTTGAGTTATTTGAGTTGTTTTTGTATTCTTTAAATTCCTTGACTTCTTTGATCATGTTTATGATTGTTCTCTTAAGTTCTGTGAGCTGGGGTTCTTCCGGACATTTTTTGGTTGTAGTACACTTCTATAGGACTTGTGGGATTTGATGGGAACGTATTGACTTGGTTTTTCATATTACTTGTGTTTTGCATATTGACCTAAGCAAATGAATTTTTAGTTTTGATTCTGTGTGTATCTGTTATAAAATCTTATCCTGCCACTTTTGAGTTGAGGTTTTATTCTGTTTTTAATGTTTTTGTAGCTTGGTTGCTTTTTTATCAGATACGAATATTTTACTTGGTCTGTGTGATTTAACTTTTCTTCTTGGAGGCATGAGACAATTCCAGGCAGGCTATTAGGGAACTTACAGAAGCTTCAAGAGTCCTAAGAGAAAGGCAGGATTGGGTGAGTTCTGACAAGCTAAGCAGAATAGATGTGAGCCCTGGAGCAATGAGAACTGACTGGTCCCCAGCCAATGAGAATATGACCATGGATATTTATTTTTAATTCAGGAAGAGTATATAAAAATGCTATTTTGACTTAAAAAGTACAGATTTCTAATTGATTTTGATAATTAATTCCAATAGAAAGTTGAGGTCATTACACTATGATTAATACATGCTTTTGCAGAGTAATGAGAGTGCTAATGTAGCACTCTAACACAGATAAAATTTCCCTGAAATAAGAATGAAGTCACTGTATAGTGTAACTGTTCTGCTAATGACTTTTGTTTTTCCAACATGCTTCCTCATTGTGTTGGGTTATTTGTCTGTCTCTCCATCCAACAGTTGAAGCCCCTCTTTGGTTTTAGTGAGAGATGGGAAGTAAATAAGGCTATGCATGCATATAAGAGCCAGAAAATCTCCAAACAATAGGATTAGTGTCATGAGGAGAAAACAGACTCTAGGATGCTTTGCTCCCCTTTCTCTGAGTCACTAGGAATGAGACATGCGTATGTAACAAAAATGTCAAGATGTACAATTCAGGAAGCGCATTTTCATCACAAATGGCATCTTGTGCTTAAATTTGGGGATCCCAGAATATTCATTGAAATTGTTTAAGTCATCAAGTCTGTGGTGAGTGTTTGTTGTAGCCTAAGCTGTTAGGAATTTCAGTTATTTTTCTCTTAAGTATAGAAACTATTTAATAATATTGCATCAGTCTATTAAACAAATATAAGTATATACCATTAAAAGTATGTAAATGACTGATATTCATAAATTTAAACACGGGGCACAAATATACGGATACCAACATCATTTTAATATCCTCCATGGTCTCCACTGTGTTTAAAAGAAGTCTATATAAACTGCTAACAGATCTCATTAAATACCCAGGTGACAGCTATTTTAATAAATAATTCACATACTAAAATGATTTTCTACACTAGTTCTACATGTACAGAAAATGTTTCCAAGAGATTTTAAGACATTTGATTGCTGTTAAGATAATTAGAATGTTGACATGCGTCTTTCATTAAATTCTATTTCCAGTTCATCACTGATGAGATGCTAAAACTCTAGGTAATATCGTTGTCTACATACATCCATTCTTGAACCAAAAGACATTAGGAATACCCAGAAGTGCCTAATAATGCAGAAAAAATCATCATTAATGAATTTTAATACATCTGTATTTAATTTTCTTGACATACAGTTGTCTATTAAACAGCTTCCAATGTCCAATGAGTAGGACAAAGAAAAATAAATCGTGTTCTCCAATAATTAATAAAATATTTATTCTTTCATTTATTAGTTTTGAGAATTTGACACAAGCGTTGTTTTTGCATTGTTTCCATTCCTCCCCATTCCCAGAAAATCTTCCCATGTCCCCTGTTCCTCAATTTCCCCATCTTTTCTTTATTTATTATTGTTACACATGCATACATAAATTTATATATACACATATGCATATATATAACAAAGTCCATTTAGTGTACTAATAAGTACCTGTGTTTATGACTGCCCACTTAGGATTAAATAAACTCTCAGGGAGGTAGATCTAGAAAGCACTCATCCTCTGTCCATCTGCATCTGTTAATTGCCTGTAGCTCT
Source organism: Eospalax fontanierii (assembly GCA_035773235.1). Lineage (NCBI taxonomy): Eukaryota > Metazoa > Chordata > Mammalia > Rodentia > Spalacidae > Eospalax > Eospalax fontanierii. Next base: position 97,046,775 of record CM069527.1, on the reverse strand, counting down.
TCATCCTGATGGACCCAATTACATTTTCCACATCCACTTTGGCATGTCAACTGATGTTTGTCATGCACATCTTAGGCCACCACACTGTGGAAATTTCATTGGTGCAGCTTCCCCATCATTAATAAATTAATTGTAGCTGATGTCTTGAACCTCTGGCTTTTGCATTCTTTCCATCTCCAGTTCTGTAATGTTCCCTGCAAATTAGGGGCAGACGTTGCATTGTCAGTATGTCACTTAGGGCTGGGCACTACATAGTCTTTTATTCTATGCATTTGATTGGTTATGAAACTTTGTAATAGTCAACATTTGTCACAAAAGGAAACTTCTTTCATGTTTATAAAGATGTGAATAAGGTATTTAGAATATAATAAGAAACTGAATTGATCTAAAAACATAAGAGAGGTCTGGTTTTCTATGGAGTCTATAACCTTTTCAGCTATACGTATCTGGTCACCTTTGTGGTTCCATGAATGATTTCCCTTCCATTTACTGAGCCTTAATTCCACCTAGACAACTGTAGATTACCACCAAAATAAAAGAGCTGCTACCACACCAATAGAGATAATCTGTCTGGCAGATTATTGCTGCTTTTCGTAGACTTTACAGCTGTAATGAAGAATGTTGTGATGTTGTGTTCTCATCAGTGGGGCCTTGGATTGCCTCCCAGAACTTGAAGTTTTTAAATACTTAAATACAGTGTTTAAGAGCACTGAATAGCATTCTGCAAACACTGCAAAATTTAAATAGTAATAATATTATTATATTTTTTTATGCGGTGATAATGAGATTCCTACTAAATGAAAGTAGAGGTAAGGTAATAAAACCAAGCATAAATACTTGGAATCAAAAGAATTATCAATTTTTTTCACTGCCCTTATCAGGAAGTTTTTGATCAAGGAAGATGCTTAAGAATCAAGATCTGATAGGTAATAGACCACATGCACAATTTGTAAATATAATTACAAAGCATCTTCTGTGACAAAAGCGGCCAAACCAGAATCTCACTATCCACAAAGCATTAGAGAGCAGTCCCAAAAGTTGTTTTTCTTCTTTTAGTCTTGTCTCGTGCCATATCTCCTAAGCAATAATTCATGCTTATACACATTAGAGAGAGGAAACAATTTTCATTCTCCTCTGTAATGAATAAACACAGCAATCCAAACTTCAGCTTTACTGCATCTTACTTAGTCTTCTGTTTTAGAATGATACAACCTTGTTTCTGTGAGGAATGAAGAAGCAGATTCTAGAACATAGCCATTGTTTATTCTGTGTTAATGTTAATAACTGAGGAGATGAGACATACAGATGGGACTGAATAAAACACCTGAGTGGTGGCTTTACAGACAACTTTCTGGATTTGACATGGGATGAAGTGGAAATCTGCCTTGCTCTAATTTGCAAATATTTTACCAAATAGCCACACTCTGCAAGATAGCAATGAATGTTTTATCTCATTAATTTTCCACATTCCTTTCCTTCCCAACCATTTTGTACTGACTTCTTTAAGTTTTCAAATTTAAGGGCTTTTATAAGATATGTTTCCTCTAACACTTTGTCAGTTATTGTGCCACTGAATGCATTTATTTTGGGGAGGGGGTAGTTGTCTGCCTTCTAAAATTCTACCTTTATTAAGTTCAGTTGCTAAAGTGTTCTATTCAGTTGCCAGTGTGAGGAGACACATACATATGCCTCTGTCATATAAATATATACACTTTAGTATTATGTGGTTAAATGGTCTCATTCAATTTGTAACCGGTTCATAACAAGGCTTTAATTACTTACTTTTTATATAATCAACTATGTCTCTCAATCTGTTTGCATGTATTTGGAAATTATATTTAAGATATGTTTGCATTTTACATGATAGAAATATGTGTTAATTATCATAGATATTTTTTTAAATATAGAAATTAACAATATATAATATAAAATTCTTCAAATTTTTATTTGTGGTACTGTTGTTTATACATCTTGAACATTAGTAGTCATATTTTAGGAATATTTTTAAACTTAAGATTCAAAATAAATAAAGTTTATATCTATAGTTGGAAACAATTGACATTTTGTAAAGACATTTTCTATAAGTAATATATTTATATCTTTATAAAAATATTTTTGAAATTAAATAAAAATCCAGAAGACAATAAAGTTATTCTCATTATATCTCTAACACTTCACTCAATTTAAATCAGATGTCTAATCTCTAATTTTCAAGTCAGGGCAAAGGCAATAAATATAGACAGAATGATATATAATTGATTTTTGATATATTAAGTAGGTCTATTACTTAGAACAGCATAAGGCATATATTTACATTTAGCTGAACTCAATCTATACAAAAGATTCCTTTAATGCATTCTTTGCTTATGAATTCTAATTTTTGTCTAAATCAATAAGCTCTCCATAATAATAGAGGTTAAGAAGTTCCAAATGGATTATATCATGAATTATTATCATATGCCTCAATATATTCAGCAGTAATTGCGTATATCTATGTTATACAGTGAAGATAAATGATTCCATCTAAAAATTTAAAGCTGAAACCCACAGATGACAATGTTTATATTTTATTCTGGGTCTGTGTTACTTCACTTAATGTAAAAATTTCTATTCCATCCTTTTAGCTGCAAATTTCATGGATTTGTTTTTCTTTTCTTATTTTTAATATATATATATATATGTATATATCATTGCATTTTTGTGTATTTCAGACATCTTAACCATGTTTAGATACTCTCCCCTATCTGCACACTTCCATAGCCACCCTCAACATATGTCATGCTTTCTTCATATATGTTAAGGCCTATCAAGTCAAGAATGTGTCCCCAGACATCTTTTAATGTGACTTAGTGAGAGTCTAATCAGCCTATCTAGTTTCACTCCCTTAATGAAGACCAACTGTCCTTCACCCAGCAGTGATCAGCTGCCAATAATTCTTGGTTATAGTTGAGGTTTCTTAACCAGATTTATATATATATATATAATATATATGATAGCTCTATATAGAAATATAATATATATTCTATATATAATGATTGCATATACATATATATATATATATTTATTTATTTATTTATTTATATATATGAAATAGTGCCAGATAAAAGAAATCTCCTTTTGAGTTGTTGGTCAGGACTGTCCAAGAGACTATCCAAAAATTACACAGGTTATTGTCACAGTCTTTGACTGCCTCTCAGAACTTCAGGGTAAGACTCTGTTGTTGAAGACAGGACATATTTCTAACACAGGACTTGAATCAATAGAGCAGATACTGCCCTGGGGGCTGCCTCCCTGAAGACTAGCTCCCATGGTATCAGAGGATACTATATAAGCTGTCAAGGGGGAAAAAAATCAATGATCCTACCCAGTTATAAAACCTAATAAGCAACAATGAGTGGCACAGCAAATTATCCCTACTAGAACAATAGTGGCATTTTTATTTTGTGAATAATCTAATGCTGTCTCATTGGAGTTAAGGCCTGCTTCCTGGGGAGGAAATCTCTGTCTGGAACTGTAAGCATTGTCAAATACACTTGGCTGGACAAGTCTCAGGGCCTAGTGAAAAACTTACTTTTGCAACTTCCCTAGACCAATTTCATTGCTCAGTGTATTGTAAGTATGCATGCCGATTTTTACAGACCAGTGTCCCTCTCACCACTCATCAAAGAAGTTTCATTTTGCAGCTTATGGATACTAATGTATAATTCCACAGCAGGTCAAATGCAAACAATGTGCCTGTGAGATGCTTAACCCTAAGTAACACATGTTCAATGCAGCCATTACACTTAGGATGAATGCATCTCTCAGCTTCCACAAGAAAAGCTTATTTATGCAGCAGATATGATTAACAGAAAGCTCACGACTGGCCAGTGTTCAGGAAACAAGAGTGCTTATCCCTGTACAGGACACTTATTTCAATCATCTGCCTTCCAAGACTCAGGGATCTTACGGAAGAATGTGAGTATAGATTTAAGAGTCAGAGGTGGTAGAAGACCACAAGGAAACAGAGTTTTCCAGATACCCAGTCAGTTATACATGCAAGCACGTAGCAATAACTAAAGCTTAAACAAGTCTCATGCACTTTCAAATCAAAAATCTCAGGACACACAGGGAAACGGATAAGACATCCCAACCCAATCTAAAGAACTTTTAGCAAATAATGTATGCTGGGAGGGAGAACAGCAGTCCCTTATAGGAATGGGACACAACCTCATAGAGATTGAACTGTCTCTGCCTCATGAAATAAATGTTTATTTCATGCTATAATTCTGTTTTTATTTAATTTAAGGTATGTTCAATAAAGAAGTACCTTGCATTTTCTGAATGTGAAAGCCTATTATATACACTATAAATCCAAGCTCATTAGACTTGGTTGTGTTCTGCATTTATTAGAATCTACAAGATGCTTTATTTCACACCTTTAATCAGGATTCTCACAATTATTAATGTAAATAGGCTCAAAAGATTTAATTATTATATTAATGGGACAAATTTATCTATACATTCACAAATCAGAAATTATAATTCTTTGCAAGAAGAGAAGCCATTCATTCTTACAATTTTAATTTTGTAGTTTGCTCTAGTTTGCTTCAGTTACTGTGACAAAACACTCTAACCAATACCAGCTTGGGGAGGAACTGGTTTATTTTGCTTACATCTTCCAGGTCACGAACTCAGGGCAGGAACCTGGAGGCAGGAGCTGGAGGCAGGAGGCACAGCACAGGCTGTGGAGGAATGCTGATTACTGGCTTGCTTTACTGGCCCATGCTCAGCCTGCTTTCTTATAAAATATTCAACAATTGGCCCAGAGCGGCACCACCCACAGTGGTCTGGGCCCTGGGCCCTCCCACATCACTCAACAATAATGAAAATACTCCACAGACATGGCTACAGGCCAGTTCAATGTATCCAATTCCCCAACTGTGGCTCCATCAACCTGGGTATGTCAAGATGTCATTAAAGTTATCCAGCTCATAGATTTTTTTTATCATATTTTACTGAATTAGTTTTAAATGATCAAGAAAAAATATACTAATTTGTTGTCAACATGATGACTAATACGTATATGCATTGCATCTTTAAGTATTGTTAAACATATATCTTCAAACTATTATCATTTCTCTTAGGCAAAACCTTTCAAAATAAATTTTACTTGATATTAGAAATATATACCATAATGTTGATCTGTAATTTGCTTGCTATATATTGGAATTTCTTGCTTCTATCTGCCTTAAACTTAACACCCATTGCCGATCTGTTCCTCATGTCTCCCTGTTTTGACTTTCCCACATCGACACTTCTAAAGCTAATTACGGTGAGATCAACTCTGATGCACATCTAAATGAGGTAATCTCCTTCTATTCTTTCCATGGATGGCTTAGTACACTTGACATAATCATCTCCAGTTTCATCCATATTTTCTTAAGTGGTGGAATTTCCTTATTTTCTTGAGTGAAGCATGTGACACCATGGCTTTTATCTTGCATTCATCTTTCCACAGGCGCTTGTGTTACTTGCCAATGTGTTTTCAGCATGCTGATTTCATTTCTTTTGGGCACGTTCTCTCGAGTAGGACTGAGTAGGACTTACTGTTCAGTTGATCACGTTGATGTCTTTATTTTCTAAGGTACCTTTGTGCTGCTTTCTGTTGTGGCCATGCTCACACATTCTCATCAAAAGTCAGGAGGGATCGCATTTTTAATATTTACCCCAGCCATTTTCACTGGGGTGTGGTGATAACATGTAGAATAGTTTTAAATTGTAAAAGTAAATATATTTTATTTTCAAATAGCTTTATAAATATTTAGTTTACTTATAAAAATAATATATGCTTATGTAATTTGATATAGTCTTTTTCACGTGCAAATTTGGATGAGACCTTTGTTAAATTTCATGGTTTAAAACTACTTAAGTATATGTCCAGCACAAAAATTGATAGGAAGAATAAATTTCAGTTGAAACTCGTTAAGTTTTATATAACATTAAAATAATACTCATCCTCTGCTTTATTCTATTTCATACTGTATTATTTTTATCATTATAATATATAACAAACAACAAGTAATTTTAAGCCCTATATGAATGCTTCTAAAATTTCAAATTGTTTCTGCTATAGTATTTTCTGAAATACTTAGAAAGTTAACTTAACCATAGGTTGCCTAAAGTGAAATCACTGTCAAGAGTAAATTAACATTCTATAATAATTTTTTACTGGAATTTCTTAGATATACTACATATACACAATGGAATTTTATTAAGCTGTAAAAATTGAAATGTGGAAATTTTCAGCAAAGTGGAAGAATTTGGAAAACGCCCTATAAAATGAGGTTACTCAAATTCAGGAAGACAAAAAGCTACATATATTTCACATATGGAGATCATATCTTGCAATATGTTTAAGAATGTATGTAAAAGCATGTAAATATAAAGATGATTAAAATTTAATATTAAATTTCCATATGTTTCATTTGGCTAACATAGGAACTAACTATTGAATATTAATTCAATCAATATGATTTTTTTGAATATTCTTGTGACATAAGGAAATTCTGTTTCTGTTAAATCTATCCTCAAATTGGGAGTGGGAATTGGTGACATGCTATTACATATGATTAGATTATGATATAATTTAGACATTTTAATCTTATAGCAAATACAATAGTTCAGAATAAAGGTTCTGTAGTATGGGAATTTGCAAATAACTAAATTGTTAAAATTTTGAAAATATGTGCATTAGTAACTTTTCTTTTGCTGTGATTTGAATTTCATGACCAAAAGTCACTTATGTATGGGAGGAAGAGTTTATTTTGGCTTCTGGGTCCAAAGAGGAGTCTATAATAATAAAGATGCACGGCAGCAGGGAACATGGTGGCTGGAGGAGGAGTTCAACTAAGTATATATTTTTCCAGGCAGTCTACAGCTGCTGACCTTCATGCTACTGGGAGATCAGGTGATGACAGCAAATGCTGTTCTGAAAAAAGCACTGAAAAGCTTTTCTGAAAAGCACTTTTCTGTTCCAGGACTCAATTATATAGCCATTTATACTCCAAATGTACAGCTATGCACATGTTTTGAAGTGGAAACCTTTAATTGCAAATACTGCAACATGATTTGATTAATTTGTTTAAGGGGAATATTGTCTATTGTCTATTTTTTTTTCAAATAAAGAAAGTTTGTGACAATTCTGTATGCTTTTATTGAGTAACTGTCCTTAAATTTTTTATGTAAAATTTGGTTTTGTTTCATTTAAATTCTTAACAGTGCAGACAGGGAGAATTTATTATTTCACTGTTAATAATAAAACAACTGAATTTTATAATGTATCCTAGATTCCCAGTGATTTTTGCTTGGATTTTTGAACTAAAGAAATATATATCTCTAGATATTAAGAATCTTCTTAATATCTAGTTTCCTTTTTTAATAATAAAAGTCTTTCTTATGATCTGAATAAGAGTGCATTCTTCTTCAGGGGTCATTCAGAGAAGGTGTTCAAGACATAACTGGTGTAAAGAGCACTTACCATTCAAAATCACAGAACTCATTTTCAGGGCTACAAGCAATGATCTCACTGTGTTTCTTCAGACAGCAAGAGTATCCTCTAATGATGCAAAGGTAATATAAGTTAAAGTGCTACATAGGATAGTACCTAACAGTGTGTTATTTTATTTATTTTCTTCAACGTTATAAAACTGTATCATTGAATAAGCCTATTAATGTAGATACGGTGCCAACTTTAAAATCATGTTTATTTATCTGTCATAGAGCATACATACAGTACATTAATCCTTGCCTGATTATTTTTAAATCATTTAAAAATAGGAACAAAGAAAATTTCTCAAAATGTTCCTAGGGCAGCAGCTCACTTGCATTCCCTTTTCTGTATATATCTCGAATATACCAATCTGACAAAATAATGCAATCAAGTCATTGAACAATAATTTGCTCATTACTATGACTCTGATTATGAATCTTCAACATTCAATAGGAAAATAGTTTATTCATTTATTTAACAAGTCAGCCTTTTGTTTTTCATTGCTCCTATCTCATGTCATTCTTTTAAAAGAGCAGTGTTCAAAGATATCATTTATTTTCTGAGACAGTTTCTCACATATCTTATGCTATATTAGCTCCAAACCCCCCAGGTGGCTGAAATTGGCTTTGAATCTTCTCTTTTTACTTCTACCAAAGAAGGATTGTGACTCAAGGTATATTTTATCACACTTGACCTTCAAAGATCCCATGCTGTATAATGTTTTATGAAAACTATTGCATTTTGGTATGCAGCATCTTTAAGAAGTACAGATAATTGTTTGAGGAATATTATACTTAATATGTGCATGGAAGAAATCTGAGACAAATATGACTAGGTTGAAAGTGGAGTAATGGGAAAAAATAACCACATATGGCTGGACATTACTGCTTATTTGCTCTACATAATTAAAGCCACAAAGACATAGTGTGCAATTCTAGCACAGTAATTCAGTTAAGGTATCTTCATTTAGATGCTTATTTCACAAATTTTCACTTACTGACATGAGTAAGATATTCTTCTGTGCCTATTTTTCTCTTTCATAAAATAGTTGATGCAATATGAACCACCACACAATGAAGTTTGAAAAACTAATGACTGTGTATAACATTTCTAAAGTACCCTGCCACTAACCTTTTTTTAGTTATAAAATAACTATCTTATTGTTTACATTGATCTAAAAAAATTTTAGCATGTAGTATACATGGATGGGTAACTTCACTACATAAGATTTCCAAACTTTTTCATTTTACCAATTTTGCATAATTAGGAGTCTGCGCATGTTCCATAACAACTTATTAGGGTGAATTATGTTCAAGAGTAAATAGAGAGATTGAAATCAATACCTAGTGTTTTTATTAAACTTACAAGATTTCACTGTTACTAACATTTTGAGACTAGCTTGCAAATAGACTGTATTACATCCATAGCAGAAGTTCTAGAGGAGTTAGCACAAGTTTGATTATATTTTCCAAGTTTTCTAGACTTCCTGCAGAGAAACAAATAGCCAATAACTAAACCTCGGTCAAAAGAGTAATCCATCAATGTGGCCTGTGCAGAAATATTCTTCTGATGAAGTAAAAAGCCTTATTTTCACTGACACATAGAAATGGGTAATGAGACATAAACTAATGTGAACATAGTACATTCCTGTCATAGTCAGTCAGTACTATAATCTCATAAAGGGAAATTCAAATAGTTGATTATAAATATTCTAATTAGGGGCAGAGGAGATGGCTCAGCATTTTAGGGTGCTTGCTACTCTTACAGAGGACATATAATTCAGTTCCCGGCACCCATGTTGGAGGGCTCACAGCTACCTGCAACTCCAGCTCTTGGTGAACCACTGTCTTCAGGACTCCACAGGCAACCTCACTCATGTGTACATGTCTACACACACACACACACACACACACACACACACACATACACAATTTAAAATAAAATAAGGTAAATCTTAAAAACACTCTTTAATTCTGTAGGTGATTTTTTTTTCCAATGAGAATGTAATTTTGCTTTAAGTTTGAATACAGATGAAAAAAGTAGAGAACACTATTTGGAAACATACAAGGACTGCAAATATGATGTCAGTATCATCCAACATTTTAAAGTTCTGTCTTCATCAGAAATATTTAGTTTTAATGTACTTGATGCTGGAAGATATACAGGCCCGAAAGCAAAGATAAAAGCTATTGCTATGAAGGAATGAATCCATATCAAAGAATTTGGCATGCTCAGTCTAGTGGACTGGGTACATTAAACGTCTTCTTACTTAGTCGCCATAGTGCTGCTTTTCTTGTCACTTTACTGTCATTACCAAGACAAAGGGCAGGGGCAGTTATTAATCTGAAAATGTTAAGACATCCATAACAAAGAAGGGCCAGTCAGGCTAATAATATTACCACTTGTCTAGTAAGCAGGACTCGCACCTAAGATAATCATTCCTTTTTCTTACTGAAAGTGTCTCTCCACATTTCCGCTTAGTAAAGCTGTTATTAGGAAGTGTAGACACGTCTTCTAACTGAGCACCGGCTGGCTATAGGAGTCATTTGTCTCATTTTGTTAAGTTCACACAGGGCAAACACTGATAACCATTTAATGTATGAACCTACACGTTCTGAATTCAGTAACACTGCTATGACAACGTACCTGGATGCGAGAAACATATTGTAGTCACATCCCTAGTTCACAGCTTCCTATTTCGAATTTTTGGAATTGTGTAATGTGCTAGTATGATTTCCTGTATAAAGTACCTAAGAAAATCAGCTTATAATGTGCAAATGTTGACTCAGTTTTTCAGATATAAGTCTGTAACCCATTGGCCATATCATTTGGGGCCTAGGGCACCACTGAGCAGTGTAATTGAAATGTGTATAAATGATAACTGTTCATCTTATGGCTGAGTGTGTAAGAGGGGAAGAGGTTGGAGACCCGTTCCTATTTTATTTACTATGTACTTTCATTTTTTATCAGATTAAATTTTAAAGCATATATAACTAGCTTCAATTTATATGTAAAGTAAAAGGTCAATCATGATCAATATCTTTTGATTCACTGTAAACAGAATAGCATTTCAAATTTGAACCTGTTTGATATGAAACACTTTACTGTTAATTACTTTATTAGGAAGAGTGGGCAGAATGTCAAAATAAGTACCATGGCATTTTAAGACGTAAATTGGAATGATAAGAACTATTATTAGATTCTTCGTTAAGTGTACTGTGTCAATTATCTCATTTAATCTTTAGTCAATGTACCTATTAGACATGCTCTGCTTCCCATTGTACAGATGTCAAAATTTGAGCTCCTTAAGGTCATGTGACTTGTCATAGGTGATTAGCAACCAGATGGTAACAAGATTCTCAAACTATATCAATACACACATAACACTCTAGAATCTAGTTACTTACAAATGACCAAAATATAATAGACACAATTTTCTTGATATAGCATGATTTTTTTCTTTCTTATCAATATCTTGTCATTTATGAATGTGTGGAATAAAGATAAATCGCTTCTTACTGTTTATGAAGTTTCTGGAATAGTAGCTCTTTGTGTTTCTGTGTTTTTATAAAGAGTCGACATTTCTCCTCTGTAAATCCATGTGGACAAGATGTGGACAGTTGGACCTAAATTTGACAATTTTTATATTTTTTTCAGGAGCCTCCATCTGGAGGGACTGATATAGGCAGTGAAGACATGCCTGGAATGCAGCAGCAGTCTCTGCTTTTCTATCACGTGCCTGCACTGTGACACTGTTCTCTGTTCCCACATGACTGTGCAGTCTTGCCCAGGTACAGTTCCCCAGCATAAAGGGTTAAGTAAGGCCCTCCAAGAACTGAATTTCAAAATGGATATCTCATCAATGTCAGAAGTATTGTAAATTAAAAATGTCCTTTAATCTTAGAGCTAATCTCCTGGTCAAAGAATGAGAAAGTTGGAAGGCACTTTAAAATTAGAGATCTGTGAACAGGAAGTTTTGAGCTGATGTGTGATTCGATCTGACAAATGAATTCCATACCATATTACTGAGGAACAATCTCAACATACTACAATAGGAAAAAAAAAACTACAAAATAAGTATCAATGAAGATTCTGTTTTGTGTATTTGATTATGTTATAGCTCAGTATGAGGAACTGAAATAAATGTTAATATCCCTTTGGAAAATACATCCTTAATAGCTTAACTTCTTCCACTGGGCCTCATATCATAAAGGTTCAAAGATTGGTGCTAGCTAGGGACCAAGACTCTGACACATGGGCCCTTGAGAGATATGTAAAATCCAAACCAGAGAACAAGAGGCTGGAGAGTGCTTAACTTTGAACAGGAAACCTAAGTCAAATTTCTGCTTCCAACCCTTTGGGATCGTTGCCAAAGACTGAGTGGAAAGATTATAAGAGACAGAGATTGAGAATGCCCAGAAGGAAACAGAGTTTCCAGAGGATCAGTTACTACTATAAATCACAGCAGTGGTGACAGCATACACAAGTACCATGATAAGCGGAACAATCCCCAGTGTGGACAGTGGGAAGTGATTTAGAAAACACAGCTCCATCTGAGGACTATGGGCAGTTAAGGGCTGCAGGGATGGAACTCTTGGTAGGTTAACCAGGTTCCAGTGTATGGACCTACACTGACATTGTGGACACAGATTAGAGTGAGGGGCAGTAAGGGGAGGTGTGGATAGGAGAGGGGATCTCAGTATCATCAAATTATATTGCTTAGAAGTTTTTAAAAATTCTTTTAAGATCCAGGCCATAGCATGAAGAGCCTTGTGGAAAAAAAACACACAAAGCTGTCATTACAAACAATACACCTCTTTAAAAATTGCATAGAACAACCAATATTTGGTTGTTCACACTATATAAAACATGTAATTATGATAATGGGAGGAATGTTGGGGTTTGATCAAGGATAGTCATACAGACTTTGGGTGGTACATGCATTTAATTCCGGCACTAAAGAGACAGTTGCATGTGAATCTCTGTGAGTTCAGGGCAGGCTTGTCAGTGAGCTACAGGCCAGCTGGAGATACAGGGATACCCTGAAAATACCTGACCCAGTAAGGGACTAGTCACACTAAAATAGATAATTCTCTTGAAATTTTGAGACATATATTATCTTTGAATGACTGAATCATTCCAATAAATTACTAAATTAACACTATCTACTAAATAAACACAAAAGTTAAATGGAGTTCTATTATGAAAGATTGCTCGTGGCTGACATATAAAGCAAAGATGCACAAATATACAAGACTTATTTTCAGGCTGATAATGGCATTTCATTCATCAGCACCATTAGAAAACATCTATACTCTCATGTTGGAAGGAATATTAGTGATTTACATTACTGGAGAATGTGCTAATTTGTTTTAGAATCCTTGAGACCTAGCTTGAAATACAAGAATGTTGCCTTAGATAAACACTATGGCAACCCTAAGCCATGAAGAAAACAGTCTGGAAGCTTTAATTGCTATGTTCACAGCCTAAGTGAACCATGGAATTGTTTGAACAATTGTCTCTAGTTGTGAACATAGACACCTCTGTACTGAAGAAAGAACCCAGGCCATGGTGGAGGTTCGATACTCCACTACTGAGCTTATGCACAACCTAGAGAAGCATTCCCTTTTTGGAAAGAAACGTAAAATGGTATAGAAAATTCAAGATATATATAATCTGTCAAGCATGATTTTAATCACTGTGCTATAGGTATGTAGACTGCAAAAGGTTTTCAGGTCCATTGGTAAAAGTAAATGAAAATCAGATTTCTTTACATGATGATCACTGAGATAAGAAATATTTTGGAAGGCTAATTTTAAGCACTCGTCTTCTGTGATAGCTCCTAGAGTGGTACAGTTTGGTTTATTAAAAACCAGTACTTACATTTGTGTGTTAAAAATCCCAAATTACTCTAGCTGATGGGAAAAATGTTATAGCCAATGGTGCACATCCCATTTACGTAATGTTTACATATGGCTCATAAAGTTACTGATTTATAACTCAATGCCTGCAGTGCTTAGTAATTCATCTTTTTTGACATGACCCTTTTCTATAAACTTGCACTGAAACTGAACTCACATACAAAAATGTTATTCTGATTACTTTCTGTTGCTGTGATAAACACACTGACCAAAACCAACCTTGAAAGGAAAGGGTTTATTTTATCTTTCATCTCTCAGGTCACAGTTCACTACTGAGGGAATGGAAGGCAGAAATTCAAGGCAGCAACCTGAAGCACAGATCATGGAGGTTACCTGCTTACTGGCTTGCTTTTCTGGCCCATGCTCACCTTGATTTCTTATACAACACAAGACCCCTCCTACCCCAGGGTAGCAACGATTAAGAAAATATACCATAAATCTATCCAGTGGAGGAAATTCCCCTCAACTGAGATTCCATTTTCCCTGCCTTGTCAAGTGGACAACTAACGCTATCCAACACAACTGACCACTTCTCAACCTAACATGCAAACTCAGCACTTTGGGAATTGATGATCTATGAGCATTGAAATCTGCTCGTGTTTCTCATATATATATATATATATATATACATATATATATTCCCTTATTCCCTTCATGGAAAATATCTAACTTTTCACATCATTTATGCAAATTAAGATGTGAGTCAGAAGTCCTGACTGTCTCTGCTTTTCTTACTGATCTGGACTGTATTGTCCAACGGGTCAAAATTACTTTGTAAGGGCCCTAACTGTCAGAGAATTTTTCTCCTTCCAGATGCATCAAGGAAATGTAAACACACAAAACATAAGGGAAGTAGCACTGATTCACTATTTTAAAGTTTTCTGTAACTAAACTTACTATCAAGATTAAAGAAGAAACCTATTGTACCCATAGTTCTGCCCCTAGGTGCTGAAACACATTTTATTATTTTATACGTAGAAATATGGTACACAAACATGTCCCTGTAATAATAAGCCCAACAGCGGCAAGTAAATGAGAGAAAGAGTTATTTCTGTTGACAGTTTGAGAGTGTGGTCTATCATAGCAGTAAGAAGTGTGAACAAGCTGGGATCCTCAGGAAACAGGAAAAGAAATGCTGATGCTCAGCTAGCTCCCTTTCTGCACTGCAGTTATGCAAGATAAGCCAGCACTAGAACTTCTGCTAATTCTCCTGTCTCTACTTCCCATTTGGGGATAGGAGTACTGAGATTACAGATATATGCCTCCACATCTGTCATTTTATGTGGCTTATAGGGACTGAACTCAGGTCATCAGGCATGCAATCTGTTAACAACTTTATCTGCTGAATCACTGCATTGTCCCCAAATGTCCATTTCTTGCCGGGCATGATAAAACATACCTTTAATCCCAGTGCTTGGGAGGCAGAGGCAGATTTTCACTGTAAGATCAATGTTAGCCTGGTCTACATATTGAGTTCTAGGTCAGCTTGAATTACAGAGAGATTGTCTCAAGCACCCCCTTCAAAAAAGACCCCACAAATACTAATGTTTCTCAAGTGTATTATATGAAATATCAGTTACTTGAGTTTTACTCTCTCTTTCTCTCTCTCTGTATATATATGTCTACACATATGTAAACATATTTCAAAAACTATTAAATGATGTTAAATTCTATATCAATGATTTTTATACAATGTGATAAAAAGGAAATGAAAAGACCTTTGCATATAGTTTCACATCAACATCTGCTCTTTTTAAATAGATATATGAATGTTTTCATCTAGGAACACTCAATGGTGTTGAGGAATTTCACATGAGTAGATGATAAGTCACATATTTGAATGAAAGCATCAATACATTATGTTATTCATAAAATCGATCCACTGTATTACACACAGATTTTTGTCATTCTTACTGTCTTTGTGAGTCTCATTCTTCATTTCATCTGAGCACCTGCTCTTTCCAGATCACTTCCTCTATGTCCTGCACATGGGGCTTGGTTGAGTATTGCCTGCTCACAAATCTCCTTGTGAATACCTACGTAACATAATTTGAACCTTTCTAGCACTGCAATGTAGTTGTATTTCTTTCATGACCTTTGTGCTTCCTGACATTAATAATTATTCGTTTTGTGTTACTTATGCACAGAAGACTCTTGTATTAATAATTGTCTAAGTTCAATGGTTAGTTTAATGCTTCATACATATCAATTTTTCAGGAATATGAGCTTATTTATAAACCATGATACCAAGTGCCTTAACAGAAAAAAAAATGTTTATTATTTTACTAGAGTTATGATGCTTTTATTGGTCTTATTGCTAAAATCGTTTAGAGAAACAAAGTTTCTCCTCTCATTACTTCCCTTATCTATTTAATGTTCACACAATAACATCAACAATCAGTCAAATCTGAGTGTGTTCAGTAAAATGCTAATCAAGCAAGCAAGCAGAGAGGAACTGAATGAACTATACTGAATATATAGAATGAAATATATTATTTCCATTCTAATTTTATTTTGATTTTCTGATGTTATATTTAATACATATTCATTTATTTCCATATTCCACTCAACTCGTTATCTCATATTTATATCTATGATCAATAGACCAGGGCTCACTACTGTATTTTAGCAATATAAAAACAGAATATAACACAAATGGCCTAAAACAATGAAGCAAGCAATGTGTTTACTGATACTTCCTTCATGCTTCCGAATTATATAATCTTGTTCAAATGATATTTTGATAGTTTAACAGTTTGTAAATACATTTTTCTACCTGAAATTGTTAGTTATAAATTTAGTCTGTGTTTGCACATAGAGAAAATACAAAGCAAGACCTTCCCATCATGTATCACACTCCTTCCTAATCAATTCCTGCACTGAAGGTCTTTATTCACTAATTCCATTTAACCAGCTGGTGAATATTTTGTTTTGAATGCATTACCTATATTACTAACCTGTGTTGTTGCCAGGAAAAATCTCTGACAAATATATCCCCAGTAGTTTGTTGACAAGGTGAATCTAAATCCCTACTAGTTGATAATCAAGATTAAAACATCACATGGCCTCATACATTAAATAATGTGACCTTTTTTTTCCCTTCCATACCCCCATTTTGAAGCAGTACTACAGTAGTACTAGAGAGGCAAGTTTGTAAAAATCGATTCTTGGTGCATTCCAGGTGTAACATGACATTTCAAATAGCATTACTATTTAAAAATGTGAAATCTGTCAACATTAAGCAGTTTCTTTGCAATCTATAGATCAGAACTCTAGACAGAATAAGGTCTCTTTGATGGAGTTACATATATTAATAGAAAAACAAGAGTAATCTCACCTGATATGCACCAGAAATTAATGATCTTTTTAAAATATAGCTATTTTTTAGAAAAAAAAACCCTTAGAAGTCTAATGTCCTATAAATTCAACATCTAAGTTATGTCTCTTATGTCCTTATCTCCAGTTCAATATATAATACCTAAGATCTAATAAATTCACTACATGTCAGTTTGTGAATAAATGTTACCTAGAATGAACCAACAGGCATTCAACTGCCTACAGATTCACTTGAATATTACAGAGTGTGATAATTTACAGTAAGTATAGTTTAGCTTGAGGTTTGTTAAGCTACATCATTTTTTTCTATAGAAGAAAATCTGTCCATTTTAAAAAAGGGTTTCTGTGACAGCAGTAAGGATAAAATTCAATTAATTATAAACTATTATTGAATTTTAGCAGAAATAGCACAGCTCAAAATTGCATATGCAAAGGACATACTGTTAATAAACTATAAAATAAATTTTATAATAAATCATAATAATTTGGACATCTTAAAAAATTCAAACTTTATTTTTACATATATTCTTCTACAGGTTTGAATACACACAGGAGAGTTAGTCCTTTTCATCAATAGTTTTGTAAGGGTTGCATTAATATAGATTTGTCAATAATCAATAATTATATGGGAACATAAACTGTAAATCAGTAGGTCAGGCAAAAGTGAAAAATATCAGTTTTAAAAATTACCATGCAACTTATCATAAAAGCTGAGAAATTATGGTGCATTTGTAAACTGGTCAGTTAAAGTAGGCTTTAAGTCTCGTGATATCTTTTAATAATGTACTGTTTTAGAAAAAAAACAGATACACTATAATGACAAATATACATCACTTTCCACAGAGGATCTGAATCCATAAGCCATTTAAAAGACTGAATCTCTTGAGAGAGCTACATATATGTATTGACCTATACAAATAATTCATTTTCTTTGTTACATATTTTATTTATTATTATTTTAAATTTTATTTTTATTTTATATGTTTGAGAGTTATGTCTGATATATGTAATTGCACCTATGTCATGCAATGCCCATGGTGGACAGAAGAGGGCATCAGATACCCCTAGAACTGGAGTCATGAATGGTTGTTAGTTGCCATGTGGTTGATGGAATTTGAACCTGTGTCTGCTAAAAGAGCAGCCAGTGTTCTTAACCACTGAACTGTCTCTCCAACGTCTTATTTATTACTTTTATTTTATATAAATGAGTGCATTGCCTGCATGGATATAATGGTCCTTTTTCATTCAATGACTCTAGAGGTGCGAGGAGGGCTTGGGATTTCCTGAACTGGAGTTATAGGTGGTTATTAGCTGCCATATGGGTTCTGGGAATTGAACCATAATCCTCTGTAAGAGTTGCCAGTGCTCTCATGTGGGCATAATGCAAGATGGGCCTAGCCCCAGCCCACCTGCTAGGAGGAATAGAGGAATGGCTCATGTGGGTGTGGTGTTCTGCTCTGACTAATTGTGAGACCAGCATCTGGAAAGTACCTGCCTACCTGGGGACAAACTTACTATTGGCCCCATAAGGTCATTGGCTGTCTAGTCCTGTAAGAGCTTCTGCACCTATTCAATAAACAAATTTGCAATGTCATGTGCTCAGGTTGCTTCCCATCCAACTCCCGGAGTCTGTGGCTTGACTCGTCGTCTACTTACCCCCAAAGTCCACTCGAGCTGGCCTGGAGTGGTGAGATATGACGGTAACCGACATGACTATACTCTTAACTTTTGAATCATTTTTCCAGCCACCTGAATTCATTTTATTTTTCTTATTTTTTTTATTGAATCACTGTCTGTTTCATACAGAATATCTGAATCAACCTTAATCACCTTTACATCCATTTCCCCAATACTACCAACCTCATAACTCCCTGCTTGGTGTCCATGCATCCTTACATCAGTATTAAAGTCTATTGTCTCAAGTTAGTGCTTCTAACTGACCTCAGTGCAGGCTCATCTCCTGAGGTCTAGTCAGCATACCCAGAGACCCTGGTGTTAAGAAGACGGGCTCATCCTCACTCAACGGAAATCAGTTGTCAATATTTCTTAAGCAAAGTTTTGGATTTGCTCCCCATTTTCCCACTGCTACGCATCACTTTTGTCTACTTGAGTTTGCATGGATCTTGAACATGCCAAAACATTTGCTGAATTCATTTTTCTAATACAAAAGTTTTCTTGCTTTGTGTTACATTGTATGGGGATTTCTTAGAAACTCACACCTAATAAATATAAGAGAAAAAGAAAGGGTCATGTTAAAAGTACAAAACTAGAAGGGGACTTCCAGGTCATTTCCAGTTCCTTTGTTGCAAGTCCTGTGTCTGAAGTTTATCCTGTCTTCTGCATTAGAATATTATGTTCTTAATGAGGGAAGGAATCAAGAGCTGTGGCTATAGCCTGTGTTATTATAAGAGTGTCTTGGACTATACTTACCAACAACTCCAAGAGTCTTCTGCCTGACACTGTATTTCTGATATGTGGCCTTCAGTTGTACACATGTACTTATATACAGATATTGCATGTTTAATTTTCAGTGAAATTTAAACTAATGTGTCTCCCTCTGGTTTTTCACATCACTTAGTATTATTTATCTTCTCTCTCTCTCCCCCTCTCTCTCTCTCTCTCTCTCTCTCTCTCTCTGTGTGTGTGTGTGTGTGTGTGTGTTTCTCCCTGTTTAACCCTCCCTCCTCCATCCGTAAAGTAACCTTATCTTCCCTAATTTCTTCCTTGATAATACCTTCTCCTGGTATGCCCCCCCTTTACTCTCATAACTCACCGTATAACAATACCTCCTCCTTTCCATGCTAAATACACCTATTTTCCCCATTTCCCATTGATAATCTCAGTCTATGATTATCCCACTCTCTCTAACACCTTCACTGACTTAGTCTTCAGAATTTCTTTTCATTTCCTGGTTCTTGCAGATACATCAGGCTATAATGCCATTTTATACAAATTAAAGAGATCACATATTGATTATTTTTCTGAGATTGTGTAGCTTCGCACAGTATATCAGTATCTAGTTCCACCCATTTAACGGCAAATTCATGATTTTGTCTTTCTTAGCTCTCATAATTTTAAAGGATACTCTTTAAGCTGTAAAGGGAGAAAGTCAATCAATTATCCAGGCCCAACTTTAAAGCCACATAACCACAACGGCCAGCACAAACAAGCCATAGTTGTGTAGTACAGTCATTTTCATCTTGGGGATAATCAACAATTATCAAATTGGACATAAAGCCCTCTCAGCAGGGGTAGGGGAGACTCATGTGTGACACTGCAATAATAGCAAAATACACATGACTAGAGAGGTCATAGATCCCAGAGAAAACTCAGTATTTTTCACATCCCTAGGTAAAGGTAATTTCAATTGTATGCTAAATATGGATCTTTATATTTATAGATAAGAATGCCTATCACTGTTCATCATGAAGTTTCTTTTTGTAACTGATGAAGACTATTATGGAGTTATACAATTGGCCACACAAAGAGAATATATTTCTAAGGGATACCCAGTCCTAAGTTACACATCTACAATGGAACCTCTAAGGCTCATAGAACATAATGGAAAAGGGGATAGAAAGATTATGAATGCGTCCCTCAACTCTCACCAACTAAGCTTCCTCATGCAACAGAGTATTAGTCACATAGAAGGCCACAACCAGCCAAAATGTAGAGAATACTGTATTCCAAAGGGCATGTCCCTGGATAGGACTCTTATATTAAAAGTCAGTCATAAAATAGAACAGGAATCCATTGAGGAAGAGAATGTGGAAAGATTGAGAGAACCAGTATTTGGTGCATGATCATAAGGAAACAGTCTTTCGGACCTCTGGGAATTCTTATATGAACTTGCAACAATAGTGTCAGCATGCTAAAGATCCATGTAAACTCAAACAGACAAAAACCAAGCATAGAACTAGGGAAATGAACAGTAGGCACCAACCTTAGTCAAACAATTATTGGCAGCTGAATTCTCCTGGATGAGGAGGATTTCCTTTACTGGAAAGACTCTGGATAGGCTGACTATACTCCAGTGGATGAACTTGCACTGAGGGACATCTGAGTAAAAAAACTTGACTTGATAGGCTTAATATATGTGGCAGAATGCATGAAACATTGGGGGAGGTATATGGTGTTGTCCATGGGGGTGGGAGTATAAAGACATTTTGTGTGAAATACAAAAAATATCAATGAAACATATTCCAAAAAGGAAAAAAATACCATCTATTTTTGTGCTCTAAGAAACTCATTTTATCTCCAAGAATAGGCATCGCATTGAAAGGAATGACAAAATATTCCATGTGATTAGCACATGAAACAAGCAGGAGATGCTCTTTTAATGTCTAACAGAATAGACATCAAGTTAAAATCAATTAGAAGAGATAAAGAATGTCACTATATTCTGATCAAGGGAGAAATCAAGCAAGAAGATATAGCAGTCATAAACAAATGTGCACCAAACACTAGTATGAACTAGCGTGTAGTTTCATAAACACAATACTACTGGACTTCAGGACACAGATTAGTAGGAAACCAGCAACAGCAGATGACTTCAATACCCCAATTTCTCAAGCAAAACATTATCTTACCAAAGAATAAACATAAAACATATGAAATAAATTATAGCATGCATCAGATGGATCTAATACATATCTACATAATATTTTACTCCAGAATGAATATTCACATTCTTCTTTGAAGCCAAAGGAAGTTTCTCTAAAATAGATCACATATGGAACACACACACACAAAAAAAAACCTTCAACAAGCACCAAAAGAAAAAAACAAACAAAAAAAAAAACTAAAAACAATACCACTAAGCCTCTGGGACTCATTGAAAGCAGTCATAAGAGGGAAATTTAAGCACCATACTAAACATAAGAAAGAGCAAAAATAACTGTGTTAACGGTAGAACTCAAGAATT
The DNA here is from genome assembly GCA_035773235.1 of Eospalax fontanierii. NCBI lineage: Eukaryota > Metazoa > Chordata > Mammalia > Rodentia > Spalacidae > Eospalax > Eospalax fontanierii. The sequence continues at coordinate 97,025,063 of CM069527.1, read as the reverse complement.
TGGAAAGGCAAGAAAATCCCAAAAGCAAATCTAATAGAAGAGAATATAAATTAAGGCAGAAATCAATAAACTAAAAAATGAAGAAAACAATAAAATTAATCAGTGAAACTAAGAGCCAGTTATTTGCAAATATAAACAATATGGATTAATCCCTAGCTCAGCTAACCAAAAGAAACTTCAAATCTTAGGCAACAAAATCAGAGATGAAATGGGAAACACCACCACAGACACAAAAATCTCAAGAACTTTATAAGTAAATATTTTAAAAAGTTATTCCCTAATAAATTAGTCTATCTAAAAGAAATTCTAATTTTCTAAATTCAGTGAATCTTCCAAGTTAAAACAAGAAGAGATCATATAAATTAAACAAACTCATACCAAATAAGTAACAGTATGGCCAAGAATTCCAACTAAAAAATGTACAGGCAATGATGGATTTACAGTAGAATTTTGCCAGACACTGAAAAGAGATCTACTCTGCTTCAATTATTCAAAAAGATGAACAGAGAGTGAAGTCCAAATTCCTTCTATGAAGCCAGAATCACTCCAAGACTCAATCCAGATAAAGACATGATAAAGAAAACTAAAGGCCTACTTATAACCCTAATGAACATAGATGTAAAAATTCTCAACTAAATATCCTCAAACCACATAAAGACACACATCAAAGGGGATCATCCATTGTGATTAAATCAACTTAACTCTGGAGATTCAGGGATGGCAAAAAAATACTTAAGTAAATAGAGTGTCTTCAAAAACGGTTCTGACAAAACTAGATCTCCACAGGAGGAAGAATGAAATTGGAACCTTATCTATCACCCTGCACAAAAGTCAACTCAAAGTGGATCAAAGACCATTACAATGAGAAACATGAACACTGAAACTTTTAGAAGAATAGGGAGAACCTAGTTTTAGGTTTAGAAGAATAGGGAGGACATAATTTTCTAAGTCAAACACCAAGTGCTTAAGAATTAAGAACACTATAAAAGTGTTTCCTCATTAAACTGAAAAGCTTCTATAGAGCAAAGGGAATAGCTAAAACAATGAATAGGAAGATAACAGAGTGAGAGAAACTCTTTAGGTACACAATAGGCAGAGAATTATTATGCAGAATAGAGAAAGATCTCAAACAAAAAACAGAATCAAGAAAACAAATGTACCAATTAAAAAGATGGGCTAAGAATCTGAACAAAAATTCTCAAGAGAAGAAATAAAGATAGCTAAGATATATTTTTAAAAGATTCAACATTGTTAGTAATCAGGGAAATAAAAATTAAAACCAATTGAAATTTCATCTTACCCCTGTGAGAATGGCTAAGAGCAAGAGAAAAAAATGATACCAATTACTGGAGAGAAAGTGGGGAAAGTGGGGAAAGCGGGACATGCACTCACTGCTGGAAGAAGTGCAGACTTATACATGCATTCACTGCTAGTGGAAGTGCAGACTTATACAAGCTTAGTAGAAAGCAGTGTGGAGAACCCTTAAAACTAAATATGTGACCACCATTTGACCAGCTACACTACTCCTTGGCCTGTACCGAAAGGACTCATGGTAGAACGGGGATCTTGCATATCCATGATTTTGCTGCTCTTTTCACAATAACCATGGAAGGAAATAACCAGATGGAAGGAAACTAAGTGTCCCTCAGCTGATGAGTGGACAGTGAAAATGTGGAACATTTGCACAAATGAGTTCTACTCAGTAGTAAAGAAAGACAAAATCATGAATTTTTCAGGTAAATGGATGGAACTAGAAACTGTTATATTAAGTGAAATAATATAGATTCAGAAAAATAGATGAAATATGTTTTCCCTCGTATGTTAATCCTAGGCATCAAGTCATTCTATTTGAGTATATATCCTGATGTAACTGAAGGAACCAAAAATCTGGGAATATTATCATTTTTGGCAGGCACATCAATGTCAAAGTACAGCAAATTACATCGGTGCAATAGTGGCACTTTTATTTTGGGAGTGATCAACAGCTACCTAATTGGACCCAAATCCCACTCAATGGGATGAAGCTCATTGTCGTACTGTAAACATATCCAAATGCACATAACTGGAGAAGGCATAGATATTAGAGAAACACTAACACTGTCACATCCTTAATCTAACGTAATTTCTTGTTATGTGAATACTATGTGTCCTTATATTTACAGACTAATGTCTCCATCACCACTCACCAAAGAAGGTATCTGCATCAGACAAAGGCTACTAAAGAGTACCTTTTCTCATTCACACACATTTTCCTTGAATTTCACAAACCTAAGAGGCACATCTATAATGTAACCCATACATCTAAGACTCACAGAACATAGGGCAGGGGTTGAGATGACACTAGGAATCTCTCAATTCATATTAATGAAGATCTCTCCTGCAACAGAAGGTCAGGAACACAAAAGGTCACAAATGGCCAAAGCATAGAGATTAAGAGTATGCAGAATTCTGGTCCTTGGACAGGACCCTGAGACAGCAGAATATGTAAAATATATTTAGTATAAGTTCAAAAGTCCCCATAGTTTTTACAAGTCTCAATACTATTCAAAGTTCAGAGGACAAAGTCTCTTCTGAGACTCAAGGAAATCTGTTTTCTGTACACTCCTGTAAAATCAAGATAAATTACATACTTCCAACATACAATGGAACAAAATACACATTCCTGCTCCAAATAGGAGGAATGGAAGCATTGTGAGGAAATATCACACCAAGACAGAACCAAAAACCAAGTCAAACACTGGAACCTGTAGCTCCACATAATTACCCTAGGACTCACTTCCACTTGGTTTAACTGGGTCAGCCACTCCACCTTTGAGGTGTGCACCATGGATCTCCCTTGGAGTGCTAGCTCTCTGTATACAGCTCTCCTTGGCAGATGTCTCACAACACTAAGCATCTCCAGTGTTGCTGTGATGTTTCTACTGCCAACCAAGTATCACCTTCACAGTTGACCTGCCAGGCATTCTTTCCTTGTCTGGGCCTTCTTTATGCAGGGATACAGCTGTTTCATGCTGTCTGGCTTAAAACTTTAATGTCTCTAAAGATAGCAACACTTTAAGGATACCACCAAACTTGGCGCCAGCCTCTAATGGACTCTGGTCTGCCTCATCCACAGTCACAGCTTTTGTGGGTTTCAGTGTTCTTAGAAAATTCTTTAGGATTTTTCCTTTCAAAAGTTGAAGGCATAGTTGATTGTGATCTTTCCCTGAACCCCTGAACGTATTCTTTCCATTTTTAAATTCACATTTGTGGGCCTCTCCTTAATCACTCTAATCCCCTTATCAAAGAGAACCTCTCCTTCAGCGCAAATCTTGGCTCCAGTGTTAATCTTTCCAGCGCTCTTTTTCAATCCAAACTGTATATTTTGAACTTTTCCTGCCGCATTCACTCTTTCTTACTGTCAATCTGTATAATATTCACCATTGATAGCTGTGTCACTATTACTGCCTTAGACTGTGTTGAAATTTCTCCAGCGAAAATAATTAGTCCATTACTTTTCAACTTAGTCTAAGGCACGCTTTCAGGCTATGGAAAGACTCCATCTAGATTCTGCCAAAATACCCCAGTTGCTTTTTAATTTCTTATTTCCTTTTGGAACCTCTTTGCTCTCAGCACTACTTTCGTACAGGCTCCTAGTAAAATGGGTCAATCCTTGTTCCAATTTCTGTGTTGGTTACTTTTCTATTGCTGTAATAGACACTATGACCAAGGGAACTTATAAAAGGAAGACTTTATTTGATGTTACATTTCCAGAGGAATCAGAGCCCATCATTGCAGGGATGCCTGGCACAAGAAGTGACTAGAGCAGAAAGAGGAGCACTCACATCTTCAAGTAGGCACAGGAAGCAGAGAGAGACTGGAAACCTGGCAAAGCTTAAGAACATGCAAAGCCAACTCCCGGTGAATGCTTCCTGGAGGTTATGGGTGACATTCTCATTCAAATCACCACACTTCCATTCAGTATTTATCACTTAATCATAAAATGGACTGAGGAAAAGAGTCATAGAACATAGAGGCATCACAGTTGACCTTCACAGGTCAATACAGCAACTGGGAACAGCAGCTGAGTAGTAATTATGACAACTCTTTAGCAATAATGAAGTATTGCTTTAAGCCACAGATGTTATTTCTTTTCTATTTAACTGTACCAATTTTAGTATGTTTCATTAAAAATACAGGCAAATAAGACACATTCACTGTTAATCAGCCCTGAGGCTGCTCACTTAGCATATTAATAAGTGAAGTTTATAAATTTGGTTTCATATTAATTTCCCAAACAGTGATTTGCGATCCTAGTTTATGGGGATAAAAAAGATAAAATTGTTAGTGATAAATAAAAGAGCTATGTGTGAAATAGAAAAATAAGCCATATTTTGGTATCATGAAGAATGCAGGGTAATAGGATAAAAATATTTAAAGAACTGCGAGACACAATCTCTCCTTATATAAAACTTACAGTTTCAACTTAACTCTGAAACATCCAAGAAACTCAGTCTTCTCTGGAAAACAAAACAAAACAAAAAGCTTCTGGGAACCATGTATGGGAAGATGAGAGAAAATTATGTGCTTAAAACTATGTTACTAAAAATGTCTAAAAATATTTTCATTAAAAACAAAACAATTTTCTAACACAATAAATTAATATTACACTGCAAATTACCTGAGACACTGAATAGCAAATGTGATGTGATTAAATTTTACAAATTCTCATAATTCATTTTTATGGGCATGAATTCATTATATAACTCTATCAAGAGAATCCTGATATGAGCTTTTTGTGATCCATTATAGTAGCAGTATACAAATTCCTATTAAAGAGACAATGATGTTTCCTTGTTTATTTTGATTCAGGTGTTATGGAATATTTCTTAAATATTTTCTTAAACAGTATGTATACTTGGAGTCTGTTTATTTTTATCATCAAAATTCCTATTATTCTTCTTAAATTTTGTATTTCTCTCTACTAATCATATCTAATGGTTACTATTATGAATTTTCATATTTGTATATTGAGCCCCAATTTGACTACAAGCAATCCAAATTAACTTATTCTCCACAGTTTGTTCAGTTATGAGACTCTATAGCTTCTATTACATAGTGTTAACAGACGCTTCTCTTACTAAAGATGACAGCAGCACTAATCTATAAGCATAGAACTAAATATGTCATACTCAATTGGATAGACACAGCACAGCATGTACATTTATCAATGCAACAGCAGTTTCTTCTTCATGAGAGTCTATGTTTTCTTCAGTTTTTGTTTACCTAAAATAATTAGATGTTAAGACTCCATCTACTTTGGTTTCAGGACGAAGAGAAACCATGATGGAACTGACTGGAATCTCCCTCCTTATCAGTGAAGTTTTCATCATATCAGAACTTTCTAAAGACTGATTGGTGAGAACTGTCAACATTCCCTGAAAACAAGAAAATAAATGAAATAATTTTAGGATCTTAAACAGTGCAGTGGGTATGCAGGAAGGCAGAAAAGACATCAAATTGACCCCACCATTGCATCAACTAATTGATTAAAGAGAGCTACAAGTTCATTGCCGAGATCAGATAAATCCAGGTAAACTCAGTAGCCTCCTGGACTGAACCAAGCAGGGAGTTTAGAGATTCCAAGGCAGATAGATTTTGTAGGTCAAAGGAGTAAGAAGACAGACACAGAAAGAGAACTGTCCTTATCAATTGTGTCCTTATCACTGCACTACAGTGATAACTTGAGTGTTGATTCTCATGTGGGACAAGGAATAAAATGCACGTGAGGAGTACAAAACCAGCTTGAGATCTTGACTCAGAAGTGGTACTAAAGATGACAGAGGCTTTCACAAGCACTGAGAACCAGCAGGGTATGATAAGGAATTGCTTTAAGGAACTTATGATTTCTACAGGTCATCAATCCAAATCACCTATCCACATTACATGAAAAGTAAAGCTGTTTTGATATTGAAGATGGGGAACACTTTTCTGTTAGCCTTTCTTAATGGAGTAAGATAAAATTTCAAAATATTTTTAATTTGCATTTTCCTTATGACTAAAGATGCTGAACATTTTAAAATATTTCTTACCCATTTGTATCACTCCTTTGAAAAGTCTCAGTTCTGTTCCTTGTCCATTTTTAAATTGTACTGTTTGTTTTCCTAGTATTTAGTTTAGTTTTGTTTCTTTTAAGTTCTTCAGATCTCAGCTTATCTCAACCTTAGACTAGTCACACACAGAGAATATATGAGAGATACCCAGCTCAAAGTGACATACTTACAGTGGAACCTGTACACCTCAGGCTCATGGAACATAGTGGAACAGGGATAGAAAGAATACTAATATATCCCTCAACTCTTACCTTTGAAGCTTGTTCATACAACAAAATATGACTCTCTCAGAAATTCAGTTTTAGAGACTAAGAGACTGCAGAGAGGCTTTTTTGGATAAGACTCCTATATTAAACCTCACCCATCCCCAACTCAGGGACCACTGAGGAAGCAGGGGTGGAAAGATAATAAGAGCCGGGTCAGTAGAGGAACATAAGGAAACAGAGGCTTTAAGGTCACTGGGAACTTGTTCATATGAACGTGCAACAATAGTCACAGCATGCATAAGACCCATGCCGACTGGATCAAACAAAAGCTCAGCACAGAATGAGGATGATGGGCAGCAGGCCCAACCCTAGCCTTAGAACTGTTGTCAAAAACTGATCACTGTTTGGTGAAGGATAGTAGATCTTCTTTAAGGAAGGCTGACTAGACTCCAGTGGATGAACTTGCACCAGAGAGACACTGGGTACAGACACACAACTGGATAGAACATTATTACCTATGTGATAGAAACCATGAAATTCAGAGAAGTGTCCAATAGGGGATGCAGACAGAGAAAGGGGGTCAAGTGTGATTAAGTTCTATTATATAGAATGTACAAACAAATCCAAATATTTTTAAAAACCAGTGAAGAACTATGGCAAACCAACCCAATATGGCTTTAGTGACCTTTGTGAGAGAGGTAGAGAAGATGTTGAAGGAGTTTTGGTATGACTGCTGTGAAATAGTACGTTATGGTTACGAAGAGGTCATTGCACTCATAAACTCAGCGTGGCTGTTGTGTCTCACCCAAGACCTGAAGGAAAAAGAAAAAAGAAGCCAGTTGTAATTCCCTCAAGGATCAGAGCTGAATCATGAAGAAGCACCCCTAGCTTAGAAGTTTGGAAATGGTTGGCTTCCAGGGGAAGTAAAGTTAGTTTACATCAAGGAAGTGACCCCTGGCAGGCTGACCTTGCTCCGGTGTTTGGCTGTACACTAATTCAGCTATGGACATCACTGACTAGATTCTGTTCTGAAGTGAGGACATGAGGGGATGTGGTGAGAGATCTTGCAGGAGTTGGAAAAGGCCTGGGATGTTGAGATGATCTAAATTAATTGCATGTATGTATGAAATAATGATGGAGTGAACAAATTTTATTAAAACAATAATAAAAATCTGGAGCTAGAGAGATGGCTCTGCAGTTAGGAGCACTGGCTACACTTGCAGGGGACCTCAGTTTTGTTTCCAGCACCCACAAGGCAGTTTACAATCATCCCTTAGGTCCAGTTAAAGGGGATCTGATGCCATCTTCTGACTTCAAAGGAACTGCATGCACATGGCACACATATATATGCAGGGAAACACATACATACAACCTAAATACAAATAAGTAAATAAATAAATTTTAAAAATGAATAAATAAAAATTAAAAATAAATAAACATCCTAAACAACCTAAACAATGTTAGGTGCATCACCAAAACTAGAAATACAAGAAGTGAATCTAGAAAGAAATAACAAAATGCAAAGGAGAAGTAAAATGTGTAGTGACTAAAATGGCAGAAAATGAATTAAGCAAAGAATTGCTGTTTTGGTAAAGATAAAAAAAAAAAAACCAAAATTGTAGTTGAACTAAAAAGGAAAAAGAAAAGAAGGCTATGAAGAGAAAGAGGAGGAGGAAGAAGAAGGAGAAGAAGGGAGGGGGAAGAGGGGGAGGAGGGGGAGAGGGAGGAGGATGGGGAGGAGGAGGAGAGGGAGGAAGAGGAGGAAGAGGAGGGGAGTGGGAGAGGGAGGAGGTGGAGGAGGAAGAGGAGGGGGAGGAAGAGGGGGAAGAAGAGTTGGAAGAGGAAGGGGAGGGGGAGGAGGAGGGGGAAGAGGAGGAGGAGGAGGAGGAGTAATGATGCAGATATTCGCTCATATCTGGCCAGACATGTAGCTTCTGAAATCTGCTTGCTTTCATTACTTCTTCAGAAAAGCATGTGCTCCCCTTTTCTTCTCTCTCTTTCCTAAGCATGTTTTTCTTTCCTAATTCACTGTAGGTAAGAGCGGCATGCCAGCTTTAAAAGGCATGATTTTTGTCTTTCTCTGGTCCATTGTCCCTTCTCCTCTTCCTCTGAGCAGCTGTTGAGATGTATAGCTGGCTTGCCCTGAGGGTTTTTCTTTTAAACCCTAATAAAAGTGTCCCAACACTTAAAAGAAAAAGGAAAAGGCTCAAATAAATTATCAAAATATAAGTAAGACTTAAAAATTCACACCACAGAGGTAAAAAAACCTTTACATGAAACAACATTTTCTCCTGGGTTAGAAATTTTGTAGAGTTGAATGTAAAATAAGAGTCCAAAAAGAGATGTTCATGATGAACAACTAGAGAGAATTATTTAAATTTACTAACTAGGTATTTTGGATGAGTCACTTAGCCTCTTAGCCTTTCTTAATTCTCTTCCTATATAAAGAGGAGAACTTAAATCAGGATGAGCAAAGAGTCTTGCATACAGGCCTTGAGCCAAATAGTCTTTAGTAAATTACTCAGTATCAGTAGGAAGAGAGAATAATTAAACTGAGATGCTGACTGCTGAAAAGAAAGAATTGAAAAAAGGTACAGAATTTAACAAAGTTTATGTCACTTATTTTTTTAATATTCATTCTTTCAGAATTTCATATTGTCTTTCATGTATTTTTGAATTTTTATTTTTGAGGATTTCATACATTTATACAGTGAAATACAGTCATATTTACCTTGCAATGCCCCTCCTAACAATGTCCCTGCTACCCACGTCCCTATCACTGCTTCACGACTGTTTTTTTGTAACTGACTAATTTCATTTATTGCTGACTATATGTAAATGAGTATGGGACCAATGCACTGAATAACAGGAAACTTAAAGGTTGCTATATCCTCAGTAAATATTCTCCTTCCTCCATTAATTATCCATTGCCGATAGCTCCTCAGTTGGGAGTGGGGCCTAGAGAAGACCTTCTCCATGTATGGCAGTATTTCAGTTGACTTGCTATTATATATTCATTGTGTAAGTAACTACAACTGCTGTGATATCTGATTGTGACAGTCCTGTGGTATCCGGAGATAGCATTGCATAGTACTCTTCTCTAGTCTGAAGCTCTTAATTTCTTTCTTTCTCCACTTCTATGATGCTCCTTGAGCCTTCATGATGCTGAGGTTAACGCAGATGTCCGTTATGAGGCTGAACACTCAATCTCTTATTCTCAGCATTTTAACTACATGTGCATCTTTCCAGTAACTGATGTCGATTACAAAAAGCTTCTTTGACAAAGTTTGAGAGCAGCCTAGGGATATGGGCATAAACATAAATATGTAGTAGGCAACTTGACATTATCATTTCTAATAAAACAGCAGCAACTTATACCTAGTGTCTTACGTTCTCCCAATCCATGGGCTTTTGGTTAGAGTTATAGTAACAGGCGTGGAATTTCTTCCTGTCTATCAGCAACGAAAGTCAGTGGAAATAGTCTGTGTTGTACTGAAGAACCAGGGAGCTCCCTGACCAATGGCTCATAGGGAGGTATCTCTTTACATTGACAACTTCACCTACTAACCCATACCTCTTGGAACAATATTGTTCAGTCATGCGGGGTAATTATGCTTAAACTCTTTTTTATAATTATATACTGAATTAGTTTACTAAATAGCAGATTTCCATAATTTATTTTCATATGTCCTTAGTTTTGGTCAAAACACTTGCTACCCTCACCTGTTCCATATACCTCTCCCCCAAACTTGGTTAGTCCTTTTTAACACTTGTGTCCCCATCTCAGTCTTTTTGAGCATGTGTTCTATTATCCCTCTCTTACTTCTTTTGAATTTGGGCTTTGAGATGAAAAGCAAACCTCAATAATGTTTTCCTATTCCCCTAAGATAAAAGCAAAGAGAATCAGTGAGAAATTGTTCAGTTTTGTAACATACAACAATAACAATGTGCTGAATTCTTTGATTTCCACTGTGATGTGAGTGGTACACATTTTCAAATGATTTAGCATAAATGAAAAATGATTGATAGATTTCATAAGTCTTTCACTACACTCTCATTCTCATGTCAATCTACATTAATTTTCTTAGTTCTCATGTTCAAGAAATTCACAGTGATTGTCTTCTATTCACAAACCTCACAATTGTCAGTCAGCATTGCTTTTTTTACAAAACATTGCTTTATGGGAGCAAAAAAGAAAGAAAACTATCAAATTTTATAGAAAATTCTTCATATATTTTGAATTTATCTTCAGAATGAGAATTTAATATAGGGTTCTTTAACATGATGATAATAATCTGATAGGTGTACAAAACATTTAAACTGTATTTTCTGTGATATCAGGGTATCATTCTAGCAGTTAAAGTGAAATTCATCTGCTAAATCCTTTGTTATGACTATTAGTTAATATGTTTACATTATTGTGGTTAAGTATACAATCTCCAGAAACCACCATGACAAGGTAACACAGGTCTGTACAATAGAAGCAGGATTTCACAGGAACTTTCTTGATGGTGTGAAGGAATCCTCATATGTGTGAAAATTAGCAATTTACAGCGTCCACATTTTCTCCAAAATACTCTTTGTGATCAAAGTGGATGTGATGTTTGGACCGGCGATATCTAAGTAAAATCGGTACAGAAATCCACATGCAAATAATGTTGGAGCAGAAAGATAAATATGAATCACAGAGCTGTCTGTGCATTTAAAAGAGGGCAGGAAATCAAAAAGGGGCCATGGTATATTTTATGGATGGGAGCTAGATTATAGTCATATATTGGAGAGAAAGGACTAATGGGATAGGATGGAATAATAGGGTGGGAATGGGAAGGTAAAAGACGAAGGAGAAAGAGGAGAGATAATAAATACCAAAGGCCTTTTGGAAGAGTCATATTGAAGCCTACTAAAGAAGCTTCATTCAACATAAATATAGACTATATAAAATATAGATTGAATATAGTTATTTTAAACATGGATCAGTGACCATGATGGACACTACAGAGTAACAAAATAAAAGTTCAGCTCATATAAGCGGGATCCCAGGAGCTTGTGGGATTCTATTTCAGTATGGTCACTACCTCCTCACTGGTTCTTACAATCTTTTCACCACTTCTTCTGCAATGGCCCCTGAGCCTTGGGTGAATAAAACTTAATACAGGAGTCCTGTCGAGGGATCCACACTCTGCAGATTCCTAATCTCTATTTCTTTTATTTTAGCGTTTTTCAACTTTTCATGTAATTGTACACAATAGTTCTTAACACAGATGAAAGAATGCATGGATTCCACTTGCAGGACTATACGGGGTGCTAATAGGGAAGGAGTTATAAAGACGATTAAAATTGATTGAGATATTCTGTATGAAATACACACTGGCTCAGAAAAAAGTGAAAAATAAATAAAAAGCTCAGTATCAATGAGGTATTCCCTCTCTTGCAGACTTCAACTAGGAATGTCCCATAGACCCTCAAAAATACAAGCTATTGCCATTGCAATTGATTACCAGAATTTGATGATAAGAACCTATTGCTGTTGCATGTTACTGGCAACAAAAGGTAATCAATCAAGCTTACTGAGCTGTGAATCCTGTGAGTTGAAGTCATGACTGTCCTAGCAAAATATGTTTACTGCTACAATTGTGGCACAAATATCATGGTAGTAACCAACTTCCTTCTGACGAGATTTAAAGCTTCAAACGACGGAGTCTATACATGATACAGCTGTCAGGGTCAGTAATCTGTGGCTATACATGCCATAGGCCAGGAGGGAAGCTATTACCATTGTTCCGCTGAGTAAACAGAGTTTTTAATTGACTCTAAAGACTCATTTTTATATCCATGTATTAGTGTATTTCTCAGCTCTTACCAGAGAAGTTTCTTCTCCCATCAGTTGGTGATTAACATAGAGAGCCACAACTGGTCAATGTGCAAAGGATAAGTGACTACAAAGTGATCAGCACTAGATGGGACACCTATATCATAACCACTACTCGCAGGGCTAAGGAACCACTATGGAAGATTGGGGGTAGAGACTGTAAGTGAAAGAGGTGAGAAATGAATACAAAGACAGCATTTTATCTGTATAGCATAGGATAGTTTCACATATGAACCCAGAGTACTTGTGAGAGCATTCATAAAACCTAATCAATAGCATTCTAGACAAACAACAACAAAAAATAAAACAGCATACACTAGGAGAGGCTGATAAGAAGTGCCAACCCTAGCTGAGATCTCTTTGCATTTGATGGATGCTCTGTATTCCAGAGGGAAGGTCTGTATTCCTACCTACCTTGCTTCTTAGAGGTTTTCCAAACTAGTGCAGATAGACCCATGCTCATGAACACTTGGGGAACTCAGATTATACTCCATAGCCTCTTATAAAAATGATAGTATGGGTCCCTGTTCAGGACTCCTGTATTAAACTTCTCTCAAGGGCTCAGAGACCATTTCATTAAAAGTGGTAGAAGAATTTCAAGAGACACAGGAGAAGGTACATGACCAAATGGAAACAGAGTCTTACAGGCTCCTGGGACCTTGCACATATGACTCCTACATGCACAAGACCCATTCAAACCCAAACACAAAAAACAAAGCACAGAACTGGGGAAATGGGCAGGAAACATGCACACTAGCCAAAGAACCACTGCAGGTGATTACTGCTGCGTGTGGGAGTGTGGATCTTCCTTTAGGAAGTGACTTTAGATAGACTGACTAGACCCTAGTGTATGCTTGCACTGAGAGAACTAACTTGATTAGATAGGTCCTAACATGTATGACAAGTGCATGAAATCAGGTGAGAGGACTATGGGAGGGTCAGAGGGATTAGGGTATACAGATGATTATGATGTTGCACATGAAATACACAAAAATTCAATAAAATATGCAGAAAGAACAAATCATAGAGCATATGAAGTCAAGATAGTAATATGGGGAACAGGGTCTGAAGGTGATCAAACATATTTTATAAAAATCTTGTATCACTTTATTTGAGATCAACATATATATATATATATATATATATATATATATATCTTGTCAAACATCTTAGTGTTTATATTGTCTATGAGCACATACATTGAAACACAATATACTTAGTAGACTATTTGTGACATTTTTGTCCATACTTAGACATTTAAAGAGAAGATTTGCACTAAAAATTTGGCTTCAGTATTTTTAAGTTAAGAAAAAAATACTGAGGGGGAAATGCACAAAAGATAACAATTTTTTTTCCTTTGCCTTTTTTCAGGTTTCAGGAGAAAAGAATATGATAAAATATATCATGGGAGCAAAAAGAGGCATAATTAAATATCAAACTGAAAATTTCAGTTTTAACATTGTTAATACAAATAAAACATACATATATGACAGATATATTAAGAATGCTCTATACAGGCTACTAAAATTCTTATGACATGTAAAACCTATTTATGTAAGATTATCTTAATGACTGAGTTCAATATAAAAATGTTTAGAGAGTATGGGATACTAGACCAAGCACAGACTGACAGATATCACATAATCACTCAGGTGAAACACTGAATTTTGTTCCCATTGAAATCAGTCTTCAATAATATTTCATTTCCTGAGAACTGGGAGTGGTGGAAACTATATGCTACAGTTTTATTTCTGTAGAAACTCTGAGACAAAATGTGCTTTTTATTTCAACAAAATGGAAATAAATATTTTCAATGATTTGACTAAAAAGAAATGATAAATGCTTAAGCGAGCTTAACTGTATTTAGACATTCTACAACATACATATGTATATTAATTATGTAATATTCTATTAATATGTATAATATGATGTTTGTATGAATCAACTAAGTAAGTTTTAAAATCTGGATATTTGGAGAGCCATAAGAGATACTAAGTGGGTGTTCCTGCTGTTGAATTTCATTGAGCTCCATTAAGAATAAGTTCAGCATCATCTCCATGTCAATTCTGGTAAGAAGAGCCCCTGTACAGCCTGATAAAGTAAAAGAGTACAAGATGCAGTTGTGAAGAGTTAAGATGATGATGTCTGCCAGAGATCTTCTTTAGACAGCCATGTGTTCCATCAAGATTCTTTCTCCATTAATAAGATGTTTTCAAACTGTTTTAAACAGTCATTTTTAGGGCTACCTAACAAAAGCTCCAAGAACATTAGTGAAAACAAAACAGCACCTTATAAAAAGAGCCAGTGTATCTCAAATAATCAGTTTTATGGCTTTCTGTTTTTCTGTGCTTATCTGTGCAAATATGAGAGCTCCCAGAAATTGCTTAAGTAAAGAAATGCAACAGAACCTTAAACTAATGGGCATGTTGTGCTATGTTTTAACTTAATGATGTGGCACTTCTTGGACTATCCCACTTTATATGTAAATTTCCGTAACCCTTGCAAATGGAAAATCTCATCTAGACTTTGCAACATCATTGTGCAGCATAAAAATTATATCAAAATGGCTTTTCTTGATAGCATACATCCATTAGGAGCAGCCCATAAAATGTTATAAACATACTTGGATCTGCTAGGTGATGATTTTTCCTGACAATCTGATGTGCTGTTCTGAGCAGAAATGGAGTAATACTGCCAAAGAGAACAAAATGACTCCAGTGCCTCCTTTGCAGGATCACAACAAAACCAGTAAACTGTCTTAAAATGCAGCTCTTCTGAGAGCTACTGGAGAATTCAACCTCCGTATAATCATTTTCCATTATGTATATATTTGTGGGAAATATATTGATAAAGATATAATTTGATGATTCTTACATTGTAGTAATGTGATAATGGTAAAAGTCAGTGATTACAAAATAAATCCCATCTCCTGAGATGATGAAATTTCAGTGATATCCTTACATGACTGAAAAAATTTCAATATAGGTGTCAATTTTATTTCAATATATGAAAATGATCTGTATTTCATTGCATTTTCTATTATTAAAGATATATATTCCAGTTCATTGTTTACTCATGATTAATCCTGGAAAGTTTGCTAAACTCTCATAATGCTAATAATTCAGAAGTATTTTCTTTGTTATTTGAACATCCTATTTAATTTCTAAGTATATGAACTCAAGTAAATCAAATATTAATGAAATATACAGATTATAAGAAACAAAAAAATTGTCATCTTCTTCTAATTCCCTACAAAACTATGAACAGAAAAATATGAAGTTAAAAGGAATGTTGTAAATTGATCATGAAGGTGATTGTAAAATTTTAATAACTTTTGAATTTAAAATAACATAATTAAAAAATAAAATATAGTGGTAACTTAAAATTCCAGAAATATAGAAATTAATCCAAAGTGGACCGCTTTTCAGTTATACAGTCTCACCTATGTGTGACCTAAATGCATTACAGTATTTGTTGGTTAAAATGAGCACTTAAGTTCAGGGGCACCAAATCTTGCACCAATGATATGATGATGTGAGACATTGAGAGGTTTAGATTCCAAAATCGTGACTAAAGGTTGGCACTTAAAGAATATACAATGTCAGTGATGTATTTTAGATTTGAAAATACTCAGTAACTGGAATTAAGATCAACTCACGAAGCCCTGACTCTGAAAATGTTATCAGGAAAAAAGTTTAATAAAGTTTTATAATGGAATAAGTAACTTTTTGATTAAATTCATTAGAGTTTTAAATACACATGTTTTTTCTGTTTTAATTTTTAATTTTAATTTTATACATTTTTGTTTTATAAACATTGATTTCTCTAAAAATAAAAAGTGTGATTACATTGAAAAACTTGGTATAGTTTGAAGAATTTGGAAAAAGAATGAATGGTAAACACTGACAAAACTGTTCTGTCCAGTTTCAACAATGTGAAATTTGTCACTATTACTATAAATACATATGTTTTTAAAACTCATTAAGAATTAGTTAGCTGGCCTGGAGAGATGGCTCAGTAGTTAGGAACACTGGCCGCTGTTGCAAAGCATGCCATTGAATTCCCAGTGCCCACATGGTGGCTAAAAGTTGTCCCTAACTTCAGTTCCAGGGAATCTGACACTGTATTCTGATCTCCGCGGGCTCTGTAGGACATGGGTCCATTTACATACATGCAGGGAATACAGGCATAAACACAAAATAAAAATAAAATGAAAAAAAATAGTAAAATTTGAATCAATTATAAAAATATTAATGTGAAGAAATCAGAAAATATATAATCACATCACAAAAAATTTAATGCTGTTAAAACCCCCAATATCAGCTAGCAGAGAAAAAAAACTGGAAGATAAATTTTATTTTTAAGGTTTATTTTAAAGATGGTTTAATCTATATTTTCCACACAAATTAATAAAATAAACAAAAAGCATGGATATATTGTAAAGTTAATTCACACACAGAAAATATAGCCAAATTTATAAGTCAAACATTTATTTCAGAAATAAAAAATATTTAAAATTTTAGATTAATTTTATATTGAAAATTTTAAATTGATAAATATTTCTTTCCATGTCAATGAATATTACACTATGAAAATATGGCTATGTAGATAATTTTAAAACCAAATTATGCATATAGTCAGAAAGATATGATTGGCTTTGTGGGTAGAAATACATTTTTTAAAAAATCCCTCAGTACAACACTTACACAAAAACAGACGATTTTGAGCTTACATGGGACTTTTCTATGCTGGACCACCGATGTGAGCTCATATGTGTAACTGACCAGCTGTCTGGAAAATTCTGTTTCCTTCTGATCATCCATATCCTCTTGCTCATAGACTCTTTCTGCCTTCTCTTCCAAAATGATCCCTGAACTTTGGGAGGCAGAAGTTTGAAATGGGTGTTCTGTTAAGGGAGGAGCACACAAAAACTTTTGTTCTTAGCACATTGACCTATTTGTAGGAAAAGGATGTCACAATGCCAGGAGGAGAGAGACCCTCCCAGATCTTCATTCGGAGGGAAACAATAGGTGTTGTCACCAGGATCTAAAGCAGACTGATAAGGAAATGTGGGCTTAAAGGTAAGGGGTATATAGTCAGATAAGTCCAGAAAGAAACCAGAGTATCTAGGTAGGGCATGCACAGGGCGGGGTGGTCACAGCAGTTGAAGCTCTGTCCATGGGTAAATTGGGGGAGGGGTGGGAGAGGTTGTTTTGTTTTGTTTTGTTTTGTTTTGTTTTGTTTTGTTTTGTTTTATCCTTGGCAGTTGGGGATTTCTCTTCTTGTCTGAGTTATCAGGAGGTGGGAATGACAAAGATGAGACTTGCAGGGTTAATTTTTGTTCCTCTTTACAGCTTTTGATATTATTATGCCCAGGTTGCAGAGCCCCCTCAGAGACTACCACGGAGGCCAGATCCGATGCAAATACAAAAAGGATCTTTATTTACAAGCTTGAGTTCGGTCCACAATCTGACATACCGATGCAGTAGGTGATAGGACAGTGGCCCGGAGTAAAGGGAAAGGAGATCTTTTATTGGGTTTGAACAAAGGAGGTGGGTCAAAAGCTGGGATGGGTTAATAAAGCCCATGCACATGAAAGCAACTTACAGTGATTGGTTACAAAGATTATACATATCAAAAGACAGGTGACAAGGAAATTATAGCTTCTTATTCGTGGGTCTGTCCTGGAATGTGCTTACCAGGGTATGCTTCAAGGTCCGGACTCTATGCTTTCCCTTTAAGCCATGAACAAAACCACCTGGTATCTAAAGGCCACATCCTTGCAAATGTTTAAGTATGCGGGTGGGAAAGAGTTTCTGAAGCCAAGAAGCCAAGCTTATGTGGCTGAGGGTTTTTCTAACAAGATGGAGTCAGATTTGCTTCAACTTTACATCTCAGGTTTGGAGACCTTCTCATTATGGGTGTTAATAACTTCCTCAACTGAAGATCCTTTAAGGCTGGCAACTATGGCAAAAAGGACAGGGAAAAATTAGGCAGGGGTGTGTGTCACTCATGAACTACACACTTCCTCACTAGAACGAGACTACTAGACCAAATAGAGGTATCCCAAATAGTCTCGTGGCTAATCCATGGGGCTAGGTCAAGGTTTTCATCCAAAAAACTGTGACGATCCTTTTGTTTCACTTTCAAGCCACACTTTAGGAAAAGAGCTTTAAGGGCCTGCAATTGTGCCAATTTCTGATGGGAGGAGAGGTTGTCCATTATGGTGGGGCAGTGTTTGACAAGGGGCGCTAGATTAAAGTCCCCCTGGAAGTAAAGGCCAATAAAATGGAAACTCAAAGCCACCACAATCACTACACAAGCCAAAATAGCTAATATTGAGGCCCACTGAGACATGCAACCAGAATGCTAGGAGCCCAAATGCCCTGTGCCCAGTGGAACCTCTGCAGGAGGCACTTCTTTGGGTGACACCAAAGAAGCCTAGTAGAAGGCGTGTGCCAGCTTCCAAAAGTTCCGGGTTGCACCAAAGGAGCAACTTCCTGGGAACGTGGCTTGGTGTCAGATTGCTCACAGAAGCATTAGCGTTCATGATCATGCAGGGTGGGGCAATTAACACTTTTCAAGGTCTGAGACTGTTTGCACTTTTGAAATTTCTGCAGCTATGAGGGATCTTTGCTTGGTTCCAGAATCTCGCTGAAGCATTAGCATCCACGTGGGAGCTATTATATCTTAAAGGGTCTGAGCCTGCTCGCCAGCAGGAAGGAAATTTTTTAAAATCAAAGATGGAAAAAAATCAGCCTTACCCACAGCCTACTGTCCACACAGCATCTCTGGAAAGGCTAGGCTAATAATCTTGCCTTAGTTCCGAAATCAGGGGGTTCAAACCCTCATGTGATTTTGCAGGGATGAACCAAAAAGCGAGAGGCCATCACAGATCTCAGGGACCGTGGGGATCCTGTTGCAATGTGTGCTTCCTTTGGGGTTGGGAGACGAACATAGGATGGGGTAAAAAAAGGAGGGGTTAACTCACTCAACCTCGGGGACCATCAGCACACAGAACACAGTGGAGCCTACTCACAAATTACCAGGGGGCGTCGTGCCAATGCTGGGGGCGGGATGGAGTCCATGTTGGGGTCCCTCTGCTCAGTGCCAGCCTGAGTGAGACGTAAGGTCTCCACCGTGAAGGTGTGAAAGGTGCAGAGTCAACATACAGACCCCGGGAGCTGGGTGGAAGCATGCCACAGCAAACTCGTTTATTCAAGGAAGTGCAGGGGGTTTTATGAGTTTGATTAGCCAACCCCCTATGGGGTGGTTCCCAACTGATCTGTATGGATCATCTAGGTGCAGGTTCTCTCCAGACTCAGGGTCGAAGCTGGTGTCATGCCTGGCTGGAGCAGAGCACCACACCCACAGGAGCCACTCCCTTAATCCTCACAGCAGGTAGACCTGACTAAGGCCTACCTTACACTGTGTCCTACAGTCACGCATTAGGGATATGACTTTGAATGAAGCACATGTTGGGCATAAGACATATGACAAGTCAGTACATATTAAACCCAATGTGTATCATAACTTGCCTGTAATCCTTGCATGCAGGAGGCAGAGACAAGGGTTGTTTGTAGAAAGTTGGCTACCCTAGGTCAAGTTCTGCAAGAAACCCTAACTAAATAACAAATTGGGAGTGACCAAGGAAGACACTCAAAATCTATATTCTACTTCAACATGCACCCATATTCACATGTGCACTCACCCATGCATGTGTTACATGCATATGTATAGGCTCGTACATACACAAATACATGTTCATATGCAAACAGTTTAGCAAATTTTGAAGGATGATAACTTGCATCAAACATAACCTCTTCAAGAGTATTCCTTTATTGACAACAATGTGTGGAAATATTTTCTCTATGATTAATTTGATATAATAGACATGAAATTTCACAAAATACATATTACATGAAAATTTCAAGTCGAAGAAATCATTGAGAAGTTATGAAGAGAAAAATTCTATTATTTTTCAAGCAATAAGTGGAAAAACCACTGAGTAACTTTCTATAGAATACAGATTATAAGACCTTGTTGTAAATTTCATTTAAAATGATTTAAATGCAAATATTCCATGAAATTGAAGATAACTTTAGAAACTGAATACACCTCCTCATTTTCCCAGTACTGTGATTTTAATAACAGGAGAGTTTGAAGTTTCTGTCTCCTCTCTTTTGTTCATGTGTCCATGAGCACATGAACTTTAGGGGTAATACTTGCTGAGTGACTAATACTACTAGGTCTGCCCATTTGCCCAAAGCACAAGCCTATCATTTAGTTCAGTGAGAACTGAAAAATTTAGAATTCAATTCTGACCGTGCCATATTTTTCTGTTTGGAACTAGTCTAAGACTGTCTAAGAAGTGAATTAATTTTGTCAAGGTAAGATTTTGGAGTTCTGGTGAAATGGATCATTATTGGATAAAGCACTTACTGCACATGTGTGTGGTTTTGAGTCTGGGTACTTAATATCTTGATATAATCAGGGTGGGAGTTTCTCTAGAAAGTTCCCATAAATTTATTCAAAAATTGAATTTCTCTTACTGATCTCAACCCTCCTCTCTTATCCGGAACTGTTGTCCATATTAGTTACAAATTCTAAACAAATTGGTCAGAAGTCAATCTTTAAACCTAGCTCAGGTCATGTTATATATCACGATATCTATAGATACTCATTCATATTAATTTTAAAACCCCAATTTGTCTCTCAGATATCGTTAGATATCACAAACGTCTCTGGATCTTATACTAGATTAGGCCTGCAGTTAGACGCTCTATACATTTACTGCCTCCATCAAGATAACTGACGTTCTTAGAATGAAATACTAAACATAACATTTAAATGCCTTTTTTCTATAATGAGCTATGAGTTATGACTTCAGTACACACGGAACTTATATTTATATAAAGAGTTTATGAGGGTGCCTTAAATGCTGCAGCACACCTATCATTGCAGCTCTTGTAACATTGAGGCAGAAGATTTAGGAACTCAAAATCATCATCAGCTACATAGGGAATTTGAGTCCAGCTTTTGCTGAGACCTTCTCTCAAAATGTACATAATTAAACTAAAAATTTTATAATGCAATTTTCTTGAATTATTTTTCACAAAATGAGCATGACATTCTCTTCTATACTAGTATGAGTCTAAATATCATTAAAATGGCCCCTTATAATTTGACTGAAAGCACTAATGTCCATAACCATGAATGATTTAAAATGTGGTTAACTACAGCCTATATGGCAGCAATTTAACAACATATATTTGTTTTTAAATGCATCTCACAGTTCCATAAGTATGTTCAAGTTCTTAAAACATGCATGTTAAAATGAGCATTCAGTAGTATAATCTACTTTTTAAGTTAAATGCATTTAAATTTCATGAATTAGTTCAAAAGAAAGTAGCATAAAACTAAGAGATCAGAGAAGGGTTGTCCAGGACAGGGGTATGTTTTCAGTTCTTCCAGACGTTTTGGATTCTGCTAGGTCTTTGATAATAGAGTTCTAATGTTCAATATTTGCTGTTTTTGGCACTGCGGACAGTGTTTAGTTCATTTTTCCAATTCAGAAATTAGTTGTGGATGTTTTCTCAAATTTCATCCACTCTTATCAAAATTACAGACATAACAACCCTCCCTTTCTTATATGTTCATTGATATCCTTTACGGCTTATTTGGCCTTCTTTTTAAAAATATCTTCATTGGGATTTTGTACATCTCATACAACAGTTCTAATCAAGTTTAGATTCCCTCCCCTCTTCATGCTCCACTCATATACTCTGTCATACTTGTTTAGTTCCATCTGGTCATTTTACACAGTTGTCCTTAGGTGCAAGTTCATCCACTAGAGTCTAGTAAGCTAATCTATAGCTCTTAAGGAATCAATTCCCAACAAACAGCCCTCAGGCCAGGGCCTGCCTACCTATTTCCCTCTCACCAGTTTGGGTCTTGTCTGATTGTGTAATCGTGGGTCTTGTGCTCGATGACACCATTGCCACAAGTCCACATGAGCAATGTTCCAGTGGCCTCAAAGTCTCAGTTTCTCTAAATACATGAACCAACCTTGTCTGCTACAATCTTTCTACCCCCTCTTTGACAATGGGCCCTGAGCAATGGGTGGGGGAGTGTTTATATAGGGTCCGATACAAGGACCAATACTGTGCAGTCTTTTTTCTCTACAACTTAGTTATGGCCTTCTGTGCACATCACACTCTGTTGTGTAAGATAGCTTCTCTTGTGAGAGTCAAGGCAGGCACTAATATTCTCTCTACCTCTTGTTCCACGAGTCTTAAGTGTAGACATTGTGCTGTAGATATGTCACCTACAGGTGGGTATTTCTCATATGTATATTCTGTATGTGTGACCAGTTGTGGCATTTTGCAGCAGCAGCCATCTGTTGCAAAACAAAGGTTCTTTGAGGAGCGGTGTACTATATACATTTTATATGCATAAGGGTCCATATTTAAGATACGGTAAGAAATTTCATTTGTCTAGAGATATGTCAGATACACAGTTTTCTAAACGGTGTATGATCTCTTCAGTCATGTGTATTTGTTAGCCTCTTTTTTATATATATTAAATGTATTTATTTCTCCATATTTTCAAGAATATTGGGCTGCGTGTAACATTATATATAGTATTTCATTAGAGCTCTTTCTGCAATTATTTATTGAGTTTTTGTGCATTTCATATGAGAGCCAGTTTTGGTGCATGAACATAATGAAAGAGGTTTTCAAGCCTTTGGTAACTTGGTCATAACCTTATAACAATGGAAACAGCATTCACAAGACCCATGCCTACTCAATCAAACAAAACCCCCACACAGTTTATTAATTTTATGATGTTTTATATTGCTTAAAATTAATTAAAGTCATTTAACATGGAATTATATAAGTTGGTATGGAAATGAGGCAAAATAATGTTTATCTTCATAAATTCCTAAAAATTGGTACCTGATATTTCTTATATTTAATACTAATTGAACATTAATAAATAAGTCACCGTAATTTTCATGTTAATTATATGCATTTTAAGCATGCTAACATAATATTTTATAAAATTTCTAGTTTTAATAGGAAAAGAAGCACATCTTTTTCAGAAGGCTGTATATGAGGTTAATGAATGAACTATATTTATGCTTCTTCAAATAGTATCATATTTAATCATAATCATGAATTAATTTTCTTCATTTTGCTCTTTGTAACTTCTTGCTTTGTATTTTTTGCACCTAATCATCTTGATATGAAATCTTTTGACTTTTTCAAGAACTTATAAGTAAATGTGAAAATCTGTAAGTTTAGTAGAAAAAATGTGAAAATATTTCATAATTTTGAATAATTTGGGGAAATTATATCAGTATTTATATCTTTAAAGATGTTCAAATGGAAATTTTTTAACCCATATTTTGATTGATGAAAAACAAAGTTAAAAAAAATAGCAACTTGGCTTTTTAGTAGATATAAAAAAGAAATAGTAAATATGCTTGATAATAAAAGAATGAAGACTGCATTGAGACCAAATGACAATTTAGCATGATAAATAGCGATCTGCTTCCTTGAAATGGAGTATCCTGCTCCCTCTCTGCACTGAACGCATGTATGCCTCGAAGTAAGCATGTATAAGAAAGCAGTATATAGAAACATTTTTGGAAAAATTGAATTATTAATGAAAGTGACTTCATGATGAGGAAGAATGAGTCTTATGTTTGGAAGTAAAAGGCCATAGCCATAAATTAGACCCATGATGTTGAAGAAAGCACTTATACCTTCTTTGCCTCAGTACACACATTTACATGATGAAAAGTGCCTACCTACTCTTAGTCTGTTTATAAAGACTGTGACAACGGGCTTTGCAGTGTGTAAATAAATCAGCTCAAGGAAATACATCTATGGTGCTAGTCTCCCTCTGCAATAACGGGTTGCAATAATTTCAATGCAGTACATTTAAATGTAATTAGAGTCATAAGCTATTGTTATGTCTGGTTTCAGCTCAGTGATATAGATAACTCAAAATAACACATCTTCTTCCCCTACAAATAGAAAAACAAGCTGGAAATCTGCTGTTTTAAGTTATTTTCATAAACTCACCAGATCACTTCCATTACACAGAGAACTACTAATACTGTAAAGCGAACTGGACCAGGAGCTAAGTGCATATAAGAAATAAAAGCACCATATGTGTTTCCAAGATAGTCTAGAAGATTTTGTTAATTGCTAAAGACAGGATAAGGGCTAGAGTTAGAGGAGAGCCTAGGGAGATCCCTTTCACTAAACTTTCTGTCTAGGAAATCTTGCACTCTCATGATGATAGCATTACTATTTCCCTCAACATGACTAGAATTTAGTCTCCTTCAAGACAATACACCGTTGATGGCGTTCCCAATTTAAGAGAATATTAAATTTATACAACCTGAAATTATAATTTGTTTCACTTTTCCTTCCACATATAAATCTTTGAAAATCTATGAACACCTTTCTCGAAGATTTGGGATCTATTTTCCTGAATGACAATCTTTGAAGACATTTTGGCCACTGTTTCCTAATCTCTGTAAGGAGTGGAGGGAACTAAAGTACAAATGGCCTTGTTACAGTGATAAGTCTTCCTGCTAATGTCTTACTGCACTTCCAAATAGTTTACCTAGGTGTTTTCAAATTCTCCCACCTTTCCATGAGAAGGGTTTTGAAAATCATAGACACTCCTAGGCTCATATTTGCAAGGATGAAGATGGAAGGAAAGGGAAAGAAGGAATGGAGGTAAGGGACAAAGGAGGAAGGGAGTCTGGAATCTGTATTAGAAAAATGTTTCTACTTAAAGAAAACATTAATATCTCATAAAGTTGTCATTATGAGAACTGTACAAGTGTTTGAATATTGAAAAATAATTTCTACATTCATTTGTTTTGAATTTTGGAATGTATTACATAAGGTGGCACTCATCTTTCTTAACACCAGAGAAATATGTTGGAAATAAATGACAGGGAAGACTATCATGAAATTCCCTGATTGGATTAAGGGGGGATATGTCAACAGTCATTCTAATTTTTAAAACTATAATTAGGGAAGGCAAACATCAAAATATACATACAAAAGACACATCTGTACATTTCATACACTTGAAGAGGAATATAAATAAAAGCACAATAAAAAGCTGTATTTGAGATAATGCCTATGAATTTGTAAAGTAAAATGGGCTCATCATTTGTTTCATAAATATGTATTGAGACCACTTAGAACTATCAGTGTCCCAGTCTCAAGGATCATATGCAGCCAGAATATCTCCCTTATTAAATATTTTAATTTTCTTAGTAAAGTAACTAGAACTCCTTTCTGGAGCTAGAAAATTATGTAACTTACTAGTACAAGAGAGTAATGGAAATATGCCAGTAACACGCCTGCCTCGCCATGCACAAAGCTGGAAAAGCTTTGACCAAATAAATACTGATTTTGAAACAAACAAAATACATATTCATCATTTATGCCAATAGAAATAAATTATTTAATGCTTTGTATATATTAAAGAAGATACGAACTTTTCTTAAAGAAGTCCAAATTATATCTTATTATTAAAGGTAAAAAAAAAAGATGACTAAACTTTAGTAAAGAAACAAGAGCCAAACATGAATGGAGAAAGTAATGGTCATACTTCACAGAACAGGAATCACTGGAAAGTCTCACACTGTGTTTCTAAGAATATTCACTCTGCTCTTTTCAACAATTTTCTATTCATATTCCATATTCCTGCCTCTTAAAGAAGGAATAAATTACTACACTGGAGTGCAACTTGACCTTAACAATTCAGTTCCAATCAATAAATCGCAGAAAGAAAAATGCTACCTTGAATCATGTAAATTTTGCAGGAAACAGGTTTCTTAACAAAAGTGACCAATGTTAAAGTCACTAGTGACATGCTTTTATGTACACACTGTGGTGTTTTTCAGGAAAAGTCTGTTTGCTTCTGTGACTTTCTTCACCTATTGCATAACCATAGTTTAATCATGATTCAAAGATGATAACAGAAAACTAACAGAAAACTATTCTTGAAAAGACCTGAGCAAAATTCATCTCAATTATGATAGTAATGCTGTTAAGTCTAAACAAAATGTGAAAGGTTGAGGAGGTAAAGAAACACGATGCGTAGAAACAACTTTTCATTTTCAATGTTAAGAGAAGTTTAATTTCATTTTCAATTTTAAGAGAAACTTTTTGTTTTGTTTAAGTTTTTATTATTTATTACATTTTCTGATTTGAGTTTTTGTGAACTTCATGCAATAGATCCCATTCTAACGCGTAGCTCTTCACCATATACAACCTCCTCATACACCTTCACTGGATTTTATGGACTGCATCACATGTCCCAAGGCCCATCCCTTCAAGCATCTACATTCATATGTCCCTTAGTGTAAGTTCATCCAGCAGATTCCAATCATCCCGTCTGGAATCATTCTCCTAAAGAATATCAACTTTCCCTCACACCACATCAAGCATGGGTCCTTGGTAAAGTTGACTATTTCTCCAGTTCTATGCTGGACTTTTGTCTGATTGAGTCAGCATGAATCTAATACATGCTGTCGCCATTGTAGCAAGTTCATATTAGCTTGCAGAGGTCTGAAAGCCTCTGTTTCATTACGTTCATGCACCAGCCCTGGCTCAAAATCTTTCTGCCCCTTCTTCATCGTATTCTTAGTCAGGGTGGGTGAGGTTTCAGATAGGTGTTCTATCCAGGCACACATTCTGCAGTCTCTTATTCTCTAAAACTTGAACAATTG
This sequence comes from Eospalax fontanierii, assembly GCA_035773235.1. NCBI lineage: Eukaryota > Metazoa > Chordata > Mammalia > Rodentia > Spalacidae > Eospalax > Eospalax fontanierii. Next base: position 96,998,126 of record CM069527.1, on the reverse strand, counting down.
TGTCTTGCTGTGTGAATCACATTCTATTGAATGGGGAAACTTTGCTGGTCAGAGTTGATGGATGTATTAGTGTTATCTCTACCCCTTCTTCTGCTATGTTCCATGAGCCTTAGGTATAGAGGTTTCACTGTAGATATGTTACATGGGGTTGAGTATCTCTCAGACATATATTCTCTGTATTTGACTAGCTGTGGAACACTGTATTAGCAACCATCTACAGCAAAAAAAAATTGCTATACACTTTGATTAACTTAACTTGTAGGAAACAGGACATCATCAGACACAGGACTTGGAGCAACAGAGATGTAGCTGACCTGGAAGCCTCCTCCCCTAAGACTAATTTTCATATTTCTGGAGGATACCATTCAATCTGCTATAAGAGAATATCAGTCAATGGTCTTACCCAGATGTAACGCCTAATATACTCAACCAAAGGCACAACAAACTATCTTTCTTTGTGCACAGGCAGCACTATTATCTGGGGGAGTAATCAACAGCTATGTAATTGCACTTAAGGACCTCTCAATGGGAGGGAATTCATGAGTGGTGTTGTAAATAGAGTCAAGTTCACATGACTAGGTAGGTCATAGTTTCCACAGAGAACCCTATCTCTGTCATATATCTGGAAAAATGAAATTTTCTTCAGTCTGCTATACATTGATCCTTATATCTGTGCACTGGTTTTGTGTGTGTGTATTTGCACCTGTGTGTGCAAAGTATGCAAGTGTGTATTACACATAGTTAATTTTTCATCCAATGATCTATCTCACTGGCCCAAGAAAATATTTTTATCATACTCTGGGGAATATAAGGAAATAATTAAGGGATGAGAGCTTGAAAACATGTGCATGGAATTATTTTAAGAATGAATTCTGTTAGAATGATTTTTCTTCAGTGATTTGGAAATAAATATTTATTATGGATGAGTTCATTCCAAATATAAGAGTCAAACACAGAGAATGTCATTCAACTTTAAAAAATTTTACTTAAGTTTAAGACACAAATATTGTTGGTTTATTCATGATCTTGTTTGTGATTCCCTAAAGTAACAAATGTTAACTTATTAATTTTGACAAAGAAAACTTCATAAGTTTGAATTACAATGTATATATGTTTAAAGGGAAAAATGTTACTTTGAAAACTACTTTCTTAAATCATAGCTATGGAGTATGACAGAAGAGAAAGAGAAGCAATGATAATCCTGCAATTTTTTTTCTGAAACTTAACCTAATAAATATCTCATTTAAATTATGTTTACACTTCTGACTTTTTTAGCTTGTCATCCCCATTACATAACATTTTTTCTTTAAACATAACAACTATAATGGTCATGAATTTTGAATCATTACCTGTTTTTATATATGCTGTGTGGCCCTAGCTTCAGTTATCTGATTCTCATAAAAATAACTACCTTTCAGTAATTCATTATGAGGTTTTTTAAAGGCATTATCTATGTTTGCTAAAAGAAAATCTATATCACATTTCAAATATATTTTTGACTTAATGTGAATTTACTGAACCTTGTAATTATTTTAAAGTTTAAAACTGGACATATTATTGTATAACATTAATACATTTAAAGGTCTCTTTGATATTCTGCTAGCCTGTGAACTGAATGGTTTCATCTTAACTATGCACTGTTAATTTCATTGCAGTGATTAATAAACCTTGTCACTATGCATTTATAAGCCTGCTATTTTCAGGGTTGCATTTATTGCCTGCCTTTTTCAAAGTGTCATTTCATAGGAGCAATTTAACAAATGTTAAATTTCAGAGACAGATAATAGATAATTAAAAACGTTTAAATGATGTATGGTAATTTGATCCTAATAAAATGTCAGGTAAATTAAGGTCATGTCTATAGGAGACAGTCATTCTAAAGTAAATTTTATTATTAGATAATAAATCTGTCTCAACTCTTACATCCTACTTCTGCAACAGTCTGCACAGAATTTAATATGGCTTTTAAATAAATAGTGTTAGGTATAACTAAATGTTTCTCACTACTCATCAACAGAATTTTGAAACAGCCCACTGAACAAAATATTCTACAATAATACAGCAAATGTATTGACAAAATACACATTCTAAAGCAGCATTCCATCAGTTGAACAACTTCAAACATTACTTTCTCCATTTACCAATAAGAAAGTATGACATAAATATATTCCATACATGATCCTTGTAATGAAATTTGTCTATAACCAACTCCAAACTCAACACACAATTTCAAAGCTATTCCTCAGTTATTGATTAGTTATGTGTAAAGATGATGCCTCTGTCATGCAAACCAAGGAAAATCTATGGATCTACCTCAAGAGAGTTTTTACTGAAAATCAATCCTTTTTGACTGAAATCTAATGGTTTTTTTGCAACTATTTTCAGAGTAACCACTTTCTATAGAGGACTTTTGTGAAGTGAACTGAACTTGAGAAAAATTGTGAAATGTGTTCTAGAACTAGAGTCTACATCTTTGCTAATTACAGAAAATACCAAATTGTTTTGAAAACACATAGGAGGAAAAAAACTTCAACCGTGTCTTATATTTAATCTTAAATCATATATAGTTAAAATTTACTTATATATATATATATATAAATTATGCTTGACAAAACCCAAAAACAATATTAAAGAAAATTAATGAAATGACCATTTTATTAAATGATTTTAAAAAGGTTGTGATTCTTTATTACTTGAATTGTTGTATGTCCTCAAAACTTAATTATCTTTTCTACCTTTAGTAAAGTCTCAAGTTTGTGTAAGAATTCTAGAACATATCTGTGAACACACATATCAACTTATTTGGGAATGAATTTAATTGAGTGAGAATTTCTGTTTAAATGCATACACTTTTTTAACATTTGTTTCATTTGGATAACATTTTTATAGAAACTAAAATAAAATTTTGATGACATAGAAACACCAAAGTAAGAAAGATTGGTGAATGAGTGATTGTTGTTCTGAGTTTCTATATATATATATATATGCTTGTTTCATAGAAACTGAATTTTAATCACATTGTAAAATATCAATGTCAAAAATATTATTTAACTATACATTTTTGTTGTGCAACACAATTTTTCTGGAATATTCTTATCCATGAGATGGGGTATTTTAGATATTGTTAATTTTTATGATTCAAAAAAGTAAGCTGAAATGTGAAGTAACTTTATATTTGTATTTATTCACTGAATATACTAATATATGAATATATAGTTTAAGATCCTTAACACAAATGGCAGAATCATAAATTCCAGTAGGAGAGTGGTATGGCAGAGTGCCAAAAGGTATAAAAATGATTATGATATTATGTTTGAAATACAAAAAAATTGAATCAAAATTTTACCAAATTATAGTCATAAAAGTATTCATTATGGACTGTGGAGATGGCTCAGTGATTAAAAGTACTGACTATTCTTGCAGAGGACACACATTTGTTTTCCAGAACTCACACAGTGGCTAAAAACCATCCATAACTCCAGTTCCATGGGATCCAACATCCTCTTCTGACCTCCAGAGGCACTGTATAACATGGGTGTATTTACATACATGCATGCAATACATTCATACTTGAAAAATAAAAGCAATAAATGACATACTTCTAAAAATGTCATAGGTCCATTATTTTTTCATCAGTAAAACCAAATGATTGTTATTAATTAGTATATATTTGAAATACAAATCACAGTCAACATATAGTGACACAATATCTTATTCATTCTTATAAACTACTGAAAGCATTTTGTACTCATCATGCAATTGGACATCAAAACATGTTATCAGTGTTAACAAGCAGTATTCTAAAAATATCGACACTGATGGCATCTTTGGCTTGTTCGACCATTTCTTCCTGAATTTCACTTTTACCTTACACATAGATACCACTAATACACTGCTTATATATTGTAATAGGTATTTTTGTTCATTTAGATAATTTTAGCTTTAATTAGTTTTAATGTTTTTCTGTAGTTGATATACTTACATTAGTTGGTTAGTATTCTACTTAGATATCTATTACTGGGACAAAACACCAACCAAAAGCATCTTGGAGAGGAAAGAGTTCATTTACCTTACTTGTTATGGTCACAGTTCATCATTGGGGGAACTCAAGGCACAAACCTCAAGGCAGAAGTTTAAGCAGAGATCATGGAGAAATGCTTATTGGCTTCTTCTTCTGTCCTATGCTCAGCCTGCTTTCTAATGCAGCCCAGGAATACCTACCCAGAGTGAAATACCTCCCAGGCTTGTCCACATGCCCATCCAATAGGGAAAATTTTCCAGTTGAGGTGCCCTCTTCCCAGATATATCACCCTGAGAAATATAGCTATCTAGCACAATTGACCCCTTATCAAACTGACACACAAGCACATCATTATGAAACCATAACTTTTCCATTTCTTGTCCTGAATATATCATGTTAATATCACAATATACAACACAGTTCAATTTTAAAAGTCCCATGATCTTTAAAATTTCAAACACTTTAAAAGCATAGTTTCTTTAAAGTATTTCTTAACTATGGACTCCTATAAAATCTAAAGCAAGTTAGACAATATCTTATTTCAAAAGAGAAAAACCAGACAATCTGGAGATATTAATGTTTAAAAACTGTTATACAAAAATGTACAAGAGCTCAATAAAAACATTTTTTTAATGAAAGGTATTTCAAATTTTTAAGAAAGAGAAGAATCAAAGCACATTTAAACAAAACCAAAGTCCAACAGTGTAGACAGTTGCAATTTATTCATGATCTTCTGGGCTCCAAAGGGCTTGGAACCTTCCATTTCTTTGACTCTGCTATTCTTCTGACATTGGTCTTGTCTTGGACTGCCTCCACACCACACCTGCAGCTGTCAATGGTGGTCAACTCATAATCTTGGCATCTCTATTATATCCTGGGGCTCTTCTACAAATGACTTTGCCCCTGAGTTAATGTCCTTTCCTGATCTCAAAGGGTGCCAAGCCTCAGATTCTCTCTATGATCTCTTCATGAGTTTAAAGTCAATACCATGTGGTACACATTACATAGTTGGGCTGCCAACTTGTGATATAAGATTATACTGGATCACAGCTTCTGTTGCCTGACTCTGAGAAAATACTTTACAGATTTCATCTCAATGATGCTGGTCTCTTCTCAATCAAGGTTGATTTTTCAGTAACTGGTAACCAACATCAATTGTGCCAGAAAAGCAAAGTTTTCATTTCATTTGTGTTGTATTCTTGTTGATCACAAGCGATTGTTCAGCCCTACCTGACCAGAAACCACAGATTCACAATTTAAAATATAACAAAAACAGTGCTCATACAATCTTTAAGGGATTCTAAAGTTTGCCCTGAAACTCACAAACCAAGCTTCCATTATCTGCATTTCTCCAAGTTCTGACAGAAGCCTCAAACACTCAGTGACTTTTCTAGCCTAAAACTGAACACTTCTATAACAGTCCCCAAAGCAACATGGCAAGGTTTGTGACAGCAATATCCCACAATCTGGTACAAATTTATGCTCTAGTTCTCGATCTATTGCTGAAACAAAACACTGACCAAAACCAACTGAGGGAGGATAACTTTTATTTGATTTTCACAGCTCAATTGCAGTTCATCACTGAGGGGACCCAAAGAAGAAACTTAAAGACAGAAGCTGAAGCAGAGAATATGGATGAATGAAACTTATTGATTTGTTCCTCTGGCCTGTGCTCAGTCTGCTTTGTTATACAACCCAGGAACACCTGCCCATGGGTGGCACCACCCAGAATGGATTGGACCCTTCCCTCTTCGTTAAACAGTCAAGAAAATGCTCACAAAAATGTATAATGCCTATCAATTACATAAAATTCCTTAACTTGGGTTTCCTCATCCCAGGTATGCCATGTTGACAACTGAAGCTATCCAGCGTAGTTGATTTACGTGCACTGAAATCTTAATATATCTCTCTTATCAATATATCTTAATAAATCTTAAAAATATCTCTCTAATCAAAGTAATAAATTGAATTTTTTCTTTTTTATAAAGTTTCTGACTATGCATATACGATAAAATTTCCAATATCTAAGATATATGTCTTTTGTAACTTAGTTAAAAATAATTAATGGAGAAAGATAGTTCAGCAGTTAATAGCACAGGCTGTTCTTGCAAAGGACCCTAGTTCAGTTCAGCAGGACCTACATAGCTACTAGATTAAGAACCTTCTTATAATCCAGTGCCAAGGGATCCAAAGACCTCTTCTGGCTTCCACAGGCATTGCACACACAGGTACACTCCATACATTCATGCAAAGTTCTCACACACATAAAATAGAAAAAAATAAATTTTAAAAATAAAAAAAATGGTGAACACCCATGATTTCATCAAAGCAGACAATATTTCTTCCTTAAATATAGTCATAGGAATAAAACAACTGGGACCACCAAATTTTAGAGAATACTAACATGTTGACTAGTCATGACTGAAAACACAGATCATATTTTCTTCAAAGTAATGTCCTCAGAGACCTTCTTGGTAAAATTTAATAAATTCTTGAACAAGAAGGCATGAGTATTTGCTATTTTGATTATAAAATCTCCCTTCCAAGCAGCTGGTATCATACTCATTATACAGGACACCTAATAATTAATTCACTTTTCTTCTTCATCAGTTGAGAAACAATGCATTTTGAAAATAGTGAGATGATTCTATTATTTCAGCTCTAACAAAAGGAAGGAAGCAGTAACAAAGAGACCTTTCCTGTGATTGATTTTGTACAATATTTTCAGAACATAATGAATAGAGCTTTTAAGAGGAAATAAGGAGAATCTACTGAAACAATATATATATATTATGTCCACTCCAATTTATTTATAAACCAGTAGCTTTTAGACTCCAAGCTCCATGGCACAAAAATACAAAAGGACTTGAGGGGGAAAGCATTAGTATGTTTGGTAACCTCATATTTCAGTGTAAGATTTCTGTCATTGCTGCTGACATAATCACCACAGAACTGCTCTTTTCTCTCAAAATGTCAGTATGACAACTTGGCTGTGACAATACCAGAACTATACACCTGGAAACAACTATTCTCCCACTTCTAGAGAAAATCTTTTACTAAGCCCATAACTTTTTACAAATTTCATAATTGCAAGCCTCAGGAGTGAGCACCTGTTCTTTGTGCATACTCTCCATACTCACATTTTGTAAAAGAGAAGGGGAAGAGGGGGATGTTTATCTGATGTTAGATGTCTTTTGAGAAACACAGTTTCCATCCACTACTTTATATACTAGTGGTCATAGGGAGATGACCAAGATACTTACTTGCATACTGAATAAAACTTCATTAATTGTATTACAGCATTTTTTGTAAAGTAATGATACATTTTACTTAATTATGAAATAATATAAAAACTTAACAAAAATCAACATTAAATAAAAATTTAATGATGGTAAAAGATCAAAATAACTTTCCCTTCATTTCCTCTAATTCTTTATTATTTTATGTATTAAAACCCTTTTATGAAAAATGCTATTATGAAAATTTTAATGATGGATACATTCACAAATGTTCAAGTTAAAATGAGTTTGTGTCCTTTGTTCCTATGATGATGGTTCGTTTCCTAGTACTATTTTATACCATAGGCACAGACCTAAATAAATTCATTGTCATTGAACCAAACTGGATGTAGTGGAAAAAGTTTCAAAGTAAAATAATTGGAATTAAAAGTAGCTCACAATTATTTTTACTACATGTATTACAAGTTGGACTTGAAACTTTACTCATTTTTCTAGTTAATAAGAGCCTCATTCTTCTCTATTCTCTTCTTTTAAATACTCCTCTTTACAATGATCCCTGAGCTTTGGAAGGCAGAAGTTTTATATAGATGTCCAATTCAGGGACAAGCATTCTGCAGCCTATTATTCTCTACACCTTGACCAATGGTGGCTGTGTTAATCTCCATCTGTAATACAAAGAAACTTATCTCTTAGCATGGAGTCATATATTAAGTGTGGGAAAACAGTAACTCATTAAGAGTCAATATTATATCTGCTTAGCAGTTTAGCAGAATAATAGTATTAGGCTCTGCTCTATCTAATCACAGGCTACTAGACCAAATATCATTTTAGAAGAGGAGGTGTAAATATTCTAAGAGCTAGTGGTGATGATAACTGTGTGTGTTACCTTCCTTGGGCAAGTGGACCATGGCTGAATAAGAAAGCAGTTTGATCACAGGCAAGGGGAGCAAGAAAGTAATCAGTGTTCCTTCATAATGTGTGATTCAGTTTCCATCTCCAGGTTCTTGCCCTGACTTCCCTCAGTCATGAACTGTGTCTTGCATATGAGCTTGGCTTTAATCAGAGTATTTTATCAGAGTGATAGAAAATAAAATAGAAAAATTAAAGCCCTCGCTTGCTTTTCTGATTGTTTAGGAGAGCTTTTCATCATAAAGATCAATTTAGAAATCACTATATAGCTAGGCTGACCTTGATCTGATAATATTTCTGCCTCAGCCTTTTGAGTGCTTGTATCACAGGTTGCCCCATCAATTCTTGTTTCATGTGTGCTCTGAAGACCGGCATATAATTCTGATAAATGATAATGTATAATTTCCCAAAATAATTTGAGGTCTTTCTGTGTGCTTTATGAAAAATATTTACATATTCATTTTTATATAAAAATCTATCATTTATTATAGGGTTTTTGTGGCTTTTGGGGGCAGTATTGAGGATTAAACCCACGGTTTCTAAAATGCCAGCAAGTCCTTTACTAGCCAATCTATATTTCTTGTTCCTACTCCAGAACTTTTATAAAATTAGCTTTTTTCTTAGAACATTTAAACCAAAATAAATATTCCCTGAATATAAAGAATAAAAACCCAGACCAATATTATTTATATTTTAATATATCGATTCATCATCATTAGGTGAAATGGCCATTTCATTCATCAAGGACATCAAATTTAAATGCAATTTTATATTTTTACAAACTGTATCACTTGCTTTCAATTTGAAATTAGGCTAAATATTATGGACGTCAAAGCCTGTTGTCAATGTACTCACATCATGGCCACCATATAATGTCAACAATTTTCTACTTCCTCTGTTCCATCCAGAGCCCAAATTGGATGATGCCTGTCCCACAATTCAGGAAGGTCTGCCTCCATATTTAGCTAATCATCTAGAAAATGTGCTCACAGAGACACTAAAAATTGTAACTTATTGATTCCCTCAGTGTAGTTACATGAAATTTGCTAATCAAAATGAGCCTTGATCATGAGGATCAAGTATATTAATGGTTAAAGGATAACACTAACTTGCATTTTAGTGAAAATAAAACGTCAATAATATATTTTCTTATCTTAATAGTAATCAATATGTAAAACAAGAAAATATGAAAATTACTAGAACAATTTATTATAAGAAACATAGTAATAAAATAAGATACTCTGTAACATAATAGAGTAATGAAAATGTAATAAGTAACATTAAAGAAACAAATAGAAACACAAATTAAGGCAAAGTATAACACCACACTATAACTTCAGAAAATTCTTGAAAGGGAAGTATGGGAAGCAATGTGAAGTATTCTCAAAAACCTAAAAATGAATCTGGCATAAGATACAGTTATACCACTCCTTGGCATGTAGCCAAAGGCCTTATCCTACTGTAGAGATACCTCTACATTCAGGTTTTCGCACATGTCTCTTCACAATAAATAAGAAATACAAACAACCTAAGTGTCCTTCGACTGATGATTGAATAATGAAACTGTGGTACATTTATACAATGGAGTTCTACGAAGAAGTAAGAAAAGATGAAATTTGCAGGCAAATGGATGGAACTAGAGAGTGTTATACTAAGTAACACAAACACAGAAAAGCAAGCGATGTATATTCTTCCTCATTTGTGAATTGTAACACCAATCCCTTATATGTGATTGTATATCCTGATGTAAGACCAAGAGCCAATAAAATGGAAAAGATACACTGAGGTTAAGCAAAAGAAGGAACCCCAATGAGGAAGATAGTAGGGAACAGATGTTGCCAGAGGAAAGATGGGGAAAGTGGGAGTGTTTGGCAGGGAGGCGAGACATGCAGGGGACCAAGCTGGGGGAGGAGGGACATCCAAGGGCCATGGTGTGTGAGGGGAGGCAATTCAGGAGACGAGTGATGGTGGGAGGCAGGAGTTACTGGGGAGGGCAAGGATAATGGGGCTCTGGGACTTGGGAGGGGGAAGGTTGGATGGGAAGAAAAACAGTACAGATGACTGAATCTTGGAGTGCTAGGGAACCCACAGGGAAATATGATGCCTCAGTAACCCCGCAAGACATGTGCACACAGTGTCTAAACATTTGTGTGCCTATAAGCCTGAGGACTGTTGGGCAAGGAACACAGTGCCATTCAGAAAGTACCACCCTTTGAATGGTTGGTGGGGGTAATCTAGGAGACTCCCAACATGGCATGGGCTACTGCAAAGGCTCTTGGTTATTCCCAGAACAAATAGATGGGACCTTGATGCTGAAGACAGAACATACTTCAGTTACTGGACTTGGAACAGTGAAGTGGGAACTGAAAAATTATGAAAGCATAAAAGTTGATCATGAGGGTTCTACATAACCTGCTTGGTTTGAAAGCCTGAAGACCTGAATTCACATCACTAGCACCCACAAAAATGGTGAGAGTAGAGACAGAGGTCTGAAATACCAGGCCTGGGAAAGCTGACACAGAAGGATTCCTACAACATACTGGTCTGCCAATCGAGAAAAATCTGTATTCTACAGGTTCATTAAAAGACCTTGCCTCAAACATAAGTTAGCTAGTAAATGAGGAAAACACCTGGCATTGACTTATGCATTCACATGCACACACACACACACACACACACACACACACACACACACACACATACACAAAAACAAAAACAAGCACACACATACAAAAAGAGAAGTCCTTTTTAAGAGAAAATTTAAATAAGCCATCTTTTCATTTAAGAACTTAAAAATATAAATGGACTTAGAAAATTGGGGAAAAACAGATCAGAAAGGACATCATCAGAGTCAAAATGTCACTGATAACTTAGATATTGTGCTTTGCTATAGAAATGGTATTCAATGATAAAGTTAAAAAGAGAAGATGATCCATTTATCAGGCATGTGATGTACACATTTCTGACCTGTGAATTTATTTTGTGACAGTTTTCTTTATTTTGATGAAATAATTTCATTAGGGTTACTTTTTATTGAATTGTTGTGTGTTTCATCAGAATACCTCAATCAGTTTTAATTTTCTTTATACCCTCTCCCACCCTCACTCCTCCATAGACCCCCGATTGAAATCTGTACATTCTTTCAACTGTGTTTAGGTTTATTATGTCAAGTTAGTGTTTCCAAATGTTCCTCAGTGCAGGTTCATCCACTGAAGTCTAGTCAGCCTATCTGGAGTCCCTTGCTTTAGGGAGACTAGCTCATCCTTACCCAACAGTAATCACTTGCAAATTTCTTCAGCAAAAAATGGGATCTCCTGTTCCATGCTGGGTTTTTCTCTGCATGAGTTTGCATGAGTCTTGAGTATGAAGAAACTATTGCTATAGGTTCATATGAGCTGAGTCCCAGGAGCTTGTATGATTCTTTTTCCATATGGTCACACACCTTCTCACTGCCCCCACTTCTGCAGTGAACCCTGAGACTTGGATGAGTGAAACTTAATATAGGAGTCCTGTTCAAGGACTTACACTTTGCAGATGTCTAATCTCCATTCTTTGGCTACTTATAATCATTTGTGTTTCTGGCTCTCTGTTGCTTGAGGGGGCTTCATTACTGAGAGTTGAGAGATTCATTAGTGTCCTCTTTACCCCTTGTTCTGTATTGCGTTAACCTTGGTTGCAGAAGTCACATTTCAGATGTGCCATTTAGGCATGGGCAATTCACACATAATGTCTGTGTGTAACCAGTTATGATACTCTGTGGTAGTCTTCTTCTGGTACAACAGACACTTCTTTGATGAACAGGGACTGGGGTATTTTACTCAAAATATAAGAATACATATTTTGTACTTAGTAAGAGGCTATATTAGCCTAGGGATGGGAAAGCCTTGGGATCTATGTCTTCTTAAGTCATGTGTATATGGCTATTATTATAGTACCACACATGAGAATTTATAATATGTAAAGTACTCTGAAATCTGAATACAAGACCAGTAACCCAGGAAAAATTTGTAAAATAGTTTAATAGTAATTTCACTAAAGATTACAGGCAGATGTTTAATAAGGATTCTCACTATTATTGGTCTAGGGGAAAATATAATTTAAAACCATAATAAGGTATTGCTTAATCACCACCAGAATGGCTGATTGAAAGGATTACTAATATAGAGTATTGGTAAGGAAATACATCCTTGATTGGAACACAAAATGGAACAACTAATTTGGTCAACTTGACAGCTTCTTAAAATAACCACTTATATGATAACCTTATAATCCAGCAATTTCATTCTAGATATCTACCAAAAAGAATGAAAATACTTGTCCACATGAAGGCATGTGTGCATATGTTCATAGTAGAATTAGCCATGATAGCCTAAACTGGAAAGAACATAAATGTCCATCAGTGTAACTGGATAAATAAAACATAATGCGCTCATACAATTGTTTTTGTACTCATCAATAAGAGACTTTAAACTTATAAATTAATTATTGATGCATATGAAATATATACAAATCTCAAAAACATTATGCTAACTAATATAGATAAGATATAAAAATAAGTATTTTATGACTTAATGTACATGAAATTCATAGAAAGGGCACACACACAGAGACAGGGAGAAAAGCGGATGCTTGGTATTGGGGTTTGTGTGATGTTAGATTGAAAATGATTACTAAGAAAGCGTTTAGGATGAAGAAATTGTTCTAAGATTTGATTGTAAAGATCTCTGTACCTCTGAATGAATTTCCTATAAATCAGAAAATTGTGTATTTATAATGGGTAAATTTTATATTTGTAAATTATACCTGATTAAACTTTTTAAAGTTATGAATAGAAATTAATAAACAGAAAATTTTAATTAAGTATACATATTTTGAAAAAAATTTAAGCAATGTGAGAATTATTTTCTATTTAATCTTTGTAGCTATCTTATGTCATAAAGCAAATAAACTATTTATAACAACAGATCAATTATTTCATAGGTTTTCATTCATAATATTATGAATTTGAGCCACAAAATATAGAAAATAAAACATGAAATTGTGTATATTTCCAAACAACATAATCATTTACAGAAAACAAATTTATATTCAGTACATTGTGAAAGGCAACATAATTTCAATTAACTATGGATTTACAATGAACAGTTCACAAATGACAAATGTAATAAAGCCATTCCAATATATAAATTATAGCTATAATATATGAAATATAATTTAATTATAGATATATTAAAATTATATTGTATTATAAATTATAGTTATTATACATACCAATACATAAAATACATGTGTATTAGTTAATACAATGGCATAAAGTATTTGTTCATTTCACATTTATCCATTAATGTTATTTAATTCCAAAGCAATATAGTTGAATATTCTATGTACAAATAGGACGATTTTGTATTTCACTGTTTAGTTTTTATGTGTAAGAAGAGTGAGATAGCTGTAATCATCAACTTGACTCAGTTTAAAATTAACTGGGGAGAGAATCCCAATGAGGAATTATCTAATTTGTTTTCATCAGAGAACACATCTGTGGGGGATTTTCTTAATTAAGTTAACTGATATAGGAAGACCAACTGCAGTGTGGGTGGCACTATTTTAGGCAGGACATTCAGATCTGTAAAAGAGCAGAGAGATCAAAAAGAGCACAGCAAATGTAAACATGACTTCTCTCTGTGGTTGACTGTGCGTGTGATTTGGTTTACTGTTTGAAATTTCTGCCTTGCCTTCCTACGATGATGAACTATAACCTAGAATTGGAAGTTAAAATAAACTCTTTTGTCCCCAAAGTTTTTTTATTTTTATTTGTTTATTTTTGTTTGCCAGGGTGTGTTATCAGAGCAACTGGAATTAGAACATTCCCTTCTGGTTACTCAATTGTTCTGTGTAGAAATTCTTTTGGAACAAATTGGTAGCGTTTTTTATTTGCAGAACAATAAACAGCAATGTCCAACACAGTATAAGATTGTGAATAGAATTTACGATAACAAAGCTAATTATATAAAACTCATGAGAGTAAAAATAAAAGAGAGAGAAAATACCATGAGCAGGAACAGAAGCAGGAAGAACCAAGAACAGCAAGCCCTGACGGGAAGTCATATAGACAAGCAAGACTGGAGATTAGGAAAATTTAAATGAAATCCATGACAAAGAGTGCATATTCAATTCATTTGACAGCAAATGAGCAAATCGTACAATGGCAGATAGTCAAGTGGATACTGATGGAAGTGCAAACGAGAACTGACACAGTAAAGGAACAAAATTTGCCATTGATACACTGGCAACGGGTTTATTAGTATATTTAATAGAGATGAATAGTTATATGCCCAGTTACATTAAAACATTGCTTCAAACATTAAAAAATATTATCTACTGCACTTATTCAGGGAATCAGATAAATGTGTACCTCTGAGACTGGGTTTGGGGGCACATGCCTTTATTCCCAGGACTCAGGAGCCAGGCGGTCTCTGTGAGTTCAAGGTCAGCCTGGTCTACATAGAGAGTTCCAGGACAGCTGGGACTACAGAGAGAACCTATCTCAAAATGTGTACATTGAAACACTTTGAATAGTGTCAAAAGTTAGCAAACAACGTAGGGTATAATCAAAGAATAAATTCTTATTCACAGATTTAAACCCATAAAATGAAAATACCTACCCCAGTCAAGTGAAGGGATAAGGGCCACATGTACACTGAGTATGTGAGCACTAAGAATACATAATTATTATAAATATAAGAGAAATTATATACATACACCCAAACTCATAATGCAATTTTTTATTGAATGAGACATTTGAAATTAAAGTAAGGGTAGAGTTTACCTTAACAAAGCAAAATTTGTGATATGCAGTGAGGAAGGATATACATAAATTCATAACTGTTAATCTTATGAAATTATTTTATGGGGAGGCATTTAGTTTAGTATTAGTGATGTATATGCACAAAGTAATATATAAGATATATATTAAAGATAAGAATATAATCAATGGGAATTTAAGATTCATAGACAAGAATATTATCACATTTTAATATATTTGTAAATCCAAAGCACATATAGCAAAGATTAGATGAAATAATATAGTTTTAATTATTTTTTGCAATAATTCACTTTGTACACAACACACAAAATGTGAACAAGATTACCCTTGTCATACAAAAATATCCTATTCACATGTAATAACTCTGACATCTTCATTCATAGATATTTTATATGTTGTAAAACATACATAATTCATTTATAAACATAGTGTTTCATAGAATACTCATATTTACTATCTATTATTTATTTTTGTAATGTGAGGTTCTGCAGTGTTCCTATCACTGTGTATAAATGTGATTCACTATTTCCAATATGTGAACTATGATTTATGCAGATTGTTTCTTGTAAGAGGACATCTATGTTGTTTTCTATGTTTTTGTATTTCAAAGCTATATTTATTCATTAATCATCCCCCAGGGTGAGAGTTTTATCAGTAATATAAATGTAGTCACTTCCAACACAAGAGTTTTGTGCGTGTCTAAGTTGCATAGATATCAGTATTCCTCTTACAAGCTATTAAACTTTGTATTCCTACTGCAAATTAAAGACAGTGACTTTTTACGCTGTTTGATGACTAGAAAATTATTTTTAATAATTACTTCCAAGTTGTTGGCCAAATACAGAGATTTCTTCAAAACATTTTAATAACTTTTTATACAAACTTTTGAACTGGGAACTGTTTTACAAGTTTCGAAATGAGATGACAGTTTGTGTGTGTATTCCTTTGAGGAGCGGTGATTTCACCATCTATTCACTTTAACATGAATGTTTCTGATACTATCTTAATATCTATAACTATACCTTGAGGACTGTCTGATAAATTATATGGTATTTATAAAAGAACATATTCCACGGATATCAAGTTAACTACCATAACATTTCACAACCCTGGAATTGCTAACATGACTTTGCTTTAACTTTGATAATTTAATAATTTTATGCATTTGTAGAATGTGAGCATGCTTTCCATATGAAATTTAATCCATTTTAAGAACAAGTATTTAGACTGAAATTTATACCTATTGTGATTTCTCATTATTCATTCTTTATTGTTGTTTTGTTTTCTTTAGAGTTGTATTATTGCCTTTCTAAACTTTATTTAAATTCTGGCAAAAAACAATTTTAACTGTATTCATTTTTATACCTGAATGTGTCCTTTTCAACAGTTATTTTCCTCAGCCTTACATTAACATTTGTAGGATTTATTTTCACTTTCTCATTGTGATAGAGCAAACTTATAAACATTCAAGAAATTACTTTTCAGGATTCACATATCAGTGATCTTTCTGATGTCATTTTAGGTAAAGAAAATGACTAAATGTTACTCCAGTTTGTTCTGTCTCCCCCTAGAGAAACTCCCCCAGACATGGATCAAAAGAGGGAGATTCTAATAAGGCATTGGTACATCTCCAGAATTAAGAAGACAGAGAAAGAATTTATGACAGGTGAAGCATCTGAAATTTATAGTTCACAATTTGCTGGTAGGGCAAAAGATTGTGTGTGTGTGTGTGTGTGTGTGTGTGTGTGTGTTTGTGTGTGTGGTGTGTGTGTGCCAGAGAGAGAGAGATTTGGAATTTCATTTAGAAGACTTCTGAAACTCCAGGTATGGGCCAGCGTGAACATTCACATGATGGTACTGTTAAAGAAATGAGTAGAGGAATCTCTAGAATCGAAAAAGTAACAGAGACGATGGGGCTTGAAATTTCCTGGGTTAGACAAGGGTTAGATGTGGATATTCTCGTCTCTTGGGTAGATGGATCTTAATATCTATTTCTGACAGACTAAAAAAGTAGATTTCCTTTAAAAATAGTAAAATGGTGTTGTTAATTGCTGGCTTCCTCATAGCTGTGCACAATGTAGGCAAGCTGTGTTTCAGTCTGTTTGGGATACTATAACCAAGTTGCTTAAACTAGGTGGCCTATAAGCAACATAAATTTATTTCTCACCATTCCAGAGATAGAAACCAAGGATCAATATGCCAGCAAATCCATTTTC
Organism: Eospalax fontanierii; assembly: GCA_035773235.1. Classification (NCBI taxonomy): domain Eukaryota; kingdom Metazoa; phylum Chordata; class Mammalia; order Rodentia; family Spalacidae; genus Eospalax; species Eospalax fontanierii. The sequence continues at coordinate 96,980,918 of CM069527.1, read as the reverse complement.
TAGGAAGCCAGCTTGTGTCACCACCATTGCTTTAGGAACCTGCTATTTGAGCTGCCTACAACGTAGCTGTTCTAGTTTATTCAACACAGGAATGGGGATAGAAAACCATCGGTCATATACTTATTTCTATTACAATTGCAAGTTAGGGTCTAAGTAGATGAAGCAGATATGGAAATATGCTCAAATAACATGTGCCTGTCTCTGTGCCTGAGCCCGTGTTTTGTTGTTTTGTTTTGTGTGCATGTTCTTGGGAAGGTATGGAAACCTAGTTGTGAATGAAATCCAGAAGTACTAATGTGGCTACCAAAAATGCCCCCTTCTCCAGATGCCATTAGAGGACAGGGTAGAGTAGACTCAAGTGACTCACCAAAAATACTGAACCACAAAAGAGAACCATAATGGAAAAGGAAATGAAAATAATGTAAATTACCAGCAAAGTCATATGCACTCTATTCACTAAATATTTTATGAACCAAAGACTATATCAACATAAGATTAAAACATATGTTACACTAAATAAAATATTTATCAAAAATAGAGAATTTACCTAAAATGTTTAATGGAAATTTGTGAACTGTATAACTTGTAGTAATAAAAAATAGCAAAATTAGTCATATAAAACTAGTCCTAATAAAGTAAAAATATATACTTATATAAGTAATTTAAAAATTAAAAAATAGTTGGACTGAAGAGATAGTTCAATGAGTAAAGTGTTTGTTGCACAACCATGAAAACTGAAATTCAGTGCTCATGTAAAATCCAGTATGGATCATTTGTCTGCATACTTATCCTGAAGCAGTGGAGACAGGAAGATCACAGGGACACAGACTAGCTAAAATAGTGAGCCCCAGGTTCCAGTGAGAGATCTTTTCTTAAAAATATACTTAAGTCTGGCATGGTGGCACCTGCCTTTAATCCCAGCACTCGGGAGACAGAGGCAGGTGGATCTCTGTGAGACTGAAGTCAGCCTGGTTTGCACAGTGGGTTCCAGTCTAACTGTAGCTACAAAGAGACCTTGTCTAGAAAAGACTAACTATGTAAAAATAAAGATTCAACACTATAGATGAAGGGCCTCCATATTAGTCTCAGACTTCACACATGCACAAAATACATATACTGCCACACAAATTAATAAATAGATAAACAAATGACTAATAAAATAAACCCAGTATATGTAAATAAGAAACATAAAACAATCAGAAACAAAGCAAAGATGAACTGAGTCAAAGGCTATTCTTTTGACAAGATAAATAAAATTCTTAAATAGCTAAGTATTTTGATATGAAAACACATTATAATAATTTCCAATAACTACAATAAAAGATGAAGAGTTGATATCACTGTGGAGTGTTAATATTAAAATCTAAATTATCAGGCAAGACAGATGACTCAGTGGTTAAGAGAAATGGCTACTCTTGCAGAGGACCTGGATTCAGTTCCTAGAAATTATATCATGGCTAACAACTATTTATAACTCTAGCTCCAGAGGATCTAATGATAAGGCACTCTTTTAACCTTCGCATGAATAGCATAACACAGGTGCACTTACATTAATGCAGGAAATGCACTCATACTTGTAAAATAATAATAAATACAATTTAATATATATGTATATATGCTAACAAGTACTGTGTATAGCTCTATATTACCAAGATAAAAGTATTTTAATACAGAGCATAAGTTCTTGTTCTCAATAGATGCATTTAAACATTTGGAAAAATACAGTTTACATATTTATATAAAACTCTCAGCAAGTTTGATTTTGAAGGAAATATCTTTGAACTTTCAAAAGATATCTCAAAAACCCTCCAACACGTATCTCAAGTCCAAAGGCAAAGAATATGAATAATTTTTCTACTAAGATCAAAAGCAAGCCAAGAATATCTGTTTCTCTTTGCTCTTCAGCCTCACCCAACAATATTTGCTTTCTCTTCAGTACTGAAGGGAAACTATTAAGCTATTCATTAAGTTGATGAGATATCACATAAATTGAAAATATAAAGCAGAATTTTGTTTGGATACAAATGATACAACTGTTTTAGTATGAATACAAAGCAAAAATAGAAAAGGACAAGGCCAGCATTGTGACTTTAACAAAACCGTGACTTCAGAAGCTAATATAGGAAGAACTGAGTGCACACTTTGGCATTTACAGGCCCGCAATTTCCGTCTTGTCACTCATTGCTCCACACTTAAACCTGATGCTTTCAATGTTGCAGGCACCTTGGCTACCAGAAATAACAGGACTGATTGTTTTTGTAATCACAATAGGCTGAAACTGTCCCCAAGCAACAGCAAGTTTGACAGGATAAATCATTCTATGATAATATATCTTAATGAAGGGAGAGTCTGTAATTCTGAGAAAGAATTTTCTTGTGAGAATCAGTGTTACACTCAAGATCCTTCCCTAGAATTCTGTTGAAAGCAGAACTGATATAGCAATCAATTAGACAAAAATGCTTCTACCTGCTCTATAAGCTACATGTATTCCAACCATCTTCCTTTGTTTCACTTTTCTATAAAACCTCAATACTTCTGTTAGTCACTTGAAAACTTGACAGGACTGAGCCCTATCTGGTCTTCATTGTGGCATATGAAATAAATCTCTTTCCTCTGTCTTTTACCAATACTTGTCTCTTTCATTAGTATATTAAGTACCATTGTTGAACCCAGTCTGTTGGGGGTCCTGGAGATTTTGCACAAAAAGTCTAATAATATCACAAATTTGGGGAAGATATGATTTAGTAAATGTATCTTTACTACACATGGACCCTCCCCCCGAGGTCCAGCCATCTCGAAGCTCTAGTTCTCTCTCAGTACCTAGTACAAAAAGACTCCAATTCTCTCACTAATACCAAAGCTTACCTAGACAGATGCAAACCTCAGTCACATGCTTCAGTCAATCACAAACCACAGTTAATATCCCATAAAACACACAGCATCTCAGATCCCTGACCCCCAAGCTGCAGAAGGAGAAAACCTAAGGGAGATTCAGGGCTACTTACATACATCTACCTACCCATCCCAAATGCATAAATATACCTTGTTCCTGAGCCAGAGGCAAAAGGGAAATGTTGAGGAGAAATAGGAGATAAAGCAGGGCAGGGCATGCTTCCCGCCTGCAGCTGAGGAAGGTGAGAAGACAGAAAATGAGGCAGAGTTAGACAAGAAAAATAGAGCAGTCGTCCATGTACTCAACCCCCTTTGAATTCCAGGTCAACACACCACAAATGATACAGGAATTTCAGGGTGTCTTTGAGAGTGATGAAACCTTTCTCAGCTCTGTTGTGCTTAGCTTTCAAGGGGAGGGTCCTGGAAACTCAATGACCATCAAACCTACCTCAAGCCAGAGCTTTTGGGTTTTTGTGTTGCATATTTGAAGAATGATATTCATAGACAACAGAGAGTGAGTTTTAGAAAGGAAGATTTTATTATAGGAAATTTAAGACGGAGAAATCAGAGCTCCTATATAGTCAAAGTGGTCACCAGGAATGGGATACAACTGAGTTTCATTCCCAGGAGTTAAAAATTTAGTGGAGGGCAGATGGGAGAGGAAGATGAGCTGATCAGCCCAGTTCTCATTCCATGTTTCCAGGTCCCTCAAGGTCCTGGTCAGGAGGTCCTGGTCAGGAGGTCCTGGTTACCAGGTCCCAGTATGTCCTCAGCATATCTTCCCAGGAACAATGTACTAGTTCAGAATTAATGAGAGATAAGGAAAGAACCTAATCCCCTTACTAGCTATGATGGAACCAGAGACATCTTTGGATTAGATAGTGCTGGCGTCTTTAGTCTCAGGTAGGGACAAGTTTACTGGCAGATCCCAGGAATTTCCAGCTTTCATTGGGAGAGAAACTGGTCATTGTTCTCTTGGGGTCTTTACTCTAAACCAGCTCACCATTTTCTACCTCCTGATCTTATCAATAAGGAGAAAAAGTTAAGCTCAGCATAATTAAACAATGAGTTATCTAAGTTCAAAGGTAGTTGCACCACTAGAATGTCTCCTGGACACCTAAAGGCAACACATTGCTGGTGTTTCACCTCCAGCATGGACTAAAAGCTATTCTCCTGAAATGCTGCCTTGGCAACCTATAGGTAACTATTACCAGATTCCCAACATAGTCAATTATTTATTTATTTATGTATGTATGTATTTATGTATTTATTTATTTATTTATTTTGGTCTTTCTGAAGAACCCATCTAGCCTGGAATTCACTATGTAGACCAGGCTGTCCTTGAACTCAGAGAGCTCTGCCTGCATCTTCCTCACAAGTGTTGGGATTAAAGAAGGGCACCACCACACTCAGCTAATTATTTATTTTTTATATTACCTCAGGGAAAAGAAAACCCTCATGAGGGTCTCATGAATACTCAGTAGTCTCATGAATTTTTGAGACTCTCCACTGTTTTAAAAGGGGACTTAGTGAGAATTTTGTGTAAGTCATCAAAGCTGCTCTAATTCAAGATGACTACTATTAGACACAAGCTAGAGGAAACAGACACAAGCACTATTCCATTTTCATAGGTTCTGATGTTCTTTTCTCCTCCCACTGTTTTCAATGTTCTCTGAACCTTGAAAGAGATAACAGAGTTGTATGCTATTGTTCTTCCTTTTAAGTCTTACTGTTGTGTCACTGTGTAATTTAAAAAAACATAGAGCAAAACAGTAGACAATTTTTCTAAGACATTCACCCAGTTATGCATTTAGGGAATAATATCCATCAGCTCTAACAAATTCGTTTTCTGGGCCTCATCAGTAATCTATGGATATAAACAGTGAGAAAAATATTTTCCCTATTTCTTAGGCAAAACAAAACAAAACAAAAGCATATATATGTAATCTGATAATTTGATTTAGTTCATAGTGTATTTTAACTCTAAGAGGGAGATTTGCTTGTTGAAGTCTCACATTATCACTATCAGGACCTATGTATCCTTTCAAGTCATTTAATGTTTGTTTTATGAAATTAGGGGCACCAGTATTCAATGAAGAAATGTGAACAATTGTCATGTATTCTTTTGTTTTGTTTTTGAAATGATCTCTTATGTAGCCCCCCATGGTCTGGAACTTGCTATGTAGATCAGGTTGAACTTGATTTTATACAGATCTGCCAGCCTCTGCCTCTGCCTCTGCCTCCAAGTGCTGTGACTGAAGGCACTACACTTCCCTAATCAGTTGTTTCCTTTATGAGTATGTAGTGTCCCTTCTTATATATTCTAATTTATTTTGGTTAGAACTTAAATATATCTGATATTAGAATTGCTACCTCTGTTTGTCTTGGGTTTCCCTTTGCTTGGTAGTTTATTCCGTTCCTTAATATCCAGGTTTGTAAAATATATTTCCTGGTTAAGATGTTTCTTAGAGACTATACATAGTTGATTCTTATATTTATTTTTAATAAAACAAAGTATTTTTAAATCAATAAAAATGACTTAAAATGCACAGTTCAGAAATACCAGATACTATCATTTCTGCATATTGTAAAATGATTTAGAAAAAAAAATTAAACATAAGTTTAAATTGTTTAAACATGAAGTTTAACTGAGCCTTCTGCCTTCACCATTTCATACAGGAATATCTGGGTGTCTTTGAGAGCAATGGAGCTTTCTCAGCTCTGTTGTACTTAGCTTGAGAGGCTAGAGTCTAGGAAACTCAATGGACACCAAAGCCACATCAAGCCCTGTTTTTCCATTCTTGTCTGTTGAATTTGAAGATTGAAATTCATGGACCACCGAGGATGAGCTTAAGAAAGGAGTATTTTATTATAGGGAGCTTAGGAGAGAGAAAGTAGAACTCCTGCATAGCAGGAATCTGAGAAATAGGATTTCACTGAGTTTTGTTACTCAGGAGTTAAGGATTTACTGAAAGGAGGAGGGGATAGAGACTGGGGATATGAGCTGATCAGTTTAGTTTCCACATGTCCAGGTCCCTGGAGATTCTAGTCATGTCCTCAGCTTATCTTTCATGAATGTGATATTACTTCAGGAAAAAGAGAATTAAGGAAAAAATCAGACCCCCTTATTGCCATCTCCAGCCTCTAGCTATGGCTAAACCAAGACAGCTATGGATAGATCAGGAATCTCTAGCCTCAGGTAGGGATGAGTTTACTGACCGAATCAAGGGAATTTCCATCTATCAGCCAAGAAAGACACTGGTCATGTTTCTTTTGTGGTCTTTACCCTAAATTTTCTGGCCAGTTTGTTCCTCATGCTCTACTATGTTCTTAACACATTTCTGCTTCCAAATCTTCAAGCTTTGGTAGATCCGTGCTCTCTCATGACATTTTAAGATAATTTGTTTTAAAGAGGGTTATGAGAAGATTTTTCATTCAACTCTGCCATGCAGGTTGATCATCCTGTCCTGGGGTAAGTATGAACTGGAAATCCTTGACTCAGATATATTCTGTCTAAACACACAATGGGAGACAGATTAACTTTCTCCTTCTCCATCTTCTGACATTGTCCTTCAACTAAGACAAGCACTGAAAAAATAGTTCTGGCCATTGCCATTTCGAAGACATTTCATGTAACTCCAGTTACTTCACTTGTTGGCTTTTAATCTCTTCTTTTTTCTTTTTTATGTGTGTGCACGTGTGTATACTTTGATCCCAGGTCAGCTGATGCAACCCTTCATCTCTAGCAAGAACCTGTTTGAGGAAAGGTACACAGGCCACCTCTCACATCTTCATCACACCTCTTACCCACTGCCGTCAAGTCTGCCCATGTTGAATTGCCACACCATTCCTTTCTTAACCTTTCCAGACAGTGCCAAGGCATTTCATTTCTGACAGGAAAGGGTTCTGTCAGTGTTGGGAGACTGCTAAGGGATGATTTGCCTCTGTTGTGTGTCTCCCTCGATTACTTGATCTTCATTTGGGGATATGCATTTTTTTCTAAAGAAAGGAGAGGAAAAGGACTAAGGAGATGGCTCAGTTGGTAAAATGCTTGTTGCACAGTCTTGAGACCTGAGTTGGAATCTCTAACATCCATATAAAAAGCTGATTATGGTATTAGTGGGTGATGAAATCCCAGTGCAAGGGAGGCAGATACAGGAGGATCCCTGGGGTGTGCCTGCCAGCTACATTAGCTGACTATGTGAGCTTCAGATTCAGTGAGAGAACCTGCCTCAAAAACACAGGATGGAGAGTGATATAGAAAGACACCCAGTGTTTGACCTCTGGCCTCCACACCCATGGTTCTTGTATTTCAATACAGTAGTTTAGTATGTCTACTTTTAGTGGTGAAATGAGGCTATTGACGTTTAAGCTTCCTATAAAAACAGTGTTTGCCATTTTCCCATGAAACTATTTAGTGAAGAGCTATTTTAATGAATTATCTGTATTTTTTTTCTTCTATTAAGGTCAAGGGTTTTTTGTTTGTTTGTTTGTTTGTTTGTTGTGTGTGTGTGTGTGTGTGTGTGTGTGTGTGTGTGCTACTGTGTAGTTTAGTGTGCTTACCTTATCTTTCATGGAATGTTTGCTCCCAAGTATTCCATCGAGGGGGTAATCTTTTTTCTTCTTCCTTGTATGCTATTATTTTAAGAATTTTCTGCAATGCTGGTTTGGTTGTCATGAATTACCTTAGTTTGTGTTTGGCTTAAAGGACCCTTATTTCTCTATCAGTTTTGAAAGATATTTTACAGGTTATAACAGTTTCGGTTTACAGTAATTTACTTATAGTTGCTCATGACAATGCTGAAATAATTCTGATATTTCTGACTTATTCTTAGGAGGTTGGGCCAGAAGGATCAGAACTCTGAGGATATTCTTAGCTACTTAAGCAGTTAAAGAGCAGCCTGAGCTACATGAGACCTCCTTAATGTTTTTTTTTACATGCTAGTTTTTAGGATAATTTTTTTACTTTGTATTTTTAACATCCTGACTATGATGTGTTACTGAAAAATTCATCTGTAGTGGTGTCTATTTGGAGTTCTATATATATTTTGTGTTTGAATATCTACTTATTTCTCTAAGTCTTGGAAGTTTTCTGCTATAATTTTATTTAAAGTTTATCTGTTCCATTTGATTTTTGTCTCTGTTCCATCTTCTGTCCCATGAGTTGTTAGGATTGGCCGATTGAATGTATTCCAGACTTCTAGGAAAATTCACTCATGCCTCACGCATTTTCAATTTTTCCCTTATATATTGTCTGAATTTTGCTCTGCTACTTTGCAGCTTATTCTTCTGTACAGCCTTGTGTGTTCATTCTTCCGAGAAATGTCTTCTGATTCTTCTGATTCTACTTGGATGTTTTGCTTTCTGAGTCTCTTCCTAGAGTCATGTCTGCATGAGGCTCCACCATGCAAACTGGTGAAACCCGGCATTGACTGTGAAATAAGATTTCAGGTTATCCTGTTCTAGCCATGTGCCAAGAGCAACAAGGGTACATGTGGACCACAAGCCACAAGGCAAGAAGACAGGATCAAAAATCCCATCACCCCTTAAAATGTGTAAATGTGTGGGCAGAACACAAAACATCAGATCCTATGAAATGTCTATACTATATGGTAACTAAAGTTGGAGGCCTGTTCACACGGTGCTCGCCTGTCCTGGTGGCACAAAAAGCCTATACCCACAGTGCCCTCTGGTCCCCCAGAGGTCCATGATTACTCTTTTCCAACTTGTTTATCTATATAAATAGACATATCAAGGAGATTGTGGTAGTTTTATTTTCAATCCTGAAACAAAGTATCTGACAGAAACAGTTTAGCATAGGAATATTTTTTCCTGCTTACAGTTTCAGAAGTTTAAATACATCATGACAGGGAAGGCAGGGAAAGTGGTTCAGCACACCACACTGCATGGCAACCAGAAGTAGAGTGAAGCAAACCTCTAGGCAAGCTTTTTTCATTTCCCCCTTAATCATTTGGGCTTCATGCCTATGTTGTCGTGTTACCCAAATTTAGGGAACATTTTCTTGCCATAGTTAATGATTTTTATAATCATAAACACACCCAGGTATATGCTTTGGTATTCTCCTAGGCACTCCTATAATCAAATTGATTATCATTAATAACCGTCACAGAAACCCAATTATTTAGTACATAAAATTTTATCATAGCTTCCAGTGTATTGTGATAAAATAACATATTTAAAAATTAAATGCCACTAAATTTACTTCTATTCTAATTCTAATTCATGATTTCACTTTATATTTTATTATTAATATACTCTAATAGCTGCTATATTTATATATATATTAATTTAGAATTTATTTATGATTAAACTAAAGTATGTAAAAGTATATTCTATCAGATTGTACATGCAGGGGAAAATGCATGTTCATAACTAAACTAATTTTCTAAATCTTAAAGATATTTCTCTATTGTCTAATATTATCCAATGATTTAAATGTTAACTATATTGAAAATATGATCATAATTAATTTGAACATGCAGTCTTTTAGAGAAATGATAGAGAAAAAGTTTAGAAAATTGGCAAAGCAGCAGAGGTGGCAGCAGTTGAGAACATGTACCCCTTCTCCATTGGATTCTAGTTTCAGTACTAGACCCTAAGTTGGAAGGCTCACAACTATTTCTAACTTTAGTTCAAGGGAAACTGGCAAACTATTTTATCTTCTTTGGAAGCTGAAGTCATGCGAACACAAACAGAAACACATACACATGCCTAAACACACATACACAACCACACAAACATATGAAGACATAATTAAAGATAATGTTTTAAAAAATCAATGCATTATGTTAATTTAAGTAACTCTTTATAATCAAGATGTTTTTATTTATCATAAAATTATTATCTAAATAATTATTTGAATAGCTTTATTAGTAAGTAGTTTGTTAATTAACATGTGGATTTTATATGTAAGAATTATGTTTTTGTTGATATTTCTAATTGCATAGGAAATTCTGCACACACATCTTATAAAACATATACATCCTATATTTAGCAATTTGATTTTAGCATCATCATTCAAATAATTAACTGATGATCACAAGTGAACTTAAGTAAAAAAAGGAACTGAAAGAATACCTACAGGGAATGATAATGTTCACATTAAAGAATCTTATTACACAATGCAGTTAAAAAAAAAGGCAAACTAAATGAGCCTAGTAAACTAGTAATGAAAAATAGTAAAAGAAATTAATGGATTTGAAGACTACCATAGATCATAATCTGTTATTTCTGGACTGTTAAACATGACCATAGTGAACAATTGTGGGTACTTAAATCTCCATGACTTCATAAAGCATTTATTAAACAATGAGTGTCAGAAGAAAATCAATAAAAATGAGTTCCTAAAAGAAAAGGTACATCACCACCTGTGTCTAATTCTCCACCTGAGAATGGTAGAAAAGTAAATTTATGTCAATTACCAAAGATATAGGAATTAAAGTACTAAATAAGGATATCTGGAATTCTTACTATATAAGGAATAACCAAATTATTCTGTTCACATTGCCATCTGAATGCACTTCATTAAAGAAGAGAACTTGGGAATGGTGGGCAATTTTACATCAGCTTTGCTGCTGGGCCTTGATTACATATTGATTCATGATCACATCCTCTCTTGGATATTTCTTTCTTAGTGTTTCTGGATGAAATTTACATTTAAGTCAGTGTATTTTGAATAAAAGAGATTATCATTCAGAATCTGAATAGACCTCTCTAATCGACTGGAGCCTTGAATATAAATCAGCAAAACACACTTTTATAATTTGAATTCCAACATTGGTTCTTTTTAATGTTCACCTTGTCTATTAATTATTTTTCTTTTGCTGTGCTAAAATTTCATGACCAAGGCAACTTATAGAAGGAACAGTATTTGTCTTATTGTTCCAGGACAGAGTCCATAAAGGCAAGGGAGTCATAGTGGCAAAAGAGGCCAGAGCAGGAAGCAGAGTAAGCACACTGGCAAGTAGATACAGAAGTGGAGAAAGACTGGAAATTTGGCAAGACTTAAGAACTCTCAATGCCTGCCCAGTGACATAGTTCCTCGAACAAGATTATACCTCCTAAACACTGTTAATACAGCACCACAAATGGGACAAAATATACAAATACTTAGAGCCTATATAGGATATTCTCTTTCAAATCACCACATTCAACTCCTTTGTCTCCAAAGTCTCATTACCAGGTAAAATGGAAAATACATTTAGATCACCTTCAAAAGTCCCCATAAGTCTTTATCAGTCTCACTACTATTCAGAATTCCAGAGTGAGAAGTCTCTTCTGAAACTCAAGGCAATTTCTTAACTGTAAGTCCCCGTAAAATCAAAAGACAAATTACATTCCTCCAACATACAATGAAACCAAAACACATTCATATTTCAAAAGGGAGAAATGAAGGCAGAGTGAAGAATCACTCCAAAACAAGACCAAAAACCAACAAGGCAAACAAATCCAATAGCTCCATATCTAGCTTTGGACTTTACCTTTAAAGAGATCAATTCAGTCTTGCTGCATGCAACATAAATCTCTCTCTCTTGGGTTGATACCAGAGCCTGTATTCAGTTTTCCTTTGCAGATGTCTGATGACTATACCATCTTGGGGTTGTTCCATTGCCAACCAAACTTCAACTTCACAACTTCAACCAGTGGCCTGCCAGGCCTTCTTTATATAAGGACATCCCCGCTGCACACTGCCTGGCCTAGAAGGCTCTCTGAAAACATGAAAGAAGAATCAACGACACCCTTACTTTTGAATCCTTCATACCTCTAAAACCACATGGACATTGCCAAGTTTGGCTGTTGATTTTGGATGGACCCCGACAGGCTTCATTCATATTACCAGTAGTTTTCTAGGAGAAAACACATTGGGCTTTTTCCATTCACAAGAAAGTTTATTTGAGTGGTATCTTGCCCTGAGGTTGTTCTTTCCATTCTTTAAATGCAAATCTAGAGATCTCTCCTTAAATGCTTTCATTGCCTTATCAAAGAGAGCCTCTCCTTCAACACATGCCTTTTCTCCAACATTAATCTTCTTGGTATTTGTATTCTCTTCAAACTGTACATTTTGCATTTATTTCTGCAACAGTTGCTCTTTTTCATTGTAGAACTCCATAATATTCACCATCAATAACCATGCCACAGATTCAACATTAGACTGTATTGTAATTTCATTTGCCAAAGAAATTATTTTTTATTACTTTTCAACTTCATCCCAGGCAAACACTTTGGCTGTGGGTAGATGGCAACCAGGTGCTTTGTCAAAACATCCTAGTTTCTGCTTACATCCCCTGGAATGTATTGACTTTGTTCTCAGCACTATTTCTTCCAGGCTCCTATTAGAAGGATCTGTTAAGTTCTGCTTACAGCATTTATCTACATTTTAGTGCAGACTTCCAAATCTTACATATTCCTCCAAAAAATTTCACATGTTGAGGTTCTTCTCAACAGCTCATTCTCTAGTACCAGCTTTTGTTCTAGCTTGATCTCTATTGCTGAGACAAAGCACTCTGATCAAAACCAACTTATGAAGGAAAGAGTTCATTTTATTTTTTATCTCCTGGACCACAGATTTCATGCATTCTTCCATATATGTTAAGGCCTATTGAGTCAAGTTTGTGTACTGAAACCTTCAGTTCAACACTGGAACCTGTTCAGCCTATCTAGCATCACTCCCATAAATAAGACTAACTTTCCCTCAAGCAGCAATGATCACCCATTTATTTGGTTAAGGTTGAGGCTTCCTGCCCATTTCCTCTGGCCAATGAGTGGATTTTGTCTGATTGAATTTGCATAGGTCTTTTGTATGCTGTCACCATTGCTGTACCTTCATATCATTTCCAGAAGCATTTGATTCTGTTTTTCTGTATGCTGCTGAATACATTCATGATAAACTAACATATATTTTACACTTCACAACATTTACCTTTTGTAAGTAATGACCTGAACATGGACCCACCCTCAGCTTTATGAAGAAACACTGCCCCTTTCCAAAACCAACAGACCTCAAGATTTACTGCTTCTCAATTACTGAAATTGTTTTTATTCTTCTTTTAATCTCCTATAAGCCCTTATCAGCCTGATATTCTAAATGCTTGTCAATCACTGTTGTAGCTGATTCTTAGTGTAATACTAGTTCAAGATAAACATCTCCTTAATTCCAAATTAGTTTCTTATATCAATTAATTTTATTCTTTGGTGTGGTGGTTTGAATGTCCCCAAGTATTTGTCGCCCCCCAGTTTGTCTCCAGTTGGTGGTTTGTTTGGGGAGGCTTTAGTAGGCGTGGCTTTACTGGAGGAAATGTGTCCCTGGCGGTGGGCTTAGAGAGTTCTTAAGCCTTGTTGCATTTCCAATTGCTCTCTGCTTCTTGTGCCTACTTGAGGACCTGAGCTCTGTTGTTTCTGCTCTGGCTACCTTCTGCCACTACTCCTCCTGATCATGATGACCTCTAATACCTCTGGAATCCTAAGCTCAAACAAACTCTTCCTTTTATATGTTCCCTTGGTCATAGTGTTTTATCAGAGCAACAGAAAAGTAACTAATACATTTAAGAAGTTTGAATATGCATATACTGCATTCTGATTGCTCTCACCTTCTGCTCTGTTTTAAGTCCCTGCAAACCATGCCAAACCCTCTTCTCCCTACACTTTCTTTACTCACATTCATGTTTGTTTAGTTTCATTTCTGTTGTGTGAACATATCCTGACAAAAAAGCACGTTGGGAGAGAAATTCCTTATTTTAGCTCACAGTCCCATGTTACAGTCCGTCACTTCAGGGAGTCTCCTTGGCAGGAGCTCGAGAGATCTGGCCATCTTATACACACCATCAAGAGCAGAAAGAAAGATGTGTGTTCAAGCTTCCTTTCATGATTTCTTCTGCGCAGCTCAGTTTCCACACTCTTGTTTTGATATTTAATCATTTTTATTTGATGTGTAAGCGTGTACATACACAAGTGTGCCTCTGTTATGCAATGCCCGTGGAGATCAGAAGAGGGAATTGAATCCCCTGAAAATGTAGTTACAGACTGTTCTTAGTCTCCCTGTAGGTGCTGGGAATTGAATCTGGGTCCTCTGCAAGAGCAATCAGAGCTCTTAACCACTGAACTATCTCTCCATTCTCAGTTCCTACAATGCTAATGCAGTTCAAGATAACCTGCTTAGGTAATGATGATTCTCCCATATTGATGGGTCTACATACATGTATTAACACAGTCCCTACAAACATGCCCACAGGCCAACCCAGTACAGACAATCAATCAGAATCAATCAGATTCTCCTCATAGGATATTTTTTGTTGTCTCACACTGACAGTTAAAACTAACAATGTGCTGTGGTTTTGCTTTGTTACCATGGAACTATCTTCTGACACATGGTCTACTCAACAGTAGGTACACATCTGAAGATAATGACTTCCTTATATCCCAGAATCCATCAGCAGCTGATAATTTATCAGGAAGGAGACATATGTTATGAGCTCCTCTCAGATAGAAAATGAGCTATTGACAAACACAGTATTGCACAAGTTTAAAGTAAGTAACTACACCTGCAATGGCATCCTGGTTGCAATGGATGTATTATGTCCAAAGGATAGCACTTCTCAGCTTTCCTCCACATCTCCTTGCTCTTATACTCTTTCTGCCCACTTGTTCTAGTTTGCCTTCAATTGCTCTAATAAACCATTCTGACAAATACAACTGGGGGTGGAAGGGGTTTATTTGACTTACATCTGGCTCAAAATTCATTTCTGAAGGAGACCAATGTATGAACTCAGACTAGGAACCTGGAAGCAGGAGCTGAAGCCACACACCATGGAAGAACACTGCTTACTGATTTGCTTCCTGGCCCATGCTTAATTTGCTTTCTTGTACAATACAGGACATCCTGATCAGTGGGTAGGATCTCCCTCATCACTTAGCAATCAAGAAGATGCCCCAAAGACATGGCCACAAGCCAGTTCGTTGGAGACAGTTCGGCAATTGAGGCTTCTTCTATTCAGGTGAGTCAAGTTGACAACTAAAACTACGCAGCACAGTTGACCCTTTATCAATTTGACACATAAGCACATCATTATTAAACCACAAGCTTTCTATGTCTTACCCTTAAGGTATTATGATAATATTAATATCACAACATAAAACAGTACAACTTTAAAAGTTCCACAGTTCTTAAAAAATCCAAACACTTTAAGAGTTCAGTCTCTTAAAAATATTTTGATTGTCGGTTCCTGTAAAATCCAAAACAAGTACTGTCTTATTTCAAAAGGGAAGCATCAGGCATACCTATGCAAAATCTAAGACCAGCAAATAGTTTAAGGTTGGACATCTGGGATTCAATCATGACCTTCTGGCCTCCAAAGGATTTTGGCAGTTCTACTTCTCTAGCCCTGTCATCCACAACATACACAGCTCATCTCACAGGCCAAGACTGTCTCCATTCCACACTTGCTTGTTCCCTTGGAGATTCTCCATGGTTGTGGCATCTCCAAAAGGCTGTGGTATCTACTGGAACTGAGGCTGCACCTTCATCAGTGGACTCTTCTGGCATCTCAGGTGCAAAGCCTCCCATTATCTCCATGACCTTTCAACTTGGGGAGTCTTCATTGCAATTGAGGCTACACATTCACCAATGACTTATCCTAGCTTCTTAGGGTGCCAAGCCTCAACTACTCTTTGTGACCCCTTCACCCTTTAAACACCAGAACCATGCAGGAAACATACATATGCAGGTCCTGCTTCCAGTTTGAGAAAGAGGCTTGGAACCCCTCTGGACCACAGCTTTTGTGTACTGACCATGAGAAAATACTTCCCAGAAGATTTTGTCACTGATGCTAGTCTCTTCTTATAGCTGATTTTTCAGTACCAGATGGCCAGAATCAATTTTCCCAGTAAGGCAAACGTTCTGTTTAATTTGGTCCTGATCTCTTCTTAATCACAGCGGTTTCTTCTATCTCAGAAGACCAGAAATCACAGATTCTCAATTCAAAGTATCATATAAACAGCCTTGATAGTTTCACTCAATAATCAAGAAAATGTTCCACAGACGTGAACACAGGCCAGTCCAATGGAGACAGTTTCACAGCTGAGACACCCCCTAAGTAAGTGTGTCAAGTTGACAGACAGCTATCCCTCATACAACTTCTGTTCCCTGAGCTTTAGAGAGGCTGTTTATATGGGCTGTTTAGGGCTGGACACAACCAGCATTTATCTTAAGCATTTAGAGTAGTCATTAGTCTCTGCATTGCCACCATTAATTGAAAGAGAGGGATCTGTGATTTAAGCTGTAATAATTTTCTACGGCCACGAGCATAAATATTTAGAAGCAGCTTGTCAATTTAACTACATAGCAGTGTACGTTCACCCCTGGGGCCTACATCCTCCTTAGCAATGAGACCTCGATTAATTTTTCAGCATCAGGAATGTATTGCCTTCTGTGGAATTCATCTCAAATTCAGAGAGTGGCTGCTCTCATAGTGGTCATGTTATTCTTACATAACTAGGTTATCTTGTCTGGTAGCCAAAGCTGTATTTTTTTTTTCTGTTTTTCATTTTTTAATAAGAAACTGCAGAGTGGGCTTTGGAAAGGATTCCTATATTAAACCTCACCCATCCCGTGGCCTGGGACCATGTTGGAGGAGAGGGCTGAAAGTTTGTAAGAGCTGGTGGGAACAGCCCTTACATAGGGAAACAGAAGCTTTCAGCCACTGGAAGCTTGATCATGTGAGCATGTGGCAATGGTGACATTGAGCACAAGACCCATGCCAACTCGTTTCTTTTATTTATTTATTTTTTGACGAAATAAATTAGAGCAGGATTGAGCCTCACTATGAACTTGAAATTTCTATCTAAAAATGACAGGATAAATGATTATTATGATTCCTTCAGACAAAAATATTTTTTGCTTAGTCTTCCAACAAACATACTACTCATCTAAAACAAGGACAAGAAATTGTTTATTCTGGAGTCAAATATGGTTGACCATGGCTCAGGTTTTCCTAGATGCCATGTTCCAACACAGTAAAAGTTTCATGAAAGTTTATAAACAAATAAAATCATAAATTGTGTCACTTCAAACACATTTCTTGAACTATCTGGTAGACAGGCCACAGCAGTGTAGGAAGATTTGCTTTATAGGCCTCAGATGTTATCATAGCTTAGATTTTTCTTAGTCTTTGGATTACTTGAAACTGGAGATGTGTTCACACATTCCAAAACACTTGCCTAATACAGAGATGTTAGTTCATAGACAGGAGAGGACAAAACAGGTGTCTTAAGACAGTTCAAGATAAATTATATTTGGGTTCTAGACCTGACACATTCCATCTTATTCACTGTCTTTGAAATTTTTTATAAGTTAATCATCCTTTCATTTTTTCTCTTACTGTGAAATTTTTCTTTTCTTTTTCAGCTCTGTAACCTGATTATGAGTATTTCCTCACTCAGTGGCCGAGAGTGTGCAGATTTCATTGAGTTGGAAACTTTCTAGACACTTTAATGACTTGTGTCTGATTTCATGATCTGTGCCTGCATGCAGATAACTCTATTGAAATTCCCCAAACCTCCTATTGATGATATTCTGCTTTTACAGCATTAATTCTGCTAAACAATTGCAAATGATAACACTTCCCTAAGGGTAATGCAGACATAAATAGGCACGTGTGCGATTCTGGTCTTGCTTTATAGACAATGGTCTCCTTATTTTCCATGAAAAGTGACTTGCTGAGCCAAAATTCAATTAGGATATTCAGTAACCTCTGACTGTAACATCTGAATCTATTCAAACTCTCAAGGAGAATTTGTCCTCCTTAAATATCGATCTCGTAACTCTGACCTCAAAGACACTCTCAGCTTCCCGTTTCCCCTCTCTTTCTCTTTCCTTGTACTTCAGACTCCAAAAACACATTCTGAATTCTTCAAGCTATTCAGATCTCCTCAAAACGGTTTTTCTACACAGACACAGCATTACATATTCTAAAAGAAAGGGAATTAGACTTGTCTAGACAAAAAAGAGTGTCCATTAAACTCAGTAAAATCAAGGATCTTCTTACAAATCTGTCCCCACATGCCTATTAAAATCTGTAAAGTACATAGGAAACAGTAGTCAAAGAGCAACATATAATCTTTATAAATGACATTGAAACCACCATGTCATGTTAAAACCCTGTTTTATTTGACTTAATTTTTTTAGATTACACAATCACTGAAAGCAAAACACTTCAAACATATGATTTGTATCCAAGTCACTTTACATAAAACTTGAATGATCAGCATGGTCATAACCCCCCCAATCTACTATAAAGACATATATTTTCCTTGTTTTTTGTTTCTTAGAAAGGATAAATCATCAATGTCCTGAACTCTTTTAAAATCAATGTAATATAGACCTAACAGATTACTGTGGTCATCTTTGCTTCTCATAGCTCTCCAAGCTCTTTGAGCAAGCGAGCATTCAGAATACATTGGGTCCTTTAAAGCTACAGATACTAGAAAAAAACACTAAGGAAAATGTCCCACATCATGTCTACATTACTACTTCTACCTTTCTAAAAGCATGAAAGAATTACGGGAACCTGATCTTTTTTATTTTTTTTTCAAGTAACCTTGATAAAAGATTGTTCCAAAATTTGACTTCTACAATATCTTTATCTTGCAGTAGAAAAAAAAATTCATTATTACATTTTGTCACTGAAGACAATTATAGGACCCTTAGGTTTGCCCATGCTTTCAAAGAAAATATGAAGACAACATTCATGGAAGAATACACTAATGGGAAAGGAAATGTTTTATACGGTCTTTCAATTAGAAAAAAACACTAACTTTTCAGAGACTTTTGAGTCCCAGTAATTTAAATTATCAGAGTATACTGATGTGAATGAAAATCTATGTAAAAAAAAATGAATACCAGGGCAGGAGATATGACTCAGTGGTCACTTATTATTTTATTTTATATTTATGAGTGTATTTTCTACATGTACATAAGTGTATCATGTTGTAAACTGCCTGCTGAGGTCAGAAGAAGGAGTCAGATCTCCTGAAACTGTAGTAACAGTCATTAGTCACCATGTGGGAGCTGGGAATAACACCGGGTCCTGTGAAAGAGCATCCAGTGCTCTTCCCTGCTAAGCCACCCTTCCCTCAGGCCAGTTGTCCCATTTTTATAAGTAGAACACATTTTGATAAAAAAAAAATAGATACATTGTTCTGACCTATAAAACACAAGAATGATGATCATCTTTCCTCAGTCCATTATATCTGTTCCTCTTAAAATGGAAACTTTCTTCTTAGGTGGCTAAATGACTCTGTGGCCCACATCTATGATAATTTCTTTCACTATTCACTTAGCCATACCCACCATATGTACAATGATCATAGTTCTAATTTTTGAAATAAGAATGTGATGAAAATTCTCCAAAATCCACAATTTTCTAAAGTTTTATTTATGTTTTGTTTTTGTAGTTTCCTTTATTCCTTTATTGTGCACTTATTTATTTATTTTTGTTGTGCTTATATATTCTTTGCAACAGTTCTTAACCAAATTTAGATACCTCCCCCATTCAACCCCCTAACCCCAACCAGAGCTCATGTACTCTGTCATACATGTTAAATCCTATCCAATCAAGTATTAGTGCCCAGATGTCTTTTATTACAAATTCATCTACTGGAGTCTGGTCAGGCTACCTAGAAATTGAAAGTAAGACATACCTTGCCTTTCCAGGAGTACTCAGTCTCCAGTAGTTCTCAGTCTAGATCTGGCCCACCACCCATTTCTATTGTTCCACTGCGGGCCCTTGTGTAATTTGAGTTGGTGCGGGTTCTGTGTTCAATACCACTTTTGCCACAAGTCCATATGTACGAGATTCTACTGGCCTGAGAGATTCAGCTTCTCTGAGTTCATTAACCAGGCCTGGTTCATACAATCTTCTTGTTTCCTCTTCCACAATGATCCTTGAGCCATAGGTGAGTGGGGTTCAATATAGGAGTCTTATCCAGGGAAACACACTCTGCAGTCTCTTATTCTAAAAAAAACTTGGCCAATTGTGGCTTTCTGGGTGTATAGACCTATGTGTTTTAAGGAAGCTTCACTAGTGAGAGATGTGGGATGTCTGTTTTCTCTCTTCCCCTAGTATGGCTGTGTTCTATGAGATTTAGGTGTGGAGGTTCAAGAGCAGATGTGTCACCTAGGATTTGACATCTATCAGATGTATATTCTCTGTGTCGGACCACTTGTGAAATTCTGTTGTATCATCCCTCTGTTGAGAAAAGAAGATTCTTTGATGATTGGTTTACCGTATGTTTGTCTATAAATATAAGGAATCATATTTAACATTAGATAAGAAATTTAATTTCTCTAGACATATGACAGAGTTAGTGTTTTCTCTGGGATCTAAGTTTCTTCCAATCCTGTGTATTTGGCTATAGTGCCACCCTTTATTTCACTCCTATTAAGAGGGTTTTAAGTCTAAGTTTTAGCTATTGAGTACACCTCACACCCCGGATGACAGTGCTATTACACCAATAGAGATAGTGTGATGTGCTGGTTGTTACAGTTATTTCAGTTGGGTTGGACCATTGATAGATTTTTCCCCCTACTAGTTTGTATGTTATCATCTAGCATTATGGGTGCTCAACTTCAGGAGAAGGACTGAAGATCATTTCCTACTCCATGACTCTGAATCTCAACAGTACATTAATAATTTTAGTTCTGGGGGTTATTCACGAGACTTGGCAATAGCCCATACTACGTAGGGAGTCTCTTGGACCACTCTCACCAACTACAAAAAGGGAGGTCTCTTGTGTCTGACGCTGTTTTCCTTGTCAAACATCCCCGAGTATACAGACCCACAAATGTTTACACACTGTGCATTTCTCAGGGTGTTTGGGGGCATAGCGTTTCCCCGCGGGTTCCCAGTCCTTCAAGATTCATTCATCTCTGCTCCTTTTCCTCTGTCTGACCTCCCTTCCCCCTTCTCAGTACCAGCTCTGTCATTCTCACCACACTCCCCTCATTACCTGCCTCCCTCCTTCTAGCCTTACATCCTTCCTCTGCACTTTGTCCCCTCCTCCACTTCTCCCTGCCAAACACTCCCGCTTTCCACACCTCCCTCCTGGTACCATCCACTCCCTACTGTTCCCCTTTTGGATTCTTTCCTTTTCATTACCTCCGTCTTTCCTGGCTCTGGTGTTACATAAAGGATATATACTCACATTAGGGGATTAGTATGACAATCTTCAAATAAGGGAAAACAAGTATCAATTGCTTTTCTGTGTTTTTGTTACCTCACTTACAATAACACTCTCTTGTTCTAACCATTTACCTGCAAATTCCATTAGTCCATATCTTCTAATACTGAGAAGATGTCCATTGTGTAAGTATACCACATTTGCATTTTCATTATCAAATCATCAGTCAAGGGACATTTAGGTTGAGTGAATAGAACAGAAATAAACATGGATTTACAGATATTTCTGCAATAGAATGTGTCCTTTGGGCATGTGTCAAAGAGCAGTGTAACTGAATCATATGGCAGATTCATTTTTAGGTTTTAGCAGTTCGTCACACTGCTTTCCATAGTGGTGGCACAAGTTGACATTTCCACCAGCAGTGAAAGAGTGTTCCACATCTGCTCCAGCATTGGGTTTCTTTTGATCCATTGATTTTAACCAATCTGATTAGGTAACATGTGATCTTAAAATGGTATTTATCTGCATTTTTCTAATTCCTAAAGATGTTGAGCACTTTTTAAGGTGTTTCTTAGCCATTTTAATTTCTGCCCCTCTTTTCATTGGGTCGTTTATTTTCTTGTTTTGTTTTGTTTCGTATTTTTTTTAGTTCTTTGCATACTCTGAACATTAATTCTCTGTCAGATTTGTAGCTGGTAAAGGTTTTCTCCCACTCAGTGAGTTTCCTTTTCCCTCCTTTGGTTACTTCATTTGCTCTCCAGAAGTTTTGTAGCTTAATAAGGTCTTACTTATTGATTGTTGGCCTTAATGCCTGAGCAGCTGATCTCTGATTTAGAAAGTAATTTATTATGACTATATCTTGGAAGGCACTGACTCTGTTTTCTTCTAGGAGTTTCAGAGTTTTCAAGTTTTATATTGAAGTATTTGACCCACTTGGAGTAGACGTTTGTGCAGGGTGGAAGATAAGGTTCTAATTTCAGTCTTCTACAGGTGGAGATTCGGTTTTGCCAGCACCATTTGTTGAAGATGCTGTGTTTCCTCCATTGTGTGTTCTTGGCGCTTTTGTCAAATATCAGCTGAAATTGCATGCACTCATGTTGAGGTTTTCTATTTTGTTCTATTGATCTACAAGCTTGTTTTTGCACCAGCACCATGCTATTTTTATGACTACAGTTCTATAACACAATCTGAAAGCTGGTATGGTTATCCCCCAGGCATTGCTCCTTTTGCCCCAGGTTTTTTTGGTTATCTGGAGTATTTTGTGATTCCATTTGAATTTTAGGATGACTTTGGCTCTTTGAAGAATGTTGTGGGTATTTTGATTGACATTGCATCAAATCTATAAAAAGCTTTTTGGTAAGGTAGCCTTTCCAACATATTGATTCTACCAATCCATGAATACGGTAGGACTATCTATCTTCTAGTGTGTTCCTTAATCTCTTCATTTAAACATTTGAAATTTTAGTTGTAGAGGTCTTTATTGTCTTTAGTTAAGTTTCTTCATAAATATGTTTTTGAGGTTATTGTGAATGGGAGAATTTCTGTGAATGCTTTCTCTGATTGCTTGTTATGGGAATATACAAAAGCTATTGATTACTGTATTTTCATTTTGTAAACTACTATTTTACCTCAAGCATTAATGATTTCTAGTGGTTTTCTGGTAGAATTGTTGGGATCACTTATGTACAATATCATGTCTTCTTCCAAGAGTGCTCACTTGACCTCTTCAAATCAGTTTTCCTTTGATTTCCTTGTTTTATTTATTACTTATGGAAGAGTTTCAAACACTATAATGAAAAGGAGCAGAGATAGTAGATTTGTGTGTGTGTGTGTGTGTGTGTGTGTGTGTGTTGTTGTGATGTTTCCTTTTTCAACTCTGATTTTGTTGATTTGGATTTGTTCTTTCTTTTTGGGGGGTTAACATGGCTAGTGAACTGTCTATTCTTATTTAACCTTTAAAAAGAACCAGTTCTTAGACTGATTGATTTTGTCTTAGTTTCTTTGTTTCTATTTTATTCATTTCTTCTCTGATTCTTTTTATTTCTTGCTGTCTACTAGGTTTAGGGTCAGTTTGTTCTTGCTTTTTTAAGTCTTGAGTTGTACCATTCAGTCATTTACTTGTGCTCTTTCTGATTTTTGTAATGTAGGAATTAAGAGCTATAATCTTTCCTCTTAGCAATGCTTTTAAGATATCCCTGAGACACTCTTTTGCTGTAGTCTCATTCTCATTTAGTTCCAGGAATGCACTGACAACTTTTTTTAAATTTCTTCTTTGACCCATTCATCATTGAGGAGTGTCTTGTTTAATCTCCATGAGTTTGTATAGTTATTAGAGGTCCTTTTGAAGTTGATTATAAGTTCTATTGCATTGTGATCCGATAGATTGCATGGACTTATTTCAGTTTTTTGTATTTGTTAACATTTGTTTTGTGTCACAGGATGTGGTCAGTTTTAGAAAAACTTGTACGGCCTGCTGAGTAGAAAGTCATCTACTGTTACTGAGTAATCTGTGTTTATAGTCCTAGAGTACTGTTTTAATGAAATTGGGTGCTCCAGAATCTTTATTTGTTAGGTGTCTAGTAGGAACCTCAACTCTGCTTCTGTTTAGTTTAGTTTCGGTTCTGCTTATATTGTTTATGTAGATTGTTTAATTTTGTTTAGGAATGGAAAATAAATTGTTGAGTGTTTCGAGTTCTTGCAGGGTGGCAGACTGATCTGGGAACATGGTAGAATACGGCAGTGGGTAGACTGGTCAGGTTAGTAGTAGTATTTGTCTGTGTCAGATAGATCAGAAACCAGGGGAGTTTATGCTAGGAAGTTTAGATTTTCCACTTAGGAAGCTAGTTCTGAGATCTGGGGGGTGGAAATGGAGTCCTACTGGGGGCAGGGATTTCAAGGGACAGGTTGGGACTGGGCCAGGAGAATGGAATAGAGACATGATGGGCAGGATCTTACTTACCAGACTTCTAGGTGGGTGGATCTGTCTGTCTGATCAGGAACCAGGGAAGACGGGATGGTGGAAGCATCTGAGGACTGACTTAGGGCGCTATGGTAGGCTATTTAGCTACCTTGGCTTAGGAAGCTTAGTCCAGAGATCTTGTGGTGTGTGTGGGGGGGGTACTAAAAATTTAACTGATTTCTGTCTTCTTACAGTTTATTCTACCCAATGAATAATATCCAAACCCCTCCTTCCCACCACATTTATTAATTTTCATCATTCGTTTTTACCTTCCAAAAACCACTAGAGTGTGAACATAATTATTTATGGTTCCTTCATCACTTCTTGACCAGCATCACCATCCACCCATTGTCCAATAATGAGGTCCAAAGTTCATGGTAAGCAGTATATCAGAACGCCCTCTACTGTCCATAATTCTACCATCAATAACAATAGTCCAAACGAAAGTAGAATTTTACCAAAGTAGTTAACATATGACTAAACTAAGGACTATAAGATCACAAAGAATTGTGCAAACTATTCTCATTTACCAATTTCAGGTTGAATCATCTCAAGGTGGCAATTCTATACATCAAATAATTGAGTTACTTTCAGGTACATGAATTGTTTTACAAAAATACTTATTTTAGTAAAATATGATGAAAATGTTTACTAACAATTTAATTTAATTTTGTAGAAACAACCCAATACGTGCAAATTTTGAAAATCATTGATTTTATTTATGAATATTCAAAAATAGAAAATACGTGATATTTTTAGCTTTTAATGTTATTTTTATTCATCTATACATTCATGTTTGTATGTTGAAATTAACATGTCAACATTATATCCTTCTGTAGGTATCATGTTATTTGCAACACAACACAGCTAAGATATCCCCATATTCATACTTATAATTCAAAAGATTTTGCTAAGCCTTAAAATTATTTTACTGTGTTATTTCCAATCCTTTCTAAGTTATTTATTTTTTTACTTATTTATTTGCTTATTTATTTATTTACTGTGTCTCCGCCTGCATGAGTTTATGCACAACACATGTGTGTAGGTGCCTGCTAAGTCTGGGGGTAGAGGCATCAGATCCCTAGAACTGGAGTCGTCTGTCATTGGTAAAGGCAACTGGATCATGATACTCTACAAAAACAGCAAGGGCTCTTAATGGGTGAGTCATCTCTCATCTCAAACAATTTTCAAATGGGAAAGACACAATAAACACATCGGTGATCAAAATTTACATTTCATGACTTTTTTGTAATTTTCTTTATAAAATCTATGCTCTTTGAATAGATACTCACATGCATAGTCTTTTTTCTTAGATGTCAACAATAACAGTCAAAAATTATAATATATCCCAATTTAAAACAAATGTAGACTACAATAAGAAGAGTTCCTTTTAAAAGAAAATATGGAAAAGGGAGAGCATGATGTCATAGTATTCCCTGTGTGTCAAGCATTGTTGACTTCTGTCTTTTCTAGGTGCAGGTAAGCAAATCCAGAAATAATTTTGCAGAGTACAGTCACAAAGTGAGTGAACAAATGTCAAGTTCTATGTGCTTTAACATCTGATAACCATGGAAACATGGTAATGATGAGGATGTTACCCAAATAGGACGTGCCTTACATTAGAAAGTATGTCCTTCGTACATTACATTATTCTTCGTAGTGAGAATATTACTTCTACATAGAGCTAATAAGCTAAAGTATAATATATTCATTGCTCTTGAATCATTCATTCAGTATTATTTTCTTATTTTTTAATTTTATGTGTATGCATACCTTGTTTGCATGAATGTAAGTGTGCCCATGCCAAGTAATGTCCGTGTAGGTCAGAAAAGGTAATCGGATGCCCTGGAACTGGATTTACAGATGGTTGTTAGTCACCATGTGCATGTCAGGAACTAAACCTGGGTCCCCTTCAAGAGTAGCCATTGATCTTAACCACTGAGCCTGATTCCAACCAGTCTTCTGTTTTATTTTCAGAGCGGAAGTGCTTTGAGAGAATCAACACATGAATAATTAAGTATGCATAGGCAAGCAAGTTTGTATAAATATGAGTCTAAATTTGTTTATAAAAAAGAAAATATGAATGTCATTTTGTTCCGTAATCAATTGTGACAATCTTTAAATATCATAAATAATACTGAAATGAACTTGACTATGCATTTACTTGAACTAAAATTATTTTGTTTAATCATAAGAAAAAAATCATACTTTCTGAGAATACAAAATAATCTGTCACTCTCTCATTTTTGGTTACTCCTCTTGCACCATCTTCTGGTGGATTCTGAGAATGCTTCTCCTTCTCCCAAATCAGCTCACTTTTGCAAAAATATGTTAACAGATCGCTTATTGGAAAAAAAAAAAAAAGCTTTATTTTTAACTGGCTTATCTACTTATTATTAACTTTATAATAAATCTTTACATATATTACATGTCCATAAATTAATATTTGCTTTGATAATTATGGTATATATTGTGTTGTATAAAATGACACATTTTGTGGCAAGTGTATTACTCTAGAATATCCAGGTATCCAAGAGACTGGTAACTCAGCCAGTAGGCATTTATATTCCTCATGGATCTTGAGTCTGGAAGTCGAAGTTCAAGTTCCTGCTGGAGCTGTTGTGCCTGTTTTTGAGGAAGCCCTACACACATGAAAGAAGCAGTGTGAAAAATTCAGTGTTTTTTCCTCACCTAAGGTGTTCTAGCATTCTTCTTTTGCATTAACACCCCATCTTTACAGCCACATTGATCATTCATTGCATCTATAAATTATGTACTTTGAATAATACCATATTAGGGAGACAGGATATCAACATATCAATTTTGAAGAGTCACAAGTCCCTTGTTATTAGTGGATATATAACATGACATGATCATTATAAAAGCTCTCTTGCAATATTAGTCATGCACTAGAAAACCCTTACTGGATTATGTAGGCATCATTTCTTATTGTTTAATTTAATAAGTAGAATGGAACACTGAGTAGTTTTTGTTAAACCATGCTTATCACATTACTTTTTAACATTAGTACTCAGTTAATGATTCTCAAATGTTTGTTTCCTGGTTTAGATACGAATGGATAGAAAATTATAATTTGATAACATTCTGAGATATTCAGGTGAGGGTTTAAATCCAGAGACCCCGCCCCCCCAAATACCCAAACATCACCAATCAGTAGAAGCACTGTCTTAGGGTCTCAGCAGTCATCCATGATAACTAAGAATCTCAGGTACACTGGAAGCTCTGATACAGAGTATCTAAATCATTTCCGGGCGGGGGGATCCTACATACTACACTCAGATGTCCTCCTCTTACGTAGAAATGGGTTTCAGAGATTCAAGAAGTTAAATATATATGGTAACACAATTACTTTTTATTCATATATGATTTTATTTATTAAGAACCTACAAAATACTGTCCAAGTGAATTATATTACTACAAAAATATATGATTTAATATTTTCAAATATTTTGAGGGTAAATTCAATATTGAAAGAAATAAGACTGTAACAAAACATCCCATTGATCTCTATAGAGTAAGACTATAAATAATTTTGTTCCTGCTATTTATTTATCCATTGTTCCCTTCTGAAGAAATAGGACTTATCCATTTAATTTAGGAAAACTACTTTTGAAATAAATAATATGTTAATAATACGTTTGATGTAGACTGATTTATCTACCCACTAAATTCATATTCTGAGTCTTTAACCTCTTTTCTAATTATTTTGAAAACAGGGACTTTAAGGAGGTAATTAATTAATTTGGCCTCAAATGTGAAGGTCTGTTTCAACAGAGCCAGTTATCTTTTACATTGAGGAATAAAAAGATGAGTGATATCTTTCTCTGCCATGTAAGGAAACAGTAAAAAAATTCTGCAAGCACTGAAAACAGTTCACATCTCAACCTAGGTGTGTGGCAGAGTAATATTGGCCTTCAGACTCCTGAATTGAGAAAATAGAGTTCTGTTTTGCAACCAATCTGTTTTGGCATTTTGTTATTGTCTGTGCTAATACAACATTTTTACTTCATAAACATCACACAACTCAGTTATGCATAAACAGAATTGTGTATAATTTAAAATATTAGTATACAAAAAGGATTTTATTTGAAGGAATGTATAACTTTGTAACCTCCTTAGAATCAGGAAGTCTAAAAATACCACTAAATGTCTTACAAATTTTTTTTCAAAAATTTCAATGATAATTTATGGTAATTATGACTGTTTTATCAGAAATTGACACAAAAGGTTAGGTGTTTGAGACAGTGTCACATTTGCCTGACACGCTTCTAGAATTGCTTTGTCTCCTAAATGATATGAGCTCCAATCCCGACATTTTCTGAGGCTGACATTTCTGGGACTGATGTAGAATCAAACTAATTCTGATAATGAGAAGAATAGAGCTGACTTTTCTGCAAGTCACCATGGCTATTGTTCCCATATCTTCTTTCCCCACACTGTCTTCATGTGGAGACCTTTTCTTGTTTATGTAGTTGCTCATTTACTTTGCCTTTGGATTTTGCTTCTGACTTATTATCATCTCCTATTTGTATCCTGAAATTACATTGATTTACATATAGTCAGAAACTCACAAACTCACTGCACCAAAAATTTGAAATGCCCTCATTATCACTATTCTAAAATTTATATCAAGTAATCACTTAGATGAAAACAATTTCCTGTTAAAGTGATTGGTACGTGTTTCATAACTAAGTTCAAGTCTACAAACCAGTACTGCTTGACTTCACATTGTGAATACATATCTCTGATCACAAAATTATATCAGAATCACAGAACTGAAAATATGTTTTGAAATTAACACATATACAAATATATATATATATTGTCTACACTGAAGAATTTCAAAGCAACACAACAAAATTTATATGAAGATTCAATTAGTTTTGCCTTCTATAAATTTATAAGCCATAAATACAAAATAAGTTTCACTGAAATAAAAGAGACAGCAGGTCTGCTTGTTTCTGAAAGCATTAGGGAAAATCAGTTCTTCTGATACGGATTCAAAAGGTAGCATAAACTATTTCAGCATCATGACTCCATAATCTTGGTAATTCTTTGCAGTAACATATTTTCCATTGTGAAAAAGGGTGAATGATTTCCTCATCTGTCTCTGCTTTCATGGAAGGGGGCTTAAGTAAATGTAAAAATTGTCATGAACCACTTGAATACAGAAAATAGCCTTTTAGTCTCAAATTACTGTACTTATAATTGCAAATACTTATTTGTCAGATAGGATACAACGTTTTTGTCAAGGAAAAAGATACAGCTGCCTTTAGAAAGACATGTGAACATTATCCATGTTATCACAAGACAGAAGGAGAAAATTCTGACAGAAATTAAGGTTTTTTTTTCTTTCTAACTAGAACATATTTTCAACACATTATTTGGAAGATTATGCCCCTCGAGGTGCCTTATGGTACCATCTTGTCTGTCTATAAACGAAACTTTTCCATTCCATCACACTTGACAAACATATTTCATGTATTCTTTCTTCATGTCTTAACTATAGACTCTAGTTTCAACTTCTCCGCTGTGTTTCATGGTTACATGATGATCGCATGCCCTTCAGGTATGTGATTATAAAACACAGAAGCTTGTTTTAGCTAGTTTTGTCTCTCATGCTTTGGTGGAGCAAACTTGTTTGCTGCCTGCTCTGGTCTAAGACATTCCTGATCTACCTTAATAACAGCCATGAGAAAAGACATATAATTTCCTGTTGTTCTTATGTGTGTCCAGATGGTGGTACATATATTTCATGGCTCCCACGTTCTCCCTTCCTAGTGAAAGTTGTACATCAACTTTTCAGACTATATTTTTTTAGTGATAAAATACCATTGCTTTATTATGTTTCATCTTTAGCTCTATTGTAATTACTAGCACACTAAATACATTTATCATCATTCTAAACACTGAATAACTAATGGTATTAATTACAAAATAATGTCATATTCTATTTAATGTATTTCCATAAAAACTCATCACCAACATATCACCTGTCAGATTGTACCTCTATCTAATCTCTACCATCACTATTCCTATATTTTCACTGTTATGTCTTCAACAGATTCCTAGACAGCTATTGAACATTCACATTTCTTTTAAGTGAATCACAGTAGTTGGTAGGAAAAATGTATACACACTAACATAACTTTCATAAGCACAAATATTTATTCGTTTTTCAATGTAAGAGAGATACGAAAGCTTCCTCTATTGTTGAAGTGTTGAAGTGACAAGTTAAAATTAATTTGAAAGTATGAACACAAGCATTGCTATTAAAATCATTAATAGGAACTCCTAGCAGATACCTAGACTGCCATTTTCCGTGACTTCAGTGTAGTTTAGAACTGTGCCTTGGCAAAAGGGAAATATGGCATAACAAGAACACTTTTGCTATAATAAACCTGAAGTATCAAGTAGCTCCATGAGTTGTTTTATAATATTACATTTGAGAGTGATGTTGATGCCCTCAGAAGAGGGAGCATAAAGATTATAAGATCCTGCAGTAGTACATGTCTGCAGCAAACCAGTATTTTCCAGACATGACAAAGCCATTGCACATATGAACTGAAGGGCTTTGACTGCACGGACAAGATAAGGCAGCCAAAATCCCCACAGGAATGTGTTAGGGTTTGTGAATTCCACCTCTAGCAGAGAAGTTATTGACAAATAATGGCTGTTAAGAGAGGGAGAATCAATTTCCCCATTGATGCAACTCTGAGTGGGTTACCCATGTGCAGCAAATTGTCCTGTACCCATGCACACACACACAGGCAGCATTAAATGGACACAGGATCCTTACAAAAGAGCATATGAATTTGAGAAGGAAAAGTGCCGAGGGACAGGGCATTAATTATAGAAGATGACAGGAGGTGGATTTGGTATAAACATATATTCATGTGCAACTCCTCAAACATTTAAAATTTTCATAAAAGTGGAATCAATGTAAGTCAAAATGCATAGAACCAATATGTTTAGTATAGTTCTCTTAAATGTTGCATGAAGTAAATGGGAGCACATGTCGGTTACCTAATGTAGAAGCAATTAAATACGTCTGCTAGAGTTATTGTACCTGAAAAAATTTAGACCTGCATGAGGCAAAGACGACACTGAGGAGAGTTTCTACTAATTACTTTGGAAAATAATCCTGCCATCTAATCAAGACAGGGGCTGACAAGGAGGCAGGCATTCATCCTTTTGTGGAGGCTTAGCTCAAGACCCAGTGTTGAAGGCAAAGAAGAGAAACAGAAGAAAGTCTTAGAGTTATTGAAATGAGAACTCAACCTACAGTGGCTCTTAAATACATTGGTATTCCAATGGTGATCAGTAAGATCGAAAGCATTTAGGGATATCAGCATTGATGAGATTAAGGTAAAAGTATGTATTAGTTCAAATGTGTTTAAACATACTTAAGGAGTAATGATATTCGTTACCTAAATATAGAGTGATAATGGGAACTGTGTCTCAAGGAATATATAATATATAGCACAGAATACAAATATGATTGGCCACTCGGAATAGAAATCTTAAAGTTTGTCTGAACCTGTGGAGATTACTGATTTTTGGTTTAATAAAACTGTGTGGAATGTGGAATAGAGTTTACAGTGAAAGCTTATGATTGCCACCAGGAGAAAACACTAGATGTCAAATTTCCTTCCATTCATGGAACCTATACCATGAAAAGATGCCCATATTTAAATTAATACACACAAACAATGACATGATACATTTAGTCAATTAATTTTAATATCAATCTATTTTTAAATTGTTTTTATGCCAATGAGTATGTTTTTGTCTATGCTACTTCTTTGCAGATGCCCACAGAATCCTGATCCCCTGAAACTGGAATAACAGGCAGTGGAGAGTCTCAGACCTCAATACTGGGAACTGGGTCCATTAGACAAAAAAAAACCACTGTTAACCACTAAACCATCTCTCTAGATCATGAGATAAAACTTAATTCACACTTGTGTAGATATCCTTGCAAAAATGTTAGTTATTGATCTAAAAATGAACTTTTATATCTGTCCTTTAATCATTTATGCATTATTTCTCTTTACTTGTAACTGAATGGAGCTTATAGTTTTTAGGTAATGATGATTTTGAATCTTTTTGACACAGCTTGGGATTTTACAAACCTCATTATCAGGATGATAATCCTTGTTGTGTTCTTAGACATAGTACAACACTCAAAAAATGTAAATTATTGTGTTATATTTGAGAACTCAGGTTACTTTGTTACACTTAAACTCTGTAATAAAATGAATTTTATTTGAATTCTTGCTTTTGCCTTGTCTGAATATAATAGTATCCTTTGTTAAGGCTTAGTTCTTCTCATGTGGACTTTTAAGATAACTGACACAATGTCTTCGAAAATAAAATTTTAGACCTAGAATCGTTTCTTCTGTGATTTCTTAGCTGGGGAAATGGTGTCTGTACGAATCCTCTGTGTATTCTGCAGCTCTTTTGTTCCGGTCTGTGTCACAGCTATGTAGCATTCTCGTCCTGTCCTCCTAGGTCAGTAGAAGGGATTGAATTCTAAATCTTTTAACCACTGCACTTCTAGAATTCACTTATGTTTGCATTCTTATGTCTTCATTACAAGGGAATGTGGCAAAGGGCAAAGTTTTGGTAAAAAGAACACTGTATCTCTGTTACCTTTCAGGGGTTAATTACCTATACTCACCGTAATGCAGACATTAACTCTTTTCTGATATTTATTGACACTAACCATATCTCTATTCTACTTTATATTCTGACTCTGGCTGTTTGCCTCCCTGACCTGCTTTCACCTGCTTTCTGTTTTGACACGCTGCTTCCCTTCTCTTTTACCACTAGATGGTACTCATATGTTTTTTGTATATTTAAAGTACACAATTTTGTTGCTTTAATAAACAGAATTAAAATATTTCAGAAATACAAATGTTTCTTCTCTTTGTAACTTATTATAGTATCTATCAGTTTTAATCACAACTATGTATCATGTACAAACCAAATGCCAAATACATGGATTTCTGTCAAGACACCTTTTAATTGATTTTCCACTGTACATCCCAGAATGCCAACATCTTAGAAGAAGAAATATATTTCCTGAACATTAAATGTATAAATATAATCAATCTTCAAACTGAAGTACTTTGTTTTTATGTGACTCTTATTCTCCCTTATATTTTTCTCCATTACTTCCATTTAGATGCTTGCTTTCCTATATACCTGGTACTTATTCTTCCAGAATGTTGGATTTTATATATGTTGATACTATTGTGGATTATTGCATTTTCAGTGTTATTTTAAAGTTTGTGCAATAGTTAAACAATTTATCATTGTGATAAATAAATGAGGTAGGTATTGCATTGATTCTACTTCACATATGAGGAAATTAAGAATTAAAGAAAGCAAGTTATATCCCAAGTCTCGTAGATAGTAATTTCTATATGTTGTAGGATTTCTTTACACCATAAATTCAGTATGTAATAAAGCGAGATAAGTTGTTTTATCTGTAAATCTATCCACTTCAGAATCAATATAAGATATTTTTACTTCTTTATATGCACTATATAAACTCTAGGCATTATATGAACTAAGTGCACCTACATACATGCAAGCAATACACTCAAATACAAAATTTTAAAGTAAAAATTTTAAACAAAACAAAAACAAAATGGAATGTGTAAAAAACTCAACTGGACAAATGGCAGTAATTTAACAAAGTCTGTGTTGGGTAGGTATTTTTCAGTTTTTTTTAATATTATTCTTTTTAATTTTTAATTGAGCTTTTGTACTTAATGGGCAACTGGCACATTCTAAAATCACTAGCAAAGGGAGTCTCAATGAGGAACTCAATGTATTGGGGTATTCTCTGGGCATGCCCAAGACTTATTTTCCTTATTTGGTTGAGAAGAGAACCATTTAACTGTGGGTGGCACCATGGCATGGGTTATTTTCTGGACTGGATGAAAAGGAGAGAGAAAATGAGCACTACGCTGAGTACTTTCACTCACTGCTCTCTGATCTTGACTGCTAATGTTATATGACTAGACCATCTGGATTCCAAATTCAGTGGAACTGTGCCTCTGATTAGAAACAGTTAACCTTGTAGAATTAAACCTCTAAACTTGAAGAGCTTGTGTTCACAGGAACAGGAAACAGCAGTTTGCTAACTGATCACTTCTCAAAAATAATTGATGTCAATTCCATTTCTACTATTTTATACTGGGATCTGCAAAAATTCCTGTGTCACCATACATGGGACAACTACTGCCGCTGAGATCCTTTTCCCAGCCCTACAAAACATTGGCATCTGAGTAGTGATACAGCTACCCTTTCAAATGTCTAGTCTTAAGTTCTATGAAACCAGCAACTTCCCATTGTTAGGTATTGTCAGCTTGAAATGCTACAGCAAAACGTTACAGACTAGACAACTCAGGCAGTATATAACATATTCCACCACAGTTTGGGGAACTAGAAAGCAATGAATAAACTAATATCTGATTCTGGTGAGAGTGCTGTCTTAGACTATTGATATTTGTATTCTCTTGTTGCTCTAATTTCCATATTGGTTGCGTAACCACCGACAGGGAATGAATGTTCCTCTTTCTCCACATCCTCTTCAGCATTTGGTTCTTTCATGCTCTTGATCTCACCCCGTCTGAACAGGATAATATGGAATCCGAAAGTGGTTTTTAACTGCATTTTTCTAATTGCTAAAATGTTGAGCACATTTTAAGCTGTTTCTTAGGCATTTTTATTTCTTTTTTTGAAAGTCTCTGTTCAGGTCTATAGCCCATCTTTCATCTGTGTCGTTTATTTTCTTTTCTCTTTGTTTTTTTTTAGTTATTTTTTATATTACAGATATTAATGCTCGGTCAGATGTGTAGCTAGTAGATATTTTCTTCCACTCAGTGGCTTTCCTCTTCCCTTCCTTGGTTGTTTCTTTTGCTGTACAAAAGCTTTGTATCTTGACAAGTTCCCAGTGATTGATTGTCGACCTTAGTGAGAGAGCAGCTGATACCCAATTTAGAAAGATTTTCCTACGCTTATATTTTGGAAAGTACAGTCTATGTCTTCTTCTACCAGGTTCAGAGTGTCAAGCTTTATATTGAGGTCTTTGAACTAATTGGAGTTGACTTTTGTACAGGGTGAAAGATAAGTGTCCAATTCCATTCTTTTATACATGGAGGTCCAGTTTTGCCAGCGCCATTTTTTGAAGATGCTGTTTTTCCTCCATTAAGTGTTCCTGGGACCTTTGTCAAATATTGAATGGCTGAATTCATACACTCATGTTTATGTCTTCTATTATGTTCTATTGATCTTACATGTCTATTTTTGAGCCAGTATCATGCTGTTTTTATGACTATAGCTCTGTAATGTAATCTGAGATCTGTTATGGTGATCCTCATATGTTCTTTTTTCCCAAGACTGCTTTGGCTATCCAGGGCCTTTTGTGATTCCAAATAAGTTTTAGGGTGATTTTTTTCTATCTCTACAAAGAATGTTGTGCATATTTTGATTGCTATTCCACTGACTTTACAGAATGCTTTTGATAAGATGGTACTTTTTACAATATTGATTCTAACAATACATGAGCATGGTAGGTCTTTCTATCTCCTAGTGTCTTCTCTACATCTTTCTTTAAAGATTTTCAGTTTCCAATGTAGAGATCGTTAATGTCTTTAGTTAGGTTATTCCTAAATATTTTATTTTTTGATGTTTCTGTGAATGGAAGATTACCTGGATTGCTTTTTCTGATTGCATGTTATTAGTATATAGAAAGGCTATTGATTTTTGTAAGTTGATTTTGTATCTTGC
The DNA here is from genome assembly GCA_035773235.1 of Eospalax fontanierii. Taxonomy (NCBI): domain Eukaryota; kingdom Metazoa; phylum Chordata; class Mammalia; order Rodentia; family Spalacidae; genus Eospalax; species Eospalax fontanierii. The sequence goes on along the minus strand of CM069527.1, from coordinate 96,945,049 downwards.
TACTTTATTGAAATTGCTAACCATTTCTAATAGTTATCTTCTGGAATTTTGGGGATTTCTTATGTTTCATATTATACCATCTTGACCTATTTTTTTCCAATTATTACACCTTTAATTTCCCTTTCTTATATTAGTGCTCTTGCATAATTACAAGCACTATTTTGCCCCGGCCCGTGGGGATCAACAAGAGCAAGGACCCCAAAATACCTGAAATGAGAGACAAGAAACACAGAGAGACGTGCGGCTTGAGAGATTTTCTTCAAACCACCAGGCTTTATCTTTATTGCAGGGTTTATATACACAAACTTGGGGAGGTCGGGGAAATGCATACTCTTACACAGGATTGTGGTAATTAACAGAGCCAGCACCATTGCTTAGGAAACACTATCTCTGACCTTCAGAGCCCACCATGAATAACTGCTTGTATGCCAGGGGAGCAAGCACTAAGAAGAGAAACAAGGGCTTTGTACTGAACAGGAATGATAAAAGTGTCTCCTCTCTCAGGCCTTCTTAGCTCAAGGCTGAATGTTATTATCACACATGCTGGTGGCTACAGCGAAGATTTTTCCCAGGGCTGTTTTTCTCTAAGATGGAATCAAGCTATAAGCTGGCTATTCTCTAACCTGTGGCCTCCAACACTATTTGAAAAGGAGTTGAGATATTGGACAGCCCTGTCTGGCTCCTGATTTTAATGGGAATGCTTTTGATTTTGATTTTTCTCCATTGAGAATGATGTTGGCTATGGGTTTCTTGAATATAGCTTTAATCATGTTGAGGTATGTTTCCTCCAGATCAATTACTTTTAGAAGTTCTAACATGAATAAATATTGGATGTTTTCAAGGGTCTTTTCTGCATCTATTGAGATGACCATGTGATTTTTGTGCTTAAGTCCATTTCATATTCATTAATATTGAAAATATTCATTGTGCTTAGTAATGTAGGGCTTTGGCCCCCCTGCATGCCCTTTTCTCTTAGTGCTAGGCTCTAGGCCAAGAGCTAGCCAGATCTTGTCAATTGCAAAGCTCAAGTAAACAATTTGACCTTTAAGTTAGCGATTGCAACTTCCTTTTTCCTGTGTACAGCTGTGTGTCATCAGTAGAGATGTCTCCTGAGAACCTGAACTCCTGCAAAGCCCCGCCTCAGGATATGTAAGGCTTGCTGCTTCTCAATGAAGTCAGTCAGTCATTTTCCTTTCCTCCTACCTCGTGTGTGTGTGTGTGTGTGTGTGTGTGTGTGTGTGTGTCTGTGGCTCTGTCTTGTGCGTTTCATTCAATCAGCAGCCCTCCGCCAATCCGGACTCGGTCAACAAGGTAACACAGGGCGTTACAAGTAAGACTCTAGTATATAAGAAAATTGAATGATCTAAAATGAGCCTATAGAAATCTACAGTAAGACTGTGGATTGATAAAACACATATATAATTGATATGTGATGAATATATGATATAATTGATAAATGATAAAACATCAATAATTCTATTAATCGAGTACCTAAATTATCTCAGTCTTTATTATATGCCTTATTTTGTTATTATATAATTCTAATAAAATTCATATGAATCATGCTTTTACATTATCTGGATATAAAGAAAACTAATGCTGCAATAGTTTACCTAAACCTTATTATTTAGAAATTGGAAAAATGAAAATTCCATTTCAAGCACACAAGAGCTATACCATATCATTTCAAATGAGATACAGGGTAAGGAAATAGAACATTTCACCTTATTTTTACATAAAATAGCCTTACTATATTAGTATTTTAAATAACTGCTAAAAATTAATATTATACATTTGGCTTATATCATTCCTTATGGAATAAGATGATAGTATGCATGCATAGAGCCTCTGATAAGTTTCTCTAAAGAACTTCTGCATTTAGTTGACAAGGATGTGTTGTTTCATAAGGATAAGGTGCTCGAGTGATGGATTTTACATTCACAGGTTTAAATTTAGGCAATAGATAATTTGTCTTAATCAGAATGCACACAAGTTATTTTTAAAGACATTCCTATCACTCATCTCATCAGATTCTATCAGGTATTCATGTTGTGAATTTCTTTCTGCCATGTAAATTGATTAACAGACAAAAACATCAGTGGTAAATGTGTTTGCAAGATTATCTTTAGAAAGGTAAATTTCAGCACGTGTGTTGATGAGCCTGTTTTCTTAAAGATACAGTTTTCTTTAAGAACTAACAGCAAGATATTTAAACATAGGTCCAAACTAAAATAGCACCTGATAAGATATTCTGTTTACATTTCAGTTTGCTAAATTAAATGGAAGATGCAACTTGAATGATATTTCTCTGGAAATGGGACTATAACAGTCAGAATTCTTTTCAGTTGGAATGAGAAAATGCTAGATAAGTTTGAGCTACTTTTAGAAGAAACATTTCTATCCATGAACACTTTACAAACACTCTGTTGTAGAAACTTATAATTTGTCATATCATGCATATTTGCTATCATTCCTGAAGTATCATATCAAGCAAACAGCTGCATCTGCAGCAGTTTCTCGTTCTGTAGCCCACAGAAAATCACTCAAAAATACACAAAACAGAAACGAGAATATTTTTTGGAATCCACAATGACTAACACAGCATAATATTCCAAAAGTGATTGTATGCCCTGATTTCAAAAACAGGAATTTGAAGAAGTTTATGTATGGAGCTGTTCTACAAACAAGAATTTTTATAAATATTTGAGTACTCGTTAAAACATTTTTGCTGATGTGTCAAACTTTTAGAGTTCTTACACATCCTTTAGTTACAGGTACACACTTTAAATTGATTCAGGAAATCCTGCAAAACATCTCCATACTGTGTCTATTCAAAATGATGAAGCATTGTAGCACTCCTATAAAGCAGAAACAATGAGCTGTTTTGATTTCTTGCAAATCATTAGAAAAGCTAACATGAGGAAAATATTGCATTAACTTTTATTACACCAATAAGCAAAATAAATATCTGTAGAAATAATTTAATTGAGAACTGTTAAGCATGCATGGAGCTATTATGAAGCACAGAAGCCAGTTTTCTGTCTTTTTATTTTCCAGGAACCAGTATTACTAGTTACAAGTCAGAAATGACTTTTTCAAGTTTACACTCTCTCTGTCCTTGCTGGCAGCAAAGCACAGGAAAGAGGAACCATATGATGAGAGAGTTTTAGAAAAGCCTAAACACCATGCTTCTCCTACTTCCACATAGTCATTGGCCTTTGATGCTGATCTTTTTCAAGCTATGGTGTAAAGCAAATAGCATGAGATATATTGTCTTAGCATATTTGAAGTGTGCAATACAGCTTTGTAATTATAAGCAGATTATTGTAGAGCAAATTTCTAGACTTTGGTCATCCTGTTGGTCCTCACTCTCATGAGCCCAGGGGACTTGAACCCCTTTGGGGCTGCCTGAGAGCCCAACACTGGGGAGCCTCAGTCCCAAGAATCCAGACAGTCAGATGCAAAAAGCAAGAGGAATTTTTATTTCACTTGCGCAAGTGGGTGTCTAGCATCAGGGAGCTAAAAACACACCTGGCAGGCGTTCCGCCAGGCTTTTATTACAGAAAACCACAGAATTATCATGGTTTAACATACAGGGTACTTGTTACATTGGATTGGTTCACAACTCTTGGACCAGGGTTACAGAGAGAACAATTTTACATAGTCCAACCTTTTCTCAGAAATACCACACGCATTATTTCACATGTCACAAGATGTTGACTTAACTGAATGTTCTAGCCATACTTCTGGTTTCACAATGTCGATGGGACATCTGGGGGCTTTTTCTGTCAACACCACGGACATTATCTCACATACCATGAGATGCTGACACAGCCTTTTGTGACCTCTGGGCCTTTCCAGTTTAGGAGGGGTAAGCTAACAGAGGGGACCAGGTGTATTTCCACTTGAGCAGGGGTCCCACAATCCAACTAAAATATTATGTACATAAATCAGCAGAAATTCTCCACTTTCCCTTCTCATCCACCATTCTATTTCCTACTGCACGGACTCTGGCAGATTTATATACCTCATATAACAAACAGACTCATCAGATCCTTTCAGGTTTTCCACATCAGTAAAAAATTATCTTCTAAAACCATAATCTTCATTTTATGCTCATACATTTTATGAATTTGAAATTATAAAAAAATATTTCTCCATCTTTTTATTTCTCACAATAGGGCACATGGCTGTTTTTGATTCTGGCAACTGAATCCAGTGCCTTATGAATGCAGGACAAGAACTCAACAGTGAATTACTTTCTCCTTGACTTGTACATTACTGGCTTCTTCCTGGGTTTCCACATGGTCTTCCTTCTTTATGGATCTATGTATCTGCTTATAAGAACACCATTTGTATTTAATGAAGGCCCACCATTCATCTCATTTAACCTTCATTTCTGTCTTTCAAATAGTATACAAATACAGTCACGTAGTGTGGTACTAGAAATTAAGATTTTTAAAATCTGAATTTTTAGGCATTGTGATTTAGTTTATAATAATGACACAAGATATTGTGTTGTTTATGTTAACTATAATCTAAAAATAAAATTTGTGGAACAGTAGTATACTTAAAACTTCCAACTAAATATATAATAGGAATATAAATGGACACTGTCCATAAAACATAATGTAAGAGGTAGGATAAAGTATTCTTTAGCTAGTGAAGACTTTGTGATGACTTCCAATATATTAGCATATTGAGTTGTCCTTTCACTCTCTCGTCAGACATAATTTCTTGCGTTTTATATTAATACATCTTTGTTCATACTTGTATTTATACTGCATATCTTTCTGCAGCTTTAATATTCTACCTTTTTATTTTCAGCTCAGTTTCATGTATTTTCATTTAAATTACTCTGCTGGTACTTATCAAATAGGTTCAAAAGAACTATGTAAATTTTAATTCCAGAATCTTTCTCCCGATAGTCAATGTAATTTTCTTCTATTTTATCTGCTTCTCTTTTGTAGTATCAAATACAAAGGAATATATTTATGGTGATTTTAATGAGGAATGTCCTTCCTATGCTCAAATATTTAGATACTTGCTCTATTTGTTGCATCCTTTGTGGAGCTTTAAGCGTTGTGTCCTTGCTGGAGGAAGCACACCTATTTCAAATTTCCACCTCCTAAAGCTCAGGGATAATTGCAGAAGAGAAGGAAGAAAGACTGTAAGAACCAGAGGAGTGGAAGACCACAAGGAAGCAGACTCTTCTTGAAAATGCATCAGTTACCCACATTAACTCACAGCAATGGTGACAGCATTCACAAGTCTTCTGCTAATCCAAATGAGAATACCTCCCATCATAGATATGAGAAAATAGACAAGAAGTCCCAATGTTACGTAAGGAACTTTTGGCAATTGATGGATGGTGGGAGGGGAAAAGACAGTGTTTTAGAGGGATGTGATTCTTGTTGGGCCTAGTGGATCTACCCATACTTAGGCACATTTAGGGACACAAATCTGACGCTATTGTCCATATTATGGACATATGTACATGTTGATTCAATATTTTTTCCTGAATAAATAGGTTTTTAAATTAAATTCAGTATCAAATGTCATCATCCTTCCTTTTTAAACTTCAATTTGCTCTAGTTTATTAGTTATTTTGAATTGTTGTTGAAATTTAATCTAGGATGAGAGAATGATTATCAGAATATGAAACAATGATGTATAATGTGAGCTTGGTAGCAAAAAGCAAGTCCTGTCAATGGAAAACACATCACATTTAATAGCATCCAATAAGAAGGAAGAGGAGGGCTGCCAGACAAATCGCTAAGACTTCTGTGCTGAACAGTGATGGCATTCAGGAGTGTTTGCCAGCACATAGTTATCTTTATACACAGCGTTGAACTTATTATCTAAAACCCCATGTTTTAATCCACAGCCTGTATTTACTAATAAATATGTGTATGTGAAGATGCTCAGAATTGTGAATAGATTAATATAATAGGTTTTTAGAAATGTGAATAGTAGAGACTATGATTAAAGTGAGATTTTTACCTGGTCAGATACCAAAATGAAATTCTTACAATAGTAATACTTCATTTCAATTGTTTTATAAATGTCATGGTAGCTATGAGGCAATGAATTGTGTAATGGGTTTTTAGAAATCTTTTCTTCCTAGTCATGTAAAACACTTCAAAGGTGAAGTTTCAAAGTCAGATAAACTTTATATGAGAATAGTGAAAATTTATAAAAGTTCACACAGATATTTAACATTTGTTGACTATCCAAAATTATAAATTTATATCACAGTCATATAGAATTTTTATGGAGGAAGTGTTAAATTGTCAGATATGTATTAATAATTCTGAGATTTATTCAGTATTTATCTAAAAATTGTAAATTAAATTTTTTAATTCAAATAGATTATAGTTCAAGAACTAAATATCATTAGTTCACTAAAAGATGTTACTAGTTACCAATAATTTTGTTTACTGAAATACTGTGTATTATATACTACTGCTGTAATAATATAATTACAATTATAATTTTTATTTGTTCTCATCCAGACTTAGCAACTGGACTTAAATTATTGCTGATGGGCATCTTCAAAAGCCATAGAAATTATATTCATATTAGTAAGAATAACATGTGATGTAAAGACTAATAAGGAAAAATATAACTTTTCTTGGTAACTAAAGTAAATTTACACGGAGAAAACAGGATTTGAATTGTGGGCAGAAAGAGATACTATTAATTTGGAAAACATTTAAAAAAACAGAAGGATATGCATGATGATTTCAGAGAAACCAAATTCAGAGGAACCAAGTGAAACTGAATTCAATAGATTGCATTTGAATTCTCTTTCCAGACTTTCTTGAATCCATAATAGACCTGGTGATACTGAGCCTTTGAAGTTCTTCCCACTAAGGGTGCTCTTCACATCCTGATGCTAGTTGCTGACATTTAGCTTATTTTTACTTGACTTCCTGTGTTTACTCATGCTAGGTTCTTAGGAGAACATGTTTGGCCTGTGTTGTAGATGGCAGAGGAATGGTGGACACTCTAAGCAGCACATAAGCACTGAGATAAACACACAGACCCGTGTCAGCCAATTTGATGGCTAATGTTGGTTGTCAGTGTGACACATCTGGGAAGCAGAAACCCCAACTGTGGAAATTCCTCCATCAGGCTTCAATGTGGGCACGTTTTGGTGACAGTTCCTGTATTTAACTGACTTTTATGGATAGCGCCATCCATTGGTTGGTAGGCCTGGATTATAAAAGAATCATAGCTGAGCAAGATTGTTCTGTTTCAGATCCTGCCTCCAGGTTCCTGCCTTGGCTTTCTCTTGTCTGTTACCTGCATGCCAAATAAAACCTTTCCTTCCCCAAGTTGGTCAGTGTTTTAATATGAATCAAAAGTTAACTGGAACAGTCTTGTAACCTAATTCTAAAAACAGCTGTCTCAAATTTTACTAGTAGATATTACACATGAATCCATTTGTGATTCTGAAGCTGCTCACTGACCTCAGTTCCTATAGGTCTTTGTGTTGACCTGAAGATGAATGACTCTTCAGTTTCTGAATTCAGTAAAATTTCATAGATATGTAGATGTGGGTAGTGTGTCTAAAATGTGAAAATAAAAGTTGACAAACAACTATAACAAAAAGAAACTATGGGGCTGGATAGAAAGAGCTCAGCAGCCATGAGCTCTTGCAGAGGACCTGGGTTCTATTCCTAGAAACCACGTCAAGGGCAAACAACTTTCCTAACTCCAGTTCCAGGGTTCCAACATTCACTTCTGACCTTTGCAGGCATTCCACAATACGGACGCACTTGCATACATGCAAAAAATATACCCATACACATAAAATAAATAATAAAATACTTAAAATTTAAAAAAAAATAACAAATCTAGGTCTTTGTTATAATCACACACTACAAATTCCTCAAAGCATAAAATTGTTGACCAGAAAATTATAAATTATAGAGTTTAGGAAATAGTCACAGTGAAGTCATCTGATAAACTATTTCCCATCGCTGGAGAGATATCTTAACAGTTAAAGAGCACTGGTTGTTCCTCCAGAAGACCAGAGTTTAATTTCCAGCACTCACATAGTGGCTAACAACCGTCAGTAACTCCAGTTCCAGGAGAACCCGGTGTTCTTTTCTGACCTCTGAGGGTATTGCACAACACTGTTGAACTTACAAAATGTAGGCAATACATTCATACAAATAAAAAGAGCAAATAAAAATTATTATTCTCACAGATCAGGGGACCAGCATTTGATTCACTACACTCATATGTTTCCTCAAAATCATGTGTAATTATAGTTTTAGGAGATCTGTCGCCTTCCTCAGGTCCCCCTGGGCATTGTATGACACAGGTGCACTTACATACACATGTGCTAAACACTCATAGATATAAAAATAAATCAAAATTATTTCCAAGTAGACCTTGGTATATTTCATCATAAGCACATAATAAATTGGTTACAGTGGAATGAATAAATTATTTAAGGATAAGTTGATTTTAAAATTCCCCTTTGTGATGGGTATAGAACCATCCATTAGAACACAAGCGCCAGTGATGTGTTGCATGCAAAGAAATTAGAATCTCTCTTCCCAAATCATCATCACTTGCCAGTAGCTCCTCAGCCAATCACCTGAACAATCTATGCTGGATGTGTGGGGACCTAATAAACTCCATCTTAGTTCTAATAAACTCCATTTTACTCAGAGCTCCATTTTAGTTTTAAGTTCGCTTATACATTTTCTCAGGAAACACCCCCGCAGCCCACCCAGCTTTGCACAATCAGCAGTTGCAGATTAACCACAAATGAATCTCTTGTGGATTTTGTGCTTAAAAGGCCTCTGAGGTGACTGTCTGGGTTCACCGTTGCCATAAATGGTAGACCCCAGCACGCTGGCTGATTCTCGAAAATAAAACCACTTTTGTGCTTTGCGGTCATTACGGGCGATTGCTGGACACTACAGATGTATGGCTAGCTTGTTCCTATCTTTTCTGTCTATTGCCTAAAGTCTTGTCAACATTAAATCCACAACTACTCACACTATTAACATGATATATTGGGTACAAATATTACCAGAGGAGCACAGAATTTAGGGAGAATACTGAAAATGAAATGTGACCTTCTAGTCCTGTTCAATAATGTACAAGGCCAATAATTTCAAAAGAAACTATCCAATACAAGTCCTCACAGACACTTCAGTAAATAAAGTAGCCCAAAATTAAATAAGATCATGTGACATTGGGTTGAATCCACCATATTAGTATTGATTCAGGTAGAAAGGGCCCAGAGAGTGAGATTGGAGCCTCTTTGCTGTTTCGGCCTCTCTGATGGGTGAGAAAATTCAGTCATTAAGGCAAGGGAACTGCAGGCAAAACAAAAAACATTGCTGCATGATGGCCCCAAATTTTGCCAGTCAGAGTCCTAAGCTTTGAATGGGCCAACAAAGTAGCAGAGAGTGGCAGGCAAAGACTGCCCTAGAAATCAGACTAGACGGTAATGTTTTCACAGCGCTTCCCTAATAGACTGGATATGGTTAGAGATCAAGCCAATCAGTACCCAGCTGGTCCTCAATAATTTTTTTTTTCCTGTACCTTTGAGAGTTATTTTCTTTCACCTAGAAAACTGACAGAAAAGGAAGATAAAAGAGATGTAAGGGTCTGTCTTCCTGTCTGACTTACAGATTCCTAACACTTTAGGCTCTGGCAGAAGCCTGTGACAGGGAATCTACAGGAGGCAGGGAAGTTGCTCCCTTACCTGATGCTTCTGCTGTGACAGGGAGTCAGTTCGCTCGAGGACTGAACCAACTGCTTCAGGCAGAGACTCCAGTCTTCAAGCCCTGATGGAGACAGGAGACCTGCTGCCTTTATCAGCAGCTTCCCAGAGCTACAACAATTTTCAGGGCTCCGGGTTACCATCACACTGCTACCTGGAATTGAAACTTTTTTCATTAGAACCCCAAGTTGCAAAACATTTTAAGGGTTTTTTTATTATTATTCAACCATTTGAATGTTGTTCACCTAAGACTGACAATAAAGTGTGTCCACTCTTCCCAAATCACTCTGGAAGAGGTAAGACAAACCCTCGCTTGGAGATCAGAGGTTGTTCTTCACCTACTTACAATTTTAATGCCTCCCATCATTACCTTAGAGGAATGAAAGTTGAGTGTTATGTTCTTTGTAAGATTTAAAAAATATTTGTGAGGATGGAGAACAGACAACTTCCTTCTCTGTTCTTGTTCTTTTCCTTGCAACATAAATATCTGTTCACCCAAATTAGTATATTAGTAATAGAGCCATGAAAGGGTTTCTCTCAAGTCCTGCTTTGGTAAATCAATGAGCCTATTGGAGTTATTTATGAGGGCATGGGTAAGTGGTGGCTAACAAAAGAATGAGTGACTCAAAGGTGGTTGCTTCTCTCCAACACCCCGCAAAGAACTGATCTAGGAGCTTTGACCCTGAAAAGTTGCATTTTTGCACCAGAGCATTTCCGCCCCCAAAGAAAGCATTTACTACTTATATGATCTTAGGTCTAGGCTTTGTGAATCTACCTTTCTGAGCAAAATGAGTTCTGTAAATTTCATTCAGTTTCTGTACTTGGTAAGTTATTTTAGCTTTCAGGAAGGAGTATTTCAATTTAGAGGAAATGGTTTCACAAAATCTCCATAAATGGTCTGAGCAACAGGGATCTTGTTCCCATATAATATTCTTGAAACATTCTGAATTTTGTCTTGGCATTGGGTGAGTGAATTGAGATTCTCTGCAGTGGGTAAACTTTGCATGTGAGAAGCACAATTCTACAGTATTGAATTATATTGTTTTCCTTGTATGTCTCCCTGAGATACCATACTGCTCTATGGATGACTTTCACCGTGGATACGTGACATTCTTTGACCAAGAAGATTACACAGAATTGACATGGTTTCAGTCTTGAGCTGAGGTGATAAGAGTTCAAGTAGGTTTCTTCTTCCTCTCTTTTACAAGTGCCATCAACGTGAAGTAAAGAAAAATGACTCTGCCCTAAGTCTCTGGATACTGAAGACACAATGAGGAAGAAAGTCCTCAAGTAATGGTACTATGAAAATTGGATGCCCACAAGCAAATGTGACTGTGACAATATGAAGATACAAAAATCACCCAAAATGAATGAGAATAAGACATGGAAGTTTACAAATGTCTGAGATAAGCATAGGAAAAAAAATTTCTTTGTTTTGACCTTAATAATGATTTCTTTGTGTAAACTATAGGCAGTCAAAAGCATATACAGACAAGTGGTGTTTCATCAAATTGTAAAGCATCTTCACAGAACAGGAATAGCCCAATGAAATGAAGAGAAAATTTACAGAGTAACAGTAAATGATTTGCAGCTATATGTCTAATGTGGGATTGATATCCAAAACATCTGAACTTCTGGGGGTCAATAACAATAGCAAACCTGGCAAAGGATTCAATATTTCCCTAATGAGATTCAGTGTCCACTAAGTTTATGAATGAATTTTCATATAAACCTGAAGGACTCATACCTTTCATTTTCTTCCTGGATTATTGTACATTCTGTTTAGACTCCAGTAGTGACTCCTTCTTGCACATTCTGTGGTATTTCAGTTTCAAACTGAAGCCAGGAAATGTCAGAACTTCTTAATGAAGAAGCAGCTATGTTATCACCTCCCCCAGTTCCCTGATCTTTCAACTGAGTGGCTCTCCATCAACAAGGGGTGCGTGTGTGTGTGTGTGTGTGTGTGTGTGTGTGTGATGCGTACCTGTATGCATATGGAAATGCAAATGAGAAATCAAAATCTAAGTAGGTATGTAAACAATCTGTAATTATCTCCAAAATAAAAATAGGGGTATATTATTATTCAGTGTCACAAAATAGCTAAATATGTGGAACTTATGGCAATATAAGGTGTTTGAACACTAGCTTTAAATTTGCTTAAATCTGCTATTCCAGATTAAATGTATAATTTTTGCTTAATGAACTGCATTTTATTAAGCATTATTAATAGGAAATAATAGAATAATTACAAAAATTAAATAAAACAAAACTTGTAAAAGCAGAACTTTCCACCCTTTATAAGCATACTTACACTTACATAACCTTAAAATCTTTCATTATATTCCACTGTCTGAGCAAAGAGATAAATGTTCACACAATTTACTGAGTCCAACATATTGAATAAATACAGGTAATCTTCAAAGGAAGGATTTATTTCACTTCTTAAGAAGCAATTAATTAATTATAGATATACATGTACATACTAAATTATATGTATGCATTAAATACATACAGACATATCTAGTATCTAAGCTACAGCTAGTTGATATTTGTATACCTAAATGGTATCATTGCACATATTTTGGTTATTCTTTTAGGAACAAAATGCAGGGATGATAGTGCAGCTTTGCTTAAAGTAACTGCCTAAGATGTGTGAGGCCCTGGGTCTAATCCCCAGCACAGGAAAGGAATAAAAGAATGAAGAAAATAAGAAAGAAAAGGCGAGCAGGAAGGGAGGAGGTGGGGAGGGGAAAACGGAATGAAGGAGGATGGGAGAGGAAGACAGCTTTATAGAGCTGGTTTCACATTTACTGCAATCAAACTTAGTCATTGGATATTCATAACAAGTGTTTGCCCCATTGAGCTATCTCACCAGCCTTGTTTCTTACTTTATAAATAATTACCTGATACTTTTTCTGACCACTTTTCAAAAATGGCTCCTATATCGTATGGAATCAACTAAGTGTTCTTTAGTTTTCCCTTGACAAAGAGGACAGAGTAAATTACTTCAATAAGAGTAAAGTTAGCATCTGCTTACCAAGTAAAATATCTACATATATAAGCAAAATAAATCACAACTCAAATGTACTTAATCATCTCCAAACAGAAATGATTATATTCAGTCATGATTTATATTTGCTTGATTTGTCAAAATCAATGGCACTCGTATTTAGAAAGTTTGTCTAGAAACAAGCTGTATTTCTGATAAATGTTCATTTTATCTACTTCAAAGAGAAAAGTCCAATTTATTTCTACATTTAGATAGGTTAAAGTATGCTTTACTGTTTTGTGTTTTCAATGTATTTCTTTTTTTTGCCAAGAAAATGGTGATTTACAAAAGATGACAAGTTGCAAAATGGGCTTGCTGGAATTTATGTTTTGCAAAATGCTCTCTTGATAGCAATCAATGTTAGAATCACTGCTTAAATTTTTTCATTTATTCTCAAGTTCATACATTACAGATATGAAAATAGAAACACTCCCATCTAAACTTCCCATACTAAAAATATGTCTTTATTATAAAGAATTCATTTCAGTGCTGAGAACTTTAAAGTTTTAAATTAGGAGCAATCCATTATCCAAAGATGAAACAAAAGGACTTTGTTGTAACCTTTTAATAGGAACCTTAGGCAATGGCCAGTGCAGGAAGAGCCTGGATTTTAGCATACACAGGCATGCATTTTCTTTTAACATGTGTCACCTTTACTTACACGTTTCCTTAATAAAGCTACCCTCACTTTTCTCCACTTCACAAATATGTTTTTTTTTTTCTCCTTGAGATGAGTTCTCAGTGTGTATACCAGATCAATCTCCAATTCTATGTCCTCTTTTCTCAGCTTTCAAAATTGTGAGATCACAGACGTGTGCTGCTTCTCTTTGCTTCCTGTGCTTGGCACCTTCAGCTGTACTTGACATACACATGAGAAAAGCGAACATCAATTGGGAAATTTTCCCTATTGGATTGGCCTGTGGTCATATCTGTGATGCATTTTCTCCATTTTTGAGTTACAGGGGAAGGAGCAAAGACAGTGTGTGGTCCCAGACCCCGGCAGGTGGTCCTAGATATTATAAGAAATGAGGGCAACCAGGAGCCACAGGGGTAAGACAGTATAAAGTATTCTTCTGTGATCTGTATTTCAGTTCCTGCCCAGGTTCCTACCTTGAGTTCCTTCTCTAGTTTCCCTCAAGGATGAACTGTTATCTAGACGTGTAAGGCAAATAAACCCTACATTTCAGAAAGGTTTTATTACAGCAATTGACAGCTAACTAGGATATTTCCCTAATCTAGAAGAACTCTTCTTTCTATTCAAATCTCCTGTTAGTGCTCATATTTCTGTTGACTTCTGTATTATGAATTTCTCACGGTGTGGCTCTTCCTTCAGCTCCACTCCACCCCCAGGTTTGAACCAACAGGGCAGACAGAGATGCTCTTTTGATTTATTCCAGATTGCTAACAAAGGATTCATCCCCGGGGAGAGAGGGAGATGGGGGTGTTGTATGATGGGGCTGCATTTTCATAACGACCTCTGAAACATGCACATGAGAATGGCGCCCTTGCACTGCACCCGCCTCTCTCTTTCCCAACCTTGCCTGCATTTCTGCTAAACCTCCCCCCTTAAGTCATTGGTTAGTTGGCTGTCAGTCACATTTGGAAATCCATGCCTTGCAACAGACAGAGAAAACAACCACTTTTCTATGCAACAATTTCTATGTCAGATTCATTCTGCTATAAATAGTTCCTTAGTTTTATCTATTTTTGAAAGCTACAATTCTGGACAGTTCCAGCCCATGCCTATAAAAGCCAGCAGCTCTCTCCCTCTTTAGTAATTATTCTCAAATAGAATTTTAAGAGGCCATGTCTAGTTGTTGTTCTGTTACTGTAAATTTGTTGCCTGCATTTTTTTGGAAAATACATACTTTTTTAAAAAGGAATTTTAATAGAAAAATTAAAGTCTCAAAGTTTTTGGTTTATCATATGTCTAAAATTATTTCTCAACCTCTAAACCATCTCTGCAGTCCCTCTTGTTGTTTTGTGTCTCTCTGACCTAATACACTTTCCTTTCATAACTTTTTGAATGTGAAATTCAATATTCACATTTTTATTTTTAAGTTCAAATCTCAGTTTTCAACCCTTCTCTGACAATATCCATTTACAGATCTTTACACAATTTTTCTATTCTGAGTTTTACTTTGTGCCCCATTTGCATGTGTGTGTGTGTATATATATATATATATATATATATATATATATATATATATATACATATATATATATGTATATATGCCTCATGAGTTGATTCACTTAATTTTCATCCCCATAATTTTCCTCCTTTTTAACCTTTCAGTTTTAGAATACTCTGTACCTATTTTTCTGTTATACAAAGATACCCATTACTTTTAATTGCTTCATGATTCAGAATGCACCTCTATGCCAATGACCCCTGAATTACACAGTCACTATTATAGCCTAATGCTTAACTACTTACTCAATATACTTACTGATATATTTAACACATTTTTCAAAAATTGGTGTATATAAAATAAATTTATTCTCTTCTTCCTAAACTGCTTTACATTCAAAAATGACAAATCAGTCCTTTGGCATTAAGGTCCCTCTCCCAGCATCTCCTTACTTGGGGCCACGTCTTCATGCCCATCTCTCCCTCCATGCTGAGATTTTGTCTGACTTGAGCATGAACAGGCCTTCTGCATAGTGTCACAATTGCTGTGAGTTCATATGAGCGACTGCCCTGCTGCATGAAAAAAAATATTTACAGAGTTGGGTTTTGGTCAGTGTTTTATCACAGCAGCAGAGAGCCAAAACTGAGCACTGACCATTCAAGAAATTGTGCTATTTATAACTTAGAACGTCTCAGTTCAAACAATGTATTTCATCTGATATCACCCTTTGTCCTACTATACTTTTTCCTGATTGACCAGGGAAAACTTAGACCTTTATTAAACTTATTAAAATTTAAATTGCAAGTTTAATATTACTTCAGTTAAGTACTGATATAAAATTCGATTCATGCCTGAATTTGGAAGACTGAGATACTAAGGTTACCATGAGTTTGGGATAACCTGGGGTACATAGTGAAAATCTTTTTCCACAAGGGTCTGAAGAAAATGGCTCAACCATGAAGATCACTTGCTGCTCTTGCAGAGGTCCCTGGTTTGTTCTCCAACACTTACATAGTGGCTAACAACTTTTAGTAACTCCAGGTTCATGGGTTACCTAAGACACTGCACACATGTGGTACACTTACATACATACATGGTAGCAAAACACTAGCCCAGGTAAAATAAAATTTAAGAAAAAAACGAAACTAAATATAAATGAAACCAGGGCCATGGAGATGGTTTGAGGTAAAGTGCATGTTCTGCAAAGTAAGGACATGAGCTTCCATATAAAATCAGGGTGACAGACACCTGTAACGGTGGCACTGGGCTATCAGCACAGGTCGTCCTGGGGCTTGCTCGCCAGCATGGTAACAGGGATTCGGTGTGTGAGTGTCTCAAAGAACAACATGGAGAAGCTATTGAAGAAGAAATACTGATGTCACCTTCTGACTTCCACAAGTGCATATGCAGGCAAGCACACATGCTCTCTCTCTCTCTCTCTCTCTCTCTCTCTCTCTCTCTCTCTCTCCCTCTCTCTCTCTCAATACACACACATGAAAATTGAAAAGAACATGTAAACATATCTATCTGATGACCAATGTGGTTACTGGCTGTACAATACAATGATTACCAGGGATTCACTTGTACTTTGCTTCTAAAAATCTACCAATTGAGTGTTGAAAGTAACTGACCTATTTATCAGAATTTTCTATGATTCCTACAGTATTTTTATGTTGGAAATTTATTCTAGAAATTCTTTCAAAACTAATTCTTAGCCACCAAAATCCCTTTACTACTTTATTCTAAAACCCAAGAATCATGTTGTACCTTTGCTCTAAATCTTGCATGATTATTTGGCATTTGAAATGTTTTCATATAATAGAAAATCATGGGTAGAAAGCTGTAATTACATGTCTGATTGGCTTGACTTCAAGTAGTCATTTTTAACACCAGTCATGCACTAATTATACATATTTGAATAGGATAATAGAACTAGATAGAAAAAGTGTTTATTTAAGTTAGGATCTTTAATTGCTGGAGTGAAGTTCTTAATGAAAAAAAAAAGTTTTAGGTGACAGTGTTGCCCAACTTATGTTGAAAATTGTTATTTGAAGTGATTGCAGGGTAGAAATGATTTCTAATTACAATGGCAAGTTTAGAGGAAGAAAACGGCCACAATATTATTTACAATTGCATTACAAGATCAGAGAGGAATTTTATTTTACTTTTTTAAATAAAGCTTTGATTTTATCATTATATGTGTGTGTGTGTGTGTGTGTGTGTGTGTGTGTGTGTGTGTGTGTGTGTGTGTTTTGTAGCGCAGGTACATTCATAAGCCAGATCTTTCTGGAGCTGGAGTTACAGGCAACTACGAGTCCCTCATCACAGGTTCTGGGCACCAAACTCATGTCCTCCTCAGGAACAGTATGAATTCTTACCATTTAGCCATCTCTCCTGTCAATTGGTTGAAATATTCATTAACTCCTAATGATCTGGAGCATATATATATATATATATATATATATATAGAGAGAGAGAGAGAGAGAGAGAGAGAGAGTCTAAAATCTGACATGATGGTGTTGGACAAAGCTGGGCCTGCTAAAATGCTTGATTCTATCGCGTTAGTTCAAACTCTTACAAGCAGCATTAATAATAGTAAAATTTCAACATTATCCTGTAGTAAATGTAATTATAGTTTGTTTTGACAAATTCAGATATATTTCTAATATGAATATTTATAAAAACGTTACAAAGAATTAAAAAATAAAACATATTTGTGAATGTCATTATATATTAAACTTAATAATTTAACAAAGGTTCCAGAACAGGAATGTATACAGTTGGGGAAATTTTAATGAATAGGTATATATTCAGCAATGTTACACCACTAAGACTACCACTAAAACAAATTCTTCTTCCTCTCCACTATACGAAGAGATCAGTTACCTCTTATAAAAATTCTTTCCAAAAAAGTTATACTCTTTTATGAAATCTGTCTCAAGGGCTTACCTTACCATTGCTCATATTCAAACCCATAACCAGCAGAAAATAAGAAAATTACCAAAGGAAAGAATAAGACATTGTGTTGAAATGATAGTGTGTTTTAAAGCAATTGCAAGCTTTATAATTTGGAATGTAGAACTTAAGAAATATGTGTGAACATGTTTGAAGGTATTATCTCATAGAGGCAATATACAAAGTCTAAAATGTTGTGCAATGCTGGGCCTCCTAAAATGTTTGACTTTATTGCGTTAGTTCAAACTTACAGAAGTAGCATTGATAGTAGTAAAACTTCATCACCATCTTGCAATAAATGTAATTATGAAGTTTACTTTTGAGAAATTCATAAATGAGTGTTGTCTTTGGATTACTTCCATTCCCCCTAGTACCCTTCAGCATCCTCCCATGCCTACCCAACTCCTCAATTTTCTTTCCTCTTCTTTAATTATTGTCACATATGCATGCTGAGTCCATTTAGTGCAATTCATGGTCACCTGTGTTTATGGCTTCCCACTTGAAATTAGATAACTTCTCAGGCATATGCTCCTGGAGAAAAATAATCGTTGAAAAGATATTGAGGGTAAATTTGGAGTTAAGATGACATTAACTCATAAATACCCCAAATTATCAGAATATAATGGCAGAGGTTTTCTTGAATCTGCCTCAATTTTTCCAACGTGTATACTGTGCTATTTCTCGTTACTGAATTCAGACTGGAAACAGCTGGCATTATTTTGGCATCAGCGTCCCCTATCATAGATCATAGTTAATACAGTAAAAGTGAAAAACAAAAGCACTTGGAACTCTTGTTTCCTAACAGAATGATAGAGTGAAAGCAATGGAACGTCGCTGACGCACTGCCGATACCATTTCCACAGTCGAGGAATCGAAAAGACGCAGAGATTTCTTTCCCGTCATTTTAACTTTAATTTTCTTATTTTGCCTCTCTGGAAATAGATATTATGGAATGAATCTGGATTATTTTTTCAAATTGTTACTTCAGCTGTTCCTATTGCTATCGTTGTTTGATCTTTATTGGAGGAAAACAACCAAGCTCTTGATTCTTGTGTACACATACTATTATTTATGTTTCTTTTATCAAATAGTAAGTGCCACCAAAAGTTGTATTGTGTTGTAAGAACATCAGTACCATGTACTGTCTTAGCTCACTGGGAGCAGAGTACAGAAACTCCCTCTTAAGCACGTTCTCTAATACCCTGATAAATTTTATTGTACATGATGTTTTCTTTCTCCACACTGCTTGTGATATGGTAACTGGAACTTAGAGTAAAAAAATGGACAGAAGCCTAGGAAACTTGTTAAGACACCGTCAACCAAAGAATGAGATAAAATTATACAGAAAATTTAGAGATCCAAGAATATATACTGATAAATCCCTTAAGATTATTTTTAATGAGTGGGATGCAAGGGCAATTTGCCAGTTCTAAAAATTCCGGTGCCATATAAATTTACAGACAGACACAATTTTGCTCAAACAGTTCTTGGCAATTATAAGGATTATATGTGAGCTCTTGTAAGTTCAGTAGGAAAATCACAATGCAGTCTCTTAGGATTGGAAGGAAATAGACCTGACCTTGCATTATGCTTGGTTCTGAACAAACAATGATGTGTGAGCCAAGTGCACAAATATACCTCAGCAAACTTCAAGTATTAGGCATTATCTGACCCACTGAGTCATAAAATTGAGTTGTGCAACTAAACTCCATAATCAGCTTGACTGGTGTATACTAAATTGAGATCTTACGCCCTAAGCTTCACTTAAGTGGCACAAGCAAGTAATTCAAAATCAAACGGCACTCTTGTACGTCATCTATCTGTCCAGTTCACACCTGATTCAATAGATAGCTCAGCAGTTAATAGCACTGACTGCTCTTGCAGAGAACCCAGGTTTCATTACCAGCACTCAGCTAACAACCATACATAACTCCACTTCCAGGAGATCCAAAAATTCTGAACTACATGGGTCTTGCAAGATATGGGTTCACTTATACACATGCAGGCAAAATTCTGATATATATTAAAAATTTAAATTTAAAAACATTTTTAAATAAGAGCAGGTACTCAGAAATTAACATTTCATGAGGACATGCTGTTACCAAAATTAAAATCATAATTACAAGTCCTGCCTCCTTTGACAAAAATGACACTCTTACTTTAATGTTGTTCTTTTTAATAGGACTCATCATCCTAAGGTATTCTCTGTAATCAATCATTATATTTCTGCTTAATGATCTGTATATCTAAATTAGATTGTAATATCTAGAGAGCAGGTTTTTATTTTCTTTTCTCTTTGGTCATGCATTCAAACTTCTACAACTATATACACAGAAATGACTTAGTAGTAGTCTAAATAAGTACTCATCAATGGACAGGCAACGGTAGAGGAAGACCAACAGATACACATGCATTGTCTACTGTGTATGTTTTCATTTGTGAGTGTGTATGTGTTTGTGTGTGTGTGTGTGTGTGTGTGTGTGTGTGAGATGAAGTTAGAAGGAGATCTTATTAAGGAAATATTAATGGACTAGCTCGGCCTTAGTTATAAAATTAAAGTTATGAGATGAACAAATGTTTTACAGGAACCATAAAAATGAATTTTTACATAGCTATAGGATCAAATGTTGCATAAACATATATTTTGAATATCTGGTATGACAGGAGAAAGAAAAAAATACAAAGAAGCTAAAAATCAGACATGAATTTCAAAAAAGAGTGTCCTTGGACTTTTCTATGAGAAATTATCAAATAGAATGGAAGCAAGTACAGAAAAGTCATGACAGGTAAAATAGTGAATTTGGAAAAGGTTACTCATATGACAATATGTGATGTCACATTATGGCAACACCTGAATAAAGACTGCTTGACTCTTTCCTTTGCTGCAACTACACATCCAGCATGAAATGTGAAAGGAAGAGTCAGCCCTAATCTGAGAAGCATTTTGCCCTTTCTGATCTCTACTAACCTAGAACAGCACATATGAGAATACAAGAAGTTGGTATCAATTTAATCCATGCTGTTTGCCGCACAAATGGAACAATATTTGTTGCTTCCAATGAATATCCATTATTTGCAGTGTTTAAATTATATGCAAACATATGCATACCCACATACACATTCATAGTTTTTTGTTCTGCATCAAGGGCAAGGAAGGACTATGAGGAATTAAAGCCGTATACCCAGGTCATAAGAGGAATCCAAGGCCTAATATGCTTGTTCTACAGTATAAACAAGCTGAGATAGTGTTAAATGGTCCTGAAACATGATTTACTTTTCTGTTGCAAGGGTGGGTTCAAGTCATCTGTCTAGAGCATGTACATAGTGTAAAAGTCATTCTCCCATAATCACAGTTTGAACCTCATAAATAAGGAATTACAGCGTATCATAGAGCTCCAAACCTACATGTGGGAGACTGAATTTAAGCATAATGCTGTAGAGGAATGTCTGAGCAACATGTGTGTGGAATAAAAGTTTAAGGATTTTATTGGGAGCATGAATGGAATGACCACTTTATTCGGTCCACAGGGTAGCAGGGCATATAATAACTGATCATCGGATAGCACTGTATCTTCAGAACAAAATAAGGAATGTGATATTCACTTGGTATGTATCATAAAACCTTTTCATTGCCTACTTGCAGCAATGGTTGGAGTAAAACTGTACATATCATTATTATGCATGGTCCTATTTCATGGGAGACAACAAGATCATTTGGGGTGTTACTTTTAGAAGTGATTAATGCTGATCTGACATACATAGCTAGGTAGCTCTGAGGTACTGAATTGTTACAGAACAGCATATCCTCCCCATCCTGTGCTTACTAGGTGAAATATCTTAAATACAAGTTGTGATATTATCCTCCAAGAGGAGCTCACTAGAGCCAAGCAAAAGCCAGACCCACACATGAAGCGCCAAATAAATGAGCTAAGTAAACTACTTGACTTAATAGAACATTTTGTTATGGCAGCAGAAAGTTAACTAGTACACACGATGTGAGAGAGTGAGTATATTCACAGAGGTGCTCACCTTCATTATTAGAATCCCAGGCACACAGTTAATAAAACAATGTCTTTCAGTTTGGATGAGAAATGCCCCACAAAGCTCACCCATGTGAACACTTGGTCCCCAGATGATGGCGCTGTTTGTGGAGGTTATAGCTCATAAAGGGCAGGTGCCTTGCAGGAAGAAGTACATCCCTGAGGACAGGTTTCGGAGTGTTTATAGGCTCTCATTACTTCCAGATGTCTCTTTCTGGTTCTCCTGTTGGGGAAACCAGTGACCTGTTCCTGTAGCTATGCTTTCCCTGAGAGTCGCCATGCCTTCTCGGTCATGATGTATCTGTAGCAGCGTTCTGGGACCATAAGCCCAAGTAAATCCTCACAGTACATTTTTACAGCAACAGAAAAGTCACACAGGAAGAAAGGATGTAGTGCTGAAGTAAATGATAAAAGAAGCAAGCCAATCGGAAATTCCGCAATGATAGCATGTGAATACAGGAGAGGTGAATAACTGGCAAACAACTGCTCCAAAGGCTTCACTTTTCCCTTCTCCAAATTGCTGTAAGTCTAACGAACATTCACTTTCCAGTACTCCTGCTTTTAGTCTTCGGGAAATTTTAATAAAACTTACATATTTAAATTTTGGGTGGAGAGTTTTGATACAGGGTCTCTTTTTACATCCCTGGCCTGGAACTTGCTATGTAGACAAGGCTTGCTTCAAACTCACAGAGACTTGCCTACCTTGGCCTACTTGATACTCAAATGAAAGGTATTCACCTCCATGGCCAGCTAAGGTGGTAAATTTAAGAACAGCTTTCTAATTGTGATTTATAGTCCAGTAAAAATACTTTTATATTGAATGTTTGTTGCTACGGTATTCTCAGGCTGCTTTGTCCCTGTCAAGAATATACTGATTGAAGAAGGTCAAAAACAGACAGGCAAATACCACATATTCTCTCTCATATGTGGATCCTAAATCTGACTCTTTAGCTGATGGTGTTTAACGTGGAGTACCCACAGAAGCTAGGTATCAAGAAAGGGGCTGTTGTGAGAGGTCAAAGAAAAATGTAAAGTGGACATGAGTAGAACTCAGGCAGTATGAGGGGAAAAGAGAAGGTTAAGTGCAGAAGGGTATGAGAAAGAATAAATAACAATAAGGGTGTTTGGAAAAGCCACAGGGAAACCTATTCTATAATGGTATTCCATACCATTCATGTATGTGTATATACACACGATTACACATATTATATATGCATATATAATTTAAATTGATTTATACTACATGATGGGTAATGCTCCTAACAGAAGCCATAAGTTATCAAATAGAATGCTGGGTACCAGATGAAGGCTATCTCTCAATGAGCTCTCAGAGACTCCTGGAACAGCACAGACTATTTCCTATGCTTTTGGTTGTCCATCCTAAGTTTATTATGAGACTATTTCTGAAGATTACACATGCTTTGGCTGCTTAAGCATTCAATGAGAAGTGTTAACTTTTATGAATATAAAAAAAAGACAATGAAAATGTCAGTGATTTTCATCTATCATTTAAACTAATAGTTAACAAACTATCTTATTTTCATTCATAAAAATGTTACTTGCAGGCCTATAATAGAAACAATATATAAAAATATTTGCTGTATTAGGAAAATTTAGATAGTTTTATTTTTATATTTTAAATGTTTAGAGTTTTATATATGATTGCACAGTTTCTCTGCCTTACAAACTCATATTGCTTATAAATCATTTTCTAAATATCACATAATTAAGACTTCTTGTTACAATATCTTATCATGTTTTTAAAATTAACATGGAAATTATATATTCCATATAAATAATACTTCAGGATCTGAAAAAAAAATGTACTACTTCCTTGTAGTGAAATACTAGAAACCATCAATGAGACAAAATTTTTCTTAGAAATTCTAGGAATATCATGGGTATTACATAACAGTATTTGACTATAATCATTTGAGGAAAAATTTTAAATTTATAATTTTCCAACTGTTTCACTTTCACAAAGTAGAAAGAAGATTTGAAATATATAAATTTCATTCACATTTGTTGGCTATAAAAGCAAAACCAAAGAAGGCACACTATTGATATACAGTCCTGAAAGTTATTTCTTCAGAAATCACAGTGGCACTGATCCTAAAAATGTTACTATGAAATAAAACAGGGGAAGCAATTGGCAGGAAGTACATGAAGATGAGATCAAAGCCCAGGAGTTTTATATGAAATATGACATGAAATTGAAGTTTCTGTAGTAATATAAATTAAATCAAGTACCAAAAGGAGACAGATAAATATTATCCAACTCCTGAAAAATAGTATTGTTGAAGTGCATAGAAGAGTAAACGAGCTTTCCAAGTTCTTACAGGAAGTCTGAAATACAACCTAGTGCGAGTTTTCACATTTAAGCTCTCAATAAATTAAGAACAATATATGTAGTAGTAATTCTTAACAAACTTGAAAGGATGGACATAGTTCATGTCTTAAGTTATGGAAAATGATTTAATAGGTCTTTCATCCTGAACATTCCTAAAAAAGGAAGGCCTTCCTCTGCACTCTGGTTTTTCAACAGAGCAGAGATGTAACAGCCAGCACTGCAGTGGTCTAATCTTGGTAGACAAAAGTGTGCAGAAAAATAAATACTGTCATGGCAAATTTCAGACCACTCATCTTCAGAGAAATTTTCTTTGAGGCTTACACTCTTATCTGCATCCTGTTTCTTTCTTACGCATGTTCATTGTTTACATGCAAGCAGTAAGTTTTGCAACGCAAAGGAAATAATTTTCTACATTACATTGTGTATACATCTTTTAAATTTCAGTATTGTTCACTCAACACACACACACACACACACACACACACACACAGGCACACATGAGAGCACACAGGCACAGAACCTAAGATGATTAATCTTAGACTGATAAAGTTTTTAATCTCCTAGTTACATTTGTGATTTTCTTCAATACTTGCACAAACAACTAGCTAAAAAATATAGAAATATGGAATATTGATCATTTCTGTAACTAATAGTAGAGTTTTTTTCCATGTGCATACAAAAGGTCTCCCCCCCATAGGAGAAATGTTAAAGTGATTTAGCAAATGATTTTGTTTTGTGATGGTTTATTTCTGCAAGTACGCATTTGAATATTGAGAAAACATTTTGTTCTGCAATTATATTTTTTTTATTTTTTAAATTTGAATGTCTTCAATTTTCATACAATATAATTTGATCACACAAACACATATATATACATATATCTATATATCTATATCTATATCTGTATATATATATATATATATATATATATGTACTTAGAGTCTAATTTGTGTCTCCAAATATTATTTAGAGTCCATGTGCTGGAGCCTAGTAAACCTACCAAGAGTTCCATAATTGAAAGAGATTGTCTCTGTCCCCAAGAACCACCTGTTGCCACAATTTAACTTGGAGCATATTAACTCCTTCCTCATATCTATACTGGGAATTTTTCTTGTTTGAGTTTGCATGGGACTTGTACATGCTTTCACCAATGCTGTTATTTCATATGAGTAACTGACCAGCTTTCTGGAAAACTCTATTTCCTTGTGGTTATCTACCACTTCTCTGGATCTTACAATTTTTCCACCTCTTATTCCACAGTGATTCCTGAGCCTGGAGAAGCAGAAGTTAGACATAGATGTCCTGTTTAGGAATAAGCACTCTGTTGCATCTTCTAATTTATACGGTGACTAGTTATTTGTTTCTGTGGTGAAAGTTGAGAGATGCATTTATCTATGGATATAACAATAATTCATTAAGAATCAGTTTAATGAAGGATGTAAGAAAAGCAGATCTTCCTTTAGAGATAATGAACTTTGGATCTTCTCTGATCTTCAGTGGTATGGCCAGTTCCTTATCAGTCTCCTGTGAAGTTAGTGTTCTTGACTTAGTCAAACCTACTTGAATGTGAACTGAGACTTTAAAAATCCTCATCTTTCTGTTAGAGTCAGTCTTTTGATTCAGTTTGTACATGACCAGGATAATCTGTCCAGAACTTTAGGGTCACTTTTTCTGTCTTTCTACCACTGGTTTAGTGGCTTAAAGCAATGAATATTTATTATCCCAAGTTCAAGTAGGTAAGCGCAGGCTACTTTAATCTTTTCTCAATATCTCACATGCCTGCAGTTGAAACTTCAGATGGGTTTCATTCTCATGAGGAGCCTAGACCAGTGAAAATCTAGTCAAATTTTTGAAGATCCTGGAAGAATTCTTATTGTGATAATGAATGAGTTGAATGTTGAATATAGATGATTCTGATTGGATTGTGGTGATTTGGGGGGATTATTATTATTATTATTTACTGTTATTTGCAGTTTGGCAGTGCTAGTGATCACTTTCAAGACTTTGCATACATTAAGCAAGCTTTCTTCTACTGGGCTACATTCTCAGCTCACATCACAGCTTCTTATGGGTTACTGGGTGAAAGCCACTGTCAAATCCTAGCAGTTGTATTCTTCCTGGATGTTTGCACTTCATTGCCATAAGAGTTTCAACAAAATAGCCATTTACTTAAGTCTGTAATGAGAATTTGCAGAAAACCCAAATGACTTTATAAAGTCTAATATATTGATAACATAATCACAGGAACATCACAGTCCCATGACTTTGCAATTGTAATGAGAGAAGAGTTAAAATTCTTGCTGCTATTTGATGAGAGTTGATTATAGAAGTTTGTTATTATCAGGAGAAAAAATGATAACCAATGAGACCTTCGAGATTCTTAGACACATCTTATTTCCAACTAGAGACACCACACTCAACTCAAATACAGAATGGATGTTCAACTTTCAGCTTGCAAAAATTTTTGCCCCTATTTTACGCTAATTTAGCAAAGCATGACTATCAATGAAAGATTTTTATCACATTTCTTGGAAATAAAGACTTATTTGTAGTTTCCATGTACTTTTGGATTATGGAAAATTAATAAAAATAGCAAACCCTTTTCCTAAGACAATATTTGTACTGTTTTCTGTAACACAGTATTATAAGTATCCATGTTACTGATTTTTTCTTGAGAATCTGGTACATAAGTGCAATATTTACACCATTTCTAACCTCCCCTCCCATCTCCACTTCTTTCCATTTGTTCTCCACTCCGTCTCAATTTCATGACATGTTCTTTAATTATTATGGGTTTGTATGTGCCTGTGTTTAGGGCTGAACTCTTGAGATTGGGTAACCTGTCAGGGAGCACATTCTTAGAGAAGACTGTAAGCATCTCTGCAGCTTATTGCTTGCTGGTAGTTTTTCATGTACATGAGGGTGCTGTGAAATTTCCCCATATTGGAATGTCAACTGGTATCATCATCATCATAACCAAATACATAAAAAAATAGAGATTTAAGAAAAAGGTTTATTTAGATCATGGTTTCAAGGGTATCAGTGAACCATAGGGAAGAGGCACACAGCATACCTACCTCATGGCAGTCAGGCATCAGCAGTTAATCATGCCTGAGCACAAGCTGGAGTTTCTTCTTTTTCACATTTTGGTTCATGCATGTCCCCAGCTCACAGGATGTTTTCTCTTACATTCTTTGTGGGGCTTCTGCTTTTCAGTTAATGTTCTCTGGAAATATATTTGAAGATTCACTCACAGATCTGTTATGCTAATCTCCTCATTAATTTTCAATCCAATAAAGATGACAATAATGATTAATCATCACAGATACTGCTATTATTAAAAACAATAATTAAAAATTATTTATTATTTATTTTTATTTTATGTGTACAAGTGTTTTGCCTGCATGTATTATGCAAGTGCATTGAGTGCATGTAATGTTTGTGGAGGCCAGAGGAGAGCATCAGATCTCTTGGAAATCAAGTTATGGATGGTTCTTAGCTGCCATATGGGTTCTAGAAATTGAATTGAGTTCCCTGCAAGAGCAACCAGTGCTCTTAACCACTCAGCCATTTCTCCAACCCATGCTTTAAGCAATCTTAAGAATATCATTTATACTTCTCTGTTAAATGTGGTAAATATATTTTATTAATGTGCCTAAACTTCTACAGTACATTGAGAATTAAAATACAATAGCAATAATATTACATTTTGAGAAATAATAAATATTATGGAGGCATAAACTCCACATGTCTCACATTGTCCATCATATTAGTGTTATATGAGCATTATTCAAGCAAAATAATTTCTTTTCAACTAAAGAAAAAAGATAATCCTGCAACATTCAATGATGAAATCAGTGCTAATGCAGAAAATAAGCTGACTATATTGTTAAAGGTTTGCTAGTGATCAAAGATGATCATTTTTATGTAACACTTCTATCATAATATTTCATTCATTTTTTGCATTAATTATTTATTTAAAAAATCAATCACTTGAATGTTTTTTTTTCTCAATGTATTTTATTTAGGTTTTGTGCATCTCATACAGGTCACCTTAGTCATATTTAGACCCCTCTCCCCACCCATACTCCCATAACCCCCACTGGATTTCATGTGTTCTATCAAATATGATAAGGCCTATCCAGTCAATTTTGTTTACCCAGATGTCTCTTGGTGCAAATTCACCCACTGGAGGCTAATCAGCTTACCTAGAGTGACTGTCTTAAAGAAGATCAGCTCTCATTCACTCATCAATAATCAGCCTTCAACAGTTCTTATGCTAAAGGTTGGGACCTGCCGCCCATATCCCCAGTTTTGCACTGGGTTTTTGTCTGTGAATTTGCATGGGTCTTGTGCATGCTGTCACCATTGCTGTAAGTTCATATGAGCACTTTCCAGTGGCTCTAAAGACTTCATTTCCTTATGATCATGTCTGAAATCTTGATGGAAGAGTAGAAAGTTTTGACTATTCAGATACAATCGTTAAATCACCTAATAATTCATATGTATATACACAGAGACAGAATAAAGGGAAGAATGATTTAGACATCACTTCATTCTGATGTCACTCTCATTAGTGTCCCTTTGGTTGACAAACCTGTCACACCTGGAAACTAAGCTGCTCCAGAGACATTTGCACAGCAGTAAAGCTATCCTCAGGAAAACTGCTTTAAGCATGCTTGTCTTAGGCAATACTATCACTGTATTAGTAGCATATTTGTTTGGCAAATCATTTGGCACAAAGATGTTAGACATCTTTACCACTCCACATTGAATGAGGAACCTGTGCCTTCATCTCTTAATATGGTCATTCTGCTTATCATTTGCCTAGCTTTTATATTACTCTTTTTAAAAGGCTGTTGTGAAAAAAAATTACAAGAATGTAAAAGAAATCAGGATATCCTTAGTTGCTTAACAAATTCAACTTTGTAAAATATATGTAAAACACTAATTTATCTTTTTTAGAGTCATCAACTTTAAGCCCTGAATTTTACTAACAAATTTTTATCCAGAGATATTGATAGTACATATACGACTAACATGAACGTATCTTCTTTTTTCAAGCTGTCCACAGTAGATAAAATTCTCTTCTGAAGAAATAAAATTTAGTTTGAGTTCTGCACATGAAGAGTTTCCTGAATGCATAGATTGCACAAATGTTCTGATGAATAGAAAACCACATGACAAACAACCGTATACAGGCAGTAATAAAATAGGTAAAGGTGAGAAAAATTAATTGAGATGTGGAGCTGGGCTAATTAGTGAAAGGTGGGCCCCTAAAGTTTCAGGCTGAGAAGTAGGGTTCTCATACTTTCTGTGAGGATTTAAGGGTCTGTCTCAAGACAATGGGCAGGTATTGGGTTAAAGGAGGTTGTAAGCAAGATAAAATTACGCAGATAGCTTTATCTACTACTGTGAGTAACAGATATCCTGTTGTAGTGGGATATCTGTTGTAGTGGGTCGTACTAACAGTCAGGAAAAGAGACTATGGAGTTGTGGGAATAAGAATGGGCAACAGAGAAATTGGTCAATGTAATAATATACACGTTAGCTATCAGTTAAAGAGATTCAAACGGCTGAAGATTCTCCAGGCTTCTAGCACATATTTATGTTTCAGTACCTAATTTTTTTTTTTAATGCTCCAAATACGATTGAAAATTTTCCTTAATTTTTGAAAGGTAGAATAATTTTCAAAAGAAGACATGACAACACATAACAACAAATCTCATAGAAGTCTCAAAATTTACAAGACATAATCACAGGTACAGCTGGATATAAGATAAGGATTTTATCATTTATCAGTATTTTCTCATTTCTCCTGTTCCACACATTTTTGCTTTTCTAGAAGCTGATGAGTGTATGTGTTCTTTTGTTGATGAGAAAGAGAGCAGAATTGACTGTCTCAAGCATGGAAGTATACGACGATTTACCATGTGACTTTAGACCAACCAAGCACGTGTCCTTCTCTTTCCTGCCCCATGGCTTTATTTGCTTGTAATGCTCAAGAATGACTGTACAATGTACTAGAGTGCAGCATTCTGAAGACAAATGATATGGCCACAAGAGTCCAGGCACTGTTTTGGGATACTCAGAGGAGAATGTACTTCAGTGCTTTAGACCTGAGATTCTTACACTCTTGTGGTGTGAAACCCAGGCTAGACTGCTTAACAGGGTACCTTAACAATGATACAAGTAGATCACATACAGATAAACTAGGATACTCTCAAGTCCTCTTTAACTTTGGTGGACTGGCTGAAGGCGAATCAGTCTTCTGTTCTTTCTGGCTGTCTCTAAGGAATAACCAGCTGCATGTCTGGAAGCTCTGTCTCAATAGATTCAGAAATGTTTGTAACTATGCATCTAACAGAACTGTACTTCAGAGACAGTTCTGAATCTTCTTGTCCCAAGTTCTAAAAATTACCAAGTTCAATAAAAGCAAACGAAATTATCTTACTTCTACAAAGACCTTCCCATAGGACATTCTGTAAAGTAATACTCTAATTGAATCATAACTCTCTTTGGAAAAAATATCTTAAATATAAGCATTCTATTGGACTGTAATGATTATGAAATAGATTTTTACAAATTATTTCTGCTAGCAGTTGATTTTTGTTGTTATTGCTGCTGTTATTAAAATATTATGCATATTCATATCAGTGAAGAGGTTTTGCATTACAGTTGGATCTAATTCTGAAAAAGGCTCTACCTACAACGTCCAATATCATCTCTATTAAACTTGAACCTACCTTAAAATAAAAATTATAACAAAGGTTATGTGATAATACCACAGTTAAAGTTTCATGATTGAACTACTAATGAATAATGATTATATCTTTCTAATGTTTTATTGTAAATTGTGATTAAATAAAACCTTATACTTTCTCCTTATTGTTATTATCTTACATCATAACAGCTTCTAATATGATTGTCTTGAAAATGGTTATAGCTTCCCCATTGTGCTTTTATTACTCTGTATATATTCAGGCCAATCTCTTTGCTACACTTACATAGTTATGGCTTTGAAATGCCAATCTGATTTTGCATTTTCATGCTTGAACTGTCCATAGCCTCAGGATAAAGTTAAAAATGCTTAGCTTGCCAGAAAATTCTTGGTGTCCTCTAACAAACTTCAGTGGCATTTCTGGTGTGTGTTGTTATTCCTAGGACTATCTTTTAGAGTGAGCGTTTTCTTGATTCCCAATATGGTCCTAGTCCGGGTCTATTTTCAGAACTTCCTTCCTTGATTAGTATGTTACAAATTCGTTATTTCTGTAGCTCATTAACTGATTGATTGGATGTTTGCCTAACAGGCACAGGGGTTCACTACAGCTCCACAAGGGAAGAGGTGTTATTTTTGTATTTATGTAAAACTAACTTGGATAAATATGATAATTATTCATTTGTATTTATGATGCCCTTAGTAACTTTATATATTAATGTGTGAAACACACATTGAGTTAAATCATTATGTAGAAGTTCAGTAGTGTCAACACTTGACTCTTTTCCCAATCCATTCCCATTCCAGAAGCAAAATATCCAGCACTTCCCATTCAAGGTCATTCAAGTCATTCACCTTATTCCAGGGATAATTTTGTATTGTTCTTAATGTGATACTTCAGTTTACTTTGCTATGACCCCTAACAAACCAAATAAGAAGGGATAAACACAAGGCAGCTATGCCAAGGATAGTTGGCAGTGTGGAAAATTGTGTTTTGTGAAAATACAGAAACCTGTAAAACATAGAGAGCTTTTCTTCCTGAAAAAAAATCTACACATTAAATTATATACTACCAATAAAATTGTATTGAGGTAGGTCTTCCTACATGTGGCTGCTAAAGGATGAGCCCAGAAGCTCAGGAGAGGGACTAATGTCCTCATAGCAGAGGACTCAGCTTACTTCCTTACCACATATACCATGCAAGATGTAGTGAGAAGTTGACTAATTGTGTCCATTTGGGCTGGCTGGCTTTTCCAGATGCTCAATATATCAGAGGCTTGATAATGTATTTACACAGCTCTGAAATATTGAGAACTAAATGTGTGTTGGTTCTAATCCACCCAGTTTACTGTGTTTTGTTTTAGCATTCTAAAATGACTGAGACCAAGTGTATTCAAGAACATAAGGAATAAAAGAAGTTACACCAGGGCATGGACAATACTTTGAGACAGATTGAATACGGATGCCAGATATAGAGCACAGCAAAATTAGAGATCAAACTACATGAGACAGGTCATAGCAATATGAACTTTTAAAAGAAAATTCATGCATAATTCTGTGAGTAAGGTGGGATCCATGGGCTCATTATGGTAAATTGATATGTAAATGAAATATGCTCAACTTTTATTTGTCTACTTTCTGATGTTAAGAAGAAAAAAACATCTACTATATTCACTAGACTAAAATAAAAGAGGGGATCATTCGACTCTGCATGGTGTTGCACACTTAGTCCCACCACTAGGGAGGCAGAGGTAAGCAAATCTCTGTGAGACTGAGGCTGGGCTGGAATACATAGAGAACTCAAGAACAAGAGGAAAGCTGGGGCTGCGTGAAGACCTTGTCTCAAACAAAAGACAAATAAACAAAAAAAAAAATAAGAGATCATATCTTTTGTTTTAAATTGATTTTATGTTGTTTTCCCCTATTTATCAATTCAGAGGTAAACCAAATTATGACAGTTGAGTGGTACAATTTCAGAGGTCATTAAGATATCCTCACTTCTTATTTCTAGTGGTTATCCATATGGTTGTCATTTGATTCACTCTGTAGAATAAATGGTTTACGTCTTAACACCATGATCTACAAGGTATAATCACTTTTGATTAAATGTATATAAAAGTTTACTCACATATTCCCAAAGAAAGAAAAATATGCAAATCACTGTGATTTGCTTGTGTACTACAAAACCTTTACAGAAGTTGAGAGATTTTTACTGAAAAAAAAAAAATGAATGAGACTAGACATTGGAAGGAATTTAATTTTTGCAAGGTATTAACAGATATGGAAATTCATGCTTTATTAACAGAAAGAATATACTCCAATATACTTATAACCTTCTGTAAATATTTTTTAAAATATTAAAAAATCCACCTGTCATTGTGAGTGAATTAAATGTTGGTTGATTCTTATCTCTTGCTAATTCTTTTACAAATTGTAACATTATTATATTTGCACTGGGATTACATTCATTCTCTAATGCCCTCTCTTACTCTGTTCTTATTCCCAACAACCCCTTCTTCTCAACTAGTCCTCTAGACTAGACTAATGTCCTTCTTTCCCCCTTTTCCTCCTTCCCTCCGTCCCTCCCTTCCTCTCTCGCTCCCTCCCTCCCTTCTTTTTTCTCCCTTTTTCCTCTCTCTCACTCTGCCTTTCTTCCTTTTCTTCTTTCTTTTCTTTCTTCTTTTACATGCCCATGCAGACAGTCATAATTGCTCTGTGGTCATGATTTCAAAGGCCACATTGTATCCAAAACACAGTGTAACACCATGGGCCTCCCCATCTTTCAACCCTCACGATCCTTTTATCAACTCTTCTGCAAAGTTCCCTGGGCCTCAGAAGAGGTAATAGTTTGGGGTCAAATACTCCTCACTCACTTACTCTCATTACTTCAGCCAGTTATGGAAGCCTGCCTTTACTATCAACCGTGGTAGAAAGAGGCTTCTCTGGTCAGGAAGCTGAGAACTGCACTTGCTTCATTTCTCTGTGTCTCATATGCAGAATATGGATAACAGAGAAAGAAATCATTTTTCATCAATAGTGTCTTACTGTCTAGTTTTGCTGCACATTCAAAAGCAATAGCAATACCCTATATTATTTTGAAAACTACTGAGGGCTGCTTGGCCCGTACTTGGTGGGGCCATATTCCTCATTTGGCACTGGGATTTTGGTTTAAAAACCCATAATTTCTGAAAGTATGTAGAGTACTTCTCCTTAAGCTCAGTTTTTAACAAGCATATAATTTTAGTTAGATTTTGAAGCAATAGATGTTTTTATCCATCATTACACTTTTTGCCCCTGCCCTACCACTCCAACCACACAAAGCTCCTTTCTTGGTACTTAGCCTCAATTATTGACAATATAGTAAATACAGGTTCTTATCTCTTGAGTTTTTTAATAAAAATTATTCCAATGTACAACATACAATGTTATTGCTTTTCTATAAATATATGTCTACATCATAGACAATATATAACATAAAATGTAATGTGAAATTTACATTTTCTTGATGGGAAAAATGATTAGTTTTGACATTTTTATTGGAATTAAAAAATAACAGGTATAGTCATGCATCACATATGCATTTTAAAAGGTGACTTTGAAAACAAAGAATAATGTATACTTTATTTCAACATCCTTGTATTTATAGTGAAGATCATAATTACAATAACTAAAACATAGGACAAATATTTCATCAAATACATACTATTATATATTCATTTTATATATAACATATTTATGTTTTATTCATCCATATTAAAATTTAAAATTCCAGAGAGTTCTACTTAAACATAATGGCCTTGCCAGCCTGCATGATTTCATGGATTGTTTACATGTTCCATTATTCCTATATATAAGTACAGAGTAAGAAAAGAGTGATCATATTATATTAATATTTGTGACATCACAATTTAATTGGGAAGAAAAGTCTACTACATACGGGATATTACTTTGCTCATGTATTGAATTAAATAACTCCCCAAATAACTCATATGTTGAAGTCATAACCTTCTCCAGTTTTGAATATTATTACATTTAGAGAGAAGAAGTTTATAGGTACAATCAAGTTAAAATAAGTGCAAATGTGGCACAGGACCAATATTATTGTGTCCTTATAAAAGAGATTAGAAGGTACACAGAGATGGCAGGTTTAGAGTCATCAAGCAAGCAACCATACAAAAGACAAAGAGGAATATGAGGAGATTTCTCTCTCTCTCTCTCTTTCTGTCTCTCTCTCTCTCTCTCTCTCTCACACACACACACACACACGCACACCATCACACACACAGTCATGAGGTAGGCACTGTGTACTGTTTGATCTTATAAGTCAAGGACAGTAAAGGTCATGAGATATTAAAGTCAAATGGCCAGGGCACAATAGGAGCACAAGGCTCAGTGACCTTGTCTACAGCATAAACAGCTAAAGTAAGATTTAACTTTTGGTTGCAGGGTTGGGCAAAATCATTTCCCAGTGCATGCCCATACTGTGCAAGTTATAACCACTGTCTGCTGTTGGGTATTCCAGGGTTGCTGGACCAGCAGCTTCCATGGATGTTTCTGTCTCTGTCTCTCATCTCATCAAAAAACTTCTGACATTACAGTCTACCCTACCCTAGCATGTCCAGTTTCACATGGATTCTGATATTCTAAACTCCGGTCTCCAAGCTTGAGTGGCAGGTCTTTTACTCACTGACTAATTAATCATCCCAGTCCCTAAATCTAGATTTTTATCAGTCTTCAAAATGCTTCATCTTTTGCTCCCAGCCGGATACTCCAAATACTACAAACTGTCAGTCAGAGTCTAACTACAGTGGTAGCACAAATAAGAGTTGGGGATATTAATATACCTATTGAAAACAATCAGCTGTTTTCTGTGCAAGCCAAACAAGCAACTTCATGGAGGTGTTGAAGCCTAACACCCAGGAATCTTCAACTTCATGGTGGTACTGGGCATTTCTACCATATCTTATGAATTTGATGTGCTTCTGCTCTGCTGTAGTGCTAGAAACTGTGGTGGTGCTTTTCAGCTCACCTTTGCCTCCACAATAGTCCTGATTTGACAGGTTAGGGTTCTGCCAGTCATTGTGTGCATTTAATCCAATTACATATTCTAAAGCCGACAAGTCACTCAAGCATAGGCTTGGAGACATCCTGTATCCACATGCACATATGTGATCAAAAATTCCATTGGATGTTGCTTCCATGATGTCCTTCTCTAATTCATAGGACAAAGTGACCTTTAAGAGATCCTGAAATTAGCTCAATGTCAAGGTCAGCATTCAGGAAGTTTTTAAAACTCTGATTACTTCTTTTTTCTTAGTACAAAGTCAGCTTGGCAAATTATCTTTTAAATCTCTTTAGAATGTTAACAGATATAGTAACAGCACAGAAAATTTTTAGTGCTGATTTCCTATCAATACACACCTCATCCTCAATTTGTCACAGCACTCTTGGTTTGCAAAATGACTCAGGCAGAAGAGCTGATTGAAAGTCTCTGCTTATGCTTTTTTAAAAAAATATTTAATTTAGCATTTTACTGTCTCTATAAACGAGTGTATTGTCTGCATTTGTGTGCACCCATGTCGTGCAGTTCCTGCAGAGATCAGAAGAAGGCACTAGATTCCCCTGAAACTGGAACAGATGATTGCTAGCCACCATGTGGATGTTAGGAATGGAATCCAGGTCTGCCACAAGAGCAGCCAGTGCTCTTAACTATTGAGCATATCTCCAGCCCCACCTCTGCTTTCATGAGGCAAGTTTTATTTCTGCTCACTCAAATTTGAAATAATCTCATAGAAATCAAAGTTAATAGATGGTCATTTGTTTTCTATAGACTCTATGATCACAGATTTAAATGTGTCATGCCCTTATTGACATACCCAAAACTTAAATAAATGAATGGTTTTCTGTCCCTTCTCTCTGACTCTAACTCTCTCTCTCTCTCTCTCTCTCTCTCTCTCTCTCTCTCTCTACTCTGTCTCTGTGTGTGTTATATGTGTATACATGTGTTATGTGTGTATGCATCTTTTCATGTTTTATGGTACGTTGCTTTGTATAAAAGAGCCTTGACCCATGGCCAGTAGTTAAGTAGTTTAAATGAAGATTTCAGCTTTTTTTCAAATCATATACCTGGTCTCTACAAATAAACAGTTTGATTTTCCAGGTACAATAGAAAATCTTGAACTCAGTGAGTTAGGACTTCATTTTGTACTGATGTTCCATATTTCTTTGATTAAAGCAAATTTATACAGAATCTGTTTATTGTATGCAGCTAGTAATCGGACTTTTGTTCCCTCTATAGCTGCTAGTAAAATTAATAAGGACCAATCTTTAGAGATGCCAGAATAGCAATACACCATCCATCTCCTCAAGAACTATTTGAATTTGAGCCCTGACATAATTTAGCACACAGGAAACCTGAACATTTTTGTCTCCATATGCTAGCAGTGTAACCAAAGATACAAATTAAATTGAATTAAAATTCAGAGACTTTCCATCTCATTGAGAACTCTAGGAGGTCTAGTAAGACCTAGCCAGGTTTCTCTTTGGGGATAAAGGATAAGCTATTGTATTAGAGCTCTCCTGAAATCTAAATGGAGATGTACTGAACAATAGGTACCCTGGGATCCTAGACACCGCCAAGGCGTCATTGTTTATGGCTACACTGACCACTTATGTTGTGCCCTGAAGAACTGATCTTTTTCAAGGTCTCTGCTGTTTCATATTACCTTGTACATTACTCTTCCTCTATCACATCTGATTCTGGATCAAGTATAGCTGACACTGAGGTGCTCCTTGTGAACTTCACAGCCTTTCTGGGGTGCTTATCAGGAGTTTGAAACACATTTGTTCCTACTCACAGATAATATCATCATACTGGGGAACGGATTGAAGTTTGCTGTGCCTTAGGGAGGACTAAATGCTTAATTTGCCCTATATCCTGAGTTGTTCACTTGGTAGAGACATGTCCATCCTCACAGTTTATTTAATGCAAATGAATGATGTCTACCAAGCTCATAAGAACAGGACAGGAAGAGCTAATAATAATATTTGCAGGATGTGGTGGCACAGTGCTCTTATCTGAGCACTCTTGGGCAAAGTCAGGTGGGTCTCTGTGAGATCGAGGCTACCCTGCTCTCCATAGCTAGTTCCATGGCAGCTGGGCTACAGGGAGAACAAGTCAAAAATAAATATCATAATATTTCAGTGAATTATTTAAGATAAATGTAAGCTACAATTAGTAGTTTAATAATTCCTACATTATTTCCACTTTTATATTTTGTTGATTCACATTTAATACTTCAATCAACAACCTGCCTTATGGAAATTGTCATAATAGAATGCTAGGCACTTTAACTGGGCTTCCAAGTCCCTTACTGAGTTAGAAGATGGTTTAGTAGATTAATTGTATCATCTTGTTTTCTGTTTGAGGCGCTCTAGGACAGAAGCTATGCTTAGGTCATTTTCTCGTCTGCTTCAAAATCATTACATCAGTTTACACCTCCGAAGCCATTAAAGACAAATAGAATCATTTTGTTTGCATTTGGGAGTAGAAGTTATTTCCAAATACAAATCAAACAATCAGATAATTACTGAACACATTTTTCAGTTCTTTAATTGAATGAATAATTGTACTATAAATGAAAAGGTATTGCTAAGCACTTTATCTCAGGTATAGATTTGGCATCACCTTTAATGAAAAGTTTATGCAAGAATTATGCAATAAATTAACTTCTGCTAAATATTTTGTGCCCCTAAAGCAAATAAAACAGTTTAAAACCTTTGTAAAACCATATAATACAGTGATTAACAGTTACTAATGTGAAATTCATGGTGAGTTTAATGGCTAAAATATTTATCCTAGAGTACAGTAAACTTTGGTGGTTTTGTTTTTGCTTTAAATTGCGTATTGACTCACTTACGGTACATAAAATATTTCTGTAATCAGAGGTTATTGGATTTTTCACTGCTTTATTACCAAAGTTTATTGTTCAATCAAAAAAACATATATTTTAGTGCCCATGTTGACAGGAAGTAATTCCGAATCCTTCATGCTGAAATTCCTCTTCATATTTTCTCGTGCTGCCTTTAGTGAAAGAGAGTGAACCAGTCAGCAGTTTCTATGTTTTCTCAATTCATTTTCACTTATAAGTTTATATAATATGGGTCAGTATTAAACACTTGCACAAAATTTGACTATTCTAGCCATAATGTGAGAATCAATAGAAAATATTGATACTTCAGCAAGATGTATCGTTTGAAATCTACTGATTTTTGTTTGGTAATTGGAAGTAAAAAAAAATAATCTAGGCAAAAGTAAAATAAACATGTTAATTCTTTGTACTACTTAGTTATCTTTTTAAAAAATGTAAAACTGAAATATGCTTTTCAACCTTGCAATATATCGGTGAAGGAAGATTAAAGTTTTAAAATTTGAAATTGTTTGAATGTTTAAAAGATATGTTATATTCTCTTTGTCAAGTACACTGCAATATATAGCATAGTTATGTGAGAAGATATTTGTGTGTGTGTGTGTGTGTGGTATATATGTCTGCACAATATGTGTGTGTATGCACGTGTCTGTGAGCATGAATGCAGATGCTAGAGACGAATATTAGTCACCATGGTGTCTCCACTTCATTCCTTAGACACAGTGTCTGTCAGTGAGTCTTGAATTAGCTGATGATCAGCAGTTCTCTTGTCTTAGCCTACCCTGCGCCATTCGTGTAGGTATTGGGATCTAAACTCAGGTCCTCGTGCATGTGCTGCAAGCTGCCTCACTCACAGAGCCAGTTCCCTAACCCCAAGAGAAGGTGTCTTTAAATGAGAACGTAACTTATTCTGCAGGACATATAATGATTATTTTCCATTTTATCATTATATGTACTAAGATTTCTAAGAGATTACCAGATTATGTTAAATTTTATGTCTTATTCTTCAGTATGTCATTGAGCTTTGGAAAAGAAGGTGTATAATTCATCTATGACAATCATAACTGAAAAAAATGGTGGCATGCATTGCTTTACTGTAATAATTCAATGTAGATAAGTAAGATACTTTATTTCTTTTCTGAAGAATTTCATACATTATCTGTCTTTGCACTGTTTCCATCCCTCTCAGTCCTCCACCAACTCCTCCCATGTTCTCTCTCATTCTGTCTCTATGTCTTGTCCTCTCTTTGATTATTATTGCCTCATATGCATACATAAATGTAGGTAAATAATGTAGGGTCCATTTAGTGCTGTTCATGTGCACCTGTGTTGAGAACTGACTACCAGGTATCTAGTACCTGGAATAACTGATTCTCCCTCCCTCAGTCAGTATCCATTGGATTACCTGTAGTACATCATCTCGAGATGAGACCGCAAGAAATTTCCCCCCAGAGTGACTTCATTTCATGGACACAGTCATTCAGTGACTCAAAATCTTGTTTTCATCTTCAATGTTGTTTTGTCCTCAGCCTGTCTAGGAGGCTGAGTGAAGCCAGAGACTGTGAAAGATGTACTACATTTGATTGTCGGGTGAGACTGTCAGTGGTTTGGTCACAAGTTCTTCCCACCTAACAGCATCCATTCTCATGTGCAACAGAGGCAAAGAAATATTCTGAAAATCACATTAAACTTTTCACAAGAAAAGGCAAACTCAGCTAATTATAATTACATAAATAATTGCAAGAGAATTATCTTTTAAAAGTTAATCTAAAATTCATATAATAGAAAGCAGGAAATGACCCTAAAATAGAATTATATTAATGACTTTATTCTGGATAACCCTTAACACACTGTAATTTCAAGAGTCAGCAGTTATTGGCTGAATTGTTAAATTAAATAAAACTGATAAAAACTTTGCATGCTTCTTAAAATGTTCTGTTATTCTGAAACATTATAAGAATATGCACAAATTTTAAACAGGAACCATAAAATTGTTTACTGATAATTTTAATCCTATTTCCTGAGAAAGGAGGCATTTTATATAACACTAGAATTATTGAACACTATTGATACATAATTAATAAACTCATGAATTTTAAAATTTTATATTCTTTTATATTCATGTGTCCCTTTTTCTCAATTTTTATTGAGCTTTTGTACATTTGTACAACAGTTCTTAATCAAATTAGGCTCCTCCCCCACCCATACCCACCCCCCCGAGACCTCATGCACTCTGACATACATGTTAAGTTCTATCCAGTCAAGCATTTGTACCCAGACGTCCTTTAGTGAAAATTCATTCACTGATGTATGGTCAGTCTATCTAGAAATCATAAGTAAGGTCTACTCTCCCTCACCCAACAGTAACTAGGCTCCAACAGTTCTCATGCTGGGGCCAGTCAGTTGCTCACTACCTCACTCCACTCTGGACAATTGAGTGGCATGGGTCTCATGCTCAACACCACTATTGTCACAAGTTCATATGTAGAAATGTGCAAGCTTCCAGTGGCCTGAAACCTGTTTCCCTGTGTTCATGGATCAATGCTGAGTTTACAATCTTTCTGCCCCCTCTTCTGAAATGGTCCATGGTGCATGGGTTGTTGAGTTTTAATATGAGTCCTATATGAGGATACACACTCTACAGTCATTTACTCTCTAAAACTTGGACAGTTGTGGCCTTCTGTGTGCTTTGCACTCTGCTGTATAAGAAAGTTTCACTGCTGAGAGTTGAAGATGCACTAGTATTCTTCTACTCCTTGTTTCTTCGTGTTCCGTGGCCTTAGGTTTAGAGGTTCCACTGTAGATGAGACACCTAGAACTGGGCATCTCTCATATGTATATTCTCTGTGTGTGACCAGTTTTGGACATTTTTGAGAGGAGTAATAATACAATAAAAAATGTCTTTTGAATTCCTTACCAGGTTTATAGGCTTTCAACACAGAATCACTTATATTAAACTATTATTTATTTTGTTTATATGATTGAGAGATTTGGTGTCTTCCTTTAAACAATGGGAAATTCAGGATATTATCATTTCTTTTCTTATTATATATATTCCCTTTTATGGATGTAATGAAGAAAGGGGTATAATATGAGCAAGATAGTTTATGATCATCTGATAACCAAGGCCACCAACAACAACAAGCAGAGAAATGTTGTAAGACATAGAATTTCCATTGTTTTAAAATTATAAGAGACATGGGTCTCTTAAGATACTTAATAACTTAAAGTTCAAATCAAGTTTCAACTCTTTAAGGAAGCTGCTATACAAAAGCATAGAAATGTTTTCAGTTCATAAAATTAATGACTTTAAGTACTAGTCCTAGAAGTTATAACTTATTTGCTTTCTGTTTTTAAATTGGATTTCCTAAAATAGTCTGAAAAATAGAAGAGGACTTGGTGAGAGAATTATATTTTTTCTCTGGCTTTGTCATTCATCAGTAGTTAGAACTATGCACATTGCAGAT
This sequence comes from Eospalax fontanierii, assembly GCA_035773235.1. NCBI lineage: Eukaryota > Metazoa > Chordata > Mammalia > Rodentia > Spalacidae > Eospalax > Eospalax fontanierii. Next base: position 96,902,656 of record CM069527.1, on the reverse strand, counting down.
CATCTTTAAATTTATATCTTAGGAGTCATTGAAATCAATTTTTTAGAAAGTAATTTGGTGTAAAGAGCTTGGTAAATTGTCAGACTTCTTTCCATTTGCTACTGTTCTTAATATATTTTGTAAGTTATTGAGGGAGATTTTAATTATTAGTAAGATTGAATTTTGGAAATATTTTTGAACTTTTAAGATTAACCTTTTTTGTTTGATGTTCAGATTTTGAAGACATTCTCTGTAGGACCAATGAAACATTGAAAGTTAAGTAATAATAACATTAAATATTTGATGTATTAAATTTGACCAATTTACCCCACTGTGTAAACTGTGAACTCACTTATGGCTGCAATGGTTACTATCTGATTCTGAAAGAAACATAATGAATTTAATTTGAGGCATGTCCAGTTTTATGGTATGAGAGATAGGGTTTATTATGTGTTACCTGTTGAGCTGGAGGAATGTAATCTACAGATCAGAGGAGGACTGGAGGATGGAAGACTCTATTAGAGAATTGTGAGCCTATAGACTACTAAATTTTAGTTTGGTGTGAAGATCATCCAGCAAGAGACTTGGGAATTGGCATAGGATTGAGTTTTGGGCATCGCCAATACCCATTGAGTAAGATGTGCAGAAGAGATCTTAAAAGGGATAGAAAGTAATGCAGAAGGAAATGTGAAATTGTTTCAGCAAAGACCATGGAAAAGCAGGTAATTGTAAAACAAGGAGTCTGGCCTTTCCCCAACACTTGTACTTTCCTACTTGCATAAACTCATTTTCTGAGCAGAGTTCATTACCTTGTTTTTTTTTTTCAATGCATCTTCCATTAGATATTCAACTACTATATTAAGTAAATTACTTACTTACTAAATTAAGTAAATCTTGGTTATGCATTTCTGAGTGTTAACATTTTTTGCTTCCTTTCTTTTTCTTCCATTTCTTTTTATTTAATTCAGGGATTCACTATGTAGCCCTGAGTAGCTGGAATTTGATTTTAGACGAAACTTATCTCAGTACTCACAAATACTGTTATTAACGACATGGCTTTCCACAACACTGCAGATTTCATTTTTTTTTTTTTGATAAAAAAAGAAGGAAAAAAAAAGAGCCTCAAGTACTCAAGAAGCTAAATGAGTGGCTTCTGATAGTGCTTAGCAATACCTAATAATTCAATCATCAATTTGATCTAAAGTACAGACAGAGGATAGCTTTCCTCTGACCTATACAGGACCCTTATTTAACAGGAGTTATGCTAACACTTCTCACTTACTAGAAATGTGTTCTAATGAGTTTTTGAGAGGGACCATTGGTTGTGTAGGACAACCATCATCTGTGATTGAGACTTTTTCTTTTCTCAACTACAATATTTTTAATTAATTTTTGCAAATTTCATTCAGTATATTTTTGTTTGTTTTTGTTTATTTTTATTGCATTTTATACAACAGTTCTTAATTAATCAAATTTAGACAACTCCCCGTCTATCCCTAACAAGCCCCACAGAACTTCATATGTTCTGGCATACATGTTAAGTCCTATACAGTCAAGCATCAGTGCTCAGATGTCAGTTAGCACAAATTTGTTCACTGGAGTCTGGTCAGGCTCTCTGGAGATTGTAAGGCATGCTACCCCTCTACTAGTACTAATCAGTCTCCAATATTTCTCAGTCTAGGTCTGGTCTGCCACAAATTTCTATCACTCCACTCTGGCCCCTTGTCTAATTTGAGTTGGTGTTGGTTCTGTGCACAGTGCCATCATAGCCACAATTCACATATGCAAGCTTCCGGTAGCTTGAAACATTCTGCTTCTCAAGTTCATGAAGCAATCCTGTCTCTTTCAAGCTTTCCGCCAAATGTTCCTCAGTGATCTGTGAGCCATTGGTGGATGAGATTCAGCTTAGGAGAGTTACCCAGGGATACACACTCTGCAGTCTCTTATTCTATAAATGTTGACCAGTTGTGGCCTTCTGTGTGCATAGCGCTATGTTGTTTGCGGAAATTTCACTTGTGATAGATGAGGAATGCTTTAGTTTTCTCTCTTGTTCTACTGTGTTCCCTGAGCCTTAGGTATAGAAGTTCCATTGTAGATGTGTCACCTAGGACTTGGCATGTCTCACTCATATATTCTCTGTGTCTGACCAGTTTTGGAGTTCTGCATTGCCTCCATCTGTTACAAACAGAAGCTTCTTTGATAAATGGTGTCCGGTATGTTTGTAAATAGAAGGATCCACATTTAGCATACAGGAAGAAAGTTCATTTCCCTAGGACTATGATAGAGATAGAGTTCTCACTGGGATCTAACCCCTCTAATCCCGTGTAATGGACTGACTTTACAGTGTTATCCATGAGTTTCCTCCCACTGAGTGACTTTAATTCCAACTGGACAGCTGTTGTTTACACACTAGATGAGAGTGCTACTACTGCACAAAGGGAGTGTGTTGTACCAGTTGTTATAGTTATTAGCATTTGATTGATTTTCTCCCCTTAGCATTTTGCATTTATCTTCCAACATTATGGGTGCTAAACTTCAGGTAGAAGGCTTCCTGGTCAGTTCCTGCTCAATTGCTCCGAGTCCTGTATCCCACAAGTATGTCCTGTCTTCAGCAGTAGGATATATCATCTAGTTATGGGCACAACCAAGTACATTGGCAATAGCCTGTATTACTTTGAGAGTCTCTTGGATTACTCTCACCAGCCACACAAAGGGAGGTCTCTTCTCTCTGACACCATGTTCCTTGCCAAGTATATCCTGAATATACAAATGTATGAATGTTTACTCACTGCTTGTGCATGTCTCAGGGGCTTCAATGGCTTCACATGTCCCTCTCGGTTCCCTAGCTGTCCAGAATTCATTCATCCCTTTGACCTCCCTCTTCCTTTCCCAGCCCCAGCATCAGCATTATCGCAACACCTCCATTCATTCACGTCCATCTCCCTCCATCCCTCTCTTGACTTCCTGTGATCCCCACACCTTGACCCCTTGCTTGTCCCTCCCTCCTCTCCTCCCTGCTGAACTCCTCCGCCTTTGCCACCTCCCCATGACAACATCTGTTCCCTGCTATCCCCCTTTTTACAGCAATTATTTTTATTCAAATGTTATTAATGAATCTTACACCTCCTACCATTTAAATTACTGTTCTTTTCCTTAATTTTCTTTTATTGAATTATTGTGTATTTCACACAGGATATCTCAGTCAATCTTAACCATCTTTACACTCCCTTCTCCACCAGTAGCCTTCATAGCCCTCCAAAGGGAATCACACATTCTCTCATCCTAATGTCCCCCTTTTTTTGGTTCTTTCTTTTGTTTTAGCCTTGTGCAGCCTTTCTCTTTAGAGCTTGGCCAATATCACAGAACAGAAAAGTCAAACAAGTTCATCTCAGCATATTGGGCAAAAGAAACCTGGGCTCATTTTGCCATCCAGTCTAAGGACAGACAAAAACAAAACAGTATACATCACAAAAGTATACACATAAGTCGATTTTCCATTTTCTTACTTATCATTAGCTTTTCTCCCTTTCTGCCAATTCCTTGTGTCCATTTAATATTTGTCTTTGTTTTGAAGGCCTACCAAATATAATTTATATTTTACAAATACTGTAGGATATGAGTTTATCCCTTGGAGTCTGGTCAACCTACCTTTCCATCTTTAAGGAAAACCAATTCCCATTTCCCAACGTCCATTAAATACCTATAGGTCCTCATATCAGGCTGGAACTTACTGCCCATCTCTCCCATCCATGCTGGACCCCTGTCTGGCTTGTGTTTTCACATGCTTTTTGCATGATGTTATAAGCTCTGTGATTCATATGTGCAACTAACTGTGTGACAACACAGTTTCCTTCTATTCATTTTCCCCTCTGGCTCTTATAATCTTATATTCTCTCTATCTCCTCTCCTGCAATGATCCAAGACATGGGTTGAAAGATGAAAGAATAGATTTTCCTGTCTTGCTTTCTATGTAAACAAGCTCACTGAGCTATGCATTTCTCTTGTGACCTGGGCATATGACCTCAATCAGGATTCTTCATAGAATTCCACCCAAGACAAGGAATGAATGTGTGTATGCATATTTTGCATATAAAAGCATTGCAGACAGTGCTTTTCTCATTGTCAATAATAAGGGAAATTGGGAATCATCTGTAATTATGGTAGTAGTCTAGGTCTAGGGATCAAATGGAAAAGTTCCTCTCTCATAAGATACTTTCTTATTTCATACTAGAGATGCTGTTTCAATAAAGAATGAATGAACCGCTTGCTAAGGAGCACAGTTCTGAGAGAAATGTGAGGGAACAGCTTCTTTGCAGTTTAGCATAATTGGATGCTAAGAGTTAGGCTGTTGCTTTTGAAGGCATAACCACATTGTTATTTGGAAAAGTGGCAGAAAGTGTGTGATATAGGTGTCCCATTTATGAGTGAACATTTCATGGTGGCCATCTAGCATCGTTTGTGCTTGTACATGAATTTTAAGACTTTTCTTGGATTTTTTGTGAAGAATGACATTAGAAAGATGATAAAGTTGCATTGAGTCTGCAGGTAGCTTTTGGCAAGATTCCTATTTGCACAATATTACTTCTAATAACCCATGAAAGTTGAAGATCTCTCCATATTCTATTGTGTCCTTCACATCCTTCAAAGATTTATGTTTTTATTGTAAAGGGCTCTACTTCTGATGTGTGAGGAGAATTGAATAAGCAGCTATTCAACCTAGATAGGGTACCAACACATATCCCCCCCAATCGGTTAAATCCATTCTAACTTAGTGGGCTAGTGAGTTTATAGGTATAGGTGTTCACTTACAGTACAGGTGGGATATTTCAAGAGAGTATGTGACACAAAGTCAGCTACATCACCAAAAAGTCCACTCCAGAGTGTGTGATGAGTAGAGAATGCTGCATCCTGCAACGTCCTGTGTAATTTACATCTTGGGTGGTCAAGGATTCTTCTCCAGAAATTCCTACAAGCATGCCCAGAAGCCTGTCTCCTAGATGACTCCAGATGTCATCAAGTTGACAACTGAGACTCATCACACTTCCTGAACCTTAATAAGACTCTTTCCTACCTCCATAAAAGAATGTTTCAATTTACATGTAATAGATATTCCAAAACTTAACATTTATCATACTGATGATTAGAAATACTTATTCTAATGTAAGGGGAAAGTAAAGTAACACAAACAAAATAGAAAAATCTAAAGTATAATAGATTAAATAATGTTGCAACATCACTATTTCTTCCTTCCTTTAAATTCCTCTCGTCCCTGTGATATTTTCATGTAGCAAACTTCACTCATGGTGGACGTGCACTTGCAATTCCAGTTCAAATTTATTAGCCAAATTATATACATGTAATATTTGAGTGGCATTTAAGAAAATTAGCTTTGGATTGAGTTTCTGGCTCAACTATGTGGAGTTGAGTAGAGGCCATTATGGTCTGAATATGCACCAAGTGTTCCCAGGTTCTTGACCTCATTTTCAAGGAATTGAATTAAATGCAAACAGATTTGTAAAGTAGCCATGTAATTTTATTAAAAGCTACTCAGTAGTATATACCGGATATGCTTTCAAGAAAAACAGGTCACATGAATGAAGATCTTCAAAGTCATCCATTGTTGTTTGGTATTTCCTTTCATAGGGTTCAGGAGGACGAGGAGATTGGTTACTAAGGAGTCTACCGTGAGTGGTTGTCTGTTTTGTCAGTGCTTAGCTTAAATAGCCTTATCTTTCTACTGCATAATTCCCTCCCCCTAATACAACTATTGTTAATTATACACATGTTAAATTCTGAGCAGGCATAAGAAAATTAATAGGAGATTTTTTTTCTGAATGTTTGCTTTGAGTACAGTTCATCTTGATGTGCATGTATTCTAAATCAGTTCAAACAGATTGAAAAACCACACATATATACTTGGACCTAACTGGAGTACAACTGAACAGAATCTGCCTAAGGTTAATGGTTTGTAAATGGAAGAGAAGCTTACAGCATTGTTCTGAATAGAGTATGCATAGAACTATTAACTTAGGTGGGTCCTAGGTTAATAATAGGTTGCTAAATGCATTGTTCATAGAGGCTGCATATGTACAGCATAGGCAGTCAAGGATCTTAGGCTTCTAAGTACATATCCCAAACCAAGTATAGTCCTGTGTTGCTAAACTATTCCCTATGTTTTTCTTCCTCAGTTGAACAAGTCTCATTTTCTATAAGACCCTCCAGGATGTCGTAGAAGTCACACACCTCAGCTTTCAAGTCCACATCCTCTACTTACCTCTGCTCGTAGCACAGTGACTCACCAAGTGTGTCTGTGTAACTCTTCTCTCTTTGGCTATGTAGCGTTATTGTGTGAGAATCAGGAACACATGGGTCCTTGCTGGAACTCAACAGTGAGTACACACCAACTTCAGCAGTAGCTGCGTAAGGATGCTTTCTGCCTTAACCTTATAGTATCACATATCTCTTCTGGGGTTAACAGCCTGCACTGACCTCCAACTTCACTGCTCATAGATTATTCCTGCTTTGTTCCTGCCTTGAAAGCTCTTCTCTCTTCTATTCAAGTCACTCTGGTTTGTAGAAAAGGGAGTGTGGACATCACGTCTGTCAGTTCCCAGTGTCCTCAGTTGTAGCCTCACAATCTGGGGCTTAATTTGTTTGAGACTTTTCAGCCCTGGAGTGCATAGTCTACACTGTTGCTAGTTTCACTACCAGCTGCTGTATCCAGCTTTTGGGTTGAACACAAAAAATATCACGTTGTGGAGGAAGGGACACAATTCTCCAGAGATACGCATGGACCTTGGCCCTTCGCTCCACCTGTGCTCTATCCCTTTTCCTTTGAGCCTTACCCACCATGGCCTCTTCCTTTCCTGACCTCCCTGAGCACTCTAACTTAAACAAAGGTAAAAATTCAAAGCTAGCACTCACATATGAGAGATAACATGCGTTATTTGTCTTTCTGCATCTGGATTACTTCACCTAGAATGATTACTTCCAGCTCCATTAATTTTCCTGCAAATTTAATAATTTCACTTCTCCTTTCATTTTATTTATTGTTTTTTATTTTATGTGTATGCAGGTAGGTACACCCATATCATATAATGAGGTCAAAGGAGGTAATCAGATACCAGATATACTGGAACTGGAATTACAGACAGCTGTTAGCTACCATGTGGCACTGGGAATTGAACCCTTGTCCTCAACAAGAGCAGTCCGTCCTCTTAACCACTGAATCATCTCTCCAGCTCCCAATTTTGTTTCTTTTTGCAGCTGAATAACATTTCATTGTAGATATGCATATCTACATTTACACATATATATACATTTTCATTATCCATAGCCTAGATGGTAAACATCTAGGCTATTCCCATCTTCTGGCTATGGTGACTAGAGTAACACTGAAGTAGATGAACAAGTATCTATTCAGTAGGATACACTGTCCTTCGAGAATATGCCCAGAAGGTATATAGCTGGATCTATTTCTAGCTTTCTGAGGAATTTCCACAATAACTTCCATAGTGGTTGCACTAGTTTGCATTCCCCAACAGTGAATAAAATCGTTCTTAGATCCATATGTACAATAGAATTGCTATCTTTTTTTTTTCTTTTTTGTTCTTTTTGTTTATGCAATTATTGTTTTATTTTCTGTCTGTCCATTTCTCTGCAGAGTACCAGGATTAAAGACATATCCCACCATACACTGCTTGTCACATTGGTTGGTGGTCGTGTTGTTGAGACAGTCTCCCTGTAGCCCCAACTGGCTTCAGACTCACTATGAAGAACAGGCTGGACTAGGTCTCACAGGCATCTGCCCAACTCTGCCTCTAAAGTGCTGGAGAAGTAAAGGTACGTGCCAAAACACCCAGCTTTGCCATGTGTTTTTCTTTTAAGCTAGCCATTCTGATTGGCATGAAAAAAATGTCAAAACAATTTTAATTTGCATTTCCTTCTGTAGGGCACAACCAAGGATGGGCCTAGCCAGGTCACCTGCTATGAGGAATAGCAGAATGGCTCCCGCCGTCATGGTGCTCTGCTCTGGCTAGTCATGAGACCAGCTTCTGCCCAGCATCTGGAAAGAAACTGAACCGAGATGATCTACTTGGGGACAGACTACTATTTGCTGCAGTCAGGACCCTACCCCATAAGGCAATTGGCTAACCAGACCTATAAGACCCCTTGCACTTCCTTGAATAAACGAGCTTGCAGCGGCTTGACACTGCCTGCTTCTCACTCAGCCCCTGGTGTCTGTGTGTTTTTAATTTCGCACCTACTCACCCCCTTTGGGTGGAGACCTCTTGTCCCCTCAGGCTGGCCCTGAGCACAGGGACCTTAACATCCTTCATAGCTAAGGGTGTTGAACTATGTAAAATATATATGAGTTTTAGCCATTTGTATTTCTTATTTTGACAAGATTCTGTTTTTTCCATGCCTAAATTTTAACTGAGTTGATATCATCTTTTCATCTAGCACGTGAAGTGTGGAAATAGAAATATATAGTTGGTTAAAAGCAAATACATATAAATACATAACTTAGGTAAAATATAGACTTCTTATGTAGGATACAGAGTTCTACATTCGATTATTCTTTTTCACATTTAGCCGCAGTTTTGCAAATTTCATACAACAGATTTGATCATATTTAGATGCCCTCCCCTATCTGCCCCTTACTACCCTCTATCCATCTTCCTATACAATAATATATGCATGTATATGTATATATTAAGGAGACTATTGAATCAGGTTTGTCTGCAATTGTCCTTCAGCGTGTGTTCCTCCCCTAGAGCCTGGTCAACCTACCAGAGACTCATCTTTAAATAAGACTGACTATCCCCTTCCCACAGCCATTGGTTGTCAAAACTTCCTCATGTAGTGTTGGGGATTCTTATGAACAGCCCCATATCTCTGCTCGGATGTTGTCTGGCTTGACCTTACTTGGGACTTGGGTATGCTGTTGCCATGGTGGTGGTTTCATATGAGTAGGTTCTCAATTGTGTAGAAAACTCTGTTTCCTTGAGGTAAATCACCTTGTCTGGCTCTTAAAATCTTTGCATCACCCTCTCTTCAGCAATGGTCTCTGAGCATTGGGATACAGAAATTTGTTAGAGGTGTCCTCCTCTTTGGGGATAAGTCTGTAGTCTCCACTTCTCTGCACCATGGTCAGTTTTTGTTCTCTTTATCAATTAGCACTTGCTGTATATAAAGGAAGTTTCTCTGCTGAAGGTGGAAAGAGAATTTAATCTATGGGTATAGCAATCACTTCTAGGAGTCAGTTTAATACCTTATTTATTTAACAGAATAATAGTATTAAGCTGTCTCCCATGAGCTGTGAGCATTATAACCTCAAGTTCCTAGTCCTTACATCGATATAAAGTATGGATTCCATCCTATGAAGTGGAACTTTAATATAAACCTTGGGGCAAGGAGATGAACATGGAATTCTCCTAAGAGGAAGCACAAATGTAATTTTACATTTTAAAAATGTTTGACGTCTTTAGTTATCAGAAAAATGCTAATTAAAAGCACTTTGCTATTTCATCTTACTGCACTCAAAAAAGCTAAGATCCAAAAAAGCAAAAGAGAATACAAGCTGCTGAGGTTGTTGGAAAGGGGGTTCTCATCCACTGTTGATGGGAGTGCAAACTGACCCTGACACTACAGAAATCAGTGTGGAGATTTCTGAATAAGCTAAATGTGATCCACCATATAATTCAGCAATCCCACTCTTGTTTCCCCTTTCATGATATTCAGAAATTGGAAAGAACCTAGATGTATGTCAAACAATGAAGAGATAAGGAAAGTGTGGTACATGAAAAATGGAATATTATTTTGCCCTTAAAAATGAAATTTGCAGGAAAATAGAACCAAACCCAGGTATCCTGAGTAAAGTAACTTAGACCAAGAAAGAAAAACATCACACAGTCTTCTCATAACTGGGTGGAAGCTTAAAAATTTAGTCTTTCAGGTTTCAATTTGAAAATCCAGAGAGTTCAGAAACTATTACGCAGTCATGAAGTGGGGAGGCTTCCTGGGAGAGGTGGTAGGACTCAGAGATATGAACAGACAAAAGGAAATATTAGAGTAGGAAGTGTTGAATGGGATGGGGAGCGGAAGGACAGGGTAGAGGAAGATAAATGGGGAGGGATAACTAACACTAAAAGCTTTTAGAAAATGCTATATGGAAACCTACCACTACAGAATTTCTTAAAATATATAAATATACATTATAAAAATAGATTAAAATGAGTTTCCTTTTATGGGGGACATTGCCCCATTAGACATTATACACTAGCAAGTCCAATTCAAAGAATGTTCTCTCTCTTTAGAAGTTATTCACAAGTGGTTTCATAGATCCTCAAACATTACTGACCATTGCCTCTGCTCTTCATTTACCATCAGAACTTCTTTGTAGGGCCCTACTGCTAGAGACACTGTACACATGAGCTATAGAAAAATCAGGATAAAACAAGCTGGTACCAACCTCAGAATCTCATCGCTACTAGTTAGCTTTCATAGTGCAGAAGATGCTATGGAAACTGTCTAAAGTTTTACGATCAAACTTACCCAGCTGTGACTCCTGGGAGTCACAACTTGCCTGGCATTTATGCTACTGGATCTACAGTGGCACGAATATTATGGGAGTAACCAATCACTTTCTACGTACTTCTTGTTTAAATAAGGATTGACATATTGAACTTTAACAGTTTTGTTGTACAGTATGTTGGCCTTATCTTCCTTCATTAAATCAAGTCCATGTATGTAACTGATCTAGCAAAACACTTCATCCTGAACACTTTAGTCCATCAAATGAATTAGAAATGCTTCATATAAGCAGAAAATCTTCTAAAATGATCACTGCTAGGAAAGGCAAATTTAAGAATATACAAGATAATGAAACACATAAAAGTTTAAGTATAACAAAGTTTTATGACCAGAATTAATTTTCCATTTCATACCCGTAATTATTTTTCATCATTAAATCTTTGGAAACAAATTAAAGAGTTAAATAAAACAAAACAAAAAAAAGGAGTGAAGGAAAAATGCAAAAACACGTTTCAAATATGTTCTCTCTTTCTTAACTAGCGATTATTATTGGTCAGTATTGAAAGTCTTCATTTCTTTGTGGCCTCTTTCTCAGGATCAAACACTGCACTGACATCTTCAGAATCACGTTTAACAGTTCTGTCATTAGTTCCCATTCGCACCTCTTTATCAGCTGTGTACAGCAATGTTCTTGTCTGAATCCTTGCTATAAATTTTTAGTTTATACAGTTTTCTTTAACAACTGCTGAGCCCCCTGCATTAGTCTGTCATACATACCTGAAGATAGGCCATGTTTAGTTGCCTCTAAGTAAACTGCATATTAATCTCTGTTCTGTATCACCAAGGCTTTCTATATGGTCTTTTTATATTTTAGCCATTCCTTTATTTCTCCACAATTAACCATTAGTGTATTTCTTCTGAAAGGGAACCTGTCCTCCAAGCGATGTCGGGATGACTTCCACTAGGAATTTATTCTAGTAGCAGCATGTTCGCACAGTAACTACAGTGAGAATGCTGCACACTGCATCTGCAAGAAGCCTACCTTCACAGCCGCACATGTCCTGGTTCCACTTGTTTCATCCTTGAGTCCCCATTTGGCATCCATATTAGTCACACACATCCTTGCTTCAGGTTCATTTTTCCTCTATGCCTCTTTGATAGCCATTAGAGATGAGATATTTTGATTAAAAGACATCAAATTGCACTCCTTTTTTCCCCAGATATCCACCTTTCTGATATCCACCTTTCAGATTTCCACTTGTAACAGAAGTCAAGCTAACTGTGCAAAGGTTTTCTTTAGAAAGACAAACAATTTTTTTTAAAAGTGCGCTCTGATATCAAATACTTAAAACCATATATTTCCTTCATTTGTTCATTAAATTTCTAAAATTTTGTGTTGTATGTTAATAGGTATGATCCAATTACTGTATCTATCACTGCAATGTCTAATGTATTGGAGAAAAGCTGACCAAATAACTAAATTACAAGGTCACAGCTTTGAGAAGCAGTGTGGAGGTGTCCCCCTTCAGGCTTCACAGAGCTTTATGTCTGTCCTGTGTCTGAAAGAACTTTTCCTTATATCTTGTTCTGTTTTCTTACTAATTAAAGGGGAAAGTTCTTATAGTGTCATTTACATTAAAACTTAACCCAAAAGTCCCTATGCTCACAGACCTTTGCAAAGTAACATCTCTTTTTAAAATAGTTTTACTGTTTTTATTTTATGTGTTCTGCTTTCATGTAGGTAGGTGAACCATATTTGCATGGAGGTCAGGTGTTGTCAAATCTCCTGGAACTGGAATTATGGACACTTGTTAAACCATCGTTTGAATGCTGGAAATAGAACATGGGTTCTGTGCAAAAGCAGTGCTCTTAGTTACTGAACCATCTCTCCAGCCCCAAATATATTTATTTTTATAAAAGTGATAAAAATATTCCAATTACAAATTGAGTAGGCATATCATCTCTTTAGTTACTTTGTCATTGCAACTGTATTTGATACTATTCATCACATATTCCTCTTTATGTAGTCTTTTGTATTTTAAAAACAATTTTATTGAGTTTTTGTACATTTTGTATAACGGTACTTACTCAGATTTGGACTTCTTCCCATAACCATGCTGCCACTCCCACCAGACCTCATGTATTCAGATTATTTTCTATCTAGTCAAGCATTTGTTCCAGATGTCTTTCAGTGCAGAGTCATCCAGTGGAGTCTAGTCAGCCTATCTAGAGGTCCTAAGTAAGGCATACTCTCCCTCATCCAGTTAATAATCAGTCTCCAATAATTCTCCATCTAGAGTTCACATCAGTAGGCTGAAAGCCTCTGCTTCCTTGTTTTCATGAAACTGTCCTGGTTCTTACAACCTTTCTGTACACTCTTTTGCAATGGTGCCTGAGCCATGGACGGATGAGGTTTAATATATGAGTCCTATCTAGGCATACACACTCTGCAATCTATTATTCTTTAAAACTTGGCCAGTTGTGGCCTTCTGTGTTCATCGCACTCTGTTTTATATTTAAGTTTCACTGGTCAGAGTTAAGGGATGCATTATCTTTCTTTCTCCCCCTTGTTCTGTGATATTTAATGAGCTTAAGGTGTAGAAGCTCAACTATATATATATATATATATATATATATATATATATATATATATATATGTCACTAGATCTGGATATCTCTTAGATGTATGTTATCTGTGTCTAATCAGTTCTGAAATTCTGCACTAGCCTACATCTGTGGCAAAAAGAACCTTCTTTGATGAGTGGTATATTGTATGCTTATCTACAAATATAAGAATCCATATTTATGAAATTTCACTTATCTAGAGATACGAGAGAGAGAGCATTTTCTCTAGGATCCATCTCCTCTCCAACCATTTATACCTGACTGAATTTTCAGAGTCACACATGAGTTAGTTCGTTCCCATCATGAGGATTTTATGTCCAATTAGACAGCTTCTGATTAACACCCCAAATAGCAGCACGGCTGCTCCCCCACTAGAGATAGTGTGCTGTGCTGGTCATTATGATTAGGCTTCAGAACTGGGTTGGATTAGTGACTGACTTTCTCACTTAGCAGCTTGTGTATCATCATCTAGCACTATGTGAGCTAAGCTTCAGGGAGAAGGCATCCAGGTCAGTTCCTACTCCATTGCTCTGAGTCCTGGTCTTTTAAATTGCAAAGGCAAAGCCAAGTTTAAATCACCTCTTGGTAGCTTTTGTTGACTCCAGATTCTTCAACATTTCATTCATTATGAATTCAACTTCTAGAGAGGTTGCAAAACATATTTTGATTGATCTTCTGCTTAAATTTTTAAATAATTTGTAACTTCAACATTTATCTTCCTGAAAACTTATACAGTTTAAATGAGGACATTCATCTCTCTAAACTAATATGTCTCTGGTTACAACATGCAATTTAATTGTCTACAAAAGGAATCCTAATATATTGTGATTTATTTTTCATATATTACTTCCCTGTTTATGATTCCCTCATTGAGATAACCATTTTTCTAAACTCTGAAGATGCCTAAATAAATGTATAAGACTCAGATATGTTCCAATTTTAGATAGAAAGTAAACAGATAAACAGTAATAGAACAGTGGTGTTCTATTGATGGACATGTCAGTTTTTCAGTTTTTCAATGTGGCTTTATCCAGAGTCAAAGATAAACTGATTGCCATAAGGTGTCAGTCTTCTGAACCCCACACAGCATATCCTTTGAGATTGTTGATCGAACTCCAGTTTCCAGTTCTTTAACTTCAGATGATAGCTAAACTTTTTCTGCTACCTGTTCATCTCACCAGAAAACGATGATTCTTTTTTATGCTGTTTCAGCACTTTTCTACTCTAGAGATATCGCTTTTTACTGGAGGTTTATTACCTTTTAGAATGATCAAATCAGGAAGGTAAATGCTGTTTATATAAGGCTGCTTTCCATTATGATGCATTCCTATCAGCAATTTTCAGAAGCTATCTTCATTTACTCTCCCAAGTGCTGTGAAATCCACTAAAATAGTCATTTATATCTCTAGTCACTAATGATAATCTAGGAAATGTGTCTTTTCTAGCTGCCAATATTACTGATGGATATGTTCTATTTGGGGTTTTCCTTGCTACAATCAAATGACAATCTTATTTCACTGATCAGAAACTTGCTGAAAATTAAGATAATTTGTTTATTTTTAGCCTTGATTAGCACAGTATATACTTTTGGTTAAAAAATGTTTTAAAGGAAATGTTTAAAAGTCACAGTGCAGTTAGAATCATATTGGTATAATACTCCCACCCTGCCTTACTAGAAAATAAATAACCTCATTCAGGTGAAAATAAGAACTGTTATTAGAAAAAATATGGACACCTGGATTCATGTTAAAGTGTAACACAAAAATAATCTAAACATCAGAATCTCCTTGCAATATATGATGGAGTCACTACACCAAGCCCAAAAGAAGTGCAAACATTCCACATCCATTAATATGATTAATATTTAAAGTTCATTGTCAGTAATCATTTGCCATTGTTTCCCATAAGGAAATTTTAAAGTTCAGATGTAACTTTAGAAAGAGGCTGCTACAAACTATTTACAAGTCCAATAAGTAGATTTTTTTTCCAATTTCCATCCAGTCCTGAGTAAATTTCATATAATGACAATCCAGTTACAAGTACAAAAGTGAATCTCTCATAGTGTAATATAGGTAAAGCATAAACAGAAAAGTTTGTAAAGATGATAGAGGAAATGCATGAGAGAGATTAAAGAAATAGTTTCTATTTTAGTTAAAATTAATTTGCAGTTATGTAAAGTGTATTACATTTTCAAGGTCATCAGTGGTTACTATAGAATAAAATTAAGTAAATCAGTTATGTAAAGATGCTGTATAATGTGTAACTATGAAACTTTTTTACTTTTGTGAAATTTAATTCTGTTGATCCTTCTCTGGTATTGGTTTCTTTTACACTATGATATTTAAGAAAAAAAGAGGTTGTTGGCTT
This sequence comes from Eospalax fontanierii, assembly GCA_035773235.1. Lineage (NCBI taxonomy): Eukaryota > Metazoa > Chordata > Mammalia > Rodentia > Spalacidae > Eospalax > Eospalax fontanierii. Next base: position 96,887,149 of record CM069527.1, on the reverse strand, counting down.
TTTTACCTAAATAAAATATAACCCCAAGAGTCTAAAATTATTCCTTTATTTACCATAAATTAATGTGCATCTGAAATCTGGAAATGAGTTATTGGAAAGTTTTAGACATCATAAAAAGCTAATTATCTTCCTGCCCATCCACCTTCTTTGTCATTTAATCAAGAAAAAGGCTCTTTTGGCCTTCCAACAGAATACTTTGGGGCATGTACTATATTGGATTTTATGTCAGGTCATGCTGGGCTCCTAATGAACTCTGAATAGTACATTCCTAACATGACAGAGAATGTAGCCTTTGAGTTACTAAATTACTTTTCTGTCTTCTAGGCCCATACTAAATGACACTTGTTTTTTCAGTCTTTCATGATGGATGGTTCAATATTTTAAAACACTCAGAAAGAATCTTAACTATCACTACTCAAAATTACTATATGTATTAGAAAGAACATACTCTCAATAATCTCTCTCTCTCTTTTCATTTCTCTCTCTCTTTCTGTCTCAATGAACACTGGAAATCCGTTACTGAAAAATCATGTCTCTCTCTCTGCACATATGTGACATACCTTCACACAAAAAAAATGCATACACATAAATTAAAAAATATAACCTGAGCACAGTGGTCCATGCCTTTAATTTCAGCACTTGAGAAGGAGAGGCAGGTGGATCTCTATGAAACCGAGAACAACCAGATCTACCATAACAAGTTCCAGGTCAATCAGGACACATAGTGAGACTCTGTCACAACAAATAAGTCTTAGATTAATATTCTTCATGAAAATAAACACTTTACTTTCTTTTTCAAAAAACCATTTTATTCTTTTGTGTTTGACTATATTGCCTGCATGTTTTTTAGTGCACCCATTTCACTCAGTGCCCGTGGAAATCAGAAGTTGTCGTCAGATCCCCTGGAACTGAAGTTGCCACATGGGTCCTGGGGTTCAAACCTGGGTCTTCTGCAAGAACAGTCAGGGCTCTTAACTGCTGACCCGTGTCTCCAGTCCAAATATGCTTATTTTAAAAAAAATACTTGCCATTTGAATCCAGCAGCATATCAAAAACATCATAATTCACAATTATGTAGGACTTTCCAAGAAATAAAAGAATATTGCAATATAATGATGTCAATAACGGAATGAAGGACCAAAAAAAAAAAAGCCTTATGACTATTTCAATAAACACAGAAAAAGTGTTCACTAAAACTCATCATCCATTTTTGTTTAAAATAAAGCAGATGTCCTTAACAAATTTGGCATAGAAGGAGCAAGCATATCTTAACATAATCAGTGTTGTATACGACAAACATTGAACTTCATATCATTACATTAAACGGCTTCCAGCATGAAAGCCTTGGTGTCCTATTTTCTGTCCAGGGTACCTGTTACAGAATAAATCAAGCAGATCTTCTTTCACTACTCTCGTTCAGCATAATCTTGGTATGCTTAGCTAGAGTAATTAGGCAAGAGAAACCAAAAACATAATGTAGAAAGGAAAGGAGAATATCAAATTGCTACTATTTTCAGATAGTAGAATTCAGTATGAAGGACTTCACCTAGATTATTGGAACACACACTCCAGGAAAGTTACAGTACAAAAACATTCAGCATAAAAAATTCAATGGTGTTTTATTGAACTTTTAAATAAATTGACAAGAACCTTTAAAAAGTATGAAAACAATTTCATTGAAAATACCTGTAAATTATTAAATTAACTAAAGTAATTATTTATGAGTAAATTTAACAAAAAGATTGTATGATTACAAAAACTTCAAAAAGAGTGATCAATGAAATTAAAGAAAAGCCCCCAAATGAGCAAATATCTACCGTTGTATGGACTGTGCTCAAAAATCGATATTACCAAAAATGATTTATACATTTAACCCATTAAACTGAATTTTCTTCGGAAGCATAAGATGCACCCAGATAGACGAAATAGTCTTAATCATAAAGAACCATCATGGAAGATTCCTGTTGCCTGATCTTAAGGATTACAGTGGTCCCTAATGTTATGAGATTGTTATAAAGTGGGAGACAAAAACCAATGAAACGAGAGTTCCCAGGAAAAGAAATCTGTAGCGCTCTAAAAATGTGATTCCCCACGGTGCCCCCAAAACATAAAATCAAAAAAAGTACAGCCTGCTCAATAAATATTAATGGGAAAACTGAATAAGAACCAAAAGCAATATGAAATTTAACTTCTAACTCTTATCATATGAATCAATTCAAACAAAAGGGAACAAAGATCACACAGGTCAGGGTTCCAAGGCAGCAACCCAAGGACAGTGTGAACCATGAAGATGCTACAGTAAAGTTTCATACCCCTATCTTACTCGGGGGCCACCAGTGGCTTGACATACTTTTTGAGTCAACTAAGTATGATTTGATCAAAGTGAGATGGAGTGCAGATCTAGTTTTGGTTACGGCAGGTAGAGCACCATGATCACTAACAAAAGACCTCTGCTAACCACCCAGGCTTCAAGGTGAAATAAATAGCATCAAAGGAGGAAAGGAAGCAAAACAGAGAGTTCGCCAGCACCTAAAATATTCAATTCCAAGGATCAATCCACATCTAAATGTATCTTCAAGGAGAAGAGACTTTCAAAAAAATTTGTTTTGTGAATCGTTAATCACAATTATGTTAAATGTTAAATGATTTAGCAAGAAAATCTGTTTATAGTGTATCATGTTATTCTGCTTGAATTTCTTCAGTGTTTTCTTTAAATGTCTGCAGAGGTTTAGCCACTTTCTTCAACTATGAGTCCTGCAGCACAGCTTTAGCCAGTCCATTGGTTCTTTCACATTTCGACTTGCTTTTCTTATCAGAGCTGTATTTTTTTCAACTTAAAAAGATTTACAATTTTAAGCTCCCACAAATGGCTAACTTTATTCTCCCAAGGCTAAGTTATCTAAATTTGATGATCTGGTAACACAGATCAAAACTATGAGTATTCATGGGATGTGAATATCTCTCTCCTATTTTCAAACCCTAAAAATCACCTTTTCATTTTCAAATGTTGAACCAGTTTAAACAAAGAAGAAAATTAAGAACAAAGGGAAAGAAGCTATCAAAAAGAAAAGAAAGTTAGTTATGCTTCTGTGGTACCAAGCTTCCTGTTTCCCTTTCCTTATGCCAACCAGTTTCATTAAGTTCCCTTGATTTTTAAAAGTTCAACAACCTGTTCCCATATTGACTGAAGCAGCTCAGCAAATGGCTGAAAATAAAGGGAAACAAAGCAAAGATGTAATTCTCATTCCTTTGCTGGAAGAAGTAATCGACTTAGTTTACAACATGAGTTGCCTGATGTTATCAATAAGTTAAATGACTTGAACTCCTCAGTGTCCCAATTAGAATTGGGAAACTTGACATTTAAATCAGTTAGCTTCAAAAAACCAGGTTAAAGGAACGGCAAATTTGCAGTTAGAAGTCTTGTACGTCTTGTACCAGTCTGCTTGCAACAACCAGATTGTGGCCAGCCTGGCAGAGTGTTTTCTTACTGGAAGGAGGAACTCATGGAGAAGGAAAACACTTAACCAGTTCCTTACAAGTTCTTCAGGAGAAGAGAAGGTTTAAATGATGCAGACCATGCCAGTGAAGGATGGGAAGCTTGTGGAAAGAAGAAATGAATGAGTCAGACTTTCTGAACACAAGCTGGGAGTTCCTCCTTCATAGTAATAAAAAAAAAAAAAACTCTATGATAACTAAAAAATTCTGCTCCATGATGCACAGATTTTAAGAATATGATACAATCATCCAATAACAATGTCAGTAATCATAAGAAGCAAAATACTCTGAAAAATTCTTCAAAGATGATATACTAGATAGAAATTTTTCTGTTATAAAGAATTCAGAAGATCTTTAGAAATGTAGACTCCATATTTTGGCCTGAAATAAAAAGTTTCACGTAACAAGGATGCTTTGGACTGTGGACTACCTAGAAATATGACATATTATTTGCAAAAATATAAAATCTTAAAATGATTACAGAAAACACTTGTAAGTTTTTATTAGAGAAAATGTACCTAAACCACATATCACTACATTTCCAAAAACATTAAAAACATGTTCATGTAAAACTTCATGCAAATTTTTACATTTGCTTCATTCATAATTGATAAAATCAGAAAACGACTTATAGAAATGAAGATATTTTGATATATTCATGTGTTGCAATTTGACTGTAGTCTAATTTTCAATGGTTCAAGTACTGACATTTTCATTCCCATTTTGGCATCTAATAATGGGGGGAATTTAAATCAAAGTTTAATGGGAATGCCATATATCACTAAGAACTCTGCATTTAAAAGGGATTTAGGTAGCTCTCAAGCTTCAATGAGTTGCATATCAAGGAGAAAATTGTTTTATGACTGAAATTGTCCCGTTTTATTTATTTGTTTGTTTTGTACTGTTTGAAATGAAAATTCCCTTGCCTTCATCATGCTTCTGCTATTCACCACGAAGTCTTCACTACAGCTGAGCAGATACCAGCTCCATGCCCTTCAATCTCAGGAACTACAAGGTAAATAGGATTCAGTTCTTTTGAAGCATTTTTCCTTGCCTTAAGTGTCTTGCTGAAAGAGGCTAAGCCACCATGAAAATTATATTAATCCATAGTAAGCTGAACAAAATCATCATTGCAAGTTGCATGACATGGTATACATTCATATTTGCAGCACTTTGGAGTCTGAGGCAAGGGAATTACTGTAAGTTAGAGTCCAGACTGGTCTATATAGTGAGTTCTCAGACAATCAAGGCTACATAGATCCTGTCCCAATACAAACAACAAATAGACATTTCAACAAGCAGCAACATGTTGATTTCATTAAAAAGAAAGTGAGGAGAAAGGAAATAAGTTCCTGAATCACAACATTGCTTCCAGTTTTTTTTTTAATTTTATGACATTATAATAAAGAAAAATTATATTTAGCCTTCTACCCAGGGAAATCTTGGAACAAATGACTGACCTGATAGGACTTAACATATATGACAGAATGCATGAAATGCAGTATTGGGTTTAGAAGGTGCAGATGGGAGAGAGGCCCGAAATTTTATTAAGTGCTATTATATGAAATGCACAAAAACTCAAAAATAGTTAAAATAGAAAAAAATATACAGATATTACTCAGAAGTAGGAGGAGAGGTTGCCAATAAATATATACAGTAACAGAAAGAAGAAAATGAATTATTTCTATAGTGTTTGTGGTGTATATATATGAACACATACCTTTTCAAAATTCATAGAATTAGAGCCTATAAAGAAGCTTATTACATATAAACCGCTCTTCTATAAACATGACAGAAAAACAGTTTTTATGTGCTTACCTATATGTATTTAAACAAATTCGGTTTTTCATTCTTAAACAAATTGATATATTCCATGTGCATTGTTTTTGCCCTTGTTCTTACAGTTAGTAGTGTATCTGCCTTATCAGTATATAAATATCTATTAATTGAATATCTTTGAATATGTACTTAACTAAAACCTCATGCTAACCCTCAAAACAAAGAATTTTGTCATCCTCTTCCCTACCCCCTATGGCATTACTTTATATACTATTTAAATACCCTGTGTAAAGCCTCTTATTAAATACATGGTAACCCATTATAAATTAAATTCTGTTACATATTAGTGATAATATTTTGATTTTTATAGAATGATCATGAGAAAATGTCAAAGTTTTAGTAGGTTAAACCACAGAAGCTAACTCTAAAAGCTCTGAAGGCTGAAAATCCAAGACATAGACTCAGCAGTGTCCTTTCTTCTGGGACCGTCTCTTGGTTCAGGGACAGCTGCCTTGTTATGGCATAGCAACTGGGCAGGTCTGTGTATGTACACACTGTTTTCATTCTCTTGTTCTGAAAACGCTAGTAAATGACACTAGATCCCTATTATACCAATGATGTTTTGTAATGTTAATGTTCTCCTGAAAATCTTTGCTGCCATGTTTCATGATTAAGTTTGTAAGGTAATACACCAATCTATGAATTTGTTGACATTTTAGCCTTAGAAGAAAAATGAATTAGGTCATGAAAAATTTATTTTGAGAGTGTCCAGTAAATTTCTGTCCAAATTATATTTTTGTTACTTTATGAACTGTGATTACTATAAATGTTGCAATTGAAGAATGAAGAAGAATATAAATAGGTTAAAAGAACTTTTCTGGAATTAGAAATAAAACTTATGTTAGACATGTAAAAATACAATGAATTCACTGACATATCTGTTTGTGACCAGTTGTGGTACTCCATATTAATCTCCATTTGGGGTAAAAGAAGCTTCTTTGATAAGTGGTAACTGGGATACTTTACTGTAAATATAAGGAGACATATTTTGCATTTAGTAAAAAGTTACATTAGCCTGGGTATGTGACAGCCCTGGGAATCAATCTCTCTCTCTCTTTATATCTCTCTCTCTCTCCTCCTCCTCCTCCTCCTTCATTCCCTCTCTCTATCTCTCTCTCTCTCTCTAACATCTATTACCTCTTCAGTCATGTGTATTTGGCTATGATTACAGTACCACACATGAGTCTCCTCCCATTGAGTGGGCTCTAAGGCCAATTAGGTACCCATTGATTGGGCCTAAGATAAAAATGCTACTACTGCACCTGTGTCAAGTGCTACGGCAGGCATCAATGTGGTCATTTGGTCATGAAGCAGTTGTTAGCCCATCCATTCATGTTCTCCCTTAGCGCTGTCCAGAATTGAGTGTTAGCTGTTAGGGGAAGTGGCTTCCAGGTCAGTTCAGGCTCCAGTGCTCCAGATTTGGTCTCTGAAGTGATGCCCTGTCTTCAGAAGTACAGTCTTACTTTCAAGTTCTGGGAGTCAATAGAGGGCTGTGGCAATAGACCATGTAATTTGAAGACTTTTTTGGACCACCCTGGTCAACAATTCAAAGGAAGATTTCTCCTGACTGGCACTGTTTCTTGGTATGTACCCTTCAGGTATGCACATGGGCTCATGTAGAGATACTGTATGTGGAATTTGTCATCAGGTTGTTAGACTAATATGATGCTCTCTGGTGTTTTGCACTAGCTAGGAATTATTCATATTTCTCTCTCTCTCTCTCTCTCTCTCTCTCTCTCTCTCTCTCTCTCTCTCTCCTCTCTGTCTCTCCCCCTATTTGACCTTTTTTCCATGCTTTTACTATTTAAAGTGTCCTTATTTCCACCATTTTTCCATTGATAATACCAGTCTCTCAAGTCTCTACTTCTCCAGAGCTCCATATTTCCTTGTATAACCTCCCTTTGACCCTTACATTTAAATACCCATCCTTTTTATCTATTTCTCCCTTAATAATGTCTATCTTTTATTCTTCTCTCCCATGTTGCTTCCTTCCCTTTACCTCCCTCATTCCTTTCCATTTTCTGGGTTGCTGCAGTTACATGAGGATGCATACTCACATCGAAGCCCATACCTAAGAAGCACATCTACAATGCAGCCTCTATACCCCAGGGCTCATGCTATATATAACAAAGGGTAAAGAAGTAACTAATGAATCTCTCAACTCTCATTAATGAAGCTCCATCATGCACCAAAGGGCCAGTAAAACAAAAGGTCACAAATGACTAAACCATGGAGAGTAGGAATATGAAGAGCCTGGGTCACTGGACAGGACTCATATTAAGTTTCACTCACCCAGGGTCTAGGGACCATTGTGGAAAAAGGGGACGGGGGTGAGGGTTGTAAGAGCCTGTGAGGAGGTGCATGATCATATGGAAAAATCCTACAAGTTCCTGGGACCTTGCTCATGTGAACATACGGCAACTGTTTCAGCATGTTTAAGACTCATGCAAACTCAAGCAGGCAACGCCTCACCATGGGACTGATGAAATGGCAGCAGCCCCCAATCTTTACTTAAGAAATATCGCAACAGGTTACTGTTGGGTGAGGATGGGCTAGTCTTCCTAAAGCGAGGAACTCTGAGTAGGCTGACTAGATCTCACTGGATGAACCTGCACAGAGGTAATTTGGAGACACTAACATGACAAAATAGACCTTACCACAAATGAAAGAATATATGAATTCCAGTTAGGTATCCTATAGAGAAGGTACCAGAGGAGAAAGAGATATAAAAGTGTTTAAGAATCACTGAGTTCTGAATGAAACACACAATGATTCAATTTTATAAAAATTAAGAAAAATACAATGAATATAACATTTTGTAAAATTAGTGGTTTTTTTTTTAATTTTTAGAATGGACAGATTCAACAAAAGGTATTTTTAGATTCTTCATATAATTATAAAATAGCATTGTTCCAGGAAAATTTTAGGGAATTTTTGCTTCTGCCTATTGTATTTCTACTAATCCTGAAATTAAGCTGCTGTTTCCTGAAGTGTTTTTCTCTTATTCCAAATCCCTTCCTATCTCTCTATTTGTTAATCCAATTTCTCATTTTGGTTTTGAGCTCTTTTTTTCATGATGTCATTTTGAGTTTTATTGATACATGGAAATTTATCAACAATTTAAGAACAATGTTAATAGAATCTACTCATGTCTAACTTAATGCCCAAGTTTGTATCATACTTATAGAACGTTTATCATAGTATAAAATATATAAGCAATAATCTTCCCAAAATAAGCTTTTTAGTAGTACAGTCTGTTTTCCACGCACATGCATTCAGCCAACTGAGGGTTACACCTATTCAACAGCTCAGAGTAGAGTTCCGTATGCCTTACCTTTGAGATTCCCTGCTCTCACTCTTTAGAGACACCCTAAATATTCCTCACATATTTTTTTAAGCAGCTACTTTTGCAACTAAAATACTTTGGATTTTCCCTCATCGGTATTCTTTAAATAATACAATGTAGCAGCTTTTAACATGATAACTTCATTACTGTAAGTATTATAAGTAATCTAGAGATGCTTTAAATAATATTGGAAGTTGTATGTAGGTTTTGTGCAAATATTATACAATTTTACAATATAGACATGAGCATGTGTTAATTTTGGTGTTCACTGCGGTCCAAAAGCAATTCTTTGTCGATGCCATGAGATAGCTCCTGAAAGTGGTTGCGTCGTTTTAATAACACTTTTTATATTGAAATATAGTTATGTTTTGGTAGTGAACATATATTCTCTTTCAAGTAAACGAATGTCCCTTTTTACATACTGGTAATATAAATGTCTCCTTTATTATCAGTGCAAACAGAAATGATTGTATGAATGTATGTATTGTAAATAAAAACATGGAAAAGCTCTCTCAGTAGCTGGGATCCACACTTCTAATACTGTGAGTGCAGCACAGCCATTTTAAAAACTTTTATAGAATGGAAATTTGTGAACAGAAAGATACAAAACTGGCTCCCTCTGAAAATCATCTCAGTGAAAGTCTATATTTAACTGTCCCCAGCTGTGATCCATTCATTTCTGAATTTCTGACAACTCTGAAAGGAAAAGAGCAGCAGCTGCCTTCGCTTTTTCCTTCTCTGACTGCACAGGAATGCCACCTAGTGTCACAACAGTAGCTGCATCCTGACTGCTTTCTGAGGGGAAGTTCAGCATGTCACAGTCCTCAAAGGACTCTTCAAGGTAAAGCAGCACAGCAAGCAGTGGGGAATCGCCTGGCACAGTCGGACGGCATGGAAAAGAAAGCCCCCGACAGCTTTGGCTATTTAAAGGTTTAATTTTCAAGAATGTATCAAGTTAAAATTCAAAACAAAACAAAAACAATCAAAACAAATCAAGCCAGGTTCCACAGGCAGAGTAGAAACAAACAAGGCAGTCTTACCCAAAGTTACCAGCACAAGTCCCAGGGTGGTGAAAGCTGAGTGGGTCCCTCAGGGTTGAGCCAGGTGTGGGACGTGTGAGGGCCATGGCTGCACCAGTGGTCCTATGGATGGGCTGCACCCTCAGCCCCTAGGACAAGGCACTTAGCCAGCACACTAACATATCACAAGAACCTGCTGGAGGACGGTGAGAAGGCTGCGATGGAAGTAAAGAACATCCTCAGGGGTAGTATGGAGCGGTTCTCTACAGCAACATTATCCAGTATATTGTGGTCATCTTCTAGGTCATGAATACCTGCAGATCGACTTTGCAGGCCCTCAGCGAGTGGATGGTGCTCTTTGCAGTGTCTTGCTCTGCTGAGGAATACCATCTCAGTGACTCAGCTGCCTACTACATGGATGACTTGGAGTGCATTGCACAGAATGACTGCTTCGCTATCTAGCAGCATGTGCTGCAGGCCCCTGTGAAAACCACGGCAGCATGAAAACACATTTCACCTTCAAGGAATTACATTTCAGGATGTTTGATGTGGGTACTCAGCAGTCTGAGTGGAAGTAGATCAATTTCTTCGAAGGTGTCAAAGCCTTCAGCTCTGGAGCCTTGAGTGCCTATGACTTGGTGTTGGCTAAGAATAAGGAGATGAATTGCATGCACAAGAACAGGAAGCTGTTTGACAGAATCTGCAACAAATTTTTCAAAATCCTCTTCCTCAACAAGAAGGACCTGCTTGAGAAGATCCCACATAGCCGGCTGACCACCTCATCCCTGAGTACAGAGGGGTCAACAAGTGTGACTGACAGGACAGTAAGTTACATCAAGAACAATTCTGAAGGACTCCAAAGAGAGTGGGGCTGGAAGGGTGACTCCGTGGTTAAGAGCACTGGCTGCCTTGAAGAGGACCCAGGATCAATTCCCAGCACCCACATGGTGTCTAACAACCATGCATAATCCTACTATGGTCTTCTGACCTCCCTGAGCTTGCAGCATCCTGTGCACTTACATATATGCCGGCAATACGCTCATACACACAGAAAAAAAGTAATAAATAAAATAATTTAAAGACATCAAGAAGATATGCACGCAATTCATGTGTGCCCACATCAAATTCTTGCAGTTAGTGAGTGAGGCTGTCACTAATATCCTCATTAAGAACAACCTGAAGAACTGTGGTCTCTTGCAGGGCCGGGCCTTAACAGGATGGGACAATGCAGACTCCGTTGTCTTCTACCCCGCAGGGAGACGGTTCAAGAAAACCATGCTCCCTGTCTGCTCTTCAGTTGCTTCTCCTCTCTTTACTCTCTGTGTTCTGTGCTTCTTCCACACTTCCCCTCAGCTCCAGACTTCAGAGAGGGCTTACCACAGGCCTCTCTGTAACCTGCCCTTGTCTGAGGTGCCAGAAGTGGCTATGTTACCCTCTTCCTAGGAACCTGTTCTGTTGGTGTTCTGAATCTTCTCCTATCCCGAGGTAGAGTGCACATGAAGAGTCTCCCAAGGTCTGAGTCTGAAGCAGTACCTACCTCTCCAGCCCAGGACGCTGGCTTTATTCAATACCATCCCTGACCACTTAGCCAAAGTCCAAATGTTTACAGGGAGCATCCTGTCCGCTCTTCCACTTGCCACTGGGAGGCACAAAGGGAAAGGCATAAGTGTGAGGCTGTTTATGTGATATTTTGAATTGAGACTATGTTTTCTGCTTAGTGGGCCTGAAGAATCAACTGTGAATAACAACAGATCAGCATTACTGTGACAAAAATTCTGGAAAGTTATTTCTCTGTGTCAGGACACAGAAGGTATGGGCCACAGGCAACCTTAGCTCTATCTCAAGCTGGAAGCAGAACTTGGTAATGTCCTGGGTGATTTTGGTGTTGAAAGGATGAAGGAAAGCGGCCACAGGAGCAGCTGAGGCTTGATACCCTGAAAGGCCAGGAAATGCCATTGGTGAAGGCGCAGCCTCAGTTTCAGTAGAGATCCTAGCACGTTGAGGATTCCAGGATTCTTCCCCTTTGAAATAAAATAGTTCAGAATTTTATATTATTTCTCTTAAAGAAACCTTCTTTAAGAGACTTTAAACTCTTAAAGTGTTTGAGGTTTTTTTTTTTTTTTTTTTTTAAGGATTGTGGGACTTTTAAAATTGTACTCTTTTATGTTGTGATATTAATACTAACATACCTTGGAGATAAGAAGTGGAAAGCTTGTGGTGTAACAGTGATGTGTTTCTGTGTCAAGTTGTCAAGGCATCCATTGTGCTGGGTAGCTTTCATTGTCAACTAGATTCTCTATTGGGAAATGACCTCTATTGAATGTCCTGTGGCCATGATTGTGGCACATTTTTGTGATTATTGAGTGGTATGGATGGTATCATCTATAAATAGGTGGTCCCATATCAAATAAGAAAGAAGGTTGAGCAAGGGCCAGAGGGTTAATCCAGTCAGCAGCTATCCTCCATGGTCTGTGCTCCAGGTAACTTCCCTGAGTTCCTGACTTGGTTTCCTTTGATGATGGACTGTGCTTGTAAGCGAAATAAACCCTTTCCTCCCTGGGCTAGCTTTTATAAGAATATTTTGTTAGGGCAACTGAGGGCAAACTAGGACATTAATCAAATTAAAAATTAAAAGCAATTTAATTAATTAGGTTTATTAGTTTCCATATCTATTACTGATATTTAATTTTCTGATTAGGAAACCAGTTTCATTTTACTATTGTACTGAATAAACACTTCATGAAGTAATTGCCTATTATTTAGAACACTTTTATTTATTTTATTTACTATTATTGTTATTTGGTGTCTTTGAGACTGGGTCTCCTGGAACTCTCTATGTAGACCAAGATGATCTCAAAGTAACGGACATCTGCCTGAGTCTGCTTGCTGAATGCTGAGATTAAAGTATGTCACCATGACCAGTTTAGAACAGTATTTTAAAAACACTAGTATGTACTTGAGTGGGATGTGGCAAGAAGTAGCAGGTACAAGCTGTACTGGAGCTTAGTAAAAGGAAGAAGTAGTCACAATGGGAACAGAGGCTAGAGATGACAGTGTGATTCAATACGAGCAGCCCAGTGACTTGTTTTACTGTCAGCTACTAGCCTGGACAAGTATTGCCAATATTAGTACAACACTGGGCACAGGCAAATTCAATGAAAAGAAATAGTGTTGATCTTTGGCAGGAAGTAAGAGTCTGGGCAGCATATGGAATATGCTGGAATATGCTAAGCACCCTGAGTCCTAATATGCATCATTAAGAACAGCTACTAATTCTCAAACCCACTTCTAAGACCAGACACATCTATTATCTATGGTGTTCCTGCATACTATGTGCACTATGAAAATACCGACTTCCATTTCAGATTAGTTGAAATAAGAAATTAGAAATCAGTACAAACATACTGCAAGGAAAGAGGTATATTTTGAAGTTCCAAGTAAGTTAGTGCATTAACCACAGACAAAACCCAGGATTTTAGCCCAGATCCAGATGCTTTTAAAATTAACACACTTACCAATGTAACACCACATACCTATAGCCAAGTTTTCTCAGTAACTACACATGTTTGAAAAGTCCCATTTTCTATATTGATAGAATGAAACAGTGGTATGTATTGTTCATGCACTTAGCTCTTTAGTCATTAAAGATTTTTGGATTCAAGAAGAGGAAACCATAGCTGATTATTTATCCACATGGCAAAAAAGGTTACTATGCAAGTGAATGAGAATATTTTACTAAAGTATTGGAACTTGTTTTTAACGGAAATATTGGCAACTAATCTTCAACAGCATTTCAATACTAACATCTGTAGTGTCAACAAAAATATTAATAGAGGGGTTAGTGAATCAAGTCTGAAAGGATTATTAAGTATTCAGAAGGTAGATTAGGGGAAGGAATGTGCATTCTAGGTTGAGGAAGCAATAATGAATGGAGGCATAGACAAGCCTGACATAGTGCATGGTGTGGTATTGACTTTTACCATATACATACATTCTAGACAAAAAGGTTTTATGTAACTTTGCAACCAAAAAGTTGTTGTTTGTGATACAAAGAATTGCACTGAACCATGTGTTCCTCTTGTGGCAAGGGCAAATGCCTGCCAACCAGGATAGTGTATGAATCTATGTATACATGCTTTTACATATCAAAGCACTGCAGACAGTCAACCTATTTCATTGAAAGCAGTGAAAGAAACTTACAACAACTGTTTATGAGTGTGTGTGTGTGTGTGTGTGTGTGTGTGTGTGTGCCTGTGTGCCTGTGCAAGAAACTCTGATAAGAGTCGGACATAATTCCAAATTTCATGCTGAATATACTATTTCAATAAATTATGAGCAAAGCCCTTGTTCAAGAGCACAGTTCTGAGAACAATCTGAAGGAAGAGGTTCTCAGCAGTTCAGGTCTGCTTGAGCCTTAACATGAATGCTACAAGTCAGGCTATTTCTCTATTAAGTCATAGCCACAGTGTGGCTTAGAAAGGTCTCGGTGTGGTAAACAGTTTACTAAGCTACTGAGGTTGTGAAACTCACAGGGAAACAACAACAAAAAAACATAAAATACATTGTGGACATACTCCCTGACATGATAAAGAGCAAATATTCTGTAAAGATCAGATATAGTACACGATAATATGCTATTGGAGGGAAATAATAGCTAAAGGCAGGACCAGAAACAAAATAACAAGATTTATCCACAAGCATCTATTTACTAAAATGTTCTGTAATTACTCCTTTCTCTAAACAACTGACAGTCGTGAAATTGCTCCATGTTTAGAAGTATAAAGATGAAGCTTAAATATCACAAAGACTGCTCTGTAGAATAGGGAGGAACAGATAAAAATAAAGTGAAATTGTCAAAATAGGAAAGAAGCTCAAAGCAAAAACAGAAAGTAGACGATGCATGCCAAGAGGCTTGAAACTGAAATTTTACAAAATAAAAGGACAGAAGTGTTCACAGGGTATAAAGGACAAGGATGCATCTCAGATGTCTGACATGAGGTTGAGTGATGGTGTTACTAGAAAATTCCTAGCTTAAACACCACTGTGAATGCCAAACTAGCATAATTATAAACATTATTTTCACTGTTTAAAAAATCCCTTTTCCACAATACTGGACATATTCTTTGTTTCTCCTTTGTGGCCTTTCTAATCTCTGTCTGTCCTGCTTAAAGTACATTCCCTTTTCAAGTTTTAAGAGTAAGAGTTACCTTAAAATATTTTTGTACATAGGAAGACAATTTTTTTTCCGCTTCTTCTGCACTTAACTTGCCTCTTATATGCTATAAAATGTAAATTGTCCCATTTTTAATTTGATTCTTAATAACCTTATGTCTCAACTTGCAATATTACATTCTTGCAGCCTACTCTTCCTCTTTAGTTCTGACCATAAATCTGCTGAAGCCTCTCATAATACTTCTGAGCTTCTCAAGCCCATGTGTTCAGGGTATTTTTATTCATCTTTAAATTCTGGCTGACACTATTAGTACAGTATTTTGGGTACTTCTGAGATGCCAGTTATTAGAGAGACACCTAAGAGCTTGTGTATAGATATTTAGATTTAATCTTTGACTTCTACTTATCAAATTGCAGAACTTATTTTCTCAATTCTTATACTTTTATTCAACAATTTGTAAAATAGCAATAATTTGGTACTTTTTCTGGTCTTGTTAATAAGTTATGAATGCTATTACTTATGTATTCGGGGAATTCAGAAGAGTGTTTCCTCCTACTCAACATTCATAAACTTTTATATGACTTATTTTGTAATTTGATAGATGGCATTAGCATCTTATGCAGTTAAATCCCTAAAATTAACATGATTTTCTTCATTGTATTTTTATTTTGAATGGGATGAAATTAATGCCACAATGATATATCACTACATAAATTGGAATGTAAAAATTTAAAAAAATCATCATAATGACTGTAGAACACCTACTGGTGATGGAGATATAAAATAGTATATTTATTCCAAAGGTAGATTTTCAGATTTTTCAATATAGAATTTAATATTGTAGGCATACACATCTATCTATCTATCTATCATCTATCTCTGAAGCCCTGGGTTTTATCCCAAGCACTATAGCACTATATAAACCAGACTTATGGATGCATGAGTATATTTCTGCCCCATTACAAGGTCGATGTTAGTTATAGCTGAATAAACGGCCTAAATTTTAACTTTAGGTTTTAAGAGTGGCATGAACTTGGAAAGTGACTTCTCCTCCAAATATCTCCTGTGTTCTTGAGCTATATTTCATTCAAAATGTGTTCAAAATCCTTTCTCCAGCTTCAGTTAGGGAACTATAAGCTTGCATCCACCCACCCTTATCACACAAACTTGCCCTTTCATCCCTAGGCAGAAAACACCCCATACACAGAAAGTCATGCATGCCTCACATTCTTCTGTCTTTTCAATGAAGATAAACTGCTTTTTAGAGAAGTAAATTGAGATTTCAAAAATCAAGGTCAGATGCCTAGGACATAAGAGCACATGGTTCAGTAAATTGATTGAAGTATTTTTTTTTTTTGCCTGTTTGTTTGTATACAAGGTTAATTAAGTCTTGAGTACAGATTCTACTATTTTATAAAAGCCATTCCTAGATAATTCCAACATTTAGAGTGCAGAAACATGAGGTATAACTTCCTCATCTGTCAGGTTATCCTCAGCTACACATTGAGTTGGATGCTAGCCTAGGCTGCTGGAGATCCTCTTTCCAAAAAGAAAAAGAAAAACCCCAAAAACAAAATGCCCAAAACAAAGCAAAAACAATCAATAGATCAATCAAGAATAATTAAAACAGTATGTGTTATATATGTAGGCTGGGAGAAATGATTTAACATAATAAGATAATTATTTATTAGTTATAGCTAGAAGTACTACAAAATAACTGTTCAATAGTTTTTAATTTTTAAACTTTAAAAGAGTTATAGATGTTCATGCATATGAAATAAGAAATATAGTTTCACCCTGCAGTGATATTATAATTATAGTACAATATTACTTAGAGCAAGTGGAGGCTGAGGCAACCCTGTGACCTTGGTAAATTTTCATTTGTGTGAGCATATGTGTATGTTAATTTATGTGCAAATCTGCATTCATATTGACTGTTAAGGAAGTTGTTATAAAGAAACCCAACAAGTTAACTATTATCCTTCCTTTCTCTGCTTTAACTTGACATTTAAGAATTACTAAACAATTTTTTAGTAATATTATTATTTCAACACACTGTTATATATTTAGTAAAATAGTATATGAACACTTAAGTTCTTTTTTGTTTTGCTCTACATAACTTCAATAAAAAACATCCAAATTAAAATGTGAACCAATATTTTTATTTATGAGAAATTGAATTAGTTAATCTTCTTGTAACTTTGCAAAGTACATAACAAAAGAAATTTAAGAAAATAAAGATTATTTAAGCTCAGTGTCTGAGAGGACACCCGACCATGTCGCTTGAGCTGTCGGGTAATAGAGAATGATGAATGCTTGTGCTCAACTTGCCTCCTCCATGTTTTCACTGTGGCATGCCTGATCCCAGAATAATAATGCTATCCCTCAAATGACCCCATTGCAGAACGTCCTTGCAAACATGTTCAGAGGGTTGTGGTGATTCTAGTCCCATCAAAGTGACAATATTTTCCATCATGGAACTGTTTTCTATATTAAAGGAACGAAACTGATTGAACCATGATTTTCTGAGCTGCTACCTAGTTTTGAATATTAAGTAAAAATTATATTGAATAATTACAGTAGTTCATGGGAACACAGATCTTCATTTTTAGCATAAATTCCCATTTATAAATATGAATGTGCCATTGCAATACCAGATGGAATACACATGGCTAGTTTTAAGAGAACACCCAAACTGCTTTTATGAATGAATGTACCATTGTGCACCTACAATACAACAGCAGTGCATGAGTGATTTCATTTTCTGCATTTTCGACAATATGTCACTTTTATTTCAGCATTTTGAATTGACATAATGATAATCTCATTCTGATTTTAATTTACATCCCTTTGAAGATTAAAGGTGTGGTGACAAATGCTTTGCAATTATTTCTTTTAACATTTTTTTGCTCTAATAACCATTGTTTTTAAGAATTGAATAACAAAGTTCCCAGGATTATACCTGCTTTACTATAATATATACATAAAGATGCATGTAGTTCATACTGATTTTGATTAAACTAAAATATCATACAATTTTCAATAGTTGAATAACTATAGAACATTTACGTTACATTATCTCCCAACTTACTGCAAAACAAAGGAAGCATTCCAATATAATGTGTAGTTTTAGAAAACAGATTATAGATACTGACATACTAACTTGGCAAAATAAATATGACCCAATGAATCAATGGCAAATACATAGTCTATGTAACAATTTTCACACAGTCAAGAGGACATGACATCTTGGATGAGGGTAGAAATATGGTGAGGGGGTCTGGATATGATTAAAATACAATGGATGAAATACTCAAAGAAACAATAAATTATTTAAAAATAAAGTTTAAAAATAAAGTGGGCTGGAGAGATGGATTGGTGCTTAGAAGTGTTTTCTGCCCTTTCAGAATAACAAAGTTCATTTCCAGTTCCCAGCATTGAAACAAGATGTTCACAACTGCTTGTACCTCTTGTTCTATGGAATCTAACACCAGGAAAAAGAACATTATCTTATTAAAGAACTAATTATTCTGCTTATGTCTTTAGCATAGCTTTAGATGAGTCTTCCTTCCAAGGCTGATCCCTTGGACACGTTATTGAGCTCAACTGGAATAGTAGCTGTCTACCAGGACAAAAATTCTAGTCTCAATAAATCAGTTTACATAAGTGCTTCTCAGTAGTAGATGTGTGCCCATAAGGGGACATTTGGCAATGTTGGGAATGACTAGAGGAATTGTTATTGTAGTCTAAAGGGAAGTGGTCAGTGAAGGCTTTTGAAGATCTTATGTTTCACAAGCAATCTCAGATAAGTAATTATCTGACAAGCAATTATCTGGTAGAAAATGTCAGTACAAACACCAATGTAAAGAAACTTTGATTCATACAATGTAAGTTTCTACTTGTTAGAAACGAAATATGAGGTCAAAGAGCCCCACCAATGCTGTATCAAGAACTGGATGACAAAGAGAAAATAGCTCGGCAAGGCAATTTTCTTTGACATAAGAAGGCCTTGCTTCATCATTCAGATGGAGCAAGCATACACAGTTTCACAGAACTTATCCTATCACAAAAATATTACGTCTTTTCCACATGTCTGGGATTTGAACCCACATTCTTTTCCAGTTGTCTGGCTCGTTTAAAAGGAAAAACAAAGGAAGGAGTGAGAAGGTTTGCCAAAGGCAGAAAAGGTAATGCTACCCCAGGCTAACAAGTTTGGGAATGCTTCAGGGAATTTTCTAAGCCTACGTACTCCATGATGTGTGTGTGTGTATGTGTGTTTGTGTATTTGCGTGTGTGTGTGTGTGTGTGTGTGTGTGTGTATGCCTGTAACATGGGGGAGACAAGAGCATTAGAATTTGTTTTCACAAACCAGAAATTTGAAAGGGTTTGAAAGAAAACACTAATACTTAACGCTTATTCTATAGTATCCAAAATGTTTACAATGACTGATGCCGAAAGCTTCAGGATTCACATTATTTTAGTGATGCTACAATATTCAAAAATAGAGATAAAACAATGCAATTTTGAAAATCATTTCAAAATAACTGATGACCATTTTCACGTGTTTTTGAATGTCTAAACTTAGCTAAAATTGTGTTGCTTTTCCTATTACCTATATTTCAACATGTAACTGATATTTTTCCTTTCAAATATTTTTCAAGCAATAATATAATTAAAATGACAAAAGTCATTTGTAAAATCTCAAATTTTATGATTTGATGACCTAAGTCTAAGTAGGGCACAGGTCAAAAAGTATTTTTCTGATGTGAACATTGATGGTCTGATTTTAAAAGTTGATCCCACTTATTTAAATCATTTAGTTACAGACTGTTCAAATATTTTCCCTTTATATACTGGCTCAGTTTATTCCAAAAATAACTTATAAGACTATAGCCATTTTTGTCTTGACTTTAAATTAATGATTTAAGAGAATATAATGCTATTATCCCTGGTCTCTTTGTATTTTTATGTCCACTTCCTATTTCATTTACTATGAGTAACAATGCACCATTCAATTTTGCATTCCATTTTTCAGATAAGTATATTTATTATTTATGAGGTGTTTTCTTGCTTGATTTGATATTTAACTCTGCATTGCTGTTTTTAATGATGCCGTTGCTGCATTTCAAGGCTTTGTTTAGGAGGCACTTTGGTTATTTGAATTATTTGTTTAGTTTCTTTTAACAGCAACAAATGTTTTATTTCATTTTCCAAATTAAAAAGTATCAAAGTAATTTTATCCAAGAATATAATGTACACATACCCCTGTTAAGACATTTCTCAAATATTAAAAATATATGCTAATGTTAACAGTCCCAGATTCAAAATGATCTCTTAAAACTTCATGTCTTATTTTCTCCACGATATTAATTAAAACCTTAATAAAATTTAAGACACATAAATGGCTTTATTCTTTGTAGTTCTTTTGAGAACTAGTATTATATTCTATGATAATAAAGTGAGTTAGACCTATAATCGAGAGAATTTTATTGTTGACCTTACTTTTCTTAGTATTTCTTTTGAATTGCCATTGAATATCCTTCTAATAATTCTCTGGGATAATTTTGTTTCCCTCTGCTTTTTCTTTGTGATTCAATTTCATTTGATTAAGCAATAGAAAGCATTTACCAAAAGATGCTAAAGAAGCATGATTTTCTTTTCAATCCTTTTTTCCTTAGCCATTGGCAATGTTTTAAGTTCTACTATCTCATTAACTAGAGTGAAAAGAAATACAAAACTTTTCAGAGAATGCCTTTAATAGTTATTAGATGCCACCATTTTCAAAACAAATATGTAGACTTATTTTTAACAGCATATCAAATCTATTTATTTTGCATTTGCAATTTAGTTTTGCAATTTGATCTCTGTTTTATACTCCCAGCTAAGCCCTTCTTTCTATTCTGTTATGTTTCATTAGTACTCCTTTTTTGTTAATGTTTCTTACAACCCAATTTGTGAAACATGCTTTAGCTTTCAAGCAATGAATGACTCAACTTTATGGCTTTCAATATGTAAGTCAAACATAGTCCATAGAATTTGAATTGTTTAATATAAAAATGATTAGACTGCTCTGTATCTCAGAGTGTGATTGAGCACGCTTGCGAGTTTTCAGGGCATGTAAAACACTGTCAAACCTTGTCATCTTTCCGATCTTTTGCAAAATGAACAACCCACATCTGTGCCGATGGCTTTTCCATTAGCCTCTCAGTGATCTGATTCAAATCACTCTTTTCTGCTGTGTAAATTATATTTACAATAGACAAAAGCTGACATTTAAAAAGTCTACCAATTATAATTCTGTAACAACTCTGAGGCAGCTTATGAAGTCCTTTAGTATGTTTACTCTACATCTTCAATTGCCTTTCTAAATCTCATTCTGTTTAGCATAAAAAGGTGAGAAAATATGTCACTGCATAAATTATCATTACAAAATAAAGCAAGACAATTTCCTGAAACTATGTATATCTGATATGTGTATTGATTAGGCCATGAAATTAATTATATACTTATAAATAAGTTATTGATATTTCATCTGAAAATTTGCAGTGAATCAATAGCTGTGATATTCACATTTATTTTATCCTTTCTAGAGGAAAAAAATGCTTCAAAATCAATTGGTTTTGATCATTTTTAATAATGTTGTGAATACATAAAAGCTCAAAAACTTTTGTAAAGGAATAGGGTTAATTGTAAAGTTTATTTTTATTATTTTAAATAGCAATGCATCTTAACTGGTAAAGTTATCAGCTACATTTTGTTATAATCTCTTTTTTTTCTTTGTGAGAAAATATATTTGAAAACAACTTAAGGCAGGAAGTATTTAATTTGTGGTATAAAGTTCCAGAGGTTTCAATGCAAGATCAATGGACTGCATTGTTTCTGTCGCTTGGTTAGGGCTGAAACAAGCTGAGTTACTCACAGCTTGGCAGCTGGAGAGGAGGAGAGGGTGTGTGTGTGTGTGTGTGTGTGTGTGTGTGTGTGCTATCACCCTTCCTCTTTTGTTCCACCCAAGAGCATGACACTTTTGATGGTGATGCTCATATGGAGTGTGTAGACCCTAACCGATGTCATCTCTGGAAGCAAGTTCACAGATACAACCAGAAGTATCCTGTCCTAGTGTACAAAGCTCTGAACCCAATGAAGTTGACACTCAGGACTGCACATTTTGATTCCCTAAAACGAGTATCAATCCTTTATTTGTATCCCTTTTTTTCTCATCCAAAATATTTGTTGTTTTTTAACAAAACGTGTTAAAGTATTGATTATGTGCTAAAGTGAAATAAGCACCTCATGTGTGTTTCTGTAGCTGGATGTGAAAATCTGAGCCAATAGATCTCCCATCCATAGTAAATCATAATCTGATTTTACGAGAAAATAATTTATAACATTGTTTAAGCATCCATTTACCTTGCTACACAACCCCTAAGCTTCAGCCAAATATAGTGACCGAATGCCTTCCTAATCATCTACCGAAAAAGGCCAGAACAAGAACCCAAATAAAAGACTAAAAAAAACTCTCCTCTCCAAGCTCCCAGCTGTCAAGGTGTGGACAACTCAGCTTCTCTCTGCCCTGACCTGTTACAGAAATAGTGGAGTCTGTTTTACTTGCAAGGAATGTTTAGAACCTTGCAATACAAATTAAATATTTCATGACTTAAGTTGTTTTAACATGTGTTTTTTCCACAAAGAAATAATAAAAATGTTTGTACCGTAATGTCTCTCTTCCATTTCTTTTAAAATAAATATAACTTGTAATAAAAATAGAATGGGAACATTCTCAGCCATCTTTGGGAAAGAATTCTTCCCTTTTCGAGAAACATTTTCTTATTCTAGAATACATTTCACCTGATCAGCAGTTGGTATTCCATGTACACAAGCTGTCTTAAATGCCCACCATTAAGTTCTTCAGCATGATCATACTTTTGCTAACATTCAATAACAACATTTTCAATAATTAGAGTAAAATAATTATTTTAAATAGTGTTAGAATTAAAAATTGATTACTTAAGTTCAACACTGGAGTTTAGAATTTCTTCTCATCTGATTTCAATAGTTCATCACATAGTAAAACATATCTAAAAATTAAAATGTGTCTCTGTTCCCTACATGGATGAATATAATTCTCCTCATCTAAAAGTGTCAAAAATATTCAACAGTAAATTGTTACTGATCTCAGAATAGAGACAGCAGACATTTGAAGTGGATTTTAAAAGTGATATTTTATAATACTATATTAAAACAGACAATAGGGACTTTTCTAACAACTGTGTTATAAGATGTTTAACAATTGAGAATAATATGACTTCAAGTATACGTTTTTCGGGGTCATTGAAAGTTCTGTAACATTCTGAAGGAGATAATGTTGTGGACATATGTAATTATTAATTTTGATTTGTGTGTTTTTCTCAGATTTATTTAATTAACCCATTAGCAATAAGGGCAATTTTGACTGAATTTCTTGAACAATTGTGTCTACTCGGGTCTTCTACTAGGGGATCCTTTAAACTGAAGGAAAAGTGAGGAAGAAAAAAACATTTGTTTACTGTTTAAGCAATGATTTAACATCATTGACTATGGTGTGGGACAGAATGGAAGTAACCAAGCAGAAATGTGAAGCAAAATAGAGCTCCTCTTCCTTAAGTTACTTTCTCAGGCATTTTGTCACAGCAAACAGAAAAGAAACTAATACAGTGAATTACTGGAGCCTAATATAATGCTGAAGAATGCATTTGAAAATTATAGAAATGAGAAACAAATGGGAACAAAAGATAAGAAGAAATATACCAATAATTCTTTAGTTTTGTAAGCTTAAAAATCTAACATATCTACATATATGCAGCTTGAAAAAAAATAGTAAAATACTTAATAAAATAGTAATGTGAGAAAAACACATCATATACAGCATAAAGATAATGGGTTTTTATCCATGCTAATATTATGATATACCTATATCAATAAATCTGTATATGTTAGTAATTATTGTACATAGTGTCCATTATTTTATTTTATTGTAAAGTATGTGTTTGGATTTACAATGAATTTACATTCCATATGGATAAAATAAGTGAATTAACATTTCCATCTCTTCAAATATTTCTCCTGGTACTAAGAACTTTGAACTATTACTTTGATCACTATTCTGAAGTATATAGCACATTATTGATCACATAGTGAGAGCAACAGGCCTCAGAAATCTAAAATTATTATTCTGCTGTTTGAGAACACATATACTTTGACCAACATCTGTCTATTCCTCATATCCCCTAGGCACTGATAACTGTTATTCTACTGTCTTCTGCTTGCTCAGATGTTTTATAATCCACTCTTAATTAGGAACATGCAGTATTTGTCTTTCTGTTTTTGGCTTAATTCACTAAACATAGTGTCTTCTATTTCCATCTATGAGGTCACAAATGACAGATTTTCCTTGTTTCTTGTGCATAACCAGTAATCCATTATGACACAATGATTTACATTTTTATTTATTTATAGAATTATTTTGTACATTCTTAGTTTAGATTCTTAAAATATTTATAATACATATAATCTATAGTACTTTCTCATATATTTTCCTAGATTTAGTATGAATATAATATTTGTCTTAACTATTTTTTGTGATGTCCCTTCCTTTTAAGAGTTTGTGAAACATATGCATAATTCTTTTAATGTCTATTGGCACATCAGTAATGCCAAAACAGACTGAATTTTTATTTAGTGATTGGAAGGAAATTTTCTTTATTACTAATACAATATCAATTAAATTCAGGCTTTGACAATGGCATAATTCTCTCTGACTGATATGGCTTTAGTAGACTACATGAAAAGAGCAGATGCTAGTTTTTTCAGCTGGTTTCCTAGCATAGCAATTCTACCCTATGACTAAACAGCAGAGTGTTGATGATTGAAGTATGACTATTTTCAATGGCTGTGTGAGTAACATGTGTGCCCTTGCCCATCTTATGACTATGATCTTATGTTTAGTGGACACTTTTTGCTGAGGCACAAAATTCAATAAAAGCAACTTAAGAAAGGAAGTCTTTAGTGTGGCTCATATTTTGAAGACAGTCTATCTGGTCTTGGCGGGGACACTGGCTGACTATGACTGTAGGAGCAGGGACAGCTGGTCATACTGTGTCTGTAGTCATGAGGCAGAATGACATTGCTTTACTGTTTTATCTGTCAGCCTCAGATGATGAAACATGAGATAGAATGTGTCACATTTAGGGTGGGTCTTCCTTTCCCAGTTAGAATCTAGAAACACCCTCACAGATATACCCAGAGGCTTGCCTCATATTTAATATTAAATCTTGTAATGTTGAAAAAGTTAATCACCACTAAGTGTACATTTCTTTTCACAAAACAATATTAAAATTTTTAATGTTTAACAATTTATATGGTAATCCCTGCTTTCAGAAATGTTAATGAAAGATATATGTAAACCTGAGCAAGTAGCCAGAGTTTAAAAAGAAATCTTTAATCTCTCTAGAAATTGTTATAAGTGCATATAATACGTCTAAAAATATCTACAATTAGTAAAGAATAGGAGTCTGTGGTCTGAAGAACCCTTCCTCTGTTTCTAGTTTGCCCCTGAACAAACATCCTGAACAAACTTCTAACCCAAAAAAGACAAAAGCATAACATTTTTCTAATTGAAATTATTCTTCCTTAGAATTAGATTACTTATTCCTATTTATCCAGTATATTTTAGTTAAAAATATTTTCCTATCTTAAACTCTAAATCATATTTTTAGAATTTCTCTCATGAGACTCTCATACATAATTTGCATATAAAGTGCTATATGGCTTGTGTAAATATATACATGTATGAAAAGAATATTAAACTCAGGTCTCCAGAGTATATTTACATTTTTCAATTCAAGTGTTCTAAAAAAATGTGTTCTATTTTATGTGTGATTATCTCATTACCATTTTTGGTATTATGTTTAATTTAAGTAAGTTGGATATAGGTAGATAGTTAATGTTATCTATTATAAGCTAAATTGTATTTTGACAAGATTCTTTCCAGTTTTAAGAATTAGGTTTTAACTCAGCAGCCAGTATACATAAAATAATTTTATAATGTCTATGAAAAGAAAGTCAATATACAGAAATGAGATTTTGATGATGATGAGATGTTGTACCATCCTTAATCTAATTAGCTGTGTCTCCACAGGCTCTTCTGAAAGTGACTTTGAGTGCTCTTTCATTCATTAGGATCTTAGGTAAGAATGTAGGTCCTCCAGCAAACCTTCTAGGTTTGAAAGGAACTAGATAATGATATTTGGAAGAACTGTTCACTGATGGTTTAATTAACTCCCAAAATGTTCTTATAGATTTAGTCATTAGTGTTTTTGTTGCTTCTTGAAGCCAATTCTCAGCTAAAGCAAAGAGGAAATTTTTTGTCAGACATTCAGCATCTTTTTCTCTTACTCTTTTTCTCTAAACTGTTAAGTTTTTCCAATGTCCTCCATTTCTGTGAGAAATTATCTGGGTATACTTTCATTTCAAGTACCATACATCATTCAAAAACATTTCCTATAAAACTTCTTTCTAAAGTGACAGTTTTCACCAAATCCACATTACTAGATTAATATTTCATTTCCTTTAACTCTCAACAGTGGATGCTATGCTGCATTTGAAACTCATACCACAAATTTCATCTTATTGAGAGGTTTGAATGACTAGCGTGTGGAAGATAATTGGTAATAATGATCCATAATTGTTTCTAAGCGAAATATTAAGTAAATATCCAGTTCCACTTGCTTAGATATTATTTTTTAACTTTCATTTTGTTATTTTTTATGTGTATGAGTGTACTGTCTATATGTATGTAAGTTCACTAGTGTCCTTCAGTGCTTGTCCAGGTCAGAAGAGAGCCTCTAATTGCCTTGGAACTGGAGTTAGCCACCATGTGGGTGCTAGGACTCAAACCTAGGTCCTCTGCAAGAGCATTCAGTGCTCTTAAGTGCTTGAGCCATCTCTCTAGCCGCAAGTTGATTTTTTTTTAATTCTATAATTTTGGAAGTCACATGGGGAGACAATACATGATTGGGTTCCCATTAACCTTGTTGTAGATGGCACTTCTCACTGAAGTGGGTTGACCACTAATCTTTTTCCTATCCTCTAGGAAAATAGTAGCTTTTAATTATCTCTTTGACTCTCTTCTTTGGGGAAAAATATACATTTTTTATTTCAATAATTAGCTACAGAAGAAAAATTCCCCCCAAAAGAAAATAGAAATATGAGTCACACAATGTTCTTATCAGTAACTTTTCTTTACATAAAATGCAGAATACAACCACCCATGTATCAGAAGAACAGAACACTCTTTGTCACAGACTAAAGAAATAAAGTAACTATAACCAGACACTAAACAATGTTATTTAAGTGTAATTGAGGCTTTTCAGGTTTATAAAGTCAAAATTCTTTTATTTAAAAAAAAATGAGGTCTATAAGGTGCTGTATAGAAGTTGCTGTCATTCTGGGTAGGTTACAGAGATCTGGAAAGTATTTGGCATGACTATGCAATGGTCACTCTCTCATAGTGAGTCACCTCAGGACGGTATCTCCTATCACTCTATTTTTGAAAGCTTCTCACCAGCACTTTTTGTACTTACAATGATTTTTTACATCTTAAAATACAATCCTTTTACACTTTTGTAATATTCTCTCTACCACAACCTAATAAAGTTACACATTTTGAGGAATCATGTATATAATAAACCTTGCAAAACTAAGTTCTCTGTAGAATTTTATCAAATTATCATCAACCTATAATTAACATATGTGAATTAGCAAAGCTAAAGAAATGTCTTCAAATGAAAATAAATAATATGACAGTTTCATGTCCACAAGAATTCAATGTTGATATTAATTCTATAATTTCTATCCCATCACAGAGAAATTTAGCACATTGTTTTTATTTAGCAGATATATTATGTAAAACATTCAATTTACAGATGACTGTTTCATTAATCTTACTATTTAACTAGTGTAAAAAGCATTTCAAATAATAATTAAATTTTTTATTTTAACAAATAAAATATCTCTGTTATTAATATCATAGTCCCTTAAAATTTTGAGGCAAAGTCCTACATGGAACTTACTATGTAGATCAGACTTGCCTTCATAGCACACACACACACACACACACACACACACACACACACACACACATATATATGCAAGCTCAAAGCAGACAAAATCCCAGTATAGGCATGGGAAAATGGATAAGAAATTCCAACCAAAAGAACTTTGGGGAATTTATGGCTGATGGAATGATGGAGGAAGGATAATGTTACATAGTTGTGCATCTTGGCAGGTCCAGTGGATATTTCAGGACACAGATCATAATATGTAAGCCATATTTTATTTATAAGAGAGTTCATTGACTTGGATGGGTAGTTTTGGAGTGAGGGGTGAAGGAAGGGATCCAAATGCCATCAAACTGAAATGTGCAAAATTCAATAATATATGTATTCTAACTCACTTAAAATAATGTTTGATTCTTTAGGTCAATGTGACTAGGATCTGTCCAAACGTAATCTACACAATACAACTACAGGCACAGTTATAATCACTAATGACAACATGAGCTAGGATAAATTCTTAGTCTCACATGCATACGTTCATTTATTTTGGAATTGGAGGAAATGATTTTATTATTTATTTTGCCCTGCACATATTTATTGTTTCTCATGCCTCTTTTTTTAAAATTCACCCACTCCACTTATTATTAATCATACTTTATTTTACTATTGTTCATGATGAACTCTTATAATGTATGCTCATTTTAATAATAAACTATTAGAATACTGTTAAAGTTTGGTTGACTATCTGTAACAAAAACAGTCTGAAAAACACAGTTTTAAATGCATCATAAAATCATTAATATTTTCCTAAGGGCACCTAAATAGGGTGCTATACGAAGTCTGACATCAACACTCTGTAAGTCATTGTAATACAGAGTTTTTATAGTAACCCTTTTAGAATAATTAAGACAATTGTTGTCTCATGGTAATATAAAAAATGAATAAAATATTTTGAATTAAGTTTCTGTTATCAGTTAAATTTTAAGATATTCTTCCTCTGGATGTAAGCACTGATTTATTTGGTTTAATTCAATTGCTCACATATCAATTCGATTGCTCATATACAAATTCATATCTTGACCCTCATGTATAAATACATATACCATAAATCAAATTATATGATGTACAGTGTATTTTCTCATAATTTTTAGATATACCTTTGTAGTTCTATTATATGTGACAGTAATCCCTATATTATCATAAATTAGTTTCAAAATAACAGCAAGGACAGCAGTTGACATCAGGAGGAGAGAAACACACACTTTTAATTATCAAGATAGCTTTGGAAAGTGTTGAAAAGTAACAAATATGTCTTACAATATTAGAGAAAAAGTCAACCTGATATCACAAACTTGTTAGAAAATTTAAATGAAAAATTTCACTCTTCAACTGCATGACAGAGTTATGTAGAGAACATCACTGTCAGGCCAAGGGGAGTGGGACTATATCTGCCAATTTATACCTCTTAGTTTGGAGGAAGATGCAGATGCATTGATAAGATATACAATATATTTTAAAATTTTCAAAAAAATAAATTCATGCACAAATGAAAAGGGAAAGCAATTGTAACTTACTAAATTTAATCGTAAAACTTTAAATGTGGACTTAATAAATATTTAGACAATATTTTGATCTTTATTCCTGACTACCATCAAGCAGTTTGACTAAATGTGACAGTCTCCATTTGTGAATTTCAAGATAATGAAAAGACAATTTTGAAGTCTGGTTTATATCTATCTTCACATCCATTGTTCAATGTATGGTGTAATGCAGGATGGGCCTTAGCCAGGCTGCCTGCCATAAAGAACAAAGAAATGGCTTCTCAGGGCCTGGTGTTCAGGTTCAGCTCTGCTTCTGTCAGGCATGACACCAGCTTCCCTCAGGCATCTGGAGATGACCTGCACCGAAATGATCTACCTGGAGACGGATTACTATTGGCCCCACTTGGGAACCACCCCATTGGGCCACTGGCTAACCAAACCCATAAAACCCCTTTCACTTCCTTGAATAAAGGAGTTTGCAGCTGCGCCTTCCGCTTGCTTCCACCCAACTCATGGTGTCAGTGTTCGTACTCCACGAATCTCAATGCCTCTGGGGGAGACCCGTCCGCCCCCCTCCGGTGGCCCAAGCAAATGGATGGCAATAGTTTAAGGTTTCCTATACAAGACTGTATGTACTACATGAACTTTATGTGTGTAATCACAAATAAGAGAGCTATGAAGTGCACACATCATGGAGTCTACTCACGAAAATAAAAGAAAAAATTAACTTCCGTGTGTGGGCCATCCATTTTATATACCTAAGTGTAGCAAAAGCATCTTACTATATAGATGTCAGCATATTTTATTCATGTTTATTTGGTCCTAGTCACAATAACCACATTATAAAATCTGCCTAAGAGCCCACAAGCCCATGATTCTATAAAGAAAATATTGTACACAAGCACAACTTCGCTCCAATATAAAGAAAAATGAAATAACATTTTTCAGAATAAGGGAATACCTGAAGATCATCATGTTAAATGAAATAAATCAGCCCCTTAGTAAATAAAGAATCAAAAGTTTTCATTCATATTTGGAATCTGGAAGAAAAATAAACCATTTGAAAAGATAGGGAGAATGAAATTAGGAATGTGACAGGAAGAGAAGTAAAGGAGAGGAGATAATAGAACCATGAAGTAGGTGTGGAGGATCAAAATACGTTGCAGGCATGCACGCACACATCTCACTGAAACCCCTTACTTTGTATAAGGTACACTAATAACATTTTTATTTTGCTAAGGATTCTTACAGTTAATTTTAACCTCAGTTTTGAGGGTTCAACATCTTACCAATTGTAGGTGCAGTATTGTCATGCAGATATCTAGAACTTACCCTGCTTTACAGAAATCATGTGTCCTTTGAATAGCAACTACACATTTATCCCCACTTGGCTCCTGTCAAGCATCGTCGCTCTCTTCACTTAAAGATAATTTAGTACGTATCACCTATGGTTGAAATTGTGTAGCAACTTTCTTTTGCTTATTGTTTTATGCCAATTGGTAAAACATATACTGACTGAGCCCAGCCAGTTACAGGAGATTTTGGAAAAGGTAAAACTATGGAGACATTATGAGAATGAGCGGTTTCCAAACAAGAGTGAAGAATAGGCAGTGACTGGTAGGACAAGGAAATTAGGAACTTTGCTGTGGTAGTTTTAGCTTATTATACGTTTTAAAAGTTATTTATTGAACCTTTGTGCATTTTATACAGAACATCTCATACAATTTTTATAATTTTTATATATCCCTTTCCCCAACAACACACTTCATAGCCCCCCAGCTGGAATCCACACATTCTTTCATCTGTGTTAAAGTATATTGTGTCAGGTTAGAATTCACAAATGTTTCTCAGTGCAGGTTCATTCACTGGGGAGTCCCTTGCTTTACGAAGATTAATTAGTTCATCCTCACCCAACAGGAATCAGTTGCCATATTTCTTCAGCAAAAATTGGGATTATTTTTGCCCATCTCCCCAATTCCATGCTGCATTTTTGTCTACTTGAGTTTGCATGGCTTTGAGCATGGTGGCACCATTGTTGTGGGCTTATATGAGAAGGGTCTCAGGAGCTTGTAGGCATCTATTCTCATTATGCATTTTTAAAAATTATAAAATCCAAGCATGAACCTTAAAGTAAGCTATGGGACTTTAGACGAAAATAATTAAAATTAGTATTGGTTCATCAATTGCTGCAAACACACCATCACTTTAATGCTGATTCTGGTAACGGGGAAGGCAAGTGTGGAGGAAGAGGCTACGTGGGAATTCTACTAAGTTTGCTTGTTAAACTAAGAATATTCACAAAACAGTATACTTTAATTTCCAATAAAATAAGAGTAATTGATAGTTATATATATATATATATATATATACACATACATCTGTAAGACTTATTACTATTAACATAGAATTTTTGCATAGACTCACAAATGTGACTGTGAACTCTTGCTAGACGATGAAAGGGTACAATCCTTGGATCCTCTCTGTCTCTCAGACTCTCTCTGTATCTCTGTCTATTTAGTACTCTTGAGGTTTTGTTTAAGAGAAGGTCTGTAGCCAAGAGTGATCTCAAAGTTATGGTAATTCTCCTTCCTCAGCCTCATTAACATTGAAATCAGAAGCATAAGATACCACTCCAAGTGGAAAGGTTTATTGTGACCTTGACACTATTTAAACAGTTCTTTATTTTCAAGGTCAGCTTACATACAGTAAAGGTTAAAATAAAATGTTTTAGCTCAGTGATCTATGTTAGAGAAGTTTGACTCAAGCCAATAAATGCCAAAATCTTCTTAAGAAATAAAATAGAGGGTGGGTGGATAGTTTGCTTTAACTGTGCTGTTTGTTAAAGATTTGAGGCCTTGACTATTTCTCTTTCCTAGAGCAACTCATTAAATCAATCACTCAACTGCATTTAAGTCCCTTATTTATTTGTACTGTGATATGGTGCCTCATTTATCAAAAATTCCCATGGTCAGAATCAGAGATCTAGGTGAAGCCTAGATTAGGCAGTTAACAGGGATCCATAGAAACTGACTTGCTTTTGTCCCATGTGTAGCATGTAGACTTCCCTCTGCAGCTCCTTCTTGATGGCACACTTCACAAAATTCCTGGCATTTCCTTTTGAAGCTATGATCTTTCTTCAGAGTGGTATTGTGCTGTTTTCCCCTCCAAAGCATATTAAAACAGATAAAATGGGGACAAGCCTTTTACTGTAGTTAAAATGTGCTGAGCCACAAGTTCTCATTTATCAGACAAAACTCTTAGTCCAGCAAATTAGGGGGATGATAGCTATGTTTTAGAAAGTCATAATGACATGAGATGCACGTGGAAAAAAACCCACTCAAAAGTCAAGAGCACGGACAGGATTCGTTTTGCCATTTAAGACATCCATTTCTTATTTTGATTATATTACTTTTAAAATGAGAAATATGGGGTATGAAACAAAGGGCAACTGGCTGATGCTTTCAGAAGTATTTTCCACTCTGATTGTGACAACACTTGACTTATACTAAATGCTCAAGTTTACTCAGATGAAGCTGACTGTGAAACTTCTTTTACATAGATTAATTTAGACTTTAGCTTAGAAGTAACTTCTTGATATTCTATAATTCTATTAATTAACTTATAATTTTTTCTCAATTGTATCTCTTGCCATAGAGAGTACATGGCCAGGCACAAGAATCCATAATTTTCTTGCACACTTAATTATGGAGGAAATTACCTTTTCCATAATTTAAGGGTGCTTTTAATGTATTTTTCTGTATTTCAGGGATTTGGGTATACAGAGGCTTTAACAGAGATGATCTAGCTGGCTTTCCTGTTACTGTGATAATAATACACTGACCAAACCAAACTTTGGGAAGAAAGGATTCTTTCTTCATTCCATCACTAAGGGAAATCAGGGCAGTAGCACAAACAGAAGACAAAAAGGAGGGTCAAGAGGAAGGGTACTTGCTAGCTAGTTCCTTCTGGCTTAGTCAACTACTTTTTTTTTTTTTAAAGCTCATGCCAATTGCGTGAGGTTAGCACTTTTCCTGTGAGCTGGGCCCTCCGACATCAATTAGAAATTTTAGAAAAAGGATTCATAGACATGACCAAAGGCTAACCTTATGGAGACAATTCTTCAGTTGGGGTTCCCTATTTCCAGATAATACTAGGATTGTGTGAAGATCAAGCTGAAGCTAATGGACAATATCTTATTAATTTTTATTTGCTACATATATAAGATTTCACTAGAAACCATAATTTGGATGAAATGAACAAACATTTTTTTTTTCTTTAGCCACACAAGAAGGGTTTTACAAACAGAAATGTGCTTACTTTAGGATCCTCATTTACAATAGAAAGTCCCTCCACTTACCCCCACAAAACAAACAAACACAAATAACAGTAACAAAAATGACAGCAACCGCAGCCCTCCTTTTGTCCATTCATTAATGCACTTGTGGCTACTTTTGAGCCTCTGAGGATTCAGGAGAGTAATTTCCACAATATTACATTTATAGCATATAGAATATAAGTTGCACATTTTATACACCCTGCAACATTAGAGAGATGTGGTGGTCTATTCCTTTCTCTCCAGTCATAAAGTTTTAGAAATACTGGTAGACTTATCCATTTAGAAAAAAATGTGAATTAGGACTCTTTTGATGAGATGCTCAGAAGCGTCCATGGCCAAAGAAGCATAGTTATAAGTATCATGGATAATCATAGGTATGTATTTTCTAAATATGACTGAAATAAAATGATGTAAATTGTCTCAAACATACTGAAACTTTGACTATAAACCATAGTGCCAACCTAAAAGAATGGCTATTTGTCCCTTTATAAGGTAAAAATGAATTTTACCTTTGATCCCATGTTTCTACCATCGAAGAGGCTGGATTATTGTGCAAAGCTGATATTTATCTATCTATTTTCCACAAATGTTCAAAGAACCTGATAGAAAAATACAGTTCTCTGTTAAAAGAGAGCTAGAGGCCTTGCTGTACGATGTAGCATGAAAATTCTATCAATGAGTAAAATTCACCTTTCACCAGTGATAACACGACTTCCTGTGGAGACAACTGCCAGTACAGGCCTAGAAGGATTGAGGAGTATATCAATGGAAGGATATTTTCCTGTATCTTATTTCCTGCAATTATTTTCTAAGATTTTCTTAGTTTGGTCTAATACCATGTCTTATATTTCACATATTTCCAAAGTTAGAGAATCCTTTATTTGAATCTACAAAATACATATTCTTGAACTAATATTGATGTAGAAATATAAAAACAATTGCAGTTTCTAAAATAGAGGTTAGACTATTTTCTAGTGCATGAGAGATCTGAATGATGACATCTGAGTCCTGGTTTCGGGGCATTAATTAATATCTCTGGTTTCCATCTATTCCTGTAACCACATCGCCTTCTTATTTGGAAGTATCCTTCCATTCTGACTTTTGCCTGCACTGTGACTTGATCAGGTGGCTTATTAGCCATGGTTGATGAAGGCCCCAGCTTAAAAATGAGTTTGCATGTTTCTACTTCTGTTCACACTGTCTCCATTACAGAAGAAGAGAATCCTCAAGATAGCCTAGCAGTCCCTGCATGATTAAAGAGACATAGTACAGGATCAGGGCACCCCAATTGTTCACAATCCTCTCTTGATTGTTAATAGCCTGTTCAAGATTTGTGTAAACTAATTATCAACATTAACACGTAACCAATGTCCCATATAAATTTGCAATGTATTTTTATTCCTTTAAATAACACAGTGATTAACATCACTTAAAATTAATTATCATGATATATTTAGAAAATGAGCCACCTTCATTCTTATAGAAAGCCATAGTACATTATTAAAACTGTATGAGCTGGCAATCGCATTGTTTCCTATCTGTGCATATATAAATAGCTTACCTCTGAATATCTCCATGTGTTTCACTTCATTTTAGTCATATATCTTGTAGTGACTAGGGAATGACCAATATTTTAAAGATGAATAGTTTTTAGTTAATATTTTGCCATTTAAGTATATAAAGGAGTGAGTTTTAAATAGAAAATAAATCCATTCATACATAAAAGTATATAACAAAATATTTCTCTAATCACAAATATGTTATGTCCTAGGAAATGCAATTTGAGTATAAATGTGACACTTTGAAAATCATGACTGTGGTAAAGCAGAGTCAGCATTAGGGAATTTATCAACTAGTAATAATGTAGATGTTCGTTCTGTTTTTCCTATTAGTTCAATCATGCCTGCATAATGAGTGGTTCTAAATATGAGCTCCTTTGCTTATGAGGCTATTTATGTGATGCTTAGTGTGCATAAGATATAGAACTTATTTTCTTCAATTTTACACTTAAATTTACAGTAAATTGGTGAAAAATCTATTGCTTATTTAGAATAAAGACATTCCCTATGTTTATATTTAGTTAATGAGTATTTTTATGTGCTCTATTCAAGCTTTCACATTTAACACATGGAGTTTTGACATATATTTATCACATTTTATTTTTCAAGAATATTTATTTGTGTATATGTGTGTGTGAGTAATGTGCATGTGTATGGGATGGTATACATGTTTGTGTGCATAGACAAAGCCAGAAGAAGGCATTGGTTTCCTTCTCTATCATGTTCTACATATTCTTCTGAGGCAGTGACTCTCCTTGAATTTATTGCCTAGGCTAGAAGATGTAAAGCATAATGATCACCTCTCAGTGCTTGAGTTAAAGCTGTGTTTACCTGTGTTACCAATCTTGTTATGCTGGTTGTTGTTAGAATTCCTCCTGTAAGGGGCTAAGTTTAGTCCCTTCTTTGCCAGGTCCTACAAAAAATAATACACAAATTCCCCAACTCACAGTTAGATAAATTCTAGCTAATTAACTTGAGCTTACTAACAGAGCATTGGGTAGGGGGTTACTTACAGAAAATGGTTGTACTCCTTCCCCTCCATAAGTTACATAAGTAAATCCACAACCAGGCTTGGATCTTGTGAAGAGGAGAAGAATAAAAGGGCCCACCTCATGGCACCCTCATATTAAATGCCTTTAACCCCTCCCCATCTTACTTCCAAGATCAATGGACTGGCTGGGAAGTTCATAGGATTTTCTCAGATTCTGGTCCAGCCCTTCCCCTCCTGCAGCATGGCAGTCCTAGGTAAATACCACCTGGCCTGAGAGGGAGGTGTTTGTCCACTGTTCATCCATCATGTCCCTTGGAGAATTAGTCCACTCTCCACAGGTGATCGGATCTGAAATCTGCTCATTATTGTTAGGCAAGTTATCATTCCAGCCCCAAGTTTTCTTTAGATCAAGCCACACAGTAAGAAATCACATAACAGAGAGTGTATTTTCTACCTTTATTTCTTATAATTAATATTTTATACTTCAGCTAACAAGTACTTTCTTAACTCTGTGGGAATCCCTGGACTTTTTTATTTATGCACTCATTTCTACCCTAGCTCACAGTGGCAATTATCTTAGAAACAGGAATCTCCATGCGAACAAATGGGCATTAGAATCATTGCTCACAATGCCTTCAGGCTTAAGGAGAGCTAAGTCAAGTTCTTTGAATAATTAAGCGGCAAATTGCTGTCGGAAACTTAGAAAGGTTAACACTCTACCTGACTATACATCAGGAAGTAAGTAGATAGGTCCACTCTTTTCTTTAGTCATGGCAAATCTGGGTTTCTTCAGATAGTGGGTTTCATAATTCACCACTATACACTGCACACTTCTTTGTATCAAAGTAATAGCTCCAAGTCCTTGGATTCTATATTATAACATTTCTGAGCTTTTTGTTAACTCTGCCAGAACCAAGCAATAGTGTGAGTGGTTCAGATGACATCACAGGTAAAATATACAGTAATAAACTATGGAGCTATCTGGTTCCAGAAGTATGATGCTTCCTTTTCCTTTTTATTTATTTTTATTTTATGTACATGAGTGTTTTGCCAACATATGTGTAAGTGCACCCCTGTTGTGCAGTACCCACAGAGGACAGAAAAGAGCATTGGATGCAGTGAAACTGAAGGTATAGGCAGTTGTTAGCTGCCATTTGTGTGCTGGGATTTGAACCTGGGTCTTCTGCAAGAACAGATAGTGCTCTTAACTACTGAGTCATCTCTTCAGACCTCTGATGTGTCTTTTAGGATGAGGATTAAACCTTGTATTTTCTGTTTTGTATCTTAACTGCTGATTTTTAGGCACTAGGAAGACCACACTTTTTATGATTATGTCAAAAAATAAAATTGTGCTGTGCATGGTGGTGGAGGCCATTTATCCCAGCACTGGGGAAGCAGATGCAGGTGGATCACTGTGAGATACACCCAGCCTGGTCTACACAGTCAGTTCCTGGACAGCTGGGGCTACAGGGAGATTCTGTCTCAGATAAATGAATAAATAAATAAATGAATAAATAAAATTTGTGCAATAATTATTTAAAGTAATATGAATACTAGTATTAATGTATCACTTGTCTTTTTATATGTTTTAAATGGAAACTATGACATTCTACAAAAAAACAAATAGGATGAGATCAAATCTAAGGTAAATATATATATATATATATATATATATAAATTAGCTACTTAGAAAATATGTTAAGAAAAAATAATAAAGTAAATAAAAAAGTAAATAATATAATATAACCTCACTCAAATCATGTTTCCATGTAGTAGTGCACATACATGTAATCCCAGCACTAGGAAGGCAGATCCAGACAGTCAGCTATGAAATACAGTGCAGACTGGCCCACATAAAGAATGTCAGACTAGCTACGGGGTACAAGGAGACCTTCTTTCAAAAACAAACAAACAACAGCAAAAACAAAAAGCAAGTAAACACACAGAAGTGTAGAAAAAAATTCCACCCAAATTTTATTGTAGAAAGAACACACACACACACACACACACACACACACACACACACACGCAGACAAAGCATCTATGCCCAAAGAAAAATATAAAGGCAATATCAACTGCAAAAATGTACTCTTCTTCAAGTTTGTTTTTGTTAATATGAAGGAGGAAGTATTCTGTAAGAAATATGAACTTTTGTGTCAGTATAGACAAACTGTAAACATCATACATTTCAGACATCTCTCAGTGAGGTTATGCCTTTAAGAACTGTTTTGCCTACGAACCACTGATGGACTGACTGGATCTTACAAATCCCATGGGAAGATTTGGTCAGAATGATATAGGAAATTAATTAAATTTCGTTGTACTTTGTTAATGCATGCATTGGTACTCAATCCGAGGGATTTAAGGACAGTATACAATGGAAAGCCATCTTTTGGAAAGTGATAATGCTTAATATTACCTATAAATTTTCTTGCACAAAATATAAGTATACTAAAAAATCTCATTTATATCCTTAAATTTTTTTGCATCTGTAAATGGTACATCTGTATTTTTGGAATGGAATTTAACAAGTAATGTGCAGTTCTAAGACAGAAAGTCTATGTCCTCCTGAACTTTGAGCAGAGAATTAAACTTAGTAACAATTTATATTCCACAGCCAACATTTAACACTGGAACAAAAAAATAAATGTTGGTTCTTTATGCTTTTAGCTCTCCCACAAAAATCACATTGCTTCAACATACACAACAATATTTCAAGGAGAGAAATCAAAATCAATTAAATTAATTCTGTTTCAGAATTGCATAACACAGGTTACCTGCTAGAAGCAGAACCTTATCTGAAATCACATTATTATTTTGAGAATCATAATTCAAAAGAAACAACCAATCTGAAATCAAAGCTATTTTTATGCTGAGAGTTTTTAAGAAACCATTTCTTCTCCAGTGACATGACAAGAAGCTACGTGAGAAAAACGTAGATTCCACAGGAATTGCATATTTTCAATGGTCACTTTAAATGGGGGTAAAGGGAACAAGCAAAGATTCTATCAGAAAGCTAAGGCAGGAGACACAGAAGGTAAGTAGAGGACACAGTTCTCTGGGATATGAATTGTTACAGAAAGGGTTATTCTCTCCTGTGGAGAAAAAGGACTTCCACATTCAGGAAGACGAATTGAATTACTAGGAGGACCCCCCTCGCCCCATGGAGAAAAAAGGACTTCAACATTTTTTACTAACAAAATTTTACTATTGCTCTGGCAAGTCATTGGACAGACTTTTAAAATCATCAGTTGGATTTTTCCTGGAATGGTTTCACCTTTATGTATTGATCTACACACAGCAATATGTGGTCTTCCTGCCCTTTGGTAAGGTTCATCCAGTGAAACCTGCTCAACATACCAAGTATCACTTTCCTTAAACTTAGTTTTATATTTATTAAATTTCTGCGATTTTCAAAGAACATAGTTTGATGGTATTTATATCCCCTCTCATGTCCATACCTCCCTTAAATTGGGCAGTCAGCCTAATTTAATGTGTTCTCACATGTGTATTGCAGCCTATAGAGTCTGATGTGTGTTCCTAAATGTTCTTCAGTGTAGGCCCATCCACTGGGACCATGAAGAGATCCAACCCTGTCTCTCCCTCTCCCAGCAGCCATAAATTGCTAAAAATTCCTTTGGTTGGGCTGGGATTTCATACCCCCTTGCCCATGTCTATGTTGTGGTTTTTGCCTGGTGGTAGCTTGCGTAGGACTTGCACATTGTCAGGATTGCTGTGAGTTCACAAGTATAACTTACGAGCTGACTGAAAGAAAATTCTGTTCGCGTCTGGTCATCCACCACCTCTGGCTCTTACAGTCTCTAAGCTTCTTCAACAATGGTCCCACAGCCTTGCCTGCAGAGGTTTCAAATAGGTGTCCTATTCAGGAATAAGTACTCTGCAGCCTATCCTTCAATGTACATTAGCCAATGTACCACTAGCGACCCACCAGCCTAAAGCAATCACAGAGGTCTGGGCACAGAGCCCTTTGTCTAGCCTTTCACTTCCACTCGCATGATCCTTAGGACTGCATGGACTTGGCATGCTGTCTCCTGGGTCTGGCCTTCTGTGTGGGCTTGGGGCCAGGGCATTTTTCTTCCAGCTTGGATTCAATCTGTGCCTCCCAGGAGTCCCGGCAATTCTCCCCTCCTTCCTTTCCCCTTATTGGTCCGAGGGCGGGACTTGCCCCTGAATGAACCATTAGGAAAAAACAAAACCTCAGAGAGAATCCCGAATTTACCATACACATTATAATAGGGATGCTATTTCTGTAGTATACATATTATCTTGGTTAGTCAGGATGTTCTTTTCTTTACATGAGTTCTAGGTATCTGGACTTGTGTCATGTCATTGGTGGTGGTTCTTGTTATTGGTAGGTTATCTCTACTTTTTTAACTTTGCTCTTTCCACAGCAATTCAAGGTATGGTCTAACTGAGTAGAGCTTGGTGTTCAAGTTGGGGGTCACTTTATGTTGATGTACAAATGTGGTGTAAGAAGTGGGCTCACTTATGCTAGAGGTAGGTACAACTTTAGAGTTGAGGTTTCACTGTCCAAAAACAGCACTGTAAGCTGGGTATTTGCTATGTGAACAGTTTGGCTGATAGATAAGACTGAGAGAGCTCACAGGTCTGAAGAACAAGGAGTCTAGCAACTAGAGAAGATCTGAGAACTGAGATGGCAGGTTTCATAGTGGGGTTGGAAACGAAACTACCATAGCAGATCTTGGAAACCTTGCAGATCTGGGAATAGACAAGCATCTTAACATGGTCTGTGGAGAGCAGGGAGGTATAGAAATAAAAATGTTCTTCTCTTTTTATTTCATCTAGAACAGCAAGCTATGGAGTGGGGCTTTCATAGTTAAAGTAGAGCTTCATTGTTCAGTTATCCCAATCTAGAACTCCATCACATCACAGGCACACCCAGGAGATTCTAGATCCTTCAATTAACAGTTAGCATTGAGCACCACTCCAGAATCATTTCTGTATGTACCTATGAGTAAAATTGCAAGAATTATTATAATATTTTATTCTTCAAGATGCATGATTGACTTTTTTGTTTCAATGGAATTGTTAAGAATCATTTGACATTTAAAACTAACAAAATAAAAAGATTGATATTTTTGTTCAGCATAAATTTACATATTAAATAGGTTATTCAAATAAAATATGAATTTGTTAACTTTCCTATAGATAGAATTGTATAACTATGGAAAATAAAATTTCTCAAACAATAAGCAATAATTTTACCTGGAATATTTAATGATACCTTAAAATATTTGGAGATATTATACAGGTAATCTGCTAACATATATAATCAAAGTCAGAGTGTCTTAAGAATATTAATAATATGCTCCAACAGAAATCCCTAGAGTGAGTTTATTGTTTTAACTGAGAAAAGGTCAAACATTTACACCATATTACTGTTTCAAAAATAATCACATTCTCCTTGTCTATTGGGAAAATCGAAAGATAGTGCCAATAACACATGCAATTAAATTTAGCCTTCCAAATGAAATATTACTGGAAAGGGTTTGCTTTCAACATTTATTAAGAAGTAATTATCTTATGCATATGTATATACATATATACATATATATGTGAATGTGTTATTTATATAAACGTTAAAAGCAGAAGAAACAATGTCACCTGCTTACATACTAGACAACAGTTACTCGATGCTTTCTAAGCTTGTTTACAATTTCAAAATATCAAACCACATATACCAGGTAAAAGTGAAACTTAGGAGCTGGAGGATGGCTCAATCTGTGAAGTGTTTGTCTTGTAAACTCAAATGCCTGAAATTTGTCACCAAAGCATAAATTAAAAGGCCATTGCTGGACAGGAAGAGCAAGATGAGAGATAATTAATGTTCAGGT
The DNA here is from genome assembly GCA_035773235.1 of Eospalax fontanierii. Lineage (NCBI taxonomy): Eukaryota > Metazoa > Chordata > Mammalia > Rodentia > Spalacidae > Eospalax > Eospalax fontanierii. The sequence goes on along the minus strand of CM069527.1, from coordinate 96,844,883 downwards.
GTTATGAACTGTAAACACAGCCAAATACAGGTAAGTGGAAAGCTCAAGGATTTTAGAGAAATCCCTTTGTCTGACACAAACATAGACTTATGCATATACTTATGATGTACCAAATACAGATTTTTAGATTTACATTGAAGTATCCCAGTCACCATTCAGTAAAGAAGCTTCTTTTGAAAAAAAAAATTCTATTATATAGTTCCACAACTGGTAATACACAGAGAAGAAGTATGTGAGATGCAGATGCTGAGCCCTAAGTAACATATGTGCAATGGAACTTCTACAACTAGGTTTATGGAACACAGGAGAACAAGAAGTACAGAGAATACTAATACATCTCTCACCTCTCATCAGTGAAGCTTCCTCATACAACAGAGGGCGATGAACATGGAAGACTACAACTAGTCAAAGTGTAAAGAATGAGAGACTACAGTGTATGTGCCCTTGATTTGAACTCTCATGTTAAGCTTCACCCTCCCAGGACTTAAGGAACATTGGAGAAGTGAGGGTGGAAAGTATTTTAAGAGCCAAGGGTGACTCATGCACATAAGGAAACAGAATCTTACAGGCTCCTCAGAACTTGCTCACACAAACTTAGATAATGGTGACAGACATGCACAAACCACATGTGCAACTTCAATCAGACTAAAACCAGCATATAAATGGACAAATGAGCAGGAGGACCCAACCTTAACTGAAGAACTATTGACAGCTGATCTCTTATGGGTAAGGGAGAGTTGATCTTCTTTAAGGGAGCAGTTCCAGATTCCAGTTGATAAATTCACATCAAGGGCCATCTGGGTACATAAATTTGACTGGATAAGCTTAGTTTCTATATGACAGAATACGTAAAATTCTCTGGATGGGCAACGGAGTTGCAGATAGAATAAGGAGTCTAAATATGACTAAGATGTATGAAATCCACAGAAAATCAAGAAAAAATATACACTCAAACAAATAGGTCATTTATGGTGGTTTGTGCTTGCATTCCCCATACTGGAAAGGCAGAGATAGGAGGATCCCTCATCTTTCCAGCTAGTCTGGCATAATCGTGATATCCAGGCTAATAAAATTATGATGATATCCACAGAGATCTTGTCTTGAAAGAGATTTATTTCATTCTTTAGGATTATAAGTGAGGCTGTCACCTGGCTTCTACATACTTGCACCTATACCCAAACACACAGGAATAGTTTCCCACATACTATAAACATTTGCCATCTACAATAGACACAATCTAAGAATCAACAATTTTCGGGTTTCTTTTGTCTCTTACTAATATCTTCCCTAAATATGATGCTTTTTATGATTGTTGAAGCAATATTGGTACATTATTTTATTCAAAATATGTACTTTCCTAAAGGATCACCTTTTTTGCTGTACACTTTTTATATTTTTCAAATTCACGTGTACAGTATAGTGCAATTTCAGTCTCTGCAAATTTACCTATGATCAGTCTATCCACCCTATTTCCCTCTTCTCTCTGGAACTCACTGATTTGTTTAGTTTTTCACATTTGACAGGTGCACCAGATGTCTAACCTCCAGCACTTTCTGCTTCTAGGTAAGTTGAAATGGGTTGATAGTGTGCAGAACATTTTTCATTTACTATCTTGAGGTTAGAGTATGTAGACATTAAATTACCTACATCAATAATAAAAGGAAAATAACACAAAGTAATGGGAAAACCTATGCGAGTATAAAGACCAAATTGATAAATGAATGCATTAAATGCTGCATATATTATCAGTGTATCTGCTTTATATTTGTAGCTTATGGATTATATTTGACATTATGTGATTGAACTTTGGTTTGAAAACAAATTCAAAACAAATGACAACATCTATAATATTATTTATGAAATGGTAAAACTTTGATAAATTTTGAAAATCCACAAAAGTTTATTTTCATTCAACTAAGATAAATTTAGCTACAAAAATAACATTATCTTACTACTGAAAAGAAAGTCGGGATCAAGATGGCTGAATGAAGCATGCCCTGGGCTATCAGCCTTCAGACCCAGGACATGCTGGATAAAAGAGGCTAGCTGCATGTGCCGGAATATGTTCAGAACTTTATCACACAGAATGGATATTTTTGTGACCTTCAGTGCTTTTATGTAAATTTCAGAATTCTGAATTCAGGGCTTGGAAAACAAAAGAGAACAGAACTGGAGTGTCAAGTGTCAGTGACACGGTGTGTGCACTCTCTGTGTCAAGTCAACATGCTCTTTCTTCAACACAAGTTTAATCATGTGAAAAGAGCAGTCTGAGAAAGGCTAAGAGTAGGAACCTACATAGTTGAAATTATGACCCTTCCCGTGAGACTGGAAATGTGGTCACCTCCATAAATGCGAAGCATTGATCACCTCCCAAGAACATGGAGCTGTGTTTGTCTCCTTTGATCACGGAGCTGTGGTTCTGTCCTGTGAGCCTGAGTTATGATTCCCTTCCATGAAACTAGAGCTGTGGTAACCCTCCCAAACCTACCAGCTCGGAACTATGGTCCACAAATATGAGCCTTGGTTCCACATTCCTCTGGTGTTTGGTCGTGGAGCAGAATGAGGAATGGAGGATTTGTCACTTTGGAGCAGCAGTTTCAGCCTTCTCTGAGTGGCTACACTCCACACAGTCCCTCCCCTGAAGTCTTAGGTTGTGCATGGCAGTTGCTTTGCCTCTGTGCTGGGCTTATGCAGTGGATAGAGGAGGTTTCTGTCATTTGTACATCCTCATCTTTGGAAGAAGTTTTCTCAAAAATAGATTTCCCACTTCCCTTGATGGTCATCTATGGTCTTGACTCCACATGTGGGCTTGGACATCCAGTCTTTGATGTTAAACCTTTCGCACTCCCACTCACCAAGAAGTTTTCCATCTTTTTCCAGCTATACATCTACAGCTCCAGTTTATTTTCATCTGTACCCAATCGAAGACATAAATCACCTAACTGAAAAGATAAAAATCACAGTCTGGGAAGTTAAAAGTAAAAGATTACCATATTTATGTAAAAGTATTAACATTAATGACTATAGGATACATATACTTCAAATCAGCCAATCATAAAAGAATATAAATTATAAATTTAATTTAGTGGGCATTGTGTATCCAGTTTTATAATTAAAAATTTGAGTACTAAAATGATTATTTTTTAAGTTATTTTTTAAGGTATTTGTGCTAAATAGCTTCAGTTGTCAACCTGGTACATTTAGGTAGAGGCAACCTCAACTGAGGAATTTTCTCCATTGGATTGCCCTGTAGGCAGGTCTGTAAGGAATTTCCTTTGTTGTCTTATAGGGAGAATCCAGTTCTCTGTGTGTGGTGCTACCCTTTGGCAGGTGATTCTGTGTTGTATAACAAAACAGACTGAGCATGGGCCAGAGGAACAAGCTAGTAAGCAGCATTCCTCCATAGTCTGTGCTTCAGCTCCTGCCTCCAGACACCAGCCCTGAGTTCCTACCCTGACTTTCCTCAGTGATAAACTGTGATTTGGGAGATATAAGATAAAATCAACTCTTTTCTTCCCAAGTTGGTTTTGGTTAGTGTTTTAATCACAGCAATAGAAAGTAACTAGAACAGAAGTGAAAGTACGTAGTTTATTTTTCAATTTTACAGGAGCTTGCAGCAAAGAAATTGCTTTAAGTCTCAGAAGAGACTTTGCACTCTGGACTTTTGAATAGTACTGAGACTGGTAAAGACCATGAGGCTTTTAAGTTTGAATTAAGTGCATTTTGCATTTTATATGGACATGAATGAGAATGTCTCCCATAAGGTCAAGAGTTTGGACATTTTGTCCCCAGTTTTGGGGGCTGTCTTGGGTGGTTTTAGCAGCTGTGGCCATACCATAGGAAGCACATTACTGGCTTTGAAAATTCTTCAGTCTTGCCAATTCTCCAGCCACTCTCTGTTTCTATTGAAGAAATGTGCACTCTGTTTTCTGTTGCAGTCTTAGCAATGTTTCAGTAAAATACCAACATCCACTCAAATAGTTGAATCATTAAATGTTTCTGCCTGTTCACTAGCATGACACCATGCCTCCTTGCCATGATGGCTGCTAATCCCTATGGAACTGTAAGCTGTAACAAAATCTTCCTTCTATAAATACCATTGGTCATGGTGTTTTATCACAACAGCAAAAAATAACTAATGTAACATTTCATTGTCTCACCACAGTTTCTATGATGTTCCAAAAGGACCCATAGAATTCAAAAAAAATATTATCATGTCTGTTACAGTTTACTGAAATGAAAGATAAAATTAATATCAACTGAAATAAAAGGTAAGAAGGTGAGAATTCTTGAGAACCCAGGTGCAAAGAACCAGTGATTTTCTCCCCATGGGTCAAACAGACACCACATAAATATACAGAAACTGTGCATGAGGAAATGATAAAGTGTGACCCATCAAAAATTTGCTGATGGTCAAAATTTTAGGCTTGGGGCATCCATATAGAACTCTAAACCATAAGTGATCACTTCCTCCCAAAGGTCAGGCAGACACTGCATGTTTCAAAATCTGTTATGCCAAGTGGCTCTGGACCAAACATGTATAAACAAGATATTCTGAGAGCTCAAACATATTCTCTGGAAAAAATTAGGACCAACTCATTCTTTACACTATGAGGGTTTGTATACAATAATTCTTTGAGTTTAATGATGATCCATAAAATTGAAATATACAATTAAGGAAATTAGTAGATAATCTAATTATCAAAAAAGATTTTTTAGCATGTCATTCATTTTTATATAGGTGAAAGACAAAACATTGGACACAAACATACTCTTTACTACTTTTCTAGTATAAGTTATTAGATGTGTCAATGTAAACATAGAGAAAATTCTATATTCAATGTTAGCATTAAAATTAGGAAGCAAATTACCAGGAAATGGGAAAGCATATATTGAGTTCTCTTTGAGTTTGGCTTGATTAGAAAGGACTTATTCTGGTAGAAGCGTGTCAGCCTCATAAGCATTTCCTGAGAAAGCACACTTTTTAGAAAACTGGGTGGAGAACATCTCAAGTGGTCACTGATCATATTCAAATTTGGAATTTTAGGGTTATACAATGTGATAAAGACAATGAAGTACAGTGTACCTGGAGTGCAATAGTAATCAGAAAGAGAAGAAATGAGGCTAGAAGTGGAAATGAATGCATAATGTGCTATAACTATTTTCAAAAAGAATGATTTTATGGATATTTATTATGAGATTATTAGAGATCTATTTTGAATTATTTGAAAATTATTTGAGATTAGGGCATTTTTGATCCTGGACTGTAAAAACAAGGGGCTGAGAAAAGTTCTTTTCCACAAGCAGCTTTTTCAGAAGATTGTTATTTGAAAGTACACAACTAAATTACCTTGTAAATAGTACCATTTTATGAATAGTGCCAATAATTGAGGATGTCACAGGTGGCCCTCTCTATTGAAGGACAAGCTGATCTTGGCACCACAGAGCTCCTCAAAGAGATCTCCATGGGTACCTATCATTATACAGTGCTTCCTTCGCACTGTTCTTTCCTGGCCAGTGCCTTTCATATGCTATTCTTCACATAGCTGGATTTCTTTGTGTATGTAACATATCATGTGGTGCACATTTTCTCCCCCGTTGCCCATGATTGAGAACAGATGTTATATGCCTTTATAATTGTCTTCAGGAAATCTTGATGCCTTTTAAGGGCAATCTGTACCTTTTGTAATCTGAAGGGTTAGTGGCATGCTTAGAGGCCTATGAAGTATAGAACTTCATTTTATTGTAGATGGTCATATAAAATTCCTAGGCCTGCTGTTTCCTATTTACTGCTTGCTGGAACAATTAGCACTAGTAAAGGTTTTGCACAACAGGTATTAATGCTTTACTGAAAGAGGTAAGGACATTTGGGAGTTCTTCCAATAGGAGAGCATTGAGCTACAGAAGATAAAAGGTTTCTTGAAGGAAGACACTTGCTATTTTATTTGCTGTATCTTTTCTGTTCCAAACAAGCTAATTATCAGTCTTTAATTAAAGAATAGGAAGGACAGATAAAATAAAGTTTATTCTCAAATATACATCATCAAATTTGAAAACTTTTTCGTTGTTTTTAATTATCTTGATAGAATTGCAGAGATTTCTATGCATGTGCAGTGTATTTTCATTTTGAGAACTTTTGATAAACTTTTTTCAGAGTATTGGCAAAGCCTTGGTAATGAATAGTAAAATAATATTCCCTGAGTATATTTACTCGAATATAAAACAGAAATAATGTAAACAGGGAAATTCTTATTTAGTGTTCACATGAATCATGATTTGAACTCAGCAGTGTTTCACTAAAATACCAGCATCCACTCAAATGGTTGGATCATTAGATGTTTCTGCCTATTGACTAGCATGATTATGTTTTCCAAACTTTATAGCCTTCATTACTGCATTTAACATTAATATAAGTAATTCTAAGCCTAAGCATTAGAAGCCTTGTTTTATGCTGAATACTGTACAGCCTTTTTGTTTACTAATTTTAAAGAACGGGACAGTTATAAAGCTGAAGGTTTGATCTCTATGCTCTGAATGAGATGGGTGCACTTACATACATGCAGTCAAAACATGCATGAGCATTTATACAATATATATTTACTACAATATCTCGGTAACACTCTTTAAAAACCTAGAATTTGATACATGATTTCTTGGAAACAGTAGGACACTTTGAGAGGAAACAACATCTTAAAATTATTGGTTTTTCCAGTTCAAGTGCCTCAAATCTGCCCATCTATCTCCATCTTAAACTTTGAATCCATTTCTGTTCATCCTACATAACTATATAATGTGAGAGTTCTTTTGCCTTATATCCCTTGGGATACTGTGCTATGTTACCTCTACTTTTTAAATACATGAAAAAATATTTCAAAGTTATTCATATTTATATTTTCCGTCAAATGTAATATTGTTTTCCTTAGAAGAATAATTTATTCCATAGGTACATAGCTGTTATTAAAATTTCTCTTTGGGAGAGGCAGACCAACTTAACCTGCCTCTCTCCCCCTGCCTTGCAACCCAAAAAAGTCTCGCCAGGCCTTGCAACAAACACACAAATTTCTTCACTCACAGTTAAGCAGATTCTAGCTAGTTTACTTGGGCTTACTAACAGAGCAGTGGGTAAGAGGTTACTTACAGAACATGGGCGCCCACCCTCCCCTCCACAAGTTACATTAGTAAATCCACGTGGCTGGGATATTGCAATTTCCCAGTGAACAGATCCAAATGGCCCATGGGGAGAGGAGAAAAGGGCAGGCCTCCTGGCGCCCCCAGTTTAAATACTTTTAGCCCCTCCTCTTCTCACATCCAAGACCAGTAGACAGGGTGGGTGGGGCATAGGATTTTCCCAGCTTCTCATCTTTCTGCTCAAGGTGGTCCTGGGTGATACCACTCTGGGAGGGGTGTTTGTCTACCTTTTCCCTGGGAGAATCAATCCACTCTACAATAGCATTTCAGAATTTTTCTTTTTTTTTCATGCCGGTTTTATAACATGTTTCCATTAAGGTATTTATATGTTTTTCTAGAAGTAAAAATTTCCTTAAAATCTATTGCATTTGCTAATTAACATTTTAATATTTACAGGGTTTTCACTTTTGATAAGCCTTTTTAAAACATTATAAGTTCTAACACACTAATGAACTTGGAAGACCAAACACAAAAAGCAAAACAAAGCAAAAACAAACAAACAAAAAAATCCTCTAACATCAAATGTGCCAATTGTGTCACTTTGATTTGAGTCTTTCCTGAGTATGGTTTGCTTTCATAATTTCTGTCCCTTTCAAAGAATTTGCCTCAATCATAATTGGTATTTCCTAAATTACCACATTTCTATTTTATTCATTTTTGCTTTGTGATTCCTAAATCCAGTTATTAACTCGTTTCAAGTTGGATTTGTTCCTCTTTGTCTGCTTTTTGATAATGGTTCTATCCATTATCATGTGTGCATGAGTTTATGTTTACTGCATATATGTAAGGGCCCACGGAGGCTAGAAGCACTGGATACCCCATGATCTAGAGTTACAGGGGTTTTGAGTCACCTGATATGAGTGTTTGGACCCAAATTCAGGTCCTCTGGGAAGGAAGTGTATGCTCTTACTACATAGTCAATTGGCAGCCCCAGAATGCTCTTCTTTTCTAATGGCAACTTGAAATCTTCTTTAATCATTGATTTAATTTATTGGAATCACAAATATTATGCTCTCATTATAATGTGTTTTAGCATATTTTCATAACTTTGTAATTTATTATTTCATTCAAGGTCGCATACAACTAAATCCCTTAGTCTTTAAATGTTTGAGTGTCTTCCACCTCGTATTGTTGTGAACCGTAATGCATTTGATATTTATCAGTGCATATTTTGTCTAAATAACAGAAGTAGGTTCTTCTCTAGGAAGATTGCATAGTATATTCTGATATTATGCAAACTCGTCTTCAGTGAGCAGATTTCTAGGTTAGTTCCAGCTTAACTACTCCATGTCCTGTGTTGGAAATATGTCCTGTCTTCATCAAAAGGGTCTTACCTTCAAGATCTGGGTGGCAATCAATGGCCTGTATTGTTTTGGAATCTCCTGGACTATTCTGACCAACAGCTTTAAGCATGGTTTTCCTTGCCTGGCAATGTGATTTTTGTTATATAAACTTTAGCTTCGCACACGCACTCACAGTCATAATATATGTGCATATTTCAGTAGACTTAATAAGTACAGCATTTCCCTTTGTTTTTCCACCGTTAGCCTCTCCACTTTTTTCCCATGTACAAACCCTCTTTGCCTTCCTCACTTACCTCCAACTTCCCCATTTCCTCTTCAATAGTTCCTGCTTCCTACTATTCCTTCTCTCAAACTTCTTCCCATCTCTCTGTGTGGTTCCTTTCTACTTTCTTGCTCCTGTGGTTACATCAGGACATATACTCACTTCGATACATTTGGAGTTAGGCACCACAAATTAGAGAGAACATGTGTCATTCGATTTTCTGGATCTGTGTTACGTCACCAAGAATAACAATTTGTAATTTTACTCATTTACCTGCAGATTTCATTTTTCTTTACACACCGAGGAGAGCTCCATTGTGTAAATGTACCATATTTTCAATATCCATTCATCAGTTGAAGGATAATTAGGTTGTCTCCATCAACTAGTTATTGTGTTAAGCACAGTAACAAACATGGCTAGAAAATATCTCTGCAGAAGGATGGTGAATCATTTTGGTGTATGTCAAGGAGTGGTAAGCATATTGGAACTTATCTATTTTTAGTTTTATATTGAATTTTTGCAGTTTTCATGCAATATAGTTTGATGGTATTTAGATCTTTTCCCTTATTGGACTTACCCCATGACTGCCCCATTCATTTTAATATATATCAGACTACAAGCTATGGAGTCTGATTTGTGTCCCAAAATGTCCTTGGGTATGGGCCCCAACTACTGGGCCCACCAAGAGTTCCATCCCAATAAGAAACTTTCTTTCCTTGTTCTGGCAACCATCAATTGCCAAAATTTCCTTAGGTTAGGTTGGGATTCCTTACCTACTTCCCCACATCTAGACTGGGGTCTTTCTGGTTTGAACTTGCATAAGATGTGTGCATGCTGTCCCTATTGCTGTGAGTTCATGTTAGGAATTAAACAGTTGTCAGGAAGACTCAGGTTCCTTGTAGGCATCCAGCCCCTCTGGTTCTTACAGTCTTTCTGCTTCCTCTTACACTACAATCCCTGAGCCTTGGGAGGCAAAAATTTGAAATAGATGTTCTATAAGGGAAAAACACTGTGCGGCCTCTGCACATTGGCTAATTGTGGGTTTCTGTGTTCGTCACTATCTACTGCAGAAGAAAAGGGCTCTGGTGACAGTTGAAAGAGGCATCCATCCTATGGTTAGGGGTATTTATTTTTCTAACAGTTCTTCACATTGATTTCCATAGTGACTGCACCAGTTTCCAATCCAGTCAGCAGTGAATGAGGTTTCTGCTATCCCACATCCTCCCAGTTTATGCTGCCACTTGTTTTCTTGATCTTAGCTATTCTTTACCCCTACATTGCATGAGATCTGGGTATAGAGGATGGATTGGATATGTTCCACTAGGACATGGGAAATTCACAAAAAATGTCAGAGTGTGAGCAGTTGTGGTACTCTGTAGTAGTCCCCGACTAGTGCAAAAGAAATTTCTTTGATGAGTGGGGAATTGGATACTTGACATTAAATATAAGGACACATATTCCGCATTTAGTAAGAAGTTATATTAGCTTATGGATGTGACTGCTGTTTTTCAGACTATAACTCTGTAATATAGTTTTAAATATGGTATAGTAACACTTCCCAATAACCCCTCAACCCGTGTTTTGGTTATCATGGATCTTTTGTAGATTCATATGAATTTTAGGGTTTATTTTTCTAATTCTCTAAAGAATGTCATGGGGATTTTGATCAGGATTGCATTGAATCTATATATTCCTAGTGGTAGGGCAGTCATTTCTTACAGTATTAATTCTTTCAATCCATGAATTAAATTATAAGCTTGAAGCAGTTTTGATTTACATTTCCGTAATTTCTAAGATTTTTAACTTTTAAATGTATTACGTAGCCATGTTTAGTTCTTTGTTTGAGAACTCCCTGTAGTTTAAACTTAGTTATGACTTTAATTTGTGATCATTTATGCACTAAATTTTGATATTAACAAAGGAAAGATTTGAAATATTAAAGTTTTTAATGAAATTCATTATCTATATCAACATTCTCACACAATATTTAGACTACTGAAAAGAAAAGCAGTTTCATTAAAACTCAAGAAATTTTGAAGATGCATTTTTAATTTAACGACAATAATAATTGCAAGTTTGTTTTTGTACTACAAAATTTTAAATTCTAATTTCATGGATACACTTAATTTATTTATTTTTACCATGTTGTACCGAATTGACCTCTTGAAAATTCTTTTCTCTTAATTAAGTTTGTAGTTTTTAGTTGAATCATTGTATATTTCACATAGAACACCTCTATCTTGATCATTTGTACACCCTCCTCACCGCTGGCACCCTCCCTAGCCCTTCAGCTGAAATCCATACATTCCTGCATCTGTGCTAAAGCCAATTATGTCAAGTTAGTGTCACCAAATGACCTCATTGCAGGTTCATCCACTGAGGTCTAGTCAGCCTATCCAGAGTCCCTCTTTTTTAAAAGATTAGCGTTTTCTCACCCAACAGTATCAACTGTCAATATTTCTTCAACAAAAATTGAGATCTTCTGCCAGTTCCCCAGTTACCTGCTGTGTTTTGATCTACTTGAACTTGCATGGGTCTTGAGCATGCCAACACCATTGCTATAGGTTGATATGAGCAGGGTTCCTGGAATTTGTAGGATTCTATTTCCATACAATCACAGACCCCTTCACTAGTTTTACAAACTTTTCACCACCACTTCCACAATGCTCCCTGAGCCCTGGGTGAATGGAACTTAATAAAGGAGCCTTGTCCAAGGATCCACACTCTGCATACTTTACTCATTTAGGACCTTTTGTGTTCCTGACCCTTCATTGCATAAGGGAGTTTCATTAATGAGAGCTGAGATATTCATTCACGTTGTTCTATATTGCATGATACTTGGTTGAAGAGGATGCACTGTAGATGTGCCAATACGTCATTGGCAATTCACAAAAAATGTCAGAGTGTGATCAGTTGTGGTACTCTGTAGTAATTCCCACGTGGAGCAAAAGAAATTTCTTTGATGAGTGGGAACTGGAATACTTGATTGTAAATATAAGGGAACATATTTTGCACTTATTAAGAAGTTACATTAGCTTAAGGATGTGACTGCTGTTTTTATGACTATAGCTTTGTAATAGAGTTTGAAATCTGGTATAGTATCCCCTGCCCACTCCACTGCATCGCTCTTTGTGCTCAAGGTTGTATTGGTTATCACAGGTCTTTAGTACTTCTATATGAATTTTAGTGTTTTTTTTTTCTAATTCTGTAAACAGAGTCATGGGGATTTCATTGGGATTGCATTGAATCTATATATTGGTATTTTTAGAATGGACATTTTCACATCATTAATTTTTCCAATCCATGAGCATGGGCGGTACTTCCATCTTTAGGTGTCCTCTTCAATCTCTTTCTTTAAAGATCTAAAATATGCATTGTAGAGATCTTTAATGAGTTTGGTCAGGTTTATTCCACAATATGTCACTTTTTTAAGGTTATTGTGAATGGGAGGATTTCTTTATACTCTTTCTCCAATTGCTTGCTATTGGTATATAGAAAGGCTATTTATTTTTGTAAATTAATTTTGTAAGCTACCACTTTACTGAAAGTTTTTTTTTTAATTTCTAGGAGTTTTTGGTAGAATTTTTGCTGTCTCTTAGGTATAGTATCATGTCATCTGCCAAAAGGGATAATTTGACTTTTTGATAATTTGAGTACTCCTTAACTTCCTTCTCTTACAGTAGTGCTCTAGCAAGAGTTTCAAGACATATATTATAGAGGAGTGAAAACAGTGGACAACCTTGTCTGGTTTCTAATTTTCATAGTAATGCTTCCAGTATTTTTCTTTTAGAATGATCTTTTATGTTGATTTTTTTTTGTTTATAGCTTTAATTATGTTGAGGCATGTTCCCTCCAGTCCAATTCCTTCTAGGACTTTTAATGTAGATGCATGTTGAATTTTGTCAAAGGCCTTTTCTACATCTATTGAAATGACCACATGATTTTCATCTTTGAATCCATGTACATTCTTTATGACATTTTTTGACTTATATATACTGATCCACACCTGTATCTCTGGGATAAAGCCAACTTGATCATGGTGGATGATCTCTTTGATGCGTGCCTGGATGTGGTTTTCAGATGTTTTGATGAAAATTGTTGCATCTATATTCATTAAGTATATGGACCTATAGTTCTCTTTTTTGGTTTTATCTCTACCTGGTTTGGTATTAGAATATTGCTGGCTTCATAGAAGGAATTTGGGAGATCTCTTTCTGTTTCTATCTATTTGAATAATTTAAGTAGTATTGGATATAGATCTTCTTTGAATGTCTGGTATAATTCTGCTGTGAATCCAGCAGAAAATTATAGTCAAGAGGTTTTATATTACTGTTTCAATATCCTTATTTGTTATGGGTCTGTTTAAAAAGCCTGTGATATTTTTATGATTAAGCCTTGGTGATTCCCCTTATGTTAGAAATACATTCATTCCAGTAAAGTTTTCAAATTAAATACAATATTGATATTTAAAATAATCTCATTTAATGTTTTGGGTCTTTTTGATGTCCTTTGTGATGTTCCACCTTTCATCTCTGATTTTCCTTATTTGGAGTTGTTCTTTCTTTCTTTTTGTAACTGGGCCAAGGGTCAGTCTATCTTGTTCGTGTTTTCAAAGAACTGGTTTTTAGATTCATTGATTCTTTGTATTGTTTTCTTTGTTTCTATTTCATTAATTTCTGCTCTAATTTTTGTTGCATCTTGTCTGCTGGGTTTGTGTTTCATTTTCTGTTCCCTTTCAAGATTCTTGAACTGCAATGTTAAATCATTTATTTGTGCTCTATTTGACATTTTAACGTAAGCACTCAGAGGTATAAATCTCCCTCTTAGGAATGCTTTCAATGTCCCAGATGTCCTTTTCATTTAATTCCAAAGAATACCTTTATTTCTTTCTTAATTTCTCCTTTGACCCATTCATCATTCAACACTGTGTTGTTTAGTCTCCATAAGTTCATGAAGTTCCCACGGCTTCATTCACTGGTGATTTTTAAGCTTTATTTAATTGTGGTCTGAAAAAACGCATGGAATTATTGCAAGTCTTTGTATTTTTTGAGGTTTGTTTTGTGCCCCAGTATGTGCTTGATTTTGGAGAAAATTCCATAAAGTGCTCAATAGAATGTATATTCTTCGGTGCTTGAGTGGAATATTCAATAGGTGTCTGTTAGGTTTATTTGATGTATGATATTGTTAAATTCAGATGCCTCCCTATTTTCTGTCCAGTTCACCTGTCTAATGGAAACAGAAGGGTATTAAAGTCCCCTACTCTTAGCAAGTTGGCATTAATCTGTGTCTCAAAGTAAGTCCTATAGTATTGATTTTATGAAGTTGGATGTACCACATATATGTTCATGAGTGTAATGTTCTCTTCGTTAATTGTTCCTTTGATCAGAATGAAGTGACCCTCTTTATCTCTTCTCATTACTTTTAATTTGAAGTCTATTTTGTCAGATGTTAGATGGCATCTCCTGCTTGTTTCTTTGTGCCATTTTCTTGGATTTTTTTTTTCCCATTCCTTTACCTTAAGGTAGTGTCTGTCTTTGAAGGTGAGATGGGATCCTTGCAGGCAACCAAAGGATGAATTTTCTTTCTTGGTCCACTCAACTAGTCTGTGCCTTTTCACTGGGGAGTTCAGTACATTGATATTTAAAGTTATTATTGAAAGATGTGTATTGATTCCCATTATTTTAAGTTCTGCTTACAACTTTGGCCTATTTTTTTTTCCCCAGTTGTATCTTCATTTAGTTTGTTTTTGTTGTTGGGTATAGTCATTCCTTTCTTCAGCTCTTTTTATTGCTTCAAGTATTCTCTAAAGGGTTGGGTTTCTAGACATAAATTCTTTCAACATATTTATATTGTTGTAAAATTTTCTTTCCCCTTTAACTATAATAGACATTTTTGCTGGTCAAGTATTCTAGGTTGGCATCTATGGTCATTTAGACCTGGGTATACTTCAACCCAGGCTTTTCTGGCTTTCATAATTTGCATTGCAAAGTTAGCTCTAATTCTGATGGGTTTTCCTTTATACGTGACTTGTTTTTCTTTAACAGCTGTCAGAGTTCTCTCTTTGTTCTGTGTACCCAGAGTTTTTACTATGGTATGCCAAGGAGGTTTCTTTCTCGGTCCTGTCTATTCGTGTTCTATGTGCTTCTTATATGTGTCTTTCGGCTTGTCTTTCCTTAATTTTAGGAAATTTTCTTCCACAATCTGGTTGAAGATCTGGTCAATATAATTATCCTGAGATTCTACTTCCTCTATGATTATGATTCTTAACTTTAGTCTTTTCATGATTTCCCATGCTTCCTGCATACTCCATTCCTGTGTTGTTATTTATGTTGTTTTGGTTTGGAGGTGGAGAGCTGGTGCTGGGTTTTGTTTTCAGTTTTTCATAATTTTTTGAATGCTCCAATTTGTCAGTTTTATCATCCAGTCTTCATATTCTGTTTTCCATTTCATTCATTCTATTGGTCAGGATTTCTCTCATAATTTCAAATTGGATACTGAGTTTTTCACTTCTTTCTTCATTTAAGCCTGAGTTTTCTTAAATATTTCTATTTGTTTATGAATTCAATCAGAAGTTTATTTCTCTATTGTCTTTCTGTTCTTTGATTTATTTGTTTGTGTGTTATTTAAATTCAGTGTATTCTTTAATCATATTTATGACCATTCTTTTAAACGCAATGTCCTGGCTTATCTCTTTGTAATTCTCATTATAAAACTCTTCTATATGACTGGTGATGTTTGGTGTGGATATATATTATTTGGGTTTTTAATATTATTATTTTTTTCTTTGTGATCTTGGTATGTGGCTTTCTTTTGTTGTTTTTCATTTGGATGTGAGGCTCAAGCTTTCCTTCATTCAGTTGAAGTCTGATTCTGTTTATATACTTAATGTCACTTGCTTATTTTCTTATTGGGTATGAACATCTTGTTGGTCAATGCTTTAGGTTCTCTCTTTTGATTTTATATCAGAGGAACCATAAGGCTTTAGTCTATCTACTCAAGGGATTAGATGTGCTCAGTCCCTCCCTTAATGTCCGGGTCCCTCTAACCAGTAAGCATTCCACAATTTGGGAAAATTGCTAGGCAGATCCTGAATTCTCAGGCTTTCTAAGGAAGACTGCAAAGATCTGGGCATCTACAGAATTGCCCAGAGTCCTAGTCCTGATGCAGTGGAAATGGCTGTTGGTGGAATCCATGTAGGGAGATGAACACAGAGAAATTTGGAGCACTCACAGCCTGCCAAATATAAGAGCGCAGTTCAGAGATCTGGGGAGTAAGAGTAAGGATGTGCCTATGTCCACTTGAAATCTCAGTTGCCAATTTTTGGCCTGAAATGCTGAGCAACTGAAATCATACTTACAAAATCTTTTCCTGCACCTATGTCTTATAGGGTACTACCTATGTTTTCTTCTAGTAGTGGTAGGGTTTCAGGCTTTGCATTTATGTAATCAATTGATTTGGATTGATTTTTGTTCTGTAAGGTGATAGATATAGGTCTAACTGCATTCTTCTGCACATGGAGATCCAGGTTTTGTGGTACTATTTGACAAAGATTCTTCCTTACAGGGTGTGTTTTTGTTATATTTGTCAAATATCAGGTGATCATAACTGCATAGACTCATGTTTGGGTTTTCTATTATGTTTCATTAATCTATCTGTATATTTTTGTTTAAGTCCATGATTTTATTTTGACCTTAGCTCTGTAATACAATTTGAACTCTGGTATAGTATTGTCTCCAGCAATGTTCTTTTTACTTAGAGTTTTATCCAGAGTCTTTTGTGATTCCATATAAAATTTAGGATTTTTTTTCTATTTCTGTGAAGAATATGATGGATATTTTTATTGGGATTGCATTGAATCTGTCTATTAAGAAAGGATGGTCAATTTTACAATATTAAGTCTGTAAATTCATAATTATAAAAGATTTTCCACCTACTGTATTCCTCAATCTCGTTCCTCAAAAAAGAATTGTAGAAGAGAAGAATTACTGAAGGATAAATAAAGGTAGGTATTTAAAAGGGAGGGGGAGAGAGGGTTATATAAGGATGTATGGGGAGAGGTGGAAAGAAGGAACTTAAAGGAGGTGGGGGTCATAGAGGGCTGGTATTATAAAGGGAGAAATGCAGAATGGGGACACTTTAAATGAGGAAGGCATATAGAAAAGGTTACATAGGAAGAGAAAAAGAGAGAGGAGATAAATAATGCCTAGGTAGTGTAAAACACCAGAGGGACTCATATTAGTCTAACAACCTAGTGACAAATTCTACATACAATATCTTTACATGAGCTCATGTGGATAGCTGAAGGCTACATATGAATCTACAGCAATGGTTTTGGCATGACCAAGACCCATGCAAACTCAAGCAGATGAAAACCCAGCATGGAACTGGAGAGATGGGTAGCAAACTTCAGTCTTTGCTGAAGAAATATTGGCAACTGATTACTGTTGGGTGAGGATGAGCTAATCATCCTAAAGCAGGAACTCCAACTAAGCTAACTAGACTTCAGTGGATGAACTTGTACTAGGGAGAGTCTGGGGACACTAATTTGACATAGTGGGCCTTCACACGCATAACAGGGTATATGGATTCCAGTTGGGGGGCTATGGGTGTCTGCTGGTGGGGAGGAATTATAAAGATGATTAAGATTAATTGAGATATTCTGTATGAAATACACATCAAGTCAATAAAAAAATTATAAAAGTTGGGCATAATGCCTCATACTGGGAAAGGGGAAATTGATCATGGGCTCCCTGATCCTAGACTACCTGATGGGTTACAGGTCAGTGAGAGATCCTGTCTCAGATAACAAGGTAGATGTTTCCTAAAGAATGAAACCTGAGCATGAGTTCTGAACTTCACATGTAATTACACACAGATACATACACAACTATACAAATTGTGCAAATATGAGCACACACACAGAATCATATCAATTTTTGGTATAGTAATATTGACACGAGGATCCCATAAATCTGTCTTCACTGTAAACACAAGGAGAAATCTCTTAGAAAAGATAAGGTTTAATTTCATCTGTTCTCTTTCAATAACTTTATCCAAGAAGAGACTGAATTCACCTGTCTTACTCAAGGAAAAATATCACCAGAAAAAAGACACCCAATATTTTGCATTTTATTACATATTACCAAATTATTACAGGTTCTGTGCCTTAAGGCAACACAAATCAAATGTGGAATCTCACAATTCCATGGTTCAGAGATTGGGCATGAATTTAAGTTCTATGCTAAGTGTCTTATAGGAATAATTGTAAACTAAGAGGAATTACAAACTACCTTGGGTTTGGGATCCTATTTCAAGCTTACTAGTTGATGGCTGTGTAACTGTCCTTAATTGTAATACTGAAGGCCTAAGTTCATGAGCTTTCCTTTGGAGCACTGCCATATGGCTTTTTGTGTCTTCAGAACATTCAAGAGTGTATCTCTAAATATATCAAATACAACTACTATTACTGTCTCTAACTCCTAAGCACTCATATCATTATATAGGTTTTCTTTAAATTGTTAAAAATTCTTTGTGTGTGAGTATGTGTGTGTATGTGTAATGTGTGTGATTGTGTAAGTACATGCACACAAACTTCTTCAACTCTTTCGTTAAAGATTTAAACTTTCATTGTAGAGAACTTTAATGTCTTTGGTTTGGTTTACTCCAAGATATATTTTTTTAGAATACTGGGAATGGGATGGTTTCCACGTACATGTTTTCCAACAGCATGTTATTGATATATACCAAGGCTACTGATTTATTTTTAGATTAATTTTGTAAGCTGCCACTTTACTGAAGTGTTATTCAGTTCTAGGAGTTTTCTGGTGGAATTTTTGGCACTTTTAGATATAATACTATTTCATCTACAGAAAGAAATATTTTTACTTATTTCTATCCAATTAGTACTCTTAATTTTGTTTTCTTGTCTTCTGGGTCCAGGAAGAGCTTCAAGCAATGTATTTAAAAGAATTGGATATAGTAGACAGCCTTGTTTGGTTCCTGATTTTAATGGGAATGTTTCCAGTTTTTCTCCATTTAGAATGATGTTGGCTGCGATTTTGTTCAATATAGCTTTAACTATGTTAAGGTATGCTCCCTTTAGTTCAATTAACTCTATAGGACTTTTAACATAAATGCATGTTGGATTTTAACAAAGACCTTTTATGCATCTATTCAGATGACCATGTGATATTTTTTTCCTTGAGCATATTTATATGCTTTATGATATTTTTGACTTATGTATATTGAACCATCCCAGAATCTTTCAAATAAAGTTGACTTGATCATGGTGAATTATCTTTTTTATTTGTGTCAGTATGTGGTTTTTATTTTGAGCTGAAACTTTATATCGTTGCTCATTAAGAATACGGGATTATAGTTTTCATTTTCTGTTATGTCTTTACCTGGTTTGGTATTAGAGTTACACTTGCTTCATAGAAGGAGTTGTAGAGTTCTCCCTCTATTTCTGTCTTTTTCAATAATAGTATTTCTAGTAAATATTATTTTGTTGTCTAATAGAGGATAATCCAGAGATCTGGGGGGCCAAGAGTCACATTAGACATGTAGGTTAAAATTGTTATGGTGAAGGTCTTGGTCTGTTATCCAATGTTATCACAAGATACTTGATACTGCGAAACTTATACACAAAAGATATTGATTTAAGTGACACTTTAGGGTACAAAGCATGATACACCAGCATTCAGAGTTCAGTTAGTTCATAGTTGAAAGGCAAATGGCACACCTCCAAGCGAGATCGTAAGATGGGAGAGACTGTGGTGAGCTATGTTACTTGCTCCCAATTAATCAAACCAGAAAAAAAAACTAATTTATTTATTCATACAAAGGTAACACCCATCTGTCATGGGAAAAGTGTTAATTGTAAATGCGCCAATAACGTTTTAAAGTCTTACTGACTCTCAACGTTACATGATGGAACAAGCCACGAATAAATCGCCACAGTGAGCATAGTTAATCTACAGAAATTTAGAACTGCAAAACAGTGCAAATCAGAACATGACTTACTGCTTTGTTAAATCACCATAAGTGTGAATGAGAAAATGCAGATCATGCTCATTAAATTTAAAAATGTGTTGTGTCTGTAGAGAAAACATCATGAGACCTGAAAGACATTTTTACAGTATTCTAAAATTACTCAGATTTAACGGATTAGTCGCAGGGCTGACAAGCACAACAATGTGATAGATGTCTGCATTATAGCATTTTTGTTTTATTCAGTGTTCACATAGACCCCAAGGAGCACTCTCTTGCTTTAATGCTCAATTGCTTAACTTTTGCACAATAGAGAGGAATTAATTTAACAAGTTTGCCTTTTGTTTTTCTAAGAAATTTGATAGAGCAGGTAAGTTGAAAGATGAGAGCTAAATAAAATTTGGTTAATGTACTTTAGTGAGAGAAATATAAAAATTGCATTTATTTGTTTGTTTTTTGTTTATTTCTTGGGGCATGGTCTCCCTGTAGAATCAAATCGCCTGGAACTCACTATGGCGACCTGGCTGGCCTCAGTATCACCTGAATCTGCCACCCGAGTGCTGGGATTAGAGCTGTGTACCACCTCACTTGGGTAAGAAACATAAAAATTTTACGTATCCATTAGAAATACATGCATATCCAAGAAAGTGAGGAGGGGAAGAAAATGAGAGACTGAGGGAGAGGGAGAGAGATGAGGAAAGGAGAAAATATTGAAGAAGAGCAAAGTCAGATCCATGGTAAAGTCAAAAACATTACCAAGAGATTTAGAAAGCACTCTTCCAACCTGACAAGAAGAAAATAAATGAACTAATGGGCACAGGTGCAAGTACTTTTAAAATGATATTTATTGCCTTTCTTTTGGGGGAATTTACACCTGGTGTTTTTACACTGTTCAATGAAACAAATTGCTTTATGAAAGAAAAAGGAAGTGAAAAGCAGAAGCAACTTTGATCTGATAGAGGGGTTTTATGTTGTCTACAGACATAACCAGGACAGAAACTAAACATTAATGGGAGGCATGAGGGGGATTCAGACCTTAACATACATGGAGGAATGTATCAAATCCAGTAGGGACAATAGGGTTCTTCAGACAGGGGAATGGGTCTAAATATGATTAAGATATATGAATGCACAAAAATTCAATAAATGTACATAGAAGAGAAGAACCATGTTTAGGGCCTTGTGTGATTATACTCCCATTCTGTTGATTATTGCCTTGAACTGTTTCTCTCATGCAGAGCAAAGATTGGTCTAAGGTTAGTTCTGTTTGTTTGTTTTAATTGAGAAAGCTGTGGAGACTCGGGTATCACTGAGAGAGAACACAGTAGTCCTTATAGGGAATGGCTACCTAGCCTGAGGTGCAAGCAAAGTGGTGAGGGAGAGCAGTTTTGACTAGCAAAATGTAAACAGCCCAGCCTGCGAACACAGAAATTAGCAGAGAGGGACTGTGTGAAGGACACAGAGTATAATCTCATCATCATTCGTTAACCCTCCTGGTGTTCCATGGCTTTCTAGACCTTCTAGTTTGTTTTCCTCATCTCTTCTCAACACTTCACATTTTCTCAGAACCGAATAATAAAAATCTCAAATGTGTTACTTGTATTGGAAAATAAATAAGATCATTAAAATCATATTTCAGTTACATAATATTCCAAGAGACTTCTATTTTTGTTAGTTTGTGAACTTACAGCTAATCAGTGAGATAAAGAAGGAATGAAATAACTTTCTTCCAGCCGGTAATGACTTAGGTTAGTACCTAAGTTTGTCCTTCAGGAGAAATACATTGAATACACAGTTGGATGTTAGACATATTTTTTTTCTTTTACTTTCTCCAAAAGTGGTCATTTCAATAAATATTTTATCACATTAACTCATTTATAAACTTACAATTTCCATGGAGAATGATGATGATCCTTTCAGATGTTACACTTATTGTATCATAAGATGGGTTAATTTGGACTAAATGCAATACATGACATCATGCAAAAATGCTAAGGTTTTATTCATGCATATTGGAGTTATGACTGATACCTTCATGATTTGCCTTAAAAGCAAGGACTGGAAACTATTTTGAACGGTATTGACATGATATACTTAAGATCTGTTGAAAATCTACTTAAGGAAAGCTGTGGCTACGGTTTGCAAAGCATTATGTATTCATAGAATCCAGAAGATGGTGCTGTTTCCATTCTTTATACAGTCTGCAGCTGCAGAGAGACAATTTATTTCCCGTTCAGCCATTGATGGGTTGTAAATTATTGAACATACCTTTGCAATAGAAACAGTTAATGCAGCTCTCCTCTTGAGGTTTTCACATTTGCAAATAATTTGCATAACATTTCCACACACCAGATATTAGAAAATGTACTACTTCACAAGCAATCTCTTGTTAATGGATGTTGATCCGTTACAGCAATCCCAGTTATCTTTGGCCAGGAGTACACTCAAATGTGAAAATACATATTAGATAAAAGACCTATTTAATTTTCTGGTTACTTATATGGCTATTAAAATGCAACATGCAGACCATTAAAATGGTGATGATCCTTATTTAATGGAATGTGAATTTATTCTTCCAAATACTGGGTCCTTTTATAGTGACATGTTAATTATGCACTATCCAGGCACAAAAGATTCAGCCAGTTAACACAGATAAATGGGATACATGGTATCTATAAAACATCAAGCCTAGCTACTTCGTGCAAACTTTAATGAGTACTTTACAAAACTGTATGGCTGTGCCGCGGAAATGAGAAGTTTTTTACATGCATTTTCCAAGCACGCCCTTGTGGTGCTCTCTGTCTATGATCAAATTATGAGATCTCAAAACGCAAATAAAGTAATGAAAATAATCATAATTTTTCAAATCCCTGTATCAATAAATCAACATGATAAGAAGATTAAAATGAGTCTAAAAGTACGTACACATTCTTATCACAGACCAAATTTGACTGTTTTAATGTGGCATCAATATGACATAGAAAATGAAATTAGTAACGGGTGTTTTAATTGAGACCTCATCTAAGAGGTCAGATGACTGAATGAGCTGAACCTTTTCAATTATATGAGAATTTATGTAAGGCTGCATGCGTGGTATCTTAAAAACAATATGGACAAATTATTTTGTAGATCAAAACACTCACCAACTATCTGAGAAAAAGATTGCTGCAGAATAATTGTTTTGGGGACTACAGGTACCCAAATGAGGGGGCACAGAACAATTATATTCTCTCTTATTGACTACCCAATCTTTTTTCGAAATGTATCACTGTACATTTTGCTTTTAAAGGTGGAATGCATTCCCTGGAATTCGGAGTAAATATTTCACAGAAAGATCAGTGGGATATCTATTGGAATCACATGGAGTGGCTTTGATTTGTTTCTGTTGTTTATATATTTTAAAGTAGTTTCTAGGCTCTCTAAATATAGAACTGTTGAATTAGGTCCTGTCAGTTGAGGTTTGGGGCTAGCTTTTGAGAAGCTTCTCTAGTAACTTGAGGAGTAGCAAAGCTTCAGACCCCTGAAAGGTCTTACAAAGCTTCATATTGTGGGCCATGGAGTGAAATGATAGATAACCTGTCTCAATAAACACAAGACCATATAATGAAGTTAAAAAAAAAAAAAACTTCGTGAATAAAACAGGAAAGCACGTACAAGATTTATATCTTTAAACTTATGTAGTACAGGCTTTTAGTGGGAGATATGCTTTTCCCAAATGACTATTTTCCCCTAGCTACAAGACCTTAATTCAATAATTAGTTACCTCAAGTTATTTTCCTAGTTCTCTTTCCCAAAAGTCGTTCTAACACTTTAGTTGCCTGCAGCCAAAATCTAAGGAGTATCATTGCAGCTGGATTTCCTGATTACTGCAATTTAGGGAAATAGTCATTGCTTCTGGAAATATAATTGTGTTTCTTTGTGTTCTTTGATAAGCTCTTTGGTGAACTAATTTGCAGTTGCCGTGCCTTTTCTAGAATTTATAAATGGAAAGTTCTTGTAGATATGTATTACTTTTCAATGTAAGACTACTAAAAACACCTGTTCATTTGAGCATGATAATATTCTGTTTCTGATGTTTAAAATTATTTTTAAAATAAATTACGTGAAAATTTTTTATGTTGTCCTTCTTTGTGAAAGATCGGTCTCCCTGTATTATACATAGATATTTTTTTCCATACTTTGTGTGAGTCACAGCTTCTTAACTACAACAACCAAAATTATGTGTTTTCTGGATCGTACTTGAAAAATGCATACAAATGTCACAGGAAGTAGCTGTCTTAATAAACTTCAGTTCTTTGGTAATTTCTTACCAAAGAGTAATCTTATTCTTATGTCAGATAGTCTACAAGAAAATGATCATTGGTATGCATAGAAACTTTAAATGCTAGATTTAGTTCAAAGGCAAGTAACATTAAATATGGGTTTTAGAAATTATGAACTGAATCTATACATAAAAATTTGTATGAGAACAAAGAGTCTGTGTAGGAGATCCAACAAGATTTTGGTTGATTTTTAAAAAATTATTTATAAACATCATTGAATTTGTTGTCAAATAATGTATATCATAAGGATATTGAACATATATTCAAGACCAGGCATTATATAATTCTAAAGAAAAATTTTAAATGTTACACATAAAATATTCTCTAGTTATTTTTATTTTTGTGTGTATGAGTGCTTTACCTGTATGTGTATAAATGAACCAGGTGAGAAAAGAGACTATGGAGATCAGAAGAGGGCATCTCATTCCCTGGAACTGAAGTTACAGATGGTGGTGAATTGCCTGC
The DNA here is from genome assembly GCA_035773235.1 of Eospalax fontanierii. Lineage (NCBI taxonomy): Eukaryota > Metazoa > Chordata > Mammalia > Rodentia > Spalacidae > Eospalax > Eospalax fontanierii. The sequence continues at coordinate 96,820,353 of CM069527.1, read as the reverse complement.
TGCTGGGAACAGAGTCCCAGTCTTCCTCAACGGCTACAAGTGCTCTTAGCCACAGAACAATCTCTCCAGTCACCTAAAGTGTGATCTTTTGACAAGGGTAGAGAATCATGAGATTAAGATCTCATCCCTTATCTTTGCTAATATAACATGTGTTGAGCTGCATAAATGGACTCCTCGTCTCAGGCTCTTATAATAATGTTGCAGAGAGTGGGAAGCTTATACACAACAGAGCTACATTTCCTACAGTAATGTAGACTGGAGGACTGAGGTTAGGGTGTTGCATAGCCTGATGAGGTAGCTCTTCTTGCTTTTAGACTAAATTCTTGTTATGTTTCTGGCATGCTGGTAAATACCAAGCTAACTCTCATGCTTTTTGTAAAGGAATTGATCCCATTTTTGAGAGTTCACTTTTACACTTTAATTAGATCCAACATACTAAGGCATTGCTTATATAAGCATATACATCATGGGAAGGGCAAGAATGTTCAAAGTAACGCAACATCTGCTTACTATTTGTAAGCTATTTCGTGTCTGACAGTTTTGTTTTCTCTATAACTAATGTAATGAGAACACAATAAATGTTAAGTTTTTTTTCTTTTTACTTCAAATCACTGAAAGCAAAAACAAAACCAATAAAAATGAAACAAAAGATGAATACAAAGTCGTTGACTGCATGTAAAGGAAATGACAAACAAGCCCTGCCTTTTCAATTACCTAGAGCTCCTGTGTTTAGTGGACAGATCTTCTATACAATGTCCTACATACAATATGTTTTCTGATCACCATGGTATTGCTTTTTATACATTTCATTTGTTACACTTCTAGGAAATGCTGTGATTGGAGAGATGTTTTTAAGACTGTAAAATATGGAGAACGCTTGCTCTGAGAAAATAATAAAATGAAACATTATAAGTTCATTCAAGTGTTTCTTATTCAGCATTGTAAAAACATTTCTGAACACTGGCCTGCTTTTCTTTTTTACTACATGCCTTATCTTTTCTTTTCAATTATTCATAGTCTCCTAAGGACCACTTTCAGTGCAAAATAGTATCTATGGGAGGTAAAAACAGCAAGAAATGTAGTTTTGAATGGATTATAGAAAACTATTTAGGAATTTAAATGTATGGGTCAGCAGAGAAGATAAAGGCCTCTACTCATTAGCTTTGCTACCCTACACTGCTCTGGTTAGAGCCTATTCTAACCTTCTGATTTTATTTTTAGTGCATTTATTTTTTTTCCTTTTGTTTCTTTTTATGTTCAGTTTACTTTTATGTAGGAAATTGGATGTGAGTTGAAAGGACTTGTTTCTAGTATTATTCATTCTATGATATGTACCAATATTATTGAGTAATTTAGGACATATGTAGCCTCTATTATTGTTGTGACTGTCCTTCAAAGGATGCAGCACTATCCTACTCTTTCAATATAATCCTTCAGTATATTTTAGAGTATTTGTAATTTGACCCAGATTTCCTTAAAATGAAATTTTTCTTTATCTAGTTCCTCATTATCTACTCTTCCAAAGTTGTTTTACTATCTGTAATTTAGTTAAAAAATAATAAGAATTATTTTAAAAACTTGTATATACAGTGTTTCTAGTTTTGTTTTTCCATATACCAAACTGAATATATATATATATATATGTATATATATATATAAATAGCTGAAAGATATTTTCCTCCAAATCAGCATAAACGTAATAACTTATTTTTAGTCTAACATTCATATCTCTGTGTGTTTAATTCATAATGAAAACAATCAAATCTCTACCTATCAAAGAATTGTTTTAAAGAAAAATGTTAAAAGAAGGAACAGAAAACCTGATGCAGTACCTTGACTGTAAGTGTGGCTTTAACACGCAGAGCTATGAACTGAATACATCTTTTCCCTAAAGCTCCTCCAATAACCAGAATGGTATTGCTAAATCTAACATAATATTGGCAGTAATCAAACATTTTATTTGAAACAAAGAGCTCTCTGAATCTCTGAAATCCATCCAAATAAGTGACTGCAACAATTATCCCAATTCTGAGGAAAAGCCTTGTCTGAACACAGCATAAAATCTGGACATAGCAAGACAGAATGCTGCAAACATAAGGAAAACAGGCACTGTGAACCTTTGTGTGAGGATATGTGCTGTGAACTTTTGGAGAAGTAATTATGGTGAGTCTATGACAAATTAAAGGTCAGTGATATGATTTGAAAACATATCATATAGAGATGGTTGGGACATGGCTGAAAATGCCGTTGCAAAATTTCCTTTTATTAGTGGCATACAAAGTCTTCATATTGAAAGAGAAGTGCTGTGTGGTCTTCCACAAACATTCTGATTCTTCTTTTCCTATAGACCTAAGACAAATCTAAGAAAAAATAAAAGGAAATTTTCCAAGGAATGATATATTAAGGAAACAAGAATTAAAATAAAGATAGTTCATACTTCAGACACAGATTTTCCTACATTTAGCCTGCCCACATACATTATACTCACAGATAACTAATTTTCATGGTAAACTTGGTTGGTTTTTAAAATTAATGTTGGAAGAATCTCTCTGGACATTTTGAAGATGTTCCCTAACAGATTTCAGAGAGGGAAGACCCACCTTGAATGCGGCCAGTACACTTCCACTGGGTGGTATTTTGTTCTGCATAAGGAGAAAACAAGGAGCAGAGACCCAGCATTAGTTCACTCCGCTTTCTAAGCGCTCACAGAATGTAGCCAACCTCGTACACTCCCAGTAGACCTTGCTGACCCAGATGAACTGCATCCTGACAGTGTGAACCAAAAGAAACCCCACTTTTCTTAAATTGTTTTTATGAAGTATATTGTAACAATAATAAGGAAAACAACTAATATATAATCTTAAAAAAAGAAACCACTAAGATCCAGTTCCAACTGGAATTCAATTAAAAATAAGGCAGTAACTACCCAAGTGATAATAGATTAACATTTCAATTCATCTGCCACACTTATGATTATACTCAACTTTTGGAAACTCAGTGTATTAAAATATAACAAATCTGCATAACATTTCCTCCTTAGAACTTACTTGATGAAGTCTACTATTTGCGTTATTCAATTCAGCAGTAAAATATAAAGGGTGCAGTAAATGAAACTCAAAATTGACAACAAAACATTTTATATTATTATTGGTTATGTGCTTTTTTATTTACTCTGCCAAAGGTTTCACTTTTTTCTTACATTGTTTCAAATCAGGTCAGGTCAATTGTTCCCTTGTAAAATGTGAGTTCTTTCTAACTACATTACCTTCTCAATGACTATGGATTAGCATATTGGGAGACACATATCTGAAGCCAAGGATTTCACTCTTGGGATATGTATATGAGGAGTTGTCATGATACACAATTTTGACTCAGCCCAAGAGATTTTGTTGGCTATAGGAACACGTCTTTCTTTCTTTCCTGCTTTTTTTAAAGCAAAGACTCTGTGATTTTTGATGCTTATGGTCTATGTACCATAGACTGAGATAAGAGCAAATCCATTTCTCAGTTCAAATTGCTTAAAAAGAAATGAGAATCTGCTTGATTAACCAATTTCCTGAAATTAGTGTTGTTGGGTTCTACAACAACATAGGAATTGCCTGATTGCCTACTGGAGCCCTTTGTTTGGCATGCCTTGTATTGGGGCCATATGCAAAGTTTAAGAGGAAAGCTTAAAAATCTCTTCTTTATCGACATGAATCCTACACGCTCCAGTGATTTTATTCAAGATATTTAGGGTACAGACTCACTTTTCTCATACCATTGGGAATTGAAGTGTGGAAAAAAATAAGAAAATTTTATTCACTTAAAGTAAAATATCTACGTACACAAAATAATCCAGGGAAAGACATAAGGATTTTTAAATTAGTTTCCTACCACGTACTTTTCTTGTTCTATATGTTACACTGTTATCAATGAGTCATTTCAAAAAATGGCTCTTTTTAATCTCTGCTAAGGTTTAAGAAAAAATGATTTTGTTTTGTTTATTTGTTCTGCCTCGGAATCATGTTATTATTTACAGTAAAGATCATTGAAGCATTTATCAATTGAGGGGCCATTACCACCTACAGAATTGTTAACTAACTTTTGGATGAATGTAAGGCAAATACAATGTATTAAATGTATTCTGGGAAATACTTAAAAGATCAACATTTCAAGCCAAAGAGCGCTCTAGACATTGGCTATATGTCAAGGCTTTCTTTGTTAAGAATGATGAGCTGTCGCTAGTGGTTCTAGAGCTTAGAATGACAATGCTCAGAGTGTTCATCACTATAAATAATAGATTCAGGTAGAATCAAAGAGCGCTCTAGACATTGGCTATATGTCAAGGCTTTCTTTGTTAAGAATGATGAGCTGTCGTTAGTGGTTCTAGAGCTTAGAATGACAATGCTCAGCGTGTTCATCACTATAAATAATAGATTCAGGTAGAATCAAAGAGCGCTCTAGACATTGGCTATATGTCAAGGCTTTCTTTGTTAAGAACGATGAGCTGTCGCTAGTGGTTCTAGAGCTTAGAATGACAATGCTCAGAATGTTCATCACTATAAATAATAGATTCAGGTAGAATCAAAGAGCGCTCTAGATATTGGCTATATGTCAAGGCTTTCTTTGTTAAGAATGATGAGCTGTCGCTAGTGGTTCTAGAGCTTAGAATGACAATGCTCAGCGTGTTCATCACTATAAATAATAGATTCAGGTAGAATCAAAGAGCGCTCTAGACATTGGCTATATGTCAAGGCTTTCTTTGTTAAGAATGATGAGCTGTCGCTAGTGGTTCTAGAGCTTAGAATGACAATGCTCAGAGTATCCATCACTATAAATAATAGATTCAGGTAGAATCAAAGAGCGCTCTAGATATTGGCTATATGTCAAGGCTTTCTTTGTTAAGAATGATGAGCTGTTGCTAGTGGTTCTAGAGCTTAGAATGACAATGCTCAGCGTGTTCATCACTATAAATAATAGATTCAGGTAAAATCAAAGAGCGCTCTAGATATTGGCTATATGTCAAGGCTTTCTTTGTTAAGAATGATGAGCTGTCGCTAGTGGTTCTAGAGCTTAGAATGACAATGCTCAGAGTATCCATCACTATAAATAATAGATTCAGGTAGAATCAAAGAGCGCTCTAGATATTGGCTATATGTCAAGGCTTTCTTTGTTAAGAATGATGAGCTGTCGCTAGTGGTTCTAGAGCTTAGAATGACAATGCTCAGCGTGTTCATCACTATAAATAATAGATTCAGGTAGAATCAAAGAGCGCTCTAGATATTGGCTATATGTCAAGGCTTTCTTTGTTAAGAGTGATGAGCTGTCACTAGTGGTTCTAGAGCTTAGAATGACAATGCTCAGCGTGTTCATCACTATAAATAATAGATTCAGGTAGAATCAAGGAAAGAACTCTGTATTATTTTTTTAAAGATTCTAAAAATAACTTTTGAATTAAATTAATCCAGCATCTATCTTTGAACAGCATGATTTAATCAAAGTAGAAGCCTTTAGTACTGAATTTTAGTAAATGGATATTGGAATTGTCAATCATGACCACTTCCGAAATAGATAAATAGTAGTAATTATTGCATCTATCACTTATAAATGTTCCCATTTTCTATGAAGAATCTAACTTTAAGAAAGATGGATTTAAATATTCTCTGTTTTCCCCTAAACTCTTTAGATAGCATATAAATAAAGGAAGAGAAAGGAAGTTCATGAACAAAGTGGAAAAGAGAGAGACATGGAGAGATAGAGAGAGGGAGGAAGAAGGAAAAGAAGAGAAGACAAGGAAGGAGAGGTGGAGATGGAGTGGGAACATGAGGAAACAAGAGAAAGGGAAAAGTTGATGAAAACTTTTTCGAACTACAGATCCACAGATCCAGTGACCCTAATACATAAAAGATGATTATTTTCAACCTTAAGGAGAATAGAAAAGGCTTGCTATCAGTCTTTTTTTGGTGACCCTACATTCACCTGCTTCGTTTTTATTGAAAAAAGAAAAGAAACAACAAAATTGCAGCCAGCATTCAATGAAACAACCTGAAATCAATGGGAAAATAAGATAAAGAAGAATATGTCTAGCCAGATCTAAATCAGACTGAGAGCTGACTTAGAAGCCTTGCTATTCCAAAACCACAGCAGACAGTGCTAGTCTCCACCCCTGAGTTTTGTTCATTCATCAATAAGCCGCAGCCAATCTAAAAAGTGTCTACCTTGTTTTATTTTCTATAATCAGCCAAAGTGGGTATTTGAAGAATAGGATGAAACCAAATAACTCTTAGCTTGTCCAATTACAAAATTAAAGTAGTAAATTTATTTAATCTTCTCAGAAAGAAGAATTGAATTATAATACAGTGAGTCTGAGAACTTCCAGAAGCCCTTGTTTCTTCAATCACTTGCTGACAAACTCATTCTAACAGGAACAGTTTCTTTCTCTAAATTTTAATAAATCAATACTCGAAATTTATTCTGGGAAAGTTTTATTATTTTTGTTGCTGTTACTTCAGAATTTATAAGGTCTTTTGTAACAGTGGCTTCTCACCAATGACCCAACAGAAAACATCGTCTCCTCTCCATATATGCACACACGTATACACACACATACACAGGCAGACACACCCCACAGGCACATGCCCAAACTTATAAATGCACACGTGAGAGAGCATATACATGCATAAACACACACAGGCCTAATTTCACTATTCTGCCCACCGATCACTTTCTTTGGTTTTCCACTTAAACTAAAACTGCAGTGAAAGTGCTGCCTTCATTCAGTGAGCTTCATTTCCCCCTTTTCCTTTACTGAAATGAAAGTAAGCATGTTCTTATTACAGAACACTAGATATTTATTTACACGTTATCAGTGATTTCAATATACCAAATATAAAAGTCAGTCTACATACTCATATGTTCTTACCTAACTGCATTTGTCAGAATGAACACATTAATCATAAACACTTCTATTTTTTACTTGATGTTGAAACTGTAGTCTCCTTTTCATACACTCACTATTTTAGGGGTGTCTTCACAAATGTCTTTGTTAAATTTATCTTATATTCTAAATGTCTGGATTTTGGAAGGCCCACGGGATCATTCTTTAATACTCTAGCATCTGCCTGTGCTTACTTTGAATTTCATCTTCTTCAGCCTCAAAAAACCTTAAACAAATTTTATTGCTTTCAGGGGCATGCTTTAAAAAATGTTCCCATCTTGGGTATCTTCAAAAATACACATTTTTTATCTCACAGATCTGCCTAAAATGAGGCATTGTAGAGGTGCACTCATCTACACACTCGGACAGAATCCAATTCTCCCTCCTGCCTTTGGCTCTGTGGGTACATGATTCCAATTGTTGGCTCACACCCTTCTTTTCTTTCTGGGTCTGTTTCTCATATGATTAGTTGCCTTTGGATTTGGAGATCATCTCAATTACTGCATTAGTCAACTCAAGCTGCTACATCAGAAATACCATGAAATAGGGCACCGTACTACAGAGGTGCATTTGTTTTTCAGTCCTATGGTCTTGGGAGCCCATGAACACTGTATCAGTGCAGTTAGTACTGGTGATATATTTTTTCCCCCTCAGAAACAGCTTCTCAACCCTTCATTATATCTTCGAAAGGTAATAGGGACACACCATTGCCCCATGGCTCTGCTTTTAGGTTCTTAATCCCACTTATAAGTTATCTGATCTAGGGTCTAATTACCTTCCAAAGATCTCTCTTTGTTTGAATAACATCATGTAAGAGTAAGGCTTCAGCACATACATTTTTTAGAAACACAATCATTAAGCTCAATGATTCATGAAAATAATTTGATCAAAATCTCCTGAATAACATTTCCAAAATCATTTTCCAAAGAAGATAACAATTACTGGTTCCAGGAACTTAATACAGATGTCTTTGTGGGGAGCCCTTTTATGTCACTCAGTGGAGACTGAGGATAATGGATATACTTTTTTTACCTTAAACATCACACATGATATGTGTATGTGTGTATGCATATGTGAGTGTTTGTGTGGATGTTTGTGATGTATGTATGTGTATGCAGGTATATGTGTGTAGATAGAAGATGATATACAGATGATGGATGGAGAGCTAGATTTACATATGAGTTATTGAAATGAATGATATAAATAAACATAATGTAAAGCTACATTAAGGTAAATAAGTTCATAGATAGATAGATAGATAGATAGATAGATAGATAGAATTTAAGCACGTCTCCTTTAACACACACTGTGGTGAAAGGATTGCATTCTCCATGCAGCAAATTAAATTTTCTGTTTCACTGAGATTAAAAGGCTAAAACCTAATTTGTGTAAGATTTCTTAGCGATAATTTTCTATATTAAATATAAATAAAAATTCTTTTTCTTCTGTATTAATAATATATAATTTAAAATGTGTAAGATGCTGCATTTATTTAACTGAATTTAATATGTTAAAGACATATTTTTAAAATTTTAATCTACATTCTAACGTAAACTTCATAATGTGGAATAATTTAAATTCCACTCTGAATATGTGAAGTAGTTTAATACTAACTTTGACTCCAGGCATTATTGAATTTTTATAAATACTACTTTATACCTTGTGCTCTGCAATATTTTCAAACTAGAAATTAAATGTAGTCAATAAGTTATTCCATAACATTTGAAAATATATGTAATTACCAAGTTATATTAATGAATTATTTTGAAAAACAAATTTAAAAGCTGAACCTAATTCTCATCTGCACTTCTGTCAAATACACACTGGCAACTTGTCATTTCAAATACTAATTGTAATCTAAAATCTTCACTTACTGCCTGTTCTGGCCATGGAGAACACCAACCACCTTGCTTCTTGGGGAATATGAATAAGAAGTTCAAAGAGGATGTGTTAAGGATAGAATTAGATAAAGTGAGGGTAAAGTGTACAAAGTGGATTCTTCCTTTCTATAAATAGAATGAACACCACTCAGACACTGACTTGTGATTGGAAAATTCAAAGCACTGAGAAATTGATTCATTCATTTGAGATCTGAAACACTGGGGAAAAAATAAAGAAAATGGATAAATGTTCTAGAACAATAATAGGACATACAGTGAAAGAGGTGGTAAAAAGATGTTTCTTACATTTAGGACTTGAAAATTATTTTAAATAGTTGCTTTTGATTTTGAATATACTGAAAAGTCACTGAATAGTTTTCGGAGCCTAGTGTCAAATTTCTCCTTAATTATGAAAAGATAACTAGATGCCTAGGAGAGACAGAAACAGGAAGCAAATATGCAATCAGGGTAACTTGTTAGGTGATGGAGATAAAGTTGGCTAAAGAAAGGTGAAATGGACAAGAATCAGGATTCATTTGTCTGAAACAGATATCAGTGCACTACTTTATATTATTATACTGGCAGTGCATAATTCATAGAGCGTCTTATTTTCTTTGAGTTGTTGGTATTAAACTCTCAAATACAAGGTCCTGAGCCAATTAAACATAATCACAATAAAATATGCAGCAACTTTATTACATCTATGGGCTTAATAAACCTTGTTTGTGTGCATATTTTAGTAGTAGGTTAATAATGCAATGTAATAGTCATGAAATACAGTTTTCCATCACAATGGAATAGCAGATTCATTAAGATAGACTGCTTGCTGTAGAGTGAAATCACTGTATCACTAAATTGGAACATATAAATTCTTTTCATTATACTTTAAATGAGAACATTCACATGATTAGAGCGGTTCATGGAGTAAACTGATAAATGAGTGAATTTCTTCACCAACACCAAATTTCCTCATTATGTTCAAGTACTTTTGAGGTCTCTAAGCACTGTGTACTCTTGTAATCATAGCATAATTGGCCCTGTTAAAAGTTTAGTTTCCAAAAATACTAATATTGAATGAAAAAAATAACTTTATTAACATTCTTCCAGTACCGGAGTTACTACTTAAAATATTTAAGAATATTTATAACTTGTTTTAAAATACTGGAGTTAACAGGACATGATTAAGTGTAACTATGCAGGTGTGGAAACATTCACTTCAGGGAAGGAGAACATTCAGCTACTTCTTAAAACTCTAACCTTTCAAAGGTGGAATGATTAATACTCAGAGAAAGAAAGTAGCTTTAATGCTGGCAGCTCTTGAGCTAGCTAAACTAAATCTGATGCCACGCTTTTGCTTCATAGATTCATTTAGGTCTTCAGACCATTTTACAGTGATTTTTTTCTCTTACAAAGTATGTGGGGAAAGTCAAGTGTCACTCTTTTGCATGTGAATATACAGTTTTTTTTTTTTTTGCCATCACCTCTTACTAAGGAAGTTGTCCTTTCTCCAGTGTATGTATTTAGCATGGTTCAGAATCATTTGGCTATAAATGCACAGGATAATGTGTGGCCACTTTACTATATTCTATTAGTCTTTGTATCTGTTTGTATGTTGATATTGTACTTACATTAGCGAGGAGATAAGAAATTCCAATAGCACTGTGTTTATTTGTATCAACAATGTAGGACGATTGTAAAATAAACATCTATCACAGGATTCCTGCTTAACTGACAGGAAATATTGAATGCAATAGACTACCTGGAATTTGTGAGGTCAAATTCCATCATTAGCAAAAGGCTCATGTGCAGGGTGGTGGTCCTGTGTGTTCATATGGGAAAGAGTTTTACTTTGGCTTCATGACTGAAAATAGAATTTAGGGCAGATTTTGCTCAAATTACTCTCTTTGGAGAAAAACTTTGGCTCAAGTTTTGGTTCTGTATTCATTCATGACTTACAGTTAATTTATCTTGGAGTGTCAAAACTTTGAAAGATATTATTGAAAACATGATTACAATAACATTTGGAAGCAGATACATACATGGACTCCTCCAGTGGAGCAAAAATGCAAGGACTTTTATGGTGTCGTTAAGAGGTTTAACAAAAGGAATGTAACAGATAAGAACTGCAGTAGCCAAATTAATAAGGAGAATAATAATACGGTCCTCTACTTTCTCCTTCATTGTCAATCAGACTGACAAATAAAATATCCCCCAAAACAGTAGATGTTATGTATCTGCTCAAGAACAGACTTAGACTTAGCAAATGTGATCCAGTTACAGTGTTACTGCAGCATTTTTCTCATTGGAACAGATGCTGTGATATATATCTACACTCTCTGCGTAGAGCACATGAGCAAAACCACAGACATCGTAGCTACCAGTGCTGTATTGACTACAGCCAGATTTCTAATCTATGGATTTGTCTAATTGCAAATGAAGAATAACAATGACCCCACATTGTTGGAATTCATAAGAATTCTCATTTTCTTCATCACGTAGAAGCAGTCAGCTTAATATAATTGTAGAATAGTCTTGAACATTAAGTTATTGTTCCAATCAGGTAGAGACACCTTTCTGGGCAGGGGCAAAGTTGGGTTATATGCAACATGTGACCTCAGTTATCTGCAAGTGTATTACCCAGCTTTCCCAGTGCTTGAATTCATGGATATGGAAACTAAGAGATAAGAATAAGAATCTCTACTTAATATCCAGGGACCCAGTTGTTGGTTCCTCTCCCTACAACTTTATGCTCTTCCGTTCTATGCTTCTGAGTTCCAATAAGAGGGACATTTTCAACTGGGGCCTCAAACAAGATGGATGTCACAGTGCATTCATGATGACTGAGTCAACTGATAAAATGAGGATAAAAAGGAGTCTCCTGGTTCGTAGTAATTCACCTTAATGTTATGAGAAATTGTGTTGCTACTCCAAAATGGGAAAAAGAGTATTTCAATACAAAAAACAAAAGAAAAAAACAAACACAAAAGTAGTATTTAATTCTTGATGAAAAGACAAGCATAGTTGCCTTCCTAAGTATTTCTTTAAAAGGTACATAATACAACCCCTTGCTCTAAAGTAGTGTGTTTAGTATTTCAACAACTGTGAAGACCAAGAGCATCTAACAAATTCAGACTGTAAAGGGCTCTTGAAAATGTACTGTAAGAGAAGAAGTGTGGGGAGTGGGGCTGTCCAGGACTTCTTGATGCTGAAGCTTGAACCTTAGATGGCAGAGTCGGCAAACTGAATATATACTGCAATTAACTGACATCTCACCAGTGCACAAAACAAAGGGTACAGAGGTCTTTTCTTGATTCCTCCGATGTTGCCTTGAAGGGGCTCCAAATGCTATTTTTTGGTAAAATATAAAAAGAGGAATTAGACTCTTAATTACAAACATGGTGACAAATTTTTAATGGCAATCAGATAAAGGATAGTCTATGTATTTGACTGTGAATGTGATCTGTAAAGCATGGTACATGAAGCCCCGATGTGCTCTGTGTTGATGTATGCAGATGCCAGGTTCTAAAGGGTGTGCTGCAGTGTCTTTACAAAACACATTCTTGCCAGGCTATACTATGTTTATCAGAAGTCTCCTCCCTTTGTGTTTCTGATCAGAATAGAGAGCAAGAGAATTTTTTCATAAGATACGGAAATGAAACAAAAGTGATTCTTGCATCTCACACACACACATGTTGTCACCTGTCACCTAGCTCATCTCGTTCGTTTAAGCCCTGGTGAAGCCTGCCATTGTGCAACCATGAAAGGAGCCTTCGTTTCTTTAAATCCGGATCCAAGTGTGTCTGTTTATAGCCTTCATGAAGCTTTCTGTATTCTCCATGATGTATTTGTCATATAAAGCCACATGAACTGACATGATTTCGCTCATAGTCACTAGCCATAGCTCATACTTCTGAGTTTCCAGTTTTTCTTCTGTTCTGGCACCTTATATCAATTTTCCATTCTAACTTGATGTGAAAATTAACATTGTGTGCTATGGTAGGTCACTGTCATGTTAAAACTATAAAAAATCAAAAGAAAACACAGGGAAAATATAGTCCACTCTTGAAGCTAGTAAAAAATTCTTTGCAAAGACAATTCTCTGGCAAATTGTTTTTATTAACATGGGCTTTATTATATTTATACATCACACTTTAATAAAACATTTTGGTAAAAATAAGGTAAATGAAACTAGAGGATAATTGATAATATCTTGCTAAAACTTATAAAAATATACAAAGAACATTTGGAAGTCAGTAATAAAACAACTCCATTAAATAAACAATGGTAAAGGTCTATAATAAGACTCAGAGGGCTCTGTGTGCAAGATTGAAAGTTTAAACCCAGCCAGGCTGCATATTGAAGTTCTGTCTCCATTTTTCTTAAATAAAATGGAAAATACCAAGGTTTAATAAGTGTGTAGTACTAGAAAGTGAAATATTATGATGACATCCAGAAACCAGTTCAGCACTCTTGTGTGACACCTACACATACCATAAGATCCAGAAAATAATCACATATTTTAAAATATTTATTTATTGAAAATTTCAATAAATAAACTCCTCCTAGGCTTCCACAACACATCTCCCTCACAAATTCATGACTTCTACTTACGATTATTTATCTATGTATTAATTACTTCTTTCTTTATTTTAATCCAGTCCACACAATTAGTGCTACACACACAGACATGGAGTTGTCCATGTCCGTGTGCATAGTATAGTGCATAGTATAGTGATCAGAATAAGTAGCTTTGGGTCTGTGAGAGGGCTAAGACTCCTGTAGCCTCAGCTGAAAACCTGAGTTTGATCCCCAAGACACACAAGTGGAAGAGAAAACTTACTCCTGCAAATTGTTATTTGACCTTCACATAGAAGTCATGACATGTGTATCCATTCCTCCATACAAGTACACATCGAAAGTAAACACAAACCGCATTTAAATGTTTATTTATTTGTCATGTTTGCAGGCAATATTTTTGTCTTTTTGATACAAGGTCTCCCTGTACCCCAGCTGCCTATACAGTAGTATATAGAACTAGTACATAGACCAGGCTGGCCTCAGTCTCAAAAATTGTGCCTACCTCTGCCTCCTGAGTCCTGGGGCTAAAGTGCACCACCATGACTGGCTGGCAGGTTTAATTACATATTCACACTGACCGTTGGCCAAGAAAATGATTTTAATTTGATTAAGTATGAGCCTGGTATCCTAGAAACATTCAATGATTCATCAATGATTCATTGATGGCCCCTTTTCAGTATCTATTGTTTTAGATTATTATGAAACAATATGCAGTTTTACTATTCCTTGCTACCAGATGTAAAAAAGAAAACAACCTTTTTCAAGATAACTTCCATTTCATAATGTTTGTTTTACAGAAGTTTTTTTTTATAATTTCAAACGCACGTATATATGATAATAAAAATTACAGTTATTTACAATGCTTTATTTTTAAGCCAATTGTTAAAGAATATACAAAGTGTATAAAATTGTTTAGAGCAACTTGTCATTTGCAGTCTAAAATATTTAGGGCTGGAGATGTTGCTCAGCAATTAAGAGCAGTGACCAGGGGTCAGTTCCCAAAATTTGCATGTTGGCTAACAGACATTTCAAACTCCAGCTCTGAAATATCTGATGTCCTCTTCTGGCCTCCATAGGCATTGTCTGCATGGGCGCACTAATACATATGCAAATAAAACACTTGTGCACATAAAAGTAAATAAATACGTTTAGTTCTCACATTTTAGTTCTGCTGTATTATTATTTCTAGATGGATAATGTCTTTGAAGGAAACTTATAAAATAAGGATAAGATAATATGGGGAGATTCAAACTTATATACGTCAACAGTCTTTCTAACTACATGATTGTTATATGTCACCATAAAGGAATATAGATGTACTTGAATTTCCCTTTGACACTTATTCCAGGTACTACATTATTCAGTTTGCAAGTATGCATGGAGATTGACTTGAATACATAAAATTAATCAATAAGCCTGACTTGCACTCAGCAATTTAATAGGGTATCAGGTAGTATGTATAATTACATATTGTTCAAATCACTGCACATCTATTATTTCTATCTCATTCAATAGTGGCACATTTCAATGTATTGCATAGATATGTTAATGAGATTTTCAAGAAGAGAAACACAAGCAAAATTCCCCTGGACATATTAAAGGTGAAATTAGATGCAAGAGATTATTTTATATTTTATTTGCCAATGTCATGCATTCCAAAATCTGTGAAGAAGAAAAACATGGTCAGTGTGTCAGATACAAGTCAGTTATATAATGTAAATGAGGAGAATCATAATTGATTCAACTTTGTTCACTTGGTAAATTTGTCCTTATAGATGATTATTCATTCAACTAAGGATGTGATATGAAAGTATTTGTGGAGTTCTTTGTGCACAAATGTTTGAGGATCTTGGTGGCCCCCTTGTATTACTTTTTATATTACTTCATTGCACACAATTGACAGAACTTTGAAAACATAAAATTTGCTAACTGTGTTCTTGAAGGCATCATGTTAGCCCACATGACATCAAAATGAGTTTTTTAAAGGTGGAGGCTTCCTTAGTGCACGTGTATAATAAAATTAATAGACCTGGCTCATTAAGAGCAAATTCTGGAACTTGTTCACCAGAAGATAAACCAATAGTGAGACCAAACGAAATGTTCACTCAATCTATTATAAACCTATATATTCTCTCTCTCTCTCTCTCTCTCTCTCTCTCTCTCTCTCTCTCTCTCTCCTTTCTCATCACTAAAGGTCCATTGTCAGGGTTACTTGAGACCTTCTAATGTCTAATGATCAGTGTTTAACTGTGTGCTAGGGTTTCATTTATTGTTAGCCTCTGCTTATAAGGCAAGGTCTGGTTTACAGTTATGCCCAATAATCCCTTTCATTAATTCAGCTTTATGAGTAAATAGGCACAGATATTTCTTCATGCCAAATAGAAATCTTATGGCATCATTCTTAAAATGGTTTTATTACTTCATTAGCAAGAATTCAAAAATTAAAGGATTTTTCTTTACTACATAGTGCAAAATAAACTTCCCATTCAATAAAATAAGTAACTCAAGTATTAAATTATTCTTGTAGCAGACAGTTTTCACAACTAAGATTCACTATAATTTATCAGAATATTGCTGCTAACAAATCCATAGAGATGGAACAAAATTGGACAGACACACAGTTCATTTATTTTTATTTTTGATATTTCAATTTTATTGTACAAAATTGACTACAACTGCTGAAATATTTGGGTGTATAAAGCACATATTCTATTTTGTACCATTAAAGCAGCACAGTATTAATGAATAATTTGTAGAGTGTCATGTGCTATAGTGAGACAGAATAGAGAGAGGTTCAGGATCTAGGTTCTTCAGAGACATTCTTGCTTTACCCTCACATGGCATAAAGTGGAATCTCAGACTAACCAAATGTCACATGAATTGTCTTTTATCAAAATCCTGATTCCCTTCATAATGATGGACTCCTTGTGGTATTGTTATGTGCCCAATAATTAGCTGGAATCATGTTCAAATCACTTGAATTTAGGAACACAGTCATTAAAGACATGGAAAACTACATAAAGACAAAGTAATTTGCAATGCAATATACATAATGATTAAAATAACGCCTGGAAAGGTCTTAATAAATGGCAAGAACTGTCATGACTTTTGGATGATAAAACAGATACTGATCTCTTAGGCTATCTTGTGTTTGGAGTACAGTAAATTTCTTTTAAAGACCTACATTTGACATCTCGATTACAGTTACAAAATAATCTCTTGCCTTATGTCTAAATAAATGAAAATTTATAAATTTTCAAGAGTTAAGTACTTTGCTGACTTATCTTTTCATTCACAAGTATTTTAGACTATAAACACTATATTTGATCACATTATTTCTTCTCCTCAACCCACATATTCATAATGGTGACAACAGTTACTAATGCGAATAAACAAGCAAAAATAACCAAAACTGTGACTTCAAAACATCAAATACAATTTGTTTATCTTCAAATGTATATTATTTCATATGGTTCTTTTCTTAAACTTGTATTTTAGGAGATCATCTAGACACAGAGCTGAGACTGTTGGCTTACATCTAAATAACAAAATCAAATCTGTTGCCCCCACTTCCTTATAGTTTAACAAGTTTCAAAAATTTATATTTTTATTTAAGAATATAAAAAGCTTTATAATACAAACTCTTAAAAATAGAGAGAGGTAAATACCCAAAATTCAACTCCTAAATTATTAAGGAAAATAGATAGGTAGATAGATTAAGTGACTAAATGAATTAATGAACTCAAACATGATGAAAATAAGGAAAGAAAAAATTGTGAGAATTGAGATATATAGTAATCTCTATATATATGTATATGTACTGTATATAAATATAATATAAACATATTGAGAAACATGATGGCTCATGCTTGTAATCCTCACACTTGAGAGGCTAAGTCAGAAGGGATTTTATGTCTTCAAGAACAGTCATGACTAACTAGTGAAACTCTGCCACAGAGGGATAAAGACAGACAGACAGACATCACACACACACATACAGAGACACACACATACATAGACACACACACAGACACATACACACAAACATACACAGACACACACACACACACACACACACATTCACCCCACACACACAGGGGGTGAGAGAGGGATGTGAAGACAGAGTCTTCACTGACAGATGGTAAAAGAAAGAAACTGAATAAAGAAAAGTACATTTTTATGTACAATGAAATTATCAATCAGGAATGAAAGAAATGTAAAGGCAATTTGCATCTTGAGTTTAAAATTCTGAAATAAAAATTCAGGTCATAATCAGACATGGCAGTACACTTATAATACCATCACTTAGGATGCAGAGGGACAGAGAATTAGAGGCAGGTTTGGCCTTCCTAGGAAGCCTCTGTTCCAAAAGAAAAAAATACAACTTATATATTCTGATATCTTCCACTAAAACTGTACTATGTAGGACAAAATCCAACCTGTAATTAGTTCTGAGTTACCAGGGATAAAAGGAAGGAGAGAGTTGAAACTGAAATCAATGGAAGAAAAACCAGAAGGAAGAAAAAGGAAGCAATACATAAGTCTCAGTTTATGACTTAAGAAATAGATTTTAAATCCACTACATACAGAAGGGAGAAAGTTAGAAAAAACACTTTTTAGTAGACACACATAGTGGCATATTTCTGACATCCCAGAATTCCATCAGGAGACTGAGACAAGAAGACTAAGACTTAAAGGTCAGCCTGGTATTCAGATTAAGCTGTGCACACCTCTAAGTTATAAAACAGTGTTTATTCCAGCTGGTCTACCCTAAGAGAATTTACTTTATAAGCAGTCTTGTATTCTATATCCAAGATATTTGAAGTCTTTGTCAATAGAAACTTAGCAACTAGTATGGTAGGCAGCCAACAAGAATCACAAGAGCATGTATTGTTTGGTGGGGGTACTCTGGAACCACTCCTCTGAGGCTTAGAGAACATTTTGGAAGAGAGCATAGAAGGAATATAATATCCAGAAGACAGGATGAAAGGCTGAGATATGCTAACTTCTAAGTACAACTTGCCCACGAGAATCACAAACTTACAGCAATTGTCCTTACTGGGACTGGTTCTACACACTTCAACCCCCTAAAGTTCATGTATAGAATAGACTCAGTGAAATAAAAAGAGGGCTGTGAGTGGTGGGAGGGATGGAAGAGAAATTAGAAGAATAAACAGAATTTATTATATATGCATGCATGCTAAATTATCCAAAATCTAGAGTTTCTGATAACCATACCAAAAACTATAAGCTAAATGGTAAACCAAATTACTTTCTTATACACAAAAAGTTGAAATACAAAGTGAATATACTCCATGGTCTAAAAGTAGTACTGTGCTTAATAAATAAAATAACAAGAAAAAAAAGTCTCAAGAGAAAATAGCCCAGAATTTGCTTAGAAAGTGACTAGTATATCTTAGAGAAAAGATTTAATAGTTTAGAGAGAAATTAGAAAGATCAAAATAAGTGCCATGTGGAGAAAATTAAAGCAATTGCCATATTTGTATTCCTTTTATTTGACTCTAAATGCTCATGGAGTTCCAAATAATGGCCAGTGTTGATTGAGTACTTACTCTATTAAATGTGTTCTCCATGTACTATTATATTAAAATTTTCAATAAAATTTCAAAATGTATTCATTTTTCAAATTTTGCAAAATGTTCAGTACAGTTGAATTATATGCCCAAAGTTATTTTGAGAACCTGTAATAACTATAATTCAACTTTAGATATTCAATTTCATTTTTAATATGTCCTTGTGTATGTAATTCATAATTGCATCCAAGTATAAATGATCTATGAATTGGATGAATTATTCATTGAACATGTACTTTTGGTAAGGAGCAAGATGCTCATTGTGAATTACATGGCGTGACTGCAACTGCTATTGAAATTTCCAAAGTCATAACCAATAAAGAGGGTAGAGATTCAAGTATGTTTATTGAATGTTGTATGGAGGAAAACTGAAGCTTTGTTTTTGCTGTTACATGTGACTCTCTGAAGGTCTTGTTCTATGCTCAGAATATCAGTTTCATATTGAAATATTCTATCAGGTTCAGTGTTAATCTGTGTATCTATATTAATTTTGATGTGGAATATTGTGAGAGATCTGTGGTGTTTAATTAAGAAACTCTAGTGTTGGGGCTGGAGAGAAGGCTTAGAAGTGAAGAACATGGGCTGCTCTTGCAGAGGACCCAGTTTTGATTTGCAGCACCCACATGACTGCAACAATCCTGTGTATCTCCAGTTCTAGGGGTATCTGACACCCTATTCTGACCTCCAAGTGCATTGCAGGATACAGGTGCACTTAATTTACATGAGGCAATACACTGATGCACATGAAATAAAAATAATAAATAAAATAATTTTTAAAAACTAGTGTTTAGTTTTCTTTTTATGATATTTTATGAATTGTTTTTATTTATCATGGGCATGAGTATATTGCCTGCAAGTATATAAGTGCACCTGTTTCATGGAATGCCCATAGAGGTCAGAAGATGGCATTGGATTCCCTAGAAATGGAATTACAGACAATTGTTAGCTATCATTTGGGTGCTAGGAATAGAACCCCAGTCCTCTGCAAGGGCAGTCAGGGCTCTTAACCACTGATAAATCTCTCCAGTTCCTTCTTTACTTTTCTTAAGGGAGAAATGTATTTTATTTATTAATCCAAAGGGCTGTTTTGGGAGAAGCATGTTGACAGAATTTCAGAAAAAATGGAGACTCAGTTTTATTTGCTTCAAGTTTCCATGCCTAGTCTAATCCAGATAGATCATTACAGAGTACTAAGGTCAGTGACAATCAGATCTCCAGAGTATTGATTGTGCTGTTGTTTGCTTTAATTGTTGTAGAGGAAACTTCCTTGAAGTAATGATTTTTTTTAACCTAAGAAAGGATTTGAAAATTTGGTACTTTGTATTTTCTCATCTTTTGCTTGGCGTGAATTTGATCATTTATAGAAAAATGACACAGATAAGATGATGCATCTTACTATATTTTTATCTGGACACATCAGATAAAGTCAGAAACAAAAAGAGATTTTTAAAAAATTGTAATACGCTTTTAAAAGAAAGCTGCCTTTGATCAGGAAATCCTGGAAATATAAATGATTAAATAAAATGGGCACTTGTACTTTTTATATATACAAGATATATAAAAGTTCTTTTATATATCCTCAATAGCCTGTTTCCTTGGTCTTTATTTTTCTGGCAAATTAAATTGGACCCAGGGATAATCTAAGAGTTTGAGTTAAAAAGTTAAAGTCTTTCAAGTTGAGTAGTCAGCAAAAGGCAATATGGATGAGATTCTACAGAGAAACTTCCTCCTTTATCTTAATCAGAGATAAGGCTTTCACAATCCTTGGCTATCATCAATATTTACCCTAACATCTGGGCAATTGTCTCAGTTAACCACCTTGTAAGTATAGCTTTTGAACTGATGCAGAGTACTTAAAGTCAGAACAGCAGGAAAAGATGTCTAGACTCTCACTGTGGGAATCACAAAACATATAAATTACATTTCACACACCACAGCTGGAAATGTTTGAAGGATTCAAGAGAAGTGCATATCCTGTACACAGAAAAATGAAAGCCTAAACAGACAGGCTATTCTTGGACAGGAGCTTTGCAAGCTTGCTGATATAATCAGACAGGTTTCTATAAATTCAGTCATCATCTATTATGATTTTAGTTTCTCATCCTATTCCACTGATATGTTTAAAGTATCCCAAACTGTCTGTGCAATATGTATAAATAATTATATAACATTTTAGAGTCCTTAAATTGTTTTTGCTTTTCTCTTGAGGATGATGCCTGCATTGTTCTAAAAATAATTTAAAGTGCTAAAATTTAATTCATTATTTTATTTTTAAGAAAATATATTATCTCATTTTCAATTGTGAATTTCAATTTAATTTCTAGGCAGTTTATGCTAATAGTGAGCAAAGTACAGTTAAGTAAGTTCCTCTGTATTTTACCCATAAAGAATTATTTATCACCCACTTTGAATTAATAAATTGAAACAAGAATTTTAAAAAGGAAAAACACAGCTCTCTTTTGTTTTCTTTATAGCATTGCTAATTACATTTTAAATATCACTCTTGTATATGATAATAAATTGAAAGAGAATTCTTTTAATGATAATAGTAAGTAGTAAGTATCCATAATGACCAAACTTTCTACAAAGAGCTACAGTGTTTTTGATTTGAATAATATAAATTTTTCTGAAGGCCTAAGAAGATGTAAATAAATATTTCAATATAATGTATTTCATACAAAATTACTCCCTGAAAGTTTTATGTTTCTCTGTCTAATATCCTAGTATCAAAAGAAGTATTATTTAATTCAATTATTTTCTTCTCATAAATATCTCATGAATATTTTATTTCATTAATTTCCTTTATTATACTTACTGACATGATCAAATTATAATTTGATCATATCACATTCATATTTATATTTTAATATTTAGCTATTGATTTTACATTTCCAGAAACTTACTTTTATTTATTCAGTTGGGAATTATCAAATTTGTGGAAGGCAAAACTCTATAGCAAAAAAAAATAGCCATGTTTTTTTCCAATTCCGATACTGAGTATCATCTAAGCACTAAAACGTAGAGATGGTAAATCAGAAGTTAAAATTTACACAAATTCACTTTTATGCTCATAGATATGAAACAAATGTTATTTACTTAAGTCAAATTTCTACTCACTTAACTGTACCTCGTGGATACTGTTTTCTAGAAAAAAAAATACTTAAAAGGAAACTTACATGCTTAGGTTTCAGATGAATCTTTTTTTATGTTTATGATTGTATTGCCTGCATATATGTAAGTGCACTCATCATGCGATGCCTGAGGAATTCAGAAGAGTATTGGAACCCCTGCAACTGAAGAAATGGAAGGCTGTGAGTCATCATGTGGGCACTGGGAATTGAACCTTGGTCCTCCGAAAGAGTAGTCAGTGCTCATAACTTTTGAGTCATCTCTCCAGGCCCTCAGATGACTTGTATTTGAGACAAAAAGTTCAATATCTCACTTGAAATGTATCATTTTCATAATATAACCCAAATAATTTTCTCAATGTAAGAGAAAAGATGCATATTAACTATTCAGTTTTGGAGGACTTTGCCTCCATTATATTTAGATGTTGTAACTGTTGATCAGCAAAGCAAAATGAAAAATCACGTTCAGACATAGCCAGTCTGAATGTGCTGGCACACAGCTAAAATCCAACCAGTCTTGACAGTCAAGTGGGAGAATGCTGAGTTCAGGCCACACTGAGATATAAAAACAGAGTGAGACTTGCTTTTTTGGTTTGGTTTTATTTTTCTCTTTTTGTTTGCATTACTTTTAGTTTATTTCATTGTGATTTTCATAGAATTTATTTAAAACCCTTCCCCCTTCCTATTGTCCCTCACCACCCTGCACCTACCCTGTTTAATGTGCTCTCAACATACATATGCATATATAATCTAATAATATAGTATAGTATAGTGCAGCCTACTGAATCTTATTTGTGTTCCCAAATATCCTTCAGTATTGGTCCATCCACTGGGCCAACCGAGTCCTATCCCTGTAAAATATTGTATTTCCACCTATGACATCTATTGACCAAAGTTCCTTAGTTTGGGCTGGGATTTTAAAACAAGAAGAAACATTTTTTTCCACATCCTCTACCTTGTATAATGAACACAACATAATCTTGGCAATAATGATGCACAAGACCTTCACACAAACACACACACACACACACACACACACACACACACACACACACACACACGGTGGTAGGGGGCAGGCAAAGCAGGCAAGTTGGGGAGCAGTGTGCAGCAGAAGTGAGAGTGGGACCAGAGAGGGTGAAAAGCATGTTCTTTTTTTTTTGTTTAATATTTCAGTCAAGTATCCCCATGTTAAATTTGGTATATTACTCTCGAGACTAGTACACTTCTGTTAGTCACTAAAGTGGTCAGTAAAGTCTACAACAAGAAAAAGAAAATTAAAATACTGAAGGCCAGCATGTGATAGGAAGAATGGAAGGAAGGGAAGGAACGAGGGAATGGAAAACATGCTTCAAACTTGAATTATCATAAAACTGTACCCATGGCCTATCCACTGATGCTTGTCAACAAATTAAAACCCAATTACATAGAACTGAGCAATGGGAAATATCAAAACTTATACCAGCCATTCACTGCCTTCTTCCTGTGCAGAGACTTTTCAAATAAAACAGAAATATATGGCGCTACAGATTTACAGCCATTAATGTGTGCAGTAGCTCTGCTAGGCAACTTACCAGCAAGAATTCTGTGGGTAACAAACTTGTTCTTATTAATATAAACGATAATCTAAAATTGTGTGATTCTCTGAAGACATCTGTGAACATTTCTCTGGGTGAACTTATTACAGCATGAATGCTATATGTTCTGCTGATTGTATACAGAAAAAAAAAGGATTAACTGAAATACATTCATGAAATTATAAACTTTGCTATATATGCTGTATCATTCTTTGGCATACAGCATTATCTTTTGGTTTTCCTTTAAACTTTACTTAACAATATAAACTACCAAAACTCACAGTCGTATTGTCCTGTTACAGGCTGGTAGAAATTCCAGACACCTTGTTGACTTTCTTTCTTAATCCCCACAGCTTACATGTGTTTCAGAAACAAAGACTCAAGAATGGCAAAAATCACAGAATCCTTGAGTAAGAATAGACTTCTTAAACAGCTATATTAGTAACTGATGCTCTACATCTAATACTTATGCTCATTTACAATTCTTTCTCTATTAAATTTTGCCTATATTGACATAGCCCATTCTTTTCCTAAGGAAGATTACTTTCTATGTAGAATTTTCTGACTATTTAAAGAGATTAAATAACCCACCAAAGAACCAAAAGGAAAAATTAGGATCAGACTCATTACATATTAGTTTTAAATAATTCATATCAATGGAGAATAATTATGGAAGATTAATTTTTAATATTTTAATTTAAAATGCTGTATTGACTGTGAAGATGTAATCATTTAGCTTTAGATTACAGAAAGTGCAATTAATAATTTTAATCATGCATCTATGTGTGCACAATCTCATTATACCAATAAAGTTTTGTAAATAATCTTGAAACTTATTATACTGCTAGTATTACTAAGAACAGTATCTTCTAGCTGTTGTCATACACACCTGTCCTTTACATTATAGTATTGTTTTGACAATTTGGTGAGTAGGAGCTGTATAATCTTTTACCATGAAGTACCTATTTACTCATGAAATCAACAATCCTAGGAAATGGATGTATCCACAGGTTGTTTTCATATTGCCTTTGCATACATAGGATATGTGCACAGAAAGCTCATCTCTTTGTTTTGTTGCTGGGAGTATTCAGAAATTATTAAGCTTACTTTGGCCAGTATGCTCTGTCCAAATTTGAGCTGTCCACTTTCTTTCAGTAAAGCTCTGATTCCATCAATGTTATAGAGACACTGACTGAGTGCCAGAAACAAACATATATACATTACTTTAAAATCTGTGTGTCTGGTACATGCAGGTGATTGTGCAGAGTTGTGTGTGACCATGCACACCTATGTGGAAGGAGAGAAAGTGGTGTTTCCTCTATTGTTATTCGTCCTATTGCCTTGAGAAGGGGCTCTCACTGAGCCAGACTCCATTTGAGCTATGTTACCCAGTCAGAGAGCTCCAAGGATCTGCCTGACTCCACCCACAAGATGGGGTTATAAGCTATGACTAGCTATCTTTTATGTAATTATAAGCTATGACTAGCTATCTTTTATGTAATGCTGGGGATTCAATCTCCAGCCACATGCTTGCACCACAAGTGTTCTTACCCACTGAGCCTCCTCCACAGTCTGAATTTATATAACTTTTGAGATGAAGTCTCTCTATGCTGCCCAAGCTGGTTTACATTACTGTTGTCAAGTAGTCATCACGCCTAAGTCTGTTGAGTAGTTATTACTGCAAATATTAAAAGTCTTTCCCTCTTCATTCAGCTAGAAAATGTTTTTAAGCAAATATATATATATATATATATATATATAAAAACCTCTGAAGGAAAGAAATCAATAAATTTACGGAAGTAAAGTCTTGCGCTGCTCAGTCCTACTCTTTGTTTTGTTTTGCTTTATTTTGTTTTGTGACAGTCTTAGTATGTAGCCCTGTGTAACCTGGAACTCACAGAAATACACTTGACTCTTCAACTGCTAGGATTCCAAGTGTGTGCAACCACACCCATCCGAGTTCTAATCTTTTACTGTCTATTAATTTTGTTGTTTGACAGATTCATACATGCATATAATGCAGTCTAATTTCCCTCCACTGCACACCGTCTTCTTAGCTCTATCAAAATACTACCCTCCATCCCTGCTAGACCTTTCTTTTGTCATAATTATTGTTATGCGTTGAAACCATTTAGTTTAACTTAGGCCTTCTGTGCAACCACACGTTAAAGTGTCCTTTTTCCCAATCGTGCCACCAGAGAGTATTCAATCAAAGGCAATGATATTCTCATTCTTTGAAACTATCTAGGAAATAGCAGAGAATGGCCTCCTGTGTTCCTCCTTCTCTCCACAACTAACCATTGGCAAGCCCATCTTCTTCAGGCTTAATGCATGTTCTGCAGCGCCTAAGGTCATGATTGGAATGGCTCTGTTCATCTCAGAAAAGGGAATTTCACAGCCCTTCTCCCTGTCTTCCAGCTTTTACAATCTTTCCACCTCATCTTCTGCAATGTTCTCTGAGCCATAAAAGGAATGAGATAAATGTCTTGTTTATGACTATGTACTCACCAGTCACTGATTCTCCAAAATTTAACAGTGCACTTTATGTCTATGTCTATTATAAACGGAACTCCGCCTGAGATACATGTGGAAAAAATGTGATGGCCACAATTGGAATAAACTTGTCATACTCTTTTTTTGAGACAGCTGTTGATGTTTTCCTGTATTGCTAGAAGGAAAAATGAACCTCAAACTATACATGAGGGTATTTTCTTCTGCTCTTGGATTCAAACAAAAAAGAAGAGAGTAGAGGAAAAACAAAAAAGAAGAAATAAAAAATATATGGTTCAACAAGGAAAAGTGAAAGCATAGAAGACTGACCTAAGTGAAGGTCCCTACAACAAAGGTTACCACATATTCCCTCCACATGGTGAGTTGGATTGTTTATTGTTTTTGTGATGATAACACTGTGACTGCTGCTCAAGGCATACATACTGGACAGCAAAACACAGGCTGTCTCTGGATCTGCATGCAGACTACCAAGACAGATTTTTATCACAAGTAGTACAGTGTATTTATTAGGAATGAAAACATGTTGGATTGAAAACAGTCAAAATTACATTTTTTTATAGTACCCATTGCCTAGAAATGCCATCTGGTTACCTTGGTCTCCAAAGAGATGACAGAGCAAAGATGAAATATTTCGGATCAATTATATTCTTTCCATCATCTCACTACTAAGTAGGTTTTTAAGTACATCAAAAAGTACTGTTTTGAACATTGGGAAATACACAGGGAAGATCTATGTTTATTTTTATTTGCATTAAGTGTTGCCTTCCTTGAAAAAGCTAGTCAAATATTACCTCAATAGACAATTGTATTGACATTTTATCGTCATTTGCACAGCAATCTGCTCAAGAAATTTTCTTTAAAATGCAATTGTAAATTAACCCTGGATATTTAAGATTTTACAAAACTAAAATTTTAAGTTAGCAAGGAGAGTATGATATTTTACATAACTCTTCTAAAATAAGTATTCTGTGGCAAAAGCTAAATTTGACATCGTTCCTCACATTGCTTATTAGGCTATAGATTGCATGTCAATCAGATTTTCCTTCCACCACCTGCATTCACAGATTCAAACTCAACTCATCAGGCTTGGTGGCAAGTGCCTTCACCCATTGTGCCACTTGGCTATCTCCTGGATCCGATATTTTCTAAAATAAAAGAGGCTCAAGTCGGCAAATTAAAATTGATTCAGAAGTAAATAGAAAAGATGCGCAATTACTCAAACTGATAAATTACTACAAAGAAAATATTGATACATTTGATCATGGAATATCTTTAAAATCTTGTATAGTAAAAAAAATTCACCTCAATAGAGGAAATTTGCTACGTTGAGGTATTTGCAAACACATTCTGTATAAGGGTATTTTAGGACTAGAATAAAACACACAGAAAAGGCTTGAGTTTTTCATAGAAAAAGAAATGGCAAATTATAAATATAAGTGGGTATGTATCCATACTCAAAATATTCAATAAAGATTTTAAGGTTAGCAAGATAACTCAATGTGTAAAATGCTTATCACAAAGACCTAACACCTGAAATTAATACCCAGGATCCACATAAAGGTGGGATGAGAGAACCCATTCCTATAAGTTATCATCTTATATCCACACATGTGCCAAGTCACAGGCACCCACCCTAAGACAGGAAAGGGAAGAAAAGAAAGAAAGAAAGAAAGAAAGAAAGAAAGAAAGAAAGAAAGAAAGAAAGAAAGAAAGAAAGGAAGGAAGGAAGGAAGGAAGAAAGGAAGAAAGGGAGAAAGGGAGAAAGGGAGAAAGGGAGAAAGGGAGAAAGGGAGAAAGGGAGAAAGGGAGAAAGGGAGAAAGGGAGAAAGGGAGAAAGAAAATTTAAAACATTTGTAATGTTTTGAAATGTTATGATGGAGATGCAATTATTTTCATTTGGGAGAAAACAAATGAACCCAAAGAGAACTTTAGAGTTTTAAGCAATAATCATCATAGGACTCAACAATCAGGAAGTTGGGAAAGTTTGAAAAAGTTTGAAAAGAAATATCATTACCAGAGTAATTTTAATTTTGGTCCTGTCAAAGAAATTAAGAGAAGAAATGAATAAGTTTTAAAAGAAATATCCATATAAACATTCTAAACTGTATTGGTCCCCGGAAGTATTTAAGAAAACAATTGCACTCCACTCTGAACGTATACTTACTCTTACAGGTAAATTTCTGTTTGTACAAGCTATATGATTGGCAGAAGAAAAATTAAAGGAAATCTTTTCAAACTGAATTCTTATTTTAGTGTTCAAAAGTAATTTAATCCCATCTTTCCTCCATCATTTTAGGTTAATTGTCACTTTGAATACAGCTTGTTGAAATTTATTCACACAAATATTTACTTAATACATAATACCACATTCTATCTCACTGACCCCATTGACTACCTTGTGTGCATTCAACAACTACTTACTTAAGCATTCTTTGATTTATTTATATATTAATCACACATGTGATTGTGCTGAAATATTTTTGTAAGATTCTTGTTTTATTATACCATTGATTTTCGTGCATATTTACCTTCAAGAGAAATGAAATTTCACAGGGGAGATATGATCATCACCACCTCCATTCTATCTTTCCTTTCCTCCAACAAACTGATATTTAATCAAAGAAACTTTATACAGATGCAACAGGTGAAGTCACAAGAAATGTGACAAATTATTCAAGTGCTGTAACAATATGAGTTAAATATCCACTGAGCATACACCTTACCAATATTCTCTGTAACTTTACAGTGAAGCACAAAACATGATCTCACAGTAAAATCAAACCACGTGAGGCTTAGAAAACTTATTCCATTTTTTTGTTTAAACCACAAACTTATGGGTTAATCATGTTTTTTTTTTAACTGATGTGACTCATCCAACCTTCTTTTATTAGTATATATTTAAATGAATACCACATTCAATACCCAAATAAAAGTCAGAGGCCTAATCAAAGACCCCCAATATCTTTTATGAAACTTAATTTGCATAATAAAAGCCTCCTGCTGCAATTTCATATATCAAAAAAGTCAGTGAAGGTCTTATCTTAAAATTAATGACAAAACATCTTGGTTTGAGCTCTGATGTCAATTGATGTCTGCAAGCCTTGAATTTCTACTCAGCCAACTATTATCCATGTTTAATCAAAATAATTACCTCTGAAAATCTCAAACACTAGACTGGTTCAAAAGAAAGCAAAACTGGAATAAAAGGACATCTATTTTTTAATTAAATGTATTCAAAAATTAAAATGGATAATATGTATTACAAATTAGTGTTTTCTGAAATTATCAGATCATTATTGATTTTTTTTTAACATTTAAACTCCAGTTGTTATCAGCAGCATGAGTTATTTGAAGGACAACACCAAAATAAGATAGGATAACTCCTCCTTTGATTTAATTTCTCTATCCAGACGTTCAGTAACCTGACATTAATTAGAGCTTATATATTTAAATGAAAATTTAAATTTTAATTGAATTTAAATTAAAAATATATTTAAGAGGCTGTAGATACCTTTTATTTGTTAAGAGCAGTGGCTGCTCTTGCATAGAACCTGAGTTCAGTTCCTAGCACCCATATGATGACTAACAACAGTCCATAACTCCAGTTCCAGGGGATTCAAATACATTTTCTCACTTCTATAGGCATTTCACGATACATGTGAACTTACATACATACAATAAAAAATAATAAATATTATAAAATATTTAGGTAAAAGCTAAAAAAGTAAACAATTCAAAACTTTTGATTGCATTTCAATGTACTACAATTAGAATTGTTCTACTTCACTATTAGATACCAGCATTTTCACTCGAATTTATAAATTAAGCTGTATCATAAGTATACATATAAAGAAAGAAACACACAATAATAGTTTTCAATGTTATCTCAAGCTTAACCCACTCACTGGGAGTTCTTGAAATTTCCCCCTCCTAGACTGAAAACTACAGAAATTTCATTCATAAACATGAAAACATTTGTCTATTAAAAGATAAGTACTGCTCAGAAATCAATAAACGTGAAATATAATGGATAGCTTCCTGTCTCTATTTTTTATTTATTATTATCTATGTGTCTGCCACCTCTCTATACCGTGCACCACATCCACAGTGCTGGCAGAGTCTATTGGATGCCCTGGATCTGGAGTTATAGGTGCTTGTAAGCTCTCTGATATGGGTGACAGAATCAATGACAGATGATCTGCAAGAGAAGCAAATGTTCTTTACATCTGAGCCATTTCTAAGGCCCCAGGATAACTTCTCAATAGTACCAAGTCTTCAATATTTATGCTTATCACAGTTAATGAAATAAACGAAGAGTTATCAGTGTTCTTATTTTTTTCTAACTGTAGACTTGTAGATTGTCATGTGTGTCTTTGTCACTGTGATATTTTTAAGTTGGAAATTCTCTTTAGAGATGTGATTAGCAGTTTCCTTTGCCAGTCCAACTTCTTTTGCTATAATAGACTATATAGACAGAAATTTATAACAATGTACGTTTATTTGTTTCAGGGTACTGAGGTAGGTATGTTAAGAAGCATTTCACCAATATCTAATAAGAGCCTTTAAGACAGGTCATAGTGCTGTAGAAAATTGAGGGGAAAAATTGTGGTGAGGGTTTGAGAAAAGTGTCAGATGAAGAAGAAATGGGGGAAGGGGATAGATATGATCAAAATACATTATATGCATATAATAAATGCTCAAGAATAAAAAATAGTAAATAGAAATCTAAAAAGAAAGGAAGCCTTGAGCTCATCCATTTTAACAGGAAAAACTCTGGTGACATCTAACCCATGCCCCAAATATCAGCCCCAGACCTTCCTGAGTAACTACATATTTTGACAATAACTACATAGCTTTCCTTCACTTAAAATCTCTAAGCATCCACTTACTTTCAGATTTTGAAATTTCTCAAGTTGGTATTACACAGTGAGGGACACTTCTTCAGGCTTGCTTCACAGCTACCTTGGTGACCAACTTCAGCAGTTTCTGATGCCGTGAGGGCTAGGATTCAGGGTAGAGGCTTCCAGGTCAGTTTCAATTTCATTCCTCCAACCTCTGTATCTGTAGTGTGTGGTATCTTCAGCAACTGGGTTTTACTTTCAATTTCCAGAAGGAAAGAAAGAGTAGATGAATATCAATGCAAGCTGAGAGAGAGTTAATTTTTGCCATGGACAAGCTCCATGATAGGTTATCCAATCCCAATTTTTCAACACTAACACCTGTGTGTGTGTGTGTGTGTGTGTGTTTGTGTTAAACAATAAAGACAAAAAATCATGAATGTGAGAGGGAGCAGAGGATAGGAGAGGAATTGGAAGAAGAGTTAAAATGATGTAAAAACCATTCTATTGTATGAAATTCTCAAGAAATAGAAAAATTAAGTTTAAAGACTATATTGAAACCTGTGAGTGTCATCTTCTATTCGACTGCCGAGTTAAATGTATGAACATGTAGAATATAAGCCTCTCAAGTGGCTACACCCAGCAAATCTTTATGGGTAACTGGTTCCTAATTCTAGAATGAACAGTTGATAATGATCTTGGGATCTTTTTATAAAATATTTTTATTTATATGTGGAGAATTTTAGACAATTATATAATGTATTTTGATCATATTGACTCCTGCTCCTCCCAGATCTCCTCACCATGTGCCCCACCCAAATTCCCATCCTCTTCTCTCAACCCACTGTTTCCAGTTAGTGCAGCCAGTATTCCTGTGGGTGCAGGGCCATTTACTGGAGTACTGGCAGTCTATTAGGGCCACATCCATGCTGAAATTTTGACTGTTCATCTTTTGCTGGCAACCACAGCTGTTGTGTGTTCTTAACACAGTGTCTCTGTTATGTCCATAAAACAACAGTTTCACAGCAGTACTCCTTGAACTCCTGCTCTTCGACTCTTTCAGTGCACTTTCCTGTGATATTTGGAAGGAGGAATGAGATAGATGTCCCATCTGGGGCTGAGCATTACAAAGAAATGTATTCTCTGGGCTTTCATTAGCTGTGAGTCACTGATGAGAGTTAAAAGCTGCAGAAATCATGGGTATAAACATAAGTAGTCAGAAAGCAATTTTGGTACAATATACTTTGATGGTGTTTAGATTCCACCCTTTATTTTATCTACACCTCCCCCCGACCCTCTGCCCAATTTAATGTACTCACCTATGTAACATAGCCTACAGAGTAAGATTTGTGCCCCTAAATGTCCTTCACTGTGGATCCATTCACGGGGCCAACCAAGAGCTCCATTTCTGAAGGACACCATCTCTCCCCCTTCTATCAGCCATCAGCTGCCAAAATGTGTTGGGATTTGTTGCACATTTCCCCATGTTTATGCTGAGATTGTATCTGGTTTGAGTGCGCATAGTCCCATTGCTGAGTACATATGAGTAACTGATCTAAAGTCTGGACCACTTTGTTTCTTTATGGCCACACGCCCCTCTTACCCCTGCTCTTACAGTCTTTCACCTCTTCTTCCACAATGATCCCTGAGTCTTGGGAGGCAGAGATTTGAAACAAGTGTCCTATTCATGGATGATAAACATTCTGCAGCCTCTTGATCTCTGAACATTGGCGAATTGGGAGTTTCTGTGTTAATCACCATCTATTGCAGAAGGAAACTTTTCTGTTGAGAGCTGAGAGATGTATTCACTCTGTGCACTTGGGGTTAAGCATCTCATTGACACCAATTGTCTGAGTTTGACCAGACATCAAATGAACCTAATAGATATCTACCAAGTATTCAACCCAAGCACCAAAGAATACACGGCAGTCTATGGAAGTTTTTTTCCAAAATTGACCTCATACTGAGGCACAAATAATTCCATGCATTCTATTAGACCACAGTGAAATAAAGCTTAAAATCAATAGAAAAATATGCTCTAGTAACAGTAGCCAGCACACATGTATTTTTTTATTTCTATACTATATGCCTTCTAAAGAGATATTAGCTGACCATATAGGACCAATAAACAATATTATTAGTCATAAATTTTATGCATGATCATAAATTGAAAAACAAAAATTCTATGTTTATCAATATGCAAAATACAGAAAAGCATCATATTGCAACTTCTCAGTAGTTGAATAAATTTTCCAATATATTTGAAAGGAAAACTAAAAAAGCCTATATTTTAATTTGATTATTGTATGCACTATTAATTATTTGACCACTTTATGAATATTACAAAACTTTTTCAAAATACCTAGCCAATGGCTTCAAATATGTTGTGCTTGTGCATCTAGCTGAATATATTTTAATCATGTTTTGGGTCTAATTTCATGTTTCCGAAAACCTTAATTATGCTAAATTTCATAGTTTATATGTAATGTTATAAAGCTTTAAAGTTAAAAGTTCAAAAAATATTTTCTCAATATTTTTACTCTTAACTTACGTAAAATTAGTTGTGATCAGTAAGACTTTTCAGATGATTTTTCCATAAATTAAGCTGAATATATTATGGAAGATGTATAGTTTTTTAAAAATCTACATTTTGTTCTAGGATACATTATTTGATGTGCATAGTCAGTCATAAGCACAAGCCAGCGATTTTATTTTAGTTTTTAAATTGATTTCTGACAGAGTCTCATATATCCCAGGCTGACCTCAAATTCATTATTTAGCAGAGGGTGACCTTGAACTTCTGGTACTTCTTCTACTACCTCTTCTCATGTTCTGCAATGAATGGCAGGAACTACACCGGGCTTATGGTATTCTTGCATGCTAAGTAAGGAGTCTACCAACTAAGGCACATTTCCATTCCTAAAGCCAGTAATTTCACTAAAGTTAGTAATCTATCAAGAAAAGAAAGAAGATGAACACATGGCGTTACAATGTGTGAGACATAGAAAAAGAAAAACAGGGAGAGGGAGAGAGAGAAACAAAGACAGAGAAAGAGAGATAGTTTAGCATGGAAATTTACTTAAAGTATATAAAAAGAGAATGAGTTAGCTTGAAAATACTTGATACTTGATTCAGGCTTGAACAAAATATCAAAGAATAAAAGAGGTCAAAATCACATGGACTGTAGACTACGATCCTTTTAATATTAAAATCTAAAGAAAATTATACATTATGTTGTTAATACAAATTCTTTATACTCATAATAATTCTTAAAGAAACTAATCTTGGACAACAATATTTCTCAAGAACAGTCTAATTTCCAAACTTCTGATTCCAATAAGATGGAACACACACATTATTGTTCCTTGTCTTCTTTAAACGTAGCAGAGTATTTGGAAAAACTCATCAACAGCAAAGTAGCTCCAAAATGATCCCTGAACTTGAAAATGTAAATCTCATATATTTGTTGGCCATTGCATTTATTAGGACATCAACTTCACTCTGGACACTGGACAATCCATTAAGAACTGTTATTATTCAGGGAAACTCCCCATCTCCTCCTACAGGCAAGAAAAGCCAAGGTTTGGACAGAGAAGCTAGGGTTCTTAGCGGTAAATGTGAGTCATATACTGTCTAACACTCCAGTAACAAAGCATTGATCATACCACAATCCAGTTCACATAAATCCATAAATTCCTGAACCTTCCTCCACTCAGTCTCCGAAGATGAAGTGGTTCACACCTTCGGCTGAAAGCCACGCAGGTGGGTGTTTCTTTCCCAGCAGTAGCATCAGTAAAAGTCTTGGTGTTTGTTTTATCAGGTCAGAACTCTCCATCCTGAATCCAGAATCAACCAGAAACAAGAGCGAGTCTTATAGAAGTGCCTTGAGCCTCCACAGGCAGCACTATCAGAGGACAAAAGGGATTTTCCTAAACGAGACAGCGGAAGTGGAGTAGAACAGCATTGCAGGTTCTGAGCAACCTGAGACTGCACTATCGGGGTTGCGGAGGACCCAGGGAAGGAAGAGATGCTGGTTTACACCTATGAAGCTTTAGTTATGAGGAGTAATTGTCAGTGGTCACTGTGCTATCTCAGGTTGCAAAACTGCACAGTGCACATTTTTTAATTTCTTAATTGAAATAAAGTAGTATTTAGTCACACTTATGAAATCACATTCTGTCCCACAAATATATGCAATTATTATGTCAATTGAATCAAAAGAGTGAGGTGAAGTACTTTCCTAGCATGTATGAGGCCGTGAACTCAGTTTCTATCACAACCAATATAATAATAAAAGAAAGACAGAAAGAAAATTTACTCAACCTGTTAAATGTAAACAAGGAATTCTTACGTGGTTTAAAGAAGTCTCATGAAGAATTGATAATCTCCAACTTCAACATAGAAACAATACATTTATAAAAATCACTATGTATAAAAACTAGTAAAATCATTGGTGACTGAGTGATAGCAATTTTTTGTGAAATCAGACATAGAAACTGAGGGTTAAGCAAATCAGACAGCAACACTTCAAAAAGGAGTGATCTCATTTTAGTTCTGAGCAGCTCTGACAAACTTACTTCGTCAAGTGAATTAAATTTTTTGAGATTCTGCTTTATTTGCTTATTTTTTTTGAAACACATTATCTTTGTATAACCATGCCTGGGAACACTTAAGAAGTCCGGAATGGCTTTGATCTGCAGTTTTTTTCTGACTTGCACTGCAATTGCAGAGGTTACAGATTTGTACCTCCACTCCTGATACAAATATGAATTCTTATATTTTTATATGGCCTCATTAATGAACAAGGGGGAATTGCAGTCCACATATCAGTCTCCTTTGAGCTTGAAAGATAAGTAGAAATCTCGTTGTTGATTTTTTCTTATTAAGTGTTTTAAAAAGTGCTTCAAATAAAATTTAAAGCATTTGATTTTCAATTTACACTTTCCCAAACTCCTCTGAAATTATTAAAAGGTGGCATATTAATATAACATTTATTCTTGTTTGGGTTATTTTAGATAAATTTGAAAGAAAATATGTCAAAGTGGGACAATTTATATCATTTTATAAAAATTGTCCAAATGAACTAAATACCCCATTAAGATCAAATACTAATATTAAACCATTGATGAGACAGAGCACATATTTGTTTCCTTTTCATTCCTGAATGGTGGAAAATCTACAAAAAATGAACATTACTTAGAAATTAAATATAAAAGTCCAAAACATATTTAAAATGGCAACTATATTTCAAAGCAGATGGTTTATCTCTTTAATAATGAAATAATAGGCAAACCTGGCTCCCCAGAAGCTCTGTTAGTAATTGTGACTATTCCTAATGACTACAGACAGTACTTTACTACCAAGAGTAACAAACAAAGTTATTCATGGAACCTCATCATCGTAATGTTAATTTTGGTATTATGCTTGTAGTAATTGGTTATTATTAAATTTCTTATTTTGTAATTTGTAAGAAATGTAATTGATCATACATGAATTAGAATATGAAGTTAATTTTTTATTAAATCTTGCTTTTATCTCTTATCTTCTTGCTTTTAGGAAAACAAAATGTGAAAGGAGAAGAAGAATGTCTTCATCTATGTGTCTGTCTATTCACCTTGAGTAAGAAGCACAGCCTGGGGTCAGTGAAGAGCAGATTGAATATCAAACATGTCTTCTCTGGTCTTTTAAATATTACTTTAAGATATTTCAAAGCAACAGTCTTTTCTAATTTAATTTTTGCAATTCCCATATAATTTGATAGTATTAGATTTTCCCTATTCACACCATTCTTTACTACACTCTTGTCCAATTTAATATGTAATCTAACAAATATATACACAAACATATATATATATATATATATATATATATTACATATGGCCTATAGAGTCCAGTTTGTGTCATTAAATGCCATTCAGTGTAATTAGCCTACCAAAAGTCCAGATCTTGAAGGAGGCTGTCCTTCCACCTCTGAATAGCCATCAGTTACCAAAAGTTCCTTCAGTTAGGTTGAGGTTACTTGGTCACTTCCCCTTGTCTATACAAAACTTTTCCTTGTTTGAGCTTGCATGGGACTTGTTCATTCTCTCACCACTGCTGTGAGTCCATATGTGTAATTAATCAGATGTATGAAAATCTCTATTTTCTCAGAGTCAGCCTCCACCTCTGGCTCTTTTCCACCCTCACTTCTGCAATGATCCCCGAGACTTGCAAGGAGAACTTTAATATATTTGTGCTATTTATGCATGAGACTCTGCATCCTTCTATTCTCTGCTATTGCCCAGTTTTTAGAATTGTAGTCTACAGATAAAAGTGAATACTTAGACTCTCAAGAATTTGGGTTGTGGTAGAGGTATGTTTCAGTTTGTATTGTATTTAATTGGATTCTTTACATTCTGATTTCTAAATCTTTTTTATTTTTTCATTTTTTTGCATTTATTTTCATTTTATGTACATGCGTCTTATGCCTGCATGTATGTAAGTACACTCATATCGTGAAATGCCCAGGGAGCACAGAAAAAGGTGTTGGATCACCTGGAACTGTAGTTAGGACTATTGTTATCTTCCATGTGGGTGCTGGAACTCGACTCTGGGTCTTCTGCAAGAGCAAATAGTGCTCTTAACTGCTGATCCGTCTATATAGTTACCCCACATCTTTTAGAAAATATTTTTATTGATCTTTTGTGTATTTCATATAATAGATCCCCTTTCAAATCCACTCTCCTCACAGTCCCCACCCCAGATCCACGCCCATCACAGTCCTCTTTCAGATCCAAGCCCCCTACAGTCCCCACCCCAGATCCACGCCCATCACAATCCTCTTTCAGATCCAAGCCCCCTACAGTCCCCATGCCAGATCAACGCACCCCACTGTCTCCACCAGATTCCGTGCACTCTGATATTGATTATTTCTTCTGTCTGCTGGGTTTGGGTTTGGTTTGTTCTTGCCTTTCCAGTTTGAGTTTCACTGTTAAGTCATTTATGTGTGCTATTTCTGATTTTTTAAATGAAGGCACTTAGAGCTATAACCTTCCCTCTTAGTATCATTTTTACTGTATCCCAGAGTTTTTTGTTGTTGTTGTTGTTGTGTTGTATTATCATTTTCTTTTAGTTCTGGGAATACTTTTATTTCTTTCTTAATTCTGTCTTTGATGTATTTATCATTCAGAAGTGTGTTGTTTAATCTCCTGTGAGTTTGTATAGTTACAACTTCTTTTGCTGCTGATTATAAGCTTTATTGCAGTGTGATTTGACAGAATACATGTAATTTTTTAAATTTTGTATTTGTTGAAGTTTAATTTGTACCCAAGAATGTGATCAATTTTAGAAAATCTTGCATGGGCTGCTGAGTAAGAAAAAAATGTGTTCTTTGGTGCTTGGGTGGACTTGTCTGTACATATCTGTTAGGTTCATTTGATATAATATGTCATTTAATTCAGATGTCTCTGTTTATTCTTTGTCCAGTTGACTAGTCTATTGGAGATAGTGGTGCGATAAAAACACTGACCAAAACTAACTTGGGGAAGGAAGAGTTTGTTTGGCTTACATCTCCAGTTCACAGTTCATCATCAAGGCAAACCAAGGCAGGAAAATTAGGACAAAAA
Source organism: Eospalax fontanierii (assembly GCA_035773235.1). Classification (NCBI taxonomy): domain Eukaryota; kingdom Metazoa; phylum Chordata; class Mammalia; order Rodentia; family Spalacidae; genus Eospalax; species Eospalax fontanierii. The sequence continues at coordinate 96,781,727 of CM069527.1, read as the reverse complement.
CTGGGAGCATGGATCTTGGAGTTATGCTGCTTACTGGCTTGCTGGCCCAGCCTATACGGAGCCTCCTTTCTAATACAATTCAGTACCACCTGTCCTGGAGTAACAACACCCAGTGTGGCCTGCACTTTCCCATATCAATCAACAGCCAAGAAAATATCCCACAGACATGGCCATGGACCAGTCCGATGGAGGCAATTCCCTGTTTGAGACTCCATTCACCCAAGTGTGCCAAGCTGACACTAGAGCTATCCTGAACAATGGGGTACTGAAGTCACTTATAGCAGTGAGTTGGGACTGATCTGTCTTTTATAGTCCTGTTCTACTATTTTTGTGAAAATGGGTACCCTGGAGTTCGGTGCATATGTGTTCATGGTTGTGATATTTTCTTGGTGAACTGTTCTTTGATTAGTATGAAATGAACCACTTTATCTCTTCTTACTAATTTTAAGCTGAAGTCTATTTTGTCATATATTAGAATTGCAAAACATGCTCACTTCTTAGCACCATTTGCTGGGCATATTTCCTTTCCTTTCACCCTGAGGTAGTGCCTATTGTTGAGATGAGTTTTTGAAGACAACAAAAAGATGGATTTCATTTATAATTCCATTCAGCTAGCCTGTGTCTTTTGAGCAGGAGGTGAAGTCATTGATAGAGTTATGATTGAAAGATAAGTAATTGTTACTGTCAATTTAATTTCTTTGTGTTCTTCATCATATTTTCTGTTTCCATAATTATAGCTCCTTTTGTGTTCTTTGTAACCTCTTAGTTCTACTCATTCTTATCTTTGGTCCTTTGTATTATTTAATGCATTCTCTGAGTTGGTGGACATGAATTCTTTTAGTATATTCATATAATGGAATATTTTCCATTTCTTTTCATCAACGACACATAGTATTGCTAGGTAATGTATTCTGGGTTGACATCTATGGTCATTTAGTACTGAGAATACTCTTGTTCAGGCTTTTCTGGTTTTCATAGATTGCATTGAAAAATCGATTGTAATTTTGATGAGTATTCTTTTATAAGTAATTTGTTTTCTCGAGCAGCTTTCAGTACCCTCTTTCTGTTAAGTAGGACTAGTGGGTTTTGTTGGGGACATATTCTCTTGGTTTTTCATATCACTTAATGTTTTTACTATGCTATGCTCTGGGGTATTTTTGTTCTTGTCCTGTCTAGGTGTCGTTTTATGTGCTTCTTGTATCTGCATGGATTATGTCTTTCCTAATTTTGAAGTTTTCTTCTTTAATCTTGAAGATCTGTTTGGTGCCATTGACCTGGGACTCTTCTTCTTCCTGTGTGCCTGTTATGCATAGATTGTTCTTTTCACAGTGCTCCACATTTCCTGCATATTTTATTCCTGTCTTTTAAAATATTTTGCATAGTCTTTGCTTGAGGAGTCCAGTTCTTTGATTTTCTTGTCCAGTCTTGACATTCTATTTTCCATTTCATTCATTGTGCTTGTGAAGATTTCTCCTGTTGTTTCAAATTGACTCATTGAGCTTCTCAGTTTCATCTTCATTTTTGACTTGGGTTTTCTTCAATTTTAATCTCTTGTGAATTCCCATTTCACATACTGAAGTGTTTTAGTTATTTCGTTCTGCTGCATAATTGTATTTTCTTGAGCTTCAGTAATGAGTTTACGCTTATTTTCTTTGGGTTATGTGTTCTCTTGGTCCGTTGATCATGTGTGTGATTTTTCTTTTAAATTCTGTATCATGGGTTTCCTCAGGGTGATTCTCATCATAGTACACTTCTGGAGGACTAGTGGGTTTTGTTGGGGACATATTCTCTTGGCTTTTCATATTATTTGTGTCTCTGCATTGCCACTTGGGCATATGGATGTCTTTTGTTGGTGGTGTGTCCAATAGGAAATTCTATTCTACCTTTGTTTAACTGAAGTTTGATTCTGTTTATATTGTTGATGTATCTTAATTGCTTTTTGCTCATGTATGGAAAGTTAGGTGTTATGATCTTCAGATTCCCACATAGTACTAGCTTGTTCTGGGCAGCAGACTCATCTGTGGCCGGCATTTCAGGAGTGGGCCCATGGGCACGACATGAGTTGTGTGAGCCTGTCAAGAGTATAACAAATGAAGCAGGAGAATTGAGTTGGTCTGCGTGTTTTGGATAAGGACATCTTGGGTGCATCTGGACAGTGAGGGTAGTCCAGAGATCTTTGGTGAAGGAGCTGGAACCGGCATGACCCAAGGCTAGAAATGGATCAGGTGTTGGGAGAGAGCCGAGCTGCTCTGGGTGAAGAGGAATCAAGGTGCATTGGGTGAGATCTGATTTACCAGAATGGTAAACAGGTCTGTGGTTGGCAGATCAGAGGCCAAGGTCAAGATGTGGCTGGGAACAGCCTGTGAAGGGTCTAACAATCTAAACTGAAGGACTAAGTTCATCATGGTTAGGAAGCTATTCCAGAGATCTAAGGCAGAAGAGCAGGAGTGGGTATGGACCCAAGGCTGGAAGGGAAACAGGACTCAGGGAGAGAGTGGAGCTGTTCAGGTTTTATGGAATCAAGGCCCAATGGGTGGGATCTGAATTACTAGGATCGAAGTTCTGTGTCAGGCAAATCAGGAGGTCAAGGCAAGGTAGGGAATTGGGACAGCCTGTGGAAGGTCTAACCAACTAATCTGAAGATTTGAGATAGTCTGGATGCGGGGAACTAGGAAGCAGTGGTTGGGTAGTCCAGAATCTGTGACGGAAAGGGCAGGAGTGGACCTGAAGCCAAATCTAGAAGGAGGACTGACTACCTGTGGAGAGTGGAGCTGCCTGAGTTGCAGGATTATCCTCTCGTTTCCAAATCCTTAATGATTACATTTGTGTGAAATGGACAATAACTTGCTTCATTTAAACTTGTAAAAAATTTAAGCACTTGATATTAAGATTTTGATACAGGGCCTGGAGAGATTGCTAAACTGTTAGGAGCACTGGCTGCTCTTGCAGAGGACCCGTGCAAGGCAGCTAACAGCAATCCATAATTCCAGTTCCAAGGTACCTAACATCTTCTTCTGGCTTCTGTGGTGATAGCACAACACAGGTGCATTTACATATATCCATACAAAACATTCATATATATATATATATATAATGTTTTAAAATTTCAAAGGATTTATATTCAAAAAACAAATATCTCTTGAGGTACCAACTTTCCTCTTATGCTTCTCACTTTCTTTTATCTGGAGTCTTTTATCTAGGAACATATCACATAGTAATTTTGGTTTTATTATTGAAAGATTATTAATGAAAATTACTGGATTCTAATGTGGCATATAATACTTGGCAATCTATTTTCTTGAATGATACAGTTGTATATAGATATCTTCTTTTTTAAAAATCTTTTGTTATTTGCTCTTTTAAGAATTCAGGCTTTGTATTTCTTTTTCACTTACTGCATAATCTAAAACTGAGAGAAAAATGTTAAATAACAGGCAGAGAGAACCATGCTTGTTCATCTTCTTGACATTAATGGAACATTTTATCTCTCTAATGCTTCTGTGGATTTATTCTAGTCTTGGGAATACAAATCTATGAAGTGTTTCTTCCATTTTTAGATTCCTAAGTCTTTATTCAGGACACACTGTGAAATTTAATCAACAGTTTTGTCATCTATTGAGAATAATGCATGGAACTGAATGAATAGCTGTAACAAACGAGGTTCCAAGCTGGAGATGATTGTGTTGTAGTTTGTGGAGACTTCTGTGTTTAAGGGTCATCAAGGATCCTAACCATGTCTTCTGCTTTTTCTCGTGGTTACAATAACGCTGTGTGTGTGACAGAGTTGCTCATTCCACTTGGCTCCTCTGGGGTGTGTACATGTGCATGCAAGTGCTTGTACATGTAGAGCATAGACATTGTTCCCAATTGCATTCTTATCTTATTTTTTGAGGCAATGTATGCCACTGAAACTGTAGTTCACCTCTTTGAATATATTAATGGAGTCAAATATACTCCTGGGACCTGCTTTTCTCCACCCCTTAGTGTTCGAGTTACGGATACATGTCACTGCTTTTGGATTTGGTGAGGGTGCTGAGGACCTGAGCTCATGTTCACATGCTTGCTCTCTCCCCAGATCTATACTAACTTTGAAAAGGCATTTGTGAATATCCTTTTCTTTGTTATTCTAAAATGATGAATATTATTACAAGTGGAGATACTGACTTTTCAAAACAAATCTAAACTTCAAATATCATAAATTCTTGTGTTGACATTTTGAACTATACATACTTCTTGTTAAATATTGTGTCAGTTTTAATAAATTAGATTTTCCTCAAATAATCAAATCAATTTGCATTTCAAATACCTTGAAGTGAGTATGTGTGTGCAAGGATGTATGAAATCTAATAGCTATGTGCATTTAGAGAAATATGAATGGGCTAAGCTGGACATTCCCCACTTAAGTCATTAGCTTAATACATTAAGTAAATGTATTACTTTCAAAAAAAATTTTTTAATTTTGTTGTAAAGTTTGTTATTTTCATATTTCTTTAATTGGATCAATTTCTGGTATCAGTAATAATTTTTTAGTAGAATGGATAATTATAACAATATTTTTATCTTTGTATTTTATCTCACAAATAAAGAAAATATTCATTACAAATTGAAAATTTTGTTGAAGGTATAAAAAAAATCTATTTCACAAATACATTAAAATCTAGAGGCTCCAACATTCCTGTTTTTGGCCTAGTAGAATTTAATTAAAATATCTTGATATTTAAGTGACTAAATCTATTTCATGTTGCAATACTTTATAGATGACACCTTAGTGTGATTAATCTTATTAAACTCTTATAATTCTATCAGCCTCAGTGTTTATATTTGTGTCCATTATATAGCAGCCAAAATTATTTTCAACTCTATTTTATCTTGATTAATGAAAAACAACTTTCAATAAAAGCAGAAATTATATGTATATATATGTATATATTGCTATACTTTATTAATATTGATAACAATATTCAAGGCTTGTTGCTAAATATTTTAATGGTAATACTTAAACAATTTATATTAATCAAAATATTTCCTCACATATTACCACAAAACTGTGGTCCTGTTTCTTCCTGAAAAATTGAGAGGAAAAGTGGAACTTATTATGAGATAAAAAGATTAGAGAAAATGGAATAATAATAAAATGGAAGACAGAGGTGAAGAAGATAAATTAAAAGACTAAGTTCTTTATATAATAGGCAAAAAAGGCATCAAAGTATTTGAAAGGCTTTTTAGCAAATAAAAGTATTAAATCAAAGCTTGAAATACAGAAATAATAATGTCAGCCAGTTTAAAAGAGAATTCATGTTGAGATAGGTTTAAAAATATTTCCATTCAAAATACACTTCTAAAACAGGAGCAAGTTTAATACTTTATCTATTCTAAAGCTAGAAAATATACAAATACATCAGGAGAATCTATTTGAAACTCAATTTCTCATCTAATCATAAATTGGAAACATCCTTTTGTTTGAAATGATCTTCACATGGTTAACCAATATAATATAAGAAATTTGAGGGAAATATTTAAGGGATTATGGTAATGACATTTGAAATAACATAAAGAAATGATAGGATTATCATAAATAAAAAATATCCTGAACTGCACCTGGAATTCTACTTCTTATTTTATGTGAATATTTTGTAATAGTAAAGCATACTTTAAAGGAAATATTTGGGGGACTGTACTTGATGCAAACTGTTACAGTGAACTATTTGGCAGATTCTGTTTTCTAATGTTGATTCCTTCCATTTTCAGTAATATTTACACATGTGACTTTGCTTCACATCTATTTCTTAGGTGTCAGTCAAATGATTTAATATATAGTGTAGCAATGTCTAATGTTTACATAAAAACTATATGCCAAAAATGTAATCAGTTAGGCTCTGTCTGTGTTTCATTAATGAAATTAGATTAGATTTTAAAGAGAATAGGCATATTTTAATTCCCCTTCATATATAAATGATTTACATTGATCTGATCACGCTGAACTGAATGAGTGACTGATACTGAAGTACATTTTCTTTGGCACATGTGTCTTTATACTTTGGTGTATTTTCTAAACCTCTGCAGAAATTTACACTTTAGATAATAAGTTATTATGTTAGAGGGAGATTTGTACATGAACTTTCTGTATAATTATAACTATTAATATTCACTAATTTATAATGACAAAATATCTCTTTTTTGGAAGGAGAATCTCTCTAGGTCTTATGATCTTTGAGTCAAAGAAGAGATGAACAATATTTTGCTTTAAGGCTATGTCAATTCTAAGAAAAAATTGTCAGCCAAGATCTGGTCTATTCCAAAACACTAGCCTCAAGTATGTATATGTGCTTTCTTGATAAAAGGACTAGATTTTAGCCTTAATGAAATGAAATTTTCCAATTAAATATAAATATTCATTACACAGAAAGGTAAAACTAATGGCAATGAAGCAAGGGAAGAGAAAATGTGTAAAAATTGTACAGAATGTTTATTTTCTTTTGATGTTTTGAAGAGTAGTACCTCTGACGGCAGACATAAAAATACATTTTGAGAAAACCCAAATGAGTAGCAAGCCCATGGTCCTCTGTGTCTCACTTTCTAGTGGGGCTTTGTATTTGCAAACCAGTTCTTTACACATTAAACAATCCTTCAGAACATTTACCAGATAGAATCCAATCTTTGGACCTGGAGAGATGGCTCAGTGGTTAAGACCACTAGTTGCTCTTGCAGAGGACCCAGGTTTGGATTCAGCACCCACATGGCAGCTATTTCAGGGTATTCAATGCCCCCTTCTCATCTACATGGGCATTGCATGAAACATGTGCACTTACATACATGCAGACAATACACTCGGAAACACACACAAAAAAACACAAAATAAATAAATAAATGATAATAAAATTAAGGTTTGTTTATCACCATAAAAAAGAAAGCTTGCATTCTGAAGAAAGTCCACTAGGACCCAGGAGTCTAAAGGACAACATAAATAGGCTTTCTTTTGTGCATATAAAGGAACACTTGAACTTACCTTATGTGTATCACCAAACTGATCGTTTGTATGTCATCATGATTTAATGTACTATTTCATAGACTAAGCATTCATTTTTATTACTTTAAAAAGCTTTACATTTATTTTTCTTTCTGACTCTGCATTTGTGTCTTCAACATTTTCTTAAGGATTTTCTTCTCCGCAATATGGAAGGCAAGCTTGATCCTGTCAGTGACATCAGCACACGTGAGGACACTGTAGGCTGCTGATGCGATTTCTTTTTTTTTTTAAGAAAGTCTCATAAGAACTTGAGGTCTCACAGTACGAACCCCTGAAGTCTGCTTATGCACACACACAACATGAGAATTGTGGATTTCCTACAATACATCGAACAAAAATACACCTAACAAACTACCTCTATAACAACAAGGTTGGAGATAGCTTAGTTTGTTAGGTGTATTTTTGTTCGATGTATTGTAGGAAATCCTAAGACAGTATGTCAAACACTGGAACATTCTGAGTGCTTCTAAACACTGTCTAGTGAAGACAAAAAGCTTTTAAAAAACCTTATTGCAACTTGTGCGATTTAAACTTCTAATTAACTAAAAGTGCTGTTTCCAAGTTCTTTAATAGACTATAATTTTCCCTTAAATACAATATTTTTCCAAAGTATTTCATGAAATTACATTTTTATTCCTCTGTATATATATTTCATATTAAGCACAATTTTCTAAGTGATTATTTTCCCATTTTGTTTTGAAGAATTTTTTTTATGTTGATACATTTTTTTACAGATCTAGCTATTTTTTCAAATACTTGATTGATTTAAACCGATCTTCATTGTCATAAATAATGTTCAAAATTTTTCTGTACTTGTATGAACTGCTTTCTCCATGCAAGTCATATCACTGCCTTTCTCCAATGAATTTCAGTTTTGATTATAAGATTCCTGTCCATGGCTATTCATAGTGGCTATGTCTAAACATAGGTTCTGTTCAGAGTTTACAATGTTTCTGTATGTTGTGGTAATTCATATATTTTACATGTGATCATCCTTTTTTAAATGATAAAAAAATTGACAACCTTGAACTATTTTTAAAAAGCTGATCTTGATCTTTCTTTTGAACAGATTTTATTCTACAAACAAATGCTGCATATATTCAGTTAGCTACTTAGAAATGAGTAGTTTTTCTGTTTCCATTCCCTAGTTTCAACTTATTTACACTAAATTGGAATTATTTCTATTTTTAACATTCGGAAAAGTTGGTCTGATCACATGAGAAACACATCTTCAGTAATAAAATGATCCTATACTGTTTTAATTCCTTAAGTTTTATTTTTCTTTCTTATGGATAAAATATCTATTATCCACTTATATGTTTTGAAAGTTTTTAATGTTTTTAGCTGTTTGTGGCATCTTTACTATTAGGGAAAAATCCTTTGTTTGTTGTCTACTCTGGCATTTTCATATAATTGTACCAGAGACGGAAGTTATTAAACCTCAAAACATATTTCCCCTAAAATTCGTGCTGCAAAATAGTACAGAGCTGGATTCATCTGAAAGTGGAAGTTGGATCAGCAGTAGCAACAGAGTACATGCACTTACCAGCAACAGACGAAAGTGTGCAGGCAAACAGCAACAACTTTTCCCTTGTGTCTCCTTACATCTGAGCTGCCACTGGAAATTGATTCCTACTCTAGAAGACAGTCTTCCTCCTTCAGTTAATCCTTTCAGAACATACTCTTAAACATCCACCCAGAGGCATGTCTCAATAGATTCCACATTAAATCAAGTTGACAACCATGATTAATCATCTCTCACAATCACCATGAGGATGGGACGTAAACCTTAATTTGGGAATAAGTAAGATAATGTTGGGGAAAATAAGGAGGCAGAAGGAAGGGAAGCCAAAACCAAGGCTCAGTGAAAGCACAGCATTTGTAAGGTAATTAAAAGATGTATTTTTAAATTGTGTTTGAAGAACGCACCCTGCTTAAGTGGATGCTACTGCTTCTAGAAGCCATAAATGAGATGAACATCTTAGCGCCAGGTTCAGGACACCTCTCTATGGGTTGTCACTCAGAAAGACTGCACAATAAACCAAAAACGGGTTCCAGTGCCATTGACCTTCCTTGCTCACTTAGTCTAGATGGCAAGACTTTTAGGTCTAGACAAAAGCAAAGTAAGCTGGTTCCTGGGTATAGAGAAATCTGGGTGAAGGAAGCTTCCATCCTGCTGGCTAGCTTTCATGGTGCTAGAAGTTGATATGCAAGTTGATGGGGAAGAAATCTAATGATTTTACCCCACTGTGAACCCTGTGTGATGTAATACTGACATGAGGGAAGATATGCACACTAGTTTAATTCTAGCATGACTGTAAGGGAGAAACCATGTACTTTCTGTTAGAGTTTACAAGATACTCAGCAGGAGGAAGTTCATGCTGTAAACCGGTTCAAAATATTAGGGAGATGGTCAAAGACCTTAGAGGGCATGAACTTATGACTATTGTTTGGCTAAATGGCATCTTCTCAAAATGCCCTTTAGATATTTATGCTTGCTTCTGTAGATTAGTATTGCCTTCAGTCTTGATCACAGAACCTTTTTTTAACAGTGGCTGACACTTGTGATTAGACTTTCTTCTGGAGGCATGTACACACCATTCTCTCCCTTCTCTCATGGTCTCAGTGACAAACCACATTTCACCAAACTGCAGCCTGGGAAACCAGTGAGTTTATTGAACTTACTTATAGAGTAGTGAGTGAGGTTTTACTTAAAGGACTGTGGGTGCTCCCCCAAGAATGCTACAGGGGAATGTCTTCATCACAGTATGAGAGATTGATGAGAGATTCCACTTCAGACTCATCAGTTTACACATACTTAGTCCTCCCCCTTCAGGTAATTAGAACCAAATGATTGGTTTGAAGGGTCCCATGACTCCCCCTGCCACATTTCTCAGTGTGACAGTCCACAAGTACCACTATTATGGTCCTAAGCAAGGAGGCACAACCAAATTTGAGAAGACGGTGTCTGTCCAGGGCTTTTCTGTCAGAAGACAGTTCTATACAACAACACTTAATGCAAACACACAGTTGATAAAAGTGCTAAAACTCAGTGACTATTGAGTGTTCAGCCTAACAAATGACATCTATAGCATCTCTTTCCAACCTCAGTTTCAGCAATCATCATGAAAGAATGATCAGAAAGAATATAAGAGCCAGAGGATGGAGAGGAGAGCTTCAAACCAACGTGTTCTGGTTTCTGAAATTACCTCACTGAGTAATGAACTCACTGCATCTATGAAAGTTATCATGAAATTTGCACAATATTGGGTTAATTAAATTCTATCATAGATATGGCTTCCATCTCTCCGAAGGAGCTTTGGCAGTTAATGGCTGCCGAGGGAGGACAGTTGTTTTCTTCAGTGATATATCCACTGGTAATTTGTCCACTCTTCAATTTTACATCCTTGCTCATGCAAGAAACTCTAAGTAAATTCAGTGGGTCACACACATGAAAAATCATGAAATTAGGAGTGTGGCTTACGTAAAAAAAAATGAATTCAAGAGTTAGAGAGTATATAATGGAGCATAATAGAGGAATGAATATAGTCAAAATCCATTGTATGCAAATGTCAAAGAATATATTAAAAAGTACTTCAAAGAAACTATGTCCTGAAAGAACATGACATTCTTGAGTTTTTATAAGTCAAGTGTGCTACCTTTTTTTTTTTTTTTGAGCATACCATTAAAACCACTAAAAGTGACAACTCGAAATTTCACAACGTATTTTGGAAAGAAGAAAGATAAAAACGGATTCAGAGACTGAAGTAAAAATAGCTTTTAAAGTTTGTGAAGGGGCAATGTAAAAATGGATGGCCAGTTGCTGCAGCAGTCAAAATACAATGTGCACTGACAGTGATTCTAGTGTTGTAACCAAAGCGATCCTGAACTGAAGTATTACCTGTGATATAGCTTAGAACAGCAGGGCTTGGTGGTTTCATAGGTACTGTGAGTAAAGACAGAAAGGATCACCCCATGAAACCAGTGACTGTGCAAAGGTGGAGAACTCTGAGGATGAACATACTTCAGCAGGAACACAGAGTCCACAACTGAAATGTTAGAAAGGAAAAGCTTGTAAAGAAGAGAAAGTAGTCAATAGGAAAGTTAAAAAGATAAACCTGAAATTTCCAGAAGTGTACAGGTAAGACAGATATTCATAAATCATTAAGATATGTTATGAATGCCATAAAAGGGGTGGGGAGATGTCTCCATGTGTTGTTTGTTATGAAGATCTGAGTTTGAATGCACAGAATGCTTGGTAGGCAAAGCATGGTAACACATATGTAACCTCAGTGTGCCTACAGTGAGATTGGAGGCAGAGCCAGGGCATTCCTCAGAGCTTGTAGGCTAGCTAACCTGGAATAACAATCATGGAAATAATGACAAGACCCTCTCTAAAATAAGGTAGGCAACAAGGACTGATCCCTAAGTTTGTCCTCTGACCTGTACCCATAGGGAGTGGCATGTACATGTCTATATTCAGAAACATGAACACACACGCATACAGACATACATAACACACAAATATAAATACAAAGGAAAAGAAAAGGAAAAAGCCACAAAATAGTGAGCATCCATTATGGAATAAGGAAGAAAAAAGTGATTATTACAATTACAGATATAGAAGAATTCTGATATTACTAACAGAGTGAAAAAAAAGGTCTCCAACCCAGATTATGAAAACCACCCATGAATTAAAGATGGCAACAACAATTTGGTTACAGGACCTATGAGTTAAGGAATCAAAGTACGGAGGAAGATTTTCAACAATATGAAATTTTTGTAGAAAGTACTTGTATGACAAAAGATTAATAGTTTCACTGGAGATGTTAGAAAGTAAAACTCCACTTACCTAGGGTGTAACCAATACAAAAAACATGCAATAAATTAGAATGAACTTGTATTTCAAATCTAATCTCAAGGACTTTTATCTGGGAAACAGGGGACAATTGAATAATAACCTGACTGTGATTATTAAGAAGGAATTGAGTATGTGTTTATTATGGGATAAAATAACATAACAGAAATCTATATGATAATTCAACAGAAAGTGAGAACTGTAGAGATATTATCTTTCATAAAGGTACTCAGATTTTTATTTTGCAAATGTCTAAGAGAGTTAAGTGTTAGCTAAGTCCTGAGGCCAGACCATGAAGTATCCTGTCCAGAGACTCCTAGGAAGCTCGTGATTTGCATAGCTATGTGGACTTCTTGGCATAAAACCTAGTAAGGACCCTGTTGAAATGCAAATACTTTATTACACTGAATTACATTAAGCTTCATAAATAGCATAATGCACATAAATCCCATGAAAACTGTTTGTGTAGAGGAAATAAATGAATTAATATGAGAGTGTGCATATATTAGATAATGTCTTTGTAAAGCAGCTTTATAAAGACATTGAATTTTATTTGCCATTTAGTGTTTGCATTTTTCTACTTTGTTATAAAATAATCCATTCCAGCAGCATGAACTGAAGATATTGAAGCTGAATATTTGCATCTGATTAGAAATATAGACATAATAGAGATAAGTACATATATTAGATAAGCAAAACCAGATGAAGTGTTTATCCCTTTCTTAATCCAGCACATTTGCACGCTCCACAGAATTCATCTTCACATCATGTTTTCTCTTTACGAATTAAGTCATTAAAACTTTTGAAGCAATATAAATGCATTTAAATATTATTTTTAAATGTTTTAAACAAAGAGCCCAAGTTGTATAACTAATTGGAAAATATAAATAAATTGCCAGTTACAAAAGAAGTTATTTCTGATAAACTTTCTCTCACATTTGAGAAAGAATTCAAAATAGAACAGTTTTCCATAAATGATGTTTAAAATTTGCTTAGTCATTTTTTTGAGACAGAGTACCCTCAACTGCCTTGAAACTCACCACGTAGATCAGGCTGCCTCAGACTCAGTATCTGCCTGCCTTTGCGCCATGCCCAGCTTTGATTATATTTGCTTTGTTTATATTTTATTATATATATATATTTTATTTATGTATATTTATGTATATATATATATATATCCACACCCAACCACACACACACACACACACACACACGTATTCAGATGTGTGACATGCATGCCAAGTGAGTTTACAGTAGGTATTAGAAGGGGCTTAACAGTAGAATATTTTCATCTCTTGAAAGTGCTCTCTTGGTTGTGTTTTCAGATGTTTCTGGAATCCATATGAGGTGTGGCCTTGGTGGAGGAAATATGTTACTGAGAGTAGGCTTTGAGATTTCATAAATTTGTCCAACCTACGATTTGTTTTCTCTTTGCTTCCTGTGCATGATTAAAGATGGGCACTCTCAGAATCTTTTCTGGCTGCCTCCCTGCTGTCATCAGCTCTTATCCCTCTGGAATCATAAACCCAAATAAACTCTTCCATTAGTTGCCTTGGTTATGATATTTTATCATAGCAACAGAAAAGTAGCAAAGTCACACGTGATGAGCCACTTTTGAGTTTTCCAGTGGCTACTACAAAGGAGAAACTACAGAATGAGCTTTCTTACAGGTACAGTGGGACAGGTTTAATAGCAGGATTTATTTAACCTTAGGTGATGTTTATTCAGCCCAGGAAGTAAGTTTACTTCTATTATTGGAAATTTTAATTTCTTACTGAGAATGAGGGATAGTCATATCAAGAATAGTTCTATTTATCAATGAATCAACAGTTACCTCAGTGAGAACTAATTTTGGTCTGTGGTTTGAACTAATGGCCATGTATGATTTGACTTCTTAGTGAATTTATTTTTATTGCAACTTTAACATTGGTTTCTTAGATTGATTCTCATAGTACTACAATATAATAACGTGAAATTACCTTTCCTATTTTAGTCCATAGTTGGGTAAATGTAAAGGATTAGTCCATGGGGAACTTATGATGATAAAGGTGGAGAAATCCAGTAATCAAAATTGTAACCATAAAACTAGTATTTTTTTAAATGCACAGGTCATCATATATATATATACATATATATATATATTCACATATATATTCACCTATATGTTTATTTGCCATAAATCTATTTTCTATCTATCTACCTATTATACATATATCTATCACATGTTAGCAATCTAAAAGAGCTTCTGACTGTTTTGCATGTGCAGAAATAGAAAAGAGTACTTGGACAAGAAACTAGCATTAGGATAAGTCATCTTATAGTTCTATAGAAGGCTTCCAGTACAGTTATGGCTTCCATTTGCTCTGATAATGGGTTTGCACCCCATGCACTGACAAAATAAAGAGAAAAGGCATTTGCAAATGAAGTAAATATCACTTAAAAATGTAGCCACATGGGGTAGAGCTGAAATCTATTCAAAGAAAATCTATAAATGAGTTTAGCAGTAAAACAAGGAATAAAATTATCCATAAACTATACTAAGATGCTCCAGGTTCAGATATTTTTAAAAATAAATATCCCTAATTATCCACAAACTAATCAACAATAGTAACAGAACCAATTTCATGAGGACAACGGAAACAAAAATCAAACAAAAATGCATTAGTTCAATATTAGTAGTATATAGAAGAGAAAATAGAAAGCAAATGCTGATATCTTTAAAAAAATTACATCAGAAAAACTTAAGGTGGTCTTGTCACACTTAGAAGAAAATGACCTTCCATATGTAGAATTATACTGATACATTCTTATACAATATTGACAATTAAAATAATTGAGATCTTGTGAGCACTTCAATTCCTAGGTTTGCAGAACTACCAAAGGTACATAATTCTTCTCTATTGTTAATCAACAGGACAAATGAAGAAAAGAGGATCACTGTCTTTTGGATAAAAGCATGTCTGATAGTTTCTAAGAGTGCTTACGTTTTATGTTATTCCTTGCCCATATTACTAGTGTTAAAATAATTCATTTTGGGCAAATGTTACACTAAATACACCAGGCTCAGAAAGCCAGTGTTACATACTCTATCTCATATATGGATCATAGCTTCAACCTTTGGATTTGTTTAACCTGAAGTATCTACAAAAACTGAGAAACACTAAAGGGGTCATGGTACGGGGAGAAGAGGACTTAAGAGGTATGAGAATAATAGAACATATGTTCCACAGAAAATAGAAAAAGGGAATACTGGATATGGCAAGGTATATATGGCAAGGGATGGTTCAGGAGATGGGGAGAATATGGGTTGCAGGAGGAGGGTTAACTAAGACTAAAGATGGATGAAGAAGTCACGTGGAAGCACACTACGATGTATGATAATCTTAAAACCTCTTTTAAACAACTGGATATACTACACGTAGGCGCATAATGATGATCCGAGAAGTCATGGCTAAATCCACTTGCCTTTTGTGGGACAAGTGCCTGCAAATTGTTGTCCAGGAAAGCCTTAGAGGTCACTAGAACTATCCAGTTTTTGACTAGTGTTCTTGGTTGCCAACTAAAACTGGATGGTAAGACCTTTTTGACGAAAACACCATGTACTTTGGCCACTGAACAAAGAGAAAGAATCCTTGAACTCAAATAGAAGCTGTCTTACTGGAGACCAGTCTTCATAATTCTGGAAGTTGCTATGTAGTCGTCTGGGAAGGAAAGGCAGCAATGATCCGACACTGGAACCTGCAAGATTCAATACCAACTTGCTAGGCAAGAGGGCCTTACTAATTAGTAATAACATCACTGTTAATGGTAACAGATTGATTTATGGTTATGTCTGAGATCCTCTCCATAGCATGGAATTTATGTCTGTAACTGTGAACTTGGAGAAAGGACTATGACTGAGGAATTCAAAAGCAGTAGAGAGAGGTGAACTGATTCCTTTTGTTGTGTTAAATGGACATATTAATAAACTGTCTCCTAATTACATTTATATCCATAGACCAGCTCAGTTTTCAGCCTTGATCAAAGAAGCTTCTCTTTTCAGCAAAAGCAGTTACTGCAGAGAACCGTGGTTGGTTAAGGTCCAGAGAACCGTGGTTGGTTAAGAATAGGTGAGTGTTGAATCTTAACTTAAAAGACTCCTTTAGATAGTGTCAGTTGAAGAACAGATCCAAGTCCTATGTGAACTTTTATTATTGATTCTTTTCTGATTTTCACATGTTATATTATACATTTGTTTTCATACATAATTGTAAGACTTTTAAACTTGAGGTGCACTTTTTTAAGGTGTAAGAAACAGTATTCATTAATATAATTAAAATTACATTGCTCAATAATTAAAATTTTATACTTCATGTTAAGTAAATCAATACATTTATATTAAAATATGCCTACCTAACACCCTTCAAGATATAAGGAACATCACAGAATAAACATAGACTTTCTGCAATTCACATCTGACTTTATCATCTCCCACTTATATCATCATTTTTTACTAGATAATTTTCATTCACAGTGTATTTGAGTCTTTAGCAACTAATACCAGCAAAGAACTTCGTGTTACAAAGCCACAAATGCTGACTATCCTTTTTTTGAATTAAAAAATATTTTATTTTTTTTAAAACTAATTTTGATTTATTATTTCACATATTTAGACCCGGTGTTCTCCACACCTCCACAGCGTCTCCTCTACTATATGTCATGCATTCTGTCGCATATGTTGAGTCCTATTTGGTCAGGTATTTGTAGCCAGATGTCCTTCAGTACAAGTTTATACACAGGAGTCTAGTTAGCTTATCTAGAGATCTTAAAGAAGATCTATTCTCCCTCATCAGCAATAATCAGCTGCCATCAGTTCCTCAGCTAGGGTGGAGCCCCGCTGGGTTTTTGTCTGATTGAGTTGGGATAGGTCTTGTGCAGCAGGCAGGTACCATTGTTGCAAGTGCGTATGAACAAGTTCCCAGAGGCCTGAACGTCTCTGTTTCCTTATGCTCTTGCACCAACTTTGGTACTTGCAATCTTTCCCTCATCTGCAATAGTCCCTGAGCTGAGTGTGGGAGAGCTTTCTGTCCCTAGATAGGACTTCCATATTGACTATCCTTTGATGAAAATATTTTAGTTAACCTGGTTGTTTTCATACCAGTAGGTCATCGAAAGAAATCAGAATTCTCTGTGTTGACTGATATCTGTTTGCTACCCTATATTCTGCCTTAGCATGTGATCACTGTACTCTGATCTCCTTAACTAGGCTCTGGTTATTTTCTTAGATCTCAAAACCAATTTTTCAAGTTTTATTTTAATAGAATTCACTTTCTGGCAAGAGTCTGGCATTCTTGGATTAAATTACTATCTGTGCCTCAGCCAGTACTTATATGAAAACTCCATTGTTATATGTAAGCGATCATAGGCAATACAAATTGCTGAATAAATAAAATGAGTCATACTTCACTAGCATATAGAATTCTTAATTATAAATGGCTACATTCTCTAAGAAGGTGCCCAGCTCAAAATATATATAAAATGATTGTATGCATATGTATATGAAGTTTATGATACAAATCAAATTCATACAGAAGTAAACATACACCCTAAGCCGGACACTGTCCATGTAATACGTGTTATAATATGAATTAAAGTCATATAGAAGCAGACATACACCCTAAAGCAGACACTGTCCATGTAATACATGGTCACATTTATCAACATGGCATTAATTTAAACACAGAGTATTGTTTGTCAGCAGTGTTAGAATGAATATTTTTGCATATTTTATTATTCTTATGTGTATGAGTGTATTGCCTGCATGAATGTAAGTGCACCCGTGCCATTCAATGCCCTCAGAGGTCAGAAGATGGCACTCAATCCCCTGGAATTGGAGTTACAGATGGATGTTAGCCACCACATGATATCCAAACCTTGGTCCTCTGCAAGAGCAGACAGTGCTCTTAACCACTAAGCCATCTCTCCAGCCCTTTGGTTGAACTTTTTATATATAATAATAAAACTTGTTATATCACCAATATATGAATTGATTATTAACCAGAATGCATAGTTTATTTTTAAAATACATATTCCTTATATTATTATCACCTTAAATAATTTTATTTATCTAATCCCATTTTAAAATCAATGGCAGTGTTTAAGACTCCATTAATCACAGATGGAGATATGAACAATTGAGAAATATATCTGCATTAATTTACAATTCTAAACACTATTTCATCCAATTCTTTTTTTCACTATAAGAAGGACAAATAGAAATTTAACCAAAAAGAAATAAAGAAAACAGAACAGGACTGGGAAGATGCCTCAATGGTTAAAGTTCTTACTTTATAAGCAGGAATTTCTGAGGAAGGAAAAAAAGAAAGAAGGAAGGAAAGAAGGAAGGAAAGAAGGAAGGAAAGAAGGAAGGAAGGAAGGAAGGAAGGAAGGAAGGAAGGAAGGAAGGAAAAAGAGATGTATAAATTTATTTTTTAATAACAAGATCATGTGACCTTGCCATTCTTATTAATGAAAGACTTTAGCTTTCAGATTAGTATATTAAAATATAAACTAGAAGAAAGTACTTATTTGAATGGTAGGTTATGAAACCAACTACGAAAAGTTTCTGTGTAAAACGCTCTCAAAGAGATGCTTGTTTCTGATGGCAGGGGACTGACCTAATTAAGATGTCTAACTAGATTGAATGACTATATATTTCCAGTCTGAATTATCTAAATGATTTCATGTGCTGGCAGTTAGGAAATATAAAGACCACAGGGGGATTGATCTAGTGACCTCAGCTTCATTAGCTGAATAGATTTAATGAACTGAGTTATTGAGGTTCTAGGAATGGCTGGGACACTTGTCATCATTACTCATCAGCCCATGCACAGGCACTTCACCATAATGAAGGCAAAGCTACCTCACTGATTGTGTTCCTGTGTGTGAAAAGAGTCATTCATCTCTGCTTTTATGCTTTTTTCCGATATGTATGAAACTTCCAAATATTCTCTGATATTTTCAGGCAGTTTTTCTCTCATTGTTACACAAATAATAAATGAGTTGCTTTTAATGACCCAAATAGAGGACAATAGTCATTGAAGCAAACATTTCACAAGTTCCATCACAGTATTCCATCTTATTATTTCTTATTAGATAAATTTTAAATTCTGGAGCCGGAAAGACGGCTCAGCAGGTTAAGAACACCGGCTATTCTTGCACCAGACCTGGGTTTGGTTACCAGCACCCAGATGGCAGGTAGCAACAGTGCATAACTCCAGTTCCAGGGGATCTGATGTCCTTTTCTGAACCCTGCATGCAATTATATACATTCAGGTAATGCACTCATACACATAAAATAAAAACTAATAAATAAAGCATTAACAATTATAAATTCTTATATTTGATCTCATCTCTAGGTATCAAAAATGATATTAGATTATTACCAATATGTCATCTATGATAACCCAAGTTCTTATCAGATATAGTCTCAAATACAGCAAGATAATGCATAATTCATGTGGTAAATTAGACACAGTTACTAGCATAATATAACATTAGCATTGACTCTTTAGATATACAAATGCCTTTTGAATATGAGAATGAAAATAAGCAATACAATATTGATTATTTCAAAGTATAGACCATAGACCACATTCAAAGGTTCTTGACAGATTATATTCCATGAATTTCTTATTTGAGAATAATTTTATTATATCAATCACATCCTGTAGGATATATTTTCTGAACAAGTTATGAGTTTCTTCTGTTTTTCTGGTACTGCACCAAAATATTTTCTTGGTGATCAGGATCCATCTCCTCAGCAAGTATAGTAAATTATTCTCTACTGAGTAATTCAATGGCATGAGAAAAATGCCAGTTTCAAATTGTGCAAGGGTATCATTGTTCTGTTCTATGAATCAATAGTATTCTCTTGAAAAGGCTTCTACAGAAGGAGAATCTAAGAAACATGAGTACAGAAGACACACACCTTGTCACTGGATCATGAAGAATATTATCGACAGGAACCAGAGATGTATTAGACATCATGTTTATCAAACCTTAGAATTGGTCTTCACTTTAAAATAAACAAACAAACAAAAAAAGAGGTATCAATTCTGACATCACTAGATCTTGTTCCCTTGGTTAGTAAAGTTCATATGTATGAGGAAGATAGGCCATCTATCTGAAAACAACAAATAACACATTTGACATTGAAATTATCACAGTCAGGGATTTCTGATCATCTTTCGATTTTACTAAGGATAGTGTGTCTTCCTTACCTTGAATTTCTTAGATAAAGATTTTAAGTGGAAATTCCCACCCAGAAACACAATTTAAAAAAAATGTCATAGGCTATGGCAGGATCTCATATTCAACAACTCTTTCACTTACACTGCCATAACTCTTCATCTCCAGTTTCATGGTTTAAGAGTTAGAATGATAATCTCTAACTTTTCATCATAAACATTTTTGATGATGTCTCAAATTCTGAGAAAATATAATTCTTCAACTTCTTGAGAAACTTATCACTAGAACACTCACTCCATAATACTTAATGTAAGACTAAAGGAAAATGCGAACATTCCTGTGTAGGATGAGGGACACTTCATTAGACACCTGGAGAAGTATATAGCCTGGTTACTCTAATGTGTGCATGGGAATTTTCAGGCATTTAAAAGAATACATTACATTAGATTAGTTTTGACTTCAGCTTAGGAACAGCTGCTGAATGTGAAGCTATGACAGTGTGTTGCCTTTTGAAGGACAGCTAATCACAGCAGAAGGACAAGAAAATGAAGAATTGTTTTGAGGGGACTGGGGAGATGGCTCAATGGTTAACAGCACTGACTGCTCTTGCAGAGGACCTGAATCCTAACACCCACATAGCGGCTAACAACCATTCATAATTCCAGGGTACCCGACGTCCTCTTCTTCCCTTTGTGAACGTTGCACAACACAAGTGCACTTACATACACGGAGGCAATGTACTCATATACATAAAATAAAAAATAATAAATAAAATATTTTAATATAGAAAATAAAATATTTTTTAATTGTCTTGAGGTAGGTACATAATTATGAAGGACTGTTAGCCTGGCCGTTCATGAGATTCTGATCTGTGCAACTGTGATAGCTGTGTTGTCTTGAAGTAGAAATCTTAGGAGAATCTTCATTGTCTTCTGCTTTAGACTAGCAAGACAATGAGGAATGTAATAGAAGTCTTTGCTATCCTTTCTCCTGATGACTAGGAAGGTGATTATTCCTTTTAGGAAGTTCTGTGTGGCTTTCATGTATGCCATTCCAGTTCTTTCTCTGCAGTTCCTTGTCTGATTTCACTTTACTGGGAAACTGAATCATTCTCTGTAGAGGCACATATTTCTACTACTTCTATGACATTCATCAATCAAATCCTTTAGTTCTTGTCAGACTTGGGGGTCAGAAGCTCCATAACTTCTGTATATTTTATAATACAGCATTGTACAAAAGAAGGTTTTAGTTAGATAAATGTCCCTGAAACCAATTCTAATCAGAATCTCAGAGTCACACAAAATCCATGATCACCCTCACCAACTGTGGGACTCTCAAATGATCCTTTCATCTTCTCTTTCAGAAGGAGCATCTTGTCTGGAATGCATGGGTACTGAGGGAGTACAGTTCACTGTTTCAATTCCAATATCCAAGTAGCCTTACTGAAACACAGAAGCTATCCTTTATAGTACCACAGATGATATAGGATTATGTATGACTCCTTTTCTCCCTGGCTTTAAACATCATCTTTCCTTGTGTGGTCACAATTCCATTTAAAGACATTTTCACCACTACCAAAGAGGAACTATGAATTTAGGAACCTACTGCTTTATATTTCATAGTATATAACCATATATATATATATATATATATATATATTAATTTCAGGTAAATAATTGAACATACTAAGTACCAAAAAAAAATTTCTAGTAACAGAGACAGCATGCACAAGACCCTTGTAATCTCAATCAGATAAAAACCCAGCATAGAACTTGGGAAATGGGCAGTAGGCCCTAACCTTAGTGAAAGAAATATTGGTAACTGATTACTGTTAGTTGATGGAGAATTGATCTTCTTTAAGGGAGTTACTCTAGATAGGTTGATGAGATTCCAGTGTGTGAACTAACACCAGGAGACACCTTGATACACAAACTTGGTAGGCCTTAAGCGTATATGACAGAATGCATGAAATTTGATGGGAGAATGAGAAGTAAAAATATATAATAAAATAAAACAATTTACTTGCTTAAGTAAAAATAATTTCATTTTCTCCCAGTATAAGGAATTGAGCCTACAACTTTGTACATGCTAGAAATGTGTTCTCCCACTGAGTTGTATTCTTAGCAATTTTTATTTTTTATTTTGAGAGAGGATCTTGCTAAATCACCGAGACTGGCTTCAAACACACTCCATAGCTCAGGCAGACCTTGAACTTGTGATTCTCCTGCCAAAATATTTCAAGTAGTTAATTCAGGCCTTTGACATCAGACCCAACTAAGATCTGCATTTTTAGATGTTAATAGAAGTATTTATTACAATTTTAAAGACATTATTTAATATCCCCTATATTTATAAATATACACTGTACCACAATTCCAAAATGATATCTGCAAAACTGCATTATTTCATATAAGTAATAAACATTTTTGTAATCCTTACTTCTTTTCTACAACACACATAACATAGTATCCTTTGTCCTATAAATCTGTGCCTTATGAGAATGTGATCCTGTGTGAGTTTTCAAGGATTTCTAGGTTCATAGAAGCTGACTTTTTACTCTCAAGTTTTATGTCTCTAAAACCATTAGAAGAATACCAATGCTGTCCTAAATTGGATTTTTGGAGAATATGTAATATACTTGATGAATTAAAATAAAAAGTTGGACACATAACAGCATATTGGATTATGCCTTAATTTTTCCTTCTCAAATATTTTATGTTGAAGGGGATTGATTTGTGGAGTACATTCTCAAGCAATTTCACCTTTGTTTCTAGAAAAACTACATTTTGTCCTAGAAAGCTATTGACATTTCATCAGAAGAAACAGATTCAGAATTGCTGCCCAGTAAAATCTTTCTTAGCAATAGTTCCCTATCCTTCACCAAAGACAATGCAATTGACCTTGGGTCAGAGGATAAAAAGCTGCCATTATGAAGTGACAGAACAAATGGTTGTCTTCCTCTGCTAAGATTTTTAGCATCACAAAGCCATCTCAGTAATGCTTTTATATATAAGAGGAACAAATCCAATAACCACAAAAACCCAAATTATAATATTACTTTATCTCTGTCAATTTAAATGGGTAGGTTTATAAGAAACAAAACCAGAACATCAAATGCATGCAGAGATCACAAACATAAATTAAGAAGACTTAGAAGTTTCTTGTCATCTAGAAACATCATAAGTCAATTTCTTATCTTCCAAATTGTTTGTTTTTGGACCCTACCTCATTTAAGAATAGTGAGCTAGATCCATTTAAATTGTAATGATTTTGCAAGAGCTATTTAAAAATAAACATATTGAGTTTCTCTTTTCAAGTAATTATTTGAAATAAACTTTTTAAGGAAAAAGCCATTTGCCATCAAGTAACCATTTAATTCCTTCAAAGGAGGAGAAGAAATACTTGTTTGAAATAAACATAGACATTTCCGTAATTATGTTATGTTATACATTTAGGATGACCCAGATATTTTGAATCTTCTTTTTTTCTCTTTCTTGGAGTTGGAAGTAGAATCAAAGGCCTTCCATATAGTGTACAAACACCCCACCTCTCAACGGCCTCACTAGTCTTTGTTCTTACCTATACTGTAGGAAAATCTATTCAATGTAATCGAATAGTGATATTCAAAATAGCATAGAGAAAAAGGAAAGGAGAATGTTAAAAGCAGAGCATATGGGCATCTTATCCGTGTTTTCCTGGGTGGCTACTGAGTTTAGCTTGATTTCAGAACTCTGTCTTGCACATTAAAAATAGAAGTGAAGTCCCTGTTCTTCTTTCTATTTATCCATTGACGGAGTAAGCAATCATCTGTGTGTCACCTATTTTTCATGAATCTCTGCCTCTGCGTTACAATAGGAAAGTTTAACTATGTTATTCCCCCAAAGAGCCTTCTGGGTTTAATTATACTATTATTCATATTGTGCTTTTTTTATAAAATAATTCTCACTGGATGCTTCTATTTTCTATTCATCTGAAAAATGTATATAACTTGAATAACCATGTGATGAATTTTCTAAAATGAGACTTGCTCTGTAATATTGGCTCTTCACTATGAATCAAAGCTTCCGCTGGATTCTTACAGTGACCATTTAGAGTGAAGTTGGATTTATTTTCATGTTTCCCAGGAAGAAAGAAAGGACCACCGAACAAAGAATTTGTACAGATTTTGAAAGCTTGAAACAGAACAAAAATCAGTTTTTCCCATGAGTATACATAAATACCTGGAAGGTTACAATTTGGAAGAATAATTTTAGCCCTTGAAATCTATTTTGATCTTCTTATTCAGCAGTGGTAGGGTAGTAAATTAAATAAAACACAATGACTATGATCATTTTCATATACCATCAATAGATGATTAATAGCATATTTTCACCACTACCATTATTTTTCTCTATCTAGAAGCAATAAATAAGAGATAATGAAACCTGTGTTAAGTTTCACTGTGTGATTACTAAGTTTTTTTTAGGCCCAGTATCCAATTATGTCAAATTTCTAAATGAATATCAAAAGACTTATATGAAGAAATGAGGAAAAAATCAAGAATAAAAATATAAATATGTAGTGTGAGTAAACACCATTATGGCATTGATTATGCTCCAAGTATCACGGTTGTGATAATGCCATGTGCCTTCTTGCCTATTCCTATGATCTGCAGATATCCATATTATATATCAATTCCCATCTCATTTCCCAATAAATATGTGAAAAATTCTGATTTATTTTTTTTTTACAGTGAACTCTAGAGGATTTGATAATGATTTGTTCTATAAGGGATCAAATCAGAATTTTCTATTTGAGGTTTCTATCTTTTATCATATAGTCTTTAGAAATAGAATTTCTCAATTTGGTGAAAACGAATGGAGGGAAAGAAAGAAGCACAGAAGAGCAGGGCTAACTAAGATCTGTACTCTACATCAAAATGCCTCATTATTGGGTTCACTTGTTTACAGCGAGAGGTTGGATATTTAGCTGCTGCGAATGAGAAAATTCTGAGCAGCTAGACTCGATATCAAGCTAAGGAGCATGATAATATTATGGAGTTTGAAGTTGTAGCATGTAAGTGAATAAGTTACTTGGGTATGTCAAGGTTGACAGTGTGCAATTGGTAAGAAGAACCAACAGAGAAGACAGTATGTGAGCTTTTGATGGAGGAAGGGAAGTCTTAAGATGATGATATAACAACCAGCTGCCCCAAATTTTGCTAAGTTAGATAGGAACTCTTTTGTCACTATCTAATTTGCTAAAGTGATATTTATTGATTTTATTTAAAAAAAAACTATTCACCAAATAAGTTACAAGTAAAAGCCTTTGAAGTGCATTTAATACAAGAAAGAAAAACAAAGACTGAAAAATTCACATTAGAAAGGTGTGAGTCATAGGAGTCTAGTTTCTTTTAACATTGAAAAAGGCACTTTCTGACCTATGAGTTCTGTCCATTGATGGCGAGTCAGATGAAAGGATCATTACTAGAGTGAAGTCAGTGAATAGGTGAGAGCACTTGAGAAACCAGAAGTACAAGAAACAGGCTAAACCACAATTCATCAGAGCTGGAGACAGTGGATAAGAGTTCTGATCCTCCAGAGGACACAATTTTGTTTTCCATTACTTACACGGGGCCTCACAACCATCAGTAATTCCTGTTACAGGGTATGTTATACTCTCTGTGGGCACTTGGATTGTACACAGACATGTATACAAAATACTAATACACAGAAGGCTCACTCAACATAGAAAAAGGGATAAAGAGGATACCTACGAATCCCTCAACTCTCATTAACTAAGTTCACTCATGCAACAGAGGGCCAGTAATCCAAAAAGTCACAAATGGCCAAAGCACGGAGATTAGGAATCTGCAGAGTGTGGGTTCTTGGACAGGATTTCTGTATTGAGTTTCACTCACTCAGTACTCAGGGACCATTGCAGAAGAAGGGGAGGAAAGATTGTAAGAGTCAGTGAGGAAGTGTGTGAGCATAAGGAAATAGAATCCTACAAGCTCCTGGGACCCTCCTCTTAGGAACCTACGGCAAAGGTACCGGCATGCTCAAGATCCACGCAAACTTCATCAGACAAAAACCTAGCATAGAACTGGGGAAATGGGCAGCAGACCCCAATCTTTGCTGAAGAAATATTGGAAACTGATTAAAATCATCTAAGAATTATAGAAATTGTGAAAGACCATTTGAAAACGGGTGTCTGTGGATATGCTATGACCGAAGAGAAATGCTTTTGTATTTGTCTAAAATTTGTCAATAAAACATGACAAAAGGAGGTCGGACTAAAAATGAAGAAGAGTTTTGGGGCAAAAGAAGAAGAATCTAAAACAACCACAGAGGAAGGTAGGAGATGGACGTTAGTAAACGTGCTGTATTGAAGCACATTACCAAAATTCATGAGAATATGACAGTGGATCAAAGCTGGGCTATTCAGCACTGCTACAGGTGAACAGTAGGAAGAGAGTTGGATTTGTCCAAGAATAGACTGTTGCTAAGCAAATTGTAGTGGAATCAGTGGTGAGGATGTATGCTAAAACATTTCTCTTCTGGCAGAGCATATTAAGAAAGGAACATTTATTTTTATACAAGTGTTTGAAGAGAGATGATATACCAAAGGTAGCCTTCAAACTGATCCTTCTAATTTTATTCTTGTTCCTTTATATCTGACACTGTAGTTAAAACTACTCTTTCAAAATATAGGTCACATCATCAAACACCTTCACTCAAAGGCCTATCCACATCGCTTTGTATAATCTGGCCAGCAAAATTCCATACTGTTCTTCATCTTTCTTGCCACAGCTTCCTACTCTTTTTAAAATTTCTGCACATGCTTCTGCATTGGAAAATGTCTGAGCCATTCCCCTGTGCATGATGACCTTCTGATAAGTATCCTCTTTGCTAATTAAACAATTTGAATTTAGTGCACAATTCTCCTATTTAGTGATGTTCCCAATGACCCTATTTAACTCTATATCTTGTCCCTTTCTAGATCCTGGTATGTCTCTAACCTTTCAAGTTACTCTTTTATATGTTCCATAATGGACTTGTTCATTGGGGTTATATTTTTTTAATATTATTTTAATTTTATCTGTGTGACTGTATGGACTGCATGCATGTACGTGCACCCGTGCTGTGCAATGCCTGCTGAGCTCAGAAGTGGGCATCAGATTCCCCCTGGAGCTGGAGTTATATACAGTGGTTAGTCATGTGAGTTCTGGGATCAAAACCTGAGTCCTCAGCAAAGCAGCCAGTGCTATTAAAAACCAGTGAGCAATCTCTCCAGCCCTTATTGGGGTTATTTTTTATAGCCCCCTTTTTCTGGAATGTCAATTCCAGAATACTCTTGTCTTCCTCCATTTGTTAACTGATGAGTTTGAAATGACTTGATCATTTCTGAGTATTGCAAAGTATTTATAAATGTTTACTGCATTTGTGGGTATTGTTGTTTTTTCTCTGTTGTGTATTATTTTTGTCTCTTCCAAAACATTGTATTAATAAACTATTTCTCTGATATCCAAAGGACCTCCATCAAAGCAATGTCACATGATTTAGGTGCTTCTTCTAGAGGTTCATTGTTCTAAAATAATCATTTCTTTCTGAATTGTCCTATTATCAAAGTGGTCATGTTGGAAGACTATTACACTGGGCTACATTTGAGTGTGTAGAGTTTCTTCTCCTAATATAGAAGTTTCTTGTTACTTATAAACAGTTTTAGTCTAGTGAATTCTGTACAAATGTTATTCCTATCTATGAACATCTGTTAGTGAACTCTGTACAAATGTTATTCCTATCTATGAACATCTGTTAATACAACATTACAAAACTTGAAAGGGTATGGAAGAATTAAATAACATAATAGTCACCAATTCCTGAATGTCAAGTATTTTTTTCTCCCTTTTCTGCCTTTTGATGCTAGTTAAGGCAATTCTACATATGATTCAAATTCTTAGATTATTATTAAACATGAAACTCTGTACACCAGGCCTTCTTCTAGACTATTTTAAATCAGAAGTATGTACATTAGTCTATAGAGATTGAGATAGCCTCCTAACACAACCATAATGTTCACAAAGTACTGAACCAAGATAGATGGTTCTTTGAAAAGCAAACTTATGTATTCAGTTTTGCACTGACATTTCATATGAATGCCTAAAGGATCTCTCAGAATTAACTTGTCAAGAAAACATATATCTTACTTCCTTACACTAATTTTCTTTTCTTCCAAACCTTCTACCACTTCTCCAATTAAATATTTTCTATCTCAATAAAGAACAGTACAGTGCACTTATAACTAAAATTTAGAACACAGAAACAACGATGCCTGCATCTTATCCTTCAATAGCAGGATCCATTTTACCTTTAAGAAACAAGGGCATCATTTTTTTCCTCTTTTCTCATCTATTGTCAGTGTCCCCTCTTAACTGCAATCAGGTCTAACTGATCTAACAGATCTTACTAGTTTAACACTTTCTTACCCAGAGCACTTGATTTACGCCTTCCCATTTATTCTCTAGTTCTCAAAATTGTAATTCTCCCTGAACCATATAACTGATTTTCAAAATGGATTTCAGAGCCATGTGAAGGCCAAGCTAAGAGATGATGTTTTATATAGAGAGAGGAAAGTGTGGGGCTTTAGGGGCAGAGACAGGTAGAACAGGCATTTATGATGTTCTGCGATGACAAGTAAAGACATCATCTTATGTACCTCATATTCATTGCAGTTAGCATTCCAGCTCTTACAGTCGCACCGAGGACACATTGTTTGGACTCCCTGGTGTTTGTTTTTCTTGAAGTTTTATTCAGGAGAGTTTTTTTTTTTTAACTATTAAAGTTAGGCTAAAGTAATAGAGAAGAGAAACTAAATATTTCCATCCAAAAATCAGTTTCAAAGATTGACCTATCTTGGGTTTCTCTTCAGTTTGAACCCATTTGAGCTTCATCAGCTCAGCTGTGAAGTGGCAGATGAAGAAATAAAAAGGAGGCATTGGCACTAGTCTGTATTGGTTCATCCTAGAATAAATGATGATGACCTGGCATACTACAAAAGTGTGCAGAAACTGTGGACATGACTTACAGGCCAATGTGGAGAAGAAGCAATGTAAGAGGGACCTCAGAAAAAGTCAGTCCAGGGAAAAATGTTGAACATTCTGTTTAAAAGGAAAAGAAAAAAGAAATGTAAGGAGAGTGTCCAAATTTAGTGTAGGATAATCACAAGCTGTTCAAACAAGTAGCATACAACCAGCAGACCATGAAATGCTTGGCCGAGCTGGAAATTAAAAGCAAAAGAACACCAAATAAATGCCTGAAAGGAAATAGCAAAGAGGAGATTGGAGTTCAGGAAAAAGCCAAATATCAGAGAGGTTGGCAGAAACACTTGGAACATGGTTGAAATGGACAAGATGCACAACAGATGAAAATTGAAGAAATATAAAAGGGAAGAAAGAGAATAAAAATCGTACCATTCTGAGTCCACAGGCAGTAACATCTGCAGAGAGTAACCAGTTGGGTGAGTGCCTAGAATAGCGGCGGCTAGCTCCTTCCTGCTTTAGATTCCTTCTTTCCTCCACCCCAAGCAAAGAGTAGTATTGTCTTTCAGTTCATTTTGTTTTCGGTAGAATTTAATATCAACCAGAGTCATATTATGCTTTGACAAGAAAGGCTCAGTTTATCCTTCTCCCGTAGAGCAACAGGATTGGAAGGTGCTTGATTGGTGCTGCCTCCTCTGACCATGACCTGCAACTTAATGTTTTGCACTTCACTGACTTACAATAGTCAGAAACTTCATGTGTTGCTCCTAGAGATCATCCAATGAATGATTTTGCTGCCGGGTTATCCTGAATTTGAGATAAGCCTGGGCAGCCTTAGGAAGCCCCTTTGTTTCAGTTGATTGCTTCTGCCTGTTCCCTCCTTTAAAGCCCCAGCTTCAGAACGGGGCATTAGTGTAAACACAAGGCAGTCATTCAGTGCCTAGAAACCCTACAGTGTATGGGACGCGCTCTGCTGTCTGAGTGACCGGTGAGTGTGGCATAGGACAGTCACCTAAACCTGCTCTCTTTACAAAGTTCTAGCCATCTTCCATCTTATCTCATTGAATCAGCACTTCTCTGCATTAGTGTGAATATCCTTTATTTGTGATTTTTGTACTCCCCCAAATCAGTGTGTCAGTGCTTTCCCTCTGCTCCCAGAATAAATTCCAAATTCTGCGACTGCCCAGCTATTATAGCTCTGTCCACTCTATTTTTTGTGCAGCCGTAAGACTGTGATCCGTTTTCCATAAACCTAAGACTCTTTCTGCCTTCCAGGCCTTTGCTCATGATGTTTTCTCAACCCGTAATCCTCCCTGCCCACATGCTACCTTGAATGGCACCTTGCTTTTAAATATCATACATACCATCTCTTGTTCGAGAGGGTTTTCCCAATCAGGCTACCTGAAATCACAGTTGACGCTCCAAACTCAGTACCCTTCACTTCAGTCACCTGTGTATGTAAAATATTATTCAAGTCAGCTAGGCACATTATGGATCTATCTCCTCAATGTGTCTGTGACTGTGAGATACCTTTAACAGAATACTGTCTCCTTGAAGGAGGAATCAAGTTTATATTGTCCTACACACAATTACCGCAAGTCAATCAATACACATCAGGCAGTTGTAGTTAAATTCATGGTAGTTAAAAAAAAATTCTGTGATAAAGCTCACTATTGTATTTTATATTTAAAGCACATTATTTAAATAACTAAAGTAACAACTTTTAAAATATCTACTTTCTTATCTGAGGTTAAGAACATTTTGAATATCAGTGTGTGAATTATTTTATTCTATTAATGTAAATCTATATAAAATGCCGTAAAATATAAAGAGTAAAATGATGCCTATATAAAGCATAAATTCTGTTTTCATTTAATCAGTTACAAAATTAAAATATAAATATAATTATCTGATGTCATACACTTCAGTGCCTTTACTGGAATGAAAATAGTGCTTGAAGCAGAATAACAGACTGTCTTACATCTGTGAATTTTCAAATTTTGACCAATATCAGTGTGGCTTGAGGCTGTTGGACATCTGGTAAGTTTCACTCCTGTATTTTGGCATTTATTTCTTTGCTATAATGGGGAAAAAATAAATGTTTCCAACATATGACTAGAGTATTTGTGAGAAATTCATCTGCAAAGAAATTTAACTCTTAGTAACTTAGTAACTCTCATTTTATTCTGTTAATCTGGTAAGAAAACAGTCATATACAGCTGTTTAATTGCTATAACCAAAAATGAACAGTGGCAAAGACTTTGTAAATGAGTTTGATTTTTATGTGGGCAAGCATCATAAGTTTATATTTACCTACATTTGACATTTTGTTGTTGATTCCTTAATTCTTTTTAATCATGATCGAGGGAAAGTGTTAAAAAGAAAAATTAGAGATTTACTTCCAGTTTCTAAAATTGAGTAACCGCTATTTTTCTTCAGAGTTTTTCCTGACATCACTTTTAGTATTTTGATTGTTACTTCGTGTGTGTGTGTGTGTGTATATAGATAGATAGATAGATAGATAGATAGATAGTTTGTTCTCTCAAAAATTTCATAATTTTGTTAACATCAAGACTTATGGAAAAAAAAAACTAGAAAGAAAAATCTGTAAGTAATAAATGCTAGGGAAATACTTCTGATAGTCGTAGAAGCTTCAAAGTGGTACAGAGCCAAATCTTGAAAACACCTGGGACTTACACTGTTCTATGTCATGACCACACCAACTACTGAATGCAAAACTCCATTATTGCCAGTGTTCCCACACAATCCAATGTATGGTCACTATCCAACCTAAATGGTAATACTATCTCTTTCACTCACAAAAACATCTAGTTTAAATATTTAAGTCTTTGCATTTAATGTACTGCTGAACCCCAAGGTGGTAGACACGAAATTGGGAAAATTATCCACATTTCTTCCTCGTCTTCTACCCCATGAGTCACACATCCTCTTTCCCATCTCTTTCTGCTGTTACCACCACATCTAGGTAAATAAAAATGCAAACGTCGTTGATGAACTTAGCTTCAATTCAGGAGTTCTCACTGAATGCTTTAAGCTAAACTCTCCTTTACCAAAGCTCAAGATATAGCCTCATAATTTTATCTTTGAGATAATTGTGACTCCAAGAACAATTTCATAGTTCTTACTTATAAAGCCTCAAATGACTCTATTTTTGTGGGAGGGAGATTTTGTTTAATAAGAAAGTGAAGCAACATCCAGAGAATATAGGGTACTAATTCATAATGGGATCAATTCTCAAAATTCTGTTTACCTGCAGGCTTAAATGGTGAGAATTTATATTCCTATGATATTGGATCAAAAAAGAAAGATTCATTTTAGCTCCTAGACATCAGATAAGAAAGTGTCTGTCATGTTTTACTGTGTGTTTATATTGCCATGTTCATGACCAATTATATTTTTGTCTCAAAGCAATTGTCTCACATTTAAAAATATCAATCGCTTCACAGAGAAGAGTAGAAACCCTTGTTTTGGCTGTCTCCTCACCTCTCCTAGGGTGCATCCCTAGGGGCAAGAGCATTAGTTAACTCTTCTGAAAAGTTAGTTCTATAGATTTATAGATGCATACGTGAAAGATCCTCTTTCCCAGTTATTTTTAGTTTTTTAGCTGAATATTTGCAATTGGTCATTATGCAGAGAGTAAGAGGCAACAGAATGCTTAGTCCTGACTAGGACACCTATTTCAAACCTCTACCTCCGAAGACTCAGGAATCATTGCAGAAGAGGAGATGGAAAGATAGTAAGAGCCAGAGGGAGTAGATGATGTCCATGAGGAAACAGAGTCTTCCAGATAGCTGGTCAATTACTGAATTAACTCACAGCAATGGTGACAGAATGTATAAGACCTATGCAAACTCAAACCAGAAAACAATTCCCAACATAGATATGGGAAAGTAAGAAATCACAATCCAACTTTTGGAACTTTTGGTGATTGATCGTACTGGGAGGAAGAAAGCATGTCTTTCAGGGATGGGATTCTTAATGGGTCCACTGAATACACCAACAATGAAGGAAATTTGGGGACACAAATCAGAATCGATAGGCCATGTTATATACACATATACATGAGTGCATTAAATTGGAAAGGGGCAGCGGGGGGAGGTACGAATAAGGGAAGGGATTTAAATACTGTCAAATTATATTGTATGAGAATCAAATGGTTCTTTTTAAGCTCAGAATTCCACCAGTTTGGTGACAGAAAACAGTTGCATCTCTGTCATTGTTTCTGTGTCAGAGTTACTCATTTACTTGATTCCTCCTCTTCCCAAATCATGCTTTCCTATTAAGATAATTTTGCATGGATTTTAGGTTATCGCATATATCTATGACCTTAAATCACATAGTTCAGTTTGTCAGTCTCTGGAAACTCCTATTGTCATGTGTTATTCATTGTGTCATGGGCACTAGGAACGTCAGTGTTCTGGAAAAAAAAAATGGAACCATTCTATAGTCCTTATTTTCCGTATCAGAAGTTACTCCATGCATTGTTCTTTACCTTGGCTGAGAACTACTAAAACTCTCTTAAATGTGTGTCAAAATATTGTACAATGTTCTTGTTTATAATCTTTCAGATTCATTTGTAAATTTCTAAGTGTAAATATGTGTTATTAGTCTATCTGTCAAATTATGTATTTATCTTTCTAAATATGTAATTGCACTATGATCTTCATGGTGATTAATCTTCTTTGACTGATATTATAGAATTTGGGGAAGAATACAATCATGCTACAATGATGGTTGGCAATATCCCCAAGGGTAATGCACACTAGTTAAGATTATCATTTCAAACTCTCATTTATCATCTCATGGGATTGACCATGGACCAAATTATGTGAAAATAGTGCTTGACAAATTGTCTTTATATCCTTTTATATCCTAGAGCAATATTTCTGAGGAAACCATCACTATCAAAGCCTCCATAGGAGAAAGTTCACATTGGCTTTCAAGTAGTCAACATGTTCGCTGCCCTCAGATTTTCCAATCCTTGATCCTTCTCCCTCATTTCACTACATGTGTCTTTCTTGTTCCCTGTGATTGTTTGATGTCTGACGCTAACAAACAAGCCACACACAGTGGGGTTTTATCTAAATAGCAGTATTTATGAAATTATTTTTTTAAGTTCATTTTAAGCACTCCCCATGACTAAATGGAAAGGAACCGTGGAGGCAGAAAGAAAGAAATAGTTCAAGGCAGGGAGATAGTAGATATAGGTTCTCTCAAAGAGGAAATGGGGACAATGAGGGATATTTTAACCAGGAAGAGGGAAGATTTGATTGTTATGGGGCGGGGAGAGAAGACAGAGAGATAAATAATGCTTAGGTGGTGTGAAAATCCAAAGGGCAATGTGATATTTTGGCATCCTACTGAAGTATATACATAATTTAAATTTAAGGGCATGTGTGTGTTCCTGAATGTTTTTATAACAAAAATCACAATGCCAAGCAAGGGAAATCCCCCACTGAGCTGTTGGTCAACATAGTCCAAAAGAATCCCAAAATAATACTGGCTATTTCCCAGGCTTTGGTTGTCTCCCAGAACTTGAAAGTAAAACCCTATTCCTAAAGAAAGGACATATTTTAGACACAGGACTTTGAACAATCAAGATGGAACTCACCTGAAAGCCTCCTCCCTGAAGTTTGTTATAACATCAGAAGATAATATGAAAGTTTCCAAAGGAGAAAACCAATCAGTGATACTACCCACCCATAAAGCTTACGAGCCCCACCAATGACCCATTCAGCAAATTATCTCTATTGGTGTGGGGTAGTCATCAGCTCTCTAATTGGACTGAAGGCCTGCTCAGTAGCAGGGAAATTATGTATGGTACTGTTGACAAACCAGGTATACACTGTTAGAAAGATCAGAGACTCGAGAGAAAAACTTACTCTATCACTTACCTAGACCAACATAATGCCTTCCTATATTTGAAATACGTATCCTTGTAATTACATATAAGTATTTGTCTCACCATTCAGTGGAGAAGCTGCTTTTTGCAACATATGGAAAGTATTGCATAGTTCCATGTTGAGTTACGTGGGACTTGAACCCCCGTCACTTCAACCCGACGCCTTGCCCTGGGACTTGAACCCAATGACACCAGGGCTTCGGGACTCGAACCCTCAATGGCCGCCTGCTCTGGGACTCGAGCCCAAAGGCAGGGCCAAGAAGACCAATGCCAGATGCAAAAGCAAGAGGTTTTTATTAAAGCACTTGTACAAGCGGGCGCCCTTCTTCGGGATACAGACGCGCGCCTGCTTACAGTGGCCTGTCTACTTTTAAAGCTAAAAACCGCAGGTGGAGAATTCCAGAGCCATTGTTACTTTCTGAGAACTTACAGAGTTTCGGGGGAAACAAAGCAAAGCGGGAGGGGTGGTAACAGTTTACAGCTTACAGCAATAGGTTACAGGTGCTCCAGGTGATCTTATCACAAGATTTCTCAAGCGTGCTCTTATACATTCTATGGTTTTAGAAGTTTCCCATTGTCTTAGGCAGTTTCATGTCTCAAGCAGTTTCACTTCCTTAAGGGGGCACACAGTACATTTCCACAGTATTTTAAACTCCATTTTATTTCTCATCCACAACTGGTGAAACATAGAGAATAAGTGACAATGAGGTTCCCAGCTATAAATGACACATCTACAATGCCCATTCAACACCTTAGGCCCCAGGAACCAGGACAAGACACCTGCTGCTGGTTGATGCATTCTAGACAGGGCAGGGAAGCACATCTATGAAATCTCCACAGTATGCTAATCTAAGGAAATCTGCATAATTACCAAACCATTTGACATGTCAAGGTGGATGGAGATAATGTCAGGAGACCCCATGTCAAGATGAAGATTTACAAACAGTAACTACTGAGAGAGGGAGAATCAGTTTTCTCTCTGGACTATCTCCCTGGGAAGGCTATGCAATCCCAATGGACAGCCCTAAAGAAAAGTCCTACCAAATGGACTCAGTGCCCTTATATACAATACACAATAATAAAGAAGAGGACCAGAAATTGAGGAGTGAGATGACATGGGGAAATTGGTGGGGGGCTGGGAAGAAATAATGCAAAGATGTTGCTAATGTTTGAAATTCTCAAAAATGAAAAATGAAAAAAATTAAAGAAAAATTCCTAGGACTAATATGTATTACTGATTTTACAGAAATAAACAAAGAAGCAAATATTGTGTTTTGTATAGTTGTTAATAAAATTATGATGGTCAGTCCTCTAAATTAACTTAGCTAGCAGCCAATACATAGATCTGACTAAATGCATGTCAGGATATTGTTAAGAGGAGGCAGAGTGAATAACCACAGGGAAACAGCCCTCCATTCAGCTGGTCAGTTACCCACATCAACTCACAGCAATGGTATCAGCCTTTACAAGTCCTATGCATACTCAAACCAGGAAAAATACCAGCACAGACATTGGGAAGTGGGCAAGAAATCCCAGTTCAACCCAAGGAACATTTGGCAATTGGTGACTGCTTAGGGGAAAAGACAATCTCTTGCAGAGATGAAAGTCATGGAAGACCCAGTAGATGAACTCACATTAAAGATGATTAGGGACATGATTCAGACTCTAGGCAATGTTACATATTTGAAAAAATATATTAAACTGGGCAAGGAACAGTGCGAGGAAGCGTGGATGGGTGAGGGCATTTAAATCCCATCAAACTATATCGTAAGAAGAATACAAAAATTCAGTAAAATAAAATTTAAAGAAGGTATTTTTAAGAAGTTTACATTAAGGCTGAAGAGATGGTTCAACAGTTGGGAGCACTGACTGCTTTTGCAGAGGATCAATTTTGATTCCCAGCACCCCCATGGAGTTTGGCAACTATCCCTAACTCCAGTTCCAGGGGATGCAAAACCCACTTTTGACCTCTGTGGGAAATGCATGACATGCTTGCATTTACACACATCATAAACATTATATATATAATATATAAATTTACACTACATCTAAAGATTTTCAGTAAAGATTACTACTTTCCATATATGGGTCAAGTTCGTCTAATAAATTGAAGTTCTTCAGGGGAAGCTGTTTTCTGGGTATTTATGTCTCCGGCATGACCTGCAGATTTTAATCTTGTCATGTGGGCCAGTCTCTCTTCTCTCTCTCTCTCTCTCTCTCTCTCTCTCTCTCTCTCTCTCTCTCTCTCTCCCCCCTCTCCATCTTTCACTCTCTTTCTCCTTCTCCCACTCTCTCATATATATGTATATGAATATCTAAAACTTTCTGTTTACCTGTAGTACACTTGACATATACCAGTAATGTAAAACTTAAATATACATACTGGACATTTATATTCATCAAAGAATATTCTACAATAAAATTACCATTGGGATAAGAGGAGGAATTAGTTTAAGTAACAAGCAATTAATTGTATCTACAAAAGAATAGGATGATTGGAAAAAAATTGGAAGCATTATCCTGCCACTAACATGAAGTAAGATACTGTAATCAAATTTAATTTGCTTGAGGCCTCTAATTAAGTCTTTGAGAATTCTGAAAATATGATGACTTGGCACAAAATCAAGGTTATTCTAATCTTTCCCAGAATGGGCAAAAATGAGGAAGACATAAGTGCTCATATCTAATCATATATCACTTATTTCAACAAAGAGGAGAAAAAGCATGAAAATAAATAAATTCATTTCAATTCTGGTTTAAGTTCTTAAACTATGTTTATTTGAATTTAGGGAAATATGTTTCATAAAGAAGAGTGATACAGATTCTTCTGGACTCCATCTTTAACTCATTAACATATTTAGTTTTTCAGTGAAATCCGATTCTTCAAGGACAAGCATATGGACACACTAAAAGAAGAGCTATGTAGCTGTGTGGATTTTCCATTGGCTTGAGATTTTTTTAAGTGTGTGAAATACTTGGAGAAGTCTAGCTTATAAAAGTCTGATTTGGGATGCACATATACTCCCCTTGTTCAATAGGAAATGTTCCTGTTTGAGTATATTTTTTCCTGTTCAGAGCTTTTATTCAATGTCACTAGTATAAATGTTCTTGTCTTCATAATAGAGAAGCATTTTCTAAGAAAGTGATGTTCGTATGACCTAATGAGTTATATAGGTTGAAATCCCCATGTGAAGGTTAAAAGACTTCACCATTCAATGTGAGGAGGCTATCTCCAAGAAGATGGGAAAAAATTGGATTTGAAAACTGCCCCAGATATGTTAATTATTTAGATTCTTAGAAAAACCAAGGGAAATGCATGCGTGATTCACAGATTTTTAACAATTGCAGAGGGAACATCATAGACAAAAGAATAAAATAAAAATATCAAACCATATGTTACCTATATTTAAGTGAGATTTTGCTATTTCTTTAGTTTCAGAAGGTTTAATACCTGCTATTGTAGACAAAGAAACAAACAAGGAAATGCATTTCATAAGATGGTTGATATCGCTATTGCCTTCAAACAAGAAAATACCTACCTATACGTTCAAAATCTGTATTGATCTATAAAATTTAATTTATGAAGTATAAACTTTCACATTGCACAGTTGTAAAGTACAGAAAACATGGTTTTATTAACCATAACATGGACAAGTGCCATGTTGCTTTAGCTCATAGATTTATAGAGAGGTTAAGTCCAAAATTCAATTATTTGAAACTGGAAAATAAGCCAGGCATGGTGGTGGTACATGCCTTTAATCACAGAACTTGCGAGGCAGAGGCAGTTAGATCTCTGTGAGTTCAAGGCCAGCCTAGTCTACATAGTGATTTTCAGGCCTGATAGGGCTACAGGAAGACACTGTCTCAAAAAGACAAAATAAATAAATAAATACAATAAAATAAAAATAAAAATGGAAAATAAAAAAGATATGAAAATAATAAAGTTTTATTGTTTAAGAGTTTATATCACATTTTATATATATATATGTGTGTGTGTGTGTGTGTGTGTGTGTGTGTGTGTGTGTGTCAACCAGGCACCTAGATGACTAGCAGATATAAGGGCTTGTCATGGAAACATGATAAATGATAACTGATAACTTATCTACCTGTAGATAGATAAGATACTGACTGGAGTCTTCCT
Organism: Eospalax fontanierii; assembly: GCA_035773235.1. Classification (NCBI taxonomy): domain Eukaryota; kingdom Metazoa; phylum Chordata; class Mammalia; order Rodentia; family Spalacidae; genus Eospalax; species Eospalax fontanierii. The sequence continues at coordinate 96,742,530 of CM069527.1, read as the reverse complement.
GCAATCTCTTATTTCTGAAATTTTAGTTTACTGACTAATGAAACAAGTCCTCCAATTTTATTACAGTTATTTATTATTTTTTTATGATTTGCAAATTTTATTTTTCGATTTTATTTCTTTTTCTACATAGTTATTCTGTGTTTTGCTATCATACAGATCTTGTTAGACTACCATACTCTGGAGATTTCATGAATAGAGCATATTTATCATGTCTAGAATGCATTCTAGATTAATTCAGTTTGAGTGTCATTTGTAAAATATTCTTGAGAGAGCCTTTCATTAGAATGTGTTTAAAGTCACAATTTTATGTCTATCCTCTTGCTCAAAGAAAATTGAGATAACAGTGTTTCAAAAAGTGTCAAAGTGGAACAAGAAAACTGCTAGAATCTGAATTTACTCTGCATTTGTCTCTCAATTTCTCTACTTTTGTGTGTTAATTACATTACTTTCTTCTCTCAATAACATAGACCATTAATTCATCTCCTTTATGGGTAAATGGATCAAAATAGGAAAAATGTCTTTAGTATATGTACTATTACATATGTTTCCTTATGACCTTGAAGCTTTACGGCAGTCAAAATATAAAAGCACAAATATTTCTCACAATAAAAGACACATTATAAATACCTTTATAGGTAGTTCATAATACTACTCTCTTGGTGCTTCTGCATGGCAGGAGAAAAGGAAGAACACTGGATGATAAAAGTAATAAAGATACACATGCATTAAATGTGTAGCGCAGATCCTAAAAATGATTACATGTGGGGCTAGAGATGGCACAGCAGCTAAGATCACTGTCTTTTCACACGGACGACTTAGATTCAGGTCCCAGGACCACATGATAGTTATTAAATGTCCATAAATGAAGTTCCAAGGGAATCCAAAGACCTCTTCTGGTCTCCACAAGTACTATACACATGTGATGCATTTACATACATGGAGCCAAAACACTTACCCACATAATTATTTTTTTATCAGAAAAAAATTTAAAGGGTGATTATATGAAAAATACTCATTTCAAAGTGCTTTTTAAAGAGGCATAAAACTTGTTATTTTTGTGAAACTTAGAATGTGATTAAAATGATGAAACAAAATTTAGTGCATTCATTAGCTGTCTATGAACTGAGTCATTACATTAAGTGTGAACAGCTTTAACATCAACTTTCTGGAACCCTTTTTCTCTAACAGGATAGAATCTTAAATGGAAGAGAAATTCTTTCAGTAAACATATTTGGCAACTGTTCTACCCTTAAGCTTCTGATGGCAGCAAGCTTCGGTGGACAGCTGCAATCAGGTGCAGGTTGGTCCCTTAGCACAGCTCTTGTGCTCTCCTCAGGTACTGGAACATTTAGCCCACAGCAGCAAGTGTTAGAGCTCTTACAACTCCTGTTATACCTAGGATAAGGTATTCGATTCTTGATGGTGGCTAAATATGAGAATTCCTCCAGACCTCTACAATGGATAATGTTCTAACTCCAGTATCCAAGGCATTTGAGACCCTTTACCCTTAGGCTGGAGGTTTTGTAGAAATATTTCAGTCACCAGGGCTTGCAATCTCTCCTCTTCCTTGGAGTCTTTTTCTCTTCCTCAGTCACAGCGCTTTGGCCCTTTTTGTCTTCTCTTTGTTCTCCTTGTTTCTGCTGCTTCTACTCAGGCAGCACTATCACTGCTCTAGCCACTCACAGAAACGCCTCTGCTGATGCTTGCTTCTGCTTCTGTGTTACCATCTCAGTCCACTCTACTAAGGAGGAATATCAAACACCAGAATATAGCATAAATGGGTGGCTCGCAAAAAGAGTGGTATTGCTTGTTTACATATCTGAAAAGGGGTGCATCCAGCAATCACAGCGGATCAATTGCAATATATGAATTTTCGAAAGATTCAAGCATTCAGATCATAATATTCTACCCTTGTCCTCCCAAATTGTATTCATCCCCATAGATTAAAAAATATCTCACTTCATTTTATCAGCACCATTAATGACTAAGGTGCAGAGTCCATTTGACAATCATCTATGGGGTACATAGGTGAGTCTTAAGATGGAATTCATTCTGAGGCAAATTTGTCTTCAATTGAGACCTTGGAATCAATGTACTAGGGTGCTTTCAAAACTACTATGGTAATACTGGTACAAGATAGGTCTTATCATTCCAAAAGGAAGAGAAAAGAAAGAGAAGAGAAGCAGTCTCTGACAAGTCCAGAGCTTGAAGCACAATCTTCTTGGACTCAATGTTTTGTCTTCTGGAATCTCTGGAATAGAGACTCTTCTTTGGGGAACATGGGGCTATGATCCTACAACCTGCCCCTGCAGCTCTTCTAGGTAGGAGTTGGATCACTAAGACTCCTGAAAGTTCTGCTATCTTTGTTTCACCCCACACTGTAACTCACAGTGATTGTATTTCCACAGAACTGCATTGTTTAATATATAATTATTTTTAGTAGTATATATTCTATTAAAGATTTTTTTTGGTAGGAGAGGAAAAATTTGTCAGATACTTCCACATCAAATTCCATCACTGAGGAAGTCAGGATAGGAATTGAAAGGAAGAGCTTAGAGGCAGGAACTAGAGCAGAAAGAAACCATGGAGGAAAGCTGCTTACTAGCTCTCTCCTTTCTCCTTTCAACATTTCTTTCTTTGTTTTTTCTTTCTTTCTTTCTTTCTTTTTTAGTATATATTCCACTGAATAAGTGTGGTTTAAAAGCAAGATAATACAGGAATTTTAAAATATCCATGTGTATTCTCAATAAATGACTGCATTAAAAAAAAGACTTGTTTGAAATCATATTTTGATATTGATTAAAACTGATTAATTCTTAGTCAATCACCTATGATACATCTTCCCCATTCATCAACATAGACTATGTCTATGCTTTATAGATATATATGTTTAAGAATTTTGAAAATATTAATACTTAGTTTTTCAACAAATATCTGGAGTGGTCTCTATGGACACAGATAAATCTGTGTTCATAAAATATTTCTGTTTGCATAGTCACAGGTAGAGGACAGTTATGCTCTTTAAATAAAGAAGTAAAGGTAGATATGAATTTTTGATCTTTATACTATTCTTAGGATAATTCTTCAAGAATATTTACTTTTTACTTTTTGAAAGAATATATTAAACCAACTGTCACAGTTTTGTTGTGAGAAAAGCATTTCAACGGCTTTCCAGATATTAGAGAGGATTAACACAGTTGAGGATTGCAATAATCTCCACTTATTCATCTGGAAATCTGCAGATCCATCAGGATCACAGCACAAGACAGGGGCTGGAAACATCGTCCAGAGGTACATCTTTTTGGTTTCCTGGACTGAACTTGTTTGTTCTTTCACAAGTGATGTCACTTGGGATTCAGCAGTAAATGTCTGAGGCTGAGAAGATTCCAGCAAGTGTAATCCACAGAAACCTTCTTCCCATTCATGTCCTAAGCTTTTTTCTTATAATAACTATAGCATGAAGTACATTTCTGCCCCTCCCAGACCACTGAACAGGCTAATTACCATGCAACTCCAGTTCCAATGAGTTTTAGAACTTCAGAAAGAATTCTCAAAGACTATATTGGTTGTGCAAACGTGACTTTAGTATACCGTGATGGACAGACATTTGTCTTCCCTAAGGAATAGAAGGTCACTAGGGACTGACTTCGGCAAATGCTATCTGTAAATAGCTTATGGAATGAGGAACAAGGAAGTGAATTCTTGAAAAGAAAGTTATTGCTAAGTCAGGAGGCCAAATTTTGTGCTGTGGGGCAATGAAATGAAGCTTTCGATGGGGAAACCTCTGAGAACGCAATTTTCTTTGGATTCTCCCGAAGGCCAGATTTGGCTGCAGCTTTGAATTTCTGGACACTTTTATGTATGTAGCTTCAGTCCAGCTAATTTTTATCACATGAATAAAATATTTCAAATCTCAACTTTTGTGGATTATCAAAATCAATCTTAGAAATCATTTGCCATTACTTAGGGATAGTATAAAGTTTAATTTTATGCTATCTAATATGTTTAATAACTCAGGAGGAAAAGTGAGAGACACAGTCAAGAAAAAGATATTAAAAATTTATAACACAAGAAATTTATAGGATTTTACTAGAGTCATTCCAGGCCTTAATGTGGCAGTGAGTACCTTCCTTGAATATTTATTTTAATGGATGGAAGTTCATCTTTCAAAAAATAAAATGATTGTATTATTGCTATTTATTTCTATTATAAAACTTTTTTATCTATAAAAAGATTGTCATGTGATCTCTATTAGAATTATTTATCACAAAATAAATATCGTGACCCATTAAAAGAAATGAAAAAATAGAACATTCTTGAATTTTCTGTCTTCTTCTTATCCTCATTCTTATGCCAAGACTCTCAGTTATTTTCTTTTGATTTTCATTATTTCATACATTTTCCCATCCCTCAATACTATAGTGTTGATTATGTTAACGCTCTGTGGAGATTAATCTACTTACTATTCCTCAGATACCTAATTGTTCATTCACATTTACTTGTCTCTTTTATTACTAAAGGCCATTTTCCTGCTTATGATCAAGGCTCAGACTTGCAGTCCTTCTAGAAGGAAGCAATGGAGCAGAGGTTGTGAAATATCCGTATGAATTTATCATTTTATGGTAGTCCTGGGGACTATATTTTAAACGGTAAAAAAGTTGGAAACAGTTGAACATATGTTCTAATATGTCACTTGACTAACAGAAATCTCTGCATAGAAGAAATAAACTTTAGTTTGTTAAAATGATTTCATTCATTCAGGAAGTTCATTGTCATGCTTTCTTGTAAGAGTTTTCTGAAATCTTTGTTTTTGCCATGAGCATTTGTCTATAGGATCCAACTATACTGATATAGCTAAGATCGATTCTCTTTTTCTACTTGATGTAATCCAGTCATTATTAAACCTTCCGAGAGTGCTTACTAGTACATATCTTGGGATACTATTATTGAGTTGTAATTAATGGAAAAGTACAAAGGGATTTCAGACTCGCTTATTTTTTTTTTAAATGTTGCAGTAAGGCAGCTCCTTTTCGCATCTGCTGTGCATGAGCATCTCCTTTGATCCGCTTTTCCTCAACAAGGGGAACACTTCCTATTTTAATGTGCTTGATGTGAAATAAGACTTGTTGTCTTATTTTTCATTTATTCATCATAAATTAGGTTAGGTATGTTCAAGAATGTTTAATCTCTCAAACAAATATATGCATATATGTATAAAACACACACACACATATATATATATATATATATATGAACTGAAGTGAAATATTTCTATAAAGTACTTACATAGACAATTATCTCAGATTATATTTTCTGATTGATTTTTAGTTTCTTCATAGACACTGGATGTTAATATTTATTTGCTGTTGCATTCAGTAAATGTCTTCTACCAATTTGTGGGTTTTGTTTTTATTTTAATTAAATTATTAGCTTATGAAAAACTTTTTCTTTAACATAGTTAAGCATTCATTGATTTTATATCTTCATTTTAATTTTTTCCATATTCAGGATATAAATATGGGATCACGGTGTGGTGGTGTATGCCTTTAATCCCGTAAATTAGGAGGCAGAAGATCTCTATGAGACTGAGTCTAGCCAGGTCTACACAGAGTTTCAGGTCAATTGGGGCTATAGGGAGATCTGTCTCAAAAACAGAAAACAAGAAGGAAGAAGAAGAGGAGGGGAAGGAAGAGGAGGAGGAGGAGGAGGAGGAGGAGGAGGAGGAGGAGGAGGAGAAGGAGGAGGAGGAGGAGGAGAAATGAACTGTATATTTACTTCCATCTCTTGTTAACACAAATAATTATATCTAGCAGGGAAATTAATTCATCTACTCATTATTCAAACATCTTTGAGAGGCCATAGATATTAATCTTCTTCCTTAAGAAACTTTTAGAATCAGATTGTCAAATTTCATTACAATAAATTTTGTTTTTCAGATATGATCACCTGCATAAACTGGCTAGAATCCAGAGAATGTACTTGCACCAAAGGACATCTGGGTACAAATGCTTGAGGAGTTGGGACTTAACATATAGTGTGGAATACATGAGGTCTGGATGATGGGGAGTGTAGATGGGAGAAGGGGTCTGAATTCCACACTTAACATATAGTGTGGAATACATGAGGTCTGGATGATGGGGAAGTGTAGATGGGAGAAGGGGTCTGGATTTGATTAAGAACTCTTGTGTGAAATGTACAAAAAGCTTAATAAAAATATTGGAAATATTAGTCAACAATTCCATAATTCCCCATGTGTTTATTTTTATATGTTTTCTAATTCATTTATACTGCTGCAAAGAATTTATTTTCAGTATTTACTTATGCACATAGTCCTTGTAAACCCATTCTTCCTTTTTTTAGTAATATGTCTAATGTCCAAAATTAATTTTACAAAAATCACTTTTCCTTACATTTAAATAAATATAGCCAAATATTTCAGATAAATAATTTTATTCCCAAAAGTTTTAAATAATTTGATCACTACCTATGGAAAAAGTTTGAACGATTTTATCATTATTTATGGAGAATTTTAAACAACATGATCATTATCCCATGCTTTTCAGTTTTCTATTTGGATCCAAACTAAAGTCTTCAGACTCTTCAGATTCCTAGCTTGTTAACTGTTCTTTCATTTGCAAAATGCCCAGATATGAAGGAACAGATCATCATGAATTCCAGTGCTTACTATTTTCTTTAGACTGTGCAATGCTCTATGTTTCCTAATGTTCATGTTACAACTGAAAGATAAACAGTAGGATTCAAAATCCAAACCTTTCATTCATAAAGCAAAGATAGATGTCGGAGGAATGGTGACTAAGGTAGAAAATCTGCACATAGTGTTATAGATTTAATGGGTTGGTATTCGGTAAAGTGATAGAGACATCGTATTTTGAAACTTTTGCTTTGAAACTAATTAGATCTTTGTGTTTACTGAGTTTGAGGGAGAGAGGAAATACATACAGTGATGGTTGAATTAACAGTCCTATAATAATTAGTCAGCAGTTGAGAGTGAACTTGTGCCCAAAAACTAAGTCTTGACCCTAAGGAGTGGCAGAATAGGGTGTATAAAGCTTAAAACCACAATTATATCCTGCCAAGGGCAAACCCAATAACCATGGTTACTCCAAACCAGGGGTAAGTCAGTTAACAAAGAAGCTTTCAGCTAACAAATGTTTCTACATTTCAGTTAGGAAAAATAAGTTTCTCCAAATTGCTGAAAGAATGTGCTCCCTGGAGCTGCAGGTTTGGCTGGGAGAGAATGTTCTGCCTGACTATTTGTGAGCTTTCCAGTATCATACAAATAATATACGGCCTGCATGAGACCATTTCTACTGGCTGAGTATTGTTAACATAAGCAAGGGGGAGTATGGGCAGAAACGCAGGGGTAAAGCGAAATTCAGCGAGAACAAAATGGAGTGAGTTTGGCTGTTTCATTCCCCACTGGTCTCAGGCCGTATGCAAAGTATTGCCACGTATTCCAGTCAAACTAGGAACTATTGGCTTTTCTTCTCCTTTTGGAATTATTTGATTTATCTCAGATTCCCATGCCAGAGCAGGTGGCTGCATGCATGTGGAGCAGGGAACTGGGGAGACGCTCAGATCTTAGAGGTAGGAGGCTGGATCTGTTTTCATTGGTCCTTAAGATTAGTATAGGATTATCTGAACCAATTGACAGAGGTATTCCAAACCTAGAAATTACCTTTTATAGAAGGTTTTTTTGTAGAAAAAATCTCCACCCAATCAGAGAATGTGTCCATGTATACCTGTGGAAACAAGTAGTTCTATAAGATTGGTGTTTCCTAGGTGGGCTGTCTGATGAAGCTGATCCATGAGGAGGTGCCCAAGGACTGCAGGAAAGTTGATTCTGATGTCCACAGGATACCTTTTATTTTCCTGAAAGTGGGAGTGGCTCAATAGGGAGTCCAGCAGTCCTCCAGGCCATAAGGCCTTCTGCCATTTGAGTGTCAGAGTCCTCTTTCTTTGTAAATTATAATGTGGACATGATAGGGTAGCAAAGGTGTACCTACTGTGTATGAAGATGTTTATCCACTTATTTTTTATCCAATATAGAGCCTGGATGAGAGTGATTAGTTCAGTCTTTTGTACACATGTACTCTGGGGCAAGGTTTGTGCAGAGATGATGTTCAGTTGAGTGGTAACAGCAGCTCTAGCCTTTTGAGCCCCCTTTATCTTCCATCCATGAAGAAGATAGGATCTGTCTCAGTTAACGGGGTGTCCTGGAAGTCCAACAAACTGGCTTGGGAGATGTTCAGTAGATAACAGTCATGTAGGGCACCTCCAAATTGTCATCAGACATTAGTGTCATTAGGCTCATGCTATGAATGGCAGAGGATGTCAGTTGGGCCTCATCAAGGAGCTGACTCTGGTACAACCATCAGTCATTTGTTCTGTGAAGGAGGTTATCCAGTACATGGAAGGCATACCCCAAATAGGAGACCTTCATCTGATCAAGTTAAGTTTTCTTCATGCAGACATGTATTCTAGGACCTGGAGCAGCTGGAACAGGTCTCAGGTGTCTCAGCAACAGGAGATATTTGGAGCAGTGTAGATTCAGGATGAGAGGTCCTGAAGCTTGCTGCATTCTTTTGAATAGCTTCCCCCAACTGAAGAAAGGCCAAATTTAATGTTCTGGCAATCTCTGGGGCCAGAAGACCAAAAGGCTTCCAACAAATGTTTGAGGAACAGTCTGGACTGCTCAGGCCTCTGAAGAAGCTCTGTGGTTTTGGATATATCTGTGAGGTTTTGCTCCCTCACCCCACAGTTCAAAGAAGAGTCCGGTGATAACTGTCCAATGATAGGGAGCAGTCAGGACCTGAGGCTTCTCAGAATACAGGGGACTGACCAAACCGGGCTCATGCCAGGATTGTAAGTAGGAGCTGGGAGGAGGGCATGAAAGGGAGAGGAAAAGGTGGGCTGGGCTGCAGGGCACACATGACCCTGAAACTGTTCTACAGTCCAGCCCAGGATCCTGTATCCCAGATCCTGAATTCCCTGAACACTGAACATAGCTTGGGCAAAAGAGTCAGGGAGGCCCTCATACATGACAGCAGGAGACAGATTGTAGGACCCTCATTCCAAAGTAAGGTGGTTGGTGAGTATCTTTTTACCTAGAGGCAGCAGCAGAGTAGTGCCTGTGACTTACCACAGCTATAAGTCCTTCATGTCCTCACTTGAGGGCCCTGATAGGACTGGGACTGAAGGCAGAAGGCAGAAGGCAGTTGGTTAGGATGGCTGAAACTTGCATGGACACCTGTACACATCTATAGTGTCTTGGGTGAGTAACAGCACTAAATAACTGGCACTGACAGAGACACCTCTGCACCCTCTTTCACAGTTCAACTGGGAGTGGTTGGAGCACTGATCTGCCTGCTGTAGACAAGGGTGGCAGGAAATTTGGGCACATGAGCAGTAATCTTGGTACTCAGAGTGCTGCCAGTACTTACAGGAGCCCATACATAGACTAGTCATAGCTTCACAGCAACCTTAAAGTCAGGACCAAGGACAGGACCCAAGAGACAAGTGCCCCAGTAGAAATCCATTTTAATCAGAAACCTTTTACACTAAAGAATTATCATCTTTTTTATCTTTTGAAGAAATTCAAGGAAAACTAAACCAATGTAAAAGAGGTTCACATTTATTCTGACATTTTGTATCTTATTATATATCCTCAAGTCGGACATTTCTGTCTCCTGTGGTCTAGTACAATCAGGCATTTTTTATACAAAGTTACTATTTTTAGCTATTTGCCTTCCTTCTTGCTTCTCATACAAAATTAAGACTTTAAAACTTGAATTCTTCCCTACACTATATTCCATTCCTCTTTATGCAGGTCTCAGATACATCCCAGTTATATTCTCCTAATCTCCCTTCATGTCCTGAGGAGTGTTTCTGAGTATGGAGGCTCAATAGAACACTCTGAACCTATAAAAGGTGACAGGGCTCATTTTTAGTGATAAGGCAGAGTAGAACATCACCTCCTTAGGATGGTCATCTAGAGATAAATGCCATCCTAATATCTAAAAAGGGTGAAGGAAGGTGTACAAGGAGGATGATCATGGACAGTCCAGGAACATAAACTTCAGACAAGAGAGGAATGAGTCCAACTTGACTGAAATCCTCCCAGCATTTTCCTTTTGTCTCACCAGCCCAGAGGGGAAGATGGCAGGCTCTAATACAAGCATGAAGCTGCACTCCATCCCTCCTCCCCTCCCCAACACCTTTTGCCATAGGAGAGTGTCTGGGAAGACAGGGAAGATGCCAGTGATGGGAGATGGAAAGAAGACAAGCAGAGCTTTAGTTTTCCTTGGGATATATTCACAGATCACCGGGTTCCATGAATTCCAAAGATAAGAGTGTGTAACTCCAAAGCAAAAACCAAAACAAAGAAAATATCTTATCCAGGGAATGTTTATTGTAAGCCAGAGAGCTGGAGCAACAGTGGAATCCAAAGACCATGTTGAATGCCAGCCTAGGTTAAAAGAAGGTGACTTAATATCACGGAATGTATGAAGTTTTTCCCTAGAGATTGACTCTGTAGTCATCACCAGACCACAAAGGGAAGATGTCTAACACACACTAGAGGGAAGTTAGTTTATTACGACTGCCCCTCCTCATCCCTGTGTCATAATAGGCATTCAATGGTGCAGTCAGGTGGAAGGGTAGCTTGAACAGCAGCTGTAAAGTGAATTCACTCAGAAAAGACCAGGACCCAGAAAGACCAGTGGAGACATGGCTGAGCACTGAGTTGCTGGGAGAGGAAGTGTGTGCACAGAGAGGCAGTGGAGGCTTAATGACAGTGACAGAGGCAGTGGCAGAAAAAAAGCCACCCATAAAAAATATATTGGTGGCATGATGGGGTGGGGAAAATCTGTGGTGAAAAGCCCTGCTGCTGGAATCAGAGAAAAATCTGGCCTCAGGGACAGACCCTGATGAGCAGGAGAGCCCCAGCATGAAGAGAGCTAGTCAGTAGGGTGCCTATCAGCACCTGTGACAGGGAGAGAGCAGTCCCTCTAGACAGTAGACAGGCCCTATCCAAAGCTGAACTCACTTTGTCTGAATATTTAATCACTTCCTCAGTCATACAATTATTCATATACACAAAACAGACATGAACCATGAACACCAACAAGAGTAACCTATTTCTAAACGTGCCCCAAATTCCTACATAAGATTCTCAGTCAAAATCTTGACTCTTGAGAAAGGGCAGGGGGGAGTCCTTGTCAGGATGATACTCCCATTATTAAACAACAGACCAGACCAGAATGGAATGCCAGACCAGGAACACCAGAATTTACCATCTTGGAAGGACCAGAAGAACTCAATCAATTTTGGTTTCAGGATCATGCAGCAGTCATTGGGACTTTCTTGCCCTGGTGTGAGAGTCATGGGGCTCTGAAACATCTTCTGGGACACCTTCTTATTCATCAAGCTGGGGAGCTGTGGAGCAAGGCTGAACCCCTTAAGCGGCGATCTTGTGGGTGCCTCTGGACATGTCATATTGAGCGCAAGGCACAGAGGAATGTCACATAGTCGTGGTTGAATTAAGAGTCCTTTAATAATTAAACATCAGTTAAGCTAACTGTAAGTATTGTAGATACAGCTACCTGCATGAAACAGTTCCACCTTTTGGGTATAGTTAACATTAATGTGTGTGGGGAGTTCGAGGGTGGGGAGCAGGTATCTGGACAGAAACAGAGTAAAACAAAAGTTAACTAGGACAAAATGGAGTCAGTTTGGCCATTTGACATGGGATGGCTATAAATAATGAGGGTTCTGTGCAACCCTGTCTGACTTGGCTTTGCATAGGTCTTATATATATGCTGCCATAAGCATTGTAGGTTCATATGTGCAACTACCCAGTGTTACCTGGACAACACAGTTTCCTTATGTTTATCTACCACTTCTGGTTCTTAAAAGTGATCTTTTAGATCTTATGCAGTGATCTTTAGACTTCGGAGGGGAAGGCACAACATAGGTGTCCTGTTTAGGGCTGGTTGCTCCACAGACTCTCATTCTTTACTGGATGTGCATTTGTGAGTGGTGTCAGAATTCTTCATGTTAGTCATTCTGATTGGGCTGAAGTGGTATCCCAGAGTAGTTTTAATTTGCATTTTCCTGATGAATAAGGATGTTGAACACTTTAAAAATGTATTGCCCATTTGTGAGTGATACATTTCTTCTCTTGAGAACTGTCTGTTCATTTCATTACCCCATTTGATTAGCAGTTTTATTTTGATTTGGAGGGGTGTTGATTTTGCATGTCTTTGTAAATTCTGGATATTAGTTTCCTGTCTGAAGTATAGCTGTTGAAGATTTTTTCTCCAATTCTGTAGTCTGTTTGTTATCTAGGCTGTTTCTTTAGCTGTGCATAAAAATTTAATTTTGTGTGGTTCCATTTGATGATTCTTAGGGTTAGTTCCTACACTATTTGTGTTCTGTTCAGAAAGTTCTTTTTTATTTTATTTATTTATTATTATTATTATTTTAATTTTATGTCTGTGGGTGTATTGGCTGCATGTATGTAAATACACCTGTGTTGTGCAGTGCTCCTGGAGGTCAGAAGAAGGTGTTGGACTCCCCGGAACTGGAGTTATTGACAGTTAATAGCCATTATATGAGTGCTGGGAATTAAACCTGGGTTCTCTGCATGAGCAGCCAGTGCTCTTAACCACTGATCACTTTCCAGTCCCCAGAAAGTTCTTTCCTAAACCTATAATTTGAAGTGCATTCCCTGTTTTCCTCTCAATTGCAAACTTAATCATATTTAAAATCACCCGGGATAAGGCACTCTATGTTTGCCTGTGGAGGATTATCTTGATTGTGTTAAATGAGGTGGAAAGACCCACCCACTGTTAGCAGCACCTATTCTTGGCATGGAATTCAGGACAGCATGAAAAGAGCATCATTTGCATCATTTTTTACTTCCTAGTTGCTGGTTTACTTCCTGGATACAATGTGTCCACCTGACTGAATTTCCTGCCTCCAGCATGATGGGCTGTGCCTTCAAACTGAAAATCAAAATAAACCATTTTCACCTATGTTGCTTTTGTTAGGATATTTTATAATAGTAACAGAAAAATAACTAAGACACTGCCTGTTTCTAATCTCTGTCACATAGAGGTGACATGTCTTCTTTGGGTTTTATTATTTTTATGCACCAGAGTCCAGTCAGTGCTGGCCAGGTGCACATAGATGTGAGGCAATTCATTGGGGCATGTGACACCTATCAGACACCTATTACGTATCTTAAATATTAATCCTTATGTTTACAGATAAGTATGCCAGTAACCACTTTTCAATAAAGTTTCTTTTGAGCCACTCCTTAAGGAATTTTTAGGTTACCATATTTTTCTGTTTTTATGGCTCTATGGTGTAACCTGAAATGAACTTTGAGTTCAGTGAGAAACCATTTCTCGAAAATCAAAAGTAAACAGGCTGGAGAGATGGTTCAGCAGTTAAGAACACTGCCTGCTCTTCCAGAGGAGCAGGGTTTGTTTCCCAGCACCCACAGGGTGTCTAACTATAACTCCAGTTCCAGGCAATCCAGGACCGTCTTCTTACCTCCAAAGATTTGCATGGCATGGGCACATGTACATACATGAAGGGAAAACATTCACACACATTCATCAAACAAAAATAAGTAAATAAAATTTAAAACAAAACAACAAACAAATAAAGAAAAGATAAATAAGAATAAGGAAAAAATCTGACATTGACCATAACTTTATATCACACATGCACACACCTCATCACACACATAATTTAAAATCATATTTTTTAAAGAATGTATCTATAGGTTTGTGATATAAACATTTTATTATGCTGAGGAATGTTATTTCTTATCCTACTTCTTCAAATATTTGTATTTCATTTACATTCCTGCAACAAACATGGTGATGTACTGTTATATTTTGGTTGGTAGTATTTAAAAAAAATTTAATTGATTCATTGTTGTTTCATGGAGGATATCTCAGTCAATCTTAATCATTTGATATCTCTTTCCCCACCAGCAGCCATCCCTTGGATTGTTCTTTGCATTTGCATTTCATTAATCTCTGCCCTGACCTTTATTTCAATCTGTCTAATTAATTGGGGTTTGACTTATTCTTGTTTTTCAGGGATCCTGAGACACACAGTTAATTATTTACTTGAGCTCTTTCTAAATTTTTTAACATAGGCATTTACAATGACAGCTTTCCTCTTAGAAATTTCATTCTAACCTACAAGGTGTGATATGTTTCTTTCAGTATCATTCAATAATAGTAGTTTTCTTTTAAATTTCCATACTGATTTCATGTATGACCATACATCAATCATGTTTTCTTCAATATCTATGACTTCTGTATTTTCCATAAGTCCTCTAGAAACTGGCTTCTACTTTCAGTCAATTATAATTCATTGAATATAGTAAATTTAATTTTCTTGTATTTGTTAGGACTTTTTTTGTGTATTGCATAATAGTCTGTTTTAGACAATAACTTTGGGCTTCTGAGAAGAATGTGTGTCTTAGAATCTTTGGATGAAATTTTCTCAAAATGTGTTTTATGTCATTAACTCTGATGTATGTAGCTTATTTTTTTTGTTCCTCACATCTAATAAAGTCTGGAAAACTAAGTGTGCAAGTATTCATTGGATGAATGCTCAGAATTGTTATATCACTATTATGGAGTATTATTTTAATATGAAGATAACTTTATCTCTTATACTTTTCATTTAAAGTGTAATTTGCCACATGATATACCTACTTTCGTTTTAGTTCCTTTTGATCAGAATATTTTTACTATTCTTTCATCCTAAGGTTGTATTTGTCTTTGACTTTGGAATGCATTTCTTGGAAGCAACAAATACATATGTCCTATTTTTTTTTTATTTTGTATTGAACTTTTGTAAATTTCACCCACTTATGGCACTTATTATTAAATCCAATCTACTGTTCTATTATTTTGATGTGAGAATTAAAGTCATTTACATTTATAGTTATTATTAATAAGTATGTATATAATTTCTTCTCTTTTTCTGTTATGAGTGACATTAATACTCATATCCTCATTGTCTTTTCTATTGTGATTTTTTTTCTTTGTTGTAGTCTCACTGGGTATTTTGATCTTCCTCTTCAATCTCTAAATATTCTTCAAGCATCTTTCATAGTGCTGCCTTATGGTTATGGATTCCTTCAAGTTGTATTTATCATGTAAATTTTTTATTCTCCTTCAACTCTGAATGATAGTGTGGCTGAATTGAGTAATCTGTTTTGGTAGTTATTGTACTTAAAAGATTGATGTATTGTTCCTTACCTTCCTGATTTTTAGAGTTTCTGTCGAGAAATTTGCTTTATTCTGAAATACTAACTTTTGTATGTGACTTGGTGCTTCTCTCTTCTGCTTTTTAATGTTCTTTCTTTACTCTGCATACTAAGAGGTTTAACTATAATATGACTTTGAGAGCTTCTTTTCTGTTCTTGTCTCTTAGATATTTGAAATATCTCCTGTAAATCTGAAGAGATGGCTTAAGGGTTAAGAGCTCTTGATCCTCTTCCCGAAGACCCTAGTTTGTTTCCAAGCACCCATGTCAGGAGACTCATAATCAACTTTAACTCCATCTCCAGGAAATCCGATGCCGTCTTCTCGCCTATGTGGGCTTTCACACATGTGGGGTACACACACATATACAGACACAAACACACATATGCATAAATAAAAGTAAATTCTTAAATATCCTGATTTGTATGGCCATCTATTTCCCTAGACTTTGTGAATTTGTAGCTATGAATTTATGAAAAATATTTTCTGTATTTTTAGCTAGAACTTCTGCCTCTCCTATCTTATGATTCATATATTTGATCCTGAATTGTGTCCAATAGAACACACATGCTTGCTTCATGCCTACTATTTTATCTTTACATTCTAATTCACCCACTCTGTCTTACAGCTCTGGTATTCTGCCTTTCACTTGATTCAATATTTTTTGAGGTTATCCATCATCTTTGTTTTATTTTACTAAATTCTTCATTTCCAAATTTTTAATTTCAACTTCTCATTATTTCTAAGTCAATAGAATTTGTGATTCATACCTTGTATTGACTTTTCTTTTCATTAAACTCTTTAATTTTATTATTTTTAAATTCATTCAGCAGTTTATGTACTTTTGGTTTTGTTGAAATGTGTGTGCGTGTGTTCATGGGGCGGCGGGGGGGCGGGGCAGTGAACATGTGTGTACCAGAAATCTATCTCTGTTTCCCAGAACTTGGACTACAGGTGAGTACCTCCTCACCAAGAATTTTTTTATATGTGTTCTAGTGATCAAACTTAGGTCCTGATGCTTGAAGAACAAGCACTTTATTGATTGTGTTATCTCCAAAGTCAATAAACATTCTTGCAATCATATTTTATAATTATTTTGCATTTCATGTCATAAATAAAAGCTGAGATAAAACAACTTCATTGTAGATACGTAAGAGGAGAGGCCAAATAGCTGGAGAATAAAACCAGAGAAACTGATAGAGAAGGAGGAAAAAGTAGTCTACACGAGCATTTACTGCAAGTTGTTGTTGCACAAGTACAAGTTTGGCTCCACCTGAGCTTTCTAATAAACAGAGAATCCCTCCCAGGACCCAAGAACACAAACCTTAAGCAGCCAGAGACTACATTTTTCTATGTACTACCCTTCCTCTCCTATTGAGTGACGTTTTGTAAGGATATTTCCTTTTTCTACAACCCAGAGAATGCTTATTTAAGGCTGAGTTGCTCTAGCATTGTAGAATATTTCAGACAATAAAGGAGAAAAATAGAATATTCACCCTACTGAGGGGCAATCAATAGTCAGAGTACATGCAGTCTTGGCTTCATAACAGCATATTGTTATGCATACTGTGTCCTTAGAATTAATGAGCTGGAAGTTGGTGGATATAAAAGTACAGATACATGGAGCCCAGATAGTTGACAAAGATGAATAAGTTTTAGTGAGCATAGACTTCAATTATTACAAGGCAAAACTGGTTAGTCAATAAAATATAAATAACTTGGACAAGGGTTGTAGGAGATACTTCGTATCAGAATTCATCTCCTAACTTTACTGAAACATCCTTGTAGAAAGAGAACATATACTACTTTCTGTCATGACTTTCAAGCATTTTCCATAGACTCAGAAGTGCTCACACTAAATGAAAGAAGAGAGAAAAACAAGGCAAACAAGCGAACCAAATTTATAGTGTTAAAATGACTCAGACAAAGCTTCCCAGCATGTAAGTGATTAGAAGTTGGGTGAACTCTGGGAAATGAGTAACTGGGAAGTATCTGTGCAGTAATGTTTGTCTGTCTACCATTGTGTTTCAAAGAAATGATCAAAATATTAAGGAAATGAATTTAACTACATTTAAATCCAAAATAATAAAACTAATTTGAAGCATTAAATTTGAAAACAATATTTAATGAATTAATTTCCAATAAATTTTATTTCATACAGAACATCTCAATCAGTCTTAATCATCTTTATACCCCCTTCCCACCAGCACCTACCCATAACCCCCAACTGAAATCCATACAGTCTTTTATCTGTGTTAAGGTTTATTGTGTCAAGTTAGGGTCCCCAAATGTTCTTCACTGCAAGTTCACTCACTGGGGTCTAGTCAGTCTACCCAGAGTCCCTCACTTTAAGATTAGTTCATCATCACCCAACGGTAATCAGCTGCCAGTATTTCTTCAGCTAGGATTGTGACTGCTGCTTATTTCCCCAGTTCCATGCTGGGTTTTTGTCTGCTTGACTTTGCATGGGTCCTGAGCATGCTAATACCATTGCCGTAAATTCATATGAGCAGGGTCCCAGGATCGTGTAAAATTCTGTTTCCATATGGTCTTGCACTTCCTCACTGGCTCTTACAATCTTTCTGTCCCCTCTTCTGCAATGGTCCCTGAGCCCTAGGGTAAATGAAACGTAATATAGGGCTCCTGTCCAGGGATCCACAATCTGCAAATGCCTAATCTCCATGCATTAACCATTTGTGACCTTTAATTATTGGTTCTATGTTGCATGAGGGAGATTCATTAATGAGAGTTGAGAGATTCATTAGTGTGCTCTTTTCCCCTTGTTCTATAATGAGTGAGCCTTATGTGTAGATGTGCAGCTTGGGCATGGGTAATTCATAGATTGTGTGTGTGACTATATTATTTTTTCCTTGTGATCTTGGCATGTGGATTTCTTTTGTTGTTTGTGATTCTGATGTGAGACTTAAGCCTTCCTATGTTGAGTTGAAGTCTGATTCTGTTTGTGTACTTGATATGACTTGGTTGCTTTCTTATTGGGGATGAAAAGCAGGTTTTTCAAGGCTTCAGTTTCTCTTTTGATTTTATATTTGAGAGACCAGATGGTGTAGGTCAGCTGCTCAGAAGTCTGCTTGGAGGCACAAGTTAGGGATGATCAGATGCTCTCAGACTCTTAAGGTTTGGACCCCTCTAGCCAGCAGGCACAGCACAATTTGGGAAAATGGCTAGGCAGAAGCCTAATTGGGGCTTTTAAGGAAGTCTGCAAATGTCTGAGACCCTACTACAAAGACACAGAAGTGTATCCCCACAGCCATGGAGGAGCTACAGATGCTACCAATGTAGGGGGATGAGCATGGTGGACTTGGAGACCTCACCGTCAGGCAGATGGAAGAGGGTAGTCCAGAGATCTGGGGTACTAAGTGTAAAAGTGTGCTTGTGTTCCATGCTAGAACGGTGTGTGAGTGGGGGAGTTTGGAGTGGGGGAGTGGAGACACAGAGGACAGGATCAGATTTACCAGGGCAGAAGGCTGTTATCAGGAGTCCCAGGCAAACGGGGTCCAGGAGAGACTGTCTCTGGAGGTTCTAACAAACTAGACAGAAAAATTGAGCTGATCTGAGTTCAGGGGATTGGGACACAGTGTGAGGGTCAGGACTAAGTGGGCAGTCCAGAGACACGGGGTGCTTAGAGAAAAAGCAGGTTTGTGCCCAAGTCTGGAAGGAGAACAGGATGTCAAGTTATATCAGTTTAAGAACTAGATGTCTTTTGATTGTTTTAAATAAAAATTAATGACAAAAATCATTTACTACTATTCTAACCACAGGGAAATATTTCCTGCTTCACTTTGGATCATTCTTCTTCTTTTTACATTTCAAAATCTTTTATTTTACATTCCTTGGTTTGTTCTGACAGAGATTGTGACAAATGCCTAATACTACAGGAAAGGTTAACAGTATACATCTCTGCAGACTGAATTTGACTGATTTTATTTGAAATATTTTTTGGCAAATTGCACAGAATTTTTAACTTGTAGACAACTAGATTTGTAAATCAAAGTCCTTTTGCCAAGCACTTTAGGATTTCAAAGAAGTACATGTTTTTGGTTTTGGTTTTGTTTTTAAAAGAAACAAACCAAAAAAAAAAAAAAAAAACTTTAAATATCAAGGACCATTAACATAAATGCTTACCGAAATCACTCAAATAACAAAACCATATAATTTGAGCTAGGTTTAGAACAGCATGTGATTGATTTTTTCACGTAATTAAAAAAGTTCATGCCTTTCTAAGGACATTCATTCAAATCAAATTAAAATACTTTAAAAAGATGAAAAACAAAACAAAGAAAGAATAATTTTTCATGCCCAGGTAGCCCTCAGGCACCTTTGCATTACTCAGAACCAATGACTGCAGGGATATATTTTTATGAGCATTTACTTAATTCAAACATCTGGAATATTTTATCTGGGTGGATTGGGTCAACTCATGCATCTTCATTAAGCAGACCTGGGTTGAAATTATGCAGTCTGTGGATTAGCTGGCTTCCAGATCACTTAACAGACTTGTCTACTGAATAGACAGGAGAAATGAAATGTGGTACATATAGCCTAAAATCCTTCTGCCGCAAGTGTGGGCAGAGCTTCAGGTCATTACAGGAGTAACAGCAAAGTGAGAAAACTCTTTTTCAAACCTGATGATGAGCCAAATGTGCTAATAGTCTAAGAATATAAGCTAGTTAAATGGCTGAACTCAGAACCGAGGAGTAGAGAAATAATAAGCCTTTTTAGCAAAAAGAATGGAAAAGCTAGGTAGGAAAGGTGTTAAAAGGTTGGAAATGATGTTCATCTTTGCTTTTCTGGCTAACTGCAGAAAAAGAGGAACCAATTTTGACCTCTACTGTATCTATCTTGTGATTCTGCAATGAATAATCACTCATATCCTCAATTAGTGATATGAAGTCACTTGAAAAGTTAACACTATATGTGCTGATGCTATTCAAAGTCCTAATAATATCACTTATAATAAATTTTTTTTCTTTTATGTCAATTGTGTTTAATGAATGATATGACTCTGTATCTCTGGCATTGATACAGGTAGATCTTGTGATAATTTTTAAAATATTTTAAATGTCTTTATTTGTATTCTGGCAGAAAGGAAAAAATAAAATATGTCAAATTGGCAGGTCATTTTTTTCACAATAAATGATTAGGAATTTCTTATATTCATTGATGATTAATCAAATATAAATAAAAATGCAAATAAGCTCTGAAATTTATTTCACATTATATTTTGCATCTTCACTTTTGTGTGTCTGACCATCTGAGAATAGGAATTACTGTCTTTGTATTTTTGGCCTCCTTATTACAGACAATTATGTACAACAATTATTTACCCTTTTATACCTTTATTTTTCTAAGGACTGAGCTGAAAAGGGAGCACAACATTCTCAATCTTTCCTTTAATCCTTAATGATTCAATTGCCTATTCCTCCCCAGATTTTAGCAAAAACAGTAGAGAAAAATAAGTAGATGAAAACACTTTAAAACGTAGAAAGAATTTCTGAAACTTAAGATAAAAAACATTTTGCTGTCTCCATTATATTATGAATTCCAACATACGTTTCTATATGGGCATTAGTACTCTGTTTTCTTTCTCTCTGTCTCTCTCGCTCACTTTCTCTTAGCTCACTGCCCTCTGACGGCCCATTTTAAATCTGAGTATTCATCATTTTACCTAGTTCAATTGAATCTTCTCATTAACAATATTTACATCCCAGGAAAATTTATTTTTTTATCTGAATAATAATCTATTTTCATGAACTTAATATTTTGGCTCCTATAATATTATAATCTCTAAGGAAATGTAATATTAACTGAAGGTATTTAAATGAATAAATTGTTTAAATAATGTATTGTTTATCACTATTATAAAGGCATTCAGTTTTGCTACAAACATACAACAAACTAAACATGATTTCTATAACTATTATCTAACATTGTCATATGCTTGTCAATAAGCACGACATTAATTTTAAGAAAAATATTGTCATAAGTATATGAGTAAGATTTAGGCAGGATCTGAACAAAGAAGTTAAAAACCTTATTTTAGTGTTGGCTATTGATACCTTCTTTTATGCTTTTAATTTTTTTATGTTTCTCAGAATTTCATACACGAATACTTTCCACTGTTCTTTCCAATTCCAGGAATGTTCAGCCTTACACATTACATTTGAGTACACGTGGACAACACTGGTTGCACACAGTAGGATATAGGCATGTAATTGTAGAGAAGAAAATATGAATTTGCATTGGCAGAGGTGTGGAGAGACTCTGGAAGAGTAGGACGGGAGAGGATGAATGATATGAAAAAAAAAAAGAACTTAGAAAATTATTTAAATACATCCTAAACTTAAGAGAAATGCTCAAACCACATGTAGAGACTGACATTTGAACCTATAAGACCTAGTCCAATTCTGTTTCATCTTGAAGTTCTTCTTAACTCATAATCTTACAGACGTATATTTTCACATTGGTTATGTATTAAGTTGTGGAATATAAATCAAATCTAAACAGGAAAGAACAGGCTATTAATTCATTTTTTACTTTAAGTCACATGTCTAGCAATAATATTTTAATAATTAAGTACATGAGTGTATTAAGGTTAAATTTTGTTTTTTTCCTTTACATACACAGTTTCAGGTCCAGCAAGTACAAATATAATTTATGTCTCTGTTGAGTAAAGTATTTTTTTTTTTTGCTTTACTTTTCTTTATGATAAAAAGCCAACACCACATGGATGGAACAGAAAGGTATTTTATTTCCAACAGGCCAGGGCCAAGTATAGGAAACCCTAAATATATTTACAAAGAAGCTTTTATAGGGTCTCAGCAGCTGGGACTGGTTACAATTTGCAACATCCGATAAGAAAGAATTAAGTATTTCACAAAGTTTCCTGTGTGCACATTCCTAACAGAAACAGACAAGGGGGATATCTATTTGCACATGCCGCTCCCAGATTAGAACATCATGCAAGGTATGGTCAGGGATATCTATTTGCACATGCCACTGCCAGATTAGAACATCATGCAGGGTATGGAACTGGCAAGGTCACTCCTTTCTGGGTGTGCTGCTAGGAGGGGTTGGGCAAAGGTCAAGCACCAGCAGAATAAGTCTGGACAAACGGTAAAATGAAAGTCTTTATCCCATTTTCCTAGGCAATTACAGAAATCTTTTGCTTGATTAAAAAATTCAGAGTAGAGAGTTAAACTGTGGTCGAATTTTATTTCCTTGTTTTCAGTTTGATGGCTGCAAGTGCTCATGCCATGGTAATCAAATATTGTGTCTGAAACTCTAAGCATACTGATACATTATTGTTTTACTGCTGATAAAATCAGGTGACATTTAATGCCTTACTTTCCTTATCATATGCAGATTTTCATACTGTTTAGCAGTTAACTTTCAACAGTACAAAAACACTGTAGAGCTGATGCAAATCACTTATCTCTATGTGAGTAACATCACTTGATAGAGATACACAGGTTGAGTTCTGGACCTTCACATGGACTGTTGCCAGTAAAGTCCTCTGAGGAGTCCGCAAATATTTTCTTTTCAAACTGTGACTAAATTTAAAGAGCTTTCCAAGGACCTTCCTGCTTACCTGACCAGATTGCATTCATGCTCTTTGATTTGCTTTTGTGGAAGCTTCATGTAATGCGGAGATATTGAGGCTGATTTGGTTCTCCCAAGAAAAGGTATCTCCATGGCATCCATTCAAATGCATTGTTTCACAGGGGATGTATTTTAGGAAAGGGCAGATGGTAGCATTTCCCAGAACATCTGTTACCCATCATTCTTTCACAGAGCAACCCAGATGCTGTTGACAACTTGTATGTAAATCACGCTGACAATTTGTTCAATGTCTTCCCTGCTGAGACTGAGGTTGTCCTGGTCAGACCATTAGTCAGAATGGGATATACTGGATCCCACAAGAACAGTTTCAGCTGAGGTTTGACCAGGGAACAAGAGCAGAGGTTAAATCAAAGGAACAATTTATCTACCTTGAAGTTATCTTCATTTTACCTCAAGAATTTCCTTCTCCTTCCTTCTTATTCTTATCTGAAGATATAAGTTCAACATTAAATGCTCCACCGAATAAAAAACAAAAAGGGGGGGAGGTAATTACTTCTCAATATTTGTCCTTACTTTTCTTTATTATTATTATTTGTTAGGGCTAATCATTTCTTTGACCTTGCATTTTAAAGTTACTTTCATCTGAGAAAAATGACATATGAGAGAAACTATGCATGAATTACTGTATAAATGCCATATTTTTTAGTTTGTAAATGCCTGTTATAAAATATTCACAGTACTAAAAGGTGATTTACAACCCATTTCAACCTGTAATATATCTTATTCTAATTTTGTATCTTCTAATAGAGTGAATTTTATATAATTGTGATAAGACAACAAAAAGAAAATATAATCATTTCTCTAATTAACCTACCTATGCAAGTGATAAACCAAAATCATTGGATGATTATAGCTTTTCTAAAGAAACTTAATTAGACCACAATACCGGTTATAAAAAAGGGAAAATGCATAATTAAACTCGAAAATATCTAAGCTTATGAAGGCATTATGGAAGTTAATCTTCCTGTTAAAAATAATGAAAATGAAAACAAAACATGTATTATGTAAATACAAATTTTGCACATCAAATAACCATTTAATTTGCAAAGTAAATAAACTTTACTTTGGGATGTTAATCTGCATTTGAAAGCAATTTCATCTTTAGTATTTATGTTACACAATTATAGATTAACTGAAACTTCTAGAAAAATATGTTGTTCAGATATTTAATTTATATTGAATTTGTATAACTTCTTGAAGTATGATATTCCCTTAAAACAAGATATAAATAAAAATGTAAAAATAAAAAATAAAAATAGTCTAGCTCTCCAATTAGACTCTAAATATGAATAATGATTTTTATAATGAAAAGATATTACTCATAGAAGTAAAAATATATTCATGTTTAATTTATAACTAATATAAACTTAAAAGTGAACATATATGTAACATTTCAAAAGAATATCCATCACACATTCTCTATCATTTAGATATAATGAGAGATATGATCAACAAAATCATGTTTAACAAATGAGAACTGAAATTTATCTTTGACATTTATTGAAACATTTATAACAATATTAAGTTTTAACAAAATTCTCAAATATTCCATTATTATTTACTAAGCAATCTTTAGTATATATCTAAGATATAAACCTGTTCAATCTTAGAATTAAGTAGCTATTTCTGTTCCTTTTATATAATTCAAGCAAATTTAAAATAATGAAATCACAATATACTGTTGATGAATATATATACATATTATTAACATACATATATTACATTCTTTCAACTCAAAAAGGTAAAAACAAAAAATTAAGTGTTAGCATTCAGCATATATGTGTTCATTGCTCAGGCTTGTTCATCCCATCTGTACTTCTTAGCTCCACAGATTAACCTATAGAAGATTATACAAATAATGCAAAATAACTGATAGGAAACTCTTGATATCGAGGGTAATTTTTAAAGATCTTGTTCCTATGCTTACTAAAATACCAAGAAAAAAAAATCATCACAGTCTCCTTCTTTTGGCAGAAATCACAATGCAGCATATTGGGAGAGTACATACACCTTAGCTTATGCAGGACATTTTAGCGTTGGCTATTTTCCTAAAGAATAAACAAGTGTACACATTAAACCTTGTGGGTTTGGATGATAAATTATATAGCCGTTACTTATTAAGCACCCAAGTGCATTATGGTGCTGGAACAAATCTGAGTATTACTTCACATCTGGGGAATAATTTTGAGGCATTTGAACTACTGTTTTATGAATTATATATCTCAAGTCTTTGGTTCAATTTCCCAACATAGATTTTAGTGATCCCTGGTTACATGTCTTTAAATTAGAATTACAATAAAGTCTAGCTAATATTAACTTTCACACTGTGATTTAAAAAGTAAACTACATGCCTCCTCACATATTCACAAAAGAGAAACCTTCTTATTTTAGGAAAATAGAAAGCATTATATGAAGGAATTCTGTTTGCAGTTGTGGCTGACAACTTTACTTGTCTCAAACCCAGAGAAAGATAATAAACATGGAAGGCATTTACATATAAGATATCCTTTGCTTCCTGGATTATCAGAAGCTTTCGAGAATAAAAATAAAAGCCTACAGAAGTGAGGGAGCAAGCTATTGGTCAAAACTGACCTACAAATATATTCTGATGTGATTGTCAGATCATACACTGAATATTTGTTCAGCTGCATATCCTTTGGCCTATGTGTATGTTTCATTTCTCTGAACTCAGAAATGGCTTTGTCCCATTGGTTAAAATTCACAATACACATTTGTCTTTAATTGATCATAAAAAAACAGGAAAAACATGCATATTAATAATTAAGATAAATAAATATAATAAAAAATTTTCTTTATCAGGAATTTTGTTTTCTGACTCAAAACTGAATTATTGTATATATGATAATATATATATATACATATGTTATAATTATACCTAAGAGAACATTTCCCTCTCTAGTATTTTACATAGGTTGTAGGTTTTATATTTCAATCTTTAATCTATTTTGAGTGAATATTTGTATATGATTATTTAAATGTATGGATTCAATCTTTAAGTTAATTACTCTCTGACATTTTACAGTTAGAAAAATAGAAACGAAAAATAGTGGGCTTGTCTGTGTTTTACTTTAAGATTTCCTCTGGTGCTTATCAGATTTATTTTGTTAGAAGATAAATTTTTAGAAGATAATTCAACCATAACCTTCCCTACATATTCAGGTAATGTATTTTCCATTCACATTTGAAAGTTTAACCTAAATACCTTTAATATCCACATTTTTACAATATTTTGACCATGAACCATGAATAATAAGTAAATTTGCATAAATAGTATGATTAATTCTGTGTTAAATTGCTATATTTTGCCTAAGTCATTGTTTTTAATTACATATTTGCTCAGGTTCTGGGTGTAGGCATAATCTGAAAGTTCTGGCAAAATAATGAGTTTTTCTCTCTATATAGGAGTGAAGACACTTCAACTGACAATAAGTACCGATTTTCTTTTTTAAGCTTCAAAATATAGTGTTTTCATTGATTCCTTAGGTAACTCAGTGGCTTCTATCATATAAACTGAAGTGATTTTATTGAACATATTTATTAAGTACAAATTCTCATGTGTTCAAGAAAATTATGACCTTCACTGATCACAGAAAATTTATCTGCTCCTAATCCCAGTGCTTAACTTTTCACACTAGCAGGAGTTGGGATATGCACATAAGGGTTTCCCACCATGTCATGGTGAGCCTAGGGTAATTCATAAGTGACATTTAATTCATCAGCGATACTTAAAATATTCAACTCTTTATACAGAGATTACAATTAATCAAAAGAGACACTGTTTTTAAATAGTACTGAGCATCAACTACTATGCACTGACTAGAAGTCTCCCCAGAGCCACACTGGTATATTTGAGATGATTATTTAGAGAATCTGATACGCAATTTTTTCTGGAAAATGGATTTCCTGGATTGATTAATAAATAATATCAAACAATATTTTGAATATGACAAATTGATGGCCTTGTGAATTATTTTTCAAAGACCTGTGTTTATACTATTGAATTATTTTAATTTGTTAGTCATATTTAATTTTTTAATTTTATGTGTATGAGTGTATTGCATGCATGTAGGTAGGTGTCCCTGTGGTGCAATGCCCACAAAGATAAGAAGAGGGTTTCAGATTCAATGGACCTGGAATTCTTGACGACTGTTAGCTCCCATGTGGGTAGAGGGAATCAAACTCTGATCCTCTTTAAGTGCAGCCAGTTCTTGACCACTGAGCCATCCCTCCAGCCCCAATTCTTAAAATATTTTAAGAAAGAAACATTATGATACTTATGAAATGATAAAAAATATCATTTTTATATGGACTTTTTTTATATTTGGACTTTTCCAAATAATGCTGTTAAAGATGCAGCTCCAAATTGTCTATTTAATAATTACAGTAATATTTCCATTACATTTGTTTGATATATAAAATTAAAAAGATATATGATGTAAATTAAGCTTCAATTTTATGCAAGAGTCTATAGTTTGCCTCTGGTTGCTGTTGTAGTTTGAATGTGAAATGTGCCCTGTATTTTCACATTTTAAGATGTTGGTCCCTAGCTGGCAGTAGTATTTGAAGAAGTGGTATGAAGTAGATAATGTGTCTTAGTTGGAGGAAGTATGGGAGTGTGTCTTGGACAGATGCAGCAGCCCAAGCCCCTTCTTGTATATATGTATGTATGAGTCTCACTCTCCGTCTGTCTCTCTCTTCCTCTGAGCGCTCTTTCTTTCTCTTCCCATCCCTCACTTCTTTCCCTGTGGCTAAAGTCAGGTAAGGTAAGCAAGCTTGGTAGACAGTACACTTCTACCATGATGATTTTGCCTCATCACAGCTCAAATCAACAGAGCTGGATCATCACACACTCTGTGAGACGATACTTTCTCTCTTGTTTCTCTTGGGTCTTTGTCATAGTAATAGAACAAGACAATTCATACAGTTATAATTACTGAGCCCACCAACTACCTTACAGAGAAGATGTCAAAAAACTATTAGGACTATGCTATGTTTCTTTTCAACTAAAAATGCTCAGGGATTAGAAGGTGTTCTCTGAGAAATCACATATCCCTATGTTCCTGGAGAACGTGGGTTTTCTTTTTTCTTTACTCTCTGGAAAAGAAAAAAAAAAAGAAATCCTTTTGTATCCTAGAAAGTAACTGCAGAATTTACTACTATTTTTGAAAATGGAAACTGAAGTGATTTTAATTATTTTACTTTTACAGAAATCAAATCACCCCATGGTACACAGATTGCATTAGCTCATGCATTAGAATTTGTAACCAGAGAGGCAGTGTCTGATGTGCCTCCTTGAGATGTCCTCTACAAGCCCAGGCTACAGAGGCACAGAAGCTGGATTGAGGCGATAGCTCACATGTTCTCTGGTTTGTTAGTTTTCCAGATATGCCTTTTTTCTTGCCCCATCAACTGGTTCTTGAGTCATTGACTTGAGTAGCATTGAGGTAGGTTCAGTTACAGCCCAACATGTACTTTAAGATTTCCCTTACTGAGCAAAAACTTAAAGACCATGTAAGGATAGTCTTTTAATTTCAGAAGAAATTGTAATGTATTTGAAGATGTTATTTAAAGATGTATTTAAGGATGATAATGAACAAAACTTTCTGTTTGAGTCAAATGATCATTTCTTAAATGATTTAAGATCAGCCCTGCCTGATGCATAACTCAACAAACAATACCTCCCTGGAATCCCAATGTCATAAAGTCCTAAGACTGGCATCTCAGAAAAAATCCTTCAGCATCTCTGCCACCTGCCTCTGTGTCTTGTTATCCACTTTACCCTTCCACCATCTGCCTCACTGCCTAAGTGACCTGTAATTAAGAACTCCGGTAAAACCTACTCTAAGTTACAATTGGACTTCATCACCTTCAAAATACACCTTCCTGTTATTAGTCAACAATTCCCCCACATATGAGCATGGAAAAACCTGTCATGTGTCCAGAATAACCTTAGCTACTTAGAGATTGCTAATTACACGTTTTATTTTTCAGAAGCCACAGTTAATGACAACCACACAGCTGCTTCGCTAACAAAGGAGAAACAGTGTTTGTCAAATGATTAATCTGGCAGATATTTTGGTTATTACATTTGCCTACTGGGAAAGTGACACAACTCTGAGATTTCCATACATGATCTCCCTATACCCTGAATCCACATTTAATTTTTAGAAGGAATGAATATTACTACTTACTGGTTTACTTTAATATACTATAAATGCTCAGGTTATTAAGAAATGCATTTTTCAAAAAGAAAAATAATAAGAATGCATAATTTGAACAAACTAACTATAAAAGATCAATTACACATTGTGAATAATATTGTAAAATTTCATGAACTTTATTTTAATATTGTGTTCCAAGTGCCAGATGTTCCATAGTGATAAATCCTGTGAGAGGAAGGACTTTTCTCACTTTATTTTTAATGATTTCAAAATTTATTCAACTCACAGATTTGTTAAAAACACTGCAGATATCTTCTTGCATTTCCATATTTTCTGCTTCTTAAGACAACACATTGCCATTTGGAGTGTATTTAAGGCAAATTATGCTATATCTTATGGAAAGTATAAAGTCAATCCTCACTAAGTAAAATGAAGATTTGCAGAAGAAAACCTCTAAATTATTCCAAAATTTTGAGTGAACTTCCGTTTTTATTAAGTATTAAAAGTGTTAGGTAACTGGTTACATTTTCACAGGCTTAGAAGACATGGGGCTAGATCTCTCCATTATATTCAGCAACCTGAAACTGCAAGGCTCCAGTTACTAGTGAGAGGAAAGGAATGGGAAACATGTCTCTGGCCTAGAAAGAGACAAAACTGACATCTTTAAGAAACTGGAATGTCATGAATGGATGATAAGTAGCTAAACCTAGTCTAGCAGCCTACAAGTTTATAAGATTACTATCTAGCAGGAAGCTTTAGGGTAAAGAACTAAAGCATCCCATTGCCCCTCCTATAAGAGTCATTTTTAAATGGGCCTGTCAATCACCTTGATAAGACAAGTTCTTCAGAAAAAGCTGCTTCCTCCAGAGACTTTAGAAATAGTACAAAGCCATGCTATTCTTTGAATTCTTTTGATGGAGATCATAAAGACCAGGGAGCAGAGGGGAGTCTAGAGTGAGACCCATGACACAAAAATACCCTTTTCTAAAGGAAACAATATGCTATTTTTACTAGACCATTGCCAGGAGGAGGGTAAATACTTCTCCCTACTTAAGTGCTGCTTAGAGGCTCCTCAGTCCCCAACCCTGTCCTTGAGCACCTGCATAAATAGGAAATTTCCAACACTGCAAGTGTCCTAATCCACTTTTGGATAGTTATCTTTGTTAGAATGATCATACCTGGCAGTGAATAAAATCTTCTGCAGCTCCCTTTACAAGACAAAGGTTTTAAGAGCTTCTCAGAGAGACCACCCAAAGCCAACCCTCTTTCCTATCAATTTCCATCACAGTGTGAGGGCCAATGCTGCTTTTAAAGCCTGCCTTTTCTAACTCTTTCCACAGCCCCTGAAATGATAAGAATGTTTAAATTCACTTGACATCCTGCTGTTCATCTCAGACTATTCTTTATGATGAACTGACTGTCATTTATGAAATTAATAGATCTTTACTCTATAAACCATTATTGCTGATCATTGGAATAAGTGAAATATTTCTGATTAATAAAACATTCATGATATGGATAGATGTTGTTCTAGTTTGATTTCTGCTCATGTGATAAAGCACTGATCTAAACCAGCTTCAGGGAGGAAAGCGCTTATTTGACTTACAGGTTACAGTTCATCATTGAGGGACGCTAAGGCAAAGAACTCAAGATAGGAACTGAAACAGAGGCAATGGAAGAACACCGCTTAGTGAGATGCTTCCCTTGGCTTGCTTAGATAACTTTCTTAATCAGCCAAGATCTACCAGTCCAGAGACAGCACTAGCCACAGTGGGCTGGGCCCTCCACCATCCAGAGATTCTCACAGACCAAACTGATATATAAAATTCCTCCACTGAATTTCCCTCTCCCAGTTATGTCTAAGCTTGTGTCAAGTGGGAAAAACCAATACAGGAGGCTCCAATAATTGTGACTAATTCTTCATTGTTTCTATTTGTTTTTCATTGCATTCAGTTGTTCAACATACTGATAATTCACTGTCACCTATCTATATTCTTAAACTATGTAATCTTGATAATCAACTGGGATTATAAATTAAGCACTTCTAACATTCTTGAATGAAAGTTCCTTAAACAACTGCAACACAGTCTGAACTTTCAGCAAGGCCAATTAATTGATTAGAATTTCAAAGAGAGTGGAGAGGTTAGAATGTTTGAGGTCCAGAGCCGAATTTCAGTCTGTCTTGGGTTATCTTTAGTCCCATTAATAACCACTCCTTGCCCACCACTCCTGCTGAACAGGTAAAAACTTTTGGAATGTATCAACCAAAAGGCCAAGACATTGTCAAATAGCATCAGAGTCCTTTCACTATCACAGATTTACCCATGTGTTCTTAAGTTTTTGTGTCAACACAATCTACAATTAGTTATGACTTCCTATGATGTATGTACATAAATATATATGTGCATGTCCTGATTCATGAAGTATACTATACATACAGCCTGCACTCTAAGGAAGTTTCTGAGGTCTAGACCGAGACCCTGTAAAACATCAACTGATCCAGGAATAGTGAAAACTCTGATAGGATGAAGACAGTTTAAAGGAGACTTCCATTATCTCTTCGTCATTGTTTCTTTTTTTACTCATTCACATTGCATGAATTAACAAGCAGAAATGGAGCAAGCATGCAAGACTTTTTAAGGCCAACTGGTGTTGATGTCACATATTTGAAGCTAATGGCTACACTTTTTGGAAAGCCTTGAATTTGTTAAAAACTTAATTCCTATTTTAGCAAGGCATGGTGGTGCATACCTATAACCCCAGCACCAGGATGAAGAGGCAGGCAGATTTCTGTGAGTTCAAGGCCAGCCTGGTCTACATAGTGAGTTCTAGGTCAGCTGGGACTATAGGGAGATCCTGTCCGAAAAAGACCAAAAAAAAAAAAAAAAAGAAAACCACCTAATTCTTATGTTGTGTTGTATTGATAGCCTAAGATTCTTAGCTCAAACACTTCTTAAATGCCTTCATCTCTAATTTTAAATCAATATAGGATACACAGATTTGGTGTAGGGTAGAAAGAAAATATCAATTATCCTATCTGTTTTTAATCATATATAATCATTAGTTCATGTTATCTTAAAATTATGATTAAATAATTAGCTATGATATATGTTTTACTCTCATTTTATTCAGGAAATATGAATACTTAAAAACAGTGAGTCATCATTTTAAAGAATTTTACTTCTATGAAGAAAATACTGCTTGCAGATAAGATTTCACATTGTTACTTTTTGCTTTTGATATCTGCGTTATATTTTCATAAACTTCTAAATGGCACAATTAACATGTATAATATAAAGTTTTGTGATAGGATAATGAAAAAAGTATTGTCATTTATAAATATAAATCAATATGTTTTATTTGTGATGGTAGTTTGACCATTGTTTTCAATTTTTTTGAATTTTATAAATATGTATTTCTAAAGTGTTCAAATGATTTGAATAAATGGGACCATGTAGGACAATTTGCTGATGGCTTTTGGAATTTAACAGCATACAGTCTGGCAAACTACATTAGACTGCTTGATAATATACTTCCTATTTTATTTCTCTTGAGTATTTACAGCAGTTGTCAAAACAGATTGAGAAGCACAGGTTGTCTACTAAGAAAAATGTGTATGCTACTAAGTATCTATTATGAAGTGTGTGTACATGTGTACGCATAGATATGCATTTCATATGTGTGTACATATCTGTATTTTTAAGAGTACCCTAGTGTCTTCTCCAACACATAAACACATTTCTATCTATGCAATCATCACACATATAAGATAACTGGCATTGGGAACCACAATTCTCATATATACATATAAAAACTGTATAATTTTATAGTTTGAGAATGTGTGCAACCTATGGTCATTCTTTAAAATTATCATCTCAATGTATCCCATAAAATATTAACTGAATGTTCATTTTTCACATGGTAACACATTACGGATTAAATAAGTCTGAATAAATTTTCTCCTTATTAAAAATAATTTAGAACATTATACAATAGGCTTAATTAAACATGAATATTAAGCTTCATGAAACATTAAAGTCAAAGTATTCTTTTTAGGAACAAAAATACATGCAGTTTAGATGTCCCTTGTCAAAGTGCATGGACAAAAAGTATTTGAGATACAGGGTATTTTTATAGATGGACAATGAAACACTTTGCATTTTAGATTTTGAAATGTTTGCAAAGCTTTTACCACTAGGTCATCCGTAATCTAAAAGCATAAGCCTGATACTTTTCCAAAGTCATATCACTTCTCAAAACTTTTTTTTTTCAAATTCATTGTCTGGGATGTTCCACCTATAATTATGATGAAAATGATGTTTTAACAAAATTCATAAAATATATAAAATATAAATGAGAAGGTGAAGTATATTTTTCACAAACTTTAATAACCATATAAGAACAATTCAAGAAGTTAATTAGAAACTCATGACCTCGGCCTTCCTTGTTTCCCCAGACCCTTTCCTCCAAATAATTCCATTAAACGCGGGGTAAATCAGCCTAACTCTTGATTAACCCTTCCCTGCTCTGCTTCTTCAGTCTCCTTCAATTTCCTTAGCATGTTCTATTGTTGCTTTACAAATTTACCCCTCAAATGAAGTCACACATTCTCTGATTTATAAGAATTCCTTTCTTTCTTCAAGAGTGTCATTCATTTCTGTACTGAAGCTTCTCCTTTCTTTGTAGAAGCTTAATTCTACTTTTCTTTATTAATCTGACCAACCTCTTCTTTCCTCCCAATTCCCCTTATATACTTATTTAGTAAATTACCACTCTTAGATCTGTCATATGATCCATATCTACACATACATTTTGGAAATGGTTCAAATGAAATGAAGCAGTGTGGTAATCTGAGAAGCAAGTTGTCTAAGCAGTACTTGGTAATAACAATACTATTTTAAAGGAATTTAAGTAATTCTCTATCCCACTATAAAATAATAAATGCAATACTAAAGTATGGGTTTCTGCCACATAAGTATAAAACTAAATATATTATGAACTTAGGTTTATAATAGTAGGTTCCTGGCAAAATCCTAAAATGGTGGTGCAGCTCCAAATGTTCTAAAATGGCGGGTCTAGGCTTAGCCCAGGCAAGCTCTTCTGCCCAATAAATCCCAAGCTAAACTGCTCAGCCTGTCTTGGAAAGTTACCCAATCCTCTGACTGTCTATGGAGACTGCCTGACTCCTGCTGGTCACCATCTCTGTGATCCCCAGAGGCAGTCCAGAGGTTTGATCCCCAAATAAACTGCTGCCTCCCATGGAGTTGTCTTGGTCAGTGGTCTTCGTTGGTGGCAGAAATGGACTCTTTTCCTTGTTTGAGACCATGAATTCCTCTGCTTGCTTTATTTGGGGCCTACATATCTGAGGGTACTTCCTCTTGCTATATCTGTATGAGTTAATTGGGTGATTTCTTAAAATAAAAAGGGGTATCTAATTACATTTAATATGTGAGATATATAAATTCCACAGGACTTGTGCAGAGTATGTTCTTATTGTATCATGGAGTTGAGCTCACTAAGGTAGCCTTGTGACTTGTTATCCATCATGAATAGTGATCTCAGCAAGAGGGAGGCAACCATGTGATCTGGTCTCCATCTAGGTTGATGACATCATCACATCATCAATATGAGGACAGCCACATGCCTTGGTTGACATCTTGGACAGTAACATATTCAAAATAATGGTGAGCCATGTGATTGTTGCCACCATCTTAATCCAAACTCATAGTATAATCCAAAAGGACAACTTGACCCAGGAATTTACAAGTAATACTGAACTCTAAGGGATCCTGATAACCTGGTAATTCCCTACAGTGCAAACATTTAAACATATGTTCTAATCCTCTTGTGACTTATTTTTTTGTTTAGGATTTCATCTTGGATTCTTTATGGGATTATAGAAAAGCAAAACATTCCAACACAGTCTCTATTGCCTTGTAACAAGGTCAATGCATTTTTATGTCAGACTAGGGAGTAATATCAGACCTCCATAAAGGAAGTCTAAATTTTAACATTGTTTTGACCTGTTTCAAAGAAGGATTGTTTTGACATTTAATCTCTTATACAAAATATTTCCTGTTTTTAAGCACAAATATTTTTAAATTTTGCATTGGTTTACAAAATTTAGTGGCTTTTAAAGGGAACTACTTTGGGTTCTGACATTGTTTGCATGGCATTTACCTGTTTTTAAAGGAATTATTTTGGAGTGTGACATCTTTTCAATATGGTATATTTGCTGATTTCTAAAAGTGACTATCGCAAATTTTTGCATTGTTTTGCATAAAATATTTGTCAGGAAAAAGTAATATTCTACTTGAGACTTAAGAAGCATCCTCCACTGCTCTTAATTCCCGCCCTTTCTGTACTTTGATTCCAGGACTGTTTTCTCTGAAATACAGTTTTTATGCTTGCTTTCATTACTGCCCTAAATATACCCTGGGAACTTCTGCTTTTCACTTTCTAGTTGCAATGTCATGGATAGAATAGAGCATTCTGACATCAGTCTCTTTCCAAGTTCTTTTACGTCGTTGTTTTGTGTGTTAAATGTTATTATTTTGAGTGCTTTAAAATTTCGAGTCACATTTTATTCTGGTTGGAATTTTCATCAAAGTGTTGAATTGAATTTTTTTGTGTATGTCTTTTTAACTGGTTTGTCATAACATAATGTCTAACCACACTGCTTATTGTATAGGACTGCTGTGAACATGTGGACTTATCTTTAATACTAAGGAAACAGTTGTTGAAGAAATAATAATAATTTACTTGATATTAAATTGACATAAATAAGTTCTCTAGCAAATTAAATTGTCAAATCACAGAATATTTTTATTTTTTAAGGATATAAATTAATCTTAAGAGATGATTACTTCTGCTCCAGGGTGCAAATTATCTCTCCTTTTTGATATGTTTTATATAAAATAATCATTTTACCGTTATGGCATCTTTAGAGTAACAAACAGATTTTTCAAGGTCCATATCTTTGCCAAGCCTATGTAAAATCATCTCTAAAGATTTAAAAGAAATTAATTATCTAAAATCTGCCTCAAAACTTACAAGGACACCTCAAAGTTTAAAATAGTATATTTGAGATAACTGTTCATAAATATATATGCATATATAAAGAAATATTAATTGCTTAGTAAATTTTCACAACAAATGGTAAATTTGTCTGTAAATGTTATGTCTCAGGTTTCAATAAGTAAAAAGTTTAAAAAGTTAGTAAAAGAGCATAAAATAATGATATTATAATAAAGAACAACTTATGTAAAAAGATTAGGATTACAAAATATTTCCACAATAGAGGGGATAAAGAAATACTTAAGTGAGTCAATTGAAGGTTTAAACAGGTTCATAGATATACAGGGTTGTTGTTATAATAATTATTGCAACAGTCAAAAATTTAACCTTTGAGGTTGAATCACTTCCAGTTAGGGTTTATTTATGAATGTTGGATTTTTATTTGAACTTTTTATCTACATATTACACAGTAAATAAAGTTCCCAGACTAGCAAAACTGACCTTTTTGGGTGTTTAATAACCATAGTTTGAGGCCTCTGCTAATCTGGTCAGAGAGACTTAAAGGACAATTTTTTTTGTCTCTTGTCCTAAAAGGCCAACTAAGCTACAAGGGAGTATGGGGTATCTCTTGAAATTCCCTGTGGATACTTGTCCTGCTGTTCAGGGAGGTCATGGTGACTGCACTAGAAGGACTCCATCCAGGGTCTAGTCTGCAAAGAGGAGGGTCAGGGTAGAAAAATGTTTCCTTCATGCTTCCAAGTGAAGCCATGGTCTGGCATGACCTTCTGACTTATCTTTACATGGATGGAACTGGTGAAAGATCTCACCTCTGAGGAACAGATCCTTAACTGACCTTTAGAATCAAAATTAATTGGCTTATTGGTTCTTACAAACCCAATAGGAAAGTACAATCAAAGATTAAAGTGATTGGTATATTTCTTTAAGAATTCAAAGGATTGCCCTTCCCAGATACTAAGTTTAAGTCATATAAGATGTTATTTAAACAATTTCTCACTAAGGATTTTGTTCTTAATAAGAAATTGGGCAATTTCCTCTGCCCAAACAATCCCAAGCTAAAACACTCAGCCTTTGCCATGGAAAGTTACCCAGACCCTTAAATGCCTATAAAGGCTGCCTGACTTCTACTGCTGATTGCTGACTTTCTGATCCTGGGGGCAAGTCCAGTATTTTGATCCCCTTAATAAATGGCTGTACTCCATGGATGTGTCTTGGTTGGTGGTCTTCACTTCTCCCCTTTATTCAGTGATAACACACAGCAGCACAACTGACAAACCATTGCATTAACCCATACAAGATATTACAAGCTCTTTGATGACACACATAGCAACTTAGAGAACAAATATGTAAATATAAAGCAGAAAGTGCTTATGTATAATAATATCTAATAATGCAGAAATACCATTTCTCTTTCATCAACAAATTTTATACGATATGATTGGAAATGAATATTAAAAGGAAATTATGAGTAAATTTTAAATGTAGAGTTTAAGATATTTTGAAAAATATTGAATGTTTAGTGACTTAAAAGAAACAAACTCTAGAAAGCATACTTGTAAAAAATGTTGTCTTCATTATTTTTATTTTCTATGTATGAGTGTATTGTCTGCATATATGTAAGTGCATCCTTTGTCATCTGATGCCTTCAGAGGTCAGAAAAGGGCATCGGATCTCCTGGCAATAGAATAATGGAAGTTTGTTAGGCAACATGTGGATGCTGAGATTTGAACCTGGGTACTCTGAATCAGCAGCCAGTGCTCTTACTCGAGGCACCTCTCCATCCCAATAGAGAGTGGACTTTTAAACTATCGATAACAGTAGCAGAAAAATGTGCTCGTGTTGAAAAAGATTAAGTGAAGCAAATTATACAACATCTAAAGGCTAACATTCAAAATATTCATCAACTCATCATTAGTCTACATTCCAATTTATAATCTATGTACTGTCTCTTTGTTCATAGCACATTGTCATTATCACCCCCCACCCCCGCAAAATTGTTACTTAAAATTTCTCTGTTCACTTTGTAACTAATCCCTAATGGCATTCCCTAGCACAGTCACAGCTCGATCATTTGGTTGTTCTGTTTTCAATTTTTTGAAAACTATTGCTAATGATTTCCATAATGGCTATAGCAGTTTGCATTTCAACTTGGCAGTGAGAAAAGTTTTCTCTTTCCAAACATCGTTTCAAGTATTTACTGTCATTCATTTTCTTGGTGATAACAATTTTGATGGAGGTTAAGTTGAATCTCTGGTTCTAATTTGCATTTTCCTGATGGATAAAAAATGTTTAATTTTTAAAATATTTTGTTTATTGCTGTATTTATTTTTTATTATCTTTTATGTGTATGAGTGTATTAACCACATGTATGTAAATACACCTGTGTTGTGTAGTACTCATGGAGGTCAGAAAAGGGTCTGGGATCCTGTATCGTGAATTCGGGATTCTCTCTGAGGTTTTTTTTTTTTTTCTTATTGGTTAATTCTGCGGCAAGTCCCGCACTCGGACCAATAAGGGGGAAGGAAGGCAGGGAGAAGGGAGAAAGGAACATGGGCGAGCTAGAGAGCAGCACCGGGATTGCTAAAATCCACACGGGGAAGAAAAATGCCCGGCCCCAGGCCCACGCAGAAGGCAAGACACAGGAGGAAGCATGCCAAGTCCCTGCCATCTTAAGGATCATGTGAGTGAAAGTGAAATGCTGGCTAGGAACAGACTAAGAGACCTGCGCGGCTGTCGCGGACTTTGTGGGTGGGCCGCTGGTATTTAGCAACTTTGTAAATTTCACTAAATAAATCGCTCTAAATGGAAGATCAGTTTCCGTTTTATCCAGCTGGATTAACCAGATCCCACCCATTAAGGCATGGAGAATAAATTTCATGAGACAGGTCCCCTGGGATTGGAGTTACAGATGGTTGTTAGTCACATTGTAGGTGCTGATAATTGAACCCAGGTCCTCCTTAAGAGTAGTCAATGCATTTAACTGCTGACTTAACTGCTCTAGCCCCCATGCTGATTTTTTTTTTTAGTATCCGTCATTTGTGTTTCTTCTTTTTTTATTAACCATTTACTGATTAGCGAGATTTTTTTGATATTTAATTTTCCTAGATATCAACTCTATCTAAAATTAGCTTGCTAAAATTATCTCCTGTTTTTAGACTATTTGCGAAGTTTCCTTTCTTGACTGAAGCTTTTAAATTTCAACCAGTCTCATTTGGCAATAAATAAATAACTGAAGAATTAAAAACTCAATGTCCAATAGACCTCAGAAAAAGGGCATAAGAAAGCTGTTCAAAATCACACAAAATATGATAACATAAATTATTCTAATATTTTGAAAACTCTTATTGGAAGCTCTTAATTGCCTATTCAAATAAAAGGCAATACTTTTTAACTGCTACTGTACAACTTAAGTTTAAAAAAAAACATGGATAAGATAAGAGGCAATTGAGATCACCTGTCCCAGAGAACCTCCTATCAGTAGGAAACGGTGCAAGAGGGTCTAGATGAGAGCCAGCAATCCGGTCCCTTAGTTTTAGGATACTATATCTCTATCTCTTTGTCACTTTCCCTGTTCATCTATCCTGCCTGTGTTTAATATCCAATATTCTTAGCAGACCATCTCTGTCTGGCTCTGTTGCCCCTGTGCTGCTTACTCCCCCTTCCTTATTCTTTCCTTCAACTTTTACTTTGTGGTAGTTACTGTTTTGTTGCTGTGATAAGAAACCATGGCCAAGGTAGCTTGTAGAATGAAACATTATTTATGCAATCTATAGAAGGAAGAGTTATTATGGTTCCAGAGGCCTAAGAGTCTACTATGGCCAGAGGAGCATGGCAGGAGGCAGTGGGAGAAGAAACCTGGGCACTCATATCTACAAAAAATGCACAGGAAGCAGAGTACACAAACAGGAGGTGCAATGAGGTCATATTCTCTCAAAGTCTACCTGCAATGACTTGCTTCTTCCAGCAAGGTCCTAAAAGTTCCATGCAGATCCCAAATAGCAACACGAACTAACTACATTTTCAAATACTTGGAACCTATGGGGATATTCTCACTCCAACCATCATATAACTGTAGCAAAGAACATAATTTGGTCTTGTTTGTGGGGTTCTTGAGCTTCAGATCCCCAAAGAGAAAGACTGTTCTACATTATCTCATAACATTTAATTATATACCTCTCTTCTGGCAACTTCAGCTGAAATTTGATCATACCACAACAGATTTTCCTCTAATACTGCCCTTTGCATTTATATTTCTCTTTTCTTTATTTCCTGTATTTTTCTATATTTTGTTTATTATTTTTATTTTATGTGTATGAGTGTATAGTCTGCCTGTATGTAAGTGCACCTATGTCCTAAAAAGCCTGTGGTGGCCAGAAGAGGCTGTCTAATGCCCTGGGACTGGAATTACAGTTTTCTGCCATGTGAGTGCTTTTAACTGCTAAGCCATCTCTCCAGCCCTCTCTTTTCTGTTTCTATGACAGAAATGTCAATCACTAATCTTACTATTTTTTTTTCATTTTCTTTTATTTTTTCAACTCCTACCCACAGAACTAATATATTAGAACACACTGTGCCTTCAGTGTCCATCTACTCCTGAGTTCGCAGTATTTAGTAGGTGATGGTACAGTTGATTATTATGTTTACGTATTCTGTCCTCCCCTCAATAACGACCATGGTGGCAGGTTAGGGTTGGAAATAGAACAAATTGCCTTCACTTAAGAAATAGAGAGATAGTTCAACACATGAAAATCCATCAATTTAATACATCATATTAATGGATTCAGGGTCAGAAACCACACAACCATTCAAATATGTGCAGTAAAGCATTTTTTAATTTTTAAAAATTTATTTATTTTTATTTTCTGGATATGAGTGTTATCCCCGCATTTATATAAGTCCACCCTGTGGCATACAATGCCTGTGGTGGAGATAAGTGAGCTTCAGATTCCCTGGAACTGGAGTTACCAAAGATTTTTAGCCGCCATGTAGGTACTGGGATTTGAATTCAGGTCTTCTGTAAGAGCAGCCAGTTCTTTTAACATCTGAGCCATTTCTCCAGCCCCCAGAAAAGTCTTCTTGAAAAAATTAAATATCACTTCATGATGACAATGCTAAAAGCACTAGCAATGAACTGAATATATCTCAGCATATTAATAACTATATGTGGCAAAACTACAGTCCCTGTTATGTTAAATGGAGAATGATTAGAATCATTTCCACTAAAATTAAAGCAAGATGAGGATGCCCATTCTCCATATTCCTGCACAATATACACCTTGAAGTCTTAGCTAGGGCAATTAGACAAGAGGAAGAAATGAATTACATATGAATAAGAAACAAAGAATTCAAAAATATCCTTATTTTCATATGATGTTATTTAATACATAATTTACCCTAGAGACTGTACCAGGAAACTTAGAGCTAATCAACACTTTCAGCCAAGAGACAGGATACAAAATAAGCCTGTAAAAATCAGTATATACATAGAATGAAAATGGGAAACAAATAATATTCACAAAGTCTGCAAAGGTAAAAATAAATGTTTTTTGACAAACATATCTAAAATTCTCATTGAAGGAAAGACAATATCTTCAATAAAGGAAAAAAAAGTGGAAACTAAATAGGTTCCTCTAGAGGAATATAATTGGGTCCTTAGCTTTCCTCCTATAGAAAATCAATTCCAACTGGAAAAAAAATCTAAATGTTAGACCTTTTTTTTGAGAAAAAAAGGATTGAAAACACATATTATTAGCATAAGTAATGACTTTCTGAAGAGGACCCCAATCATTCAGGTAAAAAGACTAGCAATGGACAAATGAAATATCATAAAATTGAAGAAAAAATATGGGGGCTGGAGAGATGGCTCAATGTTAATGAGCACTGGTTGCTCTTGCAGAGGACCCAGTTTTGATTCCCAGCACTCACATGGTGGATAACCATCTATAACACTAGATCCAGGGGATCCAACAGCCTCTTCTGATCCCTATGGGCATTGCATAACATGGGTATACTTATG
Organism: Eospalax fontanierii; assembly: GCA_035773235.1. Taxonomy (NCBI): domain Eukaryota; kingdom Metazoa; phylum Chordata; class Mammalia; order Rodentia; family Spalacidae; genus Eospalax; species Eospalax fontanierii. Next base: position 96,700,336 of record CM069527.1, on the reverse strand, counting down.
TGCAAGCAGGCAATATACTCACACACATTACAAAAATAATAAATAAAATAATTTTTAAAGAAAAGTATGCAATTTCTAAGAAAATGGATAATCTGAATGAAATAACTCAAGAAAACAAATACCACATATGTAGATCTTAGCACTAAAATTTTGAATTTGTGGAATTCACATAGATTGCCTGTAGAGTCTCTGAAGCTAGAAAGGGACAATAGTTTTGGGAGAAGGCCTTAAAGGAAGAGTAAGAATAGAAGATATGTGATCTGAAAGCAAAAGGCTGGGGAATTGTGAGAGCATTTGTTTAATCTGGGATTGGGTGAGTGATAGACTAGAAGAGGAGTTAGTGGTACGATCACAAGGAAGCAGTCTTCCAGGTCTCTAGAAAGTTTCTCATAAGAACTTACAGCAATGGTGTCACCATGTATAAGACCCATGCAGACACAAACAAAAACCCAGCATAGAACCCTTGATAAAGATGGTCTGGTAGCTGATTACTGCTGGGTGAGGAAGAGTTGATCTTCTTTAAGGGAGTGACTCTAGATAGACTGACTAGACTCAGTGGATGACCTTGCACTGAAGGACAGGTGGGTACACTAACTTCACTTGATAAGGCTTCACATATATGACAGAATGCACGAGATCCCATGAGGTGGGTACAGGGGAGAGCAGAAGGAGGAGGGAGTATAAAGACAATTAAGATATTTTAAGAGTTTTGTTGGGGCTGGAGAGATGGCTTAGCAATTACGAGTGCTGGTTGCTCAACTTCAGGACACAGATTCAATTCTCAGAACCCACAAAGTGACTAACAACCCTCAGCATCTCCAGTTCCAGTGCTACAGACAGTACTCAATGCTACAATAGTGGCATAACTGTTAGGCAGTAAAGGCCCATTCCAAAGGAGGGAATTCATGCCTGATACTATAAATCTTGTCAATAAGTCCACGGCTGGGAAGATCATAGGCTCTAATACAGGAGCCCATTATTGCTTTGATATGTGGAAATGATGTCAAACTTCTTTCTAAATATTTATTTTATATTAATAGATAAATTCCGTTCTCAGCCTTAGTCAGAGAAGCTTCCTTTTCCATAATCAGAGATTAAGAAAGAATGATTCTGTACCTGGCCCATCAACTGGCTTGAAACTCAACCAAATACAGTGCATCTTCAATTTATTTTTTTAATTATACAAAATAATGCATTTCACTATGAAATTTTATATATCTTCAACTAAATGAGTTGATGACCTTAGTTTACAGTTGTGTTTGTAAGTAGGAACTGCATCAGAAAGTCATACTAGAACCTTGGCAACTCCCACAGTAATAAGAATGGTCTAGTAAGTGTCACTGTGAAAAGATGATATATCAAACAGATGTGGAAAATTCTAGGTCACTCCTAACATCTAAAGTCTGATTATTAAAATGGATTTGGCTTAATATTTTCCCAAAGAAAAATCAAGAAAAGAAGGAAGGGAAGGAGGGAGGGAGAGAAAAAGAGAGGAACGGAGGGAAGAGACAGACAGGAACAGAGTGACAGAAAGAGTGAGGGAGGGACAGAGTCTAAAATCCCTACCACAGCAAAATTTAAAGTTGAACCTTTGGAAGCAGCCCCCATTTTAGGAGAACTACAACAGTACATAATTCTACAACATCTTTTCTAGTCCTGTTATCATATGCACTCTGTGTGTACCAACCCAGGCCCTTCCCTTTGTGCCGATATGCTAGGGATCCCTGTGCTTGGAGCCAGCCCCGGCTGGATGAAGGGTCTCCACCAAAAGGGGGTGAGCAGGCAGGGAGTCAAAACACACACAGACACTGGAAGCTGGGTGAGAAGCATGTGGAGGGCTAGCCCCTGCAAGCTCGTTTATTCAAGGAAGTTCAAGGAGTCTTATAGGTCTGGTTAGCTGATCACATTATGAGGTGGGGTCCTGGCTGTGGCCAGTAGTAATTGGTCCCCAGGTATATCATCTTGGTGTAGGTTCTTTCCAGATGCTGGGCAGAAGCTGGTATCAAGACAAGCCACAGCAGAGCACCCCGCCCACAGGAGACATTCCTCTATTCCTCATAGCAGGTTATCTGGCTAAGGCCCATCTTGAGTTGTGCCCTACACCGAGATCTCCTTCCAAGAACTCTTATACATTCTCCTGACAAGGAACAAATGAAGAAAAGAAACAATCGCAACCTTTAGCAGTATTGTTCACAGAATATGTTAACAGCATGTTGAATGCAGTCTGCCAACTATAAAATATAACCAAAGAGTTCTGTATATAAGACAATTATTGTGTTCCTATATATCACCAAAAATCACTTAAAATGTGTACTGAAATACCTTAAAACATTGATCAAAAATAAGTTTGTTGATGAGATAATATCAGAAGGATGTTTGTAAGTAGTTAAAGGCAGCTAGAAGGATATTTCAAATGAAGATCCAGATGAAATAATATGTAGCCTGAGTTCATATGCAGTGAGCCAATCTAAAAATGTCACATCATAAGGACAGAGAGGAGAAATTCAGACTGAAGTGAGATTGTGAGTGACTTGCTATATCAGCTTGCAAAATGGAATTTATTCTCCTGTCCGTGCTGCATTAATGAAAGGTGAAAAAATTTATTTAAATCAAAGTTAACATTTACGAAGAAGCACATTCTTATAGATAGACAGGGAGTGCCTAAAGACAGAAAGACTATCGAAGAATATCCTCAGTATATCTTTTTAACTTCCAACTTAATAATCATTAAAACTTTCCTAAAATTACTTTTGCAATCCATAACCGTGTAAGCAATGCTAACCTTAGAATATGCATCATGACAGTATTTTGCTTTAGCATATTTATTATTATTGTAAGCTATAAACCTTCTCATACATCTTCTTAACATGGCAATCACCACTACAAAATTCTCTGCATATCTTATTAATATTGCAATAACTATTAAGACGATGAAACATATATCTGAGTAATATGGCCATAACTGTTAGCTTATTTTAATGCTAATAAAATATATAAATATGCCACTGTAATATATATTGCGAAGTTCATGGGCATTCATTGGTTGATGACTTTAATACCGTAGCTGAAAAACGAGATGAGCTGCATTGCAGAAAGCCACGGCCCTTACAGTCAAATGGCCTGAGCTTAATTTCTGGCTCTGCAGTTTTCTAATCAGAAGCCTTGGTGAGTTATTTCTCTTGCTTTAGATTTAGTTTTCTTTTCTTTGTAGGTGCGGTAGCATTGCCAACAACAGTGTGCTTGGGTGATTAACTGGAGTGGCTTTTATGAAATTCTCAGCCTACCTGTGGCACATTATAGGTGCCATATAAAGCAAGCCGCTCCTGTTTCCCTTACTACCACAAGACAGTGTGAGACGGTAAGAGAAGAGTATAAAATGTTTTTCCTCCTGTGTATGGGATGAAGGGGGAGTTCCACAGACTGAGTAATGAAAAATATTAAAATGAGAACTGAAGAAATTAATTATTCATGCCCAATATATTCAAATAATTGAAAGCACATCAATGATTGACTAAAGGTTTTAGCAGTCATTATAAATCATGAGCAATATCATAGCAAGTAAAATGAAATTCCTAAAAATAAAATATGAAAAATGACATAAATATTGAAAGAAATTATATTAGTGTAAATATTATTTGCATCATATGTAATTCACAAAGTATAAATCCACCTTTAAAAATCATTTTGTTTTTATGGTATATACAATATTTGAATTTGGAGTTCTCCTTGTTTAAATCTTACAGGAAGTAAAAGCATATGATACTGTGAGTTTCAAGAGAGTACTTTGATGATTTTTTTACAATACATATTTTAATTGAATTTGTATGCACTTCACACAGTACATCTTAATCATATTTACTCCCTCTTCCCCATCTGCACCCTCCCATAGGCCCCTGCATTTGTCAACTTGAGTTTCTTTATGTAATGCATTAAATCAATGGATCAAGTGGGGTATGGGGAGGAGAAAGAGACAGAGAGAAAGGTAGAGAGACAGAGATACCATTCAAAAGAAGGGAAGAGAGCAGTTAGAGATCAAGAAAACTACTATAACCGACAAATTAAGAGAGTAGCATAGGGTAGACACTGCAGAAGTAATAGTACTTGACTTAATGCTGATTCTATCTAAACAAGACTTTAGAGTCAGGAGCTCACAGGGAACCGAAATGTGGTGCTCCGTGTTTACCAAGTTCACGTGGGGCCACAGCAGCTGTGGCAGCACGAAGCAGTTTCACTTTTCAACAAGTATTTCCACAGATATCTGCATACCCCTCTGTGATGTTCCCTCAGATTGCCTGCCAGTATAGTTGTAAGGGAGCATACTCAGTTTCCTGAGAAAGAAGTATTGTTATATTAGTTAGGGCTCATAGGAGAGGACTCCACAAGATGTAGTCTGCATGAGATTTCTTGTTCAGTAGAGCAGGGAAGTTATCTGTAATGGAAGATATCCCCAAGGTCCCAGTGTTCTACTCAGCTTCTCTGTGAGTAGACTGAAGTTTTCTGGCTCCAGGCGCCCACTTTCAGCCATGACACAATCCCAGAGCTAATCACCGGGCTCTTTCTCTTCCTTTGTCATAGAGACAAAGAAAATACTTCAGAAAATAAAGTAATGGTCATTTCTGTCTGTACCCTTCTGATATCTAAATCTTTTGTATATATTTTTATCAGTGTTATCAGTGAAAGACTTAGGATCCATTCCCTTGAAAAGTAATTATGATAGATGGCAGCATCTCTATCCACCTCTCTCTGTGTGGTATGATAGGAACCTAACCTTTGAGGCCCAAGTTACTTCAAGTACTCAAGTATATCCTGCCATGGATGTATGAGAAATTTTACTTTTCTGTCGGTTCAGATCAGTTTAAAAACTGAGATGGCTTATGATCCCCTGTCAAGGTACACACAGGACAAATCTTGTTTCTGTCTGGAATGGACCAACCTTAGTACACTTGCGATTCTCAGTCACCATGGCCTAAAGTGTGGCCATGCCTAAACTAGTTGTGCTGAAGGCCAACAACCATCAAAGATTCCAGATTGGGACATTTGAGCGGAAGAGTTTCTGTGTCTCCTCAGTCCATGCAGGTTCAGGGAGCAACTGCTTCCTGGATCACATGGACCTTTATTTTTAATGGAAATCTGGAAGAGGAGATAAACCATACAAAATTATATAGAACGTTTATGTTCTTTCTGAGGTTGATTGCAACTGTAATCTTCTCTATCTTCTTTATCACCCTCCTTTATTAATCCAAGGTTTCCCATGCTTCAGCTCTCATCCCTCCTGGTCTTGATGGATTGCTTGGTTGTATAACTCAAGACTGTACTTCTGAGTGATCACAGCAGTGACCACCCCTCTTATACCAGTGTTGATATACATGCTTATTAACCATTAGAAATACGTGTACACATACTAGGAACACACTGCTTTCCGGTCCATGTAATAAGTACACCCAAATGTACCACACTTTTTAGAAATTTTATACTTCAAATAGTAATCAAAATAAATGTCATTACTGTCTGGTATTGCATGTACATAATGTGCTGGGATCACATTTAATTTCTCATTGCCTTCTTTTAAATATTTTATTTATTAATTTTATTTATGGGTATGAGTCTATTGTCTACATGTCCATAAGTACACCTGTGTTGTGCAATGCCACAGACACCAGAAGAGAATGTTGAATCCCCTGGAACTCGAGTTATGGGTGGTTGTTAGCCGCCATGTGGGTGCTGAGAATCATACCTGGGTCCTCTGCAAGATCAGTCATGCTATTAACTGAGCCATCTCTCTGGCCCTCTCCTTATCTTCTAATGGAACTTTTCTCACTTCTCACCGGTCTTTTCCTCTTTCCAAACAGTCCCTATTCTACTCACACCTAGAAAATATGACATTTGTCTGAGTTGGATTATTTTTGCCAAACAGATATTCTCCCATTTCATCCATTTCTCTACAAATGGTAGAATTTTTTCTTCTATTAGGAGTGAATGATTTCTTTCTATTTTTGTAATGGTGACTCTTATTTCCACATTTGGATCACAAGTAATTCGTAGCACACTGGCAGTATGTTAGATTTTGTTATGGTTTCAGAGGCTTCGGTTCATGTTAACTGCCTCCCTTACTTTGATGCTGTGATGGGGGATTAACATCATGGTGGATATATATTTTGATAGTGGTTACCTTATGGAAGCCAAGAAGAAGAGAGAGAAGAAGAAAGACAAAGGGCAGGGATAATTTGCTCTTGTAATCCATATCTTCTAATGAGGCCATACCTTCTAAATTATTTTTTAAGTAATTATTTTTTCATGTATCAGTGCTGTATTTGCATCCTTTCCACCACTCGTCCCTCTCGTCTCTAGTGCTTCCTTTCATGGTTCCCCCTCCTCCTCCCAATATTCTAGCCTCTTAATTTTTATTGTTACACACACACACAGACACACACGCGCACACACACACACACACACATACATCAACCTATTGAGTCTGAGTCTGTTTGTGGAAGCAAGCTGTCAAGACAGAAATATCTTAGACAGCTGCTAATGTTCAAACTACAAAAATGACTAACACACCATCCTTAATGTTGCAACAATGGGGCATTTTGGGGGAGATAACCATTATCTGAAAATAATAATGCCATCAAATTCTAAATATATTCATTGATAAAGGCACAAACCTAACATATCATGGTTTAATCATCTCTCTGTGTTGTTGCCACCTTGAGACCAAGCCTTGAAAATGTGAATCATTTTGGAAAGCAACTCATATTCAAATCATGAAAGGCAGTGACAACTGTTTATAGACTGGTGGCATTCTTTGTTTTTATTAGGCTGCCTCTGGAAAATCTCAAAATTTGTAAGTACCAAAACCACATAACCATAAAACTCAAATCAATTATTTAGATTCATTGTAAATATAGCTACGCCTACTCCATGTTGTTTCCCATGGAGTCTTCCTTCTATTTGCACCAGAGCTCTTTCTATTACAATCTTCAGTCTGTTGATTTTATCAATCCTACCAGATGACATTGCATTTTGTGTAGTATAGAGTTTCAAATGTGCCCTTAGAAGGTGGCTTAAATACCAGGGAAACAGGATTCTAACAGTGCAGTTCAAAACTGACCCCTGCCAAGACAATTCCGTGGTCCATCCACTTCAGAAGGATTATAATGTCATCAACTTGTTAGCTCCAGGCTGGTAGGCTTTATCAGAATCATGGAAGATCTTACTGTTAGTCTCTCTTGTATTAAAGTGAGAACACATGATTTTTACAGTATTTATTCATTTCATATTGCTGATATGAATATATATCCTACAATAGGTACTTCACTGGGTTACTATCTTAGGAAATGAATTCCATGTGACTAAAAACCAGTAAAATGCTGAGATAGTTTCTCATATTAACACTATAAGAAGAATGAAGTGCTGTCTCCTTAACAATTTTTGTAAAGTATTCCTTCTTTCTTTTCACACCCTATTAGATCTAGGCCAATGTAGTTACTACACATATTTTACTCTAAAGAGTAATATGAAAAGATATCTCAACCTTTTACTATGATTTTAGACACATGGAATCCATTTATCTGCCAAAAAAAACTATTGTCTCTACATGGAATCCTGCTAGTATCTTCATAAATATGTCCCTCAAATACTCAAGTAAATATGGTACTCAATTCAAAGTATGCTTTGATTCTTAACACAGACAGGCATATTTAGTGTTATGAATTTTAGCTGCATGTGAATGTTGAATAGCATATCTATAGGAATGTGTTTTAGAAAATAAAACTAGAATACTTCTGATTATGTTTCCTTCTTAAAACATTTATTGATTCATAAAATATGTGCATAAAGGTTCACTTGTGTATCGTTGCATCAAGAAAAGAATACACCATTATAAACCAGAAGTCAGACCAAAGAGCAACCTCACCAGATTCTTAAAAGAAACTCTAGTACTTCTTTATGGTCACATTTTCCCAAAACAGGGCATAGAATTATTCTCTTTTAGCAAGACAGATCAGATTTGCACAGTTTTTGAATTTTTGAAAACTGAATACTTACCTGGTTCTGGCTTATTTGCTAAATGCTCATGTAAGACATTAATCTAAGCTGTTTTATCTAAATATGTTTTGATTTTAATATTTCTCTGCTATGTATTTGCTTTTTAATGATCTCACTGAAGTTTTTGCCTTTATGCATTTCTACTGTCTTGGGCTTCTATTTTATTTTTATAAGTTTATTAGAAAAAAAGTTTGTTGATTTTGTCTTTTCCTTTGTAAAATATATTCATTAATAGTTCATAATCTTGCACTTAAACCCTTCCTTACTTGTATTTTAATCTTTGTCATGGATATATATGATCATGTACTTTCAAATTAATTGCAATTTTATTTCTTATTTATAATTTTCCCAATAATTATTTAAAATTATTTCTAATTATTTTCCAGCAAAATTCAAGGAATTGTTAAACACAGAAACCATAACATCTAAGCACTGTACATGTATAATCTATAGCAGTTTAACAGATGACCAACACAGCTCTTTTTATTCAATGTATATTTTTATTGAAATTTGTGCATTTCATACAATACAACTTAGACCCTTCCTCCATGCACACCTCTCATAGACACCCCCGCTGGATTTCATGCATTCTGTGAAATTTTTAAGGTATATCCAGTCAAACATTTGTCCCCAGATATCTCTCAGTGCATGTGCACTATTCAGGCTATCTAGAGTCACTCCCTTAAAGAAGATCAGCTCTCCCTCACTCCGCAGTAACCAGCAGCCAATAGTTCCTCAGCTAAGGTTGGCACCTGCTTCCCTTTTCTCCAGTTTTATGTTGAGTCTTTGTGTGAGAGCTTTGACCATTGCTGCAAGTTCATATGAGCAAATTCCCAGAGTTCAGGAAGACTATTTATTTATGACAAGGGTACAGAATAATTCTTTATTTTTATAAAAATATTATACATTAGGTCAATGTTGCTTGCAGGATTTATATCTAAAATGTACCTAAAATTCTAGGGACAGAGCCTCTGGAACTGTTGTAACACTTAAAGCATAATTATGTCTCAGAATAATTAAAGTATTATTTTAATTGCTGTTGTATTTAATCAAGACATCAATGCCCCCAAATGGTTTAATGTTAGCTTGGTAAATGATCATGTTTGGAAAAAGCACAACCTGTAAACACCATTAAATAACACATTGTTTGGTTAGATTTTCAGAACAATTTGTTATTGTCCTTGTATATAAACTCAGTCATATGAAAACAAGTTAGGGAAGAGGACTTGTGAAAGTAAAGTTGCCAAATTTGAAATTCATTAATATTTGGTAACTATAGTTACTATATCAGATATTAGCAAGATTGTATAGCCACAAATTTATTTTGTGTAGATTTTAAATTTAGTTCATTCTGTACTCAGTACTGAATTTTAAGTTAAGCAAGCAAAAATTTTTAAATTATCTATGTTCTTTATTGTTACTTTGAACAAGAAATTATAACTCTGCAACACATAAATGGAAGTTTCTGTCTTAATGCCCCTGATTAGAGATGTATTTGATAGGTTTGCTTAGCTAGGCTTACCTTAATCAGAAGTACTTTCTAAAGTCTGGGACAATATTAATTTATAATGTAAAGGTGAGGATTTTTGTTATTCATAATATTTATTATTTTTATTTTATATGTATAAGCATTATGCCTGCATGTATGTAGGTACACCCATGTCATGCAATTCTTACAGAGATCAGAAGAAGTTGTTTCATCCCCAGGAACTGGAGTTATGGATAGTTCTTAGCTACTATGTGGGTTACTGGGAACCAGACCTGGGTCCTCTGCAGGAGCAGTCAGTGCTCTTAGCCACTGAGCAATCTCCCCAACCCCATATGTGACCTTTTTTGAATATTCCTACTTATATGTTATAGGTTGAATATAAGTTGTTTTTAAAGTTTCATTAGTAAGTTAGAAAAAATTTAACAAATAAATGACAACAAGAATAATAACATTACCTCACTCAACGTTTCAAACAAATTAATGTCCAGTCATTTTAATCTTTTTGAATTTACTTATTTTTATGTGTATGAGTGTTATGCCTGCATGTATGTAAGTATACTCATGCCTACAATGTCTGCTCAGGTCAGAAGAGGGCATTGGATCCCTTGAAATTGGAGGTACAGACAGTAGTTAGCCACCAAGTAGGTGTTGGGAGTTGAACCTGGGTTCTCTTCGAGACCAGCCAGTGCTCTTAACCACTTAGCCATCTCTCCAGCCCTGTGTCCAGTCATTTTAGATGTATAAATTAAGGAGCATAATTTCTTCTTTTAACAGAATTTGGATTATCATTTATTTCATCTTATCCCTATGTTTTTAATATGTAATATAAAATACAGAAGTTGCATTTGGGTCATCTCTGAAGAAATGAGAAAAATATTAATGAAGAAAATACTTTAATACTATCAGGAATAGCTCTTATATCTTTTCTTCATAAGTGTACAATAGTTTTAATTCAGGGGACACAAACTCAGTACTTCCTCACCTGAGGCTAAGTCTTAAATTTTTGATCATGGACCATAAGTTTTTCATCTAATCTTGAGAGGCAAAGGCAGCAAGGTTAGATTAATAAATTGATTTGAGAATAATGCCAAGTGCATGTCTCATGAGACTTATATTCTGCATTGAGGGCATTACAAAGCACAGAGCATGGTGATATATATGAGTGTGGCACCAAAAGATGGATGAAGGTATATTGAGTTAGGCACTCAAACCAATTGCCTTCAGTCATTTCAGTGGTAAGAGATGTGTGCTCTTAAAATGAAAGAACTTTGCGTAAATTTAAATCAAATCCAACATCTGACATTTAACTCATTTTGGTAGGACAGGAAAGGAGTATATTTAAAGCTGAGAAACAAATTTAAATTACCATGATAAGCTTTGAAAGATTTAGAAATTCTGAAGCTGCGGGAGAAAAGTGTTGGATGGTATATGAAAGAGAGAAGGAAGTAGGGCTACAGAATGATGCTCAGTATCTGAAAAATAAGGGTTTGAGAATGCTGCTCAGGGGGAGAATGCTTACAGCACACTCATCGCAAGTGTATCTGACCAAAACACGTAAATACGTACGAAATTCTCAAACATAATTTGTTAAATGATTTAGAAATTCTGTCACAAATTTTTCTCTTAATTTTATTATAGTAAAGTGAGTCAATGACACTATGAACTGACATTTAGAATGACAGAAAAGTTCTTTGGTCATTGAAGTAAGATTAGTGTGGGAAAATAATAGGACGATCATTTGATTATTTAATTATAAACCGAGAGAAAGGATCATGAGCATAAAGAAATGTTCTCCTAGTGCAATTGTGTTTTCAGTATTAGTCAGACTGCAACACAGAGGCATAGAGCAGGCAGTAAAGGGTGGGATACCCTGAGTCCCACTGAGTACCTTATACAAGAGGTAAATCTCTGCTCTCCTACTCAGAGAACAATTTGAGTTGATACTTTGTAAGTAAATCTATTGTCTTTAAGTTCATATGTGGCTTTCGGTGTGAAATATACCCATTATCATTTGACAGCTAAATCAGAACAAAGAAAGGAAATGAAAATTAAGGAAAAATAAATAACGATGAAACATGTAACTGGCCACTGGCTATTTTTGAGTAATTTAATACATAAGAAATTAATGTAATACTGAGAACATCAATACAAAGGGTAGCTCAAGCTCACACCCTGAAAAAATAACAATAACTATTTTTATTGTCTGCAGTGCCTAAAGAAAGAATTATAGTAAACACCCAGCAAACAGGAAACCTCTACTGCAGAAAGACATGCACAAGGTCTGATATTCATATTTGCAGTGAATGCAGCAGGGCCCGTAAGACATGCTCATACCAATACTCAAGGGAAGATTTTAAATTTATTAATGGACACATAATAATAATTTGGTAAACTTTGTGTCATTTCCTCTATTATTTAATCAAAGTGAAGGCTGAAATATAATTTTCATATATTACTCTGAAAAAATTTTACAGCACGATGTAAATGTGAGCTTATTCTTAAGATTTGTGTTGTAGTAAAAGACATCCTTTACCTGACTAAAAATGTAGAGATTCATTTACTTCTGGGCTTTAGCAAAAACTGTCAAATGTAGAGGCAGATGATTTACAGTTCCAGCACCTAGAAGCAGCAGCAGGAGCACACTTCAAGGACAATATGAATTATTTTAAAAATGTTTTTACTGAATCACTGTGCATTTCATTCAGAACATCTCAATCAATTTTAATCATCTTTATGCCCCCTTCCTCAGCAGCCCCATAGTCCCTCCAACTAGAATCCACACATTCTTTTATCTGTTTTAAGGTCTATTGTGTCAAGTTAGTGTCCCAAATGTTCCTCAGTGCAAATTCATCCACTGAGGTTCTATTCAGCCTATTCAGAGTCCCTCACTTTAAGAAGGTTAGCTCATCCTCACCCAACAGTAATCAGTTGCCAATATTTTTTCAGTAAAGATTGGGATTCGTTGCCGTTATTGAATGAGGATCTATTTCAAAATATTAAAGGTTGGGAACACTGTTCAGTGGCAGAATGGATATGTAGAACCCAATGCAAGTGGGTGTTTACTTAAGAGTTACCTTATCTCTCAAAAACTATTTAATAAAACAATGGAATTTCTTACTCAAAAAGAAATTTAAAAATATTTAAAATAATTTCTTCTAATCACATTCAAAAGGTTATTACTTTGGTTATTAGTGAATTTGAATGTCACAAGTTGAATCTATATGTATTTTCCTCTTAGAGTTCTATGAGATCAATAATCAGAAGGAGACGTCACTGTTACAAAGGTGAAGCCTGTAGCAGCAGTCTTCCAGAGCTTTACAGACTGGCAGTTGATTGGAGACTCTGAGACAAAGATAAAAAAATCTCTATTACCCACACAACAATAGGTAACACCTTTTGATACACACAGTGGTCTCCTCTGTCCCTCTTACACTGGGCAATGGGGAAATGATCCCAGGAGTATATTCACATGTAACAGATTTCTCTGTAGCAGAGGAACTCTGCGTCTCAGAGAAAATACATAGTGAGGACGTCTGCATGAAACTTGTCTATGTTGAGCTGAGAGCAAGACATCAGCTCTAATACACGCCAAAGGTAGAAGACATGTCTGATCCACAAACCATGAGACACTATTTCTATCTCCCAAGCTCCTTTGTTAAAGAAAGGTATCAGCCCAAGAAAAATGAACTCAGAGATAAAGGACAAAAGTGTGCCATTTGCAAGAGAACACATTAGACTGCATGTCATGACACTAAGTGAAATAAATTAGATCCAAAAGCCAATATTGCATGTTTTCTCACCTGAGGATTCTAAACTGCGTGTGTTTGTGTGTGTATGTGTATGTAAATGAAAACAAAGCAAGTCTTTAGGAAGAGGAATGGGATCAGCAGAGGAGAGTGAGCTGAAAAGAGTGTATAGTGGGACTGCAAATACAGTGATAGTACATGATGCATGTATGAAACCCATAATTTTGTGTACTAAGTATACAGTAATGAAAAAGAGAGAGAAAATGATAAAATCCTATACAAAGCCTTCTGATGACAGCATAATGGTAAAATATCTGAAGATTAGCTACCATAGATGAAGCAGAAGTAAATGGTGTGTCCTGAATTAATAATTGATATCAAATAGATTAGGAAAAGAATCCCATTCCTCACTGACCATGTGAATGAACACTCTGGTAATTAACATCTTCTGCATATCAGGGTTCTTCTCCTGAGAGCTGTTTTCTTAAAAGAGCTCATGCCCTTTCTGCTTAGCAGTTTATTTTCAGCGGTTTCTTTGCCCCTTATTTAATACAATAATCATGTTTTCCATAGACAGCAGCTACCAACGTTGAAATATTTTGTCACTTCTACATGCAAATAAAGTGTCATAAATGCTGTATTAAGAAATGATAGCAGTTCTTTTCTTCTAAAGGGCTTTAAGTTTCCTGGAAGAAACAACACCGTCATAATAAGATAAACACAATTGTTGAAGAATATACACAAAATAAAATGTGTGACAGATAACAATAAATGCTACAGGCAGGAAGTTCTTTTTAAGTTACAAGTTTCATCACTTTTCAAGACCATTTCACCCTTGAAAATCCAAAAGAAGCTTTTGTTTGTTTTACAGTTGCAAACATTCCCCCATTTTGTTGGTTTCAGCTACTATAGATTTATAGCCTCGTCCAAAATATATGTTCTATTTAACCTTCATCAGTCTTATTGTAACTTCCCCCCATGGTGTCTCAAAATAGATTTCTAGAAATTTACAGCCACTTTCCTCTTCCTAGATTGGAACTGGCACAGTGTACAATATCTCAAACAGTAATTCCCATCCCCTAACTGTACAGACCCTAACGTGCAGCAAATCCATTGCCTCAATCAAGCAAGACTTCTCGGGCAGCTCATAACTAATTGAAAGTTCCTCTTGCTTAATGCTTCTCTCCTCCATGATTAACATTTTACAGAAATAATTTTCCTACTTGTTAAAACTGATTGTATTGTGGGGGAAAAAATAAAATATTTCCTTAAGTTCCTTATTAGATTCTGCTATAAAAGTCATGGCATTTCATTTATTTTAAAATTTTGTCCTAGTGCTTTTGACCTTTAATGAAAATCCATCATGTAAATGAATTTTAGTGGCCATAAATGCAATTCTGAGTGTGCTTGTTTATTCATTTCTATGACTGTTTAATTATTTTTTGCCATGGTTATATGCTGTTGACTCATCAAGTGAGTTGAAGGCAGATAAGATATTTTTGTTTTCCAACTTCTCAAAACAAATAATGACATAATTACTTTTAAGATGATTGATTTATTAGTAAAATAGCTAATTATAGCATCTAAGTAGTATGAGTTTAAGTGATATTGTTACAGTCTAGAGGTCTTGATTGGGTCTGTTTTCTCTACCAATTAAAGAATTAAAAGGCAGGAAATATCTCAGATACAGGAGAAAACAACAGGTAAAAGAACTTATAAGGTAAAGAAATACACATACACACCCAGGGGTAAAGCCTCTCCACTAGTGGAGAGGGGACTGGGAAACCAAAATATCCAAAGCCTCCTGGAGGGCTTAGGTCTTTTAAATTGTTTTTGCTCGTATGGGGCATATAGTCGTGTCCATTACTGTAGTGTCTCACCACTCAGGGGGCCAGCCCGAGGGGTTGGGGGTAAGTACATGCAGAGTCAAGCCACAGACTCCGGGAGTTGGACAGGAAGCAACCCAAGCACATGGTACTGCAAACTTGCGTGGCACTGTGTACTGGCGTGGTACTGCAAACCCACTTATTGAATAGGTGCACAAGCTCTTATAGGCCTGGATAGCCAATGACCTTATGAGGTGGGGTCCCAAATACAGCCAATACTAAGTTTGTCCCCAGGTAGGCAGGTATTTTCCAGATGCTGGTCTCATAACTAGCCAGAGCAGAACACCACACCCACAGGAATCATTCCTCTATTCTTCCTAGCAGGTGGCCTGGCTAGGCCCTTGCATTATGTCCAACAGGGGCAAGATCTCCCCCACCCAGGTTTGGATTGGTCAACTGAAAGAACAGAGAGTCCATAGGTCACAGCTCCAAGCTACCAGGCGTAGACTTGGTTTTCTCTAAACTGGGCTGAACCCTTCAGCCACAGAAGCCACCCTGTTAGCAAGGAAAGAGGGCATCAGGAAGGCTCAGGAAGTATGCTGTCTTTGTTCCTTATCAGGGGTCCCATCTGCTTCTTGGGGACTTTTCCCTTATGATATTAGTTTTTTTTCCACCTTCTGCTGTCAAAATTTAATTTCAAGTCTTTATTAATAATATTTGAGAGTATTAAGAAACTCCTAAGTACCTATATATCCACAGAGCACTAATAAAACAGTTTAAAGAAATTCAAAGGCAAAGTGTAAATAGACCAGCCCTACTCATTATTTTAATGATTCTGTTTAAAAGTAGTATCACCGATATTGATTTGCTTTTTTTCTTCTTTATTCTTTCCTTCTCAATTCTGTTTCTTGAATAATTAATTTAAAAATATTTCTTGACAACTTACAATGTGTCAGATAATGTGCAACTGTTGCATAAATTTATTCTCGATGCCTTAGCCAGTGGGATCTGGTTAATCCAGCTGGATAAAATGAAAACTGATCTTATATTTAGAATGATTTATTTATCTAGTGACGTTTACAAAGTTGCTGGATATGCATGGCCCGCCCACCCGCAAAGTCTGTGACTGCAGACCCTTTCACTCATATGATCCTTAAGACGGCGGGGACTTGGCACGGCCCGCTGTCTCCTGGGTTCTGGTCTTCTGCGTGGGCCTGGGGCTGGGGCATTTTTCTTCCTGCATACAATCTCTGCCCTCCCTGGGACTATTCACCATGTTGTCTCCACCTCTTCCCAGCCTCCCCTGTGTTTCCCTTAAGCCATTGGCTACTCTGTTGTCAGTCAGGTGGAAGTCCATCCCTCATATCAGACAGAGAGAAAACTACTCTTTGCTTCCTTTTTTTTAATGCCACAGCAACAAAATGAATATACGACCTTCTCAACAGAGACATTGTTGCCTTCTTTCAACTTAAAACAAAGCAGAGGGAACAGACTTTGAACCTGAGTAATCCCACACAATACATTGAAACTTGCGCTAGAGTTTCTGTAATTACAAGTGCCGGATTCAAAGATCAGGGTGGACAGCTTAAGCCACATCGTGAAGACCACAGATCTCTTTCCTTGGATCATCGCAATTTATTGTTCATTGTCATGCACTCATGTACTCCTATTATTTTCCTAATTATTTCACCCCTAGCTGAATGATTCCTTACTGCCATTGCTCGTGAGTTGCATGACTCAATCAAGGCTTTGACATGGGGATGGTGGTGCTCCAGAGATGACTCTGATTTAATAGCACTGGCTACTTTTACAGAGGACCATGTTTTGGTGCCCACATGGTGGCTAACAACAATCCATAACTCCAGTTCCAGGAGATCTGGTGTCCAATTATGGCCTCCTTGGGCATTACTTATATGTATGCAGGCAAACCCGTATACATAAAAAATAAAAATATATTTAAAAAAAATTTTAGAGTTTAGCAGCATTTTATCTAAATATATAAATATTCAGCTTTAAATTACTAATAACTAAAGTCTTGAAACTATTAGAAAAGAAAAATTACACAATCATGATATTATGATTAATTTAAAAATAGTAGTGAGAACAATCTGAATTTATCTATAGCAGCAGTTACTGATAAAGAATAGCATAAGCATTTTATTTGATGCATCCTAACTGTACATAACTACACTTATGATAATGTATGATTGTCCCATATTTATGTACAATAGGAACTGTTTAATTCAAACATCAGTTAATACCACTTTTTTCTTTTTGATGAATGTCACACTCATATAACCCTTTCTTATATAACTTTATTTTCAAAAATGACTTTTAAAAAATTTTACAAATACTTGATACTTGATTATTATGAAAATATGAATCATAGCAAATCTGAAAACCAAGAAGACTATTAACATATGAATGTATTCTTCATTCATGTTGTGGAGATTCTGATTTTTATCAGTATTATTTATCATTCATTTTCATATTGTGGAGATACTGATATTTTAGAGTTTATGTTTATGAAGTTTAAGTTTATGAAGCTTATACTCAAAAATAGCTGTATTTGTGTAACTTATAGACAGATATGCATGGGTCCTTTTTCTTGCTGTTTCAATAACAGGATTTAGCAGTTCCTGTTCCACTTGGGCAATTTTGCATAATAACAAGATTTCTCTTGTCAAATTTTGTTACGTGTATTTTTCTTTTATAGTAGTTCAGAATAAACATTTATATTGATGTAACATATTTTAAATAGTACATAAAGCTTAAAAACTTTGCATATTAATTTGTACCTTATAATTTTTTTTCTTGGTCTTTTTGAGACAGGTTCTCCTTGTAGCCAGACCAGGTCCATCTCAGTCTCACAGAGAAATTTCCACCCCTGCCTCTCAAGTGCAGGAATCAAAGCTGTGTGCCACCACACAAGCATAATGTTTTGATAAAAATATAAACTGCATAATATTTAAGCCTATTTAAATATTTCTGTCTCTAGCGTTTATCACTTCCTTATGGTGACAAATTTCCAATTCCATTCTTCAGCCTTTTAGAACTAGAGAGTTCATTGTCATCTTCAAAACCTCAGCTGTGTAATAGCACACCAGAAAGTTTTGCTCCTACTTAACTGTGTAGCATCCACTGATCAAGCTTTCTGTTTCTCCTTTTAGCCTACTCTACCATAGTTCTAGCCACAATTCCATAAGATCAACTGTTCTTCACTTTCCACAGGACAAATATCCTTCTCATTTCGTTCTATGTCTGGCTTACTTAACTTAATAACAATCTCTTGCTCCAAACATGTTTTCACAGATGTTTCATTTATGAACATTTCATTATCTATACACCACATTAGTTTATTCATTTGTCAACTGGTGGTAATTTTATTGTTTCCATTGCTTGAGTATTGAGATTGCCAGTGCTCCAGCAAGTGTGGCATCAACAATAACTTTACCATATACCAATTTGAATTCCGTGAATATATAGATCTATACTAGTGGGTGCTGCATCATCCTGTAGAGCCATTGTTCGTTTGTAATTTTCCAATTGTTTCCATAATGGATGTACTCATTTTTAATCCCACAAACACTGATCTTGTTTTTAACACCTGCTATCACTATTTTTTTCAAAATAATCATTTTCACTGAATAAGAAACAATGAATATATTTTAACATAGCATTTTCTTCAATTAAGTTATGATCTATTCCCCCATATTACTAAATAAAACTACAAAAAAAAACATAGGCTTTTGTTGCTGGAGCCAAAGCTTTTACTGTAAACATCACTTATGCTTTTGTTCCTATCTGGAGGCAGGTTTAGCTCTATTTTGTCAAGTATTTAAACTGACAAAAGGACTCTTCTTACTGATAATCTCAATTGTAATTGGATAATACAATTAGAAGTGATATCAATAATTTTTACACAATAATTTTGGGTAAAAATCATTGTACTCATAAGATCTTCAGGTTTTTCTCTTGGCTCAATTTGTGGCACTAGAGATTGTACCCTGTGACTGGAAGATGCTACTGAAGTTGTACTGTGCTCTGCTCCAGCCCAAATCCTCAATGCTGGTGTTGGAACCAGGGAGTCAATAAAGATTCTGATTCCTAGACCTTTTCTAGTACTGTTTTACCAGAAGCCCTGTTTCTTCAGGTCATTTAGCTGAAAATCAGCTCTGCCTCCTCTGGAGAAGTGGGGGGGCATTACAGAAGAATAACCCACAAGTTTCTGTAGCAATTGCTGCCAACACATACATTAAAAGCCACTGGCTTCCCAAGTAAGATGATCACACTTTCTAAAAGAACCATTTGTTGACTGAGAAGAATCTAGAGAAATAGATCACTTGAAGATGCTGATGCTTTCTTTGTTCTTTTAACTTCAACAACAGTCATGTGCTTTAGGAGTCCAATTCATGTGATTAGAACATGCTCTTTCTCCGTGACTTTGCTTTTCACATGTAATGAAGAATTGTTCTTGATTTCAAATTTAATAACACATTTTTCCTGTGAAGATTGAAATAATCCTATCATATTCCAAACATACTTTTCTAACAAAGGGATCTTGTACTCTAGTCTCCTTGTCTTATATTGAAGTTTTGAATTTTATACATTTAATTCTTATTATTGTCATTATTGTTTTTCTTTGAGACAGGGTCTCCCTGTAGACCAGGCTGGCTTTGAGCTCATTATGCAGACCAGGTTGTCCTGAATCTCACAGAGATTTGTTTGCCTCTGTCTCCTGGATGCTGGGATTGAAGGCATGTGACACCTCCTCTGGCTATCTTGTCTTGAACTTTCCAATGTATATTTTTATAGCTATATATTTGTATATTTCATGGACTAGATCTTAAGCAAATTTAGATCCCTCTTCCCCATCTGCACTCACATAACCCCGGCACCAAGATTTCATGCATTCTTTTACATGACAAGGCCTATCTACTCAAGCATTTATACCCAGATGTCCCCTAGTGCAAGTTCATCTAATAGAGCCTACTCAGACTATCTAGTCACTCCCTTAAGGAAGATTCATTTTTATTCACCCCACAGTAATTAGCCACCAATATTTCCTGAGCTAAGTTTGGGACATACAGCCCATTTCCCCAGTTCTATACTGGGTTTTCTTCTGACTGAGATAGCATGGGTCTTGTGTATGCTGTCACCATTCTTGCAAATTCAAATGATCAAGTTCCCAGAGGCCTGAAAGCCTCTGTTTCCTTATGCTCATGCACCAACACTGGTTTACATTTTTTCCTCCCCTTCTTTTGCATTGGTCTCTGACCCATGGATTTGTAAGTTTTACCATGGGAGTCCTATCCAGGGAAACACATTCTATAGTCTTATTCTCTAAAACTAGGCCAGTCACAGTCTTCTGTGTGCATCACATACTCTGTTGTACGTTGAGAGTTGAGGTATGCCATAGTATTCTCTCAACTCCTTATTCTGCTATGTTCCAAGAATATTGTGCGTTAGGACTGGGATCTCTCAAACACATATTCTCTGTGTGTGAAAAGTTGTGAAACTTTGCAATGACTTTCATCTGTCATTAAGTTTCTCTGATGAGTTGTGTGCAATATATTGGTCTGTAACTATGAGGACCCATATTTAGTATACAGAAAGAAATTCAATTTGTCTTGAGATGACAGAGATAGGGTTCCCTATGGGATCTATGAACTCTCCAGCCATGTGTATCCCCCAGCTCTCACCATACAACAGAGTATGATGCATAAGGAGGCATTCATGTCAACTTTAGAGATGTTAAAATTATTGCTCTTATTTTGATTTTTCATATTGTGAAATAGAAACACAGAAAACACTGTCTTTAAGTCCAAAAATTCTATAGCCAGAAACTGGACTTCATATTTTTTATTAACATAAAGCTCAGCTTCTTCTCTGTAGACTAATTCTCTTCTCTATTGACTAATCTGTTTTCACTAATCACTTGGAGTCGAAAGGTAATTAGCTTTCATTCAACTGAAAATCTCAAAATAATCAGGTACATTAAAGCTGCAACTCCTTATTTCACATGTAAAAAGGTTCACATTTATATCATATAAATAATGACTTCAGGCTTACAATGTTGATTCTGAGGCAAAAATCTGCATTTTTTGCATTATTTGACAATTACCATGGAGCTCTTGATTTTGCACAAATCCGTTTCCTTTGGAAAAATTAAGAATATGTAAAGTACTTCATTAGTATCAAAATTTCATGCTTATACAGTGTAATTGAGTCACAGTAATTAGATGGATGCTTATTTTTGCCTGAAGTTAGAAATTTTCATTTTTTTCCTTTTATCACTCTTAGGTCAAAGATATAAAACTAAGTAGAAATTTGTATAATTATGCAGTAGATTTCAAAGGTTCTAAAATGTCCATTGAATTTATTATGTGAAACAGACTTTTGTTCTTTTTTAAGGAAAATATGAATCCCTTCAGGGTTATAATTAAGCATATCAATATATTATAGTTTATGTCATTTTTCTTAACCTAGATCTTGTACATATTCCTATCTTATACTTTGAAAAACAGTGACTCAAAATGATATTTTAATTACTAACCTGTCAGTATTTACAAAAACTCATATTTGTAACATTTGCTGCCAATCTTTAATCACATATTCATTTTATATGTTGTATATTCAGCTAAACATTGGAATAGAATTTAGATAGGACATGCCCTTGTCTTAATTTCATACTGAGTCTAAAGCAAGAGACAAAAGTCGTTAAAGGGGGTCTAATTCATGCTGTAATCGATGTAGATGTGCCTTATACTTCAACCATGCAGAAGGAGGTGACATGCATTTTAGATGGATTCCTTTGTGGGAAAACTTTCCCATAGGAAGCTGATTTTCAGTAGAATCTTCCAGTATTTAGAGCAGTTTCATAGGTCATCTAGATTGGAGAGAAAAATTGTGGGATAAAAGAACACATATACACAGAGAGAAAACCCTGGAATTTGAAAAGTGTGGGTTATCTATGCAAATAGCGAGCTATCAATAAATCAGTAGTGACAAAAAGAAAGAGAAAACGCACTAGTCAAAGTATACCATAGCTTGTGAACAATTTTAAATGGTAAATCTGAATGTCTTATCAAAGGGTAGATAATATGAGCAAGATAGAATCTGGCTTGAATTTGATTTCTGCTCTGTTATAATCAGGCTTAAAAATCATTTGACATTTATTAGGCTTGTTTCTTGTTGGATGTATTTAGGTATCTATTTATATACAACTTTGTAACTGAACATATACCTTATATGAGTTTATGCATTTAATTTTTTAAGCTATGTATGTCTATTCACATTTCAGCAGTTGCTGTTGTTATCATATTTATTATTATGTGGGCTCAGTTCCATCAAAAGTTCATTCTCACAGCTGTGAAGAGGACCTACTATGAAAGAAACAGCATTCTAATATATCTCGTGATGGGATGTTATAGTCATAGAGTTTACAAGAAAGAGAACGCAGAAAATAGTAAGGAGAACTGAAGTGTCATCTCAATACAGAAGTGTCTTGCACCACAATACATGTTTTTTTTTTTTCTTTTCAGCAAGCCCATAAGATAATTTGCACTCCCTCTCTCCTTTCATTCTTCCTCATTCCCTTCAATCAAAGATGTCCTGTTGATGCCTTCATGGCAGCAACTATGAATGATAAGACTACTCAAGTTGATATACAAAATTAACCACTGCAGTGGTACGGAAAACAAAGACCCCTCGAGAGAGTTGTGCCTACATATTGAAATCCAGTAATAACACGGAGTAGAGACTTTCTTGCTATAGATCACTTTTCATAAAAAGTGGCTGGTAAAAAAAATGGAAAGATTGTTCATGGTGGAGAATAAATAAGTAACCTGTCTTGAATCATTTTAATTTTAGTCTCCCAGGACATTAGGGGAAGTTCAGTACACTACTTCCATAAGTAAAAAACATAAAAACTTCGATGAAAAACAGAATTCGCTGTTTCTTGCTTCTTTCCTTTTTAAGTGTCATCTCTGCTGCCTAAAATATCTTTCCACATTTATCTACTCGCAACACCCAACTCCTCTTTCAAGTTTTAGACAGAGTAGTTTCTTCTCGTGAAGCCAGATTCTGTGGTTTCCGCAGAGTATTTTCGTGACTATGTATTGTGCTTCTGTTAGTGTTCTCACAGTCCACGGTGAGCCACATCCGACCCAGGCTTGTGTACTGAACAGCACACAAAGTTCCTGGTTTCCAAACTTAAGCAACATATTATGGTTACAAATAAAATATAGACATCTCTTTTTATTGATGTAAACGCAATGCCTGTAGTTGTTTAAGGACCATAAAATGTTATGACAGATGTACTGATCCTTTTAAATATCAGATTGAGGTTGACATATTGAAGTAGATTTCATTCAGGGTTTTCTCTATTACATACAATTGTTTTACAAAATGTTGCTCCCACTACACTCAGTCATAGCTCTTTCTGTTTAGTTTATCACAATATTAACTCCATAATGTATATCATTCTTTTATTTGTGATTAGATAGAGGTTTTTTTAAGGCATCAATACATGCCAATGTTTATTATGGGCTATTTGGAACCAAGTCTAAAATAAACAATTGAAGGGTAAAAGAAAACCAATATGTTATGTTGGTAATAATCTTTAAAAAATATTGTTTCCTTATTTGCAAAAGAGCCATTTTAAGTTTTCTTTTCTTGGCATTAATCTATGTGTTCCTTTGGTTGGTTTCATTTATACAAGAAAACAAGTCGCCATCAAAATTTATTTTGATAGAGTGATCTGACATTTTGATATAATTTAAACATTATAGCTGTGAAGTTGATATCAACTCTAATCACTAAAATTTAATGATGGAACTACAGAAACATACTTTCATCAAACTGTGATGCACATGAATTAGTTTTATTTTGAAGGGAAATCAATTCTACATAAAAGTTGATTTATATGTTCATTTCTGGCACCCTAAAATTTCACCTGACTCTGTGATACAGTATCACATAATAAGCAAGTCAGAATTTTTCAGAAGCACATAAGTATCAGACGTCTCTCATGGCCACTGGCCTCCCCTTCTTACCTCTGCCTGCATCTGTGCGTATTTTCAAGCCAAGAAAGAATGGATGATCAGAGAGTTTGTGCAGCATTTCTAAATCACATTACAGATACTTTAAAAAAGAAATCCTGATAGTTATCATTGGTTTTGAGGCCAAGAGGGGACCTAAACTATCAACCACCCATTCCTTTGACTGCCCCAGCAACTGTGTTCCTGAGCAAGGCTTTGCCCATTCTTTTATTGAAACAGTATTGCCAGCATGAAATGGGAAAGTAGAAATCAGGAATATACTTATTTTACCACAAAATCTTACCCTTGTCTTGACCCTTAGACCTAGAATATCACACACACACACACACACACACACATACACACACACACAAACACACAATTACAAACACTTCTCAAATTTTCTCATTGTTTGTAATGAGAAATTCATGATTTAAAAACAAGAATAAAGACATTCATCATCTTGGATGGAGGGCAAAAAAGGGTCCTAAAGGATTAAGGTCACACACTCAGGTCATAAGAGGAGCACATAGTTCCAAGAGCTTGTTTACATTGTAAACAGTAACTTTTTTGGGTGCAAGGTTAAGTAAAAGTCTTTAGTCCAATTTATTTCCATATTGTAAAAGTTAGTCACATAATTCTGAATAATGCAGATGTATTGAGTATATTTATATTACTGGCTTTTATTAAGTACTTTAGTTAGAATACTATCGACAGAGAAAATTCAGGAAGAAATTGAAAGCACATTAACATTCATTAAACAAAAATCATTCTATCAGCTTTGTTCCTAGTTGGTTGCTCGCACACCAGTGGATGACCCTACAACCATGCACATAAAGGCAGCACTAACTTGACTCCATAGGTTATTTACTAAAGCAAAGAAAGAGTGCACGAAGTTGTAGGGTTGGAGGAGACTGGGGAACTTAGAGATACACTCATAACACATTGTATACATGTATGAAACTTTCAAAGTTTATAAACTTTATAGAAGGGTAAAAAAACTTTATAAAAAGGGTAAAATAAAAAACCCTTAGGAAGGATGACTTACCCACTGACATTGTTTAAGGCTGTCACTATGACAGCCTACCTTTGTTACCTCCTCCAACTAAATAACAGAGATAGTTATAAAAAAAAGTTAGTTCCCTGGGGCTGGAGAGATGGCTCAGCAGTTGAGAGCATTGGCTGCTCTCAAATCGAGGAGCCTGATTTTGATTCCCAGGACCCACATGGCACTAACAACCTTCTTTAACTCCATTTCTAGGAGACCCAATGCCCTTTCTCTGAACTACCAATATTGCATTGCATGGGTGCACGTACATGCAGGCAATACACTTCTACATATAAAATAAAAATAACAAATAAAATATATTTTTAAATCATGTTCCTGTAAATAATAGGTAAGCTTCTTTACAATGATCACATTTGAAAACAGAATTGAAGAAAAAACTACCTCATTTATGGAGGATTTGTCATTCAAAATAATGTGCTTCATATTTGAACTTTAAAACATGCGTTGATATAATTGCTCGTCTGTTCATGGTGAAATATATATTGTTTTACTCACCTCTCCTTTAGCAATTTCCGGTGCTTGGCAAAGTATTCTTGATTTCAGTTTTCTAATAAACAAATAAATTTTATTAACATCTGTGAGATATGTAATGATTTATATTCAGACTAAAAGCTTATATTTTCTGTTTTATAGTATCACTACTAAGTTGTGTGCACTTATTACAAATAATTCTTTGGTTATTTATGAAAACATAGCTATAGCTATCATTTATTAAGTTTCTGTATTATTGAAGTCTCTGTGCATAATTATAATAATATTCTCCTGAGTGTATTTTTAGTTTAAAAATTCCAGAAGACTTGTATTAATCTCCATATGCATATTCCAAATGTAGTCCCAGGAATCTACTAAGATACCATCATGTTCTTTCTACCTGCCCTAGCTATGGTCTGAGACCATTAAAATGCTTTCCATACTCAGTTCAGGCTGTTATATTTGGAATATAGCTCAACAAGCATTCAGTGAGAGCCCACTAGGTGTCAGACTGTCTCTTAATAATTTCAGAACAATTTCCTGAAATCTCTACATATGTTGAAGCAACCAGACAAAGGTACTGCAACAAATGAAGATTCTACTTTCTACTTTACAGATATCGAGTAGCCAACTTTCTGCAAACTCCCTATTTCAAGCTAATTTATGATTGTTTTGGTTATAATTATTTATTTTTAAGTGTATCCAAGTAATAGCATAGAACAACAAAATATTGTTTTTATTTTCATTTTCTACGGCTGAGGATTTTATCTGTGGTCTCATAAAGTCTGAAAAAATCACTCTTCAGCTGAAGACTCTGCCAGGCTCCACTTATTCCAAAAGGCATGGAATGTTTAGTCTATGACAAGTCTTATGTTCAACTTTGTAAACAAAACATAAATGAAGAATCATGCCTCTTTCCAAGAATGTCACATTTACTTGGGGAGAGAAACACATATCAGAAATGCATAATGAAATATAGAGTATGTATTCAATCAGCAAGGACAAAACTTTATCTCAATATGAAAGTTAATTACGTTGTACACATTTGGATAATTTTCACATAAAATTGAGCTATACTATTTTGCTTAATTTAGCTTATATGTATTGTCTCAAAGAAATATGTAAGTTTAAATTTGAGAAATCTTGTTGAATATCTTATTATGGTATTGCAAAAGAAGGCTGTTTCCTATTTTTCTTTTTTATATATTTTGTTGAGCTTTGTGCACTTCATATAATAAGTCTTAATAAAATGTAGACCTCCTCCCCCAACTGCATCCTTCTCTGACCCCCTACCCCACCAGATTTCATGTAGTCTATCATATACATTAAGATCTATCTGGCCAAACATTCTTACCCTGATGTTCCTAGATGCAAGTTCATCCAGGGGAGTCTACATAGTCTATCTAGAGTAATTACCTTCAAGAAGATATACTCTCCCTCAGCCAGCAGTAATCAATTGCCAATAGTTCTTCAGCGGTGGTTACCCTTTTCCCCAGTTCTATGCTGGGATTTTATATGATCGAAGCAGCATGGGTCTTGTGCATGTTGTCACCACTGTTCCAAGTTCATAGGAGCAAATCTTCAAAGACCTGAAATCCTCTGTTTCCTTATGCTGGTGCATGAAACCCGGTACTTACAATTTTTCCACCCTCTCTTCCAAATCTCTGGGCCGTGGGTGGGTGAAGTTTAACATAGGAGCTCTATTCAGGGACACCCACTTTGCTTTTTCATTCTCTACACTTTGGTCATTTGTGGACTTCTGTGTGTATCACCCTCTGCTGTATAAGGAAGCTTCAATTGTGAGAGATGAGAGATGTATTAATATTCTCTTTACTCTCTGTTTTGATATCTTCCTTGAGACTTAAGTGTTGAGATTCCATTGTAGATGTGTCACTTAAGTCTGGGTATCTCTCAGATATATATTCTCTACTTTTCTTAAAAATGTATTTGTATTAATTTTTTGAAAATGTCCAACAATTTGCTTTGGTCATACTCACCCCCTGCTCCATCTCCTCTCAGAGTCACCCTACTTCCCTACTCACTACCATCTTCTATCATCTATTTATCAGCCCAGCTAGTTGAATTTGTGTTGCTGAAATACTCTTTGGTGTGGGTCCATTCCCTGGCACATGATCAGTCGAGGCTGACTTTTAGACCAAAACTAACTCTCCCTCTCCCTGCAGCTATCAGTTGTCATTTACACCTCAGCTGGGGTGGGATATCCTGACCACCTCAGCTGTCCATGCTAAGAGTTTGTCTGGATGATCTTATGACTCTTTCACATCGACTGTGAGATCATATGTGCACCTGCACTGCTATATCCAGAAAACACTGCTTCCTCATATCCATCCAGCTCACTGCTGCTGTCTCTTGCAGTCTGTCCACCTCTTCTTCCACAATGATCAGTGAGTTTTGTTGGGGTGGGAATTATACAGATGTCTCATTGGATAAGAACACGTCCCGCTCTTCCGGAAGACCCAAGTTTGGATCCTAGCACCCCTGTCTGGTGGTTCACAACTTCCTGTAGCCCCAGCTCTAGCTCTGGGGGAATCTAACATGTCCTCCTTGCCTCTGCGGCACCCACAAAGACACACAGAAATACACACATACACATGAGTAGAAATAATAAAATATGTATATGAGTAGAATAATAATTACAGAAGATGTCATGAAATTTGAAAGAGTGGGTTTGTTGTATGGGAGGAGTTGAAGTGGGGAGTGATGGAAACTGTGTACGTACTGTGCTCATGTATGAAATTCTCAAACACATAAACTAATTCCATGTAAAAACAAAAAAAGAGAGATTACACAGGAGGCTAAAGATGTGCTCAGGGGCAGAGTGCTTGTCTAGCTAACGTGCATGACGCACAAGCTGGAATCCTTAGAAATGGAAGGAAGAGGAGGAAGAGGAAAAAAAAAAAGAGATGGGGAGAGGAAGTGGCAAAAGGAAGCAGAAAAGGGAGGAATTCAAATAGAGGATTTCATAACTTAAAGGAGGCCGTTGTTTTAAAGGCACGCAATATACAAATGTAAAAAGATGTATATTCTTTGGAAAACAGGAATTTATTTTCCAAATTTGTGACTTGTATCAGTTATATATGATGTCAAGATAATTTTCAAAGTGTTTTATTTGAAATTCTTCTATGTGTTATCTTCATTCAAGTTTTTAAAATTGGTTGGCTTATTTCATTGGTAATTTTGATTTTAATTTTTCTTGGTAAATCATATTCCAGTTCTAATTGGCGTTGCTGAGGTCGCTTCCCAGATCTTATGTGAAGTGGACCATACACACAGCTTTATGGGCCAGGATAATTTTTCCTGGTGTGAGGTGGACCTACACTCCTGAGAGTAGTTGGTTCCTAAGAACATTCTTCTGTGTCTTCTGTGTTCCCAGGCCGGACACTCACACCGGAGCCACTCCAGGTTCTGAGCACAAAGGGGAAGAATGCTAATAGCCTCCTTGTTTCCAATTTGTTTCTCCCATTAGTCACCTTGACAACAAATATTTTCAAGTTTGTTGCTTCGTTTTGCATCCCTTGAACCTCTGAGCATTGCTTTGCTGCGGCTCCTGTCTCTGCAACAATGACATCTCTGCAGATTGTCTAAATGAGTTTTTCTTGGTTTGTGATTTAAGCATTTCTGCTTTCTGAATTCCAGGGCTACCTTTAGTACTTCTAAATATTTTTCCCAAGGGCATCCATTTTTACTCTTTTTTCAGATGTTTATATATTTATGCTTATATTTCAAATACACTTTCATTCACAGAATGGTAACTGATCAAGTTAGTTTGTGTGTGTTTCATATTTTATTATTATAGTACTCCAATATAAAATGCCTGTGACATAAGTGCACGTTGATGTTCTAATACCTTGCAAATTAAATTTTTATTTTGTTCAGTTTAATTTAGTAAAACTAGTTTATTTTAATTTAGACGTGTGTTTCCTTCCTTGAATTTGTTTCTTTTAATCAACAAATGGCACTGACAATCTCCTAAGGTCTCTATGTAAAACATCTTTTGCCTTGTTCACATCTGATTACCCACGTTTTAACTATCTATTGTTTAAAATAAAAATATGTTTAACAGGTTTTTATTTTCAGTCTATACTTTTTTTTTTTTTTTGAGACAAGGCCTCCCTCTAGCCCCAGTTGTCCTGGAACTCAATATATAGACCAGGCTGGCTTTCAACTCATAGGGATCTGCTTGCCTCTGACGCCCGAGTGCTGGAATTAAAGATGTGTACCACAGTGCCTGGCTTATTCTATAGTTTTTAATAAGGGTTCCCGAAATCCTCTAAATTATGAATTTTAACAACCATCATTTGCTTTGATATCTATCATCTCTAGACTTGTCTGTGAAATTCACTTTCATAGCCAATGGCTTCTTTAAAATTTTCACTTAATAAGGTTGTTACACAAGAGACAATATTACCTCTAAAATTTAAATTAGGCTTCTTTTCTTATGGAAGTATTTCACATGTATCTGATTCTTGGAAACTATAAGAATTTAAAGGGTTTCTTTTCTGTTTTTCATGTTCTCTTTAGTGCTCTTGATTGTGTATACATCCAGAAGACACACGAAGTAGCCTCACTGTATAAATGAATATCTCTCCTCATATAACATTTTCACAGTACTACATGGATGTATGCATAAATCAGAACCCAGTGGTGAAAGGTATGACATGCTTACAATATGGCAAGGATTGTTTCATGTATATAAAAATCCTGTATGTTCTACTTATTCATTTATCTTCTGGAAGTCTTTTTGTCCTCATTATTTTCTAAAATGCCATAAAGTTGAAATCATGCAATGTATATAATTTTCATATTAGCGTCTTTCACTTAGGAATAAACTTTAAGTGTTGTGTGTTTTTGTGACTTCGTAGTTATTTATTTTAAGACTGGATAATACTCAATTGCCTGTTTATGTCCATTCTGCTACTGAAGGCCAACTTGGCTGTTTCAAAGTATGGAAAATTCAAAGTAAAACTGCCACAAATATTTCAGTGCAGGCTTTTGCATGAGGGATTTTCAAGCAATTAATACATAGAGCTGTATTGTAGTTTTGTAAGAAATTGTCATATTCCAGACTGGTTATAACACTTTGTATTCCCATGATACAACTGATATAGACTTGATATATATATATATATATATATATATATATATATAAAATATCTTTTTTCTGGTGAAGAAGGGCACTGGCTATAGGTTAAGCAATGGACAGAATTTACTGAAGAACTTTTTAAACTCATATATTGGACATTTTATAAGCTTCTAAGGTTTTGTCTTCTTTTTGAAAACCACACTGCCAAGTGTGATGGTAAAAAGCAGCTCAGTTCCAGGATTAACAGCTGCTAAGTCCCCTGTGTCCAAGGACAGGAGCAACTGCCCCAGGTCAGACAGAGGCTGAAGCCAGACCAGGGGTCATTACTGTATTTCTCATAGACCTGAGTCTCACTAGGCAACATTCTATCAGTGCTGAAGTCCCATTAATGGCTGCTACAATTGCAATATTAGTCCCGCTGCTTTTCAAGAAACTAAGGAAGTTGTCAATCAAATAAATGTTTTTCCCTGGATGATGGGAAAGGGAGCTGTCATGACATGACAGCCAAAGTTGCTTTAAGTCCTCACACCTCAGGTCTGCTTCTGCTGTGAAAACCACCACACTGCCACTTAAGTCATAGCCTCTGGTTGCAACTTACACCCTTGAGGTTTTGGGAGACACCGTCTCTTCACAGGTCTTACCTGTGATTCACCTAGCAGAGCATCTGATGGCCTCACTTCATGACTTTTCAGATATGTACTCCGATCTTACACATGTCCTCACTCTAGCTTGGACAAAATCTCCCTGATTCAGGAAAGTCAGGTCCATAAAACCATGCAGATTGGCAAGACTAGGGTTAGTGAACAGTAAACCATACTCACACATGCAGTAATAGATGTCTCAACCACATTGGTCAGCCTTGGAGATCCCTTTTCTGCATACTTTGTTAAATGAGGCAGCATAGGCCCCAATAAAGTTTTATTTTGGTGCAATTAGCGCCAATTTGTAATTTCTTCCCTCAGATAAAATGGACTGAACTGGTGCTACAGAGGCTACTCTTGTATTAATTACTTTTCTGTTGCTGTGATCAAACACCCAAAGAGACTTATGGAAGGTTTACTTAGAATTAGGGCTCTAGAGGAGTCCGTAATGTTGTGGGAGGCATGGAAGAAGGCAGGATGGCCACTGGAACGGGAAGCTGAGAGCTCACATCTGCAACAGCAAATCTGAAACAGAGTCAACTTGAAACTCTCAAAGTCCACCCACCACTGACATATTTCCTCCTGCAAAGCTACACCTCCTAAAGATTCCATGACCTCCACAAATAGTGCCACCAAAAAGGACAATGAGTTTGAACATGTGAACATATGATGGACATGTTTCATCTAACTCTAGAACTGCAGTCTCCTATTCACACCTAACTGGAGAGGACAGCTAAAGTGTTTCTGACAGAGACCAGGAACAGAGAAGAAACGAATGCAGTGAGGATGCAGAGAGCCAAATGAGGAAGGCAAAAGATTGTAGAGCACAGAACAGCAGGCACCAGTCAAGATTCCCAGTGGGAGGCTGGAATGATGGCTCAGTTGTTAAGAGGACTGGATGTTCTTTCAGAGCATCTGGGTTCTGTTCCCACCACTTACATGGTGGCTAACAACTCTCTTTAACCCCAGTTCCAGGACATCTCACACCCTCTTCTGGCCTCTGTGGACATTGCTCACACAAGGTTCATTTGCATAGACGCAGGTAAAACATACATACATATTAAATAAAATATGTATAATATTTTTTAAAAGTTCTAATGAGCCACTGAAACTTTTAGCTGTGGCTAATGAGGAATCAATAAGAGGGCTAAATGTCATGCTGTCAGTATTTAGCGTATAAAGGTAATATTAAGAATTGAGGACCAATGGTGCCACACCAAGCTCTCTCTCAGCTCTAACGTTGGGAACTGAGAGATATTGATGTTAAAAGTTCAAAGTGCCAACCCTAAGGGAGTTGCATCCTTTCAACCTGTAATTTTCTCTGAATGAGCAATAAGACCCTCATCTGATTCTTGCCAATCAGATAATCCCACTTCTGATTCCTGGAAAGAATTTTGTATGTGAATAAAATGGAGATTAATTTTAGTTTTCCATATGCAACCTGGCTAATAGGTTCATATAAAGATTATTTTATTCTCTGAGCATCTGAAAGTCTTTAAATTTTTTTATATTATATATGAAGTTGGCTAAGTAAAAGAAAAAATCTAGGAAATAATGCCACATGGCCTCTCAATATTAACTGAACATGGGGAAGGTTGTGGTACAAGGTGGTTACTCCTGGCAGTTCCTAGGAAGTTGAGGAAACATGAAAAATGATAACAAAAAAAAAGTGGCTCCTATAGCCTTGTGTATGTGGCTGTGTTTATGGTGTCCCCCATGACTTCCCTCCCATTGAGAGGGCTCCAAGTCTAATTACATAACTGCTGATCCTTAGATAAAAGTGCCATCATTGCTCCAATAGAGGTAGTTTGCTGTGCTAGTCATTATAATTATTAGGCTTTAGAGTAGAGCTGGACCATTGATTGATTTTCTCCCTTAGCAGCTTGCATAGTATCCTTCAGAACTCTGAGAGCTAGTCTTCAGTCTTCAGAGAGAAGGCCTTCAGTCAGTTCCTGTGCCATTGCTCCACATCCTGTGTCAGAAGTATGTCCTGTCTTCAGCAGGAGGGCAGTGGCAATAGCCTGTGTTATTTTGGGAGTATTTGGACTACTCTGACCAATGATTTGATGGGAGGTTTCTCCTGTCTGGCACTGTATTCCTTGGTGCATAGTCTTCAAATATACACATTTATTAATATTCAGATATTTTATGTGCGTTTTTCAGGGAGTTTTTGAGTTAATACATTTCCCTCTGACTTTTTAAGCCACCTAAACTTTATCTCTTCTTCCTCTTGCCCTGTCTAGCCTCCTCCCTCCCTAGTTAAAGTGCACCCATTTTCCCCTTTAAAATACCCGCCTCCTAGTGTCCCTCCTCTCTGAGTTCCTTCTTCCTTTACCTCCAGGGTTCCCGTGTGTCCCTTCCTTCTTTCATCCTAGTTGAATATTCCTATATTGATAAAATCTGTCCCCTATTATCCTCCTTATTCTGGTTCCCTCCTTCCTCTCACTTCTGAGAAGCTTCTTCTGGAGACAGACCGAGTCTGTTGCATTGTTCCATAATTGTTCACACACAGGGAATAAATGCCTGAGAAAAACCCAGCTCTAAGTGACACATTTACAGCGGAACCTCTAAGTCATGGAACATAGCAGAACAGAAGGTAGAGAGAATAATAATGCATCCTTCAACTGTCACCAGCGAAGCTTCCTCATACAGCAGAAGGCACACAGAAGGCCACAGCTGGCTGTTTTAGATCATAAGAGTCCGCAGAGTGCATGTCCCTGGATAGGACTCCTGTACTAATCCTTATCCACCCATAGTTCAGAAACCATTTCAGAAGATGGGGTAGAAAGAGTGTAAGAGCCTGGATTGGTGCACAAACATAAGAAAACAGACTTTCAGTTCACTGGAGACTTGTTCATATGAACTTGCAGCAACACTGACAGCATGCAGAAGACCCTGTCAACTCAATCAGACAAAAGTTCAGTATGGAGTGGGGGAAATGGACAGCAGACCCTAACTTAGCCAAGGAGTTATTGACTGTGGGGTGAGATTCCTGTGGGAAGAAAGAGAGGCCATCTTTAAGGGAGTGACTCTAGTTAGGGTGACTAACTCCAGTGAACTTGCCCCAAGGGACACCTCCATAGAAATGTATGAGAGGATCGGATTTAGCATATATGACAGAATACCTGAAATCTGGTGTGGGAGCCATGGGTAGTGGGGAGGAGGCTTGATTTGATTAAGATTTACTATATGAAATACACAAAAATTCTATAAAAATATTTAAAATGAAAAAAATTCTGAAGTGACACTGGGCTCAACCACTGTGATCTATGGCTTCCTACTGGAGAAGCAAAGTTACAAGCTTTTGTTGCTTGTCTGGGAATCCTCATCTCCCCCAGAGTTAGGCAACTACCTTGTCACCATCTTAAGCACAGACATGCCTTCCTTTCATCAATAAAGTAACATTTTGACTGATTGAAACTATTGGAGTTCTCTCTTACAACCAGTGTCTTTCTAGCTATGGATTAGAACAAAATTGTTATAGAAATTATCAAGGAATAATTGGAGTAGTAGCACCTACCTTTAATTAGCACCTATGCTGAAGCTAACTGGAGAGGATGCCATGTTCCAGGCCATCATGTGCTGTGTAGTGAGAACTTATCTTGAGGAAAAAAAAATGCAATAGAGGAGGTTGATTTATTTATTTATTTACTTTGTCAAACAGAATCAGACTCTAGCTAATGCTGACATAGAAGAATGGCCTCAAACATGAGAGAGATCCTTCACCTTGTCTGCCAAGTACTGGATTATAGATATGACTCCATAATACTTTCAATGATAGCTTTAGTATTAGGCATAGGGAAGTGGATACGTATGTTCAGTTTTATCTCATCTGAGAAAATGATGTCTGAGCAAATTCCCACAGGACCAGTAGGAAATCACCTGATTTATGTAAACCCCTTGGGAGTCAACGTTTATATGAATTACCAAAAAGGAAAATCAGCAGAAGACAAATGATCCCCGAAGAAGTAAAATGCATGTGTCACTGAAGTGCAGTTAATAAAGTATGTAGCAGGATGTACCAATTAGAACAATACTAGTCTTATTTACTTAATGCATACTTATTTTTGAGGTGCCATGAATAAAACCTATGGCCTTCTGTGTGCTAGGGAGACACTGTACTCTTGAACTACATCCCAGATCCAAAACACATTTTTCTTCAAAGCCTTCAGGTGAAATCAAATTCATTATTGAATTTTGAAATAATATGCCATATAAGAAAACATATCCTAGAAATAAATATATTCTGGCTACACTTAAAAAAAACAAGTAACTACATTTAATTTAGTTTATATTGCATACTAAGCAATAATGATATAGGAAAAAAAACTATAATGATTTTATTTTGTATGCAAATTCAGATATGGTTAATCGATTCAATTAAAAAAAATTCTGTACTATTCC
Organism: Eospalax fontanierii; assembly: GCA_035773235.1. Taxonomy (NCBI): domain Eukaryota; kingdom Metazoa; phylum Chordata; class Mammalia; order Rodentia; family Spalacidae; genus Eospalax; species Eospalax fontanierii. The sequence goes on along the minus strand of CM069527.1, from coordinate 96,664,502 downwards.
ACTCTTTTTGACATTACCACTATGAGAGAAAATTTATGTTCATATATGACTGTTGACAACTTGCCTAAGGAAAGAAGGACTCAACAAAAATTATGAAGAGGACTGACCTATTACAATCTCTAAATTTTCACACAGGAAAAAATCAAGTTTAAAAATATATTCATATGTCTAAGTACTTGGCAAGTCAGCAGTGAGATTTTAAATATTGTGATGCTTTTCTCTTATATTGAACCCGATGAAAATGACAGAAAAGAGGATCTCTGCCAAGAGGCATCTTTATTTTTTTCTTTAAGATATAAGTAGAACTTAGACACTTCAAATAGTCAAAGGTAGATGAAGTGTGGATAAAGATTGGCCTTTATTATATTATTTTATTGTTGCAGTGTTTTGTGAAAAAAGACAAGATAGCAAGGCTTTCTTCCAGGAAGGAGTCTATTCCTGCTAACACTGACACAGAAGATTCTAGTCTGAAGTCACAGCCTCCAGTACAGTAGAGTGCAACCTTTCATACTCCCTCACCTTTAACTCCCCTTTACAGTTTAGTATTTTTGTCTCTTACATATGGTAATGTACATTCTGATTGGACACTCTGTACTACAAGGTCATGATGGGCAGGGCTGTGTATATGCAATCAGGTACAGACTGTGCTGCATTGCCTTCCCTATGCTCTAGGAGAGTTCACACCCAGTATAAATTTTGAGTTTTGAGATATTTATACAAATTTATGTGTAGAGAGTTTTGAATTTGCTTTTATTCATTTTAATACTTATAAATGTAGCTAATATTAAAAGATTATTATTACATATAGTAGTTGCAGAAAACATAAATTTAAGTGCCTATTTTTATTTGATAAATTATTTCCTGTATGACTTCATGTCAATTAATCTTATCTCCCTTACTGAGGTATTATGGGAATTGACCTTTGATCAGTAAATTACTTAAAGTAGATCAACCTTCAAAAATCAATCAGTGTAATTCAATACTTTTAGAGAATATAAGATTAAATCTACATGACCATGTTAATGTGGAAATATCATTTTCCGATTCAAAATCCAGTTATGAATTACGTATAGAAAGTAATATTGTCAATGTTAGGAAGGATAGAAAGTCTGTAACTAGCATTATAGTAGTGGACCACACATTCCAAAATATGAAAGCAAGAGGATTTTACATCTCACTGCTTCTGTTCAACATTGTGCTGGGTTCCCAGTTCTCTCTCTCTCTTCCTCTCTCTCTGTCTCTCACACACACACATATACACATTCACTCAGATATAACAAAATAAGAAAACCATCATTTTTTTAGAAATATTAATTGCTTTTTTAATGAACTCTACATTCCTCGTGGTGGTGGTGGGACACTTGTATTAGTTACTTTTCAGTGCTGTGATAAAACACCAGGACCAAGGCAACTTATAAAAGCAAGAGTTTATTTGGGGATTTGTTCCAAAGGGATGAGAGTCCATCAAGGCAGGAGAGGGGTAGTCAGACTTGTAAGCTGAGCACTCACATCATTCCGTACTTTTAGGAAACAGAAAGAGCAAGAACTAGAGACAAGGCAAGGCTATGAACTTTCAAAGCCCCACCCCAAGTAATGTGTTTCTTCCAGCTAGGCCACACCTCCTAAAGGTTCCATAACCCTTCCTACATAGCACCACCAACTAACCAATTGTTCAAACACTTGAGCCTAAATGACTCTTCTCTTTCAATTCTCCACTGGTAGGAATAACTTTTACAAAACAGACATTATCTGGATTAATGACTTCTACCTAACCTTGAAACCAAAATGTCATAATGTATACAAGCATAATGAGCAATCTGCTCCTCTGTGACTTTGGCACCTGATTTAGACCTTCAGAAGAGTTCCTTGCCCTCTACCCAAGAGAGTGTACGAATGTGGTTGTGCATGGATAACACATCAAAGCCCAGGAAGTAGTGTGTTGTTTGCATTGAAAGCAGTGAGAAGAATTGAGAAGCCTGTCTGTTAGAGTGTGTGTGATATTCTAGGCCTAAAGATTCCAGGGCAAGATTCTTTGGTACGGGTGGACCCTAATTTCTACTTCCCCAGTTCATGCTGGAGATACTGTTTCAATAAAAGAATGAGTGAAACAGGGCTCAGAAGTTCTATAGGACATCTAAATAACAAATCTCCGAGTTTGATTCCATTCTTGGTTATAAAATGAATCAAGCTGTTTCTTTACGTAGGCAAAATTGTAATGTGACATAGAAAAGCCACAAACCACAAACCTAAAATTACGAAAAGTGAATTACATAAATTATACAGAGATATAGACATTAAGACTATTTCATAATTCAGCATGTTACCATTGTATAATTTACTCCAATTTGAAAAAAAAGCTATTATTTACAAATCATTTGAAATGTGCTATGTTTAAAAATTTTTTGAAAATATCATAAACACAAATACTGTGTATACATTTCTGCCTCTCCCTTTCCCCTATCCTAAAGCTTCCCAAATACCCTCTCAATTTTATGACTACTTATGTTATTTTTAAACACACACACACATACACACACACACACACACACACTAATGATTCCATTTAGTAGTGATTGTATGTGCATGTTTTTAGTTTTTAGGACTATTTGAGATTGGATAATCTATAGGGAGCTTGTCCCTGGAGAAACTGATTGTCCCTCTTTCAGCTGCCATTCATCGACTCTAGATCTTCATCTAGACATGCAGTCTTGTGAAATTTCTCCCTCACTTTTTGGTGTGTCAGGTCAGCAGGCGTTGTCATTGTGCAAGTCTTGTTTAGACAATCTTGTTGTTAAAAGTTCATTGATGCAACTTCTCTGCCGTGCCCAGAAGACACTTTTTAAAGCAGGTGTCTTGGTCCTCTAGATCTTACCTCCTTTCTGCCTCTTTGTTCATGGTATTATTGAGCCTTAGTTAAATTCAGATGCATCATTGTTGGGCACTACAGAGTCACTTATTCTCAGCATTTTGACCTGTGGTATATCACTGCAATCTTTTCCATCTCTGGCAAAAAAGAGCTTCCATTAGAAAACAGTTAGTATCGTATTGGATTAGGAAAACTGTACCGGGAGTTTTCCCTCTAGCATTTATGATCTTTCCAGCTATGGCTATGATGTACTTACTATCATAAAAATATAAAGCATAAGGGAATGAAAGATGTATAAACAATGGGATAACACACTATGTCAGAAATTTAGCATTTTCATAATGTTAGTGTAAATTCTCTCCCCATAAAATACAATTTAGGGATTCTCTTTGATTCTTATAGAAATTAACAAATTGATGATAAAATGAATCTGTAGATAAAATGGCACAAATGTTCATGAAAGTTAAGTTTTTCGGTAAATATGAAATTAATTGATCAGGAATAGTCTTACCTAATGCAGAAAGAACAATCAGATACCTCTTTGAAAAAATATGCTTATATTTCTACATTAAATAATTCACAAAAATTTAATTAGAATTGGTGTATGTTTCAATAATAATAAATTTAGTACTTAGAATATTTATAAATTCTAAGTATTTCTAAGACAAGCCATCAAAACAACTATGAATGAAAAATTTGAAAAGTTAATTCTGTCAAAACTGTACATTTCAAATTGAAATATATCTTTGAGATAATAAAAAGGCAATGAAAAAGTAATCACAATACACTTACTAGATGTACCACTTTATAAAATTTGTATTCAGAATGTGTATGTGGGAAGCATATCCTTCAAACCAGTGAAAGATAACATAATTTATAAAGGTTTTCATATTAGATCTGGGGAGATGGCTCAGTGGCTGTTCTTATGCAAAGGTCTATGTCCTGACTCACTGCAGTAATGAAGTACTCTGATAAAAGAAAATTAGGAGAGAAAGGATTTGTTTTGGTTCTTGTAGAGTTGATGGTAGAGTTCAACGTAGTCAGAAAGTCGTGGAGGAAGGAACCTGTGGAGGCAAACTGGTCACTCTGCACCTCAAGTCAAGAAGCAAAGAAGAGTCATTACTGTTGTTCAGGAAGCTTTCTCCTATATATTTGGTTCACTATCTCAGCCCAGGGAGTAGTGTGGATCTTCCAACTTCAGTTAATCTAATCAAGATAATCTTTCACAAACAGGCCCACAGGCTATCTCTCATAACTCTGGAGAGCATGATGCATGCAGCCAAGGGAGAACATCAATCGATAGCCCAATACCAGTTTCATGACCAAATAATTACATGAATGACTAGCACAACTTTTGACTCTAGTGCAGTAGTAGAATTTTTATCTTGAGGCTAATCAACAGCTACCTAATTGGTCTTAGAGCCCACTCAAGCATTGCTATACTGTGGCATTGCTTAGTAAGTGTTGCAAAGAAACAGCCTATAGAATGAGGAAAAAAATTATTTACCACCTATATATATCTGACAGAGTTTTGGTGTCTAGAATGCACAAATCTCAGAAAACTAAACATCAAGGAAACAAATAACCTAATTTAAAATTGGGGCATGGAATTAAACAGAAAGTTTCCCAAAGAAGAAATATTAATATAGTAGAAATATATAAAAATATTCAGCATCTTTCTCCAGACAGAAATGAAAATTAAAACTATTATATCATCTTTTTGCAATCAGAATGTTTAAAAAATGAATTAACAAAAATGCTGGCATAGATGTAGACAAAGGAACCAATTATTTACTCTTGGTCGGAGTGTAAGCTAGTGAAACCACTATAGAAATCAATGTGGTAGTTTCTCAAACAGCAAAAACTAGATACAACATGGAGTCCAGCTGTCCCATTCCTAGGTATACACCTAAATGACTCTACATTTCTCTACAGAGATACTAGATCATCCATGTTTATCACTGCTCTGTTATCAATAGTTAGTAAATGGAAACACCTAATTAGGTGTTCACCAGGTGATGAATGAGTAATGATAATGGTGTATAAACAATGGAATATCATTCAACTGTGAAAAATTAAATTAGGATTTTTTTCCAGAAAAAAAGATGAAACTGGACATAATCATTTTGAATGAGGCAATCCAAATCCAGAAATATAAACTCTCATATTCTTTCAGATGTGAATCCCAGTTTGGGATCTTTAAATGTTTATTTAAATTGAGCTAGCTGTGCTGGATAAATGGCTCAGTGGTTAAGAGCAGCAGACCTAGGTTGGGTTCCCAACATCCATGTGGTAGCAAACAACCATAAGTAACTCTAGATCCAGGGGGTGAGATGCTCACCTTTGTCCTCTGTGAGCACTGCAGGACATCGTTGTATTTAAATACATAAGGCAATGCACTTATACACATAAAATAAAAAATAATAAGTAAAATATGTAAATTGAAATAGTCTTAGGAGACAGGATAATGGCAATGGGTCTGGGCAGATCAAGGAAAGGAGGACCAAAAGGAGGTCATATGAAAGGACAAGGTGGAGCAATGGAGTAAGCAGGTTAAATGGAGTGGAAGATGGAAAGGAATGAATATGCATGGCAAAACTATACTAAAGACTGATAATTTCCTATGGGAAAGTACTACTGTAGATGCTTCTAAAATATATAATTATATACCTATACAAGGAGTTTAAATGGAGTTGCCTCATAGTGGGGTGACAATACTCCCAGACACTATAAATCATCAAATAAAAATCCCAGTACCAAGTTTAAAATTGTTGGTCACTGGTGTCCCACCAATCCCCATACATTACAGGGTAGTGCCATTCCTTTTGATTACCCTCACAGACTTGATAGTAAGACTCCAATACTAAAGATAATCCATATTTGATTCACAGGTCATATAGAAATCAAGATGATATTGATCTGGAAGTTTCACTCCTGCTGTCTTGGTTTTCATAGCGCTAGTAGTTTTTATGCAAGCTACTAAAGGAGAAAGATAATCAACAGTCTTACCCAGGTGTGAGCCCTGCAAGCTACAATAACAACTGGTCTGACAAGATAGGTTCATTGTTGCAATAGTGGTAGAAATGTTATGGTCATAATCAACCACTTCCTGATCTGATTTAAGACCCACTCCACAAAATGGAACTCATCCTTAGTACCATTAAGTGGACTGAAAACTGTGGCTTCCAGTGCTACCATAGGCTTTAGGGAAGAACCCAATAATATTATTCTGCTACACTGAGAGAGGAATAAACTTTCCCCTAAGTTCGGGTATTTATTCCCCTAGATTTGTGCATTTCTTAGTCATTATCAGAAAGTGCAGAGACTAAGAGACTGTGTTGTGATCAGCTCTGAAGGAAGTATTTATGTCACAAACACTATATCCAAGGCTCAGCGATCCCTGGGGAAGAGGGGTAAAGAAATTGTAAGAGTTTCTGCTTCTGCAGAAACTGCTTCTGCAGTTGATGTCTGATGAGAATCCAAGACCATTCCTCACATGACCTTTAAGCTACTGAGACTGCATTCACAAGATCTACACCAGATGAAACTTTCAGAAGCTGAGGGGAGTTTCTTAAGCCATTTTGTGTGGCTGTGGAGAACTCAAAATCCATACCTGGATAGAGACTTTCCAGTGTTGCCTTAGGAAGGGCACACCCACCTTTCTGTAAGTAACTCTCTGTATGCAATCCCAATAAACCCATTGGTTTCCCAGAGTACAGTTTGGTGAAATCATACCTCTGTTAACCTTAGTGCCTAAGGAGAGGTCAGTCATCATTTCACTTCCCAGAAGGAATTTTAGCAACTACTCTAAAAATTTCTTGTTTAGGAACCAGGAAAGAAAACAGTTGTTTCATGTCTCTGTCTGATTTTTTTGGTTGATCAATGAAAATAAGAATTTCAATGACACAATTTCTTTTGCCTTCTCACCAGTTCCAATATATTCTGAGAGGGGGAAAAAGTTGCTTGAAGGTGCTCTGCAGGCTGCTGGAGAGAGAAAAAAACCCAAGTTACATGTTGGCCTTGTGGACTGTGAATCCATACCTTCCAGGAGAGATGTACCAATTCATGGTATGAGGTATAGTAGTTGAATGAATGTTATAGGGTAACCAACTGCTCTGTGATTGAATCTGAGGCCTGCTTCACAGGAGGGAATTTATGGCTGATACTATAAACCTGGTCCAAACCTCATAGCTTAGGAGATTAAAGGTCTACAAGGGCAACTTACTACCATTGCCTTGATAATAGACAAGCTGACATATGGGCTTGCTTCTGAATGTTTATGCTTTTATCTGTAGATTAGTGCTGCTTTCACGATTGGTCAAAAAAGCTTCTGTTTTCAGAGACTCAACCCTAAGAGAAGTATAGAGTATAAGTGATTGCTGAGTGCTCATCCCTCATCGGGTATTAAATCCTCCGATGTCCAGCATTCACAAAGTAAGTGAAAAGAGCAGAGCAGAGGAAGGTAAGGAGTACTATGAGATACTGGGTCAAAACTATTGCATCCTTGAACCTGAAGCAGTATTGGTTATCTGTAGAAGATCTGCATAAGTCTAGACCAATCAACATTCCATCATGGACAGGGGCTGTTTCATCAGACCCACTTTCTCTGAGGAGCTACACTAGTTAACAATTGCCAGGGGAGGGAGAGCTGAATTTCATAGAGGCGTAGCCACTGGTAAATTCCCCTTGCTCAAATAAATTGCCTCCACCCCCATGCTGATGTAAACAATCCTAATTAATGGTAGTTGGTCATAAATGAATCCATAAGGAACTATGAAATAAATAGACATGGGAGCAGGATAATTGTAGGGGAACTTGGGGAGAACGGGCTTGAGGGAAAAGGACTGTGATATAGAGCATGATGGGAGACACAATGATGTTAAGTTATACACATGGAGGAATCTGTGAAAGAATAAATTAATTAGAAAATATATATTTTAAATCCCAGAAAGAAGTGGATTAAAAAGTGTAAGCAGTGGCTCATGAAGAGGGTCCTCTCACCAGTGTGGGGGCTGCTGAGAGGGAGAGAGGCATGATGAAGACTGGAAGAGGCATTCAGAAGGTGAAAAGGGAAGGGCACAAACTGTCTTTCAGAGATGCTGGAAATGGATTTGTTAGGTGGGCAATCTGACTTTTGCGTGGTAAGTCTGTCAGACATCTGAGCAGCTGAAATGTAGGATAATGAACTTTTGCTGTTATCTGCTTAATCTATAGTGAATTTTAACACCTGTGAATGAAAATTCACCAAAACTGTTCTCTTGAAATGTCAACGGTTAGAAAATATTCTAATCAAACTCTGTATGGATCTGATAATGAAGGAGATATATTAATAGAAGTATAGCAACCAATGATTATTATATTCCAAAACTCAAAGACAGGTACACATGTAGAAGTTAACTCCATCACTTTCTATTGGAATAAATACTACAAATAAACACTTAACTTTTTTTTTTAAGTAGCATAAAGTCTTTTGGAGTCAGATAACAGAATATTGGGATTAAGAGATCAAAACATAAGTAAAATAATAAATAAATATATGAAATAATCTACCTCTAGATTCAGAAGAAACTATATCATGATTAGGAGACAAAAACACAGGTAAAGCAAAGACAAAAAAAGAAATAAAGAAAAAAGCTCTTTAGATTCATTATATATATATATATATATATATATATATAAACAAATCAGAAAAATGGAAATTGGATAAATAAAAATTGAAGAACAACTGAATTGAAATGAAGAAATAAACAGGAAATGTTAGGGGCAAGTGTGGGTAAACCAAAGACAGGCTATTTAAAGTGGTCAATTATTAAGTCCAACCCCTCCCCAAATGTCTGCTGTCCAATTCTCCCTTATTTTAGTGTTAGGGTTACGGTTAGGGTTAGGGTTAGGTTATTTGTTATTTCCAAGTTGGAGGGCTTGAAGAAGAATACAAACAGAAAAATTATGCAATCTCTTGTGCTGGGAACACTTAGAAAAGTTTTTAAATTTTTTAAATTTTATTTTTGGAGAATTTAATTACATAAGTTCTATGTTTGAGTCATTGCCAACCCTCCACCATCTCCTTTCATGTCTTCCCAAGTTTGCCACTCTCATAATCTTTCATGAACTCATCTTTGGTTATTATTGTGTTACACATACATACATGCATTTATATACTCATATATAATATGGTACTAAGTTCATTTAGTGTTGCTTCTGTGTACATCTGTTTAGGGATGACTCCTGAAACTGGATCATCCATCAAAAATGTCTTCCCTGGAGTAAACTGTTTCTCCCTCTCTCAACAGATATTAGTTCCCTGTAGCTCTTTTTTTTAAAAAAATTGTTTATTCATTTCATGTGAATGAGTGCTATGCCTGCATTTATGTAAGTGCTCCCTTGTCATACATTGTCCGCAGGGGACAGAAGAAGGTGTCATATTCCCCAAAACAGGAGTTACAGATGGTTGTTAGCTACCATATGGGTGCTTGGAACCAAACATAGGTCCTCTGAAAGAGTAGCCAGTTCTCTCAACCTCTGAGCCATCTCTCCAGTCCCACTTGCAGCTTTGTATATGAAACCAAAGTAAGCTTAGTCACTCTTATTTGGACAAATTGGATTACCTGAGACATATTTCAAAATTACACGTTTTCAAACATAGAAAAAATTACTGGAAACTCTGAATTAAAATTATCAAATAACTATGAAGTGAGTAAAAATTAACCCAGCATTAGATTTGTCAGATAGCATGTGCAAAACTGAACAATAAGTATTAATTTCATATGAAACTCAGGAAACAAAGTGCTGGCAAGTTCTATATTTGGCCGTATGTTCCATTAAGTATGAGATCTTCAAAGGAAACGGTTTTGAAAGGATAAAAATTCAGATAGTGCCTATGAATATGTCTTCAGCTTTCCAGACATAGATGAGCTTGAATTTCACATGATATATATGGCAAAATTTCAGTAACATAAAGAAAGCTATGCAGTAGCATAGAAAAGTGTGAGAATAAAATAAGTTCTCGAACCTGAGCACAATTCCATGTATATTAGTAAAGAGTTTTCAGAAAAAAGTACATAATAATAATAGAATAAATGTGCATATATAGGAGAATCAACGTGATACAGACAGTGATTTAGTGAAGTAATTGGCTCATGACATTAAGAAAGGAGAAAATTTCCATTTTCTGTCTCCTGCAAGTTGTAAATATAGGTGTGTTGATCTTGTAATTTATTATCGGTCTACAGGCCTGAGGAACAGGAGCACTGCCATCCAAGAAGATTTGCATCTCAGCTCAAAGGGGAATGAAATCTCTATCCAGTGTTTTGTTCTTTGCAGGCTTTTAAAGGGTTAGAAGATTCCTACCAATGGTGGAGAGAGGGCTCCTTTCTCCCCACCTACCCACTTGTCCCTTTCAGATACACACACCACAAATCATGTTTTTAAGAATTGTGAGCATCCCTCAGTCCTGCCAAGGTGACACCAAATCATTCATCAGAATATTCACTTACATTATAAAATGAATGAAAAAAATATAAAGATTGACTGAAATAGGAGCAAAATGGGAAAGGTGAAGTTAATACTTTCTTATATGCAACGGTTGACTAAGCAAGAGCTCACACCCGATCTATGTTAACAGCACTAAGTACAAAATATCCACTTGAATCAGGTACAAAACAAATACAATTACTGTTATTATCTTTTTGTAAATTACTTCCAGAATAGGTGTACAAAATTAGCATTTTCAGGAGCTGGAGATGACTCAGCAGTTAAGACACTGGATGCTCATGCAGAGGTCCCAGATTCAGTTCCAAGCACTTTTATGATTGAGAGCTAACAACCCTCCACAACTCTAGTTCCAGGGGATCGAACACCCTCTTCTCACCTTGCAGGCCGGAAATGGGTGCATTTACCGTATGCAGGGAATATATTCATACATATAAAATTATTTTTAAACTAATGTTTTCATTTAAGAAATTCTAAGCATTGGTCATACATAAGTCAATTGAACTGTAATTCATCATTTCGGAGTCACTGTTATAAACCTCTACTCTTTTATTTTGTATATGAAAGTCACGAAAACTCAAGAAAATTAAAGCTAACAAGGAAGGGATAGGAACTAGTCATCAAATGAAATTGAAAGTAAAAGTTGTCATCTAGGTGCAAGACAGATAAATTTAACCAGGTAATAACAAGTGAGACTAAGAACTAATCTTTATACTGCTAAAACAATGTAAATGATGATCTAATAGTTGTCATATGAATGGAATTACACATACTATGTAAGTAAAAGAATATTTATTTGAATAGTGCAGACATGTTAGGAGTTACAAACAGAAATGCAAGACCAGCAACAATGATGGAATTTAATATTCCTTGCTTAATTATTTAAAAAATTCAAATTTAGTTTAAATAAAATTGTAAATGAAAATAGACAGCAAATGTTGTAAGATAGATAATAGTTATGAATGCATGAGAAACAGTTGTTAGATGCGAAATATAATGCAATATAAATCCAATTTGAAAAAAATCCTAAAAATCAGTGCCTAATTATAAATTATATGGAGGAATATGCATGAATAAAGTATTATTGTTCCACCTTACTGTAATAGATTTATTTCAAAATAAGATGTCATAAAATTTGTCATTGAAATAAAAGTACATTACACATCTACTTTTCAAAATAAAAAAAAAAGTATTATTTTACAGAGAAGTTCCCTTGTGTGACCCAGAACAAATTTATTTTAAACATTAGGATATTATCATGAACTACATTTTAGAATATAAACTCAATTTAAGATTCATAACTCTCTGGAAATTTTAAATTATGATGTATCAAAGAAGTCAAAATATATCTTCATCTTACTTCAAATGTTTTTGCCTATTTCCCAAAATTTATGCATATTTGCTGAAAACCTCTTTGACTGTATTTCCAGGATTGAACTTCAGTTTGACATCCTCAAATTCAGAGATTTAGCATGATGTATTCTTCTCTCATTTAAAAGAATCCAGCAGACTCATTCTTTTCCAACCCTAATAATATTCTGCCACCCCCTATATGCATTCACATTTTTCAGACAAAATATAAATATCCAGAGCTGGAGAGATGGCTCAGCAGTTAAGAATCCTTTCTGCTCTAGCAATGGACTTGAACTCACTTCCCAACGTGTATATTGGGTGGCTTACAAGCACCTGTAACTCCAGTTTCAGGGACTCCAACACCATTTTCTGGTTTCCAGGGCCTGGTAAACTCATGTGGTGCACCTACAGACAAGTAGGCATACACACATACACATATATAGAAAACGAAATTAAATTAAAAACTAAATTTTTCAATTTCATATTATTGTTTAAAATACAACTTTGAAAAATAAACTATCCAGGTTTCTCCTAACCATGCATAAACACTGAGGAATTAAACAGAATACTGAATAAATGCTCATAAATGATTTTTAAATTGCAAAAATTTGCCCTACTTCCTCATGGGATTCCAAGCTAAGTCTCTCCCACCTACCCTCAAGCTCGGGTTTTCACTGCTGTGGTTCTACCGGTACTTCAGAAACCATCATCTCACTATTACCCAGTCTCACAGCAATTGTTTTCATTGAAAATGGACAAGGAGCAAGACTGAGCTACTGCAAAGCAGATTTCATCCTCAAATGAGTCTTGGTAGTCTTTGGTCATTTCTTTCCTTCCTGGTGATGATGCTCCAATCTGGCCTGGGAGCTGGATCTGCTTAGCAATAACTGTCTTCCATAAAGGACTCATTTAATTTTAGATTTAATTTTCTCAGATAAGATTTGGTTAAACCTTGTCTGTAGAGACAGATGGTCGACCAGTGTTTAAATTCAGCTCTGTTTTTTATGGCAATTGTAATACGTGAGAAAGTAATTGAAACTCTCAATATTTCAATTACTCATGTATAATTAATCATAAATATTTCCTGTTGCCTTTTGTTTCTCAGATTCATAGGCATTGGAAGTTTGGAGGGAAGAAGAGAGAGAGGAAGGGAGAGAGGGAGAGGAGGGGGAAGGGAGAGAGATCTTAATAAAACACGGAGAATTTAACAAAATGGAAAAGAATTATCTCTGGCCAAGAGAATGAAACTGAATTTATATATCTTTTCTTCCAAAACATTTGAAAATTCTAATAGGGTGGACTTTATCTAGCAATGTCTACACATGGCAATGAATCTGGGACATACTTAATTAATATTATAGAAAAATTGGGACTCCAGTGCATAGAATTATCTGGTAAAATAGAACTCATGGGAAGACAACAGATGGGCAGTCCCATTTGGGAAGTAACAGTCTGAGGTCTAAAATGGCAGTAAAATCCACGATAAACTTGAGAAAAAATAAGTTCATAGTAGATAAAAGAGTGCTAGTGTAAATAAGAGTGATGAGGACTGTTCCTTATACTGTTTCATCTAAGAACTGAATTCACTATATTGACCATATTAAATTATTATTATGAAAATTTATATATTACGAATATGATCAATTTTAAGATTAGAAATAATCTAGTTATTAATATCATCACACTTAACTGTCTCTAGCATCATATTTCATATATGTGTGTAGCTCAGGGAGAGAAATGAGTTCTGGGTTATAAAGGACGATTTATTTTCACATCTTGTCTTTAAAAGTCTTTGTTGCTAAGTTAAACAAAAACACGTGACTAGTATATTTTTAACTATTAAAGTTCTAAGACACACAACAGAACACTACTTAAGTAAAATAGAGGAATCTATATTTTTTCTTTTATTGATTTGTGTGTATAAACCTATGGGTGAAGTTCTGCACATTCAACTGGGAGCACGTGGAGCCAGAGGATAATATTGGACTTCTTCCTCCATTGTTCTCACTTCACGCTTTGAGATAAGATCTCTCATTGAAGTTGGAGCTCACAAATTGTTGACTAGCAAGATGCAAGAATATTTCTGTTTTGGCCAATACGGACATTTTTGTTGTTAACATTTTTCCTGTTGTTAACATTTTTCCTTACTGCTACAATTACTTCTAACCATCTAAACATTATAAAAGCATCCACATTCCATATGGGTTTACTTTTTCAAATATGAGGCAAATTAGCAAGGTATTACAGAAAAGTCCCCTCATACTTTAATGATATTTATCAATGCATATTTATTGATATTGATTCTGTGTGAAAAAATAACCTGTACTGATTAGATTTTACAAATATTTCATTTATTATTTTTATTTTATGTGTATGAGTGTATAACCTGTACATATATGTAAGTGTACCCATGTTATACAATGTCTGCAGAAGTCAGAAGAAGGCATCAAATCCCCTAGAACTGAAGTTATGGATGGGTGTTAGCTAGCCCATCCTAGGGGAACTGCACTAGGGTCCTCTGTAAGAGGCCAGTGCTCATTGACTCAGTTCTCCAGCCCCCTGATTAGAATTCTTAAAGTTAGTTGTGATTAATACAGACATTGGCTATATGCAAAGTTCATATAGTTAATTTTAATCAAAACTCATTCTTCATATTAGCATTGTTGAGAATGTTATTTTTACTAGTGTTAATATATTGAACGATGAAGACTGAATTTTTGAAATTCTCCCCAATAGTAATTATGGATCCAAAAGCATTAGATTTAGAATTGAGTAACTTTTGATGTCATGCTCCAGTACAAAAAATAGTTGAACTTCAGGCAATTTTACTTAACCTTCTGTTCTTGTGATTTCCTCACACATAAATTGAATATAATAATAGTATTTACTCTTCTGAGTCACTGAGACAAGTACTTGTGTTACTTCCTGAAAGACAATGAGAAAACCCAGCACAGAGAATGGAAGCAAATGTTATGACTGTCATCCTCCCAACCATTTTGGTATCTGTACATTCTTAATTATTTCTGTTATCATAAATTACACACAAAATGCTATTCGAAACTTTCTAAGCAGATGCATTGATGATATTGTTTATAACTAATACATAGTCTTTCACAGATGTAGCGTGGAAATTTTAACTATTTTTGTGTTTGTGTCTATTTTCTTGAGTTTGCAGCAAAATTTTAAAATGTATACTAATGAACATTAAAAGACACGAAATTGCATTCAGTAATCTACATTTTAATTGGACAGATATTTGAAGTTTGAAAGTAGCAAGTGTTAAAACAGAACAAGTTTATCTGCAAGTAATGTAGGCCATCCTGTTTTCTAGTAAAAACAACTTAAAATTGAATTCCACATTTTCTATTCCTATCTCAAAAATAAAAATTTTAAAGAGTGTATTGAAATTTTGTTCCTTCTGCCCAATTCTTACATGCTGTCTTCTCAGGCTATCACTTTGAGTAAAATGATGTAAGAAAATTTCAATATATACTGGCATAATTGTGCATAGTTGCTGTCAAGAATTCCTAGGCAGAGATTGTCATCTTAAAAGGTTACTGTGACATTTCTAGAATATGCTTTTTCAAATATGAATGAAACATGTTGCCTTTTTGGTTGAGAGAGAGGAAGGTAAGGAACCTGACATTTTCCACACTGCCAAAATTAGAAAACAAAGTGTTGGGATGCCAAGATTAATCAGTCACTCAACGGGTATTTATATAATAGCTATTTAGATGCGCAATGTGCTACGGGAACTAGCATTTTATCAAGTTTAAGTGTTTAATCAAATGGAACGGAAAATTCAGAGTTTCTTTTATCTAAATTATATAGACTTGTCAACACCATGTAACATTCATACACTGGAACCACAGATGTACCTACAACCTTGAAGATGCTCATAACACTCACAAGTGCAGCCAAATTCTGAAGACTGAAAAACTTAACCCGTTGAAAGTATAAAAAATTGAGATTTAAGTGTGTGTTTAGATGAAAATTTCCAACAAGTACCTTTATAAAGCTAAAGTCCTTTCCTGAACAAAGAAAAAAACAAAAATATGAAGAATTTTACACAATCGTTGGGGTAGGCATGCTCTTCTTTTAAAGTAAGATGTGATCATATTGATAAAATCATTGAAATGAGATTAGTTTAGAGGACAGAGGCAGTGAAGGCAACAGAGACAAAGTTGAACAGGAACCAGACAGACATTGTGCATGCTGAGAAAATTCTTCTAACATCTTGTGGATGGTAAAAAGAGAGAGGCAAAGATCACGATAAGAATCCTGGGGCTGCTTCTAAATATTTCAAAATGTGTGGGAGGTCTGTTCAGAAAAAAAAAAAATTAGGGATGAAGTTGCTGTACTCTCTCTCCTGTGGAGTTGTAAATGTCATGTTCCAAATTCAGGATAATTCCACAGCTGGAATAAAAACTTCACAAATGGTCTACCGGGTTTTGTTATACTCTTGTTAGCCTTTAATCCTTTTCTATTGAAATAATTTAATGAAGAATATTCATTGTGCTAATTTATATATCCTCTAAAATAACCCCGTTTATAAAAAGACTATATAGGAAGGTGTTGAAAATTATTTATTTTAGTTTTCTGTTTCAAAAATCAAACTCATCAAAAGAGACTTTTCCCTTCTTTTCCTACAGGTATTAAATCTGAAAATGAAACAAACAACTCATTCATCATGGGGTAAGCATTGCATAAATAGTCTCAAGGAATTAATGAGATTTCTAGCAGAACCACATGCAACTACAATATGTGTAGTAAATTCTTAAATTTAGTTAAATAAACACAACATTTTTGATATTTATAGTTTATGTATGTTTTATATCAATTAAAATAACCTGATATTGCCAGGTCTTCTCATGTTCACCTTTAGTCCCAGTACTCTAGCGGCAGAGGCAGGAGGATCTCTGTTAGATGAAAGCTAGCCGTGTCTACATAGTGAATTCCAAGCTAGTTGGGGCTATACGGAGACCCTCTTTTGGGGAAAAAAAAAGCAAATAAACAATAAAAATCCTGGACACTTTTATTATATTTTAAAATCATCAGTGTATCTATGGACCTTAACATACTGTCACCCTTTGACACTGTTTTGGGTTTGTGAGTCTCCTAAGTACATGTAAATCAGAAGGCTCCTTTTCAGTGTCCATTACTTCAGTAGATCTTGGTAATATTAACAAGAGAAATGTGTACAAAGTAGTGATGCAAGTGTACCAAGAATTACGGTCTAAAGGAAATAAGCAAAAAAATCATATGGGAAGACAGCAGCCGCAAAGACAACCTGCGTCCACGTGAGGAGAACTTTCCCTAGGACCTGTGGTCTTTAGTTCTATTTCAACATTCCTTTTGATTGTGATTTTTTTCCAGTACTTCCTTAAGCAACGTCTTTCTTTTCAGCCTTTTCACAGATTTAGACTAAGTTTCTCCAAATTATGTCTGAACTCCAACCTGTGAAAATGATGATTAATCACTCATGCTAGCACTTATTTTAGTGGAGTTCATGCTAACATGGGTTTTGGTGGTTTGCAAAGATTTCAAAGACTTTTACAGTATCATTTGATTTAAAAAAACAGTTGTTGGATTTGTGTGCACTTTAAGATCATTGTACATTCTTTAATTTTATACAAAAAGTCCTAGATTTGTGAGTGCTTTAAAACTGAATAATTTCATTGCTATTTGTTTATTTCCTTGTCTAAAAGACCGAACTTAAGGCATTGCATATGTTAGGCAAGGACTCTATCACAGAGCTGCATTCTCATTTTTTTCTGATTGTTTATCATATTGTTATTTTCACTTTTAAAATAGGGTCGTCTTCCATTGTCTTCATGGACTTTGAATTCACTCTGTGGCCCATGCCAACACTGAACATGTAACCTTCTTACCTCAGCATTCTGAGTAGATGAGAGATGGGGTTACAGCCTTTTACTGCCAAATAGTCTTAGAATGATGTCCTAACACTGCAAGTTTCTAGAATCAAAACTGTTGCCAGAAAATGAAGAAATCACTAAGGTGTTTTCTATCACCTTGAGTAGTTTGTTGTCTGTGTGAAGAGGTACAACAAACCTCTAATATCTAATGTTCAAACTTAAGTCAAGCCAAATAATAAAATATCTGTTCCTTCTTCCAAGAGATGTTTATTGAGCAGCTATGCAGGTAAACAGTTCTGTATCCTAGGGCAACATAATGCAAAAATTAACGAAATTTGTATTCTCCTGAATTCTACATTCTGTTTGAGGGTGAAAGAAATAATCATACAAAACCTGTTATTAAAATGTTTAAAATGTGAATATATTCAAAAGGAAGCAATCATATTGAAGCTAGGTCTACAGAAACTCTATGCCTCTAAATACCGTGGATAGCGTAGACCTCAGTTGATTGAAAACTTATACCAAGTGAACAAGAAGGAAGGATGGTGCCAGCACAGGGTAGAGGGAAGGAACAAAACAGTAAGGTACAGAGTGAATTAAGTTCAAAGAAAAAGAGCAGATGAAGGGCTCTAGAAAGAGCTTAATGCATTATTCAAATATTGTCTTCTACTCTGTATAAAATTAAGATTAATCAATGAGTTTAGAAGATAACAATCACATAGGCATCTCATTGTGAAATATTCTGACGTGACAGTAGAGTACATGTGGAGAAAAAGAAGAGCCACATCAGGAATGAATGACTGCCTCCAGTAATCAAGAAAGCAGTTCTTGTCTTGGACAAGAGAATGAAACTGATGACATGTAGGATAATGTGATTTTTAAAATTAAGCAAATTCAAGAAAATGTAATACCATGAAGGACTTGGAGTCAGGACCTTTTTGAAAGAGTATCATTACCAACTAGGGGTCGGCCAGACAACAGGTGACCCAGGTTCATGTTTTTGGTGGAAAAAATTAATGTTTTCTTTTTCTATGGATGTGTTAAGTATATATTTTTCCTTTTAAGTAATGGTTTTCTTTGCCTTTTCCAGTGAATCTCAGACAAAAATTATTGGATGGTTATCAAGATGATAATAAATATCCTCTGGCAAGGAAATAAAACAACAACCCATAAACACAACTAATATTAATTTGAGATATAAGGTCTTCTGGTTGGGGATGTATGAGTGCTTCACAGTAATTTAGAATGAAATTTATAGAGAAGGAGGCTTCAAGGAAGTCTTTGACAAACTTAGAAAGATAACCAATCTTGCACAAGAACAAATGAGTTGAAAGCAAATAGTACATTTGAGGAGGAAGGGCAGCTTAGAGGCTGTTAAAAGAAAAATAATGAGGTCAAAAAATGTACAAGGAGTGCTCTTTTATATAAAGTAAAACATAATTTTTCTATTTATAATATAGTCCGCGAAGTTAAAATTTTTAGATGATTTAATATGATTAAAGATAATCTCTTTAAATGTGAAAAAAAAAAACAGAGTGGTGCTTCATGCAGGTGAGTAGGACAACTGTAATCAAATGAAGAGATATTTATAAATACTTTAAAAATTAAATAACAGGCTGTAATTCATGATAAAGAAATTCAGCATTAATGAAAGATAGTATGAATAACTGAATGACTGCCATGTATGATGTAGGTACTGCTCGTGAAGGAAAGAGGACAGAGGGCCAAGCATCACTTTTGAATGAAAGGAGTCCATAATATTTTTATTTATTTAGTTGCTTGGTATTAGTCTTTATACTGTCTCATTATTTTTAGCAAATATGTGTAACATTTGTTCTTCCATCTTTTCAGTATCTTTTAAAAATTCACGGT
Organism: Eospalax fontanierii; assembly: GCA_035773235.1. NCBI lineage: Eukaryota > Metazoa > Chordata > Mammalia > Rodentia > Spalacidae > Eospalax > Eospalax fontanierii. Next base: position 96,645,047 of record CM069527.1, on the reverse strand, counting down.
GTCCTTCTATTCTCTTATACTTTTAGTATAAGACTATGAATTTATAATTATATAACCTTTAACATTTTCTTGGAAGTAGAACCAGTTAGTACTTGGTCAGCATTTCTAATGAGCAAAAGTGTATAAATTATTTCAAAATCTTCTGAAATTTTAAGTCATGAAAAAGGACAATGATTTTGTTCTTAAAAAGAAATTTAAAAGCTAAATAGTTTATTATAAATTCAGAGATTTTGATAACTGTATAACTTCTAATCCATTAGTTTTATAAATAAATTATATATAGTAGAACTGTATGTAAATTTTATTTCATCTTTAAGTGTCAGAACATTATTTTATAATAAATGCTAGATAAATGTTTAGATTCATGATGTATATACATATATGTATATATGTATATATAAATGAAGATGTGAAAAAATCCATATTGTTTCAATAACATCAGTAATATTCTGAGAGACAGTTGTTCCAGACTACTGTCCCAGAAAACTAATGATTGAACTACGTATATATTAGACATTCCATTGTGAGAAAATAGTTCAATGAGGGGTATCTAAGAGAATTCAAGCAGGTTATAATAGAAATATATTTTGAATTTCATGGTTACTGAAAAACCAAGTTTAACATACTATCATCATTAACATCAATATTAAGATGTCTGTTGTTTAATGATTTCTGTATAATGCAGGCTTTCATGTATCAAAGAAACATGTTAATAATTCTGTAAAAAGAGAATTTGGAAGACATAGTTTGAGTTATTTAGAGATCACTGTCACAATTCTTGATTTTTTAAACATGAACAATGAAGTAAATGGCAGAGCCAGTTATCAGCACTCTAACATTTCCGAATGAAGATAATTTTTTAAATGTCCAAAGAAAAATTTCACTATTGACACCTAATATTTGTGCAATGAATTCATAACATTAGAGATTCAGAGCTAATTTTCAGCAAAATTGTATTTTTTCTCCCTCATTGACACTGGATTCTCTTTTTAGTGACTCAACATTCCAGGATAAAGAGCATTTTCCCCCATTTCTAGTCCACAAAGATGTGAACAATACCGATTTTTAAATTTTGTTTATTTGAAAGTCAGCCTAAAATATATATTAATGTTTTGTCAACTTAAGTGTTAATATTCAGCCTGATGTGTCCTTAACATTACAATTTGACTCTATTTTTAACTCATGAATTGTCTTTCTTTCATAATCAGATTATTATACAAACTAATGTATCAGTTGACAGAGTGGTGTGATCTCCTTCAAGTCAGAAAATTAAAAAAAATATAAAGAAGGTTGAAATCATTAATTCTGCATTAAGGATATGTCAGCGTAGCACCCAGACTTACTCAGTTAAACCACAGCATTTTCACTAATTAGCACACAAATCTTTGGTATTGTTTATAATATTCTCATCTGGGAATGTGACTTCAGATTCTTAAGTCTAATAGAGTACCCCTTTTACAAATAAATCATGAGGTAGGGTTTGAGCAAAAAGAAATCAGTCACAGAGCTCACCTGCAGATTCTTGGGAATATTAAATGATTAAATGTAGGTACTTTTTTTTAAGTTTTACTTTCTGATAAATCATTCATTGGCACAAAAAGACTTTGTTACAATTCACGTGGTGCATTTCAGGAAGCTGACATAATTGGGAAGCTGTATCTTAATGGAATATTCAGTGTTATTACTGTCATTACTAGACATTTTCAAAGTCACCATGGGAGGTAAATATATTTCCTTTCAAAGATTATTTCAGTCTGAGATCTGTCTGAACTATTATTGCCTATAAACCTCAATAACACAAATGTCATTCAAAAATGAGAAAATGTTTTATACCTCCAAAAGTGATTTTAGGGAATATGAATAAAATGAGCTTACTGCATCACCAGTCTTTAGCACAAAAATAGCAGTGTTTTAAATTTGTTTCCATGTTGTTAGATCTCATTGTTCACATGCTAGAGCCTGGCCTTTGTAAACTTTTTTTTGAATGATAAATTTCAATTGGTTTACAAATAACAAATACTTTTATTATGAAGAATTTTTCATATGTTATTGTCTAATAATGTATTGGAAAAAGTAGTGCTTACCTGAGACATAAATTTGGTCAGTGTTCAATTGTAAATATAATGAATTTATCTTCTCACCTAGATTTAATATAATCTGGCCACCAATATATTTAATGTATGGAGAAAGTTTTTCTTTCTAAGGAAAAAAAAAAAGCTGGAGACTAAGTAGTTGTAAAAACTGGTTTATTTTTTAAAAATAAATACAAAAATATAAATATAAAACATTAGCAGATAGAATTTGATGAAATGAAATTGCACAAAAGATTGTATACCAGGCTGCATATCACACCTACTAATACCACATGTACATTTTCTTAAATTTAATGTACAGAACAGGATATACCTTAAATGTTTTCTTCACCTTTTAAAAAGCTTCATTTGCAAGAGCGGGAGGTGTATCTAACAGAAGCGGTTTGTTTGTGAGGTTACTTAAGGGAGAGCTATCCTGTTCATGTTTCTGAAATTATCTTTTATTTTCTAAGATGTATAACATTGGATTTCCATAGCTTTGGCTCTTGGAAGTGATTAAATAAAATGTCGTATATATTCCATGAGACATTCTACAGGAAAGAATTAATGTAAGTAATGAACAAATTAAGATATAAATGAGAACATTGTGCTGAGTGACAGGAAACATCTCCTGAATATCAAATATTGTGAAGTGGAGATAGTGTCCGAAAAATTACTTTCTTTTGTTGAACAGAACACGGATGCCAACTTAGGCATCTTTGTCGCTCTCCCCACCACCATACATTTCTGCGAGCTTATTAAACCGAGGGCCCCATTCTCGGAGGTAATCGTAGTTTTGGTCTCCTTCAGTAGTACCTGATTCTAATGAACTCAGGGATTCTGCAACGGAGTCGTTTCCTTCATAGGCATAGGTTGCAAGTGAATCGTAGGGAGGCGCGGTGGGGTCCAGGTCATGTTCCTTGAGCCTCTCGTTAATGAAATCTCGGACATCCGTGTTATCTGGGGCAGTAGGAGTCCTCCGTGGTATAAATAAAGTTTCCGGAATTATATCGCGCCGAAGCTTTTTTTCTTCAATAGCTGCCGGATTCCTCAGGGTGCCAATATCAAAGGCCTGGGTGTCCTCTTCTCCACCACCTTCGTCGTTATAACTCACGATGTTGTCTCTGATATCTTCTTTGGATAAGATCAGAGGCTCCTTTTTCCTCTGTCTTTTCAGAGCTGCAAATAGGACTACTATCACTTGAACAAAGAAAAGAAGATACATTAGAAGTTCATTCAAAACACTAGCAGTAAAGAGTCGAAATGCTAGAGTATAAGTTCTTTAAATTTGCAGGGCAGGTCAGAACTTCAGGTTAATTTTGTATTTTCTGTTACAAGAAGAGAAGGGTTTAGCCAGTGTGAAGTGGTATTACTGATTTATTTGTAAAACAATTAGAATGTTCCTAATTATAATAACTTCTTTATTTACTTTACTAAGAGCTGTTAATTTGCAGTCCTTCCTGACTATACACAAAATAATGACTATATAAAAGGGACATTTTTCAGTAGTTCAGAGGTAGAACAGTTGCCTAGCATGCTCAAGGCCCTGGGCAAAGATCTTTCATAATAGTTAGACAAATTGAACTGTTTCAAGTAAGAGTTGAAACTAGACTCACATTTTTTCATATCCATACACAATATTTAAAAGCAATATTCTTCACACAAGATTTGGACTATTAGTTTCAATTCCCTGGCTTTGCTGACAGATTTGTATGACTATTTGCTTACTTTACTGAAAGGCCCTCATTACTGGAGAAAAATGACTAAAGTTATGCAGATATTAGATGAATTTAGAGAACAATGATATTTTTCTTGAAAAGACATATGCTGCAAGAGAACTCCCCATAGAATTATTAGATCAGATAAGATCAAAGCAAAGAATAGCTCAAGTCACATTGAATTATCTCCAAAATAAATTGTGAAGGAGGAAACTCATCTTACACAAATATAGATTCATAAGCAGAACTGTATACTTCTGAGAAGGGTCATTTCTACATTTTCATGTGAAAGTAATTATAAATAAAGTGACAATAGTTATTATAACAGTAATAACCTAAGATGTAGGAGAGAGTCAGTAACAAATACCATTGGTTACAAATTTTCTATACTCAGCTACTATCCCTAAATATTGTGGTACTGAACCTTAAAATGCTTTGAAGAAAAAGATGCAAATTCAATCAAATGGAAAAGTTGTAGGGAAAATCTTATTTCTTAAATAGCTGTATTGGGAAAGAGTGGTTAAAACAAACAGGAATCAGATCAAAATGTTTGCTGACTTGAAAAGCCTTTTAAAGAGACAGCTAATAGAGGATGTGATTTTGAAAGGGTGGTTAGAAGAGGAAAGAGGGAGTCTGAATATAGTCAGAATACATGGTATGAAATTCTCTAATCATTCTGTTTTTCTCATAACTATGTGTGAAGGACAAGCAAAAACTTTCCCAATACAAAAAAATAAGAGTTTTAATCCACTACCAAGTCTTCTTAGCCCTAAAATGATTCAAAAATTGGCCACAACAAAAACAGTAAATTGTAATTCAGATTTTTGAGAATTCTCATTTTATATTATCTTACTTCAGGTATTCATGCACACAAAATATGTGTGTTATAAAGATATTCAATCTCAGGTTTGTTTATTATCAACCAAACAAAGTTAGTCAGTAAAAAGGATTGTAAAAATGAAGATAATAAAAATGTAGCAAGAATGACTCCACATCCAAATCCATTTCCCTGCTCCTTGAAACGTGAGATGCAAGGCTTGCAATCAGAGTCAATGGGGAAAAAGATTTTACTAATGCAACTGGACAGTAAATACAGTGCTATTTTTAATTCAAGAGCAGTTTAAAATCAATCTACTCTATGTCACAAAAGTAAGGATCATTATGAGGTCCTAGTAAGTCAGATAAAGGGCTATTTGATCACATTTCAGTGAAGATATAATGTAGTTAGAGAGAAAACAAATGGGAACACTCTCCAAATTCCATTACAAAACTATGCTTACAGTGATGAAGAACTAGATGCTTTTACTCAGTCACACAGAAGCTGCCACGCCTTGGAAGATGTTCACAATACATTTAACTTTCATTTCCATTATGTGTGAAGACAATACATTTCCATACTATGAACACAGTTTTATCAAAATGTAAAAAAAAATAATTTAAACATTAATAAATAGAAAAAAATCTAAAACTTTTGTGGTAAAATGCTCATTATAGTGTATAGCACACAGTAAATGTTTTATGAAAATCTACTACTATTCACATATTTTACTGGAGATTTTTTGAATATATATTTTATCAGAAATACTTCTTTATAATGTGCAATAAAAACCCACAAATATATCCTTCATATTCGTACTTTCTGATTCAATTACTCTAAGACACATATGAGCTACCATTCATTGTTTTATAAATGTCAAATTGCTATTACTGTTGCTGTTGTTTAAGATGGGTTTTTCTACATTTTCTAGACTAGGCAGCTGCCTATGGTCCTTCTCCCTAGGTCTCCCAAGTAAGTGGGATTATAGGTATGTTCCACCATGTCCAGTGACAAATAGTATTAAATAAGCTTTTATTAATTCTGACATATTCTGCTAAATAAAATTGACTTTACTATTTATGATGTAATGAACTCATGAATACATTTTAAAAGTTAATATTCTCATTTCCTGAGTAGAACTGGTCATCCACTTAACAGTTTATCTTATATGAGTAATTTAATTTTCTATTACTTAAACCCATAATCAAAGGTGTGCATTTTTCTATGCTGACAGAATAAAATTGAATCTTCTAACGACATTCACCTAAAAGACACATTAAATAGAGGCTGATGAAAAATTTTAATCTGTCTTTTAGATGTGCATAGTTTCTAAATTCATGTAGAACTTGAATCTCTAATAAAACATTGCTGAATTTATTATTATAAGAATTCTTTTAAAATATTTACAAAATCTAATTTATTATATCAACTTTCAAGCTTTATTTTATTAATATTATTTATTTTGTGTGTGTGTGCACATGCTCACGTTAGCACATGCCAGTGCGGATGCCAGGGACAAGCTGTGAGAATCAGTTCTCTCCTTCCACCATGTAGGTCCTAGGGAATTCAGGTACTTAGGCTTGGCAATAGTCAGCTTAACCTGCTGAACCATCTCTTTGTGCCGGATAGGTTTGTTTTAATTTTCCTTTCTGGCAAAATTATCAATTGAAACCTTGTCTTTGTTCAATCTTATTAAGTTCTGTTAATTTATAACTTTCGGAGTTACAGTTCAGACTTTATTATGCTTGGAAAAAATCTTAAAGATCATCCCTTTTCTTTGAGCACTTCTTACCAAGCAGAATGATGATGCAGAGGAGAATGGCTATCAAGGCGCCAGTGCTGAGGCCAGCAGGGAGCAGCAGGGCTTCTGCGCTGCAGGACTGCATGTTGCCTTGGCTGTCACAGGCACACACACGGATAGACAGGGTGCCGGTGCTGCTCTGAATTGGGTAGTCATTGTCAGATATCACCACAGGCAACAGGTAGGTACTGATTTCATGTCTGTTGAAGCCATTTTTTCTGGTTAAAATTCTGGCAGTGTTATCTAAAATAAATGACAAATTATTACAAATAGTTTGGGACAGTAACTTTGTCTCACTGCTAATAACCATGGTTTAATATATAAATAAAAATCTAAACTATAAAATTGCATACATTTTCCTATTCAGTGTGTCCAATGCAATTAAACTAGGTGAGATATGTTAGATATTCAAAGAATCTAGTTCTATGCTTTGCTATAAATTATTTATTGATTTATTTCCTTTTGAAACAGAGACTTGCTATGTAGCTCTACACACTCTGATATTCATTATGTAGCCCAGGCTGGCCTTGACCCATCACAGTTCTACTGCTCTACTTCCCAAGGTCTGACATGACAGAAATGCAGCTCACACCCAGAGTGTATTGTTTGATTGTTAGGTCTTCAAATAATAATCAAATAGTGTTTCAAAATGGTAGAATTACAAGAAGGAATCATTTATGGAGTCTATACAAATGATAAATAATGTGCTCTAATGATTTGATGAAACAAATTTTACATATCAAGGAAAAATCCATTTAACAAACTAAATTTACACATATCTGAGTATGTACTTTTGCATACCAAATATGATTTAATCCAGTATTATTAAAGAAAAAGTTATCCAGTAAAATATAAGCACAGAAATCAATAAGGCCATCAAAACCCATCAAGCATTCTAATATGTAGCCAATGGTGAATAAATTATAGCACATTCCTGAACATTTCAAAAAGAAGTAGAATTTTAATATAGTCTGCTACCAACTACCTACTGTAATTTGATAACTAACCCAGTCCACCTAAATGTGAATTGTTTAGTGGATTTCCTCTAGCCTCATGTCACCAATATTTTAAAAGCACTAAGTTCAACATTTTCTATCTGTGTGTCCATTGAATGTAGTCTTTATTATTGAACCCACAGGGGTATTTGAAAGGCCAAAATGGAAACAGAAGTCATTCCTTGTTAAGTCAAGCAGACAGGACAGAAAAGGAAAGTGACAATTAGCAAATCAGAACATTAAGTGTCTTTGACATTATTAGAGAGATACTAACTGTATCAGTTAACTAAGTAAGTTAGGAAAGTAGATAAGAAAATAAAAGTACATGGAGAGATTTGAAAACATGCTTCAAGTACTAATATCTAAGATAAATAGTTGCCTATATGGGCATTGTTAGAATTTTCTTATTTAGGTATTTAAAAAATTTTTGAATCATAATTTTGTATTAATTTTGATATATTTAGAACCCAAATAAAATTTTACTTTAAACTAACCATGATACTTTAAAATTTTTTATCAAACAGTTTAGAATGTTAAGATATAATCCTGACTTAGACACAAATTATAATTTGAGTTTTTAAAAGGTTGACATCATAAATTTTATGATATTTAAGATGAACCTATAGATAAACATAAAGAAATTTTGTCAAAAAATATAACCATAAGCTGATAGCTATAAAATTTTAGTCCCTAAAATTTTCATCCTAAACAGAATAAAAATTGTGTAGAATTAAATCAGAGTTTAATGTAATGTTACTTGGTGAGATACTCAAATTGTATTTTGTTAAGTTTATCTTTGCTTTGATTTTTGCTTGTATTTACATAGAATCAAGAATTTTTTCATGTGTAACAAAATGATAATATATGTTACATTTTAAGTAAGGTGAGTCCTGAGTGTTTTCTCCAGTACCTTTGAAACATTATACTGTGACAACACTAGTTCCAGTTGATATCACTTTATAATATCTAGTGCTTGGTTTCACAGCAACTGAAACTATGTTAAAAAAAAAAAAAACCAAGAGACAGGTATTGTCAGTTCAGAGCTGTGGATTCAAGTCACATATCTGCAATGTAAAATCCATGATTAGGTTGCCAGATTCAGAAAATTGAAATGACACTGGATATTTTTCACCTGAAATTCAGATTTATTTGAAAATTTTGTTACTTTTTCCTAAGCTCAGTAAATTTAAGTGTCTAGAGTGTTATAACAAATGAACATTTCAAATATTCAGATTTAGTAAAAATTCATGTACCTAACTGATACTTTCCCATTGACTCATTTATACAAGTGTTCTAGTAGATGAAATCTCTTGGTAAATAGTTGGTGCAATGTAAAAGGACTCAGTATCTTAAGCCACTAACTAGTATCTTGAAAATTACTCAAGATGATACAGTCTTGATAACATTTGTCAAACACTGTGAAGAAAGTAATGTGTGTGTGTGTGTGTGTGTGTGTGTATGTTCACCACAATGTAGTTATTATATTTATTTTAAAATTCCTGTGTCTGAAGCCATGATAAAGAAAATCTATCTTTTACCAACAAGAGCTAAGGACATTTATTTACTATAAAATATATTGTTCAGAAGTTCTAATAAAAAATAGCATATATACAGAAATATCTGTATCTCGTCATATGTAGTTTGTAGTAGTATGGTTCCAATGATATAAATGTTAATAAAATGTGTTCAATATTTTAATAATAATAATAATAACTTTGTAATGTTTCTCTAAAATGATTTGGTGCCTCTTATGAGAATGAAAGAAATAATTTCAGAGATAGAAAATGTGGTCTTTTACAAAGGACAGTAGGATACTTGTCCCAGCAAGAAAGAATACAGTGAATGCCTTCTGAGGCTGCTGGGGCTTTCTGTTCACTCTCTTCTTTTATACCTACCTAGCTTCGGTAATTCACAGCATAATACACCCACTGAGTTTTTCATTCCTACAGTCCTTCACATCTTATCGTGTTTTCAATATACACTAATTATTTCCAGCGTTTCTAGTAATTTCAGCATTTTATCTTTACCTTAATACCTATAGAGTCTTTTCTACTATATTTTATTATTTGAAATTCAAGAGAGAAATAACTTTAAACAAACATTTCCATAATGCATTTTAAAATAGCAGATATGAACAAGATTTTAGCTCTCAGGTCAATAAATTAGCATGCATCATATATTGCAATAGCTATTTTAGAGAGAATTTCCATTTATGTCATCTGAATTGTCAAAGAGCAAGTAAGAAAATTACCTTCATTGTCCTGTACTGTGAAGTTCGGATTGACAGCAGCTAAACTGAAGAAAAATTTCTGTCCTCCTAAAGGGTCATCTTTGTCAACTGCACTTATTGTCTGTATTAGCTACAGGACAGAAACAGCCACAATCATCATAAGTCCTTCCTAGAAGGGGGCTCATATACATAAATAAAACAATGTAATATCATACACTGTAATATAATATGATAATATATGAAAGAGAAAGTTTTTGTTTTGTTTTGCATTTTACTTTTAAGACAGGAACTCCCTATAGCTCCAACTGGCATGGAACTCCTTGTATAGACCAAGTTAACCATTAACTCACAGAGACCATCCTTCTTCTGCTTCTCAAGAGATAGGATTAAAATTTTGTGCCACGTGAAACTGTGGTCATAAATGTTATTCTAGAATTCTTATTTTGTCTAAAACTTTAAAAAAGTTAAACTGATTTCAATTCTTATATGCACAGTTTCAAGTGAATTGAACTCTTTAAAGAACCATCTTATTAAACTTGATTTCAATGATCTCAGACTCTCACATCATTACTTGTGTATTGAATAGGAACTTTTACTTCAAAATGCGAAATGACATTATTTGAAGTTTTTAAGTAAAATTAGATAAATCACTTGCTATATGTAGGTTATCTGATAGAAAACTGAACAATGATCTAGAAGACTTTGTCCAAATTAAGAAAATTACTATAATTGTTCTCTCTTGCAAACAACCAAACAATAATTTTAAAAGAGTTATAAGTTTTACAAGTAGCATTATAGATGATCTTTAAAAGAAAACGTTTTTAATTAAAAATAAAATATCAATTTTATTTATATTTTCAATGACTTGATGTATTTTAAAATGTAACAATTCATACACTAGAGGAATGATATTTTAAGGATCTACTTTGATTGGAAGCACAGAGAAAGAACGTCACTCTTTAGATTCTGGCAATATGGCTCAGCAGTTAAGAGCACTTAATGTTCTTCCAGAAGAACTGAGTCAGTTCCTAGTGCTTGTGTCGGGTGCCTGAAAGTCACCTGAAACTCCAACTCCAACCAATGCTCTCTCTGGTATCTCAGGGCACCCCCCCACATTTGACATATACACAAAGAGAAAGACACCCCATTCCCCCGACATAAGTTAAAATAAGTGATAAATAAATGAAATAAAAATGAAACTATTAATTACAAAGTAGATAATTTAGTGCTTTTCCACTGCTTGAATGTCATATGACTATTGTTACACAACTATCCTTTACCCGTGTGACAGTGCCACAATAACAGACTTACACTTTGTATGTGTGTGCTCCTCATTCTTCAACTTATATGCATAATATTTTTAAATTATTTTAATTTTTATGAGAACTGCAAAAGCTGCTATGAATATAAATAAATATTCAAACTTATGCTTCGTCAAAAAGAATATGTTTTCAAAGCATTAACTCAGTTGAAAAAAATGTGAATATTTGGTTAAAGTCTTTGCTGCTAAATTCTTGTTTATTAAATATGGAATTTCAAGTTTACAACATTGTGTATGCAAAAATGATTAGAAAAAGTGAAATAATTATTATACTCACTATATTAAGTTACATTTCTTTCAAAATGTCATAGCAGTAACAATGTAATAAATTTTAGTTACTAACCTATTTATTACAATTCTAATTATTTATTTCAAAGCAATTCAAGAAATTTAGTTAAACCATATAAAGCTATATGATTTTTGTCTAGAAAAAATGAACAAGAAAAATCATTTAAAAGTTATAATCACTATGACAATATTAAATCATGCTTGACTAAATATACATTATAACAAGATTAAGAGAAACAAAATATATAAAATAAAATGAAGTACAAATATATCTACTAATTAAGGACAAAAGTGTGAAATAAATGTTAACAAGTGCTATTTATTTATTAATTCATTTGTGAAAGCATTTCTTCTCTGCCTAAAGTATGTCAATCATGTCCTAAGAATTCTATTTTAAACTTGAGATTAATGAGTTTATTGGAGAAGAAACAAATGTCATAAAAGAAATAGTACACCCAAAAAGACCAATAGAATTTCTTAATCAATAAGATTGTTAATACAGAGAAAAGTTTAAAAAATGAGATAAATTTGATGTAGAACTAATGGTCCATTAAGAAAAAAATGACAAGCTCTCAAAATAACATTTGCAAAAGCGATTCCAAATTATAATTCCAGTTCATTTTCAAAGAATAAATAATATATTTTTGAGGCCCAATACCTATTCCTATATAGATGTAAAATTGTAATATTTACCTAAAATCTTCAGATGAAATGATTTTTTGATTAATGATGGCAGCACCATAAATCAGCAGTTACTTATTCATATTTTATTAGATTTAATAAAGGGAGTAAATCAAACTACTATTGAAGGAACAGTAAAACAAAATCACATGTGGCTGAATCTCTATCAAACCAGAACAGACTTTCAGGAGCAAACCTTCTCTGATGAAGGCAGTTCCTTTATTTTTCCTATAGGACATATCTTAGTTTATCTTGGTTTCTAATGACTAACTCTCTAGTAACCAAAAATCACCTCTCAATATAACCCTGCCTTCTATTTCCAGTCACACAAGCAAAATCACAATATACTTGTTTTGAAAAATGTACCATAAAATAGTTGAAATGGACATCAGAAATGGAAAAGAATGAATAAAAATGGCTCTTCTGGCTCACTGAAGCACTCACTACTTTATTTCTACTGGAGATAAGTACATTTAATCCAAGTCCATGAGAGATTTTGCTACAAGTAAGAAAAACAAACAAATAAACAAAAAACAAAGAAAACCCGATGGTATCCAATATTTACTTTTAGTATATGCAGGAAAGCATAGTTTATTTTCCTAACAATAATATAATTGTATCAAAAGTATCTTTGTGAATGTCAACATACAATTTTCAGTTGATAGAGAAGTTCCTGAACACTGCTCAATCGAAAACATGTACTGGGTATTTTTGATCTGATAAAACCTAAGCTATTATTTGGCTTGATCTATGCTATCAGTTGATATTTAGTTTGATAGCATTTAGATATCAAAGAGTAAATACAAGCATTCTCTCTCCTTTGAGACTCTTAAAAACCTTTCAGATCTAAAACATACTTCCTTTCCTTGTACGTAAATATACTAAAATACAATTACTAGCCAAAGCAATAGACATGAGAAAAGGAAAAGGATAAATCAAAAGAGCAAGGCTCCCTTCTCTACTCTAGTCTTTGTCCCTTTCAGCAGGGAATCATGAGGCGTTGAGTAGCCTAATCAATGAGACCCTAGCAAAGCCAAATGATGTCAGTGCAAGTTTCATCCTGTCTAATGAAATATCTCCTTACCTAGACATAAGAACTGGCCAGACTAAGAAATGAAAAGGAGAAAGGGTGGTCCTTGATTTTATTTCTGATTTATCAATTTGTTCACATATAAAATGAGTGGGGTTGTTTCTCATGTTATAGTTCTATGTATTACTTAAAGAAGATTTAAATCGGGGTTGGAGAGATGGCTCAGTGGTAAAGAGCACTGACTGTTCTTTCAGAGGACCAGGGTTCAGTTGGCAGCACCCACATGGCGGCTAACTTCAGATCCAAGGGCTCCAGTGCTGTCTTCTAAATTCTGGGGGAATTGCACAACACATGTGCACTTAAATACATGCAGACAATACACTCATACATATAAAATAAAAATAATATGTGCATTTCACTCAGGGCTTAGCGAAAAACTGCTTTATCTTTGCTGACTTATATGTCATAAACTAAAATTCTGACTTTTTTCTTGTATTCTCTCTGTCTCTGTCTGATTTAGGTTTGGAGAGAATCTTATGTAGTCCAGGCTGTCCTTGGACTCACTATGTACCTGAATGTGAACTTAAACTCCAGATCCTCCTGCCTCTGATCTCTCAAGTGCTTGGAATTCAGGCATCCACACATCCTAATTTATGATTTCATATAGAAAATATTTGTTAAAGCAAAGAAATTCTTATGAAATCAGACAAAAATCACATAAAATAAATTAACCTCACTAAAAATAACTAGTGTGAAAGATGGTTGTACCAGCAGCCAGCTTAGAAAAGATAAGTCATATTCATAAGGTGATCAGGACTGGCTTACTGACTATTTTTTAAATCTTCCATTGGGTACTTTTCATTCATTTTTCTATTTTTTAAATATCCAGAAAGTCTTGAGATATTACTGGTTTCGCTTTAGTTAAAGAGAATGAAATACATATGGAAATAAAAATAATTCTTTATTTTGTGTATTTTGAATACATTGGTAGATTAGTACTTATTATTTAAATGGTCTGAAAAGTATATCTCTTGAAAATAAAGTAGAATAATCATGGAGGGAGCAATACATTGCGGGAGTAGCAAAGTGGATAATTTATCACTTATAGAAAATACTGTCAACTTATATCATGCTGAGTCGGCCAGGGGAAGGACAATTAAGAATGGTATTTTTAGGGCAATCCCTGCTTCATTAAGGGAAAAATTAGAAGTACCTAGGTCATTTATACAGAAATAAACATTTCCATAACATTTCAAGCACAGAAAAAGAAAGCCAATTGTAGCAATTTTACTGTTTTGAACAATAGACACACTATTGAATTCCCATTGCAATCTTCAAAAGAACTTGAGTTATTCCACAATACAATTTGCATAAAAATGTAACAATGACATTAATGTTTATAAAGCATTAAATGATGTCAAAACACAATACAGTTTCTCAATGGCTTCCCTTTCTTTAATAAAACACATTTGATTACCAATTATTATTTATAACATGCAGCTCTCTTTTGTGAGGATAACACTCAAGTCAGTTAGAAGAGCTTTTCTTTTAACCATATATGCTGGGGCTTCTCAAACATCAGAATGAGTCCAATGGTGAAACAACGTAAAGAATTCTAAACAAAGCTAATGTAGTAAGAATGTTTTAAAGGACTAAAGAATCTTATGTACTGCCACGCTGACGGGAACCAAAGTCTATGAACAGTAAAGTCATTGGTCTTACTTCAAAATATACTCACATGCAGTCAAACAACAATTAAACATTTCAGTGAACCCATGCACTCATTTCTGAACTTCCCTAGTTCTCACTGTTACCATGCTGGCAGCAATGAAAATACACTAAAAGATACTTGTGACTCAGGCTTAGACTATCAGACTGTTGAAACAAGAGTGGACAAGAAATTGGAACTTCGCAGAACTCTCATGCTGGGAGACGGATAAGTCTGCAATACAATGTCAGCCACAAAAAATCTGTCTCCAATAAAGAGATTTCACGTAATTCTGACAACTTGCTAGACTATCTTGCAGGATAAACTGGAACTGAGACATGCAGGTCAACAACGGACAGACCACACCGTGGCCAGCACTGCTTAATTCTACATCCCTCCTACTTTTCATGTAAACTTAACATCATGTCAGGGTTCCAGAGATGATTTTTGGGCATCTTTGAACCTATTTATTTGTTCTGCCTTCCAATCTAACCATACTGCATAAATTGTATGTCTCTGTCTTTCACTCTTATTGTCTAGCTACTTGATCTCTCGAAGATGGGTGGTAATTTGGAGTATAGGACCCAGGTTTTTGACCAGTAACATCATTAAACCATAAACAGTTATCAATGTTTATCCAATGGCACAGAATGGATTTTGGTGTTTGTTCTTGTATTTGAAATTGTTATATGTTAAAGTTCTCTCCTACACCCCAACTTTTCTGGGAAGAATATCATTGCATTACTACTTTACAAGGGAATTACAAACTCTGATATAGTACCATTTAAAATAATTCTAATTTTATAAACACTGGCTACTTTAAAAATATTACTACTAGTATAGATTAAGTGTTCCTCATTGTGTTTATTCATTCTTCTCCGGATTTTGGCAGAAACAAAATTTAACAGACAGCTAAAATCATCCAAATTTTCAGTTGTGTAATTGCTCACCTGTCCTGGTCTGGCATTTTCACAAACAAATGTGTCATAAAACACAGCAAATTGTGGAGCATTGTCATTAACATCCAAAATCCTCACAAAAACAGCCACACGAGTTGTCTCTTTTGGGTTATCTAGAAAGAGAGAAGCAAAATGTTGTTTAGGAAAACACAAGCTACAATTTATACAGGCATCTGGTGGACATTAAGTGCTTACATACAAATAAGCATTCATTCTCCTAAAGTAATGAACAAATGCAATAAAGAAAATTTCCATAGAGCCTAGTTAAGCAGTCATAATTCTTTTATTATCAGGCACAAGAGAACTTTTATTATTTTGGAAATCCTTTAAAATTATAATACAGTGTAATTGAGTTCATATTATTTGTGTGTCCCTACTGTCCAAATATATGAGATGGAAACAAAATTAAGTTGTTGCTATATGTGACTATATCATTTGATTTTTACTTTATTTTAAGGTAAAGCAGTGTAAAACAAATTAGCAACTTGATCAGTGGCACTTTCTCCTAGGGGCTACTTGTTATTCTAAAACCTGCCACTTTGTTTGCTTCTATAATCACAGTGTATTCTAACAGCTACTTTCAAATCTGTTTGGAAGTTGTACAAGATAGCTAATGATTCAAGAAACTGATTGGAAAACTTACAATAAAATGTAATGGTTGGAATACTTTATTAATATGTGCATTACAGATACCATTTCCAGAGTCCTAACTTGATTTTTGCATACCAATTTATTCTGTTCAAATTATCTCCATTAAAATGAGCAGCATTTTCATCGTGATTCTTTTGCTAAATGTGGTGAAATTAAAGAGTATCAAATTTATCACAAAAGGTGTATTTATTATTTTGAGTTATAAATGAAACTTTATAATGTGCTAAATGGGTTAAAATTTGCTAAGCTTTAGAAACATCCTTGTATTTTACATAATGGCATTATGTATTATCTATGTAGCCTACCAATACCTGAGATTTGGCCATTATAAAATCAAGTTAAAGTCACTCAGACTTCATAAAGCAAAATCATTAGTCTGAGCATAAATTTGAAGGAAACTTTAGCAGAGTCAAGCTGAGAAGCACAACATATCAGGGAAAGCTGGACTCCCATGTGCATGGCAGTCCAAGTAGATCACTTAAAAAATGTCAGGTGTCCATCACGTTAGAAATTGATCTGGAAAATATGGTACACACACAGAGCAGAATATCTTGCAGCCATACAAAGAATGAAGTGAGTCAACTGAGACAACATGGACGGAACTGGAATGGAAGGGAAGTGAACTAAAGTAGACACAGAAAGATAGGAACCATATGATCTGAATCACATGTAGAAATAAAAAAAAATGATTTCATAGAAATGGAGAAGAGCATGGTTGCTTTCAGAGGCTTGAATCTCAGGGAATGGAGTATGGATGAGAAGAACTGGCTAAAGAGATCCTAAGAGAGGGCTGTATTTCAGCATACTAGGGACATTCCAGGAAAAATAACATACTTTATAATTGAAAAAGAAAGAATCAATATATGTATGTACAAAATATTATATATTAAATTAGTATGTGCAATACATGCTTTTATGTATTAGTAAAACTTTTTTAAAGAGGAGTGCAGAAATAATAATTCTAAAGTAACCTAAGAAATATGCTAGATGTGATGGTGCATGACTTTAATCCCAGCCTTTGGGAGGCAGAGGCAGGAGGGTCTCTGTGAAATGGAGACCATCCAGGTCTACATAGTGAATTCCTGGTAGGCTGGGACTAGAGAGACCCTGCCAAAAAAGAAAATAAAAGTAAGAGAAAAGAAAAAGAAGATCTTAGGGCTACTATTACATTACTTTTGGCCACATGGTTATGGATACCCAAGACTTCTCTTATGAAATTTATCTCTTAAATTTTTTTCTAAGTATTTTTGAAATAAAAGGGTAAAACATATCATCCTATGCAAATATGGTATATATTATTATTTGAACTAATTAACCACTCCTACCTAACATTGTAGAGTACCACACATTGATACTTAAATGAGCAAACTTACATTGTTCAAAGAATTTTGTAAGAAGTTATTTTGTTGAGCCGCTTTACAAGGCTGAAACATTATAAAGAAGAGGCAACTACATTCTAAGTCACTTGGAAACAGTCACCAACTCTTTCCAAGAGAAAATGTAAAATGAATTCCCTCCTAGGTACTCATTTTAAATCCTGAGTCTTCTTAACTTAAGAAGACTTAAGTATTCATTTGGCAGAATTTATCTTGGCAACTGTCAATTTTCTACTCTCTACTGTGCACCTTTCAGTGGGTTTGCTGATGGAGAATTCTGGTTCTGGGATCAAACCAAATTACTTTGATTCCCAAGTTCACCACTGGCACATTTGGACATTAGTATACCCCAACGTTCTGTTTCCTCAAGGCACACTATGTGTATTAACATAGAAAGTCCACTCTCACAGAAATGATTTGGAAATATATAGGAAACTTCTAATCAAATATCCTCTTAAAAATTACAATTCTATATATGTCAAATACCAGCATTAAAAGGGTCTGTATTATATATATATATACATACATATATATATAAATATATGTGTGTGCATGTATGTGTGTGTGCGTGTGTGTGTGTGTGTGATTACTATAACTCATTCACTCTTTTACATTACTTAGGATTTTATGCTATTTTTTCAGAAACAAAATTTTCACACAATAAAAAGACCTACACTGTTCTAACCTGTTTTTCTTCAGCTTAAATGTTTATGATGCATATATGGGCAAGAAGAAGAAAGAAGAAAATAAAAACAGAAAAATGCTATTCCATGATGTTCCTATTCCTTTATTCCTAAATTGTTTGGTAATATCCAGAGGTATATTCCATGATGAATGGACCCTTGTTTGCCTAGTTACTTGCTTTTATATAGAAAAAGGGGAAGGTATGTTTCTTCCACATTTTCTAAAAGTTGATTCTCTTTGACATACTAATAGAGTAAGTGGACCTAGGCAAAATATTTATTTTCATATTCATTCTTGACAAGAACATAGCTCTTCTTGGAAGGAATCCATTTTCTAATTATGCCAATGGAATCAAAAGAGACAGGGAAGTTTCATATGTGAAAAATCGCTTTGTCAGACCCTTCCCTCACACAATAGGAAGACTCTTCAGCCTCTTTCCAAATAACTCAAGGCTCTTCAAATCAAATGCTAAATCCACAGGGATGGATGTGCTTTATAAAACATCAGGCCTGGAGTCATCTATTCAGAAAACAGTGCTTACACTAATCTTTTTTGCTGGCAGATGCTACAGCTTATGTATAAATAAAAGTCTAAAGCATTCCAAGGAAATACTATACCAAAGAGCTGCTGGCTTATATTTACCACCTGAATCTCCCAGAGTGTCCTTCAGGGCAGCTGCTCCACCAAAAGGACTGAGGACTAGAGACCGTCCCGATGTATGTCCTCAGGTGAGGACATTCCTATGCCTGCAAAACTTTCCAAATAGCCCCCAAAAGCTGACAGATGGTACCATTCTCTTTAAACTCTTTGCTTTGAAAGATAAAACTTTATCGCATACTTTAGGTAAGAATTTAAGAAAGGAATAAACACACAAACACACACACACACAGAGGGGGGGGGAGAGAGAGAGTTTCTTCATCCAATGTTCTAATGTCCTTGGCGTTTATGGCAATAATGATGAATTTTATATGTGATTACATTAACTCTTTTGCTTCCATAAGCAATATGTGCTAAAATTCTGTTTATAATTAGATCACTCATTGTGACCTTAACTTCAGGATTTTGGGGTTTTGTGTTTTGCATTTTTTTCTCATTTTCCACTTGGCATTTTTACATTTTTACAGAAGAAAAAGAATTATGTCATGGTATAATGCACTGAATAATTGCCTGAAGAAGACAGCACTTGTCACATGATGTGATATCTTGCTGTGTAATGTAGAATTAAACTGTTAGAAGCAGGGTGTGGAAGCACATTGGTAAAAAGTACATTTACACATGCTTCTGACCTGCCCAGGGCTTGGTGTGTGATACACTTACCATTGAGCCAGTATTTAAAGTCTAGTAAAACAATTCACTCTATCTTGTTTCCCTTCCACCCATACTGCATTGAATTCCCAGAACAGCATAATGGGACCCTGACTGCTTGTAGTTGACAGGTGGGCATTTCCAGCACTTATTCCACAGATTGATTTCACTTAAGGGCAAAAATAGGCTTAGTTCTTAAGAAGAAGTAATTGGCTTAGCTTTTTACAGAATCATAATTACTTCTACTAGCTTTAGAAGTTAAATTTCTCAAAGTATCTGAAATAGAAAATGCAATTCCAAGCTCACTGGGCTTGAATAAGGATCTTGAATTGAGCAGACAGCACAATCAGATTCTAGAAGTTCCAAATTGAATTCCTTTGAACATGGAGGCAGAGAGAAAAACAGAAATTTCCCTTATAGGAAAAATAGCCTTCAAAGATACTGCCAGTTATATTTCCCTATCAAAAGGAGGGTCTTTGGGGAAGAGGGCGGTAAATCTCTATTTAAGATGCTAGTTAGAATGATAAATCTAAATGTATTATATTATCTTGATGCTTTGAATAGATTTCTGGAATCTAACTGATTAGTTGCATGCCTCTAGAAGACATTCAGGCTTGTTCTTAGTTTGGAATGATTAAATCAAATAACTGTCTTGATAGCTGGGTGTAGACTGAGTATTGCATGTACAAAGTTTAAAGGCTATTTCTCACCATGACTCATTTCCAAATGAATGTTTCTTTATAAAACAATTCTAAACTCACTTCCATGAAAAATTTAACATGTGATTAGAAACCAGGAGGAAGTTTTCATAAGCGTGGGCATTTGATTTGACCGATGGTCTTATGAAGTAAAAGACTGCTAAACTGAATTGAGGCTCTGCTGCCACCATTGAAAATCTCTTAACAAGTTTTGTGAGGTATTTGTTTTGAAGGACTCTGATAATGCTGCTGTTGTTTGAGACAGATTTTCCCTAGGTAGTTCAGGCTGGAATAGAACTTTTGGTCTTCCTGACTCAGTTTTCTGAGCATCAGGATTGAAAGTTATACTGTCATACCTGCTCCTGAATGATTTTCAGTAGTCCACTGAATTTGACAATGGCCTCCACAAATTATACAAGCAATCTTTTCTGTGGAAATATCTGCAGCAATTTAAGAAATATGTTGCTCTGAATCCTCAACCTGCCCTTTTCTATTTCGGTGAACTATCAGTTTCGTAAATCATGAAGAGTATAGTGCTTCGTCTAGAAATGGAATAACCAGTTTTGATTCCAAATTTACTACCTCTTGCACTGTGATTTTGTGTAAAATACAAAAATCACCAAAGTTTAAGCAACTTCTCAATAATCTGAAGTTAATACAGCATTAGCAACAAGTCTAATTTAAAATCCTTAGGATGACACCAAGTACCTAATGCATATTATTAGCTATTTTACCAACATGACCAAATTAACTTGGTTCTGTCATCTAAAATAGTAATATTTGTCTATATGGTTATTAAGATTTAATTATACCACTTATAAGTAACAGTCTTCAGAGACTGTAATTCACAGTATGAACACAATAAATTTAACATTTTTAATTTTCCCTCAAATTAGAAACTATTACCAATTCTATGTAATTTTTTTTAGCTATTACTAGTTGTGGATTTATAAATACAAAAGGAAAGCAGAGTGCATCACTCCAAAACACATAGTGTTGACCTATGCATTATTTTTAGCTAAGACTACATATATTTACTCACTTATATAGGATTATTTTCAAAGTAAATGTATATATTGGTGTATGTGTGCAGGTGGATATATGTTTGTGAGCATGCTTGAGTGCATGTGCACACGGAGGTCAAAGTTCAACATCTGATGTTTTTTTAAACACTCTTCAGCTATTTTTTATTATTTCTATTATTTTGAATATTTTGCATGTGTGTGTCTGTACACATGAGTGCATATGCTCACAATTCCTAGAGGTATCAAATCTGCTGAAAGTTGGAAGTACAGGCTATGGTAGTATGTGGAGTGTGGGTGCTGAGAACTGGTGCCTTGGAAGAGCAGTAAGCACTACTTTTTTCCAATATACCTGTTTCATTGAACTTTATTTGTTTCATACACTACATTTTAACTCTATTTAGATTCCCTCACTTATTTCTGTGAGCCACAGCTCCCACACCAGACTTCATGTATTATGTCATATATGGTGAAGCCTACTGAGTCAAGTTTGTGTACCCAGAGACCCTTGGTGTGAGTTCATCCACTGGAACCTGTTCAGCCTGTCTAACATGACTCCCTTAAAGAAGACTAATAACTACTAAACCACATCTCAAGCTTCTCTTAATTTTTTTTTCATACAGTGTCTCTCAGTAAACTTGAAGTTCCCGGATCAAGTCAGGGGAACGGACAGGCTGGCTGTCTATGAAGCTTCTGGGGATCCTCCTGCTTCATACTCTTTCCATTCTGATACATGAAATTACAAACATGTATCATCATACCTGTCTATTCAGATGAGTATAAGGATCTGAAGTTAAGTCCTAATATTTGTGTGGCAAATATATTACCATATGAGCCATTTCTCCAGCATTAAAAGTTGTTTCAACAATAGGGACAATAACCTCCACTTTGACCTCTCTATTTTAATGAAGAGATAAAACCATTATATATGATATTTTCCCATTCTATAAAGACAGTTACATTACTAATATCTAAGAGAAGTTAAGCAGAATCAAGAAAATTGTATACAAATACATGTATATTTAGCTACTTTTTCATTATGAATTCTCTTTATTCATTCTAGCACAAGTATATTTTCATGTTCTGCCACAATGGAAGACTTTGTTTCTATAAGAAGTCTCCCTGCTACATAAACTTAAATGGGAATACTTTCTCCCTGTCAATTTGTCTGAATGACAATTCAATTCTCAAGTCTTGTCAGAATTCTTGAGAGACTACAGTTAACATTTCACTCCAATTGCAACATGTTTATCCAATCCTCAGTGTAGAAATAAAGGAAATTATGAGAAAACTATAGACATTTGAGAAATCATGAAAAAATTACGGTGAAATTCAATTTATATAGGCAATAAGAATTACTTTAACATAAAATAAACCTAAGAATATGTTAAAATACAAAAAGCAAAACATTCTTAAAATATAAATATTTGTTAAATATAATTCATCTTACTGATCTCAGCAGCTATAACAGTAAGATTGTGCCATTGAGATAGTTCACGGTCAAGTGGTTTTGATGTATAAAGTGATCCATTTCCAGAATGTATGTTAAAGATCCTGTCAAGGTCAGTATGGCGATCCAAAGTAAATCTAAAAATAGATGGCAAAGAAAATACATGGCAAAAATATTTATGGCTTGCTGTAGCAAATGATAAAATACAGAGACACACAGATTACTAATAATTATAGGAAATAGTATGGATGAAAACTAGACTGTTTCATCAGTTTGCACAGATGTACATTCATCACTCGAAGCCTGAACTGGCATTTTGTTCTGCATTCAAATGCGAAATTTAAAAATGCCTCTCCTGTTGAAATCATTACCTATTGCCACACATAGTCAACTAACTTGATGTATTTGACCACAAAATTGCATACATTGCATACAATTACATTATCAGTGACTTTATTTGGTAAATAAATGTGATCTAATAAAGAATTAATAAAGCTATTCATTATGTATTTGACCACAAAATTGCATACATTGCATACAATTACATTATCAGTGACTTTATTTGGTAAATAAATGTGATCTAATAAAGAATTAATAAAAGTATTCATTATAAAGGTTAGTATCAGAAAGTCAGACGTTTTCTTAATCAGAAATTGGAGACACTGTTTCATCAAAGCAGTGGATCATCAGTCTGTGGTGATCTGGAGTTCAAGTGTGAACCATGTATTTTCAATTAAGTAATCGCATGCATCACAATAAAATGTATGCCATAAACTGTTTAAAAATATTATAGTTCTATATAAGAAATTTTCATTCTTCTGCATCAAATAAAATTCATGTCTTTAAAAACTGAATACTCTGGGTGTTGTGGCACATGCCTTAACCCTTTAAACTCCAGAGGCTGAAGCAAGCGGATCTATGTGAGTTCAAGGGCAGTCTGGTCTACATAGTGAATTCCAGGCCAGCTGAGCTTATGGTGAGACCTTGTCTCAAAAAGAATTAAAAAACAAAAAAAAAAAAAAAAGAAAGAAAGAAAAGCTACTGAATAGGCCTGTCAGTAAACAGCCAGTTCTCATACTTGTGAAAAATACAAAGGAAGTTGCAAGACATGGATTGATACATGTAATAAAATAATAATGTCTAAATGGCTTATCCCAATCCACTCTAAGTTTGATCCTTCTTAATTATTGCATGTTAATTATTAAAAAAAATAATGGCAGAATGTAGAGGACTCTCTAAGAGTATCTTGAAGAGAAAGAGATCAGGATCTTCAGTAATTTTCATTTACTTACTGAGTCTGAGGGAATGGGGATAGGAGCCACAGTGCCCACATGAGGTCAGTGGACAATTCATGGGAGTTGGTGCTCTTTATCCACCTAGCAGTACTGAACTCAGGTCATCAGGCCTAGTGGAATGTGTCCCTATCTGCTGAGCCATCTTGGCAACCAAGATCTTCATTTTCAAATATGCTTTATAGCATAACTATATTTTCCAACTGGAGATGGGTAAATTGTATACTAACTTTCATTTTCTTTTTAATATTATTTCCAGAATATCCTGAAGCAAAACTGTGATTTGTGATTTCTATCTAAACATTCATAATCAAAGAAAGTTTTTTATACCATTTGTAATATAAAACAGCCAATAAATATATTGCATTAATAAAGCTGTTTTATTTCTTTAGGAATTGGTCTGTGAACATCAAAATTCTCAGATGCTTAACTCCCTTATATAAAATGTAATAACATTCACACATAACCCATGTAAAATCTCCTATATAGCTTCAAACATATCTTGGTGACTGACTAAAATTAAGATAATATGAACAAAGGAAAATCTGTACCTTTTAAGTACAAGCATAATGCTTTTTTCAAATATTTCTTTTATTTTTTTGCCCTTGCTTATGCCATCCAAGTGCTGGGATTAAAGACATGTGGTACTATGCTCAGCCATATATTTTCTCTTTCTTTTTTCCCTAGTTTTTTATTGATTTATTTTGTGCATTTCATATAATAGATCTTAACCAAATTTAGACCCCGTCCCTACACCCAGTGCCCCATGGAACCCCCTCCCCCAACCAGATTTCAGGTATTTTGTCACATATGGTGAGTCCTATCCAGTAGAGCATTTGTACCTAGATGTCTGTCAGTGGAAGTTGATCTACTGCAGTCTAGTGATCAAATCTACAGTCACTCCCTTAAAGAACACCTACTGCCCCTCATTCCACAACAATCATTTGCCAATAGTTCCTTGACTGGGGTTGTAGCCTGCTGCTCATTTCCCAGTTCTCTGATATTGTGTGATTGACTTGGTATGGGTCTTGTGCATACCGTCACCACTGTTGGAAGGACTCCTACAATAAACCTCACCTACCCATGGCTCAGGGACCTTTGTGGAAGGGGGGCAAGAAATATTGTAAGAGCAAGAGGTGGTGCATGAACATAAGGAACAGAGGCTTTCCAGCCTCTGGGGACTTGCTTATATTTTCTCTTTCAGTGAGAAGATACAGAATCAACATATATAGAAAGCATATTATATAAAATGTAGATATAATATCTCTCATAATGTGTATACATATGTTCTTATGGCATTTCTTTGAAAATATGGTATTTGCATTTTGAACATAAAGATAATAAAAGATTGCACAATCAATGTGGCATTAACTCTGTTGTCACACACTACATTTCACACAGTAAACATACTCTACTGGATAGTACTTACCATATATGACAAAATACCTGAAATAAGGTCTGGGGAGGGGGATTCCATGGGGCAGTGGAGTAGGGAGGGTGTCTAAATTTGATTAAGGTCATTAGGGCCTGCAACCTGATTAAACACTATAATTTATTTTTACATATTCACAGATAGATTTTATGTATCCTAAGGAAAAATTATACGAGGAGAGAAATCAATTTGATTTTGTTGATATATTGGTAGTATAAAAATATCACTTGATTTAAATTTATCTTATCAAAAAATAAGATAGAGGATTGACATATATATCTGTGATTAAAGTGCTTGTCAAACCTGCCAGGAAGGCCTGGGTTTAACTTCCATTTTACACATACTGACTCTGATAGCACACACCTAGAATCTTTCCACTTGGTAGACGAAGTCAGGAAGATCAGTTCAAGACCTTCTTTGGGTTCATTGTGAGTTTGAGATCATAATGGGTTAAACGAAACCCCATTTTCAACCAACCAACCAACAAAAATAACATATAGACACTATTTTAAACAAACTCACCAACAAAAATAACATATTGTTTCCAATTTGAAATCAGGAACCCAAAACACAGGTGGCTTCATTTGGACTCTTTGCCATGAAAATGCTATTTAAGAATGTAATAAGTGGATCTGCCTGTCTCAGAACTGCCTATCACCGGGGTAAGCGAGACTGTGCAGGTGGTGTCTTGATTCCCCTGCAAAATGAATAGCTCCACTCTCTCCCCAAATTCTGTTCCACTTCTAACCTTGGATCCAGGCCTGTTTCAAGTCTTCTGCCTCAGATCTCTGGACTAGTTTCCTAACCCAGACTAGCTTAATCCTCCAGAATAGTTTGTCTGACCATCCACAGCTTCCCCCCTGCCCTACCTTGGCCCTGGTCTGCTGATCTACCTGCTTCAGAACTGCCTAGCACCCTAGTAAATCAGAGCCTGCCCTTGGTGCCTTGGTTCCCCTGCAGCCTGAAGAGCTCTCCACTTTCTCCCCAACCAGGTTCCCCCTTCTAGACTTGGGCCAGGCCAGCTCCTGCTCTTTCTGCCCCAGATCTCTGTACTACATCTTAGTCCAGATCTACCCACTGCATGTTGATCCCTTCCACCTAGACTAGCTCAATTTTCCAGGTTCTCTTGTTAGATATTCTACAGACTATCCTCACCCAGTCTTGACTTTGACTAGCACAGACTTGCCTTCTACCCAGGCCTGCCTACCACCCTGTGTGAACCTGAAGTACACACCCACTTTTCATATGTGAGCAAAAAAGCAGCTAAGCTACATCAACAATATAAACAGAATTAAAACTTGATGAAATAGAGTCAGAATACAATTTATTATCAGACTCACAATCAACAAAAGACATCTATAGGCTGAAACAGCAACACAAAAATCACAAATAATATGGAAAACCAAGAGAATATGTCCCTGACAAAACCAGTCCTACAGAAACGTACTAAAATGAGAATCACCCTGATGACCCCACCACACAAAATTTAAATTAACAATCATAAACATGATCAACCACTTTAAAGAACACAGAAACAAATCAAAGAAATCAAAGAGGATAGGCATAAGTTTGTAACTGAAGCTTAATAAAATACAAATATGCAGCTGAATGAAATAACAAAACCAATTCATCTTAAAAAATTAATTCATTAAACAAAGAGAAATATTAAATAAAACGCAAATTAAAATAATGACTAAATTAGAAAACCCAATAAGTCCATTTGAAATGACAAGAGAAAACCTCACAAACTGAATGAAATGAAAAACAATATCAAGACCGGAAAACAAAGTTGAAGAACTGAACTCCTCAAAGATTTTGAAAAAATTATAAAGTATGCAGGAAATATAGAATTTTGTGAGAAGATATAATCTACATATCACAGGTAGACTGGAAGGGGGAAAATCTCTGGTAAATGGCATTGACCAGATCTTCGACAGGATAATTAAAGAAAACGGCCCTAAATTAAGTAAAGACATACCATTACAGATACATAAAGCACATAGAACACCAATTAAGCTGGACCAGAATAGAAACTACCCTCTGCATATCTTAAATGTGCAGAACAAAGAGAAAGTGTTCAAAACTGCTAGAGGAAAATAGCAAGTTACATGAAAAACCATCAAAATTACAGCTGACTTTTCAATGCAAACTATGATAGTCAGAAGAGCCTGGACCAATGTATTTCCACTTCTAAATGACCATGGATGCCAACTGAGAATACTTAGCAAACTATCCATTAATTTGAAAGGAATAGGAAATATTTCATGATATGAGTAAGCAGACAGAATTCATTTCAACCAAACTGGCTCTACAAAGAATACTTGAAGCAGTACAAAAGATTAAAGCTAGGGATGACTATACTAGTGGTTACAGAAAGAAAACAAAATAGGACCAAGAACACATATTAAAATGGAAGAATCCAATACACAACTTTCAATAATAACTCTAAATATGAATGAACTCAATTCCTCAGTCAAAAGACACAGGTCAGTGAAATAGATTAAGAAATCTTTTTTTTTTTTTTTTGGTCCTCAAGAAATTCATCATACATTTAAGGATAGATACTAGACAAATAGCACTAAAAATTGAGCAGGTACTGAAATTCTAGTATCTGCCAAAATACACATCAATTTAAAAAAATGAAAAAGAGGGCCACTTAATTCTAATCAAAGGAACAAAATTGACAAGAAGATATTACAATTATGAACATATATGCACCAAACTCTGATGCACACAATTTCATGAGAAGTGTGCTACAGTACTATAAAAAAATAGATTAACCCAATCAGTAATAGTAAGGTACTTCAATAGTGCTACAGTACTATAAAAAATAGTGCTACAGTACTATAAAAAAATAGATTAACCCAATCAGTAATAGTAAGGTACTTCAATACCCCACTGTCCCCAATAGACAGTTCCAGTGGACAAAGAATAAACAGAAACAACTGAATTAAATGGTATCTTACATCAAATGAACCTAACAAATATTCACAGAATATTTCAATGAAACACCAAAGAATACGCTTTCTACCTATGCAAGATTCTCTGAAACTAGAATACAAAACAAACCTCAACAAATACAAAAAAAATTAAATATTCTATGCATTGTATCAGAACACAATGTAATAAAGTGTATAATTAACCACAAAAGAAACTCTGGTAACTACATGAACTCATGCAGATTAAGGAATACACTACTAAATGATGACTACATCAAATCACAAATTAAGAAAGAAATAAAAAGATCCTTGGAACTAAATGAAAATTATAACTTCAAAACCTCTGGGATAATTTTAAAGTAGTTCTAAGAGAGAAGTTTATAGCTAAGTGCCTAAATTTTAAAAAATCAGAAACAGTGTGGCTTAACAGTAGAAGTCAAAAATCTTTAAAACCAAGAACCAAACCAAACCTAGTAGACAAGAAGAAATAACAAAAATCATGGCAAAAATCAATGACACAGGAAAAAAAGAAACAGTACAAAGTATCACTGAATCTAAGAGGTAGATTTTTGAAAAGTTAAGTAAACTAGACAGAACCTTAGCCCACTTACACAAAAGAAAGGAAGTGAAATTCCGAAATTAAATAAATCAGAGATGAAATGGGAAACATCACAACAGGCCCCCAACCCAAAAAATTAACATTATAAGGGGAACTTCAAAAACCTATAATTTTTTAAATTTGAAAATCAACAAGAAATGGATGAATTTCTCAATTAATGGAAACTCCCAAAGTTAAACCAAGAAGGAATAAACAGCTTTCACAGAAAGACTCATAACCAATAAGGAAATGAAACAGCCATCAAATCTCACAAATAAATAAAGCCCAGGTACAGACACATTGACAACAGAATTATATCAGAACTTCTAAGATCCACAATCAGTATTTCTTAAATTATTTTTAAAAAGACAGAAACGGAGAGAGAACTTGCAAACTTCTATGAAACTAGTATCACTCTAATATCAAAACCAGGTAAAGATACAACAACAAAAAAGAAAAAGCTGTAGGTCCACATCCTTAATGAACATAGACACAAAGATTCTGAACAAAAGAGTATTCTGAACAAAACATAAACTTTTGCCAGAGCCTTTGATTACCAACCACAACTTGAAGGTAAGACCCTATTGCTGAAGACAGGAGATAATTAGCATACAGGACTTTGAGCAAGGAAGCTGCAACTGATGTGGATGTCTTCTCCCTGAGGTCTAGCTCTCATAGTTCTAGATGATAATATGCAAACTGCTAATATCTTAAGCAGAATTTCTTGATACCTACAACCATTTCAACTTTCTTTCTTTTCATCTTAAAACAAAGACGTAAATACCTAATGGGACTAGAAGTGGAATCTGGGTCTCTTGCCATTACTGTACCAATGATTGTCCCCACTTCAATATCTTCATGAACTTCAAAGAGATAGGAGGATCTGCTGAAAACAGGAGGCTCATCTACATCTTCAATGGAGATTTTCACAATTGTAGTGTCTTTGAATGGTCCTAGGTAATAAAACCGTGGATCTACATGGGTGTTTTCTGCTTCTACCTTCAGGGTGTATAGTCTTCGGCTCTCATAGTCAAGTGGCTGTAAAAAGATAAACATTACCAATTTAAAGGGGTCGAGTCAGTTTGTCTGCACTCTAAGTCGCAGTAGGACTTTGAAATCCTGACAGAGTCTTATCCAGCTGTCCATTAATTAGCAAAAAGCAATTAAGGGGGTTGGAGAGATGGCTTAGCAGTTAAGAACACTAAGTGCTCTTGCAGAGGTCTAGGGTTTGATTCTCAACATCCATATGGCAATTATCAATTGTCTGTAACCCCAGTTTCAGAAGATCTGACACCTTCTGACCCCTGTGGGCATTGCACAACATGAGTAGACTTAATACACATGTAGGCAATACACTCATGCACATAATTTTTTTTAAGTTTTAAAAAAGGCAATTAAAATGCAATAAATTTATGCATTATTTACAATTTATATTTAGATGCCTAATATGTAATAGTTTGAAACACTGAAAAATGATACTTTAATAATGATAAAAATTCACATAAATATTTTGTAGTCTATCTCATAAGGAGAGCTATTCTATACCCAAAGTGGGCTAGTCTGATGTGTATTTCTGTGTATACATGTACATGATGACATACTAGCTACGGGTCAAATTTAAGGCTAATATTAAGGACTTTAAAAAAATGAGTTATTTAGAAACTACATCAAAGACTGACATCACTATAATTGGACCTCGGAGCTACATAACTATGAGAATTTGAAGACTAATATAAAACTTTCAGTAAGAACAGGAACATTCAAAATGAGGAAAATCATATGTAATAAGGAAAAAAAAACAGCAATGTCATAAGTGGTATGTATTAAGAAACTAAAAGGAGAATTTAATATCCAGGTCATGTAGTTTCCATGGGCTTAAAATCTAATCCCTGAGCTTGAATTCACTGCACAATGTTTATTAAAATATTGGTCTCAGGTTTGCTCAATTGTTATTATATACTCCAAAAAGCAAGATTAAATTTGCCTTACTGCTACTTTCTGATTATGGAAGAAAATAAAGAAAAAAAGTGGCTTTTACCTTTGTTGATTAACCTAAGTTAGTAAATGTTGTGTGTCCTGTGCTTTCAAGACCATCTCTGGACACTTCAATTTATAACCTTGTCTCTATTGTTATTTTATTTATTTATTTATAATGAGCTTTGTATATTTCATACAATAGTTCCTAACCTCCACCAACCACCTCCAATTCCCACAGGACCCCAGATATTTAGTCATAGATGTTAAGTACTCTCCAGTCAATGGTTATTTTTTACATGTTATTTCATTTGGACCTAAATATACATACGCTTAATTTTTTCTTATAATCATGGGACCAAGTATAAAAAAATCTTGTTTAAATTCTTTCACTGAACATATGCTAGTATAAAAATTTAACTTATATAGCAGAAGGGAAAATGTGAACAATTAAATTATGTTCCAACCCATTCTGTCTCTTTGTATTAGCAACACTAATTATTGGTTCATACATCTGGATAGGAAGCTATTTTTATGCCTCCAATTGTGATGATGTATTGCCATTACCAGCTATTAAATAACTATTCCTTAAGAAAATATTGGTTTTGGGGTGGGCTTTTATTAACACAGCCTAGAAATTAATTAAACATATATAACATGCCCCTTTTTTATTTGAATCTCAGATTTCATGTTTCAGTTAACAGGAGCATGTGATCAGAATGTCTGCGAAACTCTTTGGCGTCAGATCCTTCTTATTTATAAGGAATATAAATCACAACTAACACAATAGTTATGTTTCTTTTGGTGGATAAGCACAGACAACATACTGAAATTTGTACTCTAAGCACACACATGCTTATTTATGCGGAAATTGTGCACCTTTTTCACAGTGATGATGCCTTCCTGCGTCTCCTTCTCAGTTATAATGTCAAACATATCTGTCCCATCTCCATCAATGATTCGATATTCGACTTCCGCATTTTTCCCTGTGTCGGCATCAGTTGCTTTTACACTCCCAACAGCTGTGCCAACTGGGGAGGATTCAAGAATCCGAAGATGAACAGTGTCTGTGAAGAACAAAGAAATGATAAATAAATGATCATCTATATTCATACAAAAAGATAGATTTTTCTCCAGAAAACATTCAAAACTGCCCATAAAACAACTTTGTCTAACTTAAATTCTTTGTTACATGTTGGCAAATTAATATTTTCAATATATTTATTTAAAAGACAGCAAAATACAGGAGAAAAATGTGAAAATTCAAGGATCTTGTTCTGTGTAACATAGTATCACCTGCTTACAGTATGAGCGATTCTTCTTCGGAAAAGTAGCTATTTTTTTTTTCAATTGCATTGATTGGAATGTATTGTTTTATGCAATTATAGCAAAGTTGACAGTGCACAGTAAATATTTTTGCCATGTTATGTTTAATTACTCACTTTTTTTTTCCCTTAGCGGAGAGTGAAAAAAAAAATTCCAGAATCCCATGAAATCAGTCATAATGTGTAAGAATACTTTTTCTATTTGTAACAACAAAAACAAAGAACAGTTTGTGTGAGAAATATAAAGATGCCCTTCACAGATCAACGTGAAAGCGCTAAATTCTGATAAATTTTCCTTCATATTCTTGAGCAAAACAAGAATATAACTAAGCCCTTGCTGTTCCTGGCTGTGCTTCGTCATGAGTAACTTCTATGCTAATGAGATTTATGTTTTAACACCTGGTTGTAAAGTACAGTTTCTCATGGGTTAATGAACTGGAAACATGCTTCTGATTATAGCACCTTTCTACATATGCACTTCAAGTAATTCTCCTTGGCAGGCACAATAAGGCCCAGGTCTGTTACACAGTCATGGTATGCCTATGTATACTTTTCTCAATACATTGTACCTTTGGTTACGTCTGTGAAGATCTGTATCAGAACTTTCATATTTTTCTACATCATTCTGTGTTTTTCTTCTTGTTTGTTTGTTGGATTGTTTTTGCATGCTAACCTCCTTCCAGTAAACTATTCCCTCATTATCGACAAGAAACTGTGATATAGTTCACCAAACATGAGACGTCACTGCTATGTGCTGAGTGTTTTATGGGCCTGAGAACCAATGATGTTCTAATAGCATGATCTTGGAGTGCCAGTTGGCTTCTGCTTGTGGTTTTCTATATTTTTCCTTATCTTTATCTTGAGGGTCGGTCCACTGTTGAATGCAAAAACTCAGCTTCAGTCTTGCTGACTGACTTTCTCTGTTTTCACTTTCTCTTTTCCTCTGAATCTCTGAGTCCTGGGTATTCTAATGACCCAACTGGTGACATCTTCCAGCTGCCTGCCCAAATTAGAATTCTTTTGCAAAGTCACTGTAAGTCAAGTAAACTACTCCAGTCACTTTCTATCCCTTTCCATCATCAAACATTTATTTTTCAAGTTTGTGCCATTAAAAGTATGAATTATATTAGCATTTTAATAATTTATCCAACATTATATTTACAGTGAGTCCTTTTGAATATTGTAGTCATTTGTGCATTTTTCTGGATAATGCATTAGGGATTTACATACTGAATAGAAGATTCCTATCTTCTCTACCAAGTCTTACGTTTCCCTAAATGCCGCAGTTAGATCCTTTCAGTCCACATTACAATCCATATTATACCACTTGAAAACACTATTCTTGTCAATATTTGAAGTTTAAAATTATTTGATTGCTTCTATTCTACTTAAGGTAAAATAAAACATCAGTAGTTTTGACCCTCCATAATTTAATATCTTTGTCTGGCATTCTCCCTTTTAATTAACCTCTTGCAATAAAATTGGCCCTCCTTCAGGCTTTTCAACAGGATTTTTTGTTGCTGTTGTTTAATGTGTTTTCTCCCTTGGAAAAGATTTCATCCCCTAATTTCTGTGTTAACTGATGGATTTTCCTTTTGATATATACCAATTCTTCTACGACTGAACATCAAGTCTAGTCCAGTCACTGTAAACAAATTTTAAAATGTTAAATTTTGCCAGGTATGGCAGTATACTCCTGTAATGCCAGTACTCAGAAGGCAGATAGAGGCAAATCTCTGTGAGATATAGGCGGATCTCTGTGAGTTCCAGGCCAGCTAAGGATACAGTGAGACCTTGTTTCAATAAAGCAGAATCATAAGCAAAAACAACACCAGAAAAGTTAAATTTCATTGAATCAGTACCTCAATAAATTGATTTATTATATTTTAGCAAATGTGATCTTTCTAACATCTGTCGTTATACTACTCAGGCATCTGCTATTAAAGTTAAGTGATTTCATTTGGTTTATGAAGTTTTATTTATACGATCTCTGCTAAATTCTCCAACATCATTATCTACCATCAGATAAGGAGAATATATGAAATGTATCCATACTAATACTTTTTGATTAATGACAAGTTTACCAGAACAAAAATAAAAGTAAATGTATGAAACACTTCACAAAACAAATGTGAATAATATGGAGGATCTTGTTGACATGGCTATAAACCTGAAAACATCATATAAAAATGAAAATTTTATATTCTTTCATCTCTGTTAGGTCTACTGTGTTAAGTTAGTGTCCCCAAGTGATTTCAATGCAGTTTTATCTGAGATGTTCTGTATGAAACATACAATGATTCAATTATATATATGAGTATATATATATATATATGTGTGTGTGTGTGTGTGTGTGTGTGTGTATGTATTAAAAAGAACGTTTTTAAGTGGGCATAAAAATTTAAATGAATATGATCAAGAACAAATTTATGAAGTAAGTTTAATGATTTTTAACAAGCCAGCATGTACTAAACTCTTCCACTGCACAACAACTGATTTAATGTTATTAAAATGAAGAGAACTTCACAGCAGGGAAAAATGCTCAGTGGTTAATGCACTTAATTCACAACAGGAGGACCAAATTATGAAGACACAAGATGTCAACCTTGGGCACATGCAAACACATGTATAAACCACCATATATGCAAGCACACATACATGCATGCTATACACTTGAGAAAGATAACTCCAGATATCTTCGAAAGTTTAAAATAATAGAAAATTCAAGTTTACTTCTACTAAATTTGATTAAGATCTATAATACAAAATGCACAAAAATTCAATAAAAACAGTAATATATATATAAAACAAAAAACTTCTACATGGCTAAAGTAATGTAGCAAATTTGAGGACCCCAAACCCAACACAAAGAACAAAAACAATCACCACCAGAAAATTCTAAAACATTTATGACTGAAGAAGTAATAGAAGTTAAACAAGGTGTAGAGGAAAATTAGTACTATGAAGCAGTTATGTTTTTAAATTATGTCAATATGTATAAAGAAATATAGTGTTTAAAAAGTAATGTCAGAATTAAGCAAAGAAAGATGGCATAAAACCATAACTCAAAGAGATAAGAAAGTAAAAATGAAATATAGAAAAACCAAGTTGTAAGCACATATACAGGAAAAGGTATAAAAGTACTAAGTTACTCTTAAAAATAACTGACAAAACAAACATGTGATTAGTGAAATTGATTGTATAGAGGGAGAAAGCAAAAAGTATTTTTTAAAAAATGACACAAATTTCAAACTAATATATTAGAAAATTCCATTAGTCTGAAATTTGATGGACATTAACTGTATGAATATGAAATAGTAGTCATGCTACATTTGCATCCCTTTCATGACCTAATTTACAAATATTTAAAATTTGCTTTGCTGTTTAATAAAAAGTTGTTTCAGACAAAAAAAGCGACACATTGAAAAAATGCCACAGATAATGTCACAGTTGTGAAAAAGTCAAAACCACCTTAAAGAAAGAAGATGTGATTTAAAATCATCTAACTTCTCAAATGCAAAGATCTCAAAAATTTGAAAGATATTTCATAGGACGGAAAATCTTGGTGTCATTTAAACACACTCATCTGGACTACAGAAAGGCAAGGGCTTTGTCTTAATTAATTTTATGGGATCATTGTAATCCTGATACAAAAGCCAGACAAAATTTTTCAGTGGAAATACAGAATGGGTCAAAATTTGAGTTTGACTACATATAGATACATAGCTTTTGATATGTTCCTTTTTTATTTGTACCTCACAACTGTATATAGAAGTGCACACTTTCTAATCATTTTATTGCTAGCTATTCATATTAATAAATTATTATTATTAATTATTGCTATGTGGAAATTTCATCATCTCTTAAAAGAGATTTTCTCCAGAGACCTCATTTGAATTTGGTTATCATATTTCTTTACCCTCCTCCAGAATTAAGAATTTTATAAAAATTCTTCTTTCTTTGTCTTCTACATCCCTGATGCTTTCAAAGAAGAGAAGCTGTGTTTAGAAAGTCTTCCAGGTGAGGTTTGTCTCACACTTTTTCATGAGAGTAAAGCAATTCCTCTCTGAGGAGAGCATCTCAGAGGGATGTGTCCTCACTGTATCATAGGACGTCAGTGTTTCTTATGACTGAAAAAGTGACTACTCATTAGATGATTAAGATGTTTCTGTCACGTTTCTCCATTGTAAGATACCATATTTTTCTTTATTATTACTGGCTATATTTGTGAAAATTATTTGAGCTTATACAAAGGTGTTGTTTCTCTTAAAAAAATCTATACCCTAATTTTATTATCAATCATTAATCTAGCCAGCATATGCCATACTGGGAATTAATGATGGTAATTTTTCTAAATTTTCATAATTAGTGTTGTAATTTTCCTGTAAAGAAAAGTTTCTTTTTCCCTCATGTATCATTATTATTCATTTTATTATTAGAGAGCATTGGTGTGGACTAGAAATGAGTTATTTTTCTCTATGCTTTTTCATAGAAGAATTTATTTTCTTGTAAATTGTAGATTTGGTCATTGGTAATATTTCTACTTATTTTTAGTGCCTTTCAGTCTACCTCGCTCCAATTTTTCCCATAATTCCTTAATTTTTGGAAACACAAGATGTTTTGGATCTTTCTTATATATTCTCTGCACAAGATATGAAAGGAGGATTCCCAAATAGTTTTGATGCATATTATCAGAAAAACATATGGAAAAATAGAGTGCAATATCTTAGAATTATAGAAAACAAAATGCTTTTTTACAATGTGTAAACGTTAAAGTTAATAAGAAACCTACTTGTGGTTGAAATAAGAAATCTGTCTTTAACATAATAATTTCAATAGCAATTAAGTTATTGACTTTTGACATATTAACTGCTCTTTAAAAATATCAAGCATCTATATCCTGGAAAATAATTTTCAGTGCTATGACTTATAGTATAATATTTAAAACTTCAAATTAAAAGTTTGACCTATATCATAACAGAATAAATTTACTTAAATGGAATCACTGTTACATTGAAAGTGATCATACATCTTTATGCTTGAGAAACAATTGTAAATAATAAAGTTACTGCTGAAAATGGTGTACAATTCCATGATGTTAACAG
The DNA here is from genome assembly GCA_035773235.1 of Eospalax fontanierii. Taxonomy (NCBI): domain Eukaryota; kingdom Metazoa; phylum Chordata; class Mammalia; order Rodentia; family Spalacidae; genus Eospalax; species Eospalax fontanierii. The sequence goes on along the minus strand of CM069527.1, from coordinate 96,607,576 downwards.
GAGACTCTACCTTACTGCCTGAACACTGGCCTCTAGCACTGGTGTTTTTCCACTCATATGAACTGAGTCTTCATAGAGTTTTGCACTTTATAAATCTGAGCAATTAAAAGTGAGGCTAGTATTTTTTCATGGAACAGAAATCAAATGCTATACAAGAGTAATAGAATCACAGGTCATAATTTAAAAATCTAAGCAAGTTCTTGCTATCAAGTATAGATGTGATAGATGATAAGAAAATAAAAAAAATTCACCCAGCAAAGCCCATTACTTTAGGTTTGGTTTCTTCCAATGTTAGTTTGATAATTTCTTTCAGTAACTGAACCAAAATGATCATTTCTATTGTCAAGCTATGAAGAGATGCACATATGAAAGTGGTGATATAGCACAGTCCTCAAGTCAAGGAAAATGAGAATGACAAGAAGTGGACAATCATAACTTGCAGGAGGTGGAAGTTGGAGTCTTCCACAAGCCACCCAGGTATATTTCAGATTTGTAGTATGTTTTCAGAAAACCTGAATATTTTATTACAAACATAGACAGCTTTAAGCAAAGGGGAGGGCAATGAACAGGCCACATCCACAACGACTGAGTATAAGTTTTGAAAGCAGTCTAAAACTACCTCACAAAGAAGCTGTACAATGACAAGAAAACCATACACTCCACTCCCTGGAAGAAGCCTTCTTGATAGTTTCTTGTATCTCTCTCTACAAGTGCTTTTTCTAAAAGTAAGTGGTATCAATAGACCTGGAGAAGTGTATTTCAGCTCTAAGAAAATATAGCAGGAATTCCTCACTCTTAAAGCCACATATACTGGAAAGGATGAACCCAAGTATGTTAAGACATGGAACAACATGCCATATATACACATCCATATATAATCTTGCATATATATATATTCACATAAAGATGTATGACACACATGTAAGTACATAGGGAAATATTAAATCTTATATGCACAATTTAAGCTAATATTATTGAATCTATGTGGTTTTGGTTATAACAATTTAGTCCACAGCAATTCTTAACAAACACACACACGCACATACACAATGTCTCCAGAACTTTTAAATTACTTTACAAATAAATACAAGTCAGCATATTATTGAAATATTTTATTGATTTCCAGTTGAAAAAAAGATTTGAAAAATGAGACAAGATGTTAAAAACATTAAACCAAAGGTGGATAAATGAATTTACACTCAAAATTTTCTTGAAAAAAAAAGATGACACAGAGAAAGTAAAATGTGTTGCAAATGAAAAGAATCTAGATTTGGTAGCTATATTAGAAAACAATGTCTAAAGATCTTTTACACAAGACAAACAGCAACAAAAACCCAGAAAACTCAGCAGAAACATTAGGTTAGGCACGAAACAATCCATAAAGACGTAAACCAGAAAGACAAGAGATAAATATACTGAACCTGATCCAAGAAAATTCAAATTAAAGTCATGATGTAAAACCATTTTTACCTACGAAATTGACAAAAATCAAGCCTGACAGAGCCAATACAAAAGCACATAAACCTGGTGAAGGCAAACTTGGCAGAGTGAGATGACAATGTTTATTATTGGTTTCTCAAGTCTGTATTAAAAAGGAACCAAGTCTGCCTGATCCCTGTGTGTACATCACCTGCCATCTGTGCATATCTGTCATGACTGTAAGTGCTTTATAAGAAGAAAGTTAGAAGTTAGGCCAGGAATTCTAATTATTTTAATGATTATCTCCAAAGGTATAGATTTCAAAAACGGTGGTAGTTTGTTTCTGGGGAGTAAACAGATGTAATATAATCAACAACAACAAAAGAGAGAGAGAGAGAAAGAGAGAGAGAGACTATATATTGTGATGATAAATACTAACATAACCAGTTAACTTCAAAGTTTGCAAAGATGCAGTATAGAAACACAACATGCAGTTACTGTTTTCCAAAAAAAGAAATCAAAATCAGACAACTCCAGAGAGTCACTAACAAGAGAGTACATGGGATGTGCATATCCATCCACACAGTCCAACATAAGGAGACAGGAATATTGTGAGCTACCATTATATGCAAAAAGAGGGTGAACTATAGGTACGTGGTATTTAATGGAAAAAGAAAGTTCCCAAAACTTATAAAAATTATGTTTTATATAGTATGACACTATTTTTTGAAACGTAAGCAACAAGAGAAATGTTACATAAAAAAGCACGGTTGACACATTTGATACAGACCAAAAATAAGAACGACATTTAAAAAAAAAAACATTGAAACATTAAATAATGAATGAACTAAACTTAAGATAAATAAATAAATAAAACTATCTATAATTTAGAACATTCCAAAAAGCGAATAGACCAAAGTGTCATTGGAGGTTTTAGACAGCAACCTATAAAATTGTCTATAATATCACGAAGGGTTGATTTTTGGCCCCTGAATGTTTACCGTGGACAGCGTATTAATTAAATTTGGTTTCCCATTGAAGACAGTTTTATATTCACCCAATTCCTTTTTGGCAATTTTTAAGTAATCTAGTGAAGAATGTATCCCAAAGAGCGAAACCAAAGCTGGAGATGCATAGTCATAGAACAACTTCAACGAAGAGAAACTGGGTGTGCAGGCAGGTTTTTCTGTCTACAGAAACCAGCCAGCCTGCGTCAGGTAGTAATGCCGAAGGAGCTTCACACCTGCTAGAGTGAAGCAAAGGCCACAGCAGTGTTCATGAATAAAGTTACCAGCTTTACACAGGACATATTAACAAACCTCAATAAATAGCAAGAAGCCATGCTTCAGAGAAAAGTACGTTAGCCATGCCTGCATGGACTAAATACTAACAGTTTAAATATATTTTCTGTGAGGATTTGAACTATGAATGATGAAACAATGAAGAGGACTCAAATGTATTTCACTTCGATTAAAAAATTTCCTCATACGGTCTGGTGTTGGATAGGGCTATCATCTGACTGACAGACCCCATTTTTCCAGGCTCAGTTGTGTCCACTTGCCTAGGTCTTCGCAGCTGATCTTGTTAGCTGTCACACATTGCAAGGAAAGAGGGACAGGGAGAGCCAGGCGACCCTCTGCTGGAGTCCAGTTACACCTCCTACGCACCAGTCAGCCCTTGTCCCACAGAGCCTCAGGGAGGAGCTAAGGGTATATGAGTTGCAGAAGCCTAGCAGAGATGCTCCCACCATTTTGTGTTGCAATGGACAAACCACCACCCATATCTGTTGAGGCCTTGGTGGGGAAGGCCCCGCACTCCTGTAAGTAAACCTTCTCACAATGCTCTGTAAGTAAGCTGAGTAAACTTACTTGTTTCTCAGACTGCAGTTTGGCAAAATTTTACTTTGGTTTGTTGTTAGGAAGAAGGGGTGCCGTTGTTTACACCACCCTCCAGAAAGCATTTTAACCCCACCCGGAAAGATGGCTCAGTGAGTAAGATCATTTGCTGTTCAAGCATAAAGGCCTGAGTTTACATCCTATTACCCACATAAACGTTGGACATGGCATTGAGCAGATGTATAGCCTCAGAGGTGTGAGGTACAGAGATAGAAGCTGCGCTTGTTGACTGATATCCAAACTCCAAGATCAGGGAGAGTATATGTGCCATACGAATAATATGGAGAATTGGATACTCAAGCAGGACATCCCACTACCTGCTGTTGCCTCCACAGAAGCACAGCTTCCCTTGTACGCACACATGTTCCTGCACTGCACAGATTTCCTCTTGTTACTAGGTTTTAGAAAAAAAATGGGCATGGATGGATGGATGGATGGATGGTAACATGGGAGGGGGAGGGAAAGACAAAGGGAGACCATAGGGATCAGGGAGGAGAGGGAGAATTGCAACAGATTTCACCATGAATATTGTCCCTGGGAATCTGCTCTACTTTCATTTTATTTTTGGGTTGGGCTTTTTTGACTTTATATTCTAAGAGTGTTTGCTTTTTATTTGTCATTGTATGTCTGTTCAAGTACTGGGAATTTTGTATCAGTTCATTTAATTTCTTAGTGCAGAAACGATATCTACAAGAAAGTCTACTTTCTTTTGAGTTACTTTTGTTCATGGTGACTTTAGCAGCCTCTGAAACTTAACTAGGAAAGCAACCATGTTTCATTGCCTTCCAATGTGAACATGACCTTTATGAATATATTGATGCTATTTTATTGTTTATCACTTCTCTTGTCCAGTAACTTTTTAGACAGTGTTCAAGTACATGAGTGTGCAAATACCATTTACTTCAAGTACATCACTGAAATTGTTTTCAAAGTGTTCTGTATTGTTTTTTTGTAAAACCATGATGATTGAATGTATTCATAAAAAGAGTATAGCTTCAGTTCTGACAAATCCAAATGGTTCTATAAAAGAACTTTGGCCCACACTCATCATAACTGCCTTTATTGTTATTTATGACTTTAGTAGTTAGCATCATTGAAACCTTTTTATTCAGTATGAGACAGGCATAATTTTATAATTCTTTTTGGAATTATAGTTTGCTCAGAAGTATTTTTTGAAAAAAAATTATTTGGTTTATTTCAAATTTGAAAAGTTCATTTTTCTAAGTGTATGAAACAGTGATTCATTTCCACTTCACTATTTATTTCCTAGTCTATTGTGCTGAAGGAAAATATGTTGGTTTGTCATGTAAACTGAAACTGCTTTAAGTCAGGGGCTGCTTTTTTTTCCCCTCTAAGGAAATTTTCAGTGTAAGTCCTACAAGAGAGAACTGCAGAGAGGCAAAGATTCTTATATGCACACTGAGAAGGAAAAGAGTGAGGCCTGTCACCTATCTCCTAGGGTTTCTCTTTAAAGACATCTATTTGCATGCTATTTATTTTTTTATCTTACAGCTGATGGAGCTTTAATTATAAGGCAAGCTTTCCTATCAGTTCCAATTTATACTTGTTTGAAAATCATTCCCAGGTGTCAGATTGAATCATCTCCTTCTCTTTTAATGTTTAGGGCAGATAAATATTTCTTCTTGGTAAGTAAGAACATTCTTGCTTTGCTTATCGACTTAAGCACCTAGGCTTGAATGTGATGAGACATGTATTGAGCCAGTAAAAATCTGGAAATAACAGTGCAAAGAAGTCCTCTTAAGGGCAGAGCAACCTATATGGTTACTTAAAACAAGAGGCTTCTAGACTGTTACTGGCAACCTCACACAGCCCCTGGATTGTCATTCTCACAGATGTCAATCAACTGTGATGTATTTCCTGGTTTTCATCATTTGGGATTGAGAGTCCAGGTCATTCATTGTTCTACTATGAGGTTAAGTAATTGGGTTTTGTAATACAGCATTAAAAATATTGCAGATTTCTGTAAAAAAAAAAAAAAGGAAATAGTTAACAGTTCAATTTATGTAAGAGGCTCTGGAGGAGATATTGGCAAACTAACAGATGTGACAGGGTGACTTCCTTCAGAGCAACAGAACAAATGCCAGAAATAAACCTGAAGAGAAGCAAGGACAAATTGCCTTTCTCCAGGTTTGAGCTTAGCAACAAATACCGGCTGCTTTGTCCGGCTGATGCAAGAAACAATAAGGTTCAAAGAAATAATTTTTCTTTATCCTTTGTTCTCTGTCCTTGGTGCTATTCACATTTACATAAGAACTTTCTTTTTTTTTTTCCAGAGTGGAGATATTTCAAAACTCTCCATATTTACGAATCAACAAAAAAATCTAGCGTTAGTTTATTTTTTTATTTACTTTGCATGTAATCTTATTGTAACATCTCTGTGCTGAATAATAATCTCAAACAATACTTGCTTTATGAAAAATGACACAATTATGCCCGTTTATAAACCATTCCATTGTATAATGCTTAAAAGATGTTTTTTAATGAGCTTAACAGGAAGAAATTAAAAACAAGATAAAGCTCCTTGGAGGCAACTGCAGAGTAGTTAAGGAAATTATGCAGTGCTAAATGGGCGTTTAGGAGAAAGCAAAGGAGAATTCAAAGTCACACTGGAGACTGACAAACTGCTAAGGCTTCGCAACTGAAGAAGCTCACCAGAGGAAAGACAGAAAACTAAATCTGTGAGCACCGGAGACATGATCACCAACTTAATTTGTGTCATTTAAGTTAAATTAGAGGAAGAAAGCCACGTTGGATATTTCGTTTCCTGTTTATGCCCTTGGGGACAGCAACATGACAAAGCTTTACATGAGCTAACATTGGTCTTCTGAGTCTATAGAGTCTAGCTGATAACATTTCTTTGAAATTTTCTGCCAGAATATTGGTATCAATTCACAGATCTGCAATGTGGAGAAACATGCAAATATACAGGGCTGTGGGAGGTTAAGATAAACCTTAACCGTCCATGAAAAGAACTTCTTATTGTACTGCTTTGCAATGTGTCTCACTGAAATTCTAAATGTATTAAAACTCCTCAACAACAGCCTAAAAATAATTGCACACAAGTAATTATCTGTCTTCTTATATCAGAAGTACTGTCCAAGTTAATTCTAGAAGGCAGTACAGAACTGAGAGACTTGGCTTCCCATTATGACAGATAGAAACTGCTAAGTAGGTTAGTCTAACTCAAATATTCCAGACAGGTTTTGTGTACTTACCATATATAAGATTGCTTTTAAAGAACTATGTTATTTTATCATACATGGAAAATAGGCTATTTGTCAAGGTTCTGTCACTTGAAATGTGAATTTTAGCTGATGTCTTGCATGGGCATTCATTTAAACAACACTCATCCACCTTAGATTCATATATGTCATCATCAGCTACCAAATATTTACCATTACTATTTTTATAGTTATCTTGATGCAAAAAAAATCAACTTGGATCTTCTCTCTGCCTCCCGCTGTCCCTCCATTCTCTTTTTGTATAAATAAGCTTTCCTGGTAGGGAGCTTCAAGAAAGCTTCAAAGTGTCTTTTTTATTGCTACCTTTACCTTTTATCCCTCAAATCTTTTGTCGACCTCGTTGCTCACTCCTGTGAATCACACACTTAGATACACTGTGATCTCAATTCCCTCCTCCCCTTGGCATCACTTCAGACATAGCTCCTGCTTCTGCTGAACCCCGAGGTCCAGCTATGTCAAATTACACACCTTAAACTGAATACCATCTTTATTTATTCTGTCTTCCCTAAAAACAGCAAAACTGCCTTAAGGTCCATGACTGTTCTGCCTGGAAATTTTTGATTAGTAATAGGAATTTTAAATACCATCCTCTTGCCTTATCCTTTTTTATCTAAAATAATTTATCATCTTGTCCTTTAGGCATTAATCAACAGTTATACTATTGATCTTATTCTGTCTATCCACATTAACATTCAGGTGTACATACAGCATATGCACTTATATTTATGAATTATGCACTAGATATGTGTAAAAGAGTGGTAAGAAAACAAAGAGAAATGAGTGAAAGAAAAAAAATAGCAAATAAACGTGACAGGAAAAAAAAAAGAGGCTGTTCACATACACCCTACCAAAATTCAAATCAATAATGGGTGCTTCCTGCATCTCATTTCATAATTTAATAAGATTATTGTGATTTGGGCTGGAGAGATAGCTCAGGGGTCAAGAACTGTAGTTGCTCTTACAGAGAATTGGGTGAGGTTTCCAGCACCCTGACAGGTAATGACCATCATTAAACTCTAGTTCCAGGGGATCTAACTTCTGGTTTCAGCAGACATTGCATTAATGTGGTGCTCTTGCATACATGCAAGTATACTCACACATGCATAAAAATTAATGAATAAATACATACATATTAAAAAAGATTATTATGATTTGCTAACTTTCCCTAACATAGATCTTGGTACATAGTAGGACTTAAAGTAATGCTTTGTGAATCAACAAATGCTTCATTAGAAACATTTCTATGTAATTCTCCAACCACAGACCCTTGGACAATGAAGAAAAAACAAACAAATATTTGCTAAGTATTTTTGTGGTGACAGTTAAAAATCAAACTGAATGTACCCACTATAAGTATAGAACAATACTTTTACTATATTTATATTTCCTAGATAATAAAAAAAGGAGAAAAGAAACCTTTTTATTTCATTTTCTTCTTTCTCAAGTTGAATTATCTTCCTTGGGACACACCTGACAGTTGCTCTAGTTGAAAACTGCTTGATAACTTTAAAATATGCAGATCAGCCTGGGGCCTATATTACCTTGGGATCCCCAACAGAGGAGAGGTTGGCTCTATTTACAAAGTGAAAATCAGCACTTATTAAATCAAATCTCTCTTGTACCAGGAAGGGATTATGGCAGTCTCAGAGCTCACTGAATGTACGTGCCTTAAATCCCTATGTACATTACATAAAAATTCCTTGAAAGACCTTGTCTGGTGCACACTTGTTTATGTGCCAGCCCATGAAGTTTAGAGGGCCCAGGGATGGATTGGGCATGTTTAGTCCTTGAGTACCACAAGAGCTCAGACAACAAAAGCCTAAGTCTCCGTATTTCTTTAAAAATGAATAGACATTTAAAAAACTCAGGATGCATTTTAGTAAGCTGATCATACAATCCATAAATGAGGCTTCAGGTTGTAAATTTTTTTTAAGGCGATGTGATTGTTGGTTTCAGTGTCAACTTGCCAGAAATTATAATCATCGGGGTAAGGATCCTCCACTGAGGAATTGTGCTGAGCCCCTTACGTGATGTGGCAATACCCACCTCTTTGCGCACCTGCGGTAACCAACGAGCTAAAAACAGGATGCAGAAGGAAAATTGTCTTTTGCTTTTTGCCTTCCCTCTTACCACCGAGTTGCTTTAACTTGCTGTGCTGATGATGATTCTTTTCACTGGTACCAGAACTACTGGTTCTGGCTTCCTTCATTGACTAAGAACAAGACTCTCCAGGAAACTTCCAGAGTTTTGGTGCCAGATTGGGACTCCTGAGACACCCCACTTTGTGTACCAAGAAACTACAGGATAGTCCACCTCTCCAAAGTAAGACAGCCCAAGGGGACAACTATGACTGCGGAGGCATCCAGGAACAAGGACCAAAGTCATCCTCATTTCTTTTGTGAGACAACTGTTGTTACTATTTCAATGTAAGCTGGTTTAATAAAGTATTTTAACATGACATCTTATCAGTTCTGTTCCTAGAGAGATCCCTGACTAACAGTGAGGGGAATAAAAGAAGTTAGATTCCTGATAGTCCTCTTTCTTGGTGAAGTACTCAGAAGCACAGAATTTGTTTCCAGAGTCTCTGGGTTTCCAATATGCTTCTTATACCTCAAATGTAGAATCATTATTGAGTGATATACATTTAAATTTCAGTTTCTACTTCATAAAATACAGTGAGATTATCTATCTCATATAGACGTTGTAAAGGTTAAGTGACTTTTCATTTTTATAGACTAGCATTTACTATAATCATGCTAATTATTATTGTTTTATATTGCTACTCTATTTTGAGCAACCACTTATATTTACATAAACTCATAGGATAAAATCAGTAGTCAATAAATAGAATAAATAAACCATACAATATACATGGTTATAAAATGTTTGGTCTCTGAGTGATTCTCTTATTGATTATTACTGCTTTTAAATTTTTGATTGTTGTATATAATCTTTAGCAATAATTCAAAGGGAAATCCAAGAGATGGTATTGAAATACTCAAGAATTAAGAGCCTTATTAAGTTTTTCTGCATTCCTGCCAAAGATCCTTCCTTTCCTATATGTATCTAAATAAATACTTCTCTATCAGTCAAATATTTTGTATCCTCTTTCAGAACTAACATCCATGATATATAATGGTGAACACATGATTTTTTAGATTCTCAGTTGTTTGTGGGGAAACACTGGGCATCACAAATCTGGAACTTTGTGTAATAAACATCAATTTGTCGTGAATTTGAGTTGATTATTAGTATATATTTTATGTCACAAACAAAAAACAGCCCCTGAATGATGCAGTGAATGATCTTTGTCAGATGTCCACAGTTTTACCTCTGTATAAAACCTAGGCAAAGCTGATATTGCATAAACTTTTATACTTTTGGCCCCTCATTAATCTAGCAAAATGTTTGGGAAAATGCCTGTGATTTACTTCTTTGTAAATCACAATATGATTCTATGAAGACTGAGGTTACTAGGATCCTGTACTTATCATTAATAAATAGAATGTGACATTATTTCTGATCTGTTTATCTCCTGTATATATAAATCTGTAAACAGAGGTTGGTGGTCTTTTTGAATTATGTGGAGGAATTTGAAGCCCATTTTGTGAATACTGGTATTTTTCATTTCAGTCGCTGATGCTTTTTCCTACTTTCTTTGAGTCCTAGTGCTGTCTTGACACATCCTGTCCCTTAAAAAACCAGATCCAAGTCCTAGACGGGAACTAGATTAAGATACTGACTATACTCTAAACTCCTTAAGAAAACTCTTACCCCTGAAGACTGGACCTTCCTGTCTGCTCCCAGGTCCCCTCCAAACCCAGAATGAATTAGTGAGGATCATCAAACAATCTGTGTAGCATTAAGGGAAGAACGTTGAGAGCAGAAGAACGTTGAGAGCAGAAGAACGTTGGACTCAGGATTACCTTTGAAAATATCTCAACCTTAAGACTATTGGCCTATTCGTGCAGATAATTCTTTGTCAACTAGGCTGTGTGAATATCTAGAAGCATCTCTTGCTAGGGTTGCTGAATTCCAGTAGTTTGTCTCAGTTAGCACAGGCAGGAAAAACTCTCTTCAACAGAGATCCGTTATTATAAAAGCAAAATAAACAAAAGGAGACAAGACATTTGAGTTTGCATTTATCCCCATCTTATACAAATGACAAAGATTTTGATGCAGCCCTTTTGTTAAATATTGAACTTGGATTACTTAATGTGAAGGAAGGCTTAATTTTTGACCTTACTTTAATAATATTTAATGATAGTAACGGAGCACCACTTTCACAAATAAACACTATTGAACACATGAGTATATCAACTCGAATGAGTCAACGATTCATTGACATTAAATCACTTAGTCTTACATCATCAATCCATGAAGAAGGTATCATCCCTTAGTGTTAGTGATGAGAATGGAAAATATAAAGATCAGTTTAATTGACCACAATAGAAAGCTACTAAGTGAATTAGATCACCAAGACTCATGCAGAGGCTATTTCCAGCAGTTCAGGTTGGAAACCACTGCACAAGCCACTAACCTTCAAAAAGTCAAGGACTGAAAATGTAATAAGTCTAAAGTGAGAATTAATAAAGATAGAGTATAATTCATATAAGAGAAGAAAATTAATTTTACCCATCTAAGTAAGTTTTATATTGATTCTATATTTTAAAGATAATATTTGGGGAGATGGAAGGATGCCTCAGTGATTAAGAGCACTGATGAATGCTTTTGTTGAGGACCTGAGTTTGATTCCAGTACCCACATGGCCTCTAAAAACCACCCATAATTTCAGGGGTTCCAACTCACTTTTCTGACCTCTGTGGACATTGCACAACACTGGTCCACTTACACACAGACAGGCAATATACTTAAACACATAAAATAAAAATAACAAATGAAATATTTTTAAAATAAAAAAATGTAAGTTAGATTACAGAAAATCATAAAATGAAAACAAAAGTCTTCAAAATTTTACATATTCCTAACAGAATATGTAAGATTATTATTTGGTACATAATTTGACTTGCATTATATTTCTATCAGACTGCACTTTTTCTTCTTTTATTGTTTTATATATCAGGAACAACAATAAAAATAAAATAATAATAATAATAATAAAATAATAATAATAAATAGGTCAATTCTGAGGTTTCAATGATATGTGGTAAATGTAAGTGTTCACACACAGTAGGACGCCCTTTTAGTTGTTTCCACATGATCGAATAGTATTATACACTAGAAATTAGTTTTCCATATGCTACTCGACCCAACTATCAAATAACACTCTGTTTGCAAAGTTTGAGTGGCCCCCAACAAGCAGATATGTCCAAAATACTTGAAATATAAAGGGTAATTGAGAAAATCATAAACCATAAATTGTGTTCATTGATAATTTAAACAAGCTAAGTTACAGGAAAAATGGAAAATCATAAAAATCTTTTATGTTATATACACTTTGAGTTGGACATTGATGTCAATATATCTCTGTCACTTCTAACTGTGTGGTGCTAATGTTTTTAGCCTTTGCTCATTTGGTGAGAGTAGATCATAGTACTAAGTTCTTATAAGTCAATAAATGAGGCCAATAAATAACCTTTAATAGTGTCTAGTAAATATGTGTTTTTTTCTATTTTATTTAATATTATGACAATTATTGGTACCACAGGACTACGTCAAAATTTGTAAAAGGAACCTGACGGCAGTCATAAATTTCAAGTAAATAAATGGAAAATGCATATTTGTTTAATGAAGTACTTATGAGTGAATTCAATAAAATAAATTTTGTTGAAAATTATTTTAAATGTTTATTTTCTATATAATTAGATTCTGTCAGTTTATTTAATCTGCTACTCAAGTTGATTTCATTTAATATTTCTGAGAACTTAAAATGTAATTACTCTTCTGAAAAGACATCTATTATTGATAAAATACTTTTTGGCAGTATTGGTTTTGTTCACTATAATTAGATATGGTTTATTGTCCTTTATTTGCATATTCATTCTCTTGGTAGAGAACTCAAGATGAGTGTTCAAGAATACATATGAAATCTGAAATTTAAATTTCACATTGTGTTAAGTTCTGTCCCTGTCTTTAAACTTGTTCCAAAGCAATACTAAGGATTTCTATTATCTTCTACTTTCCTGACAAATGACACAGATGGCTATCCACAAAGTGTGTGCATGGATGCTCACGGCTAGGCTGCTAAAGAAATTCTGATTTTAATAATCATTACACGCATATAATTTTAAAAAATCCAAAACATGTACTGCTGAGAAGAAAATTAAGATTAATAGCATAGAAAGAAGTTAAATACTTTTAAAGAACAAACAATACAGACGATTGCAATTTGTTTAAATTAATGGTCTTGTATGAAGTTATAAATATCAAAAAATTCTGTGGTAAAATACATTTTTTATGAGTAAGATATTTAAAACAAAGGAATATTTAAAATTAGTGATAAACTTTGATAGTAACATCTAAGAATTGATGAAAACTATGAGAAGACATGATACTAGAATGTGCTTTTTATGCAGGAATTACTACAACTTGTCCCGAAGACAAATAATCATGTCTTTCTGTCTTGTGAAACAGAAGGAAACAAGTTGTGTCTTGGAGTTCTTTAGACTTCAGTGACATTCTGCTTCATGTAGCAGACATATAGTCTAACAAGTTTGCACAAAAGGAGAGTAAATAAATACATGTAGTACGCAGTTTAATATGGTTGAAGCTAATGATTATTAACCTTAAACAATTTTGGAAATTTGGAAGGTTCATTAAAATATATTCATCTATGTGTGAACCAGGGATAGTAAGTGCTTTAGATTGTTGTGTTTCCACACACTGTGATAAAAAATGTTAAGTCACCTTGTTTTGTAAAGTTCTCCAACGAAGCCCTGTACAACCGAAGCTTTACAATCTTCTTCTTACAACTGTAAGAAAACCCAGTCACTACAATCACGACTTTCTTCACATAAATTATAACTTTTTCATATATTCCTTTTGTGGAATAATCAGTTCATAAATAATGGTTACACATGCTTTTTAGTGTGTGTGTGTGTGTGTGTATGTGTGTGTCTATATGTCTCTCTGTGTGTATGTGTGTGTATCAATTCACATTTCCTAACATAGTATAAAATATACATAAAATTTTAATGTATCTTTTACAGGCAGTTTGATAGTGAATTCTCTATGTGCTTTCAATTAGATAATAGATGAATTCATATTTCTGCCTTCTAAATCTATTGCTCTACAAAATGAGCATGAAAGGGTACTCACTCTGGGGGAAGCGAGGTGGATTGTCATTGACATCTGTCAGCGTGATGTTAACAGTGGTAGTTCCAGATAAGCCTCCCATTTGGCCACCCATATCTTTGGCTTGGATGACCACCTGGTACTGTTCCCTATTCTCTCTGTTCATGTTTGGCAAAGCAGTCCTGATGATGCCTTCAAGAAAATACACATGCTTTGATCATTCTTGATAGATTATAACTTTTTATTTAATTAAATATGAATTTTAATGATATCAAAAGATAAATTCATAGATATATTATAATTAGTTCATTTTCTAAAAACTGTAAAATTGATTCCATACAAATCTTTAAAAGTTTGTGTGTTTATTTCCAACATACATCAAATAGTATAATGAGTGATCTAAACTCAGGTAGTTGGCTCAGTTATACAACTTTAGCTTTTTAAATACACAAGGATGGATGTGGGGAGAGTGAGCCAGTGAAGTGCTTGCTATGCAATTATGAAGACAGGAGTTCAATCCCCAACACCCAAATAAAAGTCAGGCATAGAAGTCACCACCTGCAATCTAGCACTGGTTCTCTATAGACAGGATTCCTGAGGCTTGTTGGCCAGACAGGCTAGCCAAATTCCTAAAATTCAGTTCATTAAGGCCTTGTCTAAAAATTAACATGTAGACCTATTGAAAAGTACATGTGTCATTGGACTCAGGCTTCCACACTTTCATGCACAGTTGTGCATATTCATCTTTCCATACATGAATCCATACAAACACACAACACACACACAAAATAAACCGAAGGTAAATATACAAGGATGGCACTGCCAATTGTCTGTGTCTGCTGATGATTAAGTTTTGTTCTGGATCTCCCATTTTAAACTTGTAGAGATCACAAACACAGCAGCGTTAGCAAACACTGATTCATTGTTCCTCACCTGTTTCTGGCTCCACAGAGAAATAGGGCTGCCCTTGGAGTATGCTGTAAATGACTCTGGCACTGTTCCCGTATGAAGGGTCATCGGCATCTGTAGCTGTGACTTGCACCACAGAAGTACCTGAAGTATCCAAATTCAGCTTAGTTCTGCACAGTACCAGAAGGAGGAGCAAAAGTACTGGTTTTCATTGAAGACTTGAATGCTTTATGGCTTTAAAAATGACCAATTTAAGAAACTGTAATATATTCTTTGGAGGAAAAAAAATCATTCTATAGATATATAGATATAGATAAGAGGTATATAGTGTTATTCCAAATAAATCCCAAGTTCAACTTAATACTACTTATTTAATCAACAGTATATGTTTATGCGTGAGTTATATAATGCTACAGTATTTCAGAATATAACAAATATCATCACTCAAAAATGTTGAGGTTTGAGATTTAAATTTAATTTCAAATAAGGGATGTGTTTTCTGTAAAGGGCACATCTAAATCATAAAGGAGTAAGTTTATTCATCTTTCCCCCTCTGCACTAATTAACTCTAAAAATAATTAACATTTGCTCTGGATAGATTGAATTCCAAATTTAGAAACAATCCAAAATGATCCCAAGTTCTCAGAACTTCTGAAGTTTTATAGGGTTCATGACATTTATGAGGCTTCATGCTAGGGATTTAAGAAAGCATATAACAATGCCAGAACAAATCTTTAGAGGAATATATAAGTTGAAAAACTGTTATTAAAACTGATAAAAGTTACAAATGTACCAAAATTACTTAATCAGTTTAAACAAATTTGCATACATTTGAGAAGCTTCTATTTTCTATTAAATGCAACTATATCTGTCTGTAAGATAATGCTTAAATATACACTCAGACTAAATAAAAATGAAGACTAACATTTTTCTATCAAATATATAAAATGTGTTAACATTGAGGAAATCAATTCCATTTTCTTGAATATTATAGTTGTACTTTTTACCTTTTAATACATTCCATAATGCAATATTGTAGTTCTGTATATGTGATTCTGAGGTTTCAATGACTTTATTTGAATATGAGACTTAAGACAGGAGAACCTTATATATAAAGATTATAATGCCACGCAGTCTTAATATTTAGGAATATAGGGGCTAATCAAGTCCTTCATTTGAAATTTGAAAAGAACCTAAGCAAACATTTTTGATAAATTGTGACTAGTAGTAGCTCTGAGTAAAAACTCTGTACTCATTACTGGTAATCTTACAGTACCATTGGTCTTCTGTAGTTACAAGTCCTATCTTCAAGTATTCAACTACTTTAAGGTTAAAAGGCTTTTGTAGCATGTGTTTCTATAGAGCATGTACAGACATGTTTTTTCCTAGATGCTTTCTCTAAGCAATATGTTATAGCTATTGAAATAATATTTTCATTTCATTGGGTACATAAGCAATCTAAATATTATTTTAAATCTCTGGGAGGATGCCCATAAGATATATGTAAATGCAATGAGGAAATTGAACATTCAAGGATTTCGGGATCTGATCCCTAGGGGACAGCAAGGAACAGCTGCATCACAGTATATGTGGCTTGAAGATTTTACTCGTGTGTCATAAAAGCCCACATGATATAAATGATATAAATATCTATTCACTGTTTTCTACTGAAAGTTAATTCTTGATGTTTGAGGACTCCCTAAATTCATTTTGAGGATCTACAAATTGAAAAAGAACTGTAAAATTCACGGATCTCTTCTGATTTATTGTTTCTCTATTCAAATGTATGAACTATGTACTTTGGTAAGGAATAAAAAAATAATTTCAATTAATTACTCACAATACTTCAAGAATTTATTGAAATTACTTTTATACTTGTAATACATTAATAAATCTTATGACTGCACTTACCCACAACGGACATTTCAGGTACACTAGCTGTATAAATTTCCTCTGGGAATGTTGGCTCATTGTCGTTTATATCATGGATTTTGATCACAAATTCAGACTCTGGTTCTACCGGCCTCAGAGTTCTTCTGTTAATAGCTTGTGCACGTAGAGTGTAAAAGGCTTTTTCCTCCCTATCAATTCTTCTGGTGGCATGGATATCACCTGTTTTTTCATCAATAATGAAAAGAGTACCAGCTCCATCTCCAGATAAAATGTATTTGAGCGATCCATCTCCTTTATCTTGATCTGAATGAAGCTAAGGGAAATAAAAATGAGCACATCCATGATAATGTCTAAAGGTGCAAAGAGCTAAAAGAATTCAAAGAAGGTCCTGCAAATCCCATCACTGAGTAATGAGGTCAGTACTCCCAGTTCTACAAATCAGGGTTGAGTAACTTTGATCACATTCATTTATACACTAGAAGTACTGTAATAGCTTTTTATATAACACTGTGATTTTATTCTAAATAGAAAAAATAACAGAAATCAAAGAAACTTCCCTCTTTTAGATTAACATGCAACCATTTTCATGAACAAATAAATCCGGAAAAACATTTCAGTTGTGAGGATCATGAGGATGTGAACATTGTGCCTTCAACTGTTTCTGAGAATAAAAAAAAAACATTTCACCAATATAGAAAATTCAGTTCCCAAAAACTTACTATTAGTTTTTGTATTTCTGTTCGGTAATTAGAAGCATCTAACATTTTTAAGTTTTTTTTAAATCTATATGAAATAGATTCAATCTATTAAAATTACAAAACCCTACCAAATATATTGCCCTGTATGATGTATGGTGTGTGCATGTGTGTGTGTGTGTGTGTGTGTGTGTGTGTGTGTGTGTGTTGGTGGGACTGCTAAGACTCTGTCATGGAGGAGGCTGAGGCCTGGTGAAGTACCTCATTATTTTTCTAGTTCGTATAAAATATTTCAACTACCATATATATATGGGCTTCAGAAATAAAAGTGTTAATAGGGGGTCTATATAACGCATATCTATGTACATTAAAACAAAAATTAAAATTAATTAAATTAATTAATTAATAAAAATTAAAAGAAAAATCTATGAAATATGTTCTAACCTTATACCTTCTCAAACTATCTTCTTAAAATCAACAAAGGACAAAGGAATGCAGAACAAGACTCTCTTGGTCCCTTTCCTGTGCCTATAACAAATTCACACCTAATCTTTCAGAATTAATTCATCATATTGAAGACTTTTGTATGCATTCTGTGGACCTCTCATCCCAGTGTGCATGTTACTATAATGCAAATTTTCATTCAGGAGCTCATATGTTATGGGAAAATTCCATGTACAGTTTTTCAATAAAAACTTTTTAGTAAGCCAGTCAAGCATTACAGATGGATAGATCAGTGAGTTCTGGAGGCCTTCTAGGATGAATAAACAAAGGCTGGCATCTTAGGAAGGGAATAACGGGTCCTGAGCATCTTGAAGATTCTCTGGAAAAGGAAAGGGTTACCAACAGGAGAGTGACTTCTACTCAGATTCTTAATTTGCAGGTAATCTTTTGAATATTGCAAGAACAGAAGTTGTTTTGAAAAACTAAGATGATAAGTTTGTTATTACATATATCACTGTACCAGTAAACAGTGTATATGCCAGGATCACAGTATTGTTAGTAGAAATAAAAATGTCATACTCTTGTCTAGGCATGGTGACATACATCTTTAAATCCTAGCACTTGGTAGAGGCAGGTAGATCTCTATGAGATAAAGAATGAAGGTAGCCTGGTCTACATAGCATATCCCAGGGCAACTGCAACCACAGAGAGACACCATCTCACAGATTAAAGAGAAAATCACATTTAAAATGGCTTATTTTTTATTGTTCACTTGATAATATACATATTTTGTAGTTTTTATAATTACTGTGGAAAATTTATTAAAATCTACATACATTCATGAATGTTTTATCCTTAAGTAATCATAGAAAATGAAGACATACTCAGAATAACTGTGCCAATCTTTATTCTGGAAAATTTAAATGTGGACTTAAAATTTCTAATTGTGTAAAAATTCAATGAAATTTAGATATTCAAAAATAGATTTGATTTGCTCTTCAGATTATTTACATCAAAACAAAAATTAATTAAAAATAGTAATATTAAATTGGTTATTTTCCATTATTTTGACTTTAAATCTATTAGGTTTTTTATTTTAAGGGAACTTATATTAATTTAAATCATATAATTTAAATCTTATAATTTTAAAATGATTGTGTATGTGTGTTATGTAGGTGGAAGGGAGGTGAGTGTGCCTGTGTACACACATGTGGAGTTTCAGAGGTCATGATGAGGGTCTTTATGGATCTCCTCATTGTTTTTTGAGGTACAGTTTCTTACTGAACCTCGGGCTCATTGTTTTGGATCCATGGGCTAGCCCAGTAAGCTCCTGGATCCTAGGTGATAGGATTACAGGTGTGGTCTACAGGCACTCCTGCATGCACAGCTGCCTTTTCTAGACTGAGCCATCTCTCCAGGCCCAAATTTTTTCTATAAATCTAAATTATGGTTAAAATAAGCAAAAAATATTTTACAGTAAACTGTATTACTAGTTACTGCTACATTCACAAGAGTAGTTCACCTTGAATGACTGATGTTAACTTGGATTTATCAGTCAAGTCTGGATAGAGATCTATTTTCTGACTTTAGACAAACAGGTCACAGATGCAGACATAGAGTGTATAGCAAGTCTAAAAGGCATATGCATTTTAGAGTAATTATCTATTTACTTCCTCTACATAGTTTTGAAGCTGAACAAAGTCAACATTTTACAAACCTTCTACATTAGAAAGATACATGAATATAAAACATAGATTTGGTTGTAGAAATATACAAGACAAGGGACTGGAGAGATGGCTCAGTAGTTAAGAGCACTGAGTGCTCTTACAGAGGACGAAGGTTCAAATCCCAGCCTCCACATGAAAGCTAACAACTGTCTGTGACTCCAGTTCCAGGGAATCGGATTCCCTCTTCCATCCTCCAGGAGCACTGCACAACAAAGGCGCTCTTACATACAATCAGGCAAACATTCATACACATAAAATAAAAATATTAGAAATACACTAGGCAAGCTGGAAATAATTCAAATCATTTCTGCCACTCTAATTAGTGCAATGAATAAAAGAAAAGCTGCTTATATTATACATTTTTACAGTGGGAGTTCTTTCTTATAAAGCTGAGTTTTAGGTTAAAAATCACAACTGGATTTTTACCTACACTTAGTGAAAATTAAATCTTGTAATTAGATGGCATACTGTGCAAGTTTCTATTGGATGAGAAAATTGAACATGGCAGCAGCAAATGAAAGATATGAGTGATGCAAGTCAGAATGTGGTTTTAAGAATCAGGAAAGGAGAGGATGTGTACTTTGTCTAAGAGGAGTGTAATTAAGAGAGGCAAATGGCAGTTATGAATGCCTTTTTATGGTGAGATACTACAAGTAGAACAAATGTCTCCTCAATCATTAGGCCTTACATAAGTGATAAACTGTGTTTTTAATAGAAAAGAAGCTTTCTTTTCTTACAGAGAGAAATAACTGGCCACAACTGATCACTAACACTAGAATAAAGGATAAAGATGATGGTGATTAATGTATTACTATAGTAAAGGCTTAATCCATATAGACTATAGTAATGAAGCATTATTTTTAAAAGCTTGCAAAGATGGTAAGAACTTCAACAAACATTTAGAATAAGGACTCAGTTGAATTTATACAGCTCCTGAGATCTAAGTAACGAACTGCTTTCCACAGATACAACCAAGTGGCCACTCTTAACTGGCACATAGGTGCCAATGGCTTATTTCCAAAAAGAAATCAATGAACAAAGTTCTATCAGTCTCTTGCCTAGTCTTCCAATGTTCAAATCTCTCTCTCCCTCTCTCTGTGTCTCTTGTAAAACAATTATGTTTTCATTGTGTATTTCACTTGACACAGTCTAATTAATTACATTTGTTCATAGATAATTTCACATATGAATGTATTACATACTGACTACTTGTACCCTACCTTTTTCTCCTTCATGTTGTGCTTCCCACTCACTCCCTCTATGTACAGTATGTGTATATTCATTTTGTTTTAAGACCCACTGGGTTTACCCAGGGATATCTGTCTGACCATGAATTTCCTTCTGAGCTGGATAAGGATAATGATGTTTCCCTTCCCAGAATCTATTTATGGCAAATATTTCAACAGTAAATGATAGGACACTTATAAGTGTATTCCCTTTCCCTGACTGACTGTTGACAGGGTAAGTCCTGTGCACAGTCAGGACAGGTACTCAATGTGTTGTGAGTTAATGATAGCAATGGTTATATTAACTTAGAGCATGACATTAAACAGGTCTGTTCATTATTTTAATTTTCACTGTGTGTACAGTTTTTACATTTTCCTCAGATACTATGCCCATCCTTATTCCTTATATATGTGATACAATATTGTTTCTCACCCCAATTTAAGGTGATCAGACAAGGTTTACTCCTGACAGCTGATGCGTGTTTATTCACCTTCCTTCTGGTGGGTATTAGGCATCAATAACAACATTTATAAAACATATCATTAAACCCAACCACTTATTTACGGTGTAAGTAAGGGTCAATTGATCATGTGTCAAAAAATTTATATCACCAGCATTCAAAGGAAAAAAAGTCTTTTATCAATTTGTGTCATGCTATTTTATTACATGAGACATGAAGTTTTCTTTAAATACACACAAAAAATATTAGATTATTGTGGCTTTAGTTCCTTTGTAACACCTGTTTTCCGGTGTGAAACATTTGTGCCACAAATCTTAAGAAGAATTTTATGTTAATACTGACCTTTTCTTTCCTTGAGGAAAGCCTATTAAAAATTCACAACCTGCTGTGTTCCTTGTAAATTTGGGAGCAGATAAAGGACATAGCAAGATACATGACAACTAATGAAAATGGGACTACCGGCTCCATACTGCACATTTAAAAGTCAACATCTATTGCTTAACTTTTGAGTTTAGATATATTTAATGACAACTCATTATTGTATTTGTTTATAGTCAGCGTTTTAAATATTTTGCAGGTAAGCAACCTATAGAAGTTAAAGAGATATTTCAAATACATACTACTTAATATATGTCTGGTAATTTGAAATGTGCATGTTTCTGCTAGCACTCATGCAACCATATTAAAATAATTGTACCAAGGAAAATTCATAGGTTAAAAAGGATCTTGTGACAGGTCTAGTTTTAAAACACTTCTTTTGTTTTATTTATTTATTTTTTGAACAAGATCAAGGGAAAGGAACAGCGTAGAGAAGTTAAATCTGGGTAACATTTCAGAACAGGTAGTGTGTTGGTGGAACTTATTTTAGACTGTTCAGTCTGCTGTAATCTAGTACCAAAGATCAGCTGGCTTCCAAACCAAAGAAAGTTATGTCTTTCACTGCTAAGGCTCGCAAAGCCTGGCGTTGTGATGCCAGTCTCTTCACTATCTGGTGAGGATTTGTTTTCTCATATGTTTTGGTGCCTTCCAGCTGCTTCTTCATATAGTTAAAAAAAAAAAAGAGGGATTGCTTTTGAGTTTCTTTGGAAGAACACTGATTTAACTTATGAAAGTTTGTGCTACACAGACTTAGTGACAAAATGCTGATAGCTCCAAAATCGTTAAAAAAAAAACCCAAATTTAAAGTTTTCTCTGAGAATAAAGACAAATTAGATGCAGGCCTCTTTATAAAAAAAAATAAATAAATAACATTACATGCTACCAATATAAAATGGTGGGATAGAGTACACAGCAGAGCGGACGGAAGTGTTGGAAGAAAGGAAGACTAAAACCCACCAAGGACAATTAAAATCAGGGGTTTCATAGCCAGCAGCTGGAGAACAGGGTATCATCAGGTGGACAATCTTGCTCCGTGGCACTATTGTTAAGAATGTCCCTCTCTCAAGTGTGTTTACTCATTTATGTTAAAACAGGGAGAGCTTGGCAGACATTCTATGTCTCTGATATTTCCAATATGCTGAGGTTTCCATGTTTTACCCTCTCAGGGGACACCTGCAGGGATTCTGAAATTGATACATATTGCCTGACCTCCCTGGCCTTTTGAATAGTTGAACATAGTAATCAGGATTGTGGGGAACAACTTCCTGTACAAACCTTTGTGTACAGTTTATCTTTGAACTCTGTTCCTAAGAGGAAGTCATTGGAATTTAGTTTTTCAGCCTGCAAAGAGAAGAACCTCACAGACTCCTGAGGTGGCTGCAAGACACTTTTCCTACTGTCATGATATAGCGTCATTTCTATTAAATGGTCTACATTCCTTCAGCAAGCACTCTTTTCTGACCCCCAGCTATACATATGCTTCTTTTTTTTGCAAGCAGCATATGGTTTACAACTTTTTACTCTGTCTTAGTTGACATGATTACTGCACTTTTGACAGAAATCTAATCAACTTAAATATGCCATAGTCTCAATGATGGACTGAAGAGAAATTTCTCTACCTTTAAAAAATCTACCCACAAGAATCTCAAGACATGGACAACATGCATACAAGTTCATGAGCACAATGTGACTACAAAAACACACTAGCCCATTTCCCTGAAGAGTCATCTGCATCTGGAACTCTAAGAGCCCATTGCTGACTATCTGCAAGACTTTTGACATTTTTGTCCTCTGAATATCTGTGGAATCCCTCATCAAGCATGGTTTAAAGATTTGTAAAATTCTAGCTTGTATCAACAAACCTTTCCAAGTTCCTCCCACATATCCAGGTATTCGAAGTAATAATCTGATCCCAATCTCAATTTTCTGTAATAGTCAGACTTTTGAATTGTCATGAAAAAATTTCACAAAGAAGCAATATAAAAAAGAAGTCTTATTTCCTTTGTTTAAATTCATAAATTTTAGTCAATTACCGTGGCAAGAGTATTACAAAGCATATATATTCAGGTCATGGCATAAAGATCCACAGTGAAATTAGGAGAGAAACTTAGAGAACTACCTCTAAGCAAATCCCACATTTCATTTTTCATCTCTTCTCTACAGACTGTCCAAACATCCATCAATGATCAAATCATTTCTTATGTCTGAGGCCTCATGGTCTTATTGTCACTGTAAACACCTTCACAAAAACAGATTCATACTTCATTAATCATCTAGGTAGTTTTCAGTTTTTTAAAGTTGTCAGTCATGAGGAAATAAGATATGAATCCTTGACTTACATGATCCAGTCACCTCTCTAAAATGCCACCTCCTAATGAAAACAAACCATCATCTGGATGTTAGAATTTCCAAAGTATGATTTTCATGGAATGAGACATCCAGATCATAGCAAATCTTTATCTTTTTGTACTAGTTCATTTTAAAAGAATTTAAGTGACTCCTTAAATGAGTGAATATAAAATAAAATTAAAATATTTATCTACATAGTAGATAAAGTTTAAGTAATTAGTTATTAAAGTTGATAGACAAAAATTTGTTATTTTTTCACCTGGGACTAGAAGAAAGTTAAAAAACAATTTTAAAAGTGAAAAGATATATCAATTTGTCAATTAGTATTTACAGTAAAAGATTAGAAGTTCAGAGAAACAGTATATTGTTTCTATTATGAGACACTTTGTTATTCAGAATATTCATTCATTTTAGACATTGATAATATGTTTAAAAACTGAGAAAGAAAAGTAGAGAGAATCAGAATTAAATTTGTAATAGACCAAAAGAATAATTGTTTTAAATTAATCTGGAGAGCCAAAGTGTTATTTCAATTTAACAACCTCTGTTTATTTTTTCATGTTCATTAACCTAAAATATCAAAAACTGTTGAGTAGGTTTGCAGCATACATTGCTGATTGCATGTTCCAGTTCCCTTCAAACAACTGAGATATTCCCTATTTGTTTTAGAAACGCAGGGATATAGCAAGTACGCTGTGCTTTGCTTCTGATTGCTCCAGTAAGTACATCTCATCAAGTAAAAGATGAATTGAATCAAAGAGGCAAATTTGAATCCAATCAAAAGGTAAAGATGGTCTAGCATCAGAAGATAGATTAAGCAGGGTAAAGTCATCAAACATGCCAAGTATGGTTTCACACACCTTTAATTCCAGAATTCCAGAGGGAACTGCAGGCAGATCTTTGTGAGATCAAGGCCAGGCTCCTCTATATACCCTGTTCCAGGCCAGCTGTGTCTATAGCTAAAAGAAGACCGTACTTCCAAAAACAAACAAAACAAAACGACACCAGCACCAACAAAACACTCTAAAAAAATTGAGCAAACATATGATCAAAAATACATACTTATTCCTTTGGTTGGATCTAGAAAAGGGGGGAAAAAAAGAATGAACAACAAAACTTGATTTACTTTATAAAATTTTGCCAAATAAGGTTAGGAAAATAGTCCACTATATATTGCTGCTCCTTCCTAAATATTCACAGTACAGGAATACATAGATAAAATTTACAAACCACAATGAAACAATTCCCCACTCAAAAATATAAAGAAGGTGAAATAAAACTCAGAGATGAGATTGCATAAACAATTACAATAATTGAAAATTACACCATATATTTTTACTTAGATTGACAAATACACTGCTGAACAATTATTTTTTGGGCCAGAGTAAAGTATTTAGATAATAAACCATAAATTACTGTGTGATGAAGATGTCATAAGTCCACACAAATAAAACATCAGCAAAGTTGTTTATCAACTGTGAAAGCATTACATAAAGATAGAGACCCAACTGGGGTCTAGATTTAGTAACTAGGAATCCTTCTTCAAACTTATATTTTGGCAATAAAGCCAATTAAAACTGGTTTTGGGACTATGTGTAAATCTGCAATTGCCCAGAAACTTTGAGGGGATTTTTTGAAGTCATTATGAATTACTTAAAACCTATAACAGAGTAGATTTGTAAGCAGTGAGTGCTGAAGACTCTAAAAGCCAAGTAATTTCAGAAATATTGAGGTCGTTCAAACTGAGTGATATCCAGATCACATCAACAACCTTGATTTAAAAAGTTTTCACATACAAGATTTTACAGAGAGCTTCCTTCCTTCCTTCCTTCCTTTTTTTCCTTCCTTCTTTCTTTCTTTCTTTCCTTGCTTCAGAGGTAAACAATTAAGATATATTTTTGGAAATTTTATACACTCTTGCAAGGTATGTGAAAGGTATTTTAAGAAAATTATTTCTAACACTGTATGGTATCCTTTTCAGACAAATTATTGACAGAATGCTTTATGAAGTTTTATTTTGTTTTATTTTATTTTTATTTGTCCTTTTGACACAGGGTCTTCTTGTAGCTACGGCTGGTATGAAATTCACTCTGTCAAACAGGCAAGCCTAGATCTTACAAAGATCTTTCTGCCTCTGCCTCTCAGTGTTGGGATGAAAGGCCTGCACTACCACACCCCACAGAAGAAAGGTGTTAGAGAAAGATGATTCAAAAAATTCATTCTATACTTTTTGAAGTCACTGAATACACCAAAGTTTTCTATGGTGATTTGAAAATTACAATGAATAATTGTACATTCTAATTTTCCAGAATTCTAAAGTCTTCTTAAATATCTTGAACTTACAATATAGGAATGTGTGTGTGTGCGTGTGTGTGTGTGCACGTGCACACATGTATTAAATAAATGGAAACTGTTTTACAAACAAGAGATTCAACTTAATTATTATGGTAGAAAAAGGCTAAATTGTAAATCGCTTTTGTTCTGTGAGCTGTGGAAGTACTGAAGCATCCTTGTTTATTCTTCTTTACAGAGAGAGAGAGATTGAGAGAGACAGAGATAGAGAGACAGAGACAGAGACAGAGATAGAGACTTAGAGACAGAGACAGAGACAGAGAAAGTATGAAGGAAATGGAGGGGTCAAATTGGTGTTACTCTACACATCATGGATGGGGCTTATATAAATAGTACTTGGAACAGATTTCTCTAAAATAAATTGAGAGTCCAGCAATTTCAAGCACTAAAGGTGTTGGAAAGTGAGGTTACAGTGGGTATATTTGAAGCTCCTGGGTTTCTATGATTTGTAGAGATTTTTTTTTTTCACTCTGAAAATAACAGAATGGCATGTATATGATGACCAGATGCCCCAAAGACCAAGCACATCTTCCTGGGTGTCATAAAGTAGAGAAAATAAGAAAAGATGTTTGGCTACATACAGTTAACTGTTTTCAGACCAAAATGAGAAGCTAAATAAAGGATATTAATGATATTATAGAAAACAAAACTAATTACTGATATATGGCAACTGCATAAAATACAAAATGGCATTTATAGTATTAGAGAGTACAAGTTCCTCTGGAATATAGCCACAAGTTATTTAATTAGAAGTTATTATAAGTCAAGTTTCTGTATTTGCCACAATAAAAATAGTTGGTAAATCAAGACAGGTAATTTCTTTAGGCAAACAGTTGCTTCTTTGCATAAAAAAAATCTATACCTATCAGACATCATCATACCTCTCTAATTTGTCTCCTTGATTTATCCACCCTATAAATTCTAGCTCAGCTTTAAAAGTTCTATGTATGCTGCATCATCAGTATAGGTCAAGTTTTCAATCCTCATCATGTGGTTGATTTGATCTCTTTGTTCTCATATCTTGCTTATATATTTTAATATATGTTTATACATATGTAATTTTGAAATTCATCACAATATATAACTACTATTTTTGCAAGATTTCTTGAGTAACAAGTATGCTTATTTTCTAGATAACATATATATATATATATATATATATACATATATATTTGTATATATATATATATATATATATATATATATATGTATTCTTTTGGACTCTTACCTTTCACAGTATTTAGCTCACCTCATGTGTATTTATTACTAGAAGTAAACAAAAAAGTCAAATTTTGCACACTTAGTTTACTAAGTGGAAAAGTAATGAAAAGCCTAATATTTGGGCCTAGAGAAATGACTCAGAAATTCAGAGCACTGGCTGCTCTTACCAGGGACCTGGGTTCAGTTTCCAGTGTGCATGATGGTGGCTGACATGTCTGTAGTTCCATTTCTAGATTATCTGACACCTGCTGGACTCCATGGAGAAAATACAACATGGGTGCACTTAGATAGAGGCAGATAAAATATACACATACCTTATAAAAAGAACATTTTGAAATTTTTGAATTAAATGATTAAAATTATATGATGAAAAGTGGGTAACAACAAGGGATCAATGTTTAAATAGCTACTGGTCATTAAGAATATCTAAAATTTAAGGAAGAGGAAAAGACTTTCTGAAGAGGACCCCTTTAGCACAAGCATTATGACCAACAATTGTCAAATGGGATCTCATGAAACTAAAAAGTTTCTGTACAGCAAAGAACAACATCATTTGAGTGCAGAGGCAATCTAAGAATTGGGAAAAAGTCCTTAAAGCTTTCCTAGGTTACTCATCTGACAGAGAGTCAGTATGTAGATAAAACAAAGAAATGAAACAAAATAAACTGAAAAAAAATCAATTAAAAGTTGGAGCAAAGAACTAAACAAACAGTTCTCAAATGATGAAATGCTCCACTCATTCCTCACACTCTCTTCTCTTTGTAGCCTTGGGCCATGGCATTCTTCTGCTCTTCCCACTTCAGATCTCTGGACTAGTGATATAACCTAGACCCTGCCCACTGTGTCCTGATCCCTTGCACCCAGACTAGCTAGCTGCGTAGCAGAGCTTCACAACCCAACTACACTGCTAGTTTCCTAGATCCTCCCCAGGCTGTGTCTACACTAGGCTTGCCCTTGGCCTCCTATTAGTCTGCCTGCCACAAAATTCCCTACTGCCCTCTAAAACCCAAAGTACACATCAATTAACTGTTCATACCCAAGAAAAAGCAACCAATCTATATCAACAATATAAAAAAATCAAAATTCAAAGAAATAAAGGCAGATTCGAATTCCGTATCAGAAACACAACTAACAAAAGTCAACCATATACGCAAATGAGAACATAATATAAACACTTTGAAAAACCAAGAAACTATGTCTTCAACAAAACTCATCATTTCAATAGAAATGTACAATGTGAATCATCCAGAGGAACCCCAAGACACAGAATTTAAAAGAACAATAATAAACATGATCACATAACTTAAAGAACATACAAACAACTCAAGGAACTCAGAGAGGATAAACATGAAGCTCAAGAAGATACAAACATATGGCTGAATGAAATAACTAAAATGATTCAGTACTTGAAAAATGATTTCACAAGAGACATACATATTGAATAAAACCCATGCTGAAATAGAGATGGAATTGAAAGACTCAACGAATAAAGATGAAATGACAGGAAAAATCTTCACAAGCAGAATTTCTGAAATGGAAAACAGAATATGAAGACTGGATGACAAAGATGAAGAAGTGGATAGCTCAACCAAATGAAATAAAAAAAAAACATGAATGGAATATGCAGGAAATGTGGGACAACATGAAAAAGTCAAATCTATACATCATAGACATACAGGAAGAAGAATCACTGGTAAGTCCAAATAGTGACATTTTCAAAAGGATTATAGAAGAAAACTTGCCCAGTTAAGGAATGGCATCCCTATAGAGACACAAGAAACACATAGTAAACTAATAAGACAGGACAAGAACAGAAACTCCCCTACTGCATATCCTAGTAAAAACACTAAAAGTAGCGAACAAAGAGAGGACACTGAAAGTTGTTAGAAAAAAAAAAAAGTCACATATAAAGGAAAACCATCAGAACTGCAGCTGACTTTTCACTGAAAACTATGAAACCAGAAGAGCCTGAATCAAAGAATTCCCAGTTATAAATAACCACAGTTGCCACACCTGAATACTTAACCCAGAAAAACTATCTATCATAGTTGAAGGGGAATAGAAAATTTTCCATGACCTGAATAGGCTGAATGGATTCATGTCCACCAAACCAGCCCCATAGAGAACATGATAAAAGGGATAGAAGCATCACAAAGAACCAAATACAGGAATGACTATATCCAAGATATTACAGAAGAAAAGAGAAGAAAGGTGCAATTAAGGCTAAACAAAATAGGACCAAGAATATAAACAAATTAAAATAACAATAACCAATAAAATAATAAAAATTTCAATAAAAACACAGTGTCAATGGCCTCAATTTTCCAATCAAAAGACACAGGCTAATGGAATGGACAAAGAAAAAAATATCTTTTGATTGTCTTCAAGAAACTCCTCTCATCTTCAAGAATAGGCCCTATCTTAGTGTAAAAGAATGGAAACACAATTTCCAAGTGAATGGCAATAAGAAGCAAGCAGATGTTGCAATTCTAATATATGCACTTCTTCAAAGAAAACTAATCCGAAAAGATAAAGAGGGTCACTTCTAATCAAAGGAAAAACTGACATAGTAGATCTGGTAATCATTACACATAGCCACTGAATTCTTGTGGACCCATAATAAATAAGAATTGAAACAGTAATACAAAAACTACTGAGTAAAAAATAGCCCAGGCCCAGATGGATTCACAGAAGAATTCTACCAGAATTCAAAGATGATCTACATCAAATACTCCTTAAATTTTCAAAAAAGATAGATACAGAAGTAGAAGTCTCAAATTCCTTCCATGAAGCCAGTAACATTATAATGCACAAATAAGGTAAATAACAACAACAACAAAAAGAAAATTGTTAGGCCCATATCCTTAATGAACATAGACACTAGACACAAAGATCCTGAACAACATACTCCCAAATTGCATACAGACACATAGCATAAAGATCATCCATCATGATCCAGTCAGCTTAATTCAATAAAAGCATGGATGGCTCAATAATCATGTCGATAAATGTAATAAATCATATAAATGGACTAAAAGACAAAAATCACACAGATGCAGAGAGGCTTTGACAAAATCCAAATGCATCATGTTAAAAGTCCTAGAGGGAACTGGACTGGAAGGAGCATACCACAACAATTTAAGCTACATACAACAATCTCACAGCCAATATCATTCTAAATGTGGAAAAGCTGGAAGCATTCCTATTAAAATCAGAAACAAGACAATGCTGTCCACTATTTCCACTCCTCTTCAGTATGGTGATTGAAAGTCTTGCTAGAGTAGTAAGGAAAGAAAAGGAAATTAAAGGAATAATAATTGAAAAAGGAGAGGTAAAATTATTTGCAGATGATTTGACATTATATGGAACAGAGCCCAAAAATTGCAACAGAAAACTGTGAGAAAAGAACAATACTTTCAACAATGTGATAGGGTATAAAATCAATTCACAAAAATCACTAGTTTGTTTATATACCAATAACAAGCAATTGGAGAAAGGTGTTCATAGATACCTTTCAATTGACAATAGTCTCAAAAAAGAAATAAAATATTTAAGAATGAACCTATTTGCAGACATTAACGATCTCTAGAATAAAATTTTTAAATCTTTGAAGAGATAGAGGAATATATGAAGAAATGGAAGACCTGCCTACACACATGAAGAATTGGTGGAATTAATATTCTGAAAATGAACATTGGAGCAAAAGCAATTTATAAATTCAATACAATGTTAGTCAAAATATCCATGATATTCTTGACAGAGCTAAAGAATGCAATTCAATAATTCATATGGAATTATGGAAGACCCAGGATAACCAAAGTAATCCTGGGCAAAAACTGCAACCAATACTGTGGAGATCATGATACCAGATCTCGAACAATTTTGCAGGACTACAGCCATAAAAGAGCACGGTGCTGGCACAAACAGACACGTAGGTCCATGGACCATAATAGAAAACCAAAACATGAGTGCATTCAACTTTAACCTTCTGATATTGTTTAATGTTTTATTTGTTATTTTTATTTTATGTACATGAGTGTATTGCCTACCTGTATTTAAGTGCACTCATGTCATACAACATCTGTATATGTCAGAAGAGAGCACCAGATTCCTCTGGAACTGGAGTTACAGATGGTTGTTATCCCTCATGTGGGTGCTGGGAATTGAACTGGGTTCCTCTGCAAGAGCAGCCAGTGCTTTTAACCACTGAGCCATCTCTCAGTCCCCTGAGTCACCTGATAATTGCCAAAGATGCCAAGAACACACAATGGAGGAAATACAGCATCTTTAACAATTGGTGCTGGGAAAACTGGATCTCCAAAAGACTGTAAAAGAATGAAACTGGGCTCTTAAACTTCACCCCACAAAAAGTCAATTCCAAATGGACCAAGGACCTCAAACGAAACTTGAAACTCTTAAGTTTCTGGAAGAAAATATAGGCAGTACTCTACAAGATGTAGATGCAAAGAAACTACTTTCTAAATTGGACATCAGTTGTTCAGGCATTAAGGTCAACAACTGACAAGTGGATCTTCATTAAACTAAAAAATTCTGTACAGAAAAAGAAACAACCAATGAAATGACGAGGAAACTCACTGAGTGGAGAAAATTTTCATCTGCTTTACATCTGACAGAGAATTATTATCCAGAATACCCAACGAATTAAAAAAAAAACAAAGAAACAAGAAAATAAAGAACTCCTCTAAAAAGATGGGTTAATGACATGTACAGAGAGTTCTCACATGAAGAAATAAAAATGGCTAAGAAACACATCAAAAAGTGCTGAACATCCTAGCTATTACAGAAGATTTCATCCTACCTCAGTGATACTCACGATCAAGAGCAAAATACACGAAATCCTGTGGAGGATGTGGAGAAATGGGAAGGCTCATTCACTGCTGGTGGTAATGCAAACTTGTGCAACCACTACGGGAAGCTATGCTAAGTGAAGCAATAGACTCAGAAAAATGAATGACATGGTTTCCCTCATTTGTGGATCTTATATGTGGGTGTATATATAAATGCAACAGAAGGAGACAAGGAAATAAGGAGGTAAAAGGAAAGAAAAACTTGAGAGAGGTGAATAGAAGGAAACAGACATTACCAAGCAGGAAGTGAGGAAAATGGGATTATTCAACTGGGCAGGGAGGAGGGAAGGACATACAAGGAGCCATTAGAGTAAAGGGAAGAAAAACTCAAAAGAAGGAGGGATAATAGGAGACAGGTATTATCAAGAGGAAAGTGGGGATACTTAAACTGAGACAGAGGAGAGACACTAGGGAGAGATAGGAGAGATAAATAATGCTTAGTCAGTATGAAAGCCAAAGAGAAATGTAGTAACTCAACACTCCCACCCCTGAAAAGTATACATACGACATCTGAACAGGAGTGTATGTGCATACCTGAAGACTATACAACAACAAGGAAAACAGTGGCAGAGAGGAGAAACCTTCCTTGGAGTTGTTGGTCAGAGTAGTCCAAAAGACTCCATAAATAACATAGGCTATTGTCACAGACTTTGATTACCTCTAAGAACTTGAAGGTAAGACTCTATGCTTAAGACCAGACATACTTCAGACACAGGACTAGCACTAGTGGAGCTGGAACTGACCTGGAAGCCTCCTTGCTGAAGATGATATATCACAGTTACAGAGAATATTCTCCAAACTGCTAAGAGAGAGAAACATTTCACGACCTAATCCAGCAGTAAAGCCTGATAACTGCAATGACTGGCTCAGCAAACCACCTCGATGGTGCAGCAGTGCCACATTTTTAACTTAAATATTTTTTTATTGAGTCATTATGTGATTCAATCAATCCAAATCATCTTTACACCCCCTTCCACACTGGTACCTCCCGGAGCCTTTCAACACTTTTTCGCAGGGGTAATCCACAGGTATCAATCTGAACTTAAAACCTTCTCTATGGGAGGGAACTCATGGATAGAAGTGTAAACATAGCCAAAGACACATAGTTGGAGAGTTCAGAGATCCTAGGAAAAACTCTATTTCTGTCATGTCTCCAGACAAATGATATTTCTTACTGTATGTTAAATATGGATCCTTATATTTACAGACAAGTATGCAGTACACCACTCATCAGAAAATCTTCTTTCAGCAATAGCCAGAGACTATGATAGAGTTCCAAAAGTGGTCGCACAAAGAGAACATATGTCTGAGAGATGCCCAGCCCTCACTGATACATTGACAGTGGAGTCTCTAAACCTAAGGCTGATGGAACATTGAAGAACAGGAGGTAGAGAGAATACTAACAAATCCCTCAACTCAACACCTGATGTATACTGAAGGCTACAACTTGCTAAGCTGTAGATAATTAGTGACTACAGAGTGCCTGTCCCTTATATTAAAACTTATCCAATCATGTCTGAGGAACCATTGCAGAAGAAGGGATGGGAAGTTTATAAGAGCTAGCATAGATGAATGAACATAAGGAAACAGGTTTTCGGGCCTCTGGGAACTTGCTTAGATAGACTGCAGCAAACATCACAGCATGCACAAGAACCTTGCTGCCTCTATTATAAAGGGAAAAAAAAAACCCTGAATAGATCTTGAGAAATGGGCAGCAGGCTTCAAACTTAGCTGAGGAACTATTGGCAACTGATTCTTTCAAACGAGGGAAAGTTGATGTTCTTTAAGGTGATGATTCTATATAGGTTAACTAGACTCCAGGGGAAGAAGTTGCACTGAGCAACATCTGGGTACCAATGCTTGACCATATAGGCCTTAACATATATAGAGAATGCATTAAATCTAGTGGGGGTTAAGGTGTTTTGATGGAGGTGTTCTAAATTTGATGATCAATTATATGAAATAAAATTCACAATAAACGTATCCATAATTTTTCAAATTAAAAAAAGAGAGTGAAAAAACTGACAAAAAAACCCCACAAAAGTCAATTAACTAAAAAGAAAAGAAAAATGAAGTCATGAAATTTGCAGGTAAATGGATGGAGCTGAAAGCAATCATTCTGAGTGAAGTAACCCAAATCCAGAAAGACAAACACTGCCTTTCTTGGTCATAAATGGATGCTAACTTTGAATCTTCAGTTTGGTTTGTTTCCATTGGAAAATTCAGAGAGGTCAGGAAACTAATAAGAGGCCCGGTGGTGATTCAGGTGATTCATGGGAGGAGAGACAGATCACAGTGATACAAAGGGCCAAGGGTCACCGCAGGAAGGGCTAAAGGGCAGAGCAGAGAGAGGGTAAGGGATGGACACCTACCACTGAGGCTATTTTGAAAGAAACATCTGAAAATCTTTTACTATAGAAGTTTCTTAAAATGTATGTATATATAATACTAAAGAGCTTAAAGCCATTACTCTACAATGAGGTTTCAGTGACCCTATCAGACAGTGAGATCTAGCAAAGTAAAAGCCCAGTGCTGGAAATGGACTTCCCCTTTTGGAATTGTTGACCAGGGCCATCTCGCAGATCCTTGAGAAATACTGGCTACTGCAACTGCTCTTGGTCATCCAGTGGAACCCAACAGTAAAATTCTGTTCTTGGAAACATTACATATTACACACAGGAGAAATCATGATGGTACAGACCTCACTTAATCTCTGCTAGCTAGCTTTCATAGTACTAGAACAAGCTATGCATGTTATTGTTAGAGAAAGATAACCATTAATTTTACCCAGCTGTGAACTCTGCAAGCTACAGTAATGATTGATCTGGCCAAAACATGTCCACAGTTGCCATAGCTGCATGAATTTTATGGGAGTAACTGACCATCTTCTGACTGGTATAGAGTTCACCAGTCAGATCCCATACCTGGAACTTTTATTAGGGTCAGGAACCTGCAGCTGACAGAAGAAACCTACTATTATTATTCACCTAAATAGACATAATATTAAATCAATTCTTAATTGTCTATTGTTATACTCATACATAAGTGAATCTCTCAGCTTTTATCAGAGAAATTTCTTGCAAAAGATGGCAGTTACCACAAAGACTGTCGACTGATCAACCTGCAGAGAATAGGAGACTGCAGTGTGATCAGCCCTAACGAGGACACCTGTATCACACTGTCTCATCAAGTGTTCACAGATCACTGTAGAAAGGGGGTTGAAAGATGGCAAGAGCCAGTGGTATAGGATGAATACAAGGAAACAATGCCTTCTAGTCACAACAGAGGGCAGTTGCACACATGAATCCACGGTTCTTGTGACAGCATGCTCCAAGCCCTGTGGAAGCCCAAGTCAGATAGAAACCCAGTACAGATGGGGGAGGTTAGCAACAAGCCACAGCCATAGCATAGGATCCCTTGGCAATTGATAGCTGCTGGGAGACAGGGAGTCAGTTTTATTTAGAAGCATGATGCCTCATAGATTGATGAGACGCTGAGGCATGGGCCATGTCCAAGAGCATCTAGGAAATACAAATTAGATGAAACAGGCCTTTTAAAATAATCATAAAGGAGATGGATTTGGGGAGGAGCAGGTAAGATTGGGGACTGGTCCGAATATGCTCAAAATACAATATATGATATTCTCAAAGATTCAATAAAAATTGTTACAAATAAATATATAAAAATTCTAATCTCTCTCAAAGACCATCTAGCTCCTCATGAGCATAGTGATTCATGGCAGGAAAATGGTGATTGTGAAACCACACCAGGGACAAATAATAAGAGATGGAGGGACAGAAGAAAATAAAAAGAAAGCTATTCTTCATATTAAAAAAATATTGAATATTTATGTTAGGAGCCAAAATTAACCAAACTTTGGACTAGTAAGATAAGGACATAAACAAGGATTCAAAAGGAAAGTGTATTCTTTTAGGAACTGAAATGCAAATCGGGATTTGTCTCCACACCAGCAATTTAGGTCACTGTATACAGCTGCAACTTGTCTTAGGAGTAACATTAGTTAGGTTAGTAATCACATGCCAACATATCCATTGAAAGCATGCAGAATATTCAAATGCTGTCAAAAAATAAATAAAAAAATGTAAACAGAAAAAAAAGGAAGAACAAAATTAAGTGTACCATGGACAAATTAATATAAAAAGAATGTGAGAACTGAAGTCCAGAGAATAGGTAGTGATAACCAGTGCCTGTCAGCTGCCTGTGGAAACTGACTATTTTTAGACATAATCTTGAAGGTGAGAATCTGTAGTTTACTCAAGAAGACAGTATTTCTGGGGAAATAATAGCTTGGGTAAAGAATTCATCAAATACCCAAGTGAAAAAAAAGAAAACAAACAAAAAACTGGTGAAGTGGAGGACTTCAAACCTATATGCTGAATTATCTGTCTGTAGGGAGGATAAAGGGCAGGCTGACAACTTCTGAAACAATAATATAATTGTGTACATGACTAGATGTATGGAACATAGGTTCAAAATACAGCACATACATACTAAAAAAAAAAATCAAACAGAAAAGGCGAAGATGATGGCTGAATCTTAAAGCCCTCCAAGGAACTTAAAATTGAATCTGAGGATTTTGTCTTTTCACCTGAGGCAATCCACAGTTGTCCCTGCTTCTAGTTTAAAAATAAAGGCTTAGTCCCTTGACAAATGTCTACTGCCAGGGAAAGAAGAAATATGTGATTCTTTGTCCTGAGCTAGTTGACAAAACACAGACTCACTCTCTTTCCGGAAAATTTTCCCAACTGAAGTAGCATGCGGTGTGAGGTGCATATTAAGGAACTGACTCATTCAGTGGTGGGGAATGCAAGTCAGATCTTTCCAGAAAGGTGGCAACCTTAAAACTTCATCACGACATGAAGGCATAAGAGGGACTGGAGGTGGTCTGGGGAAAGTAACAAAGGAGGACGAGGGTGGTCAGGGGGAAGAATACACTGAATGAAATCTACCTATATAGGGCAGCAGGCTGGAAACTAACATCGGATTTCTATATTGTAGTCTGGAATCAAAATTCTTTGAGAAAGTCTTCAAGGAATTGAAACAGCCCACCTATATCATAGCAGTTAATTTTCATTATATAATATTTATTTGAGGGAAAGATAGCTTAGCCGTTAAGAACAGTAGCTGCTCTTGCAGAAGACTCAGGTTTGTTCCCAGCATCCACACGGTTGCTAATTGCCATAAATATAGTTCCAGGGGATCTGGCACCGTTTTCTGAAGTCTGCAGGCATTGCAGACACAGGTGCACTTACACACATGCAACGCCCATGCACATAAAAATTAATAAATAAAATATTTTAAAAACTTTATTTGATACCATTTAAATATATTTGAAGCAATATTTAGATTATCATCTCACCAAAGAGCTGGATATCATATCATAGCAAAATGATCTATCACAGAAGATAAGCAAATAATTTAAAGAACAAAAGGAATTTCTTGTATCTCTCCTTGTCCTAAACAGTGTGCATCATTTCCAACAAGTCTTAAATCTGCCTTTGGGTAAACTACACAATTATCAATGTAGTTGATCAAACTGAAATCCTAGGGGGTCATTATTTTCCCCTGACCGACTCTACTAATTTATTCTATAATGAAATCCTTTCTGGCTTCTCGCCATCTCCACTGCTGCCAACACAACCCCACAGTCTCTCACCTACGTTTCTTGCCAGTCTCTCAGCTTCTATTTAAATCCTTTTGGAGTTACTCTACCCACTATTCAGAGTGATGATTTTCAAATGCAAGAGAGTGCATGTTACTACTCTGCTCCAATCCCACAAGGTGTTCTATCTTACTTTAGAACACTACATAAAACATTTAGTATAATTTAGAATGGCCATCAAGGTATGGTACTCACATGAAACTTTGTCTTCATACTGTCCCATGTTCCTTTAAGCAACTAACCTGACAGTGGCCTTTTTGTCCCTTGAACAGACACATTCTATTCCTTTAATGCCTATGAATGAGAATCACTTCTTTCCTTTTTAAAATACTCAGATTCTTCCTCTGTTCCTCTCGATCTGTTGTTATTTTCCTTATAATTTTAAAAGACTCATGTATTCTGACTCGCTAATTTGTACTTATGTAACTATCAGGGACTTTTAAAGTCTGACATTTTTCTCTTAGCAATGATAGCTCTTTTGTTCATAATAAATGTTTGATTCTAATAAAATCAAGTGTGTCAACTATTCACTTTGTGATTATCCACCTTTGTATGTCGTTATGAAAAGTTTCCTAACTCGTTGTCATAAATATGGCACTATAAAGTCTTCCTCAGTTTTAACAGTTAAAAGCTTTTATTTGGACATTTAACAGACTTTTGTGTTATTGAATAATTTTCATACAGTATAGTTTGATGGTATTGAGACTCCCTCTACTATCGGCACCTCCCCGACTGCTCTTTTCCTCATATAATTCACTAATATGGCCTATAGTGTGTGATTTGTGTCCCCAAATGCCTGCCCTCCTTGCAAGACACTGTCTCTCCCTGTTCCAGCAGCCATCAATTGCCAAAAGTTCCTTAGGTCGGATTGGGATTTCTTATCCACTTTTTCATGTCTATGCTTTGCTTTCGGTGAATGTTTGTGTATTCATATACATATGATGTCACAGACATCACACACATAAATGCACACACACACACACACATACCACACAAAACAGTAC
Source organism: Eospalax fontanierii (assembly GCA_035773235.1). NCBI lineage: Eukaryota > Metazoa > Chordata > Mammalia > Rodentia > Spalacidae > Eospalax > Eospalax fontanierii. The sequence goes on along the minus strand of CM069527.1, from coordinate 96,568,535 downwards.
ATTATTTTTATCAGGTTTTGCAAATGATCGGCATTCAAGGAGTTAATTATTAATGAAAATGATGTCATCTAAATACGTTTGAAGCAGCCACAGGTGTGTTTTAGAGCTCTGATTTCATTCTGTTTGTCCATTAACACAGTTATTGTTTGAGTATTTCCAACAAAAATTATGAGCTGGGAATTTAATTCCCACTGCAACAGTGTTGGGAAATGAAACCTTTTGAGAACTGATTAGGCCAGAAGACTGTAGCTCTCAGAAACAAGCAAATGGTTTTATCACAGGAATATGCCCTTCATCATGAGAATGGAGTTTTAATAAAAAGACTCGCTCCACTTTTGATACCTCACCCTCCAGAGTGAGCACCAAGGGACAGTGTATCAAATGGCTTTTTTCACATGCCAACACCTTGACACTTGGCTTCCCAGTATTCAGAATTGTGAGAATTTTTTTTTTCATTTTAACTTCCTTTGTGACAGCAGCACAAAATAGAGGCAGGTACCAATGATGCATTAAAAACACTCATAATTTTTGAGGCCTTACAGGAATTATTGACATCTATTCAAACAAGTATCCGTCCTTATGTACTGAAAACTGCCTTGTCAGTTAATAAATGAACTTTTAGATAAACAAGCTATTTTCTGTTGAAAAATTAAAACTGTCAGTACTTGGTATTATTTAATGAAGATTTCAAACACTTTACAATTTAAATTTGGGAAATATGATTTTAATGTTTAAATACTTCTTACATTAAATATGGTTTAAGTTTTAATTTATATATTTATTTAAACAGACCAATGCTATGTCCTTTGATATAATTTTCTGTAGAATTCAGTCCTCTGGGCATGACGGGGCTGTTCAAGTTTCGAAAGCAGAAGTATGATTAACCATACGAGACCCTTTCTCAATTTATTTCTCTTAGAAGGATCTGAGGACTCATGAAGCACATGAGCAAGTCCTAATTCTTTATAAGCAGGGAGAAATGGCTAGAAAGAAAAGGGGGAATTCCTCTGAGCGTTAGTTGTCCTAAATTATCAACGTCCTTTTAAGTAACACAAACCGAACTACTTGGTTCACCAAGCTGACTTAGGTAAATCATGTCCTTGGTCGCTGCACTATTTGGAGTGAATTAGCAGCAGACTCCTCAAGAAAAATTATGTGATTTTGTAATTTTACATATAGATTCACAAGTTCCACAAGCAAAGATCAAGACTGTGTCATATTTAATATGCCGCTTAAATAAACACAAACGTTCTCTGGGGAATGGGAAGACGAGGTGCTTTACTCTTCTCTCAGATATCACTGGAGTGCAAGCTACTTCATGTCTCTGGATGTACATTAGCCTAAGTGAATTGGTGTTAATATCTAGAAATAAAGAAATCGAAGAGATTCTTGTAAAAAATGGTCTTCTAGTTGGCATGTGCCTACTGGGATTTGAGAAATTCACCATAAACTGCACAAATGGGGAATATGAAGATGAAGTGCTTTGTTATCCCCATCCAGCCAAAAGATTTTGCTGGGCATCCTGTCCTCATATCCAGTTTGGAAGCCAGAGTTACTCCTAGGAAGACAGAGGTATAGTAATTTTGCTTATGTTAATAGCAGAGTTGGGAATTGGGGAGACATCAGCAGGATTGCATACAGCTCGGCTTGTTACCTCAGAAAACATAAACTGAATAAAAACTGAGTTCATATTAAAGGAGAAAACAATACCCCCTTCTGTCTTAGCTTGTTCAACACGAGTCTCGTCAGCATGTATCATGTCAGGTTTGGTGTTGCAGCCGTGCCGACCTCCACCATTTTTACGACCAAATATTATCGCTTTTATTTCCCCGCTTTGGATATATATGTATCATCAGTTATGTTTTCCCATTTCTGGTTCAGTGTATTCTTTTGTTTTGTAATCTCTTTTAGTGAGGAATGAAATAATAAAGAATAACTAGGCTATGGTGGTGAATTAAAGCCAACTAACCATTCAAGAAAGTACTGCACATTTATACAATGCAAAACTGAAGTTTGTCTCAACGTACAAAAGACAATGGCTTGCTTTCAGTTATTTAATGAAATGTAATTGTGAAGGTTCTGTTAACTTTTGTATTTTACAAAATTGGAAGTTATTGAAAAGATATTAGGTGTACATATTCTACTATATGTATTACGTCAAGATTTCTTTGCAAGACTTAATTAAAACCAAACCTATAGTATAAGCCACATCTTTATGGAAAAATGTCTTAAATATTTTCCACTAATGATGAAACAAAATTTTTGATTGAATGAGTCATTATAAAGTAATTACCAGGAAGTTATAAAAATAATTTAGGAGATAGAAAATTATTAAAAGTAGAATTAAAATATTAATGGTATGTTATAAAAATTTAATATATCTATTAAGATTAAACACTCATTTATTATCTCTGCCTTTATATAACAGAAGAAATTAATTAAGCATAATTTGTTCTTCCCAATGCTGTAGTAACTACAATGGTATACATTTACTTGATCTCTGGAGTTGTCCAGAAGAATAATATTATACATATATAAAACTAATTAATTAAAATGATGTTAAACAAACAATATATACTGATGCAAAATACTTCAGTATTTTTAAATTTTATAACAAGAAAATGTTTGAAGTTATCTTCTACTTCAAGATTTCCAAGATCATCTCATCACATCTAAAAATTGTTGCTTTGCATATGTGATGGTGATGTAGTGGGTAGGGTGTCTTTCTAGTGAGGATTATATTTGACAATTTTTAATTTTTTTGTCTATTTACTTTTATTTCATATGTATGAGTGTTTTGTCTGTACAAATGCTCATTTGTATGAGATGCCCATGGAGGCCAGAAGAGGGCGACAAACACTGTAGAACTGGACTTAACAGTTGTTATTCACTATATGGGTACTGAGCACCAATCCAGGTCCTTTGCAAAAGCAGCCAGTGGCCTTTATCATTGAGCCATCTCTTTAATTCCCTGTTTCTGTAACTTTAAGAAAAGGTTAGAATGGTGTTATTAAAATCTATTTCTTGGCCCGGACATATAAATCAGCTGATAAAGTGCTTACCTAGCATGTATGAAGGCTATGGACCAACTCAAAATAAGGCATGAAACCAGGTAAGTGACACATACCTAAAATTCCATTACCCTTAGAGCAATTTCCTCCCCAAGTGTGCAAATTACCACGACCTTTGGCTTCTACCTTATTTTTTAAATCTTATTTTTCTGCTGTTTTTATATTTATTTTTATTGTTAACAAAAGGATATCTTCCTGTATTTTACTTTAGTACTCTAAAGTACTAAACCTTTGTTCCTACCCAGTATATCATTTTCCATTGTCATCCATTTGTTCTTCCTTTAGTAAAACACAACCAATTGCTAGCAGAAAAATAAATTCTCAAAAATGATTCCATATAATTTCATGGTTAATTCCATTTGTGATCCCCAGACCTTTCCACATAAAAATAACGACAACACATCATTAAAACTCCATAGCTTAATTTCATTTTTCATCTAAATTGTTTGCTTATATCCTTCACTCATTAGTCAAGGGAAAAGAAAAAGATGAATTCATAGCGCTAATTTCTAGCTGATTAAAAAGAAAGAAAGAAAGAAAGAAAGAAAGAAAGAAAGAAAGAAAGAAAGAAAGGAAGGAAGGAAGGAAGGAAGAGAGAGCCTGAGGTTACCAATAAGCATCTCCTAGAACAAATAACTACTTCAGCATCTGCAAATGATTTTGTTCCAATAAATTCCTCCCTGCTGAATTTAACAATTACTTAAAAATTGGCATAGTACCTAAACAAAATAAGATGAATGGAATGGATTAAATATGCAAGTAATGATGCATATCAATTCTCTCAAGCAAGAGCAGAATTTAATTGTTTTAACCCTCAGAGATATCCTGGCTGAAATTTCTGTTGTATATAAAACGTCTAACCAACTTGATAATTCAAGTTCTTGAGAGGAGACTAGTATGAGAATAAAAGACTTTCTGTATAATACAATTTGTGAAATGTTACACAAACTAAGGTTAAAAAAAAAACAGGGGATAGACAATCTGTAGTTTCTAAGCTGAAAGTAGTAGGCACAATGTATCCCAAAGAACTTCTGCTGAAAATCTATAGGAGTTTAAAAACATGACCTTGACAGTTATTTACATTTCTGGGTAAAATCTGTGGCTGAGTGTAGCTGAGCTTTAGTGTAGCTGGTACATTAATCAGTTCCTAGTATTTGCTGATTCACAAATATGATGATCATTTTTAATATTTAATTATCAAATGATATGATTCACAGATTCTCAATTTTCTAGGACATTCATACCTTGAAGTGTTTTCTCATTCTACTATTTAGGTTTGCTAAACAATGAGAATATGGAAGTATCTAGCAATATATTAAATATACATACTATTATAATGATGGAAATTTAAAAGTTCTTAGTTTAGAAGATTATTTTAGATAACATGATTTATTTGAGATGCAACTAATTTATATAAAATTAACAGTTGCCAAACTTTGCAAGTATCTAAAGAAATAGAAAGATTTATGATTCACCTTTGGGAAATGAAACTGAAAAAGCAAAAAGTTAGTGTGGGTGGTACGTGTGTGTGTGTTGTGTGTGTGTGTATGTGCACATGTGCCTTCATATATGTACCTACTTCCTTTCAGATGACTACAATTTATATCAACTTAGTTCACCTAACACAAAGCATATGCACTATCTTTGAATCAGAGCTTTCAAAATCACAATATTCATTTTCCACTTTGTCCTGACTACTTATTATAGGTTTTAACATAAATCAGTAATCAAGATCTAGACTATTTTTGCATGAGGCAACTTCAGTTTCTTTCAGCAGCATTCTATATGCATGTGTGAACCTACACACACACACACACACACACACACATACACACATACACACATATACATAAATTATATATGTGAATATTGATTTTTAAGCATTATATCACTTGAAAGCAATAATTTTGCTTGGGATAAAGTAAAGATGCTACAGCTTTTACCAGGTTTGAACTTTGATTTTTAAAATGTATCATTTCATCTGTATGATGCTTTATTAGTGTACAAACATAAGCACAGTCTTAGAATATTAGTATCAGGAGAATTATTTCTAGGACGTTAGCATTTTACAGGGTGAGCAAATCATCACTCCTTTTTTGGTATTATAAGTGTATCACAGATGACCTTAGCAATGACTAGGTATCTGCTGAAATTTAACATTTAAACCTCAAATCTAACATTAAGACTGAAAAAGCAACACATGTGTTGGCGTGCAAGACAAACATTCTTAATGAGTTGTGCTTGCTCTTTATCAACTGAATGAATGTATACCTACAGTATGAATCAATCTTTGATCAAAATGCAATCAATGAGACTTCGTTCAGACATCTTAGTCTTTCTTTTGAGAGGCAGTCTTATTGAAAATACAAACCTCAAAATGTTTCTGATCAATTGAAAACAAAGAATGGGAAGTAACAGAACAGGAGCATTGTGAGAGGTGATGCTGTCATCAAAACATGACCCAGAGGTGACATATCTGTGCAAGAAAAGGAAGCAGATGAAAATACTGACTGTGATTTTTAAAGAAAACAGCTGTTCGCTCAATTGTCCCTGCAGAAGCAAAGTCCAAAATTTCATGAGACAAATCTTACAATACAGTTCAAAGTTCTTCTTCAAAGCACACCAAGTAAAAAGTTTTCAGTTTGAAGTATATAAATGAGTAAAAAGTTCATAAAATAAGTTCCTTTATTTTATAGGCCAAATTTTATTTGGTATATGTAGCTTCTGTTTAAAAAGTAAATGACTGGACATCCTATCTGTGCTTTAACACCTGACTCTTAGAGCACTTGCTTTTTTCTCAAGGCTTAGAATTGACTTGTCAGACTTTTCTACTTTATTTTTAAATCTGAGGTTATCTCAATATTCATGTATTAATTTAATTTTTCAAATGATTTTCTTCAGTTATCTGTGATTTCAACTGTGGAACTAAAAGCATGATTTCATTTACATTCTGTTGATTAATTGAAATAAGACACTGATGCTTCAATTTGAAGTTATTTTGCATTCTGTATGGCTGTGTTTGTATTTCAGCATCCTACACATTTACTTTGGTTTACATTATTCTGGACTATTAAATACACAAGAAAGACATGAATGTGGGAAAAGCTCAAGCAATCACACCAGTAACATGGCACATGGCCAATATGCAATTATTACTTCTGCTGTCACTTCAATGTTTTCAGATTCTACTTTTGTGTTGAATAGATTTTTGTCAATTTGAAACAAACTAAAGACACATGGGAAGAGAGAAACTCACCAAGGAACCATTTCCACCAGCCTGGCCTGTCCAGGGGTCATTTTCTTGATTGCTAATTGCTTTGGGAGTTCTCAGCTTGCTGCGTATGTGGCCAGCCATGGGCAGGAGGGGCTGGACTGCGTAAGAAAGGCGGCAGAACAGGCCAATGAGCAGCTTTTCTCCTGTGTTTTTTTTTTAATGATTTATGTCCTAAATTTTAATAAGGGTGAGCCTTTGAATGAGGCTTCACAGATATTAAAATGATTTCACATTCAATATTAATTTTGATTTTTAAAATTATATGAATATAGGTGACTGTTTCATTTAAAACTGTGGAATGTGTGACTTGCAGATTAAGTTACACAAGATTAAGAATCCTGACTACTACCCATGCTCCATGAAAACTTCAGGGTTTCTACCTCTGTAAATCATTCTCTGTGTATTTTTAGAGTACAGACTAGGGCTGAATACTTTAGGTGATTGATTTATTATTCAATCAAACTTTGCAGACAGAACAAATAAAATCAAGTTGTAGGTATTCTGTGATGCTTTACATACATTTCGTTCTATCTGAGTAGACAATACAGAAAGAATCCAGGCTATGTTCTTATTTTCGGTATATTATTTCAAGATTGGAATGTCCTTTGTGAAATTTATTTGTTAAATAGGTAAATATAATGCCAAAATCTCCTACTTTTCAATGTACATTGTATAACAGATATGATAATCTTCATTCTGGAAACAAGTTTAATAAATTTAACACCATCATCTGCAAAGCCAAGTTATTACTGGTATAATCTGTGTTCTCAACATAAGCACTAACAGATAGAGCTTAAATAGTTTATGTTTTTGAATACTGCATATTTCATTTGTAAGAATAATACCAAAATGTAAATATATGGCATATGTTAAAAGTATGAATAGAGCAGAGTACACATGAGATTTCAAAACAGTAATCATAGGGGAGTTACAATAAACTTATTTTACATTAGTTGCTTTATAAATATATGCCTACCAAAATTATTTCATAATCAGAAATATCATTTATGAAACAATGGTATAAAATTATTGTGATAAAAATGCCAAGTGTGGCAGTACATGCTTTTAATTTCAGCACTTGGGAGGCAGAGACAGAGACATGCCTCTGTGAAATTGAGGCCAACCTAATCTCCACAGTGAGTCTAGGACAGCTGGTGGTACAGGGAGACTCTGTCTCAAAAAAAACACCCCTCCAAAAAAAAAAAAAAAAGAAATTTTGATAACAAATCTGTTGGAAGTGGCAAAAGACTTGGCTATACAAATATTGCTCAGTGGCATAAATTAACACTGAACAAAATTTAAACCTAATATCGCTGGTGTCTAGTTCAAAATGAGCCTTTAAAATTCAACTGCTGTGTTAATCTTCCCTCTGGAAATTCTACAATACTTATTTTACCTTGCAGTGAGCCCTTCTCTCTAACAATAAAATAGAAAATAGATTCTACGAGTGTCTTAAATAACACAGTTTACATGATGTGTGAGAGAGGATGATATGGAAATCTGGACCGTGCCCACCTTTCAGGATTAAATGCAGATTGTAAGGAGTGATATGAAATTAAAGCACTGTAAAACCGGAACACAGAACAACAGACAGTAAGATCAGTTCGTCCTTTGTACATTCCTCGGAAGCTAAAGCATCGAATTAGAAATCCTAAGAGAAGCCATGCAACAATTGCCACAGTAGTTAATGAGAGAGGATTCACACTAGGCGACCTTCCGGCTCATGATTGTTTGTCTCTATGGATCTTGCACAGGAAGTAAGAATTAAAAGTCAAAACAAACAAATAAACCATCTACCTGACGCTGAGTCTAGAACTAAAACAGTCACCTCTTCAGCCACAGGACTAATGAATAATTGAGTATTTGGGGTTTTGATTTTTTTACACGCATGGAAAAACTACACTATGACAAATAAATGCAACAATAGAGATTCTGAAGTATAAATCTGTATGTGCTGTAAAGAATAAAAAAAGAAAAAGATTAGAAGAAATAAGCAAAACATCACTGATCATTTTAAATATACTTCCAAAACTATTTACAAATTTTATGTGACCATGCTGTGGGGAAAAAAAAATGTATCTTGAGTAGGTTAAATAGTTCAGCAGGTACAGTCACTTGCTGCCAAGTCTGATTGTTAGAGTTAGCTCCTGAGAACTCACATAGTGGAAGAAAACTGGCTCCAGCACACTGTCCTCTGACATGTACACAAGTAACTTGTCACAGGTGCATGTGCATAAAAACACAATAAATAATAAATGAACATAAAAAGTAAGAAAAAGCCTTTAAAACTTTTCTCGAAGACATGCATCTAACAAATTGAAAAATTTAGATATATTGATTCCTTCTCCTATAGCTACTAATTTTGGTAGTTAAAATTGATTGTCAGCCTGATAATACCTAGAATCCCTAGGAGACAAGGCTGCGAGATGATATCTAGAATAAGTTCATTGAGGTGGGAAGACAAATTGTAGCACAGCAGCATTCTCTGAACAGATATCCTGGGCTGAGCAGAGGAAAAGGAAGCTGAGCAAGCTAAGCTGAGATTGCAGCCCAACTAGCTGCAGAAAGTGGCTACCACCGTGGCTTCTCAGTCAGGCAACTAAAGTAACAGATTATATGTTTCAAGATTTATTTCTTCCGCTGTGTTAATAATATGAGGTTAGAGGAACAAAAGATATTCTATTTTTAAAATATTTACATTTATTTCTATATTTTAAGTATTTATTTTGTGTGCATGTGTGCATATATGTTTCATGTATGTCCAAGAACAGGGCACTGGATCCCTTGGAGTTAGATGTTGTGAATCACCCAATGTTGGTACTGGGAACTGAACTTTAGTTACCTGGAGTGGCAGCAGCAAGCACTATTGAGCACTGAGTCATCTATCCATCCTGGTATTCTGAATTTGACCCATCTGTTCTAATTTTAGTTATAATTAAATCAGAAACCTAAGGAATTGAATGGCTTCCTAAAATCATAATTATATGTTTATTTTCACATTGAGCAATTTTAGAACTTTATTTTCTGTTATTAAAAAACTTCCAGTAATTTAAATTACATGACACAAAATAACAAAATTATTTCCCCTAAATTCCAACAAGACCAAAACACTCATTCTCATTTTTATTCTCTCAGAACACAATCATTGCACTTAGAAATACATCTACAGCACCAACAGTACTGACTGGAAACGGGAGGGGAAACGTCTTTTTAAAATATTTCCAAGAACTGGAGAGATGGTTTAGTGAGTAATAGAGCTTATTGTGTCAGTATGAGGACCCAAGTTCAAATCTCCAGAACCCACTGAAACAAGACAGGCATGACCACCAATGCCTGTATCCTCAACTGGGAGGAATGGACACAGATTAATCCCAGGAGTTCCATGACCACCCATTCTTACTTAGATGATGAATTTCAGGATTAATGAGAAACACTTTCCTAAGGAAACAGACAGAAAGCAATAGAGGAAACACATGACCTCCTCCTCTTTTGACGGCCTGGACACATATCGGCACATACATTCATACACAAAAGTTAAACTAGTGTTTGAAACAGACATCTACAGAATGGTAGAAAAAAAAAATCTTTAAACATTACTCCTTAAGCCTTTAACAACAAGTTAACTTAAAGCGTCATCTTTCATAAGTTCTTTAGGAAACATTTCCCACAAGGAAATGCATTCTCCTATATAATCTCAATTCATTAAAAATAAGTACTGCAATGCAAAGAAGTTATCAGAATCTTATCCTTGGAATCCAGTTAAATTGGAAGCACTTTTATAGTGACTGTTACTACATCAAGTCATGAGCTATATTTAGTTGGTGGGTCTCTTAGCATCTTTAGAGATGCAACAATATTTCTTTAACTTGAAAGTGCAGATAACCACAGTAGTCACAAGGGAGCTGTATCACAGCATCTGCCTCTGTTTGCATGTAATATTTCCTCACATTGAGGTCTTCTGAAGACAGGCAGGATTATCACAGAAAGGACTCTGTGTTCTCTGTGTTTTGCATTGGCAGGAAAAAAATGTCAATTTCTTTCTTTACTCATTATATTCATTTGTTATATTTTCCAGATGAATTTTACACATATTTATAAGACTCTTGATCATAAGTAAACATTCTATTTTTCATAAAAATCTGCAAGCAATTAATTATATCTTCCTGAACAAGTGGTTTCCTGCATTTTTCAATGCTTTCTACTTTATCACTGGTATTATTTATGTTGATGATGAAATTGTATGACAATGTTTCATATTACTTAGGAGGCCTTCATTCTAAGGGCACTTAGCTTCCAATCAAGCATGGAATAAGTTGACTGTACTACACCCAGCTCCTTTAGTGGCACTATCTTGTCAAAGGAACTCTGCATCCTCTAAGTTAAAACTGGTAATGGGTACAGCCATTATTCCTAGGACTTTACTTACCCCAGAAATCAAGAATTGTTTGGATACACATATAATATACATGTAAATATATTAAAATATAAGAATTCACACCAATATCTCCAACTATCCTAGACCATGGAATTGACTAGCTTTCTTTCATTATATTTATTTATGTGTAAGAGTGTATTTCATGTCTCTGTGTAAGTGTTCCCATGTTGTTTTGATCAGTCTTCCTGTGGGATAACATATTTCCTCTTCTTTCCATCATTCTGTCTCTTTGGAGACATAACTTTATGCGCATTCTCTGGTTTCTCTTGCTTAGTCTTATCGTGAATATATATCATCCTCACTTTGCTCTCCACTGGGTCACTATACATTACTGTGTATATCTCCAGGTTTTGCATAGATCTCATCCCAAAGCACCTGTACTATGACCTCCCATCCCTTGCTCAATTTCTGAAACGTTGGGCTGCCTATGCTAAAGATGCCTCCTTGCTGTATTTGGTTCAAAAATGTCCTTTGGTAGAAGGAAGGTTTATATCAATTCACAAAATAAGTGTCCAATTTTATCTACCTCTAACACATTTAGAATTGAACTGTTTAGGAAAAGTAATCAAAGCCAGATGTGAAGACAGGAGAGGAGAGGGAAGGGAAGAGGAGGGACGGGGCTATGGAAGGGGAAGTTAAGGAAGGACTCGAAAGAAGAGGAACAGAGAAATGAATGGAGAAACAATGTACCTACTTTTAACCAAGATAATGCATATGTAGATATATATATATATATATATATGTATTCATAAAAATCAGTTAAGTATTCTAAATAGATTAATCAAGATTAAAATATGTAATAGTTCAACAGAATAATTGGAACTTTACATACTTGCATCTCACCTTCCTAAAAATTTCTTCCACAAATAAAATGGTTATGACAGCATTTAACATTAACAACATTTAGGGGAAACATTATCTATATCTACCTTTTTACAGATGGATAGATTTATAGATAGATACAGTTACAGATAGATAGGTACACACACACACACGCACACTTTCTCTTTAGCAAAATCTTAAGGCATTGTTGAGATAAACCTAAATAGATATAATGTGTTTATTAGATGCTTCAATGCTAAGATCTGTTGTGGATTTGATGTTTGTATCTATACAAGAATTAGTACAGTCATGTCCTAAATTCTAGCAAGGCAATACATAATATTCTTTGCAGCAGTTTCCTATAAACTGAAAGATTCCACTTTAGAGAAGACTCACCAAGATTCAAGAAGAAAAGAAACTTAACTATGCTCAGGATAAAACAATACAGTCATCTCAGAAAGTTGTTGAACCTGCCAGATTTACATGTTCTACTCCAATGTTATATAAGCCATAGGGTAACTGGGGAGAACTTCTCTGACCTTTTGAGCCTAGCCCCATGATCTTCATGGAGCTCCAGGCTACAGCTTTCCTGATTCATCGCACATCTATGTAGGCTTTTCAGGAAAGCAGCTGCCTTTAATTTAAATACTCACAGAACTAACCCAAATAAACTCATTGGTAACTAATTTGGACTTTGGGAAGAATCCTTTCTTTGATCTGTCTTCAGTTCCAGATCTGGATCTAAATAAACATAAAAGCCCCTAAGAAAGTAATGAAGACCAAATAAGACCAAAGGAATGGGGCCCTTGGCTCTGTGGGATTGGTGCTATCACAACAAGAAATAGTCGATTCTTTCTTTGTCTCTTTCTTTCTCTCTCTCTCCTCTTCCTTAGTTATCCTACTTCCCCCTCCTCTTCCGCAAACTCTTCATTTCTCTCCCCATCCCTCTTTCTTCTCTCCAATTTCTTGCATTTAGAACAAGAAAAATACATATGAGAAAGTAGCTGTCTCCAAGGAAGGAAGAATCAACACAATGTACCTTGATATGGTATTACTAAACTCCAGAAAATGTGGAAAAAATTTTCTATTATTTATGTAACCTAGCCCATGGTATTTTTTAAAGCGAGACTAAGACAACAAATATAAGATGCTGAATACTTCTGTCTTGGTCCAATAAAATTTCAATAACTTCCAGGATACAGTAGAAAAAAAAAACTGGTGAAGCTATAAATTATTTAAAATTGAGAGGATATGGAATTTTATAAAAAGGGGATGAAGAAAAGGACAAGGAGGAGGACTTGGAGGAAGAGAAGGGTGAGGAACACGAGGAGGTGGTGGGGGAGGTATGGGAGAAGGAGGAGGAGGAAGAAGAGGAAGGGAGAGGAAGGGGGAGGAGAGGTGGAGAAGCAGAAGGAGGAAGGGGGCAGGGAACAGAAGGAGAAGAAGCAGGAGGACAAAGTAGCAACAGTAGCAGAAGCACTGATGCCTCTCACCAGAAGTACAGAGGATATCGCATTGATATATTGTCTTAATTCAATTTGACCTCAAATGTCTTGTTAGTCAACTTTTGACTAGGGTTTGACAAAATATCAAAAATAAAACATCAACTTTAACTTTGTTTTCTAGCTATACTAAAGCAATTGTTTCTCTACATGGAAAAATCTGTTCATATATTACACTATGCAAAAAGCTTTATTCAGATTTGATGTAGAAAATCAGAAACTGTAAAATTTTAGTAGCAAGTTTAGGAAAATAGGAAATAAATCCAGGGAATTAATAGCCTACTCATATAAAGGAAATTAAAGATTTGCAGGATAAGCTGAAAGACACTAAATATAAAAGGAGATTAGATAGATAGTTAGATAGAGATATATAAATAGAGGCGTAAACATATAGATATATTCATCTTCTCAAAAATGAAAACCTCTCCAACATAATCAAAATGAACAAACCAGAAAGAGACTAAGAGAAAAATAATTTATAATAAACATACACACACTTAATTCAAATCTCACAGCAAACTAAACTCTCTTGGCTCATGAAAGCCTAGCAAATCAGAAAAGGTTTTGGGCAAACCTTAGAAACAGGAGTTACACAAGGAGATAAAGAGTCATTTGGCCATGTTAAACATGCTGAGCATTCTTATTCATCTATTACATACGCAAACAGACCACAGTGAAACCTCACTATACCTTTGAGATTAATTAAAATTCACTGGCACACCAGTGAAATCAACAGTATTGAACATTTGGAGCACTCATACATTAAGGTTGATAGTGTTAAATTTTTCATACGCTCACTTCAGAAATTTAAAATCATTACATTAAGCAAAGGCCCAGTCAATGATCTCAAACTGGACATTTATGCATTTAAAAATATATTGAAAACATAGAAACACAGAAGGTCTGAAAACTTCTATTAACAGGAATTGAAATTAACCAAATGTGATAAATTAACCAAATGTGATAAATTAACACCGTGGAAAATATTCAATGAGTAAATAGAAGGTACCATTGATGCATACAGTGGCAGAAAGTACTTCCCAAAAGAAAGATGCTGAAAGAATAAGCATACCCAAAGGGCAGGTGCTTTGCAAGCTCATTTCTTTGTTGGAGCATTGATGTACGTTAAGAGAAAGCAGAAAAGTTTGCCTTTTGGGATGTGAAATGCCTGGGTATCAGCTATGCTCCACAGGTGCATGTGAGAATAAACGTTTGCAAAAATTCATCAAAACATTTGCAAGATCACTGCATTTCAGAGAGTCGAAAAATCTTAAAAATCTTCCCAATGAGATTCAAAGCAAATTTTCAAATAAACTTGAATCAATAGTCTTGTTTCTGTAACTGTACATTTTCTTTCCTTTCATATTATCATTAGTGTTGAGACAGGATTACAGAATATAATGCTCTTTCAAATGGCTTCACCCAAGGACCTATTTTAGTCATAATCAAACCAGAAGCCAAATAAATTGACTTTCCCATAATTATTTAGAAAGTAGCTGCAGTACAAGCAATTCAATGGCTATCATGGTATACTCTGTAGAAAAATATCTACAAAGGCATTTGCTTCAAATGTGTAATTTCACTTTTAGTATTTAACATGAAAATCTTGGGAAATGTTTAAGGTACAGTTCATATAAAAATAATAAAAATGTAAGCTAGAAACTAGAGGGAAATTTTAATAAAGCAATCATATTGCCTACATAAAGAAATATTGAGCCAGAGAACACAAATGCTCAACCTATAAAAAATAAAAGTATTTTCAATGAAAGAATTTTAAACAACTAGCCTAATTAAAAATGAAGCAAGAAGCTTCAGGAGGTATTTCTCCAAAGAAGTCAAAGAATTAACCAACAAGCACACAAAAACATACAAAACATTAGTAAGCATCTATAAATACAAACCAAACTACAAAAAGTCTCAGTTCATACTGGGCAGGGAGATAGCTCTGTCTGTAAAATCCTTGCCAATCAAGAAGAAGGGACTGAATTCAGATCTTCTCCAGCAACATAAAATGCTCAGAGCAACAGTGTTTGCCTATAAACCCAGGGTTGAGGAGTCAGACATCGGGTTCTGTGAGGCAGTCTAGCCTAATAGGCCAGCTCCATGAGTTTCAGTGAGAGGGCCTACCTCAGCAACATACAAAGACTCCCAGTGACAGTGTCTGGCCTCCACATGATGCTAAGTTGCACCCCTGCCAAACACACATGCAAACATATTTATGAATGCATAAATGTGACAGCCAGGTACAAATGAATGTACCCCCCACATAGATACAGGCACAGACACACACAAACACACACACACACACACACACACACACACACACACACACCCCTAAAACAATGGATGCTTTCAAAGCAGAGGAAGAATCCAAAAGAACAAAAACAAGGTGTTGTTTAGAATGCGGTGAAATAGAAACTCTTTTACATCACTGCCAGGGTTATGGAATGGTGCAAACACTGTAGTAAATCCATGACGTTTGTATAATAAGTTGAGCACATAATTACCATCTAAGGCAGTGTTATTACATATAGACAACTGAAGTACTTGAATAACTGTGTTTATAGCAGCATTATTTATAATAGCAAGTGGGTGGGCATAACTCGCATGAAGACATACAGATGAATAGAAAAGCAAAATATAGTGTACATGTGAGCAGAACACTATTCAGCCTTAAAATGGAATGGAAAGCTAGACATGGAAGTACAGGTCTGTATTCTCAGGAGTTGGACACAGTGGGGCTGAAGCAGAGGGGTCATGAGTTCAAGAACCGATGGGACAACTTAGTACAACTTTGTCTCAAAAACTCTAAAAGAAAATAGGTAAAGGAAAGGAATTCTAAACATGATCCAGAAGAGGAGATCCTGAACATATTGCACTAAGTAAGCAACACACAAAAGGACAAACAGTATATTTCCATTTATATGAATTATGGAAACAAGGAAGCTCACAGTGGCAGAAAGAAAGGGAATTACTGAGCAGGGGAGTTAGAGTTCTCATTTAATGGATCCATGGTCTCCAGCAAGATTAATGAAACTGTTCTGGAAACCAATAAGAGAGATATTTGCACAGTTATGAACTTTGAACTATATGCTCAGGAAGATTTAAACTGGTCAATGATCCTTTATGGATATTGTACCATAAATAACATTTTTTTGATGAACTGATAGGTTAATAATAACTTTAGCATTTGCATGAATACTAAAATACATTGTAGACATCACATTGCCTTGGATTTTTTTAAACAATGCTTGAGAAGAGCGCAGGTTTAGCCCAGTGTAATGGGAAATACTTACAATTCTATCCAGGGTAGGCTAAGGCAGGAAGATTGTGAGTAATGAGTTTGAGGCTCAGCTAGACTGCACGGAGAGTTTAAGACCTACTGTGGCTAAAAAGAAAAACCTTCTCTCACAACATGTAATAGCAGCAGCAATAAAATAAACATATAATAGCAGCAGCAATAAAATAAATCTTGCATGTTTTGCAGAGAACATTTAAATTACCTGAAAATTTATATATTTAAAATGACTCCATGCTTCTTCTTCTTTGAAATAACACTATTTGTGTGTGGGTGTGGGTGTGAATGTGTGTGTGTGTGCATGTATTCTTTATTATTTAGTGAGGTTCTCTGTTGTCATCAGAGGGCATGGTTGTATAATAAATATTGCTTTTCTGTGCAATTTATCTTTACCAGGAAATTTTCCAGTGTCCTTACTTGTTGGGAATTTATTATTCTCTTAGTGGTATTAATTTGCAGGTGCTCCCATAGGATTTTAATCTTCATAAAGAACTTGCCTTTCAACCTAGCTTTTATTGAAAACTCCAAGGCTAAATTTGTGCACATGTTTAATAGTCCCATTTCTTCTCATAGAATAAAAATTGCTCTAGCTCCCTAAAATTGCTTTTAAGAATGACCTCTGCTTCACAGAACTGTTGAGTCCAGGTTTACGTCTCATAGGGTACCCAGAGTCAGACTCTGCTGGAAATAGAAATGGGAAGGCATTCCCATTTCAGTTCCTCAAAGGACAGTTATGATGGGACACTAAAGCTTCACAGAGCCCAGGAGGAGGGCTGGTGCTGTGAATATGGCACCAATTCCCAACTCCTCTCAGTTCTCTTATTTACATTTTGTCTTCCCCAAGTGCTGTTACCAAAAGCACTTAACAGTAATAACCCATAAGTTTGCATTATGCAAAACAATCACAGTTGATTGTTATCGCCCTGATGCAAGGAATTCACTGTCAAAATTTATTTTAGTCATATCTGTATAAAACAACACTAGCCAGGGGTGATGACTCACACTATTAATGTCACAATTCAAGAGGCTGAGGCAGAAGGATTACCATGAATTCATGTCTAGTCTAGGCAACTTAGTAAATGAGTTTCAGGACAATGTGGGCCACAGTGTGAAACCGTGACTCATGTTAATTACTTAACTAATGAATAAAAGTAAAATTTACCATGAAGGAATATATAGGAACATTTTATAATTGTTATTTCACATTTTAATGCAATTTCTGTCACCACATAAATGTTTGTACTTACAATTAAGTTCCTTTTGTTAGTGATTTAAAATCACTTTTCCAATTTCAAAAGGAGTTCATGAAAAGTCTTTCCTGGTGGTCATAGGCAGTGTGAAAGTATTACAGGCTTTAGAGTGGCAGTCCCATTATCATCGAACCTAATATAATAAGACCTTTTCTCATGGCTTGTTATAAATTTTAATCTGAATGAAAAAGAGCTGTGTCTATTAACTCATTCCTTCAGTTGCAGTCTGCATATTACTCAAATTGGAATTTATTATCAGTAGAATTCCAATTGAAATGTTTGAGGGCGGGAAATACCATCTCCTTTTATTGTAGAATCCTTCATAATATGCTTGTCACTAGTGAGCTTTGAATAGTACATCTAAGGTAGGATATTAATAGTTGATATGCTTCAGTGCATTTTAATAGTTATACTGATGAGGAGTACCGAAGACTGTGTAGAAGTTGAGAAAAAAACCCCACAGGATATAAGAAATAATAGGAATAACTTCAATTAAACCAAGAAGAGATTGATTAATCCTAAAAGCCACAGGGTCAACAGTAAGAAAATGCCTCAGAGAAAGAAACAACTGTGGTGTAATGTGACAGGAAAATAAATTAATTTAAGTCAGAAGCCAGGAAAGCATTAGTATCCAGTTTGGAGTGAAGGTCACAATCAGAACAATGAAATGCCTCAGAAGAAATTCCGATTTTTCCACAAGAGCTTCAGTGAATGAAACAGTTAGAGGAACATAAATGAAGAGGTGAGGGTGGTTTGGTAAAACTAGTTCAATTCTATCATTAATTCAATGAATAAACGAAAGACACAGTGGTTTTATATACTCAAGTATCTCTTCTAAGGCAGATCTTATTTATAGTGTACTCCAGTTTTAATGGTGCCAGTGCCACACCACACACAACCCAAGGCATCTGTTGACATAGAAAAATTCAGGCATCAGCTTGCTCCAGTGCAGTACTATGTATAGCAGACAAAAGAATACAACACATCCAGAAAATATATATTCAAATTTATGTAAGATTTTCTGGCACAAAAATCCATATCTGAGCTGGGTGTGATGGTATGTATGTGCTTGGGATCTCAGTACTGGAAAGCCTGACACAGAGTTCAGGGTCAGCTGGGCTACATAAAGAAAGAAGAGAGGAAGAGAGGTAAGGAGGAAAGGATGGAGGGAGGGAAATTTTAAAACAAAAAATACACCTTTTTAAAATCAATCTTCAAAAGACAAAACCAATAATAAGAAAATATACCTCCGTTACTTGATAAGGCTAAGTGGACATCTCGTAAGTGGACAAGAAATCAAAGTTATTTGGGAGACTTAAAATAACTGAGAAACTCACCAGGTGGAAGTAGAAAATAGATTCCGACATTCCCTAGGAACCCACAGTACTGCTTTGGAAACCTGCTTTGTCATTTCCATAATGAAGAAAGGTATGAGATTTTCTTTTAAAAATACCAAACAGGAAAACTGTGCTGGATAGCTTTACGTCAACTTGACACACCTGGGTTGAGGGAGCCCTAGTTGACAAACTGCCTCCATTGGACTGACCTGTGAGAATGTCTTTGTGGTATTTTCTTGATTGCTGGGTGATATGAGAAGGCACTGTGGGCAGTGCCATCCCTGGGCAGGATCTGTATTGTTTAAGAAAGCAGGCTGAGCACGGGCCAAGGCTAGTAAGCAGCATTTCTCCATGGCCTGTGCTTCAGCTCCTGCCTACAGGTTCCTGCCCCGAGTTCCTACCTTGGGCTTAGTGATGAACTGTGACCTGGGAGATTTAAGCCGAATAAATCCTTTCTTCCTTGAGTTGTTATTGGTTAGAGTCTTTTGCCCCAGCAATTAAAAAAAAAACTAGAACACACACATGCACACATCCCCAAATTGTGACCTCCTGCTCATTTTTTCCAGTTCTATGTTGAGTTTTTTTCTGTGTTTGCACAGGTCTTGTGCTTGTTATCACCATTGCTGGAAGTTCATATGAGCAAGGTCCCAGGAACCTGTAAAACTGTTTCCTTATGATCTTGCATCTCCTCCCATGTCTCTTACAGTCTTTCTCCCCTGGCCCCTGATCCCTGTGTGGATGAAGTTTAATATAGCAATGCTGTCCAGGAACCCACACTCTGCCTTCTCTTATTCTCTACACACCGCCAGTTGTTGCCTTTTATGTTCATCGTCCTCTGTTGCATGAGGAACCTTCACTGATGAGAGATGGGAGATGTATCAGTATTCTCTCTACCTTTTGTCTCACTACGTCCTGTTAGCCTTAAGTATGGAGAGCCATCGTAGATGTTTTAATTAGTGTTGGGTTGGCAGCTGATCATCGCTGGGTGAGAGAGACTACCTTCTTTAGGGGAGTGACACAAGACATATTGAACAGACTCCAGTGGGTGAACTCACATTGAGGGACTTTTTTGTATAAAGCTTGACTCAACAGGCCTTGACGCACGTAACTAAATACATGAAGTCCTGTGAGCAGGTTATAGAGGATGTACAGATTGGGAAGAGGGGACTAAATATGATCAGATGCATCGTATGAAATCCACAAAAATCTGAAAATATATACTTAAAAAAACAAAAGAGATATTTGTTAATTTAAAAACTAACACACACACAAAGATAGAAAGTCTGTACACATGGCTTATCGGTGACGAGTGCTTAATGCTAGTGCAGAGGACCTCAGTCCTGTTATCAGCACCCACTTCAGGTGGCTCAGTATGTGTCACTCCAGCTCCAGGAAATCTGACACCCTCTTCTGGCCTCTATGGGCACTGATCCCATATGCACATGCACATATCCAAATAGAAACACACAACTAGCAATAAACTAAAAGGCAAAAGTAGAACTATCCTAAAGTCTCATTATCCTGCTTCTGGGTCTTTATTCTAAGAAATAAAATCATCACAGTGAAGAGAGATTTGCACACTCATATTTATGGGAGTACTATTCACAATAACCATGATACAAAATGATCAATACTTCCACAATTGAAGAATGGATAGGAAAAATGGTAAGCATACATAATGGAATATAATTCAGATTTGAAGAATGAAATCTTGGCATTTACAATGAAACATATAGAACCAGAGAAATAAACTGAATACAAAAAAATGAAATATTGAAATATTGCACATTCTCTCTCCCCATATGTGAAAGTTAAAAACAGCTGATCAGAATGTAGAATAGACATTAATAGAAGTTGGGGGGCAGATTGGGATATAGATTTAACAAAGCCACTTGTTACTAGAATACAGTGTAATAATGATGAAATATTACAGTGAAGCAATCCATACACACAGCTAAAACATATTCATTAAGATGAAAATAACATATAAATTATAAAAGATAACAGACACTGAACTTTACCTTCTCAAAACACCTGGAAGGAATTTAAGAGATTCAGCATAAGAAACAGTAGCACTTGTTCCTGAAACCGAGTGATATTCTACAGCCACACACATGCTGTGAATGCTAAAGGACCAGAGAGAAAAGAAGAGAACAGTCTCCTATCTGAGACTTGTGGAAAAGCTGGCAGCTTTCAATTGACAAAATAAAGTTGACCTTTGCACAAAATTGGCTTGAACTTAGTTGGCTCACTTAAATGTGTCTATTATTGTCTTTTGGAGAGCTCAAATCATTTGTTGGGAAAAAAATAAACCTCAGAAAATCCATGAAGCCTACAAAAATGAAAACCATGAAAAACTTAGAGACCTCATATGTGGATAAAAAGTAGGTAGAATGGTCTATTCCATCATTTTATATCCAAATGGTACACAAATTTATTATAAAAAGTTAAATTTCAGGGCTGGAGAGATGACTTAGCAGTTAAGAGTGTATACTTCTCTTGCAGAGGGACCAAGTTTGATTTCCAGAGCCCATAACGTGAACCAAAACCATTTCCAATGCCATCTTCAAGGGTCCGGTGACCTCTTCTGTCCTCCTGAGCACTTGTAGTCACATGCAACCCTTCCCCTTCTATGTACACATAAGTAAAATTAAAATTAATCCTTTGTAAATTAAGTTTTGTCAATATGTATGCGCATGAACACAAGCCTTACGTGGTTTTTAATTCTAGAGAACTTAAACAAGTGTAAAGATGTCATATTAAGTGAATGCTATATAAAAGTGGTGGTGGTACCTACTGCAGCCTACAGCTCCACTAAGCTCCAGCGTTACAGATTGGGTTTGATTCCAGTGCCCGTAACAGTAACTGAGTCTATGAGCAGTTTATCACATATTTTCAATAAATTGCATCACAGAAAAACATGATTTCTCTTGTTTCCTCATTGTACATGAAGCACTTTAGCTGAACGTATCTAACAGTAAGGTTCCCGACAAAAAGCAAAAAAAACAATATATATATATATATATATATATATATATATATATAGCTAAATTTGGGAGGAATCAAAACATAAAATTGAATTACTGTCAGCATAGACTGATGACTTTAACTTACACAGTGTTCAAGCATACATTATAATTAATAGTTTGTTGCTAGAACACAACTCAAAACGTCTTGGACAATAATGAATGGTTGTGTTGATCAGTGGAAAAGCATAGGCTATCACTTAAAAATTAGTAGAGTAACATTAATCAAAAGAACAATCTTTTGTAGGAAACGGCTTATGTATGGACAAGAAAAGGTGAGCAGTCCTAGAGCAGAACCGACTGCACTGCTCACAATGACGATGACATAAAACCAACAGGAACAAATGTGTTTCTTATATCATTCACATGTGCAGAAAACTGTCACACCCTTCCCTGGTTCACATATTACCTATCTGTAAATAGTTCAACTCTCCTAAAACTTATTTTATCCAAGGACAGAAAAAAAAAAAAAAAACACCTCAAAATGTGTAAAACTTAATAAAGATGAAAACAAAAATAAAGAAGAAAAAAAAATCAAGAAAAAGATTTACACAAATAAGTACATTACCAAAAGTCACCAGAAGATTATGAAGAAACCCCACTCTCTCTCTCTCTCTCTCTCTCTCTCTCTTTCTCTCTCTGTCTTTCTCTCTCTCTCTCCTGTAAACACTAGCACCAGAAATTATAGATGATATCACAACAACATAGAAATATAAAGCTCAGGAGAAAAAACGTGAATAGCTAAACAGTGACAGAAATGAAGACAACACCAAAAACATCAACAAACCACTAGTACTTGCTGAAAACTCAATAAAAGAAATGAAAGAGAATCAGAAAGAGTCATAAAGATATTGACATAAAAGAATAAAGAAAGTTGTGTCAAAGAAAATGATGAGTGGAAATAGAGAACTAGGAATTAAAAGCAAATAACTAATTATATTTCATGAATAGCCCAATAGTATGTTTTGGAATGTATGCTCTAATAAAATCAAATATACATCAAATTACATTGTAACTCAAAATCCCATAGAAAGAGAATAACACTTCCAGACTTGTACAAGAAGCTATTAGAAAATATAGAATAAGAGCAATTAAAAGTGTTTTAAAGGAGGAAGGATGAGAGTCATAAAAGTGGTAATTAGGAGCCCAGAGCCAATTCAAGGGAAAGTAAGGCACAGAATAGAGACACCTTAGAGCTGCTCCTCTTTCCAGAGAAAACTTGCTTTTCAATTTTGTACTACTCCTGAGGTGAGAAGCATACAGCTTAGAACCCAGGATGCAGCCTCAGCATTCAAGGAGAAAATAAATAATACCATCCTCTAGGTTTGGGGAGATGGCTTAACAGTTAAAGTGTTTGCTACACAAGCAAGAAGATAAGAGGTTGGATCCCTGGAACCCACAAAAATACCTGAGAAGCAAGGCAAGGAGCCTGTGATTCGTTTCACAAGATGGAGACAAGAGTACCCAGAAATAAGACTAGCAATGAGTAATGACTGAGTGACCTCGCCTCTGTGGGTAAGGGGAAGAAGGAAGAAAGAAGGAAGAAGATTCCTGGCATCAGCCTCAGTCCTCCACATGCACATGCATGCATATGCACATGCCCACCACATAGAGGAACATGCATATACATCATGTTCCATGGACATCACATATAGACACACGTGAAAAGAATTTTTATAAAAGAAAATCAGTCATTCATCCTATATAACTAGAGTGAAATCACCTTATTAGTGAAACTAGAGGGAGAAAAGAACAAAAAGAACAAAAATGCGTAGGTAACTGCATGTTAATAAAAAATAAACAGCTGACCCTGCACTTCATGGCCAGAGTGACTATCACCAATATTTGAGTCAAAATTAATTATGTAAGTAAACCAGAAACCAGAACACCCCCAGATAAAAACTCAATTGCTGTCAAACTACAACAAAAAGACAATATATCCAGAAAGGCTAGTTTCTCAAATTAAAAATATACTGTTAATGTAATAATTAATAATACAAGAAACTAAGATCTGTCACCAGAAGTATCTGATATCCTTAATTCCTATGCCTACAAAAATTAACTATTTCCACATGGGTTAAAAATGCCCTCACAAAAATAATCTTCAAGGCGATCATCAACAACACAGATCCTAGAGCACTTATTCAATGACAAAAGAAAATGATTCCTAATTGATTGTGAAATGTGAGATGTGTCAGTGAAGAAAATGTAAATACACTTGAGAACAGGCAAACAATGAACACACAGGACGATGATCATTTAAGTCAGATGGGAAATGAAAAACACTAATGTATTCCCTGTTACTTCTGCAGCAGAGGACCTGGATGATATTACATGTCAAAGTTTCATTGTAATAAATGGTATGGTTTATAATGTTATTTGTAAGATACATCACCGAAACTAAACAAGTAGAAACTAAAACTGCAATAGCTAAATTAAATTCATAAACTTGTAGAGCGGGAAACTAAACGATAAAAACTTCAGTCCAAGAAAGTAATTAAAGCATATTTTTATTGAATTTCATTTAGGATAATTTACATTGCTTTTTAAAAAGATCCTTATTCTTCTGTAATATCCAATTAAACAATGATTACATCTTCTGTACCTTTCATTAAACACATGTTAATTTCTGACTACAGAAATTTGATTTATCTATCTTTTATGTAGTGATCCTCGTTAATATTTTTGTCATGTGGAATGAAATTGCTCTATTTTCATATTCGCTACTAATTGCCACATTTCTAATTCCTGGGTGGATTTCAAATGATTGACTCATCCTCTCTGAATGATGCATATTTTTGTATTAGACAAACATACTGAATTTATTTTGGTACTTTGAACAGTTTAATTATTATTAATAGCATTAGGTTTTACTCTTAGATTGTAACATATTGAGTATTTTTGAAATATTGCTATTTATAGGAAATTAGATTAGTACCTGTTGTGTTCATTGCTCCTGACCAAGCAGTCACTACTGCAGGGAAATCAGTCACACGTAAGACTTGTATTTCTCAGGCAAATGAGGAACCAGTGTCCCTCACTCTGAGCACAGGGTGCCACTTTTATAAGACTGGGAGCCTCCAGAGCTCTTCACAAGGATGAGTGACTGAGGTGAGGACTATGAAAATGCATGCTTGTTCTTCCCCATTTATTTTTCCTAAGATGGATTATTCAGATATGGGAATACATGGCACCTTGGGTCTCAGATTCTCAATAATGTGTCATAGCACCAGATGTGTGGAGGCAGAACACTGACCAAATAAAGTTTTAATTTCAACTGCTTTCTATCTCTTGGAAACAATGCCATTTGGGGAATCTACTAGGCTTTTACCTCTTGCACATAAGAAACATTCCTAGATAAGTCAAAGATGTGAATGTAGAGTCCTTACTTTGAGCAGTTCTTACATGAATTGTTTTTAGTTGTCATAGTTAAAGAACACCCATCACCCAAAACCATTAAATTTTTTGATTGACACTGTACATTAGCTGATGAAACTACTGAAATATAAACTTTGTCCTATGGCTGAGAAAGTAATTTCAAAGTGTACACACTCCTCTAACTGAGGTGCCTACTTAGCAAACCTGTAAAGCACGCTGTATTGACAACATGCTAGTAATTGACCACAGCAATATTTTAAAATGTAGAAATCAGTACATAATCAATAAAACACTAAAAATATTTATGTATGTATATATATATAAATATATATATATATATATAAATATATATATATAGTTGTTTGCTCCAGAGCCTACAAATCACTATGTAAATAAAAAATGATTCCACTAGTGCCAAATTATTGTACTTCTTTCAAAATGTATTAGCAATTGATGATTGTGAGTACACTGTGAAATTTTCCTCGAGTACAGATATTAAAATCTATGGTAATGTTGACTTGCCCCATAAGTCACATCCTTCACAGTAAACGAAATGACAAGGAGAGAATCATAGACAGCAATGATGAGAAGGCGATGGGCAAGGAAGCAAAGATCATGAAATCTTTGAGAGTGAAACTGAATTAAATCCACGTAGGTACAAGGAATCCCCAAACACCGGAAGTTTAGCCCTGCCAACTCTGCAGAGACTGAGCAGGAAACTGAATGTCACAGTGAGGAATGTGTCTGTGAATAAAAGGAGGAAATGTTCCAGAAGAAATAACAGCAGCACAACAGATCCTATAAAGGGAGCACTCGGGGATATGTCACAGAAACACTCAGCAAGGAATATGACAGTGTGTCAAGGTGTAAAAATAGCACTTGTCCCATTTCATGGTCTGGGAAGGGAATTAACCTAATTTAAGTGACGTTGTTGTTGTTGTAAAGAAATAAAACTTTTCTTGTTCTTATTGTTTAAATTGCTTTAAATGACCACATATTGGATAATATTAGTTAATTACTGTTCCACTTCTACTCTTTCCCTTCTACTAGATGAAAAGTGTTAAAGCTTTGACAATGACGTCCTAAGTGGAAGAACTTTGATTACAAAGGTCACTGCAGGATTTCAGTAAGCACAGACATTTCTGACCTGCTCACCGTATCAGATGAGAAGGTACAAATCTCAGCCAGGTTTCAAATTCATCAAGACGACTAAGGAATAAGGAACCCATGCATACATACTCTGACATGAAATACTGAGAACGGCACTTCCTGTCTTGCTCTATTCTGCCTCACATCCAGAACCACAGTCTGTCGACCCATGTGAGAAACAGCAGGGTGAGGGGTGCTGACAGAATGAATGAATAATAAATAATGAATTTATTATTTTTATTTATTTAATAAGTATGGATATATTGCCTACACATACGTAAATGCACCAGGGCAGTGCCATGCCTGAGGAGATCAGAAAAGGACATCAGGTCCCCTGGAACTGGAGTTAAACATGGTTATTAGCTGCCATTTGAGTGCTGGGAACAGAACTCTGGTCCTCTGAATAAGCAGTCTATGCTTTAACTGATGAACCATCCTAAAAAATAATGGTTCATTTTCAAAGGTGCCTTGATTAGGATTAGATCTAGCTACAGGTAAACAGGAAGAAACTAGACCCCTTTAGCCTCTGCTAAACTAACTACCACCACCCAATCTCTGTCAGTCTAGCTCCTGCCGACCACCCAAGCTAAAAGCTTAGAGCAGAAAATGATTAACAGTCTAGCTTATCTGCAAAAATGGCAAAATCATGGGCCTGAAAGGATTTAAAATAAATGGAACGTAAAATGTAGAGATGAATCCAAGCACAGTTTCTGTTAAGAAACAAATGTAAGTAGCAGAGAAAAAGGTAGGACTTAGATGACGTTTAAGATTGCGTACCCTCCCGATTCATAAGCCAATGAGGGAAAGAAGGAAGGTCCCCAAGTTTATAATTATAAAAACACCTAGCTTTGTAGTCTAAGTTGTCTTGTTTTCACGACTCTGAGTCCCCAAAGCTCTAGTCGTTGTTTCTTACAGTGCTGTATAAAATATACCATCACTTTTGTTGGAAGGTAAAAAAAGTTATTTATTTTTTTATTGTTATGTGTATGAGTGAATTGTCTGCATGTATTCAAGTGTACCTGTGTCGTACATTACTCACAGAGGTCAGAACGGGGTGTTGGATCCCCACGAACTGGAGTTATATTTCTTAAATGTCATGTGGGTGCTGGAAATATGACCCTGGTCCTCTGACAAGGCAGCCAGTGCTCCTAACTGCAGAGCCATCTCCCCAGCCCTTGTTGACAGTTTTATTAACACGAACCAATGTCTATGTACTTCTATAAACCCCTCTAAGGTTATATAAAAAATAGTAAATGGGAGAGAACCATGGTTACCCAAGTATTGTGACAAAAAATCTTAATGTTACCTACACAAACAAGATAACCTTTAAAGTCACTTACAACATGGATCCTTTACTAACTCCAGGCATTAAATAAAGAGCAAAAACAAATTATAAAATTAATTGGACTTTTCTGTTAAATAGAAAAAAAGTACAAATACTTTGTATGAAATGTTAGATGGCATATTTACACTGACAACATTTTTTACAAGTAAGTTCACTGATTGATCGTTGCAGTGTTGAAACAATAATGTAGCTGCTACTGGTGACATAATGAACATGGTGATAACACGAATGGCAACAGTGGGCAATGATGTGTATTATTCACCTGGCACACAGGCTAAGATTTCCTGGGTTAGAATCACAAAAGCAGTTTACTAGATTTGCATCATTACAAGCTTATTTAATTTATATCATTTTTCTAGATTACAGAGGCAATAATTAAAATTGATATTATTAAATTACTAAGTAAGACAGGGTAATTAAAATTTAATGATATTGTTTTAAGAGATATTTAAAATACTATAAATCTGGCATTATTCAGAAATGTGTTATTAAAAAGATAAGAGAGATACAGCTTCTAGACCAAGCCAAAGCCACTTAACTCCAATTTTCAAAGATATTGAAATGGCTTGCTCTCAAGTTCTCCATCTACAGTTGTTTTCAAATCTCTATGCTTGTCTCCTATAACTTTCTTTTCAATGTAACTTGAGAATACAAATTTTCCATATTTTAGTGTCTGTTTCTCTTTTCACCTCTGCGAGATTTCTACATTTATCCCTTTATCTCTCATGTAGGCTTCTCCTTCCTCAGTTTCCTCTGTTACCAGGATTCAAATATAAAACAAAGACTGATTTTGACTTTGTATTTTTAACTGTGTCCCAGAGGCTCAGCTCTCACAGGTGTCGAAACTGAGTGCAGACATGACCCAAAGATTCTTCCTCGGCTCTTCTTCTAAAGTGGATATCTCAAGTAGAGAAAAACGAGATTTGGTGCTAAGCACACATGTTGATCTGGAAATTGTCAGTGTAAATTTAAAAAACAAAAACAGAGTAAAATCCATTTCCTAAATATTTTTCTCTAGTTTCTTGAAAATGTGTCACTGCACTTTAA
The DNA here is from genome assembly GCA_035773235.1 of Eospalax fontanierii. Classification (NCBI taxonomy): domain Eukaryota; kingdom Metazoa; phylum Chordata; class Mammalia; order Rodentia; family Spalacidae; genus Eospalax; species Eospalax fontanierii. Next base: position 96,539,601 of record CM069527.1, on the reverse strand, counting down.
AAAACTAAATGATCTAATTTAAGCTAACCATTAACCCAAATATGAAATGTGCTGGATTATGGTGACTGATGAAGTATTCAATTCCACAGGTCAGGTTCATATGAGAGAATATAATCTAATCATAGCACAGGATTTAACACTAGATTCTAAAGTTAAATGTAAAACTTTCTATAAAATCCTAAGCAAGTACATAATTTAATATGTGAAAATGGCTAAATAATTTAGCTAAAAAATAATCTGAGTTTTATATAAAACTTCTGGTACTTAGGGACTAAGGCCTTAAGGAAAACAAATTTTTTTACTAATTTCCCTGCTTTTCGTTTGTTGGTATCTTTTGAATTTCAGTTGTTGACCCTGGAAACTTAATTGTTTTTGTTTACTTTAACCATGAATTAAAATCACAGGAGGCCTGTTATATAGTTACATAACTCCTAACACAGTAACTGTAGCAAAAATATTTTCATTATCAAAAGAATTTCAGTAAAAGAAGTGGTATTTATTAAAATACATGTAGAAATTTGACTGTAATGAGCAAATATTTGATAAGTAATATGTTAATATGCTATTGCATATTCTTGCTTTAATATGCGGCAACTGAAAATTTAAACGACTCCAAAGCACAAATCTAAGAAAAGTGTGTCAACTTGAGGGACAGCTCAGTCAGTGGCTAAGAGCACATACTGCTTTTACACACAACCTGAGGCTCCAAGTCCGGCAGCTCACAACTGATGTATCTCTAGATCCAAGGGATGCAATCTCTTCTAACCTCTTTGAACACCATCACAGGAATGGAGTGTGTTCACAGACATACTTACATACATATAATTAAAAATTTAAAACTCTGATTCCAGGGGCTCTGATGTGCTCCAATTCCATGTGAGCTCTGCAGAAAGTGTACATATAATGTATTGCTACAGACAAAAGCGAAACACTTACAAACATAAAATAAAAATACATTTAATATTAAAAATATTTTAGGTTGTTTTACTTATTCCATTAGAAAAGGCACTGGAATTTGATGAGGCTTCTTTTTCATCTGCAGATTGCTTTGGGTAACTGAGCATTATGTAACACTAACTGTTACAATCCATGAAGACAGGCTATATTTCAAATTATGTGGGTTTTCCTCAATTTCTTTCATCAATGTTTTATGGTTTTCAGAATGCAGATTTTATTTTCATTGTGGTTAAATTTACCACTAATGGTTATTTGTTTGTTGATTTTATGCACGATATACATTTCTTAATATCCTTTTTAATTCTGAAAATTGTTTCAAAACGTTTTATTTGTATGCACATATGTGTGTCTGTATATGAGCATGTGCAAATGCATGTGGGCAGATAAGGAGGGATAGAAGAAGAATCAGATCTGCAGCTAAAGTTACTGGTTGTTATGAAACACCAAAAGTAAGTTTTGGGAACCAAACTCTTGTCATCTGCAACAACACTATTGCTCTTAAGCACTGAGCCTTCTCATCAGCCTCCATTTTTAATCTCATTTACAGACAAGCTAATGTTAATGTAAATAAAATCTGCTAATCACTGTTTCTTGATTTGTGGATGCTACTTCACTAAATTTACCAGTTTTGAAATTTTTATCATTGTTTACTTTTTGGTTGATTATGTCACGATTTTTTACTAAAAGTTAATGCCATGCATGATCAAAAAGAATTTCAGTTCTGCACTTCCTCATTAGATTTTTTACAATTTCCATTTCTTGTCTAACTGTTCTATGTAGAACTTCTACTACTATGTTATGTGGAAGTTATAACAGTCAAGATCATTGTCTTGAGCATAATTTTAACAGAAAAATTTCAACTTTTCTCAGTTCCGTTTCATAATTGTGGCGTTGTCATATATTACCTTTAGTTTTCTGAGATACATTCCTTCTATATATGATTTATTGATTTTTGAATCATGAAAAGCTATTGAATTTTACCAGAAATAACACTTTTAAAAATATTTTATTAATCATTTTTATTTTTTACGTGTGTGTTTTTTTATGTAAAAGTGTACGATGTGCACTGTCCATGGATGTCAGAAGAGGGCATTGGATTTCCCAAGAACTGGAGTTATAGACAATTGTTAACCACCATGAGGGTGCTGAGAATCAAACCCGGGTCATTCACAACAACATCTAGTGCTCTTAACCATGGAATCATCTCTCCAGTCCACACAAATACCTATTCTTATGATAACGTAATTTTTGTCATTTATTTTGTTAATATGGTAAAGCAAACTTATTGATTTGAATGTGTTGAATAATCTTTGCATCTCACTTGTCTCATTTCTCCATTTTGAATGATAATCTTAATATATTGTTGGATTCAGTTCACAAGTATTACATTAAAGATTTTGACATGTAAGTTCATGGAAATAATAGGCTTTAATTTTGTTTTCGTGTCTTTGCCTTGCTTGGATATCAAATTAATGCTGCAATTAGAAATTTATTTTAGAAGTTTTCTTTGCTCTTGGTAGATTTTCCAAAGTTCGGTAGACTTTGAACAGAGTTATAACTAGTTTTTCTTTGTTTGTAATTCCAGAGTGTTATAAAAGTAGTTCTAGACTTCATGGGATTTTTTTTTCCAGTTTCCTCAGAGTAAATATTCATGACTCAGACTTAGTAGTTTATATGTTTCCCGGAATTTACGCATTTCATCTCCGTTATGCTCTTTATTGTGGTATAAATTTCCACTATAACTCCCCTTGATATTCTGTATTACTGTGATATTCCTTGTAATGTCCTTTTTCTTCTGGTTTTATTTACTTGAGTAATTCCACCCCTCCACCCAGATAAATAACTGTTTATTATGTGTATCTTTTCCAAAGAACCAGCTATTCCTTTCATTGGTTTATTTTCTTGCTCTCTATACCTTGTTTCATTTATTTCTTCTCTAATTTTTACTTTTTCTTCCTTTTACTAGGTTTGGCTTTTCTCTTTGCAGTTTCTTGACTTGAGTGTTATTTGAAGTTCCTATTTTTTGTTGTTAATGTTTCTTTTTTGTTGTCTGTTGTAGCTGTTGTTTTGGGGTTTTTTTGGGGGGTTGGGTTTCTTTGTTTGTTTCTTTGGAGACAGGGTTTCCCTATAGCCCCAGCTGGCATGAACTTACTCTATAGGCCCACCTGGCCTAGATCTTACAGAAATATTTGTGCCTCTGTCTCAACAGTGCTGGATTTAAAGGCATGTACCACAATGCCTGGCTAGATTCTTCATTATTTGAAAAAGGGTTTTGTTGCTATGCACTTAATTCTGTGTTGTTTTTACCCATACATGAGTTTTGTGGTGTTCTGCATTTTCACTTATCTTAAGAACTTTATCACTTCTTTGAAGCTTTGTAGCTTGTTTGAGAGCACTCCGTTTAATTTCCATGTATTTGTGAGTTTCCAAAAATCCCTACTGGAAGTGATTCCTAGTTTCATTCCATTACAATCATAATATATACATACATATATATATATATATGTATATGTATATGTATATATATTAGCGCATTTTACATGTGTTGAGACTTGTTTTTTATCATGTAGAATGTATGCTCTAGAAGAAGGGCTACCCTCCTGAAGCCAGAGTGTTCTACATGTGTATTAACATTAAGTAGACATTTTAAAGTCTTGTTAGAAGTTTCCGTTTTCCTATTGATTTTACATTTGAATGAGTTTTGGTATTTTCTATATTCAATATTTGATATCCAATACTTTACTTGAAAATATTGACTTTATTTCTGGTTATATTACATACAAAATGTTGTAACCTGTGGTAGTTTGAATGAGAATGTACCCTCGGCTCGGAATATTTGGATATTTGTTCCTCAGTTTGTGGAAGGGTCATGGAATCTGAAAGGTGGTTTGATGCTTAAGGAAACAGGTCACCGAAGGTGGATTTTGAGAGTTCTTAAACCGGGGAGGATCTCTAGTCTCTCTGCTTCCTGTGTATGCTTGAAGATGCCATCACTCAGCTTTCTGCTCCATCTGCCCACTTCTGCCATGCCTCCTCTACCATTATGGACCCTTATGCCTGGAACGGCAAACACAAACTCCTCCCTCTACAGACTGGATTGGTCATAGTGTCTTATCACAGCAACATGACAACAATAGCAAAGAACTAATATAGTAGCTATAGCTAAGAATAAAATTGTATTTCCAAAAGTATCATTAAATTACTGGCTGGACAAACATGCTGTAATATGAGTACATAAAATATTCAAACTAATATGATGAGATCTCTAAAAGTATAATAATAAATAACATGGCTTGTGTAACTGAATGCAAAATTTTATAAGTTTATTCTGATAGCTTTTATAATTTTCAACCCAATTACGTGGTTTTTCAAATTCTAACTAGTGTCCCTAGATCATTTATAAGTTCCTAAAATCCTTCTCAAACCCATTGTGTTAGAATGTCTTAGCAAATGTGACAATGGAAGCATATTTTCCACATATAACAGTTGGATAGAATATTATCCTACTGAGAATTATATGCACTACTAACATGCACTGTAAGTGCTACAGGAGTATAAAGCACTTGGTGGTTTATGGGGACTTATTTTAAAGATCGGGCAGAACATGCATCCATTTTAAAATGCTTTGATTACTGCTTCCTTGACTATTAGCATATAGTTACTGCCAATAGTTTTTGTGCTATTCTTATTCCTTATTTATCAGGGAAAAAATATTTCTTTGCCTCCAAATGTCCACTCATCAGAAGATATGTGGAAACCTTTCAATTAATGGAGTTTCTCCCTATAGCTAACAAAGCAAATTGATTTATTTCTTTCCAAGCCTTTTTTTAAACTAAAATTACCTGATTTATATTTTTGCTTCTGTCTTTTTTATGGCTACAATACACAGATCCAAATAAAAAATGAATGCATGACAACACCCCTCATCTCTTTAATATGTATCTTTTCAATTAGGTCTGTATTTATTGTGGAGCTTAGTATTGTTGTTTCAAAAATATATAATATAGATATATTGTATGTATGCCTGGCACACTTGGGGGCCAGAAGAGGGTTTTGGAAACCCTAGAGAAAGAGTTTGAAACAGTTGTGAGTTATCATGTGAGTGCTGGAAACCAAGTCTAGGTCCTCAGCAAGGTGCTGCACCATCTTTTCAGTTCCTGTTGTTTTAAACAGATCTCTCCTGTCACACCTAATCAAAAAATGACCTCAAAGTATTTATTTATTCAGGAATGACTCATTTCAGTAAGTATGTATTTTCTACTTTAAGCTCCCGTGTAATCTAATTATTTTACACTGCTACTTTGCCCTAAAAGAAAAAAAAAATTAGTTTCTTATGTGCATCTTATTTCTAAACAGTCAGCTCAGTGCAGTGCCCAGATTCAACTTTATTGTGCCCATATAATTAAAGGTTAAAAAGGACTCAGTGGAATGCAATAGGAAGTTAGTTTTACTGTGCATTCTTTGTATTGAAATTTGAATTATTCTCTTTTGGATCACCTTTAATAATTTCTGGGATTCCCTTCCTTTAGAAATTCTTAACATCAGATTTAATGAAGTTTTTTCAATAAAGTCCAAAAAAATAAAAACAAAGGAATATAAAATAAAAGAATGGTCTTTGTGTCATCTTAGAATATAGTGACATTTATTCACAAATTTCAAAACTGGTTTATTTCCTCTTTCCTTCTTAGTACTGCAGAAGCATAAAATGGAGAAATTTGTTATTTGTTCTATGCTTGACTCTTGGAGTGTTTGCTGTCTCTGAGGCAGAAAGAAATTCATATCTTCTTATTATTCTTAACATAATGCTTCCTCTCCACTTTAGGGGAATAGGCAATTTGTAAACATAGAAATAATAATTTTACTACTGCACTTAATGTCAAAGTAGTATCTAGAAGATCATCTAGACATTTATTGACTGAACCAATCCTTGTTTCGTTAGAGAACACAACTCTAAAGAACAGACCAACTGCAGACTTACAGATTGTACAAGAAAGATTTTGATAGAGTCCACACTGAACAAATCAAAAACACTAATGACAAACCTGAAGAAGAAAACATAATAAGAACTGCGAATGGTTTTAGATGTAAGAACTCATAGAATAAAATGTTGAGTTGTTCAGGATTCTGCTAACAACTTTGGTTAGCTATGGTCTAGAAAAGGTTACTTAGTCTCAACAAAACTGACATTAACAACCAACAGATTTGAGAAGAATCTATCCTGGTCATTGGAGAATGCCTACTTGGATCCCTGTTCAATATTACTGATTGAGAGAGCACATGTAATTGTTTTACAAATGTTTCTAAACACAGAGAAGGTCCTCTGTGCAGATAAATCATTCCCAGTCAGAATCACTGACTATTTTGAGCTCATCACAGACAGTCTGGGGATCCAGACAATTAAATAGTCTGAAGTATGGAGGTATCAAGCAAAAGGAGTGACTCATTCCATGATCCTCAATCATGGGAGTTTACAGTCATGCCCTATAACTGAAATATTTAATATCAAATGATTAACAGTGTGCTTACAGAAGGAATGCTGCTGTTTCCAAACTAAAAGAGTCTCCTTGGAGGCATGGTCTCCATTGGTTCTTCTGGTTATAAAGGGAGCATTCAGCTTTGATTATATGCCATACGTAGAAGTAGAAAACAGTGGCAAACTAAGAAGAACCATCACAAGATTACTAATGCTCTGAAATAGCCATTATCACTACTGCTGCTCCAACAAGACATTCTTTCCATGAAAGAGAATATAGATTTAATAATTATTTGAAGATACTTTCTTGAATACTAAACAATTGAAACTCCAGTGAATTATTACTAAATTAAGAACATTTAAAGAAATATATTGTGCCCAGTGGTTCAGTGATTAAGAACACTGGCTGCTCTTGCAGAGAACCTGGGTTCGATTCCCAGCACCCATATGGAAGCTAACAACCATCCATAACTCCAATTCCAGAAAATCGGAAGCCTTCTTCTGACCTCTGCTAGCATTGAAGGACACAAATGCACTTACATGCACACATGCAGGTAATACATTCATACATATAAAATAGAAATAAGAAATAAAATATTAAAAATACAATATATTTATGAGGTTAGAGTGAGTTAAGACTATCACCCCTCAATGTCTTATGACGAATGTTTTTATTATGCCAAGAAGATACAAACAGCTACACCAGAATTTTTCCTTCCTGAGGTAAATTATTATGCCACATACACTCAGTATCATATTTGTGGTTGTCTTTTCAGGCATTGTGACATTTTTTTCAACTGATTTGATTAAAAAATAACATTCTTTTTGCCACCTAAACTGAAGTATTACATAAATGCAGAACTTTGAAATAAAAACAATTCATAATGTTCTTGAAACCTAGCATTTTTTAGCACTCAAAGTGAATTGAAGAGCAATTGGTTTAAGCTGGAAGAGGTGGAGGATGTGAGTAATCCTAGAACTCTAAAGTATGGGTTTGAAATCAGTGATACATAGTGAGACCTTGATTTATTAAGAAAATAAAAAGCATATATGTGTTAATACCATTGTTGATTTTAGCCTTCAAGATACTGAACCTTAGATATTTGAAATTATTATTTCAGGGCTGGTTTTTAAAAATATATGTTTTATTTATTATTTTCACTTTCTGTGTATGAGTGTATTACCTACATGAAGGTAGGTCCATGAGTGTCTTGCATTGCCTGCGGAGACGAGAAGAGGGTGTCGGATCCCCTGAAACTGGAATTATGCACACTTATCAGCTGTCATGTGGGTGCTGGGAATCAAACCCAAGTCCTCTGCAAGGGCAGCCAGTGCTCTTATTTGCTGAGCCATCTCTGAAGGTCTCAGGGTCAGTGTTTTGAAAATAGGATACAGTTATTAGAAAGCACATGCAAAAAGCATAGGGGTTGATGATCACCATTTTCTTTAACCTTATAGTAGAAGATTTAAAAATACTTCTAGAAATGTTATATTAGAGAAAAAACAGTTCGAGTTATATTTATTGAAGTTCAACTTTTGAACCTTTAGCTTGAAAAGGTAGTGCAAAGGCAGCAGCTATATAAAAACAAAATCATATGTATTGCCATAGCTTCCTGAATGTAAGAAATGTGTTAAATGTCAATGTCAGGATTAGCTCATGGGAAAGGCAAAGGAAAATCTTATAGTGAATATATTTTTAACTTAGAATCCACTGGATTAAATGACTTAGAGAAAAATCCTTGGTGATTGGGAATGAAGCTAAGAAGTGTTCTTTGCTTTGTTTTTCTGCTTCTTAAGTGTCATGGTAGTGTCAGTAAAGCCTGGGTAAAGAGCTTCCCCATCGTCCTTTCTAAATCAGTTTTAAAATGCTCAGAATACTCATTATATTAATAATGTATTATATTTGTAAAAGTGTGTTTTTTGAGTACTTACTGGCATAATCATCCTCTTTTCTTTACAAACATGACAAATGAAGACTAAATCAACATAGTTACTTACTGAAAGAGAAATAGTTATGATTAAAATGTTATATCTCAGATATTTTTGCTAAATGCATACTTTCCTAATTTGACCCCAAGTTTAACCCAGGAAGAAATAATGGGTTTTTCTCTGGGCAAATTCAGTTGTCTTCTAACTTATTTCCCCTTTGATATGTGCTTTCTTCTTGTCTTCATCCCACCAGAGTCATTCACTCTACTGCTTCCTGTCCTCAGCTCCATTGTCTTACAGTTGTGTGTCTCTCTTTTCCCATATGCCTGAAATTAGAACACATATTACCTCAGCCTCCAATCAACCTAGAGCACTGAAATGCTGTATTAGTCACTTTTTTTTTGCTGTGATAGAAACACTGACAGAACAAACTCATAAAAGGAACAGTTTATTTAGCTTATGGTTCCAAAGGAGCAATAGTCTCTCATGGCAGGGAAGCATGGCCACATTGTTGGCTGGAGTAAACACAGAAGCTAAGTGCTCAAATCTTCAGGCAGGCACAGGAAGCAGAGCGACTGGAGATCAATCCGGTAAGGGATAAAGACTCTCTAAACCTGCCCAGAGTGGCATCCTTCCTTCTGCACACCTTCTAAGTGGCATCCACACCTTCTAAGAGCTCCTTAAACAGCTCCACCAACTGGGGACACAATGTCCAAATACTTAGAGCCTACACGAGACAGTCTCATTCAAACTACCACAGAAGCTAAGCATCATCACTACATGTTTACCTTGAAGAAAGTAAAAGCTGGAAGAGGAAGTTCTGAAGAAAAGATGATTTTGTAATAACCTTCCTAAATAAGATTAGAGGGAATATGTTGGGAACTTGAGGGCTATACTTTATAAAGAAAATACATATTAACATCATTTTATATTCGTTAAAAATATTAAAATATTTCATTTTTAACATTGTCTTCTGGTCTATATTATTATGTGTGTTTATACCTAAAATATTTAATCTCTATATAACCAATATACCTTGAAATATTAATGCAATGCCAGCCTATAAAAATAGAAACAAAAGATTTCTTCAAAATCTATGTCACAGGATAGGAAATGAATGAACCACAAAACGTAAGACAGCTTTGAAGCATAAACAAAAATAGAAACCCTGGATATGAGACACTCTTGAGAGTTGAAACATGTACTAAATGTCTCTTGTATTGGTAGATCATCATGTGCTTTGTCAAAAGGAATTGTGCTATATTTCATAAAATCCCATATATTCTGATCAGCTCTAATATAGCACATTAGCAAGAATTAGTTAGACTAGCTACCAACATGCACATATTGTAAGTAGTTGCTAACTTTACTTGTCCAAACTAATTTAATTTCTAGACTAGTTTTCTCAGCTAAATAGCCAAGTGGTGGAAATATTATCTAATCTGGTTCACAATACCACAATCAGTCAAATACTTATTAAGCTCTACTCTAAGAGCTATAGACAGAGACATGGAACAGAATTCTTGATTTCAAGTATTGATATTCTCTTTGTAGGGAGAATAAAAAATGGTTTGACTATTATGAGAAAGTATAATATAACAATAACTCAATTTAGTGGCATTTATTAAATCCATATTAAAGGCAAGGCAAAGGGAACTGGAAGAAAATCAGTCAAATAACTATGTCTGGGTTAGCAGAGGTAAGCAAATCTATGTATAGTTTTTATGGCTTGAATTCTGTTATATTTTTGTGTGGTTGGATTTATCACCTAAGAGTTTCCTTTTAGAGCATCCCTAAAATTATTCTTCTTAGACATTTAGTAAACTAGATCTGAGAAGTATGTCGCTTCTTGCCTTCTGCTAAGATCATGTAGGCTGCTGTCTCCTTCCCTTCTCTCTCATCAATTCTATAATTCACCTCTAATGTCATCTTTTACTTTACCAGTTACTTTAAAATACTAAAATAATTTAAATATAGCAAACTTTCTTTTAAAATGAATGGAAATTTATTATCTCAAAAGTAGATTTTTTTCTCTCATATCAGACAAAAAATTACCACAGTTTTTAAAGCAATTATTATTTGCTCATCTCGTATCTCAATAAGTAAGCTATTTTTATTTACTAGTCTTGGTTTATAGAAATATACACACACATGACTTAAGAAAACTAAAGGACGAAAATATATGAAATATGTTTTCTTATAAATATGCAAGCTTTTGCCTTGAGTCATATTTTAACTAAAATTTGTTTCTCATTCTGCAGATATTAAACATGTTGTTTATATATCTTTGTTAAAGTCAGTAGTAATGCTAACTTTGTACATACATGGCCATTTATGTAACACATAAATATGTAACATTTACTAACACATAGTTTTCATAGTTTCATAGAACTGAGGTTTCATTACCTTTTTAAAACTATAATTTGTTGGACAGACTTACTTCTAAAAAAATTACCACATTTTAAACGTTACAATTATTTCTCATAGAATTTGTATTCCATAAATAGCAATGCTTTAGAGATGTTTGGAGATTCAAATTGATAGGCTCATGATATTGAAGTTCATCACTTCCATGGGTAGACACATTAATTAGGAATGTAAATATTTCCCACTTCAAAGGACTTACCTTGCCTACATATTGATAATCAGATCCTGTATATTCCTCCAGTAAGAAAAACTGATTCCACATCCAGCCACGTTTTTGGCGGTGAAGGATTTTACCATCGTTCCGTGGAGTACGGGTATCTGAAATCGTTTGCTGGGGCCCAGAAGTCCTTCTGAATACTAACTCTGGAGAGCAGAGGTGTGATAGGCATGCCCAGAAAAGAAACAGTCTCAAGAACTGATATATTGTCATAGTTCACGTCTTTAAAATTTCCAGTGTAGGTGAAGAAAACGTAGTCCTGTATTACGGGACTGGATCTCACTGGGTTTCAGCTGGTTTCCAACATCTCACCCATGCTGGGTACCTATTTCCAAAAGCTTTAAAGAAGCAAACAAATACAAATGGTCAGTTAAAAATATTATGAAAAATATTTTGCAATTTTTCACTAGAAATTTAAAATGATGATGTATTAATAATATAAAGTGAAATATCTTGTGACTTTCATAAAATAATGACCAGTTTTCAGAAGCAGTATTTCTCAGGAAGAATGCATACAACATAAGAAAAGATAATTGTAAATAATTTTTAAAACAAATTATTAAAATATCACTGTGCTATTTTTTTTTCTTCTGCCACATTAACAGTTTTAAGGACTTATGGTTCCTAAATGTAATAGATGCTATTTTTTATATTCCAAATTTTCTATGGTAATTTAACATACAATTAAACTTAGAAAATAAAATATTTACTAAAATGAACTATATAAGAATCATGAGGTAGATGTGAAATACATTAAGAGTTAAATGATTTTTAAATAATCATGGCTATGTAAGTTTAATCAGAGATTATAGAACAGTCACAACCAGCAAAGAACAGGTTAAAAACAGGATTTCTAGTAGTGAATGTTCCTCTTTCCCACTAAGTTAACCTGTGGAACATCTAGGGTTTTCTAGAGTAGAAAAGTCACTACTACAGAACACCAATTTTTAACCAAACTAACACTAGTGTGTAGGAGAATCTACTTACAGTGTCAGCTATACCTGTGACATAACACTTCTAACAACCCTTCAGCCTTCACTTTTGTTTAGAACCCCATGTCAAAGACAGACTGTGGCAAAAGTCAATTCACTCCTCTCCAACCTCCTCCCTTCCACTGTTTTCTGTATAAAATTTCTGTGATGATGACATTGTAATGTAAATTAAGTCTTTTTTCACTGCAAGGAATACTCCTAGCACATTGGGTAAAGAACCAAAGTCTATCCAAGTGTCTAATACTGAAATTCATGGCAACCCAGTACTTCTCTAAACTACTTCACTTTTAAAAAGTATCAATTCTCTAAACTGACTCCTCTCTGGCCAGATTCCTCCTAGTGTCACCCTTCACCAACCTGGCATGCACTTTTCTTCAAATGACCTTCTACCAGGCCTCTTTGCCCACAACGCTTTCCTAGCAGATACCCACTTAGTTCTCCTGTTCCATCAGCTCTTGCTCTGAAATCCACTCTGCCAAGGCATAAATCCCAAAGTACTAGCAATGCTTTATTTATCAAGTAAATAGTCTGTCTCCCCATCATGATTTCTGAGTGGAAGGAGATTTTGTATTTCTTCTTTACTTACTGTCGTATTCATGTTGTCTAAAATAAAAACTTGTACATTGGAACAATTCAGAGACACGTTTAATGAAGGAATGGCAATGGATACACTTGATTCAAACATCTATCCTTTCCTGTTCTACCTTCTCATGTGAAGTATTTATGTATAGAAACACATTTTTCAATGATAATTGTATTTTGCTTTTTAAGAGCATTATTTCTATTGTATAATTTTTGTGTAGGTTAATAAAACTCTCTAGTAGATATATATTTTATTTCTGGAGAAAATAATTGCTCTAAATTATTTGGAGACCAAAAGGACCAGTTTCCACATGGCTTCTGTGAGAAGCATTTGAGGTATTCCAGCACTCTCAATTATCTCTTCTTCCTCAATTGTTTCTTAACTGTCTGTTTAGTTTTCTCTTTCTTTTACTATTAAGAAGATTTAAAGTTTAATGCAAATGTGTTCCAGAAATCATCATTCAGATTAATGATGAAGCAGTGTTTCCCTTGAGTGTATTAAATGTCAGTGAGCGATCTATAGCATGTGAAGTCATACGGCATGACTGATGTGAACTCTATTATAATATGTCACACAATACTCTTCTTGAAGTTTAGCAGTGATCTGATAAAAAGCAATCTTACATCCCATAACACTGATTTTACAGACATTCATATCGATTGCATTTTAGGCATCGTGTACAATATACAAAGTGTTTGTATTTCCATGAATCAGGGCGTATTAGATGGCTGTCTCCAGAGCCCCACAATGTCCCCAACAATAGTGAAGTGTATGAATAAGTGTTTACTGTGTTCTACTAAAATCTTAACATTTAAAGAGGCAACAGTTATTTGTAGTTCATATCTTTTTGGACCCTAACAAGTGGCCAGCAACTATATTCAATACAGCTACTCACTTTCAATACAACTATAAAGACCAATAATATTAAGAGAGAAAGAACTGATATTCTGGAAATTAGTGGGTGGTTATTTCATTTCTGAACTTTGTTTCTAAAAAATTATAGCTTCTGTATAATAAATGTGATCATGTTTTCATTATTGTTGTATCTTCAACAATATGTTAAACAATACAACTTCTGAAGAATCTTCAGAAAGATGCAAATTTTCATAATAATTTTAGACCAAAATACATTTAAATATAGTTCAGAAAAAAAGTATTTCACAGAACCAACTCTAACACGAAAATAGTACATCAAAATAGTGTATTCAACCAACATTATTGCATTTGTCTAAAATGTCCCTGTACATATTCTATGAAGCTAAAATTCCATATGCAGATATTTCAGAAAATTGTACATTTATTTTAAATACTAATAAATATTATTCCAGTAAGCCGATATATATTGTAAAAGAACTTTGTCATTTTTATTTAAGTCAAATATTTAATCAATATTTTCCTTTGTTTGGGGAGAAGGGATTCTTTGATTGCTCTTGGATGTATGTTCTTTTCTTCCCCATTTAACGTACCATCATACTATTGTGTGCTTGTGTGTGATTATGCTGTATATGTGTATGTAAGTGTTTGCTCAGATTTAAGATTGTGAAGATACCAGAGCTCAACTTTGAGTATCTTCCTTGATTGCTGTCTAGCTTATTCTTTGAGATACGCTTGCACTTAGACTAGATGACTATGATAGGAACTAGAAGCCACCAGGATTCGACTCCCTCTGTTCTCAGTGCAGGGAACAAAGGTGCCTACAACTGCTTCTGAATTTCTTAAGAGTCTGATAGCTATTAGAACTCAGGGTCTCATGACAGCCTAACATGCCCTTTTTTTCTACTTAGCTATTTTCCTAGCTTCCATTACACTATTTTAAGTAAGCCTATTCATACAAAAAGAAATTACAGTATGTACTGGTAGGCTTTCTTAACTTCATTCTTTCTTATTCAAAAGTATATCCAGTATGGTATTCATAGAATTAATTTTCCATGTTCATTTCATTAAGAATGAATCAATTAAAATATTTAACATGTTCATAACTGGAAAAAAATTTGGAACTTCACTGAAGCATTTGAGATCAGATAATTTTTTCTTTTCCATTTTTACAATATTTTTCCAATTTTATAAAGCTTCTAATTTGTATTATTTCCTAAATGATATATAAACATGAATAGTGTTCAGGTGATTGATTATATCTTAGTAGATTTCATTCACTAAATAAAAACTATGTTGTTATAATAAATACTTGTTGTGTTTCTAAAGTTTGACTCTTTATGATGAATAAATTAAAGCCAAATTTTAGATCATAAAATTGTATTTCAATAGGCTATCTTACTATCTTGAAAGAATATAGTGTTATAATTCAAAAGAATCTAGCACATGGAGAGCAAATAGCTATTCATTAAATAACAAAAACCACAGTGATAGTCAAGAGAAACTTCCTTTCCATTTGTTAGTCTGGATAATCCAAGAGACTCCCAAATAATACATGCTATTGACACAGACTTTGATTACCTCCCAGAACTTGAAAAATAGACCCTATTGCTGAGAGCAAAACATGCTTCAGACCTAGGACTTGAGTTAATTGCGCTGGAACTGACCTGCAGCTTCCTCCCAGAAGACTAACTCTCATTGTATCAGAAGATATTATCCAAACCTGCCAAGGGAGAAAACCAATGAAGGGTCGTACCCAGCTATAATTCCGCTAAACTACAATAACGACTGGCACAGCAAAATTATCTCTATTGGTGAAATACTGCCACTTTGTTCTTGGGGGTTGTTTTAGTTTCTTTCAGTTGCCCTGGTAACAACACTGAACTTGTGGAGGAACGGGTTTACTTTATCTTACATCTTTCAGGTAACAGTTCATCAGTTCATCAATGAGGGAAGTCAGGGTAGGAACTCAGAGCTGGAACCTTGTGGCAGGAACTGAAGCACAGACCATGGAGGAGTACTGTTTACTGGCTTGCTCTTATGACCCTGCTCAGCCTGCTTTCTTATACAAAACCTACAATGGGTTTGGTCCTCCCCGATCCCTCAATAATCAACAAAATACATCACAGACAAGGCCACAGGCCAAATCAATGGAGGAAATTTCCATTTTGAGGATCCCTCCATCAGGGGCTGTCAAGTTAATAACAGAAGTCATCCAGCATGATTGACTACTTGTCAACTTGACATACACACACACACATACACACACACACATCACTATTATACCACAAGCTTTCCATTACTTATTCCCAAGAATTCTGATGTTAGCTAACACATTCTAGATATGCTAGGGAAACTACACCCATGGATTCTCTGAAGTATGGTAGCCTAACGAGACATGCATAATGGCACAAATCAGTTAACATCCCAATTTGGATGGGGAAATTTTCATGGGGTCCCTCCACAAGGTGAAGAGTTACAGGCAACAAATAAATGCTGAGGGACAATCAACTTTCTCCAGGGACTAGCTCCCTGTGTAGTTATCGAATCCCAAGTGGCCTGCCCTAAAGACATTTACATGCAAACACCAATAAATGGGCTGAGTACAAATATATATGTATTCACATATATATGAGTGCATTCTATGTATATGTATAAATGTATGTGTGTGGTAATGATAGTCAAAGAAGAGGAAAAAAATTATGAGGTGAGGACAAGTTAGGAGATGAAGGGATGCTGAAGAGGTAGAGATTATGCAAATAGATGACTCAGCTATAAAATTCTCAAAGAATAAAAATACTAAAATTGCTTCATAATCCAGGATGCTGGAATTCCAGGTGTGCAAGTACTCTGCATTTCTATAAACTCCCTTCTAATGAGACCCATGAATGTACTGCATACCCAAATCATTGCCATCCTTTAGACCTGAAATCAGCTTCACAAATTTTAGGACATTTGTGTGCAGTGTTTCAAAGCCCAAATATGCATTTCACTGAAACAATGGGAAGGGGATATAAATAGAAGGCAACAGATACCAGAGCATCATATCCAAGTCTTTCTCTGGATTTGTTTTTTTTTAACCAGAAACGCTCTTTGCTTCATTGTATTCCTCACAAGAGCAACATTTTTCCTGGTCAAGCTTCACACTGCATTCCTTTACAAGTATGTATTAAAGTAACCTTCATACTGATCTAATTTCATTTCTACAATCAGAGTTTTCATTATTCTTCTGAAATACATATGACAAATGCTGCTTCTTCAAGACCTCAGAATTGTATTATATAAGAAGGCAAAGGAAGCAGATCACAGATTAGAATACAATAGGAATGTTGGTGAGTCTCAGTTACTCATTAAATCTCTCCATATCACTGCTGATCACAGTCCATTCATGGTTAATAAAAAGAATTAGTCATTCTTCAGTCAATTGATTATGTTCATTCGGATCATAATGGAGTCGTTTTTTTTTTAATTTTTATCATCTATAACAATAAGAAAAAATGCTAATGATTATTAAGATTTAGTTAAGCCTGATTGGGTGGATGATTTAAATACTTTTAGAATTTCTATAATGAATACAGTCTAATAAAATTTCAATACTGAGGAATGAAGAAACATTTTCAGGTGTATTTACCCAATTCAAATGAGTGATAACATACTAAATACTTCCGTTTTATTTGGCTAATGCCAATTTATGCAGCTAGGATAAGATGAGAACTATGAAAGATAATTGAATCAAAGAATTACACTAAGGATTTAAATAAAATGAAGCCATATGCTTGATCATATTTTCCAAGAGTTCATTACACATTACCTACTGTGCTCTACTATCTTAGAAAATATGTAATTCTACTTTGAATATTTTTGTCTCTTTATTAAGTATTCTGTATAAGTATGTCTGTTTAGAGTGTAAATTTAGAGCAAAGTCTTATATTGTCGATGAAACATTACTAATACAGGGATTCATACAGCATTTAATACTTTTATTTAGCCAGAATATTATTATTATTTATAAAATACTTCAGTATGGATGAATATGGGTGCCTTTTTCTAAAGACAACTAAATACATAATACTTTTTTATTCATAATCATATTTGTATACTTAACATGGTAAAACTTACACAAGACATTCCAAAAGGTAATTCTACCATTTGTTGTTGTTGTTGTTGAATGATATACACTGCTTGTCTGAGATAAGTATCCTCATTGTCAGGATTGTCACTAAAGCTGAATGAAGTACAAAACGCTCTGATCCTTGCTCTTTCAGAATTAAAACTCATTTCAAGCAAAAATGGTTGCAATTACTTTTGTTCTCAGGTCAAGAATGTGACCTGATGGACTGGAGACATGGCTCAGTGGTTAAGAGCTTGCAGAAGACTTTTGGTTTGGTTCCTAGCACCCACATAGTGGCTAACAACTATTCTTAAATCCAGTTCCAGGGGACTTGATGACCTCTTCTGGAGCCTTTGTGCACTGTACACGTGTGGTATACTTGTATGCATACTCATTCACATAAAATAAATAAAATAAGGGGACTTGATGACCTCTTCTGGAGCCTTTGGGCACTGTACACGTGTGGTATACTTGTATGCAAACTCATTCACATAAAATAAATAAAATAATAAAAGAAGTAAAACAAAAAAGAATGTGAACAAAGCACAGTCTTCATGAACTCAATCAGCTACATAATGTGCCTGCATCTTCATCTGATAATTTTCAAAGCTAGATACCATGCCAGTAAATTGGGAAGGTTGGGGAGATAAAGGATGTATTCGGAGCAGGCAAAGCTCTTATGAATGAGTCATCACTGTCTTTAAGATCCCTGCTAGTAAACAAAAGAACAGCACCCAAGAGTTTTTGCTACTGTCTCCTTAAACTTTGTGACAAAGAAGCAGATGTCACAGTCCCAGATCCACAACCAACCTATCAGTGCCAATACAGGTGTGACATTAGACCTGCTACTTCCTGGAACTTTCCTTTTACTGTCACTGGGGTTTATCTAATTATGTGGAAATGAATAGTAAGAATGTTCTCAGGATAGCTTAAAGATGGTCAGATAAAGCCATCTGGTACTCAGTTTTTCTTTGATATAAGTCTTGAATGGATTCTATAAAATGATGATTGAAGAGAGAAGTATTTAAGACTTTTGGCATTCTGATATAAGGTGTATTATTCCCGGATGAATGCACACATTTTTAGAAAATCAAGAAAAAGCCACCACTGAACAAAGATTTCACTAATGATCATTTAAATGTTAAACTGATTGCATGAAGGCCTTTTATACAAGTATTAATAAATACTGTGTAATCTACTCACTACATAGTTTATGTATTCTACTGTATGAATCATAGAATATATGCTAAATTTGGTTTTACCAATGTGTTTTTACTGTTGTAATTTGAAGGGAGAAAATTGTATCACACTAATTCATAAAACTGAGTCAACGGTATAATTTTATGGAAATATAAATTTTGGGCATTTAACCTATAAAGAAATTTAAAGCATATAAATTTTTATTTATATGAAGAGAAACAGAGAAATCATGATACTGGTTTTTGGGTCATGTATTTGTGATAAAGGAAGGGTAAGGCAAAAGAAGCAGAAAACATTATAAGAACTAATACTTGTTTATTGTAATTATTGGTGAATATTCTCAATTTCATACCATATATTTTGATGGTATTTAGAGTCTCTCCTTTGTCTGCACCTCCCCTGACTACCCCCAGCTAATTTTAATGGTCTGTCTTATGTACATAACATGGCCTATAAAGTATGATTTGTGTCTCCAAATGTCCTTTAATGTAGGTCCACCCATTGTGCCCATCAAGAGTTGTATCCCTGTTAGACACTGTCTTTCCTCCTGCCAGTAGCATTTATTACCAAAAGTTCCTTATGTTGGAACTTTCCCCATGTCTATACTGGGATTTTGTCTGGTTTGAACTTGTATAGAATTTGGGCTGTCACCTTTTCTGTGAATTCATACGAGTAACTGATCAGCACTCTGGAAGACTCTGTTTCACTGTGTTCATTCAGCCCCTCTAGATCTTACAATCTTTCCACCTCCTCTTCCACAATGATCCCTGAATCTTAGAAGATTTGAGACTTCAGAGGTTTGAAATAGGTGGCCTATTCAGGGATAAGTACTTTGGAGCCTCTTATTCTCTACACATTGGCCAGTTGTAAGTTTTTGTGTTAATAACCATCTGCTACAGAAGGAAACTACTCAGGAGAGAGTTAAGAGATGCATTAATCCTACTAGTAGAGGTTGCATTGAAATGTGTCACTTAGTTCTAATTATTAACTCCACTTATGTTCAGTATTTGTACAATTTTAAAAACTCCACTGTGAAAGAGTATATCTCACATCTATATGGAAAACCAGACAATAAAAATCTCCTAAATTATTCATTTGTAGTCAAGATGTAATATTGAAATACCCCCGTGTAAGTTGAAATTGACTTTCCTGAAGGCAAAGTTCAGACTGCAATGTACTATTTAATTTACTATCATGCTTGGTTCAGTGCTAAATGGCAGTTTTATCCTAATTTAATGTATTTATATTAATTCTTTTCATTTATTTTTATGTATATACAATGTTTTGCCTGCATGAATGTAAGTGCAATGCCCATGAAGGCCAGAAGAGGGGATTTGATCACCTGGAACTGACGTTATAGAAAGTTGTTAGATATCACATGAATGCTAGGAACTGAATCCTGGTTCTCTGCAAGAGAAGTCAGTCTCTGCAATCCTTTATTTTAATTCTTGAAAATGTCAAACTCCTAATTGTAGACAGTAAGCCCTTGAGCATATTGTTTATAGTAGAAACACATGATGTATTCAGCTATCTTCTGATAAAACCTCAATAAAACAATTATTAATAATATCTTACCTTGTGTTTTGTAATTATGCTTACAAATAGAATTTGTTGAGACTTTCAATTCAATTAAATTTCCACTGAGATAGAGAATTACTATTTTAGCAATGTCTGTGACACAGTACTGTCCGAAATACAGCCAGCTATATGAAAGCGTCAAATGTAAACAAAACTGAAATGGATTTCATATCTTAGAGTTAATGGTGATAATGTTTAAAAAAATGCCTATATTAAAAATAAGTGGTAAAGACTTACTATCATGCTTGGTTCAATACTAAATGGCAGTTACATCCTAATATTCAAAGAACCCCCAAATGCAAAGTTTATTTAATTATTTTTAATGTACTTATGTTAATTATTTATTTATTTTTATGTTTATATGTATATAGAATATTTTGCCTGCATGTAATGCCCATAGATGCCAGAAGAAGATATTAGATCACCTGGAACTGATGTGATAGAAGGTTGTTATAGAAAGTCAAAGGACATGATGGTGTCCAGACATGCATATGCTACTCTCCAACAAGTGCCATAGTTAAAAGCTGGAGTTTACTATACAAGATTTCAAACTATATTACAGAGCTACACTCATAGAGACAGTATGGTGTTGGCGCAAAAACAGCCCTATAGATTACTGCAACATAACTGAAGATCCAAACATGAATTCCTGAAATTTCAGCCACCTGATACT
The DNA here is from genome assembly GCA_035773235.1 of Eospalax fontanierii. Classification (NCBI taxonomy): domain Eukaryota; kingdom Metazoa; phylum Chordata; class Mammalia; order Rodentia; family Spalacidae; genus Eospalax; species Eospalax fontanierii. The sequence continues at coordinate 96,518,588 of CM069527.1, read as the reverse complement.
TGACACAGGGGCCAAGAACACTCACAGGAGGAAAAACAGCATCAACCTCAAAGGGATCAAAGACCTCAATGTGAAACCCGAAACTCTGAAAATGTTAGAAGAAAACATTGGCAGTAATATATAAAATAATGGTATAGGAAAGGACTTTCTAAATCAGACATTAGTTGCTCTGGAATCAACAAGCAGAACTTCATTAAACTGAAAAGCTTCTGTACAGCAAAAGAAACTATGAAGGAAGTGAAGAGAAAAACCACAGAGTGGGAAAAAGTGTTCACCAGGGACACACCTGACAGAGGTTTATCATCTACAATATATAAAGAACTCAAAGAACTAAAAATCAAGGAAACAAGTGACCCAATTAAAAGACTGGCTCAGGAACAGAGCAGAGAGTTCTCAAAATAAGAAATAAAGATGGTTAGGCAACATCTTTAAAAGTGTTCAACATCAGTAGTAATTAGAGAAATGAAAACCAAAATTGCATCTTGCCCCAGTCAGATCAAGAGAACAAATGATACCAAATACCAGAGAGGATATGGGGGAAGGGAATGCTTATTCACTGGACTGCAAACTCCTGTAACTCCTAGGAAGCAGTGTGGAGAACTCTTCTTAAACACTAAAAGTGGCCTTAGCATTTGGCCCGGTTATACCATTCCTTAGCATATACCAAAAGAACTCATCATTTTGCAGAGATACTTGTACATCCATATTTGTTACTGCTCTTTTTACAGTAGCTAAGAGATAAAAAGCAACTTAAGTGTCCCTCAACTGATATGTGGATATGAAAATGTGGTACATTTAAATAATGGAGCTATGATGAAAGAGGAAATCATGAAATTTGCAGGTAAATGAATGTAACTAGAAATTCTTATATAAGTAAAGTAACGCAGATTCAGAAAAATAATACACATGGAAGTCTTTCTTTCATATCAAAATGCATTTTTCTCTTGCTTTAAAAGTAATTAAACTAATCTTAGTGATCCCTAAACATTTTGTAAAACCTCAGCTCTATGTCTACCATAACTAATAGGTAAGTGCTCACTCATGTTAGTAGTAAAGATATTATTATCAATTTGTAAGTGCTCACTCATGTTAGTAGTAAAGATATTATTATCAATTTGGGGCTCAGTATCAAAAATAGTATTGGAGGGACTGGAGAGATGGCTCAGTGCTTAAGAGCACCAACTGTCATTGCAGACCCACATTTGAACCCCAGCACCCATGTGGTAGCTAAAAACCGTCTATAACTCCAGTTCTACGGGATCTGAAACATTCTTCTGTTCTCCCATGAGCATTGCATGAAACAGGTGCACTTATACACATGTAGGCATTGCAGCATAAAATAAAAATAAATAAATCAAAATGTTTTTTAAAACTTACCAAAAATAAAGCAGCATTGGAGAATTTTCACCTGTAGGTTCATCTGACGCCTCCAGAAGTTCAACAGAAGTATTATGTCAGGCATTTACTCACAGACAGTATTACAAACTAGAAAAACAATTAAGGCTAAAAAGCTCCTCTTGAAGTGCTCTGAAGTGTTCTCAGTAATTTATTAAAGGACAGCTGTATTATGACTGAGACTTAAACTTTATGGTTGGGTAGATGGATAACTAAATTTGGAATCCCAACATGCATGTAAAAAAGTTGGGCTCTGGAACTATCTGCATCTATTATCTCAACTCTGTAGAATCAAAAAGAGAAAACGTCTGGGTCTGGAATGATGGCTCAGAAGGTAAGATCACTGGTTTAGTTGCCCGTACCCACACTGCAGCTAACAACCATCTGTAACTCCAGTACCAGAGGATCTGATGCCCTCTTCTGACTGCCACAGGCATTGCATAACTTGGGTGTACTTACATACATGCAGGCAATACACATATAAAGATAAAATAAAAACCATAAATAAAATATTTTAAAAAGAGGAACTTTCTAATTTTCCAGGCCAATTTCTTCTAGCCAAGAAATTGACAATTTCCATATTGAGTAATGGATAGACCATGTCTTCAATAATAAGATGTAAATATTAGTGTTTCAAGTTCTACTATGAGCTATAATAATCAAAACAGCCTGGTATTGGTTTAAAAACTGACACACTGATCAATGGAATAGAGTTGAGTACATAGATACAAGATCACACTCCTATAGCCAACAGATTTTTTACAAAGACTCTAATAATGATATGGAAAAAGATACCACATTCAGTAAATGATGCTTGTCAAACTAGATATCTACATGTAGAGACTGGAACTACATCTTTATCTCTTTTCCTGAGCAAAAAAGGATCAAGGACTTCTGCATAAGGTTTGCTACCCTTAATTCATCAGAGGAGAAAGTTAGGAATACATACATTATATATATATATATATATATATATATATATATATATATATATGAACAGGACTCCAGTGTCATAGGCAGTAAGACTAAATTTAATGAATAAGATCTCATGAAACCAAAAAAGCTTCTGTTCAGCAAAGAACATAACCAGAGTGAAGAGACCGCTTACTAACTATTCACCTGACAAAGGGTTAATATCTAAAATATAAAAGAATTCAAAAATCTAAAACCCCAGAACTCAGAACTAAACAGTGAATTCTCAAAAGAAGAAATAAAAATAGTTGAAAGATATTTATTTAAAAGTTCAACATCCTTAGACTTAGACAATGCAAATTAACACTACTTTGAAATTTTATCTGATTCCAGTCAGAATGGATAAAATTTTTTAAATGACAACAAATGACAGTATAGGTGTGTGAAAAAGAGAACACTTATGAGCTGTCTATAGGAGTGCAAACTAATACAGGCAATCTGGAATTCAGTGCTGATATTCCTCTGAAACCTAGAGAGAGATCTACCATATGATCCATTCTTAGGATTTTACCCAAAGTACTTTATGTCCTACTACAGAGATAACTGTTTATCCATGTTTGTTGCTGTTCTATTCACAATAGCTAGGAAATAAAAATAGCCTAGATACTCATCAAATGATGAATTGCTTTTTAAAATGTGGTGCATTTAAGTAATGAAATACTGTTCATCTATTAAAAATGAAATTAGTTGATTGATGGATAGAATTGTAATGAATCTTTATGAGTGAAGTTACCCAGACACAGAAATACAAATATCATTTGTTCTTGCTTAAATGAGGATGCTAACTTTAAATGTTTGGATATATATTTTTAATTCTGAGTATCCATGGAGATCAAGGAACTGGTATGGACCCACTGTGGGGGATTCTTTAAAGGGAGAGGAGATGATCACAGGTAGTATGAGGAGAGTGTGAGGAATAATGGAAGAGGAAGGGTTGGATGGAGAGGAAGGTACAGAGTAGGGTAGAGGAGAGACTATGGGGAAGAATAACTAAATCTAAAGGCCTTTGAGAAAGTCGGATGGAAACTTAGCACTGCAGAAATTTCCTAAAAATAAACACATACATTCAGTTTAAATGGAATTACCCATTAATGGTGGGCATTCTCCTCCCAGTCATCACAGGTGATGAAATAATAACCCCTGCACCAGGAATGGGTTGCCTCCATTTGGAGTTGTTGGTTAGTGGTATCCCACAAACCACCAAACATTTTGTGCTGTTGTTTTATTCTTGGTTACCTTCCAGAACTTTAAAGCAAGATCCTACTGCTGAACACATTACATTTTTCACTCATCAAACATGGAGAAATCAAGCTGGCACCAATCTGACAGGTTCATCCCAACTGGCTAGCTTTCATAGTGCTCGAAGGTACTATGCATGCCATAAGAGGAGAAAATTAATCATCAGCGAGGTCAAGCCAAGCATAATCCTAACCTGGAGAGGTGCTCAGAACTCCCAAACCTAGCTGCAGAGCTCCTGGCAGTCGGTGGCTGCTGGGAGACTGAAATTCAATTTTCTTTAAAGATATGACCCCTGAAGGCTATTTTTGTTCTAGTACATGAACCTACATCCAGGGACATTCTGGAAGCACTAAGCAGAATCAATGGATTCAAACTAACAAATAAGAAAATAAGACACAAAGACTTGTTGTAGGGCGTAGTTACAGGAAGACAGAGGAGGAAATGAAAGGGAGGGAATGGGGGAGGGATTGAATCAGAAATACATTCTATACAACACACAATTCTCAAATAGTAAAAGAAAAATTTAGCATAGCAAGTGATAGAGGAATGACAGAGGATATGCACACACACACACACACACACACACACAAACATGTACACATTCATCTCGGATGTTAATGTTTTTAATTAAGTTAAATCCCAGCTGGACTCCACAAATATGACGGACAGTTGTGAAATAATCCCAATGTGCTAGTAAACACTAGCAAAAGACTACATGGAGGACACGCAGCAATTTTCTAGGCCAAGAATATCTGCTCCAAACATCAAAATAGATGAGCTTGGATATGTAAATTCCGCAAAATGTTTTTTGGTTTGAAATACATCACAGACCAAACAGGTTTTTAAATTGAAATTTGTTATTCAAGAACAGACTTGATATTTTAAAAAGAATTATGTCATTTGAAGGAAAGTTTGAAAGAGTTAAAACTGTAGCCTAAAAGAAAAGATGTAAATTCTTTCGTTTAAATGCATAAATATGTTTATTTTTTTTGTCTCTCTCCTCATTAACCTTACACTCTGATCCCCAGTCTACCACTGTCAATTTCTAACTCCCCTTCCTTGAATTCCAAATGAAATACATCTTGCAGTTTTTCTTTTGGTAAGTTTTATGAGTGCTCATTTTAGCAACCTTTGATTTTTGTACCTGTGTGATCCCCCTTCTGTTTCAGTAACCCAAACATAAATGGGGGAAAATCATTCATTATAATTTTCTTTAGCCAATAAAAAGTTTTAGAGTTTGTAATTTTGATTCAGTGAATTATTTGGTGCCTAAATCCACTATAATAGTAACCCCTAAAACAAAAATCTGCAATTATGAAAGGCAGTAAAACTGTGTACACTTGCCCAGCTTCTGAAAGAGAGTATGTATTGGCCCATGCACCAATTACATACTTGACCTACCTTCAGCCACAATTACTGTGAGAACAAGAGGGAGTCATCATTTCAGTAAGAACTTAGTAGGTTAAGAGCAGGGCCAGAAAGAAACCAGAACATCAAATTCTGGACAATTAAGCCACAATTTATGAAGTGCCATTTAGTCACTGGATGGCAAATTACTCCTGCAAAGTGCTGCTTGGCACTTCCCCTTAGATGGTTGTGACATCATGTGCTTCCTTTTCTCCATGTTTACATTACGTATTCCAAGTTTCTGCATGATGATATTAGTTACTTGCTATTATTTATTTACAGTTTACCTGTTCCCTCAAATAGTTACATAGCTACGTCTTCGGGAAGGGAGTCGTGATAATATTCTGGAGTTCTGCATGTATGTTCATACCCTTAAGAAACTTCAAACGACTAAGTTAAATGAAATAATTTCTTCTGAGGACATTTTAATTTATTCCACTGGCTCTTTTCTTAGTAGATACAGTAATAAATATATGGAGGAAGGGAGGTGAACAAGATGCAGAGAAAAGCTTAACATTTATGGAGATGAAATTAATCACTTTCTTTATCCCATAAATTATCAAGAAATGAGAATAGTCAAGAGTGAAGATTATATCTCAAGGTCTAATTTTGTAGAATTAAAAATCCTTACAACCATTCAGTTCTGTGGGATTGTTGTCTTAATTTGGGGGCATTCTTTATATATTTTAGATTTTAATCTTCTGTCAGATACACAACTAGCAAAGATTTTCTCTCCTGTAAGTTATCTCTTTACTGACTGTTTCTTTTGCTATGCAGGGCTTTTGAATTTTCTGCCATCCCATCTGTCAGTTCTTGATATTATTTTATGCTATTGGATTTCTGTTCATAAACTTTTATGCCTGTATTTTGATGTTTTTACTCTACTAACTAAAACTGGAGCATCCACATGACACAGCTATGGGACTCCTGGGATGTAGCAAAGGACTTCAGGTCATACATCACAGAGACACTTGAACTTCAGTGTCTACCTCCTAGCATTATGCACAACAACCAAGCAATGAAATCAACTAGGTGACTGTAAGTAAATAAATGGCTATAGAAAACGCAGAATGTGCATATATGTGAATACATGTTTATGGGTATTTTTGTGAATTCATATACACACACAGTGGGATTTTTCTCAGTCATAAAGAATGAAGTTCTGTCATCTCTTAGAAAATGGATACAATACCGAAGAAAGTGGAAATAAACACATTAAGTAACTCAAATCAGACTCAGAGAAAGAAAATAACATGTTTTCTCTCATTTGTGGATTCTAGTTTTCATAGAGACACAGAAACAGAAGAGAGACTGGGAATAGGAGACCAATAGAAAGGAAAGGAGAAAGAGGGAAGAGAAGAAAGTCAAAGGGGACGGACAGTATTGATTATTTCTCAAATACATATTATACTTGAAAGCAACTCTGCTTGTGAAATTTATCAATATGTAAATGAGTATATGTCTATAAAAGTAAAAAAAATCTAATGATTTCTTTTGTGAACATGAGTACTAACCTTTAAAGTGCTTTTGTGTACAGTTCTGAGAACCGATTTTGAATGACAGCAGATTTATTTGACCATAAAATGCTAAATTAGAGAAGCTTTAATTTTTAAAATAAATAAGAGAGAAGCAGAACAAAAAAGAGAGAAGCAAGGCAAGTGTGGTCTAGGAGCAGGCCCCAGTCTTAGCTGAAGAACTATTGGAGAGCTAATTACTACACAATAAGAAGGAACTTTAAGGGAGAGACTCTTGATAAGCTGAGCAGGCCCCAGGGGATGAACTTGCACTGAGGTATGTCTGATTACACTAACTGAATTTGATACAATAGACCTTAACATAAATGACAATGCATGAAATCCTGTGAGGGGAGATAGGGAAGGATACCAGTGGGAAAGGGAATATAAAGATGACGAAGATGTTGTGTATGAAATACCCAATGCAATTAAAATATACAAAAATAAAAATTACTTAAAACAATATTCAGAGATGAGACTGGAGAGATGGCTCAGTAAAGAGCACTGGCCACACTTGAAAAAGACTTGAGTTTGGTTCCTAGGACCCAGATGGTGGTTAACAACCATCTATAACTTCAGTACAAGGGATCTGACACCCTCTTCAAACCTCTGTGGGCTTTGCACAAACACAGATACATCTTCCTACATGCAGGCATTATAACACATAAAATTTAAAAAGCAAAATATTTTTTTAAAAACTTCTCAGAGATAATGTTATATCAGGATCCGTAAAAGAAAAAAAAAATGACAAAAGAGACTGGTCAAAATTAGATACAAAACTCTGTTCCTCACACATGGATGAAATAAAAATTAGATCATGGAGTAGAAATCGCAAACTCTTATCTTATGAGGCAGTCATTCATACTATAATAGAAAAAGTGAAAACAAAGTACTGAAAAACAAACAGCCCAGAGGCAGAGTGCACATACTTGTAATTCAGCACTAAGAAGGCTTAAGAGAATCCAGGTCACCTGGGCCACCTTGTAAATTCCAGACAGCCTGAGCAACAGAATAAGACCATATCTCAAACAACAACCACAAAATCCAACTATATTTTTCCACCAATTGCCTAACTGATGACTTGGTGCATAAAACACTAGTTGTGTAAGTCTGATGACTTGGAATTCAAGTCCAGGAACTCAATTAAATAGTTGGATGCAACACTGCACGTCTGTAATCCAAAAACTTCTACACTGAGATGGACGACTAAAATAGAATTTCCCATTAGCTCATGTGCCAGCAAGCCAGAACTCAGTGCAGCAGCAGAAACAAGAGAGACATGGTCTCAGTAAGATGGAGTATGAAAACTAACTCTTAAAAGTTGTCCTCTGATATCCACACACAGAGACAGACAGACACACCCACCCACTCACCCCCACACATACGCCAAGTAAAAATTTCAAAAAGACTAAAGAAACATTTTGAAAAATACAAAGATGAAAAAAGCACCTAAAATATGTTCAATACCATTCATTATTATGGAAAAAAAAGTTTAAAATAAAAACCAAAATGCACAGTATTTCAAAAAATTTAAATAACCAAATATTTAAAAGTGCATTTTCAATGTGGGCAAGATTGTTCAATTGAAAATACTACATCTTGCTAGTGATTCAAAACATCCACTACTTTAGAAAACAAATTTTCTGTTTCTTAGAAAGCCATCCATGGACTGATTTAATTAATTTGATACAATATTCTCACCATAGATACTTAAGAAATGTTTTTTAAATTCTTCAGATAATTATGTATTGGAATGGAGTACTTGATTTATTAATAATCATCAAAAACTGAACCAAAACAAAACATTCTGAAATGGGCCAATGATTAAAACAGCTGTGGCATATTCATACCCTGACCAGTGTAATGAACTGTTGATTCCTGAAGCTCCATAGAAGGAGCAGCAAATACACAATGCTAAGAAAAACAAATCATGCGACAATCTATCCAGTGCCTGCTCCGAGTCCACTTAATATGACATTCTGAAATCAGCAAAGATGTAGTGATGCAGGAGAGAATACAGAATTCCAGTCACACCAAAATGGCATGACAGGGCTTTAGAGGGTACTAAAAATATTGCCTTTACTGTAGCAGTAGTCTTCACTATGGGGATCTGTACAAACTCCCAGAACTCTGCATAGAAAAATATACTTTGTTTGCACATTTTGCCTCCATACAAACAGCCAACTATACGACAATCATGAGAGGAAGTTAAACAAAAATCAAAATGTTGCATCATCTCCCATTTGTTAGGAGTATACTCTGTAAAAAAAAAAAAAAGAAAATGAATGTAGTATTTTATAAAAATATTTGTCTTCATTTCCTTCCTCAAATATTAAATAATGAAATAATTTTAAATATATTTATACTCTGAACATTTCACGCATTTAGAAAATATTCATCCAGCAGTACCTCCCTTCAGTTCCTAGTGCACTATACTGTCTGCTTCCTAACTTCCTGCGCTCTTTTAAAATTGTTATTCATAGTTCCTTAAAACAGTAAACATCTTTTAGAATGTGAAAATTTTATGAATCACACAGATAATGAAGACAATTGCATATTAACTATGTACCTAGTGAATATTCAGACAAGATTTGTCATTAAAATTTTTATTTCAATTGATTGTTTCTTTATTCTATAGTGAGACTTTAGAATCCCCACACATACCAAAAAGGAAAAAGAAAAAAAAAAAAAAAGCACTTCAATTGGACATGGTGCCTCTCTGTCTTGTTTGTGTTATTCTTTGATTCTAGCTAGTTATCACTTGTCAAAACAACAGACCAAACTTAACACTTAGCAGGATGCCAAATATCTTGTTTAAAAAAAAAAAATCTCCATAACCTCTGCAGAGTTTGTTTCCTCAGTATGACCTGGACGCTTTCAGCTTCAGCAAACAGGGAGTCATCGCAATAGTGCATAAAATATGAGACTGTGAGAGCTCGTGCCTGCTTCGGGGAGTGTGTAATTTAATAACGTGTTCATTGATGTCAGCACACAGGCTCGTCAGACCTGTGCTGATGTCGATGCCAGCAGCAGAGAGACTCCGACTCCTAATTAGATGACTGAAGGAACATTACATTTTCCCTTGGAGACAGAAACAACTAGGTGGGAGAGTTATGCTCAAAGGGATTTTGATTCACAAGTACCTGATGGAACAGAACCAAAATAGGAAAAGGCACGCATTAGACAAAACCCACTAGGAGAATGAACTTGACAGGACTGCATTATTTATAAGAAAGAAATGAAAGCTAGCACCCGGTTTCTATTGTTCTTACTTTACTCCCATACAAATTTCTAACCTAAATTATTAATAAGGAACCATATTTTGTGACTTGCTGGCTAAATTTTCTTTCAATTCTTTGTAACTCTCAAAGAAATATATGAGCTGTAACTAAGAATTCCTCATATTTTACTTTGCTCCTTATTGTCGATAGAAGCCCACTCATTGTACCTTTCAAAACCATAGATGAAAAGGCCAAATTAATTGCAGAATTATCAAAGGAAGTTAAATTATGTATACTTTCTCAGAACTAAGAAGGATTGTTAATATGAGATTTTAGAAATGAAAATTTTTATATGAAAGAAAAACTCAAATATTTTTAAACTGCTGTATTAATCCTTAAATACTGACTGATGTAAATTTAAAAAATGGGTCAACAAAAAATTTGACTCAATGTTTTTATAAATATAATTTTATACTTGAAGTTTACTTCCATTTTTCTATTGATAATATTATCAACCTGTTCATCTTGAACTACCTAAATATGTTTTAATCATCACAGTACAATACTAAAATACCTTTTACAGAGGAAATGTTCAGGTAAGAAGAAGGCACACTAAAATGTATGTGAGGAAATACTTTATAATTTTAACAGCTGTTTAAGCCACATGCAAGAGAAAGGCTTTTTCAGTTTTAAACCAGTACAAATGAAAATGATTGTAGGTAGTCTGGGAGGGTAAGAGTTGGTTAGGTAGAATTAGAGGAACCTGAGTTAGAACCCAGGAGCAGTGGTATACACTTGTAATTCTAGTGTTGAGGTGTGGGGTGGTAGTGGATACATGAGGATCTCTGGGGTTTGCTGGCAAGCCAACATACCCTAATCTAGTGAGACCGTTTCAAATATATGAGGTGAATGGCTCCTGAGGAACAACATCCAAGGTTCGTGTTTTGCCTCTACACACATATGTGTACAGGTGGATGTGTACCTGTACATACACATGAACCCTCACAAAGAAAAGGTGGATGGTGTTCTTAGAGGAATGGCACCAAAGGTTATCCTCTGGCCTCCAAATATATGTGCACCCATACACTAATGCACATATGGGCATGCACGTACATATGTGCACGTACGTGTGCACCTCCACACTCATGAACATGCACACAAAAAATCAAAGAAAATGAAAAATGAGCTGTGGGAGAAATAGACTATTAGCAAATGAGCTCTGTCCTTCACTTTCCTTCTAAGTCCTTCTGAACACAGGTTATGCTCTCCACAGCAGCTTAAGTCACTCTGCTGTGCAATGCTTAACTTCCAAATATGGCTGGGGATGGGAGTCAGTATTAGAGTGATTGCTTAGCATGTGTGAAACCTATTGTACAAACCGCAGCCCTGCAAAAAAAGAAAGCCAAACTGTAGATAGAAGTTAAAATTCATTTGTCCCAAACATTGAGAAAAAAAAATCTTTAAAAGAAAATGATCATGCCATCCCTTAATTAATTTTTTCAATAAACATTTAATATTTTATACGAACTTCTTATTGTGCTTTATAATGAGGATATGAAAGAAAAGAAGTATTCTTTTAATTGGCAAAAATTCAACAAGTAAAAATAGACATGTTAGTAATATAAATGGCAAAACAGAATTTTACTCTTAATTTTTTAGTGTTACCACAAATTAGATATATAAATTATACACAGTAGTGAGATTCACTGTGGTATACTGACACACATAAACACTACACTGTCAACCCACTTCACTCTGGGCCTCATCTCAACACAAATACACACACACACACACACACACACACACACACACACGCCTAGCACCCTTCACAATCTAAGCAATCACAGTTCTACCTTCAATTCCAAGTAATCAAGTCAACTTATTTATTTGCGGGCTCTGTGTGTGTGTGTGTGTGTGTGTGTGTGTATACATATGTCACTGTACAAATGTGTGGCATGTATGGGTATGTGTGTATATTCATGAAGGTTCTTATCTTTGCATGTGCACATTGAGGTCAACAATAAAAGCATGTGTCAGTCCTTAGGAGCTGTCCATCTTGTTTGGGGGACAAGATCTCTCACTAGGATCACCATTTGGGCTAGACTGGCTGGCAGGAGAGCCCCCGGGATCTCTTCTTCTCCAGTCCTGAGAGTACAAATTGACACCACACCAGGCTTTCTGCTGGACGGAACTCAAGCCCTCAGTCTTCATAATTGTGTAACAAGCAATTTAGTGACTGAGTTATCTCCCCAGACCCGGTTTATTTTCAGTTTTATTTCTCACATATAACACAAAAAGTGATTTTCAATCATGGGTCTGGCCTACTTGACTTAAGTATGTTTTGGTTTCGTCTATTTTGCTGCAAAGGGAGAATTTCCTTTCTATTGCTCAACTTTGTGTATTCATTAACAATTTCTGTAATCATTCACCAACACGTGGCACCAGGACACATTCCATCTCTCAGTAACTGAGAGTACTGATGTAAGAAGCATGAGTGTGCAGTTAGTTTTTCAAATGCCGGGTTCGTTTCTCTTGGTGTACAGTCATGAGGGGTAAAGGGATCATATGGCTGTTGTATGCCATGTTGTATGTGAGAAATTTCTATATTGTTATCCAAGTTGCTGTATAAATTTATATTCATAGCATCATTATTATGAATATATTTTTTCTCTGAGTGTAAACAATTATCTTAAAAAAAATAGCTATTTAAAACGGGGTGAAATAACATCTCATTGTAGTTTGCATTTACATTTCTCTGATAGATAATGCTACTAAACATATTCTAATACATTTATTGGCCACTTGTAGCTTCTTTTTGAAACTATCTATTAAGATTATCTGCTCATTTTAAATTAGATTGCTTTCATGTATATATATATATATTACTCTGTCAGAATATTTGGCAATATTTTCTTCTACAATCTGCTCTATCCTTTCACTGGCTTCTTATTTTATTTGTTTTGAAACTTTATAGTTTGATGCTACATCGTTTGTCAAATGCTTATGGAGTCATATTCAGAAAATTATTGCCCATACCAATGATTCCAAATGTTTCCTCTCTGTTTTCCTGTAGTAGTTTCAGATTGTCAAGACTAGCAGCAAAACCTCTCAGCTGCTGAGTTGATTTTGTACAGATAACAGACAAGAGTCAGTTTCAAAACATCAGTTTTCCTAGCAATATTTATTATAATGTCCCATTGTCAAAATATATATTTGGCATCTTTGCAAACAATCACCCACAAATAGAGGTTTATATACTGATTCTCTATTATGTTGAGTTGAACTTCATACCTACTTCTATGAAAACACTGCTTTATCGCCACTGTTTTTTTTTTTTTAATTATTGTTTTTCACTTTTTGAGACAGGAATTTTATGAGTGTGCCACCTTGCCTGGCCTAGCCATTGGTATTTTAACAGAGCTTGTGTTGAGTCTGTGGATCACACTGATTAGTGATAGACATTTTCATTTTATACGTTCTTCCAATCCATGAGTTCAATATGTCTTTCTAGCTTTTACTTTCTTCAATTACTTTCTTTAGACTTTAATGTTGTTTATATATATATATATATATATATATATATATATATATATATATATGTCTTTTACTTCCTTAGTTAAGGTTAGTGATAGGGTTTTCTTTTACTTTGTTAAGTCATCATTAAAATGAATGGATTAGTTTTCATATTTCATTCTGAAAAAGTTTGTCATTGATATCTAGAAGAAATTTTCTTTTATGTAAGTTTTCTATCTTGTTATTTTACTGGATTCATTTACCAGTCACAATAGTCCATTGCTGGTTTTCCAATATATAAAATCATACCATATGCAACAATGTCATATCTTAATTTGTCCTCCTCCTTTCCAATTAGCATATCTTTTCTCTCTCTGACCATATTGTTCAAGCTTAAATTTCTAGTACTAAATGTCCTTGATACATTACATTAACTGATCTCCATATATTTACTCATTTGTGCATGGGCAGTATGAAATAGTTTAATAAATATATGATAACTGCACTGTGTAGCAGTTTTACAGATTATTTTAAATTGTGCTTCTTTTTTTTCCATACCATAGACTGTGCATAGCTCCATTCCAATTGGCCTAACACTATTCTTTGGGTGAGAAGCTTGGTGGTTTAAACTCCAAGAGCAGAGATAGAATAAAAATATGACAATATGGCCCTGGGTTTCAGATTGTGTCTGAAGAATAAATGACTTGACACTCAATAATTGCAGAATTTTTAACACTTTTCCAAAAGCTTTTCCATAGACAGAACTAGGAGTAAATTACAGGAGAATCCTCTCTCCAGTGGAAAAGGAATTCATCAGAGGTGTTAACGATTGAATCAAGAATCAAAGTACAATGATCCACCAATTTTGGATCTTGGATTTTACCCTCTTCTAAGCTATTAGTCAGTGTGGTGATTTGAATGAAATTATCCTTCATAGGCTCAAACATATGAACACTTTGTCCCCGGTTACTAGTGCTGTTTAGGGAGGTCATTTATCTTTAGTGGTGCAGGCTTGTTGGAGGATGCATGTCACTGTGGGGTGGACTTTGGGAGTGCATCACCTCACCCCATGTCCAGTTTGCTCTCTGTGCTGTTCGCTGTTGAAATGGGAGCTCTAGCTTTCACATTCACACCCCTGTGCCTGTTGCTTGCTTCCATGGGTCCCCTCCATGGTGGATTCTTATCCCTCTGGAACTATAAGTCAAAATAAACACTTCTGTCATTCGCATTGGTCATGCATTTTATCAAAACAAAAGAATATTAACTAATACAACTGCATCCCTGAAGCTTGGCGGAGGGCTGTGAAAGAAAAGTTTCAAGTTTAGACTGCATGGTAGACACAAAACAGTTGATCGAAGTGTCCAGATCGGAAGTCAACCTGAGAAGTCCTAGATAGCACAGAATGTGTTGACAAAGAAACTCACAAAACACACATACACAGTATGGGTGGAGCACAAAGAAAAGTAGAAAGAATACAAACCTCAGAAGCATAATACGACAGCAAATATGAAGACAGCCACAGTTCACCACCGTTCACCTCAACCCTGGTGTGTTTGATAAAATGATCACTCCTGAAGTAAGAATGGTATATGTATCTAAAGGGAAAGCTATTATGCAGCAGGGACTCAAGGGAATGTAAGTTGCCATCGCAACACTATGCTAGTTTTCTACCCATGTCTTGATTTCTGCTCCCCCCGAATAATTCTTTTACATACACCTTTTAAGATGGGCTGTGTTATCCTCCTAATTTTCTGGCCAGCTGGCTTTGCCTCCACAGCCAAGTGCTCAGCAGAATCATGCTAGCCATGCCATGTCTGATAGTCACACAGTTCTTTCCTACAGTACCAAGAACTCAGGCTATGACATCTGGTGACTATCATAGTGCGAGGCAAGACGCTGCACGGGAACCCGTAAACATCATTCAATAGTATATGTTCAAGAGGCCCAGGATTCAGAAATGTTTTAGTGTTATTACAGCTACACTGGAAACCTCACTAACTGATCCTTGTTTAAAGGGATTATATTTATATTGAGATAATTCTAGAATATAAACTTCCAGATATGTGAAATTACTGCATGTCAATCATGGAGAAGCAGTTTTCACAAAACCCAAATTAATTAATAAAATATTGTGAAATATATTTCTAATGATGTAAGTGTGGAAAGGCAAAACTCTTAAGAATGTATGTGTTGGACTACATATCATAAAAGAGCATCTTATTAAATAACTTTTAAAATATAAATTAAATTTTAAAGTCCTAATTTCAATAGATATTAGTTTGAGAGTTCTTTTAAAATTCATATTGACTAGTATCATGTATATTTTTGCTTCCATTATGCTAATTGTATTTGATTAAATTTTGAGATATTTAAATATTAATGTGGAACTTTTTTCATATAATAAATATGAATGTTTGGCCTCTATTTCAAAAAACATATGAATAAAACATAAGGTTTTCTCCAAATGGCAATGTTAAACAGCTCTACCAAATGGAATTATGATCTTTAAATATAGGAATTGTATATTGAATTATTTCTTGTGAAATCTTCTTAATAATGTCAAGGAGCATTTCCTGGCAATATCCTCATGCTAAGTTTTTATTTCCTTCACCCCAAACTGTCAAGAAAACTGTAAGTGCCTGCATTTAGGTGCACTTGGGAGGCAGGGGAGAACATCTGGGAATTCGAAAGGAGTAAAAGAAGGTGAACCAACAGATTCTCGCAGTGGTCAAAGAAGGAAGTCTGCATCTGTAGCTGATCTCCTATCACGACAACAGCAAGCAGGTCCCAGTCACTAGCCGGCACAAAGAACAGCATAGTGTGAGGCTTAGGCCTTACTATTTAGAAAATGTCAACAGAAAGGTGAAAACAGGATAAAAGCCTTCTTTAGAGCTCTCATTTTCTCAGTTGCTTCCATGGGTCATAGGTATTTCTGCATTACTGATATACAGATCAGAGACTAAGTACTGATTTTGGACAAAAGGACTGCTTTTTACCCTATTATCTAACATTGATTCCTTGGATGGATAGATAGTTATGCAGTGAATCAGAGAAAGTGATCCATTTCACTATTTTTTCCCTTAAAGGAAGCCCACAACTAGATTATATTAAGATAAAATCGCATTTAGCCAATAAATCAGTGAAAGCTGAGCAATTAAGTACAATGGCTAACATAATACAGCTGGTTAGTGGCTACCCTGGGATTTAAAGAGGCTTTCTTCTTCTTTACTGTACTGTCTTCCAACAATAGAGTTCATAACTTGAAACATTATGAAATGCAAAGGAGAATAAAACAAAATCACCGGAAGAGTCATTAAAGAAATCCTATCTCCTTTATTTCATTGTAGATGTTTACTAATAGTCTCCAAAGACACTCTGGTCTTGGTGCATGTGTTTTATGCACTCTAGTCCTCTTCACTGTGGACAGCCTAGTGTTTCTAACCTTTAAAACACAGCAATGGTGAAAGGATAGTATCACCATGACTATGATTTCCACCTGTCTTTTGCTGAAAGTCACCCTCTATTGACTTTGTGGCATACAGGCTTGGATGAGCAAGCTGCCATGTTAGAGACATCCTCTGGCAGAAATCTAACTGTGGCCAAATGCCAGCAGCAAACAGGAAACTAAGGCCCTCAGTCCAACAGCGAGTAAGGAACTAAATTCTACCAGTACTCATCTGTTCAGAATCCCTCAGATGACACCTTGACTGTGACCTGTGAGATGCTACAATAGTGGATCACTAAGCCAGCTCTGTGTAGATGCCTCATCCACAAAAACTAGAGAAAAGTTCATGCTGTTTCAGACGGTTGCATATTAAAATAATGTGTTAGAAATTGCTAAACATTTAGTACAATAACTAAATTCAGTTTAAAAGTATTACATAAGTTTTTATAAAGAATACCAAATGTTAATGACCACATGTAGGAACGAGATGAAGTGTCCTAGTTAGTGGTCCTCAATAAGAATCATTTCCTAAATGATACCAGTGGCATAATTAGTTTGATCCCAATGGAATAAGATATCCCAACTAAGGAAATCTTTTAAAGGTGTTAAATGTAGTTATGATGAAGGCTTCACGGTCTACTACCTTATCTCTTCCACTAATGGAATTTCCTAATACGATATTTTGTTTCTATTTTACCAGCTGTAAATAAACTTCTCAAACGATTCCCATTCCAGTCTCACTAAAGGTACCTGGCCTTTAAAACTGAAAATAGATTAGCGCAGAAGAAAGCAGCAGTCAAGAGTGTCTGGAGCGGTTTAGGAATCAGAGCTGGGCAGCAACATTCTCATGTTTACAGCTATAGAAAGAGGAAAAGGCTGCAGGAAAAACCGTGCATTTGTACTCTCTGTTGTAATATATCTATGAGTAAATATAAATAATATGGTCAGGGGTAACACATTTTCAGTGCAGTCTGATTCATCTTTATAGGCCCTTGGCAAAAAGATCAAATTTTATTTTCTACTCCCTCTCTCGTCCCTGTATGGACATTTTCACAATTTTGTTCATTGTTTTCCATCTATTCTTTGTTGCATTGTTAGTTGTGCAATTATTCTCTTCAAGGACAAAAAGGAGGGGTAGGAAATGACAGCTTTCATTTACCAGAAACATGAGAGAATATCCTCAAATGGTTGGAAGACACTGACCATAAAGAAGGACAATGTTACTAACATGGACATGGCGGCAACAGTTTCAGATTTAAAGAAACATATTTAAGGGAATCATTACTTACTGATTGACAGAGAGCAGCCCTTGAAGAACATGAGTCACATGGGTCAGAATGAACAATATCTAATTGTTTAGTAAAAGAATTGCTGGCCAAAGGGCCTTTGGGGAACTGTGGAGTCTTCCCACCCAAACCAACGAAAGCCACCCAGGATGAAATTGTCCTTAGGGAAACATTTATTGAGTGCATCATTTGCTTAAGTATAGAAAAATGAGGGACCAGTGAAATGACCCAGTGGGAAAGCTGCCTGCAGTCAAACCTGGTGACTCAAGATCAGGTTTTGAAAGAGAGAACTGACTCCAGCAAATTGTCCTCTAACCTCTGCACACATGCCATGGGACATGTGCACCCACATACACAACCACACAAATCAATCAAAAGGTAATTTAAAGATTTAAAAAATAAAAAGATGATGAACTCAGCTCTGAATCTGAAGAATTACTGAGGTCCCCAGGTCTTAAAACGAAATGTTTTGTGAGTAAACTTCATGTAGGAGTATGAATAATTGATAGCAAAAAGTTAAGAGATCTAGTCTGACAACACTGCCCATAACTGGGTGTGTGGTCCTAAAGTGTGGTCAGAATCTTTTTACATCTGCAAAACAAACATCATCATAGTTACTCTCTAACGACTGGTCACAGTTTGCCTAATCGAAGGGTAGGCTATATCTCCACAGTATATATTAATAAAATAGGTAAATGCAAATATGTAGATGATAGATTTATTTGGATGTAAACTGGAAATACACTCCACGTAATATATTCTCCTTATTATATCTAAAACTATAAATAGAAAAACAAAATTTCTCAGTACCATGGAAATGATTCCAGAACCTTGGACTTTCCTTAGTAGCTCAGCTTCCTCCTGATATGCTGAATACGGATACCAGTAATTAAGAATATTGTCCTGTTGGCTTTAGTAGTGAACCTGAGACACTTGGGAAGAGGGAGATTCAATTGAGAAATTCCCTCTAACAGACTGACCTGTGGTCATCTCTATGAGGCTTTGTCTGTTTGTTTCTTTTGGATTGTTGAGTGATGTCAGTGAGGTATTTTCTTGACTGTTGAGTGGTTATGACATTTCTGTGGATGATGTCACCCTGGGCAAGTGGTCCTGGTGTGTAAAGAAAGTAGGCTGAGCACGAGCCTGGGGAGTGAGCTAGGAAGCAGCATTCCTCCATGGTCTGTGCTTCAGTTCCTTCTTCCTGGTTTCTGCCTCACTTCCTTCAAAGATGGATTACAATAAGCCCTTTCCTCTGTAAGCTGGTTTTGGTCAGTGGTTTATCACAACAGTAGAAAGTAATTGGATAAATAGCAAAAATAGGAATCAGGAAATTATTCGCTTGTACCACATGGTTGTGAATGTATCGATGTTTTGAAGTATAAATAGTAACATGTTAACAAATGTACTTGACAAATTGGCCAGCATGTCTTTGCAGAAGCCAAGGAAATGGATCAGGGGTTAAGTACACCATGTTTCTGTCTCTGCCTGCATAGTCTACTTTTTATTGGGACCATCATCTAACACAGTTCGATTGGATTTAAGCTCCCAGTCTATGCAGGAAACTAGGCACAGCTGTTAGGCTGCTGTAAACTGCAACATTCTCACTGACAATGTCACTAAAATTCAATATTTGGGGATGAATGTTGAAAAATTATATGGATACCCAAATTTCAAATTTATTTGAACTAGAAGATGTTAAATTTGGTTCTCATTCTTCATTATGCCACTTAATGGAGAGAAAAACTAGACAACAATGCACTATGTTATACTGTTTCTCCTGCATACCTACCCCTAGGACAGGAGCTGAAGGTGCTGTGTAGATTCCTGCCTCAGTCATCATTCTTTCTGCAACCATGGGAGACAAGGGGTAGAAGCTCTCACATTCTGGTATCACTGATGATTGTGGGCATTGCTCCCACACATGTTGAAATGCAGTATTAACATGCTTGCAAGCTGTCCAAGTCACCCTCAATTCATAACAGCACTAACATTACCTATTGGAAAGTCTTCATAAATTTCTCTTGATCAGTTCTCTAGTACAATAGCCTTTGCTCATTTCCATCATTTATGTATAAAGAAAATATTCTTTTCAAATGTGGGGGTGCAGTATGGTGCTAGTAAACAAGAAGTCGACAGGTATATATGCGGGTTTGTGTCCATGCAGAAGACAGAGGAGGATGTCAATGCCATTTCCTCTTGCTGACTACCTAATTGCTATGAGGCAGAGAGTCTCACTGAATTGGAAACCCATTGCTTCACCTAGAGTAAGTTACAATGAGCCCATAGGATCCACTTGTCTCCTTCTTGAGATTCCAGGCAGTCACGGTCATTCCAGGTTTTTGATGTTAATGCAGAAAATCTGAACAATCTGAACAAATTCATATTGGCACAGCAAGCACACTTAAGCACCGAGTCATCTCTCCAGCCCAGGAAACTCATTCTTACTGTTCTCCTATGAAGCTACAATAATACAACTCAGATGTATTCTGTAGGAAACTGATTACCCCACAAATAGAAGAAAACTATGAATAAATTAATAACTTATCTTTATGAGTAGGCAGCATTTTGAAAACCTGCTATATCTTTGAAGATGGAGAATTCTCTATAAAAGCTCAACCTCTGGAGAAGTTAATGTTTTCTTTAATATGAATATCTAGCCTTCCCTTGATTGACACATCCCTATAGATCCTCATCTTCATTCTCACTCATGAGATTTTATTTTTGTACAAATGATTTCATAAGCATATAATTAAAAAAATAATCCTGGCTGCATATGTCATGTTTTTTGAAAATTATTTCTTGAGGCAAAAGATTGTCCTTATTACATTCAGATTTAATAAGTATGTATTATATAAATCTCTTAGTCATTAGAAGTTGTAAGTTTGAATGTAGTTTTGTTTTCATTTATTTATTTTCAATTGGTCAAAGCATTAGCAAGCATTGTTTTTAGTTATTGCAGATTGCATCATGATTTTATGCAATATTAGCAGTAATTATCATCTTTGTTCATGCAATTCATATATGTATATGTGTGTGTGTTTGTGTGTGTGAGTGCCTTTAAAGTGAATGGGTTTATTAGTAAAATTATTTTTAATGTCAGAGAATAAGGGCTATTTATGTTTGTCAGTGTTTGTCAAAGTAAACTTTAGTTTAGTTATCTTACTGCAAAAATCAGGTAATATCTTAATGTTCACTTCTCCAGTCACTAAATGAAGAATAATTTGTGTGCTTTCCAAGGCTAATAAGAAACAGTAATTTCTTTCTTTAAGTACTAAATTTGAACTTGGTATAATTATAACTTTTTGGAATTGTTTGCATTTAAGGGAAGAACACTTCATATGATTTCTATAGTTCAAAAAGGTTTTTAAAGTTTAAAGACAAACATAGGAGAAAACATAGAAATTCAAGTGAGTCTGAAAATTGTGTTGGTATTCACACACGATAGAAGAGATTGATTTTGGTGGTGTTCAAGTCTCTACATTCAAATACCAGTATCACTGAAAATTAACTATAATACTAAAATAATAAAAATTATTCCAGAATCATCTCTTTCTGTCTAAGAGGCCTAAGGTAAAGAAAAATGTGCTTTATTTCCAGAATGTTCTGGTGGGCACTTGATTACTTTCATTGCAACCAGATGAAAATGAGGACAAATTAATGGATTGACATCAAAATACATGTTTATCAAATTGTGTAAAAGTTAAGTTGACTCTGTGGTGTAGTTTTAAAACACAGGGGTCCTCACAATGCCTACACTGTTGTTATTCTTATAGCTATCTTACCAGTAGAGTTTGTTTTAGTTAGTGATTTGAGAAAAGCACAGTGTCTAGTTATTTTTATTCCACTGAATTTAATATAATTTTTCTGAAAAAAATCATCCCTTTATTCAAAAACTCTGCATCAGTTATTGCTGAAAGGGAATGGTCAAGTCAAATATTTGCAATTGCATTAAGTTCCATTCAAAATGGATTTTTATTAATTTTTACAGCGGTACTCCTGATGTTCTGGACAAAATAATTGGTGTTCTTTGGCTGCAGATGGTGGACATCTTGTTCATTATTGTAGGGTGAGCAATGTCTCTGCCCTCTGTTTAATCATTTCAAATAAAAATACCTTTCATAGAAACTGACAAACAAAAATGTCTCAAGACGTTGCCAAATATTACCTGAGGAAAAAAGATTCAATATGGTCTTTGAGCACAACAAAATCTGGACATCATCTAGAATATTCAGATGCATGTGGATAATTTAATTTAGCACTGAAAGGAAGCACTACACAAAATGTAGAAGCTTTGAGAAGAAAATTGAATTTGAAACCAGGGTATGGTTAAAATCCTAAAAAGAAGTGGACATTAAGCATGTTTGCCAATTAATGTGTATGTAAACGATGTGTAAGCCAAATTTTTGTAGAATACTGCTCTGTTTTCCAATCCTCATAATAAACTAAAAGTTCAAAATAATCTCAGAGACAATCTAACCCAAATTAGTATTTTTATAATATCAAATAAAGAACCTACATGGTGGTACTTTATTCTTTCAAGGTTTTTTGCCAATATATTTGATCAAGACAAAAACAACAAAAATAAAACCCAAAGGCCATTACCTCTCAACAAAATGTCTAAAACCCCTTAGTTACTGTTATGCATACACATAGGATCTGCATCTCTTAAATGAAATAAAACTCAGAAAAAGAATGGAAAAGACAGTTCACACTAACATGTGTACATGATTCAGTAGTGAACTTTACACACCAACACCTACAAAAAGTTGTTGGAATTAGCTCATGAGGTAGAGAGGAGATGGAACCAAAATTTCTCAGGATTGGAGAAATTTTAAAAGTTGCTTTACACACACACACACACAAACACACCACTTTCCAAAACAATAGTGTGTTAGAAATTTTTAATGAAGAGATTGTCTATACATCTATCTCAACTTCTTTACCTTAGTTTTAACTAGAATGAATTATCTTAGCAGGCTGTTTGAAAGAATGTCTTCATTCTTATATTTGAAAAGAATAAAACACAAATCATTTGTGATGTTTTGAAGAACTTAACAATCTTTGACTACATGCTATTTTTAATTACTCCCCGTATTCTTTTCATATTGAAAAGGAACTAGTTGCCACTGATTTACAATGTAGATTTTTAACATTTAATTCTTAACTTACTAATAATATTTGAAATAGAGTCAGATAATCATAACCTAGGCATAGTAATACAAACTCAAAAAAATATTAAAGTAGGGACTGGAAAGATGACTCAGTGCTAAAGGGCACTGGCTGCGCTTAGAGAGGACCTGGATTCGATTCCCAGCATCCACATAGCTTCTAACACTTGTTCATAACTCAAGTTCCAGGGGATGTGATCCCCTCTGACTTCTGTCGGCATTTCGTCACACGGGTGCACTTACATACCTGTCGGAAATACACTCATGCACATAAAGTAAAAGTAATAAATAAAAAAAAATTTTTAATACTAAAGCATATACAGGTGAAAATGGTCTTTAAAATGTTGTAAGGAAATATTCATATTTTCAGATCTTAAAAGGAAAGCAGAACAAAAGAAAACAAAATGTCTAACAATAAATTAATAATAGATATAAGTTTAAATCTCAATACTTGTTTACTACTTTTTTAAAGAATATAAATAAGATTATTTGTCATGTGCTTCCAGAGCCTCCTTCCCGAACTGATGGCACATTCCCACCTTCAAGCCATATCTCTTATTATGGCAGAGTTTCAGAACTGGCCAAATGTATGGAATAAGTGTTTGTGAGAGAGTTAAACATAAGCCACACACATTCGGTACAACAGCTTCCTATAGGATGAATGCATCCCTCATTTCTCACCAAGGGAGTTTCCTTATGTAGCATGTCATCAACACAAATACCCATAAATAACCAAGTAGAAAGCAGGAGGCTGCAGAGTGCTTATCCCTGAATAGGACACCTATTTCAAACCTCTGCCTTCCAAAGCCCAGGGATCTTTCTAGAAGAGGAGGCAGAAAGATTCTAAGAACCAGAGGTGGTAGATGACCACAATGAAATAGAGTTTTCCAGTCAGTAAGTCAACAATGATAATAGTATGCATAATCTCATGCAAACTCAGGCAAGACAAAATCCCATCATGGAAATGAGAAGGCGAGAAGCCCAACCCTTAGCAAGTTAATCAATGGCTACTGGGAGGGGACTGTCAGTCTCATTTAAGGGTGAGCTCCAGTGAATGGACTCCTACCAAAGGGCACTTGGGGACACAAATTTGGCTCTGTACTCCTTAAATATATATAATATATATATTATATATATAATATAGTAATCTACATATGTATATAATAGAGTACATAAAATTAGCAGGAGCAGTAGCGAGACACTGAGCAGGGAGGGGCTCTAAATTCAACCAAGATATATTTATGAAATTTACAAAAATTCAATTAAAAATATTGAGAAAAAAAGATATAATACAATTTTAGACATGCTGATTTTTAAAGTTTTCAAATGTTTAACACATGTTACCAAGAAGACTGTAAATCTAACAAACTTACACATTTTAAGGGCAAAACTCATGCTTTGAAAAAGAAACGTGATATGTTTGATAAAGGGTTTAATACATCTAAGGGAGAAAGTTCTGTGACAATTCAATAAGAAAAAATATGGGAACCACAATAAAAAATATAAGTACTCCGCAATGGAATTAAAGATCGCTGTATTTTATATTTACAATAATTTGCAATTATTTATTATAACATCTACTGAATATATCTATCTGAAATAGCTTCATAAAGTTGGGTAAATGACTTGCTTTATAATCTGAATTCGTAAGGAAAAAGCCTAAGGAATGGCTTTCTTAGCCTCTTTGATTCAAGAAATCCACAAATAAATCTGGCACCAAGGATATGATGTATCAACTTTAAATTAGGGACAAGAGTGCTCTGTGGTTAACAGCATTTGCTGCTCAAACATAAGGACCAGACATTTCACACCGGAGCCCAGCAACCACATAGCAGGCAGGGGGTCTCTGCAAACATTTATAAGTATGGCTCCAAGGTTCTGATTCTCTCTTCTGGCCCCCATACACAAAGGTGAGCACATCTTTACAAATGTGCAAGTGCCCTCAAACAGACACATGTGGGCACACACACACACACACACACACACACACACACACACAATTTCTATCACCACCAAGCATCCTGGTTCTCTGCCTGTTTCAATCCTCCTGCCCCCTCTTCTGTGATTATTCTGGAGCCTTAGGTGGTAGGACTGGATTTTATAGGTATCAGTTGTACCTGGGACCCAACCTCACTCTTTTCTGCATTTTACCCAGTTGTGGCTCTCTGTGATTGTCTCCATTTGTTGCAAATAGAAGCTTCTCTAATATGGAGTGATAGCTACACTTATCTGTGGGTGTAAGGATAAGTTTGTTTTGTTTTGTTTGTATTTAGGAGACAGTTAGAAATTGTGTTGGTTTAGGAAAATGGCCATATTTGGTTCTCCTCTAGGGTCTGTGACTCTTCCAGGCAGGGGGATTTGGCTAAGTTTTCAGTACCAGGCATGAATTCCCTGCTACTTAGCAAATGAAAGGGAAGCTATAACCATGAGATCTCAAGAATATGGCTGCCTAAACAAGACCTACACAATGTCAACATCAGCTTACATGTCAACATGGATGAGATGAATTTCACAAGGTCACACCTTTCAATGAAGAGCTACAGGCAATTAATGGCTGCTGAAACAGGAAAAAATCACTTTTTCCAAGGTCATTTTGGTTACAGGCTACCCAGTCCTAAGTGGTCTGTCATAAAGACATGTACATATTGGCACCATTAAATGGACTCATTAGATGATTATACATGCATATATAGGTGGAAAACATAGTAATAACTAAAGAAAAGTTTACGATATTGCAAGGGAATTAGAGGAATGTGGGAAGAGTTGGAGTGGGAGAAAAGAGCATAAATGATGTCAGCACAGATCTCATGCATAAAATTTTCAAAAAAATAATTTATAAATTTCTATATTTACACAACTTGATAGATGAGGTTTCAGGCAATAAAATCACAGGGGGAAAATGTAGGTTTATAATCAGTCCTGGGAAGGCTTTTGATAGCTCTCTCTCCAAAACAATCCATCAAGATTTAAAAATAAGATGTGATTCTTGCTTTGAAGAAGCAAAATAGCTAATCAAGTTCTGACCTATAGTAACCAAGAACACAATGCTTTGAGGGATGAAGTGGCTGTTTCAAGACATAAAACAAGTGACAGGAGAAAACATTCACTGTGAGGGGAGCTGGCTGTTTCAGAACAAAGGCACCTTGAAGAAAATACACAAAACAACTGCCTATGCCATGGCACAGAGAACAACCATGAGAACTGTAAAATTTGGGTTACATCATCTTGTATCATTTGCAGCTGCAGACCTAAAGCACAGTACTAAACGTTTAAGTATGGTCCAGCTGATTAGGAAATGTCAATGTTGTTTACATAAACATCTCCACTACAGTGCTAGTGTGAATGCTAAAGAGTTGGGAGAGAAAACATAAAGTTTTGATAATTTTATGTTCACCCAAGGAAGTTCTGCAGGAATATATGTTAAAATACACAGGGTACATTGAACACCTAATCTGTGAGATGTCTTTGATACTGGATCATCAGCACAGAAAAGCATCCCTGTCTGCACATACAGTTAATCTTTATTCTCCATCTTATTTAAAATCAAGGAACAATTTCATCTGACAGATTTACCTTGCCAAAGGAAAACCATCCCCCATCATTTCTAATTATATGTGGATCTAAATTAGAACTAGAATTCAACATGCCCTAAAGAGACAATTACAAACTTAAACTCCAGAAGAAATGAAGCATGAAAATATTGCTAAAATCTATGGTTTGTAACAGTAAGATCTAGAAATTATGTAAAATAATTAATACTAGTTGTACTAAAACTAGGGTTGCAGAACATAATCTGTTAATGTATCTGTTGTTGTCCTTCCCAGAATTTATAATTAATGTTCTAGCCTGAGCACACGAGATGGTGGCTTACTCTGCTGTTTTGATCAGTTAACTGGCATATGGACTTAATGAAGAAATAAATGTGTATGGTTTTTCCATGTGTTATGTATAGAAAGTTTCAATGAATTAAAAAAATAAGAATGGTACTGTAAGGTTCTAGGTTCGAGAGACGCAGCAGACAGAAGGGACCAGACTCCGCTGACAGCTAACAGGAGCCAGCTTTATAGAAAGAAGACCAGATTGGACTAGCTCCTCCACACCCACGAGTGGAGAAACGCTAGCCCCCCTTGGGGCTAGGGCTCCAGGGAACCAGACTGGCATGCCAGGCTCCAGATCGGAATGGAGTTGCTCCCTCCGGGAGAGTGGGAGAGCCAAACTCCCCAGGGGAGCAAACTCAGCCCAAGTCTGAGTCTCAAAGCCTGGCGCAGCGCCAGCACGTTGTCCAAGTCCTCAAAGCCTTAAAAACCTTCAGCCCCATCCTGGTTTTTAGGATTGATGTTTAAGGCAAGCTTCTGGCCAGGAAGTAGTCCTTTTTCAGAGCTGTTTGTGAATCCCTTGCTTATCTGCCAAGGAATTTGGGATCTGGACCTATTTGTAAGGCTTAGATAAGCTTAGATCTCTGAGAGGTTGTAGCTCTGCCTCCAGGTCTCCTTCCATCTTCCTGAGCTTGAAACTGTTGGGGGTTTCATTCACACCTTACAGATATCGTGGTTTTTATCCTGTGTAATTCACTTACTCTACTCCATAGATCTTTTAAGAAAGAATGAAATAAGTTTTCATGTTCTGATGCCTATATAGATGGCAGAACACCAACATCTTAACAGACATTAACATAGGCTGTTCTCTATAGCTAGAAAATGCTACAGTTGAAACAGGCCTCATGACATCCCTGGGCGTAATGGTATCACTCAGTGCTGAGACCAAACAATACAATGAGTCTTAGGATACAAGATGTAATTTAGGTAATTAATAATGATGCTTCAAAGGCATATTTTGCAGTGGATAATTGATTGTGCTCTCTGCGGGAAGGAACCACTGAAATGGGGACTACAGCTTTCCATGGTCAACATGAATGGTCTAAGTGAAAAGTCCCTCTGTTGGTTACGTATACAGTTAGAAGACTTGGAGTCCATAGAATGACAAAGTATTTGAGTCACCCCTAAGGCATGACCTAAATAATAACACAAATATATTTTCCCAAACAATATCAGAATATTTTGGAGACTAATCAGGAAATAAAGAAATAGATACTTTGAAAATTGCTTTTAAAAAAACTCCAAATTAGCATAAATTTGTAGGACTAGAAAAAGTATGATTCAATACCCACAATAGGGAAATATTTTTTTTTACAATGGAATTCAAAGTAATTTCATCTCATGATTAAGTTGGTGAAACCAAAACTCTTTTTAATTCTAATTTAGAATCTCTAGCTCTATTAGTAGAACACACAAAGTTGGAAATGCAAAGAAAATATTTGTTAGCTAACTGAAGTATACTCTTTCATTCCTCCTTCATGAATAATCTCATAATTGCATTTTCACAAGCTACCCTCACCTGGTCAGTTTGTATGACTCAAGAGAACACTGAACTATATGTACTTTTGCAAACCCCAGCAATTTTATTCTCTTTGTTCCTGATGGGTTCAGGATAAAATTTTCCTTAGTTCTCACTCAAACCTATTTTATCTCCTTTTGTTTGGTTTTGATTACTTTTTGTTCTCAGGCTCTTTCCTATAGTTGCTGGTCATCAACAAAAAAATATGCAGCCCAGATTTTACTGGCTACTTTTTATAACTGTCATGGATCTTCTAAATGAGAAAGGCAGAACTGTTAAACTTAAGAGAAGGATTCAGGGTGTTGAAAGAGATGGAATCAGTGCATCAGGAAACTAAGTTGGTCTCTGCCCTTTACTTAACAAAGGCAACAGATTTTCCCAAGGGCACTAGTTAGATTCACTGACTGGAGAGTCACTGAAATTTTCCATCAAAATCATTTAATAACTGCATTTGATATTTAAATAGAAATAAAACTGTAAGTGTGGATTTAGTCCCAAATACAGAATGGTGTACTACTTTAAGAATTTTTTCATAACATAGTTTCATTTCTTTATACTAGACATCTTTTGAAGATATACAATGGACCTATCAGTGAGAACTGTGCTTGCTGAGAATTAGCCCCTGGAATAGGAGAGCAATGTGGATACTGTCCTGTCCATTAGCAAACTGAGCAAAAAGACATAGTCTCATGATATTTTATGAGACGTATTCAATGTATCTGTGTGCCTATGTAATAATATTGTGTCATAGCTTGTGTTGAACATTCTGACAACAGATAAAATGAATCCCAAAGTAATCATCATCAACACATATTCAAAGGTAATAACAGAATATTTTCAGTGAGAAAAATAATTTACTTTATATATGTTAATTATACATTCTTTATTAACACAAGTTTATCAGGTAAAAATACATATAGCCACGTCTGGCATGGAGGCACATTGACTTTATTATCAGCATGTGGGAGGCAGAGTGGGCAGATTTCTGCTAGATCAATGTTAGTATGGTCTACATAGAAAGTTCAGCTGAGGCTATAGAGAAGCATTGTCTCCAACAGAAAAAAAAAAAAAAAAAGAATCCCATATATGTATGTGTGTGTATACACAGTCTTATAAATACACACAAAATTATATTTCTTTTAAAGATGTGCAAGAGGACATGTTTTCAAGACTTATGGATTATTTTAGTTAAGAAGATTTCTTAAAGCTTTAACAAATTAAATTTTTGAGGAAGTAGGGCTAAAAACCCTCAAATATAGAAGATGATGCCCTTCTATTGGTTGACATTTATTTGTAGTTTATTATAGTCACTCATATATATATTTGCTTCTCAAAGGAAGTAAAAATGTCTGAGTTGCTGTGAGGATATGTGGAAACTCTCTGTGCTGCTATGATACCGAGTGCCTACATGCTACATTCTTTTCTTCTTTCTCTTAAGATGAAAATTATAATGTTCAGTGAGATGACTCAGTGGATCCATAATTACTACTTATTAAGTTTATAATCTGTCTATGTGAATGGAGAATGTGGAAGTAGAACAAAAGATAAATGAGAAACTGCAATGAGGTGTAATGTGGACATGAATTTCAAAAACCCCATGCAGAGGCTGGAGGTTCAGCTCAGAGGTGGAACATTTTCCTTGCATATGTGAGGCCCTGGTTTCATCTTCACTCTGGGGGGAAAAAACATATGCATACAAAATTATATTTATAAACTATATGAATCTTGAGGCTGAGAATGTAGCTCAGTGGGAAGAGTGCTTGCCTGAAGGCATTAAAGAATGCCGGAAGCTCTAGGGTCCATCCCCAGCAGCACATGAAAGGATGCACAGTAGTGCAAGACTATAATCCCAGCTTTGAGAGCTGGAGCAGGAAAGTAAGAAGCTAGGACATTCTTAGCCACACAGTGAGTGTGAGAACAGAGCGTTTAGGACTCGTTAGTAAGATTCATTAGGGCAATGCACTACCTTATAATCAGTGTTCCTGTAAACACAAGGGGACACTTTGTAAAGAAGTTATTGGTTACAGAACAACAAAATTTTAGAATTACAATGATCCTAAGCCTTCGCCACCACTTCCAGTTTACAGAACATTGGCAAAAAATATTTGGTGTCCTGTGCAATGGATAAAGTGGAAGATGAACTTCCTGATTCACCAGGGCACAATCTCAATGTTTGTTTGATTAGGGACTTCCTTCCAGATTTGAGCTCCCCACATCAGATCACAGGATGTTCTTATTTTTACAAAAGCCTGCCTTTTGAAAATTGGAGATAACTGTGTATAACACGTATAAAATGAGATGGAAATACTTACTGTAGTTGTGAAGGAAATGATAACCCAGTCTTTGGAACCATGATTAGTGCCACTGAAGGCTAAGAGACTCTGAAGGCAAAGCTGAAACAGGCTTCCTGGACAGCAGATCCTAAACAGCAACCTGCTTAAAGTGCTTGCTGAGTACTTCATTCCCATTTGCTTTTGAAATTTTTTCAAGTAACATGGTATTTATTTAATGATGTAAATATTTCTCTGAAATCAAATATACTACTACTTTGCATCAGCCTTATATGGACAAACAAAAGTCTTTGCTAGATTTCATACTTTTTATAGTTCTAAATTTGTATTGACTATTTCATTTTAATTCTAACTTTCTTAGTTTTTTTTTTAATATTTCAAATGGTAACTTAAAACAATCACTGGACTCTAATCAAGTAATAATTGTCTACCTGAGTAAATAAGTAGCATATTAACTAGAGTTGGCTACTTCAAAGAGTCACAGAAAAGAAAAAGATATGTAATTATTTAAAAATAATGCTTGAATTCCCTAAACAAATGTTTATTAATGATTAAGAAACTCCAGATCAATGTGGACATTTCCCATTCTTTAATTTGAATTTTATATAAAAATTATTTTTACTGAAATTAAATGTCATAGCAAAAACCTCAAGAGATATGTTTTTATTAGTAGTAATTTTTATCTTGTCAACATATTTGATAAAATATTTTTATTATCACTCTACTGTGCTGTTTGGTTTTGAGCAACATACTAAAGCAGGCAAACTTATAATGTTTTAAAACACTGACTTATGTATGAATTGTCAAGATAAAGAATACACAATAAGAGATGCAAAAATCCTAAGTCAGACACAGGGGCTGGGTATTACCCTGTATAGGGTCTACAGGGGCTGGGTATAACCCTGTATAGGGTCTGCAGGGGCTGGGTATAACCCTGTATAGGGTCTGCAGGGGCTGGGTATTACCCTGTACAGTGTCTACAGGGGCTGGGTATTACCCAGTACAGAGTCTGCAGGGGTTGGGTATTACCCTGTACAGTGTCTACAGGGGCTGGGTACTATCCTGTATAGGGTCTACAGGGGCTGGGTATTACTCTGTATAGGGTCTGCAGGGGCTGGGTATTACCCTGTATAGTGTCTGCAGCCTGAGGGAACCAAAGATGGCTAAACCTGATTCAAAATGGGCCCAGGCTTATTATAGCTCCTGCCGAATACCACCCTACAACAGGGCTACTCAAAGTACCACCCCCATCCCTCACTCCCCCACCCTACCCCATATCTCTGGAAAGTGGGGCCTTTGTCTCAATTAACTTGGATTATACAGCATAAATTTAAAAACTATTCCAATTCCTGTGATTTTAAACTTCCTAGGGACTTTTCACTCCTTCCTACTTTCCTATTTCTTCCTTTGGTATTGAGTATCTATCCAAAGCCTGTTCCAAGTTATGTTTTAAAAGCATACAATAGGTATATTCACAGCTGAGACTGTTGAAAAGAATAAATACAACTTGAGTCTCTTCTGTAGATTATTAAGCACTGTTTAGATCTGATTCTTTACTTATATTTCCAAGTCAATTCTGGAGTACCATAGGATTTAAGAAGCTACTAAAATAAATAATTGTTTTGCATGAAATAACAGAATTGATTTTGGCTGGTCAGAGGTAGAGTATGATCATCTGAAGATTTATTCCTCTACAAGCATCATACACTGGAATTCTAACCCCCAATATGTTTTATTTAAAGCTGAGCCTTTTGAGTGCAAATCAGGACATGACTGAGGTTATTATCAATGTGATTCATGACCCTATAACAAAGATACCAAACTATTCTTTAAAGTCATACAAAGAAAGCACTGAATACCAACCAGAAATATGGTCCTAACCAGACAACCAACCTTTTGGTGGTCTTATCTTGGGTCTCCCAGATTTATAACTGTGAGAAATAAAGTTATGCTATTTAAAAGCTACTCAGTTCATGGTGTCTCATTATACACCAAGTCACTATTGAGACATTCACAAATTGAATATTTTATAGTGGCAAAATATATGATGCAAACATACATGAATCAGCTTAAATACTTCTCAAATACTTTTGTTAATTTTTTTTCTTTTTTATTCTTTCTTAGTGACATGAAATCATACAGACCTTATCTTTCCATACACATAAACATTTTTATAGTTCTATTTTATTATAGTAAGCTTTAACATGGTACCTCCAGTCCCACCCATTTCCCCACAAATAGGATAATTACATTATTTTTAAACATCTGAATGAATATCCCTGTAAATGTATGTGTGTATATATTATGTACATATATATATATATATCCTTTTAATTATATGTTGCTGGAATGTAAACTCTTATACACTATGGAATACAGTAGTGAAGATTCAACAAAACAAAACTAAAAACAAAAAATAGAGTCTATGATCCAGCTATACCACTCTTGAGAATGTACATTAAAGAACTGTCTATTATATTTTGGTAAAATCTTATATATCAAAATAAATTCTATATCCTTTCTAAGACACATATAATATCTTTCAATAATCAAATCTCTAAATGAGTTGTAAATAATATTATTAAAAAAAAACTTTCTGCTGGATCTGGTGCTGCAGGTTTATAAACGTGGATTCTCAGTAGGGTGAGGTAGAAGTGTTGGAATTTCAAGACCTGCATGAACTACAGAATAAGTTCAAAAACAGTATGGGCAACTTAGCGAAGCCCCATCTCCAGATAAAAAGGAAGCAGAGGTCTAGGGATGTAGCTCAATGGCATAGCACTTGCCTAGCGTATGCAAAGTCCCAGTTATAATCTGAAGTGCCAAAATAATTATTGATTTATTAATTAATTAAAGCAAAGATTTTTAAATGAATCATTCTTGATTACTTGTAAGTAAAGATGCAAAAATAAGATTTTTTTTCCTTCCCTTTTCCAATTTGGAATTTGGAAAAATAAATTTAGAAATGAAGGTGTCTATCAATGTCAATGTGATTTAAAATCATACAAATGCAGTTACTTTCTCAGGCATACGTTAGTTGTAGTTGCAGTTTTCTGAGATTTACATACAGGAAGCCAGTTCTGAGATGTCGGTTACAGATTACCACAGTTATGGGACAGAGCAGGTTTCCTGCTGCTCTTCTCATTGTCACAGTTTCGTCGAAGGTGCCTGCACCAGTAAGTGTTCGCCTATTAGACATGTTAAAATGTTGACAAGTGAGGCAGAGGCAAAATATGCAAATCTCAGGAAGCAGCAATCAATTTTGATGACTGACTGCCTCTGGACAGTTTGTTTCAACTTTCGAAGGTTTATGGAAAACTCCTCTTAGTTTGATGGTATCATCAAGGTCTAACCGCCAGAATAATATACAAGGAACTTGGATCTATCAGCATATGTCTTAATACTTTGAGGGTGAAACTAGAATGTGTCTCCCGCACACAAAAAGTATCAGTCAATCTGATGCAGTTTAATTCAAGAGCCTCTATCAGCTGTCTCCAGGACAGTGAGACCTGAAAGGTCATGTGAGTCCGTTTTGAATCCATACATGCCATTGCCCTCACACTCACAACACCAGCCATTGTCACAAAGGCAGCAGAGAAGAGAATCAAAAAGACATAGAGTCTCTCTAAAATGTCTGCAATCAGACAACAGCTAGAAGCCTAACAGAACTGCCACACTCCTTCCTTTATCTGTGCATTTAATGAATGCATATCTATTAAGATCCCTTGAGGAGGCACACAAGTAAACAAATCAAACCATCTTCTTAGCCAAATTCAAATTTACATTTTTATGGAAAGATTCAGATAACGAATGCAATAAATAAGTAACACAGCAAACAACAATTATTCAGAACAACTGTCAAAAAGGAGCTTGATTTCACTGGAAGGACATCGAGAACAGCCAAAGGAATAAACAACGTCTGCAGCTGTGTGTGGTAAGTGTTTGGAAAACAGAACAGAACAAAGCGAAGCAACAGAACAGTGGCGAGTGTTGGCAAATTTCAATTTCAAACAGAAAAATCATGGGAAGCCTTTATGAAAGTGTTATTCCGCTTAAAGACCTGAAGGAAAAATAATGTAAGAGGGTATGTTCCAGATGTGTTTATACGTACATACATATATGTCCCATGCATAAGGCACAGGGAAATGCAACAGGCCAACCCACAATCAAAGCACGATAGAATTTAACGTGATCAGATAAACCCAAGATGGCTGACTGCTGAGAGACCTTGACAGCAGATGGAGCTGGGTGAGAGAGAGCATGTAGACACCAGAGCTCAGGCATCTTGCCAGCTTCTCGCTTTTAAACCCAGAAAGACGTTTGCAGATTAGCTGTATTTCACTACCTAGAGCTGAGACAAATGGAGTTGAAACAAGCACATAAAGAAAGAGACCCACTCAAATGAAGACTGAAGAAACGTCACCAGCGCAAACTCACTAGTCACTGGTGAATTTTTAAGGAGACATACCAACTTGATGATGCTTTGCCATGAATTTTTAGCTGTAAAAATTATTGGAAATAGTACACACAAAGAATTATTAATAAAGCAGCAACTATTTCATATCAAAAATACAAATTGCTAGGAAATCGATGGGGGTAAATCCCTCTCAAAATATTTACCCAGGAGAATGTAAATCTGTCTTATTCCAGTTAGAACTGTGGCGGTGTTAAAGCTAGTCAGTAGGATGGAAA
Organism: Eospalax fontanierii; assembly: GCA_035773235.1. Classification (NCBI taxonomy): domain Eukaryota; kingdom Metazoa; phylum Chordata; class Mammalia; order Rodentia; family Spalacidae; genus Eospalax; species Eospalax fontanierii. The sequence continues at coordinate 96,483,051 of CM069527.1, read as the reverse complement.
CTTAGAACTCACAACTTGATTTCTATGTGTCCCGCAACCAGGTCTGCATTGTCTTCAGCAAGATTTTTCTTATCAACCAGTTCTAGTGGGCAACCAAGAGCAAAGTCAAGAACCTTTATTCTGCTGAGAGCCTCTGGAGCCTCCCTGGCCAGCAATTAATAAGGAGGTGCCCCATACCTAACACTTGGATTTTCATTTAATAACCTTTTTTTTTTAAGGAGCAGCTTATTATGAAATGTTCTCTTTAAATTCTTTTGCCACCCCACCCCCTTTTAAGTTAGATTACAGATAGCAAGTTTCCACATTATTTTTAAAATGTGCTTAGCTTGGTTAACCCTATTCCCTGATTCCTCTATCACTCACATTACCCACCTCCGTTACCACTTATCCCTTTACCCCTCCAGCACTCCTCTCTGCCTGCCGGGTTTTCAGCTCACATGTGTTCTACAGCTGAGGAGTCAAAGAGCCTAGAAGGAGAACCGACTACAGTTGCTTTAGTAAATAGGCATGGTGGCGAATTGCTTTCTAAATATTTATGTTTATACAGTTTAGTTCTGCTCTCAGCTTTGGTCAGAGAAACTTCTGTTTGCAATGAGGAACAGTTGATGCAGAGGTTCCTAACTGACATAAGTACTGAGAATGAATGACTGTTGAGTGCGTGCTCTCAAGTGAACTATTAAAACACTTCCTCTGAGGCTTAGAAAACATCACAAAAGAGGGGGCAGAAAGAATCTAAGACCTGGGGCTGGAGTGATAGCTCAGTGGTTAAGAGTGCTGACTACTCTTGAAGAGGATTTGGGTTTGATTCCCAGCATTCTCTTTTCTGAACTCTGCAGGGAGTGCACAACAGGAGTGTACTTACACGCATGCAGCAATACACTCATTACATAAAATAAAAATAATAAACAGAAAGAAAAAGAAAACAAATCTAAGACCCAGAGAAGGACCAGGAGGAACATAACTGTTTCACTCACGAACTGACAGCAACAGTGGCTCCCTACACCTACACAAGCCTTGCATAAAACTTGCCAGAAAAACATTCCATCATGGATGGTAAAGTGGTTCATAAGATCTTACTTCCCAAGCAAGGAGCTACAAATAGTTAATGGTTATTAGGAGAGAAAAGTCATTTTTCACAATGATATTGCCACTCCACTCATAAGCCGCCTTAGCTCTGGAAAATATCCCCAATTCATGTTCTTATAAGTAACCCTATTAAATTCAGTAGGACACACACTCACACACACACACACACACACACACACACAGGAAACTAAGAGGGAGATTGATTAGAGGGAGTTCAGTGGAAGGATAAAGTAGAGAGAGGATAATGGGGAATGTGATCTAAGTTTTATTCATATTTTTACCAGATATATAAAAGTTAGTATTACCTATTCTCTTTCATATGTATAAACAAAGATATATAAACAAGCAAAATAAATATTTCATTTGGAAACAGAAGACAGATTATTAGAGAAAGGCCCAGGCAGCAAGACTAGGGGAAGGAGGAGAGGACAAGGGAGTGTAATAGGGAGGGTAGATACAATATTAAGCATGTATGGAAATGTCATAATAAAAACATTAGCTTGGACAATGCATGATTGAATAATTATAGTTTTAAAAAGAATATATTTAATCATAAGTGGAATTTTCATGGAGCGAGAATGTCTCCAAGAACAAGGGCCATTCTCCCAGCTTGTCAGATAAGACTCACTGTCTCTGTTGATAAATAATAAGCTCTAAAAGATTGCAGAATTGGTAATGTGTTAAGAGATGAGAGTTTTTAGAGTCAGACATCTGCTTCAGCTGAATCATTCTACTTTACTGTTAAGGCACTGCCATTTGACAGTGATGATCCTGGTCCACTTTAAAGATGTTAATAAAAGCTTTTCAATACAGAGCGCATCTAACTTTTCACTAACTCCCTGGGAGTTGCTGGAGTTTGAGGACAGATAGATTAGAAGGGAGATGGCTCTCAGTCTTAATGAAATATAAATCATTGTTTCAGGTATTTTAACTACAAAGAAACTAAAACGCACATAGCTAAGATGGGAAAAAAAAAACCCTCTAATATCTCATTTGACTCACCTATTGTCAAAATAAAATCTTCAGACAGAAGCTGTCCATTTTGCAACAAAAACAAAAATTGTTAGGAGTTGTGATGGCTTGAGAGAGAAATACTCCCCAAAGGCCAGTGTGTTTGAACACTGGGTCCCAGGTGTTGGCATTGTGTGGTGAGTTTAGAAGGTCACTAACGGCTTTGCTGGAGGAAGTACATCATGTGGGGAGTGCTTGAAGAATCCATAGTCACATTCCTGCTTCCAGTTCACATTCTTGGCTTCCTGTGTATATAGATAAGATGTTACCTCTCAGCTTCCTGCTTGGGCCACCTGCTGCCATGCATTCCTCAACATCATAGGGTCACCCTCTGAACCCATAAGCCAAAATAGAATCTCCCTTCTTTAAGTTGTTTTTGGTTATCCCATTCTATTACAGCAACAGAAAAATAACTGACACAGGAATCTTCTAATGCAATCCTCCCATTTCTAAAAGAGGATTCTGAGAGTAAGTTACTTCCCGAGATATAGAGCATGTCCTAGGACATAAAAAAATACGTGATTTAGATTCAAATATTTCTGTGCTTATAACAACAAGTATGTGAAAAAGGGGGACATGTTATACCTGAGCCAGAAATTATGATTTCACCTTCTCTTTCTGCTTCACAGGGAGAAGATAAAGAACTGAGGGGAAAAGCTATGGATCCTGGCAAACTTCTATTGTTCACTCTGCAGCCTGATCCAAGTCAGCAGCCCTAAAGACTCAGGGAGGCACTGAGCACATTCCGTGTACGGATGCCAGCTTAATTTAACAGTCTCAAACAGCTGGAGAGCACACAGCTAATGACCACTTGAGCATGAAACTGTCTGATGAGTTACGAATGAAATACGACCTGCAAGGAGGCACAGAGGTAATAACAATATACAATGGGGAAGTACGTAGAGGCAGGTCAAAACCTGTGATCTGTAACAAATGCTGAGAGCCGTGCCACTGGGATGGGTTCTCCCACAGTGGACCATGTCTTTCCAATCAGAAAAACATTGAAATCCTGAGAGATATTCTCTATCACTTGTCACCTCAAGAAATATGCATGGAAAACGATACAAATTCGGCCACAGAAAAAGAAGAACGCTCCAAACAGAGATTGTTATGTTTGCTAGCGTTTTCAACAGTTATTGAGGTATCATGTCAGTAAATTATTTATAAATTGAAATAATCCTTTGGCCAGGGTATTTCTTACTTTGAAGAAAAGGAAAGTTCCCAGAACCAAAGCAAGTAGAGAGTGAGCTGAGTTTGGAATGTGACTATTGAGTGAACTGTGGTTTAAATAATTGCATGTGTGTTTTTAGGAATCTCTCTCACCCAGCATGGTTGTAAATAACTGTCAAGTGTATCAGTGATGAAAATAAAAAATATATCACCCACATGCATCTTTTTCCTCTTCTCAAATATGTCTTTTCTCCTGAGAAAGGAAAGATTTCATTCTTTTGTTTTTGTTTTCAGAAGAAAAGCAATTCTGTAACATTGCTGCACTATCACAGCAGAACACACAGTTGAAGGAGAAGACAGGCCAGGCTAGATATCCACACAAGGTTTGTTGAAAGTAATTTTTTTTGTTTAGTTTGCTTGTTTGTTTTTAGTTTTACTAGGTGTTCTAAAGACCTTAACATGAGGAACTCGTGTTATTTAGTTGTCTCTTAAAGATCCTTTGGTTGGTGTACAAGTCAGAATTTGAACTCATAACTGAAAAGCTAATCTTTTATGTTTCTATTTCTAACATCTATGAACCATGTGTCTAAATGCTCTCACACAGTTGAATCATTATTTCAAGGAAATATAACAGAGCTAGAAGAGGGTTTGGAGAAACAGCTTAAGAGTTAAGAGCACTGACTGCTCCAGCAGAGGACTAAAGTTCAATTCCCAGCACCCACACGGCAGCTAACAATCATCACTAAGTTGAGTTCCAAGAGATACGTCGCCACTTTGTTCTGACCCATGCTGGTGCTGCATGACAGGGGTGCACTTACACACATGTAGGCAATACACTTATACACACCAAATAAAAATAACAAACAAAAATATAGAAAAAATAAATATAATACAGGTAGGGAACGCACACAGAAAGAGAATCCATTCTAAAAGAAGTGGAATAGCTTTGTATAGGAAGACTTAAAGATTAGAATCTTCAATCTAGAAACTGACATCTATTAAATCACAAAGAAGGTGGAAAGTGTGAAAACTAAGCTGTGTATAGACTTCTGTTATACAAGGTCTAAGGGCACCCACTGAAGTTTAAAAGAGATAAATTTAGGACAAATAATGGGAAGTGCCACACCACTGTATTTATTAGAGAGAGTGCTCATAGAAGTAGCAGGCTGAAAATACAATAGGTTCATGAAAGGTTTAGATAAAGAAACAAACTATAAATCAATTCTAGACTATTAAAGGGAATTGGTCCAGTATACCATTAATACTGCTTTTATCTTTGTCAAAGTACACACACATCTTGCTTTTAGTTTTGGTCTAAGAGCAAACTTGAATATTTTTGCACTCATATTAATAAAAGGAATAGATGCCTTATAAACACATGTTAAGCAGGAGTAATCGATGTAGCATAATATTAAATACCTAGTGGTTTAATTAATTTTCTAGAGCCAAAGAAAATTTTCCAAATGATAACTGATCCTAAATTTTGATTAAATATGTACTATTCTCTAAATGTTCATTCTCAAGTACACAAATATCTATATGTACATATATGTCTGACTAGAAAACATGGACAAATATCCATAAGTACACAAATTCACAAACATAAAACAGGACAAAGTCCATGTCCTATCAGATGTGTACTTCAGACTTTGGCATGCAGAGAACATTATTTTGAAGCACATTATTCTCCTGCTATTTATAAGTAATCTAAAACATTCACCTGTATTATGAAATTTCTCACAATTTCAAATGCTGTTCTTTGCAGCAGAAGAAAGTACTTTATTTCTATATTACTCTCTGTTAATGACAATTTATGATATGTTTAATAATCTTTGAGAGAGATAATTTTAGAATTGTCCTGAGCTTATGAAAAAGTATTGTTTTCTGATTTTGGTATTTATGACAACATTGGTGCAAATTATTCATAGAATAATTTACTGAAACATATATAAAGTAAACATATCAGGTAACTTTTTAATAAAATGACATAGCCATCCCTATGAAACATAGAAATCCAGCACAAAAAAAGATAACTGTTGCAAATAAAACCACAAACCAATGGTCATTCACCTTAAAATTAACTTTAGCGAGCATATTTTTTCTTGTTCAGACAAGTGGAGAGATTGATGAGTCAGTATCACACATACTTTATTGCTGAAAGGGAACATTTTTACAGACCAAACAATATGGAGCATGAAAAATCTTGATCTGCTTTTCTGTGCATGGGAATGTGTTCATAGAACACACACAATTCACATAATATCATATGATGCTTAACTGAAAAAAAATCCTAAACCATCCACTTGTTTCTTGTTTAGAAACCTACCAGGCAACATAAAAATTAATACTAGGATATTGGTCCATAAATATCATTTTAAAAAGATTGTTGCGGTGTAGTCATCACTTTAAACATATGGCTGTATTAAATATATTCATATCAGCGCAAGTTTTCTAATATTTTTGCCCCAAATCAAGTTTGAAAAACACTGATTTACGTCACAACTTTAATGAGGCTTTCTAAAAATGAAACTTTATAAAAATATCCTTTTTAGAGTTACAACTGAGTGAAGAACAAATGTTACTAAATTTTTCCAGTAACAATTATTCAATTTTCCTTTTAAGATTTGAATTTTTATTTATTTATTTATATTTTTTTACTTTATGTGTGTGAGAGTTTGATCTGCACGTCTGTAAGTGCAACCCCTGCCTCCATAGGCCAGAAGCAGTGTTCCATCTCTTGAAACTGGAGGTACAGAAGGCTGTTAGCTGCCATGTGGGTTAGGAGAACCAAACTAAGGTTGTCTGCAAGAACAGCCAGTGTTATTAACTATGGACTGATCTCTCTATCCCTGTTACTCAGTTTTCTAAAACTAAGTAAAGTATATGTGTTCACTTGCGAATGCATGCACGCATACATAGCCTGATACACAGTGAGTTGGCCAATTTATGTTACAAAGATAAACCCAAAATTTGCACTTAATGATGACTGATAGACTTTTAAATTTTTGTAATTAACCTATATGCATAAAAATTCTTTAAGAAATGTCTGTGTAAAGGAAATGATCCTCTAATTGTAGCCACATGAATTCCTTAATCTTTCTACCCAGAAGTGATCATTGTGACTACTGTTCTGTATACAATTCAAAAACTCTTCTCTGCTTTTTAAAAAATATCGGCATATGCTGTTAACTCAACTGAGAGCATAAAAGCAATATGTAAGGTTAGAAGAACAACAAGAAGTTCACCAAGGAATGTATGGGCACTTTTAAACTTCAGGCTTTATAATACCTTTTTTACTTACAGTTTGTACTATCATTCTTTATTGTTCATGTGTTTTGACAACTTGATTCTACATACTAGCAAAATAAAATACTGTTTAAAGTGCAGTATATCTTGTACTTTTAGATGTTTATAACTTTCTCAGTTTTAGATCAGTTTTCATTCTTTGAAAAATGAATATCAATGAAAATTAATAAAAAGGAAAAGAGGGGATGGAGAGATGGCTCAGCAATTAAGAGCACTAGCTGCTCTCTTGTAGAGGACCCAGGTTTGATTCCCAGCACCCAGGTAATGGCTAACAACTGTCCATAACCCCAGTTCCTGGGGATCTGACCCCCAGTTTATGACCTCCATGGTTATTGCATGACATAGGTACACTTACACACATGCAGGCAATATACTCATATACATAAAATAAAAATAATAAAATGTTTAAGTAGGAAAAAAATGTCACCAGGTATACTTCATTTTTTACATTTCAAATCTTTTCCTCTGATTTCCTTTAGATTAAAATTTCCTTTCCCATCCCTGTATCTTGGCTCCATTTCCCAGATTCCGCATGCAAACACATATGGTTCCTTTTAGGACATTGACCTTGTTTCTCCCTCCTCCCACCTTCGTTTTTGAAACAGCATCTCACTGTGTGGTCCACGCTGGCCTTTAACTCTCAACCGCCCCTCAGTGTCTTGGCCTGTTCTTTAAAAATCTCACAAGGTCCTTTTAGTAACCCAACTTGATAAAGCCCTGCAATCTTAGCTGCTTCAGAGGCTGTGTACTGTAGGGTGATTTCAAGTTCAAGGCTGCCTGGGCAACTTCCATAGCAAGACACTCTTGAAATATCCTAATTTTAAATGGGTCTGGAGACAAAGCTCAGTAATCACTCTAAGGTACATTTACTATTGAAATTCTTAGTTCACGATTGCAGGAAGCTTTCTGAGACAAGGGCTTGCATTATAGCCCCCTTGAACTGACATTTAGGTCCACAACATTGTATCCACCTAAAGCTATATAAACTATTCTATAATCAGAATGAGAAGTTTCAAAACTCAACCAAACACAGATAAGTTCTTTGGGTTCTAAGGAAACTGTGACGGTCAGGCACAGAAAAGAGAAAGCAGTACTCCTGCATCTTTCAACATCCAAAGGAAGGCGCACATTCAGAACTCAAAAGCAAGTATTTTTAATATTTTTCTGGCCTCTTCCACCTGTAATCAAAATCAGATGCTAAAATCCAGGTACCATTCTGAAAATAAATAGAACAAAAATAAATTAATTCATGGGTGTGGTAGTCCATGCCTGTTATTTCCCCTGAGGTAGTCGTAGGAGGATTTGACGTTTGCTGCCAGCCTAAGTTATGTAAGTTCAGGATCAGCCTGTGCTGCATGATACTCTTTCTCAAAGCAAATTAATATTAGGTAATCAGTGTTTGCTTTGTCCAACTTTTTCTCCCAAACATTAAAGCTTTACTTCATTTTACAAATGAAACACCTGTAGGTGACAAATACAAAAAAAAATTTGTATTTGTGACTAGTTCCATGTCACATAGCTAGTCAATTATTGCTGGTCAACTACTTATCTGTATGCTGCTGGATGATTTCTAAATTAGGGTGTTTCAGAATAGGAATTAAGTATACCTGTGATGAGAATAAAACCTATTTATAAAACATGATTCTCAATCATATTAAAGTTCTCTCCAAATTTTCATTTCTGCCTTATAGTTTAGGTTTATGTTGATTTAAGGTGGTGTTTTCAATATTTTTTAAATATGGGTTTTCTTTATTGGTTGTCTATAGCCCCTGCTATCCTGGAACTTGCTATGTAGACCGGGTTGACCTTGATCTCCTGAGTACTGGGTTTACATGTATGCTCCGACATACATGATCATTTATTCATTTATTTTGCTTTTTAAAAAGAAGGTCTCAGTATTGCACAAACTTGCCTCAAACTTGTAGTTATCCTCCTGCCTTGGTTTCCTGAGTGCTATGATTATCAGCCCGAATCACCCCACTTTGTGTTAAAATAAATAAATAAATAAATAAATGTGTCAAAAATATTCCTTAACTGCTACAATAGAAACACTAAACTTTTCATCTTAATAAGTTCTTATAAAGGAATTTCGAACGGATGAGTTTGGTCCTTCACAATCAAAGTGCAGTATATTTAAGTCTATTGAAATGAAGGTTTCTTGAGGGAAATGGTGCTGGGTAAACAATGTAGTCCCCAGTTCTTCGGGAATCTGTTGTATAATAAATCCAAAAGTCGATTCTGCCCAAGTTTTCATTCTACAATAAGGAAACTTGTGACTCCTATTACAGTGGATTAGGAATAACAAAGAAAAGGAAACTTTATGCTTACGTTCTAATTCACATTGGCTACTGCCTGCTATGAAAATATGCAAATACTAAAGAAGCACCAGAGCTGTGTTCTTATTACCATATTCCTTCCTCTGGTTTTTTTTATTGTTGCTGCTGTTATTTTTCCTGAGGTGGGGCCAGGTTCATTTGCTTTGCTTTGATACAAAATCTACATCGCCCAAACAGGTCTCCAAATCCTAGACTGAAGTGATTCTAACTGCTTCCAGTTCCCTTAGGGACTTTTAAAACAGCGAACTATACTTTACCAGGTGGTGGTGCCCATGCCTGTAATTCCAGGACTCTGGCAAATCTCTGTCAGATCCAGGCCAGCCTGGTCTACATAGTAAGTTTCAGGCCAGCTGGAGTTACAGAGACCCACCCTGTCTGAACAAACAAAAAATAGTGACTTTTTTTTTTAACCTGTTAATTATGTCTGTAATGTGGCTATTTTCTCAGAATGGAATTCCCTCCTTGGGACAGCAGGGAGTGCCATAAAACAGAAGAAAGTAAGTTCACAAAGATAAGAATTTCATAGTTATAAGATTCTCAAGGCCCATCATCTAAACTATAAAACGATAAACAATTGTTAGGGAGAAAATGTTCCAGTGGACATGGCCTGCAAGTCAGGAACAGAATCCAGCTATGCAGCTTTTATACAACTTTCATGCATGCAAGCAAGTCTTTTATTCAGCTGCCTTTGAGAGACTCATGCTCTTATGAACCCACATACATAGTCCTAGACATAACCCCAACATACTCACTGATTCAGAAAGCTAGACTTGGTTGGAATCCTATCTTTGGTATATTTAGTGCTCTGTCTGGGTGAATGAACATTTATGTCTCTCCGGGAAATGTCAAACAATATCTGAATCTTTTAACTCAGTTTCCAATTGTCTGTACAGATGCAGTTTTCTCAACAAGAACACAGTGGGGCTCCTTAGGAAATAAGCGAATGTCTGTTTTTCACTTTGCTTCCAGTGTACAAATTATTGAATATTCATCTCCTTCTATACATCCTCCAAATCAAAGTCAATTAACAATCCTATCTCCTTCATTGATTCCATTTTTAAATGATACTGAGGATTTCTAGTACTTATTGTCTAGCAAGTGATGAGAAACAGCTAGGAGTTTTCCAAAGCTGGAAAGCTATTTTAGCTGGAAATCTCAAGAAACATCTTAGGGAGAAAATAATATTTGATGCCCTATTTGAATTAGGTATGAGTTTTAGAAAACAGTCTAGGGCCAGAGAGACCAAAAGTAAGCAAAGTGCAAAGATTAAAATAGTTAAATCACAATTATAAAGAAAACAAGGTCTGCTCTCTAACAACTAAAATTTCCTCTGACTGTAAGTATTCTGAGGAAAGTCACAGGAGAGCTACATAGCCTGCAGTGGATTAAAGGAAGGAAAAATTATTGGATCAGATTATGGGAAGGAATTGGCATTTACAATGGCAAACCCCTCTGCTAAGGGCTTTCAGAGGGAGAGCTTCCTGTAATACCTGCATTATGGTAGGTTGTGACTCCGGTATTTCCCATGTCATAGATGAGGAAACTGGGGTTTAGCTAAATTGAAATTCTTTAACAAGATTTTGAAGTTCCCTTCTTAGTGGCTATGGCAAAGGTCATGTGGTTTGATGTTGCAGTGGGAAGAGTTGACTGTTCTGCAAGGATGATTCTCAAAGTGTGGAGCTAGTCAGTGACAGAAGCATCCTCCCAGCCGTAAGGACTGCCCTTGCTCCATCCCACACGGAACATTTCTCTCCTTCCCAACACTGATGTTACATCATCTTTAACTCTTCTAATTCCCCATCCTCTGCTCTTTTATAAAATTTTGAGACTATATTGTGTTTTCTATTTTCATTGTCTCCCAGGAAATACAGGAAAACCCTGGAAGTCAGAGTACTTGCGTATGCCCTCTCAGCATATTTTAGGAAAGCTTAGAGTGGAAAAGAAGGCAGCCAGGACTTCTCTGGATTTGAAGAAAGCGATGCTTTGGGTCTCGTTATTTCATTTTTCAGTGTCCAGAGAAGGACCTTTTCAGTCTTTCTTCTGATCCCCTGTGAGTTAATGGCCATGTTATCTTCTCTGCAGTCTCCTTAAGCTTCGTTCATATCATAAGAAAAGCCCTGAATAACATACAAAGCATTTATCATGAAACACTGCTCTTCTGTTTTCTTCTCAGGAAGGAATAATATCGTACCTGTATCCACTATCCTAGCTCCTGGTTGACTGTAAAATATAGAGTGGCAACTTTAAATCTAGTTGAATTATAAAGGGAAGGATATAATGAAGAACCTCACTGATAGTACAGACTTAGAACCAAAAGGAAAGTGTCACTTTTTTTTCTAATAGAGACAAAAAAATGGTGTGCCAAATCATTACACTTTTAAAAAGAAAAAGAGTTAAGAGACAATGCATTTTAGTTACAGGCCACAGAGAATAGTAAACAGTTAAACATGCCCTTAGATGCAATTGAATAGGTAAATTCCCCTTATCCTTAAGGATAATTATCCTGAATAAACACATTTATTCTATATTTTAGAAAAGAAAAGGTTGGAGCAGAAATTCCTAGTACGTGGAGTAGGTTTTTGCTTCACTCAAGGAAGCATCTACTTTCATATTTTTCTGCATGTGTTTATGGTTATCAATTTTTAACTACAACATCGTCAAACGTTTACACTTGAATTTTGAACACTTCTAAATTATTAAATACAGTATTTTGTTTCTGTTTATCTTGGGGTTTAGGTAAATACTTTATATATTCATTTGAAATAATACCTGGAATGAACCATTTAGACAAAAAGACTAGCAGTCTTTTGAAAGCAGAAGCAAATCGATAGTAATATCTTCTAGATAGAAGCAGTTTTGTTGACAAAAAGATTATGGTTTAATGGGAACAAAATAATCAGTGTTTTCAGTCTGTCAGGTGGGTTGAGTAGGAGAAATGATAGGCTCTGACCACTTGTTTTACATTCCAAGGCACTTTGGAATGCTCACAGCAGAAAGAGAAAATAGCTTTCAGACAGAATGAAAAATGCATGGCTTTAACACATAAGAGTGAAATTATGTTCAGAGATGCTTTTAGAATTGTGTATGTCTGTCTTTGGTTCCCACTGAGCTCTCTTCTGTTAACCGAACCATCCCAGTGCTGCAAGGAAGCCACACAAAGTGGTTCTTTGTATCCTATAAGTTAGTCTAAGTTAGTCAGTGTCCCATCCTGGAATCAAAGTTTTACTCAACTTTTATTAACAGTGAAAATAATAATCAGGACATAAGGTAAATGTGTATAGAGTCATAAATTATAAGGAAGATTTGATGTTCATCGTCTGCAATGGGATATGAACAAAGAAAAGTGATTTTTGTAAATGTCTTCATTATTATTCTCAAATACTAAAGTAAATCATGAGAGAGAAAACCATGAAAACAGCCCGGAACAATTCCGTATTTAATTTTCCGTTCACCCCTGCTCATTGGTTGCTAGGGTGAAAATTCCTGGTAAACAATTCCTGGTTAATAAGAACTAGAAGCCCTGTTCTGTTGAAAATTAAAGTAAAAGAAGGCTAATATTAGTAAGCATGTATACGACAGTAATAAAAGTTGTTTTAGCATTTTCTAAAAAAGGAACCACACAAATTTCTCTCTCAGATCTGACAGTGAGCCAGTGGAAAACTACATTTACTCACTGTAATTGACTGATATTTGGTCTTTGCTCTGACAATTTACAAAATGCAGAAAAAAACCTAATGCAGCCCCTGCTCTTTGTGCTGTACACCAGTGGGTGCTGGGTGCCTTGAAAAAAATAAATGTTAAGATGTCTTGTGAGTTTAGTCGTTGCTGCACACTAAGATTATTTTTCAACGTAGAAATTTTTCTGCAACCAAAAAATTACTTGAAGTGTTTCAGATTTTCCTAATAAAATATTAGTTACAATTCATTAAAATAAGTAAAATGAAGTTGCATTCATCTATAATCTATATTTTTAGAGCCTTTAATTCAGATCTATTTCAGGGCTCTTTTCAAACAATGTTAACTTGAAAAACAATTTTAAACAAGAGAATATTCTCTATTTATCATAATCTGGACACTAGGTGGCTCCAAACACCAAAATGTGTCATTCTGGGCATGTGAATGGAAATTTGCCACAAACACCGCCAGCAATTTACCTCAAATATGGGTCAATACTTCAAGAATATGAATTCATCTCAATGCTTGGGTCAATTTTATGTCTAATTTGTGCTGATTTTAAACTACAGACATTCAGGACAATACATCAAATGCTGAAAACCTTTACAAAGTTTGAAGGATTTTGCAAGGAATATTTTTTCAGCAGTCTGCAAAATTAATAATGCAATTACATTTGTTTACTTAGAGTTTAAAATTAATTTCTTAACTAATATTTCTTAAGTTTATTCTCTCTTCTTTCCCACTGAAAGGAAAGTATATGCAAGCTAATGAACTTTGCCTCTTGTATGATTAAAGAATTTTTCAACTAATGAGAAAGCTATGTCTAATTCTTTAGTCTTTGAGAGGCCTATTAATCAAGCATAGTTAAATAATCAAGTACACTAGCATAAAAGATGTATGTAGTATTTTGAATTACCCTTCTTAATCAGCTATAATGTTGAATCACTTGGGTGAATGCTAGAGTGAAGTTGTAGGTGAAACACTACTGAATAGGCATAGAATTAAAGATAATATAACAGATGGAATGTGGTTAAATAGATAACACAGGGTTGGATAAAAAATGTGACAATATAAAAGTTGGCAGAAATGGAGAATCATCTTTACTGAGTTACTTCTGTTATCTTGGGTGTTGGTGTCTGGTAAGACTTATTTACATTCACAAATTGGTAACACGAATTATGGCCTTTAATTCTAGAAGGTTTTGTTGTTTACTGGCTTTGCTTGTTTGTTTTACTTTTTAAATAGTTTTATTGATCATTTGAGAAGTTTATATAAAGCTATTATACACTAACAAAACAATTTTAAAATAAAATTAAGCATCAGTAGAAGCAACATTGATCTTCCCTGAGGAGCTCTAAGCAGTTTATGGTTTCTAGGGGAGGAAGACACATTTTCTTCAGTGCTGTACCCACTGAAAAGGTGCCCAGATCCTATAAATAACCAGTCATCCACCCACACTCATGTATCGTTTGTTTGTTTTTGAGACAGGGTCTCACAGCACAGCCTAGGCTTCTGCAACTTACTATGTCAAGCAGGCTAGCCTTGAACTTTTGATTATCCCCCTGCCTCAGCTACTGGAGGGTTATATGTGTGAGTCCATCAATTCAATTATGTGTTTCTAACATAAATATATGAATTTTTCTTAAGATCTAACTACATTTGAAAGGTAGAAGTGGTATGATTCTGATCTGGAAAACGAAGCTTCAAAAGCAAAGTTAGAATGTGTTTCAATTTACCGTATGATTTACTGAGCAGGACGTGCAAAGGCAGCAACAGGGGTACTACGTTGATCTTCAGACCTCCTTTAACGCGAAAATTGGAAAAATGAATTATCTGAATAAAAGCTGTTAATTTTTTCACGTTTTGTCACAGGTTCTGTCTTCAGAACAGTTTCAGGAACCTCGTCTGGTCAGGAACAGTTTCAGTGACCTTTCACCTTGTAATATAGACTGCAAAATTATTTTTGAGATTTATAGGTACCAAAACCTATAATGCACTGTTCTGCTCATCATTCTTTCTAATTTTCATTACTCTGACCTCAAGAAGGAGAATCCGTGAAAGGAACCATTACTGCAGTATAGAAATGGCTCATGTTTTACGTGAGTGAGTTTATGTGACTCGTGGAATTCACAGCCATTCCTGGCCTTCTTTCTAATGTTTTCTCCCTCCTTCATGTCAGTTTTAGTTCCTTCTTACCCTTTTCAAATTCATATCCATTAATTCCCTCGTTCATGAAATGGACATGTGACAATGTAATTTAAGTTTTCTGGTTTCATTCAACTCTTTATATGCTGACCTTTTTTGCAATCATTAGAGAATGAAGTTATTTATAACTATTAAATATGTAGCCCTTTCAGGTTACAATAATAGATTATATGAGGCTTTTCAAACTAGAACAGATAAATTTACATTCTTGGAAATTTTGTGGTTCAAACTCCCATTTCTCAGAAAACAATCAGAATGAAGAAGATTGGTATTTAGAGAATCAATACCAGCATCAGACTTAAATCACCAAGACTGTCTTCTCAGTTCAATTCATGTACAAAATTATCACTGAATGATACAAGTTAAAATATTCAAAAATTTTCAGTTATTAGCCAAAATGATATTCTGTGTTGAAAATAACATATGCTTGATATAACTGAAAAAAAACATAGATCACATAAATTCACATCAAGTAACTTAACTAGCAACAATACTACTACATAACAGCAAGTCAGTCCTAGGACATGGATTGTGTGTTAGGTAGTATTTGCTACATTTTTAGGCTTTCTAGTAATTGCTTCTATTAGTCATGAAAAATGCCATATTATGAAAGCATACCTATTAACCCCATTTAACAGATGAAAAACTCCTGGTGATATTAAATACATGATAAGTAGAACATCTAGAATTTTAATTCCAGACAGTCTGGTGCCATGGTCCATGCCTTATCCATTAATGATCAGTATGAGAGTACTTAGGTTAAGGGGAATTACATTTTCTAATGAAGAGAATATCAATGTTTCTAATCTGCAGCTTTTTCACTGTGTAGTCTCTTTATTAAAAATGATATCTACAACCTTTCTATGAGAGATCTTTTCACAGTGACAAAGCTTGCAGATTTTTTTTTTTCATTTGAGGGATGCGAGATTTACTTAATAATTTTTGTAATAGAACTTTGGCGTATGCTTTGTCTTCTAATACACATGCTTGCGGTTCACTTCTCTCGGATGGGCCATTAGTCTCAAGGCTGTACCTTTGTTTTATGCTACAGAGTGGCCTGTCTGCAAGGTGAAAATTGGCTTCTCCAAACCTGAAGTACAACAGCACAGCTCACCAACTGAGAGGCTGTTCCTAGTGAAGCACAGATTCAAAGGAATCTGAGTCACACAAAACAGTGATCTTGAGGCAAACAGCTAAAACGTCCTGACATTTTCTTGAAAGACGTGATGTCGCTTTTAATACAAAAGTAAACTTTAATAGAGATGGTATCCTAATATGATGCAGTTGAAAAGTACCTGGTACTTATCTGCCTTACACCTATCAAAAGTGGGCTATAATAAGTACTGAGATAATTCATCCCGTCCCTACTGTAGCATGTGTTAGTTTATTTGTTCATTTCCTTCTCCCCTTCCAGGTTTGTGTATAACTAATCAAATCAACCTGACACTTGGTAGGAAGTTAGAGAATATTTGGTGAATGAATGAATGAATGAAACAAGATGCTAAGTGAGTCTTTCATATAGTTAATTGACAATAAAACTGAAAACTCACTGGTTATGGTTGTTCAGTGTAGCAATTTCTATCTTGAAGTGAAGCTCATTAAGAAGCAAGATGTACTATTGGGATTTCTTATCCACATCCCCATGTCTATGCTGGTATTTTCTTATAGGGATGGGGTTTTTGGTGGGCCCAGTGGATGGAAACTGAAGGACATTTGGGGACACAAATCAGACTTTCTCTGCCATATTACATGTATACGTGTTCATTAAATTAGGAAGAGAAAAATGGAGAGAGGTGCATTGAGGGAAGCAGATCTAAATACCATCAAACTGTATGTTGTATGAAAATCACAAATATTCAGTTTTTTAAAAAGAAGCATGATGTTCTAAAGAGAGGTGAAATACTGTAAGTTCAAGAACTAAACAAACTAGAGGCTTCAGAACGTCCCTGAAATGACCAGACAGTCTAGACTTCTCCATCCACAAGGACACAGGCAGAGACATCTGAGAAACACTGCAAACAGGGCTGCCTAGAAGATATTCAGATAAGCTGAGCTGCCCACTAGAGGCCCAGGTCAACTGGACAGACTAGAAGAGACAGAGATTAGCCAATCTACCTGAAAGGAACAGAAACCAGCCAGTCGTGCTCTCTGAAAGAGACTCAGACAACCTGACCTGACTAAAAGAGACATTTCACAACCTGTCAAGCTGCTTTCAAGTTGTGCAGTGAGCTCTAGGTTGCCAGCTTCCCTGAGCCTTCACACATGCTTTGGTGGGCATTTGTTGATGTGGCCATATTTGACTCATCACTGCTCCTGTAAGTAAGCCTTCACTCATTCTCCTATAAGTAAACACAGCAAAACTCAGTGATCTCGCTTTGGTCTCTCATAGTTTCCTTCTCTGGGGTGAGTAGTCATTTTTGCAAGTCTCCCCAGGAATAGTGTCACACAACAGTGGTTCATACCTGTTATTTCATATTTTCAGAAGGCTAAGGTAGGAGGATCATAAGTTTCAGTCCAGCCCAAGATTTGTAGAGAGACCTTGTTTTGGAAGGGGAAAAGAAGGAGATGAAAGAAGATGAATAGGAGGAGGAAATAGGGAGGAGAAGAATAGGAGGGGGAAGGGGAGAAGGTGGGGGAAGAGGAGCCAGTGACAACTACACAGGACAGCTGGATTAGACACAAGAACAGGGACTGTGCTTTGATGTCTTGCTATCTAATTTCATTGCTAACTCACAAGCATCACGCATTTCGAGGAGAACTATTGATACTTCTGTTATAAAATGCTTAATTATTAATATTTCACATTCTTTTCAAGACAAAAAGGCATGTATTGGAGTCATCTATCTCCAGCTGCGACACAAAGGAAGTGGCTCACAGTTCTACCACCGAAATGAGGAAATGCTCAGGGAAATACGTAAGGAAAAAGTAATCATGTTATTAGAAAACATTTTATTTGTAATAGGAATGCAAAGAAATAAATCTATAACACATATGAGAATACAAGGGCCTAAAAATTAAAAAGTAGTTAAATCAGTGATTGCTGAATATCCATTACCATAGTACTGATCTTCTTGGTATTATTAAAAATACAAAATGTCTGTAAAATATTTCAGAGGGACAGTAGTGTGTATGCAATCATAATTTACTTAATCTAGAAGGTTCTTCTCATTCATGTTTTTCATCTTTAACATACCTAGAAAAAGATTAGATCTAACATCTATCTATAAAGTAATGTGAAATTATGTTGGCCTTCTAATTCAGTATTCTTGTTGCAATTTCTATAACTTTGACATCTCTAGTGGGACAGATTTCAGATTTGAACTCCAGGATAGAGGATACTTCCCAGATAAAAATTACATATAACTTAGTTCTTATAATATGTATGTATTGCATTATGTAGACATCTAAGTGATTAATGATACGTTTATGTACATCTGTATGTAGTGTCAATAGTACGTTTTTGTGTTTGTTGTGTCTGTTCTCACAAATTTGTTTCAATTCCCAAATTGGTAAAGCTTTTTAAATTATTAGGGATTAAATAGTATCATTTAGTTACTTATTGTTAAAAAAATCAGGACATATGTTTTAAGGAACATGACAACTTGAAGAGAACAGTTTCTTGATGGGGATAGAGAAGTGGAGCTGTCCCTTTTTTTTTCTGAGTATATTCCCACAGATTTATGAGACTAAAGCTGAAAACCACTTGCCTACCATAGGACTTCCACAGAAACTCAACAATCCTTACTCAGCAGTTAAAAGGAAAAGAAAAACTAGCTGGACAAGATGTGTGTGTGTGTGTGTGTGTGTGTGTGTGTGTGTGTGTGTGCGTGCGTGCGCGTGCGCGTGCGTGTAATCCCAGGCAGAGGCAGGAGGATCTCCACAAGTTCAAAGCCAAGATGATGGACATAGTTAATTCGAGGAAATCTAGACGGGAAACCTGCTCCAACTTCACCCCTGTCGCCCCTTTCCCAGATAAAAAGAAAAATAGAGAATGAAGAAGGAGTACTGAAACTTAAGATTCGAAACACATTTTTTTTTCTTTAAAATAACAATTGATACCATGGGTGGTGTAAGGTCTTTCTCAGGATGTGATAGAGATTTGCTCAGTTGGTAAAAGAAGGCAACCTGAATTTAATTTCCCAGGACCCATGAAATGAAAGGAGAAAATCCATTCCCTCAAGTTGTCCTCTGATCCCCACATGCCTGCAGGCCATGGAATGTACATATGCACACACAATAAACAGACAAACAAACAAATAAATGTAAAATAAAAAAAGGAAGAAATCCTTTGGGTGGAAAAAAGAGATTGGAAGTACAAGGTCACTCTTTAGCCACACAGTGAGGCCAGGTAAGCCATGGCTATCTCAGCAATGTATATAGCTTTTCTATAAATTTCTATTGATGGATAAAGACTTATTTCAATTTAGGAAAATAAATGCAGTCAAAACATAGCTACACATCAGTGGTTTTCCCTCTAGAAACTACTCATATTGATATGGTTCAAAACTATAATCTTCAAATTACACTTTAAAAAGAAGTGGAGAGAAAAGAGTTGAAAAAGATAAACTTAACTAAATTAATGGTTAATGGATGTGTGCTCTGTTTTTAACTGGTGAAAGATGGTGACATTCACTTAACTTTATTCCAGTGACATCTTTATATCATTAATAAAAAAATAAATACCATACTGCTAGATTTAAACATTTTTAATTCATGTTCTTAACTTTATTAATAAGTTTACACAAATGAAGTTAATGGTAAAATTAAAATTGGTAAAAGTAAAATGGTAAAAGTAAAATTTCAATGTTTTTACTTGTTAAAGAACTTATTTTAAGTAGTATAATTGATGAATCAATTGATATGGAGAAGATTTAGACAGAAACATAAAACACTTAATATCTGGCAGATATTCTCATTATTTTATATCTCTCAAAGTGTGAGATTATTCATTTAAAGTTTATCTTTAGAATTCAATTATCTTGAAATATGGTACTTCATTTAAATTTGAAAATTGATTCAAAAATCTTAGAAATATATATGACTTTACAAAATTTCAAGAACCTACAACGAGAAAAAAACAAAGTTTATTTTTCTTGGTTTTATTGGGAATGGAGAATAGGAAAAGCTTATGTTAGAGCTGGGTGTGTTGGATTGTAACTGTTACCCCAGCATTTGGTAGGTGAAGGCAGAAGGATCAGGAGTTCAAGGACAGAATGAGCTCCTTGAGACTATCTCAAGAAACCAAATCTTAATTAATTAATAAATCTATGCAGTAAGGCTTTAAGAAAAAAGCCTATGTTAGTATTATGCACAAAAAAAAGTACTCAGAATTTTGAATTATGCAGGCAAAGTTAACTGATTAACTTTGATCTATTCAAATAGCCATATCAAATTTCAACTTTGATTCTTGCGTTTATACATATTGGGTTAGCACTATAGAGAATTACTAGAATAGCTCAAAGTATTTACTGATTCAGGTTGGTCATTATTTTAGATTGTAGTACACTCTGCTTAACCTGATTACTGCTCCAATTTCTTTCCCAAGTTTTCATTTGGAGCCCTGAGGAGCAGTCTTAGTTCTGTATTTGAAAACACAGAGGTTAGACATTCTCTGCCTAGCTATCAGTTTCTTGCAGCAGAGAAGCATCAACATGTCTAATGGAACACTGGTTTATGGAAGCATGCAATTTACGTTTGATTTATTTTTAAAATTAGAGCTCTGTCAAACTACTTCAATATTCTCTGTTATACTAAATCAACACAGCTTCACAATCAATAACTGATGCCCTGAGTATAATAATTCATGTCTACACATTCTAGATTCTGATTCTTTGCACAAGTCATTCTTTAATGAATGCTGAATTCCCAGCAAACTGTGCTGGTGCCAGTTGTGACTCCTCAGAAGCTTCAGTGTTTTCCAGGATTGCTTTCATATTAAAGGACATGCTCTAGTCAACAGAATTGTCATGTACTTTATGCTGTGGTGCAAAAGTGATAGAGCAGATGCTAGAAAATCGACCATAAAGATCACAGAAATACCATTTCAAATAATATCTAAAAGCAAATGGAAAACTTTTTCAAAGAATTTTGTAATTATCATAAGTGGCAGAAGAGAGGAGAAGGGGAAGGAGGGAAGCAGAGGGTAGGAGCAAAGGAGAAAGAGAGACAGGGGAAAGAGCTCTGATAATTTATGAGGATCAGCAAGGCTCTGAAGGGTTTAGATGTGTCATTTTATGTTGGATTTCCTGTTGAGAGACAATGTTGTATTATATTTTTCCTCCTATTGCCGAATCCTGTCCTGAAGCTTGAAATGTCATTTAACTTAAATTTATATAGCTGGAGCATACAGAGGCCCTAGAATCAAGACTGCTTTCTAAAAAATAAATAAATAAAAAGACTGAAAATTGAAATCACATGATTTAGTAAAGTGCTTTATAATGTTACTGACAAACTCTTTAGGAATATGAATCTCTTGCTGCAAGGGATTGCTATTAGAAGACATTTCAACCTCCCACAAGCAGGCATTATTTCTAAGGAATGCTACATCCTAAGCGACGTGGGCTGTGATTTCATTTTACCCACTTGTGTTCAACTCGAAGTTTTCTCTTTATAAAAGTCTGCTTCCATTATGATTAAAGCTTAATAAAGTGTTTTCTTAGTAATAGAGAGGCTAGTACATCTCACACACACTGCAACAAACAAATGAAACAAAAATATAAAGGAATGGATGAAAATAAAGAACTTTCATTCTTAAAAATAATAAATAAAACATTTCTTCTTCTAAGAAGTTGCATTGATAATCAACAGTTAAAGAAAAGCTGTATCCAAAAAACTGCTTAAAACCTGTCAGATTATTCAACAGATTGATGCTAATATTCCCAGACATCTACCACTTGAATGTGATGTGTCGGGTTTTCTTAGGTTTAGTAGGACTGAGTGGTGACAAGGAGGACTAGGCAAACACACCATGGCCTTCTGCTTTAGCCATCTTTTAGGGAAGACAGAAAACAAAACCAGGGTGGTATGGGCTCAGGGGCTTAAATATCTAGTGAGGTGAGTCTGCCATTGGGTCAGAATGGAAGCTGAATGACCCTGAGCTGACATTGCCATCTTAGAAACAGATATTCCTTATGTTAGAAGACTGCTCTGTGCATATGACCTGAATGCTTTAAAGACTGAAAGAAAAAAAAAATCAAAGACAGAGTCCTTTTTATTCAGATTTTTTTTCCTTCTTTATATTTCAGGTATAGTGAGTTGGTAATTTAACGTTCTTCTTTCAACTATGCATTCATAACTATTGATTTGACTGTGTTCTCCCAAATTTTCATAACAGTTACTAGAGATTATTGTTAAAGCAATGCTTGTTCAGCTTTATCATTCTTAGTATAAATGATAAGAAAGAAGTGATCTTTGCTACTTGGTTTTGAACTTGATTCTACTTCAGACATTACTAGTAACTATAACGTGGTTGGCTTTTTCTTCTGTAACTGTTTGTACTTGTTTCATAGACATTGACTGTAACCATAGTATTAGGGTGTGATTTACAGAGTAGAAATAAGAATGCACGGTGGCTACTGCTCTGAAAGACCACAGTCTAGTCTAGGGCACCCGAGTTTACCTCTCTGATCTGTGTTAATTTCTTATTGCACATCAGGAAGAATCACAACACTTAACAAAAATATGGTTCACTCTGCTGCTGAATCAGCATCCTCAGGCCAATGTTGTGCCTGTGCTGCCGCCTAGTGGACAGATGTGGTATTAAAATGATATTTTCCTTGAGTACTTTGAGCTTTATCTGTTGCTGCAAAGTAGGTTAAGAGACACAAGAAACAACAATGTGGCAAAAAATCTGCCGGATCTATGAACTTTGCCTTCGCTGTTTGTTTGTTGATATGGGAAATCAAGTACTTCACCTTGTAAGTTAAACAGGATTCAAATATTTCACAATTTACCTTTCGAGTTTCAAATATTCCAGTCCCAAGAAAAAAAAAAAAAAAAAAACCTTTTCATATTACATGAACTTTCTTCATGATGTACCAGAACTGTGTCTTTCCAAACAAAAAAATTCCCCCAAGAAAGAATACCGTATGTACAAATACCACAGTGAAACATTGAACTGAAAGTCTGCATAGCACTGCTCTTGTTAATGAAGAGCTAGCTTTTATAAACATCAAGGAACATCACCTAGAGCATTAATCGGTCACCAGGTAATTTAGCCAATAAACTCACTATGTATATGCAGGTGGGTTCTCCTAGAGTTTCAGTTTGGTTTCTCTTTCCCCTGCCCAACCCCTCCCCCCAACCTCCAACATCAAAGAATTTTCTTGTATGTAATTCTATTCTTTGGAGTCAGGAAAAGCAAATGCATTCACCAGGGAAGTCACTTTGTTAACAGCCAAGTATTTGAAATCAAAGAAGTATCTGATATAAAGCAAGCAGACAATGAGTCAGACTTTCCAAACACTGCCAAAGAAGAGGAAAAGGGTGACATCCAGCCGCAGCGCTCTGTCTTTCCACCCTTAGGGTGGTTTTGTAATGGATGTGCCCCATCAGCCACATACACAGGATGTTTACATTTGTTCACTCTTCAAGCCATTCACGACTCTGCCCAAATGAACCTCCTCTTGCACTGCACATTGAATACATATGTGTCACATTTACTACCCCAGGGTGCTGATTATCTATGCAACTCCTCATTTACCCATTTCTCTAGGACAGGGCTTCTTCCTGTTCCTTCCTCACTTTAACTAAAAATGAACATGCAGCTCTGTCAATGACATAATGTTTTCATGAAAGTTCCACTAATTAAAAATCCTCCCCATACCAGAGCTAAAAAATGAGCACACTCTTGCCAAGTGTTATTCACCACAGAGAAGCTCTTGTAGCCACGTTTTAAAGAAAGACAGAGAGGGGGATGGTGTGAAGGAAGAAAGTCTCCGAACATATGCATTGAAGTATAACAGTTGTCAGCATCAGAGGGACAGATTATTTTTAAAATAGATCTTTCAAGAGAAAAAATGAGAAGAAAAAAAAAATATAATGCACCTCCAAAGAGCTGAGAAGTAATGGATGTGCAGTTTGGGATAATAAAAGCTTTCACTGGAATGAAGGACCACAATTATAGGAAATAGATCTGCTTTTTTGAAAGCAAAGGATGATAGGTCAGTTTGAAAATGATGCTTGTCTTTGACTGTACCTGTAGACTCCCTGTTTTTAATGATAAAGAGATAGTTGTTTTTTATTGTGGTGATATGAAAACACTTGCAGACTACTGCTTCTGCCCATACTTACAGTGCCATCAATAGTTACTTGTTGGGGACATTCATTTAGACTTGCAATATGCTGCATTAATTTAACACCACATAAAATATGGATTTTATTGCAGCAAAGATAATAAATGGTGCAGCAGCGGCTACATGCATTTACTACCCTCTTTTCTGACCCCCTCGTATTTAGACTCATAAAATGTGAGCATAGGAATTCTACCTATCCTAATTCCGACAAATGTCAATCTACTGTATTTATGTAAGATGCTTAGTTACCACTGACAGCTTCAAAGCACCTATCCTCTGCCTGTCATTTCTCCTTATATTGAAGGTACAATGAACAGTGACTGTGAATAAGTACAGAGTGGATCCATTCACATGGAATGCAAAGTAATGTTAGACGATGTTGTTCGAGCGTGATCTGCTAAACTGATTTTAAAGCAGAGGTAAGCAGGTAAGAGCATGATAAATTACATCCCGTAATTTTTTTTTTTTTGCAAATGTTCAGAATGAATGAATTTGAAAACTCCAACAGCATGACCCACTGTTGAACATAATATATTATATTATCCAGCTTCGCATTACCTACAAAGATATTCAAAGCAGTTGTTCCTGGAAACTCATATAAAGAGTTGCACGTTCATTTATTTCTTAAAAGAAAATGATTTTGAAATAATTGTTCATATTTCTAAAAGAGCAAGAGAGAGACAGAGACAGAGAGAGAGAGAGACAGAGAGAGAGAGAGAGACAGAGAATATCTCCCCAAAGGAGGAGAAAAGAAAAGACCTCAGAGGAGTTAAAAAAGAAAAGAGGTGATTTCCTCCTACCTTTTAGATCAGCTGCTGGGTAGCGGAAGTTGGTTCCGGACAAAATAACCCTGAAGAAATGGTCACCCTGTCCCCTTTTTGTTTGTTTTCTGCTGTTATTTTCTATCACTGATTCTACTTCAGTCTAACTCAAGCTTTCTCTCAGCGTCACTTTTAACTCTGGACAGCAGGGAACCGAAGAAAACGGGGGCGAACTCTCTCTCTGATTGGCTTTCATTCAGTGCTTCTGATTTAGGAAAAAAAAAAAAAAAAGATGGGGGGAAAAAGCCCTTCCTCACAGGAGAGAAAGGTTCTGCTGATGGAGCTGCCGCACTCGCCATGGGAAGGTTAGAGACTGGAAGTGCCGGCTCCTGCCAGCACACTGCGATTTGCAAGTGAATGCGAGGGAGGGCGCATCCGAGAGGAGGGCCGCGCATGAAAGGCGTCCCCTCCCCCGCAGGGCAGAAAGACTCTCTGTTTCCAGCCTAAGGTAATCATCCCCATCTAATCCGCCTGTGTCCATAATAAGATCCTGGGAAACCGGAATCCTGCAATTCCTTCTTGCAATTAATAAAAAATTGTAAAAGGGATACTTCTTTTATTTTCCCGACAGATAGCCCCGTACCATTCTTACAGCAGAGTACCAAAATTCAAGTATTAACGGAGCGCCAAGTCAAAAAGGCAATCAGATCAGATCTGTTGATACCAGAAGGTAAATTTTGTTTCTGTTCTCAGGTTTGAATATCTATTTTGTGTTGGTGGTGAACTTTCTTTTCTAGAATAGGCAAAATACCTTTATGTGATTTTTCTTGCCATAAGGAACAACACACCTTGCTTCTCAGATCGGAATGTCTTCTGGCAGTTAGGTCTGTCTAATCATTCCAGCTTTGCATGTAGATGTGTCACTAATAATTTAAATATGCAATTTTTTCCAGTCAAATATTTAGATTTTGGAATTTACACAATTTCATTTTTTCCCTTTTAAACTTTTTTTTCCCCTCGTAAATGTGTTTATGCCCAAAACAGTGTACTGATTGATACAGTTGCATTTGAATGGTTCTAGCTACTTCTCAGCCTTCTGATTGTGTGTCTTCCTATTTATCCATCTCTACATTAAATTTCAATCAATGGAAATCTAACCAAAGGATGTCAGTATAGGTCCACAAAATAGTTAACTCCTAGCTATATGGAGATGCCTTTTGAAAATATCACCTTATAGTCACATATATGTAATCTATGAAAATAAGTAGAGAAATTATGAAGACCGTCTTGTGGAACTGTGATTTGAAAACAAAATAAATGCTGAATGTTAAATAAAAGCTCAGCGGCTGAACTAACTAGTAGCAGGATTAAATCTGTAGAACTCATATTCCCAATCCCTGACTAGAGATGCCAGAGACTTCTGGAGACCATATTTGATTTCTTAGCGCTATGTAGACCCTTTACTGATCCCGTAATGGAAAAAGAGGGCCACTAATCCCGAAGAAGCGAGAGACACTCAAGTTTCAAAAACCATTTAGTGTGCTACGAGGTTATTATAACATCAGTGGTACCCACTAACTTCGTGTTTTAAAATACCTTACTCTGCTAGGAGGAACAGACATTGTCTTATAGGGATGGGATTCTTGGTGGGCACGGTGAATGGACCCACACTGGAGGACGTATCCGGGCACAAATCAGACTCTATAGAACATATTACATACGTTAGGGAGTACATTAAATTGGGCAGGGGGGGACAATGGGAAAGCGTTCAGAGAGGGGAGAAGATCTGAATATCATCAAACTATATTGTACGAAAATTACAAAAATTCAATTAAAAAAAAAAAAGAAGAAGAAAAGAAGAAAGAACCCAAACATTTCCACTCAACTAAATGGAAATTATGCAGGAAAGAACTTGTTTTCTTTAAATTTCACAGATGAAGGCATCAAGATCTGGAACACTGTAATGACTATGCTAAATAAAGTCCAGTAAGAGAGTTCTGGCAGTAATATCTACATTTGCCCACAGTGTTTTTCAGGAGTCCACTGCCTTCATGGTCAATTCAAAAAAATATTACAGCCAGACATGTTGGCAGATGCCTTTGAACCCAGAGACAGTCACAGTTTGTGTCAGTTGGAGGCGAGTTTTGTCTATACAGGGAACTTCAGGCCAGGAAGGGAAAGGAAGGGGAGGGGAGGGGAAGGAAAGGGAGGGGAGTGGAGGGGAGATGAGAGGAGGGATGGGAAGGGAAAGGAGGGAGGGAGGGAAGGGAAGGACCTTATTTACTTGCTCCATATACTATTTCTACCAATATTGATACATTAAGGTTGGCTTCCAAGACATAAATTGTAGAGCTTTCAGATAAATCTGGTGGACAGTGGACAGTAATGCAAAATTACATAATATGAAAAACATTTAGACTGCATTAAAGTGGTTCTAATTAAGAACAGTTCTAAAGGCTAAGATCTAGAGTAAATATCCAGATTTTTTTAACGGCAATACCTGCTGTGATGGTGTATGCCCGAATAAGGGACCTAACAAAACTACTCTGCTCTTACATACATTTCTGAGTTGATATGATAGCCTTGATTCACGTAACCATAAGAAACTGGTTCGGTCATGTCAGCATTTTTTAAGGAATTGAACTCATTTATGTGTTAAAAAGAGATGACTCCACATGTACATTCTGAAAGCAGAATGGAGGAAGAGGAAAAGGATGCTGACTTCCCTGGAAAATGAGACCCAGATGTTCACATTACTCTATATTCTCATTGGCTAGGAAAGAGAGAATCATAAGTTGTTGCTGAGGAGGCTTGTAGAAATGTTTGTCCAATAAATGTTTGTCCCGGTGTTACTGAGGGCAGCCACAGCTGAATTGGAATCAACAGCTACAGCATGTGTTATAGCACACACTTACTGTAGAACATTTCGTCATACACTCTAAAAATGTATTTATTTGTATTTTCTAAGTACTAGTGTTTTGCCTGCATGGATATGGAGAGCATTCATGCCCAATGAGGTCAGAAGATCCCCTAAGACTGGAGTTATGGATGTTAGCTGCCATGTAAGTGGTGGGAGACCCTATATAATATACAGTTTAAGATACAAGAAAAAAAAAAATTCATTCAAGATTTGAAAATTCTCATAATGATATCCTGCTTTATGATAAGCAGAACATTCATGAATTCCTAAGTTCAGGTGATAAAAGAAGGAAGATATGGACAGAGAAAGAAAGGAAGAGAGAATGTGTAAGAACTCATCACAATTTTATTAATAGTACCTGAAAGAAAGTCCCAAGTCTGTCCTTCTTTACAGCTGATATCATTTGCCATTCTGTTGAGCACATTAGTAGGTAAAATTAAAAATAAAACAAACAAAAAAAAAATGGCCAAAAATTAAAACTCTGGGAATTTGGTTTCTTTTCACTATAATATTATTTTTCAATCCCTCCTTTGTTATTTTTCTACAAATGAGTTAACATGAAATTCTGCACTGTTTTTCTGTTTCATTTGAATTTTCCTAATGAATCTAGAAGGCAGTCAGCACCTGAAAAGCAAAACAAATAACTAAAAATGTAAAGGTACAGTGAACTCTTAAGGAAGGCAATAATGCCTCACAAAGATGGCTGTTCATGGGAGGAGGAGCCATAACCGTTGGAAGCAAATGAAAGTTGTTGCAAATGTTATATGTATATATTTCTATATACACCTTTCAAATCAAATGTAAATTGCACAGAAAACATCATAATCATAAAACTAGTGAATTCAAAAAGTATCATTTTCATTATTGTAGTAAATATTCTCTGTGAATGCAGACTCCTTAAAGCAAGTGTGAAAGACCCAATTGCATTAATACCAATAAATAAGACAAGTCTCCCAAACAGTGGAATTACAATATGCCTAAAAGTTCCCAAGTTTTTGCTAAACATTAATTCTAATTCTTTAATATGTCACTTGCCAAGTTTGAAATAAATAAATGAATAAATAAATAGTGAAATAAAAGCTTCTTAGCCTGCTTTCTTTGAATGTTATAAGAGATAATGCCAATTTCAATGTTCAGCTTTCAGTGGTTATGAGACAAGGGTCATAAAACTCCACACTACTTCATTTTCTAGAACTATTTTGACATAAAATATAATCTGACATAATTTGTTGAAAGAATATTTTCTCCAGTCCCTGAGTAGTTCACCTTTTAGAATAGTTGAGTCTGGAAAATTAAAAAAAAAAAAAAAAAATCACATTTCTATTGTAGGTAATGATCAATATAGGACAAGCGCAGTTTCATTTACAGATTTGTTTTCTCTGTTTTAGAGACAGGGTGTGTAACCTCAGCTTCCTGAATTTCACTCTGTAGACTCAGCTGGCCTCAGTCTCACAAAGATCCACATTCCTCTGCCTCCAAAGGCTGGGATTAAAGGCATGCTTCACCGTGCTCGGCCACATAGTCATTTATGTGCCCTCCTGATCCTGAACTTGAAACTGATGAGAGGAAAAAGGCAAAAGCAAGGTGTTAACGTTGCTCAAGGAGAGTAGAGGAAGCAGTGCTGTAAGCTAGGAGATTGCAGTGGGGGTTGGGGAGTCAGGGGGGTATATGTTTGAAAGTGCTCTTGTATTTGTGTAGATCTTCTTTATTTGTGTTATAAACATTCTTCCATTAAAAATTAAAGTATTACATTAATTAAATTATGAAATGTCTACAGAGATATCTGTTATATATCATTGATCTGTTCTGAAATCTGTCCCGTTTAGCCAAGCCTCTCCTTGTTGGAATCATGAAGAGGGAAGAGGAGCCAAGGGGATAAATGAATGTTAAAATCAGTGGTGTTTTAAATCATACTATTAGTTTTTCCAAAAAATTCAAGTTTCAAAGAATATCAGGTCATAAATTCCTTCTTTCCATGTGTTCAGGTCTGGTGGCAAGGTGTTAGCCATAACAGTATGTGTGTTTTAGGTGGAAAGACCAGTACTATTTTTCTGAAATTTCTCAGATCAAACCTAAACTATACTACTTGATCTTGTCCTTATCATTTTTAAATGTAAGAAATTCTGGTTGCTTACAAATAGATTTACAGTTTCAGTGAAAAAGTGGTGTGTTGAGGGTAATACTTTTCATGTTTATTGAAACCTAATTTTCACTCTCTGGCCATTTTCATCCTCACCTAAGTGAGGTTAGTGGCCTATTTAAAACTATGAAACAGTAGTAAAGGGAAAAAAATCAGTGATGATTTTTTTTTCTAGTTGTTATTTAACTCTATCCTGGAGGAAGTATCTGAAAGAGAAACCTTTGGAATAAAAATTAGTGGAAAATAATAAATTATGTTTAATGAGTTTACAATTGCATTTAATGAACATCAGTATGAAATTAAACTTTTAGTGCAGAGACTGCCTGAGTGCTAAAAGTAACCTTTTAATCCACATTGTCTTCTGAAGAGTCATTCTAAGACTTCTTAGAGGCTTTTTAAGAAAAAAGGTATTATTTTCAAATAAATTAACTATTTATTAGAAAAAAAAAATCAGATAAACCACAGCTATTATTAGTTTGTCTCCCCTAAAATGTCACTTTAATCATTCTCCCCTTTCCCTCCATTGTTATTCATCAAGAACTGCAGAGCATAGATATTCTGCCCTAGTTCTGTGCTAACAAATTAACTTTTGTACCTAATGAATTCTGTCTGAGGACTTAAGTCTTCCAAGTCAGAGACACAGGGCACAGGAAGCAACAAGACCATCGTATCTGTCTCAGTTTTCTTTGTTCCCCCATATCGCACAAGGATAATATCTGAGATGATTAAAGAGATATAGCATATATTTGCCCTTTTGTCAAAGAATGCTAAGGTTAGGAAAATTGGTATTTTGTTTGAATTTTCTGGATGGAAAACTTTTTGAATTTTGGTCCAACTAGAAATACTTTGTTCCTTATATAATATATAACTGTTTTCTACTCTGGTGGAGATAATATCTGTATTGTCCATGATTGGTCCTATATAGGAATGGTTTCCCTCTCTTGAAGCTGGTGACCAGGTATCTCATAAACCCTCAGACATTACTAGTCCTTGCGCCTGGTCTTGCTTACCTCCCCGAATTTGAGGGTAAGACCCTATTGCTGAAGATACCACAAAACAGGTGCTGTAGAACAAGCAAGGGTCACCTGGGAAGAAGAAACCTCAACTGAAAATTCCCTAGATGCAATTAACCTGTGGCCATCTCCATGAAGTATTTTCTTGACTGCTAATTGATGTAGGAGGGTCTAGCTCACTGTTTCCTGTGTCATTCCTAGGCAGGTATGCCTGGCTACTCGAGACAGATCTCTGAGCAAACCAAAGTGAGAGCCTGGGAACAGCATTCTTCTCTGGATTTCCACCTGAAGCTCCTGCCTTCATCTCCTGCTTTGACTTCCCGCTATGGTAGACTGTAAAGTGACAGATGATCTAAACTCTTTCTTCCTCATGCTACTTTTGATCACAATGTTTATCATAGCAACAGAGAAGCAAGCTAGAACAGCCATCCTAACAGAAGCATGACTTTATTTCCTTAATTTAATTTGATTCCACAGAAAGATCATAAATTGCTTCATTTCTTTCCATCATTTTATGTCAGCACAATACAAACATCTTAAATTGTTGTTCCCTAGACTATGATCTTTGCTTCTTACAGTTGAAACGGTAAAAATGAGAGTGAGATAGGTCATCTTCTCAAAAGTCTATTTATTCTCTAATCTCTTGTTTGCTATCTCTAATAACACATATCCCAGCAATATACACCTGTGCCATCTCTAGAAGCCTTTGCTTTCTGATCAGGTAGAAATAAACACTGGGTTAGTCAATGTTTTCTCTCGGAAACAACCTTTTGTAAGCTCAGTTCAGGATTCAGGGACTGAGGTGTGTGAGGAGCTGGGACATTAAAGACTTACAGAGCCCTTGGAGAATGCAACATGCTTTATTTTCTCTGGGAAAAAAACAACAATAACATCAACAAAAAAACCCCACTCATACCACTAGGCAGATGGTCACGAGGTAGGAGCATGCTCCCTTAGTCCAAAGGACATCAATAAGAAATCTCACAAAGGTGTTTTTTTTTGACAAAACTGATCATGTAACGAGTTACAACACTGATTACTTTTGAGGACCCCGGACACCTGAATACCCGGCGACCTGGAGATGTTCAATGTTTGCCAAATCTAGCTACGTTGTCTAAATGAGCATAGGCCCTTATAGCCTTGATTACTTTCAAACCTGTAGAATGGGTATTCAAATTATGAAGTAGTTTCTTAGATGATTTTGCACAATATACATGGTGGAGAGGCTGTGATCCCTGTAGTTGCTCAGTCAATGAAGCAAAGTGCCTCAGCAGTCTCAGTATGCTGCTGGAAGCCTAGAGAATTCCTGGAGAGCCAATGTTCTTCAATCCACGCTGGAAGGCCAAAGAAGCTGGATCCCACCAGCAAGGAGCCAAACAAGAAAAAACATCTTCTTTTCCCTCAGTCTCATGTTTCAGGGGCACTGCCAGAAGGTGCTGCCAGATCTGGGGCAGAGGCTTTCTTCCCTATTCGATTAATCCAGGAAACAGACTCACAGAGCAGTCCAGAGCTGCCTTAGTTGTTTGCAGATCCAATCAAGTTAAAAACCAAGATTAACCATTGTGACCACCAACTATACACATACTCCAGCCCTAGGTGGTGAATTCCCAATTTTCTTAAAGTCTCTACTGAGGGCTCAGCTGTACCAAACAAAGGTCGCCACATTCCTCAGGATCACACTTGACTATTTACTTCTAGAACGAATTTTAAAATGCAGACAGTGTCTATCCTAATGTATTTTTGGAGCAAATAACATTACCTTTTTCTGACAATTTACACATGAAGATTCTCAGACTTCCTCTCAGGCCTATTGATTCAAAAACCTTGAGAGTGGTCATTCTTCTGCTTTTAAAATTATAAACATGATTTTGAGAGCTAACACTTGAAATCCATAGTTCTATAATGATTGCTTTAAGGCAATTTAGAAAAGAAAACTGAATTAAAACTCAGGGATTATAAACAAGAGATATGTTTGTGCATCATTTATTATTTTAACACCTATGCATAATATTCAGAATCGTTTCAAAACAGCATGCTATTTATAAGATTGTGGGGGAGAGCTGTAATCATAGTGCTGGCTAAATAAGGGTTTAACCGTCTAATGAGAGAGACAGAAATTAAGACAAATGATACCCAAAAGTAAATGAAGGGGAAGAGAAGAGGAATTTTGCCAAGTCTGTGATGAATGTAGAAGGAGTTACTCTGGAGGTTTCAAAATAGAGTATTACAACTCTGAAGAATGTCAGCTTTGGTTTGCATTTCAGCATCTGTGAGCAAGAGGGGGATGGCAGAGGAAGCCCCATGGCTGATCTCCTTCATCCTAGCAGCAAGTGGCAGATACAATGCCACTCCAGAGTTGCTAAGAGGAACAGACCAGGGGGTGGGACTCTTTCTTCATTCTTATAGCCTCCATTGACCATGGCAGCTTTCTATGCATACAAATGTCCTTTCTCTGGTTCTTCTTGTGATCATACTTTTTTGTCTAATTCTTGGTGTGTGACCTAATGAAAAGGGAGAGAAAAGAATGAAACCATGAGGGAAACATGAGGTGGGGAAGGAGCGATATAAAACCAGATACTGAGTCTAAAAGATGCTACAGCAAGACTTTCTGCTTGACAGAGCTGAATGGGTGTATATGTGCATGTCATGTGTAGTCACAGCGCCGACTCTTGGTTCAGTGGACTGCTGTCTCGCTTTTCAATGTCTTAATATTTGGAACAAGATGCTTCACATTTTTATTTTGCTTTGCAACACTCAGATTTTGAGTCCAACTGTTTTTCTGACTTCTTGACAATAGTTTGGTAGTATGAAGATGCCCATGAACTGAAAGGGACCCTTCAGAGGCAAATGTTGGAATGGTAATCAATGCTGACATTTAACAGACAAACACATTCATAAATCTGCTAATCATTAGTAAACAAGGAAGACAGAGGATAGCTGACTCCTATTAAGTGGGATCTGACTCTCAGTGACACTACAGGTCTTGTGTCAAGATGCTGCATAAGGCCTCTGAGAAATTTGTAGGCAAAAATTCATTTTTCAGTGAATTCCATACACATTCTATTCCATAGCTACATGTGGAGCAGTTACAATGTGGCAGAGATTTCGCTTAGCAGTGGGGAAGTTACTAGCAATCAATAGATTAGATCACTTAATTCCCAAGTTCATGGAACTCATGGTCTATGGAGTAAAGAGTATTTAATTATGCAAATGGTTGTGACACTGCCCATTGAGAAAAGTGCGGTGAAGCAGGCACTTGGCTCTACTGAGCTTATGAAGAAAGATCTAGATGTTATGTGAGTGACAAGGAGGATTGAGGCTGAGATGGGATCACAGACATTTCCCGGATAAAGTGGGTTTTGGAGTAAAACCAGAAAACATAATTTTATTGAAGACGCAAACCTGTTGCCTGGTAAAGCTTACACACCACCCTCCAAAGACCTAATTGGCAAGGAGATGCATCACAATGGTTATCTTAACCACCAAAAGTCACAGAAAGCCAACTTGTCAGATGCACGTTTGGATACACACTCTGCAAGTCCTGCCACTCTCATACTTACGCTGCATGTCACTGGATGAAGCAAAGCACGCTTCATCATTACTATGTGCCAAATGTTACCTCTCTGCAGCCTCTACGGAAGCATTCCATCTACGTCAGATTCTCAACCGCCATTAAGCAAAATAAAAACACAAACTTAAAAACTTTTTAGCTATTCATTAGCCCTTTGGTATAAGATCATGCTTTAGGAGACCCAGAGAAATAATTGTGCTAAATCAATTTCCTTATACAGCAAACCATGTCAATTTTTAATCTGCTTATTAACCCTTAGGCTCAAAGACAAAACAAAACAACAAAGAAAGCAAAAAATTCCAAACTTCAATGAGCATTTTAATTTTTTTTTTTTTTTTAAAAAAGCTTATTTGGAGTCAAAACACAGTTAAACACAAGAAAAGTAATTTCTCCTCTCTGATTTACGAGAGCCCCATTTAAAAAAAAATCTTTTTATTGAAGAATCCTATTTTTAGATACAAATTTCTTCTTTATAAATTTCTTCATTGAATTGATTTAGTAATTGATCTCAAGCTAAATATAGTTGCTTAATATCTGCATTTCCCATCTTAATTAAACCATGTGGATTGCAAGTCGTTGAAAACAGTGCATCATCCAATGCAAAATGCAGGATATTTGTGAAAATCATTATCAATTTAATTTTGCTTAGTTTGAAATATTAAATTTTAAAAACAAGTCAAACTGTAAGAAGTGGTCATTTATGAAAATAAATAGTCTGCTTAGTAAACCTGGTTAAAGCCTGTTCATTAGCGTTATTTTTGTAACTTTTCACTATTCTAGCAAAGCGGAATTTTAATTCTCCAAAATGAAAAAGAATGTAACAGGGCTGGTGAGAGGGCTCAGCAAGGACTAGCACTGGCACTTCTTCAAGGACTCAAGTTCTTCTCTCCACACAACAGGCAGCTCAGAGCTGACTGTAACTGCAGCTCCAGGGCATCCACTGCCTCTTCTGACATCCGTGGGCACCTGGACACATATGGCGTACACACACACAAACATGCATATAAATGAATAATAAAATACAATTTTTAAAAGAATATGATGTGTATTTAAGACAAAACAAGAATACATTTTTAACAGAATGGCATAAGTTATCCCAAGCACAGGGACTAATGTCAGATTTCTTGTCAGCTCTATTCAGATGACACATGTAAGCACTTAAGTCAGTTGTTTAGACTTGATATTCAGAGCTCTTTAATCACTAACATCTACACAAACATGGCTTACTGTTCTGATTTCCTTTCTCCATCTTCATCCTGAGCTGCTGGTCTCTTTTGATTGCACACTACTTCCTAACTAAGCCTTTCAGAATCACTAGTCTTGTTTTAAGGAGTTCATGATAACGTCAATGTTCATTCATTTAAATGTTGTTTTATTTAGCTCCTTGCATGTTGCACTGGGATTAAGGACAGAATGAAAGAAGAGAAGGTTTGAATTTGGGGTGGTACAGGACAGCCTTGGAGACAGAAGGAAAGAAATGAAGTTGACCGGAAGTCCAGGATAGTGACTTCTCAGATTCATTCTCATCAGCGGAAGCTTCTGGTCCTGGCTTTCTGCAGTGTTTACTATGGGGTGCCACACTACAGTTATGCCTGAACAAAAACAGCCTGAGTCTTAGCATTTATTTAAGCCAAGAGGAGTCTGTTGCTCCTAGAATTCTGTTGGAACTAAGATCCTGAACAAGGGCTCACTCTTTCTTTTACTGAAACATTATGTCTTCGATAAAGGAGGGAAGTAAAAATGAAACTGTTTTATCAGCTTACTGTCTTTCTGACCCCTGTTGACTGAGGAGTCACATGACCACAAACAGACTTTCTCAATTTGATCCTAACTTGTTTGCAACACTGGGGGGATAATCGTCATATCTTCTTTGCTTCAGAAGATTATGCAAAATACACATGAACAAATACATTATTTGGAGTCTAGGGAAAGGAACACCATGAGGGATAAAGGCCA
This sequence comes from Eospalax fontanierii, assembly GCA_035773235.1. NCBI lineage: Eukaryota > Metazoa > Chordata > Mammalia > Rodentia > Spalacidae > Eospalax > Eospalax fontanierii. The sequence goes on along the minus strand of CM069527.1, from coordinate 96,446,608 downwards.
GGCTGAATGTCTAGATCTCAAAAGGAGTGCGTGGCTTAGTGATCTGGTCTACAGTATAAACAAGTTATGATGGGACTAATTTTTGGTTGCAAGGTAAAGTCAATATCATTTGTCCAAAGCATGTTCACATTGCAAAAGTCATGTCTACAGCTTGCTACCGCCAGTCGTAACCACAGCAGTAGGTTGCTTCCTTCTCTAAGAACAAAATGGAGAATATTGTGGTCTATATTAAAATAGGACTTTAATATCATTTAATTTGTTTTCAAGTTTTCTTCTAATTTTTGTTAAAGTCAGTTATTAGTGTATAGAAATTCTTTTAGAAATTAAGAATATAATCCCTTATAATCAGACAGCTTAAACATTGTTTCAGAAGCACCCAGGCAGCTTTTAAAATCCTATCTAAGGTGCAGATTTATTTAAACTGACCACAATATTTAGATATAAACAAATATCTATTTCATATCAGAAAGGGCTATGAAGCACAGAAATTAGTTTCAGAGCCTTGAAAACATTTTTCACAGTAACTGACTCTCTGTAGCTTTTCAGCTTCCCTCAGTGCTTTAAACCAAGGTGCAGGCAATCCATTATGGACCCGTTTGTTATTCCACTAGAAATATTTAGATTTTGGTTATGTGAAATTTCTCAAAAGATATAAAAGCTTTAAACCAACGGCTAAATTACAGCAGTCAGGATAGACTTAAGATCATATAAGTAAATGAACTCAGATGATAGTGATTATTGCAAAGTGCCTGCATTTTAGAGGTGCATGTGTGATGTTCTTACTATGAACGCTATGGACTTTATTTTCTTCGGCTTGTTTTCCATCTTTATTAAAATCAGGGTTGCTAATTTAATAATAAGTGTCATGTGATTCCAAACTACAATGTAAGAATTGCCCTCTTTGTTTATCATTCCTTTAGTTGTTTTCAGAAAGACTGCTATGAAGAAAAGTACATGATGTTTAATAATTTCACTGTGCCTACTTTATTCTATTCATATTCAAATGAAATAAAGGTCTTGAATGACATTTACTGATCTCAGTAATAAATACAATAATAGCTGTCATAACTTTGACTTACTTGCTGCATATATTTAGCATATTGTCTTTGACAATTACTCCTTTCTAATTTACATTTATTAAATGGATACATAAGAGCATAGAAGTATGTATGTTTATGAATCATCTTGTGATATTTCAGTGTATATGTACATTATGTTATTTTGATTAAAGTTAAACATATCTAACTAATAAAACATTTGCTATTTCTTTCCAAGACTTAAGCTATTTTACACATATGACTCTATTCACTGCATGGATGTAAGTACACCAGCACCCTGGATTGCACAGGGAGTTCAGAACAGAGTGTCAGATCCCCTGATCTGGAGTTAGGTATGGTTGTTAGATGCCATGTGGGTCCTGGTGATCAAAACCAGATCCTCTGCAAGAGCATTCAGTGCTCTTAACTGCTGAGCCACCTCTCAAGTCCCCAGGCTTCCGTTATTTTGTCTACATTTGAGAACTATACAGGATAATTTTGCTTGATTATCTACTCTTATCCTATTTTGTAATATACCAAGACCAGAACTTCTTGGGTCTAATTGCAGCTTAGTTTAAACCCATCAACCTTTCTTTCTCCTTTATTCCCCCATATTCTCTCCATTCTCTAATAACTACTATTCTACTCAAAACACATATGAAATCAACATTTTATAAATCATTTTTCTGTATTTTTTATGTGTAGAATCTTTTGTCTGCCTGTGTGTAAGTGTATACATGCATGCAATGCTCACAGAGACCAGAAGAGGGTGATGAATCTCTTATAACTGGAGTATGAGCAGTTATTAACCACCGTATGTGGGGGATTTAAATGGAACCCCCCAGGTCCTCTTCAAGAGCAACCAGTGCTCTGAACAGATGATCCTTCTCTCCACCCTCAAGATTCTTAACGTTCTGTCTTTGAATAAGAGCATATGTTATTTGCCCTTATTTATCTTCCTCATTTCACTTACTATAAAGATTTTGGTTCAAAACAAAAATGTCACAAATGACTTTTTAACGACTGAATAGTATACCACGCTGTTTATTGGTTCATTACCTGCATGACACTTGCTATTCAGCTAGACTTACTGAACAGTGAGCATTCATTACCCAAATTCTCTGTCTCAGCCTCCTCAATGCTGGGATTACAGTTACACATCATTGTGCCTAGCTTTTTATATAAATAGTGGTTATCAGAACTCAGGGTCTCATAACAAGCACAACAAACATTATACCAACTAAGCCTGTTCTTTCTTCTCTGTATTTTGCTGAAGTTATTATGGTCTTATATTGAAATTTGTTGATTCCATAGTTGGATGTGCATACTATATAGATGGGCACATCTTATTTCTATCCTTTTCTTTTGATTATTTCTCAATTTCAGTCTTTCCATTGAGGTTAGACATATACTCCATTACATGTTTTATATGATTTTCATTATAGATCTTTGCAAATTAATTATAGTCACTGTACATTTTCTAGTAACTCCAATGCCAGTATCATATCTAAATTTCAGAGAACTTCTCAAATCCTGGTGCTTAAATGTGTCATCCATATCACAAATCATCAGTATGTCAAATCCTTGTCCTCCAAGTTATTCTCTTGTCATCCACAGAAACTTTTCTACTTTGAAAGGTTCATTGTCTTAATTAGGTCCATGTGTTTTGTCTTCCTTTAAATTAATTTAAATTCAAACTGTTACTGTTTTAGTAAGTATTAATCAGGAATACAGGAATACACGGATAATTACGGATACTGGAATTCCAAATCTGCCACATAGCTCAGCACAAGGGAATGACTATAGTTGATGACTCATTCCCAGCCTATAACATGCCCAGGAAGGAGACTTAAAAGGGTTTACAGAGTACAAGTCAAAAGGTAATCTAGAGAATTCTTGCTGGCTTGGGGAGGCTTGTGTTTGGGTTCGACTCAGTTTTTTTAATTGACTGGAAGAGCCTCACATATATGGAAAGTGGTTTGCTTATTCAAAGATAAGCAATTTAAATTTCAACTTAATCTCAAAGCATCCTCCATTTTGACACAACATAAACCAAAACTCTGAACTTAAATTACATTGGTTAAGCTCCTTTGGTAGTGTCAAACAAGACTGTGGTATCTCTTCGTGTTATAGCAAATCAGGAAATCAGAACAGGAAACCTTTATGAACCATTCTAGATTTCTGCTCATCCCAGGTTTTAGAGGTGTTTTCTGCTTACTCTAAAATCACTTTGCCTCTCGTTCTATTTGTATCATCTATTTTTTTCTCTTGACTTGTCATATTTTCTGTTACTTCAATGTCGTTACTTTTCAGAATGAATTGGCAAGTTGGATACAGAGTGCATTACACAGCTTCTGAATTCTGCTACTTCCAACAAAAATAGGCTTGCTTTGGTTCTAATATAAAACTGAAAAGCCAGATGATGTTTTAAATAAATTTAAATTAATTTTTCCTTCTCTTGTAATGTATACTCATTCTGGGTCTTAAACTGTGATTTGAAAAATGTGTACCAAAACCCTTCTAGTGTTCAGGGACTGATGTTCCATGCTGTGTTTCTTCTCAGTTCCGCTCCTTTGGTCTTTCAGTGGTTATTCTGGTCAGATGCTTTGCCTCCTTTTTATAACTGCATTCTAGAGTGCACTCAAAAATGTAAAATGATTTGAATGCAAATTTTAGAGTTGTCCTCTATGGCTGACTTCTTTCTTCTTAAGACATATCTTCAATCACCAGACCCTCTAATAGTCCAGGACTCTATTTTCTTTAATCCTGAATTATTAAAGCAATGTCTTTTTCCCTTGATTTCTGGCCAAATTCTGGCTCATCAACCTTAGATTCCAATCAGATTAAAACACTATATGAATGAATTTCATCCAAAGGACTTCTTTACTTTCCTAAGGTTATATTCTTTCTAATAGTTAATTTTCTTCAACTGCTGTCCTTACAGTGTTTTTTTCAGTGTCCTGCTTCAAATATCTAAGGTTTATTGATTTTTTTTTACATCCTTGAGTTTACATTTTATCCAGAGGACAGAATTTTTCTTTAAAAGATTTCCCCCTCCCCTCCAATAGTAACCGATACTTCACTGTGTTGCTGTAATCAAGCCCAAACCTCCCATTGACATTTTACTAAAAATTCAAACCAATGTTTGAGTGACATAAATAATAATGACCCTATAGAAATTACAGAAATGTGTTTGTTTACACATAAGGCACATTCATGAAAATAAATACGAGCATCAATATTTGCCAGTACAGATGGAATTATTTTTTTACACTTGCATGTTAAAGTGTTATGGTTTGAATTTGAAACATCATTCATGGCTGAGTACTTGGTTTACAGGTAGTGACTCTCTTTTGAAGACTGTTTAGTAGGTAGAGACTGGCTGGTGGAAATAGGCCCAGCAGAAGAGTTTTGAAGGTAAGACTCACCCTGTGGTTTTGACCAAGAATTCTACTTCCTGGTCAATGCCATGTGAGGAGTTTTAGTCATGAGCTTCCGTTTTTCGTGAAGTGAACCCAGTCTCTCTCCATTATCTTCTGCACCATGATCTGTGAATCAATGTAAATCTTCCCTCCCTTTACTTGTTCATGTCAAGCATTCTGTCATAGAAAAAAAAAAACTAACACGGAAAGTTTGCACCAAATAAGTTTTGTTGTTGTGATGGCTAAACATGACTATATGATTCTTTGTAACTAGTTTGTGGGAGAAATTCAGAACTCTGGAGAGGTAGAATAGAGAAACTCAAAAATATTAGAAACTAAGATGTACTGGCTATTCTGGTGGGAACTCAAACGAATAGGATATTGGCAGAAATGAAGATTTGAAAAGCTGTGCTCATGAAATTTCAGGAAGGAATCATGACTACCTGACCATATTGAGAACCGGACTAGAGGTCATCCATGCTACAACCTTGTAAAGAATCAGTTTACATGTTGTCCATATCCTGAAAACATGAATTCCAAAGAAATGGAGTGATGTGTTGATGCCATAAACTTTGAAATGGTGTAGCATAGGCTATGTCAAGGTTATTGCTGATTTGCTTTGTTTTACAGTGAGTATTAGGATCAAATCCAAGCTGAGAGATGTGAAAAAGTGAAGTTTCATGTAAGATTGGTGTGATTATCATTTAAAAAGAGAATCCAAGCATTTTTTCCTTATCAAAAACTATAAATAGATTTTTGAGGTTTTCAGAACTGTTGAGACCCCACTAATCACTGGTTTCCACAGTGTAAAACCACAACCCTTTTCAAAACACTTCCCCTTGAAAAGATAGAACATAAGAGCACCCTGCCTACAAAAGGCTATTTATAAGATGTGGTTTAACTGGCAGATGCACCCAGACACTCAGAGGGAGCTCCTGTGATGGCCCTAAAGGGCCTGGATATTGCTTCAGCAGATAACATACTTTAACAGCATCAGTGTGGTGCTGATTTTACAAGCATCCAGAATTCAAGAGTTATGGGTTCTTGGAACTTCCACACATATGGGGGCAAGGAAAACAATGTTTATTTTAGTAGAGATGCAATTACTAAGAAAGATCCTGAAAGAGGAGTATGTGAAATTGTGAGATTGAAGCTTCAGCCTCAGTGGACACTGGATTGTTGGAGATGCCAGGAGTAGGGAGCCTCTGCTGAGGGAAAGCTTAGTAACAAGGGGAGCCAGCCCAGGAACTCAACTATTGGAATGCAAAAAGCAAGGTCTTAGAACTGGGCTGCTCAAGTCTACTGGAGTTTACATTGTAACATCACATGCTTCAGATGGGAAGAATAGAGCTCCTTGAAGTTGCTGTGCTGAGTTTGCCTTTCTAATCTTTTCTTATTAGTCTTCTGTTCCTCCATTTTAGGACAGGAACATTTATTCTATGTATTGTCTAATCAAAATATGGAACTTTAGTGACTCTTGTTCTGAATCTCATGTGGACAGGTAGTTGAACTTGCTGTGACTAACAAATGAATCTCTTGAAATAGGAACAAATGAAATTTGTATTGTGAGTTGGGCACAAGCCTATGGAGACACTGGGCAGGATTTGTTGCTTTGAGATGTTCTTGGCAAACATTTATTCTATAACTTAAGGCACTATTTTGAGGGCAGTGGAGACTTCACTCTGTGAGGATCTGCTTGACAGAAGCAAATCCCTGGCAATTAAAGAGACAATGGGATGTTTTCTCTATCTTGGTTCAAGCCCCAGCACCCTCCTCCTGTATACAATAGGAAAAGAGTCTGTCACACACTGCTGTCTGAATGGACTGTGCTGCTCCACAGTCCATTTGTCTTTTCCTGTCTAATAGACTGTGACCTTGGAAACCATCAGTTAAAATAAATCCTCCCTTAAATTGTTTCTATTGGGTATTTTGTTCCAGAAAAAAAGAAAAGTAACCAATAAAAAAGGCAATATATATATTTCTTATATTCCACTATTCAAAATCAGAATAAACGACCTTGGCCAAATAATGTATGCTAAACTATCCAGATTATTTTTCCTTTAAGATTTAATAAAATTTACATTTCCCAGCTAAAGAACTTCTCAATGACTATTAATACTTACTGATATTTAAAACATTACTTAGCACCAGAATTCATGCTGAATATATTTTCTCTCTTTTTGAGTCATGTATATTACTCATGCCACAGCATCATGAGAACAACAATTTCAAGATAACTACAAAGTGTAAGGCTAATTTTTAAATAGTTCCAAGAGGAACTGAAAGTTGGAGAGTCAAATACACAGTCCAGGCCTAATGTGTCTAGGACATGGACTCATTTCATTACTTTCTTTCCCCCACCACTTGAGAAGATATACTTGAGTGGGCTCTGTGGGATTATAATTTGGTCTATTAATCTAGTTCTTTTCTCTAGTATCTTGCCTTCATGTTGCAAATGGATTATGTTTACAATAATCAATAGCTAAAGGGTATCTACTCTCTTTTTCTTTCCTAATATGCTACTGGTATAATAAATGGATTGAATCTGGGTCCTTCTGTCTGTTACAATGTTTTCTACAATCAAATGTTAACATTTTTGAATAGTAATTCTAAATTGTGCATTCTAATATCAATAGTGATGCCGCATTGAATATTTTAATAGAAGCAGGCAATATCACATTGAATATACTACTATGGCTGAAAAAAAAATCAGTGTAAAAGGAGTAACCTGTTCCTTTTCCTAAACTATTTGAATTTTTAAAAAATTATCTCAATAAACAGAAGATTCAGCTGAAAATTTCAGAAAGTTTTTCTGTGGGGAAAAGTAAACCAGACTTTTCCCCTTTTCCAAATTATTAAGCATATCTTTCAAACTGTGAAATTTTACACTGTGATAATTAGATTATGTTTATAGAGAAAAAGGATGGCACTTTATTTAGTCTTACAGTCTCAGTAAGTTGATAGGGTATAAATGCTGTCCCAAGACACTGATGTTAGCATCTGTAAAAGTGTGAAATAATTTTACACAGTGCTAAATTCAACCTATGATAGAGATGAATTGAAAATTCTAATTGTCAGATTTGTCAACATATACCCTTATATTTTGCATAGCTCTCTCTTCACAACAGCCATTTTCCTATCTTTATTAACTGAAAACAAATCTAGTAAAACTTGTAGCCTTTACCTTCCTGATGATGGAAAGAAACTAAAACATTTATAAGACATGTTTGTGCTTGTTAGGATGGGATAAGATAATTACACTTTCTTCAGATTAGTGTATACTTAATTCCAAGAAATTTTAAACATAGGGATTTGCAAGGATTCAGAATATAACTAAATGAAAATGAAAATTTCTGAGAGATACATTAGGTTTTGACAAATTCATTTTTTAATGTATTAAAGTCTATATTAGTTTTGCAAAGAAACAGAGTGCCTGCAATCAACAAAATATGTTGAATGGAGTAGAAGCTATACAACATCAAAACCAAATAAAAAAGTGAATAATTTAGATTATTATACATCGTTTGACTGAAGAACTAATCAAAAAAATGACCACAATCAAACTTTCCTTGGCTCCATTCATAAGACAAGATGAGGATAAGATACTCCTGCTCCCCTTGTAGATGCACTGAGAAACTGTCGTGACCAGGAGTAAACCAAAAATATTACTATAAATTCTACTGCAGTGGATGACGTAATTATCTTGAATAGAAATCCAATTTATTTTTATGCTAAAAATATGCAGGGGATAGCCCATTCAGTCAGGGCCAGCTTTAATTTGGAGATGTCAAAAATAGGAACTTTTATATTTCTAATTTCAAGGATTACAAAGTGTATTTTCTCAGTGGATACAGAATGAATGAATGTAGTTTTTCTAATCTTCTTATATTTTGATTACCTTTTTTTTCCCATAAGTTCATAAGGATGATGATGAGGAGAAAGGCAGATGTATGTCTGTGCTAGGTCATCTTAGTTGTTAACCTGACTGGATCTGGAATTAACTAAGAGATAAGCTGCTAGACAGACTCACTAGAGAGAAATTTGCTAGACAGACTCACTTGGGAGAAATTTTCTGGATTGAGTTATTTGAAGAGAGAAGACCCTCTGTAAATTTGAACATTTTTCAGTGTCAACCCAGATGAAAAAGCCCTAGGGAATACCTTTGTTTTTGCCTGTCTGTGAATCTTGCTCCAAGCTCATCTGTCCTGTTGCTACTGCCATTAATGCTGTTGTCCTGCTGGATCACTGTGTGCTCATATGAGAACCTGCTTTCTTCATGTTTCCAACACAGACTGAAGCCTATATTCAAAAAGAAAGGACAGTTTAAAAGGTTGCCAATATTAATAATAGAAGAAATAAAGCATGCTGTAGTAATTTGACTTCCATTACACATACGTTGCATTCTGATATCTGGTTCTGTAATGAAATCAGTTTTCACATTTTGTGTGCAGTAGAAATGGACTAATGCAATATTTATTGCAATTAGGTATTGAATTTGTGAGCATAAATTATTTAACTCTCAGAAAAAGATATGAAATAAGGAATCAGTTCCCCTCATTTCATAGATGAGTAAATAAGTTACACAAATGAAAACTGACTATTTTAGTCTTTTATTCCTAATTGATTTGTATTCTGGAATTCTGGTTGTAGTACCTGTTCTTTCATGCACTTTGTTATGCTTTATAAGAGATAGTGTGCCTTCCACTGAAAAAAAAAAGTTCCAAAATGTATACGTTGCTAAGCACACATAGACAAAGAGCTTGATACTGAGTTGGCCATTCTGTGATTGATGAAGATCTCATCTCCCTACTTTGCTAGGCTCCAACAGGCTTCCTACATGATGAAATGATCAAAGGAAAATGCAGGGATCTTCTTTCTTGGGGTATAAGTTTGCCCCAAACTGATAACCACATGTATAGAAAAAAACACGATTTCTTTTAAACATTCACTCACCAAGATTAAGAAGAAAACAGTTTATACAGTGAAGAAGGAGAACAATAAACAGTATGTTAGCCTCTCACACAGGAAAATGATTCAGAAGGTATTACTAAGAAAAGGTGCTTTCAAGGTTAATAATGACATGTGGTCTGAGCAACAAAGAATGAAGTCAGTACAAGGAAAGGTAGGCCCAAAGGCATTCCACACTGGAGTCTCAGCAGACATTTTATTCGTACCAACTCAAGCTAGGAAGTCTTACCCCAGAAATCTGTTCTCCTGTTGTTCTTGCTGCTGCTGGTGCTATTATTTTGAAACAGTCTTGCTATGTACCCCTGGCTGCTTAGGACTTGCCATGAGTTCCAGGGTGGCCTCTGACTTGTGGTAATTCATCTGCTTCAGTCTCCGAAGTGTTGAAATTATAGGCTCCAGACAGTGTTAACCGGTCCTATTTCCTCAAATTTTTAATGTAGGGCACCTTAGCTTCTGTTTCAGTTTCTCAGTCCATGGTATGTACCAGTTGAAGCCCTAAGATTAGAAATGTCTCTGAGCTCATTATAATGACATTCCTACAAGGAACTTAGCCCCTTGCTTGGAAAAAAATGTATTAAAACTCCTTTTATCCATGTTAATATGCAGTCATTAATGCACTAATTGAGGAATACATATGTATATTATATTCATTAAAATAAACACAGCTTAGTCATGGATATTTAATGTGTGTTTCCGGATGTAAACTCTGAGAAACACTGTTTTGCATATATCTTTAGCTTATATCTTTGATATTTTGGGCATTTGCTGTGAATTTTATTGGTGATAAGCAATAATGTAGGTCTCTCAAGTCTCCCTTCCTTTGGATGGGGGTGGGAGTGTGTTGGGTTTAAAACTACAAAGAGAGAGTCTCTGTTTGAATGCTGACTTTGAGAATTAATGTCTCAGTGGCCATGGGTCTCTCTTCCTCTCATGCTCTTGCAGTGATGGGCAGCACAAGGACACCTTTCCACTTAGAAGTGCTCTTGTTTACCTGTGACTAGGACTGCCCATCTGGAGTTAGATTATCTCTCAGGAAGCTACTGACTGGAGAAATCTGATTCTCTCTCCCTCAGCATCAACTGACTGCCTGTAGCCCCTCAGCTTCAGCCAAGACCCCATGGAATTTCTACCATCCACCTTAACAAGTCAATTGGTTTTGTCATTATGCAGATCTTATTAGACTTTCATACTGTGGAGATTTCATTGGTGAAGAAGCTGGTAGCATGTCGAGAAGGCATTAACTAACATCAGGTGTCTTGTCCTCCTCACTCTTACATTCTTTCTGCCCTATCTTCCAGGATGTTCCCTAAGTCTTAGCTTGTATTGTAGATGTGTCACTTTGACCTGAGCACCTATAGTCATATATCTCTGCATTTGACTGCTTGTAGAATTTTGTAATAGTCTGTGGCAAAAGGAATCTTTGATGAGTGGTGAGGACAGTTGTTATAATATAAGAATATACCTTTGCAAATAGTAATAAATGATATTGGTCTAGGGGCATGAATGATAGAAGTAGATTCTTCTCTGGTCTGTGACCTCTCTAGCAATATACACTTGGCTATGTTTACAGTACTACATGTGCATTCCATCCCTCTGAATTGGCCTTAAGTCCAATTATACAGCTGATATTTACCCCCAAGAGCAAAGTGTCACTATGACACCAATAGAATAACTTGTTGTGCTGGTCACATTTGTCTTTCATAGGCTTTAGAGTTGAATAGGATCATTGATTGGTTTCTCCTTGGCAACCTAATAATATGATACCACAAGAGATGGTCTTCAGTAGAAGGCCTCTAGGGTTGTTTCCTGCTCAATTGCTCCAAACTCTTTGAAGGTCTGTCTTTAACACTAGTGTCTTCCCTCCAAGTTCTGGGAGGAAATCAAAGGCTGTGGCAAAAGCCTGTATTATGTAGTTTTGCTATATTCCATTGAACCCATGGATTTCAGGAAAACTACTGGATTATGAAAGCAATATTGTTTTGCACTAATAAGAAAGATAAACTGGGTCATTCAAAAGTAACAACATTTTCAAGATTTCAAGTATGTTTCCAGGTTACTATAATTTACAGTGTTGCCAGTAGTACTGAGAGAAATAGTCACCAAATAAGACAACTTTTCACCCTGTATTTTATAGATGGGAATGCAGTAGAGAGGATTTAAGTCACTGACACAAAGTTTAAATGACACGCATGATGTCAAGCAAGAGCAGAGAGGCAAAGAAAAATGATGCTTGGAGAGTAACTGAGGCACATACTTCCTCATGCAGAATGGGGCAAAACATTTCCTGGCTTTGCCCTCAGGGAAGTAAGTTCTAATAATCACCATGGTATCACTGTCACTGACCTAAACATGAGGGAGAAGGAGTTCAGAAAAAATAATAACGGAGGGTGAATTGTTTTATCTCTACAAGTCTGGAACAAATAGAGCAACTTGTAGACAAATATATCTCAGCTCATACTCCTTCAACTAAACAATGGAGATGCACAAAACTTTCATGCAGAATATGTTTTTCTAAAGGAATCCACGGCTGCTGCTCTGGATGATCCCTGTCACCTGCCTACTGTCAATCAAACTGTGCTTAAATCAGGATGTAAGATCGATAGGAATGCCCCATAACTTGTCAAAAAACTATTTAGCATTAATTTTCTCATTGAATTTTTGCGATTTTCATACAATCGAGTTTGATGGCATTTGGGTTCCCTCCCCCTCCTGCACCCACCCTCCCCCACCCAATTTAAGGTACTCTCTTGCATTTTCAAAATAATTTTACTGCATTTGTTTTTGTTTTGGGTTCTTTTTTTTTCAGATTTTAAAGTAACTGTTTTTCTTGATACAACCACAGGTAGTAAAGCCTTTATATTTTAAGGTACAATAATAATATATCTTTGTATTGCACAAGATTTTATAAATACTATGCCATTTTACATATTATATTTCTCTTCCCTAAAGGGGAAGTAAGGGTTTGATTGATTTCTTGGCAGTTTCACATTTATATTTGACAAGTAATGAAAATATCAAAGAGCGAAAAATACACAATATTTTCAGATGGTGATCAACTTATAGCAGAATTTTGCCATATCATTTGGCATAATTGAAACAATATTTGGAAGAAATTACCTTGGAGAAAACAATTCCTTTTCAAGACATGCATATGAAACTTTCCAAATTGTATGAGAATTGCATTGAAAACAAATTTTTAAAAAATGTTTATAGATATTAATAGTTCAGAACAATGGAAGTTGTATTATGTAAAATGGAAACATATACAAAGCAAACCAACCAACAAATAAACAAACAAACAAACAAACATTCCCTTGACTTTAGCTTAGGCTAATAATCTCCCATAGGCTTTCATTATAGCTGCTATCTTCATTCAGCAGCACACATTAAAAACTTCCAGAACTGAGATTTGAAAAAAGAGAGAGACTCTTGTGCATGTTTTCCTGGGAAGCCATGAAAGCAAAAAACTGAAATATAAACCCTCTGCTGCTTTCCAGTTTGTAGATAAAAGATAAGTTCCACTGGTTTGTTAAAGTCTCTGTCACTTTTATTGTTCTTGTATATGTATTAGATTTTTAAAAAACTATATAAACCCAAGCTAAAACTCTTTACTGTTTTGACTTTTTGATGAACTTCTTATCCTGTGTTCTATTATGAGAAGGAGGTAAACAGTTCTTTTGGGAATTCAAACATATACTTGAGACAAACTAGAATTTTAGAACTGTATTTCAGGAAAAAAAAATCACGGTAAAAGTTTTTTTTTTTTTTTTTTCTATTTTACATTGACCTATGTACCTTAACCTTTGTCAAGTAAGTTACAAGCCACAAAGCCACAATGATTCTGCACTGTACCTGGAAACTGGCTTCTAGTTATCAGGGTCACAGTAAATCAAAATAAAATAGCTGAGGTCACCTGTTTTATTTCTCACTGTACCCAGCATTCCATCCATCAGACCTGGTCAGACCTGGACTGATTCCTAAGCACAGAAAGTGATTTTGCACATGCAAAGGTTTGTTTCTTTATTTTATTATATTTTATTTTATTGTTTTAGAATGACTACAAAAAGAAATGTGGAAATGTTCCTCAGTCCTTCATTAATAGAAATTCAAGGTACCTGATTTACAATATTGACAAGACAAATCACCTGAAAGATTTCACAGAATATGTACATTGTTTGCACACTGGTATTTTCAAAGTTGAAATCCCCTACTTCCAATATATGCTCCACACAGGAAGGACCTTATGCTCCATAGGACATGGACCTGTGTGGATTTCACTGTGTGGCATCAGGCACAAGAAAAAGTGAATACAGAGAATTCAAATATTTGATAGATTTCAACTCTGCTGAAAATTAGCATTTTTCATTAAGACTTTCATAATGCAAGAAATTTTTTGATCAAATCCATTCCCTCCCTTTCAGTCCTCCGCATCCCTCCACCACTTTTCCTACTCAACTTCATGTGCTCAGTTTTTAAATCCACTGAGTCTGTTAAGCATTGCCTGTTTATGCTTGTGTGTTACCATTCACAGTCGCGGGAATAGTTTCTTAGAGATTACGTTCCTATAGAAACATGACTCTTCCTCCCACAGAAGCCATCCATTACCAATGGATCTTAAGTCCCTTGGTGGGACTTCATGAGCCCATCCTCCATCCATGCTGGGATTTTGGCTTCTTTGAGATTGTGAGGGTCTTGTGCATACAGTCATAGCTACTCACATATGCATTGGTGCTGCCATATCCAACATATATTGTCTCACTGTAGAAGTCTTCCACCTATGTCTCTTACAGTTATTTAGCCCCTCTTCTGAGATGTCCCTGAGACTTATGGGGAATGGGGAGCGATAGTGATGACACATTTAGACCTGAACACCCCACAGTCTCTGTTCTATGCAAGTTGACCAGTTGTAGGTCTCTGTATTAATTAACATCTACTGCAAAAAGAGTTTCTCTGATAAGAATTCAGAGATGCACTTATGTATGAATAAAAAGATAATAACTTGGAGGAGCATTTTTATATTGAATAAAAGCTAACAATTTTTTTTCCTGACTCAGTTTAGACAACTATTAGACAATGACTTTTGAGATGTTTACTCACAGGTTTCCAACCAGAGTGAAATATTATGTGTTAATGAGCTCATTCTTTTTCCTCTCTGATTTATTTGTTTTTATTTTATTTGTTTTGACTGCATGTATTTAAGGGCACCTGTGTCATGCAATGCATGTGGAGGCCAGAAGAGGACATCATCAAATCTCCCAGAACTGGCTTTAGGGACAGTTGTTAGCAAACACATGGGTGCTGAGAACTTCTGCAAGAGCAGCCAGTGCTCTTCATAGATGAGTCATCTGTATAGCTCAGAACATTATTTTTTTCAACCAGTGTTGTAAACTTCATACTGTAGACTGAGAAGAATTGCCTAGACCTGTACAAGTACTTGCATTACAGCATCAAGTCTTGCAGCAACGACTAGTTTACCATAGCTCACAGGCCCAGGCAGAATAGGATATTGTTTTCAAATAATTTCCTAATTTCTTGATAATACTTTAGATATTTGGAACCAATCCATGCAATATATAACTAGAATAATACTATTATTTGCCATTACCATTTTTATCAGTTAATGATACAATTGATATTTACATAAATGTTAAAATATTATTTTGCTATAATAAAATATGAGTTACTCATCTTTAAATAAAAATGAAGTTTAATATTTTCTGTCTATGCTTGGATATTTCTTATGTCTTTAGGGATTATTAAGATTCACATTCTAAGTGGACTTCAATTCCTTAAATGTTTTAATTAAGTATAGATTGCCTTTGCTTTACTGTAATTTTTTAATTTAATATTGTAAAAATGTAAATGTAATGTAAGCATTATTAGTCCTAGTGTAGTGTTTGTGTGATAGATGATACTGATATTTTGAATTAATGAAACAACAGTAGGTATATTTAACGTTTGAAACTCATCACCTAATAGTACAAAATCATTCATTCCTACGTAACTAAGAAACACAACTGATATTTCCAAGAAAATAAAAGAGCAGAAATTGTTTATCTCAGTGAAGTTGCACAGGTCTTCAAATATCGTTTTTATTCAGATTTTTAAAACTAGATTTTAGATTGAAAAAAAAATACATTAACCTGAAATTACTCAAGTGAAAATTGTTTATTTGCAAGCTGAGGAGAAAGGTGGATGTAGAGAAAACCCTGAATTTCTAGGTGTAGCACACATAGAAGTAATGACTCAGGTGAGAAAGTCCTCATCATCGTATCTGAGGTCATCTTTGGAAATCTTGACAGTGATGTGTAATGTGGACTGAAAGGTGAAATAATGCATCAGCATATGCGACTGGGAAAAGTAAGAACGGCTCACAACCAGAAGCAAAGGTTTCAAATAATCGAGTTACTACAAATCTTTTCTTTCTTTAGTTGTCAACTCAGGAGGGACTCTCTAACATAAAAGACATTTTTTTTATCCTTCAACAATTAGCCTGTTTCATTTTGTATTACTAACTGCGTTACTGGCTCCCAGCATGGCTCCCAGGCCTGCTCTTACTTCTTCTAGTCCTGCCTGCACTCACCGTAATGATCTTTTTTCCCTCTAAATCATCATGTTTTTCTTCTCTCCCAAACCATGAAGACTCCGCGCCCAGAGGGAATCAAATGCATGTATCGGTTCCTAGGCTGGCTATTTGAAGCCACCAGTCACCTCCTTATCTTTTCCTCTGTCCCCGTGGTGCTGATTTTCAGAAATTATGCTACTGCTCATCTGCAATTAAGCCTGTTTCAGCCTTAAGATGCTTACATGACTCTTTCTTTCTGCTGGGAGAAGCTGTTCCCATGTGTGTGTGGATGGATGGCTTTGCAGCTTTATCTCAAGACCTTTAACTGCAGCTTTGAAGTCCCTCTTGCAATGCATGTGTTAAGAGGATTCAAACATGAAGGGTGGACACATTCAGGAACTATTATTCAGTCTATCAATCATGCTTTATGTTTATTTGTAACATTTATCATCATCTGCCATAGTATATCTTATTTGTTTATGACCTGTCTCTATTAATTGGTGGCAAACTTATCAAGAATTGTCTTGGTACATTTTGTTTATTATCACCAAGGCTTAGGTGAATACCTGAGAACTAGAGGAGATTAATCAAATGTTTGTTTGTTTTGCTTTTTTTTCCGGAAGAGTAAGATCCCTCAGGCACTCAGACAACAGAATGTAGACAGAGCAAGATGACAGAGTTAAGATCCCTCCGCAGTCCACAGTTACAACGAACAAATAATTATTCATTGATAAGACTGCCTTCAGGAAAGAAAAGAGAGATCTATTCAGAGGATCTTGCTTCAAAATAAAAGAAAAGGCATGGAGGATTGGACATGGTGGCATTCCATGAGACTTTGTTCCTAGCACTGACAGGCAGAGGCAGGTGGATCTCTGTAAGATGAAGGCCAGCCTGGTCTATGTGGTGATTCCAGGCCTGCTGGGGCTACATAGTGAGAATTTGTTTCAGAACAAAAAAAAAAAAAAACCAGCAAGAAATAGAAAATAACTCCCATCGTCCCTTCCATCAACTCCAAGCAGTGTGGACAAAGACACACCTGACTTGAGGAAGGTAGATGATATTAAGCCCAGGCTTGAAGGTTGAAACCCAGTTGTAGTCCCATAATGGTGCAACTGAGAACTAGAGATCCTTGTCCTAGGACTGTACTCAGTACAGCTGACTGTACTGGAACTGTGTCAGGTAGGGGACTGTTTCTATCCTCAGGTAGTAGAAGGAAAGATTTCACATGCTAGAGATACGAACACAAACGCTAGTAGATGGTCTGTTTCAAAACTCAGGCCAATGGGTACCAGCATGAGGCCCAGTACCAGGCAAACATCAAAGACTACCTACCATACCTAAACCAGAATTATCAGATGGAGTCTCTAGACATAACACTGAATAACATTTTGCCTTGCACAATTATGTATTTAGAGTGGGTGATGTACTTTCCCATACAGTGTACTAGTGAGACTCAGACAAGGTAGGCATCACATCAAACTTGGTAGTGAAGAGACTCTACATACTATTGCTCCTTGGACCTGAGGTGACATTGTTGTCTCTTAAACAATGCTTCAGTTGGAGCTGTGGCTACTCATTACTTCAGGCAAAGACCTGATTCCAGCAGGATGGATACATATTTCAGTTTGCAACACTACTAGCTATGATGTGGTCCATGACTATGTGGTTCTTTGAAACTATGAAACTGAGGTATAATCCAACTTAGCATCAGTCTCGGTGGTCAAAGCATTACTTTATCAAAACCATTTCAACCTCAGGCAGCACATTGGGAAATGAATTTCCATTTACTGAAGGTAAGGACTGGGTAATAAGCATAGAAATTTTCTTTGAAATCCATTGCTGAACTGGTATAATATAACACTGTGGAAATTCTAAAAGCTCCCAATCCCTGGCCAGAACCTCTGAAGCCATAGAATTAGGTGGGGACATGCAGATTCAGTCTGTCAGACTTGTATTCTCAACATCATTACTTATTATGACTTGAGCCACAATTCCCCCTCAGAGGTAGTCGGCAGTGATCCTTTGCCCTGACCAGTGCTCCAATGATCTCAGTGGACTGTGGGTTCAAAGAGTGATAAAAGATTAAAGATATCACACTTGTAGCATAGGAAACTGGGAGATTGGTGCTACTCCTGATAAAGTGATTCTGTCCAGACCTGAGTAAGGTCTTGCAGTGTTCGGTCATAGGTCAATTCAGTTTGAATAAGCCTTCAGGACTACTGTAGCCTCAGCAAGAGCCCAATGGACAGACTATGCAATTTAGATTACCCCAATTCATTCTGAACAAAAAAACAAGTATGAGCCTTAGTCATTGCCTGTTGGTGCTGAAACTGCAGTCACAAAGGTGGAGTAGACCAAATCTGTCACTTACTGTGAAATCAGAATAACTACAGGCTCGTAAAAAATGAGAAGTAGGCTTGAATTTTAAGAAAGATTGGTGCAAAAATAGCCAGATTACAAAAACTGGAATAAACATATATTCTTTATTTGTTTGTTTGCTTATATATTAGTTCATTTATACCTCCCACCACCAGAGGATAACTAGAGAGAGCTGGTTTTCTCCTAACATGATGTGGGTTCAAGGCATTGAATTTACATCATCAGGCCTCGTGGCTTTACCTACTCTTCTAATAATTATAAAACATACATGATCGGACATCAAGAGCTTTCAGAGAAAAATGGTTTAGGTCTCATTATGAGAGAGCTTTCAATGAAGAATTTAAAATTGCTATTGAAATGGTCTTGGTGATACATTTCTGTAATCACAACTACATGGGAGGCTGAAGCAGGAGTATTTTGAATTTGAACAAAGCTTAGATAATTGCCTATCTCACCAATCTATATAGCCATAATTTCTAAAGGTTTAGGAATATCGGTTCAGTGTTAGTGTGTTTTCCTAGCATTCGTAAAACCCTGGGTTCAATCTGAAATGTGGAAAATGGGAAGTTGAAGGAACCAAGTATTGTAAAAGAATATATCATAAAAATTTAATAGATATCCCTAGGTTGGAAAATACACCGAACTCAACAGAAGATGAAACAGAAAGCAGAATTAACTAGAATAGGGAGTGTAAAGTGAAAGGCAAGACATGTGAACATATCCATTCAGAAAAAAAGGATGAAATAGAATGAAGAATGCGTGTGAGAACTTCATTATGTTGCTAAAACCGTAAATATTCAAGTTATGGAGATTCAAGAAGAGTTTGAGAATGTTACAGTGAAGGAAGCCTATTTAATGAAACTAACAGAAATCTTACTAAACCGAGGAAAGGATATAAATATACAGACATAAGAAAAGCAAAAGGCATTGGTCAGATTAGACTCAAGAAAATCTATTCCAGGACATAATATAATCAAAATGTCAAAGAAAATACTGATACCCTGCACTCATCTATCTTTATTGATTTCTGGCCATTATGAAGTAGCTAGATTCCTCGGGTGTTTGATCCCTGCACAGACACATTGTCTCATCATAGCGGTTGTATAACCTTTGGACATAGGGTTTACAAACCTAGCTCAACAGGGGTGGATTTGAGAATTGTAGTCTGGTCCTGCTTCTGTACTACTTTTGCTTCCTCTTTGCCTCTCTAATGAGTCTAGTCACCACAAATTCTTTCTGCAACAGAATTTGACACTCCAGCCACTGTGCCTTCTTTGACACAATGGTCTATTCCTCTAAGCCTGTGAACCAAAACAGACCTCTTCTACTTTAAAGTGATTTTGACAGACATTGTGTCACCACAAGTAAAGTAACTGATATACCAGGGTAGGCTCCCAGTAATCTGAAAGAATATGGAACAGAAATCACACCGAGTATCTTCTCTGAACACAACCACAGTAAAACTAGAAACTAATAACAATGACAGCAACAAAAATGTTGGACAACACATAAGTTCATGGAGATAAAAAAAGATTATTCTTTTTTAAAAATTATACATGTTTACTTATTTTATGTATTTGAGCACTTTTCTCTGCATGTATGTAAGTGTATCAATGTGTGCAATGCCCACAGAGGCCAGAGAGTGTGTCAAATATCCTAGAAGTGGACTTATGGATGGTTCTTAGTTACCATATGGGTGCTGGAAACCAAACCCAATTCCACTGAGCCATTTTCCCAGACCCTAAAAAATTTACTCTTGAACAGTCAATGAATTAAGGAAGAAACCAGGAAGAACACTTAAAAAAATCTTAAGACAAATGAAAATGGAGTTTGTCATAACACAGAAAAATCTATGGGACACAAAGAAGATCGAAGAGGAAAACTTACATTAAAAAAGCAGGAAGCTTTAAAAGAAGCATTACATTGAGATGTCTTAAAGGAATGAACCAGAAAACAATAAACTCCAAATTATTAGAAAGAAATACTAAATATACAGGATTAATAGTTAAATATACACTAAAAAAATTCCAGCCTTCAAAAATGAAGAGTTGGTTCTTCAAAATAGAAGATAGTTGATGATTAGATAAAGAATGATAGAAATATTCAAATTACTCTGAGCTGAAAATGGAGGCATTGCATCTGACAGTTGAGACATATAAAGGATCATTTGGGATTATCAACAACCGTCTCCCAAAAAACTTCATAACCAAGAAGAAACACACAAACTACTGGACACATATATCTTGATCAGTTTGAATCGTGAATAAAGAAAACATGAACCGGCTATTTAATACCAAGGGAGTTTGCACCAGTAACAAAAAGCCCCTTAGTCCTCCTCAAAGAAAATTCCACTATTAGGTGGATTTATTGTTGAGCTTGAGAACTAATACTATTTTATAAATTATTTCAATAAGAATTAAAGAGAACAAACTCTTTTCGAGTGTATTTATGTGATCAGCAGTACCCTGATACCTAAACAAAAACAAAACAAAAATGTGAGAGACCAATACCGTTCACAAACATAAATTTTAAAAAGTCTTCCAGAAAAATGTGAACAAGTTGTATCTAACATTATATTAAAATGATTATTCATCATGAGCAAGTGGTATTGATCACTGGGATGCAGGTATATTCCACACAATCAATAAATATGATGGACAACATCATTTGAATGAAGGATAAAAAAATATTATCATCTGAGTAGATGGAAAAAGGTTTTTTGTAAATGTCAACATAGTTCATAATAAGAGCATGAAACAAATAACTATAGCACATCCTACAATGATACAGGCTGTAAATAATAAGCCAACTAATATTCCAAATAAGGAAAACCTGAATGCGTTTTCCCCAAGATGTGGGTCACAAAAAGGATACTCATTTTTGTCACATAAAAGATAATTTTGTTGAGTCTTGTTCAATTCATATAAGAGATCTTAATCAAATTTAAACTCCTATCCCATCTGCACCCCTCATTACACACCCATTACACGTGATGCATTCTGTCATCTATGTTAAGTCCTAACATATCAAAGCGTTTGTACCCAGATGTCTCTCGGTACAAGTTCATCCACTGGAGTCTAGTCAACCTATCTAGAGTCACCTCCTTAAAGAAGATCTACTCTCCCTCACCCATCAGTATTCAGTCCCCAATAAATCTTCAGGTAGGATTGGGGCCTGCTGCTCATTTATCGTGTTCTATTCTGGGTTTTGTCTGAGTCAGCATGAGTCTTCTGCATGCTGGTGCAACTGTTGCAAATTCAAATGGGCAAGTTTTCAGGGGCCAGAAAATTCAGCTTCCTTATGTTCATGCACCAACCTTAGCTTTACTATCTTTGTGGCCTCTCTTCCACAATAGTCCCTGAGCCATGGGCAGATGAGGTTAATAGGCCCTTATCCAGGGACATGCACTCTTCAGTCTCCTATTCTCTAAAAGTGGTTTTGATTTACAGTTCTCTAATTACTAAGGCACAGATGGATGGTTTATTACTGTTATTATGGGAATGAATTAGTGTTTACCACAATAGGCTTCCAATAAAATGGGTTTGCCATTTTTTTCTCTTTCTATTTCTTAAGTACTCTTGTACATTCAAGTTATGATACCGTGATTTCCTAGTTGGCAGCTGTAATGTAAATCAACTTCTATAAAAATATTAAATAAATCATTGGTATTGTTACACAGCAGAAAATGGGCCAAGACATGGATCTACAATGATCAGTTTTACCAAGTTAGAAGGCAGAGAACTGGCAACACTCCATTAGCAACACACAGGTTTAGCGTCAATATTTCATTTTCTAAGAGCATTTTTCAACCACATGGAATGAGGCTTTTTCAAAATATCTTATTCTGGAGGCTGGTACAATAATGGTTCAGTGGTAAAAAGTGGTGGCTGCTCTTGCAGAGGACCCAGGCTCAATTCCCAGTAACCACATGATGGCTAACAACCATCTGTAACTCAAGTTCCAGGATAATTCAATGTACTCTTCTGATCTGCAAGTGCATTGTATGATATGCAGGAAATACACTCATATGTTCAAAACTAAAAATAGATAAAATATTGAAAAAATATGTAATTCTGTGACTGAGTCAGTATGTAAATAAAATGAGCCCAAAGCCTCATCTTACAGTGGCAAAATGTGAGGAAATATATATGTCTATACTGTATAATACATACTTAGCTATATGTATATGTGTGGAATTGTAAATTCATATTAGGAAGTGCATATGTAGAGAGTGAAAACATATACTATGTGAACATTAAGATATACTCACTATTGTGGTATTAGGGAACTGAAAATTCAAAGCATCTATGAAATACTACAAAAATGTATTAAAATGAGTAAAATCTAAACCTGGTAAGGATATAGCAATGTAGCAATTTTCATTAATTGCTTGTTGGAATGAAAAACAGTAGCATCACTCTGGAAAACAGTTTATAATCTCGAACAAAATGAAACAAAAGCTTAAAGCATGATATTATTATCCTAGATATGTACTCAAATGATTAAAAAACTTATATCAACACAAAGGCTGAAAATAGATGAGAATCATAAAATATGTGCCAAACATGATTGCTAAAAGTTAGAAGTCACTCAAGTATTTCTGTAGCTACTTTTCCTATTGTGACAAAATACCCCATAAAAACAAGGAAGGGTTTATTTTGGCTCACATTATGAGGGTTCAGCCCCCTACATGGGGAAAGCATGCAAACAGGAATAGAATGTTGTTATTGAATCTAAGCTAAGAAGCAGAGAGAGAGGAATGTTGAGGCTCTGCTTGCTTTCTCCTTTTTATTTAATCAAGATCCCATACCATGGAATGAAGGTTCTTAAATTTAGCATGGGTTCCCTACCTGAGTTTAGTCAGTCTAGAAATTCCTTCAGAGACATGCCCAAAGGTTTATTTCTTTGGTTATTCTAGATCCTTTCATGTGGACAACATTAATCATCACATAAGATATATAATTCCATATTGCAAAATGTTAGAAGTTGTTTGAAAAGGTAACATAACATTCCAAATATATCATCTTATTCTTGGAAAATCAAAACTGCCAAGACAGGAGAATGGCAAGTGTGAGAGACAGACACATGAAGTGCATGAGGTACTGAGGACAGTGCATCTACTTATAATGACTGCATGATGGTAGCTACATGTCATTATGTGCCTGCCAAACACCACAGAAATGAACAATACACATATATCCTAATGCTCATTATGGGTCTCATTAATAACAATTCATTCATTTGGGGCTCATCAATTAAAACAGAGGCAAAATTCTTGCAAAATGCTAATTATAGGGCAGACTAAATAAGTAAAGTAAAAATATGAACATTTCCATCTGTGGCCCAACTTTTCTTCAAACCCTCAACTGCTCCAAAAATTAAAACCCACTCTACTAAAAATTTTTTTTATTTATCATTTTTACTTTTTGTGTCTGAGTGTATCGCCTGCATGTATGTAAGTGCACCTGTGTGGTGCAATGCCCATGGAGGTCAGAATAGGGTGTTGTGAAACTGGAGTTACAGACAGTTGTTATCTATAATCAATCCATGGGCCTCTGCAAGAGCAGTCAATGTTCTCAACCACAGAGCCGTCTCTCTGCCCCCCAAAACTTACTCATAATAATGAAATGAATAACATACGGATATGTTTTAGGAAAACAAGGAACCATCTTCAAGAATTCTAAATAGCCAGAACATAAACATTCTGAGTAATAAAATATGTAAGACATGGTATCGTAACTCAACATATATTATATAAGTTTGTGAGTCCATCATCCTATCAAATATTATAGACTCAATAAACAGTAGGGAGTAAAGACAAATCTACACTGCAAAAAAATTCGAAATCATCTATGTAGATCCTTTATCACGGTACTGAAATCCATCATTCCCTACATTTAGGTTGTGCATAGAGAATCTCTTCCAAAAAACACCACCACTTGGGAGTGGGTGAATCAGGTGCTGTGCGTGTGTGGAGGGAGTAGACAGCCTTTACCTGTCCTTGAAGTCAATATCAACAGTAATAAGTCAAGTTGAAAGTAAACACTCTCTAATGTGATAAGCATATAATCTTTCTGCCCAATATACATATCAAAAGTTTAGTCGTGAGGAAACATTAAAAAAATCATGTTGGGGAGACATTCTGCATAATCCTCACCAGTATTGCTCAAAGTCAGTCAGAGTCATCAAAGATGCAGACAACACTCTTCCAGTCAATCGAGCGTTGCAGATGAATATTTAGAACAGGGAAAAGATGATAAGTGGGACCTAAGGAAGCCTAAACAAAAGGATTTGAGCTAATGATATTATATTGGTACTATCTCATTTTTTTGTAATTCAATTGATAATAATGTAATATATCCATAATGAAGTATAAAGTTTACAGGAACTTGTATTACTACCTTTCAAACTGTATAGATGTCTAAATTTGTAATGTGAAACATTCATTTATTAAAAAATATCTATTGCTTTTCAAATAGGCCTGTTAGGTAAATAAACAAAGAAAGTAAGATTTATATGCTAGATATTTATATTTTGGATATGTAAAGCTTTTTTGTAAGCTAATGATAACAATGATAATGAAAACAATGCCATTTGTACACAGGAGTAAAACAGCACGTTGCAAAGACTAGATGAAAGACCAACAAGCAGCTGAATGAGTGTTAAAATTTGCATGGTTAAGATAATAGAACTGTCTCACACACAGTAAAGAGGTTAACAGGAAAAGTTTAGCATCCACCGAAACATCTCAATGGCAGGAATCACTGAATCTCATGTAGCTGAATCTCCGGAATCAAACGTGAAACTCAGAAAGTGTGAAAATACTTTGCAAAGCTGAGTATCAGCCTGCTTTGATTTTTCTCAGCATATATTAATTACATAACAGGGGTTTTTATTATTGCATACTCACAAGTGGATATCACACACTCTAATTATATTTACTCCAGTTTCCTTTTCTCAGCGTGCTCTTGCTGACTCCCTCACTCTTCTCAACCTGCTCTCCTTCTACTTTTGGCATTTTATCTTTTTGTCAGTTTGTTTGATGATTTGATGAATTAAATTATGGTTGACTACATGAGTATAAGTGAGGGATTATTTACAGAAGCGTGGGAGATTTACCTGTGTAAGCTTACCTTAAATGGAGCAAATACATATCTAAGAAATTAGCCAGGGGAAGTAAAGACAGACATACACCAAAACAAATTGTATAGGCACGTTCATAGTAACTTTACTAAAACACACTCAAAGAGGGCTACTGAGATGACTCAAGTTTAGAGCAAGCACGACCCTTGTAGGGAACCTCAGTCTAGTACCCATGTCAAGTGCTGCATAACCAGCTGTAATTGCAGCTTCAGGGGATACAACACCGTCTTCTGGCCTCTGTAGGCAACTACACAAATGTGAAACACACACACACACGCATTTCCCACATATATAAATAAATCTTTAAGAACTACAAAAATAGTCAAGAATGAACTACCTGGGGTTCACAGCTGAGTAATCTTAGGCAGTGAAAACAAATGGATCTTTAAAAACTGAAAACCATGACTGAATGTCAAAACATGGTAGGGAATAGTTTAGTGCATGATTCCATTTACATAAAATTCAGAAGCAAACAAAACTAATTTCATAGACATAAAAATTAATTGGGACTGGAGGGATGACTCAGGGATTCAGAGCATTAGCTGCTCTTGCAGAGGACCAGGGTTTGATTCCCAGCACCCATATGGCAGTTAACAACTCCAGTTCCAGGTTATCCAATGCCTCTTCTGACCTCCACGAGCAATATACTGCATGGGTTCACTTACATCCATGCAGGCGATACCCCTATATGCATTAGATAAAAATAATACATAAAATAAAAAAGAAATAGGAATAAATATTACTTTAAAAGAGAATGAGGAAATAAATATAAATGACTAATTTGTGGAAATATTGATATTTTCTCATGTTTTACAAGAGTTTTATGAGTGTATATTTTTGAAAACCTTTAAAATTTAGATTTTTGTAATTGTTTTTGTATAAAATCTACCTTAACATAACTAACTGAGAGGGCTATTATATATACATGTGCATATGTATTGTATAGTATTGTCTTCTGAAACACACAAGTGCATCTTCCTGAGTACAGTTGTGCCTGCTTGCAAAAGATCATCACAGCTGGGTTTGTTGACTGTTGACCATTTCTCACTGAAGGAGGGGCAGGGCCTCCTCTGCCTGCGTATCCAGCCACATTTCCCATTCCGCAGTGGGCACATGGCCTTGCGGGAAGGCTAGAGCATATAAGCTGGGGAAGGCTCATGGAGAAAAGAGAAAGATCTCCATTTATGTGGCTATGGGGAAGTCATGCATGCCTGTTTGATGACTGAAGACTTTCTGGTGTAACTTTAAGGGGGTGCGGGTGGAGTTCAACCATACTCCAATAAGTAACCCCTCAGGCATTTCTCTGTAAGTAAGCCTGGTTAATGCACTGGTTCAAAAGGGTTAACTTCTACAGAATTGCACCTTGGTTTTATGGTCGGAACATTGGTAGGAGGGCATGGATGTTATGTACATCTCCCCCCAGGAAAGGAGTTTTAGCAACACCTAGGTGTATATGTCTTTATTAAACACTGTGAAATTTATGCTTTGTCATATTTTGATTTTTTGAACTGATCATAATGCATTCCATTCACAATTTCTTTCTTTGAAGTTTCTCAAATCTAGCATCCTCACTTGTTTTGATAGGTCATCCTTACAGAAGGATGGGTCTCAAGAGCTTATATGTAAATACTTTTAGGTTTTGCTTTAATATAATCTTACTGTGTAACAGCAGTTATACATTTTTATCTTTAAAATAACCCTGCATTTTAGGCTGAGGAACTAAGGCAGAAGGATATAATAGGCAAGGTATTTTGTTTCTCATGCAGGAGAATAGTGTTTGCTGCATTCTAGGGGAATAGATGTCAAAAGGTATACAATGAAAGGGGAAAAAATAAAAACCGGATTACAAATGAACCGCAGAACTGAGGGCAGCAACGGGACAGCAGGTCTAGAATGACAGGCACGATTTGTCGTTTCCAGTACAATTTCCACATTCATAAGAGCTTACCTGGGTGATCCAGTTATGCCCCTCAGGCAAAGATCTCCGTATGGAGGGCAGATGGCGTGCTATTTCCCTGGTGTCAGAATCTACGAATGTCTGTTTTGCTCAGTTTATTTTAAATAAAATTTCTTCTTCTACTGAAATATTGCACCATACACTGCAGAAAGCAGAAGGGGTGATGATGCAGCATACAAATATGAAACAGTAATAAGCCAGGGCAGCAGGTGCGGTTGGCTAAAAAACGGAGAAGGCACAGTGTGGCACAGACAGCAGGAGATTAGAAGAAATGCACAGATATTTTATAGAGAGCAAAAGTTAGTACCAAACAGATTGGAGAAGGAAACACAATAACATGATTCTAGAGCTGGTGCTTAGGTCCTCAGAAACAAAAGCAAAACACAATGTAGATGAGTGGGCCTGCCCATCTGATTATACAGTTAACTGCAGAAATCATGGTCACTGATAGGATTTTAATGCAGAGGTCAGCAATGACTCATGGGATATATATGGCTTAGGATCTAAATATCCATAAAAGGCAAAACAGAAAGCCCACACAAAGAAAAAAACCCAAGCAAATCAACCAAACAAAACCCACAGAAACTATTTACAATCTTTCTTTTTCTGTTTTTTTGGTGGTTGTTGTTGTTGTGGTTGTCCATTTGTTTGATGGTTTTGTTATTTTAGACAGGGCCTCCCTGTAACTTCAGCTAGCTGCTAGTACACCAGGCTGTCCTCAAAATTATAAAGGTGAACCTGCCTGTGCCTCCTGAGTGCTGGGATTAAAGGCTTGCACCACCATGCCTGACTTACTGTATGTTTCTTAACTGTACATTTGTCCCCTACTAGATGAGCTGTTTATTATACATTTAACTAATCCACCAATCTTCTGTGAATCATTAATGACCATTTTTAGTGCCTAACCTGTGCCAGATGTGGCATATCACATCCTCAAACAACACTAAAGGAGATGACAGCCTGGAACTCTGTCCTCCTGCAGATAAAGTGAACAAAAGTCAATAAATGTTTCAAACATGAGTCATTAGCTTACGTTCAAATTTGGAAAAAAAGTATATGCATTTTCTAAAAGGGAACAATTACTTTTTTCTAACCTAGGAGCACTTAAGGCCTCCAGTTAAATGCAATGAGTCTAGTTGCACAGAGACATGGAAAAAGTCAAAAGAGGGAATAGCATAAATAAAAGCTTAATTTGAGGGAAAAAAAAGGCAAATCTGTATAGAACACAGAGAATGAAGGATTTGAGAGAAAAGGACAGTCACTGTGACCCAGAGAGAGGGAATGATGCTTCTCAGTGTTTTGCAGGCTATGAGTGCCTGAGAGAATTTTTTGACTTATCTACTCGTACCTAAGATTAACCTTATTGAACTTTTGATCTTTAGCCCTGATTATCAGATCCCCATTCTTAGGAGTGCTTGATTCAGGGATATGCACTTAAACTAGATTGAGACTATCTTGTACTCCTTGGAACGTGTACTGGAGTGCTAGATACATAAGAATGTATACTTTCTTTTCCTCTGGATGCTCCAGCTGTCATGGCATATTCATCTGAAGATGCTACCAGGCATTGAGTTAATGTGGAGATGTCTGCTTGAAGATCATGTCAGTGAAAAGAAATGAAGAAGTGAGAGAAAGAATGCAAAACTGAAAGCAAATCATAGCTCAGATGCCTGAGAAAGTAAGCATAGTGCCTATTGAGCTACCAGCATTGTTGTTTTCTGAACAGTAACATTTTTTAATGTGATATTTGCTAGGCAAGCTCTTATCACTGAACTATACTTCTAACCCCTGTCAGTTGTTAAAAACTATCCTTTATTATTTATCAAACCTTTGAGTTGTATATTTTAATTAAAAGAATCTTATGCATTCTAGATTTTTAAAGCTTAGGATGTTGATGATACCATCTTATGTTTACCCCAGCCTGAAAGTATAGAAATGAAAACTAATTATATATTCTTCTTCAGTCAATGTATAAGTAACCTGTTATATATCTGATTTTTCTTAGTTGTTAAAAAATATAAAGGCAGACTGGAGAGATGGCTCCATAGTTAAGAGCACTAGTTGCTCTTCCAGGGGATTTGTGTTCTATTCCTAGCATTCACATGACTGTTAACAATTTTTTTTTTAACTCCAGTTCCAGGGGACCTGATGCCTTCTTCTGGCCTCCAGGGATACTGTTTGATACAGGTGCGCTTGTATGCATGCAGTCAAAACATTCATGTGCTTAGAATAAAAATAAATTAATTGAAAAAACTGTAAAGGCAATGAAAGAAAGTATGTTCTCTTAAGAAGCTAAAGTTAGCTGGGTCTGGTGGAACACACCTTTAGTCTCAGGATTGGGAAGGTAGAGGCAGGCAGATCTCAGTGAGGTCAAGTCCAGCCTGATTTACATGATAAGTTCCAGGGAAGCTAAGGGTACAGGGAGACCCTGTCTCAAAACCACCCCCACCACCAACAAACACAAACTAATCTGCAGTATGAACTAAAATTTAGTTATTAGGAAAATTTTCATTTAGAATGTAAAATAAATCAAGAAAACACAGTATGAAACTTTAGGATTTGGAAATAAGAATACGATTTACCAATTTCATCTATTTAAATTACTTTCTATTATCTGACTTGTTCCCTCAAGGAAATGAGCCAATGAAACTGTGCCCTAGTTTCTGATGTAACCAGCTTCTCAAGACAGACACACTGAGATAAATATTCTGTTTTGTTCTTCAGAAACTTGAACTCTTATTTGTAAAATATTCCAATATCTAAATATCTTGCATTGATCTTCAGATGAGGACTTAGTTGGTTAGATCCATTTGCTCAGAGGAAACAGTAAAGAGTCTACCATGACAAACTCCTCCCCAGAAAGAAGTTGTGCCCTGGTTGGCTGATGCGGATGTACAGTTGGTGTCGTTTTGATCTTAGTCGTAGAACTGTTCATAGTAGGCAACAACTGGTAAGTGTCGAGGCACAATCTGTGAGTTTTCATCAGTGTTCTGACTATACGTTGAACTTTTCTGAAGGTCTTGAAGAAAAATAAACCTAGATTAGATGGCTATCAAAAGTTTGACTTAGTTTTATGTGGGAAGCAAGAAAGAAGAGGCCATTTTAATCATTCTAGCCATTTTACAGAGAAATTCTAGAAATATAACTTTTATGCATGTTTATGTTCAAAGGAAAATTTGTATTAGATGAAAAGTGGAATGATGTTTACTTATCTGTATCCATATTAATATGGAGATATCAAGTGAATTAGGAGTACTAGAGTTTACTGTGTGGTGAATTATTTTGTATCTGTATGGCTTTGCCTTTATTCTCCATCCTTTCTTTCTGTCCCCCAGATTCTAGCTCACAGGATACAAAGAGTTGGGATTTTTCCAGTGAATTATCCCTTTATCAGAAGATCTGAAGTTAATAATGCATTTAATACAGAAATAAGTATACTTTGGGCCTGTCACTGGGGATATTTCTAGATTGCCAATGGAGCATACATGTTTCCAAATAGAGCAGTAACAATAGCAATATTCTCAGTGGAGACTTGTCCTAGATCTTTCTCTGATAATCCAGTAAATGATCCAGAGCACCAATGAGCATGTGTGCTGGAAGGATGACTGTCTAGAGATTCAATTATGTCAAGAAACCCTTTTGTGTGATGCTCAGAAAGGGTTAGGCATCCACCAGTGGCTTAGTAATCTTTCCAAATGCTTCATAAGAACAAATATAAGGTTTTTCTCAAATATGAAATATAAATATAGAGTGCAGATCCCAGGAGAAGAACATAATCATGCTTTTGAGTAAGCTTGGACATGTATGCTTACCTATTCAAAAATAATCATCTTGTTCTACATAGTTGTGCTAAACAAATGATCAAATGCTGAGTATTATACACAAAAAAGAAATTTTGGCATCTAAAAAGCGTGCACTGAGAAAGTAACTCATGTTCTCGGTGTGTCTATCAAAAAGCCTCTTTCAATTTGGATGAATGCCTTTTTTTCTTCTTTTGGAACTTACAGAATTCATTGTGGGAACCAGTCAAAGGACATTTTCACTCTGTTTTTTTATGGTAATGGCTCTCCCTTCTCCTCATCGTCCTGTCTTTTTATTTGAGAATTCAGTCACCCTACAGTGAAGAACATGCCTCCACACTTAAAAAATCTCAAAGCTTGAATGTAACCATTTATGCAAATGACCAAATAGACAAAAATATCATTTTATGAAAGATTAAGTTAATAGCATATAGTTAGAATATAATGGGATCCTTCTGTCTTGCATATAATAGTACATCAATGGAAACACTAGATTTTGCATTCTCTTTTACTGCTAGGAGGGACAGGCCAATTAAAACTAGCAATCGATAAATTTTCGACCTAGATAATAAGGGCTGAAGATGTGCCCATGTGTGGATTCTTTGTTGTATTAGCTTGGCTGAACTTTAGGTTTCCACCTGACACCCTGTTGGTTTCCAGCATGTGTGTGTGTAATAATTATGAGTGTGACCTTCTAGTGCTTGCCACTCACATATCTGTTCCTTTGCCTTTTGCCAGCTGTACTACACGATGTTCCAGGTATACTTCTGGTTCTGTCAGCAGTTTAAGTATCAGAAAGAACATAGCTGAATATTTCTCAAATCTCTCCTTTTTCCTACTGTGTCTTTTCCTGTGCTTGATGAATTAGACAGAATTCATCATAAATGTAATATATGTTCTTAAAATTATTTGCATTTTAATATAATGGCCAACTTAATTTTAGCATCTAAAATGTGTATCTTCTAAGGGAACTTACAGAATCCACTGAGAACCACTGTGAGGACATTTTCACTCTGGTTTTGTATGGTCATGCCTCTCCCTCCTCCTTCTCGTCCTGTCTTTTCATTTGAGAATTCAATCACCTTACAGGGCAGAACATGCCTCCACATTTTAAAAAGACTCAAAGTTTGAATGTAACGATTATACAAATGACCAAATAGACAAAAATATCCTTTTATGAAAGACTAAGTTAATAGCATACAGTTTAAGTATAATGTGATCATTTAAAAAAGGAGAGATTATACCCAATAAATATGTGAGACACAATGCTTTGAATTGGTCACTTCACAACATATTCTATCCTTTTGCCCAATGCAACATAATTTGAATGGGCTACAGTACTAAAATGGCAACATTAATGGGACTTTTTGGAACCTTCTACATGATATCAGAGCCCGAATCTCTCAAAGCCTCAGCAATTGTTCATCAAAGTTCATTTCCCTCAGAAGTTATATTACTTTCTTCTGGCTATGCGAGTATTATTTAGTTTTGTTATTGCCACCTGTAAAAATATCTTCCAGTTCCCCCAAAGAGCGATTCACACTTGGAAATACTCAATTTGTGTAAGTGTTAGAAATAATCTAGAAACACTCTAGATACATGAATGACATCACAATAAAGCATTTATATTCTTTTACACTGAACTTTTCTTGGCCTCTCAATGACATTTACCTCTTTCCTAAACAGGACAAATTTAAACTGGCAGGGCCATTAATAATTTCAGTTTTACTATTTTATGATATGATATTCAGATGCAATCGTCGTTGAAGCACTGAATTCTAATACGTAACATATTCAAGAACTCATTGTTCTGAATGTAGGGTGATAGAATCCCATGCTAGAATCAGATAGCAGAACGATTTTGGTACAAATCAATGTGATTTCAAGAATTTCTAATGACCCAGAATGTCCTTCTCTATTTCCAAGAAGGCTTATCACTTGGGGCTCGCGTTTGAGTTTTTTTCTCATAAACAATTTTAAAATTTTCCTCATTGACCCAATGTAACTCTTATAGGATGTGAGCATAACAAAATTCATGTTTCTTCAGATTGAGGAATAATATTTTCTAAATGCCAGTGCTGTAATTTGTGTTACAATGTCTGCAGTCTTAAAGTTTGCTCTCCTAAATTCTTATGTTTGTATATTTAAACCATTAATTTTCTTTGAAACAGACACATGTACCCTTAATATGTATCTACACGATTTCCAAATTCATTTAATGTGCTTTGTATACATCATTTTATGTATATAACCATGCACATATGTGTATAATGTACATAAATTTCTAATTTCTTCCTATTGTACTTTGTATTATTCTGTCAATATTATTTTTCCTCACTGTTATTTATTCATTTATTTTTTTCCAGATTACAATGAAATTTTATCAGAAGCAAACAGGCTCATTCTATTTTGATTTAATCTGGACTAAACGATGTTCATTGTTTTCTTTTATATAATGTTCATTCATATCTTTAAAAAGGTACAAGGCTATGAGACATTCTAAATGTGACAGAATTTCCTCTTTGGTAGCTATTTTCTTGGTGTTTTACTATGAGTCTAGGAATGTTGGCAGTGCTTTAGTCATCCGTACTTTCTACCAATCTAAAAGCACTGGAGAATGTGTTACTTGGTGATGCCGAACATCTCTGTATATGATCTCAGGGACTACATTATGGTGCTTTGTCACAGGCTCCATTTCTCTCCAGCTGCACCAAATAACTCATAACTTTGGGAAGAGGTGAGGTCACAGCCACTTATCCCTCCTCTCATCAGCAAGCAGTGCTTAGCCAGCATGTTGTTTTGCAGTAGGTAACTCTTTTCCCTTAAAAATATTTGCTTTTACTACATATGGGACTTTTCTTAAGATCTTAAATGTCTGACAGCTGGGAGGGGTCAAGAAACTTGAAATCTGTGCTCTGTGCTATGGTTTGTGTGAATTGCTGTACTTTTCAACTCAGTGAATTCTTTTCTAAATTTCCAGGTATTAAATGAAACTGGTGTGTGGTGTGTGTGTGTGTGTGTGTGTGTGTGTGTGTGTGTGTGTGTGTGTTTGGGAGTTGTATCCAAAATATAGTCTTAGAACATCATCTTTGATGACACTCATATAGATTATCTTTATACAATGAAACTGATCATTCAGTTCAAATTTTGCCATGGTAGATAGGACTAAAGTTATTTTTGAAATCACTAGAATTAAGCTTTATAAAAAGAACCTTGGATTCTATGATTTTTTAAATAGAGGACTTTATGTTTTTCTTCTTAAATATCACTCAAAGTTTTGTTCTGCAAACACTGATCTTAGAAATCAAATGAACTATAATTTTGCTTATTGTGATAATATCCATTAATATTAAGACATAACGAATAGTCATTTGCTACACAGTAAATTGAATATTGTGTCTAAGAATTCAAGTTTATAATACAAAGTAGAAGAGAAAACTTTGGTGTATATTTAATTATGTTCATTTTTCATATGTAATTAAAAATTTTAATTGTCTTCAGTAGAGTGATCATTTGTTAAATGATGTAAAATATATGTACCGAGTTAAGTAGCCTTAAGTTTCAATTAAACTATGAAAAGTTTAAATTAAAATGTTTCATTTCAATGGTAATTAGAGAAACACATATATGAGCATTTAATAGGTATTTTAATTAACTATTTAGAAACGTTTTTTCTCTGTTCTGCAAGATAACCCTAATTAACACAAGTATCAGTATATCAAAATAACACATAGACCTAATAGAGATACTGTCACTGACTATTCATCACACTTTTAGATGCATGCATTTCTAGATCAGTAGAGAAAAATGAAATGACTTTTAGTAATAGATAAATTGTTTCACAAAAGGAAAACAACTTGAGAGGTCAGTCTTAATAGGTGAAGCAATGTAATATGACATCATTAAAATCGATTTTTCATAATTTCTATGGTTTGGATGTGTCCATCTAAATCGTCACACTGGAAACTTAGTTTTCTACAAAACTGTGTTTCCGTTCTGGGCTTGAGAAGGCATTTTGATCCTGAAGGCTCTTTTGTGTTCAGTGGGCTGATACTGCTAGAAAAAGACTTGTAGGAGTGATTTCTGTCTTCCAGTTCTTTACTATGTGAGAAACAGTATTGATGTACTATGCCAGAATCCTTTCCTGGACCCCGAACAAACACCAAACCCGTCTTCCCTGCTTTCAGAACTGTGAGTAAATAAATTTCTCCTCTATACAAATTACCCAGTCTGAGGTACAAATTCATCAGCAGAAATCAATAGGATGGAAGAGATAGGTTGACATAGCTTAGATACTTCATAAATAAGTGAAAGATAGCTGTTACTATTTATGATTGGTACTTGTCAACTTTTCTATTTGTGGTATAAGTTTTACATTAAGTTATATTCAGTGTCACAGGCAGCTCAGGCTACAATAACAATGTGTGGGTGTGTAGTCAGATATAAAGGCACAGGGTCCAAGATTAAGCTTCACTCAGTTGTAATTATCATGCTTGTTATTAAATTAATCTTATTCTGTGTCAAATTTATAAGTTAAATGTTACCACAAGGATGTAGCTTTGGGGAAAAAACAGTATAGATATAATTTAGTGCCATCACAGTTTTTAGGGATACAGTGATAATCTTGGATATATTCTTGCAGAAAAGGGAGAACTGCTATACATGTGACTTTAAAAAAAAAAACTCACTCCTTTAGAATACATTATTTATCTTACAAGAAACTGCAGTAAAGAAATAGTAAGAAAAATAGACTATATTTTACGTTCATAAATGTATTTGATAGCCATTATTGCAAAAGCATAGAAACAATATAAATGCTTAAAATCAGAGAATATAAGATACATGAATTTAACTACTGAAAATAAGGTTTTCAAAGAGGGAATAATTGTATGTTTCTTTAAAAATTTTCTATATGCACATGCATGTGTGTGCAGAGAGGCAATGAGGAAGTAAAGGACAAGAGAAGATTAATAATGTTTAGCAATGATACTTTAATACATTATTGCACATTTTGTAACATAATCAAAAGTCTACCTTTTGTAAGGCTTAGTGTAGCTAACTAATCTTCTTTACCTAAAGTATTACAAATATAATAACAATATTAGAAAAGGAAAGTTAAGTAATAAATAACAAATGCAAAAAACCACAAAGGTTCATTTCTTGTCATATAATAGGACATATCAGGAATTGGGTGGCCCACTGAGTCTCTAAATTAGAACACATTTGGATGCTTCTGACAGTGTTCAGATTTTGTTTTCATATCCTCTGAGATACTGAGATTCACTAGGGAAACCTAGCATTCCAAATGTGTTAGGAAATACATAATGTGTCAACACATTGTGACACGGGAGTGATACTAGTAAAAGCTGTTTTTGGTCTATTAATAACACAAAACAGCTCATTCTAATATCATGGAAAATAGGAGTAAATTCTTGGTTTTTCTTTCTCTCACCTTCGTTTCTTCCCATCCTCTTCCATTGTTTCCTTCTTTCTCTTCCTTCACCATCTATTTCCTCCTTCCTCTGCCACCTTCTTCCTTTCTTTCCATTCACCTCTGTCACATTATAAGTAAATGATATCATTATTTAAAGATATGATGATTTGTAAGGAAGTTTTTCCTTCAAAGTGCTTTTCAAAATATATAGAGAACCATTATTCATCTGTAAATTTCCTTGTTCTTAATTAACACCTTCATTGTTTCTTTCTCCTTTGAATCATTTAATACTACCATTAAATCATAAATGAAAGAACATCTTATAAATTTCATGAATAAGTAATACATTAGTTCTTCAAATTTGTTGATCAGTTTTTGGTTTATGAATCTGTTTGAGAAAAGAGGGAACAAAAGCTGTGCTTAACGTTCATTAACTTTGTTATACCAAGTATTGCCAGTTACTTTATTGCTTATGTCTAAAGCACCCTAAATAATGGGCAAATGGACTTGTTTAGAAGCGTCACTGTTATTGTTCTTCACTCCGTTATGGACAGAGCATTGAAGGGTTAATCTTGGCTCAGACACTGACTTTCTTCCATTATATCAATAAGCATTTTGATGACATGACATTGAAACTTGTCTGGATGTATACTGATTATTGCAGATTCTACAAATATGTGTGGCTAATGTGATGTATGACAAGGTGACCCAGGGATAGTGATAATTGTGATAAAAACTAGATGAAACCCTGCATGGTTGTCACCTTAAGTTAGTGAGAATAGAAAGTTCTGCAGGCATTTTCCCCGTCTGTAGCTTGTTTGTCTCTTACTTTGTGCTCTCATCATTGTTATAAATTGAAATTAATATATTTCCTCAATCACATTTTAATACACTAACATGTGTCAAATGTGTCCAATTGCATCGAACAATTTGAATACATTCTATTTTAATCTTATTGACTATATTGATCTCATTCTACTCTTGAAACAACACAGCCAAAAATATGCTATCCATTTCCGCAAATGAAACCTCTGGGTGAAGGTTAATTACAAGGTTTCTAAATGAAACAACTGAAGAGACAATGATCAATTGAAAATAGTCCTAACTGAGTGTGTGCATTTTCCTTTACACCATAAGGGTGGAATTACAAGCCACAGATGCCAGTTCCCAGTCACCCATGCCAGCTGGGGGTGCATTTATTCCCACTGTTTAGAACAACTTGGATTTTAAACTTGCTTTACTACCCTTGTATTCCGAGGGCTGTGTTTGCACCAGGGACGTGATCTCTTATCTATGCACAGGGGTTCAGTCTATCAGTCTAAACAGATTAGTATTTCTTTGGACTCATCTAATACATATTTAAGTTCTACATAATAAGGAAAGAAGTCATTGTATCATCCTTTAAACGAAGAATGCAGCTAGTTCTCTCTCTCTTGCTCTCTCTGCTCGCTCACTCACTTGCTATAGAGGGACTTGAGAGAAGCAATCTGGCACTTTTTCAGGGGCAGTCTAGCTATTTGCTATTCCACAGTTGCTTCAGGAGTCTGCGGTGGCAGCTGGTAGTGCTTCTCTGATGGCCACGCGCTTCCAGGAAACAGCAGAGCTGAAGCTTAACCTAAACCAATAAACTCAATCATATTAACATATTACTCTCCCTTCTCTCTTTTTTCCATTCCTTTCCAGAAAGCATCTGTCTTTCTGGTCTCCATTTTACATGCTGAAAGGCACTTCTGAAGTCCCCAACTTCCTGGGTATTTTTCTATTTTCTATTTAAAAATTGTTTGTTCACACAATCATCTGACGACCCCTCAGATCTCAGATATGTTGCTACTGTCTACCATTTAGTTTTAGGGATCTTCCCTTATTAAGGGGATTGTGGTTCAAGACCCACAGAAGATTGAAACTGCGTACAGTACTAAGCACTACATATATATTTTTTTTTCTTTTTTCTATACATGAATGATTATTGTAAAGTTTCTTTCACAAAAATTAGGCACAGTAAGAAACTAACAGTGTGATTAAGAAAATGATTATAACCACATATTCTAACAAAATTTGTGTGAATGAAGTTCCTCTCAAGATATATTATTGTGTTGCTGTCACACTTATTTTTCACTAGGTGATAAAATGCCTGTTAAGATGAAGGATAATTAGTATATATACCACCTTCAACATGTCCAACATAGTCTGTTGCCCATCAGGTCCGACTCTGCTTGGCTTTCAGCAACAGTAAGTGAGTGACATTGGTATTGTGATATAGCATTCCATGCCCACAGGAAATGTTGCTTGTGCATAAGCACTGTTGCTCTATGACAGCCAATCCGGCAAGCTAGAGACCTGTTAAGAGACTTATCCTACATAGTGTGTTTACACTGGGCACAGACCCGATTCATGTGCCAGATAAGACACAGAGGGATGATGTGTGATATCATCAGGCTGCTCAAAACAACATACAGTTTAAAACTTCCAAAGTGGTCATTTCTGACATTTTCTGTCATGTATTTTCAGACCAAGGTTGACCATGGTAAGATGGAATCTCAAAAAAATGAAGCACAATGTAGCACAATACGAATATTGTCTATTGAGAATTTGTAACTTACGTACTGGCCAGTGAAGAGCCTACACATACACAAGTGGTAGGAGCAAAAATGAATGTGCTTCAGAATGCTGAGAAGACAACACCCTTAAAGATGTATAAACTTAATGATTTCATTCACCCACTAGAACTCATTCTCTGAATTTTTGTATATGATGGCATGATCAATGTTTGTTCTAACATATGACTCATTTCTCTG
This sequence comes from Eospalax fontanierii, assembly GCA_035773235.1. NCBI lineage: Eukaryota > Metazoa > Chordata > Mammalia > Rodentia > Spalacidae > Eospalax > Eospalax fontanierii. The sequence continues at coordinate 96,407,108 of CM069527.1, read as the reverse complement.
TGCTTGTTCTTTGCAAATAATCCTGTCTTCTACTCATATTACATACTTATCCATTCACATACATGCATCACCACTGCTTTCTTTAAAACTTTGTTCTTCACTCAAATATATTTATATTAAGAGCTTTTAGTTGAATATTTTCTTCATATACTCTTTGATTTCTATTGCTCTGATAAACACCATGACCACAACCAATTTGGGGAGACAAGGGTCTTATTTCAGCCTATATTTTATAGTCTATCATGTGGGGAATATTGGTCAGGAGCTCAAGGTAGGAAAATAGGAATGCAAACAAACTGGAGTTAGGAACATAAGCAGAAACTCTAGAGGAATGTTGTTTAATGGTATATTTCTCAGGCTTGTTCAACTAACTCCTATATGGCAGAGGCCCATCTACTCAGGGACGGCACAGACCACAGTGGATGAGACACCACACATCAATTAGCAATTAAGAAAATGACACATAGGGCAGAGAGGAGAGATGAATCCCAGTTTTCTAGTTGTCATATTAAACTAACTCCTAATGACTTATTGTTATACTCATAGATTAATGCATCTCTCAAATTTCAGCGCAGACGCGTCTTCATACAGCAGATGGTGATTAACGCAAAACCCCACAACTGGTCAATGTGCAGAGAACAAGAGGCTACAGAGTGCTTATCCCTGAACAAGAAACTTATGTAAAAGTTTTTCCTCCCAAGGATAATTTCAGGAGAGTGAGCCAAAAGACTGTACGATCCAGGGATAATGGGTGACCACAAGGAAAGTGAGTTTTCAGACAGCTGGTCAGTTACTCATATGAACTCACACCAGTGATGACAGCATGCACAAGTGCCATGCAAGATCAAACCAGAAAAAGTAATCCCTTCATAGACATGTGGAAGTGGGTAAGAATAAGAAACCCCATCCCTATCGAAGAAACTGCTGGCAACTGATAGCTGCTAGGAGGGGAAGAATCAGTCTCTTTCCAGGATGTGGTTCCAGTTGATGAACCACACTAAAGGAAAATTTAGGACACAAATAAGACTCTCCCTCCTTCTCTCTCTCTCTCTCTCTCTCTCTCTCTCTCTCTCTCTCTCCATATATATGTGTGTGTGTGTGTGTGTGTGTGTATGCGTGTGTGTGTGTGTGTTTGTGTGTGTATAAGCTAGAGTACATTAAATTGTTTGGGTAGCAGTAAGTGCGAGGAGAAGAGACTTAAATACCATCAGACTATATTGTATGAAAATTTGTAAAACCTCAATAAAAAAAAGTCTCATAGTAACAGACCAATCTGACAGAAGAAATTTCTCTATTAATGTTCCTTCTTCCCAGGTTTTTCTAGCATGTGTCAGACTGACAAAAACTAATCAGCACAAAAGACAGACTAACATCTTGTTTTGTTTTTCTGTTCAAGTGTCTCCTTCCTTTTGTTTGAGATGTTTGGAGTTTGGCTCAGAGATGTGAGAGCTGGATTGCAGTTTGGTTCTTGGAGGTGATAGATGGGCTCCCACTGTCAACTTCTTTCCTTCTTGAAGACAGGGTTTTAGTGTTCTGATATTCATTGTTGCTCACATGTTGCTCACATTGTTGTTATTTCTTAGGAGATTCCATTTTTATAATCATATAAGATATAACTCTACTAAGATATTCTTCCTCTTACTGTCTGTTCATGTCCCAGTAAGACCTTGATACATTGTAGGAACATAAGAAATAGTCAACACAAATATTGTTGATTACCACCTTATACTCGCCATTCTGATCAAATTCATGCCAGGCAGACATTCATTTCCTGGTCATGAAGTCTGGAATATGAAGAAAAGGGTCAGTTATACATGTAATTATTACAAGGAACATTAAATGACAACTGCTTAGGAATTGTTCATATGTTCTCTTTGTGGTAACAAATGTTTTATTTCAATTGATATTAAATGTCATCTGGACTTTTCAGCACAATTTGTTCCTGCCTATACTTAAATTCTATAGCCAACAAATGACAGTAGCTCTTTGTTTACTACAAAGGAATTTTGGTGCTGTTCTCCTACTTTTTTTTAAATCCTAGTTTCCTGTATAAATTCAGCATGTGTTTAGGTGGACAGAGTCAAACACACAGACAGCAATTGCAGCTTGAAGCATAGCCAACATTCACATCAATGTGTAGTCTAGACTAGATCTTACGGTTTGGCTACTTTCATATCTGAAGCCAGAGAGTTATAGTTTAAGGGTTGGGGAGGAAATAGAGATTTTTTTTTTATAGACAGGCATAAGACCATATAAAAAGGCTGGGAACAAGTGAGACCTTGAAAGCCAGGTAAGAGATCCTGAAGAAAACAATGTTAAATGAAGGAAATGAGACCCAAACATAAGTATGACAGGTTTCTCTCCATATATGAATTTTTAAAAAAGGAAGGAAAAGTAAAGGTGGGATATACTAATGTGACAGTTGAAAGGGAAAGGTGGAACGAGGGAGGGTTAGAGAAGGTAATAGAGGGGTGACTATCATTATCTGCATGTCTGAAAATGCTATAATGAACCCTAACACTGTATGCAAATATTAACTACAAGAAAAATCAGAGTCTGCTTTTTTCCTCCTAAATGCCTTTCAGTCTGGATTCATCCACTCGACCGTCCAAGAATCCTGTCACTCATTACAAGACTTTGTCTTTCCCGCTTCTAGTAGCCATCAGTTGTCCAAAGTTTCTTGGGTTAGGTTGGGATTTCTTCCCCACTTGCCCATGTCTATGCTCTAATTTTTGTGTGCTTTGAACGTCCATAGGCCTTGTGCATGCTGTCACTGTTGCTGTGAGTTCCTATGAGTAACTGATCAGCTGTCTTGGAAAATAACAAAAATTCAATTAAAATATATACTTTGAAAAAAATCAGTAAAAGGGGACATCATGAGATACTTCTAGTCATATTACTAGATAACTTTAGTGCCCCAGAATGATTCTGAATGGATACAGATTCTTTACCCACAACTGGAAAACTCACTCTGCAAGAATCTCTGAACACCAGTGATGTCTGGCAAATCGGAGAATTACATGATAAACAGAAGTACAGATAGGAATTGTGGTTTTTCTCACATTTCTTTTCATTTTCAAAAACATGGCAACCAGGAAAGATTTTAAAAGCAATGCAGAGGATTTGATGGAGCCACGAAACTTTGCCAAATAGATATAATACTGTTTTTGGATTTGGTTTCTGCTTTGGCCAGCAAAAAGCATTTCAGGCAGTGTTTAAAGTTTGGTTGCTTTTTCACTTTCATAAGAATGTCTTTTGAAAGCAGCCACTGAGTGTGGGTGGTTCCCTGAGACTTGTAGAGCATCTGTTGTGACCATAACTGAGAAGATGGCCTTCACAAAGAAAATAAAACCGGAGTACATTGGTTTGACCCAAATTGACCAAACCCCCTGTCAAAATAAGACAGCTCTGTTTATTGATATGTTTCAGTAATATATGTTTCAGTTTCAATAATCAGATGCCAGAAAGAGCAGAATCATTGAAATACATGTTTGATGACTTGAAAAACTTGCAAAGGCTAATATCTTTGGGTTATTTAGAAATTATCATTTAGAGTACAATTTAGTTTTCTCTTCAAATATATGTAAATTAATGTTGAAATATGTTATTTAAGACTATGCAGCTGTCTAACAGAAATAGTTTAGGATTTTTATACTGTTTTGACAAGACTGTTGTCTTTTTCTATTATAACACATCTGATTGTGTTGAAGTCCTTATATCTTAAGTTTCCAAAAGCAACTTCAACTTGTATGTGATTTATACACATTAACTATGTGTGGACCCATGTTTTACTGGGTTATATTGTTTGATTCTTACTAAGAAAAAGTAATTACTTTGGTTTAGGAAAGTGGCAGTGGTAAGTTAGGTTCTTCTTTAGGGTCTGTGAACTCTCTAACCAGGTGTACTTAGATATGTTTACAGCACAATGAATAGATTGAATGAGCCACTATTATACCAAAGGAGATAGTTTGCTTGGCCAAACAAAATATGTGGTTTGTAGGCTTCACATCTGCATAGGATGACTATACAGTTTATACCCTTGACATATTTCATAGCAACTTCTGATTCTATGAGAGAGTCAAGGAGGAGGCTTCCCATTCAGTTCCAGCTCTATTGTTCCATGTTCTTTGTCCAAAGTATGTCTTGTCTTCAGAAATAGTGTCTTAGCTTCAAGTTCTGGGATGTAATCAAGGGCTGGGGCAATAGTCAGTTATTTTGAGAGTATCTTGGACTACCCTGACCCACAAATCTGAGGTAAGTTCCCCTTGCCTTTCACTGTGATGTTTGTTATGTCCTTCAGCTATACAAACACAAGCATATTTTTAAGCAAGCTTGAGAGATAACATTGCCATGTTTTTCAGATAATCTTAGTATTACTTATGTCTGTTTCCATCCTCTCTCTGTAAGACCCACCTTCCCCTTCCAGCCAAAGTACTCCCCATTTTCTCCATTTCCTTCTTGGTAGAGCCTTTGTCCTATAATCCCCTTCCCATGCGTTCCTTCTTCCCCTCCTCTTGGACCTTACGGTACTGAATGAGAAATATCTGCATGGTTGGATTTTCATGTACTATTTATTGCCTAAACATTATTTAAAAATTTCTTTCTTTGTGTGTTTTTTGAGAAAATGTTTCCCTTATCCGCAACTGGTATAAAACTCTTTATGTAGACTAGACTGGTCTCAAAGGTACACTGTTCACACCAACTTCCCAGGTGCTGGGATTAGTGTTGTATACCATAATGACTGCCTTCCAAAACTTTATTCTTATAATAGGGCAGCTTTTGACTACACGGATTAGTTTATTGAAATTATGTTCAGTTTCCAGCCCTATTGTCCAAATGTTTTCTCTTGTACCATTTTATTCATTGAATACAATTGCAATTATTGGTATAATGAAACCAAGACTTTACATTTCATTTTTACATATTTTATTTTCCAGTCTATTCTTTACCTTTGATGACTCCCTTTAAATATGCATGAAATTGTATATAGATTCTTTTCTATGTCATTCTCCTCTTATTTGAACCTGCTGTAGTCTTCATGTTCTATGACTTAATATTGTGTAATTAAACTTCATTCACTTCATTCTTACTGACTTCATTGCTTTGGTAGTACTGCTTTTCTCTTTAATGATCAGGCAAATCATTTTTTCATATACTTGAATATATTTACAAATTGTTTGAAAGTTTTTTGTGTGCTTTGATCATTTCCTGGTGACTTTTCCAAATTTTTGCATTTCTGTTTTCCTTTTTGGATACAGGGCCTCCCTGTAGCATCAGCTGGCTTTGATCTGACAGAACTCCACCTGCCTCTGCCTAATGAGTGTTGGAATTAAAAGGAGGGAGACATCGTACTCGGCATAGGTTCACTTTTCTTACTTATTCAAACATCTCAGTTTAAAAAAGGTATTTTTGTTTGTGTATGCATGTGCTCTTGCAGACTATATATGTGTGCATGTGTGTGTGTGTATGTATACTTTTTTATGTGGATTAGTTTTCTGTAATTAACTTTTTGTATTATATTTTCAGTGGTTATTATAATGCCACACCACACTGAAAATGGATTGAGTAATTGCCAGCGGTTTGTAAGAGAGCATTCTATGTCCTGGCATAGCATTAGGAATTATAAAAGAATTTGTCTAATTCTTTAGCTTCATGTGTTTTATTGCTCTACTTCCCAGCCCTTCACGCTTCCTGTAACTGGAGCACTTGAGTGTTGACAATGATTCTTGAGGATTCATTTTTTTTATGTTAAAGTATTATTTATTTATTTATTCATTTGCTTTTTATTGAATCATGTATTTCATATAGAATACCACAATCAGTCTTAATATTCCTCATATCCTCTTCCCTACTGGTACCCCTATAGTCCTGCAACTGGAGTCCATGCCTTCTGTCATCTGTGTTAAGGTCTAGTGTGTCAAGTTAGTGTCCCAGATATTCCTCAGTGCAAGTTCACATACCCAAGTCTATTATTTATTTCTTATTATATTATCTAACGATACTTAGATACTCTAAATGCTTATTTATTTCATTTGTTCTCAATGTATTTTAAGTAATGTGAGTAAACGGGCAGCACAATTTTGGTATGATTATAAAGCCAAAAGCTTTTGACTCATCAATAAAATCTATTGAATGAGATCACAGTATAACTTTAGGTTTGCTTATTGAATTCACAAGATAATTTAAATTAATAAACAAGCAAATTTCATATAATGGATCTTAATCTAATTTAGTCCCCCTCCCCATAATACCGTACCCGAAGAAGTTCATGCATTCTGTCATGTATTTTATGTCTTATCTGGTCAAGCGTTTGTACCAGTACAAATTTATTCACTGGAGTCTAGTCAGTCTATCTAAAACCATTCCCTTAAAGAAGATCCATTATCCCTCACTCCACAGTAATCAGTGGCTAATAGTTCCTCAGCTAGGGTTCAGGACTGCTGCCAGTTGCCAAGTTCTGTGCTGGGGTTTGTCTGATACACGTATCTGGAGAGGTCGTAGATCCTAGATGAAACCTTATTTCTGTCATGTCTACAGAGAAATGAAATTTCTTACTGTATGTGAAATATGGAATCTGTATTAGCACATACCACTAATCAAAAAATTCCTTTTGCAACAGAATGAGGCTAGAATCCCACCCCTGGTTGCACACGGAGGATACATATCTAAGAAATGCCCAATCCCAAGTGATACATCTACATTGGAAACCCCACAGCTAAGATTCATGCAATAAAGCAGAACAGAGGTCAGAGAGAAGACTAATACATCCCTCAACTCTTATCAGAGAATCTTCCTCTTATAACAGAGTTTTATGCACACAGAAGGCCACATCTGGCCAAGTATAAGACAATAAGAGAGTGCAGAGTGCATTTCTCTGGATAGGTCTCTGATACAAAATACCCACCCACCACTCAGGGATCATTGTGGGAAAGGGGGCAGAAAGATTGTAAAAGCCACAGTTGGAGCAAAAGGCAGCAGAGCCTTTCTAGCCTCTGGGAACTTGCAACAATTGTGACAGCATGCACAAGGCTCATGCTGACACAATGTTTCTTTTATTTTTTGAGACAAGATCTCCCTGTAGCCATAGTTGACCTGGGACTTGCTATGTAGAGGAGGTTGGCCTCAATTTCATCATAATCAATCTGCCTCAGATCCTGAATGCTGGGAGTAAAGGTTTACACCACCTCTTTTTTGGGAGGTAGGGGATGGGTGTTGTTTTATTAATAAATGTTAATATTTAAAATTATCTTCATTTTAGAGTTCTTTAATAGTATCTAAATAAATATCTTTAAATTTTAAATGATAAAATAAGTTCATTATGTTTAAACATACAGTGAGTAAATTTTCATTAAAAATCATGTTAAATTGCTTTGAAAAAGATGTCTACTTATGTAGTTAGCTATCCCCTATTTTGTACTTTATATGTTTCAGCTATAGAGAGCACAAGTACAGAATAGAGTGCCCATGTACATTTCTGATGAATATACAGATAGGAGCACATCCTGCTACAAGGAAATAATAACAATTACTTTTGTTAGCTACATCTAAAAATGATTGCACAGCTATTATAAGAAATCTCAAGTTTGAATTTCTTGACATATGCTCATGAAATACAGATAATTATTTTTTAAATATTAAAATTGAAAAATAAATTGTATTGAATATACTTGAGATTAGAACATGCAAAGTACTTATTAAAGTTGTTACTGCAGTGCAATAGATTAATAGACCTATCATCTCCCAGTTGCTCTTTAGTGACAAGGGGGACTAGAATATTATTTAACAAAATTCTCTAGTATAGTACTATTTATTTAACTTCAGTCATCATATTTTACATTCGCTCACTAAACTTGCTCACTGAATATACCTGCTAGGTAGTAGCCTTTGACCTATATCTGAAATACAGATAATTTTCAGTATCAATTTACAAGCTCTTTTCAGAAGGGATTCAGAGAAATATTGTTCAGTTTTAGATACAGAAAATACAGAGTTTGATGAAACCATTAAAGTGACCTTCAATCAGCACTAGCTCTGTTTTTCTGACTGATATTGTCAAAAATATTGTGAACAATGAAGAGAAAATGATCACACAGATAGATAAAAAATAGAAAGTCTTAAAATAAATAACCATATGCTCCAGTCTTACAAGAAAGTCTGCTTTTCAGACAGAATAGAGATATTCTTTAAGGGAGTAAGGTGTGGCGGATAGAAGTAAAGAGATAAATAGAGCTGAAGAGATGGTTCTGTGAAAAGACTACTTTTGCAAAGGATCCAGATTTGATTCCTAAAATCCAAATAGTGGCTAACAACCATCCGTAGCTCCAGTTCCAGGGAATCCAAAACCTTAGTCTGACCTCCATGGGCATTGCATTACATGAGTGCATTTACATACTTACAGGCAATATACTCATAAATAAAGAAACATTTTTAAAAAGAGATAAATAAGAGGGTATAAAACAAGATTAACAAAATATAAAATTGAGCCATAATAAAGAAAAAATCATTATTATGCAATGCTATAAATTTTCATTTACCTTCTCATGTAGCAGAGAAAAATACCATTTAATATTTCATTATAAAACATATATTGCTTACTTTTAATTATCAAGTATCTTCCTGTCATTAAACATAAACAGAAAAGGTCTGCTGAATTGTTTATTCAGTTCCACACAACTGCAGATTTCAAGAATTGAAATTGAGAATAACACAGTATTCATTGGTCTTCTCTTAAACATCACCAGCTGCTACAGGCAGAATCTAGTCATTTCCTGTAAACCAGTGATAATTTTTAAAGTATTTAGAGTATGATTTGAAAATCATTAATTTCTGGGAAAAGTAGAATCATAGTTGATCTTCAAATTAGTGTTGATTTGGAAATTATGAATTTGCATGTGATAAATTTAGTTTTTGTCAGCAGCCATGTGAATTTGAATTTTATAATTATTTCAGTTTAAAGTACAATGGATGTGAAAGTCTAATGTGCTTGAATGTTGGGATGAAAGAAGCTACTTGTTGGCCAAAATGTCCAACTGAATTAGTTTTAAAGAAAGAAGTAACAATGTTTTGAATATAGGATATATAGTAATAAAAGTGTTCCGTGTCACTGGGGGAATGGGCAGCAAACCCAAGTCTTTGCTTCAGAAATATTGACAAATGATTACTGTTGAATGAGGATGGGCTAATCTTCCTCAAGCAAGGGACTCTGAGGAGGCTAACTAAACCTCAGTGGACGAACCTGCACTGAGGTCACTTGGGGACACTAATTGACAAATAGATCTTAACATAGATGAAAGACTGCATGGATTCCATTTGGAAAACTAAGGGGGGATTGCTGATGGGGAAAGGATATAAAGATAATTAAGCTCAATTGAGATGTTCTGTATGAAACACACAATGATTTAATTAAAATTTGTTGTTACAAAGTACTTCTGTTTTGGAGTATAGGTCTGCCTCAATACAATGCCTTTATTTAATATTAGATAATAAATTAAAATGCAGAAGTCTGGAAAATTTTTCAGTCAAGGAGCATTTGAAGAGTCTTCAGAGGTTGGAAGTTGACTTCTTTTAAGGGTCCCATACCAAAGGCCAATATCTGAAATTTAAAGGGTAGAGCAAATGAGAGAGAAGCAAAAACGTTGTAGCTTATCTTGTTACATTGTTGAGTCTAGTTAGACATAGTGGTAACCATTCTGAAAACTGTCACCCTTATATGGATAAATCAGTACAGAAACTAAAATAAGCATTTGATTGTTAATAAAATTTTATAAGAACAGTTCATGACTGTAGTCCTTGCACTTTTGAACTCTTCGGAGCTGTGATTACCTGTACATGATCTAAATAATGGACCCTTCAACATCATGTCGCACAGTATAAGTAGCACACAAAGTTCCACTGATACAGGACATTCTTGATTTTCACTGAAAGTCTGGTGTTGGTGCAAAGGTGCCAGGTCATCTGGGTTTACCAGAGTGATCGACAAGAGAGAAAAATACTGATTTCTCACACAGTTCCAAATTCTGAAAGCCCATCAAACAAATGGTGAATATGAATATGAAAGTTTATTTTATTGATGAAAGAGTGAGCGAAAGAGAGAGAGAGAGAGAGAGAGAGAGAGAGAGAGAAGTCTTGTTTGAGGTTTTAAAAAGGGCTTTGCAAAGGAGATAGAGACTGTAGAAAGAGCAGCCATGAGTTGTCAGTCAGTGTACTATAGCCCGCCAATCCCTAAGGTGTATTTTAGAACCAGGATGTCTTCTCTTTTCTGAAGGTAGTGTAATGATACTAGAATCATTTTTGACTTTTACTGTGATACAAGGAGGAGAATAATACAGTGTATGTGCTTTCGAAATATTGTTATAGCTATTGTGAAAATAGAACTTGGAATGAAAAATAAGGATATAGAAAGAAAAATACATTAGAAAATATAGAATCATCTGAATGCCTTTTCATTGTTTTTATTTGGCCCTGCATAGTAAGTATAGAACTTGAAGAAAATATTCAAATTCTTGATCTGTTTTAATGCCAACATCAAATCAATCATGGATCAGATGGTCACTTACTAAAATACAAAGAGATTCACGATTAACTGTAAAATTTGGCACTACAGTACTAGGAAATGGATGTGATATTTTTGGGTAGAAAAAACTGCATGAGTTTCTGTAAATGTGATAATGAATGCAACTAGAAGTTCTGTTCAGATTTCTTCCCATATTTTGGTAAAATTGGATATAAAATGTCAAGTGAATAAGACGGTCATCGGGGTTATATGAGATTTAAGGAAGGAGTGGAGCTCCCAAAGAATCCATCTGCAGTCTAATGGGAGTGAGAAATGTGGCAAAGGGGGATCCTGGAGAATTAGTGCTTATGAGTTACACATGCACGAGCACAGAAATAAGAATGTATAACATCCTCTATGTTTGGAGTTGTTGCCCCACCATATAATTAAGACTGGAAGAAGGATAGCAAATATATTAAGGGGTGACATTTATGATTGACCAAGAAAAATAATTTGGCACACTTTGAATTGAGAATATAAAAAAGGGTGTTTAATAGAAAATAATTGATCAGGTCAATAAATTATTTTGTGTTTTTAAAGTCAGATAACTTTGGAACTGGGAAGATGATGCAGCAGTTAAGAGCACTGGCTGCTCTTCCAGACGAACAGGCTTCAATTTCCAGCACCCACATGGCGACTGACAACCATCTATAAATCCAGTTCCAAGGTGTCTGATTCCATTTTCTCACTTCTGTAGATATTGCAGAGACAGGTGCATCTACCTACATACAAACATTATATTTATACACGTAAAATAAAAACAATAAAAAATAGAAAAATAAAGTCAAATAACTTATAAAGTCACTGTCTCTGAGAAGAGGATAGGGAAGACAGCTATGACAGTAAATTCTTGAGTTTGAGCTATGGATGATTTTCAGTTGCTGATAATGATAAGGTGTCGTATGTGCCCACACATGGTGGTCATGGTAGAAAAGATTAGGTAAAATATCTTTGGATTCCCAAATATCAATCTCTAGTCCCAAGAAGAGTGCTAATGTTCCTACTGCTAAATACATTAGTGTTTAGGATAAGTGTCAGCAAAGTAATGGCCCAAGATCACAAGAAATATGGGTAAGCAGGTCACACCAAGACTAGCTAGAGAGACCATTAGACAGCTTTAGCCCTGAATGTGGCATTCATAATGGAATTTATCGGTGTCATTGTAGTATAACTGATTTTTCTGGGTTGTACATATTTACTGCAATCTTGAGCTGCAATGATCTCCTGCATGAGACTAATGAGATTGTGCTTATAAACAATGCCTTGTGGATGGAGGGGATTGTATAAAAGGTTCATTAGGCCACACATCTCTGATATTATGAAAGAGGTAAACAATGGACTAGAAAGAACTTTTCAAAGGTACAGCTGTCCATTGATTGCAGCCTAATGTATGAAACATGACCTTGTTAGATGGTCCTCCGATACCATCTTTATTTTTCCCATTATGTTCCTGTTTGAAAATTCTAAAGGGTGTGGCTGCTTTTGAGTTACTCATACTACAATATGGAATCTCCCTAAACTTTCATTTACCGAGCTATGCATGGAATGAATCCTGTCTTTGGTATGTTGATGCCATTTCTGTGGAAGATAAATTGACCTTTTTTCAGGTCCACAGAAATTCGTGCAATGACTATAGGTTATTCAACTCTATATTTCATGGAAAGTGATATCATATACTGACTGCCAAAGAAATGAACTAATTAATATGAATGTACCTAATGATTCTTTCTTTCATCAACATCAGAAATTCTCAGGGAGACTGAGTAGGTACAATAGACCCAAGTGAGAAGGCAAACATCAACTCCAAAGAATCAAAAATTTAAACACTGTCTTAGTTTAGAAATAAAAAGTGAGCCACAAGTAACCGAATGTTCAAGCAAAGTACATGAACATCTGCCAAGGATTCTCTAGAGGCAATTATTTGTTTCATGGAAAGATTCCCTGCTTCACACCAGCATTTTACACTTCTAATGAAAGTTATAGGGAATAGAAATGGGTTAATCAGATGAAGTGTTCTTTCTCCTTTTCCATCCTCTTCACTATGTCTCCTGCCTTTTCCATCTCTCTGTTATGGACTTGCTTTCATCGGGTGCTGGGTCATGCACTTCTTGAGATGAATAGTTATGAATAAATTCAATGATTTTAGGTGCTGTAATCCCAGTGTAGAAATGGGAATCCAAAATCTGGACGAATATGCACATTTTCAAATAGATACAGTCACAGGTGCATGAAAGCACAAAGACCAAAGGCAGCTTCACAAAGGAGAAAATGCTGGAACTGGCTCTGCTAAGAGGAAGATTTTAATGATTTGAAAAAAAAGGGAAAGCAGATTTTAGTAACTAGACAAAAAAAGCATTTGCATAGATTTGGCGGCACACACACACACACACACACACACGCACACACGCAGAATCTAGGAAAAGTGCCACATTAACTTTGATGGAGGATATTCGTATCAAAGAAGTGGAGACAGTGTGGTGAAAGGACAAAGACAGGAAAAGGATTTTATGATTTCTTCCTGAAGATCTGCCTCTTTATTAAGAGGCAGATCTAGCCAGGGACTTTATATTTTGTTTCTTTATTTAGCTGTTGCTAATATTCCTTAAAAGGCAAACATGGTAACTGGAGAGATGGCTCAGTGGTTAAGAGCACTAGTTGCTCTTGCAGAAGACTGGGGTTCAGTTCTCAGCACCCACATGGTGGCTGACAATCTTCTGTAACTCCAGCTCCAGGGGATCTGACGCCCTCTTCTTGTGTCTATTTGGACTGCAGGCACCTGGTTCACTTACATACTTATAATCAAAACATTCATACACATAAAATAAAATAAACAAAATATTTAAAAATGCAAACTTGGGCTTGCCATTTCTTTAACGTGATGGTAAGATCCAACAAATAGTTAACCTAGAATTCTTTTTAACTTTCATATTTATCTACTTTCCCTCATTTTTGTTCAGTGAAGATGAATTCTTACCTCTCTCTACTGTGAGACTTTTCTATAGCGCTATGTTGTCTTTTGTCTAACAGCTTTCTTAAAGCTGTTACTTCTATTTAGGACAATCCTCTCACCTAGCACCACTTCATGACTCACTGTCTTCATTTCCCTCACTTTCACTTGGGAAATTCAAATGCAACATCAATTTGCAGTTCATCATAAAAATCTTTGGCTGACTCAGGTGCATCACGAGGGTACTCTGTCTTTGAGGTCCTTCCCAGTGTCATTGATCAATAAATCTTCCACCTTTGAGTGTAACCTTCCTGAGACCAGACACACCATACCAGCGTCACTACTGACACTCAGCAGAATGAAGGCACAGGTGGCTATACATAATGCACTGTGGGACCTTTTCTGGAACTGATTGAAATTAAAGGAGCCAAACAAGAAATAGTCTCATTTAATGTGTGTATTAGAAAATCCTCTTTGTTGAATCGAGGGAGAAAACACTGAAAAACATGATAAAACGAAAATTGGCATGATGTAAGTTAGGAGGGTATTTTAATGATTTAGGAAAGAACTCATAAAGAAGGAATAGCAGAGATCATGAATTGGCAGGAGAGTATTACGGGGATATCCATGAGTTATACAATAACTAGTTGGATGTTTGATATGAGAAAGGGAAGTGCTGATATGAGCGAGCATTGACAGAGTAAAGACCCAGGCCAATTAGTATACGAGGATGTCTTTTACTGGAACAAGTATCAAATTAAGGGCAACTGATTGATGTAATATAAACAGAATATACAGTTCATGTAGAGAAAAAATATATATCTATTACTATCCAATGTGCTTGAACATATGATCTGAATTATTGAATTAATGTTTAGGGGATAGTTTTTAAAGAATGAAAATAAGTTTTCCTCAGGTAAAAATGTATCATGAGCTGACAAAGAATGAGATAAGGCATTACTTTTAATAGTCTTTCCTAAAGGATGGAAAATGTTTCTGTATGCATATTTATCTTTCTGTAACCTATCTGTCTATCTGTTCTCTCTATTCTCTATCAGTGATCTATCAATTTATGTATGTACTTGCCTATCTTTCTATTTATCTACCTACCTACCTACAAATCCAAGCAAAGTTACATGAGAAGAGACTTTTTGCATTAAGGTAATGGAAAATAAATATTTCTGTTGTTTGTGATCAAAGACATCAAATATGGCAGGAGGTCAAATAAAATACAAACTGGAAAGAGTTCGTTGTATTTCACTACACACAGTTTATTACTGTCTGTGGTTGGAGAGTATTTAATCAAGTGGTAGGGTCAGTAAGCAGACCATAATGGCCTGGCAGCAACTGAGCGTGGAAAACGTAAAAAGGAGATAGGCTTTTCTGTAAAGAACTGCAGATGTGTCAAGAAAGAAAAGTGCTACCGGCATTCAAGCAAGTGGAAGGGTATTTGCAAAAATGGAAGTAAAATGCAGTGATATTTCAGTGTAAGAATACTTACTTTGCATAATGAAACAATAACCCTTAAATAATTCTATTACCTACACAAAACAGAGTGCTCATTCTAAAAATATTCGTAGGTATACTGCCAACATTTGTAGCATTAAGATTTCTTCTCACTATGAGTCCACCAGCATTTGTACCCTAATATTTTAAACTGTATGTTAAGGTGATAAAATGCTTTAATAAGCACGTAAAAGTATTTTGTGAGTTTGAATGGATGTTTAAATCCAAAGAATTTCTATTACTCTTTCAGGAACAATTGGGTTGGGGTGCTGAATACATATACATTTCCCTGAGAGACTACATTTCAGGTTCTGCATAACACTAGGAGACTAGATTTCTGTTCTGCTGCTTCAGTAGACAATTAATCATTGGCAGTCACTTTTATTAAGACTGCAGTCTAATTTTTAAACACTCCTTTCCTCACCTTCAACTAGTTACAATGTCACTCTATGTATTAAGTCATAAATATTTCATGTTGGAAGTTTGTCAAGAGAAGAAAAAATAGGAATATGCCCATGGTTATTCCCTGAGGTGTATTTTCTAATAGCTAATGTGTCTTGCAATAAGGAAATTAAGTAAATTATAGTGCATTAACTTGGGAGCATTTTATACTGTTTTTAACACGATGATATAAAAAATCTGTGATCTTTATATGTAATGATTTAAGTACTATTGAAAGCTGAGCCAGAGTGTCTTAGATGTTGCAACTCATACTATGAAACGTGCATTAGTATCAACAACATTTGCAAAGCAATATGCAAAAATGAAAATTAACACGTCTGTGCTTACAAAATTAAGCTGAGAGCTATTTCCTTGATACACAGGCTATTTTCTTCTTGAGAAACATTTCATTTTTCAATAGGTGGAAGCTATGTCATAAGCATTGTTTTTATTCTCCCAATTTATCTAATTACATAGGGAAATTAGTAAATTACATTGTCTGATTTTCATATCTGTGACATTTCAATTTAAAACAAATCTTACATATTTTTAAATGTAATTAAGGTATTCTTATATTCATCAATGAGATAATAATCAGATCTCATTCACGTAGAGAAATCTTTCCTCTAGAATTCTGAGAGCGATTCCAGTGACATCTGACCTACCAATTCTAGTGAATTTCAATTTTCTGAGGGATCTCATTACGCTCTGGAGCGACACAATTCTCCACCACAAAACTCCAACTTCACAGATGGTTATTCGACGTGTGTTGCCTTGAGACAGACTCCTTGTGTTTGTACCGTTCCATATTATTTGAAACTAAATGCATTTTCACCTCACCCCCCAAAAAAATTTCAAAAAAATTGTAGTGTTCAAATAGAGCATTATTGCTTCTTTCGATTTAAAAAGTATCTTGGAATTTTGTTGTTCCTTACTTTTAACAATGTATTGTTTAGATAATGAGAGTTAGGTTGGTCATTGTTCCTGCTTCTGTAAGTAAATTTGAAAAGATCTGGAAGCCACTCTTGGTGAACTTGCTGAGGAAAGTTGCAAATCACCATCATGTTGACATGGCTTTCCTATGATTGTCGTTTAACAGAACATTTCTTGATCTCATATTCATAATGTTGTGAGACTTATTAGAGCACTGATGACTTAATGTCTTTCTGCTTGATAAACTATATCTACCTTAACCATAGTCACAGATGCTGAGCTAACATTTGGTAAGTTCATTAACATTCTTTGACTCATTAAGATAACACTGAAATAAAAGGTGAGAAAAAGTGAGATGGAGTATGATCACACCTAAAGGCCCAGTGGTTTCACATTACTTTATTTCTTCACTGGACAACCTTATGTACTAGGTTTTCCAAAGACTAAAATTAGATAGGTTTTATGATTCTCTTCTAGAACATACATGTGTATGAAGTCACAGACATGTACTGCCTTTACTGTTAGAATTAAGGTATCCCTTGCCTCAATCGTTTCCACAAATGAACAGCAGGCACGTATAAAATGGATGTCTTCCCTCGGAAACAGTAGCTTCATAAATATGAAGTGTGCTGGATAGTTTTAGTGTCAAGCTCACACTTCTGGGTTGAGGGAGCCTCAAATGGGGAATCACCTCCATTGGACTGGCCTGTGGCTGTGTCCATGGGATATTTTCTTGATGAGTGATGTGGGAGGGCCTTCCCACTGTGTGTGGCCCCTTTGGACAGGTTGTTCTGTACTGTATAAAAAAATAAGCTGAAAATGGGCCAGAGGAACAAGTCAGTGAGTGGCTTTCCTCTATGACCTGTGCTCTAGTTCCTGTGTACGAGTTCCTACCCTGAGTTCCTAACTTGGGCCCCCAGAGTAATGAATTGTGACTTGGGAGATGTAAGCTAAATAAACTTTTTCCTCCCCAGCTTGGTATTGGTCAGAGTTTATTGTTACAGCAATTTAAGGCAAGCTGGGACAGAAAGCAGTACCAGGATCATGGGGTATTGCTGGGACAGACCTGACCTTGGTGTTTGGGGAGGATTGTGGAACATTTGGAACTTTGGCCTGGAAAAGCCATTGAGTGTTTAGAGTTTGTTTCTGTGGGACTTGGCACAGTTCTGTTGAAAGAGTTATAGACTATGGAATCCTGGGCTGTGGGGAAGTAGAGACTATCGAAAATGTTTGCATGATATTTTAAATTGAGACTATGTGGTCTCTGGTCTACTGGGGCTGAAGAATCATCTATGGTTAAGAAGAGACCAGAACCACAGAAGTGAATTCTTTGTTTTACTGGGACAATTGATGCTGAATAAATTACTAGAGACCAGCATCAAGGTGAAACTTCTGGGGACTACTTTCTCACGGTCAACACAGAAGCTGTTATCCAGAGAGGGTCTAGGCTTCCATCTCAAGCTTGAAGCAGGACTTGGTATGTGTAAGAGTCTCCTGCATGGTTCTGGTATTGAAAATGTCAAGAGGTCACAGGGAATAGCTGAGGCTTGACACTATAAGAGGCCAGGGAAGGCGACTGATGAAAGTGCAGTCTCAGTTGCAGGGAAGACCCCAGGTTGATAGAGGTCATGGAAAGAATCTGAGGGTTTGCATCAGGAGAGGTCAGAAGAGCACATTGGTGAAGGTGCAGCTTAGTTTCAGTGGAGACCCCAGTTTTTGCAGATGTCAGGGCCATGGGATGATGACCAAGGGCAGCAGCAGGCATGGACTGGAGTTGATGTGAGCCTGAGAGACGAGCTGTGTGTGCTGTGGACTGCAGATCCAGAGAAGAGGAACTGCTGAAACTCTTTGGACCCTAGAAGATTGTGAGTGAATCCCCAGTGTTCAGCCTTGGACTACCTCTTAAACTTAGGTTTTGCTTAGGTGTGGCCGATTCTCTACTTTGAAATAAAACAGTAGGTGTTTCGGATTTTACAGGAGCCCACAGTAAGAGACTTTGAAGAGACTGTGAACATTTAAGTGTTTGGATTTTTTAATGACTATAGGACTTTTAAGGTTGTACTGTCTTATTTTGTGATATTGTTAATTACATTATATATTGGGGGCAAGAAATGAAAAGTTTGTGGCATAATGGTGATGTGTTTGTGGGTCAAGTTGACAAGGGATCAGTTGTGTTGAATAGTTTTAGTGTCAACTTGACACACGTGGGTGGAGGGAGCCTCAATTGGGGAATTTCCTCCATTGGACTGGCCTGTGACTATGTCTGTAGGGGTATTTTCTTGATGAATGATGTGGAGGGGCCCAGGCCACTGTGCGTGGTGCCACCTCTGGGCATATAGTTCTGTATTATATGAAAAAGAAGACTGAGAATGGGCCAGGGAGCAATCCAGTGAGTGGCTTGTGCTCCAGTTCCTGTCCTGAGTTCCCTAAACGAAGAACTGTGACCTGGGAGACACAAGCTAAATGAAACTTTCCTCCTCAAGTTGGAATTGGTCAGAGTGTTTTGTCACAGCAATCAGAGGCAAGAAGCAAGGACTTGAAGCGTGAAGGTTTGTTTCTCAGTAAAGTAATTTTTCTGACCATTCCTATTATGTCCATCGATTTTAATTATATTCCCAATGTCTTTTTCAAGTGTAATTGAAGACAGTACTTGTTTTGTATTTTACAGGAGCCTACAGTTAAGAGACTTTGAAAAGACTGTGAACTTTTAAGTGTTTGGACTTTTTAATGACTGTGGGATTTTTAAGTTATATGGAAGGCACTTGTGCTATGTATTAAAGATGACCCAAACTCTGGTGATTGGTATATATACCAGAAGTGTTGAGGCTTCTATATCTTAACCTAGTATAGTACAAAAAAAAACCCTTCTTATTTCCTGATTAGCTCATATGGTCATGTAAGATTGATGGTCTGATTTTCTAAGTAGGCATAAAATTTTAACCATATGCAATGGCTCTAAGGAAATGCAATGTCATTTTCCTGTCAAAACTGTTCTTCACAGCAATATGTAATCAGGAAGGCAAAAATCACCGTTTTATAAACAGAGTTCATGTGCAAGAGGCCACAGTTAATGTTACCTTGGGAGTTCTAATTCTGAATTTCCTGATATTTGTGGCTTTAAATTATAATTTTAATGCCCCATTAATGCAGGGTATTTTTTTACACTGTATTGTCTTGTCTTCTGCACTAATGGAAATTGTGTTTTCTGTGATGATCAAGGAAAGCTCAGTATTCTGGTAAAATCTTAATTCACATTTAATGTTTTAAATTCTTTCGTTTGAGTTTCATTGAAGTATTTAAAAGGTTTTTCATCCCTAGCCAATTTGGAGAATTTTACAGAAAACACATAGAATGTTAGTTTGTATGTAAATAAAATGTCCATTCTACAGTTTCATAATTATTTGATTTAGTTCATTGCTATAATAGTTTGGAAAAAATGTCATTTTTGCCTACTTTTGGGTAGCTTTTTAAATTCTGACATATTTTTGAATTTCTAAATGAAAATTATCATTTTTAATATTCTCTAATCAATGAAAAGCACAAAATTCAATAAAAGCATATAAAAAATGGAAAAAGTTCTCAGTTATCATAAATTCATATTGAATTAAATGTTACTCTCGGTTTTTAAAATTTAGTATGTTTTTGTCTATGCTCTATATCAAAACACACGACTATAAGTTGAGAAATGGTATTTCTAGTAAATATTCTAGTAAATTTAGAGTATGCCTCTTGCACATGTTATTATCCTGGTCTAAATTATTAGGGGAAGGAATGAGGACGCATATTGCAAACAGCATAAGAAACATAGTGTACTCTTCTGATACTACAGCTGTAAAGAAAATGGCTTCTTAGAACCTATAATTTGTTTCTTATTTTAGTGTCATGGTGGCATATCCACAATATGAAAATATAATTCTTATACATATTCTGCACTCATAATTTTATCCAAGAAAGCATGAGCTCTTTAGACATCCTAAGTGATGTCTTAACTTTTGCTGCAGAAATGTAAAAAAGCATCAAAAATTTAACATCGACGACAGAACCAAGGACACTGCTAAATCCACCTTGATGAGCTAGTGAGTTTTTTTAGCTTACTTATAAAAGCAAGCATGACCCCGTGACTGCTGCTGCATGACCACAAAATTCTACCCCGTGGATACACCCTTGGGGTCCTACTTTCAGTTAACCTTTCACATCATACGTATCCTAGCATTTCTCCAGATTATTTGCAGTTGAGGGGCACTGAGGAGCACATAACAGCAGGAATCCCAGGTGAAGATCTTGTCCGACTCCTCCTTCTGTATTTCTATTTGGGAGTAAGAGTAGCCAAATTACAATTACTATAGATGTACTTGTCACTATGCTGTTGTACTTAATTACTCAATAACAATAAATCCACATGCTACATTGATTTCATTAGCTGAAATTTATTAAGAAGGCGCGATTTTCCTTTATGGCTGGACATTGGCAAACATGTTCTTTTATTCTTAATTACTAACTCTCAGTTCACACACTATGCACCACACAGTAATTGCATCTGCTTGCATCTGTCTATCTCTCTGTCTTTCTATTTATCTATTTATCATCTATCTATCTATCTTCTTTCAGAATTATAAAAGGGTAAAGAGGCCACAGCATGGATTTAGAGGCAGAGATCTGACACAGATGCAAAGAGTCATGGCAATGTTTAGATAAGATATTAAGGAATCCAGTTGGAGAGCTCCTGTAGGTGAATAGAGCTTGGGTTAAGATTGCAAGGAAGATTCTTCAGGATGGAGCTGAGCTTCAGAGAAATGGAGCAGGACTGTGAAGGCCACAGAGGGAAGGAGCAGAAACAGGTTCAGACAAATAAATGCATGGAGGGACAACAATTTTAATAGACCAACTCAGCTCTGGGATTGAGATATACAAAACACTTGGGATATATGAGAGTTTTCTGCCTGTCAGTCCCTTGACGCACATTCTCTGTGGCCCGGTGACAGTTCTGGGGGCAGGGGACATGCATCACGATCAGTGCGTTAGTTGCACTTCTCTTTATGTGGTCCATGTAAGGGTGTTGTGCCTCTTCTCAGCCTTTTGTGTTTGACAAATTTTCAGGATTCAATTTCCTGATATAGTTCGATTACACCCATGTGCTTACATGTTCCCAGTGTACTTTGGAAAGTTTATATGTGATATCTTTTAATGTTTAGGAACAAGCTACTTATCATTCTGTTTTTCATGCATAGTGCTCTAAACCTGGAGGTATTTCACATACAATAAGGTGTGACCATCCTTCCTTTGTACTTAGACTCAAGATGGAGCCAAATGCTATTAATAGAGTGAAGTCACCCAAGGCAAGGTACTGCCTGAAAGCCATTGTTTTACAGAATATGGAATAATTTATAGTAAGACACACCCTAATATTGACAAAACACGTTCATTGCTATAATGGTAAAATCCAAAGCAATATAACCGTTATATGAATACTCTATGCTGCATACCTAGTACATTGTATTATGTATATCTATTCCTTACAGGTTATCTGTGTCTTTTCACACAATGTACTCTGACATAACCATCCTGATGTGTAACAATAAAATGTTATGACAGAGGCTGCTGCATTAAAGAACTCCTCAAATGCTCTACACTGTGATTATACTGGAATATACCATGTATACTTTGTATTTCAAAAACAGAGACAATTATTTGTGCTTTTAAATTTTGAGCAATTGCTAATTTGGAATAGCAAGAGACTGGAAAAGAATATTTTGGGAGGTTGATAATTTCTTGATCTTTGATCTGATTTGCAAGTACAGAAATATGATCAGTATTTGAATGCTATTTTGTAGTTTGTGAACTTTCTTTCTTAAATATCTGTACACCAAAATTTCAATTAACCAATTAAAAATCTTAAATTTATTTGTTTATTTATTTATTTATTTATGGAGAGGAGGGTGTGTGCCACAATGAATATGTAGGGATCAGAGTAAGAAATGTGGGAGTCAGTTCTTTCTTTCCACTGTGTGAGTCTCCAAGATAAAACTCAAATTTTCAGCCTTAAGGGTAAATACCATCACCTGTTGAACCATCTCACTGGTCCCCCAATTTTTTTTTAAGCAAAAGTAAAATATATGTTTGCCACATAGAGATTTAAGATACCTATTTATGTAATATTTTAAATTTCTTAGGTGTTTCAGGTATGGAGTTAAATACCAACATTATAACATTGTTTTAAAGATTATAAAGTGCATATGAATTCCCTATGTCACATAATAGATAACTGATAGATAAAACAGTGTGTGTATGTGTGTGGGCTGGTGTATGAATGTTGATATGTGTGCATGTATATGGGTATATGTATGAGCACATCTTTAATCATGAATTTTTTTGAAAAGGTCTCTCATTAGCTTGAACTCACAGGCTGACTTCCCAGAGGGTTCTGGGGCTCTACCTATGCTGTCTCATGACCACCAGAGTTATAAGCATGCACCGCTGTTTCCTGCCTCTGTTTTTCGTTTTTTTTTTTTTTTTTTTGAGTGTTCTAATATGCAATCTAAGGTCATTGTGTTCGCAAAGCAAGTATTTTACTTACTTTGCTCTCTCCTCAGCAATATAATTGTTTTTATGTATTCATTTTAATTTAAAAGTTTAAATTTCTAAGGACAGAACTTGAACTCAAATCTATTTCTGGTTCTCAGTACAAGTTTTCTTAGATCTTTTTGCATCTTTCCTGTTGTGACTTTTCTCACATAAAAAGTTTCGTGCTATAACAATGAGGGGAAATGATTATAGAATGACATATTTAAAAGCATGATGAGGAAATACCAGCTTTTGTTAATCACATTCAACTTGAATCTTTTTAAAAGCCTGATTTGGGAGAAAATATTTCAATTTTTAATTCATTTGAACTCTGAATGGCCTCCAAACAACTTGTCTTCTAGTGCCAGATGTTCTCAACAGCAGCTTTGATTTACCAAGATCTGATGAATTGCAATTTAACTAAAATTGGGGGGAGGGCTGCACGGGAGAGGATAGGAAGAGGGCAAAGAAAGGAGGGGGGAACAGAGGAATAGGGGAGAAGAAAATAAAAGAGGCAATGGTTTACACAGACATCTTCCGAACTTGTCAACCTGTCACTGCACTCGGGGTAACGATGAGTTCTCTAGCATAAAAGCATGTATATTCTTCTGCATTCTGACAAAACAAGTGGTACTGACAATTTTTTAGGATGATGTTTCTCACCTTGGAAAAACACTGCAATTTTTATTTGACTCACCAGGTCTCTAGTAGGTAGATTTGCATAACTGTTACTTCTCTATCAACTCATGAATCATAACTGAGTTAAACATTGAGCTTTGGACCAGTTTATTTACCTTGTCTCACTCTAAGTATAAATAAAATGCTTGGCTATATCTTCTGTCAGTTAAAATCTCAAGAATTTGCCTTCATGGCAATGTGGGACTGAGGCCCAAAAGACAGGCTTAGAATCTGGTGGAATCTTGCCCACTAGTTTTCAAATGTTCTCAAAAATTAAGGACAGACATACAAGATCTGGAAGTAGGACACAGAGGATGAACATTTCTCATCCATGGTTTGCTGCATTACTTGGCTGCTGGTGGCAAAGATAAGTGGTTAGATTCGTAGCCAATGTGTGAAATAATTACACTGGGGTCAAAACAGTGAAGGAGAAACAGAGACCTACTTCACTCACATGTGATTCTACTCAACACATGCATTAACTTTTAATTATAAATATTAGCATATAGATTTCATTTGCGGATTTTCTTTGCATGCATGCGTGCTAGTGCTTGGCTCATGCGTCCCCTGTCTCCTTGATAGTGATACAAGTAACACGGAACAAATAATATGAAACCACAACCAATCACGAAAGTGGCACTTAGGGCAGAATTTTGTGACATTACATTTGTTAATTAGAGTCACTGCAGAAATAGAGATTTCAGCTGTCTGTTACAGTACAACCACAATGAACGAAACTGGGCTGTGGCTGTAGTAAGTCTAGTGTTTTGAGTAAGTGTTCGTGCACTAAAGGCTTGGGGCATATGATACTGAGGGGAGGAGGCAGAATTGAAAAAGATATTCTCACTGCAGGTGTTCCCTTGAAGGGGAATGTGGATCCTTGGACCCTCCTTTTCCTTGATCTTTTTCTTCTTAGCCACTATGAATTGAAAGGATTCTTTGATTATACAGTCATATAGATTGCTCTTCATGGAACCCAAATCAATGGATCTCTCATTCATGGGCAGAACTTTCCCAAGTTGTGAGAGAATGGACAACACATGCATTCATTTATCTCAGGTATTTTGTTAATGGGAAGCTGACAGCACAATGTTTGTAAATTGCTTTGTTGCTGTTCTTATTTTCTAGAAACAAAATCAGGCTTCCTTTTCAAGAAATTTCAGGTCTTGGGACTCTGGACAACATCAGCAAGAATGCAAGATTTTTATTGGAAATTGTCTCTTGCCAATCATAACTTGAACATAATTATATTCATTTATGAAACAAACACACATATTGTCCATCAAGATAAACGTAGAGTAACAGAGGAATTGATCAGGGGCTGGAGAGATGGCTATAGCTCTTCCAGAGGACCCAGGTTCAGTTCCAAGCACCTGGGTTGTGACACCTTCTCCTAGCCTCCATTGGTACACACACGTATACGCATGCACACACACACACATAGATTAAATAAAAACAAATTTTAAAAAAGAAAATAAATGAAAGGTCTTCTTGGGCTGGGTGTTGAAATAGGCAATGTTTTACAGATTGATCACTTGCATGAAGGAAGCTTTCGTATTGCTGACTTATTTTAAACCCATGCTCCTAAGATGATTGCACAACTTCAGATTTACTAAAATCTACTCAGTTGTGCAATTAAACACATTTTTATGGTATGCGGATGATACCTTAATAAGCCTGGTTTAAAGGCTTTAGTTAATTTTTTTCTGTATATTGTTTTTGAATTTTTGTGCAAGAATACATCTTAATCATATTTAGACTCCTCCCCTATCTCTACCCTCCCATAGTCTCCCCACCAGATTTCATGTGTTCTGTCACATATGTTAAGGTCTATGAAGTCAAGTTTGTGTCCCGATTTGACAGTCAGTGTGAGTTCATCCACGTGAGCCTGGTCAGCATATATAGAATCACTCTCTTAAAGAAAATCAACTGTCTCTCACTAGTAGTGATTAGTTGCCAATAGCTCCTCAGGTTTGTGGTTTCTTGGCCCATTATCCTGCTTCTATGCTGGGTTTGTGTCTGGTTTGCGCTGGTATTGGTCTTGTGCATGTGTTGGGCCTCATGGGTCCAGACATGTGGCCTGGTGCAGCTTTGTGAGCCTCACTCGAGTTTTGCAGCCTGTTTCTGACACTCCACTTCTGCATAGGAGTGACTCAGTAAGGCATAACAAAATGGCTTCTACCTGGCTACAGCCTACGTGGTGAGAAATGATTGGTCCTTCACTTCCCATGTTTTTAGCCCAACCCCTACCCTACATAAGACCGTGACTGACACAATAAAACGAGTTCCTGCTTCGACAAGACTCCCGGCTCGGTGTGGTGTTTCTATGGAGTGGAGAGGGGTCCAGGTCGCCAACACTCACCATCCTGCTCAGCCCCTGGAGGCGACCGGCTGGACTGGCCTCTCCACCACCCTACCTGCCGGTTCCGGCATGCATGCAGTATCCATCGCTGTAAATTCATATGGGCAAGTTACCAACAGCCTGGAAAACTGTTCTCAAATTCGTTCTTTGTCTTTTCCTTATACTATGCATTTTCATTTGTAATTCTTTTGTTGTGTGTGATTCTCTCTAGTTCCTAGAAATCCTCAAGAGGAAGAAAAAATCCTGAGCTCATACTTAGACTCTTTAACGTCAGAAAAGAATTATCTCTCTTATCTCATTTATTCTCTTCATAGAAGCTAGAAGAGAGAAACAGATTAAATCAATTTCTATTTGTTTTAAGCAAAATACAAAAGGTCTTTGAGCTCTTATCAAAATATAAACTCCTGTTCTATAACAAGAGCAATATAATTCCATGCTTTCAAATGTCCTTTTCTAAGCCTTTTTGTTAAAATAATACTAATCCTTTCTTCATACTTCCATATTAAGAATAGAAAAACAATTTCCTCATTTCTTTTTCATATTTTTGAGAAAATTTAGATAGAATGCTATCACAAAATAACAAAACGCAGAAAAGAGGTTTCTGGAAATCATAGTCTCTCATCTACTCAGTCTCTTCCCTACAGACATCACATGGAAACATATGTGTAATATGTATATGCAATTCTCAGTTGAAGCCCAAAAACTATTTTATTTTATGCCTATTTTTCAGTATAAGCAAGTTTAATTCTTTAGTTAAAGATTAGATCACCAAATAACCCCACCTTTGGGCAGAGGGCTAATGCAGGAAGATAGGATGACACAATTTTTGGACTTTAAGTTAATAATATGTACAGCATGTGAGAATACATCTGACAAACATTTATCTCTAAGAATTCAGCAGGGTTTTACATAAAGAAGATGAGCACATTTACATGCGGATCTAGATCACACATACAAAGAAGCGTAGATTTTTTAGTTATTCTATATAATTCAAGGGGTGTTTCAAATACTCAAGAAATTGTGTGTGTTTGTGTGTGTGTGTATGTGTGCGTGTGCGTGTGATATGAGTGTATATATTGTTTGTGTCTGTGGGCACACACACTCACAAAGTGGCTGTTGGATTCAGATCTTCATCTTTGCGTAGCAATCACTTTACTGACTAAGCAATCTCCTCATTGAAAAACTGTATATTTGTGAAACTTTCTATGTAACATTTATTTATGTATATTGTATATTGTCTTTGAAACCATCTTATTTATCTATTTATAACTAGTAGAATGTGAAAATATATTTTGATTATCAAATTTCTATTTCCTTTTTCGTTTCCCATAAAACCTAAAAAACTTCTATTATTTTCTGAAAAAAATGATAGTTATTTCTAAACTCTAATCCCGTTTCATTAATTTTTCTAAAATGAATTCTCTTCTGTAGTTTGGATATATTTGGTTCATCACAATTATTATCTCAATAAAATGTTCCAAGTCTATTATTATAAATTATCATTTTGCATTGCTTTCCATGATGATTTAGAACTTTAGTTCTAAAAGCCTCTTTGATGATTATTTTTGTGTTCTGGATGCATTCTCATTCCTTTTCTTTCTATTTTCTACATCTGATTTTATGTTTGTAATACCTTATGCATTTATTATTCTAATCAATGCTTCTTCTGTTTTTGTAGTCTAGGTTCCTTGGAGACAATCCTTATATTCCAGTTCTGTTTTTAAACATATATTTTAAAATTTTGGTCCATATGCACTTTGGTTTTACAAAGAACCAAACTTTCTTCTGATTGTGGCTAAAAAAATGGAATTTTACTTTAATAATTTTGAAGTTCTTAATATTTACTATATTTCTATTATTGTATAACATCTGTTGGAAACCTTTTCATTTTCCATATATACTCCTTAATATTTTCCCATTTATTTATTCATTTATTTATTTTGTTAGTGTGTGTGTGGCCAGGGCAAAGCTTGTGGGAACTGGTTCTTTCTTTATACCATATGATTCCAGGGATTGAATTCAGATCATCAGACTTAGTAGTGACTACCTATATTCACTGAACCATCTCTTTGAACAGAAATTATACTTTTTATTTTTTAGGCAAATCCTCCTTTCATCCTCCCAACCCCTGGAAACTACCAGCTCCTGGTCAATCAACATGTCCACATTGTATTCAGCATATAAGTGGAAGCACACTTTATTTTCTCTTCCAGTTAGTTTGTATTTTATTTCATTATCATGTCTTCAAAGTTCAGCATGAAACATATTGTCTTTCCTTATTACAAAGCAACAGTATTCACTACATATTTATCTGTATGTATATATATACATATTTTTAGTTTCTGTGCACAAATGTTATGCTTACATGTGTGTACATGCACAGTATATATGCAATGCCTTTTGAAGCCAGAGAAGGCGTTGGATCC
The DNA here is from genome assembly GCA_035773235.1 of Eospalax fontanierii. Lineage (NCBI taxonomy): Eukaryota > Metazoa > Chordata > Mammalia > Rodentia > Spalacidae > Eospalax > Eospalax fontanierii. Next base: position 96,378,702 of record CM069527.1, on the reverse strand, counting down.
TCCTGAACTGGAGTTATGGACTTCAGCTAACCATCATGTAGGTGCTGGAAACTTGTCCTCTGCAAGTGCAGCCTGTACTCCTTACTGCTGAGGAGCCCTGGTTGCAGCATTTTAAAACCTCTTCACTCTCTCCACACAGAACTCTCACACTGTCCTAGCCAAGGCTTGTACTTTAGTTTTGAAATGGAGCCTTCCTGATTGTTGTGATACTGAACTTCTCAGATGTTTATTGGCCACTTGACATGGTTTGGGGCAAATTTCTAACCTTCTGCCAGTTTTTATAGAGGTTTTGCATATTTTTTGTGAAATTGGATGTATTCTGCGTTTGGTAGCGATGTTACTGGCATATAGTTCACAAACATACCTTCCGTTCGGCAACCACTCTTCACTGTGCCCCTGGGTGGAAAATATATTTAAGTCTCATTTGTTTACTTATTTTTGCTTGTGCCTTAAGTGTTACATCTGAAATATCATCACCACATCCCATTTTAAGAGCCTTGTCATCTTCTTTTGTTTTTTTGAGACAAGGTTCTCCCCATAACTCCAACTGTTCTGGAACTTCCTATGCAGAACAGGCTGGCCTAGAGCTCACAGAGATGCCCTGCCTCCACTTCCTCTTTGCTGGGTTTAAACGTGTGCACCACCACATCCAGCCTGTTCAATTTATTGTAGCTGTTTTAAAATTTGATGTCTTATATATAAGTACTAAATCCCTGTGGGTTATTCTTATATGTTATACAAAATAAATGAACAAATCAATTCTTACATGAGTCTTCAGTTTCCTCTATTATTGAATATAAATTACTGGATCTTCATTGATTTCTTTTGACATTTGCTAAAAATCAGTTGATTATATATGCTGTGTTTGTGTTGTGTACTGTTTTGTGTCTGTTAGTTTTCTTGACAGAAGCACCTGATTCAATTACTATGACTTTGTAATATGTTTGCAATCAGGAAATGGGGTGCCTCCAAATTTGTTGTTTTCTACAATGGCTTTGTGTTGCTAAGAATTTCTGTATGAAGTTAAAGATATTTTTCTATCATTGTAAAATTGCAACAGAAATTTTGCTTGGAATTGCACAACTCTATTTTCTTATATTTATTTCACATTTTCCAGATCCTTTGCATTTGAAAATAATTTTTTTCTATTTTATTTTGAATTTTTGTGCTTTATTACAATATATCTTAATCCTTTTTACATGCTTTCCCTATCTGCAGCCCCACAAAAAACCCTGTGGGATTTCTTGCATTCTGTCATATATATCAAGGCCTATTGAGTCAATTTGGTGTACCCACATGTCCCCTCAGTGTGAGTTTATCTGTTGGAGCCTGGTCAACTTATCATCATCACTTCCTTAAAGAGGACCAGCTTCCCCTAGTGGACACTGATCAGTTGGCAATAGTTCCACAGCTAGGACTGGGGTTTCTTACACATTTTCCCAGTTCTATGTTGGATTTTTGTCTGGTTTGAGTTTGCATGGGTCTTATGCATGATGTCATCATTGCTGTAAATATAAGCAAGTTACCAGTCTCTAGGAAAACTCTTCTTCCTTTTTCATCCAGGACCCTGGTCTCCTACAGTCTTTCTTCTTCTTCTCTTGCAATGGTCCTTGATCCCTGATAGCAGAAGTTTAATATAGGAGTTCTGTCCAGGCACATACATTCTGTCATCTCTTATTTTCTACATTTTGGTCAGTTGTGACTTCCTGTGCATGTGGAAGCTTTGCTCGTAAGTGTTGAGGGAGAGAGATGAACCAGTATTCTCTCCACCCCTGTTCTGCTATCTTCTATGAGTATCAGGGATAGAGGTTGCATTGTAGAGGTTTGACTTAGAACTGGGCTCACAGACACAAATTCATTGCACTTGACCAGTTGTGAAACTCTGTGATAGTCCTCCTCTGTTGAAAAAAAAAAGCTTCTTTGATGAGTTGTGATTGGCATACTTGTCTGTAAACATAAAGACACATATCTAGCATTGTGTTTGTCTAGGGATGTGACAGACATGTTTTCCCCCACCCTCTGGAATTAGTCATCTCTCTAGTCATGTGTATTTGGCTATATCTACAGTATAACACATGACACATGACTCCCCTCTTCCCGACTGAGCTGCCATTAAGTCCTATTAGATAGATGTTCATCAGTCCTGAGACATGTGTCACTGTTAGTGATTAAAGCCTTTTTCTTAAACAGATGTTTTTCTGAGTGTTTTGAATCCTACTCATTTGTTACTTTGCATTTATTTTATAGATTTCATGGCTTTACTATTTTCTTTCTTTCATTTTTGATACTTGAAAAAATGAGATCATAACAGTTTCTGTTTCTCAATAAAAATGTGTGAATTGATTTTGTGTATGTTTATTTTAATTTGCATAAGTCAATTGATCTGTATTTGGGAAGCTTTTGGATAAATATACAGACAAATATTCAATATACAAGAACCATTTCTCCATAGCATAGATTTTCTTCAAGTGAAACTTCCATTTATAACTGACACATTTGTTAATACTATGAAATACATATGCAGGAATAAATCTAAATTGTGCCACTATCTACAACCTTTAACTCTGTGAAATCACCCTGCAATATACTGCTACTTGGGAAACAGAGTTAAATCCGAGAAGGAGGAAAATCCACTCTGTTCCTAGAAGAAAGCTGACCAGGCATTGCACTAATGAATTAGGATACCAACCTTTCTGTTGCTGTTTTCTGTATAATGCCATGGTCTGTGTTTCAGTTTAATGATTAGCATTCTTGGAGAATTAATTTCTTAGTTCATTTCATAAAATACTTTTTTCTAAATTCTTTTTCACCTTCCTTAATATGAGCCCACATTACTCCAATTCATAATGTTGTGAATTTTGCATGCTTTGTGTGATTTTCAGTCCAGTTTGGGAGTTTTACAGACATTTTAACTAGCAAAAAATAGAACTTAATTAAGTGATAATTGAATCTCCATTTTAATTGGTTTTTGACTCTAACATAGTTAAAATATTTTAAAATGATGAAAGAATAATTTCTTTTTAAAACTATATTTTACTTACTATTTTTTATGTGTCTGAGTGCATTGCCTGCATGTATGCAACTACACACGTGTTGTGCAATGTGGAGGTAAGAAGGAAGAGTCAGTTTCCTTGGAATTGGAGTTACAGATGGCTATTAACAACTATAAGGGTGCTGGGAATCGAATCTGGGTCTTCTGCAAGAACAGACAGTGTTTGTAACTGCTGAGCCATCTTTCTATCTCCAAGAATAATTTAGTTATTTATTGATTATGTATAAGTTCTTATAAAATGGCTCAATTATTTATAAAGGAGCTAGCTAGTTACTTCCTCTTTAAAAATGAATTTTAATAGTTCATTTAGGTGATTCTATAGCTATGAAGAGTCATCCAATATTACATTTTAAAGAATAGTGAACTTATATCATTCAACCTATTCTAGATCTAAATTAGAATATAAATTCTCTTTTCAGGTAATTTTTTCTTTCTAGAAGGCAAGCATCTTTCTAAATTCCTCTTCTGAAACTGTCTTTGTTCACTGTGGTATAACACATTTCTTTCTTAAAAAGAATCCCTGAAAGTTGTTCTTGCATCCATTGATGTTATTTGATTCCATTGCTACAAAGATAATACTTTGTACTTCTTATTAAAACAAGCCTCTAGTCCTCAGTGTCTGCTTACTGAGGTATTTTTATGTATATTTTTGGAAGGTTTACTTTTTAATTTAATGACCTTATAATAACCTTATACACTGTAGAATACTTTAAAATGCAAAAAAAGTTTTTGCTTCGCAGTAACAGCTTATTTATTTGAAGGATCTGGCACTAGACAAAATCCTAGGCTAGACACAGAGAATTGGATAAGAAACTACAACCCTACCCGAGGAACTGTTGACAACGAATGGCTGCTCAGAGGGGGACAGTCTCTTTTTAGGGTAAGAGTCTTGTAGGTTGAACAGTGGATAAAAACAGAACAAAGGGCACTTTGAGACACAAACCTGACTCAATAGGCCTTTATATATTGTTTTTATAATATATTATTAGCATTAAGGGAATTGTGTGTAGGGCACTAACAGGGGTACAGATAGGGTGGAGATCTAAATATAATCAAAATATATGGTATGGAATTTGCAAAAGTTCAATTAAAAATAAAAAAACTATTCATAACATATAACTACTGAAAAGTAAACATTGACCTTGAAGAATTTTTGAAAAATTCTAGGCATGTCTTCTGTTTCTGCAAACATAAAGCATGTTTTCCTAAGTTTTGTGTAAAACATTTATTATTATTATTATTATTATTATTATTGATTACCTTTGATTACCTTTTAGAGAAATTTTGCTATGGAGTCCAGGCTGGATCTTGAATTCACTGTTTATCCCAATCTAGCCTTGAACTTATTGTGTAATGACAGATATGCATGAACTCAATGTGCCCTCTATATCAGTTTCCTGAGTTCTGGCATTACAGGAATAATACTGATTTTGATAAGGCAATATTTGATTGCCTTTTATAAAGCTGTATACTCTTTAATTAAAGATATGCATTAGATTCTGAATATAAGTAATTAATTTTCTTCAATTTTTCTGTTGCCGCCACATAGTATGTAACAAGCAGATGTAAAATGTGAATATATCCAAATAAGAAATATAACCTCAATAATTTAAAAACCGAACCAAATTTGAGAGGGATTGGAGAAGGTACATGGGAAGGTTTGGAGATGAGGGGGATGGAAATTATGTAAATCAGGGAGTCATAGGTGAAATTCACAAAAAATAGAAAATTAGGGCTGGAGAGATGTATCAATGGTTAAAAGCACTGATTGCTCTTGTAGAGGATCTGGGTTCGACTCCCAGCACCCACATGGCAGCTAACAACAGTCTATAACTTCAGTTCCAAGGGATCTGATGCCTTCTCCTGACTTCCTTGGGCATTGCATCGCATGGGTGCAGTTACGTACATGCAGACAATACAGTCATACACATAAAGATAATGAAATATTTTTTTAAAAGTTAAAAAGGAGAACAAGAATCATCATATAAAATGTTCATTTTAATAAAAGGTAATCTTATTAAAACTATTTTCAAAAGATTTTTGTTGAATTTTTGAGGATTTCATACATCTTGATCATATGTAACCCACCCTCCTTATCTGCACCTCCCGGCAGCCCTCCCACAGGACTTCATGCATTTTGTCCTATAAGTTAAGGCCTATCAAGTCAAGGTTATGTACTTAGAAGACCATCAGTGTGAATTCATTCACTGGAGCCTCACTCAATGAAGATCAACTTTAAAGCGGGAGTTGGCTCACTGATTTATTTCATCCCTTAGCAACTTGCATAGTGTAATCCAAGAATATGAGAGCTAGTCTTCAGGGAGGGGCTTCTGGGTCAGTTTCAGCTCCATTATTCCAAATCATGTTTCCAAAGTATGTCTTGTCTTCAGCGATGGAGAGTTACCTTTAAGTTCTGTGAGTTAATCAAGGACTATGGCAATGTCCAGTCTAATTTTTGAATTCTCTTGGAATACCCTGATCAACAATTTGAAGGAAGGTTTCCCCTTTTCGGCACCATCTTTCTTATTATTAGCCTTCAGCTATACATCTGCATTCATTTACAGATAATTCATGTTTATTTTTCCGTAGGCATTTGAATTAAGACATTAAGACATTCCACTCTGGTTTTTCATACCAGTGAAGCATTATTTGTCCTCTCTCTCTCTCTCTCTCTCTCTCTCTCTCTCTCTCTCTCTCTCTCTCTCTTCTTTAATCCTCTCTCCTCCTTCCCTAGTTAAAATGCCCTATTTTCCCCAGATGATACTTGTCTCCTAGGATTCCACCCTGTCTGGAGCTCCCTCTTCCCCTTTACCTCCATGGTTCCCCGTATAACCTTACTTTTTCCCCTCTAGTAAATACCTTCATTTTATCCATTTCACCCTTGGTAATACCTATGTCTTACCAGCCCTGTCAGGCTCTGTCTTCCTCTTTACCTCCGTGGGTTCTTTCCATTTTCCTGGTTCCTACAGTTACATCAGGACATATACTCACATATAAGGATTTGATACTAAGAGCCACAATTGAGAGAAAGCATTATTTTTTTTTTGTTGTTGTTGTTGTTTTGAGTCTGTGTTACTTCTGTTTGTTTCTAACGGTTTCTAATTCTATCTATTTACCTGCAGATTCAAGATTTTTACTTTCTTTTTTTTTTTTTTTTTGAGACAACTCCATTGTGTAACTGTACCACAATTTCATTATTGATTCCTTAGTTGAGGAGCCCTTAGGTTGCTTACATTTCTTAACTATTGTGAAAAGGGCATCAACAAACATGGATATACACATATTTCTTGAGTAGGATGAGTCCCTTGGAGGGACTTTTCCTTCTATATTGGAGGAAAAACAGCATCTTCTACAAATGGTGCTGGCAAAACTGGATCTCTATAGGTAGAGGAATGTAATTAGACTCTATTTATTACCCTAAACAGAAAAAACAACTATAAATGAATCAAAGACCTCAGTGTGAAACTGAAACTGATATTATTAGAAGAAAATATAGACAGTATCTTGCAAGATATAGGTGCAGGAAAAGACTTTCTAATTGGGACTTCAATAGCTCTGTATTAAGGTCAACAGTTGAAAAGTGGACCTCTTTAAACTGAAAAGCTCCCGCATAGTAAAAGGAACAACCAAGGAATTTAATAAGAATCCCACAGAATGGGGAAAAGCCTTATGAGCTGTACATCTGCCAGAGGATTAATATCCAGACTATAAAAAAAAAAACTAAAAAAAGCAAAGAATCAAGAAAACAAATGACCCAATTGAAAGATGGGCTATGGATTTGAACAGAGAATTCTTAAAACAAGTAAAAATGGCTAAGAAACACCTGAAGAAATGTTCAACATCCTTAGTAATTAGGGAAATGCAAATCAAAATCACATTAATATTTCATCTTACCATGGTCAAACCAGCTCAGATCAAGACAACAAATGTTACCAAATGCTGGTAAAGATGCAGGGAAAAGGGAACACTCATTGACTGCTGGTGAGATTGTAAAATCATGCAACCAATATGGAAAACAGCGTGGAGAGTTCTCAAAAATCTATGAATGGGTCTACCATATCATTTGGTTATACCACTCTTTGACATAAACCCAATAATTAAAATAATTTTGTTTATTTGCTAAAATGTTCATAATCATTTGTTGGTTCTGTACATTTTAAAATCATTAAGCATAAGATAGAAACATAAAGTGTCATATGTCTTCAATGGGCTTGTAATTTATTAAATCAGAAATTAAGTGCTTAAACTACAAGTGTATTACAGGTAAAAAAATAAGTATATAAACAGATGACAATGAGAGCCTGTTTGTATTACTTTACTTTGAAATATTAAAGTAAGCATTTATAGCTCTGGTTTTAATAATTTCATGTAAAATGTTCCTCTCAAGTAACAACATTGCATTGTCATTTAAAATTAATTTATATAGTATGAAATCTTACAGATTGGTCCTTGCTTAAAGTAAAGTTCTGTTTTGGAAAAATCAGAGTTAAACTGTGTGTTCACAGACATATCATTATTCTCATAGTCTATTGCTCATTATAATTTAAGATTACTTTGAACTCTATTTTAGTTCAGAATCACAATTTAAAATTCAATTAGATAAATTTGGATTAGAAGAAATACACTTAGGTTATTAGGTTATTGAATGTAAATCCATAATTTGATTTAGAGTTTAAGTAATGGATTTGAAATCTGTTTTTAAAAATATCTCAAGGAATTTTGATGCCTTTGTGGTCAAAGCTCTTCACTTTTCAAATTCTGACCTGCAACTCACAGAAAGAAATCTATAACAAAGTAGCAGACAATTAAACAGTTCCTGATAATTATTTAGTGTTCTCAAATTACTGCCTTGCCTGGGGGTAAGTGTGCCACACCCACACATTTCCTGAATGTGCTCCCAGAGTTCTCTGTCTCTCTTTTTTACATCTTTTACTAACACCTTATACCACACACTGTCCTCTGCTCTCTTCTCCACCCCTACAGCTATCACTCCATTCCAACTGTCAGCCTAGTTGCCTCTCCCCTAGGGTACTGCATTAAACTTCAGTATACTTCTTGCCTTCTGTTCCAATTCAGATGGTGTAATGGTTCCAGATTAATTTTCTTAAAGCAACCAAAATCTTGTTAACAATTTGCTTGAAATCTTCTAAAGAGTCTTCATTACACCCCAAATGAAATCACCTTACTTTTTAAATGTGAAGACCAAAATTATGTGTCCCCTAGCTGGCTTTTCCAATTTTATTTAATCTTATTTCTTGCTACAGAATCTCTCTGTTTTATTTTGCTTCCAAACACAAACCGATTAAACTATTCACCATACACTCCTTGAGTTACTCCACTGGTCTATTTTACTTTTATGGAGTCCCAGGGTCAAAACATTTCCTGATTTGCACAGTTAGAAACAAATGTGGTAAAAATAAGTTAACTTTTGCCCTTTTCCACATTAACCTTATATTTTAAGTTATGTTAAATAACTACTTACATATAAGCCTGTTTTTCTTTTCTAGAGTACACATTCTAAACATGGGGTATTTTTCAACCTCAAATTCCCTCATTACTTATTCAAACCTACCTGCACAGAAGATATTAACATCTATCACAAAACAAGATCTGGATTTGCTGTCTCAGTTTTCTTCTGCTGATACAGGGTCCGCAGTGAGTACATATATATAACTTTACAACAGTAGAATTCATGAATACATTTTCATTGAATTTAATATTTTAAAGCATTGATGTATAACTTACATGTCCAATACTTTTATATCATTAAATGTATTACACATTTCCATGGAAATTTTTATTATTTCCATAAATACAAGAAATTTCAAGCAAATCTTATTACCAATTTACAGTGCCTATTAGAAACTGTTTTAAAAATTCACTAAACACAAATTTCAGATATCAATATAATTTTTCCTCATTTTATATAAATCTCTCAGAGAACTCTATTAGATAATTTATAAAATAATTATCAAGTGCAACTACAGATCATGAAATATACCATTGTCACATTCTCTATTCATCAAGAAATATCACAATAACTATGATTGTTTCTATAAGAAGGAATATATAATAATGAAACACTTCTAAATTAATTGATCACCAACTGAATACTTCTGAAAATCACTGTTTCCCATATCAAATGGCTTATTATAAATTTTAAAATTGCATTTTTATTAGTATGTATGTGCATAATATGTGTGTGAATGTGTATGTATGGAGGTCAGAGGACAACCTCATGTTGTTGGTTTTCTTCTTCAACCTTTATGTGGGTTCACAGGATTGACCTCAGGTCATCAAGATTGTGTGGGAAGCCCCTTTATCACTTAATCATCTTGATCCATATCTTGTTTTTAATCCACTGTAAAAAGTAACATTTAAATTAATACATTATAATAAACATCATTATATTGCATTAGAAATGTTTTCAAGTTCTAAATTACTTGTGTTTCACATATGTTAATATATAACACTAACTTTTAGCATCTAGTACTGAAATAATGTGTATTATTCCATATTGCCATCTAAGGGCTGAGACTGTAGCTCTATATAGAGAACTTGCCTGCATTCAAAAGGGTTAATATAAAATGCTGGAGGGAGAATGTCACTTAATAAGAACTCTGTCCTTGCAAATTTTACTTATATGTATAAATGTGTGAGAAAAATGCTTACAATTTATGGAATTACATTTCTAAATGGATTCTAATCTTGAAAATATTCTTGCTTTATCTGTAGATGATCTTTATTGCAAATTATTACCCTATTTCTTTTAAGTACATACTTTATATTTTAAATTTTGGCAAACAAAGTAATGCACTTCATCATGACACGTTCATAGGTCTAAGACAATGTTTTCTTGATTTTATCCCCTTTTAAACTCTGCTCTCATCACTGCTTCCCACTCACAGAAGTGGGATTGATTTGTAACATCACATGTGTTCCGTTTCCATGCCATTTTTCCACTTTCAGTTATAGTTTCTTCTTCCCTTTTCATGGTTCCCTTTGTAGTTACACACACACACACACACACACACACACACACACACACTCACATTTAAAAATGTGTTTGACATACGAGAGTAAATTTCGTATTTATCTTTTGGAATCTGGTTTATTTCACTTTACATGGTGATATCCAATCCATCTGCTCTTTGCATGACTTTATTCTTCCTTAAAGTTGAATATGTACCATATTTACTTTATGCATTCATTTGTTGAGAGTCATCTAAGCTGGTTCCATTTCCTAGTTACTGTGAATGCTACATCAATGAACACGGATGTACAGCTATCTCTGAGGGATATTGCCCTACAGTCATTCAGGTACATACACAGAAATATGGAACAGTTACGAATTAGTAAAATAAAACAAATTACCATTGCAAATTTCAACCCCAATCCTCAAGAATCAGTTAGTAGAAAAGACAACTAGGTAAAATTTGGACAGAGTGAATTAGGAAAAGAAGAAAATGTGCAAATTATTAAAATACCTTATGCTCTATTTCTCCTGCAAATTAAAAATCAATCACAGCTAAATCGGACACCTTATAAGTTTTAATTTTCTTTGTGTGTGTATGACTGTACTGACATGTATATAAGTGCACCTGACAAGGCCAGGAGAGGGCATCAGATTCCCCAGGAACTGGAGTTACAGATGGCTGGATGCTGGGAATAGAACCTAGGTCCTCTGCAAAGGCAGCCAGTGCTTTTAACCACTGAGCCATCTCTCCAGCCTCACGTCCTTTAAGTTTTAATAAGTGACCAGACAACTATATGTAGATTTTATGTATGTTGTAGCCATTAATTGTATTTCTTTCAACTTGTATTTTTAATTAAATCAGACAAGCTTTATCATTGTGTAGAATAGGTGGGACTCGAACTCCTTACTTTCTTACCTTTGACTGACTTCCAAGTGTGAATATTAAAAGCATGCAGCACCACATCCATCTCCGACTTGAAGTTTTAGAAATAGATGTCAAATATAGACTCAGAAGTAGCAGCAGTTAAAGGTGAGGAGGGTTTCTGGAGAGGAGTGTTCATTTAAACACACCAACATTGCAGACTAGATTTGGAGTCCTAATCCTAGCATTTCTTAAGACATTTCATGGACATCCTTACATTTACCTTACCTAAAACTGGAAAAAGATCAAGAAAAGTCAGGGAAGGGAAAGTGACATCAAAAGAAGTACCTGACTTTGTGGGCTAAGCAGACTGGCACATACACTAGCATGAAAACCAGACTTGAGGCTCCAACTTCATATCTATCTTCTGTAATAAAAAATAGGCCAAAAGTTGATTCCACTGTTTTAAATCCCTTATTTGTATTAATATACTTTAATCATCACAAAAATTCCTCAAGGTTAAAGCTATTTTTCTTTAATACAGATGAGAAAATTTCAGCCTAGAGGGACTGAGACATTTTCAGTAGCCTACAGCTGTGTAAAAAGGTGGGTGTGAGAGTTGTGCTCAGATACAGAAAGAATAATTCAGGAAATGGAGAACCATCTCACACAGTATGGCATTCTTGACGTTTCCTTCTCCTTTTTGGTTTTGTCACCTAAAAAATAGTGATGAGTTCTCCAATTCTATGTCCTGAAAATGTGACTATATTTGAAAATAGGATCATTACAGGTATAGATAGCAAAGTTTAAAATGAGGTCATACTAGATTAGAGTGAGCCCTTCATGTAATGCCATATGCTCTTCTTTGAATAGGGAAGCAAAACAAGAAAGAATATGAGAGAAACAGAGAAACCCTGAACTAAGATGGTCATGGAACAACAATAAAAAGATATTCAAATTATGCACCCACAAGCTCCAGAGACCCATAATGCTTGGCAACAACCATAGACTAGAATAGAAAGTCATTGCTTGTCTCTTAGTCTTTCTGAAGGAATGAATCAAATCAACATCTTCATTTTGAACATAAGCTGCCTCGCCCTTGAAAACATGAGAAAATAATTTTTGACTATTTTAAACCACAAACCTTGGAGAACAGATTAAAAAAGCTAGACAAAATTGGAATATTTTCTTTTACTAGATTTTTCTAACAATGTGTGTGTGTGTGTGTGTCTGTGTGTGTGTGTGTGTGTGTCTGTGTGTGTGTGTATACAAATGTGGATGCACTTGTAAAAGACAGAGGACAAACTTTTGACGATGGTTCTTTCCTTCTACCTTTTTGTTGGTTCTGGAGTGAGAAATCAGCGTAAGTAATGGAATTAGACACACCAAGTACCTTTATGCACTAAGCCATCACACTGGCTCCACAAAACTAGAATATTTAGGTATCATTTTTCAATTTGTTTTATTTGACCTTTTGTCCTTAATTTGAATTATAATTTAATCATTGCTGTAATTAAAAAAATACCTGGTTACATACACAATGGAAAGTTGAGACTGTAAGAAATGAAATAAGGCTTGAATAGGTACAATATTTATAAGAAATATGAATACAGTTAATCTCTCATACTGGTGGATTACACATATGTGTTTTGCCAATCACAAATAACAAACTTTGGAAAACAATTCCGTCTGATTTTGTTGTCATTATTCCACAAACAGTGCAACATTAAACATTCACACAGAGTTTGCATTCTATTGGGTTTTATGTGACCTAGAAACAATTAAAATCGTATAACAGGATGTTTCTACATATTTTCTAATCATGTGCCATTAATATACAAGAAATCTAAGTAACCTTAGATTTTGGTATTAATGATCCTCTCAGACTGATGTCCACAGACCCCAGTGATACTAATGTGAATGTTATGGACAAGACATATGTTTCCAACCCAAATTCATCCATTGACCAATGGGATTATATAAAAACGTGTTTTGGAGGAAATTAGATCTAGTTGCAATGATAAATAAGCAGCCACCATGATGTCACTTTTGTCCTTACTAGAAAAATGAAAAAGCCTTTTGTTTGCAGTGGGAGGATACGAGACAAAAGTTTTCCTCAACTCAAAAGTATCCTTATCAGACGATCTGCCAGCACATCAACGTTTGAAATGTCTCAGACTTCAGAAGTGTGAGAAAATACAGTTCTTTCCTAAACCACGGTACTCTGTTGTACCAACAACAAATAAACAAGATGGTACTCATGTGAAAGTGTACGTAACATCAACATTACATGTAGTTTATTACTGATGGATAAAAAAGGAACTTTGGGCTGTTTTGTTTTAGAGAGCTATTAACATTTTCTGGCTTAAGGCATAATGAGACAAGAAGTGTACTTCAGGAAGATGAATCTAACTACAAAGAGTTGTGAAGCAGAAATAACCAAGACAGCATGAGTGATTAGAATGCTTTAATGAACTCTGAGGCTGTAATATAGGTGAAAAGTATGAAGACTTCACCTAATACTCGAGAAGAATCATTTCTTTGGTTTTAGAGGAAGAAAGGTCACACAAGCAAATTCAGAATTTCATATTATAGCCATGGAAGACACAGACCAATTAATCTTTCAAAGGAGGTGAGTGAGAGCATCCTTAAAGGCATTGTATTTTAGTGTAGTATGACCAATGCATTTTGCGTTTTTTTTGTTTTGTTTTATTAACTGTGCGTTGCCATTTATTTTTATAGATGAAGATATTTCAAAGATATCTGGATCCTCAGTGCAATTTTAAAAGAAACAAAAACTGCAGCAGTAGATCCCAGCAGTCAAGTGTAGGCTCAGCCAGACAATGGTAAGAGCTCTCAGGCATTCTCCTAGTAGTGAGTACTGAGTGAACAGTTTAGTAAACAGCACACATTATCACAGCCAGTTTCTACCTCTGTAAGTATTTAATTCAATACTTATTCAATGTTATTTTTAATGTATATATTAGTGAATTTTTGTGCATTGCATACATCTTAATCATCTCTATCCCTCCTCCCCAATCCTCGCCTCCATATACCCCCAACTGAATTTCATGCATTCTGCCAAATACTTTAATGTCTATTGAGTCATGTTAATGTATGCAGACATCCTTTAGCATAAGTTTATCCACTGGAGTCTTCTCATCCTACCTAGAGTCTCTCCCTTTAAGAAGATCAACTATCCCTCACCCATCACTAATCAGTTGCCAATAGCTCTTCAGCGAAGGTTGAGACATACTGACTATTTCCTCAGTTTTATGCTAGGTTTTGATTGGATTGATGAATCCTGTGCATGCTGACCACATTGCTGTAAGTGCATATGAGCAAAGTCCCAGGAGTCTATAAGACTCTGTATTCTTATGGTCATGCACCTCATTCCCTGGTTCTTACAATCTTTTGACTCCTCATTTCCCAATGATCCCTGAGTCCTTGGAGGGTGAAGTTTAATATAGGAGACCTGTCCGTGGACCCATACTCTGGTATCTTATTCTTTATACTTTGGTCATCTGTGCCTTTTTATGTTCATTGCCCTCTGTTGCATGAGGTAGTTTCACTGATAACAACTGAGAGATACATTAGTATTCTTTTGACCCTTTTTTTCACTATTTTCTGTGAGCGTTAGGTGTAGAAGTTTCATTGTAGATGTGTCGCTTAGGGCTGGGCATCTCACAGACACTTATTCTGTATGTGACCAGTTGTGAAAGTCTACAATAGTCTTTATCCGTTTATGAGTGGTGAGGGGCATACTTGTTTGTAAATACAAGGATCCATAAGGGGAAATGTATTAGTTCAAAAGCCTACTTAAAACATATGCACATGCAATATCTGTGCATGTATATAGCTGAAGGTTATAAAACAAGAAACACTGCCAGACAGGAGAAATATCCCTTCCATTGCCACAACCCTTAATTACCTTCCAGAACTTGAATGTAAGACCCTATTGCTGAAAACACAACATGATTTGGACACAGATTTTTGGAGCAATGGAGTTAGAAATAATCTGGAAGCCTCCTCCCTAAAGACTAGCTCTCATTGTTTTAGAGGACACTCTCCAAGCTGCTATAGGAAAAAAAATCTATAAATGGACCATACCCAGCTTTAAAGTCTATAACCACAACAATGACAGCAAAATATATTGGTGAAATAGGGGTTCTTTCATGTTGGAGGTAATCAACAGTTACTTTATTTTGAACTATAGCCCACTCTGTGAGAGGGAACTCATGTGTATCACTGTAAATACAGTCAAATAAACATGGCTAGAGAGGTCATAGATCTTAGAGAAAACCTTCAGTATTTCACATTCTTAGACAAATGCAATTCCTAACTATATATTAAATAAGGATCCTTATGTTTACAGGCATTTTAAAAAATTATTTCATTGAGATTTAAAATCTTTATACATCAGTTCCCAATCAAATTTAGACTCCCTCCCCCCATCACTGCCCTCCAACCACCCACTGAACACTCATGCATTCTGCCGTATGTACTAAGTCCTGTCTAGTCAAGTATCTGTACCCAGATGTCCCTCAGTCAAATTCATCCATTGGATTCTATCTAGTCAGCCTATCTAGAGATTGTTAAGTAAGGTCTACTTTCCCTTACCTAGTGGTAATCAGCTTCCAACAGCTCACAGCCTAGGGCTAGCCCACCAGCCATTTCTTGCTCCATTTCAAGCCTTTGTCTGATTGACCAGGCATGGCTTCTGTGCTCAATGCCTCCACTGCCATAAGTTTAAATTTGCAGGCTTCCAGTGGCCTATGTGTAATCTTCTGCCTCCTCGTCCACAATGATCTCTGAGTCATGAGTAGGTAAGGTTTAATACAGGTATTCTGTCTAGGGACACACACTCTGCAGTCTCTTATTCTCTAACACATGGCCAGCTTGTGGCCTTCTTCATGCATCACACTCTGGTGTATAAGAAAACTTCACTGGTGAGAGCTGAGGGATGCACTAGTTTTCTTTCAACTCCTCATTCTGCTATGTTCCATGAGGTGTAGAGGTTCAACTGAAGTTGTGTCACCTAGGCCTGGGCACCTCACAGATGTATATTTTCTGTGTCTGACCAGTTGTGGGATTCTGCAGTAACCTCCAACTGTTCCAAAAACAAGTTTCTTTCATAAGTGGTGTACGGTATATTTCTGTGTTTATATAAGGATCCATATTTAGCTTATGGAAAGAAATTTTACTTGTCTAGATATCTGCAGAGATGGGGTTTTCTCTAGGATCTATAATCTCTCCAGCATGTGTATTTGGCTGTGTTTACAGTACAACTCATGGGATCATTCCCATTGAGGGTTTTAAGTTCAATTAGATAGCTGTTAGTTACCCCCTACCCCCCGATAATCGTGCCACTACAGCACCAATAGAGGTAGTTTGCTGTGCCAGGCATTATAATTAATCAACTTTAGGATTGGGATGGACCATTGATTGATTTTTCTCCCTTAAAAGT
This sequence comes from Eospalax fontanierii, assembly GCA_035773235.1. Lineage (NCBI taxonomy): Eukaryota > Metazoa > Chordata > Mammalia > Rodentia > Spalacidae > Eospalax > Eospalax fontanierii. The sequence goes on along the minus strand of CM069527.1, from coordinate 96,362,345 downwards.
TTGCATATTAGCATCTAGCACTAGGTGATAGAAGCACTAGCTAAGCTTCAGGTAGAAGGCTTCCAGGTCAGTTTCTGCTCCATTGCTCTGAGTCCTGTATTTGAACTATGTCCTATCTTCAGCAGACCAGTCTTAGCTTATAGTTCAGGGAGAGAGATAGTCGAAAGGTCTGGAAATGACCTTTTTTTTTTCTTAACAATGAATCAACTATTCTTGAAAAATTCTCCTCAGAAACAACAACTCTTGCCTAATTTTCCATGTTTTTAATATTTTTCCTATGTTTTTGCTGCTTCTATATTTTCTGATAGTCTACTATCTCTCCATTTTCTAAAAGACATGGATGTAAAATGTCTTCAGTGTTTTTTGACTCAGAGAATGTGAAGATAATTGAGTTGGTTTGGGCTTGAAATTGACAAGAACAAGTTAAGCTCAACATTCACTTCAGGTATGTACCGCTAAACGTAGCACCTAAACTAGCTCTTTAGATGAGATTCCCTGAAAATAGAGTCTTAAGAGGGCTCAAATCACAGAGTCCTGAATATGGGAGGTAATACTACTGTAGGAAAAGACACTACTTTCCCTCATGAAATGAATACCTATGAGATATGTAAGTATTTTAAAGAGAAAATAAATTTCATATGATATAGGGATAGTCTGAAAGGCTGAAACCCTTCTATAGCTCTATTCTAAATTTAATAAATGTACTGATAAGATTCACATCATTTTAAAATATGTTAGTCTTTTCCAGAGTGGTTTATTAAACCAGTTTCAGTAAAAGTGAATGAAATGATAACAGCACTGTGCCAGAGGGACATACTGTTCCATGCATGTTATATTTCCCTAGAGATTTGAATGGGATGGATTACCTTTTCCGAAACTTTCTTTAACTAGCTTTGACATGAGTGTGGTAGACTGTTGCATTTCTATATTTAGCCCAAAGCTGAATGAATTTCAGTGAAGTGTAAAGTACTTTTAAATATGTTTTCTATAAAACTTTGCTGAATTTTAAAGCACATTTATATCATGGGGAATAAAAATAAAAATTGCTCAGAACATAAATGAGTGTTGTCTGGAATATTCTTGCTTACCACATACGCTTTTAACAACATGGAGTTATGCTATTATTTTTGGCCAACATGGGAAATCATATTTTAATTATAACTAGTCTTAAATCATTTCTTTAGTGAGTACAGACTAATGGGTAATGAAATAAGTTTCACTACTGTGATTTCAATACTTTAAATTGAAAAATTAAGATTTAATTTTCAAGTAAATTCTATTGGAGTTTACAGATATTTCAGGAAGCTACGATGCTCCTTTGTTTACTCAGAGTAAAGAGACCTATTGTCACAAGATTTATTCTATTATATGAATTTCTAGCAAAACCAGATTTACTGGGAAATCCATGATCATGATCTTTATACCTTTATATTACCACTTCATTGTATTTGGTCAGAATTACTGTAAAAACATGTCAGGCATTGAAAGAGGAAATGGCCCTACCACTGAAAGTGTTCAGCTTTCCCTTCTACAATATCCCATACAGAAGTGTTTGTGCTGTAGAGAAGTCAGTTTGGTAATTGTTGAATTGTGAAAAACAGTGTTTTCCTAGCTTGATACTGCATAACTTCCTTTGAAACTTTCAGTGATTAATTCACAATTAGGTTCCATAATATTATTAAAATGTCTAACCGTTCTCTCACTGTCCCTCAAAGGTTTGCCTTCCCCTGGGGGCAAATACACTTTTCCATGCACATAATTCCCAAACTGCTCGTAGCAAAGCATTCTTGTCATCTTCATTTTACATTGCGCTTGAAAATTTCATTATTTTAAGTTCACCTTGCTCCTATTTTTTTTTTTTACTTTTTGATGTCTCATTAGCTATAGCTCACAGCTCTGTTTTTTTCTGCCAATATTTGTGATAAATATTCTCCATTTTTAACAATTCCATAAGAAAAAACAACTTAGGCAAAGAAAAAGTTCTGTGAATCAATGATAGGTCTCTCTTCCATTTTCAGTAAATTGTCACATTGAATTATTTGAAAGTACTCTTTGGTAAAACTTAGATAAGCCAAAAATATTTGTAAACACAGTTTTCATACAGAGAGCTGAGTTTTAGAGAAAAAATTATAAATAACTGAAGACAAAAAATGTAGAAGCAACTAAAAATTAAAATAGAGATAACTATTTAACAATTAGATTTCTTCTTTGGGGGATAATCACATGTCTCATTCCTTTAGTAACCAAGTGATATATGTTATAACTGTAATGTGCCAATCCAAGTCATAGTCTTAGTCTTTCAGGAGGCTGGAAATTGGCACCTTACAAAAAGGAGACACGAATAAGTAAAAAAAAAAAAAAAGATTACTGAAAATTAAAACATGCAAAGGAGAAAATAATTTCAGAGGCAAAAAACAATGAAAAGCTTCAGTGGACGTTTCCTTCTGGACTTCAGAACAACAAAGTTCACTGACAAAATATGCTAATCTTCTTCTATAGCACACAATAAGGATCTAAGGTCTCAACAGTACATTAGAAGTGATGGGTCAGTGACAGGCTGAATTTAGAGGGGGCAAGAGTGGCCTTCCTGTTTTCTTTCCTTCCTAGTCTTGTTTGCTCTGTGACAAAGCACACATGCTATGCTACTGTATCCTTGGACAACCACCAGAACTTAAGGCGTATGTTGGAGTCTTCTAATATTCCTGTGTGGACAATCTTATTATCATTTGATACTATATCAAATGATATATGATATCCACTTGTTCTTCATAATTTTGCATACCACCATTGAACCATTTAAAGTTTCTGATATTTCATTATTTTGATATGTAAAAATGAAATTTTAGTGTGGTTTAATATGGCTACCATAAATGTGAAGTAAATGCCCCTTTTTAACAAAAATTTGATTTTTAAGAAGTATATACTATTAATTTCATGGATATATTAATGATACAGAATATTTTGCTTCTTATTAAAATTAACTCTAGAAGTAAATTCCCTCATTCTCTAAATATTTGATGAGTTTAAAAATTACTAGCAATTTCTTCTTTTATTGTTGTGTTTTAATTCAGAACTGCAGTTTCTGCCCATGCTCCTATGATATATGAACTCAAACCAAGCGAGAAGTAAACTGTGGTTTACTCCATACTTAACCGCCTTGTCTGTAACCAGCACACTAATTAGTTTCATTTTTAAAATAATTTCACCATCCGTATATATACTTTTCAATGTTATGATATTTTACTTCTAAGTACACATTTTCTTAACGTGTATATAATGTGCTTTTCAATTTTTCTTGTTAAATAATGTTAGTTTTTGTTGGGTTTATTTTAGATCTAACAAGATTGCTTAGCTTTTAAAGGTGCTGGCCACCAAGACGACAGTTCAACTCGAAGAATGTATATGGTAGATATAGAAAATTCATTCCTGCAAATTTTCCTCTGTTCTCCTTAGGCAGGCCCTGATATCAGAAAATACACACACAAATACAGACACAGACACACGCACACACACATTAATGTTAAAAAAATACTAAATTAGATTTTAATGTCATCATGAATTGTATATCATGATTTCTACTCTATCCAACTGTTGGTATTATTCATCTGATGCTTTCTCATGTTAAAATTTTATTCGTATCATTTAATACTTATTCATGATCTTTCAGTAATTATTTATATGCAAAGACTGTTCCAGTTTTGTTTTCCTACTCCATTATTAGAGAATTTAAATTTGTTTATTTGTTTTTTACTAAATGTCTATGAATGACACATCTGTCCTCTTTGTTCATGCCAAGTTTTAGAACCGTACTTCTGAGCCTGGTCCATGCTTGCCTTGAGTTCACATTAAAGTTGTCATGATCAGACTCCTTAATACTGTGACATAGAAGGGAGATTACCATAGAACGTAAAGTAGATCAGTGGTGGTAAAACTTATTTGATTCACTAAATATTGACAAAAGTTTGTCTCTCTTACTTCCTTTATTTTACAAGTCATAATTTTGGTTGCACAGAAATTTAACAACTGAACTTGACTTGAACTTCAGCATTATATCTTCAAAACAAAGAAATTATTTTTCCAACAGAAAATTGTAGCTTATGATACAAAACTTTACTAAATTATTTTTCAACATATGAATTCTTAATTCTTCTTGATTCTTGAAGAGACTTTGTTTAAAAGAACATTAGTTGTGTCCTTTTATATTATTTCCTGTTAATTGTTCTAGAAAGGAGTGGCGTGGGCATAAACTAGAACAAAGTGTCTATAATTCAACTCATTGTGTGAGTTTGTTTCTTTATTTATTAAACTTCCATTATGTTGAATAAATGAAAATTCTCTGAAACTTGTTTCACTAAACCAGCTGGCCAGGTAGAGAATCTTACCAAAGGGAGACATCTCAATGGTGCCCACAGATTGCATATGTACTCATGATCAATGTTTATCAGCCTCATCTGTAGGAAGGCATTCTCAAAATGGCTGCACAGACCTAGCGTATGAAGAATATTTTCTGAGATGAGTGTGCCAAACGAAACCATTTTTCCTTCCATGATGCCAATTTTATATCCATCTTCACCATCTGTTCCTCCTGAAAGTGGAAAATTAGCTTCATGTTGACCTGGCATCAGTTACACCATTATCTCCAACTGGTTCATTAAGAAAACTTCTGGTGTTTCCATTACTAAAATATAACACTAGTATGTTGTTATTTAAAGCAAGATAAATGTGATCCCTAAATCATCATGACCATGTTTTTTCTCGCTTCAACATTTGATGTCATTAATCTGCTCAGCTTCACTGTCTGATTTGATAGATGCTTCACTGGAAACTGCATGCCTCTTCCTGCTCTCTGGGAGCTATGGAATCCATTTCATCAAATCACATTTAACCAAAAACTCAACAAAGACCCTTATGTAAAGACCTAATTGTAAAATAGCAAAAAATTGTGTTTTAAAAATAAATTAGCATGTATTTATTATTAAAACTAATATCAATTAAATGGGTTGGTAGATGATTATATAATTGAAAAAAATCTGTTTGCATAATTTTAGTTCTTAGAAAAATTCCAAATGAGTACTTGACAGAAATGATAAGAAAATGAACTTCTTTGTAAAAATAAATAACAAATGGTTGTTTTGGTTACCTTAATATTACAAAATAACTTGATTTTGAAACAGATCTACTTTCTTATAAAGTTAACTTAACAAATCAACCAAAGAAACAGAACAGATTGCAAAAAGTATCTAACATTTGTGAATGAATTGCATTAATTTTATTTTTCAGTCTCATCTGATCTCTTATATCCAAATTTTTAAATACAAAGTCATGTTAGAGTGGGGGAATTTTAACCCAAATATGATTAAAATATACAAATTGCTGTGACAATATAAATAAATTTTTTATACATAATGGCATTATAGACTTTGAATATTTTGTTTTGTTATTTTTTATTATATGTTTATGAGTGCATTGCTTCCATGCATGTAGGTGCACCCATGACATGTAATGTTCACAGAAGTCAGAAAAGGTGTTGGGTCTCCAGGAACTGCAGTTAGGAACGGTTGTTAGCCATCATATGGGTGATGGGAATGGAAGCTGGGTTCTCTGCAAGAGCCATCAGGGATTTTAGCTGCTGAGCTATCTCTATAGCCCCTCATTATTGACACTTTAATAAAACTTCCCACTATATTAGTTTTAATGATTCTCCTAAAAGGGATGTAAAATGGTTCAGAAGATAGGTGTTTGTACTACACATTAAAAGTTAATACATGTCTGTAAAATGTGTGGAAAATTCGAAAGAAAACAAAACCTTATCAAGGCATTGATAAAACTTATGTGATATGTATATTGAAGCTACCATATCTGGGGAGATAAAAGAAAAATATGGAAATTCTTAGGAGTGTCACATGTTGGGATGATATTCATACTGACCGCAGATGTTCAATCAGCAAGTAAAATAATAAGAAGCTGGGTAGTCCATCCTCATGCATGCTTTACAAAATGCTACCACAGAGTTGAGAGTAAACACCATGTCCCCAAATGAGTAAGGCTTGATGCCACTAGACTAGCTCCCATGACATCCAGGTACACAATATGGCTTCTCAAGTGCACAGACAGGAGAGAGCATGGGGATAGGAAGTGTACCATGGCTCTGTCTACCAGGAATGAGGAGCAGGTAGACTATCATTGAGAAAATTATGTTTTTATGTTTTCAGAGCAATGGCAGTAAGATTTTAATTAGAACTGAGTGTAGTGTCACATATCTTCAGTCCCAGGGGGTTACAGAGAGACCCTGTATTAAAAATAATAAAAATTTTGTAATGAGGAGTTTTTGCAAAGTTTATATGGTTTTGTCCACTAATTGGAGAATAGCAGAAGCTTGGACAAGTTCCTGCTCTATTTCATCCAGTTCTATTTTCAATCATACATTCCTGAATAATTCCATATCTTTGAGGTAATGATTTATCTCCTGCCCTCTTTCCTAAGATCTGTATCACAATATCCATATTCCCCTGAATACAGTAATCATATTAGCTACACACAAAGTTTGATATATTTATTCAGTGAGCTGGTATTAGAAATGCTGAAGCCATTCAGAAAAAAAAAATGGACTCCATTATTTTCAAGCAATGATTACTTTTTAAAATGAGATAATCATCTCCCATTTAAGACACCAATTTCCACTTTTTTCCCTCTGCTTACACATCACTAACATGATGTTGGGTCATTATTTGTACCTAGTTTTCATGGATTTAATTTTCTTTTCAGAAACCATATATCCATAAAAACATACTTATCTTCTCTTGCTTGGCCTTTCCTGTTGCAGGTAACAAGGAAGATGAAGAAGCTTTTATTTCTCTAAATAAATATATCGAATACATGTTTTTAGAAGAACTTTTTTGCATTCTAAAAGCACTTACTACAAAAACCTGTCTTCATAAGGAGAAAGGTCTGCAAAACAAGCTGAAAGTGAAAGACAGTGTATCAGATTGAGAATTAAAAGAGATTTTAAATTGGTGTAGCCTTTCCTTTCCGTTACCTTGCTTTACTGAGTATTTTCCACACTGTCATTATCTCTCCATCCTGTCTCCCCAGTTCTAGCATAACTTGTGTATGGCAGAGTCAATGGTAGATTATTTCAAGTGTGCAGACTCTACAATTACATCATTGTTAATTTTCTCAATTTCACTATGATTTCTTGTCAAATTCCAAGCCGAAGATCTCTGGAGTTTATATTTGTCTATTCGGGATTTTATTTTTCTAATTAATCATGTGTAAGATTGATTAAGCAAGCTCATCCAGTTATCACAAAGCTCATATTATCTATTATCAAATGTTCAGTAGGTAAATACCACCTGATGACACTTGTGCTTTGGTTTACAATACAGGTGGTTTCTATTTGGACACACACAGAAATAATCACATGTCTTTATTCTTTTACTATCATATCTGAAAACTATAATTGCTTTCTTATGTAATCCTTCCATTATTCAATGTCTCTTTACATTATAGCCATGGCTATTAATGATCTTATTCTAAATTTTTAAGATTTAGGCCAAGAATTAAGATGTGGAGTATGATTTAATACTGCACTATATATAGAATTCCTAGTATGAGGCTTTCTGGAACTTGCAGAGTCTACAAATAATGAAAAGCAGCCAATGAAAGTGACTGTTAGGATGCTATTTTTGAGTGTGTGAGACTGACAGGGAAAACCTGTTTGATAAGAAGCACCATGCAGAGACCTGAGAAACATGCTTTCTGTTGCTAGTTTTCAAGTTAGCATGCATGCATAGTCTTTGAGGAAAGATGTACATTTATCTTTCCTGTGGGTTAAACGGGTTATACCTGGCCCACATACATGCCTGTTAACTTGGCTTACAATTTATTGAATATAGATTAGCCTTACAAATTCACAGGGTAAGTATCAAACTTTTATGATAAACCTTCCAAGCAATGATAAAAATTAATATTTTCCTTTCTAATTGTACTATTTAATTTTTCACCTTTGCACATAGACAAACCAGGAATTTATTTTGTCTTATCATGTGAAATTCTGATATATAACTAATAGATAGACATACACTTGTTTCTGTAGTACAATGAAATGTCCAAACCTTCCCATATTAACATGTCTTTTCATCTAAGTGAAAACTAAATTAATATAGGTATGTGGGTCCATTATGTTCTTCCCAACTAAAGGTTTAATTTTACATGTCAAATGATATTTGAATACCATAAGGTATTTTTCAAGCCAGGCATGGTGGTGCATACTTTTAATGCCAGTACTTGGGAGGGAGATTGAGGTCAGCCTGATCTATCTACATCATGAACTCCAGGCAGGCGGTTGGGGCTATGGGACACCCTGTCTCTAAAAACAAAACAAAACAAAACAAAATGTAATGAAATAAAAACAAATAAAATAAAGATAGTGGGACTGGAAGGATCTCTAGGTAGTTGAGAGCCTTGGCTGCTGTTGCAGAGGAAACAGTTTTGATTCCTAGCACCTGGCTAACAACTGTCTGTAACTCCAGTTGTAGAGGAGTCCAACACCATCTTCTGACCTCCTCGGGAATTGCATTATATGGGTGCACCTATGTACATGCAGGCAATACGTGCACCCACAAAAAATAAAAATGACACATAAAATATTTTTAAAAGATTATTAATCCATGGGAAAAATAAACACACACATATAATATGAAACCGTAACTTGAGATTCAAACTAGGAAGATAGTTTTGCTAAAAAAATTGCATTAATCAAAGCACTTTCCTTAGGCGTATCACTGTTTGGATAATTTCTGTCTTTATCCTAGCAGCATTCCCATGGCCTTTAAAACTACAAGGCCTTGCCAACAGAGTGTGAACAATGTGTTGCATGATTTTTTTAAGTAACATTTATTCATAAAACTTTTGTTCTGTTTCAATAAGGCACTTTAGCATATGCTGGTTAAATTCTTTCTACTTGTTCCATCCTACATCTGTTTTCATTCAGGTCCTTTGCTTTATGCCTTCAAGCTACAGGAAGATATTTTAAATCCTGAGAGAAATGATTCACATGCTCTTTGGCAGCTAAAGTTACAATCTTTGTCTTTTGTTCACTCCTTGGAATTTGATGAACTAAAAGACTGAGACAGACTTACCACATGCATCAGCCAATGATTTTAGGTCTCATATTGACAACACAATTGCTTGTGGCTTCCCAGAGAAAAGTCACTCGTTCCTGTTACTAAAACTGTTTTCATAGACCCAAGTAATGCTATCTTGTCTTAAGAATACATTTTTTTTTCCTTTTAAAGTGATGCTGGACTGGTTTTTCCTACTGATGAAAATGAAAAGGTCAGTTATTATTGACAGGTGTGAAGTGTAGCACATAACTTACACTGTGTTTCTCTGAGTGTCTCCATGCTGAATCCCATAAAGCATGATAAAGTTAGAAATGTCAAGGCACATTAACTGTAAGTCAAGGACAAACTGTCACACAGCTACAGATATAACAAATCCTTCCAAAAAGGAAGTGAAAAACAGAATACTTTGTTATTGCAGGCAAATTAATTTTCTGTGTGTACGTAAATGTGTTTACATGTGTGGTGCTTGCGCACTTGCCTGTGAGGAAGGGCGGGCATGGCCATGCAAACGTATGGAACATGGAAGCCAGGAAAGGACATCAGTTTTTTCTGTCCCTCTCAACTTCATTCCTTTGAAATAGATTCTCACTGAAACTGGCACTGGGGATTTTTGACTCCATGCTTATGCTTGAGTAGCAAGTGTTTTTAAGCACTGAGCAATCTCCCCAGTCCACAAGTAAATCCTTTTAATCAAAATATGGGAAAAAACATTACAATAAGCTCTGCATATAATACAAGTAAAACAGTACAAAATTAGATGTAGTATATGAACTTATTTTCCTGTGCAGGTTAAATATCTTGACATATTTAATGACCACAGCATCCCTATCTCCTGTTCTTCTTTTAGTATGAGACTGAAAATACAGTTATAAAGAAATACATATTTCACAAAACTGATACAGAGATTCCAGTGCTCTGGCTCATCTGGATCATGTCAGGCCTCCCTCCAGCCAGGTTCAAGTTCCTTCTACCACAGATCCCTAAGGTCCTCCTAAGACTATTCCTCCATTCTCATCTTCCTGGGCTCCTGATCAGCCGCACTTGCCCTCCTAGAAGTTTGATAAGTCAGATCCTGCTCATCACATCTCTATGTCATTCCTCTGGTCCACTCCCACCCTGTCCCCTACCAGCCCTGGCCCCAGCTGGCCTCCAATTACTCCCCACCTCCTCAGATTTCTGGACTGGCTGTCTAACCTAGACTAGCTAATAAGCCTATCATACACCCCTAAGGCCCTCCCCAAGCATTTCGCGCAACCCCCATCTTCCCAGGCTCCAGATCAGTGACACAGACTTCCCTACCCAGGAATCTCCTAAGTCAGATCCCCCCATCATGTGTCTCTGTTGCATTCCTCTGATCCACCCCCACACTGTCCACTCCCAGCCTTGACCCCAAGCAGGCTCCAATTCCTCTGGACTATCTACTTCCTAACCCAAACTAGCTATACCCAGTAGCATAGATGCCACTAGATTCTGACCTATTTGACACAGAACAGTCCTCCTACTAACCAGATCAGTCTGCACAGTACCTGTCCTTACAAATACCCAAACCAGTCTACCACTCTGCAAGAACTTGAAACACACACCGATTTAGTTCCAAATCCTAAACAAAAAGCAAAAAAGATACATAAACAACATAAACAGAAACAAAATTAGATTAAACAAAAGCAGAGTAGAATTTCCTACTAGACACATAACCAACAAATAACAACATGCTCAAATGGGTTGAAAAAACACAAACTATGAAAAACCATGAGAACATGTCCTCAACCAAACCCACCAGTCCTATAGAAGCTCACGACAATGAGAAGCACCATGAGGAGCACAAGGAAGCAGAATTTAAAATGACAACCATAAACATGATCAAAGCACTCAAAGAAAACACTGACAAAGAACTCAAAGAGGGAAGGTATAAGCTTGTGATGGAAGCCCAACAACATACAAAACTATGGCTTAATAAAATATCAAAACAATTCATAACTTGAAAAGTGAATTCACAAAAGAGAAATAGTGAAGAAAACCAAAATGGAAATAAACATGACATTGAAAAAGTCAATATACCAATTGGAAACAACAGCAGATAGTTTCACAAACAGAGTGAATGAAATGGAAAACAGAGTATAAAGACTAGATGACAAAGTTCAGTCTAAAAAGCAAGCAGGTGTTGTAATTCTAGTATCTGACAAGAGAGATTTCAAATTAAAACTAAATGGAAGAGATAAAGTGGGTCAATTCATTCTAACCAAAGCAAATACTATGTAAATTAAAGTATATATATATAGACACACACACACATATATATACATATATATACATATATATATATATATATATACATATATATATATATATATATATACAGGAACAGAATACTCAGGACATGTGGGTCAACATGAAAAGATCAAATCTATGAATTACAGGCATACAGGAAGAAGAATCACAAGCCAATGGCATTGAACAGATTTTCAACAGAATTATAGAAACAAACCCATAAGTTAAGGAAAGACTTATCTATAAAGATTTAAGAAGCACATAGAACGCCAATTAGACATGATCAGAACAGAATCTCTCCACGACATAGCATAGTAAAAACATTAAATGTACAGAGCAAAGAGAGGATACTGAAAGCTGCTGGAGAAAAACAACAAGTTTCATATAAACCCATCAGAATTAATGCTGACTTTTCAATAAAAAGTATGAAAAGCAGAAGAATCTGGAAAAAAAGTATTCCCATCTCTAAAGGAACATACATTCCAACCCTGAACACTTTAGCAAGCAGAATTATCTATCATGTTCAAACAGCAATGAAACATTCTTTGTGAGATGAATAGGCTGAAAGAATTCATTTCCAATAAACCAACCCTACAGAGCATACATGAAGCAACACAAAGGACTGAAGAAAGGAATGAGTATACCTGGTCTGGAAAGCTTTGGTGTCAACTTGACACACTTGAGCTGAGGGAGCCTCCATTGAACCAGCCTGTGGTCATGTCTGTGGGGTAGTGTCTTGATTACTGAGTGCTGTGGGAGGGCCCAGCCCACTGCAGGCAGTGCCATCCCTAGGAAAGTTGTTGTCTATTATTTTAGAAAGCAGGCTGAGTCTGGGCAAGGGGAACAATTCAGTAAGTAGCTTTCCTCTATGTCCTGTGCATTAGCATCTCCGTCAGGTTCCTACCCTGAGTTCCTACCTTGGGGTGCCTGATAAACTGTGTGACCTGGGAGATATAAGTGAAATAAGCCATTTCTTCACCAAGTTGGTATTGGTCAGAGTGTTTTGTCAAAGCAATAGAGAAGCAAACCAGGACAATACCCAAGAGGCTATAGAAAGAAAACAAAGAAAGGTACAATAACAGAAAGAGGAAACAGGGCCAAAAACACAAAGAAATTAAAATGACTGTATCCACAACACAAATTTCATAATAACACTAAATATTAACAGTCTCAACTCCCCTATCAAAAGACACAGGCTAGATAAATGGATCAAGAAAGAAAATACATCATTATGTTGCCTTCAAGAAACTTATCTCTCTTTCAAGGAAAGCATTACCTTAGGGTGAAAGAATGGAAAAAATTATTCCAAGCCATGACTCTAAAAAGCAAGCAGGTGTTGTAATTCTAGTATCTGACAAGCGAGATTTCAAATTAAAACTAAACCGAAGAGGTAAAGTGGGTCAATTCATTCTAACCAAAGGAACAATAAATCAGGAAGATATTACAGTCATGAACATATGTACACTAAAATCTGGAGCACCCAATTTCATAAACTTAGTATGTTAGAACTATAAAATACAGATTATTCCCAATTCAGTAATAGTAGTAACAGTATTTGATTTCAATACCCCAATTTCTTCAATAGACAGGTCAACAGGACAAAGAATAGAAAGCAAGACATCTTAATTAAATGGCATCTCACATGAAATGGATCTTACGGATATCTACACACTATTCCACCCAAGCACCAAAGAATAAACTTTCTGCTCAGCAGCCCATGGAAGTTTTTTTTTTTTTTTTTTTTTTTTTTTTTTTAAGTTGACTGTAGGGCACAATGCAGGATGGGCCTTGGCCAGGTCACCTGCTATAGGGAATAGAGGAATGGCTGCCATGAAAAGAACCTGCACCAAGATGATCTACCTGGGGACAGATTACTGTTGGTTGCAGTCTGGACCCCACCCCATAAGGCGATTGGCTAACCAGACCTATAAGACCTCTTGCACTTCCTTAAATAACTGAGCTTGCAGCACTTGCCCTCCACATGTTTCTCACTCAGCTCCCAGGGTCTGTGTGTGTTCTGACTCCGCGGCTACTCACCCCCCTTTTGGTGGAGACCCATTTTTCCTGCTCAGGCTGGCCCCGAGCACAGGGACCCCCAACGATTGACCACATTCTTGGACACAAAACAAATCTCAAAATATCCCAAAATTTGAAATAACACCTTAATTCTATCAGACCACAATTCAATAAAGCTTATAATCAATTGTAAAAGAATCTCTAGTAACTACACGAACTTATGGAGATAAAACAAGACATCCCTGAATGAAGAGTGTGTCAAAGAAGAAATTAAGAAAGGCATAAAAGTACTCCTGGAAGTAAGTGAGAACTAGAATACAACACAAAAATACCTCTGGGACACCTGAAAAGCGGTCCTAAGAGTGAAGTTTATTGCTCTGAATGCTTATATTGAAAATCAGAAAGGGCAGAGATTAATGACTCTTGGAGGGCTAGGAACCTAGAGTGAAATGTGATGCTGCTGAACCCCCTGACAAATGCATGGTGTGTAAAATTAGTGCATGTTTATACGCAGGGGATTTCGTGAGGAACACAGTGCCTGACAGAAACTCTCTTTGTGTGGTTGGTGAGAATGGACCAAGAGACTCCCAAAATAATACAGGCTATTGCTGTAGTTCTTGGTTATCTCCAGGACTAGAAGATAATATGCTACTGCTGAAGACAGGACATACTGGGATATAGGACTCAGAGCACTGGCAGAGGGTCTGACCTGGAAGCCCTCTACCTCAAGCATAGCTCCCATAATGCTAGATGATAACCTGCAAACTGCTAAGGGAGAAAATTAAAGGTCCAACCTAACCATAAATTCTAATAACCATAACAACTGGCACAGCACACTACGTCTATTGGTGCAGTAGTGTGTCACTGTTATCTGGGGGGAAATCAACAGCTATCTTATTGGACTTAAAACCCTCTGATTGGGAAAGAACTCATGGGTGGCCCTGTAAATTCAGCCAAATACACAGAATTGGAAGGAGCATAGATACTAAAGAAACCCTATTTCTCTCATACTTCTAGAAAAAATGAAATTCCTTACCATATGCTAAATATGGAGCCTTATACTTAGAAACATACAGTGTACCACTAATCAAAGAAGTTTCTTTTTTGCAAGAGATCGAGGCTACAGCAGAATTCTACAACTGGTCAGACACAGAGAATACAAATCAGAGAGATGCCACATCCACAGTTTAACCTCTACACTCAAGGCTCATGGAAGACAACAGAATAAGAGCAGAGAGAAAGCTAAAGCACCCCTCAATTCTCACCATTGAAGTTTCCTTAATTAACATAACTTTGTTTACAGAAGGTCACAATGGGCCAAGTTTCATAGAATAAGAGACCTTAGAGTGTGTATCCCTGGATAGGTCTCCTATATTGAACCTCACTTACCCATGGCTATGGGATCACTTAAGAGTAGGGTGTGGAAAGAGCTAGGGATGATTCATGACCTTGGGGAAGCAGAGTCTTTCAGGTCACTGGAAGCATGTACGTATGGCCTTCTGACAATGGCGGCTTTGAAAACAGGACTATACCAACTCAAATTATACAGGGCTCTAACTGGAGTAATAGAAATTAATGGTGGTCCAGACCTTTACAAGATCTGTTGAAGACTGATTACTCCTCAGAGAAGGAGAGTATGCCTTACTTATGATCTCTAGGTAGCCTGATCAGACCCCAGTGAATGAATTTGCACTAAAGGACATCTGTGCACCAATTGTTGACTTGATAGGAATTATTATCTATGATGGACTACATGAGGTCTGGTGGGGGTGGATGGGGTATAAATGGGGAAGGGTGTCTAAATTTGATTAATAACTGTTGTATGAAATGTATAAAACTCTATAAAAATTCTGATACATAGAGTTGCAGAAAAACTGACGACATGAGTTAGGGTTTATTGAATTCTAGATTCTTTTCTCAACAAAATAGTGTTGTAAAAAACTACAGTCACAGTCAGTGCTGGCACTAATAGTTAAATTCTAGTAAATTATTTGAAGACTGAACTTGAGCAGGCCACATGATTTGGGGCTTAATAGGCACTGCTTCATAGTACACGTATGAGGCAGTGTACATGTGAATGAATAAGAAAACTGGACACAAATATAAAATAAAATCCAATTTTTACCATTATTAAAATTCTTAGCCACAGAATTCTGTCAAGGATGGCACAATTACTGTCCTTGAGAAACATTTTTTGAGACTTTTCCTGTAGCCCCAGGTGGCCTGAAACTCCTAATGTAGATCAGGCTGGCCTCAATCTGTTAAAGATCTTCCTGCCTCCTCTTTCTAAATCCCAGGATTAAAGATTTGGGCCAACATGCACAGCTTACTTTAGACTCTTAAAATTTAGGATCTGAAACAATATTGTAATAACAGCCTCAAGAAAGTATATAATGTAATATTAAATAAAGGTGAATAATGAAAATAATGGTAGAAACAATTCTACGAATAGCATCACAAAGAAAGATTATTTCGTACTGAACAGAGTCACAAAAGTCTTTAAAATCAAACACTGAAATGAATCTTCCAAGACTGAACCAGAAAAATTCAACAAGATTTCTCAATGGAGAATGTAGAAAATGAGGACACTTTAATGATAAGGCATTGAAAGAGTGTTAGAGAGACAGAGAGAGGACAGATAAATAATGCCTAGCCAGTATAAAACACCAGAGAGAATCACAACTTAATTGAGAAATTCCACATACAACACATCTGCATGAGTACATGCGCATGGCTGAAGAATACATATCAAGAACCAGTTCCAAATAGGAGAAATCTTCCTTTGAGTAGTTGGCCAAGGCTGTCCAAAAGACTGCCAGAATTACCAGGCTATTGCCACAGTGCTTGATTGCTTCTCAGAATTTGAAGTTAAGATCCTATTGCTGAAGTCAGGACATATTTAGGAGACGAGATTTGAAGCAAAGGAGCTAGGATTGACCTAGAAGCCACTTCCTCTGATGGCTAGCTCTCATAATTCTGGAGAGCACTATGCATGCGGTTAAGGGAGAACATCAAACAACAGAGAGCCTAGAACCAACTTCATGACAGAATAATCTCATTGATGATTGGCACAGCACTTGACCCTGGTACAATAGTGGCATGCTTATCTTGGGGGCGATCAGCAGCTACCTAATTGGACTTAAATCCAGCTCAATGGGAAGAAACATATGTGACCGTAAATATAGTCAAATACATGTGACTGAAGAGGTCGTAGATCTTAAAGAAAACCCCAAGTCTGTCACATCCCTAGGCTAACGTAACTTCCTACTAAGTCAAAATATACACCTTTCTATTTGCAGTCAAGTATCCCAGGCACCACTCATCAAGGAGGCTTCTTTTCCACCAGAGGGAGACTGCTAGAGGATTCCAAACTGGTTGCACATAGACATTATCTGTGAATTCCCCAGGGTTAAGTGACACATCTACAATGCAACCTCTACACCGAAGGCTCACGCAGTATAGAACAAGGAGTAAAGAGGATACTAATGAATCTCTCAACATTTATTAATGAAGCTCCCTCATGCAACAGAGGTCCAGAAACACAAAAGGTTACAAATGTCCAAAGAGTGGAGATTATGAGTCTGCAGAGTGTGGGTCTCTGGACAGGACTCTTATATTAAGTATCACTCACCCAGGGCTCATGGACCATTTGTGGAAGAGGGGGCAGAAGGATTGCAAGAGCCAGTGAGGAGGTGTGTGACCATATGGAAATAGAACACTACAAGTTCCTGGGACCCTGCTCATTTGAACCTACAGCAGTGGCACTGAGATGCTGAAGACTCATGCAGACTCAAGCAGACTAAAACCCAGCATGGAACAGGGGAAATGGGCAGCAGACTTCAATTTTAACTGATGAAATACTGGCAACTAAGTACTGTGGCGTGAGGAAAAGCTGATATTTTTAAAGCAATGGTCTCTGGATAGGCTGACTAGACCTTAGTGAATGGACTTACACTGAAGATTGTTCAGGAACACTAACTTGTCACAATAGGCCTTAACATAAAAGACCGGGTATATGAATTCTGGTGGTAGGGTTGTGGAGTGGTGCCAATGAGGAAGGGTGTATAAAAGTGATTAAGAATGGTTCAGATATTCTGTGTGAAATACACAAAATTTTAACAAAATTTCTATAAAAAAAAGTTAGAGATACACAGACTGGCTTCCATCAGACTGGCTTCCATGCCTCAATGCAATTCTACTCTGAAAAACCAATAAGCTGTCAGTACATGCTCACAGCAGGGTCAGACAAGGAACTACATGTTGGCTGTCATCCTCCTTTTACTCAAGTTTCCCCCTCCTTTCCAGAACACTAATTCCAGAGACACTTTCATAAACCTGCTGTATGCTAGTCTTCATCAGACTCTGTATTCTCCAAGAGGTTCCTTGGAGTTCTGGGCTCACATTTCATTTCTATTATATATCCAAAAGCTTCTAAAAATCAATGTTGCCAAATGAATAAACTATTTCTCTCAGTATTTTTTTCCTGTTGCTGTGACAAAATTTACAAAGGTAAATTAAGGGAGACAGAATTTATCTGGCTTAGAATTCCAAGTTCGAGTTCATCATTGTGGGAAAGTCAAGGCAGCAGAAACTTGAAGCAGCTAGTAACACTGCATCCACAGTGCAGACCGGAAGGTGATGAGTGAATCCATGTTGTTAGTGCTCATCTCCCTTTCTCCGTCCTGATAAGGTCCAGGATCCCCCTGACTAGGGAATGGTGCCACTCACAGTAGGTGTGTCTTCCCATCTCAGTGGAATCAAGCCAGTCCCATACACACCTGCCTGTAGGTCAGAGTAATTGTCAGTCAGACAATTCCTCATTGAGACTCTCTCCTCAGGTATTTCTACACTGCATCAAGGTAACAATAAAACTAACCACCACACTACTGATCCTATATTTCTAAGCTCCAGCTCTTTCTGTGTACTCAATCCAAGTGCCTAGCACAGCAGGATGCCCTGTTACCCAAACCCTGAACCAAGAATCCATTCTCAGCCATGCCTTTTCCCTTTCCCTACATATCCAGGTGAACTAAGCCTTGTTCACTCTACTTCACAGATAACTTAAATTCTTGATCTTTCTTTATGGTCATTTATACAACCTTGTTCCAAGACATCATGTACTGTTTATTAAAATCCAAGTCCCTATCTGCCTGGAGAGATGGCTTGGTGGTTAGGAAGATCATTGGCTGCTCTTGCAGAGGACCCAGGTTTGGTTCCCAACACCCACATGGAAGCTAACTACTCCTATCAATAATTCCAATTCCAGAGTATCAAACATCTTGTTCTGACCTCCATAAGCATTGCACATATGGAGTACTTACAGACATACAGGCAAAAGACTCATACACATAGAATAAAAATAAATCACAACAAATTTTAATTACCTAAATAGTTTTAAAAATAAATATTCAATAAGACATGATGCATATTTGAGTAAGGAAAATTATATGTATAGAGAATCCTGGTGTTGAAATAACATTTATACTGGGCATGGTGGCACATGCTTTTATTCCAGCACTTAGGAAGCAGAGGCAGGTAGCTCTCTTGTGAGATCAAGTCTAGTCTACACAATGAGTTGTAGGACAGCTGTGGCTACTGGGAGACCCTGTCTCAGAAAAAGACAAAAAGAAAATAACATTTATAATAATGTTTAGGTAATAAGTTGGAATCTATCAACATCTACTGGATTTTGGAAAATAATTCAACAAAAGAAAATTTGGAAATATTAATTGGTATTATATGCAAAAATGTACTGAGCCCTTCTGGACTGATGCTGACTATTGGTATTATTATTAGTGTTACAAGCTAGATAATGTCCATTTGGCATGAAGAATACTTTGCTAAATTGGCAGCTCTGAAATTTATATTTTAAATTTTTCTTTCTTGTTTGTTGTCTAGTTTATGGACAGTAGATAATACTGTGTGTGTAAAAATTATCATTTAATCCAAGAGTTTGTCCTGTATATGCTATGAATGTTTTTAAAAGTCCTCTTGTGACAGGCAAATTTTTTGGCAATTTATTCTATTTGTGATAAAATTATACAACCAACACAACCTGGGGTATGAAACACTTTTGTAACCATATAATTAGAAAATAATTCAATGTTCTTTTCTGCAGCCCAGCTCTCCTTATAGCTAGCTACACCAACTTGCTTTTGCACACAGACTGCAAATATTTATTCCAATATTTTAAGGAATTTTTGGCCAAATGACAGTCAATAGTCATTTATGACCAAGTTACTATATAATTGTGGTTAAGTAGGTAATTTAAAATATTAGTAAAATCCCAAATTATTTTATAGAAATCAGAGAAGTTGTAGGTAATAAACAGCAGTATAAGGTGACATTTGAAAATGCTGCACACTATACAATTTATCTTTATGGAATATATAGATGTCAATGTGTAGTGTCATGTTTTTTATTTGAAAATTTATATTTTAATAAAAAATTATTTTTCTTACTTTATTTTTTCACATGAAAAAAGCAACCTTGTCTATAACTCTCCTTCAAATTATATGGATCTTTAGTTCCCAATGTTTCACTGTTTATAAACATTTTTAAAAGAATGTGTTGCTTTTGCCAATTTTAGAATTCCTCCTTTTTCTAATACATAAAGAATCAATACAGAGATGGTCAATGTTCACACACATGCAAATCAAGTGGGGATCTTGCCAGTATTAAGATGCTAGGCAAGGAGATAGGACTGAGATTCTGCATTTAAACAAGATTTTACACGATAAATTTATTTTCTAAGTTGTATACTCTTTTTGACTTAATGTTGAGATATTTATTAAGATTTCCTTTCCTTTTTATGGAGTACAGCC
Source organism: Eospalax fontanierii (assembly GCA_035773235.1). Classification (NCBI taxonomy): domain Eukaryota; kingdom Metazoa; phylum Chordata; class Mammalia; order Rodentia; family Spalacidae; genus Eospalax; species Eospalax fontanierii. Next base: position 96,342,112 of record CM069527.1, on the reverse strand, counting down.
TGGCTTATATAGTGAGAACCAGACCATCCTTAGTAGAAACTGAGATACTGTCTTCAAAACCATAAAGCAAAAACAGAATGAAAAATTCCTCTTTAAATACCTTTATCTCTGTAATTTCATCTAGGTTATGTAAGTTCAAATCAAAACCCACCTATTCCTGTTATTTACAGCTGAAAGTCTAGAATTATCCTTTTGTGATATCTTATATATTCTTTTAAATATATATATTATTTATTATTTTAATTTAATGTGTATGAGTCGATTGCCTGCTTATGTATAATTGTACCCATGTCATGCAATGCCCAGGGAGGTCAGAAAAGGACTTTATATTCCCTGGAACTGGAGTTATGGAGTAATCTTAGCAGTCATGTGTGTGCTGGGAATCAAACCAGGATGCTTTGCAAGAGCATTCAGTGCTCTTAACTGCTGAGCCATCTCTCCAGCCCTATGTATTATATATTTCAAAATCACCTTTACAACTTTTAAGATTAATGGTTACTACCATTTAGCAAGAAGTACTTATAATAATACTGTTTGTTTCCATACCAGTGGAAATCTTTTCTTGATTAGTCACTGAGAGATTTTAAATACTTTTATGAATATATTATTTTCCTTGAAAACTGATTTTATACTTCAAAACCTACATTGGCCCATGTTTTCACTCATCATTAACATTACGAAACCTGCTTTACTTGGAATTACCTTTATCTCTCAGTGTCCTATATAGTCTTATATAATCTTACTTTGTATTCTTAAACAATGTGTCTTCTCCTGGGCCTTCCTTTTCTTGAGCCACCACAACTCTTGAACTTACTGGGCATCATCTATTTGCTGCTCTCATTCCTATTTTCTTAACTTACTCAGAATCATTCCTCATATATCACTTTCTCAGTAAGGTGAACTGGAACCACTTTATCAAAAACTAACATCTTCACAGTCAATTCTGATTCTACTTTTCCACCAACTCCTAATACATGAAATAATTAAATAACTGAGGATGCTTGATCAATGTTCAGTTTTAAATCTGTCTAGAAACAATAAGATATAAACTTCTCAAAATAGAGATTTAATCTATTTTTGCTATTTTATGTACAGTGATTGAATTTAAGTAGATAAATAGTGACTGGTCTACTCTAGTAATCATAAAATATATGGTGAACTAACTGTTCAAAATAAGAATTGATAATTAAGACAGTTTACTAGATACCATGGAGAAGGATGGTAGATATTCGTAAGCTGTAAAATAAGTGAGTTAAGAAATCATACTAGTTTATGAATGGAAACAGCCTTCTGCAAGAGAAACAATGGATGAGAATCAGAGTAAAAGAATTTTATTTTTTATAGAGTACATAGACGCTTGAGAATAGTTATGTGTTTGGTTTTTATTAGGTAAAATTTAATTGGTATATAATATGCAGACTGGAAAATATAAAATAGACAAATAAGAAAATTAAAATACACAAATAAAATATAGAAATTACAAGTCTTTATCCCAATGACTTTTCAAAAAGTCAACATACTCATATAACCATAATCAAGTCATTTTATTTATTTTTATGAAATTTTTGTGAATTTCATACATTATGATCATATTTAGACCACGTCTCATATCTGTATCACCCCATATCCTACCACACTGGATTTCATGCATTGTCATATATGTATGTTATGGACTCTTGAGGCCACTTTTGTGTCCCCACCATGTTCCTTCGTGTGAGTCATCCACCGAGCCTGCTCAATCTAGCTAGTGTTCATCCGTAATGAAAACTAGCTCTCCTTTCCTCAGTAGTCATTGGTGGCCAGTTATTTCTCAGGCAGTATGGAGACTTCTCACTCATTTTTCCAAGTCTATTCTGAGTTTTTCTTGTGTGAGTTTGTATGGGTCTTAGGCATGTCACCATTGCTGTAAGTTCATAGGAGCAAACTCTGAGCCTTCTGGAAAAATCTGTTTCCTAGTGGTAACCCACCATTCCTGGACATTAGCGTTTCTGAATTCTTTTCCATAACAGTCCCTGAACCCTAGCTGGAAGAGGTTTGATTCTATTCAAAGATAAGTTCTCTGCAGTCACTTATTTTCTACACTTCAGCCAGTTGTGGTTTTCTGTGTTAATCATTATCTGTTGCATGAGGAATATTGGTTGATGAGAGCTAAGGGACACATTAATATTCTTTCTGCCCTCTGATCTACTATGTGATCCTTATATCATTCCCTGGAGCCTTATGTGCAGTGGTTGTGTTTTAGATGTGTCACTTAGGGCTGGTTTCTCACAGACACTCATCAGTATATTTGACTAGTTGTGGAATTTTGTGAAAATCTCCATCTGCTGCAAAAAGAAAAAAAATCTTGAGTGGTGAGATCTACACTTATCAGTAAGTATAAGGATACATATTTAAAGAACAGGAAAAAATTTTGTTGGTCTAAGGATGTGACAAAGTGGTTTTTTCTCTAAGACCTCTCCAGTCATATTTATTTGGCTATGTTTACAATACCACAAATGAGATTCCTCCAAATGTAAAGATCTTCAGTCCAATTAAGGGCTGTTAATTATCCACAAGAATGAAGTACCACTTCTACATCAATAGCAATCTTTTTCTAGGCCGGTTTTTTGCTGTTTATAAGGATTTACAACAGGATAGCGCCGTGGATTGGTTTTCTTCCTTGGCAGACTGTGTGGTATTCTCAGATACAACAAGAACTAGTCTTCAGGGACAAGGTTTTCAGGTCTGTTCCAGCTCTATCGCTCTAAAGCCTGTGTACAAAGTATGGCCTGTCTTTGCCAATAAGGACTTAATTTCAAGTTTTGGGAGGAAATTAAGGATGGTGGAAATAGGCTGGGTTACTTTGGGGGTCTCTTGAACTAACCCGACCAATAATTTGTAGGGAGGTTTCTTTTACCTGGCACTGTGTTTTTATACAGCTTTCAGCTCTATACATGTATGTGTACATATATTCGATGTGTATTTTTCAGTAGGCTTCTTTTGCTTCTTAATCTAATACATTTATTTGCATATTACAAATACTATACATAGTTATGTATAGATTTACGTTCTGCCATATTTCTGAATATTTATTCTACAATGTATATATATGTTTATACATGTATATGTTGTCTTTACATATTAATATCAGCTATCTATTGCACAATAAAATATCTGGTAACCACACCTTAAAGACATACAATTATCTTCTACCTATACATCTATATATTTAACTTGTCATCTATCTATATGTCATCTTTATCATCTATCTATATAACTATGGATCATCTATTTATTATGTATCATCTTACTTAAAATGGAGTGTTTAGGTGACATTGACTGGATTTCTTAATTCATCTGAAGGCAGCTGAGTTGACTGCACTGCTCTCATGATCTTCACTGGACTCAGTCATAGGTTTGTGAAAGACTATTGACTGATACAGGATAACCTTGGCTAGAGTGATTAGATTGATGTGGGTTAGTGTCATACTTTTAGAGACCAGGCTAAGATGCTTTCAGAAAAGGATGCTAACCTGATCATGTTCATTATTTACAACCTGTGGCAGATACTTAGCCAAAATATTAACATCCCTTTGATGGTATCAGATCATACAGGTGTATTCAGTTAAGAAGAACAAATCATTCCTCTTTTGTATGGAGATTCCTGCAAAGCCACATGGCAATGCAAGGATAAAGATGGAGATGATGAATTTAAGATATCAGTGTCAGAATGCATTGTAAGTTCAGTACATTTATTTGTTTATTATTATTATTGTTATTTGAAATTGATCTTTGTGTATTTCATAGAGAACATCTCAAGAAATCTTAGTCATCTTTATACCCCCTTTTCCAAACAACACCTCCAATAGCTCCCCAACAGGAATCCATATATTCTGTTTCCTGTTATGGCTTATTGCTTCAAGTTAGTGTCCCCCGATGCTCCTCCCATTTCCACAGTTCCATGCTGGGTTTTTGTCTGCTTGAGTTTGTATGGGTTTTGAGCATGCTGACACCATTGCTGTAAGTTCATAAGAGCAGGGTCCCAGGAGCATGTAGGATTCTCCTTCTGTATGGTCACACCCCTCCTCACTAGCTTTTACAATCTTTCTACCCCTTCTTCTGAATGGTCCCTAAGCCCTGGGTAAGTGAAGCTTAATACAGGAGTCTTGTCCAGGGAAATACACTCTGAAGACTCCTCCTAATCGCCACACTTTGGCCTTTTGTGTTTCTGGCCCTCTGTTGCATGAGGGAGCTTCATTAATGAGAACTGAGAGATTCATTAATGTCCACTTTACCCTTTGTTATTTGTTGCATGAGCCCTATGTATAGAGGTTGTAATGTAAATTTGCTGCTTAGGCTTCAGCAAATCACAAACAATGCCTGTGTGTGACCAGGTGTGGTACTCTGCAGTAATTTTCATTTGGTGGAAAAGAAACTTCTTTGATGAGTGGTGTCTAGGATAAACGATTGCAAATATAAAGATACATATATTTCATTTATTAGTAATTTCTATTAGTCTAGGGGATGAGAAACTTGGGGATTTCTCTAAGACCTATGACTTCTTCAGCCATGGGTATTTGGCTGTAATATCACACTTGAGTCTCCTCTTGTTGAGTAGGCTGTAAGTCCAAATAGATAGTGATTGATTGCCACCAAGATAAAAGTGTCGCTACTGTACTACTGTTGCATGCTATACGTGCCGTTGATGTGTTTTTCGGTCATGAAGCTGATGTTGGGCCCTCAGTTGATGTTTTCCCTTCACTACATGCATAGTGCTCTCCAGAGTAATGAAACCTAGCCTTCACGGGAAGTGGCTTCCAGTAGAGTTTAAACTCCTCCGTTGTTCCAAACCCATCTCCAAAGCATGTCCTGTTTCCAGAAATAGGGTCTTACTTACCTTGAAGTTTGGAGGCAATCAAGGGCTGTGGCAATTGCAGAGATACTTATTATATCCATATTTGTTTCTGCTCTTTTAACAATAGCTAAGGAAAGGAAGCAAACTATGTGCTCCTCAACTGACGATATAATGAAAATGTAATACATTTACAGAGGAGAGTTCTACTCAGTAATAAAGAAAGATGAAATTTGTAGGTAAATGAATGGAACTAGAAACTTTTATGATAAGCGAAGTAACAGAGACCTAGAAAAACAAATGATGTATGTTTTTCCTCATTTGTGGATCCTAGCACCAAATTCTTATATGTGATTATGTATCCTTATGTACCTGTAGGCAATAGGAAATGAAAGGAACCAGGAGATAAAGGGAAAGAAGAAACCTGGAAGACATGAATAGTAGGAGACAGGTGCTACTTACTGAGTGATGAATAGATAAAATGGAGGTATTTTATGAGAAAGAGAAGAGAGGATTATACAAAGAACTATGGGGATAAAGAAGCAAATCAAGAGAGATGGGGCCACAGGAGACTGGTATTATCAAGAGAGAAATAGGAAAAATGGGGACATTTTAAATGGGGAAGACATGGAGGGAGAGCTAGACAGGGAGAGGGAGAGAGACTGAGAGACAGAGAGAGAAGAGATAATAATGACTAGCTTGTGTAAAACAGCAAAAGAATCATATTATTCTAAGAATCTAATCAAATTCCACATACAATTTCCCTACATGAGTCCATATGCATAGCTGAAGGCCACATAACAAGAAGCAATACCAAACAGGAGAAAACTTCCTTTGAGTTTTTGACCAGGGTGGTAAAAGAGACTCCCGTAATAATCTGTGTCTTAAAGATTACTACTACTGTTTTTTTTTTTAATTTGAGTTCATCAGAGTTTTGTGCATATATGTTCATGACTATAATATCTTCTTGGTTAATTGTTCCTTTGATCAGAATAAAGTGACTCTCTTTATCTCTTCTAATTAGTTTTAGTTTGAAGTTTATTTTGTCAGATATTGGAATTACAACTCGTGCTTCTTTCTTGCTGCCACTTGCTTGTAATAGTTTTCCATTCTTTCACCTTAAGGCAGTGCCTGTCCTTGAAGGTGAGGTGGGTTTCTTGCAAACAACAAAAGAATGGATTTTATTCTATTCCATTAGAATAGAATAATGGATTTTATTTTTTTATTTATTCCATTCTATTAGCCTGTGTCATTTCACTGGGAATTCAGTCCATTAATTTTAAAGTTATTATTGAGAGCTATCTATTAGTTCCCATCATTTTAATTTCTGTTTGCAATCTTAGTCTAACTTTGTGTTTCCACAACTATACTGTCATTTAATTTTCTGTCTCTTGACCCTTGAGTATAGTTGTTCCTTTCTTCTGCTCTTTGTATTACTTCAAGGTAATCTCTGAAGGACTGGTGTTGTGGACTCTAATTCTTTCAGCCAATTCATGTTATGGAATATCTTTCTTTCTCCTTCAATTATAATAGACATTTTTGATGGGTAAAGTATTCTGGGGTGGCATCTATGGTCATTTAGAACTGGGAATACATTGGTCTAGGCTTTTTTGGCTTTCATGCTTTGCATTGAAAAGTCAGCTATAATTCTGATGGTTTTCCCTTTATGTGTGGCTTGTTGTTTTTCTTTTGAAGCTTTCAGTTTTCTCCCTTTGTACTGTACATTCAGTGTTTTTGCTATGATATTACATAGGGAGATTCTTTTCTGCTCCTGTTCTATGTGCTTCTTGTATTTGTATTGACATGTCTTTCCTTAATTTGGGGGAATTTTCTCTTATAATCCTCTTGAAGATCTGATTAATACTATTATCTTGAGATTCTTCTGCTATGCCTATGATGCATAAATTTGAACTTTTTGTCATGTCCCAGGTTTCCTGGATATTTTCTTCCTGTGTTTTTAAAAATTGTTCATAAACTTTGCTTTCTTCAACTTCATCGTCTGATCTTGATATTCTTTTTTTCCCCATTTCATTCTTTTCTTTTCTTTCTCCTGTTGTTTCAGATTGGTTTGTTGAGTGGTTTACTTCCTTCATTTCAGCCTAAGGTTTCTTCAGTATTTCTGTTTTTTTGTGAATTCAGTCAGAAGTTTTCTCCTATGTCTTTTAATTGTTTGATTTACTTTTTTCTGTGCTCTTTAAATTCATTGAATTCTTTGATTATGTTTATGATTATTCTTTTAAATCCTGTGTTCTGGGTTATCTCTATGGGGTTCTCATTGTAGAATTCTTATATAGGATTTCATTTGATTGGTAGGGATATATTTTGGGGGGTTTTCATATTATTGTTTTTTCTTTGTGATTTTGGTATGTGAGTTTCTTTTGTTTTGTGTGATTTTTGTTTTAATCACAAGCCTTCTTTGTTGAATTGAAGTCTTATTCTGTTTGTATAATTCATGTGCCTTTGTTGTTTTCTTATTGGGTATGAAAAACTGGTTGATCTATTCTTCAGATTCTCTCTTTTGATTTTATATTTGAAAAACCAGATTTCTCTGGTACAGCTGCTCAAGAGTTTCCACAGAGGAATGACAGGCGAGCATTGGATGCTCTCAGGTTTCTTCCTATGGTCTCAGTCCCTGTAGCTAGCAGGCACAGCACAATTTTGGAAGCTTACTAGAGGGAGACTGGATTTGTGCTTTCTCAGACACATAAGTTTAGGCCTCTACTGAAAGGTGGAGAAGTACAGTCCTGAAGAAGTGGGAGGAACTGCAGATGGTCTCATTATAAGGGTTTGGGCACAAAAGTGTACAATCATGCAGAGCTACGAGGGTAGTTCAGAGGTCTTGGGGGCAATAACAGTGTTCCTGTGCCCAAGCTAGAAGGAGAACATGATATGGGGGACACGAATGTGGAGTTGCTCAGGCTGTAGGGCAGTCAAGACACTCTAATCTACATTCTTACTAAGAGAGTAGACATGGAATCTATTTTTCTGAGTCTAACTTACTTTGCTTAACCCAAAGATCTTCATTTGTATCATTTTCCTTCAAATGGAATGATTTTTTTAAGTTGAATAAATTTCATTATATATAAAGACCACATTTTCTTATATGTATATTTATTGATGGAAATCTGAGTCATACCACTATGAATACTATGGCAATGAACGTGGATGTGTTGACATAGACTACTTCTGGATGATTATTTTTTATTTTTTCAGGCATCTCTATACTGTATTCATGTATTTATTTGTTATTTGTATCTTTTCTTTTGAGAATAATATTTTTTGTTTATTATTTCACTTAATGATTTGATTTTTTTGGTGTTTAATATTTCACAGTTCCTTATTTATTCTAGATATTAATCCCAAATCTCATGTATATTTGACAAGTTAATTTTTTTTTCATTTTCTAGGCTGTCATTGTACTCTGGTGATTGTTTCCTTTGCTGTGAAAAAGCAGTTTAATTTTATGTAGCCTCATTCGTCAGTATTTAGGATTACTCCTTGGGCTGTCTGTGTTCATACCGATATTTTCTAACTTGAAGGGTTGTATGTAGCTTTTCCAATTTTCATTTCATACTTTAACATCTTTAACACATTTGTCATTTATTTCTGTGCATTGTGGCATGTGAATCATGTTTCATTCTTCTACATATTGATATCCAGGTTTCTTAGTCTATTTTTTGACAAACACTTTTTTAATGTATGTATTTGACTCCATTGTACAAGTTCCAAAAGTATATTGTTGTGTAGTTTATCTGACTATTGAATTTTCATTTTATCCTGCCATACTTCGCTAAGATGTAAAGGTTTACATAGGAATAAACGTGAGTTATGGGGCAGAGGATTGGATATTGGCAAGGGGTAACCTAAAGTAAAATGTGTAAAAAGCCACATGGAAACTAAGTACTTTGTAAGGCACTTTAAAATATGCATTTAAAAAAGGAATTTGAGATACCCTGCATAGGTAATGTTACTCTTAGAATCCATATGTTATTAAGTAAAAATCCCAGTGAGAGTTGGATGATATATTCCTATGTGTCAGGAGACCCCAGAAGCCCTGGAACCAACACAAATATTTACTGTCATTGCTATTTGCTCTTCTAGAACTAGGTATGAAGACCCTCTTGCTGAAGATACCTCAGAGTTTAGTTACTAGGACAATTTCTGTCCACCCTTAAATTTGATCTTCTGGCTGAGTGAATTCTCTCCTCTTTTGATTTTTCCCAAATTTTACCATCTTCCTAGAGAGGCTGAAATTCTACTTCAGAGGTGTCTGCCAAGTGTGCTGAGCATGTACTCTTGAATCTTGGACAAGGGGGTCATTCAAAAATGTCATGGAAGAAAGTTAACAACTCCAACACTCAATGAAATTGAAAACACAATTTCTCAGAACTAGGATGCACCTAAGGGTGTTCTAGGGGGATGTTTATAACCATTAATACTTGCATTAGTAAGTCAGATAGATTAAAAACAAACAACTACAGTTCCTATGACCTGTACACACTCAGGACCCATCTTCAAACTTTCCAAAGTGATTAAGTGTTGTTTTCCCTGATGAAAGAATGTAGCTGTGGATGTCCACTGAACCTTAAGATTTGGGGGGCTCTGCAGCAGTGAATAGCTGATACATAGCTCCAGAAAGTTTTATGCTCAATGACCACAGATTTCAGGGTTTGTCTTAGTACATGAATTCTGCCTCTGGCTACAAAGGACAGCTTGTTCCGTCTTTCACTGTTGACCTGAGACTTCAGCACATTTTGTCTTACTGGCATCTATCTCTTCTACTTTCCACAACTGCCTCCTATGGCTGTATCTCATCCTTGATTAATTCTAGGTAGCTTAAACAATAGATTTCTTCTCAAAATAACACCCAGGCTTTGCTCTATTGGTGAAACAGAGTAAAAAAATAGGGATTTGCATCCCTTCAGACCCACCTACTGGAGGCTTCACTGTATCACTAAACCTTGCAAATCAACTTGAGGCTTGTGAGTGCTCTGGGATTTTCCTAGAGTAGGACTATAAGAATCTTTCCACCAGGAATACCTTAACTGTTGGATGATATGTCTGAATTCCTTTCCCATGGGGAGCCATGTATCTAGACATGTGTTTGGCTGGAATTATTATTTTTTAGTTCACTGTCCATCTCTTTTATTCCTTTTTTTAAAAATTGAATTGTTGCAAATTTCATAAAACATATTATATTATTATTTAGAACCTCTCCCCTATCTGAAGCCCTCCTTACTAGCCCTTACACAATTTAATGTATCATAATATATATTCCACTTTTTCTTGGCATTTTCCCCTGATTTAACACTACCTTTGTGAGTTTCTGAAGCTCTTTCTCTTTCAATCTTTAAAACACTATATTCTTTTCTTTATAACTTCTTCTTAATATGGTCACATACACATAGTTTCTAGACTGCCATCATCTCCAGAATCAAAATGCCAGGTCTTGCTTTGATACTTTTAAAAGTTAGCAGTAAAGAAGGAATACCTTTTCCTACATCATGAGTAAAGGTCAAATAAGATTGTAATAGTTTTTGCTCAATGATAAACTTTCTATGAATGCATCTCAATTATGAATTATTTTATAATTTCCTATATTTCCTTTGTTTTTTAATATTACTGCACAGTTCTACATTATCTTTGTAGTTACTGGTTAATGATCAGAGAACTAGGCATCTAGTGACTTTAAAAACTAAAGAAAAGTAGACAGACATACTTATATTTTTTATTTCGGTGTTTATTCATAAAGCTAAGTTTTGCCCAATCTTTTTGCCCAATCTAGTTTATGATATTTGACTTTTCATTTTCCTTTTCTTATGTGGATTAAGGTTCTTGGGATGAGGACATATATGTATCCATCATTGTAATAACTATCCTAGAATGATAATAACCTGTGCTACCAGAATTTCAGCATAATCATGAATTTTGCTTTCAAATCACACCACAATTCATTTGATTCATACCTTCTTCATTGTTAAACCCATTCTCCAAGATAATGACATTTCCTGCTTAGACGCCACTGAATTTCCCAAACTATGCTCTGTACTTCAGATGGTCATGTCTGTCTCCAGTTTAATTTATTCAGTACAAAACAATATTATGAGATTGTGCACAGTAAACCTCTTATCTATGGTTTCTATCATGCTGAGGAAAATTATCATCTTCACACAGTTTATGCCATCTCTCCAGTTTTATCTTGCCACGTTTTTCCCATTGATCCCATTTTCATTCTGCCAACTCTCAGTCAGTTCCAAAAAAATATCCACAAGTCCATGTAGTCTTCAGAGTCTTGTAATTTTTCTGCTTTAAATACAGTTTCCTGCATAGTCACATGACTGTTCTTGCAGAGAATGTGAACATCTCAGCTAGATAGACTGTAATCAGCAGATCTAAGTCAGCACTTCCAAGTTACTATACATTAAAAATTTCCTTTCTCACATATGTCCCACTCTGGATGAAGTAAGTTGTTGTTTTGGGTGGTTTTGTCTTTAGTTTCTCTACCAGGGTAAAAGAAATTCTATGTATTAGGCTAATTCTCTATTCCATTTAATCATATACTACTCTACCTAAAATCATGTTTGAGATAAGTTAACTGTCTAGTAAATTCATGAAAGGAAATGTCTGTTTTATGAAATTCAATAAAAATTTAAACTAATTCTATGAATCTAGCATAAATCAAAACTAGTTTTGCTTCTTTTATATGAAAAAATCAACTTTGATATTTTCCTAATACGTAATTTGGAATGAGATTAAGTAACCTTTGCATAAATAGCAGAACTCTGTTTCATAATATTCATGGTGGACTCATACCTCATTTGAGTCTTTGTAGAGTTATGAGAAAATCACAAAGATGAGGATTATAGTGATTTTTTTTTCTATGACAATCAGAATGGATTAGATACAGCAACATTCTAAAGAGCTTAAGCAAGTTATTGTTTGAGGATTTCTGCACTTGAAAGACCTCTGAGCATTACTTAATGTATTTTATTCTGAATCAGGAATTAAAGAAATCTGCTATATATACTGAAATCATTTATATTTTCCTATGAACAAAACTGATTAGATCAATAATTGCATTCATAGAATATAAAGTTTAGAGCAAAGTAATTGAAAATCAATATATTAATATAACCTTATTTATATGTTCAATCTTTTATTTGTATCATCACCAAATCTAGTTACATTTTCACTCTTTTTGTTTTTTTCTTATGTGTAGAATTAAGTTTATTGTACATATTCATAGAACAAATAAGCAGCAACCTTTGAAGCATTCACTTTTGCTATAGTCATTTTGTATGCAAATGTTTAAACATTAGATGACATATTTTACCACTGGGTAACTTAAAACTCATTTTAAATTTGTCTTTCTTGTTTCCATTGTGTTTATTTTGGTGTTTCAACTAAAGTGAAATATTCTCTTTGTCAACTCATAAGTTAATAATTTACTATTAATCTGGAATTGTTCTTCCTCAGATAGACATTAATTGTGATTATAGAAAACTCTCTCTGATAAATACATTTATTTAAAGGTGATTAAATATAATAAATGCTTATTAGATTTAAGATTTTATGTACATAATGTATATATGTGGGTGTACAATATAAACTTAACAGTTTAGAAAACGGGGGTGAGTTGAATTGTGAAGGCAAGTATTGAGATAAATCTATTATATGGCCTTTGAGTCAGCCATATAAACATCCCTTTTTGAACCTGAATTTCATTTTTATTGAATTTTTGAAATTTTTATTCAATATACTTTCATGATACTTAGATTCCAACACTGGGTGAGTCTTGGGTCTGTACCACCATTTAGTGTCATTTGTTCTCTTAGTCATTTTGAATAGGGTTAGTTGAAATCTTAAAGTAGTTTTGATTTACATTTCGCTAATTACTAAGAATGTCAAACACTTTTAAGGGTGTTTTTTCTACCATCGTTATTTCTTCTTTTGGCAGCTCTTTGTTCAGATCTGATCTGTAACCCATTTTTTAATTGGGTCATTTGTTTTCTTGATTTTCTATTTTTTGAGGTCTTTGTGTATATTGGATATTAATCCTTTGTCAAATGTATAGCTGATGATGATTTTTTTCCTACACTGTGTGCTTCCTGATCACTTGACTGTTTCTTTTCTTGTAAAAAGATTTTTAGTTTAATTAAGTATCATTTATCAATTGATGAACTTAATTCCCTAGCAAATGATGTCCGATTTATAATGTACTTTCCTCTACCTATAATTTGAAAGGTGCTCCTGATGTATTCTAAAAGTTCCAGCATTTCAGCTTTCAAATTGAGGTCCTTGGTTCATCGGCAGGTGACTTCAGTGCAGGATAATAGGTATGAGTCTGATTTCATTCTTCTACACATGGACACCCAATTTTAATAGCACCATTTCTTGAAGATGCTGTCTTTCCTCTAATGTGTGTTCTTGGCACCTTTCTCCAATATCAGGTGGCTGTGATTGCATACACTCATGTTTGCGTATTTTCCTTTATTCCATTGATCTGCAAATCTGTTTTCTGCTAATACCATACTGTTTTATGCCTATAGCCCTGTTATATACCTTAAGCTCTGATATGATAATTCCTCCCTTCTTTGGCTATCCATGATATTTTGCATTTCTATATGAATTTAGGGTGCATTTTTATATTTCTGTAAAGGATGCCATGAAGATTTTGATGAGGATTGTACTGAATCTGTACATTTTTTTGTAAGATGGTCATTTTTCACTCTATTGATTCTACTAAGCAAGAGAAGACTTTCCATCTACTTGTGTCTTTTTCAACCTTTTTTAAAAATTGTAAAGTTTCATTGAAGAGATTTTTAATGTCCTTTGACTGGGTTTATTTCTTGGTACCTATTTTTGAGGCTATTGTGCTTGGAAGTGTTTCCCTGAACTCATTCTGTAACTACTTATTGTTTGCAAGCAGACAGTCTACTGATTTTTGTAGATTTATTTTGTAACTTGCCACATTACTGAATTTTTCAATCATTTCTACAAGTATTCTTGTAGAAGTTTTGGATTTTTGTTGTATAATATCATGCCATATGCAAATAAGGATAACCTGGCCCCTTATTTTCTTCTTAGTACCTTTAAATAGCCTTCTCTTGTCTTATTACTACATCTAGAGTTTCAAGCACTATATTGAAAAATGGATGGTTATAACAGAAAGTCTTGTGTGGTTCCAGATTTTAATATGAATGTTTCAAGTTGTTCCTCAATTAGAGTGTACTTGGCTGTGGATTTGTTTCATATACCCTTACTTATTTTGAAGTTAATTCCTTCTCGTCCAATTTACTATACAACTTTTATGTATGTTAAAGCCTGTTCAGTGCCAACTGACCTATTGAGATGAACATGTGATTTTTGTCTGTTAGCCCATTTATACAAATTTTTAACCATTCTTGAATCTATGGGATAAAGCACACTTAATCAGGTGGATGATCTCTTTGATGTGTATCTATATTCAGTTTACTTAGATTTTTGTTGAGAATTTTTGGGTATTTGTTCATTAGGGATGTGGGCCTATAGTTTTCTTTTCTACTGTTGTCTTATGTTTGCCTGCTTTTGGAATTAGAGTAATAATGGAACCAAAGAAGGAGTCTGAGAGTTCTTTCTCTATTTCATTCCTTTTGAATGATTTAAATGCATTGGTTGTAGGAGTTTGAAGGGCTGATAAAATTTTACTGTGAATCCATCTGGGTCTCTGTTTTATTTTAGTCAGGAGGCTTTGTGGTATATTTTGATTTTCATACTTGTTATGGGTATTTTTAAGCCATTGATCTCTTCCTGGATTAACTTTGTTAGTTTCAGGGACTTTAGAAATTCATCCATTACTTTTATATTTAAATTTAATAGATTATCCATATAGAGTATATTTTTTATGAATATTCCCTCATAATATTCTGGATCTTTTTGGTGACTATCAGGTTTCTCTTCCGTCTCTGATTTTGTTGATTTGGATTTGTTCTTTCTTTCATTTGCTTAATTGGACTAAAGTTCTTAGATATCTTGTTTATCTTTATTTAGAACTGGCTATTCTTCATATTGCTTCCTTTGTCTCTTTTTCATTGATTTCTGGTCTGAATTTTATTATTTCTAATTTTCTATTGGGTTTGGATTGGTTTTTTCTTACTTTTCAAAATTCTTCAGTTGTATCATTAGGTGCACTCTTTTCGATTTTTTTAAATGTACGTGTTAGAGATTTGAATTTCACTTTTAGGACTGTGTTTAATGTGTCCCAGAGGTTTTATTTTGTTGTATTATTATTTTCTTTTAGTTCCAAGATTACTTCTTTTTCTTAATTTCTTCTTTAACCATTCATCATTCAGCAATGTACTCTTTAATCTGAGTTTTTCTAGTTACCAGAGGCTCTTTTGTTTTAAGCTAATGCATTGTGGTCTAATAGAATCCATTAAATTCTTTAAATCTGGGGGTATTTGTTGAAGTTTGTTTTGTGATTCAGTGTGTGGTCAATTTTAGAGAAACTTTCCTGGCCTGCTGAGTAGAATGCATACTCATTGGTGCTTGCGTAGAATATTCTGTAAATGTCTGTTAGGATCATTTGATATGCTATTATTTAATTCACATGTTTCTCTGTTTACCCTTAGACCGGATCACCAATCTATTGGAAAAAGTGGGTTATTGAAAACACTCATGATTTCTTAGTTGTAGTTAATCTGTATCTTTCATTCAATTACACTCATAAGTTTGGGGCATATATATTCATCATTACTATGTCTTTTTGATGAAATGTTCTCTTGATCAGAATGTAATGACCTTTTTTCTCTTCTTATTAATTTGAATTTGAAGTCCATGTTTTTTCGAATATTAGAATAACAATTCTTGTTTGTTCTCAGTGTTATTTGCTTCAATTTCATTTTCCATACTTTCACCTAAAGGGTGGTGTTATCCTTGGAAGTGAGGTGAGCAACTTGCAGATAACAAATTGATTGACTTTGTTTCCTAATCTATTCATCTAGTCTATATTATTTGACTGGGGAGTTGAGCCAAGAAGATATGGATGGATGAGGCTTAGCATAGGTGTCCTATTCAGGGACAGGTACTCTGCAGCATTTTATTTTCTATTACTTAGCCAGTTGTGGACTTTTGTGTGCATCAGTCTCTGTTGTACCTGTTGCAGAAGGAAATCTTACTGATGAGAGTTGAGGGATGTATTAATGTTCTCCCTACCCCCTGATCCTCTGTATTCCATGAGATGTAGGTGTAGAGATTCTGTAGGTGTGCTATTTACAGCTGGGAATCCCAAAGTTTTATCTAGGGGGTAATCAAAAGCTATCTAATTGGACTTAAAACTTTCTTAATGGGAGGGGACTTTTGAGTGGCACTGTAAACAAAGCCAAATACACATGACTAGAGAGGTCATAGATCCTAGAGAAAACACTATGACTGTCCTAACTCTAGACAAATGAAATCTTACTGTATGCTCAGTGTGGATCCTTATATCTTCAGACGAAGTATAACATAAACTGCTCTTCAAAGAATCTTCTTTTCACAACAGATGGAGGCTAACATGTCACACGCAGAGAATATATTTCTTAAATATTTTTATCTCTGTCTTCAATTATAATTAAATTTTTAATTGTCTTAGTCATTTCAGTCATCTTCTTCAATAATCCCTGATCCATTGGTGGTTGAGGTTCAATATAAGAATATATATAAGGGATACATATTCTGGAGTCTTTATTCTATAATATTTGGCCAATTGTGGTCTTCTGTGTGGATAGTACTATACTGTTTGAGGAAGCTTCACTGATAAGAGTTGAGGGATATTTTAGTTTTCTCTCTGTCGCTCATTCTGCTGTGTTCCATGAGTCTTACACGTTAACAGTTCAACTGTAGATATGCCACCTAGGACTTTGCATCTCTCAGTCATATATACTCTGTGTCTGATGAGTTGAGGAGTTCTGCTGTAGCTTCCATTTGTTGTTAAAAAAAGCTGCTTCCATGAGTGGTGTACTGTATGCCTATCTGTAAATATAAGGACCCATATTTAACATATGATAAGAAATTTCATTTCAGTAGAAATATGACAGACATACAGTTCTCTCTAGGATCTATGTCCCCTTCAACTATATGTATTTGGTTGAGTTTACATTGAGAAGGTTTTAAGCCCAATTAGATATCTATTGATTACTACCATCCCCCAGATGATGGGGCTACTATGGCACCAATTGAGGTAGTGTGCTGTGCCAGCTGTTACAGTTATTAGAATTTAAGTTTGAGTTGGACATTGTTTGATTTTCCCCCTTCACAGTTTGTATACTATCATCTAGTGTTATAGGAGCTAATCTTCAGGTAGAAGGCTTACTTCCTGTTCCATTACTCCAAGTATGTCGTGTCTTCAGCAGTAAAGTATTATCTTCTGATAACCATGAACTTTGGCAATAGCCTGTATTGTATTGGGAGTCTTTGGACCAAGTGAGGTGCCTTCTGTCTGGGACTGTGTTTCTTGCCAAATAATTCCTGAGTATATAGATGGTTAATGTTTACACACTGTTTGTGCATTTCCCAGGAGGTTTTGGAGGCATCACATTTCTGGATTCCCTAGCCCTCCAAAATTCATTCATCTCTGCTCTCTTTCCTCCTGTCAGACCTCCTTCCTATATTTTCAGTCTCAGCACCTGCATCATCCACACTGACTTTCCTCCTCCGCACCACAGCATGCTACTCTGCATGACCCTTCCTCTTCTCCTCCCTACCCAACACTCCCACTTTCCCCATCTCCTGCCTGGTAGTATTCGTTCCCTACTGGCCCCCTATTTTGGGTTCTTTTTCCTTTTACCTTAGAGTATCTCTTCTCTTTTCTTGACTCCTGGTATTACTTCAACATCCATGCTCACATAGAGGGGATGGATGCTACAATCCACAAATGAGAAAGAACATGTCAGTTGCTTTTCTATGTTTGTGATACTACACTTAGTATAACACTCTCTAGTTCCATTCACTTACCTGAAAATTTCATTATTTTATGATTTCTTAATGCTGCATAGAAATCCATTGTGTAAATGAACCACATTTTCATTATCCATTCATTAGTTGAGGGACACTTAGGTTGCTTCCATTTCTTAGGTATAGTGAAAAGGGCATCACTAAATACCAGATCAATTTCTTCTAGGACTTTTATCATGAATACATGTTGAATTTTGTCAAAGAAAATTATAGACCCATATCACTGATGAACATAGAGGCAAAAATTATGAACAAAATACATTAAAAACATCATAATGATACACCTCAGAAAGATCATCCACCATGATCATGTTGGCTTTATCCCAGAGATGCAGAAGTGGTCCAATATAATAAGTCAATAAATGCCATAAAGTATATAAAATGGACTCAAAGACAAAAATCATATGGTCATCTCAATAGATAGAGAAAAGGCCTTTGACAAAATTCAACATGCATTTAATGTTAAACGTCCTAGAGGATATTGGAATGGAGGGAACATCCCTCATCAAAATTAAAGGTATATAAAAAACCCACAGCCTACATCACTCTAAATGCAGTAAAACTGGAAGAATTCCCATCAAAATCAGGAACCAGAGAAGGCTGTCCATTATGCCCATTCTTTTTCAATATATTGCTTGAAACTCTTGCTAAAGCAGTAAGATAAGAGAAGGAAGTTAAAGGAGTACTCATTGACCACAGGAGACTGGTACTGTCAAGGAGAAATGGAGAAAATGGGGACACTTTAAATGGAGAAGGCATGCAGGGACAGTTGGTGGGGAGAGGAGAGGAGGGGAGAGAGAATAAATAATGCCTAGCTAGTGTAAAACAGCAGAGGGAATCATATTATTCTAACAATCTAATGACAACTTCCACATACAATATCTCTACGTGAGCCCATGTGCATAGAAGAAGGCTAACAGGAAACAGTGTCAGACAGGAGAAACCTCCCTTTGAGCTGATGGCCAGGTATTCCGGGAGACTACAAAGTTACACAGGCTATTTCCATAGCCCTTTACTTGCTCCAAGAACTTGATTGTAAGACCCTATTGTTGAAGACAGGACATATTTCAGACCAGGATTTGGCGCAGTAGAGCTGAAGCTGATCTGGAAGCCACTTTCCCTGAAGGCTAGCTCTCATATCTCTGGAGAGCACTGTGTAAGATGCTAGGGGAGAACTTCACTCAATGATCCATCACCACATCAAAAACCAGAACAGTATTAGACATGGGTACAGTAGTGGCATGTTTATTTGGGGGACAAACAACAGCTATTTAATTGGTCATAATGCTCACCCAGTGGGAGAAAAGTCATGTGTAGTATTGTAGTCATAGCAACATATAAGCGGCTGAAGAGGTCACAGACCTTAGAGAAATCCTGAAGGCTGTCACATCTCCAAGCTAATGTAACTTCTTACTAAGCTCAAAATATGCATCCTTATATTTACAGTCAAGTGTCCCAGGCACCACTCATAAAGAAACTAATTTTTTACCAGTTGGAGACTACTATAGATTACCACAACTGGTCACACACAGACATTGTGAATCACCCGGGGCTAAGCAGCACATGTACAATGCAACCTCTACACCTAAGGCTCATGAAACATAGAACAAAGGGGTAAAGAAAACACTGATGACTCACTCATTTTTCACTAATGAAGCTCCCTCCTGCAACAGAGGGCCAGGAACATCAAAGGTCACAAATGACCAAAGCATGAAGATTAGGAATCTGCAGAGTGAGTCCTTGGATAGGACATCTATATTAAGTTTTACTTACCCAGGGCTCAGGGTCCATTGTTGAACAAGAGGAGGAAAGAGCCTGTCAGGGAGTTTGTGACCAAATGGAAATAGAATTCGTTTCTGGGACCCTGCTCTTATGATCCTACAGCAATAGTGTCAACATGCTCAATACCCACGCAAACTCAAGAAGACAAAAATCCAGAATGGAACTGAGGAAATGGGCAGCAGATCCCAGTCTTAACTGGAGAAATATTAGCAACTGAGTACTGTTGGGTTAGGACGATCTAACCTTCTTAAATCAAGGGACTCTGGGTAGGCTGACTAGACCTCAGTGGATGTACTTGCACTGTGGGACATTTGGGGACCCTAACTTAATGCAGTAGACTTTATAACAGATATTAAAATGTATGGATTCCAGTTGGGGAACCATAGGGAGGTGTTGGTGGGGAAGGGGTTATAAAGAAGGCAAAGATTGATTAATATACTCTGAATGAAATACATAATGATTCAATCAAAAAGAAATATGAATCATGCATGCCATTTTTGGTGGGTTCTGAAAGAAGCAGCAAGAATGAAATTGTACAATTGTAAGGTAGAGTCTATCAGGAAAAGTAATCTAGTAATTATGTAAATCACTCAGATATCTGAATAGTGGTAATATGGGAACATTACCAATATCTATATCTATGATTAAAAAGTGGCCTAGAATTCTAAGCTAATTCTTAGATTTCCTTAAGTCTCAGGAAAATCGTGTAGTGTTAGAAACACAGATGAAATTCAGCTGCATTCTGCTCTAGTTTCAATCTATCATCACAGAGAATATTGACTATTTTTCCCTTGGACATGCAGCTGTCAACTCTCTAAGTATGGGTCTAGATTTACATTATGGTTTTATTTCCTACCTATTCATTTTCATCTAAAACACTTGTTCTAGGAAACAGCTTTTGCTGTCTGTAAAAGGGAAGCAAGATAGGCAGTTTCTTCAAACCTGTCAATGGATGTGTGTGGGCACAGCAGATATTTGATAAATTCAAGGAAATATATTTCTAGTTATAAAGAATGGGAGACTGTATATTCACAATCATTGTTCAGGTCATACATAAAGTCATGTCAGAATACTGATCTTGTGTGTCAAGATTTCTAGGCATTCAGCACCCCAATCCTACTGGTAGATCCCGTTATACATTCCAATACTTCTAATGTGAATGAACCTCTCTTAGAAAGTACCTAGTTAGTGATGTGAGACCTTTGGAAAACTTATCTGTGGAGTTGTTTTCCTATTACATGAATGATGGTAGGAAAGACAATAAAGATCATGAAATTCAAAATACAGTAACTTAACAAAATTTTTAAAACTTCACCAAAAAATACTTGTATAATGGTCATCCCTTCAAGACGATCTTTTTCTGTGGTTTGGCAAGAATCTAGATAACTTTGATTTCATTGATAAATATCCTTTAGAATATAACTTTTCGTAGTAGCGTTCTGGCCTAGCATGGGAATGTCTGACACTGAATTCAATATAAAATTTTCAGTTAGATCCTGGGGTAAAGTAATCACGGAGTCAATATTTTTATACCCATAGATAAACGCTAGTCTCAGCATAAATCAAAGAGGTTGCATTTTACAAAGAAAGCATTGAATGAAAAGAACTTTGACACTCTCTGTGCTGAGAAAAATTGATTGTCAAGTGCTCAGCCCTAAACAGAACATTTCTATCATTCTTTCTAAGGCTCAGAGAAACATGGAAAAGGGGTGGAGAGAATGTAAGAGCAAGAAGATAGTCCTAAGATCTGCAAGATACTATCTTCTGAGCATGGCACAGCCATTGCAAACATGAACTAACAGTAGCCGTAGTAGTCTGTCTGGGTGTGCAGAAGACTGAAGCTGTCAATAGCCGTGAATAGGAGAATGATTCATGGGGTCCTATCCCTCCCTGGGAAACTATTTGCTACTGATTTATTCTGGAAGAGGGGGAGTCATTCATTTTCTTCAGATGTATACCTACTGATAATCTCACCAGACTCATCAATAATTATTAGGATAATTCCATACCCATTGTCACCCCAATGGCCCCAGTTCAATTCAGAGGGTATGACAAAGTAAAAAGATGCAAATATAAGGGAGGACCAGTGGGGTGAGATAAAGGAAGATTGTAAGGAAGAATAATCAGAATGCATTTATGTAATTGCAAAAGAACAACTTCAATAAAAATAGTTTTTTTAAAAAAAAACAAAACTAAAAGACTTCTTAACAGCCTTCAGTCAGAGGTGGCGTGGAACTGCCTTTCACCACTGACTGAAGACTAATTATATGATCACTGAGCTGCAAGTTAATTAGTAAGGGTCCTTTTCAAGACACAGTTCTATGTTACACAGGGTGACTGTAATGCTTTTGTGAGCATGGATTAGGCTTTCCAGTTTAACATATAAATGAAATGTGCATTTCTATCTTGTTCTAGTATTGAGTATTATGAAGTTTTAGGCATAAAAACATTTTAGCAATGGAACTTTTATTTAAACTTTATTCTTTCCATGCATTAGATATTTGTATCAGCTCTCTTCTCCCCCCCCTCTGTGCCTCTCTCTCTCTGTCTCTCTGTGTGTGTGTGTGTGTGTGTGTGTGTGTTATGTGCTAGTGAGTTCTAGAACTCTGAGACCGGTTCTTACCATATAAGCCAGAGAACAGAACAAAACAAATAGAAGCAGGGAGTTTAGGTGAAATAGAATGAAGAATGAAGTAAAAGAAAAGTGGACTTGAGACAGGCAAGTGCTGTGAGGATAACAAATAAAACATCTGTAGCAATTGTAAGAAGTAAATCCAAATCCAGAAAACGGAACATTTGGAAATTGAAATATAAATGAAATTAAAAGTCTGAACTTCAGTATCAGGTAAGGATAAAAACAGATTTGTGCCCTGTAAAGGACAAAGTAAAGAAACAGTAGGAGACAAAAAACCTGATAATGAGAAAATCAAGATAGGGAGGAATTCAAGGACCTAACTTATTAATTTTTTTTAAACATGGAAACTTTATTGTTTAAGTAATTTAATAATTATCCTTAGAATTGGATTAAGTGAAATTCTAAATATATTAAAGACTAGCATAATAAATGAAAAACTCATTATTACTCATAAAAGAGAGGCACATAGAAAGCACTATATACATATATTTTCATATTATTAATACATAATCACATTTTATATGTGTTTATGGAGAAGGCAAAGAGAACTGAAAACTAACAAGGATAGAAAAAGGAAAAAATGTGGGAGTTGGTTATCTGAAATGTTTTTGCAAATAATACCAGAAGCAACATTAGGAACAGGAAGGAAATTAAAAATTGCCCCCAAGTTTTGAATTATTATGAAGTTTTAGGCATAAAAACATTTTAGTAATGGAACTTATATTTAAACTTTATTCTTTCCATGCATTAGACATTTGTATCAGCTCTCTTCTCTCTCTCTGTCTTTGTCTCTGTCTCTGTCTCTGTCTCTCTCTCTCTCTCTCTCTCTCTCTGTGTGTGTGTGTGTGTGTATGTGTGTGTGTGTGAGGTACTAGTGAGTTCTAGAACTCTGAGACCCGTTCTTACCATATAAGCCAGAGAACAGAACAAAACAAATAGAAGCAAGGAGCAAGCGAAAACAAAATTATATTTAACTTATATATGCAAAATACAGAATAATTTTAAGATCAGAGTAAATTTTAAAACAATTGTCTAGAACTTTTACCTCTGAAATTTCTTTCTTAAGGAGAGTGGGTTCACAGGAAAGGAAAGAATTCCAAGAATGAAAAATTGTGGAGCACTGAAGATAGAATATTAGACAGAGATAAATGGCAGAGAGTATTCTTAGAGTGAAAGGGAAGAAAACAGGAGATCTGGAGCGTCTTTTGATGCACAGCCTGAATTGAGTAAAAACAGGAAAGACATATCAGAGGAAAGGGCCTTGGATGTCACGGAGAGTATTTTCTAGTTTCAAATACTTTATTAGTAACTGTTTAAAATGGGAAGAACTAACAGTAAGCACATAATAGCATGTTATAAACATAAATAAAAGACAGTTGATTCTACAGAAAAAGGAAAACCAATGGTAGAATCAAGTTAGTGAATAGGCAAATGCACATTACCTAGCTCAACCAAAATGCCATTGTACTGGAGGAATGGCCCGGTAGGGGAAACGTTTGACATTGCACTGTAAGAACCTGACTTTTAATCCCCAGAACCTACATGAACCTAGATGTGGTAGTGCGCGTGTCTGTAATACTAATGCTCCTATTGGGAACTTGGAATGTGAAAATCTCTGGAAGATCCAGGGCTCTAGCAGAAAAATACATGAGCCTGTCTCCAACACAGTGGAGGGTGAGGACTGATTTCCTCAAACACCTACACACACACACACACACACACACACACACACACACACATACACACACACAAGCGTGTAGACAGATACACCCTTTCAAACACACACACAAACACACAAAGATTAAAAATAAAATAAATACTGCAGAGAGACATTTCTTTGATAGGAGGAATAAGAAATGAAGGATAATCACTTCAAAATCTTCAGGAATCTAAGCAGATTTTTAAAATATTAGACAACCAGCTTAATAGCTTTCCAGCCCTGATATGATGAATTACAGTAGCCAATTATCAGTTTCTTCCATCAGTGTTTATTTGTTTTATGTGTGTGTGTGTGTGTGTGTGTGTGTGTGTTTCCACGAGGGAGGAAGTACAGGCATACCACAGCATACATGTTGAGACTGGATGACAGGTTATGGAATTAATTCTCTCCTTGAACTCAGACCATCAGGCTTGGTGACAAGTGCTTTTACCAGTTGAGCCATCTTTCCAGTGCCCACCAGAGTAGTATTTTGATGATGATCAGAGAGAAAAAAGGGTTAAATAGTTACCTCTGATGCCTTCAGAACATAAATGTTTTATATATACATCATTGTACATACTCAAGATGTTTAGCTTAATATTTTCAAGTACATGGTGAAACTGCTACTATACTTAAGATAATTATTAATCACCATCTTCTTTAGTTACCATTATTTATTTAAAATTAGTGTTAGAAGTCGGCAAACCATAATGTCTTGGCAAAATCAGCTGTCTACTTGTCTATTGTCTTTTATATTTTCAACGGGTTTTAAAAATCTAGAAGAAAAATATTTTGCAGTACATAAAAATAATATGAAATTAAAACTTCAGCATATAAACTGAAAAAAGACATACTCAAGGATTTACATATTGACTTTGGTTAAATTACATATTTGGGGAGTTTCCAAGCAGTTTGTAAGGCACAAAAATTCTAACCTTAGCTACTGGGCCTTTACAAAGAAGCATTTGTTGACACCTGTACTAGAAACAATATACACCACTGATGTAGTTACATTTTAAAATTTATTTTCAGAGTGGAATCTAGCCACTGTGTTGAACATTTGAAGTACTGGGTTAGTTATAGAAATTACTTGTAACAATGCTTAAATCTTAGTGAGTTTAAGCTACCCTGTCATTTGAAGAATCTAATTTATGTGTAAAGACAAAATTCACCCCAAAACACACATCTAGCTTTGGAGATAATTAAAGCTTTATTCATTTGGACTAACTCAGCTGCCCAGAAATTGGAGCTATTTACAAACTGTCAGGACTACAGAACTCTTTCGAATTGTACAAAATTCTTTAGCAGAAGAGGAGGAGGGCAACCTGAGGAGCAAGGCTATAAATACCCTGATCTGGAAGTGTGAAAGCTTTGTGCAGTTGGACATTGTGTAAGGAATAACAGCAGTTTCTTCCAAGTAGCAAGTAGAGATTTAACCCTGGAAAGATAACATGAAATAGCAACAAGCATTATGTGCACATTAGTGTCTGATACCTGAAAATGCTCCAAAGGGCTAGAAAATGCTCAACCTAGTAACGTTGAGAAAACATTCTGTGTCCTATAGCCCAAGGATCACTGCTTAGAAGTAGAAAATGGGCATCCTGCTATTTTTTTCAGTATTTTTAATGGGCCTTGATAAGAATCCTTTCACATTTTGAAACCCAACATATTAGGTATTGAAAAATTAGTTACTCCTAACTTCCAATTTTTCCTTTATGAAAGGAAACAGAGCTGGGAACACACCAGGAAATCTGAGTCCTGCAGAAATTATGCATAGACCAAATTAGAAATGAACATAATAGAGGATGGCTGATTAAACATTGTTGCCAGAAGTCTAAGAAACAGTTTCACATCTGATTCGTCAGATGAGTGTCTGTGGTATGTTCCTAAACTAACTTGTTCCTCAAACCACAGGCAGTGCCTAGTCGAGGCAATGCACCATTCAGCTGTCTGCCCTTCCACTCCCACCAAATTCAATAGGCATCAATCTGAATATCATATCACTCAGAAACAAACTTGGCCATAAGAACTATGAAGAAAAATGCATTCGAGTGCTTCAAGTAACTACTGTACTTAAGGTAACATAACTTAAAAACAGCTCCATATTCATTGAGGGACATTATAATTAAAGTCTATTATTGGCAAAGGTGAGGAAAAATGTCTTCAAATATTTTATGTGGTATGCTTGGCTGTCTCCAAAGTATCAATCATGTTTATTTGCTTAGAGAAAAAGAAAAATATAAGAGAAAACATTATAAGAGTTAAAGATTCTTAAAAATGAGAAAGTCCTCAATGATGACAATTATAACTGTGAAAAATTTATTATGTAAAATTATGGAAATACATCTTAGCATGTAGAAAGATAATTACATAGTTTTGCTGTATAAATAATATTAATATATTCATAAGTGCCTGTTATGTTTTCATTGATACTTGTATATCCTTACTTAAATATTCTTTTATGATTATCTAACACTATATTCCTATGTGTATTGATAAAAATTTCAAATATTTTATATGTATCTTCCAAACACACATGTATGTATATATTATTCCATCAATACACAATATAAGCATTATATTGTCTAAACTGGTTGATGATCATTTAACTTGTTTTTCCTTCCTTTTTTACTGAATTTTTGTAAATTTCATAGATTATATTTTGATCATATTTAGATTCCCACCCCTATCTGCACCCTCTTACCAACCTCAGACTGAAATCTTATACTCTGTATATATTAAGGCATATAGAGTCAAATTGTGTCCCTAAAAGTCCTTTGGTGTAGGTACATGCACTGTAACATGTAAACTTACCAAGTGTCACATCTTTAGAGGAGACTGACTCTTCAGCAGACATGTTACTGATGGTTTCTCAGTTATGGTTGGGATTAAATATGCATTTCTCTACATCTGTGCTGGGATTTATCTCCCTTGAGCTTACTTGGTATGTGTGCATGTTGTCACCATACCTGTGGGTTGATATGTGGAACAAACCACCTGTCTGGAAAACCGTTTCTTTGTGATCATTTACCACCTCTGTCTCTTACAATGTTTTTTGTCCCCTCTCCTCAAAGATCCCTGAACTTTGGGAAACAGAAGTTTGACATAGGTGCCCTATTCAGGGATAAAGTCTCCTCAGTCTCTTATTCTCTGCACATTAACCAGTTGTAGATCTCTGTATCAATCACCATCTGCTACATAAGGAAACTTCTCTGGTGAGAACTGAGATATGTGTTAATCTATGGCTTTAACAATAAGTCATTAGGAGTTGGTTTAATACTACATCTACTTAGCATAATAATAGAATTAGGTTTTCCCTTAGGGACTATTACCTCTGTAGCCACTGGTTCCCAGACTTAATATCAGTGTCAGTTATAGGAACCATCTCATGAAACAGACACATCTACAAGGAACCTCTACATACCTAAGGCTCATGGAACACAGTGGAACAGTGGGTAGCGAGAACATTATCTCATCACTGAAATGTCACCAGGAAAGTTTCCTCATACAATAGATGGTGATTAACACAGAAAGTCACAATTGCCCAAAATATAGAGAGTAAGATACTGCAGAGTGGTTGTCCCCAGGTAGGACTTTTATGCCAAACTTCATTCACCAGGACTCATGGATCTTTGCAAAAGAGGATGCAGATAGACCATAAGAGATATGTGTGTTGAGTGACCAGAAGAAAATAGTTTTCCAAGCAGCTGGAAACTTGCTTACATGCAATTACATCAATGTAACAGCACGCCCAAGACCTATGGAAACTCACATCAAACAAGACTCCAGTATAGAACTGGGGAAATGTGCTATTGGCAACTGGCCACTGTTCAATGATGGAGAGCTGGTCTTCTTTAAGAGAGAGATGCTAGATAGGTTGAACAGGCTGTAGTGGGTGAACTGACACCTAGAGACACAAACTTGACTCTTTGTGCTTTAACGTATATGACAGAATGTATGAAATGGGATGGAAGATTTACGGGAAGGTGCAGGAGGCGAAGGATTCTAAATATGATTAAGATGTGTTATGTGAAATGCACAAAAATTCAGTAAAATATATATTTGAAAAATACTTTGCAATACAGAGTGGAAGCTCTAAGTAAGTAGCCTAAAATTTTCAAACAATGATTATAAAAACTGAGAAATAATAATTGAGGAGATGAATTCCAGTGTACGGCAGTAAGAGGCGTATGAAAGGTTGGGAGGAGGGCACAACAATGATTAAAATATAGTGTATGAAATGTTCAAATCAATAAAAACATCTTTTTAAAAAAAGAGCACTTGCTGCTCTTGTAGAGGGCCAGAGTTCTGCTCCCAGCACACACATGATAATCTTCTGTAGCTCCAGTTCCCAGGGAAAAACACTCTTACACAAAAAATAACAATACAGAATCTATAAAAACTTTAAGAAACTGTAATACTACAAATTATTTTTTGTAGTGCTTGTGCTACGTTCCTTGACCTAGTCCTGTAACAGCCTGCGTTACAACCGCACCCGAGTCCTTCTCCGGCGTGGGGCTGAGGAATTAAAACATATAAAACACACAACACACAGAGACACAAAACAGTGAAGAAGCTTCTTTCTTATTAGGGCAGGGTGCATACATATATACACCTAGCAAATGTCAGTGATTAATAATAAACCATTCCAAAATGATTGGTTGGGGATAATTGATTGATAATAGAAAATTCCAAGGGAAATTGGTTGGGGGTAAAAAGTTCAGGTTCCCAAAGAATGTCTTGGTAGGTGACGGTGCCTGGTTCAGAACAATTAAGTTTGGCATCAAAGGGTCTGAGGTAATGCCTCTAAAAAGTCGGGTTGTTCAGGTCAAGCTGTCCTTTAGAGAAACAACAGAAGTTGCTCTCACAGAGACTGCAAAAGTTGCTCTCACAGAAACTGCAGAAGTTGTTCTTATAAAAACTCCAGCTGACGTGCTAAAGCTAGTTCCTGATCAGGGAACTAGCATGGAAAAAGTCACGTAGGGAGGCCAGTGGCCCTACATAGTCCAATTGGCGGAGGGCTGAGGATTGAATGAAACACACAAGACAGAGACACAAACACACACACTAGGTAGGAGGAAAGGAGAATGACTGACTTTATTGAGAGGCAACAAGCCTTATATACCCTGAGGGCAGGGCTTTGCAGGAGGTTCCTCTATTGATGATTCACAGCTGTAAAAGGAAAAAGGAACTTGTGGTTGGGCTAGCTTAAAGGTCAAGTTGTTTACTTGAGCTTTGCAACTGACAAGAGCCAGCTAGCTCTTGGCCAAGAGACTAGCACTAAGAGAAAAGGGCATGCAGGGTGGCTAGAACCCTACAATTTTAAAAATTCTTCTATGTCTAAATTCATCTTGCTACTTGCTGCATCATTTATGTTATATTTGCGATGGAGCCGTTGATTATTCCATTCCTCTTTCTTTTATTGTTTGTTTACTTCTTTTGTGACATTTGAAAAAAATATTGTTTTTGTGCATTTCACACAAAAGTTCTTAATTACATTTAGAGTGCCCCCCCCCCCACCATTGGTGTCCTCCCATCCCCTACCTAACCTTACGTATTTTGCAACACATCTTAAGCCATTTTTATCCCGATGTCCTTCTATGCAAATTCATCCACTGGAGTCTAGTCAACCAATCTAGAAATTGTAAGTAAGGGATACTCTCCCTCACCCAGTAGCTATCCGTGTTCAACATTTCTCAGTTTAGGGCTGGCCCATCACCCATTTCTCTCATTTCACTCTGGGCCCTTGTTCAGTTGAGTCAGCATGGGTCCTATGCCATAAGTTCACATGTGCAAGCTTCCTGTAGCCTGAACGCTTCTGCTCTCCTGTGTTTATGAACCAGCCCTACCTCTTAGAATCTTTCTGCCTGCTCTTCAGCAATGGTCCCGGAACCATGGGTGGGTCTACACCTAAGTCTCATGGAACATAGAGGAAGAAGGGTAGAGAGAAAACCATTCCGTGTCTGGAAATCTTTATTTCTGCTTTTTTGAAGAACTGCTTGTACTAGCACAGACCTGACTGAGTTCGTATTTTGCTTTGTTTGGAAACTACAGACCCTGGCCCTTTGACTTTTGTAACTAACCCTTTTAAGGTGAAGGTTGATAGCAGCATTGATTTTATCTGCTGCCTTCTTTGTTGTCATGTTTTTCAGGAAGAGTTTTCTGATTTTTTAAAAGACTGTTTTCAAAGTTTCAGTTTGATAACGTTACCAAGTTAGTCAATATATCTATCATGTGTGTACCTCACCTTTCTCTCTCATCATCCGAGTTGTGTCTTTTTCTTTTTCTTTTCATAGAACAACTAAATCTATAGCAACTTTCTCAGCTGAAGAAATGTAATTTAAATTTTGGATTTTTTTTGTTGTTATTATTGATATCACTAAGGAATACTAACATTCCCTATGCTGGGTTTCCATTATATTCCAAAATGATAATTTTATTTTTGTAAATTTAGCAATTTATATTTCTCAGAACTTTAAAAATTTTTCTCAAGTAAGTTCTCAGTGTTCATAAATTAGTTGATTTAATTTTTCTCATTTGGTGTATTTGCTAAATTCATATTTTTTCATAAATTCAATTTCTGTCACTTCTGTAGCTTTCATCATTCTTTGTTTTTAAAATGTAGTTTGTAGAGTGTTTGAGAGGTAGATAGTTGCACCCTGTAATCTCATTTCAATTTGCTATAATACACTGGTATATTTTATTCAGCTCTGAGCTGCTTGACATTTCCCTTTACCCCCTTCTCTGCCGTGTTTGCAAAGGTGGTCTATAAGATTCATTTTGATCATGCGCATTTCTCCTTAGGTTTATTCATCTCTGAAGCAATTCTATCAGAGGCTAATCCTCACACATATAAGACAAAAAAGAAAAGGAAATGAAGAAAACAAAGAAAGACAGAAAGAAGATTAAAGAGAAAAGAAAAGAGACTTACTGAAATTGGCTTTAATTTTCTCATTGCTTACGTAGGAAATTTTTGTTATTTTATGGATATTCTAAGAGATCAGTCTCAGGATTGATAGTTCACATTTGTATCTAATACACTCAGTGGCTTGGGAGAGAAGAGTAAATGAGAGAGAAAAGATAACTAACACGCTGGGAAATTGTTTTCTAAAGTAATTATCTCTGATTCTATCTAACTGCAAGAAAATAACTTACTATATTTCCTGGAAATTCAAGTCAAGTCTCATCCTGTTCAATTCTGAGCACTCTCTGACTGAGGCTCAACTCTTTAAGCACTATTTTTGTGGATTTATTTTCTCAGAGATCTTGTGTCCTTGGTCAGAGGTTCTTTTGCTTTGACTATTTCATACAGATAGTATTTTACAAATGATATGAGCATCAACAGAATTCCAAGCCTACATATTTTCTTCAAGAGCAAAGGAAAAAGCAGTTACCATATCCACCATTTTAAATACTGATCATCAAATATTTCTCTTTTATTTCTGCAGTGTAACTAAACCTACAACTGAAAAATATCTGCTCAAGCCTTTACTCCCTCACCTCTTGATTAGATTACTCCACATTCCATGAATATGTCATAGGATCCGTTCACATCTCATAAGCATATGTAATCATTATTTTATGTTCTATAAATTAAAAATAAAATGAAATTTAGCAGGGTATGGTAGCATACACCTTTAATTCCAGAACTTGGGAAGCAGAGGCAAGCAGACTCTGTGAGTTCAATGCCAACCTGGTCTACATAACAAGTTTCAGACTAGCTGGGAATCCCAATAGGGATATCCTCTCTTAAAAAGGCCAAAATAAAATAAAATAAAATTTAAAATGTTAATGCAGCAGGTAAAGAGAACAAATGAAAACCAGTGTGGAGTTCTTTCCAGGAAAACAAAAAGGTCAATAAATATCAGTTATGACTGACTTATCTTTTGATTTTATTTTCAATAATTGCTGTTATACAACGCTATTATACAATGTGTAGATACTACCAAATGTGCTCATTCTTTCCTGTGCAGGCACATTTTAATGTGTATCAAAAATATCAAATGAGCACACAATACAATGATAGTTTGCTTACTAGACACATGCTTCAAATGTGAAAAGATGTGCTTAACCTTTCACGTTATTGACCAGCTTAGAAATGATTGGGCATGGGGATCTAGTCACACACTGATCTCATATCTTCTTTGTGTTTCTGTGTTTGTTTTCACGACAGAACCTCACTTTAGCCCCAGCTGTTCTCACTGTGTAGACAAGGTTTGCCTCAGTCTCACAGAGATCCTATTGTCTTTGCCTCTCCGATGTTGGTATTAAAACAGTCCTAATATAAAGGCAAATTAAATACTATCTTTTAAACATTACAAATTAGGAATCATATTTAAAAGATTATCTTTCTTTAAGAAGACCTTTAAGAGTAGCATGTATCTTTATCTTTAAATACAGAGAAAGGCAAAAATCTATCAAATATGAAGTATAAAACATTAAAATTAGGCATATTTTGGGATATGAATAGAAATATATGAAGATGAATAATTTTTGATAGAGAACTAGGTTTGAAGAATAATAAAATAAAGGCTGAGAGGATGGCAGAGTTACACGAGGAAATCTCTGGAGAAGTCACATTTTATCTGAGTTTTTGTTAGGAACGTTTCTGTTTGCATTTTTGTAGAAGAGCCTCTGTGCAATGTGGTCTTTAATATGCACATTGTAGATTGTTGCAGTATCACAGTTGAGAGAATTAAAAATGTGCACATCAAACTTAATTGTCTAAAGTCTCATAGCTATTTGCTTTACTCCTTACAAAAGAAAATGAAACTTTAGTGCTAAACTGAACTGGAAAAGATGTTTAAAATCAGCCAATCACGGTTAATTGTTTATTTTTGCTAATGACCATTGCAAGAAAAATCTGAAAACAGAGATATTGTGAGGAGATAAAGTAAAACAAAATCTGTTATCAGGGAATAAAGCAAATGGTCATTTTTTGAAGAAATGGGTATGGGCAGCAGAATATTGATCTTTCAAAGATGTATCTATGGTCATATTTTCCTATGTGACCAGAGGTTGCAGATCTGATTAATTTATGGATACTTCAGATGAAGAGCAGATCCTGGATTGTCTAAATATGACAAGTTTAATTTCTTGGGTTTTTAAATATCAAAAATTTAAAAATTTTCTGGGTATAGTGAGGTTGAGAATTCCATAATGGTTGGAACTATAACATGGCAGATTTTGGAGATGGAGGAAAAGGTTCTAAGGTCCAGTATCTTGAGTGGCCATAGAACATGAAGTTTCTCCCTGAACCTATACTCTTCCCTACAGCTTCCAGAAAGAAATAACTCTAATTTGGTTCCAGTGAGACTCCTCACAAACTTAAGCCTTAAAAACTATGAGAAAAAGTACAATATTATAAGCCAATAAGCATGTGGACAGTTGGTACCATCATTCCGAAGTTTCCAAATGAAGAAATAGGTATAATGCTTCTGACTTCTGCACAAATAGAAACAGACATAATCAATAAAGATGTGTCCTATCGATTTCTAGCCTCTGTTCTGTCCTCAGGTGCTTTTCCTAGGACTTGGTTGAAGATACTGAGATCCACAATAACTGTGAATAGGGAACCTTAGGGCAAGACTGTGAAGGTGGCTTTATGGGAGAAGGGGCACTGAAGTGACCAGGTTCATATGACTTTAGTCACAAGAGTTCCATATGGGCTATCACCAATATGGGGTTTACCTTAGAGCAGAGGCCTTCACACTGGAGGTTGTGAACATTTGATAACGTGCATCAGACTGTTCTTTTCCATGAGTTTTGAAGTGCAAGGACAGAGACCCACAAGCCTCATTTTTGCCAGTGTGGAGAGATAGAGGGAAAACATGGCTTTAATGTATTTTTATGAAGGTGGAGTTTTCCACCCCCTCTTCCCAGTTTCCTTATTACTATAGAAGAAAGCAACTCATCTCCTCACAGCTCAATGATCTCTAGTCTTGTCTCACTAAAGCATAAGATGAAGGTTAGCAGTGATTTTCAAATTCTGTGCGATGATCCAAATTGTCTTTTAATGGACCACAGGAGAAAAGGCTTACATGTTGCTCTCAGGAGACAATGCATTTCACTTTTTAAATAATGGACTAAAACGAGCAGTGCTAGTTAGTATTTATAGTAAAACGTTTTACTAGGTCACCTACATCATAATAGTCCCTGCTTCTGTATTGAAGTTGAAGATTCTTCTATGCTTCTGAAAGTGAATTTTATTTTCATTTTATTTTTGGTTTTATTTTTTCTTATTTTATTTGTATGTGTGTTTTTCCTACATGTATGTAAGTGCACCCATGTTGTACAATGCCCCCAGAAGCCAGAAGAGGACATTGGATCCCTTGGAATTGAAGATTGTTAGATGCTGTGTGGATGTTGGATCCTTTGTAAGAGCAGTCAGTACTCTGAAAGGGAATTTTAAAACCAACCACTTTTTCAGAAATTTTAGCCAGCTGGCTATTGTGTCTCCAATGGAGGTCGGGGGCGGGGGATTTGCTTCTGTTCTGATGGTCATTATTCTCTGCATTAGTCTTGTCTCTCCATTTCCATTAGAGCACTGGACCAGTAGCTATCCAAAAGTGACTGATGATTATGTCACTGGGTAAACATGAGGATCTGGGTGGGCAAAATTGTGGACAAGAGGATAAAATTTGAGGAAGGATGGAAGATACGAAGCTTCTATGTATTCTTTACAATTTATTAAAGACTGAAAAAAATAAAAGTATCACTTAAATAAATTTTATCATTTAATAATTAAATTGTGGATATTTTCTCACTTTCTATCATTTTGGTTGATCATTTAGATTAATTGAAATGAATAAAATAGAAATTAATTTCAAAAGACTAAAACATTGTATATATGTTTCTGAAAATCAGATTATGTTGCATACACTTGGGTAAGTAAGAATCATCTTGTGAATCTCCTTTAATAAAGTTTCTGAAAATATGTTATTATTTTCTCTGACACAAACGATTTCCTAAAAACCTACCATAGTATCAAGTAAAAGAAATATTATAACAAATCTTGTCCAAAATAATCATATCATTTCTAAAAGAGAGAAAAAAATATTTTTGTGAGATTTCACTGATGATTAATTAGTACTTGCAAATATGTATCACTGAAATCTCATCAGGTGTGCAGAAACTGTAACCAGATATTTTCATACTGATGAGGGATTAATGATTTGAGGATTGTTAACTGTTCCATTATTTAAAAAATACTCTTGTTAAGTAAATAAGGACAACATTTCCATAGGATGTAGCTGTTGATATAATAGTAAAATAATATAAACCTGAGTGAAATTCTTTATAATTGCTGAATTAATCACTGTATTTATTTCTTCAATTTTTCTCCTACTGGATTATTTGAAATGAAAATCACTACCATCGTTAAGACATATAAAATATTAATGATGCTGGGCTTAGTAGCATGCACCTTTGGTCCCAGCACTCAAGAGGCAGAGGCAAGGCAAATCTCTGTCAGTTCCAGGCCAGTGTGGGCTACAGGGAGACTAAAAAAGACCAATAAATAAATAAATAAATAAATAAATAAATAAATAAATAAAGAAATAAAATATTAGTTATTGTAACATATTTTGTAAATATTACTTTTCTGTGGCAACATACCTTAGATAACTTATAAAATATTTTTCAATTTTCCTTAAGTATTATCCCAAAAGATTGGCATTCCATTAGTAGCTGTAGTAAAAACGAATTCATACTTTATAGTGGTAGGCATCATCCAATCTGTCCAGGAGTTGACTGAGGAAGGGTAACTCTTCTCTTTCTTCCTGAGCTGTCACATTACCTGGGATGCTAATGGTCTTAGTTTTGGGGAGTAGATAATGAGATTGAATTACATGACCATTGTCACTGGTCCTCTGACTAGAATATGGTAAGTACATTTTATTTTTCCCAATTATATGAATCAAATTCCATAATAATGTTCCTAACTGTTCATTCCATGTAAACTTTATATATCAAATATTCTATTGAGTATTCCTATGGAAAATATTAACAAGCTGTATTTTATTGAAATACTTTTACACATTTTCAGTACAATGCTGATTTTTGACAATAGCTACACTGTGTTATTCCTATATGATCAGAGTATATATGTGAAGTGTTGCATTAGGTAATAACAAGGGGGACAACAAATCAGAATCAATGGTTTTCAGATTAGATAATATTGGTATTACAGTTACACTGTGTAATTACTGCTTTCCTTTGAAATTTATTATAATAAATAAAAAGACAACTTTGGTATTAAGATAGGGCAAAACCATTGATGTCCTTGGAAGACAAAACTAAATTGTTTTACTTCAACTATAAATTCAAGACACACTAGACATTTCTTGCATTTATTTTATGTTCATGTTTTGTGTGCCATTTAAAAATTAGCATATATTAATTATAGAAAATGGTTATTTCATTTTTGACATCTTCAGATGTATATAAAACATCCTGTAGCCTTATTTATACTCCTTTAGACTATTTAACATATTCCTAGTCAAATTTCTTTTTTCTTCAATGTATGTATGTTTTTTAATTGAATTATTGAGCATTTCATACAAAACTTCTTACTCATGTTTATACCAGCTCCACTGCAAGCCCCCTTTTGTGCACCTTAGGTTTCCTTATGTTCATGCACCAACCCTGGCTTAACAATCTTTCTGTTTCCTCTGCTACAATGGCCCCTTGGTGGTGGTTGTGTGAGGCTTAATTTTGTCTATATATACAGTGCCATCCCTGAGTTCCCTTCAGTTGAGAGGACTTACATTGAATAGAATAGCTGTTGACTACCCCCTAGCTAAAACTGCCTCTACAGCAATAGAGATAGTTTGCTATGCCATTAGTTTTGGTTCTTAGGCTTTATGGC
Source organism: Eospalax fontanierii (assembly GCA_035773235.1). Taxonomy (NCBI): domain Eukaryota; kingdom Metazoa; phylum Chordata; class Mammalia; order Rodentia; family Spalacidae; genus Eospalax; species Eospalax fontanierii. The sequence continues at coordinate 96,305,325 of CM069527.1, read as the reverse complement.
TGGGTTGGACCACTGACTGATTTTTTTTTTCCTTTCAGCTTACTTAGAATCCTCTATAACTCAGAGAACTTGTTTTCAGGAAGGAGGCTTTCATGTCAGTTCCAGCTCTATTGATCCAAATCCTCTGTCCAAACTTCATGTCCTGTGTTCTGCAGTAGGCTCTTACCTTCAATTCCAGGAGTTAAGCAAAGGTTGTGGCAATATCTTAAGTTATTTGGGGGAGTTTCTTGGACCACCTTGAAAAAACTCAGAGGCTGTTTTTTCCTGTCTGGAGCTGTGTTATATAGCTTTCAGGATTACACATGCGCTCATGTTCTGATATTACATGTGTAGTTTTCAGGGTTTTTTTTTTTTTTTAGTTAATACTTTTTTTCTGGTGTTTTACACAGCCAAAGATTTATTTATCTATCCCCTCTCTTTCCCTGTCTAACCTCCCTCCTCATTTCCCAGTTTATGTACACCCCCTCATTTCCCATCTTGCCCTTAATAATACCTGTCTCCTATTATCTTCTCTCTCTAGAGTTCCTTAATCCCTTTTACACCTAAGGTTCTTCATGTCTGTCACTCTACTCTTCCCAGCGGATTACACCCATTTTTCTACTTCCCCGTTGGTAATATTGGTTTCCTACTATCCTCCTTCCCCTTAGGCTCTTCATCTCCCTTTACGTCCATCTTTCCTTTCTATTTCCCTGGATCCAGCTGTTATATGGATGATATATACCCACCTATGTGAACATCTGCAAATGTCGAAGAACATGTTTTGCTGACTTTTCTAGGTCTTTGTTACTTCACTTAGCACTATAGTTTCTAGTTCCATCCATTTACCTGCAAATTTCAGGATTTTGTCTTTCTTTGCCACTGAGTATAAGATTTTCATTATCTATTCATCAGTTTTGGGACATTTAGATTATCTTCATTACTTAAAAATTTTGAAAATAGCAGCAAGAAACATGGAAGTATTTCTATAGTAAAATGAGTCCTTTTTGAATATACCAGGGAGTGGTATTACTGGATCGTGCATTAAACTCATTTCTTTATGGATTTTAAAGTGTTTTCCTCACTGCTTTCTACCAGCAGTGAATAAGTCGACATCCTCACAGAATTTGGAGTCTCTTTACTTGATCTTAGCCAGCCTTCCTAGTGTAAGGTGAAATCTTAATTTCTCTAATTATTAAGGGTACTGAGCACTTTTAAAGGTGTTTATTAGTAATTTTTTTGTCTTTATTTGATAATTCTGTTAACCTCCTTACACCATCTTTTTATTGGGTCATTTATTTTCTTGTTTTTGATTTTGTGATATTTGTGTCTTCTGAATATTAGTCTTCTGGCAGATGGGTAGGAGGTGAAGATTTTTCTCCCACTCAGGATCTACAGTGCTCATGGATTGGTATAGGTAATATTTTGAAATGACCGTCCTACCAAAAGCAGCCTACAGATTCAATGCAAAGATAACCAAAATCTCCATAACATTCTTAACAGACAAACACAAATGCCAAACTGAAATTCATATGGAATCACAAAGATCTTGGATAGCTAGAGCAATCTTGAACAAAAAGAGCAATGTGCATAACTATCATGATCTGAAACTATATTACAGTTCTATAGACATAAAAAACATGGTTATAACACACAGACACATAGATTCAATGGAAGATAGAATGCTAAAACATGAATAAATATAATAGCAGCCATAGTTCTTATTCATTTTCTTGGTTGCTTCTTTGCTGTACAGGTTTTGTTTTTGTTGTTGTTGTTGTTTTGTTTTCTTACCTTAATGAGGACCCACTTGTTGATTGTTGATCTTAATGCCTGAGCAAATCATGCCCACTTTAGAAAGTCCTTTCTTATGCCTATATCTTGGAGGGTGTTACCTATGTTTTCTTCAAGCAATTGCAGAATTTCAAGTTTCTTATTGTGGTCTTTGATTCATCTGGAGTTGACTTTTGTGCAGGGTGATAGAAAAGTGTTCAGTTTCATACTTCTATAGGTAGAGATGGAGTTTTGCAAGCACTATTTTTAGATGTGTTTCCTCCAGTGTGTGTTCTTGGTCCTTTGCCAGATATCAGGTAGCTGATATTGCATTCACTCATGTTTCAGTGTACTAGTTTCCATTGATCTATGAATCTGTTTGTGTGCCATAGCCATGTTTTTTTAATGCCTATAGAACTGCAATATAGTTTGAGATCATGATAGTTATGGTTCCTGATTGAGCTGACCATGTGATTTTTGTGTTTAAGTCCATTTTTATGATTTATTACATTTAGTAATTCCCATTCATCATTCAGGAATATATTTTTTAATCTGTATGTGTTTATGATTTACTAGAGCTTTTCTTTTTTTTCATTATTTATTTTGGTTACTAATTAAAACATTTATTGCATTATGGTCTGATGCATGGAATTATTTCAGTTATTTTGTATATTTGCAGAGATTTATTTTGTGCCTCAGTGTGTGGTCCATTTTAGAGAATCTTCCATGAGCTGTAGATGCCTGTTAGTTCCATTTGATGTAAGATGTCCTTTAATTGAAATGTCTAACTGTTCTCTCTTAGCCCAGATAATCTGGATATTGGTGACAGAAGGTAGTGAAATCACATATTATTACTGAATTATTGTTAAATTGTATTTTATAGCTTGCTGTACTGCTTTTTATGAAAGTAGGTGTACCAGTATTTGCTGTATATGTCTTAAGGGTTGTAATATCTTCTTGGTCAATTTTTTCTTTGATATGAGTGAAGTGATCCTATTTATATCTTCTGATTAGTTTAATTGAAGTTTAAATTGTCAGACACTGGAATTGTAATACTTGCTTTCTTCTTAGCACAATTAACTTCAGATTTTTTTTTCCTATCCTTTTACCCTCAGGTAGTGCCTATACTCAAAGGTATAGATATGTTTCTTGAAGGCAACAAAAAGATGAATTATGTTTCTTAACATTCATTTCTTTCCATTCATCTTTTTCTTTTGACTGGGAGTTAAAGTCATTGATTTTTAATGTTACTATTGATAGATGTGTACTGGTTACTGTCATTTAAATTTGCCTGTGCTCTAGTTTTTATTTTGTGAATCCATTATACCTTCCTTTGTTTTCTTTCAGTAACCTCTTCTGTGTACTTATTCCTATCTTCAGTCTTTTGTATTGCTTTGAGTATTCTCTCTTTGGCTGTCTTGTTAGACATGAATGCTTTCCACTTACTTATGTTATTACAAATTATTCATTCTCCTTCTATGATTAATAGTTTTCCTGGGTAATGTATTCTGGGTTGACATTCATATTCATTTAGAACTTGGAATAATTTTTTTCAGACTCTTCTGACTATTATCATTTGTATTGAAAAGTCAGCTGTAATTCTGATGGGTTTCCTTTAAAAATAACTTGTTGTTATGATATGCCATGGGCTATTTCTGTTCTAGTCCTACTTTATTGGTGTTCAGTGTGCTTCTAGTGTCTGTATACATATGTTTCTGTAATTTGGGAAGTTTTTTCTATAATCCTGTTGAAGATCTGGTAAACGCCATTTTCCTGAGACACTTCTCCTTTCTATCTGTATACATATGATGTGTAGATTTGCCCTTTTCATGGTGTCTCACATTTTCTTTGTATTCAATACCTATTTTGTTTTGTTTTTTTATTTTCAATAGTCTTTGCTTGAGGAGATCAGTTCTGCAGCTTTATCTTCCAGTCTTGGTATTCTGTTTTCCATTTCTTTCATTCTTCCATCTTTTCAAATTTACTTATTGAGCTCTTCAATTCCATCTTTATTTTGGATTGGCTTTCATTCAATATTTCTATTTCTTCTGTGAATTCACTTTTCAAGTCCTGAATTGTTTTTGTTATCATTATCATTGTTTTCATTTGAAATTTTTTGATCTTCCATCACAAGTTTATGCCTGTTCTTGAGTTCTTTCATTGTTTATCTGTGCTTTCTTTATGTTCTTTGGTCATGTTTATGATTGTTCTCTTAAATTCTGCATTGCAGGGTTCCTCCAGGTGTTTCTTATTGTAGTACACTTCTGTAGGGACACATTATCTTGTTTTTCTTTTTTTCTATATATTATTTGTATATTTGTACTGCTGTTTGGATATTTGGATGTCTTTTGTTTGTTGAGTGTCTGAAAGGAAATTCTATTCTGCTTTTATTTGGTTGTATTTTGGTTTTGTTTATCTTGTCAATGTACCTTGGTTGTTTTTTGCTCAGGTATGAAAAGTTGGTCTGTGCTTCAGATTTTCACATTGTTTCAGGCTTCTCACAGTGTGGGGAGAGGGTGGAGTTGTTCAGGCTACTGGGGAATCCACACACAACGTGCAAGATCTGCCTTACCTGTTTAGTAGGCAGGTCTATGTCAGCCTCATCTGAAGTTCAAGGGGAAAGTGGGGGCGAGGACAGCCTGTTGAGGATCTCACGCACCTAGTTGGAAGATTAAGCTAGTCTGGGTTACGAAGGTAGTCCAGACATCTAAATCAGAAGAGCAGGAGTGGGCCTAGGCTCAGGGCTAGAACTGGAACCAGTGTGGGGAGAGCCCATTTTCCCACTTTTATGCTAGGTTTTTGTCTGAATTTGCGTGTTTTTTTTTCAAACTGGCACCATTGTTGGAAGCTCATATGATCAAGTTTCCAGATGCCTAATAGTTATGTTTCCTTACGACTCTTAAAATCATTCTGCCCTCATCTTCCACAATAGTCCCTGAGCCATGGATGGTTGAGATTTAATATAAAAGTCCTATCCAGGAAAACGTGTTCTGCAGTCTCTTACTCTCTACACTTTTACCTCCTGTGTGCATCCTACTCTACTGCATGAGGAAGCTTCACTGATGAGAGTTAATGGATTGTAGTAGTATTCTGTAACCCCATTCCACTATGTTCCATGAAGCTTACATGTATACGTTCCAATGTAGACGTTTCCCTTCGGGCTAGTCATCTCAAAGACAATTATTCTTTATGTGAGAACAGCTGTGAAATGCTACAATTAGTCTCCATTTATTGCAAAAAGCAGCTTTTTTGATGAATGGTGAATATATTTGTCTTTAAATATAAACCATATTTAGCATACAGTAAGAAATTACATTTGACTAGGGATATGACAGTTAGGGTTTTCTCTATGGTCTATTACCTTTCCAGCCATGTTTATTTGGCTATGTTTACAGTGCCACACATAAATTCACTACCATTAAAGGGGCTTTAACTCTAATTAGGCAGCTGTTGATTACCTTTAAGATAACAGTGCCCCTATTGCACCACTATAGTCATTGTTGTGGATATCAGGATCTCTGTTCTCGTTATCTTTTCTATTGCTGTGATGAAAACACTGACCAAAACCAACTCAGGGAGGAAGATGCTTATTTTGCTTATAAACAAAATCCATCATGAAGGGAAGTCAAGGCAGGAACTCAGGGCAGGACTGTGGAGGACATCTGTATACTGGCTTGTTCCTCTGGTCTACGCTCATCCTGCTTTCTTACACAACACAATGCACTCTGCCCAGGTGTGGCACTGCCCACAGTGTGCTGGGCCTTCTCACATCACTCAACAATCAAGAAACGCCCCACAGACATGGCCACAGGTCAATGCAATGGAGGAAATTTCTTGATTGAGATTCCCTCTACTCAGCTGTGTTGACTTGGCAATTACAGCTATTCAGCATAATCTCCTTCAGCAGCTTGCATTGTTTCCTCCAGAACTATGAGAGCTTGTCCTCAGGGAGGAGGTTTCCAGCTTAGCTCCAGCTGCATAGCTCCAAGTCCTCTGTCCAAAGTATGTCCTATCTTCAGCAATAGGGTCTTACTTTAATTTCTAGAAGGTATCTAAGAGCTATGGCAATAGCTTGGGTTATTTTGGGAGACTCTTGGACTACCCTGACCAAGACCCTCAAGGGAGATTTTGCCTTTCTAGCACTATGTTTCTTGTTATGGAACCGTCATGTATACACACACCTTCGTATTCAGTTACTGTGTGTGCATTTTTCAGATTTTTGATTTAATATATTTCCCTCTGGATTTTTATGCCACCTAAGCATTATCTTCCTTCCCTTTCCCTGTCTATACTGCCTCCTGTCTCCCCAGTTAAAATACTCACATTTTCCATATTTGTATCTCGATTATGCCTGTCTCCCATTATGTCCCCTCTCTGGAACTCCGTCTTCCCCTTTACACCCCCGTGTCCTTGATTATTAGTTGCATTTCTAAATCCCGAGTCTCCCTTTTCCTCTTTTGTCATCTTTCGCCTTAATTCTTAATTTTCCTCCTGAGAGGAAAACATTCTATTTCTTTTCTCAGCTCTGTGGCCAAATACAAGGCATAACCTTGAGGAAAATGTTGCAGTCCGTGATACGGAAGGTACTGAAGCAGAACATGAGGCAGCTGCTCTCCTGGCCTGCCTGCATCATCTGGAAACAGGGGTGTGAATGCCGGAACTCAGGCAGAGCTTATCTTCATAGTTAGTTCCTGACCCTGGCTCATAATACAGTGCTGCTCGTATTTAGGATTAGGTGGTCCACTTCAATTAACCTAATCTATAAACAACCACTGTAGCCTTAACTACAAGAAATGTGCAGAAATGAATATTATATTTTCCTGAGTTTTATTTTTTTATAAAGAAATCATTTAAAATTACAGAAAGTATGGTATTTTAATGAAAGGCTAAAGGAGAAATTCACAAAAGTTTTTTTTTTTTTTTAAGGCAAATGGATCTCATTAAAATATATGGGGCAAACCAAATGACTTTATTTTCCAGATCATAATTTCTAATATGTGCCATATTAGAAATGAAATTAGGTTTTAAAATATCTATTAGCTAATTAAAAACTTATTAAATTCAAATCCACATAATGTATATGCAAATAGATATAAAACCTTTATATTTAAAACACCTTTAAAACGTGGTTTCTAAGGGGATAGCTTGGTATTATGTAATCTTATTTGATCTATAATATGCTCTTTTGAGTTGAGTATGTGATAAATGTCAGTGTTACACAAAATCATAGACAGAAAAAGAATTCTACTAATGTCAAAGATAACCACGAGACAAAATTAGTAAACGCTGTGTGTTCATAACCCTGTGTCAAAACGGAGGCTCCTTAGTCAGGTTCTTTTCAAGAAATTACAAAGCTATTTTAGGGAAAAGTTTGCTTTAAAGAAGAAAAGACAGAAATCTGAAAACAGATTATGATTGGCAAGGATGGCATTATTGTCATGGAAAGTTGGAGAAATGGTGGAGACCTTCTCTTGGTAGTCAGGAAACTACGTATGGATTGAAGTCCGCTGCAGCAGACTTATGAGGAAAATCTTGCTGAAGAAATACTGTCTATGGCTAGTCCATTATGTTTCTGTGGTACAGGCCTTTCCGGTTACTGCAGATGCTAGCCTCCATTCTTTGATAAGAATACACAGGCATTCTACATGTTACAGCTTACTAAGGGTAAATTGTGATGGGTTAAGTGAACCTCTTTCAGTGACCTTTCCATCTTCAGGCACACTGCAATCCATTGGTCTCTATTGTCTTTAGACGCATGCAGCTTTTCTTAGTCCATGATAGTGTAACACTAAAGAATCAACAGGAAAGCAAGTGCTCCTGATTTTTGCAAATCTCAAAAACAGTGATATACTTGATTATAGAAATATTTTAATAAAATTCATTTATGTAATCAATGGCATTGTCAAATATTCTCTCACTATAAGACTGAGATATTGTGACAGATACACATTTTTTAAAAAAATTCTAGTTTTCACAAAACGAAATCCCACTTATATCAATAACAACAAATAATGTCTAGCTCTCTTCCTTACTGTGATATGTACAGTTATTTTCTAGAAAACATTTGACAAATATCCAACTTTGAATGACAAGAGTAAGATTATGAACCATTCTTTGAATAGAAAACAAATGCTACTTCTGTAGAAAAAAAATCAGCTGATTCAGCTTGCAGCTCCACAATCACACCAGTACTTTTCTTCAAGAGTACTGTCAGTGTGGTTAAATAGTAGCAGAAATTCTTCGTGAGAAATGTGAAGCTTATCAGACTCAACATCAAAAAAGCATTCAAAGTTTCATTAGAAGTTATATTTTTTTTTCCATTTCAACAACAACAATTGATATCTGTGTTTCCTTCTGAACATACGGAGGTGAAGTATACAAAGTCAGACTGCTTAATTTCAGCCTTAGTCAGTGTGAAGTAATCAACAATTTCATGCATCATTGTTTTTTCATCACAAGCACAAAGGGAAATTTTTGTGTTATTAAGGAAATGCTTTTGACTTCAAGTATTCCTCAGAACTTGATTGGGGACCCTAGAATACCAGAATATGGAAATACTGACTTCATGTTCCTTTTTCTGGTATTGTAGAGAATAATACTACACAAGTAATATACACTAAGCTAATTACAAAGGTGTGTGTAAATGCAAATGACCGCTAGCTGAGGCACGAGCATTGTTTGTCCTATTGAGGCGGTTATTATTGGTTGTATTGACCTAAACCATCAAACTACACTGTAACTAACTGGTTTTGGTAAATGTGTCTACATTCCTTTATACCTTCTGTTTTATCGGATGAAGTTGGAACTCCTAAGGTGTTTAGAAATTATTCAACCCCACAAATATTTTGTCCTCAAAGTGCACTGATAAATTCTCATCTTTTGAAGAATGATTGACTGTGTCTTTTTTGTTCAGAACACAGCAGTAGGGGCATAGATGCTGTTGACATGAGACATCTGAAGACAGAGCATCTGCAACAGTGTACAAGAAGGACGTTTTATAGCCATCGTATAGCACAAGTTTCAGGAGTACCCTAACAGTCCTTTAAACTTACTTTTATCACATAGCATCAAATTTCCCTTGAAATTAAGTTTCTCATCTGAAATACACAACGCTTTATGCTGGGCCATTCTTTATTGCATTAGGTATAAGCTGATAAATATTTTACAAAAGATAGTTCAATGTTGATGAAATCTTATTATCTTGGGGTACTGCAGGGCATGAGAAACAGTAATAAGTAAGAATCAGTAATTTGTGGTTTTGGTTTTGTGTGTGTGTGTATGTGTGTGTCTGTGTGTGTGTGTGTGTGTGATAACGTGTATATAAAACATGTGAATGTTGGCAAGATTATTATGTATAATTGGCTTATATAATTATGAAACTGAGAATTTCTATGAACAGACTGGAGACCCAAGAAAGACAGTGGTACAATTCTGTAACATTTTGAAGAGCTCAGAAATAAGTGTGATTGTTACATGCCATTTGAGGGCCATGGAACATGACAAAGCCCAACTTAAGCATACAGGTAGCAAGAAAATGAAGAATGGTATTCCTCCTTCTAAATTTTGCTTTGTTAGGGATTGAGTAAATTGCACAATACCTGTCCACATTCCACATTAGGGTGGGAACAATGTATTTCAGTAACTTAGCAGGCAGACATTCAAATCTGTGCAAACACCCAACAAAATAGCCAAAAATAATAAAGAAACAATATACATCCAATACCCAGAAATAATTTTAACCTGATACCTAGGTATTCCTGGTACAGTCCTATTGACACAATGAAAGAGTCTCACTTGTAATGAGCATATCTTAATCATTTCTATGACAATGTTTCATGGGTTTTATTTATATAAAATAAGATTAATTTCAGTCTGTCAAATATGGCACACTTGCTTAATTTGACACTGATATATTCTGTCACAAGAATCTCCTAAGCCTTATTGAAACATGTAAATGAACATCTAATAAAATGTATTTAATCATTTAGACCTGGAAGCCTCAAAAAGAGGTGTTTCTAAAGGTAAAAGATTAATGATTCTCCATGGCAGTGAAAATAACTTGTGGTTTATTTGCGCTTTTTGGAACTTTCAACAGATAAAAGTATATGAATAATTGATAAATAATATTGTATTTTTGTGCCAGACATCAGCTTGCTGCCCATACAAAGTATATTTATTGGACAGAGACTGACAACTATTTCATTAAAGAAAAACTCACTGCAGTACCCAGAGATTACTGTTCAAAGGCATGAACCGCAGTTTTGATGGACTAGAAGCCTGTTCTTTATAACTTATCCTTGTGCATAACACATTCCTTAACCTTTTCTTTATGGATCTAACTAACCTCACAGGAGCACTTTCTACGTATCTGGAAGCAGGATTTAGTCTTCCTAGGGAAGCTGTGGGAATATAGGGTAACCACTTTCACTTACTGAGTTGCTAAATTTTCACTCCCCTTTCCTTCTGTTTTCTGTACTTTCGGGGATTTGAAAGGTGTTTTGAAGTATATTTGAACTATTTTTAATTTTTGCCAAGAGAGTTTTGTTCTAATCAGATGTTTTTAAGGCTAATAATAAAGTGGTTTGACATCAAAGAGTGGGTTTATGCCTAGTATGTAGTTCATTGATATTCATTTGCTCTGATATGTTTCAATTACTACATCCATCAAATCACATCATGAACAGGCAGTATCAAATAAAAAAAAATGTGTGAGTACATTTTGGGAGCTAAAATTGAATGCAAATAGTGATTGTTATGACTACTGATTTCTTTGGACGAATTATTCTTTAAGCACAGTAGTAAAATATAAAAACTATATTCTGAAAATTTTCAGACTATGCGCATTACAGAAACTCTGTGCATTACAGAAACTCTGGGTATTATTTTTCATCTTGTTTGCCTGGTATAAGTACGAAACGATGCAAAACCTTAAAAGTACATCTAAAAAAAGAGATGTCTGTTTGAGAGAGAGAGAGAGAGTGTGTGTGTGTGTGTGTGGTGTGTGTGTGTGTGTGTGTGTGTGTGGTGTGTGTGTGTATGTCTGTCACCTGGGTGGAAGATGACAGAAGTAGATAGAGCTAAAGAATTTTCTAAAAATAAAACGCAATGCAGCAAAGCTCTGCGATCGTACTGGGAGTGCCAAAATATCAGTGCATCAGTAGCCAGGGGGATAAAAGGAGTATAAAAATTCCATTTCCTTAAACTCCACACTTTCCTGGAACAATGTAGGGGAGGGAGCAGTGCTTCCAAATAAGACCTTAACTTGAAATGCCAAAAAGTCTCTCGAAAGCAGTTTTGCAAAAATGGTATTTTAGGGCAGAAGATCAGCAAGCCTTCAGCTCCTAGTGTCTCTTTATCTTATTTATGGGGCTGCAAAAGCTGGAAATAATGAATTTGGAAATTGAATTCAAACATAAGAAAATGGGGTAGTTTAAACTGCAATAACAGATACATATCAGTTGTGCTGTGTTTTCTCGCTAACACTGCTTTTCGGCGTGTATCAGTTTGTGCATTCTAATTCAAACCTGCTCCTTTATGGAGCCTTTGCTTCTCTCAGCAGCAAAACCTTATTTTTATCACAGGAACCTGGAAACCATTTGTGTGTTACAACTCACATACAACTACTTGAGAGAATCCTGAATTATTAGCAGAATGCATAGTTCAGGCCTTTTCTTCCTCAAGATCAGTGAGTGAATGATGATCTGCTCTTTTCACAATGTAGTCTGAGCTAAAGAACATGACTGATGATTTGCATTTGAAATCTTTTCTGATATGTTGTCATTCATGGCATGTCACCCTCTGTGGGTTCCTCAATTTCGATGCTGGAATCTAATCAATTAATGTGTTTCTTACTTTTATGCTTTTTTGCTCAGCTTCTTTAGAAAAAGGGAAATTGTGTCTTCTCTCACAGCTTTGAGTCAGGGAAAGATCCAAAATATAGTTAGTAAAGACTCCCACCAGCTACAACAAGATTACAAATGTAACCTGAATTTATGCAAGTATGAGGTGCAAACCCCAGGACTGACTAAAGCACATGAGCTTCTTTTTCTGCATTCAGGTGAGGGGACTGAGTGGAGGCCATTATTTCTTTAGAGATAAATTTGTGTTTAACAGAGATTAAACATACAGGAGTTATGTGTAAACTTTAAATCATTTCTAAATAATAAAAATTAGTGTCATATATATAATATGAAATTGTTCATAACTCCCTTACCAAATCCCTCGTGTTTTACACTTGAATGAGTCTTAGTTCCTTAGCCTATATTTCTTTTTCTTTGTTTTTCTAGAAATGATTTCAGGTAACCCATGTACTCAGGTTGGACCCTAACTTCTAAAGTATTCAAGCAAAACTGATTTCAGGTAACCCATGTACTCAGGTTGGACCCTAACTTCTAAAGTATTCAAGCATAACTGTGAACTCCTGATCCTTCAGTTTCTACATTTCAAGTACTGGGATTACAGATGTGTGCCACCATTCCAGACTCTGTCAAATACTCAGAGGAAAATATTGTGGTATGTTTGGACTGTACTATAAAATTTGGTTTATTGTTCACATTCCAACAAGGCAGAGAGTTAGAGTATAAATTCTCTATTTACACAGCTTTGCAACTATGATTTAATATGAAATACTTGCTAAAACAAATTTTAATAAGATAATGTGTTTACTCTAAATTTGTTAGGCATTTGTTGCAGAAGAAAAAGAAAATGGTAGAGATTTTTTTGCAAAAGAATTTTAGTTTATTATTAAGGTCTTTACAGTATGTTACATTTTGATTTACAATATCATTTAGTTTTTACTTGAAAACAGAAAAACTGTGATGTGTGCTTAGCTTGAGCAACATTTAGTAGACACATTAAGATTCTGATAGTGGACTTCAAGCTAAGGCTCTACCATTTCTTTTCATTACTCAGTGGGTAGTACCTGATACCTTTGTGTGTATTTAATCATTTTTTTATAATTTCTTTACACTTTCAGAATGAAATTCATTCTTTTAGAGAATTTTTTGGCCCAGTTATTCAGCTCAACCCATACTTATCAACATTGATTAGTAATATATAAAACTAGAAATTTCACAAAGGATGTTTATCATTGTCTTCTCTGATTTCTTCTAAATAGTCACCAAACATCTAATTACAAAAGCTTTGTACAAAAGCCATACAAAAAAGGTCCTTCAACACTTTCTCACCTAAATCAGTGTTCTTTTGAAACCATATCTTCTAGTGTCAGCCCTGTTCTAACCCCCTGTAACATTCTTTCTCTTTTCCTCTTTTAGGTAATGGTTTTTTTCAGGCATGAAACCATTTTATAGGTATCTATCACTTTAATCACCTCTATCCAAACCATCACAGGTGTCTCCTTATGGGATAAAAATCTTTCCAACCACTTTTCTCTTCATTACTACAACCCCTGCTCTTGCTCAAGACCTAAATATTCACTCAAAATAATGAATTAATAATTCTGAAGAAATTAAACAATTTTTGTGGCAAACATATTTACACTAATGTTCATCTTTTCTATTAAATTGTTATAATTAATGACTACATGAGCTTTCACTATTAGATATAAACAACTCACTAGTTTCAAGCTTTTTACTCATATTAATATTTATTAATAAATAAATATTAGTATATTCAACATTATTATTAGTTACTCTAAAAAACATTTTAATATAGGAGTCCTATCAAGGGACACACACTCTGCAATCTGTTATTTTCTAAAGTTTAGTCGGTTGTGACCTCCTGGGTACATCACACACTACTGTATAAGAAAATTTCCACTGAAGGGCATTTGGGTATAAATGCTTGATCAGATATGACAACACATGGTGGGCGGGACGGGGAGGCTGGGTTGTGCAGGTATGGATGGGGGAAGAGGTCTAAATTTGATTAAGAACTGTTGTATGAAATTTAGAAAAGCTCAATAAAATTACATTTTAAAAGGGCTCTCTTTCTATTTTATTAGCAGGAATCATGTGAAGACAATCCTGCATAGAACCTCAAAATGCAAATCAGCCGTGAGACAAAGACACAGTAGTGGGACACTGAATTCATGAACTCTAAACTATGACTAAAAATGCTCTGAAATAGAATCATTTCTTGAGGAGAAGAGCATGTAGTCACTCTTATCTGTCAGTCCTGGACTCCAGTTATAATTATATAGGCCTCTTTCCAGTGTTAGCTGTGTCTTAATGCTGTGCAATCCAGTAAGCTAAGGGAATGCACAGGAAGTGCCATGTGTATGTTCATGCATTGATTCTGACCAGCATTAACCTCATGTTTTCCTTCAAATAATCATAATTGATTACTGAAACATAAGTAAACATAGTCTTGCAAAGCATAGAATTACAATTAGTTAAATCATGAAAGCATGCTATTCCAATCAATTAGAAAATAAATGATTAAAAAATGAAGCCTAATTTCTCATTTCAGGATATTTGGAAAATTTATACAGTTAAATTTTCCCTAAATTGTACAGGCTTTGAAAACAACTTTCCATGGCAGAAGAACTTAAAACAAGATTATTGCTAATTATACTTATCAAAGTTTCTTCCCTGTTGCTGTGGTAAAATATTGTAGAAAATCAAGTTAGGAGAGAAAGGGTTTATTTAAACTCACAGTTTTGAGTATCAGTCTATCACAGCAGAAAAGTCACAGAGCCTGGAACCTGAGTCAATTGACACCCATAATCAGGAACAGAGTCAATGAATGCATGCAACCATCTACTCAGCTTGCAATCTCCTCTCATACAGTTCAAGATCTGCTGCCTAAGGAATGATGTTACCCATCACAATCATCTCACCTCAATTAATATAATCCTAATCTCCCACAGACATGGCCAGGGGCCAACCAGATCTACTCAACTACTCTTTCCAAGTGATTCTGGAATGTGTGTCACATTTATAATTAAAAGTAACCATCATATTTTGCATTAGCAAATATGAAATAGCTACATATTTAATAACTGCTTTTAGATATTCTAGTGATTCCTGCATTTTGCTCATTTGTAATAAACAATCTTCAACCCAGATGTTCAGTGGCCTCATTTTAGGAAATGGTCATCACATCAGCCAAGGTCTCATTAGTAAAAACAAAATCCATACCTAACGATTCAATAGAGAATATTTAAAAGGAGAAACTACTTACAAATGTGCTTTCAGGAAACTGATTGAGAGGAAAATGTGATAGTGAGGCTCTTAGGAAATTAATAAGTTCGAAGCAGCTATCCCCATTTGAGTTTAAAGGTCTGAAAAGGAGATAGTGTTTCTGTCATGCAGGAACCGGGGGCTGGCTGCTGGATAAGAGACACAGTCACAGCCTAGAGGTTTGAGGACAGATTTCCAGGCAGATATGAGGATAGAAATAGTCTAAAGTCTCTCTGTCTACCTCTGTCTGTTAGCAATGCTGCTCTTTGGTTCAAGTTTCTCTGAGTTAGAGGGGGAAGGACAAGAAAGCTAAGCTGTAAGGAAACAGGAAAATGAGTTACCAGCCCTTGAAAGATTTTTTTTTCCCCATCTATTTATATTCTTGCAAAATTGCTCAAAAGGATATATAAAATCAATGTATAAAAGTATTAGGGGAGAATATGAGATCCCATTTCTCCTAAACTTAAAACACTTGTTAAACTCTTCTTTATTTTCCCAATTCTGGCCAAAGAATTGCATTTCACCCCTATTTCTATTTTCTCTGTACTTTAATGCCCTCTCTACTTGCGGTAGACTATTATCTCTCCCAGTAAAGTCTTTTTAACTTTCTTCATAAAGGTCCTGAATTTTTTTTATTAAATTTGTTCCTAGATTGCTGTTTTGAGTAGGAAATTGCCTCTCATTTCTATTTTTCTACTGAATTGTTATTTCTTAATTATAATTTTAATTTAAAAAGAAACATTAAGCCATCATAAAAGTTTAAAATCTATGTGAAGGAACTTGTTACATTCATCTACCAAAATTTGAGTCTTTTTCTGTATATTCTCTACATTTTGTCCATTTAGTTTTTCTGGAAAAACTGGCAAGTGAAGAACAGGCATGAGGAGCTATTACTTTAATCACGTGCAGGAGAAATTCATAATAAAGACCTTATACAACCACAGAATAGCAGCTGAATTTAGCAAATTTCACATGAAGGGAAATGATTTTCACTCTGAATAAAGCTCAGCTTTGGATTTTTCCTTTTCTCCCTTCTTCCTACTGGGCAAGCCAAGCTGAAACACTGTATTGGGTTGTGATACCATTCATCATGCTGATGTTTATGAAGCAGGAAGGACACTGTTTTCCAGTGTCTCCCTCAATCTGTACTTTCTCCAGAGAATAAATAGTTATCCTGACATCTCTGTAGAGCTAGAATACAAGCATCACCATTGGGAAATTACTATATCTCTCACAACGGTTGTAATCAGGTTCTCCCTCAAAATATGGTATTATATATCAAATTCTCAACATGACCATATTTTTAGTATGGACCTTTAGAGGAAGAAATTAAGGATGGATGAGATCACAGGGTTGAAACTTTGTTCAATGAGATGATGCTCTTATAAAAGGGAGAGACATCAATCAAGAAGAAAGGTCATACGAGATGCACAGAGAAGATACCATCTACCCGTAAGAAGAGTGGTCTCACCAGAAACCAATACAAATGGAAACTGGGACTTCTGGTTTCCAGAACTTGGAGTAAGTAAATTACAATTTTTCTTATTCACCCAAGATTAAACATGGGAGAATCAACACCCCATCTCATCATATTGAAAGTTTTACATAAAGTACACTTGTTTTAAATCTTAACCTACAAAACACTAGCCTGGTAGCATTCAGGCTCATGCTCGTTCAGACCAGTGGACACCACAGACCAATCGACTTATAACAACAGCCATCTCGTCCCTTTGCGTCTTTTGTAACTGTGGTGATAATCTTGTCTGCATGCCTATTGGTTCTGACACTTATTGACTAGTTTCTTTGTATATCTCCTCTTTCATAACTCCCTTTAAGAATTTTGTACAGGTATAGACGAACTCCCCACACTGATCAGGTATTGCAGTACCTTAATCTGGGTGCCCTACAGTGCCAATGTCTTTCTAACCTGATGAATCTTGCTCACCAAGTGCCCTTTGACACAATAAATATTCCAAGAAGGAGTGTCTACATCTGGACAATATAACTCTAAAGTAGAATCATTCAGTAAATAGCCCCAGAAGTTTAACCTCACTCTAAAGCAATTAATTTTGAAGAGCTATGTCTTTATAAATACCTGTTAGCTTCCCTCTGTTTAATTTCTATCTGATTTAACCCTCAGAAGCAATTAGCAAGAATCTAGTGTCTTTCACAATGTAGTAATGACAGTCACCCTGATTCTAGTTAACCCACCCTAGTTACCCAGGCAAATAACTTCCAATCAGAACATATTTACATCCTACACATTTTTACTAGGAAACTCCCCATCTCTTTGTTGTTGTCCTTAAGTTTCTGATCTACGCAAGGGAAAATGAGCAACTCTCTTTCAGTAGCAAGCTCTGACTGAAAAGCCTCTGTGTGCCGCCATTTGCGTAGACTTAGTTTATTTTCCCTGATTTCATGGAGTCTGCACTGTCAATATGTTTCATTTATTTCTGGGGAAATCAGCCTCTGACAAGATTCAGCAATGAAGGATGAAGGAAGTACAGCGTCTTTCTTGTGAATGAGTCTGCATCGATGTGTTAATACAACAGCAGATTTGAACTCTTTGCCCTTTGAATTTTGTGTTTTAGCTCAACTTTGTACTATAATTTTTTGAGTGATTTAAAAATTTTATTTCATTATTTTGTTAGTAAATATATTTGTGTAGGAAAAAAATTGAAAATTTGTTTTTGCTTTTCTTTTGTGGTTCTCTGTTGTACTGAGCCATCGAATGGTACTGATATTTGTAGGAGAACTATAGTTCAGAACACAGGCACAGGCTTTAAAAGTGTTGATTCAAGTTGTTTTCACAGTTCAGGTAGTTTCTTTATTTCAGAGATTGGCATCAACTTGGCACACTTCCCTGGGAGTCACTGTACAGTTCTAATTTCTGTAACAAACACTAATTTGGCTGCTTACTTTAAATTACAATTCTGGTGGTGAGATGTCCCAAGTGAGTTTAACTCAATGTGCTGAAATGAAGGGTTCAGCTGGACTGTGTTGCATCTAAGATCTTGTAGAAATATGTCTCACGCCTTGTGAGAGTCTGAATTCTTCAGCTTGTAGGACATTATACCACCTTTAAAAGCAATAGTACAGCACCTTAAGCTTCTCACTAGCTGTAAATTCTGACTGAATCCCACAAAGGCTCTAATAATCATATTATGTCCTGCCAGATACAACAGAAAAATTTCTACATGCTGATCATCAACATAATTGTGGCTGCAAAGTCGCTTTGTCACAGGATGTATTTACAGATTCAAGAGATTACAGTATAGATGTTTTTAGACAGCTGTTTTCAGATCAATGTGGACATGAATGAAATTAGATATGCTATACCTTTATGGTTGTATTTTTGCTGTTGTAGTTGATGTTGCTGTTGTGATAAATACATGGCTTTGTTGCTGAAAGCAATTGTTTTTCCTGATTTCCTTCCTGACAAGCATTAAAGTGACTATCAGATTGTCAGTCCTAGGCTGTGAGAAGAATTGTCTGTAGGCCTAAGACACAAAGTACATAAGCATCAATTTTAATTGTTGCTAAGTATCATGGAATCCTGTACTTCTAAACCTCATCCTAGGTTTGATCACTGCCTCTACTCAAGAAAACTCATCTTTATCTTCTCTGGGTCTAATTTCAATATTGATTTTTATACTCATCTGTATAAATGTATAACTTGGAAATTATTTACACCACAGGGCCTCATTCCAAGATACATATGACTTTAAGAAAACTATTCAATTGAAAGTTGCCTTAGAGAAGAAAGAAGACAGGATTAGCCAGGCCTAAAGATAGTATATATTTTATTTGTGTGTACTAGCCTCCAAGGAAAACTTTTATTAAAAATCTTACTAAAATTATTATCTGTAAGTTTAATGAGTAATTTTACAGATTAAGCAAGAACAAATTACCCTCCAACTGACACCCTACTTCTCTCTCAACTTATACTTTAAAGTTCTCTCCTTTCACATGTTGACCAGCCCCTCTCTCTCTGTTCTTCTTATTCATGTGGCTTTTTAAGCTTCAAATCTTTGAAGAATCACAAAATGTCAGAGGCCTCCAAAGATACATTCTCCTGAGATGAGGAACATAAAGCACTGCAGTAATTTAAACTTGGAGGAAAGCTGAACTAAACCTGCCAGGAATGAATTTTGTTTTCTGGAGTTGTTAGCCAGTGGGTCCCACAGACCCCACAGACATTACTGGATATTGCCATTGTTCTTGGTTATGTACAAGATTTAAGGCCTACTCTACAATATGGAACCCAAACATGGCATTGTTATCAAGCCCAACAACCTAGGTCAAGAGTTCATAGACCCTGGGGGAAAACCTACTCATATTATTCTGCTTAAGGGATATTGCAATAAAATGACTCCAAATGACTTATTGTTATATCCATAGATTAGTGTCTCTCATGCCTTCTCAAAGAAAATTCATTTGAAATACGTGGGAATTAACACAGAAATGCACAACTGGTAACTGCACAGAAAATAGGAGAGTGAGGAGTACTCAGCTCTAGGTGCAACATCTTTATCATACTTCTCTTCCAAATATCAAGAGATCATTAAAAAAGGAGGGGGCTGAAGTCAGACAAAATCCTAGCATAGATGAGGGAGGTAGTCACCAAATTACCTCTAACTGCAGAACTATTGGCAGTTGATAACTATTGATAAGGTAGAGTTAGGTTTCTGTAAGAATGTTATCCTTGACAGGTAAGCCACATTCCAGGGAATTGATCCACAATAAAGGCTATATAAGCAAAGCAAATTTAACTCCATGAGATGAACAAAAAAACAAACAAAACAAAGCTACATGAAGTTGGGGGTTGACGAGGCGGGGATTATTTTGAAAGGATATGGACAAAGAGGGTAGATATGATCAAAATACATTGTATGAAATTCTCAAAGAATTACTAAAATATTATTGTATTGATACTAAAGTAGGCAGGAATAGTTTTATAGTGTTGGCAGTTCTCAGTCTTTGAGTATTGAAGACTTATAGGCTGGGCTCACAGACTAACAGGCTCATAGCTCTCACACCTGGGAACTAACCACTGGTGGCCTCCTGTTTTGGGAGCAAGAGATTATAGTCTAGTGACTCAGGTTAGAGGCTTACTGTTTTTGCTTCTGGTTTCTTTTGATCTTGGCACTCAAGGACTAATGTAATCCTCAGCACCAAATCGTACCACAGGGATAGGCAGTGTCAATTAATGATATGGCTCTTAGGCATTGTGCATCAGGCCCTGCTCTAGTTTGATTCTCTTTCACTGTTATAAAAATCTAACCAAGATCAACTTAAGGAGGAAAGCAGTTATTTGATGACAGCTCACAGTCTGTCACCACGGAATGCTAAGGCAGGAACTCAAAAGGAACTGGAGTCAGGAACTGAAGCACTGATCAGAGACGAGTGCTGCTGACTGGCTTGCTCTTTGTCCTGTGCTCAGGTTGCCTTCTTACAACTCAAGGCCACCTGCCCAGGTGTGGCATCATATCCAGGGCCCTCCCACATCACTCAGCAATCAGGAAATTTCCACATAGACATGCCCATAACTCAGTCTGATAGGAGAAATTCTGCACGTGGGGTTTCCTCTTACCAGGTGTGACACATTGACAACGGAGGTTATCTAGCTCTTTTGGCATTCAACTCTTGGAAACTCTGTGGAGCTATTCCAAGTTTCTTCCCCCTGCAGCTTCATGCTCCTTCCTTCTTCCTGCTGCAGTCCTCTTTGTTCTCTGCCTTCTCTACAGATCTACTGTGTTCATTGTGAGCACAAACGCCACTTCTGCTTCCATTCTACTGTCGCTGACCATTTCCATTTCATTCCTTCTGTGTATAATGAAAATCATAACAGACAAGAAAAGACCATCAGGGGAATCATTTCATTTTATCTACAACATGGTGGGGGAGTTAGAAGAATGCCTTCCATCTGTCATTTATTAATTGATCGATTGAAGTTTTGTGTATTCCATATAGAACTTCTCAACCAATATTCACCATCTTTATATCACCTTTTCTACCGTACACCCCCACAGCCTGCCAGTTGGAATCTGTACACTCTGTCATCTGTGCCAAGGACCACTATGTCAAGTTATTGTCCTCAGGCATTCCCCAGAACAAGTTCATCCACTGAGGTCTACTCAGCCTGTCTAGGGTCCTTTTCCCCATGGAGATCATCTATTACTCATCCAGGAGTAATCAGTTACCAATGCAAACAAAGACCAAGCATAGAACTGGGGAATTGGACAGCAGAGCCCAATCTTAGATGAGGAAATATTTCTTAATATATTTTTAAAAATAATTTTTATTTTATATGTCTGAGTGTATTGCCTGCCTGTATATACGTGCAGCAGTCCCATGAAGAATGCATTGGATTACTCCGGAACTAGAGTTACAGACGGTTGCTAGTGACCATGTGGGTGATGGAAATTGAACCCAGGTCCTCTGCAAGAGCAGCCAGTGCCCTTCACTGCTGGGCCATCTCCCCAGTCCCTCTGTCTGACTTGAGAGTGGGTTGAACAGCCTTGTTTATATAGATTCAAAGAAAGCTTGTAATAAAGATTTAAAGAAAAGGGTGTCAAATTAGCATTCTCAGCAGTGGTTAGCAGTGCCTAACAACATTTAACAATGTTTACCACTGCCGACGTCAAGTTGAAACCCTCGTCTGCCACATTTCTACTTTAATATTGGCCATTCTTTAAGCATCTCATACTGACACTCAGATTTTCCCATCGTCAAGACTTTATCCATAACTCTTGGGCCTCTTGGATGAACAATTCTTCTTGCTTTCTGTGATTTTGCTCTACAAACTTTAACAAAGAAAAATAATTGTAACTTAATTTGTGGGAATAACTGCACACAGAGGAACTGTTCTAAGCTCCAAGGGGCATTTCTGCTCATAATCAAATTGTGCCTTCGCTGAAATATTCCTTTGCATTCTCAATTGCATAGCACACTCACTCTAATGATTTTGTTACTTTACCTGGCCCTCCATTGGTTATAAATTCCAGGAACAAATGGAAAAAAAAAAAGTCTTCAAAGCAAAACTTGCTGGGAAAAGTTATACTTTAAAAGCCATTACACAAAGTTCCCCAATATCCATTAAAACAAGAAGCAAACAATGCGCTCAGACTATAGTTAAAGCTTCAGATTAAATGAGCTTCTAATACTCTACACAACACTACAATCTCTCCCTATACTAGTAGTCCTGAAACAAAATAGACAATACTGATCAATTCATTTGAGAGCTCAGGTCTGACCATAAAAATTATTCCCTTTCCCAGTAAATATCGGCTCAAATCACCTTTTTCATAAGTTTCTTCACTGCAGTGGATCCCTGATTTTTTTTCTTCATCTGCCTTCAGAACAAGATACTTCATAATTGTTTGCCATCATTGCAGTAAGGCACCAATATATCTATCCTGCATTGACATAAAGTTCACTATTTTTATTTCAATATTTTAAAGTTCAATATTTTTATAAATTCCTCAGTTCATGTGTAAAATATTTCAGTTGACCCCGTGATTTTTATATACAATGTGTAAACAGGCTTCTACTTTGTTCAGAGGGAATATAAATAGTTTAAATGGTTTAATTTATTTTCTTTGCATCATGTGAAAGTTGTAAAGAATAAATTATAATTTATCCAAACATAGTTTATTATTTAGAAAAGGATTTCTAATGAAGAAGGACTAATCAAAACCAACTCATAAAGTGATGCTTGAGATTTCCAAGACAATTCGTGTTTCAGTCAATATTTACCCTTTTGTTCTCAAATGATGACACTTATTTATGAATTAGGATTTCTCAGTTAGAAACTATATTTTTGGAACACAATCATAACTAGGTCCTCTGTAACCTTCCTAAACCTATTTTTATATATTTTTACTCAATTTTTGTATATTTCATACACAATAGTTTAATCATCTTTACACCCCCTTCCTCATTGGAACTCATAGGTATCTCCCACCCCTATTGGATTTCCTGCATTCTGTTATTTGTGTTAAGGCCTATAAAGTCAAGTTGGTGTCACCAGACATCCCTTGGGGCAAGTTCATTCACTCGGGCTTAGTCATCCCATCTAGAGACATTCCCATAAACAAGATCAGCTCTTCCTTGCCCAGCAGTAATGTGCTGCCCAATAGTTCTTCAGCTAAGATTGGGGCCTGCTGCCCATTTCCACAATTCTGTGCTGGATTTTTGTCTACTTGAGTTTGCATGGGTTTTGTGCACAGGGACACCATTGCTATAGGTTCCTATGAGAAGGATCCCAGGAGCCTGTAAGACTTTATTTCCAACTTTCATTAATGAAGCTCCCTCATGCAGCATAGAAAGTAAACAGAAAGGGCCCAAGATGGCCAAAGCTTAGGGAATAAGACTCAGCAGAGTCTGAAACCTTGTACACAACTCTAACATTGAACCTCACGGACCCAGGCCTCAGGGACCATGGGAGAAGTGGAGGTGGGACAATTTTAAGAACCGGGGGGATGAAGTGCATGATTATAAGCCTCTTAAAATTTTTTGTTATGCAGAGTTCTTTATGTATAGAAGAAAAGTTACTGCATTTTATCTATCTGTGAATAAATGACCTTTGAATTAATTGGAGTTTGGAATCAAGTTTATGAAAACTACTCCAAATCTATTGGTCATTATGGCCTCAAATTTGATCCTTTTCCCTTTATATATTTTGTCTTCAGATAATAGTTGGTTCTTCTATAATAGTTAAACACTTCTGCTGGACTGCTTCAATGCTCTTATTAACTCTATTGTTCATTATGTAGTCTAGACGTTTCTACAGATTGGAAATATGAGATCCATTTCAGGCAGCTAATTTTGAGATTTTGTTGCTCTTTTAATTATTGTTCATCAGTGCAGTATCTCACATTGTATGACTCTTTTGTCCTCCAGAAGAAAGACTTATCTCACTTAGATAATTTCTATTCCTCACAAAGATTTAACAAGCTTCCATTGAGAATCTCAAACTAATATCATTTGCTAATGGATCACAGCATAAAATTAAAAAATGGATGTTAATGAATGATATGCTAATAATAACAGAAAATTTTCTTTAGATTATTGTCTTCTGCCAACAGCTTGGATCTCAGAATGTATTTTACTTACCAGAATTGGATAACCAGCTAAAGACTCAGCAAAAAAGCAGGTAGATTTTGGGAAAAGCAATGGCCTCTCAGGAACTTTTTGATACTGAGGAGTGTTAATCTCCCAAAAAAACAATTCAAAAGACACAATACACAATA
The DNA here is from genome assembly GCA_035773235.1 of Eospalax fontanierii. Taxonomy (NCBI): domain Eukaryota; kingdom Metazoa; phylum Chordata; class Mammalia; order Rodentia; family Spalacidae; genus Eospalax; species Eospalax fontanierii. Next base: position 96,281,180 of record CM069527.1, on the reverse strand, counting down.
AATTCTGCTTGCCCCCTTTCTCAAAACTTGCTTTTAATGAAGGATAGAGGCTTTGTAAACAACAAAGTATGTTTCAGGATATCGTTATGACTAATAAGCAACCTTATCCCAAGATCTATTGAGTGCTCAAAAGAAAAATATCTAGAGAGACTAAATAAGACTATTTGAAATATACAAACAGAGCTTTGAATTTGAAGGGACAGATGTAAAAAAAATAACATTCGTTCACCCTGATAAGGTCTTCTAACCTGAAAATGCTCCTTGAAAGAATATAGATTTAAAATAAATAATACTTAAAATTTTCAAATACTCATGATGCTAGAGACAATACTATGGTAAGTGAACATTGACAGGGAAACTTTCTCAAACATAGTTGAGGTTATATTAATGTCATGTGTCATCTGTCAATTCCATAATCTTAGAAAATTGTGAAGATGAGAAAGCAAAGCTTGAAAATCTTTTTGAACACCTTCAAATAGATTTTAAATAGCTTTAAGTCTCCAAGTGATTGCATATGTTTCAGTTATTATATTTCTATTTTCAGAAAGAGCAGTGAGAAAATTGTCCTTCATAAAATTCTACAGTTCAAAGTAAAGCTGATAATTTTTGTTTCTACACTTGAGCATATAAAATTTAATATGAAATGAATGGAAGGCATAACAGACATTATTGATTACAACTTATTAAAAATGCACTAAGAAAACATTGGTGTATTGGTGTAGTGGTCTATTTTTCTAATCCCAGAGATGAGGATAGAGAGACAGGCAGATCACTGGGACACATTAGCAACAATATTATAAGTCTATAAGTGGGCTCCAGGCCAATGACAGACCCTGACCCCACAAAATAATGGACAATGCCTGAAGAAAAATACCCGAAGCTGTTCTCTGATGTCCACATTCACAAACAAATGTGTTACCAAATTCATTTACCTGCACTCACACACACACATACACACACACTAAAGTGCTTTGCTGACATTCTAGACTTCTGGGAAGACTGAAAGAATCAATTGAATTCTGAAATTCAATTTACCAAAGAAGAAAGAAGCTTCTTTGATTGGGGGGAGGGGTAAAGGTACATTTGTTTATAAATATGAGGATGCATATTTAGAAGAAGTAAGATGTTACATTGGTCTGTAGACTTGTCAAATATAAGTTTCTGTCTAGAACCTATGACCTCTCCAGTCATGGGTATATGACATCGCTTACAGTACCACACACGAGTTCTTTCCCATTGACTGGGCCTCAGTTCCAATTAGATAGCTGTGTATTATGCCCAAGATAAAAGTTCATTAGAAATCCCAACCTAACCTAAGGAAATTGTGGCAGTTGATAGCTGCTCTGAGGGGGAAGGAGAGTATCTTACAAGGATGTGATACTTGATGACCCAGGTGGAAATGAAGGGACCCAAATTGAAGGACATTTGGAGACCCATATCAGACTCAATAGCCCATGGGATTTGTATAAATGTGTCTAAATATGTATATATATGAATATTTACATTTATACACATTACAATTGGGACATAATGGTAGGTGGGTGAGTAGATGGGGGAAGGGACCTGGATCTAAATATCATCAAATATTTTTGTGTGTATGAAAACAAAAATTCAATGATGTGTAAAAGTAAAAAATAAATGAGAATATGATAAAATTTTCAAATTAACAAATCTTTTAGAAATCTTTTTATTATCTTCAGCTCACAGTGCTTCTTTTAACACATGGAGCATTTCATCTATTTTATGGGGCATACCACTCATTCCTCTATGAACTGCTAATTCTTAAGGCTGATGTTTTTAAGGCTTTCGCCTGCCAATCTTCATAGCATTTGATAGCAAGTTACTTGAATTTCTCCCAGCTTGTGTCATTCAAATGCATCTTCATAAAATTAGCTCTTCATTGTCTTTCATGAGGAAGTTTTTTCTCTTAAATAAAACATTATAGGAATACTGCTTTTAAATCTCATTAAAGACACCTTATCCAGTACTAACAGTAGTTATACCAGTGAACATTTGAGTAATCAATTCCTGTTTATATCTCACAACTGAAGAGATAATTCAGAATTTCACATAATTAGATCAATCTTAAAAGAAGCCCCTCCAAACAAAATTCTTAGAAAACTTCTAGAAGGTTTAGAAGTAGCCAGCATTTATATGTTGACAACTGACTGCTGGGAAATTGGGTCACTGGTGTGGTAAGGCACTGACTTTGGTCTCCAGTACTGAGAAAAAGAAATAGAAAATGGGTCCAAGTCCAATGGAACCAGGTGATGTACTTGGATGGTGTAACTTCCAAGATTTACATCTATTTTCTGTGTTGTTTGTCACACGTTTGCTTTGAGTTACATTTGTTTTATTCTCTGGCATTTTTTTTTCATTTGTATTTCCTCCCTTTCACTTTTCTCCCAAGTTTATCACAGTCATTCTGGTCGTAAAATACTCATCCCAATGTCATTCTTTGATTATACCAAAAAATATCTGCTGTTCTTTACGGATGTGCCAAACTTAGATATACCCATAAAACATACACTACACAATTCTAATGAAGAACATCATCAGCAAATACAGCCAATGTTATTTTCATTTGCAGCACCATGAACCAATGACCTTAAATAAATTAACCTCTGACATTTCCAGTTTCCTCTCTCCTAGAAGAAAAATCATTGCAATCTATTGATCAGAGTGCCAGTAATTCCAAATTTGAGCTATAATGTTTTCACAGAATACTGGACAAATTACTAATTGGAAAAATAAAGTTTAAAGCATGTATTCTGGATATTTAAGAACTGCATTAAATGTTGCCTAATTTTGTTTTGGGTCACATTTATCTATAATAGATACTACCTCTTTGAAAGCAGTACACATAGACTTAATTGGATCAGAATAATACTTCATGCACTTTAGGAAGATTAATTTCATATTTTTTTCTTTGCACAAAGGCAAATATCCTATATGGAAATCACTACAATTACAAATGGCTATTGGATTATGATTTCAAAGTAAGTTGATACTTGAATATGCAGGTATTTCAGTTAATGAAATTATTGACTCATCATATATGAAAATATTCTAATTATTCCAAGACCATTAGAAATCGTTAAGTTTTGCAGAAGTTATGAATAATGCTACCAGTATCTTTCCTTTAGGCATAGGCATTACTGGTGGAGTATTGTCGTATCCGTTACCGTCGTGTCTCACCACTTGGGAGCAGCCAGAGTGGACTTTGGGGGGCCAGCCCCAGGGGTTGGGGGTGAGTAGATGCAGAGTCACACTGCAGACTCCGGGAGTTGGACAGGGAGAAGGCCAAGCGTGTGGCACTGCAAACTTGTTTATTGAACAGGTGCACAAGCTCTTATAGGTCTGAATAGCCAATGACCTTATGGGGTGGGTCCTAAATACAGCCAATAGTAAGTTTGTCCCTAAGTAGGCAGGTACTTTCTAGTTGCTGGTCTCACAACTAGCCAGAGCAGAATGCCACACCCACAGGAGCCATTCCTCTCTTCCTCCTAGCAGGAGGCCTGGCTAGGCTCACTTTGCATTACTCCCAACAGTGGAGGTCATGTATTTGCCTATGAATTTGCTGACTGTTGATGCAGGAATCTATGGATTTGGTGAAAATTCTTGACCATTCATCAATGAGACAAGGATAAGGGAGAAGATTATGCATTGCTTTATAGATATTCTAAATCCACTTTTTATCATATCTTCAAGAATAAGTGATATTTTCCTTAATTTTAGGTGTCCCCAACGGGAACTATATTACATTTCTTTTAAGTAGCAGGAGTTAAAACCAGAATTTAGAAGATTATAACATGAAAAACCCTAGTTTGGAAGCACTCATTATCCCCATTTCTCCAAAGTATACGGAGCATTAAGAATATTTTTTTTAGCATGATCTTACAGAGATCTTGGACTTGGAAACTTGATGTTTCTATATTTACAGAACTCAAATAAGGAATGCATTCATTCCAAATTACAGTTTCCAAAAACTGATGTCACTGGAAAAGTTCTTTCTAAGAAATATGTATAATTGAAAATTCTAACTGTACTTGTAGAAGCATTAAATTTGATGGAGCATAACAGTTTTTAATAATTTGTGAATACCTATTATTGTAGTAAATTTAATGAAATTTGTTTTATGATGTATTTGGAGCATGAATTTTAAATGATATCATAGTAAAATATTTTATTATGTTTACAAAATGTTTTCATGTGGGTTTTTTTTTGTAAATTGAGTGTTTATAATAAGTTTTGAATATTTTACTAGTGTTTCTTAATATTCTAATTAAACAACACTTCAGGAGGTACAGAACATATGTTCACTAAAATTATTAAAATTATTTCTACTTTCAGGGGAGCTCAATATTTTGACTAAAATAACTTCCTGCTACCTCCTCTTTCTAGTCTCTGGACGCTGCATGCTCTGATATAGACATGTCAGCAAAACAGATTTTCTTCTCTTAGGGCTTTCAAATTACATGTCCTGTATTCTTAATGTCCTTCTCCAGCAGTACTTGCATTTTTAAGTTGTGGATGGTTGTGATTTCACTGTTACTTCTTGACTGAAACAGCAGAGGAAGGTCCTAACCTTACATACTGACAGGGTGCTTTCTTATTCTTGAAAATACTTTAAATAAGACATCGTTTTCTTTAGTAGTGCTTTGGTAAGTGATGAACACTTAGCCTTTCTAAAAGATTCCCCTCAAACTCACTTCTTCACAGCATGAAATTGCTCATCCTAGACAATTTATTTGATTTAAACAATCACTTTATTCAGCTTTCATCATGCTACGTATATAAAGATTGTCCGTTATTTTGAATGACACCAGCTCTTTCTCTAGTATTTCCTGGAAAAATTAAACTATTGGATATTAGATTATAGTAAACAAGAAATGAAAGAATTTTAATTGCTAGAATATAAGATGATTTAGCATAATATGACCCTGCTTTATTTTGAATAAATATTAAAGCATGTGTATTTGTTCTCTGTGATGACCTCTCAGTATTGTAAGTAATCCGTAATGTGTAGTATGTACAACATACAATTGTACAACATGATTTTGTAATCTGGTATACCTTGTATAGTTTGCAAGCTAAAAACCCTTTTTGGATTAAAAATATTTTTCAGAGATAACGGGATATGTAATATTATGCATGTTTTATAAAACCTAAATTATTTACTAACTTTTATTTTAGCATTAAAAATTCCAATCCTTCTCTGATAGGTTTAGCCTAACCAAGATACCATTGCTAATTCACAGTTCAATCTCCTCAAACCATGCACATAATAAAATTCAGTAAAAATTCAAATTTTAATATATTAATTGAAATAGACGTCCCTAAAAAAAAATCTATAGTAATATACCCATGCAATGCAAACAGGTGGAACTGTCCAGGCAAAAACAAACAAATTCTTAGCTCTTACAAATTATGGAGGGAAAAGCTATCTGTGAGACAATAGACTATAACTAGGGTGCTGTTCAGTTCAAGAAAGTGTCCTCTGACCACTGCTTCCAACTATGGCTTTGCTAAAATTTCATTACCAGGTTAATAAGACGAAGTAAGCTCCAACTCATTGCAAAACACCGACAACCCTAAGAAACAAAAAGTGCAAAGCTGATATTTACGATAGTTTTTATAAGATCAGAGGACAAAGACCACCCCTGAATTGGTCCTATATCTATGAATTCATGCATAGTCTGAATGAAAAGACAGAGAGAAAGAATAAATCGCCCCAACACACATACAGATGGAAGAATTCAGCACAAAGGAAAACAGTGACTAGACGGTGTGGGCAAACTTGAAGAATATATTGTTAGTATGTTCAAAATTTAAGGTTTAGGAACCAAAAGAAAAACTGGGGTAAGGATAAAATTAGCAAAACAAACAAAGAATAATAATAAAAAGTGCTCTGCATTGGTCTTAGTTACTCTCTATTGCTGTGAAACAAACACTAACCAAAACCAACTTGGGGAGGAAAGGATTTATTTGGCTTACAAGCACAGTCCATTATTAAGGTAAGCCAAGGCATGAACTCAGGGCAGGAACCTGGAACACAGACCATGAAAGCTGCTCACTGGCTTGCTCCCCTGGCCCATGCTCAGCCTCTTTTCTTACACAGCACTGAACAATCTGCCCAGGGTGGCACTGTCCACTGTACTGGGCCCTTTCACATCACTCTATAGTCGGGAGAGTGCCTCACAGATATGGCCACAGGCCAATGTAAGGGAAGCAATTCTCCAGTTGAGGTTTCCTCCTCCCAGGTGTGTCAAGTTCACAGCCAAAGCTACAGTGAATGTTACCAAATACATTTTGATCCGATTACAAAAAACTAATTTATTGAAAGATAGCCTTGATGTTAGCATAACTCTCACCAAAGCTGCAGAAATAGACAGGAGGAAAAATTAAACCTGTTAGTTACCATAATAAATAGTAAGAAAGCACCAAAGAGGTTTGAGAAAAACTTATAAATGCACACATTTCAGAGGCAGTATTGTATGAATAATAATGGGTAAAATTGAGGACAAAATAAGTACTTGATCTATCACAATAGAAAAAGACATCAAGTACCAAATAGCATGAATAAATAGATAAGAAATAAGAAATCTATCAGGGTTTATCAAGGCAAAGAAAACTATTCAGCGCAATAGAGATTAAGTGATTTATTGCTACTATTATAACATGCACCACGCAGAAGATGGTTAAGAAATCTGTGCTTTTGTGTATACTGTGGTGATGATGTTATGAATGACCAGGGCAGGAATGTGAATTTCAGTTGCCAAAAAGCAAGAAAAAAAGTATGTACAATTTATGAAAATAAACGGTTCCATATCAGACTCTCATTTTCTCCAGCCATAATGATGTGGCTAACACAAGATAAACTGGCATCTTCTCCCATGCGATTGCACATTCATGCGTATTTGAGCAGAGCTAGTGGACAGTTTCTTTGGAAGACAGAATCATTAACGGTTAGGTGTTCTCCAAGTCATAAAAGTCAGTGGGTATATATGTTACTGCACAGAACCTGGTTGCCTACTCTAGATTGCATTCTTAAAAAAAAAAAAAGACATAAAACACCTTTTTATGTAGGCTTATGGATGATGTATATTTTTAAAATAATCTCAGTAATATTTCTCTCTTTCCTTGCAGTTGCCCCCTCTATAACACTCTCTCTTCCTTCTCCTTAAAAATATCTCCTATTTTTGCCATTTTCACCTTGATAGCATCTGGGTCATACCATCCCCCTCTCTGGAACTCCCTTTTCTCAAACCCTTCCAAGTGGTCATGTTCTACTTCCTGGCTCCTGTGGTTACTTCCAGATATATAGTCACATCTACAAATTCCAAACTGGGGAGAACTTGCTTGGCTTGTTTCTCCAAGTCTAGGTTACCTTACTCAATATAACAGGTTCCATTTCCATCTATTCACATGCAAATTTCATTGATTTTACTTTTCTTTATAGCTGAATAGAATCATTTGCATAACTGTACCACATCTTAATTATCCATTCTTCAGCTGAAGGACATTTAGATGGATTCCATTTCCTAGATATCCTGAAAAGATCAGGAATAAACAGGGCTCAGTAAATACCTCTGCAAGAAGGTATGGAGCCTTTCAATTATATGTCAAGGAATGGTTTAGTTGAGTCATATGTGGATTTATTTATATTTGGGGGTAATTCTCCACACTGATTTCCATAGCTGTTGCAACATTTTTTAAACCCACCAGCAGTGAATAGAGTTCCTCTTTCCCAACACACCTGCTGGCATTTATTGTCAGTTGTTCTATTGATCTGAGCCATTCTGACTAGAGAAATGTGAGATTTTAATGGAATCTTAATTTACATTTCAATGCAAATTGAATTGGACACCCTTTAAGATATTTCTTAACCTCAGCCATTTTATTTCTTTGTTTCAGAACACTGTTCAGCTTAGTAGCCCAGTTTTGTTCTCCAAATTTTGGGGGGGGGGTTGTGATTTAATATAATACATCTTTATGAAATTCATAACTCTCTTCCTCCTCCTTGCCTCCTCCCACCAGATTTCAGGTATTCTGTCATATCATGTCATTTGTATCTCTGTGTCCCTTGGTGCAGGCTCATCTACTGGAGTCTAGTCAGCCTACCTAGAGTCACTCCTTTAATGATTTACTTTTCCTCACCTCACAGTAATCATTTGCCAATAGTTCCTTGGCCAGTTTTGTGACCTGCTGCCCATTTTCCCCATTCTCTATTGGGTTTTGGTCTGATTGTGTCAATATAGTTATGTGCATGCTGTCACCATTGTTGTAAGTTCATGAGTAAGTTCCCAGAGGCCTGAAAGCATCTTTTTCCTTACCTCACGCACCAATCGTGGCTTTTACAACCTTTCCACCTCCTCTTCCACAATGGTCCTTGAGACATGAATGGATGAGGTTTAGTATAGGAGTCCTACTGAGCCAGGGACAGGGACTCTATAGCCTCTTATTATCTAAAACTTAGCCAGTTTGGGCCTATATGAATCACTCTAGTTACTCATGGGAGGCACTGTAAATACAGCCAAATACATATGGCTGGAGAGGTTATAAATCCCAGAGAAACCCAAGTTCTCTCATATCTCTAGGCAAATGGAATTTCTTTCCATATGCTAAAGATGGATCCCTATATTTACAGACAAGTGTACAGTACACCACTCATTAAAGAAGCTTCTGTTTTGCAACAGACAGAGGCTATTACAGTGTTCCACAACTGGTAACATATATGTCTGAGAGATGTCCAGTAGTAAGTGACACATCTACAGTGGAACCTCAGCATTTACGGCTCATGGAACAAAGAGGAATCAGGAGTAGAAAGAATAACAATACATCCCTCAACTCTCAGCACTATAGTTCAATTTTTTATTGAGTATTTGTTCTCTTGATTCTTTGTTTTTGATATATATATATATATATATATACACACACACACACACACACACACACACACACTCTGATTATTAATCCTCTATTAGAGATACAGCTGATGAAGATTCTCTCCCACTATAGGCTTCTTCTTCACTTCACTGATTGTTTCCTTTGGTATACAGAAGCTTTTCAGTTCAATGAGTTCCTATTTCTCAATAGACAGCTTAAATTCCTGAGCAAATACAGTTCAATTCAGAAAGCCATTTCCAGCACCCGAATCATGTAAGATACTTTATATGTTTTCTTCTAAAATTTTCAGCATTTCTTTGATTTGTAGTTGACTTTTGTGCATGTTGAGGGAACATAGTGGAAGAGTGGGTAGAAAGAGTGCAGGAACCAGAGAACAGGATGCCTAATGTTCTATGGTGCATTCTAGACGTAAGAAAGCTACGCCCATGGAATCTTCACAATATAGTGCCTAACTGAACTTGGATAAAGAATACCAGTTGACAGGCCAATGTGGATGGGGAATTTTCATGGGTCCCATCTCGAGATGAAGAACTAGAGGCAATCAGTGACTGATGAAGGAGGAAGAATCAGTTTTTTCCAGGTACTAGCATCCCGATGTGGACAGTGTTAAACACATGTGCACACCCAGCACACTAAACAGATTTCATGCATTACAACACATACACACAAATTTACAATGTTTATGCAACAATAATAATCAAAGAAGAAGATAAACATTGAGAGGCAGTGGAGGCACACGGATTGATTGGAGAGAGTGGAAGGGGCAGTAATGACGCACATACACTACTTGTGTAGGGAATTCTCAGAAGTAACTGTTACATAAAAAACAGCAAGAAAAAAGCACACCTCTGTATTTTCTGCCTTCCATGTCCTATAGATAATTATCTTCCAATTATTCCAATTTTAATTCAGTAAAGGGAAGACCCTCATGGAGAATATAGTTTCTGTCTAGCTAGGTTAGCATAGTAAGAAAAAAAAAAGGGGGGGCTGGAGAAATGGTTCATAGGTTAAAGGACCCAGGTTTAATTCCCAGCACCCACCTGGTGGCTAACAACTGTCCATATCTCTAGTTCCAGGGTATCTGACGCCCTCTTCTGACCACCATCACATTGCATCACATGCATGCACTTACACCCATTCAGGCAATGCACTCATGCACATAAATTAAAAATAATAAATAAAATATTTTAAAAATTATATTTAACCATGTTATCAAGCACAAATCATGAAATCAATGTGTTTACAGATGCTCAAAGCCCAAACCAAAATAAGTTGCACCTCATGTATCTTCTCTGAAAGAACGACTCCATGGGTCTTAGTTATGTTCTAACATTTAAGAGCAGTTCCTGGCATTGACATAGCAGCTCAAAATTGCCAGTAACTCCAGTTCCAAGATATCAAACTCTTGTTTCAGGCCTCCCTGAGCACTTACATATACGTAAAGCACTCATACCCCCAAATTAAAGATGAAATCTTTAAAAAAAGACAGAAAGAATAACTCAAAAGTATATCCCTTCTAAAAAGGAGGTGAATGAAAACTGAATATATAAGGAAAGTACTTGTTCAAAAACTAATGGTGATCACAAAATGTAAAAGAATATGTGTTCCTTTATTTAACTATTCAGAAAATATATCACAGATATGATGAGAATTATAAGTAGCAATTGGATGCTGGGTTTTTCCGGTTAACTGCTTGTTTATGAATACATTAATTTTATTTTCAGGTATTACTTAATATGTATTGTAGTTATGAACAAAATGAGGGCTGGAGATGTGCTCACTAGTAGAATGTGTAGTATGTTATAAGTTCTATCTTTGATGCTGTCTCCACCAACCCCAAATCCAATAAAAGAAAGAAGGAAGAAAAAAAGAAGGGAAGAATTACTGCATTCTCTTTAAAAAAAATTATCGAATTTTTGTGAGTTTTATGCAATATAATTTTATCATATTTAGAGGCACTATCCTCTCTGAACTCCTTTTATACTCCTCCCCCTCTGGATTTCATAAAGTCATTCATGTATGCTAAAGCTTATTGAGCCAAGTTTGTATCCCAGATGTCCTTTTCTGTGTGCCCATGCTTTGCTGCTGGTTAACCTGAAAGAAACCAACTTTCCCTCTCCCAGAAGCTATTGGTTGCCGTGGTTCCCCAGCTACCTTTGGGGCTTCTTACTCACTTCCTCACTTCTACACTGGGATTTTGTCTTCCTTGAACTTGCATGTTTTGAATGTTGTTCCCATTGCTGTAGGTTCATATGAGTAACTTCCCAGCTGTTCAAAAAACTGTTTCCTGGTAGTCATCAATCATCTCTGGCTTTTACAATCCTTCCATCAGTTTTGATTCTGCATTTGGCCAATTGTGGAGCTTTGAAATAGTTTCAATCTTTTGTGAAAGGAAGTTATTTTGATGAGTGGTAAGAGGTATCCTTGTCTCTAAATGTAAGGCTGTGTATTAAGAATACAGTAAGAAATTACCTTGGGGTAATTTAGGATCAATGACTTCCTAAGTCATGCGTATTTGGCTATCTTTATAGAACCACACATGCGTTACCCCCATTGAATGGCTCTTAAGTCTAATTAGAAAGCTGTTCATTACCACAAAGATAAGAGTGCAGGCTAGGCTTCATTGTAGTTTGTAGATTTTACAGCTGGAAAGAATCACTGATTGTTTTTCTCTCTTGACAGTTTCCATAGTAGCCTCTGATACTCTGGGCGGTGGTCTTCAGGGAACAGACTTCCTGGTCGGTATCAGATTGCCTCAAGTCCTATATCCAAAATATGTCTTGTCTTCAGCAACAGTACCTTAACTTTATGTTCTGAGAGGTAGTTAAGGCTGTGGTAATAGTCTTTGTTATTTTGCGAGTCTCTTGGACTATCGTCTCTAACAATTTGAAGGGAGGTTTCTCTGTCTGGCACTGTATATTTTGATATATTGACTTAAGCTATGCATATGCATTCATATATAAATACATCGAGCATGTAATTTTCAGTAGACTTTTGAACTAATACATTTAACTCTGATTTTTCTCACCACCTAAGCATTATCTATTCTCTTTCTCCCTGTGTGTAAGCTTCCCTATTCTCTGTCTGGTTAAAGTGCTCCAGTTTTCCCCACTTCCCACTTGGTAACACCTCTCTTGACTTCCTCTTTTCTCCTTTACCCCAATAATTTCTTTTCATTATCTTGGTTCCTGTGCTTACATCAGGATACATATTCACATTTAGGATTTGGAGCTAAAATTCACAGTTGACAGAAAATGTTTGTCAAATGTATTTCTGTGTCTGTGTTACTTCACTTAGGAGTCTATTGTTTCAGATCATTTATGTGCAAATTTCATTATTTTGGTTTTCTTTACTGCTGAGTAGAACTCTATTGTGTGAGAATTGCATCTTTCAGTCTTCAAGTAGAAAAATGGGTATGGTTTAAAAGCAACTCAACACAATAAAATGCAAAGCTGGAAAATAAGAATTTCACAAAAACAAAATCTGAGGAATTTCAATTAGAATATAATTGCTTAACTAATAAAATACATAAATCTGAATAACATAAATGGCACAAAAATAGTCATACATTTCTGGGCACATTTGTGCACACCTTTAATACCAGCAATCAGGAGGCAGAAGCAGGCGGATCTCTGTGATATAGACACCAGCCTGGTTTACAAAGAGTGCATCAGTCCAGCGTGGGCAGTATGGGGACCTTCTCTCAAAGAGGAAAAGTAAAACGAGAAACATAGCTTTGTATTAAAATGAATTTTAAACAGTCAACTACATGTTCCCAAGAAAAGGAAAAGCTCAGATAAGACAAAATAATTGTTTTCATAAAATGAAAACATTTTTCAAAATGATAAGTATAAAAAGACCATATAACATTATCTATAGCATAGCCAACAACATTTCTTCTTTATCATCTCATTTATTTCCCATTCCCCCTTTCCATTTTAAAACATGATTTTCAAATTATCATATATTGATTTTAAAAATAAAGAGGTTTTGGCCCATTAAAGATGGCAGCTAGAAGAGGCTGAGCATGAATAGTTGTTGTGGTGAAATGAGGGCAATTTTGGTCTTGATCCATAAAGAGAAAGCCAATAGTGGTTGAAATTGTAAAAGAGTTGAGAAAAACACCTCTTCTCGTGTGTGTACGCTGATGAAGTCAAGCATGTACACACTCCCAAATCATTTTGAATCTCATATCAAAAAGTTCTTGGTTCATTTCTTCCTAATAATTGACAGGGCCTCTTCCTGGAAGACAGTCATGTAACTTTCAGTCTCTTATTATAGTTAGCTGCTGACTGGAACCTAATTCCAGTCTTTGCCTGATTTTCAGGGTCACAGATGTTTGTGATTTCGACAATGTTCCCGTTCAAGTTAGTTCTAAATTTTATGAAGTCATTGCTGGCAGTTTGGTTCCCAATTTGAAATTGAAGTTACTGAGCAAGTCAGAACATTAAAATCATCTTTTATTCTCAGTAAGGTTTGTTACCTATCAGAACTCTTTTCTAAACCTCTCTATGATCATCTTACAGATACTCATACTTTGCACATGACAAAGTTATGTAATTCAGTACAATTCTCCATCTTTGGGTAAAATAGCAGCTTTGTTGATGAGGCATGAAAGGTATGCTTGTCTGCAGTATGAAGATACATACTTAGAATAAAGTAAAAAATAGCATTGTTCTAGGGATGTGACAAAAGTAGGTTTTTCTCTAGGTTCTATGACCTCTCCAGCCATGGCATATGTTCAAAGTACTACACATGAGTTCTTTCCCATTGAGAAGGCCTTAAGTCCAATTAGATAGCTCTTAACTCACACTAGCTCATTGTGCTCAGGATTATTTTGGCTATCTTCTGTCTTTTGTGTTTCCATATGAATTTTAGGTTGGATATTTCCATATCTGCAAAAAATGACATGGGGATTTGGAATGAGATTGTGTTGCTTTCAGTAAGATGGTCATTTTCACTATGCTAATTTAACCAATTGATGAGCAGGGGAGATCCTCTTATCTGCTAGTCCCTTCCTTAACTCTTACTTCAATGATTTAAAGTTCAATCGAAGAAGTCCTTAATGTCTTTGGTTTGGTTTATTCCTAGATATTTTTTTCAGGCCATTGTGAATGGAAGTATTTCCCTGCCTTCTGATTGCATATATATATACATATATATATATATATATATATATATATATATGTATATATATATATATATATATATATATATATATGTATATATATATGTATATATATATGATACTGATTTGGGGAGATTAATTTTGTAACATGTCACTTTGCTGAAAGCGTTGATCATTTCTAGAATTTATCTGTTGAAATTTTTGGATTATGTATAATATTATATCATCTGCAAATAGGGATAATTTGGTCAAATTTTTCCAGTTAGAATCCCTTTAACTTCCTTATCTTGTCTTATTGTTAGAGTATCAAGCAATATATCAAAAAAGATTGGGGATAACAGATATCCTTATCTATTTCCTGATTTCAATGGGAAAGCTTCAAATTTTGCTTCATTTAGAATCATGTTGGCTTTAAGTTATGTTAAAGTATGCTTCCTTCAGTCCAATTCTCTCTAGGTCTTTTATTATGAATGTATATTGGTTTTTCTCAATATCCTTTTCTGTGTCTATTGTGATAATCTTGTGACTTTTGGCTTTATGTCCATTTATATTAATTAATACCTTGATAGATGTGCCTGTGTTGAACCATCCCTGCATCATTGAAATAAAGTTGACTTGATAACGATGAATGACTGTTTCTATTTTTGTCTATATGCAGTTTTTGGGGATACTGGCTTCATAAAAGTGTGGAAGTTCTCCCAATATTTTTAACTTTTTAAAATAATTTAAGTAGTGTTGGTTTTAGATTTTCTTTGAAAGTCTGGTATAATTCTGCAGTGAATGTATTGCAGCCTGTGGTTTTTGTTTTTGTTTTTTGTTTTTATCAAGATACTTTGCATTTCTGTTTTAATTGTTTTATTTTGTTAATTTGAATTTAAACCTTTTTTCTTTTTGTGAACTAGGTTAAAGATCCGTCTATCTTGTTTATCTTTTCAAAGAATCAGCTCTTAACTTTATTGATTCTTTGTGTTTTTGTTTAATTCTTTTCAATTAATTTCTGCTTTGAATTTTATTATTTCTTGTCCTCTACTGGATTTGGGTTTGGTTTGTTCTTGTATTTCCAGAGCTTTGATTTGAACCATCATTAAGTCATTCTTTGTGCACTTTCTGATTTCTTAATGTAGGCACTTAGAGCTATAACTTCCTTCCTAGGGTTGCTCTTATTGTATCCTAGAGATTTTGTTTTGTTATATTATCATTTCACTTAATTCCCAGAATAATTTACTTTATTTCTTCTTTGACCCATTCATCATTCAGGAATGTGTAGTTTAAACTCCATGAATTTGTGTATTTATAAGCTGTTGGTTTTAATTTTTATTGCATTGTGGTCTGACAGAATTCATGGATTGTTTGAATCTGTATTTGTAGAGATTGATTTTGTGCCCCAATATGTGTTCAAATTTACATAAATCTCCTTGGGATTCTAAGAAGAATGCAAGTTCTTTGATGTTTGGGTAGATTATTCGGTAGATGCCTTTTAGGTCTATCTGATGAACAATATCATTTAATTCAAGTGGCTTTCTGCTTATTCTTTGTTCTGTTGACCTATTTGTTAGAGATAGCACTATACTGAAGTCATCTACTACTACTGAGTATAGATTAATCTATGTTTTAAAGACTTACAATATTCTTTTTTATGAAACTGGGTGTACCAGATTTTGGTGCATATACATTTATGACTATAATCTCTTCATTGTCAGTTGTTCCCTTGATCAGAATGATGTCACCTTCTTTATCACTTATGATTAATTTTAATTTATAGTCTATTTTGACAGAAATTGGAAGTGAAATGCTTGCTTGTTTCTGAGTACAATTAGCTTAGAATACATTTTTTCATTCTTTCTCCCTAAGGTAGTGCCTATTCATTCAAGGTTAGGTGGGTTTCTTGAAGACAACAACAAAAATATTTTGTTTCTTCATACATTCAATTAGTCTATGTTTTTAATCTGGGGATTTGAGATCATTGATATTTAAAGTTGTCACTGAATGATTTAAAATTGTTATTGACATTTTAATTTATTTATGTTTCATGTCACATTTTGTGTTTTCATAATTATATCTTCATTTGTTTTCTTTCTCTAGTCTCTTAAGCATAGTCATTCATTTTTTTAATCCATTGCATTTCTTTCAGTATTCTCTGTAATGATGTTTTTGTGGACATGAATTTGTGGAGCCTATTTGTGTCATGGAATATTTTTTCCTTCCCTTTCAACTATGATCAACATTTTGCTTGGTAAAATATTCTGTTTTGGCATCTATGGTCATTTAGAATTGTGGATACTTTGGACCAGGTCATTCTGGCTTTCATAATTTCATTGAAAAATTGCTTATAACTTAAATGTTTTTCTTTATATGTGATTTTTTTGTCTTTCTCTTGAAACTTTAAGTATTCTTTGTTCTGCATATAGAGTGCTTTAACTGTGATATGCCATGGAGTAATTGAGGGTTCTGTTCCTGTCTGCATGACATTTAGTATGCTCTTATATTTCTATGCAGATGGCTTTCATAATTTAGGGAAACTTTCTTATATAATCCTGTTGATTTGAGACTCTCCTTCCTCAAATTTTGTCTTTTCATGATGTCCTGCATTCCTTGAATATTCAATTCTTGTGCCATTTAGGAACTAGTTACGGAATTCTGCAGCAGTCTCCATCTGTTGTAAAAGAAGCTTTTTTGATGAGTGGTGACTGGCATACTTGTCTGTAAATGTAAGGATTCACATTTAGCACACAGGAAGAAGTAAATTTGTCTAGGAATGTGACATCCTTGGTGTTTTCTCTGAGATCTGTGTCCTCTCCAGTCATGGGTGTTTGGCTATGTTTACGGTAACACATAGGAGTTGTCTCCCATTGAGTGGTTTTTAAGTCTAATTAGGTAGCTGTTGATTACTCTCAAGATAAATGAGATTTTTCAATGAAGGAATTAGTTGGATCTGGTTGGGGAGGGGGATAGTCAGTAACTCTCCAGGAGGGCAGTGGTGCTTAGGCCCAAATAGAGGTGAGGGGTATAAGCTTGGCAGGTTCTAATGAGTCATTATGAGAATCTCAGGCGGCCTATGAGAGACCAGAGTGAATATATTCACCTGTCCTTTCTCTTTCTTATCTCCCCACCCTTTTCTTCCTTGTCCTTACAGACTGTATGTAGTCCAACCTTTAGTTTCATGACTTTCACTTCTAGCTTCTACAGATGTGACAAAAGACGTGATAATTGTGTTTATGGGACACTTTTCATTTAAAACAGTGATCTGAAGTTCCCTCCATCCAATATATTTAAACAATATAGTTTCATGAATTACATTTCAAACTTGAGAATGGTACCACATGTTAAAGGTGATGAGCCTCAGCACAAATGGAACCAGCCAACTCCGTAGTGCTTAGTGAGTCTGTTCGCTATATTTGAATTATAATTTATGTGGTAAAAATTAAACATCTTCAATTTTGTTCCTCTTAGTCAAATTTTCTGTTACTTGAGTGAAAAATTAATTTGAGTCATTATAGGCAAGTGGAAGAAGATGAGAAATCTTACTTGAAATGAAAAATCACACCAAGGATTTCAGAAACATTATTTATCCACAATTACAACACAAACTGCAAGACAGTTATTAGCTAGTAGGCAATGATAAAGATCGTATTTTACATATGTATAATATTTTGATATGGATCTTTATATGCATATATCTTTATACATCTTTATTGAGGAATGAGTGATATAGAAAGAACAATGGGTATTTTATGTGCTCAATTTGGTAATTGCATATAGGCTAACACATATCATGCTGTCATCAAAGTAAAGGTAACAGACATGAAACAGTACTCTAAATTTCCTTGATCTTCATTATGTTTGTTTTTATATGCTTATTCTCGAGTTTTCCTAGGGAGTTTGTGCGTGCATGTGTGTATGTGTGTGTGTGTGTCTGTGTGTGTGTTGTAGTAGTAGCAACAAAGACATAAGATTGACTCTCTCAAACTTGTAAGTACAAAGCTCTGCTTTATTAGGTATAGGCACTGGGTTGTATATAGGTATCCAGAACCTCATGCATCATAGCTAAAAATCTAAGATGAGAAAGATGTGGAAGCAATGAGAATGTGAAATAAATGCAGAAGAAAGAATTGTAAGAAATTTATGACTGGTATTATCTAGACTTGGAGAAGGCAGAAGGGCTATTGAACTAGGACAATAAGAACCAGTTAGTTTGAGGTTTAAAGATTTCCTGTATCAAAAGTAAAGACAATTATAAAATGGCACAGACAGAAATATTTCTGACTAGACAACCTCGGTTTTAGCTTGCTTTATTTATTTATACTTTTATCCACTCACATCATGCAAGAAAGTTTAGACATTGAAAAATTCAGAAGGCAAATTTCCTGTACATTTGACATACACATTTGCATATGAAATTATACTTATTGTTTTTGGATGAGTAATCTGTAAGTGTTGGATAAAAATATTAAGGAAAGTAAGAATAGGTATAATTTATTATGGTCTAATAAAGGGTCTTGCAGGTTTAATGAATAATCAGTGGAAGTATGGGGTAAGCAATGGTTGTTACATTAACTTTAGGCTTTTAGGGTGACTATTTATATTCCTGATAAAACAGAGGTGGGGTAGGTCTGCAGTATATCAACTGAGAAACTTTCACAGAGTTTCTTCCCTAATGTAATTCAAGATAAGCAGTATCTAGAGATACCTTTTTATAAACTCTTTGTGAATGTTTTATTTACTTGTATGGTTTTGGGATAAAGAGCAGGGTGGGAAACCAAATGGAAGTCTGAGCCTAGAGTCAGGAAGATGCTTACTTAGAGATTCTCCAAGCTGGGGGAAATGTTAAGTCAATTTGTCTAACTTTGTAACGCAAGGAGAGAGACAACTACTGTCATATTCCTTAGATTGCCTAGCCACATGGCCAGCTCCACATATAAAGTCTTGCTTCTTAGTGATTGTGCTTTTCTGGTAAGACACTGAATGGTACAGAATATTATTAACTAAAAGTGTAGTATTCATGAAATGACACAAGAAGATCAGTACACTGTAAACTATGAGATGCTAAAAGCGTCTGATTTCGGACTTCTGTTTGCCAAGCATCTTTGATAGTAACATAATATGAGGGAGTAGGACAATATGGAATGCTTGAGAACTGCATTTCAGACAACAGTCATAGATGGCACTTTGACTTAGATAGGATTTATGTATTGAAATTTTATCCCCACAGTGAAATAGTAAGAATACAGAACCAATCTGACTATGGTGTCTAGAGGTGGGATTTGAGACAAGATTAGTAGTAGGTAGGATTATTGATGTGGAGTATCAGCATGGAATACTTGTGAAGTTACAAGTAAAAGAATACATGTGCATGGTTCTCCATGACACTTCATAAAACATAGCAGACCATGGTACTATTATTCTGGGTTACTTATGCATACTTACCTTTGATTGCATTAAACATGTTTCCTTATGTATATATCTTAGATTTGTGAATCAGACACACAAAACCAAAATGTTTGAGTCCCATTAAGTAGTTTTATGTTCTGCCTAAAGAGTTCATTAACATTGATGAGTGTAGATGTTATTCAATAATTTTAATTTGTTTAATTTTTTTACTGCAAAGCTGTGCTTTTCTTTACACATTTGTTTAATTCACTGGGCTGTTATTTCTTCATTATTCCTCCTTACTAGTTCATTGTTGGCCCTTTCTAGATTTTGAAAATCACAACATTTGCAAAAACCTTATTTGTTTACAGAACATCCTAAGTCAGAGAGATTCATTATGTTGATATTTTATAGTCTTTCCAATTATACTTTCTTCATTGGCTGTCCTCAAGTATCCTATTTTTCTTTGTAAGCACTTTCTTTCACTTTATGCAAGCTTTTCATCAGGAAACCTTTTTGGGACCTTATTAAAAGAAGGCATGTGCAGTACTTCCTCCTTTCAAAGTATGCCATAATCATTTTCCTTCCTTCCTGCTCATAACATTTAGCAAAACTGAGAAAGAGAAAATAACTTTGTTTATTATCTCATAATAAGTTAACATTAGTAACTAAGCTTCAAATCATCTACATAAGACTGAAAATGTAACTCAGTGGTTGACTAACTGTCTAGTCTGGACAAGGATTTGAATACTATCCACAGTACCAGAAAAAAATAATAAACTATTCTCTATTCCCCTGTTATGTTATATTCTGTGATCCTTAGCTTTCTACATTCATTTATATGTGCCACTTAGGGCTTGGCATCTCACAAAACTAATTTTCTGTATTTGGCCATATGAGGATCTCTGTATTAGTCTCTATCTGTTGCAAAAAGAAGCTTCTTTGTTGAGTGGTGAAAGGTATACTTGTCTATAAATATGTATGTATATATATATATATATCCATATATAATATACAGTAAGAAATCTTTGTCTAGAGATGTTACAAATGTAGGCTTTTCTATAGGTTGTATGACCTTTCCAGCCATGTGTATTTAGCTATGTTTATAGGTACCACACATAAGTTCCATCTCAATAAGTGTGTTTTAAGTTTGATTAAGTATCTGTAGATTACCCTCAAGATAAAAGTGCTACTTACTGCAATAATAGAAATGCTTCATTATGCTGGTCATTGTTGTGATTATTAGGCTGTACTGCTGCTGGATTGGACCATTGAATTTTCTCCCTACGAAACTTATATAGTATCCTGTGATACTATGAAAGGTAATCTTCAGGGAGGAGGCTTCCAGGTCAGTTCCAGCTCCATTGATCCAAATCTTGTGTCCAAGTATGTCTTTTCTTCAACAATAGGGTTTTAACTTCATGTTATAGATGATAAATAAGGACTGTGTTATTTGAGGAGTCTCTTGGACTACCCTGACCAAAAACTCCAAAGAATGTTTCTTCTGCTTAGCACTGTGCTTCTTGTTATATAGCCTTCATCTATGGACATGCACTTATACACATATATTTCATGTGTATTTTTTAATTGTCTTTTCAGTTAATACATTTCCTTTGTTTTTTTCACACCACCTAAGTATTATTTATCTCTCCTCCCTCACTCCCTGGATAATATTCCTTCCTGGTTCCCCAGTTAAACTACTCCCGTTTTCTCCATTTACCCCTTGATATTCTTCTTTCCTGTTATTCCCTTCTCTTGAGATCCTTCTTTCCCTTTATGGAACATAGTAGAACAGGGAGAGAGGGAAAAATACTGCATCTCTCAGCTCTCACCAACGACGTTTCCTCATGTAAGAGGTGATGATGAATGAGCACAAAAATCACAACTCAGCAAATTCTAGAGCATAAGAAGCTGGAGAGTCTGAGTCCTGTGATAGGATTTCTGTATTAAACCTCTGTCACCAAGGGCTCTGTAAGAGTCAAGGCTGGTGGCTGACCACAAGGAAACAGAGATTTCCAGGTGACTAGAAATTCGCTCCTAATAACTTAGAGCATGGGGGACAATATGGGTAGGATACACGTAAACTCAGACCGGAAAAATCCCAGCGTAGAACTGGGGAAATGGGTAAGATATCCCAACCTTAGCTGAGGAACATGTTGCAGATGATCACTGCTTGGTGAGGGAGATTTTGTCTTTTTAAGGTAGTGATGCTAGATATAATGACCGGACGCTAGTGGATGAACTCATACTGAGGGAAATCTGGGAACACAAACTTGACTTGATAAGCCTTAGCATATGTGATCGAATGCATGAAATCTGGTGTGTTTGTGTCGGTGTGGGCGACTATTGGAAGTGCAGATAGAGGAAATGATGTAACTATGATTAAAGTATATTTTACAAAGTGCACAAAATTTCAATTGAAATAGGAAAATAAAATAAAATAAATGTCATATAAAATATCTATCAATTGACTTGCATTTTTTAAATACCACATATTTATTCTCTCATTTTCATCAATTTAGGCTCCTTTGATTGATTCTATGAAGATGAATGAAAACTATGTATAATGCATTGCATGGGTGTGTAATCAAAGGAGTTCAATGGTATGCTTCTTCTCTGTTGAGAAATACAGAAAAATATGGAACAGAAAATAGAGTGTGTTTTTACATGATGCATTATCACTATATAATTTCATATGGACCATAATCACTGCCTTTGTGTTTGTGCCTTTCTTTGGAGACAAATTAATTTCAGAGCATACACCTCCAATATCAAGCTCTTAATGAAACTCTTAAGTGGGAAAATGCCTCCTCCTAAAATCAAAATAATCTTGATTAGTTTCTCTCCATAGTAAAAAGAATGAGAAAAGCGATCTCAGTTTGTGAGGATAGAACTGAATATGTCAAACATTATTACTTCTCCTCCTCATTTTGGGATAGAACAAACTCTCTGAGAGAAGAGAAGAACTTTTTCTTCACTCAATAATAGTCTTCCTACATAAGACAGGAATGGAGAAAAAATATTCCCCAACAAATCCTGACTTGTATTTTACATAGACCACTGAATTTCTGGATCACACCTGTGGTTAGTCGTGTGGAGGTGGAGAGAGTCCGTATTAAGGCAGATCCAGCCTCATACCTGTGAGAACTTTTCCCATACACTGCTACTATATTTCTCTCCATCTTTCTGGGACAATGTGGAAGATCCTCGCTGTTTTGATCTTCATCATTTCTGAAATGTATGCATGAATCACAATGATCAAATTGACTAGAAATTCATCATTTTACCAAGACTGAAAATTGACTTTCTATTTTTCTTCTCTTTTCCATGAAGGTTCAAACAAGTTTCTGAAATGAAGGAAGTAGTATTGCATTCTTAAAATTAAATACAGAAATAATCCAGTGATAAAAATCTTGGTAAACAAATATGGTTTATTTGAACATACATTCTTAATATCACATATTATATAAAAATTAAATCCAAAGTATTAAGTCCTCTTTAAAATTAATTTCCAAATCAGATAAAATCCAAAATTCGTCTTCCTTGTGTTTGTGAGTTATGGTTTCAAAGAAATAAGAGTGTATAAACCATCATCTTCACCTTCATATTTTTCCTGGTTTCAGGTCTAGAATTTTCAGTGCCTGAATACAGTTTGTTCCATTTTGAATCATTAAATATGACTAGATATCTCATAAAAATGAGTATCTTCTTTGGAACCTCTAAAGTGTTTTACTTCCATGTCTGTGTCTGATGTTTTAAAATTTGAATATATCCAAAGATTAGTAGGTCTCAAATATTGTAATTACCCCAGTCTTCTATCCTTTACATCGAACATATCACAGAATATAAAGTGCCTAATTCAACTGTCACAGCTATAATTATGCTGCCAGAAAATAGCTGGTGACTAGCTATTGCCTTAGGCTTCAGAATAACATCACCAAACCTGAGGGAATGCAATAACAGGAATATCTCAGTTTGGAGTTCTTCAAGTTAACTCTAGCTATGCACTGTCCTGAATCTATATTTTATAATATGCACTGCCATGAATCTATATTTTCAATTCACTTAGTTGGAATTTATTGTCACAAAATTAAGTTATTATAGCATATTCATAGACCATACCTCTGAGGATAATTCTACCTTGTAACTTCCATTTTTTTGAGCCTTTTTCTAACATAACAGCAGTGAACTGGTTGTGAATGTGCAATTTAACAAATCATTTCTCTTAATTTAAGCAAGATTTCATTCTGCACAGCATGGATATTCCTTAGGACAAAGCATTCTGGCTTCAGAACAAACTATGTAAAGCTAGGTACTTTTATAATTTATGTATAACCAATCATGAGTAATGATTAGGTGACAGAAAGATGCCATTTCAGATGGCAGAAACCACAAAGGGACTGGAGAAGCTTTATTTTCTTCCAGGGTGTAACTCTGGGAGGAGGAGGTGGTCCATAGATAGAGATAAAGAATTCCTTAGCTGTGTGAGCATTAATGTTTTTTATCTGATACTTCATCAGTACACACTGTGGCAAGGAAAACTCAGATGATTTGCAACAGAAAGAGAATTTATTGTTCAGCCTCCAATGCCTCTTAGCATCTTTGTCTGGCTCTTTCTTTTGGAATTCCTTCCATTAACCATTTTCTGACCTTCGGAAGTCTGTATTCTAAGGCTGGTAATATCTATTAAAGTCTCTGGACCCACGTATTTAATGTCTTAAACCTCATGCATCAGAAATGAGAGAGGAAACCAATATGAATCTCAGAACAGAAGTTTTCCTTAAATTAGTATAAAAATGAGACTCTGCGAGTGGCAATCATTTCTTGAAGACACTTAGGTTTGGCACATCCTCCTTTGTAGTACTTCCTAAGGTATAATATAGGTACCTAACTCTTTTGCTGTGGTTTGAATATCTCCCTCCACAATTCATGCATTAAACCTAATCCTATGTGGGCACAGTGGCACAAATCTTTAAAACCATCATTCCAGTGGCAGAGGCAAGTGATCTCTGAATTTGAGGAAAATCTGGTCCACAAAGCAAGTCCTAGATCAGTCAAAGTAACATACTATGGTCCAGCCATAAATAAAAATAAATAAATAAATAAATAGCTTAACCTTATCATGTTGAAATTATCAGTTGGAACCTTCTGAGAAGTAATTAATGCCCTTAAAATAAACTGAAGAGTGTTGACTTATCTTTTCCATAGTGTGAGGACAGAGAAGTGTCTCTGAAACAGACAGGGAAGATTTATCAGACACTCAATCCACTGATACCTTCATCTTGAACTTCCAAACCTCCAACTGGGCTCTTTTACTGTTCATAGATAATTCAGGGTGGGGTACTATGTTACATCAACACAAACTGACTAAGATAACCCTGTGAGAAAAAAATCTTCTGTGGACTAGATTGCCATGAACTGAAATCCTCTTTTAAAGTCAGTTGCCTCCAAGTGACTTAGTATTTTGGACACATTCCTCATACTTAAGAAACGAAACCACAGTTGATCAACTTGTGCATTTAAAGTACTAAACTTCTCTGGGAGGATGGCTTAACAGATAACAGTTTCTGTTGTCAACCCTAGAGACTTGAATTCCAACCTTGGGCCCGTTGTGGTAGAAGGATAGAACTCATGCAAGTTGTTTTCTGACTTCCACACAAATACTGTGACACATATGTCCACCTATATACACATATATACATAAAAATGTTAAAAATTTTAAACTTAAAATAGCAAATGATGCTCTATTTCTATATAACTTTAATTTTCAAATCATGAATTGGAAAAACAAGCAACAAAATTTGTATGAATGTAGTGCTAGCATCTTACTCGGTAATGAAAGCTTAGGCAAAGGATTACCTGCAGAATGTAGTAGAAGCAAATTACAGTGGTGAAAATGAAATAGACTTTGAAAGAGAACACCTTAAGAAATTTGCACACATTTTTCAAAGTTCATGGAATTATAACTAAAAAAATGAATTAAATTATGCGTAAGTAACCAAGATTAAAAGTGAATAAAAATGTAAATGTTGACCCAGTACAAAGTCAAGAGAATTTACCGATTCACCAAAGTACATATCCCATAATGCATATTTGAAACAATCTAAATAGTCCCATGAATTTTTTTGATTTCTAAATAGTCAATCATTTTGTTTATCATTTTCTCCAGAACTAGCATAGAAGACAAAGTTCAGGATTCTTTAGGCAGAACATAAAACCACTTAACGGGACTCAAACATTTTTGTCTTTGTGTGTCTGATTCACAAATCTAAGATATATACACGAGGAAACATGTTTAATGCACTCAAAGGTAAGTACGCAAAGAAAAAGTTTATTGAACCAATGGGATTAGTGGAAAGATTATGATTGGAGGAAAAAAATTAATTAATTAAAACTGATAATGATTAGATTTAGTGTTTGTATTCCTTGTGGGTAAAAAGGAAAAGCAAAAATATAAAGGCAAAATTAGAATGCAGGATTTCAAGTGGTTTTAAAAAAACATTTTGTTGAATTTTTGTGCATTTCATATAATAGATCTTAATCAACTTTAGTTCTTCTCTCCTCATGTGCACCCCTTGTTAACAGTCCACTGGAATCCATGCCTTCTGTCATATAACCAAGGCCTCTGCAGTCAAGCATTTGTACCAGATATCCCTCAGTGTAATTTCATCCACTAGAGCCTAGTCAGCCAATCTAGAGACACTCCTTTAAAGATCTGCTCTCCCTCACTGAGCAGTAATATTCCTCTGCTAGGGTTGGGTCTGCTGCCCATATCCCCAATTTGTTTGTTTGTTTTGTTTTTGAGACAAGGTCTCTCTGAAGCCCCAGCTGGTCTGGAACTTGCTTTGTACACCACATTGGTCTGAACTCACAGAAGTCTGCCTGCTGCTGCTTCTGCCTTTACAGTACTGGGATTAAAGGTATGCCCACGTTCATTTACCCAGTTCTAGTCTGGGTTTTATGTCAGCCTGAGTACGCATTTGTCTTATGCATACTATCAACATTGGTGAATCTCCATGTCTTAGCAGCAAAGTTAACTCGCTTCCATAAAATATGTGTAGAAATTAAAATGCAAGAACAATTATATCGCTTAATTTTTTTCTCTGTGCAAAAACAGCACTGAGTAAGACAAAGCAGACATACTTGTGAACTTATATACATATTCTGTAATCTAGTCCTAATTATGAAAATGTAATTTGAGGATAAAAATGGTTAAACAATAGTTTTAACTACTATTTTAAAAACCCCAGTATTTCAAACCCCTGATTCCCAAGGCTCAGACACCATTGTGAATGGTGAAAGCATTCTGGAAACCAGACAAAAATCCCAGCAAAGACATGGAGAAGTGGATAAGGAAGTCAATCCAACCTAAAACCCTTTTGGCAACCGATGGCTACTGGGAAGGGGAGAGATACTGTGTAACAGGGTTGTGACTTTTGGTGTGCTCAGTAGATGGACTCATACTGGAAGACATTTGACAACACAAACTAGACTATATAGACTACAATATATAGATTTATATGTATTTACTTATATATACATTAAATTAGGTGGAGGGCATGGCTGGAGCTGTGGATAAGGGAAGGGGATCTAAATACAATCAACCTGCATTACATAAAAATAAAAAAATTTCAAGAAAAAATAAAACCACTAAAATGTAAAAAAAATTAAAATATGAATTATAAATAAAAAATCATTTCATGAATTTTTCACTAAAGCATGAATGAATGTAATATCAAATATAATTTAATATTTTTCATCTAAATGAGGGATGCCAGAAATTATATATTTTTTATTGATTTTATTTATGTGCATTATTAGTAATATGGAATTTCTGGGAAAATAAGGCCTAAAATTTATTGACTTAACTCACTGATTATCATTGAAACTTTCTTTTGGCACACTGTAAAAATGAAAATAAAAAAATATCATCGCTTGTCATTTGATATGTTATGATGTTGTCTGAGGTATTTTTATCACAAACCTTTCTAAAGCACATAGCTTTGACCTATTATAAGTTGGATAATTTTCACTCTATAAAATATATGATGAAAATTTTTGTTAGATAGGAAGAGACTTTCAAATTAATTACTGTTCTTAGTTTCATTTATATTTAAGCACTTTTCTTATATTTTTAACATAATGGAGATTGAACCTAGGACCTTGAAAATACTAGGCAAACATTCTACCACTTAACAATGTCCACAGTGCTTTTTTTTTTGAAGAAGTTCTTACTAGGTTGCTTGCATTGGTCTTGAATTTCCT
This sequence comes from Eospalax fontanierii, assembly GCA_035773235.1. NCBI lineage: Eukaryota > Metazoa > Chordata > Mammalia > Rodentia > Spalacidae > Eospalax > Eospalax fontanierii. The sequence continues at coordinate 96,253,510 of CM069527.1, read as the reverse complement.
CTGTATTTCAGTCTGGATTTGAACTTCCTTCAGTCTCCTATCCTAATTAAGAAATCACCTTAATAATCATTACTTTCAATTACATATTCACAGTTACTATCATTGTTATGAGATAATATGTATAGCTACTTCTATTTTTTAATAGGAGGTCTTGGTATTGCACTTATTTACAGCATAGTGATATTGTAGCATTAACAATTCATTAACTTAATCTTTCCCCTTCCTAGTATGAACTGTAAATATCTTCTAGTATTAATTATGCAAAGGTATCCATGACATTGTAAAATATGAAAAATTTAGTAATGCATTTTATGACCCAATATTTTAGAAGTAAACTTAAGAAATCTGTTAATATTCTGAATGTACAACTGGTCTTTATCCAATGAAGATTTATCTATGTATTTTATCAGTATAGGAAGCATTCATTAAATTTAGTTGTCAACATGGATGTGTTAAGATGTACCTAGATACTGGTAAATTATTATTTCTCACTATGCTTCCGTGTTTTTCCTGAGAAAATTGGTGTGTGACTTGGTGTTGGGACTGAGGAAGATCTTCCTTCAGTGTGACTCGGCACCACCCAGAGGAAATGTGAATTTACCTTCAGTCCTGGACCTGCTAGAATAGTCTTATTATATATACTTTATGTGTATTCACTCTTCCTACATAACTTGAAATTAAAAAATAATGTTTGGTACTTTCATGCTTGAACACAGGATGTGTGAAATGAAATCTGACGGCGCATATCAATGGACCTCAAGTCAGTTAAGCTCCAGCTACACATGAACAGAAAGCCCTGGACCGCTGCCAACTTCTGCTGTACCATCCCAAATTAAAAATTTAGACTGGGCAATTATTACTAAACGTTAAAGTGGACAGCTAAGCTTGACTCTGAGGTCAAGCTTTTATAAAAGAAGGAAGTTAAAAGTAGAGCTGAACAGTCATGGTTTTTGTTGAAGAAAACATGAGCATAATCAACAAAGGGAAAGAAAAGACCTAGATGACTTGCAGGATTGTAACTTCCTGATTACTCAGCAAACAAGAATGGAGGAAGGGCCCTATTCCCACTAAAGTTTAAAATCGTTCTCTATATTCTGTAGCATGCCTGCTGTTCTGAACAGATGAATAACTTTGCAAAATTGTTAAATATGCTACCTCAAGTTTCCTTACTCTGAACCTCCAATGGTCTTTTGAAGTGAGGCCTGCTGTTTCTCAAAAAAAGAGAAATAATCATAAGCATACTCCAAGACTGTTGTTAGATTAATTTATATATTCAAGAAACATAACAAAATTAAGATATAAAACATTCGAAGTAAAAGTAAAGTTACAGGTAAGTGTGATGGTGCATACCTTTAGTTCCAACACTTGGAAAGCAGACACAGGCTCATTTCTGTGAGATAGAACGAGCCTGGTCTACGCAAGTGGGGCTACAGGGAGACCATGACTCAAAAATAGGCAATGAAAGAAAGATGAAAGAAAGAAAGAAAGAAAGAAAGAAAGAAAGAAAGAAAGAGAGAAAGAATAAAGTTACAAAAGACAATTATTTAATAAAAGAAATTTTTTGATAATACATTTTCTGTAATGAAAATTGAAAAATAATTTATACTCCAAAAAGTAATTTGAATGCTTAAAATTAGAATTATTTATATTGTATTATTAGAAATATTCAATAAATTATACAAATCCAAATATTTATCTTGAAACAACTGATCAAATGATGTATATTGGAGAACAATGTCATAAAGACAAAAGGAAGTAAAGTATAGAATGACATGACTGCCTTTAAATCCAATAAAACAAGTCCTTTTTAATTCATGCAAGATACGTTAGAAATTTAGAACAAATATAATTTCCTGAGCTTTAATATTCTTTTTTGAACACTGAGAAACAGATTTCCAAATCCAATGGAATAATACAATTTTTATTAGTTTCTAGCTGTTGTGAAATATTAAAATCAATAAAAAAGAATATATTCATTACTTTCTCATCACTGTGACCAAAATACCTGACAGAAAAGCAAAAGAAGAAAAGTTACTTTGGTCCTGGTTACGAGATGTCAGCCCATCACCTAGGAGAGGGAACAGTGGTGTCCTGCAGCTTACATTACTGTGGACCAAAAAGCACAAAGAATTCTAGCTCTCAACCAGTGTTTCCTTATCCTTTTCCACTCATTCAGCCTCCTAATCCATAAATGGAACTATTCACACTCAGTGTCAGTCATTCTCCTAGTTAGTGTTCTCTGAAATTCCTCCAAGGACACATCCAGAGGTATGCCTTGATACCTTAGGTGAGTATATATCTAGTCAAGTTGATAATGAAAATTAGCCATAACAAAATCTATAAAAAATAAACTGCAAATCAAAGAATGAGAATTCAGTTAAATTTATTAAGAAAATGATCAAATACTAAAGACCAATGGGATTAGAAATACATTATTCTCAAAATTTTCAAAGTACAGCAGCAGTATTTTAGAATAAAGTACTGTTTTTGAGTTTGCTCATTGAAGTATGAAAAAAACACTCATTAACTTTCTTTAATTATGCACATTTTTATAGAATTTTTGTACATACAAAACATCAAAATCATCTTTATATTCCCTTTTCCCTTTCCAGTCCCCCCATAGTCCACCCCACCAGATTTCATAATTCTGCCATATATGCTAAGGCCTATTGAATCAAATCAGTGTACCCAGACATCCCTCAGTGTAAGTTCATCCACTAGGGTCTAGTCAGCCTATCAAGAGTCTCTCCCTTAAAGATCAGCTCTTCCTCATCCATCAGAAATCAGTTCTTCAGAGAAGGTTAGAGCCTGCTGACTGTTTTCACAGTTCTATGCTGTATTTTTTTCTGCTTGAGTTTACATGGGTCCTGTGTATGATGACACCATTTCTGTAGGTTCATATGAACAAGATCCCAGGAGCCTGTAAGACTGTTTCTATATGGTCATGTACCCCTTCCCTGATTCTTACAATTTTTCCACAATTTTTGCCCCTCTTCCACAATGGTCTCTGAGACCTGAGTGGGTGAATTTTAATATAGGAGTCCTGTCCAGAGACCCATTAGATTCTTACTCAATACGCTTTGGCCAGATGTGGCATTTTGTCTTCATTGCTCTCTGTTGTATGAGGGAGTTTCATTTATAAGAGTTAAGAGAGGCATTAGTATTCTCTCTACCACTGTTACATTATGTTCTATGAACCTTAGGTGTAGAGCTTCCATTGTAGATGTGTTATTTAGGGTGGGGTAACTCACAGTTACTTATTCTCTGAATATGACCAGTTGTAAAATGCTGTAGTAGTGTCTGTTGGTTGCAAAAGAAACTTCTCTGATGAGTGGTGATTGGCTTATTGTCTGTAAATAAAAGGATCCATGTTTAGCATATAGTAAAAAGTTACATTTGTCTAGGGATGTGACAGACTTTGGGTTTTGTGTCAGATCTATTACCTCTATAGCCATGTGTATTTGGCTATGTTTACATTATTACACATGAGTTTCCCCCGATTAATGGTCTCTAAGTTCAATTAGATAGCTGTTGATATGCAAAAGATGTTAAGTACCAATACTGTACTAACATTTCTTTCTGCGCCAGTCATTGTTGTGGTTATTAGCCCTGAAAGCTATGGTTGGACCAATAATTGATGTTCTCACTTAGCAGCTTGCGTAGTATCCTCGAACTATGATAGTTTGTCTTCAAGGTGGTGACTTCCAGGTCAGTTCAAGCTCCATTGCGTCAAGTCCTGTGTCTAAACTATGCTCTGTCTTTAGCAATAGGGTCTTACTTTCAAGTTCTGGGAGACAATTAAGGAATGTAGAAAAGTCTATAGCTCAAGAAATAGTGCCAGACAGTAGAAACCTCCTCTCTAGTTTTTGGCCAGGTAATTCAAGAGACTCCTAAAATGCTCATTAACTTTCAAACTTGCAGAAGCAAGTTTCAACTGAAAATTAATCAAAAAAGGAAAACCAAGAAAACAAGACTTTTTAGCATAAGTGAAGTCATTAAGATTAACTTGAACTTTACCTCCTTCTGCTAAAAATGTGCTCAGAGTTTTAATTTGCAGATTTTCGACAAAAACCCTTGAATTATTGAATCTAATATATATATATATATATATATATATATATATATATATATATATATATATATATCTAGAGAGAGAGAGAGAGAGAGAGAGAGAAAGAGAGATGAAGTAAAAAACATTATTCTGATTCTATTGACTTTTACCTATTTATAAAAACTAATTTAGTTAAAATTTTCCTTTTTTAGTATTTTATAGAAGTAATCAAATGGTCTTGTGAATATTTCATTATATTAAAATTGACAGAAGCTGAAGTACTCATATCTTAAGTCTATAACTCAATGGATTGGGGTGGGTGCAATCAAAACCCAATTGAGTGGTGGAGAATGTCTCTTAACATAGATATTCCCCTTGCACTTTCCAACTCAATTCTAATCATAATAAACAACATCTGGTCTGATTCTTTTGCACTATAGCTTTTCTTCTTTTTTATTTTCAATTAAATGCAATTATATTGTATGCCTTCTTTTGGTTCAACTCTTTTTACTTAATGTAACTGCACATACTATAATGCATTTAATTTTGTTGCTGAATTGCCTTGTGCTCAATGGTTAATTCACAAATTATTTATCTAATAAACAACTGACACATGTTCAGTTTATTTCTGGGTTTTGTCTACTGTAGCAGAGTGTGCGTAACAATTGGATTTTGGCATTTTCATTCCACTTTTTTCATTTTCCTTTTACTGAGCATTTGCTATGGATCATATTTGAGGCCATTAAAATAGTGTGCAAATGTCTACTATGTACAAATTGTCTGGTTGACATGCATTGCATTCTTGGTTAAAGACTTAGGGATGTGATTACTGCATCAAAGAATAAATTTACCTTAATTTCAGTGCAGAAAAAATTAAAAGACATTTTTTCAGTATTCTGACTACATTATACTATTAGAAAAATAGAGAATTTTAATTTCATCATCCAAGTATTTGAGCCCAAGAAGGATATCTTCTTCATTCATTTTCTTTGTGGCTAACAATGTTCTATGCCTTTGAATTCACTTATTGACTTTTTATCTTCTTCTGTGGGGTGCCTAATGTTATTCTGAAGTCCTCTTTGGACTATGACTTTGTTTATTTTTCACTTTTAACAGTTGAGTTTTGAGCATTCACTATAATTTTATATAAGTTTTATGTGAGATTGATAATGCAAACTTTGTCTCTATATTTTGATTATTTTGTGAACATTTGGATAAGATGTATTAATTGTAATGAAATCAATTTGGTATATTTTCCTTATAGTTAGTGATTGGACTGTATTCATTACAGTGTTTTCTTACTGCAGTGATACTTTTTGGTGAGTTCGAGAAGTTTCATAACTTTTACACAGAGATTTAAGTATGTCTTTAATTAGTTTTACAGTTTTGCATATTGTATGGCTTAAAGTTCATTTATTTTCTTTATCAACTATCACCTAGTGAATAGCCTGATAATTTTGATAAGAATAGAGGATTACCTCTGATTCTTTTGCTGTTTCATTGATTTATTTTCTTATACAAATAGCATATTTTCATAGTCATTATAGAATTATACAGATTAATTGAGTCATTGAGCCAATTGTGTTTATCAGTTTTAATATTGTTTAGCTATTATATGACATTTATGTTTTTATAGAAATGCAAGCTTATCTATCTTTTCAAAAATTGTTGGGGTTTGGTTTATAAAGCATTAAGTCTGCAGTCAAAATATTGATAAATGCTCTAGAAAATTTTGAATATTTTAATTTATCAGTACCTTATATCTTTACATTTTAGTCCATCCTTTTAAAATATTTCTCTTTAATTATTTAAATTGTCCTGGTAATGCTTTTGTTTATGCTTTGTTGAATATATCACTAAATATTTTATTTAAGAATATAAATATAGTATATTTAAGCATATAAAATCTTATTGAAACTTTAATATTTTCATTTTTCGAAATTATATCTATCTGAAAATAATTTCTATATTTTGCTTCTGGCATTTGGAATATAACTTCTTACATTGACTTGTAACTTTCCTAACTTCACTTAGTTTGAATAGATTTTGTAGATTCTATAAGGTAGTTTATAATACTTATAAGTATAAGTATTACATGACAAAAAGATAGCTCTATGGACTTTTTTCTTGCTGTTCTTGCCTTTGATAAATGGATACAGTCATCTCTGGTATAAGACCATATACAACTAATGATAGGGATATCCTTGCTTTATTTCCTAATTTAGGACTGAAATGTTTTTATTTAGTCAATAATTATAGTTAAAACTATACATTTCTGATAGATATTGGTGTTCTGACTGAATTTACTAATTTGTTTAGTTTCCATTAAGAATACTGAAAGAGGTCAAATGGTTGCCTGTATCTATCGTGATAATCCAAAATTCTGTTAATCTAGAAATATATGATAATATTGTATATAAAATGGTATGATCTGACAGCTAGAATGTAATCAACATGTATGTATTATAAATTCTTTATTGCTGTATTTATTCTGCTGATATTTTGAGAAATAAGCTATTCATTCTCATAAGATATCTCCTCCTTTGTTTCTTTTGCTCCAGTACCTCATCTTCATCTTCCTTCTTCTCTTCATCTTCTTTATATAGACAGGTATCAGAAATATAACAATCATACAAAATTTGGAGGGCATTCAAAATTATTTGTTATCTCTAGCTGATATAAGTTTTATGTTAGCTATTCTTTACATATATCGCTCCATTCTCATGGAAGTTATCTTGCCCTGAAATTGTGGAATAATTTATCACTACGTATTTAAATAATTTTTAAATACATAGATACTCAGTTCTGTTTATCTTATGTGCATTTTACCAGGTTGAGGCATTTGAAAGATCTCTTGAAAAATCTGTTAACCTTGTTTAATAAATTATCACTTTCCCTCTCTGTTTCCACTCATTGTAGCATCTAGCATATCTTCCTAACTTTAGAATATCGGAATCTTTATCTGCACTTCTTTACTATGAACAATTTTCCTAAAGCATTATCAGTTCTACTGAAATTTTCAAATGACAAAATTTTAAAAAAGTTTTATCCATATCCACTCACACTTAATGTCTAGGTGTAAAGCCTTCTGATCTCATTAGTGTTAGCATATCCACTGGTGTCATCTTGTGCAGGTCTTGTGTATGCACCCATTTTGTTGAGAGTTCATGGGTGCACCATAGTTGTCATGTGTGCTTTCTGGTAAACACTATCTTATAAAAGTCCTCCCAGTCCTCTGCCTATTACAACTTCTGTGCCTTTTCTGAAATATTCCCTGAGCCTTAGGTGCAGGGGCTGTGTTGGTGATATCAATTTGGAGCTGAATACTCCATAGTAACTTGTTCTCTACACCTGGAATAGTTGTGGTTCTTTGTAACAACTTTTGTATGACACAAAAAGAAGCTTCTTTGTTGACGGTTTAAAACTTTATCTGTGGTATAAGTGTTTAGACATCAGTTGGATACTATATTAATTTAACAAAATGGCAGTAGAAGGTTCTCTTCTCGGTTCTACGACTGCTTCACCCATGGATTCTGGACTAATTTTGCTGTCAGGCTTGAGTTCTCTCCTATTGAACAGGACTATGAGACCATTATTGATGACCCAAAGATATTAGTGCCACTATTGTGGCATTGGGTGTATATTGACAGGCCAGTCATTGTAGTTCCAGGATTTACTGCTGGGAGAGCTGTTGATAGCTTTTCACCCTTGGCAGCTTTTGTAGCTGCTTCTGATAGTAAGTGAGCTGGACTTTAGGGGGGAATTTTCGAGGTCAAAACCAGCCTGATATTTCCAAGTGACATGATAGTAAAGTGTGCGGCGTGCTCAGTAATACAATCTTACTATCTAGTTCTCACAGAAATCAAGAAAATTAAATAGTTCATATGAGGAAGTTCCTAATGTCCAGGAAGCCTCTGCTTCCAAATATATATGCAAGAACCCTGGTTCTTGCAATCTTATCACCCTCTCTTCTCCAATGGTCCCTGAGCCATGGATGGCTGACAACCATCTGTACCTCCATTTTCAATGTCTTCTTCTGATCTCCATAGGCATTGCATTACAGGGGTGCATTTAGCGCACATGCAGGCAATACATTCATGCACACAAAAATAAAAATAAAGTAAATATTAAATATCTGTGTATATACATATATATATATATATATATATATATATTTGCATTCCAAGTACACAAACATATTAGGTTCCACATAGGATAGAAAATGTGATATTCTTTTTCCAGGATTTTGGACAGTTTCTTTATCATATACTATTTTCATATGTATGAGAAATTCTCAATTGCAAAAAAAATTATAGAAATTGAGTAATAAAATTATCAAATGTCATTGGACTTCAAATATTTAGTTTAAAGTATCCATACCTATATTCTTTATGAAGAAAGAATTTTCACTTGCGATTAGGGGACACTCATAGCTAAACAGCTAAAAAGTCACAGGCTTTTTACTTGGGTGTATTATGTCAAATAGTAATTTATTAAGATAAAATATTTCAAAATTTTCACAATATATATGAGATCGTTAGCAATTACTAATTCATTGTATAAATAGACTGAGCCCAACAGCATTCTAAATTAAAACTATAGATCAGGATTCATAATGTTTTTTAATGCTTTTTGATGACAGAACACTGTGTTTCTAGCTCTATAAATCTGTCCACCAATGGAACTTATAATGCTAATAAGAACACATAATCATATTATAATAACAGATACGGCAGTATTTCTGAAGTTAGAATCTTGAAGTATTTCAATGACTTTTTAAAGTAATCGAAACTTCTCCAAGGAAAGAATATTTTCAGAAGACAAACTGACTAATCTGGATATATTCAGCTCTAATTAAGAACATTTGTTACTGGTAACCTGATTCTTATTCTTCTAATTGCCACTGCATAAAAATGTCTGATCAACATAAATGTTTGATTAGTAAAACATTTTATTACTTTAGTAATGCATAACATAATTGGCTCTGTATGAAGAAGATAGTGTTTTCGGTTAGTACTACAGTCGCATAGTGAAATGTTAATTAAAACGGAAGTAGTAAGCTGTTTGTTCCAAGTTCAATTACTTAATTATGGAATAAACACAATATAGAGCTGAATAATTTGCCACTTCCGTTCTCACTGGCATCATAAAATGGTATCCGGACATTTTCCGAATGATTAGCATGCCTTTAACCCTCACGATCTGCAGGTTGCCAGGTTATTGAATTCTCAAATCGGTTCATAGCTACTTTTCAAAATATTCCCCATAGTGGAAGTCAGTGTACCAGTGCAACATAGCAATATAAGAAACACATCTTTCGGAAATATTACAATGAAAATGTTATTGTCTTTTTTTCAAAAATGTTATTGTACTGGCACACTTCTTTGAGAGATATTTATTTTGGTTTGTTTTGAATTGACCTTATCCATTCGTAAGGATTATATCATACACCATACTTTTGAATTATGCTTTAGAAGATCAGTGCTTTAAAAATTGTCTGAGGGAACTTTCAGAATTTATTGCTGTCAATCACTTCATGAAATTATGCTGCTAAGAGATTGTGTTTAAAATGAACTGATCTTTTCTGCCTTGCAAAATGCAATTATCTAGTCAGCCTCTAGTGGGCTACAAGAAATAATTATTGACATACATTTTATATTAAAATAAATATGTGGTTAATTGTATTAAAATTAGACCTTTTCAGTGACATAGTGCAACTGAAAAGTTTTACCTATCTAATCAACCAAACAAAGATGTTTAAACAATCTTGATATGCTTGTCTTATATCTTTTTTACTTGTGTAATAGTGCTAGACTACCTTTAAACAGGATCTGCTTACTGCTTTACATCAAGTTTCATTAGATTTAATAAAAAGGTACTGCTAGAGACTTTAGAATATTGAGAAGAAAAAGATTGTGTTCTCTTCAATGCTGTCATAACATCCAGCTTTTGAGTAATATAATGTTCGCTGTGGCTATTGCTTATTACTTTTTATGACAAGAGGTTAGATATGTTCTCATGAATATATATGCATGTGTAAAACATGTTTCCAAACATCTGAATGCATTTTAAACATCATGATCTGCAGCAGAGTTAAGAATCCGATTGCCTTCCATAGAGCCCAACCCCAAGTACTTGTAACCTTGCAGTTTCTTACAAGACATCTTTGCTAGTCTCTGTCAAAAACAGAATATGGCAAAAATGATTATATGCCACTTGTGAGATTATTTTTAAGGCTGTATGTTGCTCCTTGGTGCTGTTGCCTACCTATTCCCTCGTCCTCCAGGATTGCTTACTCTGGGAAGTCCACCCCATATGCAGCTCTCATGAGAAATCAACTAGGCAAGGCTGATGAGCAGATGTGTGACATGAGCAGACTGGGAAGCCTGTACTGCCAAGTTTAAGATGAGTGCAAGCCCAAACATCAGCTGAACTTCACTCTCATAAGTGAGGCAGATCAGCAACAAAATGACTCTTCAGCATTTGAGAATATGTGAGATAATAAATATTTGATGCCTTAAGCAACTAAGCTATAGGCAAGTTACTACACAATAATACAGCTAATACAGCATGAAACATTTGAACAAATAGATATATAATCTAATCTAATATATAGTTAGATTATAACTACAATATAATGTAATATTTGTGATTTGTTAAATATTTAGTATTTCCACCAGGACCTGTTTTAGTAGTACTAATATGGTAGATTTGTGCCTGATTCCATGGGCCTTTACACTTGAGGATGCCCCTGGGCTATTTCAAAACACATTTGACAATATTGCTGTAAAAACTTTAATGATAATACCATAAACTACCCTGAAACAATATGGAATTAGAAACATGACCTATGTTTAGGTTGGCATTCAGGACTCCTCACAAACATCACATTCTCCTTAGATGGAACATCTGCTTCTAGAATGTTCTCTCTTTTCTCATTTTTATTGTGTTTTAAGAAGATGTTACAGTCTTATGGTATAGGCTATTTAATATTATGATAATCTCACTCTTTTAACCTTTTTCTTCAGGGAATTTTTAGTGCTATTTCAAGTCAAAATTTTTCATACAGATACTTATCAAACAGGTTTTCAAAATATGTGGCAGTGTAATGCTAAGACTACAGATATTGAATTGCAATCATCGACCATGGATCTGAAGAAAATGTGAACATTCATATGGAAATTATCCATATTTCTGCTTTTTACTTTTAATTTTAGTTTCATCATTTACCTTGATGTTATTTCTGATAAAAATATCAAATGATATAACTAATAATGCAAATATTAAGTATTAGAACATACTATTATTATTGTTAAACTATTTGTATTATAAGGCAATATTTTAAATGTTAATTGACTAAAATTTAATGTAACTTGATAGTTTGAGTCTAAATTTAATTACTTTTATAGCTAATAAAACCAATTTTATACCTAATTCAATAAATTTCCATTTTCCCTAAGATAAAATGATGATAATAAAGAGTATTTTTATAAAAGTACCTTAAGCTCTACAGATAAAACAGTAACATACTGGCAATTGATTTGATGGTTATAAATCTTATTCTACTGTATTTATAAAATTATTCATACTGAGCTTAATTGATGACCCAAGTTTTCAAAATATTTTATTTATTATTTTTAGTTGATGTGTATGAGTGTATTGCCTGCATGTATGTAATGGATACCTGTGTCATGGAGGTCAGAAAAAGGCACTGGATTCCCCTGGCACTGGAGTTATGGGCAGTAGTTAGCCACTATGTGGGTGCCTGGAACAGAACTCGAGTCCTTTGTAAGAACAGACAGTGTTCTTTACCACTGAGCCATCTCCTCATCCCCCATGATTCAAGTTTGAAACCTTGTTAGTTTTAATTTCTGTAAATAATTTTAAATGTATAAATTTGTTTTCTTGAAGAAATAGCAAATATTTACTCATCTGACCTTCCATCTGAGTCTGAATTAGTAGCATTTTACTGTGTGTCACATGCACTGAACATTCATGGTCAAAAGAAATGAATCAGCATTAATTTAAAATAATTCACATGTTATTCACATTTCTTGACTAAATTTAGCCAGTTTGGCCTATTATAAATCATAAGTATGTGTATATATTAATTTTAATTTTTGGTAAGCATTAATTTTCTGTTTCTTACTATTTTGGTAAAATTACACTGCATGTATGGAATTCACTATAATTAAAAATTTTAAGAACATTTTTATTTTTAGCATAGCTTGAATTTTATAGAACATTTTAAAATAGTATAAAGAATTCCTGTAACCCTTCATCTATGAGTGCTATTATTAATATCTTATATTGATTGACATAAGTTGATGATGATGGTAATGATGAAAGTTGTCTGATGAAAGATGGATAGATAAGTAGAAAACATATTTTCAGAGTTTTCAAGAGGAATAGAATGATAGCATGAATACATATTAAAAATGGGATTTCTTGAATCGGCTTAAGCAATAAGGACTGGGTAGTCCAAATATGTCTGCATTCAGGAGAAGCAAAGAACCTAGTAGCTAATTTGTTTTGAGGGTGGATTCTTCAGTAGTCTTAATGTGGTACTGAAGGCCAAGAGGATTCCTGGAGAGCCTCTGGCATTCAGTCCACCTTTGAAGGCTGGAGAAGTAGTGTTCTGATGTCATCAAAGGATGGTGGGACAGTAGTAACAGCAGCAATGTGATGGATTCACTCACTGCCAAGAAGTGAAGGCAGGCAGGCAAGCAATGCTGCTTTTCCTATGACTATTCTTTATACAGTTTATTTATTTAGTTTAATTTGGGGCATAATAAAAAAATGATAGAATTGGCTCTAATGATTTAAGTCAGTCATCATTGGTTTCTAAATTTCTAATTATCAGTTTAGGTCCAAATAATTTCATCTGCATTTTAGTGTTACTTAATGCAGTTAACTGGTTTTGGTTTTGATTTTGTTTTAACACTTATTAAAATATATTTCATTGAATATTTGTGGGTTTCATACAATACCATTTAGTCATATTTGGCACCCCCCCCACCATGTCCTGCCCCCAGAACCTCTTGGAACTTTTTATATTTGGGCTGCCCTGCACTCTGGGAGATGGTTTCCTCCCAATAGTAATCATTCCTTTAAATGGCATCACAGACTTACCAAGAGGCCTATCTTTTAGTTAATTCCAGATTCCATTGAAAATTAGGACTAACCATGACTAATGCCAGAGAAAGAATTTCATTCAACTTGTTGAAGCAATGAGTTTGATGCACTACAATACAATAAGTATTAGTGATGCAAAAACAGCTGCACTACCTCAATCAATGACTCATTTTATCATGCTAATGAAGTCCTGAAGATTTCATTGCTGAGTCCCATCTTCAGTTAACCTTCCATTTTCCAGGACCCCAGAAAGCTTTGCTGTAGGAGGATATCATGGGTAGAATCCCACATTAAAGTGTAGTGACTTCTCACCCTTCCCTTCCTTCTGGACAGGGATAATAGCCTGGCTTCCATTAGAACAGATTTATATAGTATTTTTTGTTCTATTTATTTCACTGCCCTGACTATAAACCATGATCATATCTGCTCCATTAGAATGATCTGGATTTTGTGTTAAGAGTGGAAGAAAATGATATATTACAGTAGCAATATGAAAGAAACAACATCAGCACATTTTTCAATTAAATTTCATATTTTACTTGGATGGCTTTAGTTTCCTCATATGGCATTTTATCTGACCTCAAGTTGCATCTAGATTCACACATGTATTTACTCAACAGGCATCTTTTGACTATTCTTGGCTATGACAGTGTCTCATATTTTTCCATTTCTCAATGACTGGATAATTTTAAGAGTTGCTGGTCAGATGTTTTACAGAATGTCTCACAAGGCAATTTTGCTGTCTTATAGTTAGGCTAGTTTATGAATTTCTGATTTGCAATACTACAGTTATGAATGGTTATAGATTTGAAATTCTTTAGCTATGTCATATTTAGAAATAGCACAATAAATACTGTAAATACTTATGGAATACAAGCATTTCTGATATTTGTTGTAAGTTACATGATGTGTTCCCACCAGAACTTTATGAAGTTCTGCTTTATAAGAATAGAATTCTATCTCTTTCTCTGTACATAGCTATGAACACACTCTTATTTTTGCACTAAAATTTAATCCAAAACTGTTCATTTTAATGCAATGGGTTTGCTTGTAATTGGGAGTACAAAGACGTCATTAACCAGTGCATTAGGACAGTCTGATTTACTCCTCTAGATTTCAGGCTTAAAAGGCCATTACATTCTTAATGATCCTAACCAATGGAGGCAGAAGATTTCCTCTCAAAGGAGAGACGAGAAGTAGAGTTGTTTTCAGTGATTTATATACTAATTGGATGTAGTTAATTATAAAGTTCCAATTATTAGTCCTGAGAAACAGAACAAATACCTTTTTTTGCTTTGGTGTCATTCCTGAGGAATTGTTCAATACGAATTCAATTGTTAAGCCCTACAAAATGAACTCTGTATTAAAATTTTCCACATTCTAAAATAGCAATGTTCTTATATTGGTAAGATATAAAAACCAAATTCTCAAAAGTGTCTTCCTGCCAGAAAATAAGGTACCTGCAAAAATCAGAGTGAGGCTATTCACTATATAGATCAAGCACAATTTCAGTGTCCGGGCTGCTTAGTCATCCCAAGACCTTGGATTCCAGAAGCAACCTCAATTTTTTATTTTTTACATTTCATAAACACTATTTGCTTGCCTTAAAAATGTGAAAATTCATTTGCATTTTCATTCAGAGAATTTTAACAAGTTGATCAATCAATGGGAATAAATTCTCTGCTGTCATTTGGGATCAAAGATTATAGAACTTTAAATTTCTTTTGCTTATCTGCCTAGGTTTATTTGCTTTTTCTGTATTTTATTTTACAACATCTTTACACATTGTTTTCTATTTGGCCAGAATGGTTATTCTTTCTCAGCTTTTATTGAAAATACTTAAAAGCTGCATTACCAGAAACTTTGAAAGTGAAATGCTCTTCGCAGTCCACACTATTTCACCTATCACAAACCAGGAACAAATCAAGAACAAACATTGTCAGTAAAAATTAACGGAAGATAAGACTTAACTCTTTTGAGTTGATTAGTTCATGGGAATTTTGGTAATTTGTATTGACATAAATTATTTTCAAGCAACAAGAAAATTCAAAATAGACTATATAGTATTAAAAGGACAAGTGAAAACAAATATTCTTAAGGATTTATGAATTTTTCTAATACAAAAATATTTCTCAACATAATTGATTCTTTTGTGTAAAGTAAGATAGATCTAGAAAACCACTAACGAAATAGAGTACAATCATTACAGCACTACTAATATAAATGTGAACATCTATTTTATTTCTTATTTTAAGACAGAGTCTCATTCAACACCAGATTGGTCTCCAACTCATAAAGAATAGCTGAGATTGACCTTGACTGCTAATCTCACCTCCCAAGTGCCAGGATTATAAGTACATATCTCCACATCTGGCTACATTTCTTTTAGTTTATATAAAAGTATACCTTTCTCTACTTTTCTGTTTGTCTATTAAAATTGTACCAATGTTTCAGTTGGATTATCTGAAAACCAATGAATTGCACACACTGTTGAAAATGACAGTGATATTGCATTTATGATTTTGTTTTTCCAGAGGAAGCCTTGGTAATTCATAATAAACATTTCCCCTATTTTCAGAATGCACACACTTCACGAATGTATTTTTGTTTATTATTGAAGCTATGAGAGGAAGGTACATGAATTAATAAACAGGGTGCACTGCAGTATCACTTCGGGTGACCGGGGTGAGCATGACTGTTCTGTACAGTTTAGTCATTCGTCTAGCTTTCTGTTCTCTCATGTTGCTGCTTCTCATGAAGCTTCCACTTATGTCACAATGATTCTTTGAATTGCATGCTTTTCCACCCCTACTGTTTCATACAGCGTGTCTCATTCATATATTCTCACCGTGGGTTTTTTTTTTCTGCTACTTCTTCAAAGTCTATATTTTCCCTTAACATAAGCATGAATTCTATCTCATTTATTGTTCTGTAGTCACGTTATCACTTGTTAGGTATCTGTCTCGCCTTGATTTCTTGAATACCAATAGGCTGTGCAAAGTGCTTGTGAATTATTTCATAGATACAGAGTATTATATTTATATAACCATTTACTTTTTGATCTTGACCTCAGAAAAAAGTTGTAAGGAAGTAACCATTTGTTTGGATTGCATGTACACACACACACACGCACACACACACACACACACACACACACACACATATCCATCCATCCATCCAAAGTCTTAGGACAGATTTTCCTTTTGAGTTTATTGCTTAATTGTTTGTTTCCTCATACTTCTCAATTCATTGAATATGTGATATCAAGACGTTTAACACATGAGATAAAGATAAACAGGAAGTTGATTTATATCATTCAGTCTTCTATACACATGTTGTAGTGAGAAGAAAAGCTGCGCACAGAAAACATATCATCCCTGTTCAGGGAAGTGAGGGCGGTTTTAGATGGCATGGACCATAATCAAAGTACATCTCTAGAAATTGAAAAGTACATATTTGATAAAAATTCACAAGTAAAATCATACATTTAAATGAATGAATAATTTAATATAAAACATAAAACAAAAATAAAAATGGGGATAAAAATGGAATAAGTACATCAAAAGGTCAAGTACATAAAAGAACATGGGTGTTCACTTGTGAACTCATTCTTGAGAAATTAGAAATCCTGCCTGCACATTTAGATATGTCTCCCATCTTATGTTAGTGAGATGGGACAAACATTCTTCAGTTGTCTTCTTGTAAAAACCTATTTCCTACAGAAATACTGTCATACCAAGTTTGTATCCTTGAAAAAGTTGAGACTCAAAGTTAAAACTCTGCCAGATCAAAGTGAGGTAAATATGAGTAGAGGAAAAAGTGTTGCATTTTTAGTTTCCTTTTTGCTCTTAAGTATGGAATTAGATGATGCATTTTCAATAAAATTTAAACGGGGGTTTGAAGCACAGCCTGACAGTCGCAGTGATTCTGGACTCTATCTATACAGACACATTATCTTTTGGATAAAAGTCCATGAGTGCATGACTCAAATACATTGAAGTTGTGCCCACTCGATGTCTAGCTACACAATGGAAACCACATTCTGCTGTTATGCCAAACTCACCTCTCCGACATTCAATTTCACACATATTTTCTTTACAAACTAACTTTTCAGTAATTAATTTCTTACCTAACATTGAAATGTTTTATGCTTGAAGGAAAAGAATATAACATATGTTTTCTTTCTTTATATATAAGACATGGTTAAATTCTTGAATATTTAATAGCCAGAACACTCTAAGAAAGATTATGTGAAAGTTCAAATATTGCTGATATACAGAGCAAAAATTTATTTTTAATTTTTAAATTTATTTTTTAAGTGTATATGTATTATCCCAGCATCTACATCAGGGAACTTATGTCATACAGTCCTTATGGAGGACAGAAGAGGGTATCAGATCACTTGGAACTAGAGTTACACATGGTTGTTAGCTGCCTTGTAGGTTCTGGGATTCAAACCCAGGTTTTCTTCAAGAGTAGTCAATACTTTTAACCACTGAGCCAGTTCTGCAGCCCAAAAGACTTCTTTTAAAGCTACATTACAACAGTATGTATCCAAGAGTCTTGAGTTTATTAGGGAAATCTAGTGCCCATATTGATCAGTCTTGAGTTTGCCTGTAAAAATGAAAAAGAATATCATGAGTCCATATTGAAATGTTTAACCTGTATAGAAACTTGCATGTTACCATTTCCATTCTTATAGTGATGATTTCTACACAAGGAATTAATCATTACTATTTAATAGTAACAGTTGCCCCAGTGCCTTAGTGATTATCCAACACTGCATATATGTAGCTTCAGAAAATGAAATGTCTACACTTCATTCCTCTTTTAATAGAAATGGAGGGAAAACAGGATCTTCAGGGCTTTACTGGGACTTTAATACAAAAAAGCCTTAAAACACAAATAAAATAACAGTAAATAATAATAATAATAAAAACTATGAATTCTTTTTTCAACTATTTGTTCCTTTTATTTGGATTTAAGTGATAGAAATCCAAAACACATATATATGACACCTCATATATACACTTGTGTGTGTTTATGCACAGAAAAACATAAGTGATTAAATACATATGCATATATATAATATATAGCTATGAATTATATAAATTGGAAATTTGGTGCCAAGATATGTAGTCAACAGTTATTCTGTGAAGGATTCTACATGAGATTAACATGGCTCTCTAAAGTATTCTTTATCTTCTAATCTGGAAAAGACTCAGTCAGTTAACTAAAGAACAAATTGAATAAAAAGGCAGAGTAAAAAAGAGTACTTTTATTCTCCCTGATACCCTTGAAGTTAATAATCCATTGTTCTACATTTGAACCTGAACTATATTTATGTTCATATTAGAATATAGAGTAAATACATGTACATATGCATGTATACACACGTTAATTCAGTCTCTCACTAGGTGTTATCTTTCTCTGGGAGGCCACTTTAATTCAAATTTACGGTACTATGAGTGAGTATAGAGAAACAGAATGTTAAGGATGAGTTATTCTATTCAGTTCTCAGTTTTCTAGAATTATCCCTCTGTTCTGATTAGGTTTTAAGATTCAAATGGTTCTGGTCCCAGGAGTAAAGAGCAGCGATACTCTATGGAACAATCTTGCAGTAGTGTTACATAAAAATTTCCATTGGATGCTTCTTATCAACCACTTACAGGAAGGAAGGACCTGTAGGACACTGTATACTTTCAAGTATTTTTGGAAAACAAACAAATATAATGATGCTGATTGACTGTTCCTAATGTTGCTGGACAAAGTGATGAAAGAGAAGAATGAGATTATTGATTCAATTTACTATCTTAAGTGCTACATAAATGACCTAAAGGCATTTGAGTATGACCGGAAGAAGCCCCGTATTTCCTGTAGCACAGGCAATTGATCAAAATCAAAAACGGTCTTATTCTGAAAGTGCTGAATTACAGTGCAAGTTGAATTCCCAGACTTACAGCATATCTATTATTAAAGTAAGACACTTACTGGGAAAGACACGAGCTATCAAAATTTAGAATATGAATGTGCATGAAAACCCTGATGATGGGCACACACAGTTCTCAATTTCTAAGGATTCAGTTATTGTAGAGGTCTCCTCATTGTCAAAGGAAACAACCTAACCACCCCAGTAGAATAAGTGTTTATAATAGCAAAATACAAATGACCAGTTCCCATTGGAAGCGATTCAACAATCCCCACAATTGAGATTAAGTAAGCAATACCTGTGAAAAACTATTATGGCCTCCCACACAGCAGGCTTCATGGTGAATGTGTTGAGTTGATTCTCTCCTTGCACTCTCTGGACTCTTGGAATTGTGCTCAGATAGTCTTGGTGGTAATAACCTTTGCCTGCTGAGCCATCTCACTACTCCTCTTTCTTTTCTTTCAATATTATACTAGACTAAATCCAAGCAGCTCTCTAAAAGTGAGGGACAACCATGCATGAGATGGTATTTTAGATAAAAATATGACTCAAGGAGAGTCACAAAAATGAGACAATTAACAATAAAATCAAATGAACCAAAGAAGGAATATCTTGTGTTTTGTAATTTATAGATAACTCTAGTGAAGGAGTTGGATAATAATGAAAGTACATATAGTTAGATCTTGTCAAACAGACCTTTTAAAGAATTATGTTTACTTTGTATTTGATTGTTTTGTTCTGCTGAAAATTGAGCCCAAATTTTCATGTGCTCTTTGCATATACTTTGTGAATGAATTGCAGCAGATTTCCAGGGTGACTCCACATTGGAAAAATGAAATAACCTGATGTTTGGGGAACCTAATAGAACCTGGCTCTGAACTTAACTGGGAAGATCAAAACATCACTGTGACTCATTTTATAGCAAGAGATTATGGAGGTCATGTGATGAAGAAGAATTTTAAATTTTAGGTGTTTCTTAAGATAACAGTGAATGTTGAACTTATCACCAAATTCGAGAGTAAACAATTGTAATAAATATGTTTATTAGTTGATAGCATCACCACATTGTTGCTACCATTGGGCTGTAGATTTTTGAGAAATAGAAGGTAAGTAGAATCCACTATGACTACTTCCTCATAGCCTAATAATTAATGAGCTAGAGCAATACTCTGTATGGCAAAAGAGTGCATATCACTCAAAATCTTGAAAAGTGACTTAGTGTTTATCCCTGACATGACCTCACTTAATTCAACCATTCAGCCTATGTAGAAAACAGATTGGCCTTGGAGAATGGCAGTGGATGATTACAGGCAGAACTAGGTGGTACCTCCAATGCAGCTGCTTTGCCAGATGTTGTTTCATTGTTTAATCAACTCTTCACATTATTGGAATCTAGTATTTAACTACTGGGAGAATATTATTAAATGGGAAACAAATCTGTGAGGAAATCCTTGGTGTTCTATTGCTGCTCTTCCGTGGTAACCAGACCCTCTCTTAGATATGCAGTCATTGAATTGAGAAAGCTATATGCAAAGAACCACCAAAAGGGACTTGTGAGATGGCTCAGTAAGAGAACGTGCTGCCAAGTCTGAACACCTGAGTTTGATCTCTACAACCCACATGGTAGAAGTAGATAACTGATTCTAACAAGTTGATTTCTTACCTTACCAAGTATGCTATGGACCACATATGCCCACACTCCACATTTAACAAACCAACAAACAAATGATAAGTAAATAAATAAACAGAAGCAAAATGGAAGAGTGCTGACACTTCATCTTCACTGCTCTCCCATAGGGGTATTTTGACTCGCGTAGCCTATTTTACATGGAACTTGATATCTTTCCCTTGTATGAGCTGCCACATTAGTTTACTACATCTATTATTTTATATTTAATGTACCAAATAAGTAATCAATAAATATTTCTTACACTTGAATGCAGGACATCTTCATGTAAGAAGATGGGAATTAATATTTCCACATCCAAATAATTCAGAAACCTACCTTAGTGAAATTTGGAGAGGATATGAGGGGTGAGACAGGCCAAGATAGCATCTGTTCTGAAGTTAAGTTTAGTTTGTGGCAACTGGCTTCTCATATTACTGGTTAAAAAAAAAGTACAATGTCTGTTTGTCTGATATTTGGAGACCATGTAGCACACCTCAATCTTGAGCATGATTATCTGGACCAATGATGCTTAAAGTGTCAGTGGCAAATAGAAATTGGCCTTGACACCTGTGACAGTTTCCCATAGAAAATAGCTATATACAGTTTTCTAAAATTTTGGAGTAAGTCCTTGCTATAACTTATAAATTACTACTCTCCTTTAAACATCTTAGTTGCTTTGGGACCTTACTAGAAGCCAAACAATCAACTACAAACCATGAAATTATCATCCTCCATGAGCTACCATCATAAACTGTCATTTGACTACTAGAATTATCAGCTTGGGTAAGCATGGGGTGCTGGAAAGGTTCAGTTGTCCACTTACCTCAACCAGGAAGAGGGAGCCTCAAATGCACAATTTCCTCTATTGGATTGGTCTGTGGAAAATGTCTATAAAGCATTTTCTTGTTTGGTGAGGATGTGGAAGGGACTGGGCCTTCCCATCCCAATGTATATGGTGTCACTCGTGGGTCTGTAGGCCTGGACCTTATAGAAAAGCAGATAGCACAGGTCAGGGGGACAAGTCAGTAAGCAGTGCACCTGTGTGATCTGTGCTTCAGTTCCTGCATCCAGGTCATTCCCTGAGTTTTTGCCCTGATTTCCCTCAGTGATGGACCATCAGATAGAAAAGAAAGATAAAATAAACACTGTCCTCCCCAAGTTGCTTTTGATAAGTGTTTTATCATAGTAAGAAATTGGTACCAGGATTGTGGGTATTTCCTGGTGGACCTTACAATTTGTCCTGGAAAAGCCATTGAATGATTCGAGTAAAGTAAGCTGTTCTGTGGGAGCTTGAAGAAAAACAGATGTTGGAGGCCTGGCTTGTGAATTTAAAAGGAGGCAAAGACTATCAGAGCTATATATGTTAAAAGCCACATATTCAAATTTGCCGTATTGGAAGAAAATGGGAACATTAAATGGGCAGGCTTAGTAAGGTCATAAGGGAATGCACTCAAAGGCGACTGTGAAATCACTGTCTTTTCCTACTTGCTTTCTGAATGCCATAAGGTGAACAACTTTGCACTACATCTTCCCCGCAATGATGTGATCCTTTGCTACTAGACACCCAAACACTGACACCAACCACGGAATTAAAGCTTTTTGATAACTAATTACTGCTGGATGAGGAAGAGTTGTTCTTCACAGAGAGAGACTCTAGCTAGGCTGACTACACTTCAGTGAATGAAGTTAAAATGAGGGACATCTGACTTTTACATAAATGACAGACCACATGAATTCGAGTGGAGGGTTTCTGTGGGTGGATGACAATAGGGAATGAGATAAAAAGATGATTAAGATGTTCTATATGAAATAAAACTCAATAAAACATTTACAAAAATAAAAAAAATAAAATGAAAAACAAAACAAAAATAACCTGTGAGTAAATCAGGCATGGTGATGCATACCTTTAATCTCAGCACTTTGGAGGCAGATGCAGGTAGATTTTTGTGAGACTGAGCCAGCCTATTGTACATTGATGAGGAGTTCCAAGCTGTCTGGGGCTAGAAAGAGGCCCTGTCTCAAAACAAACAAACAAACAAACAAACAAAAAAACTGTGAGTAAAACCAATCATTTTCTCTTTATCAATTGATTGTTACCTGGGTTGTGTGACAGTAACATAAGCTTGACTAAAAACTGAATTTTAAAAATTTTGCCCTCTTATTTCTGTTCTGATTTTACATTTTTAGGTATAGAAACCAACCTTTAAAACACATTTTTCCTTTTAAAGTATATGTTTAAAATATATTCACATACATGTTTTATAATATTCTTATTATAAACAACTAAATAAATACTAAAATTGGTAGAATTTTCTATAAAGCTGTAAATAGTAAATATATTTCTGCATTCTGGGATATATATTTTTTATTCTCACTATTTGCCTCTTCCATGTAGCTCCACACATGCACACACACACACACACACACACACACACACACACACACAAAACTGTCCTCCAAAATCCCATTATTTACCAAACAGATATACCATTGAATTTATCTTGAAGACTGCTTTATCCTAACCCATTCTAGAATAATTAAGAATATCTTAGACCTGATTAGCTCTCTAGAGTACTAGCATAGATCTAACAAAAATTCATTTTTTAAATAGAGGCACAAAGTAGAGTTTGACAACTTTTCTGTATGTAATTCTTATAATATACAATGTTTCTCTCTCCTCTCTCTGTTTTCCTCTCTCTCTCTCTCTCTCTTCCTCTTTTTCAACTTTGTTTCTCTTTTGTCTGCAGTGCTCTGGGTTTAACCCATATGGTAAGCAAGTTGTCTGCCACTGAGCTGTAACTGAATCTCCTCACTTTCACAGTATCTGAGGTACACATGGCTTATTTGGTATTGAGCATGCTGACAGTTTTGCAAAAATCCCAGAGTGGATGTAACTAGAGGGACACATTACAGAAACCATCTTTCACACAGTGCCCTAGGATAATTCATAGAAAGTTAGTAAGTACTGAAGTTTCAGATGTCAGCGGGAGACAGCACATCATAGGCTACGTAACTTTTTCTTGGCACCTGGACTGTTTACATCCCCAACTGGGCGAATCATAGCACTAGTAATGCTTTTCCAACAGGCAGGTTGAAACTCCACAAAGGACTGGAGCAGTGGTGAAATTCATTATTTTATTCAGCTGTGTGAAACAGAAAATGTGTTCATCACTGGCTTAAATAATCAAGGTCTTACCTTTCTTCAAACAATTAGAAAACTAAAATTACATCAATGGCGCATGAGTCAGGAGAAGATTTTTGAAATGTTCTTAGGCTTCTTTTTAGCTTCCTGCTATGCAGGTTGCCTGAACTCTAGCTGCTGAATTTATAGTCTACACAGGAAGAAATTTTGAACAGTAGGAGAAAGCATATTTTTAAGCCCAATTTAACTTATTTCTCTGTTATAAAGCTAAGCCACGTGACCTCCCGCAGAACACTGGAAAATGCGTCGTGTCTGTAAGCGCGGTGTATGAGTACTGTTTAAAAGATGATGAAACTAACTAGTTATTGATAAGGCATACAAAACTACACATGCAATACATAATTTGCTCTCCATAGGAAATAAAGGCTCATCCAAGTAAGAATAGTCACATCCTTTTTAAAAATTTTTTTATTCTTCCTCTTCCTTTAGTTTTCTAACTCAGTAAGTATTTTCAGTTTTACCTAAAAGAATAACAGATAATGTAAGCCTTAGAGAAAATTATAATATGACATACTCTCATATGTGAGTTACATAGAGTTTCAAAATTTGTGTTTTTTTTTTTAAATTTCATGGAGACATAGCTTAGTGGTTAAGAGTAATGTCTGCTTTTGCATAGAACCAGGGCTCGATTCTCAGCACTCACATAGTGCTTCTAATTAAGAAATATGATGCTAAATAAATGTAAGGTGCATAAAAGCAAAAATGTTCATGCAACTTTTAGAGCAACACACAATACAGCCTTTCATATGAAATAAGTATATTTTCATTTTATAAAATAAACTCAGATAATATATATGTGTATATATATATATATATATATATGGAGTGATATAAGTGATAATTATCCAAATAGCTATCACATCAGAGTCACATAACATAAAGAACATGGATATGTCTAACACATTGGTATAATTAAACTCGTGAATCCATAGTTTGTAGCTATGGTATATACCAATGGTATAGTTGTGTTCCTTCTTTACTTTTGTTTTAATTTCTAATCCAAATAAATCTTCCAAAGTTGAAACAATTTGGTCTATATCCTATTTATTTACCTATTTATTATTTTATTAATTTATTTATTTACTTTAACAGTGCTGGAGATTGAATCCATGACCTTGCACATGCACAAAAACACTGTCCTACAGGTGTCCAGTATGTTTTCTTTTATGTACTCTATTTCATGATACATTAAAAAGCTTCTCCCTTAGACAGGTGAGGGGACATATGCCTTTAATCCTAGAACTCAGGAGGTAGAGGCAGGTGTATCTCTGTGAGATCCAGACTAGAGTGTTATATAGAGGCAATTCCTGGCCATCTGGAGTTACAGGGAGACCCTGTCTCCAACCACAGCAGCAGCCACAACAACAAAATACAAAAAAATCCTTTTCCAAGTCTAATTGTGTGATATGGTACACATGTGCATTCATGTATTTAATAAAATATAATATGCAACAGAATACTCTATACTGTAATAGTATACATTTAGAATATATACAATATAATCATTCTTATTTCATTCAGTTTTTATTTTGTTTAACCAGTTTATATTCTGTGCTTGACTTTTTTATGTGGATTTATATTCACTTTTCTAAAATGCTCTAAATCATGTTGCTTACTTTTTTTCAATTTTAGTAAATTGGAACTTTGATAAAATCATCATAAATTTAAATACTCTAATGAAATAAAAAATTCCTTTTCAGCTCTTTCTAAAATTTCAGAATCCTTTCCAAAGTAATTATTTTAACTGAACATTTCTGATATTTCAATGTTTCTGAACCTCTTTTTTTGTTTACTATTGAGACTGAACGACTAGGCCAGTTTGACCTTGACTTCTCTTTGTAGATAAGGGTGACCATCAACTGTTGATCCTGTTGACTCTAACTCCCAAGTGCTTGAATTACCATCCGTGTGACTCCACCCCCAGTTTAAGATGTGCTATGAATCAAACCCAGGGTATTACACACACTCAGGAAACACTCTACCATATAGCTGTGTCCTGATCTCTCGATATGTGTTATCTAAATACTATCATGTTGTTAAGCATTGGGAGATAATCGAATTTTATTATTAGTTTTTGTCTCTGTAACAGTTGAGTATGAGCTATCTTTTGAAGTTAGGTAGTGGCTGTTAGTCAGTTTCGTAAAAACAAAGATAAGCAACAAGAATTCCACATTGTACTGTGTTGCAAAGAGGTGATATGTGGTTGACTAAGCATATTTTAGGCTTAATATATTTTCAAGTTTTTAAAAAATGTGTTTGAAAATTTCATAAGTGAGCACTGAATTGCATCACCATTTCTTCCACTCCTCTGTCTTTCCTTCTATTCCCTGCACTCCCTCTGTTTCCTGATCGTTTCTCTATTAATTTTACACACACACACACACACACACACACACACACACACACACACACACACAAAGTCCTACAAAATCCACTTAATGGTTCTAGTATGCACATGCGTGTAGAGCTGACCACTTGGGATTAGACATCCTATGAAAGAGCTCAACCCTGGATAAAACCGAGTCTCCTTATTTCCACAGCCTTTGGTTGTCTGTAGCACTCCAAATAGATTCTAAATACGTATCTTTACACCCACAGAGTGATATTTCTTACCACTCATCAAAGCAGCTTCTTTTTACAACAGATTGCAACTACTGTAGAGATCCAC
The DNA here is from genome assembly GCA_035773235.1 of Eospalax fontanierii. Taxonomy (NCBI): domain Eukaryota; kingdom Metazoa; phylum Chordata; class Mammalia; order Rodentia; family Spalacidae; genus Eospalax; species Eospalax fontanierii. The sequence continues at coordinate 96,226,856 of CM069527.1, read as the reverse complement.
AATTGGTCAAAACGAATAAAATAAGTGGCCGTGCAGTGTTCAGCCCCACGGATTCATCTAAAATGTTATGCCTACTCCTAAAGCTTGGGAACATCAAGGCAGAGGCGACAGAAAGATTGTAAGGGCCAAGGGTCAGGATGCCAGCTGCAAGACACTTTCAATTTGTTTATCAGAACATAATTCAAAGAATTATGATTCTTTGAACATCTGTATTAGCATTCTTAAATTTCTGCCTTGAATTCGGTCCTCACTTCTTTGTGTAAGATGCAGCACCATTTTCACACCAGTAGTCTGACTCTGCATATTCATGATTCTACTAATGTTGCTCACTGGTGCATTTTTCTAGTATAATTCGGGCTTTATTCCAGTTAATGATCACCACATGTTGTGCTGACTTATTTTGCTGTCTGTTACTGTTCCCACACTCACATAGTAAGTTCATGATCATTGCCAGTTCTTTACTAAAGGTTCAGTTGAATTGCTTCCCATGTTGATTGTGCTTATCATTTCCTCTGCATAATCTACTGAGGGAAGCTCAAATTTTGGTAACTGCTTTTGATCTTTGTAGTTATGCTTTTCGGGTTCACCTGTCTGTAACTGTGTTTTGCATGTTTGTTCTGTAATTTGAGTAAATCACAGCCTATATTGCTTCTCTACAAACGTGGAATATATATTTATTGAAAACAGGCAAGATAGAAAAAAAGAAGTTTTTATTCTAATTGAAAACTGAGATATTTTTCTGAATAGTGACGACTGTCCAGAAAATAGTTCCCCATTAGAGCTTCACTCGTAGTTCTTCACAGTGCTCTGGATTTTTACTGATACCAGTAAAGCTAAGGACTGAGCCATTTTTACTATCTGAATTTTCTCTGGTGCCGTAATGTTCCACTGTGATGATGACAGGTTTCAAAATTGCTTTCTTTATACTTGATGTTGATTCTGAGAGACACTTTCAGTTTGGAGAAGTGTATTTATGTTATTTTCTTAATATTTTCTTCACTTTATACCCTATTTCTCTCTTTTGTAAAACTCCAGAATTAAAAAAAAGTCGTCTCACATGAATTGAACTTTAAATTATGTTTTATTTCTTTCATGCTGTCAAGATATGTTTTGTATTCCCTCTATTTTATGAAATATTTCTTGTTAATCAGTCCCTAAATTTAATGGGAACATTAATGTAGGCATTGGATTTTATATGTTTATAAATGTAGCATTGATATACAAAAGATCATTTATACTCTGAGACTGTTTTGTTTTTAATTTGATTTTCTTCAGTGACATTCATCTTTCAAATCAAAAGGTTCACCAGATCTGGGGAATCTTTGACATCCACTTAATGTCAAGGAGCTATATGCAATTGTGTCACTGGGCATTCTTTATTTGATGACATGGGTGTCTAAGAGGCCATGTCAGCAGCCCTTGGTTACTCTCTAGTTTTACTAGAGTGAAATCTTCAGACATCTGTCTGATGAGTGTAAGGCTGGTAGTAAGGGTTCTGAAAAATGTGCATGCTTAAAGGGACTTGTTTAATGGTTACATTTTCACTTAAGGTAAATCTAGTACTGGAATTTAGTACCTCAGTATCTATGTATGACTAACATACTGGAAATTTGAACTTAAGACATTTCATCTTTAGAGCAAACTTTTCATTTCTCATGGAGGTGGGCCAGAGATAATGAAATCTACATAGTTCTAAAGTTATTATTATCTAGACACCCAGAAAATGTTTGAGGGCCGGTTTTAAATGTACTTGGTTTGCAGATTCAGACAGCTTCCTCACTCTTATTTGGAAAAAATGAAACCATCCTGTTAGAGTGTGGTTGTATTTAAATTAGCTTTTCATTCATCTCGCTTTGGTTGAGATTAATGTAAACTATTCTTGATGGTTAAATTCTTTCATAAATTTAAACTTTTTAGTGGCACATTATTACCAGAAATGATGGTGCATACTTCTAAACCAGGTGCTCGCTGGGAAGGGAGAGGCAGACAGAAGACTTACAAATCCAATGCCAGCCTGGACTGTATAGAATGGTTGACTCAAAAGAAACAAAATCAAACCAACAAATAAAATTATTATAGCAATTTTTCAACAAGTATATTTATTTTGATAATGTTTAATAGAATTTAGTGTCATTTTATGAGTATAAATAAGCGAAACAAACTTAAACTACTTTTATCAACAATCCTCAGATCAACAAGAATGCATCTTTTCCCATGAGTACGTATGATAGCAAATTTTGATTGTCCAGTCTACTGCACTAAGAAACATCCAGTGAGGAAGTTTGTTAGAATCCTGCAAGCTCAGATGAATGACAGCAATCATTTTAGCATGCTCAATACGCATGTAAATTCAAGCAGACCAAAATCCAGCATGGAACTGGGGAAATGGGTAGCAGACCCCAATTTTGGTGAAGAAATGTTGTAAACTGATTACTGTTTGGTGAGGATGAGCTAGTCTTCCTAAGGCGAGGTGCTCTGGGTATGCTGACTAGACCTCTGTGGATGAACCTGCACTGAGATCATTTGGGGACACTAACTTGACACAATAGACCTTAACACAGATGAAGGTATGTATCTATGAATTCCAGTTTGAGGGCTATGGAGCCACCGGTGGGAAAGGTGGTTGGGTATAAAGATGTTTAAGATTGATTGCATGATTCAGAAAAAAAAGGAAAAAGAAAAGAAAGAAGAAACATCCAGCTCCTGCCAGTTACAGTGGCACATACCTTTAATTTCCAAACTTATGAGGCAGAAGCAGGCAATCTCTGTGAGACTGAGGTCTACATAGTGAGTTCCAGGCCAGGTTGGGCTACAGGGAGAAATAACAAAAATTCATCTTGTGATCCCATCACCTTAGGTTAGGTTTCAACATACAAATTTCCAGAGAGAAATGCATCCAGAAAGTAGACTGTAGCACCCCAAAAACTTTGGCTCAATTTTCTTACCTTTACCCTACTAAATTTGTCATTTATTGAATTTATTTTTTTTTCATCAGGAGGCGTTTGCATTGATTTGTACATCTTTTCTGTCTTTGAGAAATCAAGCAGAGTTGACTTACTGTCACAGAACTCTAAAAGATATGAGTATTAGTTACTGTTTTGTTGCTGTGATAAAACTCTGTGTGACCAAGGTAATTTATAAAAAGGAAGAGTTTATTTGAGATTACCGTTCAAGAGGAATTAGAGTCCATCATAGTGGGAGGCATGGTGGTGGCAGGAGGTGGCCGGAGCAGAAGCAGTGCTCAAATCTTCAAGCAGGCACAGGAAGCAGAGAATGAGTGAAGATCAGCAAGGCTTAAGAACTCTCTAAGCCTGCCCCCAGTGACAAGCTTCCTCCAGCATTGCCAGACCTTCTAAGATATCTGAAAACAGCGCCACCAACTGAGGACAAAATGTCACAAAACTTGGAGCCTAAGGGGAGCATTCTCACTCAAAACACCACAGTATGATAGTCTGAATAGTAAATGGAACTATGAAGACTGATAAAATTGTCTTGAATAAAAATCTCAGAGAGCTGATTATGAAGCAGGCAAGCATAGGGAATGGACTGGTCTATGAACACACCCCTCTTCTAACAATGTACTTAATAATCTCATCAGCATGCGCTCTGCACACACCCCTCTTCTGTGTGGAACTGTAAGTATAACCCACTTTAAGCAAAAGAGTGAACTATTCTATGCTGACAGCTCTATGGTGAGGCCACATTTCCATGAAAACACTTCTTTGAACACACCCAGGAAGTCTGGGCAAGGGCAGATCTAGCTCAGATTGGTCTTCTGTGCATGTTCAGTTAGGAAAACTCAGTGAGCTCTTATGAAAAATAAAATCCTATCCATCATTTTACATCTACACATAATCGGGTATACATATAACTAAATTCGGATACATCATAGGAAGAGACATGAATAGTAGAAAAATCTTACATAACCCAAATATGTCAATCCAAATGAGAACTACTCAACCTGCTTCCATAGCAACCAGCCCATCCTTCTTTAGGAGCCCATAAAAGGAAGCCACAATGGCTGGGTCTGTGAGTACTTTCTCACTCAGAAAGGCCACTGCTTGTTTGAGCATACTTTTGATCTGAACTATTGTTTTGCGTTTGAGAAAGCTTTCTTGCTGCTTTTCAATCTATGTGCATCTTTATTTAAGCTCCTTGAATAAGTTGGCCAAAACCTGGAAACACCCTATCTAGATACTGATTAAGATGCTGGTGACAGTAGCATGCATTCATCTGTAAGCCTTTCTTTTTTTTTTTTTTTTAATCTCATGATAAAACAAACTGAACTTGACTCATAAATTTGTATGTATATTATTTACTTTCTTCTTTGTTAAAGCAAAATACCTTAGAAGAAGCATCTTCAGAAAGTATGGGTTTATTTTTGATGCACAGATTCAGGGGCAGTCCTTCCAGGCAAGGAAACCATGATAATGGGAACAGGAGACTGCCGGACATGTTGGATCTGTTGGAAGGAAGAAGAAAGCAATGAATCATGGTGAACAATTAGCCTTTTCTTTTAATATGCAGTCTTAGGTCCCTGTCACAGAATGATGGAGCCCAGGTTTACTGTAGATCTCCCACTCCAATTAGCTCAATTAAAAAATAATACTCATAGACATGGCAAATATTTGTCTCCAGGATGATTCTCGATCCTGTCATGTTGATAATAAATTTAAACCATCACAAGATATTTATAAATTATTTTTCAGCACACACATACACACAAGCACACATGTGCACACATGAGCTAAGGAACTGTAGATTGCCAATGGGGATCTCTCAAAAAGGGCAATGTTTTGAAGACTTGATTCTTTACTGCTAGATTTGATTTTTGAGAGATGATGCATAAGACCATGATGGGTCAATCCTTGATGGATTTCATAATATGATGGCATTACTGGGAGCAGTGAAAAGAATGAGATGAACCTGCTTGGAGGAAATAATTCATTGAGAATAGACATCTTATGTCTGCATTTACCTACAGTTAATCTCCAAATATCAAGTTTCTGTCTATTATTGGACTGGTATGGGAGTTCTGCTTCTGCTTCTCCAAAAGTTTTGTTAGTTACTGAGACCCCTCCCTCCAAAACACACACATGACACACACACACTCCCCCCCAAAATACACACACACACACACACACACACACACACACTATATTAATAAGGCAGTGGGAAGACTGAGAACAAACGCTTTTATTTTCAGACACTCATTACTGAGTCCTCCTTATAGCCTAGTAATGAAACTCTAGCCTTCCTAGTTGACAGTCATGTGTGTTTAACACTTCTCAATTTCAATTTCCTCAGCTTGAAGATTTAGATACATGAGTAAAAAATGAAGACAATTGGTAATAATCATTCTCGGGAGTGAAGTTCTTAGCTAATTTACTTTCTTATTTTCACCTTGCACAACATTTTTGCATATGTTTCCAAATTTTTTCAGCAATTAAGAGTTGTCTGTAGGAAGGAAAGGAAAGGTTAGGGAAAACATTTCTGCTCCATCTTTTCAGAGTCCTAAGGCATTTCATTTGTTTCTAAGTTTTTAACTGTATGCCTATACAGTTAAAAACATTCCATTTGATTTGCTACATGTAGCAAAGATTATGCATTCAGTATTTTCTAAATTATCACTGATATTTATATACATGAATCCAGACACATACCATTTTAAAATCTACATGCCTTTTATCCATTTGACAAATTCTACAGGGATTTGTACAGCAACCAAAACTTTGGAAAATAAAGCTAAGAGTAAGGATTCTTAGCTAATGTTGAAGACTGATCTGTGTTTCACCATTATGCATGATAGTAGATGGAGATTGTTATTGCTTCATTATTTGTTTCTGGTACCCATTATCAAACTGAGGAAGTGTTATTACATCTTCGGTCAATTCTGCTTGTTAATAGATGGTGATATTGCCAAAGATTTTTTCTGCATCTCTAAAATAAGGGTTTTAATTTTTCCATTTAATCTGTATACAGAATAAATAATTTTATTTTTATTTTTAAGATTTAATTTAAAAAGCCATATTTTGTATGGTTCAATTAGTTTTCAATAATTATATACATATAAAACCACTAGTACAACCAAGAGAAAATTAACCTTCTTACATAAAATAGTTTATTTTGTCATATTGTTGCTGATACTCCCTAGCTGATTATATGTTTCATTTCTTTTTTATAACTTTTACTTTTCTAGACTCCTATAACATTGACTTCAACAATAACTATCCTTTATGATTTCTTCAATGTTTATTAAACACTAATCTTTCACTTGAGTTGTTGTGTGTTCTTGTTCATTGTTCCTTTTATATGTTCTCTTATACATCACTTAATAAAATTTCACAAATTTATCATTTGATATACAGTTTTCATTTTTGAGTATTAAGAAAAAAACCAAACTTTTGAGATGGCTCAGCAGATAAGATAGCATTTGCCACCAAGTCTGGTGAAATGAGTTCCATCCCTGAATCTCACATGGAAGAAAGAAAAAAAGTCTCAAGCAATTGTCTTCTAACCTCTACAATTGTCCTTGGCATTTGTGTGTGCATGCTTGCAAATTGCATGCACACAATACATAAACAAACAAATAAATAAATATGTAAAAAATTATTTCTTTGTGTTCTGGAGAGATGACTCAGTGCTTAAGAGCACTCCCAGTTCTTGCGGAGGACCTGGTTTTGGTTCCCAGTACAAACATGGCTGCCAGCAATTGTCTGTAACTCCAGTTCAAGGAAATCTGACACCCTTTTCTGGCCTCTGTGGGTACTGTTCACATATGGTTTATTTCATATGTGCAGGCAAATGACTCATACACATAAGATAAAAATAAATAGAATATATGCTGTTAATTCCTTAAAACATTTCCTATAATCTTTTATTAACTTAAGTCATAGGAATTTAGCAATAAAATTTGTTTCAATTATTCAAATGTAAAGTTTACATTTATATTGGTTGTCCATGTAAAGTTATATAATGTACACAAAATGATAAATGATGTGCATAAAGTGGAACATTTGAACTTGTAAAGCTTTTCAAAGTTGGGTATCTCAAAGAAACTGTGGGAGTGTCTAGGAGACATCATATGAATAATCATAATGTAAGTCAGTTCCCCCATTTACATAGAAACACAATTAATTCAGTGTAGTCTTAAGAGTAGTGATTTTAAATAATTTTAATTTTCTTTGTCCGCTCTTCTAGCACTATTGAAATGTCAATCCTTTATGTAAACTTTAATTAAAAATAAGAAAATGAGAAAATAAATAGAAATATGACTTTACAAAGTCTCCATGTGATTCGGAATCTGGACACAATACAAGACTGCTGTCTCCTACAGAAGTCAATATCATACCACACTGGGCTCTAGGGAATGACTTAATGTTCTTTGGCACAAAGTATATTTAAAATACAGCTCTAAGATTATTTCAATACATTTTTAAACAAATTAAACATTTAACAAACTTTGAATTAGAGTGTTTCAAAACCTCACTTAAAATCAGGGGACTGTGCATTTTTTTAAAGCACGCATTGATATATTATTAAGGATGGTAAAATGGCTGGAGCTAGTGGGATCTGTATCATTGTTAGTGCTTTTCAACAAAATAAAAAGTCTCTTTAACTCCTAAAATGGGTAATCTATCATATGGGAAAATAACTTATTTAAATAGAACATTACTACAATCAATGTCCATTTTCTTTTTTCAAATCATCTTTTTAACATTTGGATAGTGTCTGCATGGAATTAAAAACTAAAGCTTCACTGCACTTCAAAATGCCTTCAAGTCAAACAGTATTTTTATCTGTTTTATCTAAGAAAAGAAAATAAAAAAGTTTAACCTTTACTTCCTTCTTAATAAGGTTCAAATGTTGCTCTTTTACTCTTAGAGTCTAAACAGCATTTTGTTATAATATTTCCTTTTATGAAAGGAAAGCTTTCAGCCCTCCTCCTACATCCATTCTTGCCACAGTCTCAATAGCAGAATGCATTGATAGATGCTTCAGAGTCTTTGACTGATTCAAAAAAGAATGAATGGATCATGGTGTTACATTGTATGAAACAAGTGTGTTGTCATAGCAATTGTGTGCATACACTTTGTGTGTGTGTGTTGTGTGTGTTCTTTGTATGTCTATATTTTTAAAATAGATTATAAATAATATTATTACATCCTATTTTCTGCTATAACAGAGTACCATAAAGTATATGTGGTCTAAAGAAAGAAAATAATTTCTGATGATTCTCAAATACTAAGAAAACTAACATCAAGTTGGTGGTGAGGGTCTTCTTCCCGTCTTCCTATGGTGAGAACTGAAAGGATTTGATTTGTCTTAACAAATCAAGAAAGGCAAAAAGATTAATGTGGTACATTTAAATACTTTTATATTTAGGACTAGCCAGTTTATGATGGTGGAGTAATCAAGACCTAAAGACTTTCATCAAGCCCATCTCATATGCTACAGACTGAGGACAACATATTCAAATCACATCAACCATTGGGTCATTGGAAAAATATTTTTTTGATTTGCCTAAATTAAATGGCCTAATTTTTTATATGTAATCTATCAGAGACTATCAGTATCTATTAAACTTGACACAAAAATAGGACATTCTGCTATCAGACTCTGCTGTACTCAAAGTTGCTCCATATTGTGTAAAAGAGTGACTACTTTTCATGCTATGTGTGATCCTGGGAGTCAGGGTGGCCCGTGAAACAATACCATCTGTCCAATATACAGAATTAGAAGATTTGTTCTTAGGAATAGAAAGGCTGGCAACATTTTAATTAATCAGGATGAAACCATAAGGTCCAACAGGTATGTTAAAATCATATAAGGGAAACCAGAACCAAAAAATTACTGGATACACCAAACTAAGAAAACAGTGTAATTCTTTCACCTGGACCCCATAAAGTAGTGGCAACAGCTCCACACAAATCTGTCCGATAAATGTGTTTCTTAAGACTGACAGGGAGAGCACTGTGAACTGACTGTTCCTGGGACCTCAGCCCAGATGAGCACCTCCTATTGAAAAGACCTACTTACTGCTGTCTGCACATTGATAGGGTTCTGCAATTCTGTCTCTGCAGCTGACTGTATCTTCTCTCTCAACATGATCTTTACAGTAACAGCTTCTTCTCTGAGGCCGATCTGCATTCCTTATCAACATAGACTGTATTTCTATCAGCTCTCTGCAGAAGCCTCATGCTGTCTGTCTCTTTAACTTGCATTCATTTTGTAAACCATAGATGTGTGTGCATATGTGTGTGTGTATTGACCATGTACTGTAATGTGTCAATATCAGTAATTAAGATTGGAATAGAAGAACCAAAATTCCCCTCAGTCATTTTACCAAGGTAAATTAGATTATCAGCAAACCACTGCCATTGAATCTACTGCACTTTGTGAATTTACTTATTTACTCATTCATTAAATTCTCCCATTGCCAAAAGAAACAAATATGTGTACTTCTGTTCCTGACTCGGTATGCTTATAACAGGTTCTCAGTCAAAATTTCTAAATCTATTAGACTTACACTCTTATAACAAAAACTTGAGAGCTGGAAATTAATATCTACCCAGAGATTAGTTTTTACTTCTAATACTGCTCCCACAATAGCTATGGACTACAGATTGGACAAAAACATAGATTTTGAAGGCAATTACTAATGGACAAAGAAGTTTTTACTGCCTTTGAAGTATCACCTTGAAACACCTTGAGCATCACCCAGACACATATTAAAATACACATTCTTGAAATCCACCCAATGCCTTTTATATCACAGAATCACAAGGGAGGCTCCAGCCATATGCTTTCAAAAATATTCCAGATAATTGTGATACATATTTAAGTTTTCAAGTCACTGGCTATTTATTAAATTGACTATAATTTTGTGTGAGAACAGGCCGATGTCTATTTAGGTGATCAGATGATTGTACTTTCTCTATACACTCTACTTAACAAGGTACAGAAAATATGCACTTCTAAACAGTTCACCATATTCTTAACCAACAGTGGTACATTCGTTCTTCAGGCTTTGTCCTCTCTTTTAATTTACTTCCCTTCTTATTCTTGTAGTTTCTCCCTTCCTAAAGTTTCCAAGCATTTACTAGTCAGTAGACCAATCAAATCTCCAACCCTTTATAGTCTGTCTCTTCAGTCATCTTTGCAGTTGTCAGTTTCTAAGACGATGGGTCTTATCTTTCCTGTCCTCGCCTCTCAACTTAGATTACATTGCTTTTTTAAGGAGAGACAGGTACCGTTGATCAGGCCTGCCTAAGGCTGCTGTCATTTCCTTCCCCTGAAAAATGAATCATCCAAACTTTTATAGTTCAAATTTTTTATTCCTTCTTTCAGTACATTTTCAATCAAATAAATATATTTAGAAACTTGAAATATTTCTCTCTAAAACTTTCAACTGCCAAAGATAGGAATGAATCTCTAAGAACCCCGATTCCAGTTGTAAGTGGAACAATGATTGATTATATTGATTTGGGGAAGTCAATTAATATTTTCAGGACTTGTACTTTTCATGTTTAAAGCAGAATAATTATTTCTGACTTTCAGGTTTGTTGTGGGACTTAAGATAAATTTGGATCAAATATGTAACTCCAGACATTAGGGATGTCTCTTGTGAGAAATCAAGGAATGGTCTCTTTGAGTATGTATAACATTTGTGACAAGGATCACAGAATGAACAGACCAATCCCTGAGGCAATATTCTATCATAAATAACTATTTCTTTCACAGTCATTACCAAATGATATATTTTTGTCCAAAAGCGTTTTGTTAGGACAATATTCTAAACTAAGGATGACTCAATACATGGAAGTCTAAAAAAGAAAATAAAATTATTTTTGCTATGAATTATATGAATTACTATAATATTTGCCAATCTCTCTCTCTCTCTCTCACACACACACATACACACACACATATACACACATATAATCAAATATAAATTTTTGAACCATACTCATGAAAATAGATGCATTGGGTACTTCCATAAATAATTTGCATATTTGGTTTTATTCTATTAGACCCCTGGCTGAATAATACTATTGCACTAGTTTACAAATACAAATCGAAAAAAATTGAAGCATGGAGATAAACCATTTTTCAAGGCCACAGAGCTAAAATATTCACCATGTAATAATTGCCAGTGGCTGTTCTCTGAAATACATTCTTGAGCTAAGGAACTCTCCTGCAATTATAATGCACCTAAATTACTGTGGTTTGCAAAAGTCTGAGTGAATGTTCTATCATCTTAATATGATCTCTCAGAGAGACAGTGCAAAAAATGTTACATAGATGCACAGACACACAGGAGAGACTACCAAAAACATCACATACTCATTGTCACCCTTGTATGTACCATAAAACACATGTATTCATACCCATCACACACACACAAATACACACACATACACAGAGCCACAGTTTGTGATGACTACATTAAAGTATTTAGGATTGGTAGGAAAATCAGTGATGGTAAAAGAAGACTTCCTGGAGTGGCTGTTGACTTCAGTGCTTAGACTTCCTTGGGGGTACTTTTGTTGAGGACTGTGGACAATCTTGATTTCTGGACTTAAAAAAAATCTCTCTTGAAATAATTTACATGCTTTAACATTGAAAAATATGATTGAATTTAGAGAACTGGGCAGAAGTTTTTACTAGACGTTTAGCTCAAGGTAAAGAAGAAAAAAGGAAATGTTCTGATTTTCTTCCAAACTGTCTAATCCATTTTCTCTGGAAAGGAAAACAGACAAAGAAATGGGATGACTGTCTTGTCAAGAGCTATAAATGGACTGCTTGGCTGAAGTTTCTTCTCTTAAAAATCTCTTTAAATCTGCTAACAGAGAGCAAGACATAAACTCAAATGACTGTTTCTCATATTTTCTTTTACTCTCCATCCTGTGTCCACTCGGACACCAATATTCTTTGTCATGAACCTATCTCTTCATTAGCACTTCAAAGTCTGTGGGAGTCGGTAGATTTGTGTTAATTCATGTTTCTCAGCTCTTTGGAAATTTCTATCATTTTCAAAACTGCTTAAGATGCCTGTGTGGCATTCTCTATAAGACTGACATGGAAATAACCTGATTGATTCGAAGGAAGGAAGAGCTGTGCTACCACATTCCAGTGGGTTTACAAAACTGAACAGAGAACTTAAAACAGTACAATAGAAAGAAGGGAGAACTGAGGTTAGATCCACTTTTACCTCTGCTATTTACTCTGAAATGTTGAATTCCATTCAGTCACATTACATATAATCACATGCAAGAAATAAATAATAAAAAGAACAATTAGAAATACAGTTACTTGTTACTCATAGTATAAACAGTTTCTCTACCAGTAAACTAAAATAGCATATTTTAAATTCAAGATAAACTAAATGCTTGTAAATGTCTATGTGCTTCCTTTTCATTTTTCTCCATGTGTTTCCTACCAAATGTTCCTTATTTGCAGATTCTTTAAGAGTTCTCTATAATCCAGGTGGCTGAGAATTGCTCCTATGAATTTATAGCAATCATAAAAGCATGTACAAGACCCATGCAAACTAAAACTAGACAAAAACCCAGTATGGAACTGCAGAAATGGGTAAGAAGCCTCCATTTTAGCCAAGGAACTATTGGCAGCTGATTACTACTGAGGGAGAGAAAACTGATCTTCTTAAAGTGAATGACAACATTAGAGAGGCTGACCAGGCTTCAGTGGATGACCATGGGACATCTGGCGATACAAATTTGATGTGATAAAAGGTCTTAACATATATTGATGACAGAATGCATGAAATCCAGGGAGGGGAATATGGGAAGAGTGCAGATGGGGAAGGGGTCTAAATATATATATATATATATATAGAGAGAGAGAGAGAGAGAGAGAGAGAGAGTTTCCTATCTGTACTCACGGCAATATTGACACCTCTAAATTACAGCTTGTCCTTTTGTAGACTTTTAGTAGTTTATGATCATTAACATTTACCTCATGGGCTATCATGTAAGAAGATGTGCTTGCATTTGTTATAACCATGTCCTTAAGGTCCTTGTATTTGGGCAGACTTAAAAGATTTACAGCAAAGACTTTCAGCATAACAAGACTTGGCTGTGGTTCAAGATGGATTTATCTTGTAACAGAACAACTTTGAGAGTGGGGTCAGAAGATTTACAGCCATTTTTAGAAACATTCAGTTTGTATCGTTACTTCAGCTTTACAGACTAATATATGATTCTCTGTAGTGCTATGCTGAGGTGAAGTATTTTTCCACTTATGCTCTTCATGTGCAAATGCACACACCCAATTTTGTATTTTTAATAATCAATAAGGAGAGCATCAACTCCTTCAAGTTGTCCTCTGATCTCCAATGTGCACTGTGGCAAACACACACACACACACACACACAATCACAAAACGTAAAATAATAATAATAATAATTAATTGGTTTTAAAAGTTCCAATTATTTTTTCATGATCCTTTATTTACATGATCATTTTTCCTACAAGCTACGTAGACCATGCAGGCCTTGAACTCACAGCTTACCTACTTGCCTCTGCCTCCCAAGTGCTGGAATAAAAGGTGTGTGCTACCATTCCTGGCCCAGGACACTTATGTCTTATGACTTTAATTTGGGACCACCTCTGTAGTTGGATAGAAGTTTTCCCAGTTACATACCTGTTAATATCTTAAAGAAAGTTCCAAAGAAAGTGATATATATTGATTTTTTATCTCTGTGATTTTGCGTTTACATTTGTTTAAAAGCGACTGCCATTTCTCCCAAATTATTTATAAAGCCATAGAATCTAAGTAATTCATGGTGCTGACTCAAGCACTTAACAAGAATGATAAAGAATGCAGACAATGAAAGACGACGAATCAGAGAATTCCCTTGTCCTTTTTCTTTTTTGATCCTTTGTTTCTGTCTTTCTTATCTGGAGTCTCTGTTTTCTTTGCAGAGATTTTCTAATATCCCCATTTTTTTTTTAGTTTATATAGTTCATATATAATATTTTTCTTGTTTATTAGTTTCAAGACTGAATCAAAATGTATTTACTCAGCTGAAATATCCATCAGAAGAAAATAATGAATATTCTGTTCAGGTAAAATAATAAGAAGATGATTTACAAGTTCAAATTGGACTGAAGAAGAGTAATAGTGAGGAGAGAGAACCCACATTCAAAATATACACTAACAAGATTTCTGCACCATCTAGGGCTGGATTTTAAACATTCTTGGGAATTTCTCATGTATGAAACAGTGGGTGAATATATTTTTGGTATCAAAATGTAGGTAAGTAAGATTCTTCATTTTTTTTCCATTCTTAGAAGCAACTGTGAGAACCATTGTGACTTCTTCTGCATTCCTCTGCATTACATTCCTGAATTTATTGAAAGTTTTTAAATATGGATCACAGTTCTTAGCACTCAACATATATTTTCTGTTTTAGTGAATTCACAATCCTGTGGTTAGAATATGTGGTTAGAATATCCAACATCTGTTTTTGATCCTAATTTTCTTGTCTATAACTATCATCCAAGTTAGCCGTGATCAGGTTTTGTGAATAATGTAAAACGCTTTTTGAGGAATTGCCACACTGATTTCTACTGTCTGGAAAATCCTGTTCCTTGTGATAATCCACTAACTCTGGCTTTTACAATTTTTTCACTTCTTCTTCCACAATGATCTCTGAACCTTGGGAAGGAGAAATTTGATAAATACGTGTCATATCAGTGACATATATATATATATATATATATATATATATATATATTAGTTTTCATATTTATAAAGTACTCTAAAATTTGACTTATTTTTATTTTATGAGTATGAGTATTTTGGCTATGTGTTAGTAACTATGCCTGTGTATTCAGTGGCCACAGTTGCCCAAAGAAAATTCTGGATCTCCTAGAATTGGAGCTAAGGATTTTTTAGACACCATATGGGTACTGAATCCAGATCTTCTGCAAGAGCAGGCAGTCTTCTTAAAAGCTGAGCCATCTCTCAGCCCATTAGTGTAATTTATAAAGATTTATTTTATTTATGTGTAATTCTGAGAGAAAGAGAGAGAGAGAGAATATACATGCAAATATCTCTGGGGGTCAGGGAGCATCATCAAAGTTACAACTATGTGGAACCTGATATGGCTGCTGAGAACCAAACTCAGATCCTCTGGAAGAGTAGCAAGTGCTCATATCTGCTAAGCCATTTCTGTAGCCAAAGAATCTAAAAAAAAATAAAAAATATTATTTCAAATGTCAAATTCTGCTCACTCCTCATCATATAACTCAACTAATACAGCATTACTGTAAAAAGTATTCTAGGGTCTCCTCACCATTTCATAAACATCTCCCTTCTGTCCATGTCAGCCTCTTCCTACATTCGCTCCTCAAACTACTGATATGTTTATATTATATGTGTCTCTTCAACATTTCATATGTTTAGGGGGATTTGGGTTCAACAAATTCGAAAGCTGGTAGAACATTTGTAAATTGAATGTGTTCCCAGATTGGTTGACATATTCCTTTAAAATGCATTAAAGTATTTCTTGTGGGAATCTCATAAGCTTTTGTAAGGGTTATAATAAAATCTATATTTTGGTTAGGAAGTTTCTCTGGCTTCATGATTAAGACATGATCTTCCTTTCTCATGTGCCTTGATCCCCACTCTACTTTGGGGCCATCATCAGAAACTATGAGGATTTTGCTGTCAACTTCCAAAGCTTTAAGTTGAATAAAACTTTTTTTTTAATTTAGCAGTCAAAAGTATTTTAATGATTTCTTTTTATTTTCATACAGTATTATTTAATGTTATTTAGACCCCCTCTGTATCCCAGTCTCTTCTTGTCTGAATTTAGTGTAATTGCCCCAATTGCCCCTTGCCCAATTTAGTGTAATCAAATATATATGCATATGTATATATATATATAAATATGGCCAAATATTCTTCAGTGTGGGTCCATTCACTGGAGTCTGGTTAAACTACCACAAGTCACAGCTTGAAAGATACTGATTTTCTCCTTCCTGCTATCTGTTGCCAATAATTCCTTAGGTAGGGTTGGGGTTTCTTTCCCACTTCCACATGCCTATGCTGGGATTTTGTCTGCTTTGACCTCACATAGGACATGTGTATGATGCCATCATTGTTGTGATTTCATACGAGTAAATGACCAGCTGTCTGGAAAATTCTGTTTCTTTGTGATCATCCTCTATCTCTGACTATTGCAATCGTTTCATTTCCTCTTCCTCAATGATCTTGGGAGGGAAAGGTTTGACATACGTATCCTACTCAGTGATAAGCACTCTACAGCCTCTTGCTTTCTGCATGTTGGCCAGTTGTGGGTTTATGTATTAATCACTATCTGTCATGTAAGTAAAATTATCTGCTGAAAACTGAGAAAGGCATTACTCTTATTAAAGTCATTAAGAGTCAATTTAGTATGACAACTATTTAGTAGAAGGTACTTCTCTATGTCTTGTAACCACTTTAGCCTCAGCTTCCTGATATGCCTGATATTAATATCAATATGGGCTCTATCCTACAAAGTGAATGTTAAACACAATGAAAGAATAGTGGTTACCTTATCCACTGCTGGTGGGAATGCAAACTGGTGTAGCCACTGTAGAAATCAGTGGAGAGATTCCTCACAAAACTTGAAAATGATGTACCATATGATCAAGCCAAACTACGATTGTGCTATATCAAAGACTCTGTAACCTACTATCAAAATACCTGTTAATCCATGTTCTTTGCTGCCTTTTTCATAATAACCAGAAACTGGAAACAACATAGATGACCATCAGCTGTTGAATGGTTAATAATGATGTGATACACATGTACAATGGAATTGTACTCAGCTCTTAAAAACAAAGAATTTGGTCAGGCTTGGTGGCACATGCATGTACTCACAGAGGCAGGAAGAACTCTGTGAGTTCAAGACCAGCATACTCTACATAGCAACTTCCAGGCCAGGTGGGATTACAGGGAGACTCAAAAAAGACCAATAAATAAATAAATAATCATGAATTTTGCAGGAAAAATGGATGGATCTGGAAACAATCATTCTGGTAAGGTAACCCTGACACAGCATCCTGACACAGTATGTTCTCTCTCATAGATGATTTCTAGCTTTGACATCTTAGGTATTCATGGTTTAATTTAAAAATTCATAAAGATCAAGAAACCAATAAACAGTCATGGTATAGGGAACAATAAGTAAAATGTTTTAAAACGAAAGTCTTTTTAAAAAGGTATATGGAAACCTACCATAGAAACTTCACGAAAATAAGAAACCCTTAATGTCAGGAATCATTTCCCTCTCTAAAAGCTGTTGATCAGGATCCTACAGATGCTCAAACAATAGTGTCCATTGGCCTGCTTTTGGTTACCCATCAGAACTAGATGGTATGACCCTATTGCTGAAGAAACTACCTACATGAGCTGTAGAAGTCAAGCTGGTGCTAATTACATATCCTCATCTCTACTAGCTAGTGTGCATGTGCTGAAAGGTGCTATGCAAGTCACCAAAAGGAAAAAAAGGAATCATCAACCTTATTCAGCTGTGAATCCTCTGAACCCCAATAGCAACTGGCCTGAGAAAATATGCCCACCAGCGCAATAGTGCCACAATATATGTATTTTTGACACAGGGTCTCCCTGTAGCTGTCTAGAATTTGCTTTTTAGAACAGGCCGGCCTCAGTCTCACAGAGGTCTGCCTGTCTATGCCTCCCTCTGCTGGGATCAATGCATTTGCCACCATACTCAGCAAAAGCATTATGTAATAGCAATTAAAATTTGACAAATGTGTGTGTGTTCCCTTATATAGTCTTCAATTTCATTCATACCTATAAACAAAGACATGATGGTTTCTGTCATATCTGTTTGCCTTTTTTTCTTTTACCAGTATTCAGTGTATAGTTTTCAGTGTTCTGACAAGTATTTGTTTTTTAAAATATCCAGTTATTTTAATCCCAAATTCCAACATTTTGCCTTGTCCTTAGGTCTTCAGAGTAATTTATTCATCTGTCTACTAGGTACCAATATATTATTGTTAATGTGCAATACAAATAACTATTTACATGGTATTAACACAATTTCTGAGTACATAAGCACACTACAAATAATGGGGATTAAGTCTTTTATTGGCAATGAAAGCATTACAACTAAATAAAGGAATTGATATGAAATCTTTGGAGATGCATGACAAAAGGAAATGCCAAGTAACCCACGGTTAATGTCTAGTTGCTCATTGATTTTTAACTTGAAAATTACTCGAAAGACTAGTTAATGAATAGGATAAGGTAGCCAATGCCTTCCAAGAACTTATGGCAGCCACAATGCATTTTTTCTTGTATTTTCAGTGGGTTTCAAAGCTTCTCCGTCTTTCCCTTCTCTTGATTAGGATCATCTTAGTGTCTTCTCTCTACTTCTACTTACTCTGCTGTACATGTCTGAATGATGAATGGAATTTTATTATTTCAAGAGATCATATATTCTTAGGGTTCTTTTGTTATTGTTCAACTATGTCCATTAATGAGCTGGACTAGAAATATAATTCTAGTTGAGTAGAGGGCGTACCAATTGTCATTTTGAGGCATGTAAATACCTTTCTTTTTCTATAATCACCAGCTGAAGATTTATTTTGACACAATGTGTGGAAATCAAAACCTCAAACAAAAACTGGAAATTTTAAAGTAGATAATATGTATTGGTCATTTTTTTTTGGACTGATTATTTGGAAGACAGCTAGCTGAAGAATTAGCCCATGAATGAGATAAACAAACAAAAAAAAGCAAGAAAAAGAAATCCCAACTATTTAAATTATTAATTCAGGACCAGAAAAATTAAGTCTTACTTAGAGGAGAAGATAGGACAGAAAATGTCTTATTGTCTGCGGGAGAATCTACAGCTGGTTTTGCTTAAAAGAACCAAAGTTTTCTCTGTGAAGAAAATATTTTTCTTCAGTGAGTTTTGAAACTTTGATTCTTATATTTGGCCTATCTTAATATTATTTTTTCATGAATAAACTCATAATTGAAAAAAGTAGATAGTGATTTCAATTATGTAAGAGTTTATGGATTTCATGTTATTTGAAAACACAGCAATAACAGAGCTAAAAACAAAATATATTAACTTCATGTAATTTTTATAAATGAAGCAATTGGCTTGGTTAAAGGTCATAGCAGTTTTATTTTTATTTTTATTTTTTTTTACTAAGAATTACTTGGCAATATGGTCTTCCATGATTTGTAATTCACTTAAAAGTCTGGCATAAGAAGCCAATATTTCCTGTAGGCATCTGTTTTTATGCACAACAAAAATAACTATTTACATGCTATTAACACTAAATTCTGAGCAAATAAGCATGCTTTTTCCTCTTCTCTTTATATATGTTTGTGGAATATTAAATAGTCAGATTTTTGTATTATATACATAACATCATTGAGAAAGACCTTATTAAACTCTAGGCCTATATTGGACATGATGGCACAAACCTAAAATCACAGCATTTCGAAGTCTGCAGCAAAAGGATCGAGAGTATATGGCCAGCATGAACTTCATAGCAAGACATGATCTTATAAATAATCTAAGCTTTTTCAGAGATCGACTAAGGATTGAGTAAAAAATAAGTTGGAAGTGCAACAGTGATATATGTGATAGGAGGCATAGCATTGGCATCGAGAAGAGTCTGGTAACTCTACACGGATAGGGAATTGTTAGTGTATAGGAAGACAAGGTTGACAGCTTTAAGCATGAAGCAACTGGGGAAGATAGACTGTGGGGACACAGGGCTGAAGCAGGTGAGAGTCATGGTGAATAAGACAAGTCAGGGAAGGAAGGCCCATGATTACATGGAAGTCACCCATGACGTGACAGGTTCTGTAACAAATGAAACACAGCAAGTCATTTGCAAAGACTTTAATAAATACTACAGCATGAAAGTAAATAAGATTTTAAAATAATATATGCAGTTGAGAGAAATAATTCCAGTGCTTTGTAGCATGATAGGTTGACAGTGTTTTATAATCCCTTGTTATGTATCTTGTAAAGAATTCAAAGGGAAGAGTTCAAAAGAGACAGGACAAGAGCACAATAAATATTCAACGTGATGGGAAATTTGATCATACTTATTTGATCATTAAACATAGTAGACGTTTCAAATTGTCACACTGTATTCTATAAATGTGTACAATTTATTCATCAATTTAAAATGAATAAAGCACCATCTCTGGTTGGATTTGCAAAATGTTTATATCTAGATGCGTCAAAATTATCCAAGAAAGCAAAAGATGAATTTCATATTAAAAAAATAAATATCAAATCTCATTAATTTCTAATTCTGGCATTGTTACCACATTTGAATTTGTAACAGAAATTTATAAAACATTGATTTTTAATGTATGATTTCAGTGACATCTTATAATGACTATAGCTGTATTTTCATGTTTTGATTTTTCACTTAACCTGTGAGGCTTTTCTGCCAGTGGTTTTGCTGTAGAAACTCAGCTCTGAGTTTCTTACTTCAAGGAGTTTGTTGAGAAGTACTTACCTAGTCTGGGCTTCTTATTTCTTTCCTCTTTATTCATTGAAAATGAAGGTTAGGAGTCACGAAACCTGGTCAAGAACTCGGACAGGTGAATGCAAAAGTATAAAGTAGTGACTGCCTTAAAAGAAAGCATTCTGATTAGCAGCACAAGTTGAGGTCCTGCCTAATTCTTCTCCCTCTTCACTGTGTTCTCTAGTCATTAACTCACAAGGATCATAAGGACATTCAAAAGAAGGCTTTATATTAGACAAGCAGTTGCTCTTGACACTAGAGGCGAACAGCTTAGTCTTTCCTGTGCCGACCCTTGTTTGTTGCCTTTGATACTACATTTTTACAATACTAGTACATTACAATTCGCTTTTCTGAAGAACTAAAACTGAGAAATTACCAAAGGTTTGTTAATATTTTATTAATTTTCTTATTCTTCTTGAACATTTTCAGGTACTGTAAGTTAGTAATACAACTTCAAATTTATTTCCATTTTTAAAAGAAAGCACCATTATAACTTCCTGAATTCTTATGCCCTCCCCTTAAAAAGTTGCTTTTATCTAGCTTGGTTAATTACATTTAGAAGTCAAACAGTTTTCTTAGCAAAAAATAATGTCCTTATTTTTCCTTTAGAGATAACTTAAAACTTACAGAAAAGTTTCAGATCAGTTCAATATATTTAAAACCAAGATGGTACTCTCTGGAACACCTTACAGAAAGAGTTGTAATGACTATCCTCACTCCTTTCATAGTTAATAAGGTTCACTAAGTCTTCCAAGCAGTTTGATTACTCTGATCCTCATGATTTGTTCATGTTCCATCAGTAGGTATATTCTTGAAGGCTAAATAACAAGAAATACAGTGCCGGACACAGGAAAAACCTCCCTTCCAGTTGTTGGTCAGTAGTCCAAGAGACGCCCAAAACAGCACAGGATACTGCAATAGTCCTTGATTGCCTCCCTGAACATGAAGTTAAGACCCTGTTGCTGAAGAAAGAGTATATTTTAGATATAGGAATTGGAACAATGGAGCTAGAATTGACCTGGAAGCCTGTTCCCTGAAGACTAGCTTTCATAGTTCTAGAGGATACTATGTAAGTTAAGGGAGAAAATCAATCAATGGTCAAATTCAGATCTCAAGTCTGATAAGCACAACAGCTGGCTCTCTATTGTTCAATAAAGGCTCTTTTATGTAGGGGTTAATCAACAGTTATCCTATTGAACTTAAAGCCCTCTCAATGAGAGGAAACTCTTGGGGGTACTATAATTATACACATGGTTAGAGAGGTCATAAATCCTACCAAAAATTCTATCTCTGTCATATATCTAGATAAAAACATTTCTTATTGTATGCTATCCTTATATTTACAGACTAGTATACCATACACAACTCATCAAAGAGATTCTTTTTTTGCAGCAAATATAAAATATATAAAAATATTTTTTTATTTTATATATAAAATAGTTATTACAGAGTTCCACACCTGGTCACACACAGATAATATATATCTGAGACATGCCCAGGCTTATGTGGCATGTCTACAGTGGAACTTTTACACCTAAGGCTTATGGAATGGGTAACGTAACAGAGGATAGAGAGAATACTAATACACCCTTCAACTCTCATCACTGAAGCTTCCTCATTCAACAGAGTGTGATGTACACAGAAGGTCACAACTGGCCAAGTTTTAGAGAATAAGAGACTGCAGAGTGCATGTCCCTGGATAGAACTTCTATATTAAATCTCATCCACATGTGGCTGAGGGACCATTGCAGAAAAAGGAGTAGAAAGATGGTAAGAGCCAGGGTTGGTGCATGAACATAAGGAAACAGAGGCTTTCAGGTCTCTTGCATCTTGTTCATTAAACTTGAAGCAATAGCCATAGTGTGCACAAGACACATGTTAACTCAATCAGACAAAAATGTAGCATAGGAGAGAAATGGGCAGCACCTGTTAATCCAGTGCTGGTGAGATGGGGGTTGAGAGGTGGATAATGCCCAAAAGCTCTTGGGCCAGCTAATTTGATGCAAACAGTGGAGGCTAATTCAAAATAAAACCCTGTCTCAAACAAGAGAGAAGGCAGAGACCAGCATCTGAATTTGTTCTCTGACCTCCACATGCTTGGCATATCCTGTGTGCTCCTTTAATCGTACATGCAAATGCACATACTGCTCACACTTTTCATGTTCCCTGTGTCTGGGAGATGGGCCACTACACTGCCCTCTGGGCTCCCTTGACTTAGGGCTTCAGTTAGGACTGATAAATGTTTAACACGAGTTTGGAAAATAAAAGCAGGAAATGTCAGTTTTCCTCAGTTTCCCCACCTCTGCAATATTTCATGAAAGAATTGTCCTTGCCAGACAGCTTTCTTCAAACAATTTTTTTTTTTTACTGTAAGTAACGCTGATTCTCTTTGCCTTCAATGGCTTAAGCATGGCTAAGGCTATCTGAAATTGCTGGTCCTAGGCACAGATATGGGAACGGTGGGTATCTTAGGTCACAGAATACAACATACCTGATAATCAGGATTGTTTTGTTTTTTATTTATTTTTTTGGTTGTTTCTCCCATACCTTCAGAAAGTCAGTTATTTAAAATATCTGAATATGCAAAAGCTTAAAGAAATACTATATTATCAACTCAAACAATTTTCTTCATTCCTTTAATTTCCTTAACACACACACAAATCTGTAAAAAAATATTTTCTTTGTTAAACACATTATAAAGTACCAATTTTAAATTCATGTTTTCTTTTTTTGTACTTATTCTTTTTTATTGAATCATTGTATATTTCATACAAAACATCTCAATCAATCTTAATCATCTTTACACCCTCTTCCTCACTGGCATCCCTCCATAGCCCCCTCAACTGAAATCCATACATCCTTTTATCTGTGTTAAGGTGTAGTGTGTGAAGTTAGTGTCCCCACATGTTCCTCACTGCAGTTTCATTCACTGAGGTCTAGTCAGTCTATGCGGAGTCCCTCACTTTAGGATGATGAGCTCATCCTCACTCAACAGTGATCAATTGCCAATATTTCTTTAGCAAAGATTGGGGTCTGCCGCCCATTCCCATAACTTCGTGCCAGATTTGTGTCTGCTTGATTTGCATGGGTCTTGAGCTTGCCAAAACCATTTCTACAAGTTCACATTAGCTGGGTCCCAGGAGCTTGTTGGATTCTATTTCCATATGGTAATGCACCTCCTCACTGGCTCTTATGATCTTTCTGCCCCCTCTCCCATAAACACCCTTGAGCCAGGGCACTTATTCTTAACTGACACAATAATCAGGATCAGAAATGAATTCACTATAGTAGCATGAGAGGAAATGCAATTAAAATTTAAGTTCCCAGCATCCACACTGGGCAGGTCACACTCTTACCTGTAAATCCAGTTCTAGGAAATATTATTCTTTCTTATAGCCTCCGCATGAACAACTAATGCATGAACAACCCCCTGGCTACAAACATGCACACACACATGCACACAAACACCACATACACATAACTAGAATTAAAATAGTTTTATATTTAATATTTTCATTTCATGTGTATGAGTGCATTGATTGCATGTATATAAGTGCACGTTTGTCATGCCATGCACATGGAGGTCAGAAGAGAGTGTCAGATCCCTTTGGAACTGGAGTCATGGATGGTTGTGGGCCGCCATGTGGATACTGGGATTCCAACCTGAGTCTTCTCCAAGAGCAGCCAGTGCTCTTAACCACTGAACCATCTCTCCATGCCCCTTAAAATCTTTTTTTTAAAAATCTAGTATTTGAGAGACAAAATTTCTTTGGAACTTAATTATGTGTCTAATAATAAGGATTATATATATTTTAGTTATTCCTAAGAACTTTAGGAAATATATTGAAATAAAAGTTAAATAAATACTGAATAACCTATTCAAATGACCAATGGAAAATTAGAAATTGTCAGGGAAGCTTTAAGGCAAGTATTCTTCTCCTCCAGATGTCTTATGACAGATAACCATCGGGCAAAGCTTGTGGTAGGAGTTGCAGATTGGCAGTATCAATAAAACTTTCAACACAGCATCGTAAGAAAAAATGGGGCCTGAAACTATGCAATGGGCAAATTGGGAAGACCCACACGGAGGTGAGAAATGTGAGTTCTCTTTTCTCCTAGTCTTTATGCTTCCATTATAGTAAAGATAAAATTGCATATCTTCTCAGCAGGAACCAGACTGTCCTTTATAAATAATTTTCCTCTTTCCTCTACAGAAACCGTGATCAATAGGCCTCATTACATTCAGGAGCATAAGAGTTGTCCAAAATGTGCCAAATGCAATCAAAGTGGGCTCCACGAAGAATCCGTTTATGGAAATAAATTCCAAATTTCACTAACTACACTTGACAGGAGTTCGGCATGCCTGTATGGGAGAGTTATGTATTCTCAGGGTGCTGAGAATCCTATTCTCAAGGGACAATAGGATAAAAGGATAGATTTTATTAGGTGTCCTCATCTTTTTAATTTCATCCCATGGAGGTGATGTTGATAATCCACAGCTACTTTAGCTCATTGAACTCTGTACTCAGGAGAGAGCTCTAGAATTTGTACTGTGAATGAAATATTAGAATTTTTTGTCTTTTTTGAGGCAGGGTCTCCCGGTTGCCCCAGCTATCTTTGAACTCACTATGCAGAACTGACTTACTGAGAGCAAATGGCGATCCACCTGTCTGTGCTTCCTGAGTGTTGGGATTAAAGGTGTGTACCAACATTTTTTTGTATTTCTGCTGGCAAACCCATTGCAATGCCTTCAATATTTAATAAAAATCATAAGGGTAGTCAGAAAACAGATTCGGTACATCTTTAGTATACTTGTTAGGCAATCAGAACCTAGGGGAAAAAGAGATAATACCTAGGCTTGCTGCATTTAAAAATACGGGCATAGTATTGTATTGATGCTTACTTGCACATTTTCTGACATTTTAGTATTTCTTATGTTCAGAATATATTAAAATGATGTCATGTCATAATTCATTTAGTAGAAAATTTTCTTTCTTTGTACATAAAATAATGATTTTTTTTACTTTAATTTGTAAAAGAGGCCCTGTGTGAAATTTTAGAAACATTTTCTGATGTTTCACAAATATTTCCTGGTTTGATGGTTCTCTGTCCTACACCTCTCAATAAGGATTTATCTTTGTGGTTTTGAGATAAAGTAATCATCTCCCTCTATGCTGATCAGACTGACAATGTAGTATATAACTCATCATCTTTACTTTTTGAAAATATTTATCATATAGATGTAGTCCACGTGAAAGGTAAGAAAAATTTGCAAAGTTTATGCAGAAATTTCATGATCGAGGACAATAAATTTTAAATGATTTTGTAGTTTTTTTCTTTTTTTTCTGTGTGAGAAAAATCAAGTATGTGAGAGAGATATCTAGTTTTTGGATAGCTACTCAATTTCTTTGTTTCATGGCTGTCTTCAATTTTAAATGGTTATCTTTGCACCAAACAATAGCTTGTAGCAAGCACTTGAATGCACTCAGCTAGGAATATCAAAATAAGCAACCCCCCAAAAGTGCATTTAATATCCATTGTCCTACCCCTTAGTCAGATGGGGTTAGTTTAATGAAAGCTGCTACCTCACACAAGTTAGAGCTAACTAATCCTCGCTTTCCTTAGATAATGCTCCAGACATTCATGGAACTCTGAAAGGAAAAATGAACAAACTTTGTTGAAATATTTTTTAACTAAAGCTAAGACAGTGTGAACCTGGGTTCACATTATTTCTTCAGGCAAAAGTCACAGTAAAACCATATGTCCTTTATATTTCTAAGACACGTGAAGCAAAATGATGCAATCATTTTTGCAGCTTCAAAAAGATTAAATATGCCACTCTGCTAAAATTGAGACGACCCCCTAAAAAGCATATAGTAATTTAGTGCCTTTTCATAAGAACTTATCTTGATCTTCGCTAACATTTCACATTCCATGATAGTTTGTAATATATCAATTCATGAAACAGGACCTTTCATTATTCATTTATGCAGTATTTTTACAAATGGATTTCTGGTCACATGCTGGTTACCCATGAACACAATTTTATCATTCCAGAAGTGGGACTGAATGGTGTCATCTTCTCCTGGGTCTGTGTCTTAGTCTGCATTCATTTGCTGTGGTAAAACACTGTCCAAAAACACCTTAGGAAAGAATGGCTTGATTTAGCTTACAGCTCACAGTCTATCAAAGGAAACCAAGGCAGGTTCTCTGTTTCTTGATGTATCATGTGGAAAACTGAAGCTATCCAGCGCAGTGTGAATCTTTCAATGTAACTGTCATAGGAAGATGAGGCTCTATCTTTCATAGACCTTGACTTCTTTCTTCCTCTGTTTATGATGGTGTCAGTTGTCTTACTAAGCGTCCCTCCTCCAATTTTCGTTCTCTTAAAGGCCTCAAATCCCTTTTGTCTGTAGGCTTTAAAACTTGCAGTAGCTGCTGAATTCTCTTTGAAACATTGGCATGCCTGTGCCTCTGTTGAAATAGAGATCGGGATGGGCTCTGTAAATCTGAGTGATGGTTCCTGGAATCAGCTCAATGTTCTGCTTAAGATCTGTGTCTGCACCCTCTCTTGATTAGTTTCTTAGTAAGTCTTCCAAATCTATAACCCAACTATCTCCTGTGACAATATGGGTGAACTTCTCTGTGACTAGAAATCTCCCCAAAGATGTAGTGATTACTTATAAACAAGTTTTAAAAGATGTTTTAAGCACAAATTGAAGGAAAAGATTGAAGGTGTTGTCTCTTGCATATTTCATGATTTAGCTTTGAAAATTCTGTCAAACTAAGTATAACCTAGTATGTTTTTCTTTGGGTTAGTTTTAGCTTCATTAAACAAACAACTTTAAAATAAATAACAGAAGAAATACTTTTAGAATAATCTTAGTGGCCACTTATCACAAATTATCCTATGAATGTGAAATTTCTGTTAGATACATGCTACGGATCTAAATGAAGCAGTGAGTTTTAATGAATGAAAAAATAAGCAAGTTCTATTATCTTTGAGAAGAGGAATGCGTCAAACAAAGGCAATAATGATCCATGAGTGAAACAGCAGGTCCACTAATGACTGTCAAGTAAATGCAAAGAAAATAAAATTGCATAGAGAAGTATAAATTACATTTTAATCAAATGCTATGGATTATAGTTGATATTTAATTTCCTCTCCAAAATTTTATTTTAAAGCAAAAATAGACTGCATGTGAAATGGGTATAAAATAAAATTTACTACGGTCTCATCTCCATACTAAGAAGCTATAGTTTCCTTTAAGTACTATGCAGTTGTAATATTTAAATTCAGAAAAATAAGAAAGATGATAAAATATACTATTCATGTGTAGCATAAATGACTATGAATACTTGCCAACAAATATTGTAAAAGAAGTTGTATCTAACAAAAGGTTATGTCCTGATGAAACATAGTAAGGAAATATTAGGATCTGAAAAAAATGTAAATTTATGAATAGCCTACTCTTTGTCTAGGTTTGTCTGTGTGCATATGGCATTTGCACAATTAAAAAATCCCCAAATAAAATTTTAAAAAATCCTCAAGCTGACCCATTATAAGTAGAGGAAATATCATATTTTCATTATCTAAGTTAAATATACTGAGCAGGACAGACATATGACTCACAGATAAATGATGTAGAATGCAAAATAAATAAAAATAAAATTGAATATAAAAAACAAAATTAGATTAACAGATAAAGTCCAGAGTTAAGGGTAATATTAAAGTGCAGAGCAGTATCATTAAAGAAATGAGTTTTTAAAGGGACATCAAGCAGAAAGTGCTGATATATCTTTTTTTCTCTTTGACAAATATATTGACATGATAATGACATTTAAGACAAGAGTCACATTCATTAATGCTGATAAATGTGGATTAAAAAAGGACGATAACAGAATGCAGTAGCATATAAACATTTTCAAAATATGAACTTGGAGAGTTCTAAGATATAGAAATCGCTTTTGAGAACACAGATAATATTTCCTAGAAGCATCACAATCATAAAAATTAATTCATGGTTGAGCTGGAGAGATGGCTCAGTGGTTAAGAGCACTGGCTGTTTTTACAGAAGACCTGGGTTCAAATCCCAGAATCCACATGGTAGCTAACAATCATTCTCTCTGTAACTCCAGGTCCAGAGAATTCCATGGCATCTTCTTTCCTCTGCAGGCACTGCGTGACACAGGTACTTACACACATGCAGGCATAACAACAGTACACATAAAAACATGGATAAATAACAGTTTTAAAAATTAATTCACTCACAAAAATCTCTTCTAGTAATGGAGGAATGAATTCAACGTCAGAATGTACATTACACTATACCTTTTTAACACTTAGAATAATCTATCCCACAGATATTCTAGTTAAGACATTTTCTTGCAGAAGTCCAACAAAAATAATTTAAATCAACTATGGTGAAAACAACAAAGTTAGGAAGGGACCAACCTTTTCCTAAGCAATATAGCAGTAGATTTTCCCCTAATATTTAAGTGACATTCCATTATATTATATGACCCAGGATATTCTTCATGTAAAGACATCCAATGGTGTGTTTTACGACAAAGAAATAAGCCATATATCGCTAATAGCTAAGTGACCAGATCAAATATTTCATTCCTCAGTAGTCAAATTTTTTGTGTGATATTACTAGCCATAATATTCTGATAGTAATTTTGTGAGTTTTCAATCACATCATGATTTGAGAATGTTATCATGATAAATTGAAGATAGAAAGAATGAGAAAAAACAGAGGGAGAAAGAAGAAAGAAGGAAAGAAAAAGGAAGGAAGGAAGGGGAAACATCATCACTTCCAAGAAAGTCAATTTGATTTAATAAAATAAAACTGTGAGACAGAAAATATTAAAGTTTCATATCACAAGAAGGGAGTTATTAAAATATAAAAAAGGAGGCAAAGATAAATAATCACTGGGTTGCCTTTGAATTCCCCTGGATTGTAAAACTAGGTATTATGTTCAATTCGAGAATAAATAAATCAGCTTCGTTGCTCTCCTAGATTTCTTTAGTCTGAAATAGATTGTTTTCCTTGTTGCATTTTGTAGATTACTGAAAATACAGAAAACTTTTGAATAAAATGTAATTACAAAAGTTCTGTAGGATTAATCAAGGCTATGTAAAGAAAACCAGGAAAACAAATCACTACATTAAATTTAGTTGAACAAAATTTTCCCACCTTCTTTTTAAAATATTCTATTACTGTTACTTTTATTTTATTTTATTTTTTTTTATTTTATGTATATGAGTGTATTGCCTGCATGCTTGAAAGTGGACCTGTGTCATGAAATATCTACAGACGTCACAAGAGGGCATCAGATCCCCTGAAACTGGAGTTAAGACAGTTGTTAGCCACCATGTAGGTACTGGGAACCAAACCCAAACTTTTGCAAAACAGTTAGTGCTCTTAACTGCTGAACCATCTCACCATACCCAAAGCACCTTGTTTTTATAAGAATGAGGCCATTATTATTGTAATCTTAGTAATAAATGGAAAATATTTTCTGAGTTTACAATATCTAGTACACCAGATAGAAACTGAATTATTTTATTTGTGAATTTTTGATTCTCAGAAAAATTTTAATTTAAAAATGTGTAAAAATCTTGAGGAAAATAATCTACACAATTTTTATTTTGCATAAATCATCTGTTAATTAACATTGAAAGATCTGTTCATTAATCCTTTGCATTTTAATATAATAACAGGACATATTTTCAAATGAAATACTTCTATGTATTCTTATTTATGTATGACATTCTAACATTAAGTAATTTAGGACTGTATATGTAGTAATAACTTTTAAAAATATATACCATACAGCAACCTTGGGAAAAGAAAAATACTGTATGAAATTTGCTTCAGAATTATGAATTGTTTTATTTTAAATTATGTTTTCTTATGAATCCTAATATATGATGTAAATAATTAATTTCTACTCTAATTGTTTGTGAAACATGGGATTTTCCCTCAGCTTAATAGTAAATGTAGAGAATTTGATCCATGAAGGCAAATATTATTAATTTATAACCCATACATATTTACCTTTCACAATTCTATATTTGTCAATATTATAGTGTTAGGAAATAATGATGATTAAGAAGCACATAATCCTTGCTTTCATGGAGTTTACAATCTACCAGTAGATAAAGCAAGCAAAGAGAAAAATAATATATTGGTAATAAAATTACAATTGCCTTGACAATCCAGAAATCCAAAATAAACAAATATGGGGCTATGTACTAAATAATATGATATGAAAATAATTTTTGGCAAGGGGAGGTAGAATTAATCAATGTACAAATGGTATTTTAAAAGGTTCATAGGAATTACCTATGCACAAAGAAGTTCAACATAACTGTTTGGGTAAAATGGTCTTGGGTTGTAGGCTATATCTAAGGAAGATAAGCAGAATATATGCTTAAGGAGTTGACTAGAAAGCCAATTCACACAAATTTTTGCAAGCAAGCTTGGCTATTTATCAATTGCTTCTTGTAAAATCGTACAATCATGTATGTTTTAGGCTGGTATTAACATGAATAAAAATAGCGTGCAGTGTTTATAACTTTATAAATGAATATCAGATGCTACCCTACATAAGTTTTATGTACTTTCTCAATCAAATTTTACTTGCGACATGGCACCTGGAGCTGTGGAAGCCAGCCAGGTATCCCCCTCCAATCCTGTTAGGTCTCTGCCTCTGTCCCCTGAGACCTGCACTCAATTTAGGAAAATAGAACTCTCTCTCCTGTGAGCATGTCACAAGGAAGAGCTTCAAATGCACCATGAGATCTCCTTGCACCAACCCCTCAGTCCTATTGCTCTACCATGGTAAATATTTTGTAGCTGAAGGCAACTGGCCACTCCATGTACTCCAGAGAAAAAGAATCTCTTGTCAGGCGTGCAGGGCACGTGGACACAAGCGCCCTCCTCTCATACAAGCACTTTAATATTTCTTTCTGCTTCTTGGTCTTCATGCGCTGAAAGATTCATCAGCTGACTATTATGTAACACTCTTCACAATACAGGACTGCACATAATATACATACATATCCCGAATCCATAGAGGGTAACCGAAACCCGTGAAAGTGTCTTAATTCCAGAACACTTATGAGTTATGTATAAGCAATTTACAGTTTCCTCCTTTAATAAGGATAATAGCAATCTTCTAGGACTAGAGTGATTTGAAAATGCCATTAAAAACAAGGAGAAAAATGATTATCAAAGGATTTTTTTTCCCCTATTAAATTAGACTGGATGTATAGGCACAAAGAAGACTTCAAACTCACAGGATAATCAAATGGGTGTGAAAATGTACTTGCCTATTGTTTGTTTTATTTTTTCGTTTTGATTGCTTTATTCTTCTCTTATCCAAAGGGAAAACTTTCAGAAAAACTTAAGTTATGACCCGCCCAGCAGGACCCAGAAGACTGAGAATTACAGACTAGTCCCTTTGTTAAAGGGAAACTCTCGCGATATCTGTTTAATGTACTAAATTACTGAATTTGATGTATTTAGGTATTATTTCTAAAAGTCAGATTGTCACTTTTTGGTATATCATTATGAGGTTTTCAAGGTACTTAATTCCTATGTATATGAACTTGTTAGTAAATTTCTAGAGCCGAAGAATCCTAAAATATTCTGCAATAAATTACAATTAGAAAATAAAATATGACATCATAAATTAAATTTATATAATTCAAAATTTATTTTCGGTAACTTCAATAGGAAACCATCTGCTCTTTATTTTATTCTCTTAAATCATTAACTGCATATTCAGGATTAGGTTATACTGGGTTGGTAATTGGAGGTCCTTTCTATAAGACATCGTATGCTGTATTTGCTCCACTTAATATATAAGGCTCAATTATGCTATCTGTGAAAACTCCCCAACTTTGCAGAATATATGCTGATATATATTTTGAATGTCAACAGTGAAAAATGATAAAAAATCAGAATCTCATGAGAAATTGAAAAATAATTTATTTTAAATTTTTCTATTTTTCCCCAATAAATTTTTAATTCTGTTAGAAACTTTGGTCATATTAGATGTATGCTCTGTAATTGAATAAAAATTTACTAAAATCCTTGTAGGTTGGTAGATTTTAAAGAATATCACTGAGATATTCATGCAGTAGATGCCAAGGTATTTTAGAAAGCACAAATACGATCTCACTGCTCAAATGATGGGAAGAAGTCAAGTAGAAACCTGGCTGGTGAAAGACAGCAGTAATTGAAGAAAGAAGAGGATAGTGTCAGTGCACATTTTTAAGTGCCAGGAGCTAAAACAATGATGTGAATGGGATCGGGCAGAGGGACTCTGCTGTTTCTCTAGCATTTAAACCTGCATGCATCTCTTCAGCACAGAGAAAGATTTGTGGTTTGTTTCCTCATCTTCTGAGTCCACTGAAGAATGTGCAGAGAGACAATGGAATATGTTTTAATAGCCATGGTTCAGTTAAAGAGTGGGGATAGTGTTTTTAATTTTTATATGAAAATAATATGACAGTTCTCACAGAATCCCAAAAGTTTGATAATTTGTCAAAATTTTTGTTATCGATATTTAAATGTTTGAGAAGCTCATAAGTGAGCATTGTAGTTGCATTATTTCATTGCTCCTAGGATCTCTTTAGCCCTCCACGCCCCCCTCACAATTTCCTGTCTTATTATTATTATAAGTACATACATAAATTTATATATACAGATACATATATATATATATAATGCACTGTGTCTATTTAGTGGTCTTATGGGTACATGTATTTAGGGTTGTCCACTTGGGATTTAATCATAAAATAACTTATTGAGTTTAAAGGGTAAATATAGAGGGAAGAATGAAGTATAAATTATTTTAAATGACAGAAACTAAAACCAAATTAAGTGTATTGTCATATGACTACAGAAAGAAGATTGAAAGAGATTAGAAAATTCTAATTTCATTTGCACAACAGTAACACGGCCAACATATGCCTAACTGTCTTAAAGCATCCATTGAAACTGGTCAAATAAGAACATTAAAGAGGAGACACTGTCTTTAATGTCATATGATACCATACTAAATCAATATTGACTAAAATTATGTGATATTAACTAAATAACTCTTACCATTAGTCACATATTTACATATATACACATTTATGCATACACACACAAAAGAAAAATTGCATTACAAACTAAAGACTGCATAATTATTATTTGAAATAACCTTCATTTGCATCCATCTCCTGTTATTTATATTCAGTTTCATGTTGTACTTCCTCGTACTGTTTTTAAGGAAATCCTCTCTTCATTTTCCAATTTCAATTCAAATTTTTTAACAGTTCTTTTCATTTTTTTTGTCAGTAACTCTGCAATGTACCTTCAAGAAACAGTATTGTTGGAAAAGAAAAACAAGGTTTTTAAATTAAATACTAATATTAATTCTACAAATAAAATAAGTACTATAAATGATTCATAACTTTCTTGAAACAATATATTTTAGAAATTTAATGACATGATTACATTAAAGACAGCTTGATTTTCACACATTACCCAGATCATTACATATTGAAATATTTCAGTTGCACATAAGAATTTGCTTCCTAAATGAATCAGGATTAGTGAAGAAGAAGAATACATTATTTTAATTTGAAGAAGTGTCTTTCCTACTTTAAAATGTCACACTGAGCATTCCCCTTTCTCCATGCTCTCTCAAGCATTTCCTGTCTTTCATTCTATTGATCTTATCTAGTCTGACTGGGGTGAGATGAAATCTTAAAGTGATTTTTAATCACCATTTCTCTAATTACTAAGGGTGTTGAGCTTTTTTTTAAGATGTTCCATATTCACTTTTATTTCTTCATTTGAGAGCTCTCAGTTCAAGTTTATAGCCCATCTTTATACTGGGTGGTTTATTTCCTCATTTCTTTGTTTTCTTTTAGTTCTTTGTATATTCTGGATATTAATCCTCTGTCTGATGTGTAGCTGGTAAAGATTGTTCTCCCACTCACTGGGAGAACTTCCCTTCTTGGTTGTTTATTTTGCTATACAGAAGCTTTGTAGCTTAATAAGGGGCCACTCATTGATTGTTGACCTGAACAGCTGAACAGCTGATGACCGATTTAGAAAGTCTGTTCCTACGCCTCTGTTTTGCAGAGTACTAAGATCAAGAGAATAAAAGACATGAAATGTGGGAGAGAATGTGGAGAAAGGGGAATGCTCATTCAGTCCTGGTGGGAATGTAAACTTGTGCAGCCACTATGGGAAGCAGTGTAGAGAACTCTCAAAAACTAAAAATGAATTTATTATAGGATTCATATACCATAACTCCTTGGCATATATCCAAAAGACTCATCCTATTGTAGAGAAAACTGTACATCCATGTTCATTGCTGCTCTCTTCACAATAGCTAAAAATGGAAAAAAAAATACTAAATGTCCCTCAACTGACAAAAGGATGATGAAAATGAGGTTAATTTACACAATGAAGTTCTCTACAGCATTAAGAAAAGTTGAAATAACGAAAATTTCAGGAAAATGGATAGAATTAGAGAGTGTTATTCTAGGTGAAGTAACACAAATGCAGAAAAGCAAGTGACTTATGTTCTCCCTCATCTGTGAATTGTAGCACCAATCACCTATATGTGAGTATAGATACTGAGTATAGATTCCCTATAACACCAGGAGCCAGGAAAAGAGAAAGGACATACAGAGGTTAAAGAAAAACAGAGCCCACCAAAAGGAAGATAATAGGGACCAGATTTTATCAGGTTGAAGATAGGGAAAGTGGGAGTGTTCAGAAGGGAGAAGAGGAGGGAGGGATATGCAGGGTGTCACGTTGTGGGAGGACGGTATTCAGAAAAGGTGGGATGGAGGGAAGTGAGTTTTAATGCGGGGATAGTGAGGATAATTCAGGTGCTGGCACGGGAAATCAAGGAGGGAGGTCTGAAGGGAGGAAAGAGGGCAGAGATAAATTAATCTTGGAAGGTTAAGGAGCACAGAGGGAAATGTGATGCCAATGAACCCCCCTGAAAAATGGAGTGTGCAAACGTTAGTATATCTATATACTTGGGGGTTGTTTGGCAAGGAATATAGTGCCAGACAGAAAGTACCTCCCTTTGTGTGATTGGTGGGTATAGTCCAAAAGATTCCCCAAATAATACAGGCTACGGGAAAAGTTCTTAAGTTATCCCTTAGAATTCGAAGATATATCCTACTGCTGAAGACATACTTGGGATACAGGATTCAGAGCATGGAGCAGGAACTGACCTGGAAGCCTTCTATCTGGTTTAGCTCCTGTATTGCTAGATGATAACATGCAAACTGCTAAGAGGGAAAATCAATCAGTGGTTCAACCCAACCATAACTTCTAATAACCATAACAACTGGCACAACACACTACCCTGATTGTGCAGTAGTAGCACTCTCATCTTGGGGATAATCAACAGCTATTTAATTGAACTTAAAACCATCTCAAGGGGAACGAACTCATGAGTGGCACTGTAGACTCAGCCAAATACATGGAGTTGGAGGGGACATAGATTCCAGAGAGAACCCCATCTCTGTCATATCTCTAGGGAAATGAAATTTCTTCTATATGCTACATATTGATCCTTATATTTACAGACGGGCATTCAGTACAACACTCATCAAAGAAACTTCTTTTTTGCAACAGATGGAGGGTAGACCAGAATTCCACAACTGGTCAGATACAGAATATGTGACTCAGAGATGCCAAGTTCTAGGTGACATCTCTACACTTCAGTCTTTAAGCTTAATGTTCATAGAACACAAGATAATGAGGAATAGAGAGAAAACAAGCATCCTTCAACTCTTACTAGTGAAGCTTCCTCAAACCACATAGCACTACCCACTCAGAAGGCTACAAATGGCCACGTTTTATAAAATACAGACCACACACTACAATATTGAACCTCACCCACATATGACTCAAGGATCATTGCAATAGAGAAGTTGGAAAGATTGTGAGAGCCAGGGTTGTTTCATGAACTTAAGGAAGCAGAGTCATTCAGGCAACTGGAAGCTTGCAGATGTGAAATTGTGGCAATGATGGCACTGAACACACGATCTACACCGACTCAAAGTAGACAAGGGGACAGAGTGCAAGAATAGAAATTGGTGGTGGCCAGACTTAGATTGAGAACTATTGGCGACTGACTACTACTGGGAGAGGGAGTGTATGACTTACAATCTCTAGATTGCCTGACACGACTACAGTGGATGAATTTATGTTAAAGGAGATCCTGGCACTAAATGTGTTACTGGGTAGGACTTGACATGTATGACAGAATACATGAGGTCCTGCAGGGGTCAGGGAGGATGGATAAGAGAGGGGGTCTAAATTTGATTAAGAACTGTTATATGAATGTATAAAACTCTATAAAAATATGAATAAATAAATAAATAAAATTTCACAGTGCCTTTTAATCGGGGAACTTAATAAGTCTAAATGTCTTATAAGTATTTGCCTATATAATGAAGAAGTAGAAATCTATTATCTAAAGCTATCATATAAGATTTTGTAATCTAAATTCTCTATATTTAATTTACCTTAAGGTTTACCAAGGTATTTCATTATTGTCACTATAAACTGATTTATATTTTTGATTCTAAACATTCCCTTATAATACATATATCATTCATTTCAAATATATTTTAAATTCCAACTCCAATAGCTGCCTAATATTTTGCATGAAAAGGATAGTTTTACATTATTTAACAGTTTGCCTTCCAGGAAATTATCTTGACTCCCTTTTATAATGTCAGTAGTGTTTTAAAGTACACAGTCATTTGATGGATACTGTATGACAGCATATATTCTATACACCTAAATGTATAATAAATTCCTATAGGGTAAAAACTGTTCATTTTTCTGGAATATTTTTAAGACTTTATGTTGGTACCCTATAAAAATTTAATCCATAGTTTTGATTCTTGAATAGCTCTTATAGGCCTGAGAAGAGATCACAATGAATAATGATCTTGCTTTGCAGGTATTACATCCCGAGTTTGGAATATCAGTACCCATATAAAACTGGGGTATGGCAGTGAGCACCTGTAACCCCGGCCCTGGGGAATAGCCCTAGGCCAATCTCAGGGATTTTTTCACCAGCCAGTGTAGATCAAATGGGGAACTCCAAGTTCTGTGAGAGATTCTGTCTCAAAATCAGTAAAGTTTTAAGGAGAAAGATAACTGGTATACTGCAGGTCTACACACACACACACACACACACACACACACACACACAAAGACACACAAAGACATACAACCCATCTGTATCTTAAACACACACACACACACACACACACACAAAGACACACAAAGACATACAACCCATGTGTATCTTAAACGTTGATAGTATTTATTTCAAGGAAAACTTTTTAAAATGTCCAACTCTTCTCCAGAATGAACTTGAGCATTTTCAATATATGCTCTCGATTCCACATAAGATGATGATGCTCTTCACATACTGCTCTTCACATAACTCACAACAGAAGAAAAAGACTAACTTTTCATCCCCCAAACTACATTTTCCTCTGGAATCCAAGGATTTACCAATACTTTTCCATATCTACATTAAAAATTAAAGTTCAACTTTATACATAATGACTTTTGACTTTGGGATTTATCCTGAGTATTCTTTTTGGATATTTCACTCACAAAAATTCAGGGAGAATCACTAAGTTGTTTCTCTTTTTATCTCAAATACCCACATAACTTTATTTAATTTTCTGTATCTGAAATGAACAAGAACTCAAGAAGTTTCAATGTAGTAAATTTTATGGACCTGAATAATATGGGAATAATTTTTACCTAACACTGTAACCAAGCTGAAGCTTATGTTTTGAGATCACTTAACACTTTATCGGATTGTCTATACATGAATTGATAGGCTCACTAGTCCTTGACATCCTGTAGTAAACTGAACATATAACTTTAACTTCTAATGGCTCTTCCTTGGCCCACACCCAGAATAATGTATATGTGTGTATATGTGTGTGTGTGTCTGTCTGTATACTATATATATTGTGAAAATATCAAGTGATAAAAGCAGCAAGAATTTGTTGGAAGCATCAAATTATTCCATCAACGCTATCTAACAGGTGGGATTAGATTGATAACATCTGGTTTTATTCATGCATGCTGTCCTGGGTCAGTAGAGGTAAGTAAGGAAAATCCTTTTCTGATACTCTTCATGTCCTCCCTGTTTAATGTTGAATCTACAGATTTCTTCAAGAGACAATAACACCTTTGTTCAGGCGAAGACTTCCTGGAGAAATCTGAAGGCATAAAGCAGCATGGAGCTGCAACAGAATGGAATTGTATGCTTTCTACAAAAGCATTGCCTTGCTTCTCTACATTCAGTGTGCTTCTATTTTCCTGTGACCAGGCAGGCCTTCTTGGATATTCTGGTGATTATTCTGTCAGTTTTGAAGGGCACTGCCTGATTTGATAGCTGAGAATTTGGGAGTAATGTCATTGTGCTTCCCTTGCAAGTAGAATAAAAGATTTCACAGATGTAGTTTATGTTAAGAGTCATAACATAGCCTAAGAGATGTTAAATGAAGTCATTGAACCTAACTAATTCAACAAAGGTTCTCACCGCTTCTCAGCTTCTCAGTAGAATCCAAGTTCCATTTTTCCTCAATGTTTGTTTTCGTTGAATTTTTGTGCATTTCATGCCATATGTCTTAATCATGTGTAGTCCCCTTCCTCATCCACACCTCTCAGCCCTTCCCATACTGAATTTCATATATCCTGCCATATATGCTAAGGCCTGTTGAGTCGAACTTTTGTGACATGATATCCCCTGGTACAAATTTCATCTGCTAGAGTCTAGTCAGCCTATCTAGAGTCACTCTTTCAAAGATGACTAACTTTCCCTCACGGAGCAGCAATCAGCTGCCAATGGTTCCTCAGGTAAGGTTGGTGCCTGTTGTCCATTTCCTCAGGTCTATGCTGGGTTTTTCACTGACTGAGTCTGTATCGGTATTGAGCATGTTGTCACCATTGCTGAAAGTTCATATGCGCAAGGTCCTAGACGCCTGGAAGACTGTGTTTCCTTATGTTCATGCACCAACACTGGCTCTTAGAATATTTTATCTTCTGTAAAGGTCCCTCAGAAATGGGTGGGTGTAAATAAATACAGGAGTCCTATCCAGAGACATACAATCAGCAGTCTCTTCTTCTTTACAAATTGGTATTCACTACAGTTGTAGCAGTCTGTGTATTGAGATCTGTTGCACTAGGAAGCTTTTCTGATGAATTTGATTCAATGGTAAAGAAAAAGAAAATTGTGAAATTTCTAGGTAAATGAATGCAAGTCAACTAGAAACTTATACTAAATGAAGCAACATAGAATCAGAAAATCAAGTGACATATGTTTGCCCTCATTTGTGGATCTTAGCAGCAAATACATATATCTGAGTATATATCCTGATGCACCACAGAAACCAGGAAAATGCAAAGAAACCACAGAGATAAAGGGAAATAAAGAGCCCAAGATGGGGGGTGTATTAGGACGCAAATGTTACCAAGAGGGAAATGGGACAAATGGGACTATTTAACTGGGAAAGGAGAGATAAGGATACTCAAGAATTATTGGCGGTAAAGAGGAAGAAGTAGCTCAATAGAAGGAGGGATGACAGGAGACAGGTATTATCACGGAGAAAATGGAGAAAAGGGGGACTTTAATGGAGGAAGAGAGAGGGAGGTTAGACAGGGAAAGAAAGGGGAGAGATAAAGGTTAGGTGGTATGAAAACCCAGAGGTAAATGTAATAGCTGAAAAACCTAGTGAAAAATATAAATATAAGATCTGAAAATGAGCAAAATGCCAGACAAGAGAAACTTCCCTTCAAGTTGTTAGTCTGTTGGTCGGGCTAATCCAAGAAACTCCTAAAATAACATAGACTATTTTGCAGGAGCCCTTCATTACTTTCCAGAACTTGAAAGTAAGAACCTATTTTGTTGAAGACAAGATTTACTTTGGACACAGGAATTGGAGCACTGGACTGGGAAATGACCCGGAAGCCTCCCCCATGAAAACTAGCTCACATAGTTCCAAAGGATACTGTGCAAGATGCCAAAGGAGAAAATCAATCAGTGGCTCAGTCGCAGCTTCGAAGCCTAATTAGCATAACAATGACTGGCACAATGAGCTGTAGGAGTTGCTCTTGCATCTTGGGGACATTCAGCACCTATCTAACTGGACTTAAAGTTCTCTAAATGGGAGAGAACTAGTGTGTCACTGTAAACATAGCCAAATACATGCGACTGGAAAGGTCATAGATTGAGAAAGCCCTAACTCTGTCATATCCCTAGACAAATGTAATTTCTTCCTATCTCTGTCACATCCGTAGAAAAATGTAATTTCTTACTGTGTGCTAAATATGGATCCTTATATTTACAGACAAGTCTAGCATTCACCACTCATCAAAGAAAAAGAAGTTTTTTTTTTGTTTGTTTTGTTTTGTTTTTTGTGCAACAGATAAAGACTATTACAGATAGAGACAATTACAGAGTTCCATAACTGGTCACACACAGAGAATAAATGTCCAAGAGATGCCAAGTCCCAAGTACCCCATCTACAGTGGAACCCCTACACCTAAAGCTCATGAAACATAGTGCAACAGTGGGTAGAGAGAATACCAGGGAAAGCTTCTTAAAAAAAAAGAAAGCTTCTGCATTAAATGACCAGACCAAAAAATACAAATACCTTAAATCTACTTATTTTCTATGAATTTATTCAGCATGATAAAAAAGTAAAATCATATTTTGTTGTGAAAATAGTACACTGATGTCAAAGAAATTTCTGTTAGGGACTGAAGCACTGACTCAGTACTTAAGAGTATTTGGTGCTCTTGCAGAAGAGCTGAGTTTTGTGCCCAGCACTCACATGGGATGGTCCACAACTACCTGTAATGCCACTTTTGGGGGATCTGATGCCCTCTTCTTGCCTGGGTATCAACACTCTTCTAGACATATGCACAGGCACATACACAAACACATAAATAAATCTTACCAAATTTATCTATATACACAAAATAGAGAAGATGCTATGTCATTTTGGGTAACATATTTTTCAACAAGACTTGGATTTTTAAATCAACATGATAGAAGCTATAAAATTCTTCTCTTCAGCACATCCTAAAAACACAAAAAAGTGGAGAAGTAAAGTAAAATACTGGGCAGAAGTTCACTTTTCACTACAGATGAAGGAAAAGGAAATCTTTTAATTAATACCATAATCCTTGAAAAGCAGTACGAATAATTGAGAATATTCTGGAACTGAGTAGATAGCAGAGTGAAGCTTTAAAAGTTTGCTACTCTTCCAAAACCATAATATGTTCATACGCACAAAATTGTACTTGATAGTCGTGGACCCAGAAGGGTGTTAGCAGAGGTGGACACACTGCATTTTCCACTGGGGTGCAGGGTGGGAGTCAGGTGACATGAACAGTCCTGGTTGTTAAGGGATCTACGGAAACAAGAAATAAAAAGCATGACCACTCTTTCTGACACAGGCAAATTGCACTGTCGTGTCCCCTGAAGATGTGATGTACATTAAACCTGTGAGCATCTCCATTTTGGATTCAGTGACATTGTCAAAATACGAGGAAGAACCAAGGCAATTATGAAAAATAAGAGTAGACAGGATGTTCAGAAAATATTCTGTATTGTTCCTCTAAGCTCATACTTCTCCCAGACCACAGATAATATCAGGTAGAAAAGATTTTCTTATCTACATAGAGAATGTGGTGCTGGAGAGATGGCTCAGCATTTAAGAGCACTGGCTACTCCTACAGAGGGCCTGGATTTGATTTCAAGGATTCAATTGGTGCTAACAGCAGTCTTCAACTCCAGTTCCAAGGGAATCAGCCCCTTCTGACCTTCACAGTCACTGCATGATACAAGTGCACTGACATGCATACACTCCTACATACCAAATAAGAATAATAAGTAAGAACTTTTTTTAAAGGATGGGCTTTCTCTATATTGCAATCAGAATACTGAAAATGAGCAGATGTCCCCAGCCTGCCAAGATGTAAAGACCAAGAAGGTTTAGACACAAGGACATGTACATCAGAGGTCAAAGCAAAAAGAAAGTAAACAGAAATAAGCCATAGTAGAAGGAAGTTAAGAATTCAGGGGAGAAGGGAGCTTACCCAAGTAACAGGAAGTTCTCCTGTGCTCCAAGGCATGAAGTCAGAAAGTCTTCTAGAATGTCAATCATTATGTAAAGTCAGAATCCAAGAAAAAGAAAAAAGGAGAAAATGTAATGGAGAAATCCTGAGGATTAAAGCAATGACACAGCTGAGCTCAATAGGGTCCAAGAACAAAGAGAAAGTAAATTAATGATGAGAAAAAAGGCTTGAGAAATATCATGGAAATTCATAAATGTAAATAAAAGAGTAA
The DNA here is from genome assembly GCA_035773235.1 of Eospalax fontanierii. Taxonomy (NCBI): domain Eukaryota; kingdom Metazoa; phylum Chordata; class Mammalia; order Rodentia; family Spalacidae; genus Eospalax; species Eospalax fontanierii. The sequence continues at coordinate 96,183,876 of CM069527.1, read as the reverse complement.
AACTGAGACAAGCCGTTTTAAAAGGACTGATTATCCGAGGTTTTGGTTGTTGGCACTGGTGGGTTTTTTTTCTAATTTTGAGACAGGTTCTTACCTTGTTGCCCTGACTGGTCTGGAGATAGTGACATAGACAAGGCTGCTCATTAACAATGATCTGAATCTCAGACAAAATATGATCAATATTGAATATTAAATCTGAGCAGGTGTAGAGTAAATTTAGCTGGAGTTTCACTCTGGCTCAAAGGACATGCCCATTGATGGACATGCCCAGGGAGACAGGCTCATGCACTAAGTGGGTACAAGCCGTGGCAAGACACTCCTCTAAGGATTTGATGGATGGAAACAAAGCAAACAGACTCAATCACTTTCCAACCAACCAGTGACTTGAGGGGGAGGGCACAGAGGGAAAGCAGTGAATGCTGGGTAGGAGGGGGCGCTCTAGAGGTGGCGTTACCATCTTTGCGGAGGTCCGAGATGGCTCCGATCGAAATGCAGACCCCCCATTCAAGATTGCTGTCCCTCTCCCCTGTGATAAATCCTTTGTGAGTAACTCCAATAAACTCAATTTTTTTCTAATTGGAGAGTAAACTTCCTTTCACTGGCTCAGCAGGCTGGACCCAGAGGGGTGTGGCCAAATGCCACCTCTATCATCCTAAGTGAGGTAACCCAGACCCAGAAAGATAAACATCACGTTTTCTTGCATAGCTGGATATTAGCTTTGAAATTTTAGATATCCATGTTTTAATTTAAAAATCCAAAGAGCTCAATAAATTAATAAACGACCATGGGTTGGGTAGGGTGAAGCTTCCTGGGAGGGGAGGTAGAATGCTATGACATGCAGGGGGAAAGGGAACTAACAGAGTAGAAGGGTCCAGTGAGGTGGGGAATGGGAGGAGAGGGAAGAGGAGGGAGTATGGGTTGGAAACCTAACACTGGAGGCCTTTTCAAAAGGTTTATGGAAACATACTACGATAGAAGCTATTTAAAGTAAATACATATACATTATAAAAAGAAATTATAAGGTATTATCCTATAACAGGGGGCCTTGCACTTAGTAGACAACATAGGCTTTCACAGTAAACCCCCATGCCAGGAATGGTTTCCCTTCTCTGAAGTTGTTGACCTGTGGTCCCTTAGATCCTCAAACACTACTAGCCATTGCCCCTGCTCTGGGCCACACACCATAATTTCATGGTAAGACCCTTCTGCTGAAGATAAAACATATGTGGAAAAGGAAAAATCAAACTGGTTCTGACTTCAAAGCCCCATTTCTTCTTGTCTAGTTCATAGTCCTGAATGATGCTATGCAAGCAACCTGAAAAGAAAAGTTAACATTAGCCTTTTACTCATCTCTGAATCCTGTAATCTACATAACAACTAGACTTGTAAGATATTCCTACTGGTGTAATAGTGGCACAAGTATTTTAGGAGCAACCAATTACTTTATAATTGGTTTTAAGATCCATTTAATAGGCTAGAACCCATAACTAACACTGATATCATGACCAGGAACCTGAGAGACCAGAGAGTCCACAGGCCATTGGAGAAAGTCAAATATAGTTATTATGCTTAATGGATACAGTAGTAAACTATTTTTAAGTGTATAGATGAAATTATATGTATTCTCTTCATAATCTTTTCCATACTTGCTACCATTATAATTTTCAGATAGACGTTTTGAAAAATTATGATGTGCTTATCACTATGTATTATGAATTATATGATATTATTACTTTGTCTCATACATTCTGAAATTTTAGCAATTAGGATGAACTAGAAGAGTAAATAGTTTCAAGTCAGTTTTTGTCTATATAGAGATATTCTATCTTGAAAATACACAAAGAAAAAATAAACCCAAGCATTAGAATCATGCATAAGTAATATATATCCAGATTCAGAGAGTATAAAACAAATGTTTCATACAAATTATACTTTATAACAATAACAACTAAAATTTACTAAAGTGCATAGAAGCAAACATACTGATATTGTGTTTCCAGGTGAAAATATGTAGTTAAACACAGGGTTATTTAACTTAACTGTTGAAAGTACAGGAGTACAGTAATTTCCTCATAAAGAAATATATATGCATATACATAGAAATTATATGCATAATATTTATTTATATGTAATATTATGTTTCCATTATGTAAGGATTGCCAGTGATTTTTATCTTTCCACTTTTGAGTTCATTATAACATTTTACAATTGAGGTTTTATGACCAAGATGTTTTGTAAAGTGATCACTTCTGGGTGCCCGGAGTACTTTATCTTCATTAAAAAGGCAAATCAAAAAGGTGAAAGGCCAAGTCATACTGACATGAAAGGTCATGAAAATTCACCTTTGATAAAATGCATGTGTACAATTAATTCTGTTTTCTTTCTTTTTGAGATTATGGTGGCATTCTGCAACTATGACCTTTAACAATGTTCTGAAAATGATCCCCATGAAGAATTCAATTGTGTCATTTCAATCAAGCTACTATTGAGATTCACTCTGGTAAGATTACTCAGCAGGTGTGAGCCTAAAATACATTAAATCCCCAGAACCCACATAAGGTTGGAAGGAAAGCACCAACTCTATAGAGTTGCCCTCTGACCTTCACAGGTGTACCATGTAATGTACACATCCCCCCACCCTACCCACCACATCACACACACACACACACACACACACACACACACCACACACATCACACACATGCGCACACACACATACACAGACACTCAAATATAATTTTTTATAAAAAGAATATCTGAAGTAGAGGGTCATACTTTGAAAGATACCACTCTCCTGACAAGGTTTGACAAGACTTTTTCCCTTATTCCTAGTAGGGATCCACATTTTCCTGATCTCATGTGGTTTTTAAGACAAAGATTGTGAAGGTCCATGTAGTCTGGTTCATTTAAAAGCATAAATTTCAGTAAGTCACTGCAGGCTATCAATGGTCATACAGACTTGCTTAAAAGCAATCAAAGTCATTGGGCATAAATTGCCAGTGTGATTTCAGACTTTTGCCCCAGAGCCACAGAGTGGTAGTGATAGCTAGAATATTTCATTTCTGCTCTTCTGTTGGCTCTCTAATTAGATGCACCCAGTGGCCTCCTTGATTTTCCCTTACAGGCTGCGTCCTCTCACTGTGCAGTGTGGGAGACCAGCTGTTCTGAGTAAAGCCCTCCAGGTAACATCTTCGCCACTGCCTGTGTCTAAGCTAAAAAGACTGCAAATAGTTTTAGGCCCAGAGCCATACCCTTCACAGTTTATTTGAACTGTGCACAGGCTATTAATTTATCTTTATACTGAGATTCATCAAATGTGGTGCATATACTGATTTTACTGCACTACTCAATTAATCTTTTAGGTATAAATTCCATACAATCACACTGCACAGAGTACATTTAGAAGACTTAATGGTACCCAGGACAGTTTTCTCAGGACCCTTGAATACCACCATTCTCTCTACTCTCTCTGCTGTCACCTTTTCTTGAGGCACCCAAGCATCTCACTTCCATCAGTTCAGGGTAGACTACATTTTTATCATACAAATGAGTAATAAACGATGTTCTCTTTTGTAACAAGTCTTTCTATTGTTTGTGAAATTTTCCACATTACCACACTTTGTTCTTTTTATTATATCTATATCACACATTTTGTTCATTGTATCAGTTTTTGATATTAGACTATTTTCAGTTTTTCATTATGTGAATAAAATTGCTATGAGCATGCTCATAGAATAGATGAATGAACACATAGGTTTCTTCTGGAGGACACGGAACTCTTTGCTTTCACATGTGCAAAGAAGTGAGATGGCTGAAGTGTAGGCAAGGGTATTATAGATTTTGTGAAGTACTTCCACAGTCCTTGAACTTGGCTTCACTCTCACTTGAAATTTGTAACACCTCCATTCACAATTTTGTCTTGGTTGTCAGTCATTTCATACTCAAAGTGCCATACTCATGCTCACTTGTAGGGTTTTTGGTCTGAGTGGAATTCTAACTATGATGGTGTTGGCACTATAGATGTTGTGAAGGACTTGTGCTTGTTAGAGATTAGGAAATTCAATGCAAGCAGGAAGTGTGGAAGATTATGCCATGTTGTCATTTAATAGAGCTTATCAATGGGATGGTCCCTTGGTTGCCTGTTTCAGTGTAGCTCCTGCCTAATTTTACATAGGATATTAGAAAATGAAAATAATAAGGACATACAGCATTTCAATATTGTAAGACTAAAGAACAGAATAGGGATAAAGAATTTTAGAGGAAGAATTCCTATAGGACTTTAAGTGCTTAAATGGGAACTATTTTCCTTGGCTTAAAAATAATAACAGCCTACAGCTGGCAAAGATGATCATGTGGGTTAATTGCCAAGGCAGACACCTAATAATGGTAGTTACGCTAATTAGATAGGAGAAAAAGTTCCCACTTAATTTAGGAATGACAAAACACAGAAAAATGTGGAGAGGAACAAAGCAACATCATTTGACTACTGCCAACTCCATCACAATTAAACTGTGTTATAGAGATTAAAACCTGACACATTATGGCTTCAAAATCTCAGTAAACACTATAATTGAAATAATGAATAAAAATTACTTTTGAAGATGCTGTTTTGTTTCTAAAAAGTAAAGCAGGCTAAAATAACTATATATGCAAATGTTCAGATGCAAGTGTCTGTGCGTATATGACGTAAACATCCTATCTGGAAATTAAAATATCATTAATGGAAAAGGAGAGAAAATTATTTTTTAATATTTTTGTCTCATTATTTTTATTTTATATTTATGAGTGCGTTGCCTGCATGTATGTAAGTGCACCTTTGTCGTACAACATCTCAGAAAGTCAGAGGAAGGCTTTGGATCCCCTGGAACTGTTTTTATGGGCAGTTGTTAGCCACCATGTAGATGTTAGGAACTGATCCTGAGTCCTTTGAAAGAGAAACAGTGAGCCATCATTTGAAGCTTAAGGAAATGACTTTGTAATAAAATCAATAGATGGAAATCTTAACCAACACGTGATATCTAAATTCAGTCATTTTAAGAATGCATTAGACAGAGAAGCTGAAAGTATCCACAATAATTGCAAATTATTATGTTATTTTAATGCAATTCACTTAAAATTCTAAAGTAATGGAATTTTAAGAACCAGTTTTGCAGAGGCTGGAGGTATTTCATTCCCAAATGTTTGAAAGGTATAAGTTCAGAATTCAATCTTAGTGACTTTCTTATTTCAGTAAAAAAATAATTTTATGTTTATGAGTATACTGCCTGCCTGCATTTAAATGCGCTCATCATGCTCTACCTCTGGAGCTCAGAAGAGGGTGCTGGATCCCCTGGAACTGGAGTTACAAATAGTTGTTAGCCACAATGTGAGTGCTGGGAAATGAGCCCAAGAGCTCTGAAAGAATAGCCAGTGCTCTTAACTGCTGAGCAATCTCTCCAGCTCCTCAGTGAATTTTTTAAAAAGTAGATGCATTGCAGAAAATTTCCAGATTATAATACAGTTAAAAGTTCATAAATTAGTATAAGTATACAAAAATCCACATTAACTGGATATAAGATGAAAAAATAACAGAGATTATTTTTTAGTTAAACCTGACCTAATTGAAATAACAAATATTGTGGCATATTTTAAAAATAAAAAAATGATAATGGAATAACATTTTGAGTTTGCTGATTGATGCTAATCCTTCACAGAGAAAAAGACAGACAATTTTTAATAAACAGTACATTTGATTACAAAAAGAAATGAACAATCTAAGAAAAATCAGAAAACAGCAATTAGTTAAAATAAAAGCAAGATTTCAAATTTGACATGGAATTGAATCTGTAGTTTGTTTTATGGTCAATTTTAGAAAAACTTGTATACATTGCTGAGTAGAAAATGTATTATTTGGTGCTTATGTGGAATATTCTGCAGATATATTAGGTCCATTTTGTACAAGACATTATTTAATTCAAACGTCTCTCTGTTTAGTCTTTGTCTTGTTTACCTATCTATTGAAGATAGTGGAGTATTGCAGTCACCTACTATTACTTAGTTGTGGTTAATCTGTGTTTTGTAGACCTGGAGTACTGTTTCTATGAAATTGGGTGCTCCAGAGTTTGGTGCATATATGTTCATGACTGCATTATCATCTTGATCAATTGCTCCTTTGATTAGAATGAATCTTTATATCTTTATATTATTTTTATTTTGAAACATATTTTGTCAGGTATTAGAATTGCAAGAATTGCTTGCTTCTTAGAGCAATTTCCTTGGAATATATTTTCTCCATCTTTTCACCCTAAGGTAGTGTCCATCCTTTAAGATGGACATTTCTTTAAGAAAACAGAAATGTGTATTTTCTTTACTCATCCATTAAGTTTATTTGTGTCTTTTGACAAGGGAGTTGAGACAATTGATATTTAGTGTAATTATTGAACAATGTGTATTGGATACTGCCATTTTAATTTCTATGTGTTTGAGGCCTTATTTTTTGTTTCTAGTATTATACAATTCTTTGTTTTCTTTCTGGAGCCTCTTGAGTATAATCATTCCTTTCTTCAGTCCTTTGTATTGCTTCAAGTAGTTTCCATATGGCTGGTTTGGTGGACCTGAATTCTTTCAGCCTATTCATTTCATTAAATATTTTCCAGCCCCCACTTCAAGCATGATAGATAATTTTGCTGGATAAAGTATTCTGGGTTTGCATCTGTGTTTGTTTATAGCTGGGAATACATTTGTCCAGTTTCTTCTGGATTTCATAGTTGCGCTGAAAAGTCAGCTATAATTATGATATGCCATGGGGTGTTCTGGTCATGTCTAATTGGTGTTCTGTGTGCTTCTTGAATTTCTATAGGTAAGTCTTTCTTTAATTTAGGGACATTTTCTTCTATAATTCTGTTGAAGATCTATTCAGTGCCATTGGCCTGAGATTCTTCTTCTATCTGTAGGCCTACAATTCACAGATTTGGTCTTTTCATGTTGTCCCACATGTCCTGAGTATTCCATTCCTGTTTTGTTATTTTTAAATTTTTTACATAGTCTTTGCTTAAGGAGTCCAAATCTTCAGCTTTGCCAATGAGTCTTGATAGTCTGGTTTCTTTTTCATTCATTCTGCTTGTGAGGCTTTCTGCTTTTGCTCCCAATTGTCTTACTGAGTTTTCAATTGCAATCATTTTCACTTTGTTTTTCTTCAATATTTCTATCTCTTTTTTGAATTCACTTTTCATGTTATGAATTGTTTTTGATATTTAACTAAGCAGCGTATTTGTATATTCATGGGCTTCCATCACAAATTTATGCTTTTCCTTTTTGAGTTCTCTGAGTTGTTTTTCTATGTTTTAAATTCTTTGATCATGTTCGTGACTGTTCTTTTAAATTCAGTATCGTTGTGTTCCTAATGGTGGTTCTCATTATAGTGCACTTCTGTAGGACTAGTAGGTTTTATTGGTGACGTATTCTCATGGCTTTTCATATGATTTGTGTTTCTGTGCTGCCATTTGGGCATAAATGTTTTCTTTGTTAGTTATTTTTCTAGCAGGAACATCTACTCTGCATTTCTTAAATCTAGTTTTGTTTTGTTTATATTGTTTATACATTTTTGCTTATTTTTTTTAGGAATGGAAAATAAATTGGTGTGAATTTCAGGTTCTTCCAGTGTGGTAGACTGGTCTTGGTGGTTGGTAAGACAGGATAGTAGGTAGGCTGGTTAGGTTATTAGGAGGACTTGTCTATGTCAGATAGAGCAGAAGCCAGTAGAGTCTATTCTAGGGACTTTAGGTAGCCTAGGTTAGGAAGCTAATTCAGAGATGAGTGGTAGGAATTAGAACTGGGCTTTGGCTAAGGGCTGGCAGAGGACAAGGTGGAGGTGGGCCAGGGTAATGAAATAAAAACTTGGTAAACAGGATCTGACTTACCAGATTCCTAAGTGGGCAGGTCTGTCCTGCTGATCATGAGTTCAGGAAATTTTGGATGGTGGAATGGCTTCAAGAAGGCCTTAGGGATCTATGGTAGACTGTTTAGCTAGTCTGGGTCAGGAAGTTAGTCCAAAGATCTCGTCGGGGAGGAACTGGAGCTCTGCTGGGGTTAGGACTTGCAGGAAATAGGATGGAGGTCCTTCTGAGGAACAGAAGTTCAACAATGTATTTTATATAGAATACTAAATACACAAGATTTGAACAGTTTTTCAAAATGAAAGTATTTCATTTACTTCAGGAACAAATAAAGTTAAAAACCAAAACATCTTAAAAGAAATAGTAATTGAAAACAAATATAATGGTATGTGTATGCACATACATAAAAGATATATGAATAAAAATGCAAGTTTTGTCAGCTCTTTAAGTATCACAGAGAATCAGAAATCTCAATACAGTAATTTGTTGCAAAGTTAAAAGATAACTAAAATAATCTGCATGTTAGAATCTAAGAATACTGAAACAATTGACTCTTAATTGTCAAAAAGAAACTTATTCAGTACCAGTTAAATAAATGGAAAATGTTTACAATAAATGATTGCTTGAGGGCTAAAATGTCTGTTCTATAAGGAGCTCCAATAGATAATTTTTAAGCCTTCTTGAACTTGACCAAAACATTTGTAAACAAGAGACAAGGAATACACAGAAGAGGATATATAAAAGGATATATAACATATCCAAATTTGTCTAATCCTGCTTATTGCAATAAATATACAAAATAATGCGGTACTATTTTTTATTTTCCATGATAAAGGAAAAAACACTGCAAACATCTTATGTTGTTAGGATGTTAGGATTCAGTCTTGTGTGGGTGTACCAAGAAGAAGCTATTGGTCTACCCACAACTGCCAATGTGTATCAAAATTATAAAGCTTCATAACACAAAGTGTGTAGTAACGCTTTTTACAGTGATGAACTTTTCTTCTGTTATGTACACCAATGAAGGGTTGTGCAAGCACTCATATTAAATTTGATAATTTATAGAGGCGTATCTCATCTTAGTTTGTTTTAGTCTAGTTTGCATCACAAGTATTGTAATTTAGAATTAAGTTTTGTGCAACCTTTTGTCAAATAACTCTCTTGGCACTCTTTTACCAAATACTTTGGATTTCCATTTGCAACCTTTTAGTAGTCATCGGACTATTTCAGACTCATTCAATATTATTTCACCTGTACCAGAGATCTGTGCTCAGCCTTACAGAGATTTGTCTTACAAATGGAAGATCCAGTTATTCTGTGCTGTCATGTTGTCTAGTAATTTCCTCTGAGGTAAAAGCTTGAGTAAAGCTCCTTAAGACTCAGGATGTTGAAAGGGAGGTGTAACAATGACACATTCTAAAAGGGTGTGAAACAGTACTTCAGAGAAGCTCATTTAACTCAGGAAGTAAATAAATGAATAGTTTCAGGAAGTTCTTGAATCAGACCAGATTAATTAGACCCCTCCCACTCCAAGCATAGGGAAAGAGTAGGAAATGCTGGGACTCACAGATAAACTCTACTGTCTGAAGAGACTCAGTCAAACTGAGTCATTTGGAATAAATAGTTTTCAGCCTCTCTAATTTCCTGCCAGTGATGCAGTGAACCTTAGATTTCTACCTTCAATTAAATACCACCCACTTTGGGATGGGCTTTGGTTGATATAGCTGTTTTGAGGCGTATCTGCTCTTGTATATGAAACAAACTTCTCAGTAAACCAAATAACCTCATTAAAACACCAGGGTTCACTAAGGCCTACATTCTTGGCTCCCTATCTGGGGTGAGTACATGCTTGTTTATATCTCCCCAGAAATGGTGTCACATAACACATGGACAGCACTCACATAAAATAACAAGCTTAGTGAATAAATGTCATTCTGTTCCACTGACCACTTTTGTTTATCTCCTTGGGTCTCTCCATCCCCTGAGCCATAACACTAACAAAATTAGGCCAAATAATGTCCCTTTAATGGCTTATAAATATTTCAATGAAAGAAAGAATGGTATGTACCTCACTTCATATTCATTCACTAAAATAGGTTTGTTACTGTAGGGACAAAGCAAACTCAGACCTCTTAAATTTTAATCTCCTCGCCCTTCCCTGCTGCATTCTGGGTGCTAACACTTCAGTGTACATTCTGGCACCAAGCCCAGACCCCATGGACAACGCAGGTCTGAGTTGTCCAATACAAATAATCCCCAAGGGACAGACAGGTTCTGGACCAACCAATGCCAAGATTAAACTAGCCAGCAGAGCCCACAGCCACAGAACATTTAAAAAGCAGGCTGCACCTTGGAGAAGGCGCCCAGTTCCCTGATCTGGCTTTAGGGACTGAAGCCTGGCTAGCAGCAAAAATTCACTTTGTTTGCCAAATTATGTAAATAAATTTTCTTTTTTTCTTCAAAATGGAGTTTTGGGGTTTGTTCCTACATCTCGAACCCTAACAGTTACTTCTTTGCAAGAAGGCATGTCAAAATTTGAAGTGCTGAAAGCGAGCTGAAATTTTGAATGCAAATGTGAATTTCTTAAAGACAATCAAGGGCTGGAGACATGGCTGAGTGGGTAAGAGCACTGGGTGCTTTTGCAGAGGACCCAGGTTCGAATCTCAGTACCCACATGGTGACTAACAATTATCTGTTAATTCCAGTCACAGGGTATCTAACACCCTCTTTTGTTCCTCTGTGGGCATTGCACAACACAACACAGGTGCACTTAAATACACTCAGGCAATACACTCATACACAAAAATAAAAATAAGAAAATAATTTTTAAAAAGATAGTTGAAAATACTATTCTGGTAAATGTATAAATATTATGAAAGTGAAAATCCTTATGCCTGAGATGGAGAATATTTATGGTATGAGTTAAAAATTGAATTAACCACACTGTTCTCTTAAGCGAAATCCCATCCAGAACAACACCCTAACTCTTTATGAGAGCTGAGAGGTGTGGAGAAGTTAGATAAAATGGTTGTAAGTAAACAGAAGACTCATAAGATGAAGTAAAGAAGCCACTGCCTAATGTATGACTTCAAGTTGAAGCAACCAGTGTTGAAGCTGCAGTAAGCGATTCAGGACACCCATTGTCAGCTACTGACTTTTAGATATCAAAGGGTGCTGCACTCAGGAATTCTCAACAGTTTACCTCAATAGGACATGTATAATGATGACACTAGTTTACATGCCAATGTGAATGGGGTTAATGTCACTGTAGGGACAAAGTAAACTCAGACCTCTTAAGTTTTAATCGCCTCACCCTGCCTTGCTACATTCCAGGTGCTAAGACTTCAGAGCGCATTCTGGTGCCAAGCCAAGACCCCACAATGAGGAGGTCTGAGTTGTCCAATACAAATAATCCCCTAGGGACAGACAGGTTCCGGACCAACCAGTTCCAAGGTTGAACTAGCCCTCAGAGCTGCACAGCCACGGAACTTTTAACATCTGGCTCCACCTTGGAGAGGGTGCCCAGTTCCCTGATCTGGCTTTAGGGACTGCAGCCTGGCTAGCCACTTAATTTGCTTTGTTTGCCACATTATGTAAATAAATTTTCCTTTTTACATCCAAGTGGAGTCCTGCGGCTTGTTTCCAATTCTGGGACCCTAACAGTCACAAGGTTCTGCATCTACATGAAAAGCTACAGGCAATCAATGGCTACAAGGAGAGGAAGAATCAGTTTTCTCCAGAGATGAGGTTTCTCAGAAGTTATCCATACAGTTGCTACTGGTCATTCCCCTATATTCCTGCACATAGAAGAAGACTGAATGAACTCAGTAGGTTTAACATTTATATATGCTTATATGTGTAGCAACAATAATTAAAGAAGAGCTCATGTAATTGAGAGAGGGCAAAGGAAAGAGGTGGAAGGGGAGAGCAACGGACTGAACTAGAGTAAACAAAGTACTCATTTATGGGAAAGAAAACTAAGTGGAGATCATTTTTAATGGGAGAAAAAATTATCCAGAGACACATGCAAATAATTGATAAAAGTATTTATAGTAACCAGATTTTCAATGTAGGAATAACAGCCATTGACTGGAGGAAGATGGCATTGAGGACTTCACATCTGGGGGTGGGCTTAGAGAGTTTGTAAGCCCTGCCTGATCTCCAGTCACTCGGTTCTTCCTGTGCCTGCTTGTGGATGTGGATGCTTTGCAGCCGTGTCACTTATAGCCACCTCTCTGGCCATGCCTCCCCACCATGATGGGCTCTTGCCCCTTTGCAACCATAGCTAAATAAACTCTTCCTTTTATAAGTTCCCATGGTCAGTGTTTCTGTGACAGCAACAGAGAAGTGACCAATAAAATCTTAATCATATTTAGACCCTATCCTCTACCTGCACCCCCTACCAGATTTCATGCATACTGTCATATATGTTAAGGCCTATAGAGTCAAGTTTGTGTTCCCACGTGTCCCTCAGTATGACTTCATACACTGGAGCCTAGTTAATTTAACTAGTGGCATGGCACTCCTTTTAAGAAGACTAACTCTCCCTCACCCAGAAGAGATCTGTGGCCAATACTTCTTCAGTTTTGGTTGGGGCTTCTTATCTATTTCCTAGTTCTATGCTGGGCTCCTGTCTGCTTTGCATTAGCATGACTCTTGTGCACATTATTATCATTACATTACCATTCAGATGAGCAAGTTCCCAGCCACCTGGGAAAATTCTGGTTCCTTGTTGTCATCCACCACTCTTGCTCTTGACGTCTTTCCACTCCTTGTTCCACACTTGTCTCTGAACCCAAGGAGCAACAGAGTTTTAATATGAGTCCTATGCAGCTACATGCACTCTACATTCTATTATTCTATATATTTTGGCAAGTTATCCTCTGTTACATGAGGAAGCACACTGGTGAGAGTTGAGAGGTGCGTTACTATTCTCTGTGCTCGCTGTTCTACTAAGTTCTGTGAGCCTTAGGTGTAGAGGTTCCATTGTAATAGAGTTTCTTAGAGCTGCTCATTTCAGAGACACTTTTTTCTTTGTGTTTGATGATTTGTGCAACCATGTAATAGTCTCCAACTGTTACAAAAAGAAATTTCTTTAATGAGTGGTGACAGGTATAGTTGTAAATACAAGGGTATGAATTGAATATGCAGTAAAAATAATATGAATGCTGGGTATGGTGGTATACATTTTCATTCCCAGCTCTTAGGAGGCAGTGGTAAGCATTGTGATCTTGAGGCCAGTCTGGTCTTCACAGGTCCAGGAAAGCTGAGGTACAGGGAGACTCTTTCTCAAAAAGACAAAAAGAAAATTACATTTGTTTAGGGATGTGACAGACATAGAGTTTTAATTTTTTATTTATTCTTATTTTATGTATATGAGTGTTTTGCCTGCTTGTATGTAAGTGTACCTAGGTGTGCAATGCCAACAGAGGCCAAAAGAGGGAAGTATATACCCTGGAACTGGAGTATGGACAGATATTATCCTTCACTGAGTGACTTGAACCCAATCCAGGTCTTCGGCAGGAGCAATCTGTGTTCTTAACCCCGGAGCCAACTCATCGGCCCAGAAGTAATTTTCTACTACAAAAATATTCAAAATTTATAGACTCCATAAAAGACTTGGAATGATTTTTGTGCTTCTTCATTCAATTTCATTGCCCTTGCTTCTTCCATATAGGATCAGCCAGAGAGGAGCTGTCTCTGTCAGCCCTTTAGAAATTACCTCCCTTGTCTCAGAGAAAAATTTGTTTGTTTTTAATTCCTTGCTCCTTTTTTTGGCCTCTCAGCAGACACTAAGTATGTGAGAGATTGCTTTCTTAGGACTTGGCCTGAGATTTGCTTCTGCAGTAACCTTGTTCTCCTAACAGAAGCCTTACTGAGCATTAGTATAGTTCTGCAGTCCTTGCTCTTAGGTAGTGTCAGTGCCATGAAATCTGCCACGTTGAAGCTCAAGTATTCATTTCCATTTACTGTACTGGCTTAATTCCATGCACACAAAAGTCATCTCTTTGTTTCCATCAGCAACATAAAATATTTTGAATATCTACCACAGAGCTCATATCTATAATACAGTGCTTCTCCCACTGGACAGAGAGGACTAGCAATATGCCAAGCCCTAGTTCCCATGTTTCAAGTTAATTCTACATTTCATTTATTAATTTTTTTGCGCATGTTTTACTCCGTTGATACCTGAATTATAAGCTGACTGATCCTGAAAGATCATTTGTAAAGTATCATATTTAGAGACTTCCATGAATGATAAATCTTAAATTTTATGCTGGTCTGATCATTGTCATAAGTACAAATTTTGCTGATTATTAACTTCTTGGTAAAGGAAGTAAATCTCAAGTATTTCTTAGACAATGCAATCAATTTTTAAGTAGTATCCTTCAGAGTGATGCTCTGTGGAACATATACTGAGATTTGAATCGACCATGTATTATCTGTCTTTGTCATCATCCCACTCAAGGCCACAATAAGAACTGTCATAGATGTTTTTGTACAGGCTTAATTAAGTCATTCATAATTTTCAGATTTTTGTATTTTTAAAAATTTCATAATCATCCTGAAATCTAATAATTGCATTTAGTTTATTTATGTTTCAATATTGAGATTAACTGGGTACATGTTGTGTATCTGCTTACATGTGAGACAGTCAACTTTCTGGGCTAAATGAACCTACATTATTCTTAATACAGTAATTATTTAATGCAGTTGAATAATTTTATGACGCAGAAGGCTGTTATCTTTGATAGTTGCAGCCAAGGAGAATAGTTGCTAAGCAACTTATACTTTTGGAAAAATATTTGTGTTAATGATATCTGTAAATACCATACATCAAACATTTGTCTAAGAAAAACAACTTTTAAGAAACAATTTAGATCAGTAAAACAAAGATGTTTAGGAACACAATTATATTTATGTTAAGTCATTTAAAATTAAAACTAAAGTTATATTTTAATTCAATCTGTTCTTATATTTATTTAATATTCACTTTCTTATCAGTTTAATTGATGAAATGTTAATTGTTTCATTATTGCAATAGAATTTATATTATTCCCTCTTATATTTCCATTGTTCATGAACAACAAAGAAAATTAGTGAATTATCCAGAATTAAGACTGAGAACTATTAACTTGCTTATCTATAATAGCTCTAAGCTCTAAACATTGCATTTTTATTAGCATTTAGAGAGATTTTTTTAAAAAAGAGTACTGGAGTTGAGACATTTTATTTTCTGTAGAAGCTATAATAAAGAAAAAGTAAGCAAAACTAGTAAGAAAGTAAGTAAGGAAGCAAGCAACTAGTAAATAAATAAAATACTAAATAATATGTTTCTTTTATACTGAGACAGTCCAACTCGACAATGTATACCTCAATAATTTCCTAGAAATCTTTCAGTCTAAGTTGACAATATCAGTCATCTCGCTGAATTCAAAAAAATGTTATTAATGTTTTATTTTTAAGTAATTTCACATTTAATGAAAAGTAAATATCATCTTATAGTCTCCAAACAAAACTACAAAATATTAGCTGTTTCCCTATGTGATCTTTCCTAAATGTTGAAATATTTAATATGATGTCATGTGCATGGGTTTTAGTCAACTTAAACTGTGTTTTATCTCTCTATCCTGTGAATAGGTCCATTCCCTTATATAACTATAGTATGATTCTTAAAGTCAGAATATTCACTTCAGTATATCATTTTGTTGCATTTGTTTAGATCTTTGAGACAAGGTCTTACTTTGTAGCTCAGAGTGACCTCAAGCATACACTATGTACTCCATGATGACCTTAAACTTCATTCAGGCAGTTCTCTTGCATCAGTTTCCCAAATGTTGTAATTATATATGCTAACAATCATACATTCTCATGTTTAAAAATATAAATATCTAAATTTCATCATTATTTACTAACTTATTTTATCACAAAACAAAATTCTTGTCAAAGACTTAATTGACACATTTACTTGTCTTTTGCCTTTAGGTTAATCTTTAAAGACTTTTCAGTCTTTAGTTATATTCATTATCTTGATATTTTCTAAGAGTTATGACTATAAAAGAAATGATAAAGAAGGAAAGAATGTGAAATGAAAACTGTCATAGAATACTCCTGATAGTCAAAGAAGGCACAAGAACAAATAGAAGCAGAATTATTTTATTTAAACCAAAAAATAAGGTTAACATCCATGTTTTAGCTACCTCTGTCTCTCCAGCAATGTGCACAGTTGTAAAACTGAGTAAAATGAGCCTCACATTTCCAGGTCTGAACTCTATCTCTTGTGTTGTATAATGAGGTCACTGCTCCTCTCAACCTCTTAGCACCATTGGTTTCCAGATTCTCCCATTAACACTCAAATACTTTAGCCATCAGAACTCCAAATTTCACTCCAGTAATTGCAAACGCTATGTTCTAAGATGTGTTCCCACTGATCACATATTCAAATATAGGATGAAGAGTAATTCAAATCAAATCTTACAATGTGCTACATATATAAAGTTGAATTAAAATACAAGCTATTTTCCAAAGGAAAGCCCCCCATGTAGAATACACATTTCTGGCTACAAAAGGTTCCAATTTCTTTAACTCTTATTTTATTAAAGTATGTAAACCATTTTATTGTTGTGGGTTCTTTTTTGTATATTTTAATCTATTAACCAGAGATCAGATCAGTTATGTAGCTCACATTTTTATTTTTATTTTTTTCTGTTTGAAGGAAAGAGAAGTTGATGAACCATTTCTTGTGATTTTATAGATTTCAATTCAAGAAGTTTGTTTGTTATGACTTCATAAAAATATGTAAACTTGAGAGAGAAATGTGCTGATATAGATTATCAAGTGATTGCCCATATTTTCATATTAAATTAAGTCCAAAATTGGTTACAGCTCAGTTTAGTTCAAAGTCCTTAAGAATAAACACAATTTTTGTGGTCCTAGTTTTTGCTGCTAAAGATATTAAGTCTTGGTTCTAATTACGTCAGTGCCACTAAGTGGTTTATACCTAGTTTTAAACCTCATTTTCTACATTCACATGTTTTGTTTGTTGAAACTTTCTGTCCTTGTTATCCTTTTAGGTTTAAATACTTGAAGTGAACATCATCAAGATGTTCTGCTATTTTTCATTTAATTCTAAGTAATGAGAAAAAAAATGAATAACATTTTATAAGGACTGATAAGGGTATAAATACAGACACAAAAATCTATAAAAATAATGTATTTATATGTATCAAGTTAAAATTGGTTTTGTTTAGGCACCAACTAATAGAATATAGGAATAGTTATTGCATTAAAAGAAATCAACAAGCTATAACTATTGGACCAAATTCAATCCAGTTGGAACTCATCCCAAAGGCTTCAACCATCTTGAGACCTTTATCAAAAAGGAACTTTCATCAGAAAATAACCACATGTATTTTTAATCTTTGTGCGTTCATTTGTGTGTGTATAGGTTCATGTTCCTGTGTGTGAGTGGGGATATGCACACGCCATTGCACACATGTGGGGTTTGTAGCACAAGCTTAGATGTTGGACATTGCCTTCCAGTTTGTTTGTGGCAATGTTTCTTTGTTGCTCCCTATTGTGTTTGCACAAGCAAGCTGACCCATGAGATTTAAGAAATTCCCCTTTATCTGCCTACCATCTTCTGGTAGGCGTACTGGTATCAGAAATGCTTGCTACCATACCTGGCTTTATGTGAGTTCTGGGGATCCAAACATAGATCATGTATTCTCCTAAAATATTTACTGTTTGATTTTTAACAGAATAAAAAGCTCTTGGAAATATATTTATTTAAAATAAAATTTGGGAGCAAAATTGTTTCTGGTTCTGGTAAATAGTTTCATGCTTTTATTGATGGCAGGGCATAGTAGGTACAGATGCCTCATTAATTTACATTTTGATTTGTAGTAAATAGAAGATTACATATTTAGTAACATTTAGGTTACCAAAAAAAGTATTCCCCAGATTGATATAATTCATTTTAAACTGAATTATGATAAAATATTACCATTTTTCCTAGTTTAAAATTGATTGATACAGATCTTAGCTATCTTTGACAGTATAGACTTGTTTAACTTACTTAAAAGTTTTGGTGTGTTTCTATGTATGCTGTTTCCTAATTGCAGGTATATGACTTTTTATTCATAGATGTGCATAATTATGTACTAAAGTAAATTCTCCTTTTGGAAGTAGAAATCAATTTTCCATTAGGATACCACAAAGTAATGTTCCTTAAGAAATTTTACAAATAAAAGGTCATAATTGATAAATCGTTGCTCCTTTGAACTTGGCTTATATTATGTTTCCCACTCACGATTTCTGATTTTTACACTCAAGGGAATTTCAGCCCCTTTAATTCTCAATATCTACAAGAAAGGTTTAACATTTGAAATCAGAATTTGGTTTATGTATTTCAGTAAAAATTACTTTTTACTTTCAGTTTATGTTCATTAGTTGTAGTTGTAATGTTGAGATTGTACACTATTAATACAACATTAAATTTTGTGAGCCTTGGAGATGGTGAATATAATATATATATATATATATATATATATATATATATATATATATATATATATATATCCTGTAGTTGAGAACTCCACAGTCACTTAGTCTGTGCACTTGAATTATATTCCATTCACTATACAAAGAAAAGAAACTTCTCTGATGACGTCTCAGAAAACCACTCATGTCTGTGGTTAGAGAGATACTATGTTCATTCAGCAAAATAATAGAAGTAGGGTCAACTCTGGGGCCTGTGAGCTCCCCAACTATGAGTTTTTACATAGGCATGTGTTTCCTTTTGTGGAGCAGAAGCCCCACCCTCCCCCTACACCTCACCTCTTAATGAGGGGATCTAGATGACTGATGGCTTCTGGGGGAAGGACAGTCCAGTTTTCTTTAGGAGTGGGTCTCCTAGCAGATTGACCAACTGTAGTGAATGGCCTTAACTCAGAAATATAAAAACAGTACAAAATGGAGTCAGCGTGTTATTAAATCAAAGAAAAAGAGTTGATAAGGTTTTGGGGAAGTAGAGTAGTGGACTGGGTTGAGAAGGAGTTATGGGAAAGAATTGAGGTGAATGTGATCAAAGTACATTTTATGCAACTTTCAAAGAATTAATAGAAATATTTATAGATGTTATGAGATGCTATTTAAAGAGGTACTGAACTCTTCCCTGCAATCATGTTTTAGGAATTGTTAACCTAATCTGTAAATTTCTCTAGCCAGTAGAAAAAAATGAAACTTTAAATCGCTGACTTGTTTAGTGTTGCGAATCTCTTTAATGTTAGAGTTGTTAGGAATATTTGCTCATTGTTTACAAAAATAAAATCTGAATCAGTAATTGACTTTTACTGTAAATGGTACAAGGAGTTTCAAAAACAATCAAGTTTGTATTCATTAGGCTTTGCTGAAGTGAGGAAAAATGTCATAATTCTACTGTCAAATACTTCAAGTAACAACGAAACAGAAATTCACTGACATGTCTGACTCGAGGGCAACTTATACGTTTCCATATTTAATCAAGATCACAAGGAAAGTCTAAAAAATTTAGCAGAAGTAGTTCTGTGATCTACAATCTTACACAACTAGTCTAGATAAATACATGAAACACCATAAATTAACTTTCATAAACATTGAGCAAACATTAACCTTAATTTCTCCAATCAAATAATAATTATTATAATATTCAAGATAAATTGCAAATTGTTACTTAAGAATAAATTTCAGGTAATGTTGGCTTCATATGTAAGAATAACCACACGTTTTAAGTAGAAAATTTACTCATAATGAAAATGTGTGAGAAACTTTATCTTGAGCTCTTTGGGTGTTAATAAAAACCTTGGAGGTATGCATGTAAATTTAACTTTAAAATAACACTGAAATTCATAATTTCATTTTAACTTTAAATTGCTCCTTTTTTAGCACTGGGATTTTTCTTCCTTGGAGGAACAATTAACTAATGAAAAATAGTTATTTCTCAGAATGTAAGAAACAATGCAAAGCATAGTATTTACATATAAATGAGAGAACGTGAAATTACCATATTCAGTAGAATGTTGTTTTAAGTAACTAAGATGTAGGGCAGTCTTAGGTATAGAATATTGTAGAGTAACATTAAGAATTACTCACTGTTTAAAATAATACAGAATATTCTATTTCTTTAAGGGTAGAAAGTAATTTTTATTATCTTCATTTTTGTTATGAGTCCTAAACATTCTTTTTGATTCCTAGGTATCATGTAAATATATTTTTATTATCGTTATTTTTTTTCTAGTTAAACACTACATACTACTTTAATTTATTTTCCATTCATCTTTTTCCTTTACTGAAACTCACCATTTTCAAACACTGCTAAGTCTTAATACCTTTTTTGATCTTTACTTTATCCTGAAATACATTACCTTTCTTGGTTGCAAACTTGGGTGCAGGCAAATCACATTTGGACATTATAAAATAGTCCAATATAAAAAGCAGGAGGAGAGAGAGAGTTTATGCTATCGCAAAGGTACAACAGACGTCAGGTGTTTTCTATGCATGATTCAAGATTCAAATCAATTTGGTAATCACACATTTGAAGATGGTATCCTGAATATTTATTTACTTATTTATTTCTATTCTCCTGTATATTAAACCTCAGGTTCTACATCCTTGGAGAGCAAAATACTACTGTACAGCACACCCAGGTCTTCTTTTAATTTGAATTTTTCCCCAATGAATATTTTAATTGAATTTTTGTGCTTTTCATATAAATCATATTAATCATGTACAGACTCCCTTCTCTATCATCCCCCCACAGCACCCTGCACAGATTTCCTACATTCTGTCATTCATGTCAATACTTATCGAGTCAAATTTTCCAATGTTTTTTGAATTTTTCATTTTTCAAGTCTACATATAGTAAAAAATATAATAAAACAGACATTTCTGCAATCTTTTTGCCTTTAATTATGTCATAAAATATTTTAAAATATATTGTGTAGAAATTTGGCAGGTTTATGACTAAAGAGAACTATGTGAGACTGTTGAGAAAAAAAGTGAAAAATCTTAGACTGGAGAAATGGCTGAGAGCATTGGCTGCTCTCGCAAAGGATCTGGTTTTGATTCCTAACACCTACTTACTGACAACTGTCTGTGACTCCAGTTCCACTGGATGCAATGCCCTATTCTAGCCTCTTAAGGCACCGGAATGTAAGAGGTACACATTCAAAAGTTTACCCAAAGCTCTCCTCCACAAATGATAAAAATAGGGAAATCTTAAAAAAAGGGGGGGGAAAATGCTGACAAAACTTTAAGATTTAGATCTCTGATTAATATTATCAAGATTTTGTATTAATCAATAACATAGGAGTAGAATTTTCTATGTGAATGCATAATACTTGACACTGGATTAAATTGGTGAAAAAAATAATAAAAACAAACACTAGATGCCAAACTGAGCTGTATTATGTCAGATATAGAATTAATTAGCAAAACTATGCAATGATAGCAATTACCTTTGAAAGATATTTTTCGTAAATGAGTATAGTATGATAAGTGAGATTCTTTTTCCATGTTTTGAGAATTTCATAATATGTATGTTGTGTTTTAATCAAATTTACCTCCAGTTCCTTCCCTCCATTCCTCCCTATCCCCCCAGTACATTTGCCTCCCAACTTCATTTGTTCTTGTTTTTAACCCACTGAGACCACTCGGTGATGACTGTTCTTGAATAGTTGTGGGCTCATCTACTAGGAACTGAATTTCTGAAGAAATAGGAGTCTCCTGCCCTCAGAAACCATCAGTTGCCACTAGATCCTCATGAGACCTTCCCCACATGTGCTGGATTCTTGTTGGCTTTGGTTTTGTGCAAATTTTTGAAAGTAATTATAGCTACTGTAATTTCTTGTATGCAAATGCCAGGTCATGCCCTGCACTATTTAGCTGCAGATGTCCAATGAGTCTTGTGAGGAGGATGTATGATAAACATCTAATTATACATACTCATTCCAGGGTCTCTTAGTCTTTGTGCCTTGACTAGTTGTGTGTTTGTATTATTTAACTTCTGCTGCAGATATTTGCCTTCCTGGGCCTAGGTTATCTTACTTCAAATGATTCTTCCAGGTCCACGTTTACCTACGAACTTCATAATTTTCTATTAACAGCTTTTCAAATGTGTAACATATTTCATTATCCATTCATAATTTGATGGACCTCTAGCCTGTTTCCATTTTCTGAGTATTGTGAATAAAGCAACCATGAAAATGAATGAGCCATTATCTCTGGAGTAGGAGTGAGCTATACCACTCTCCGATATTTATCCAAGGGAATGTATATCCTATTCAGTATTTTTTTAGTTATATTTTCCATTATATTGCTAAAATACCTGACAAAGCAATTTAAAGAAGAAAGCTTTTACCTGTTCTCAGAGTTTGAGGGTACAGACCATCATGGTGGGGGCAGTGATGGCCACAGAAGTTTGAGCAGGTAATTATGTACCAGTCAGGATCAGAAAGAGATGAATGCTGGGGCGCAATTTTTTTCATTTTCTTCAGCCTGGGCCCCAAGTCAATGCCACTATAGTTAGGGCTGGACTTCTTTGTTCAGTTAGCTGATGTTGAAAATCCCACATAGGCATGCTAAAAGTTTTGTATTCTAGGTGACTACAGATGCTGTTAATTAAACCGTCTAGAATAACTGACAGTTCCACACCTTAGCAACACAAACACATCACTTTTAAGCCATAACGTTCCTCCTCCTGTCCCCGCAGGCTCATGGCCATCTCATCGTGCAAAATGCATTTCATTCCAACTTTAGAAATCTCCATAATCTTTAACAGTTTGAATATTATGTAAATTTCCAAAGTCTAGATTTCTTCTGAGAATATAGGCAATCATTTAGCTGTGAGGGCATATTTAAAAACCAAACAAACCAAACAACAACAACTTATAGTTCCAACATATAATAGTATAACAGTACAGAGTAAACATCCCCATTCCAAAATGGAAGAAAAAGGAAGGGCATAGCAAGGAGCGATTAAACCAAAAGCAAAACTGAAATCCAGCAGGGCAAATGCCAAATTATGAAGTGCAGCATGACTTTGGATTGAAACACCTAGGCTCAAAAGGGTTTGAGAAGCCCCACCCACCATCTCTTCTTTACTAGCATACTCATGATTCTGACATCTCCAATATTGTGGGATCTTTTCTGCAGTCTAAGATTCACTTTACTGCTTCTTGTCATAGCCTCTTATGAAGTACGTTTATTTTCATACACACACGTCACTAGTTAATGGTGTTTAAGTGGCTGAGCATTTGTCATCAATTGGCTTTTTGATCTAACCTATCCTGACTTAAGAGTAATTAACAACTTCAATTTATTCTGTGAGGTTAGTATCAAGGATATGTATATACTTTTTCAAAATGATCAGGTATGATCACACTTAGCAAATGAAAAAAATTATATAGTCTTTCTTATGAACCAGCATGCAAAAAATCAACAAATATTTATCAGTTTATTTTAAAATACAATATACTATGAATATTTAACATTAAACCTTACAAAAATCCTTCAAGAAATAGATGAAGGAGGGCTGGAAGGATAACTTAGCAGTTAAGAGTGCTTAATGCTCTGTCAGATGATTTGAGTTCAGTTCCCAGCACCCACTTAAGGAGGCTCAGAACCACCTGTAACTGTAGCTCTCAGGGAACCCACACCCTTTTCTGAACTTAGGCACCTGCACACCTACAACACTTATGCGTGCGTGCACACACGCACACACACACACACACTCAAATTAGATTGCAAGTTATAAACTTTTTATATTTTTTTTTTCTTTTTCAGTTTTGTCAAATGTATTTGTATGCAACTATTTCTGGAATCTGTTTTCTTCTGAACATCTGTGTCTATCCTTTGTCCAGTCTTTCTCATATACTGTTGCCTAATATCTGACTCTAACAGTAAGTAAAGTGATGCTTTCCACTTTATACATTCTTCCTCAGTTCTGCTATAGTTATTCTTAACTCTGAGCTTTTCAGTAGGAAGTACGGAAATGTGACTTGCACGAGTTTGATAGGAACTGAGTCTTTCAGTCTGTGTGCATAATGTGTTCGTCTATCTACATATTCCACATTTGATTGCTTTCAGCACTCACCTGTAATTTGATATTTGAGGATAGTGTTAATGTTTTATTGTCTCTACCTAAGAATTTCATTTGTTTGGAACACTTGTGGAAGTTTTAAATCTTATTCCACTGTTCAATTTTATTGATAGAAATGGCTTTGTTGTGCATTTTTTTCGGTCTTATACTTTGAACTTCTACCTTGATCATTCTGCATTTACAGTAGTAGTGGTTTTCTTTCTCCTCCTTCACCTTGGTACTAGAGCAATTAACCCAGAACCTGGAATATGCTAGGCAAATGTAACCCTGAGCTTTATCTGCCTTCTTTTCAGCATTTTTAACGTTATCAATCATATGATTTTTAAATGGTGAGTATTTTAAGTCCTTTATTTAACTTCATTTTCCTTTCTTTGTCTCCCTCATAGTCTTTCTCTCCTCCCCCACTTTATTGTGATGGATGGAGTTACCAGTTCTGTCTTGAGTAAGAGTGTGTACATCTTTAATGAGTATTGTACATATGCTGCCAAAGTGATGACAAAGAGTTTTCATTGTGATGCCAGTTTTGTAGGGAAGCATTCAGTCTTCAGTGCCAAGGATGATGCCATTTGAAGATTTTAAGTGCAGGTCTACTTTATCATGTAGAGATAGGGGACCACACACATGGCTAACCAACTCTCCTCCTAGAAGTAATCAATTGTCAAAAGTTACTTAACTAGGTATCCCCTATTTATATCTGCCAAGATCATTAATTACAAAAGTTACTTATGTTTAAAATTCTTTTGCTGCTTGTATTTATATAACCATATCATTTTTCCTTTGGCTTCTTGATATGGTACATTACTTTGAGTTTCGAAGAGCCATTTTTCCACATTGGGACTCAATCCCAATTGGTCATGGAATATAATTTCCTTTCACTGTTGCTGGATGTGATTTCCTTATAGCATACTATGGATATTTACATAGACATTTGAATTCATCTACATTCATCTTTTAACATAATCCACATGAAATTTATTCTTATTGTTGTAGATATCTTTAGTTAATTCCTTTTTATTACTTTTAGTGTATGGGCAAACAAAGCTGATGCATTTCT
Source organism: Eospalax fontanierii (assembly GCA_035773235.1). Taxonomy (NCBI): domain Eukaryota; kingdom Metazoa; phylum Chordata; class Mammalia; order Rodentia; family Spalacidae; genus Eospalax; species Eospalax fontanierii. The sequence goes on along the minus strand of CM069527.1, from coordinate 96,158,810 downwards.
GGGTTGAGAAATATTTATATATTTACTTTTCTATGATCACAAATGCAGTTATCACAATTTGCCTAAAGCCTTGGTGTAAACCAAAGTTTTTACTTGTGTTGAACAAACACCTAGGAGAAGGGATTATAGTTTATGTGGGAAATATACAATTAATTTTTTAGTAAAATATCAGATTAAATTTCAGAGAGTTTCATAAAATGTTAAATTCACCAAAAATATGATAGTTCCCATTGATTTCTTCCTTTGAGACTGTATACAGGGAGGGTAAAATGTATTCATTCATTCCAGTTATCTGCATTATCTGAAGTGTACGTAGCATTTCATTTATCTATTTACTTGCATTTCCCTAATACATAAAGATGAACATTTTTTCTGTGATTATCTTCTGTCTCTAACTGAAGACTTATTCATATATTTTAGATGTTTATGACTAATCTATCAAATAGTCCATCCAAAACTATGATTTTTTCATTAATAATATTTTGATTTTCAGAATTATTTTGAGAATGAATCCCAATATGTATACTCCTTGAGCCTTTAACTCACTATGTAGATGAAGCTGGTCTCAAGTTCCCAGAGTTCTGTTTGCCTCTGCATCCCCCATGTAGGGATTCAATGTATGCACCTACATATCACAACTCAGAAGTTATTTTTTAATCAAAATTATTTTGCAGATGTTTCTATGTATATATTTTTGTGCATGTGTGTATTGAGGCCAAAGGTTGATTCTGAGTGTCTTTATCAAATCACCTCTTCTACCTTATATTTCATATGTGAATTTATGTATGTATGTCGGATGGGTATGTGTTTTGGGGTGTATGTTCACGTGCATGTGTATGATTGTGTGTGTCCTAAAAGACTACTATATCAGGTATCTTGTTTGATTATTCTCAAACCTTATTTTATGTGTATGAGTGTATTGCTTACATGTGTGTAAGTGCTCCCGTGTCATGCAAGGCCCACAAGATCAGAAGAGGGTGTTGGAATACCCTGGAACTGGAGTTACTGACAGTTGTTTGCCACTAGGTGATTGCTGGGAATTAAATTCAGTTCTTGTGCAAGTACAGCCAGTAATCTTAACACCATCTCTCCTGTTCTTAAGACAAGGTCTTTCAATGAAACATGAGCATGCTTGCTGTCAAATGAGCTCTAGATATCCTTATCTTTTCCTGTTATTATACCCTGAAGGACATTTGAGAACACAAACTTATTTTATTAAATTTTTGTGAATTTCATGTAATATATTTTCATCATATTTAAACTTGCCCCCTATTTGCACCCATTTAACAGCTCCCCCTTGCTGGTTTTGTGTACTTTGTCATATGTTGCCCCAGCCCATGGAAATCAACGAGAGCAAGGACCCCAAAGGTACCTGGAATAAGAGAGACAAACACAGAGACGTACCGCTTGGGAGATCTCTTGTCAAACCGACCAGGTTTATTTTCTCTACAGGGTTTATATACACAAGTTAGGGGAGGTGCGGGTATATATGCACTTACACAGGAATGTGGTAATTAACAGAGCCAGAACCATTGCTTAGGCACTATCTCTGACCTTCAGAGCCCACCATGAATAACTGTTTGTATGCCAGGGGAGAAGGCACTAAGAAGAGAAACAGAGGCTTTGTGCTGAACAGGAGTGATAAAAGTGCCGCCTCTCTCAGGCCTTCCTAGCTCATCTCGGGTGAGATTAGGAGGTGGGTGTAGGACATTCCAGTGTAGCTCAGTTCCTGCTACCAAGGCTGAATGTGCTTATCATACATGCAGGTGGCTACAGGGAGGATTTTTCCCAGGGCTAGTTTCTCTAAGATGGGGTCAAGCTGTATTCTCTGTCCTGTGGCTTCCAACAATATGTGTTAAAACATATTGATTCAAGTTTGTGTCTCCAAATGTCCTTTAGTATGCATACGTTCACTGGAGCCTTTTTAACCTATTCAGCTTCACACCCTTAAAGAACACTAACTCTCATCCTTCCCACTGTGACTGTAGAAGAGAGTCAGAGCAGCCGAGTGAGTGAGTCAGGGCCTGCTGCCCAAGGTCACCAACCCCCTGCTTTGGAACCATCACCAGGTACACAGATCCACACCTCTGCTTAGCTAAAGAGAATCTGTCTAGCTTACCCCATCACCCAGATGTTGGTCTATGTTCCTTCGCCATGCTAGAGAGCTTCTGACGAGACTTCCTGGGTCCATCTGCTTCCTCCAATAGAATTGTAGAGATCCTGAAGCACAGATTAGCTAACTATTCATACCCTATCAGGAAGATATGAAATTGCATAAATAATATATACATAATCAAACTTCAGCTCAACAAAGGCAGATTTGATTTCCATTTAAGGCACACAACCAATTAAATAAATACCAATGTCTAGGCCAAGTGAAAAAACACAAGTAATATGAAAAATCAGGATAATATGTCTCCACCAAACACCCCCAGTCATCTGGAACTGTTGACAATGATAACTCCATGATACCAAATTTATAAGAAGAGTCATAAACATGATCAAATAATTCAATTAATTTAATGAACATGAAAAATAAACAAGTTATAAATATCAAGGAGGATAAGGATAAAATTATGGAGAAAGCTAAAGAAAACACAAAGATCAGAATGGTTGAAATAAAAAAGACACTTCAGGATTTGAAAAATGAGTTGATCAAAGAGATAGAAATACTGAAATTAACTGAGAATGAAATAAAGATGGAATTGGAAAACTCAAAATGAAATTTAATAGAACAGGAATGAATAGAATGGAAAACAGGCTATTAAGTCTAAGTGAGAGAGTTGAAGAATTGAACCACTCAAGAAAAATTATGAAAATTAACAAAAAACACAAAGGAGTAGAATGTGCAGGAAACTTGGGATATCATGAAAAGACAAATTTATTTATCATGGGCAAAGAGGAAGGAGAATAATCTCGGTCATTAGCAGTGACCAGATCTTCAATAAGATTGTAGAATTCTACAAATTTATTCCCCAAATTAAGAAGAGATATAACCATACAGATAGAATAGACACACAGAACAGAACAGAACAGAAAAATTTCCACTTAAAGACACTTAGTAAGACACAGTTAAAATATTAAACTTACAGAGCAAAGAGAGGGTACTGAAAGAAGCAAGAACAAAATAACAAGTTACACATAAGGGTAAACCCACAGGAACTACAGCTGATGTTTCAATGCAAACTCTAAAGCTAGAAGAGCCTGAAGCAAAGTATTCAAAATTCTAAATGATCATAGATTCCAAGCCAGAACACTTTTTTTCCAGAAAAGCTCTCTATCGCACAGATGGTTCAATATACATATGTCAATATATGTATTAAAGCATATTAAGTGACTCAAAGACAGAAATCATATTATCCTCTCAAGAGAGGTTGAAAAGACCTTTGACAAAATCCAACTTCCATTCATAATAAAAGTTCTAGATGCAATTGAGCTGGTGGGAAGATATTCAACATAATACTGTATAAAAAAACACACAACAAACATCATTCTAAATTGAGAGAATCTTAAAACATTCCTATTAAAATTGGGACCTCTCATGGATTTCCAGTATTCCCACTCCTTCTCAAAATAGTGTTTGAACTTGAGCTACAACAATAAGAGCATAGAAGATAATTAAAGGAGTACTAATTGAAAAAGACATGATCAAATTGACCCTATTAGCAGACGATATATGTAAGAGATTTTAAAATTCGACTACAAGATTGTAGAAATTATGAACACTTTCAGGAATGTGGGAGGAAACCAAATTAATTTACAAAAATTTAACCTTTCTCTATAACAATAACAAGCATTCATAGAAGGAGTTCAGGGAAACACTCCCATTCTCAATAGCCTCAAAAAACTTCTCAGGGTAAAGCTAACTGAAGAAATTAAAGACCTCCTCCATGAAAACTCTTAAGTTTTTCAAGAGAAAAGGGAAATCAAGAAGATGGAAAAAACTCCCATACTCATGAATTGATTGGCAGAATTAATGTAGTGAAAATGACCATATTACAGCATTATAGTAATTTAAAAAGTATGGTTATGCCACAAAAGCACATGTGGATCAATAGAACAACAACAATAACAAAACCCAAGTATGAGTGAATGCAACTGCAACCACCTAATATTTGGCAATGGTGCCAAAAGAAAATTCTGAGGTCAGACAGAATCTTCAACAAGGTGCTGGTAAAATGGAATTTCTATATGTATAAAAATGTAATTAGGCCCATATCTATCACCCTGCACAAGGCTAACTCCGAATGCATTAAAGGCCTCCCTGTGAAGCATGAAACACTGTAAGTGTAAGAAGAGAATATAGGCAGTACCATTAAAAACAGACGTTCTAAATCAAACAGCAGTCACTCTTTGAATTAAGATCAACAGTCAACAAACATTACTTCAGGAAACTAAGAGGCTTCCATACAGCTAAGGAAAGAACAACTGAATCACTGGCTCAAGAGGAGGTCTACAGAGTGAGGGAAAAAATTTCATCAACTGCACATCTGACAGAAGATTAATATCTGGAATCTAAAAACAAATAACAAACAAAGAAGCAAAAACAAATGACCCAATTAAAAACTGTGCTATATCTGCATCTGAACAGAGTTCTCAAAAGAAGAAAGAAAAATGCCTAAGAAACACTTAAAAGTGTAGTAATTCTTTCCTTAGTAATTAAGGAAATATAAATTAAAACTATTCTAAAATTCCATCTAACCCCAGTAAGGAAGCATAGCCTAGTGTGAGTCTTCTTTTGATGATGCTAAATAATGACTAGCATGCAGGAAAAGGGGAGCCCTCATCTACTGTTGGTGAGATGGCAAATCTGAGTAACCACTGTAGAGATCAGAATGGAGAAAGCTTAAAATTTTTAAAATAAATATACCATGTGGGTTGTATCACTCATCGGCATATACCCAATATATTCTGTCACGTGTGAGTCATAGTTCCAAATCATTAAATTGAAGTACATAGACTGATATCAATAGGAACCAGTAAAATAGAAAGTATCCATGGGTAAAATGGGGAAGAAAGAGTTCAATAAAGGAAACACCAGAAAGCAGTTTTTACCAAAGAGGAAATGGAAGAAAGGTGATTTCTTTAACTGGGGAGGAGTGAGATTTATACAAAAGAGATAAACAATGCTTAGATGATTTGAAAAACCAGAGGGAACTTTATACGAACAAAATCCTAGTGAAAGACACCCATAAAACACATATTCATGTGCCTCTGTACAGTTGAAGGTTATATATCAAAAAACATAGTGCCAGTGGCCAGGAGAAACCTCCCTTCAAGTTGCTGGTCAGGGTAGTTCAAGAGACTCCCAAAATAGCACAGACTATTTCCCAGAATTTTAAGGTAAGACCTTATTGCTGAAGACAGACCAAGAACTTTCCAGCTATTTTTTGTGGTCATCAGACAACTTTTGCTTATGCAGTCTTTCTGCTTCCTCTTCCACAATGGTCCCTGGACCTTCACTGACATATGTTTGACACAGATATCTGGTTAAGGAGTAAGTACTCTGCACATATGGTAGAATACATGAGGTGGGGGTGTGAGAAGACATGAATGGGTAAGCAGTTCCAAATTTACTTAAGAATTATTGTAAGAAATGTGAAAGAGCACAATAAAATATTTTTAAAGTCTTCAACATTCTAGAGATGCAGAAAACATGTTACAACATATTTAAGGAAATGTACAAAAAGCTCACAGTTAACATCATATTCAATGGAGAAATATTGAAATTATTTCCATTAAAATCAAGAACAAGACAAGGACATGCAACCTCTCATTCCTGTTCAATATAATACTTGAAGTCTTAACTGGAGCAACGAGGCAAACAGAGAAGATAAAGGTAATTAAAAACTGGAAGAATGCAAAGTATCCTTATTGATATATTTTAGATGCTTATTCTTCATATAAAGGCTTTTAAAAGCTCCATGAGAAAACATAGGTCTGACAAACATGTTCAACAAAGTAGCAGGATACATAATAAACACAAAAAAATCAGTAACCTTTTCATATACCAAATATACTGAGAAAGAAATTAGGTAAGTGACTCGATTCACAATAGCCCACAAAGTATAAAATATCATGGAATAAATCTGATAATAAAGGAATAGAAGATCTTGTGTAATATAAATGTCAAGATATTGTAGATTTTGTGACTTCTAAAACTTTTTGTACATTACTCTTGTTTTCCTGTTATTTACCAGATTTAACTTTTTAGATGGATGGCAAAATAATCACAGGATATACTGACTGTGACACATAAGTTGACTCTTGTTCTCATGTCTTCTGACTTTTGGGGAGCCAGTGGATGGGTCACATACATAGTCTTCCTTTGACTTACATCAACTAGATCTCAAATTAAATCTTTCCTCCATCCTGAAAGGAACATTTTGCACTATTTAATTTTAACCTGAAAGTGTTAGTTTCTTCTAAACTGTGACATCAGTTTCACTATTTTATTCTAATTATGATTTTATTAAGGTTGTATATAATTATATAATGTAATGTCATATATATGTGGATTTTCAAAATCACAGAATTAAAGAAAATGGACACTTGGTTCACATATATTAGTCAATTTAATTTATCTTTGAAACAAATCTCTGTTTTTTCTTGAAAATACAGTAAGAAAGAAATTGAAAAGTGGGGAGTAAATCTACATCTGCCTCTGTATTTGCATTTACATGCCTATCTGCATCCTCATATATCTAAATAAAACACTAAAATCTCAACATTTCAATACCGTTTGTACTTTAATGGTTAGCTATATCTCATGATGGATTTTGTTCTCTCTAATCCTTTTTGATGAAACTATTGCAATGCACAAATCTTTCTGAATTTCCCAATAGCAAATGAAAGATAACAGCTTACTGAACAACAAAAGAATATTGCATTGAGAATTTCAACAGGACATGGTGCATAGGGTAGAAAGAATGACCAAAAAATACTGTTATGAATAAAAATAAATTAAAAGCCATAGAAGTAACTTTGTATGTTGTTTCATTTTAACAAAAATATAAAAGTGTTATAGAAAGATTCGGCTCTAATGAGTACCATCTGGTCTTATTCTTTTATGTAACAATTTTCTTAAAATCTATTAGCTGTTTGTATCACATACTTCAGGAATTTAATAACCCAGATTTATGGATGATATACAATACTTGGCAACAAATGTTAGTAAATAGATGCTGTATTTCCAGATACAAATGCATATAGATGCTAATATGTAATTTTGGGGAAAATGAAGTTATGGAAAATTGTTTCTATCATTTTAGTAATTAATTTGTTCCAATTAAAAAGGTGTGATTTGCATTTCTATACTTTTAATTATTTAGAATCTTTAAATGTTTCATAGTTGACTTGTAGAATTTAAAAACAGACTCCATCTAATCTCTCATCTTTGGCTAGGTTTTGCTGAACTAAGTTCACTTTTTTATAAAGTAGTTGATCCAGGTGATATTTTCTATTTGAGGTAACAATGCAAGTCTTTGCTAAAATAACTTATCTACAGAAATCTGATAATTGACAAGGTCTTACATACGCAAATAAAATGTCTTTTCTTTTTCTCTTGTTACAGTTATTATTTTCTCTATTTCAATTTGAATTACCCTGTGCTTGGGCTTCTCTGGGCTAGAGCAGTAGCTTTTCATCATGACTCTTTTTCAGGTATGTGCTTTCCCATTAAACAACGCAAAGGTATTTATTCTTTCTTTGAGATTCTTCACATAAATTACAGGCCTGTAGATAGTTTGTGTAGGTCTTTCTGTGTCACAAGAATGGTAACATAGACTTTCAAACTATAAGCTTTGGACCCAGAGATGCTTTATGCAAACATGGATTTTTGCTTAAACAAACTGACAGTGATTTTCTAATCATATTCTTACAGGAAATATGAAAAACTAATTATAATTACTATACAGAATTAGTAGTCAGATTAATTGAAATGGAAAAATATGTAAGCAGTTCCTGGCAGAGAGAAATAATACAGTAAATAAATGTATATTCAAGTCATTTATATTGGTGTCTTTTTAAAAGTATTAAGCATTTTGGCTTTGTAAACTATAAATTAGACAAGCAAACAGAAGTCTTTATAATATTCCTTACATGTATAACAATTTTGTAACTTTTGTGACACTGACAACTGAATGAGTGTGTTGGGCTATGTGAGTACATATTTTCTCTTTTGCATCTGTGAGACCCATTACCGATAAATAAAAACAAGTTCAAGTGAAAACAATTTCAAATTAAGCAAACTCCATTACTTCAACCGATGTGTCTTTGCCAGGATTTTTATATTTTGGATAGTCTAAAATCAATTAGCTTCCATCTTTAAAATTTTCTCTCACTTTTCCAAATCTATTCCACTTAAAACAAAATTGAGAAAAAACAAACAACCTTTGCCTACCAGTTGACTAAGCAGTCAACCACTGTATATTGGATATCTATTCTGTGTCAGACACAGTTGATAGGTCTTTAAGAAACTTATAACAGTCATGTTTTCCTCAAGAAATTCTCAGTTTAGTCAGGTATAGAGAAGAAAATAAATAAATATGCTATGATAAAATGGGATTCATAAGAAACGTCTTTGAATGATTCAAGATTACAGACACTAATTGGCTTGAATAACCAAGTTAGAGCTGAAAATCACTGAAACTGTTAGTATTGCTAAAAATTCTTGTGATGGAGGAAAATGGGTTATTTTAAATGCTACAAAAACAAACAATTTGATACAGGGTTATTTTCAAATGATTAAAACTCATCATGTTTATATTCAGTATTTTCAAATAGAATATGCCATTCTTATATAAATCATTCTATTATACTTTAGGGTGATATTTTTGGAGTAATTAAAGGAAGAAGACTTGATGGCAGTGTTGCTACTTTTTTGGTAATTTATATATGGACGTGATACAGTGAAAGATAATAGTTTGCTTAAGATACTACTACAGATAAATGAATGCAAAGGATTCAGTCTACCATTCTCTCTCTTCTACAACATAATGCTTTTGACTCTTATTATAAATTATTTTATTTTAGCTCATTATTTTATTTTCAAAGAATAACCAAGTTGTTGGATTGGAAATGACTATTATCTTTATTATATTCACTTCACTCAAAACCAGTGTCTATTATTAGTCAATTCTATTCTTGAAGACTGTATCATGAAACTAGATCAATCCACCAGTTACCTGGTCAATGAGGATTACAATTGTCAGTACATATATTTCCATAATGCTATAACCTTTATTCTGTCTCTACTGTATGATTTCAAGATATTTACACACTTAAGTCAATCTGTGGTCATTTATTTAGAAGAAAATTCTTGCTTAGTAGATCCTTCCTAACTTTATAATTAATATTAATATTATAAATTATTTTTACTTCACAATGGTTGAGATTGAACCAAGTATTTTACATGTCACTAAGCTAAGAACAGGCTCCAGTGAATGAACTCACACGAAAGTACAAATAGGTACTTGACTCTATATGCCTTAGTATATATGACAGAATGGTTGTGGGAAGGCTCTGGAGAGGGGTGAAACTAGGGGAGGGGTTCTAATCATGATTAAGATGCACTGTATTAAATGTACAAAGATTAAATAAAAATATACATTGAAGAAAATAAAACAAAATTTATCATTTGCAAGCCTAAATCAGTGTTGCCATCCTACAGAAAATACTCAATTGTTTTTATTTGCATTGGCCATTGTGATCTGATCTTGTATCAGTGAACTTGTCTATAATAAATCCATAGGTATCTTTATTATAAATTACTGAATTTCAGAGTATATTTGAAGATTCTTTTTATTGTGTTTTATACATTATATATAACAGTTCTTAATCAAATTTAGACACCCTCCCTTATCCATCTGCCCGAACCCCCACCAGACCTCATATTTTCGATCATACATGTGAAGCAGTATTCAGTCAAGAATTAGTGCCCAGACATCACTAAGTGCAAATTCATACCCTGGAATTTGGTCCAGCTATGAAAAGATCAAAAGTTAGGCATACTCTCCCTCTCCCAGTACTACTCAGACTCTAATATTTTCACATTCTAGGTCTGGCCCACCATCAATTTCTATTCCTGCCCTCTGGGCCCTTGTCTAATTTGAATTGGTGTGAATACTGTGATTAATGCCATCACTGACAAAATTTGACATGAGCAGTCTTCCAGTGGCCTGAAAGACCCTGCTTCCCTATTTTCATGAACAAGTGTTGCTCTTATAATCTTCCTACCTTTCTCTTCTGTTATGATTCCTGAGCCGGAGGTGAGTGAGGTTCAATATAGTAGTCTTATCTAGTCTGTGGTTGTTACTCTATAAATCTTGTCCAGTTATGGCCTTCTATGTGGATAGTGCTATGTTGTTTGAGGAAGCTTCACTGGTGGGAGTTGAGGAAGACTTTAATTTTCTCTCTACGTCTCCTTCTGCTGTGGTCCATAAACCTTAGGTCTAGAGGTTCAACTGTAGATGTATCACCTCGGACTTGGCATCTCTCAGTTGTATATTCTCTGTGTCTGACCAGTTGTGCATTTCTGATGAAGCCTCCATTTATTGCAAAAAGAAGCTTTTTTATGAATGGTGTACTGCATACTTGTCCGTAAATATAAGGATCCATATTTAGCATACAGTAAGATATTTCATTTCTCTAGAGATATGACAGAGATAAGGTGCTATCTAGGATCTATCCTGCCCCCTCATGCATTTGGCTGAGTCTTCAGTGCCACCTATGAGTTCACTCCCATTGTGAGGGATTTAAGTCCAATTAGACAGATGTTGATTACCATTAACCCCAGACGAGAGTGCTACCACTGCACAGTAGAGGAAGTGTGCTGTGCTCTTTGTTATGGTTATTAGAATTTAGGGTTGATTTGGACCATTGATTGATTTTCTCCCTTAGCGGTTTGCCCACCATAATCTAATATTATGGTAGCATTATGGGAACTAAACCTCAGGCAGAATGCTTTCAGGTCAGTTCCTTCTCTATTGCTTAGGTCTGTATCCGAATATGTCCTTTCTTCAGCAGTAGGGTAGTATCTTATAGTTCTGGGAGATAACCAAGAACTTGGGCAATATGATTTTGAGAGTCATTTGAACCACTCTCACCAATCACACAAATGGAGGTACCTTCTGTCCGGCACAGTGTTCCTTGCCAAACAGCTCCCTAGTGTACAGCTGTACTAATGTTTATACACTATGCATTTCTCAGGGGGTGTCAGTGGCATCACACTTCCCTAAGGGTTCCTCAGCCCTCCAAGATTCAATAATCTCTCCTCTCTTTCCTCCTTCGACCTCCCTCATCAGTTCCCAGTCCCAGCACTTGCTTTATCCCTTCCCTCCGCCATTAGCACTCACCTCCTTCCATCCCCTCTCTCCTGACTTCCCTAACCACCATAGCCTGACAATATGCCTGTCCCTCTCTCCTCTCCTCCCTGTTGAATACTCCCACCTTCCCTATCTCTCACCTGGTGACATCTGTCCCCTGTTATCTCCCTTTTGGGGGGCTCTTTTATTTTCTTTACATCTGTATATCCTTTCTCTTTTCTTGGCTCCTGGTGTTACATCAGGGTTGATACTCACATATAGGTTATTGGTGCAACAATCCACAAATTAGGGAGAAAATATGTCACTTGCTTTTCTGCATTTGTGTTACTTCACTTAGTATAACACTCTCTATTTCTTTCCATTTATCTGAAAATTTCTTTATTTCGTCTTTTCTTAATGGTGCATATAACTCAATTGTGTAAATGTACCACATTTCTATTATCCATTCATTAGTAGGGGAGCATTTAGGTCTTTCCATTTCTTAGCTATTGTGAAGAGAACAGCAACAAACATGAATGTATAGGTATCTCTACAATAGGGTGAGTCCTTTGGACTAAACATTTTTAGTTTTTTAAGAGTTCTCCACACTGTTTTTTATAGTAACAGCATGAATTTACATTCGCACCAACAGTGAACGAGCATTCCTGTCTCTCCACACCCTCTCCAGAATTTTGTGTCTTTCATTCTCTTGATCTTAGCCAATCTTACTGGGGTGAGATATAATCTTAAAGTCCATTTTATCTGCATTTCTCTAATGGCTAAGGATGTTAACCACTTTTTAAGGTGTTTCTTAGCCATTTTTATTTCTTCATTTAGAACTCTCTGTTCAGGTCTATAGCCCACCTTTTTATTGAGTCGTTTATTTTATTATTTCTTCATTTTTTGAGTTCTCATATGTAATGGATATTTATTCCCTGTTAGATGTGGAGCTGGTAAGGGTTTTCTCCTACTCAGAGGATTTCCACTTCGTTTCCCTTATTCTTTCTTTGTAGTTTAACAAGATCCCATTTATTGATTTTTGACCACAAGGCCAGAGCAGCTGATGTCTGCTTTAGAAAGTCCTTTCCTACTCCTAGTGGGTAATTCGGTTAACAAAACCAAGGAAGAGGTTTATGTAGGGAGGCCTTTCTGACCATTACAGAAGGAGGGAAAGTTAAAGGTGGGGTCTTTAGGGAAGGTTGTAGGGCTGACATGGAAATTAGGAATGCGGAAACTAAATCCAAAACCTGGTTCTGGTCTGGGGTGATCTTTGTTGGGGAAAAGAAAATTTGTATCTAGAGTGGCTTGCTGGGGCCGGGTTATCACATCAGGCAGAGCAGGCCAGACTCCTACCGTTCCTTCAGGGTATCCAGGGTTGCTTGGCCTTACCCAATACCTTTTTATGATAGACCCAGTCCCCACACAGTCTATGTTTTCTTCCAGCAATTTCAAAACTTCAGGTTTAAATTGAACTCTTTGATCTATTCAGACTTGAGTATTGTGCAGGGTAAAAGATGAGGTTCCAATTTCATTTTTCTATAGGGTGGAGATCCAGTTTTGCCACACTATTTGTTGAAGATGCTGTCATTCCTTCCTTGTGGGTTCTTGGCATCTTTGTCAGAATATCAGGTCTCTGAAATTGCATTTACTCATATGCGGGTCTTCTATTGTGTTCCATTGATCTACATATCTAGTCTTGTGTCAGTGCCATGCTGTTTTTATGACTAGAGCTCTGTAATATAATCTGAGATTTGGTATGGTGATCTATCCAGGGTTGTTGATTTTTCCCAAAATTGCTTTGGCAATCTGGGGTCTTTTGTGATTCTGTATGAATTAGGATTTTTTTTCTAGCTCTGTGAAGAATGTCATGTGTATTTTTATCAGCATAACATTGAATCTATAGATTTCTTTTTGTAAGATGGTCATTTTCACAATATTGATTCTACCTGTTCATGAACATAGCAAAAACTTCCTTCCATCTCCTAGTGTCTTCCTCTATCTCTTTCTTTAATGAATTGAAATATTCATAGTACAGATCTTTAATATCTTTTATTAAGTTTAACTGTTTTATTTATTCTTGAAGTTATTGTGAATGGGTGGGTTTACTTCAATGCCTTTTCTGATTGCTTGTTATTGGTATTTAGAAAGACAACTGATTTTTGTGAGTTGCTTTTGTATCCTGCCACTTTACTGAAAATGTTAATGATTTCTAACAATTTTCTTTTAGAATTTTGGGTATCTGTTATATGTGCTATCATATCATCTTCGAATAGCAGCTATGTTATGTGTAATATCATATCATCTTTGAATAGAGGTAACTTGGCCTCTTCTTTTCCAATTAGGACTCTTGATTTCCCTCTTTTGTCTTATTGCTGTTGTAAGAGTTTTAAGCAGTCTATAGGAAGGGAGTGGAGGCGGAGGACGATCTTGTCTGGTTCGTGATTTTAATGGTAACAGTACAGTTTTTCTCCATTTAGATGTGGGTTTGTTGTACATAGCATTAATTATGTTGAGGTATTTTCCCTCCAGCCCAATTCTCTCTAGGACTTTTAAGATGAATACATGTTGAATTTTCTCAAATGCCTTTTCTTCAATTATCGAGATTCTTTTAAATAAGACACTGAAATGTATATACCACATTATGCTCTCGTTTGGAAGGTATGCTAAGTGAAAAAAATGCTATTAAATTATGGGGCTATTTTAAGAGTTCTGTTCTTGTTTTCTCTATTTCTTTGATAAATCACTGATCAAAATCAACTTGGGGAGAAAAGGATTTATTTGGTTTATACGTCCTGATCACTATTCATCTTTGAAGGAATCCAGGGCAGGAACCTACCTCAAAGCTGCAATGGAATGTCAGACCATAAAAAGAATGCTGCTTAATTGCTTCTTTTTCTTGCCTGTGAACAGTTTGATTTCTTACACAACTCAGAACCACCTGTTCAGGGGTCGCAAAACCCATAGTGAACCACATGTCAAACAATGATAAAAAAATGCTTTGTAGATATTCTCACAGGTCAGTCCAACAGAGGAAATTTTCAGCTTAGGTTGCTTCTCATCAGATATGTCAAACTGACAACGAAAGCTATCCAGAATAGCATCTCTACATAGAACTACTTCCCATCCAATTTTTGTCTATACAATAATGTATGGAATACAATGCACATAGAATTTACTTACAATCTAGGCAGCAGCTCTGAGTTTCTTGAAATAACTAACCTAACTTATATAACATATTTTTGTCCTGGGCTAGACCTGTAAAAACCTTTGCAAAAAAAGTTTTGGAAATGAACAGTTCACATGACCAAAGATCTTAGAAATTTAATCTACTTTGTAAACTCTGCTTCTTTGAAATACCAAATAAGCTTATTTACATTATTTAATGGGTAGTATTCGGACCTCAGGATAAAAAATAACAATTCTCTCAACTCATGTTAGTGAAATTATTTCTGTAGTATTGAGTTGAGTCTGGAGGCTACTTTTTCTAGGTGGGATCAATAACTTACAGTAAATGCTGCAGCTATGCATAATTATTAAATGAATCAATAAATGAGTTAATAAAGAGACATTTATGAAAGTTCTTGGGGCTTATTGTTTAACAAAATTTGTTAGTTCATAATAAGGTTATACTTGTAGAAGATCAACTCATATTTTAATATTTCCATTAAAATAAATTACGTGATTTCCTAGAGAAACTATTTTATATGGAAACCAATATTTGTGACCCAGAATAATAAGAGTAGAAAATATAAAAATGCACTGAGATAAATCGATTTGTCATACAGCATGAAGAAAATTAAAGTCTTAAATACATCCTGCTGAATAAATTGAGATTTCTATGACAAATACATAAAGATAACCCAAATAAAAATAATCTCTCAGCCTTCATATGTAAGAAAAATTATTCCGTAACATTTATATCATAGCCAGCTTTAAAACTGTGTCTGAACAAATCAATAAAAATAAGATTCAGGAAGATTTTTGTACTTTAATTTTAACCCAGAGCTTATAAAATTTACCCTAATAAAAGTGGGAAAACAAGAAAAATTAAGTTTGCAAAATTGATTTTTAAAGAACAGAGATTTTTCCAGAGCTCAGTGGGTATGTGATGGGATTAAGATATTTTCATAGCTAAAAATAAGATTCAAAAATAAAGAAGCTTTTGACCTGAGAGTGGATATTGTGATTGTCTAGGGAAGCAGATTTATTATTTTAAAATTCAACGCTTTAAAATGATAATGTCTGTGGATGTGTTATTATGCATATGTATCTTTATGAGTTTTAAAATCAAACACAAAGTACAAAAGCTACCCAAAGTTTAATTTCAATTAAGCAGCACTAAGAGGCAAAATCTGCCCAGGATCACAATTTTCTGGGTAGAACATCAAATAAGCAAAGACTCCAGAGAGAAACTGTTATTTCTGTGTTGGAGTAAGTCAATAAAATACCAGTCCTCATCCTTTAAGGTTCAAATATGGTGGTAGCAGATTCAGAGAAAAAACATAGCAAAGTCTGGTAATTATTAATTGTGATTATTCAGGGTGAAAATGACATAAAATACATACTGGTTTAGAAAAAAAGAAAAATATTGACGTATGTGACTTGAATCTCCCAATTAAGCTGAAGTCGAACACTGAAATCCTAACAGTAACAGGTCTTTGTAGCTACATTAGAGATCCGATTCTACTGTCTTTCCTGGATTCAGACTGGGTACTGCTCAGCATGAGTTTTTTGCAGTATGTTTACATTCTATTAATTTGACAATTCTAATTTAAACAGATCTCTTATATTTACAGAAACCTCAAAGAAATGTCTTAGCTCAGTCTCATTGACCTAGACTTGTGAATTCATCTCCATTTGTCAGAGACTAGGGAAAAGTATGATTGATTCA
The DNA here is from genome assembly GCA_035773235.1 of Eospalax fontanierii. Lineage (NCBI taxonomy): Eukaryota > Metazoa > Chordata > Mammalia > Rodentia > Spalacidae > Eospalax > Eospalax fontanierii. Next base: position 96,142,616 of record CM069527.1, on the reverse strand, counting down.
GTAATCAAAAAACACACAGCTGGATTATTATCATTATAAAATAGAGCTTAACATGAGAAATCTTTACTGGTTATTCAAATCTTCTCTAGGACAGTCATGCCATAATTACCTTATGTCTTCAGAGATCTCCACAGTGAGGAAGAAACTGAAAAGATGAGAAAAGCACTGTGACATAGATTGGCAATAATTCAGTAAATGGACGCACAAGACAGAGAACATATATTTTCATATATGAATAAAAGTCAAGATAAAACAGGATTTGTGTCAGAGTCTTGCATTTCTAGTAACTTTTCACAGGAGCAGGTAATATGTGTGCTCTTTGAGTTTGGGTGATTTAGAAGAGCAAGTCCCATCTCCAATACAGTGAGAAGTAAGTGGTGATTGATTAATACTAAACAGAGTTGCTTCAGTAGCCACATGATGGAATGAAGACAAAGGTGCTGAATATATTACCCTCCACCTCAATAACCACAAACTACCAAAAAATAGTTATCCTTTGTAAAACAAAATTGAGGACGTATACAGTATATGTCAGAATATGTCAGTATTTACAAATTATAATGTGTATGCCACACCTGAGACGCAGATTTCTTTCTCCTTCATCTTTTATATCCTAATATAGATAACCGAGATGATGGGATAAATCACTGATTATAATGTACCTGTGAAAAATATACCAATAAATACTTAATGATATTATACTTTTTTGCAGTAAAAATAAATTTGCGTCGTTGAGAGGGAGATTTGCTTTCAAAAAAGATTCATCAGGTGTATGTATTTTATAGATTACGCCAAAATTCAAGGTGTTTGGGGTTTTAATACATTGACATATATGTAAGCTATTGATAAATTTCAGATTCATGAAGATATGAGTAGATATTTTTCACTAACTTAGTATTCAAAGAAAATAAAAAAGGAGAAAAATTCATGAAAGTCACCAAGCTCAATAGGAATCTTATGTGTGAGTGCCTTGTGTGTGAATCTATACAGGCTATATTAAATATTTGGTGATGTCTGGCTTTTGATAGTTAGATTTAAGCCATGTGCTCAATTATTAATAGCTACCACATTGTATTCATACAAACATTATCAGATTTTAATGAAAATTGAATTTCACCCAAAGGTTTTTGCAAGATGAATGGAATGTTCAGTTGTCACCTAACAAATACGTTGCATAGGCAAGAAGCAGAGTTTCTGAGGAGTCTTTCAGGCAAAGAGAACGTTATTTCATTTCTCTCAGGTCACTCTATCTTGCCACTTTATTCTTCAGGTAATAATAGAATTGATCTCATGTCTTTAACAAAGAAACATTCATCTTAATGTTTTATGCAAATTAATTGCTAACCTGTCTCAGTCTCATTTAGCTATTTAATGTACTATACCTCCAGCTTACAGTAAAAACAAGGGAAGAGACAGGGACCAGATGTGCCTTATGTTACCACTTCTTCCTGACTTTGAAGAAATTCTGTGTGGAAATAGTCTATCTGGGATTCCAGAGAGGTGGAGATTTCTCAGAGCCACCTAGGAAGGGAAGATGCTGTCTTTGCTAGGACCACATGGCATGCATGCTGCTGTGTTGCTTTAGTTACCAGGAGCATTAATATTTATAAATATTTATGTTAAGAGCAGGGCAGAGATTAGAAGTGCAAATCTTTTTGGAAGAAGCTGTTACCTGGAGTATAAAAAGATTATGGAAACACAATAACGTGGGAGCCTTACCAACTCTGACAAGACATCACCTGCATGTAGAATGTCCCCAGACAGAAAAGAGAGGACACAGAAAGTCATGCTAATTTGCATTCTATTCACTTTTACCCTGTACAGTCAATTACTGCATCCCTGGTTAAATAAATGAGAAAAATATGTGTTCACTGTCTCTTCTCACCAATCCATATTTCATTTGAAAATATTCAAGCAATGCATCATTTCCAATTATTTTATAGTTTACCTTCCGAAAGTAGTAAACTGATATTCCTCCAGTCATCTCAGAATAACTCAGTGGCCTCACCATATCCTATCACATCTCTAAATCTAACTTCTCATTTATAGAAAACCTAGGCAATAGAGGGTTATGTTAAATGATACCATGTGGTTAAAAGTGTTCAAACCAGAATGTGAAATTCTGTAGAGTAACTGTACACAGTTAAACAATGAATAAAAAGCAAAAAACGTGATCAAGAAAAAATGAGAAGGCTTTATATGATGGACGTCTATTGAAACAACGAAACCCCCCAAAATCGTATTTTGATACTCTGGTAAGAGTGAATAAAGAACTGTTATTACTTGGGAACAAAAGATTTTTTTTTCCAATTTATTGTTGTGAAAATGACACTGTTATAGGAAATCTTGAGTACTTAGGGAATACAGCAATATTTTTATGGGAAGAAGCTGTCTTATTGCATCTCTTTTTTGAACTGAAGATGGAGTTGAAAGTGACTGCCTTTTCTGACATTATTTATGACAGTGGGAATCAGGAGTGACAGAAACCATATGGGCCAGAATTTAACTCAAAAAGTTACATGATTACTTTTAATATATTGGACAATATCACCACTGTAGCAATCAGAATGTTGATGGATTTAGTTACTGGCAGCAGTGTTCCCTAATTTACACGTGACCTTGTTCATATGAAATGTGCATATATTCATGTGTGCACACGTATGCAATCATCAACAAGGTTTTGTCAAAAATGAACATTTCCAATATTTCAAAGGAACCTAAGTTATTTACATTTGTTTCTAAGAAATTTTAGTGTAAGGTGCACAGGGAGAAAACTCACGTTTCATCTTTCTTTTGTAACTTCTTAGCAAATTTTAATTGCACTGTGTTTGGAAATGTTATAGATCATATTACATATCGTTATATTGCATGGAAGTTTCAAAAATTCAATAAATATAAAGTATAAAAATTATCAAAGAAGAAAGGAATCTTTAATTTTCACAACTTTAAATGTGTCCCTATATTTTCAAAGTGAGTACATCTGTATTTTACTAGAGATCTAGGTTTATCTAGAAATTTTCAAATCTTTATGATCACTCCTTCTGTGGACATAAAACAGTTCTCTGATATTTTAATACGAAATTCAACAAACATCCTGCATGTAGGTGCTTGTATAACCTTACAAAGGATTTGAATAAATGTTTAGACATTGTGAGCATGACTGCAGCAAATGGTATGATTAATGTTACTAAACAGTTTCTATTATAAACTTCTGTTTTCAGAACCTGACACGATTCTGAAAAAGTCTCGGTTTGCACTAAAGTGTTGCATGTTTTGCCTCTTTCCCAAGGTGATTTTTTTCTCATGTGTGGGAGGAAAATCTGTTCCCTTTTTTCTGCAAGTGAGAATATGGAAAAATACATTTTTTATTGTAAAAATGTGATACCCCTTTAGGATTTAAAGTAGTTCAAGTGACATAATTATCTGTTATAAATATTTTTGAACCTTTTATTTTGAGTATAAAATTATACATCATTGTAAAGCTACTTAGAAACAATGAAAATTTAAAGACTTGCAAAAAGACCACACAGAGAAATAACCAGTTTATGTTTATTTCTATTTCTCTGCAATCCTTAAAAATATTTACAATGGCCTTTTAAAAATTGGGATAAATAAATATATAGCAAAAGATAAGGTTTTAAATATTCTTTGGACGTTTTAATTAACCTTTTAAATTTTATTTGTTTGTATGTTTTTGTGTGTGGCTATGTGTGTATGTCCATGAATGTCAAAAGAGGAAGTTGGGTCGACTAGAAGTTGGAACTGCAGGTAGTCATGAGCTACTTGATGTGTATACAGGAAACTGACCTCCAGTCCTCTCTAAGAGCAGCAGGTACTGGTAACTGTTGAGCCATGTCTTTAGGCCAGGTTTTAAATACTATAAATTATAATTTTGAATGACTTTTAAAAATTAGTTAATGTGAGAACTAAATCATATCAATATCAAAACTAGGATTGGTAGTTTGCCTCCAATATTCTATTGTAAAATTTATAAAAAATATATAACCTTGTTATATTAGTTATTTTTCTGTTTCTGTGATAAAACACCATGACTTTATGGAAGAATTTATTGTTTTCAAGGTTCAAAGTCCATCATGGTGAGGAAGAATGGTGGCAGGGGTGCTGTTGCATAGACGAGCAGTTTTCCCTCTGTCTGTTATGAGGGATGGACTTCGAAATATGACTGACAAACCAACTAACCAATGACTTAAGGGGGGAGGTTTAGCGGAAATGCAAGGAAGGCTGGAAAGGAGAGAGGCAGGCTCCGTGACAGGTCTCCACCTTGGGCTCACACTCCAGAGTTCCTGTGATCAAAATGCAGGCTTAGCCATAGGAAAGCTCCCCTTTCTTCTATCTGGGGATGATCAACTTGTGAGTAACATGGAATAAGAACATGAATGGAATGGAACTGAACATTCTCTATTTGTTCAGTCAATTCAAACCTGGGGGTGGGTGAGACTGAATGTTGGGTCCCACCATGAGAAAATTCATGCTACAGATGGTGTAGTCGAGCAGGACCAACTGACAAAAAGAGAATGCTCCCATGAAAAGGAGTTCTGGAACCTCATAATATGGGAATCAGCAAAGGAAAATGTATGGGCAGAAGAAATTTTTCTATGGTGGATTATCCCCATAGGACTGGTGTGTATGGCTGCCATTGCAGTTTTGGGCTGGTTTATAATGAAATATGTAATTAAAGTGAACTTGCCTAAGCAGATGAGATGGATGGGACAGATACTGACGGGGATAGTGCACGCCAGAGACTCAGTGGAGGAGGCCGAGGGGCGTGAGTCCAGTGCAAGATGGCAGTCTCGAGCTAAGGTCTTAGCACAAGAGGAAATTCAAAGAATGAAAGATGAATTAAATCGAGAGAAAGATATAAATCTCGCTTCTTCAATGGTAGCTGCTAAGCTTGCTAGCAAATTGGATCAAAGAGACAAGGAAATGGAGCTTTTAGCCTGCTGCTTTTTAAGTCAAAAAGGAATGATTGAGAATCCAGGACCTACCTTGGGATCCTAAAACCTGGAAACCCTGGAAAGAATCAGGCAGTGATGAAGGAGGACGTGACCTTGAAATTGGGGATAAGGCCCCCCTAGTTCGACCTTTAATACAAAGGAAGGGAAAATCTGCAGTTCAGCATGCTGATAGGGATATGAACCACAGCCTAGCTTTACTGACCTTGCTGTGGCCACACCAGCATCTGGACTCCCACACCACCGCCTCCTCAACAGGGTCTATGGGAGCGCTCTGACTCACTGTGCCCAATGCAGGAATATTCAGCAATGGAACTGTTGGAGTTAGGAAAGACACTTAACTACCTGGCTTGTAAAGCTGTGGGACATGGGGGCAAATAAGATTATTTTCAATGCTGCAGAAGCAAGACATCTGAGTAACATAACCACTCATCCCTCCTTGAGATTTAAGCTGCATAATCTGGAACAATACAAGGGAAAGCAGTCGCTGATGAACTGGCTTGTGCACGCCACAGGAGACACTTAGTCATCACCAGTGGAGATCCCCTTGAATTCCAGGATTTGGAGTATGACACAAGAAAGGCGCTGATAAGAGAACTGGGCATGAGGAAAACAATATACAGTAGCCCTTTCACTGGTCCTGATAGGACTGTGTTCACTACAGATCTAATGAGAAACTTCATTGAATAAGGACCTTGATATTGGTATGGAACTTTAGTGCCCCTACTGGATTCCCTAGTGGGGCAGGAGCTTTTACAAGTCTGGAGAGTCTTTGACAGGACTAGCATGTGAAGTATGTTTGCTATCTCATGAAATTCATTCTCCACGCCTTAGTGTGTGGCATCTGGTTAATCCAGCTGGATAAAATGAAAACTCCATTTAGAGAGACTGATTTTTTTCAGGTGTGCCATAAAGTCATTTTTACCAGCGACCCACCAGCCTAAAGCCGCCAAAGGGGTGGTGCACAAGTCTCTTTGCTCCGGGCGCAAAGCCGTTTGTCACAGGGCTCTGTGTCTGATCCCAGCCAGCATCTCGCTTCCACTCATGTGATCCTTAGGACAGCAGGGACTTGGAACATGGCCTCCTGGGTTTGGCCTTCTGCATGGGCCCGGGACCAGGGCATTTTTCTTCCCACGTGGATTGAATCTGTGCCTCTCCAGGTCTCGCCACAATGTTGTTCCTACTTTCTCCCCACCTTCCTGCCCCCTTATTGGTTAGAGGGCGGGACTTGCCATGGAATGAAGCAATAGGAAAAAGAACCTCAGAGAGAATCCTGAATTTACCATACACCTGCAGAAAATTAGAAAGACCTAAAATTTGTGTAAAATGACTTACCCTAGTAAAAATGACTTTATGGCTCACCTGAAAAAAAAAATCAATCTTTCTAAATGGAAGATCAGTTTCCATTTATCCAGCTGGATTAACCAGACCCTGCCCATAAGGCATGGAGAATAAATGTCATGAGACAATTGGCATAGTCGAGCAGGATCCGGCTGGCACAAATGGAAAATAGCTCAGTGGTTAAGAGTGCTAACTTTGCTTACAGGAGACCCACAAGAGGGAATGCAGCCAAATGGAGTTCCAGCATGGCTGTTAGAGTGGATCCTCAAGTGGCTAATTAATTTAATATTGCCAAAGCCAGCAATGTCTGGGGGACAAAACCCAGGATGGGAGCCCCCTTGTGGCTGGCATGGGGTGGCACGATTATTGAGCCATAAGGCCTCACCACAGGATTATAGTGGTACTCTGAAAACAGCAGAGGACTGAAGCAGACTTTGAAAACTCTGCTGGATGGAAAAGAGCCAAGACTCCAGCAGGCGATGGCCGAGGCAGCATGGCCCCTGCTTTGTGTGATAAAAACTTATCTCAAACAGAGATTATAGCCTGGAGAGAGACTGAAGAGTTAAGAGAGAGATTAAAGCAAGAGAGGGAGACAAGACTGATCTTTTCTGCATCAGCCACTGACCCCAATAATAAATTAAATAAAAAGGAGAAAGCAGGCAGTAGGCAGGAAGGAAGAAACCCACAAGAAGCTAAAAATACATCTCAGGTTCGACCTGTAATACAGAAGGAAATATTTAAATGTCAAAATGCTAATGGATGCCATAACAAATCTAAGGACTTAGAGAATAAAGGATTTTCAGCCCTAGAGCTGCTGGAAATAGGGAGGACATTCAAAAAGCTGCAAAAGAGCCTGTCATCACCTGGCTCCTGAGGATATGGGACAGAGGGGCAGATGAAATTATTTTCAATGCTGCAGAAGCAAGACAGCCGAGCTACATAACCACTCACCCCTCATTGAGATTTAAGCTGCATAACCTGGCACAGTACAAGGGAAAGCAGTCACTGATGAACTGGCTTGTGCATGCCACGGGAGACACTTGATCATCACCAGTGGAGATCCCCATGAATTCCAGGAGCTGTAGTACAACACAAGAAGGACAGGTGTTGTTAAGAGAACTGGGCATGAGGAAAGCAGTATACAGTAGCCCTTTCACTGGGCCTGATAGGACAGTGTTCTCTAGAGATCTAATAACAGATTTCAATTAACAAGGACCGCAACATTGGTATGGAGCTTTGGTGTCCCTACTGGATTCCCAAGTGGAGCAGGAGCTTTACAAGGCCAGAGAGGATTTGACAGGTTTAAACAATGTCTGTAGAAAAATAGAGAGACCTAAAAAATGTGTAAGGGAGACAAAATAGAAAGGGAGGTCTGCTTGGGTTACTCATAGACAAATGTGGAGAGACTTGTGTTTAGCCCAAGTTCCTAAAGAAAAGATTGTTAAAAAGCCAAATTCTGTGCTAAAGCAGCTCTGGGAGGCTTTGAGCCCTGAGAAACAGTTCACAAAAGGTACACAGAGGATGAAGCTTATCCCAGGGAGGGATATTACCTGCCCCCCTCCAGAGTAAAAAGAGTACACTTCTCCCCTGTGACTGGCTATTCGAGGGGTGGAAACAGTTTGCCTGGCCAGGGCATCTCCCAACAGCCAGGTGTGGGCAATGGAGAGACAACAGGTGTTTCAGTCGGTTCAAACGTGGGGGTTGGAGAGGCTGAATGCCATGTCCCACCATGAGAAAATTCATGCTACAGGTGCCCATGGCAGAAAGCTGAGCATTCACATCTTCAAGCCCATACACAAGGCAAAGGAGAGAACGTAAAAGTAAGACAGATCTATGCATTCTCAAAATTTGCCCCCAGTGACGTGCTTTCTCTATCATGATCATACCTCCTAAACCTCTAAAATCAGGACCACCAACTTTGACCAATTATGCAAACACTTGGATTCTTTGGGAAGACTCCAAATCATTCAAATCACCAACTTGTATAAATATATGGACATAGCTTTGCATATTTCTTTGCACATACTTCTTTCATTTGAAATAGCCTAGCTATTACCTGATATATGTCTCCCATTCACTAAAGATCAAACCAGATTATTTTTTCCATGATCTTTGAAATTAAGTATGGCCATGTGAGTAATTTCTCTTCAATCTGGTTTCTCTTCACTCAAAAACTGATGATGACCGCTTCTGGATTGTTCTCATAAAACCTGCTAAGTATGATCTTCCCTATCCTTTTCCATCTCAAATAAATGTTATGGTGTCAAGGAAGGTGATCTTTGACATATTTACTGGTTTTAATATTTGCTAAGTTCTTGGCTTCTGGAAAATTTATCAGAAAAATTTTCTGCTGGCTAAAATAACTTCCCTAGCCAGAACTACAACTTAAGAAACAAACTTATTTTATTTACCAAATTTTGGGACATCTTCCTAAAAGTACTATATGCCATTTTTTGATGAGTGCTGTGCATATTTAGTATATGTTTCTCAATGATATTGTGGATAAACATAAACTCATGATTCTGTAAACATCAAGTTCATAAATGTGACCATCTCTTCCAAAAGTATTCCCTCCAATTTTTATTATTGTGACTCATTTCTATTGCTGTTACCTTGACTCTTTTTGTTTGGTTGGTTAACAAGAGTGTTTAGTGTAATATCTATACTTTTAGCCAATTTTAAGATACAAGTTGGTATCATTATCTGTAAGTACAATGTTCTATAGTAGATTCCTAGATTAAAAAAAAAAAAAAACCTTACACAACTGAAACTGTATATGCTTTAACCTTCACATCCTCATTTTCTAGACTGCAAGTTTCACATAGTCATACTACTCTCTGGTTCTAAATTAGTTTCATTTGTCTAGATTCCACTTCTATGTGAGTTCATTGGGTAATGTTTTATATCTGGCCTATTACACTAAACATGATGTCCTTAAGGACCATTCATATTGCTTCAAAGGAAAGATCACCTATCTTTTATGCCTAAATTATATTCCACTATCTATATATGCTCATAAATTCTTTATTCACTTATCCATCGGTGACATTTAATTCACTTCTGTGTCTTTCAGTTTTGAAAAATGATTCAAGGTGACTGGTATACTTATCTGTAAATGTAAGAATTCATATTTAGCACACAGTAACAAATTATATTTCTATAGGGATGTGAAAACCTTAAGGTTTTTGCTAAGATTTATGATGTCTCCACTTCTTTGTATTTGGCTATATTTACAATACCATGCATGAGTTCCCTGCTATTAAGTGTGCTTTAATTCTAATTGGATAACTGTTGATAACCCCCCAAAGTACCAGTACTGCCTCAATATAATTTGCTGTGTTGGTCATTGTTGTGGTTATTAGGCCTTAAATTTGGATTTTGATTATTGATTGGTGATATCCCTTAGCAGTTTACATAGTATTCTTGAAAGCTATGAGAGTTAGCCATCAGGGAGGTAGCTTTCAGGAGAGAAGCTTCTTTTTCAGCAAACAGAGACTATTAAAGAGTTCAACAACTGGTCACACAGAGAAATTAAATATCTGTGAAACGTTCAACAGTAAGTGACACATCTTCAGTGGAATCTCTAAAACTAAGGCTCATAAAATATAATGGAACAATGTGTAGAGAGAATACTATTGCTAATATTTCATTTCTCAACTAAGTTCCCTCATGCAACAAAAGCCAGCAATAGCTGAAGCATAGAGAATAAGAGTATGCTGAGTGTTGGTCACTGGACAAGACTGCTGTATTTTACTTCACCTACCCAGGGCTCAGGAACCATTACAGAGAAGAGGACAGAAAGATTGTAGAGGGTAGAGGTGCATGATGATATGGAAATAGAGCCTTACCAGCTCCTGGGACCTTGCTCATATGAACTTACAGAAATGATAATAGCCTGCACAACCTCAAGCAGAGAAAAACACAATATGGAACTATAGAAATGGGCATCATATCCCAATCTTAGCCAGAGAACAATTAGGCAACTGATTACTGCTGAATGAGGAAGAGCTGAACTTCTTTCAGGGAGTGACTCTAGGTAGGGTGAATAGACCCCAGTGGATGAACTTGGGGACATCTGGAGACACTAACTTGACACAATAGGCCTTAACAAAAAATGACAGAATATGTGAAATCCAGTGATGGGGAGTTATGGGAGTGTGCCAATACACCAGGGGTTAAAAATGATTAATTCACTATGTATAAAACATATCTCTATCAAAAATATACAAAAAGAAAAGTGATACTAGGAACATGTAATTGCAAACCTATCTTAGAAATCTTGATTTCAGCTTCATTGCATGTTTAGCCAGAAGCGGGTTGCTATATCATATGTTAATTCTATTTTAAATTTACAAATACTTCCATATCATTTTGCATAATGACTATACTCATCTGAATTCTTATTTATGTTATAGAAAGATATTCTCATTTCAACACCTTTCTTAATACTGTCTTCTTTAAAAGAAAATAATCATGTCAGCAAGTGTTAGGATGTCAAAGGAAGGCATCCAAAACATCTCATGAACCCAGTGTCTTATATAATTTTGTATTTCCCTAATAATTAGTAACGTAGAACACATTTTAATATCTCTTTCAGTCATTTATATGTCTTCCAAGGAAAATTTCTGTTGTGGAGTGGTCTGGAACCTTGCTCATCTTCAAGGTCAGTATATATTAATAATAAACTGTACTAACAGCAATTATTATTTGCTATTCACTAGTATGACTTCTTGGTATATTTTAGATACTAAAATCATAATATAAATACTACTTTAAAATATTTCCTAAATCCCACAGATCGATTTTTCAATGTATTTGTATTTGTTTTGATAAACATGTTTTATGAAATTTCATTTGTTTATTTTTACTTTTACTTGATATTGAAAAAGTATTTCCAAAACCAATTAAGTTCTTTTACTGTTTGTTTTCTTTAAAGAATTTCATGTTTTAAAATCAAGTATCTTAGTTTTAATGTTTTATATTTTTGCATATGTTATAATATAATATTCTGATGTTCTTTTGCAAGTAGATTGTCAGTTTTCTCAGCAATATTTATTGAAAAAATGAGCTCTGCCTTATACTATATTACTGTCACATGTGTTAAAGTTGACTCTACATACATGTATTTTTTCTCAGATCATTATTCACTTCTATTGACATATCTGTACATTCTTGTGCCATTATTATCTTGGCTGTGGTTAATATAGCTTTTAATTATGATTTGGTATCAGAAAACAAGACTTTTTCACTATTCCTCTTGCTTGAGAATTGATGTGATTGTCTAGTTGTACACACATTGATGAGTCTATCTGGTTTCAATGGCTAGTCATAAACTTAGGATGACATAAATTACTTTACTTAAACTCTGGTACAGTAAATAAAATCAGACCTAGTAATTAGAAGAAAAGGATTTGTAGGGAAGGTGGGGGTAGGAATGGGAAGATATAGGAGAGGAGGTGGGGAAGAGTGAATGGAATACTTAGAATACATGAGTGAAATTATGAAATTTACTCATAAAGAATAAGTAAAAATTAAAAATAAAGAAAATAATTTGATAAAATTTTACTTTCTATTTTTATGAAAGGTCTGAAAAAAATTAGATGTAGAAGGGAATACACTTCAAATCATGAAATCTGTCATGTAAATTCTACAGAGGACACTACACTCAGTGTAAAAATGAACATGACAAAGAAATAGGCCTGGAGCTACAGACAATAAGCCTACACTGGAGACTCAGAAACAGAAGGAGTGCTGAAAGTTTGAGTGCAGTCTATGGGTAGAATTCCAGGCCAAGTATGTGTGCATAGAAAGACTCTGTCACAATAAATAATAACAACAAACAGAAACAAGGCAAGGATGCTCACTCTTATCATTCACATAAATACAAAGTCATTGCTTCTGTTTATATCTGACAAGAACTAAAAGATGCAAATCCTAAAGATGACTCAAAAATTCTTAGAAGAGTGAATGAATTGAAATTACTATATAAAATAAATCAGTATGAAAAGATGAATTGTATTTTAAGAAAAAAAAAAATCCAGAGCTTAGATGTAGCTTAGTTGTCATTTACTTGCATGAATTTAGAAGCCCGGGTATGATTCTCAGCTCCAAATAAGTTTGTGTGCATGCTGCAATACCAGTAAATCTGTAGAGGGAGACCAGAGGAGAAGGAATTCAAGTTCAGACTCCACTATGTCCTGAGTTTGATAGCCTGTCATGAAAGGAAAGCATTTCCATTTAGAATACCACTAAAACAGTGAATTTAAGCAAAAAGGCAAATGCACTGTACACTGGAAATGATGAAAGAAACAGAAGACACAAGAACAGAAAGAGAACTTGTATCATGGAATAAAATTAATGATGGAGAATTTTAGGATAGTTGAGCATACCCTAGTTTATATTTTCTTCAAGATTTTTAATATTCTTATCAAAATCTTTGTAGTAATTTATAGCTATAGCAGTATTCTATGCAATTCATTCAATCAGCACTTCTATACTATTAAAATGTTTATTAATCATGGCTTCAGTGAGAAAAATATGGAAAGTTTGTATTAGAACAATTTACTGAGAGTTTATTTAAAAGACCATTTAAAAGGTTATGAGCCATGTTTTAGGAAACTATAAGAAGTAGTTTTCTGGAACTACTAGTAATTGGGTTCCTCTTCCACCTGAGATTTGAAAAGCAAAGGCAGAGAGAAATAACTTCAATTTGAGACAGAAAAGGCTGTTCTGAGCAACTGATTGACAGCAAGTCAAAAGGTGTAAAATCCCAAATTTGGTTTTGTTTTCATAGCCTACATGGCCCATAGACAACAGTTGGTCCAAAGAAGCACTGCAAGGAGAAGGCAGTGCCCTCTGCCTGCACGTTGATACGTTTTTATTTTTTCTTTGGGTGGGTAAGACACACAGATCTTTTCTATCAGAGGGGGTTATTGCCAGATTAAATGAATTAGAAGTCCTCACATAAGGAAACATGCTAGAAAGAAGGAAGTATTACAAATACCATAAATTATGATTGCTTTCTTTCTTGCCATGACAGATAGTTAGTCCGTGCTTCCTATATATTGTGCAAACAGCACTTTGGGTTGCAAAATTCGTCTTCACTGGGTGAAACTTTAAACTATAGCTCTATGTAGAATTCTTGAAATTGTATCTTATATGTATCAGATTATTGCAACTTTCCATTATCTAAAACTTAACAAGTGAATCATAATGACACTCCAGTTCCCTGGGTTCTGAGCATTGCTTTTCTTTCTGTAACTTTATGGCAACATCACAGTCTCCCCAATAATTTTCACTGACCTTTGGAGGGATGTTCATTTCCAACTGTTAACCTACACTAGAATTTCAAGACACTTTGGATAAAGTGTCCTCCAACAAGACTGGAGCTGAGTGTGTGGGTATGGAATAAATAACTCACACCTCACATCTTTCCCTTTTTTAGACAAGATAAACCTCTGTACTTACCAAAAATATCCCTGGTAGAAATTCTAGATACTAGTGTAAGTAGAAACAAAGAAGACTGAAAAATGGTGATACAGATAGAAGGGAACCCAATATTGACAGCCAGAATGGAGACTATATACACTACTTAGTACACATTCTACCACATTCCTGAGGCGTTGTATGTTTCTTAAAATTTCAAGTCATGTGTATTTTTTGTTATATAATCATTCATTACGTTTTTATCTTTCAAAAATATTGTTTAATGCTTTTTAGTTTTGAATAATTCTTTAGTCATTTCTTTTGTACAATTTCAACAAAATTGGGGGTAATAGTGTTTTTTTTTCTCATACTAGAATCTTACTTGTAGCATACGATTTGTAAAGATTTCATGAGTATTCACTATTTAATAGATGTGGATGTAGTTTTGCTTTGATTTCAGAAACTACACCGAGGATCTCTGGGATAGAGTACCACAACAATTCACTGAAATGGAAAATGAAAAGTTGCTTTTACCACTTAAGAAACCTGTAATTACAACTGAAAACTTGCTTAGGCATAAAGAAATGCCTCTCCATTATGTCTCTCATTTTGCTTCTTTTTTGTTTGATGTGGCAGTTTAATTATCATACTGCCCACTTACTTGTAAATAAATAAGGACAGGGAGTGGGCCTTTCAGCCTTAAGTCTGTATCACATGATAAGCACTTGGAAATTTATCTTTGCATTTTTAAGTATTTGGGAACTTATCATAACTTGTACCTGAATGAATATTTATAGAATACATTTTTTACAGTTCATGGACTCTAGAAATTAACAAGCTAATATTTTAAAATTTAGAACACGATTCCAGAAATACTTAAATATATGATTCAAGTAGAATAACATTAAACATTGCCTTTCAATGATTTGATAAAAGAAAAAAAAATAACCCTTAAAAGACCTCAGTCTAGACCTACTGACTTGTCTAGTAATTTACATTTTTATCTTTTGACATATAGAAAGTTCTTTGAACCAATGATTGGCAAAACTTAGCATTTGAGATACATAAGTCATTTTAAATGGCTAAATTGGCATTTGAGTTCATGTATAAGTCTCTTTGAAGTTTGCTTAGTGTGATTTTAAGATACATAATCTCATCATTTCTTAGTTAATATATGAAATTGGAGGCAGATTTAAGCTTTTCAGAATAAGTAACCAACTGTTCCATATAAATAAGTTCTACCAGAGAGCTTAATTTTTCCCATGGTATGTCACTGTTGAGCATTTTTTTCTGTTTGTGATCATAATATTTTCTCATTATTAAAGTGCAATTGCTTGTGACACGTTTAAGCAGGCCATAAACCAGCTTAAAATTTTGGCAACTAGCTAGACATAATAAAAGTGTCAAATTTTTGTCATGGTTCTTTCTCCTTTACTGTTGTTAAATTTCAAATTTTACCTTAATGTCACAGTATAAGAGCCTGGTAATTCTCCTGGCGAAGTAGAGCAGTGGAATCACAAAGCTTTATTTTCTTGCTTATGTGTGAAAATTGTTGCAGAGTGTGGTCTATATTTCTTTCAATGATTTTAGTTATCTTTGCCAAACACATTATCCAAAAAATTTTATATTCATCATTTTTATTATTTGTGTGTATGAGAGTATTGCCTGAATGTATGTAAATTCACCCATATTATGCAATGCCGATGGAAGTCAGAGGAGGGAGTTGGATCTCGTGGAATTGAGGTTAGGACTGTGGTTATCTCTCACATGGATGTTCTGGATAGAATTTGGGTCCTCTGAGCCATCTCCACAACCGAATTTTTCAGAATTTTTAAAAAATATTTTTATTGACCTGAGATTTCATACAACGTACTTTGGTCATATTCAGATGCCCTCTTATGCCTAACTTCATGTCTTCTATCAGTTTTTTTCTTAAGGCATATAAAGTTTATTTTGTATTTCCAATGTCGTCTTTGGTGTAGATTATCTCTTCGAGTCAACCTACAAGGCATCATATCAGTAAGAAAAACTGACCCTCCTCTCTTAGCAGATCTTAATTGCCAATAAATTCCCAGTTAGAGCTGGAGCTTCTTGCCCATCCCCTCATCCCTGCTGGGCTCCCGTTTGGCTTGTGTTTACACAGGCCTTGTGCATGCTGTTATAAGTACTGTGAATTCATATGTACAACTAACCTGTGGTGTTACCCAGAAATTTTACTCTTTAGGCATCAGAGAAATGAAAGACATATTCAAAACTTAAACCTTATTTGAAGTCACTTAGGACAAATCCAGTTTCTTCAATGTATGGGCAAGCTCTGAGTAATGGAAAATACCTTATCTTTCTATCTATCTCTCTATCTATCATCTATCTATCCATCCATCCATTCATCCATCCATTAAATTTTCCAGTAATATAAGTTAAGTGACACATGTATTCTTAGATAAAAAATAATTATAACTATTATCTTTTCTTGTTAATTTTCACAATGTCTGGAGGAAGTCAGTTCCGTTTTGTTTTACGTATTAATATTCATTATATGAATTATATGGCACACATAAACAGTTGGGACAGAGAGATGGCTCTGTGGTTAAAAACACTTTCTGTTCTTACAGAGTGGGTAAACAACATCATCATGAAGTCTAGGAAATCAGACACCTTCTTCTGACCTCTTCAGACACTTTACAACATGGGTGCATGTAAATAATGGCAGGCAAAGCACTCATACGCATAGAACAAGAATAAATAAAAATAGTAATAGACATGCTCACAATAATATGGCTTGTGTAGCTTCCAAGAGAACTTTTGAAGTGCATTAGAGAGTATGCTCAACACCATGCAATTCTACTATTTTGTTGATTATGCTTATAATGCTTTATTTCTGCACTAAGGTATTATTCTTAAAGTTCTATCTACTTGTATGGTGTGTGATATTTACTCATATTACAGTATTTCCAATGAAATTACTTGGCATTGTGACAATTTCTAGTCTTTTAAAAATATGTATTATGTTTATTTTACACGTATATTGCCTGAAGGTAGGTAGGTGCACGCATGCCCATGCAGTGCAATGTCTGTGGAGGTCAGAAGAGGGCATCAGAATCCCTTGGAACTGTATTTATAGATGATTGCTAACTATCAAGTGGGTGCTGGGAATCAAACCCAGGTCCTCTGCAAGAACAGCCAGTGCTCTTAACTCATAAGCTATCACTCTAACCCAAATTTTTATTCTTAATATAATACTTTGAGCATTATGTCCAAATGCTTATGTGTATGAAGGATCTTAAGATTAGCTAAAACATAAATACTAATACAATATTTCATAAATTGGTAGAATGTTATGTTTCCATTCTTTGCTATTTGGCCCATAACAGAACAAAGAGATTTTTTTTAAGTTTTTATCTTTATTATTATTTTGGAGGAAGTAACTTTAAGGATTTTAATAATCTTTGTGAACAACCTGTTTCAAAATTACCTCTTCTAACATTCTTCATATATATTCAGTATTTATATTCATATATTCTCTTACAAAATATTTGTTTTATTGGGTTCCCTATAATGAAACTTTATTCATTAATATTTTTATTATTTTTTTGCACATTTCACACAGTAGTTATTAGTCAAATTTAGACAGCCACTGGAGTCTAGTTAGTCTATCTAGAGATCTTAAAGAAGATCTACTATCCCTCACCCAGCAGTAATCAGTTGCCAACAGTACCCAGAGTAAATCTGTAATAGTCTCCATCTGCTATAAAAAAGAGGCTTCTTTGATTAATAGTATATGGTACACTTCTTTATAAATATAAGAATCCATATTTAGAATATGGTAAGAAATTATTTTGTCTAGAGATAGGATAGAAACAACATTTTCTCTAGCAACTATGACCTCTCCAAACATGCATATTTGGCTATAATTACAGTACCATTTATGAGTTCCCTTCCACTAAAAAAAAGCTCTAAGTCCAGTAATATAGCTGGTGATTACCCCCTAGAAAACAGTGACACTAATTCACCAATAGAGGTAGTTTGCTGCCCCAGGCATGGTGGTGATTATGTGGTGCTGATAAGGGAGAAAATCAATCCAATTGTTAAACCCAGCTTTGAGGTATACAATAGCTCTTAAATCAAATTAAGACCACCTCCCCAATTCACAGCCCCCTAGCCCCCACAGATTTCATGCAAATATTGTCATATATGTTAAAACCTATCCAGTCAAGCATTTGTGCCCTGATGTCCCTTAGTGAAAGTTTATCTGTTGGAGTCTAATCAGTCTATCCTATTTAGAGTAACTTCCTTGAAAATCTACTTGCCCCCACCCAGCAGTAATCAGTTGTCAATAGTTCCTTCCCTAAAGTTGGGGTCTATTGTCCATTTCCTCACTTCTGTGCTGGAATTTTCTCTGAGGGAGCGAGCATGGATCTTGTGCATACTGTCACCATTGCTGCAAAATCATATGAGCAAGTTCTCAGAGATCTGAAAACTTCAGTTTCTTTATGTTCATATAAAACTCCGGCTCAAGAGAGGAGGCATAATATCAGACAGCTATTATCAAGGGGGAAACGGGATACTTTAACTGGGGAGGAAGGAGAGAGATTAGATAGACAGGTGAGGGAGAGTAAACAAAGCTTACGTAGTATGATAAACCAGAGGGATGTACATTAGCCCAAAAAACTACTTAAAAATAAACATACAATGTACGAACATGAGTACATGTGTATACCTGAAGGTTATATAACAAGAAACACAGTGCCAGACAGGAGAACCCTTCCTCTATGTTGTTGGTCAGGACAGACCCAGTGACTCCAAAAATAACACAGACTATTCCCACAGACCTTGATTACTTCACAGAACTTGAAGGTAAGTCCCTATTGATGAAGAAAGGACATATATTGGACATAAGACTTGGAACAATGGATCTGCAACTGATCTGGAAGTCTACTCCCTGAAAACTAGCTCTCATAATTGTAAAGGATACTATGCAATCTGCTAAGGGAGAAAATCAGTCAATGGTCCAAATCAGCTATAACGTTTTATGGAATTTTTTTTTTCCTTTACTGGGTTCAGGCTTTAATATAGATTCATACTTGTTTGTGGTGTTAAAATGAATAAACCTGAAAAAGAAACTTGTATTCTGATAGTCAAAACAATCACTTTTACCACAACGGTCCCTGAGCGATAGGTGGGTGAGGTTTAATATTGTAAAAGTCAGCTTTGGTGCATTAACATAAAGAGAGTCTTACAGTCCACTGAGAACTTGCTCGTGTAAACTTACAACAATGGTGACAACATGCACAAAAACAATGCAGACTTAACCAGAAATATATATATTTTTTTGAGGGAAATGGGCAGCAGTCCCCAACCATAGCTGAGAACTATTAGCAGCTGATTACTGCCGAGTGAGAGCAGATCTTGAAGGGAGTGACTCTAGATACTTGACTGGACTCCAGTGGATGAAGTTGCACAGAGCAACATCTGGCTACATCTGACTTAACATGTATGATAGAATGCATGAAATACGGTCTGGGTTGCTTGTGAGGGGGGGGTCCCTGATGTATGAAGGATTTTTTTAGTTCAGTAAGATCTTTCCTGAAATTCACAAAAATTCAATAAAGTATTTAAAAAGCAATCACTTGTGCATATGTTAAATATCCATAATGTATATGGATATGGAGCTAGTTCAATTGTTTCAAGATCCTTTAGAATTTCAATACTTACATTTATGGAAAGAAATCTCTCTCTTTAAATCAAATCTAGGAATAAAGAAAATGGATATGCTAAGAGAGAAGTGAAAATTCTAGGCTAATTATGTATAATTAAGCATATTAATATGAATATATTTTCATCATTGAATATTTTTTCATCTTAAAGATGCATGCACAAGTTTTATGCATGGACTGCCAATAATAACTGCCAACAAATCAATTTTAAATAAACAGCACAATTGAGAAAAATACTTGTCAATCATTGACATCCAAAATATACTTCAAAGTATCAATTAACATCTCCACAGATTTGCATGTCACCGCACTCTGACATTTCCTTACATATCACCATCCATTACTGTAATATTCTGGAGTTAGGGCCTCCAATAAGGAAATCATTTCCAAATACACACTCCATAAAAATTTCTTTGGTAAGACAGATTTAGTGTTGTGCATTTATGGTTCACACAGAACAGATGACAAGCAGGCTCTGCAAATGCAAGAATAAGCTGTCTATTTAATGTATCACCATTTTGAGGAATTAATTCAACTAATACAATTAACTCTTCATCTTTACCCAAGCATTCTTACTAACAAAAGATAAAAGCATAAATATCTTCAGATAGCAGGTAGGATTTGAGGGTTGACTTTGGATGATTTGAATATTTTGACAAAAGAGATTTTCTGATCTTCAAAGCATCTTCCATTAAAAAGGACATAAAAGTTACATTAAACAATAAATACTTTGCTGTGTCATTGGTAGCTATCAGGAGTCATGCATGGTAATGTATAGCATAATTCCAGATAGTCAAAAAGTTGAGGTAGGAGGATGGTAAGTTAGAGCCCATTTGGGGTAACATAATGAGCTCCAGTCTCAGAACAAAAAAAAAAGAATTAAAAAAGTAGAATGTTATTGCAGAAGGACCTTGCTGACAGCCACTGACTGAGCATTGCTAAAAAAGCCATTTGCTCTTGGGTTACAGTTATAAATATGAGATGGTTTGTTCGTGTGTTCTTGAGATGGAATAAAACATTTCTTCTGCTAGAGAGCTACTCCTTTAACAAGAACAAAAATAAAATGTTCTTAACTTGTTTCCAAACCAGGATTCCAAATTGTCTTTCTAATGTCAAAGATAAAAATTTCCCTGACACTATCACTGAAGAATTTTGCCTAGCCTTTTATTGGAAAAATATCTGTTGCGTATACCGTAATATACTATCATTAAGGATAACCAAAAGACTCTAAAATAAGGCAACTGTGCTGTGTAGAAGAGATCCTTAAGGAGTTGTTTTATTCCCTTTCTATGCATATTGTAAGACCTATGGTTCCAGCTGTGGAGTAATACAACTCAAAGTTTCAAAATATTGTTTCTGACATATTTCATTTTCTCTCCGTCATAAATGAGTATAAAGCCTATCTTGAGGCTGAAGAGAAGAATGTAGGTCCATGACCAAGAAACATTCACATGGATCTGGACCCAGCTTTTTCCTTGGCTCACTTAGAAGACTTCTGATAGCACCACTAAATGGAAAAGAGTGACAGAAAGATAAATGAACATCCTACTGTAAATAGCAAGAGGCTCAAGAATGGGCTTTAATTCTCTTTGATATATAATATCCTGAGTTTTGTTAATACATGTCTCTGCGTTTAGAGACTATCATTATGTTTTATAATTATTTTACAACTGAAAATTGTTCATATTACAATTTGCTGGTTTGGTCTTTTCAGAAAGTTCATTGTCCACTGTACCTTTGTAGTCAGTGTTATGTAAGCACATCCCATAGTCAAAATGACAAGAAAAACAAACACCAAACATAAACAAATAAAATCATCACAACAATAAACAGGTAAAAATATATAACAAAACATGAGGTGCAAAAATATCGAAAAGTGAAAACATCAACAATAAGAAGATAAAAAAGCATAACAGAAACATGAATTATTTGATCCATTCTACAGTTTGGAAAACATCTGAAATTAGACTTTACAAGATAAACTGATGTGATATAGTTCCAGCTACCAACAGCAAGTGACTCCACATTTACCAGTGCCGTTCACATAGCATTTATAAGCGGCTTAAAGGGTCCTTATGTGATCAATTTGTTATACATTTTAAGATAAGGGTTTCTGCCAGACATGGTGGCACACAATTTTATCCCAGCACCAGGGAGGGAGAGGCAGGCGGATCTTTGTGAGCTCAAGGTCAGCCTAGTCTACATAGCTCAAGTTCCAGGGCAGGTGGTGCTAAAAGGAGACCTGGAAAACGAAAGAAGAAAGAAAGGAAAGAAAGAAAGAAAGAAAGAAAGAAAGAAAGAAAGAAAGAAAGAAAGAAAGGAAGGAAGGAAGGAAGGAAGGAAGGAAGGAAGGAAGGAAGGAAGGAAGGAAGGAAGGAAGGAAGAGAAAGGATTTTGGAATTAAACCCTACAAATTCAAAACTATGACCAAACCCTCATTATCTTCTGTATCATATTTGCTGACTGAAAGGGGACAGCATTCACATAATGGGTAGATAATATAAAATAAAAGCCATAACCAAGTAACCAAAATCTTGAGTCTCTTGGATGTGGCAGCATTCATTTATTCCTATCCTCAGTGTCTTAAGATCTCCTTAGAGTCACCATTCTAATCACAGACCATTTAAATCACTTCTCAATTTCTACTTACCAAGATTGTTCTGATATTTCTAGGGGAGAAGATGGCATATCTTTTTCTGACTTATTGCAAGATTCATGGCTGACATTCCCTAAGAAAAAAGAAGATGCTAAACTATGTAATGTGATGTTATGTGACAACATAGCTTCAGAAATGATGAACTAAAACCAAGGAAAAGGTTTGTGTTTATGAGTCTTATAGGATGATTGAGGGACAATGGCTTTGAAGTAATAAAGCTGGGAAATTCATAAAGGTCTGTTGGATTGTTCTTTTGTCAAATATGATTTTACTTCTCTTCAAGTAAAATTTAAAGCAACCCGATTTTGAATCCATGAATTTTGGTATGGTTTTGCTGATATGATTCTATACTTACAGGGCCTTTAAACATTTTCTTTCTACTTTAAGTATTATTTTACTTAAAATTGTAAAAAAAAAAGAAAATTAGGAATGACATATCACTGAAGACACAAAGGTGTTTTTCTCTACTGGGGTAAATACATCCTTCAAGACTATACCACTGCTATTCATATATTAAAAGACTCTAAGTTCTACTAAGAGATACTTGGACTCCCTTTTTTATTGACATATTATTCTCAACAGCAAGCAAATGGAACAAACCTAGATATCTATTAACAGGTGAATGAATAATGATGATACCATGGCATATGTACATGAAAGAAATTCACTCAAACATAAAGAAATATGAAATTTGCAGTACTTTGGATGCATGTAGATATTATGTTACGTGATATAACAGAAACTCAGCAATATAAATATGACATATTCTTACTCATAAGTGGATCCTAGAATTTAATTTTTATATTTCGGTATACATGTGTGTAGGTGGGTCATGAAGCTACTTACGGCATCATGTGTAAAAGAGTTCATAAGAAAAAAGATGGGAGTGGTAAAGAGATGGCTAAGCAGTCAAGAGCACTGTCTGTACTTGCAGAGGATCTCATTCAGTTCCCAGCACCCGTATGATAGCTAACAAGTGTCTGTAGCTCCAGTTCCAGGGGATCCAATGTGCTCTTCTGGCCTTAGAGGGTATTATTGCACACCTACATACATGCAGGCAAAACACTCGTACACATAAAATTCAATCTTTTTTTTTCAAAAAGTAAAAAAGATGGGAATTTTAAAAAGGCTCCTGTGCATCTAAGTGATGTGAACATGAATGCGGAAAAAGCCGTACTGCAAGGGGATGTGGGGAGGCCAGAAGCAGGAGCGTGTGCAGTCCAAGCATGGGAGGGTTGGAGGGTAGGAGGATTAAAAATTAGGTATGAAATTTACATAATGAAAACTATTGTCATGTATGTTAATTTATATAAAATTAAATCACAACAAACAGGAAGCAAGAATGACTTCCAACTGCTTAATTCCTCAGTGCAAAAAAATTTAAGTTAATTTTTCATGTTTATTCAGACCTATAATGCATGAACATCCCTGTTTGTTTTCTTCCTCCTTCTGAGGGTACCCCTGCTGACATCACTGGAGTTCACTATTGTATTTTCACTTTTGTCAAAGTCCCCTAAGACTATGAACATGCCACGTGAGATGACCAGTGTGAGGGAGGAGAGGTCATTTGCATTTTAGAGAACACCGTAACTTCTTTGTAGCAGAATTAAATCTATATACAATATTTTGAGAATCTGTTTATTTTTATATCTTTCAAAGTAGATTCTTTTAAAAATTTTACTTAATACATAGTTACAGTTATTTTGAAGTTATAAGAAAAATCTCACTGTTCTTTTGTTACTCATGTGTTCAAAACTGCCATACAGCTTGAAAGTACTCCACAAGTATAAAATATACACAACAATTGATCCTTGAAATATATTTCTCATCTTGGTACCTTTGGTAGCAATTTCTGTTTTTTCTGGGAGAATCTGGCCACCCTTCCTTGAACCTGATGACTAATTTTCTAATCTCTTTTTCTTGATTCACCTCTTTCAGGAATTCTTTCCTGACTCCTTGTCTCTCATATTTTCCTACGCATGATCTTCAGAAAAAATATAACATCTCATATAGTTATATTTTCAAGGTTTATCCCCCTGTAGTCAATGGGTTGCTGGAGAGCACTTTTTTTTTTTTCATTTTCATGTCTTCAATGTCTAGGTAAGTGGTTGTACAATAATCTCCCAGTTACACATGATAAAAATGAGTAATGATAAACTTTTTCGATAAAGCAGAATCTAGTAGAGCTATGCAGATGCTTCTTGTTTAAAATACATCATTCTGAAGACCTAACAAATGCTCCCATATTTGCTATTATGGACTGATTAAGTGTTCTCTACAGTGCATAATGAAATCACTCTCTTTGGATGGAGTGTGATTCTGTTGCACTATTGAAAAAAATATCAATTAGATACTAATTAGTCCTGCTCTCAGCTTGTGGAGGTTTTGAGGTGAATGGGTGTGGAAGAGAATGGGAGTAATAATTAGGTAAACATTTAGGCAATTCAAACCTTGTGCTCCTTACAGATAAAAATGCAAATCAGGTTTGCCATATACCCTCCATCCAGACAACCAGGAAAATGGTAATCATTCTAACCTCGTTGTCAAGAGTAGTTTAGCTTTAAAATCATTGATTTCCTCACCGAGAGAGGCAGTGAAACATAAAGTAAAGTTGTTCTGCTGCTCCAAAGCTGAAAAATTAAAGGTTGCTGCCCTTTGTAATACACTGTGAAGAAGATGATTAGGAAAAGCCTAGCCTCTTTGATGAATCACTCTCATCTGACAAGGGCTTCTGACTTATTTGACAGAAGGTGCCTTGCATAGATCAGCATAGGGAAGTGAGAGATAACAGCTATTGTGTTACATAATGGTGTAATAATACAACATTCGCAAGGTTTTAAAGTGCAAGTGAGAAACAATAAAAGTGAAGAATTTCACAGTTAAGCAGGAAACATACAATGTGCCCTTTAGCACAAAGTCACAACTCAGAATTTAGGGACTCATGATTCAGGGTGAATGGTGTGGCTGCTTCTTCAAAGAAATAAGCAGTACCAATGTTTAAGTCTTATATTCTTTCTTCTTTCCTTCATATGCATATTTATATGAATGCATCAACATTTTTCATAAAACCAGCATAGAAACCATATATTATTACTTTTGGTTTCACAGTTTAAAAGCCATATTGACAACTAGTTCCATACATTGTAGGGGTATAAACAATCAGGAATGCTGGATATACAAATGTGGGATTTTCTACATCACCAAATTAGTTTTCTCCCTTCTCCAACTGTGCCCTCTACTGGAATTGCTCTCTTTACAAACAACCCTTGAGACCTTTTATTTGTATTAGTGAGGTATCCTTTCTTTCTTTGTGTCTGGCCAGGTTTTAACTAACTCATATGCTCATACTCCACCTAGAGTCCTCTCTTTTGAAAGAATGACATTTTAATTTCACTAAATGTTTTATATGTGTCAAAAGTGTATGGACATTAATATGCATTGCATTATATAATTATCATAAATTCCTTTAGGGGATAATAATACACATTATACCCATTTTACAGATGAGATAGCTCAGATGGTAAAAGTGTAGTACAATATTCTCTTGGTCTAGGAAATAGGTTTTAGTTGTTATTGGTGAAATGAAGACAATAAAAGTTCACTTTTGTCTTCTTTATGAACACAAACAGAATTTAATTTTCAATTGTCCTATTAGCATTTTCAAGTTAATTAATTTTGTATGAGTATAATATAGAATGGAAAAAAATTAAAAATCTTATTTGTCTATGCGAAAATGTTTAGTAAGAAAAATATCAGTGCACTCTACTATACAGAGAAGAACCAATCAGCTCTGGTTTTAAATCAAACACCCCCTAAAAAGTACACATACAATTTCTGAACATGAGTGGAAGTATATATACCTGAAGGGTCTATAGCAAGGACCAAAGTGACAGACCTGAGAAACTTCCCTTTGAGTTGTTGATCAGAGTGGTCTAAGAGACTCCCAAAATAACACAAGCTGTTGCCACAGCCCTTGATTCCCTGCCAGAACTTGAAAGCAAGATCTTCCTGTTGAAGACGAGACATACTTTGGACACAGGACTAGAAGTAATGGTACTGGAACTGATCTAGAAGCCTTCTCCCTGAAGACTAACTCTCCCAGTTCTAGAGGGTACTACACAAGGTTCTAATGGAGAAAATCAATCAGTGATTCAACAGAGGTCTAAAACCTAATAACCACAATGACTCACAGGGCAAACTAGCTCTATTGGCACAGTACTGGAACTGTTATATGGGGGTAATGAACATCTATGTATAATTGGACTGAAAGCCCTCTCAGTGGGAGGGAATTCATGGATAGCACTGTAAATATAGCTAAATAGACATAGCTGGAAAGGTCAGATATCCTAGAGAAATCCTTACCTTTGTCATAACTCTAGACAAATGAAATTTCTTACTGTATGTTAAATATGAATCCTCCTGTTTACAGATAACTATATTGTATGCCACTAATCAAAGAAGCTTCTTTATGTAACTGATGGAGACTATTATAGAATTCCACAGCTGTTCACACACAGAGAATATATACCTGAGAGATGCCCAGCTCTAAGGGTCACATCTACAGTGAAATCTCTACCCCTAAGTCTCATGGAACAGAGGAGAACAGGTGATAGAATACTGCCCTCAATTCTCACCAACAAAATTTGCTCATACAGTGGAGTTGATGCACATAGATGGTCACAACTAGCCAAATTTTAGAGAATAAGAGTGCATGTCGCTGGATAGGACTCCTATATTAAAGCTCACCCACTCACAGCTCAGGGACCTTTGCAGAAGATGGGCCAGAAGATTGTAAGAGCCAGGGTTGGTTCAAGAACAATAGGAAACAGAGGCTTCCAGGCCACTGAAAATTTGTTCATACAAACTTACAGCAATGCTGACAGAATGAACAAGATCTAGATCTACTCAGACAAAACTCTACACGAGATGGGGGAAATTGGCAGCAAACCCTAACCCTAGTCAAGGAACTATTGGCAAATGATCATTGTGAGGTATAACTTTAAAAGAGTGATTCTAGATAGGCCAACTATACTCCAGTGCATGAGCGTGCCCTAAGGGACAACTGGAAAGAAATGCTTGACCAGATAGGACTTAGCATGTATGACAGAACTCCTGGAAATGTGGTAGTGGGGGGGGTGCATAAAGGATGAGAACGGTGGAGGGGTCTAAATTTAATTAAGATGTGTTAGAAGACGGGGGCTAGAGGGATATCTCAGCAGTTAATAACACTTGCAGTTATTCCAGAGGACCTAGTTTGGCTCCTAGTATGCACATGGTGGTTAACAACAGTCCTTAAGTACATTTCCAGGATATCTGATGCCCTTTTATGGTCTCTGTGGGCAATGCATGGCACGAGTGCTCTTAAATATATGCGGACAATGCACTCCTGGACATAAAACAAAAATAATAAAATTACAAAAGATATATGAAATGCACAAATACTCAACAAAATATCAAGAATGAATAAGAGCAAACATAATCAGTGTGATATATATCATATTTTAGTAAAAAGGAGTGTACACATAATCAGTGTAAATACAGCAAAGTTGGTAAAACAAGCTTTAGTGCTGTTGCTATAAATCCAGAACATCCAGAAGTAGAGTTTATTATGATTCTATAGTGAAATTCCACATGAGCCAAGGATATGAGGAATAACTGATGAAGTTATAGCTTATGAGAAACAGATAAAATGCAAAAGCAAAGCCTATGTGAACCATATGCATAAAAGTTACTGGGCACACAGAAATGATACAGCATCCTCCAGGAGCATTTCAAGATACTTCAATGCTGGAGAAGACCTGGGTTCACTGCGAATTTGCCACAAAATTATGGTGGAGATGGATACTATGGTCAGAAATTAAAACAAGCTAGAGTGGAACTGAAAGGAGGGGTCAACGAATATTGATAGAATGCAAGTGATGCAAAGAAACAGGGCTGGTAAGCCAAGGAAACTGCTCAGTGATGTGGTTAAACAAGGTGAATGTCTCTTCTGCCCTACTATAAAGCTGTGAATAGTTTTCTAGAAGTTTGGTCGTTCAATACAACTTTTTGCAGAGAGGTATCCCTACTGTGTTTGAATGTGCTGCATTCCCCATCTCTAAAATTCCTATTGTGAGGCATTAGGGAGTTGGAAACTTAATCCAATTAGAGATCCTGGAGGTAGTGATTAGTATTAAATCCTTCAGTAGGTAGAAGTCCTGCTTGAACAATGGCTTTGTAAGGAGAAAGGGCTGGTTTGATTTTTTTGAGGGGGGCTGGAGAGGAGTTGGTGAGGAAAGAAAGCATTTGTGCATTTGTTTCTTTCATATGATCCTTTGCCGCACCTTGAGATGCTGCCAGAGCAAGACCACCGCCAAATGTGGCTCTTATGTATATTTGTGTGTGTGTATATATATATATATATATATATATATATATATATATTCTACCAAACTTCTGATATTGTTATTATTGTGTTATTGGCAGAAGAAACTAGGCTAAAGAAGGCATGCAATTAATACTTAAGTCATAAAATCACTATGATAAAAAAATTTGAGGGTAATTAGAACCTAAAAAGTGAACACTGAGACATGTTGCTAAAATCAAGGAAGAACAGCAGGGAAGTACATTTCAGGAGGCAGAAACAAGAAATGCTAGTGAAAGACTAGAAAACAGAGAAAGGAGAGGAAATTACAAAGGATGAATTCCAGTATACAAGACTTCAGAAGCTGGGAAGGCAGGAAATACTGATTGACAAAGAAATAAAAACACAGAAAACACATTACAAAGATGAGAAAATCAATGTGGATTTTGTATTTGTAATGCAAAGTGAAGATTTTCAGCAGACAACCTTAACCTCATAGAGACTCAACCTGTGATAAAGACACAGGGAAGATTCAGTATATAGGCAAAGGAGTGAATTCCATCACCTAGGGGGTGTGCATATAACACAAAGAAAAGGAAGCAGTAATTGATCCCCAAGGAAAGCAGCCTTTCAGAGGACTGGCAATAGAAGAGAAAACAGAATTTTTAAAAATGGGCCAAGCCAATACTGGGATAAAATACAAATTAGAAAGGAAATCTGGCAGTCACTATTTGCTTTGAAACAAAGAGAACTACACACCAAATTGTTTTCTGAAATATTCTATCAGTCTGATTGTTTAAAAGATGTACATAAATGCATGCTTACATATTTATAAATATTACAAATTATCAAATCTTTTGTCCTTACAAAATTTGCAGGTAAATATATATAACAAAATGTTTGCATTCCAACAGCCAGGATGACCCAGTAGTTGCTTCCCCTACCCCACACTGCTATGGAATAAACCCAGGCCCCTATCTATGTTAAGTAAGAAATCTAGGGCCTGAGGTTCATGGTCCATTTCCAGCCTTCACTAGTTGCTCTTTGAAAAAAAATTAATAAGAAAAAATCTGAGTGGATTTCATTTCAAGTATGGCTATATGCTATATCTATCCACAAAAATATTTATAGAAAATCCATGGGCCCACGTGTCTTCTAATCTTAGGTAATCAAGGAATGCTGTCATAATGCTGCTAACAGTTGCTTTCATTTTCTATTTGAGGGATCTGTCTGTCAATACTGATTTTGATCTCCTCACAGACAGATCCAGGGATGATAAGGATTTGGGTACAAATATTTCACTTAGGAACTGAAGCTACCTACATTAGGAAACGTCTCAAATCTAGGGAACTTACTTGAATGACTCATGGTATATCTTTGCAGACACCTCTGGGCAGAGAACATTCTGAAGCACAAAAATTTCTAAAGATATCACAATATATTTGAACTTTTTAGCATAAATAACAATGAAAGTGAAATGTCTGTAATTCTTATCAGTTTGTTCCTTTCCATTCAACACACCTATTTCAAACAAAGTTCTCTCTTTTCCAGTCAATGGCTCTTGAAGATTGCAACCAGAATGCTGTTAAATTCCTTTATATCTCTGTGCTCCAAGCAGAAGTTGTCTTTGAAGACATTATGATATCACTTGCTTCCTCCACTGAAATTCAAAATTTCACTCACCCATATCACTATTTTTCTTTGCCTTTTTGTTCAGTTTAAGTGAAAGAGAGCTTCTTTTCTGAAAGATATGGGGCATATTTAATTTTCCTGTGAAAAACATAATTGTCATAACAATGAACACAGGCTATGTATGGAAGAGTCAAGATATATCCCAGTGAATTTCTGTGTAATTTAGATTTGACCTTACTTTCCCACTACATAGCACTTACATACATTCTTAATGAAGATTATCAAAAATTAACCCAGGAGCACAGGAAATATTTCCTTTGTCTTTACAGTGTCGAAGTAGCAATAATGGTTTTAGTTTCCACATGATTATTTTAAATTATTTTTAACTTTATTTTTAAATGAAAATATGCTACTTATTTTTATTTGATTTTTTGTGAATTTCATACAAAACATCTCAATCATTTAGGAAGATAGTTTAGTGAAAGCATTTATACCTATTAGTGTGCGTGAAACAAAATACCCCCCCCCAAAAAAAATTAGGAACCAGCAAATCCCTGTCATATGACAATAAATATAAATACCATTAATCCTCCAATAAAAAGATGCATGTTACTTGAATGAAATAAAAAAATAACAAAATCCAAATATGTGTTATTTTTCAAGAAATACTCTTACGAACAAAGGCAAATAAATACACAAGGCATGGCAGGGTGGAAATCAATGTAACTTTGTAGGATCTGCCTCCACAATTATGAGATGTTGGGAAATAAAAATGGAGTCTAAAATGTTATGGAAATTCACTGTGTACCCCCTTAAGGAAGTGAAACTGCTTGAGACATGAAACTGCCTAAGACAATAGAAAATTTCTAAAACCACAGAATGTACAAAGCATGCTTGAGAAATCTTGTGATAAGATCACCTGTGACCTATTGCTGTAAGCTGTAAACTGTTACCACCCCACCCGCTTTGCTTTGTTTCCCCCAAACTTTGTAAGTTCTCGGAAAGTAACAATGTTCCTGGAATTCCCCGCCTGCGGTTTTTAGCTTTAAAAGTAGACAGGCCACTGCAAGCAGGCGCGCTTCTGTGTCCCGAGACAGGGCGCCCACTTGTACAAGTGCTTTTAATAAAACCTCTTGTCTTTGCATCTGGCGTTGGTTCTTTTGACCGGGTGCCATTGGGTTCAAGTCCCAGGGCAAGGCGTCGGGTTGCGTGACAGGGGTTCAAGTCCCACGGAACTCAACAATGTGTTCTAGATACTTATTTTTTTTAAAGTTTAATAGAGTGACACTAATCTCTGTTTACACTACCTGAAGAAATTTTCTTGTTTTAAACCAATTCTATTAATTAAGTGATGAGGAATTTCTTGGTCTTCAGTTTTTGTTACACTAGTCATGATACTACAATCACAATTCTACTTATAACTATATGAATGATTCTATACTGTGTAATGTGGAAAAATGGAAATAATGCAGTTTGGTCCATTGAATCACGACTCTGTATTGTAATGGATTCAACAATCATTTTATAATTTTGCCAAACAAACACTGTGATTATATATGGAATCTACTGATACAGAGGCAAACTATCATCTAATAAGTTGTTCCCCTAAGATCTCAATATTCTCATTATCTAGCGTGTTGTATTTCTGATAATTCCTATAGGGCACTGTGGGAAATAGAGAAGACATTATAGATTGCTTTTTCTTTAACAATTCACTTTTTATTCTCAAAAGAGGTAGATGTCCTCCTTAAGTAATAGTTTCTTAGATCGGAACCAAACCCAACTCTAAATATTGGATTAAATGATAATAACTTTTGTTAAATGTGCTGGAGAAATAGCTCAGTGGTTAAGAGTACAGGCTGCTTTTGCAGAGAACCCGGGTTTGGTTCCGAGCACCTACATGGCAGCTAACAACCATTCAAAACCTCAGTTCTAGGAGAGCCAATGTTGTCTTCTGCCATCCGTGGTCATTGCATGACATGGGTGCACTTACATACATGCAGATAATATACTCATACACATAAAATAAAAATGATAAATAAAATATTTTAAATAATTCTTGATAAAACAATCAACATCAACATTTTGTTTTATTTTGCAGTGCTATGTATTGAACAAACATGCTTACACATAGTAGGGCAGCCATCTATCACTGAGCCGTAGCTCTAGACTTTATTAATAGTTCTTGCTTCTTTGCTTTATAGGTCACTTATTATCCTCATTGGTCTTCCATTTGTCCCACAATTAGAATACTGTGTCATATTACCCACTTGAATCCTGTACTTCTGAGTCAACTGAGTATATTCAGAGTTGATGCCCATTAAGGCAAATTTTTCCTGTCTTTCCTATGGCAATAATCTGGTACCATCTATTCCAATGTCCAACTCATCCACATTTTCATAACCACTAAATTGATTCAATGGAAATGATTCAATCCATGTACTAGCAACTACTCTGTACAGTTATCTACATTATAATATAAGATGCCATTCCAAACTAAAATGTAAAAAATCATCATTTAATTTTCCCTTACTTATATAGTTTAATTGGATCTCTGCAGTATACTTTGAAATCTATGTTGGCTTATTAAACTTATTTAACAAAAATCATTTCTTTCCAATGTTTACTTACATTTTTCTAGAATTAGTATGTTTCCAAAAAACGTTTTCATAGTCCCTGTGGAATGTAGCACTGGATACAGAACCATTAACCTTCATTCCTGGTTCTGTATTTGTTCAATATATCTCTCATCTTCTTTAGTCTTGTAACATCTGCTTCCCCCAACCTGCAGCATGGCCCAACCACCCATAAAAGGGAAGACTCTGAAGTAAAAAGAATAAATTGTTCCAATTGACCAAAGTCCACTTTATTGATAATAGCTATTAAAATACCAGAGCTATTCTCTACAAGATATTAAGAAATCATATTATGTTAGGACTATGTCCAAGTTGTCACAATCATTCCATCTGAATGAGGACTTAAGGAGTTTCTTGATTCAAAATTTTTGAAATGAAAATCAAAATTATCTTCCATTTGTTGAACTCTCAAAGATAAGGAAACAGAAAAGTTGTAATAAAATGTTCTTATTTTTCATTCATTTAAATCCATTCTGAAACCTCTTCATTTATGATCAGTCTCATTAGATTGTCTTTCTTAGACCCAAACTTGCTTTCTGGGAGTATTACTTGAATCTTATTCTTCATGGATCTTGACTCTGCTTCTGAAAGTTCCTTCAGCTTTCATTATCCCCCTTGAGCCACATCCTGGTGGGTTTGAGAATACATCCTCTGGAGATGAGTAGTTTAATCAGCATGCTTTCTATACAGAGAAAATTAGAAAGGAGCTAAAAATATATTTTTCCAATCTAACAGATACAATCTAGTTTATTTCAAGCTGGTGGAGCATTTCCCCTCATTGCTTTTCATTGACACCAGTGAGATGCTATACTTTCAAGTTGCAGGAAACAGAAACAGATAGTAGTTGGCCTACCATATATTTATCTCCAGATAAACCCATTGTAAGTTTAAAATGTCATAATTTGAAAATTCATTTAATTCATCTCTCATACTGAATATCATAACTAACCATTAGAGTGCATGAGAGAGCACCCCTTCTTATCTCACATAATCATGTGGTCAACTGGGAGTTATAAGTCATTGCCAATGTCAAGGATCATCATTGTAGTGACTGATACTTATCTATGATAGAAAATTAAAAAAAAACTCAAATTTCCAAGTGTGACTGTTTCAGCATAAATTCAAAATTTCATAATTCATGATTTTATTTATCTGGGACTATCTATATTCTCCACAAGGGGGAGAGAGAAGCAAGGGAAGAAGGAATGAATGATGGAATGAAAAATATAAGCATCAAAAGAGATAAATCTAATTAGCATGGTCAGGTTAAGAGCTGTCAACAGAAGTCGGGGAAAAACTGATTGTAGATCTTAAAATACTGAATTTGCAAGTTGTTGGAGTGACAGAATTTCATTTTTTAGGCATCACTTTTAGATGCTTTAGATATGCAGAGATTTTTGATCGTCCACGAGAACCATGATGAGTAAGTGATATTATTGTTGAACTGAACCTGAAGGGCAAGAAAAGGAGTGCCCCCAAGAGCCTGCAGCTACCCATGCTCTATTCTGGATGCCCCAGTAAGCTTTAACTGTTAGCTTGATGGAACCTAGAGACATCGAAGGAGGGAGTCTCAACTGAGGCATCTATAGGATCAAACTAGATAGATAGATTATAGATAGATATATGATAGATAGATAGATAGATGATAGTTGATAAATAGACAGATATTTTATTAATCAAGAAAGTGCATGGGTATAGTTGAAGGCTATATAACAAGAAACACAGTGCCAGACAAGAGAAACCACCATCCAAGTTGTTAGTGATGTCGTAGTATAAAAGACTCCTAAAATAACAGTTTATTGTCACAGTCCTTAATCAATTCCCAGAACTTGAAGTTAAGACCCTATTGCTGAAGACAGGTCATACTGACCTAACTTCTGAAGACAGGCTATACTTTAGAGACAGAACTTAGAGCAATGTACCTTGTACCGATGGAAGCCTCCTCCCTGAAGACTAGTTTTCATGGTCTCACAAGATACTATAAAAGATGTTGAGAGAGAAAATCAAGCAATGATTCAAAGCAGCTGTAAAGCCTAATAAGCACATCAAGGACCTGCAAATTATTACTATTGGTGTAAGTAGTGGCACTATTATCTTGTGGGTAATCAACAGCTATCTGATTGAACATAACACTCATTTAATAGGAGGGAACTCATGTGTGGTACTATAAACATAGCCAGGTACATATGGTTAGAGTGGTCATAGAGCTGAGAGAAAATCTACATCTGAGTCTGTCTCATCCCTAGAGAAACATAGCTTCTGTTGCCACAGATGGAGACTATTGCAGAGTTCCACAACTGATGAAATATAGAGAATAAGTGACTGTGTGATGCCAAGCCGTAAGTGACACACCTAAAATTCAATCTCTTCACCTGGGGCACAGGGAACATTGCAAAACAGAGGAAGAGAGAATAGTTTTATTTAAAAGAGATGCTTTAGGAAGGAGTTTTAAAAATCTTGTTTAAACTGTTTCAGTTATAAGTTATTCATTAGCAAGAATAAGTAAAGTCTAAGACTACATCAAGTATTTCTAGACACAAAAAAGACCTATGAATTTTCCCTAGATTTCAATGCTATAACAGACACGAAGTAAACAGACTGTGAATTATATCTTTCTAAACTGTTTTACAAAATCACACTCTTCTCTCAGCCACATGTGAAACATTCCCAGAAAAGCTGGCTTGTTAGTAAAAAAAAGTCTCAGGTGGTATTTTTTTTTTTTTACTTGACCCATAAGTCTAATGAATACAATAGAGGTTCACACACAGTGATTTACTTAGGTTAAAACAACTTGTGAAACCAGGCTCCCTGTCACAGTGACTCCCTTTCAGAGAGCTGTCTAAGCATGAGTGTGAATCAAAGCAATTCTGAAATTGAAGTTAAAGCATAAGCCGCTGGGGTAGGCCATCACATCAATCATTCCAACAATGTTTAATTTTCAAATTTTTTTCTAACAGTTCTCATTTTCAATGAGGCATTTGGAGGATTTAGTTCAAGCAAGTTGCGCAAAGGAGCTGGTTATCCAATTGAATAATTCAGTATTTTTTTTTCTATCTGGTGTTTGGAATTAGAATTGATCCTTTTGGAATGAGCAAACACCCAGATTTCTTTACAAACCTGGAGCACATTCAGCCTCAAGAAATTAATTGAAAATGAAATGTGAGAATAATCTCTATTAGGTCTGTAAACTGGTAGAGCATGTCTTACCAGAACTACCTACAGTGACCTACTACATTCCCCAGATTCTAGTAGGCTCTCTTTTGTAAATTTTTCCTTTCAGGGATTTTAATGCATACTTTGTCTGGCTGTATGTGCAGCTTTGTTTTCAGCAGTTAGCAAAGACACAGGGATTACAAAGTTTGTACAGGAACACATCTGGATGGTGATTGATGAGATAAGGAAAGAAGTCTATGTGGCCCTCATCTACAGGGGGCTTCTTATTCATCATACCCTTCTCACCACTGGCGTATTTGTTCTCTTTATTCCACAATCAACAAATATCCAATGCTTATCCAAAGATTAATGGAGACAGTACTTTTGTTTCACAATACTAATATTACTGTCAGATTTTGACTGTCATACTCTCCTGAAATTCTCTACTCTATGGATCTGTACTTTTTTGTGTAAACTTTGATCCCCTTATATCCAGTGCCCCTGTGAAAGGAGCATTTAGCTTCCTCCAGCTCCTGTGATTGTCCTCAGGGCTCCTCACTCTAGCTGCCCACTCCCTTGTTTCTGCAGAGAAGCTTATCGTTTTGAAAGTGTAAGGTTAATGAATACATTTTTAATGTTACAAATTAAGAAAAAATTTTGTATGATATTTCTCTTCATTAGTGTTCTGGGCTTATTGATTATGTCACCCTTTCACTGCTTACTATAACAAAACAGTTCATAATTTTCCACAAAACCAGTTTCAGTTATAAGGATTACCTTTTAAATCACTCCCTGATATCACTGTTCTGATAATGTTTGAGGAAACCTAAATCTAGATTAAATTTATTCTCTACACACTTTGAAAACTCTTCAGACTAACTTAATTCACAGAAATATCTATGTCAAAGATACTCTAAAATGTAATTCCAGGATTGTGAAACATACTCAAATTGCAGAGAAAAATCTGTTTTCTTCCTATATTAAAAACTAAGAAAATTTCAAATTCTCCTAGCTCAGAACTTAACTTTCATGCAGACTCAGTTCATAGCCTTACTTACAAATATGATGAGATGAGTTCAGCTGTGGTAGTGAGAAATAAAATAAAGTTTAAAATACTGTGGAAATGTACTGTGTGCCCCCTTAAGGAAGTGAAACTGCTTGGGACATGAAACTGCCTAAGACAATGGGAAACTTCTAAAACCATAGAATGTATAAGAGCACGCTTGAAAAATTTTTTGTGATAAGATCACCTGGAGCACCTGTAACCTATTGCTGTTAACTGTAAACTATTTCCACCCCACCCGCTTTGCTTTGTTTCCCCCGAAACTGTAAGTTCTCAGAAAGTAACAATGGCTCTGGAATTCTCCGCCTGCAGTTTTTAGCTTTAAAAGTAGACAGGCCACTGTAAGCAGGCGCGCTTCTGTATCCCGAGGCAGGGCGCCCACTTGTACAAGTGCTTTAATAAAAACCTCTTGCTTTTGCATCTGGCGTTGGTCTTCTTGGCCCTGCCTTTGGGCTTGCGTCCCGGAGCAGGCGGCCATTGAGGGTTCGAGTCCCGAAGCCCTGGTGCCATTGGGTTCAAGTCCCAGGGCAAGGCGTCGGGTTGAAGTGACGGGGGTTCAAGTCCCACGGAACTCAACAGTAGCCCAGGCCTTTAGTCCAAGAACTTGGAAGGTAGAAACAGGAGGATCCCTGTGAGTTCAAGGTCAACCTAGTCTTCATAGTAAATTACAGGTCAGCTAGAGATACACGGTGAGTCCCCCCCACAAACAAATAATCACACAAAACAACATTAGAAACAAAACAAAACCAAAAAAATTTTTAAAGATTTATTTATTTTCATTTTGTGTGAACGTTTGTGTGTGTGTGTGTGTGTGTGTCCATCAGTGCAGATGTCTGCAAAGGACAGAAAAGTGTGTTGCAACGGGTTGCAAGCTTCCAAATGTGGGTGCTGTGAAGTGAACTTGGTCCTTTGCAAGGTCAGCAAACACTTTTAACCATACAAGTATCTCCAAAGTCCTAAGTACATAGATTTTTTTAATAATAATCAAAGAAAAAATTTTAGAATTTAATTTTTGTTGTCAGAAAATTGTACCTCACAACACAAACCTATACTCTTAGTGAATAAAAAATAAAACAATAAAGAGAATCTGCAAAATTCAAAAGGAGAATTTGCAAAATTTTAAATACAGGTCAGTACTGCATGTAAAGAAAAATACAAGGATGAACAAAGCAAATGAAAAACTGTCTGAAACAGAATAAAGAAAATTAAAATCTGTCACAAACCTTGATATTCCTTTTATCCCAGAGCTCTGTAGGCAGAGGCAGGTGGATCTTTGTGAGATCTGTGAAAGGCAGCCTGGTCTACATAGCTATGGTAACTTGAATGACAACATTCCCAATAGGCTCCAAGTATTTGGAAACTTGACCCCCAGTGTTTGGCACTGTTTGGGGAAGGTCATGAAACCTTTAGGTGGTGTGGCCAATGGAGGAAGCATGTCAGTGGGTGACTTTAAGAGAGTTCTTAAGCCTTCCCGGATTTCCAGTTCTCTGCTTCCTGTGCCTGCGTGAAGTTACCATCCCTCATCATCCCAACTTCCCTGCCATTATGGACTCTAACATCTCTGGAACAAAAAGCCCAATATACTCTTTCTTTTATAAGTTTGCTGGGTTTTTATATCTTATCACAGCCACAGAAATGTAACTAATATATAGACCAACTGAGGTTGACGGGAGATGCTAATTCAAACAAACAGAATGGAAAAATTACGAACAGGTACATTAGGTGGCAAAGTAAGAAATTTAGACTTATTTTCAAGTTAGAGAGAATATTGTTACCAACTAAATAGACAACAATTAGGCCCAGCAATTGGCCCACAATGAGCACAGATGAGACAGTCTGCAAACAAGAGCAGTTTTATTCTTGAGAATGGACCAGCATGCTGGAGTCTACTATTCAGAGTAACGGTGACCCTGAGGCAGTGGCTCACAGGCCTTTTAAACACAGTTAGGGGATTTCCAAATGGGTATTGGGATACTCAGGCTAGAATTGGATAATGGTTAGAGCAGATGTTTGGGGCAGTTAGAGGATTGGTCTTTTATCTATCTGATTCAACAGGTTCCACCCTAAGAGGGGATGTTTTCCTAAGGTAGATTTCCTGTGGTTAGACTGTAATTACTGACTAGTCAAGGCAGGGGGTGGGCTGGTCTCCATTAGAAACAACAAGAAGTGAAACCTAAGGCTAAGCTAAAATGAAGGATATCACAAAATGGAGTTTGTTAGATTCCTACAACAAGAAGATAACCAAAAAATAGTTTCACTTGACTTTGATTGGAAGGTATTTTTGTTTTATTCAATATTTATGTAAGTTTTCTAAATGGCAGCTATAAACATAAACATGTCT
The DNA here is from genome assembly GCA_035773235.1 of Eospalax fontanierii. NCBI lineage: Eukaryota > Metazoa > Chordata > Mammalia > Rodentia > Spalacidae > Eospalax > Eospalax fontanierii. Next base: position 96,103,339 of record CM069527.1, on the reverse strand, counting down.
TTTGTAAAAGGAATTTTTGCAATTTAATTCTCTACTATCTATTGATTTTATCTTTCAAAAATATAATCATAAAAATCATAAACCAGGCGTGGTGGTGTGGTAGTGCACAACTAATCTCAGCACTCAGGTGGTAGAGGGAGCCGAATCAAGGCCAGCCAGGTCTTCATAAGGAATTCCAGGCCAGCTGAGTCCATAGACAAATACTGTCTCAGGAAACCAAAGAATCTCACAAACAATATTTATAGGTCCACTAGGATCATCTAACTACTAATATTTAGTGTTATGTGAGGAAGCACTAATTGACAATTATGTATGAGGACATTACACACCTAAAATAGAAACAAAGCACTTATTTAAGACACAGAAATAAAAAACCTCACGAATCTTTGAATACAGGCCAATTTATTTTTGTTGTTACTTGGAATATGGAATACATATACATGATTTCTTATGTTGTTACATAAAGTAATTTCCAGGAACCTAATATCTTAATATTAATAAAGACATTTCTTTAAAATATTTATCTTACCTCTTAGTCTGTTCGAAGAATCTTATATATTACAGAAGTTTCTGAACATTCTTAACACATGTTTTATATTTAGTCTATAAATCCTTTAGCTAAGTGAAAATATGAAAGGCCCATTTATGATTGTTATATAATGTAAATGCCACTAGTTTTCATTAAAGTATTTTAAGTTTATTGGTCAGAGCTGTCATTTATATGCAACTGTGCTACAAAAGATGACAGCATTTATTATGTTGAAGCATACTTTTTAAAAACCTAATACTATTTCTCAGTAATAAACCACCAATAGAAAAATAGGTCTTTCATTTATAAACTTTACAGAAGGGTTTTGCAAGATCTAGCATTATTTTGGCCTATGTATGTTATGTTGGATAATTCTTAAAACCTTTTCCTATGTGGGGAGATTCTATAAAATTTTAATATAATTTAAATGTTAAACAGATATAGTTTGCTGCAGATAATACATTTTTCAACTTCATATGCTCCACATTTAATATTTTGTCTTATTTTCAATAAAATGATAAAGGAAATATTTAGATGACTTTATTTGACAAACATTAACATTTCTAGTTATCAAATAATTACATAAAGTTAAAATGTCATCTCATCATGCTATAAGTCTAAAGTTCATGATATTACTAACACAAATACCTTGCAAGGTAGTCCAGTATTAAAGAAGAATATTTAAAATAATTATGCAGATTCTAGTGCACACAAGCAAGAAAAAAATGCTAAAAACAATTCATTGTAATGAATCAGGAACTGATAGAATGTAAGAAAGACAAATGCATTTATTCCTCTTACTTTTTATTCCAAACTAGTGAATAAGTAAGTCAACTTAGAAATATATGTCCAAGACCTAGTTAAGATTTTATATGTTCTAATATGAATTAACCAGTACAGCACATCCCTTTCATCATACACTTTTTTGTTCTTTTATTAGTGCATACACGATCTTCTTTCTTTTTAATACTTTAGTCCTTTCCACATTCCGCTTTTCTGCTGCTGTAATGATCTGCATAATTTTGTTCTACATTGCCAAGGTAAAGTCCTACTCTAAATTCATTTTTATATATTATACTATATATTGCCATTGTATGTGTACAGTGTATTGTCTTCATGTATTTAGGTGCACCCTTGTCATTCAGTGTCCATGTAGGTCAGAAGAGAGTGTCGGATAACCCTGGAGCTGGAGTTACTGACAGTTGTTAGCCACCATGTGAGGGCTGGGAATTGAGCCCCAGTCCTCTGGAAGAACAGCAAGTGCTCTTAACTGCTGTGTCATCTCTCCAGCCCATCTAGTCTCAATTTTTAGCAGATGTATGAGGTTCTATTTTTGGCTTTGTAATTTAAATAACACAAATTTTTTAACAAATTGTTTCTTTCTTTAAACTATCAACTGTGTTGTTGACACACTCAAAAATATCAATCATAAAACATGTTCTAAAAATATTTCTACTGTATACAATGAGAATAAAATATTTTATGAAAAAAAAAATAATAGGACTTGGAGAGATGGCTCAGGGGTAAACAACCATCTGTAACTTCAGGTCCAGGAGATCTGACACAAATGCACTTACATGCAGGCAATACACTCATACATATAAAAATAAATAAAATAAAAATAATAAATAAGAAAAAGCAAACATGTCTGGAGAAGTTGCTCAGTGGTTTAGACCCGTTGATGCTCTACCAAATGACCTGAGTTCAGTTTCCAACATCCACATAGGGCAGATCACATCTACCTATAACCTCAGCAGGAGCTGATGCCCTCTTCTCCCACCATAGACACTCACACACATATGAAATGTAATCCCATATATATGCACACACACACTTAATAGAAATAAATCTGTAAAAAAGATAAAAAATACAAGGAAACAAAATTCTTGTCTATTTTAGCAACATTCCACTAATATTCAGCTTGAAAGGTAGCAGGTCAGTATTTTAAAATATTTCATAATTCTCAGTATAGTAATGATTGCTGGGTAAATTGTGAGAAAATTTCAAGATGTTTGTGTATAGCTACTAATAGAGATAATATTGTATTGTCAACAATGATAATAACTCCATTAATTTCATTGTACAATCATCCATAAAAGCCTCTGCATTGGGCCAGACAAGTTTTCCTTGAATATTGAAAGTCTATGTATATGGTATACTTATTTTCAATAACTTGTTTGAATGATGATTTATAATTAGAAGTCATCAAAATGATGTATTTTAAAAATATCTGTATTTGTGGTATTCAGTTTATGCATGATAAAGGGATTGTGGATGCTTATTTTTCTGTAAGTAAATGTTCATAATTCTTTATATAATAATATAATCATATAATATTCAAATACTAGGTTTGGATATGTTTGTTATTAAAAAGGGTATATAAATCATTATTTCATTTTGTATTATTTGATTCTAGGAATTAACTTTACAACCTTTATTCTTTGAAAAAAATTTTATTGTTATTAATATTTAATGTTTATTTTCTCCTAATAATTAAAAAATAATACTTTGAGTTTCCAAATCTACATTAACTGAGACATAAAACCACAATTTCTTCATTCTAAATATGTTTTAGTTTTCTTAAAATCATATATTCTGAATTAGCATTATAGAAGAAAATAATTCTTATTCAAAATATTAAGTATGCTCATGTTAAAATGGGTTCATGGAAATGTTTCATGTATTAACATTGCATTTCAAATTCTAATAATGAGATGAATTCTGAATTGGTGATAAGAATAAGGATAACCATTTTTTCCAAAAAGTATTATATCTCTGTTAGAATTACAAGAATCTGAATTGTTTGAACAATGCAGAATTTCTTTCTCAACCTCTACCATCTCAACGGAATGATTGCCCAGGCTTCATATGCTAACTAGACAGCTTCTTCTGTCCAAAGCTTCCAGACTGTGATGATGCTTCTCTACAGATGTAGGCTCCTCAAAATTCTCATTCTCTAGATCAATGTGATAGAGTTACTATTTCAGATAGCAGTAGTCTAGCAGTCTGGTTTTTCAAACTAAATCTACTTTATCGGTCTACTCCAAATAAGACATTTTAAAAATAATTAGGCCCCAACTATTATCCAACCAGGACTCTAGAAAAGCAAAGTCTCAATGTGTAAGAAGTATGGAATAGGGAACAACCTAGATTTCGATTCCCACCACTGCTTACAGAGCCCTTCCATTCCTAGAGCTGGAGCAATAGCTCAAAGGCTGTTCCTAGTGTTAATCAAGCTAAAAAGACAGCACTGGGGGCTGTATGTTGGTGTTCTCTCCCAAATTACATCTTTAAACCCCAGTCCTTAATGTAACTGTATGTATGAGGATATAATTAGTTTTAAATGCTTGATAAGGTTGGAGACCTAAATTGATAGGGTGTATTCCCTTACAAGAAGAAAATTCATGGCTCTGTCCCCAGTCCCTCAATGTGGTAACAAAGCAAGAATAAAGCACTCTAGGAAGAAGAAGGAGATCCCTTTCTAGGATCTGAACTGTCTTTTAGCAATCTTCACATCTACACTGTGAGATATAAATTAGTATTTTTAAATGACCCAGTCTGTAGTGTTTTGTTTTGACAGCTCTCTCAGATTAATAAAAACAAAGATAAATGAAGTTCTCTAAAAATATTATGTTATTTCCAGTATAGAATGGGTAAGTTTGCATGAGTCTGTTTAATAACAACTTTTATTAGTAATCAGTTAAAGAGAGGTTAATGGTTCTATGAGATCCACATGGTAAATCTCTTATGGACTAAAAATTCACAAGAATTAGTGATTGAGATAGATAAAATATGATCCCTTGGGGTTGGAACTGACAGCAACAGCAAAGGTTGGCATCAAAAACCTTTTCCATAAAATAGGTCAAATATAATTGGATCAGACTATGAAGCAATTTTTGCTTTGGGTCAGTGTTGGATAAAAGAAGATAATCAATGAGAAAAGTAGAAGGTATTACAGCTAGGTGTGATTCTAAATGACAAAAGTAGCTCTACTGAGAGATCAAGGAAAGTGACCATCAAAGACAGCCATACTAAATTTGCTGCTATCCCAAGGACTACACCTTCAGAAGCATTAACAGCAACAACTTCTAACAATGACGGAAATCACAGAAGGGACTTGCTACAAAAGATTACTTAAAATGAATAAATTTCAACAATAATAGATTTAGAAGTAACCAAGTAAATAATGAAAGACCTAAAAACCAGACAGCTTAAGAACCCAGGTGGCAAAATTCACAGAAATGAGAAACTTGAAAAGCAACTGTTATAAATATATCAATGAGGGTGGAAGAGATAGATGCCTCATCAAGTCAGAGCCCTGCTGCTTTTTCCCAGAGTCCATGGTGAGTAATGACCTTCTGTAACACCAGTTTCAGGGAATCTGAGGCCCTCTTCTGGTCTTCATGGGTTTTGCACACAGAGAGTGCACTTGTATACGTGCAGGCAAAACACTCATACACATAAACTCAAAGTAATCAAGAATTAAAAAGAAGATAAATATATACAAGGAACTCAGAGGAATCACATTAAAGACATATAAAGGCAATTTCTCATCGAATTGAAAGCATTGACTAAAAGATTCAATTTTATGTATAATTTTAAATTTATAATTCTATATTTGAAAAGCATAAAAACGTCTATCTTGGGCTGGAGAAAGGCTCAGTGGTTAGGAGCACTGACTGTCCTTACAAAGGAATGGGTTCAGTTCTCAGCACCTAAATGCCAGCTAACATCCATGTGAACTTTCAGTTCCAGAGACTGGAAAGCTTTCTTCTGTCCTCCGTATGCTTTACATGAATGTGGTTCACCTACAGATACGCTGGCAAAACACTCATACACATAAATACAAATATAAATAAAAGAATCATTCTCAGGGGCTCTGAGCATGAGAGTTGGCTAAAGAATTAGAGAACTTGAAAACTGACAAAGGATAAGCATGTTGAATACCAAAGAAAATACAAAAATAAGTGTAGTAATGTGTGACATTCTGTAGGGCATCAACCTGTGCAGGAGGGGATATCTGGGCATGAACTAGAGATTACAGTCACAGAGAAACAGAAGCTGAGGAGACCACTTGTTGTCCAAGTGTGGGAACCTGAGTTCAAATGTCTCATCTCCATATAAAAAGCTGGGCATGAATTTTAGAAGCTTGAGTTAGAAGCTGTGTGAAATGAATCCAGTTTTCATTGAAGAATATTTTTTGCAATTATGCTATTTTGATTTCTAAATTAGTTCATTCCCACAAATTTGTACTTTAAGTATATTACAATTCACAGCTATCAATTCATTAATCTTTATGTAACTTTATATTGTTTTATCTCTAGTTTTTACCCACCTGATTAAATTATTTATGAAGTTCTGCTTTATTGGTACATCCTAAGTCCTTTAGTAAGAACATAATTCCTATAAACTTGAGAACAAATTTTGACCAGCTCCTTTAAACTTTTTGTTGGTCATTTTTGAATGCCCATGATTTATGTCCATGGGTTTTCTTCTGCAGAAATCCTGTTCATGTTCCCTAAGGCCACATGGAGTGATTAAATGCAGGGCTGTGTATATAGTATGCTTTCACAATTCTGGTTTCTTTATTTTTCCTCAAAACAGCATTAGTTTTTGCTTGTTTTCCCATCAGATAGTTAAGCTCATTTGTTTCCCTTGCAGTGAACTCTGGCTGAAATATTTACTTAATACTTTCTGATATCCACCGGTTGTGATGCATTTCCTTCCTGTTTATTAACCTCTTCAAGTCTCTTGGATTAGGCAGTGCTTGAAAACATGTATACAGTTTCTTCAGAAATTCCTTTCATTGTTTAGCTGCCCTCAGAGCACTAGATTTTAAAATGGTGATAATATGCTTTAAATTGACCTTTTGATTAGGCTTCCATGAAAATGTGAAACATAATATAATCACCAATGGAACATATCCTTCTTGTAATAGTGTGCTTCCAGTCACCATTTGACTGTTTCTAAAAAACTATTTTACATAAAAAACTACTTATAAAAAGTATTTGAACATATATTTTTGTGTATGTATGCACATAGTGTTGCTGTTGTTGTTTGTAGTGGTAGTGGTGGGGTGTGTATGAGTGTGTGTGTGTATGTCTGTGTGTGTGTAACCTGCAAGAATATTGGCTTAGACTGCCGTGATTATAAGTGGAACTATTGGAAATCCAGTTATTCCCTAAGCATTAGTTACTAAAATATCACTATATTGAATAATCACATAAGATTGATTCAAATTTGAAGATCAGTCTTTTCCAAAACCCTACAATATTGAACATTGTTAAACATTAACATATAATTTATTATTCTAGCATTCAGAATATGATGAGATATCTCTTTTTTTTTTTTTTTTGGCCTTTTGGCTAAGATGAAGTTATGGCATTTCCAACCCTATATTTGGGAAGTAAATTTTTATAAAACCTATTCTAACCTCTCTCTCTCTCTCTCTCTCTCTCTCTCTCTCTCCCTCCCTCCCTCCTCCCTCCCTCTCTCCTCCCTCCCTCTCTCCTCCCTTTCAATATGTTTGTCTCTGCTTTGACAACTGAGAGTATAAACTTGAACCATAACTGAAAAAGCAGGTTTGAAAGATGTATTTAATTTAATTCCTGAATCTTTTCTGTTTTGTAAAGTTTTTTTTTTTCTGGCTGGAAAATGCATTATGATTTATTATATCAAAATGGGAGGGTTTGTACTCTGGTGGAATCCTACTTTGAAACATTGACTTCCTTCTACTTTAGATTATTTTAGCTCTATTTTATAGAGCACAACATTGACTTTAGTGAGCATATCAATCAATTAATCCTGATTTTTATAGTATTCTCTTTTTTTGAATTTATATTCAACATTTTGCATGTGTTTATCCTGCCAAGTGATTGCACTTATCAAATAATTTAGCCACATGCATTATTTATTCTCAACTCAAAACCTATTTATTATTTATATTTGTTGCACTAGGAGGCAATGTTTATATTATTACTTTTATCAAAGGTTAAATTTAAATGAGCCATTTATTAATAACTTATCTTGTTTCTATGAATAGAAGGCATGGCACGATAGGACTAAAATATTATTTAACGCATGTAAAAATGAAACACGAGATAGCAGAACTGATAGTATTAAGAAATGGAGAACTGTCATGTCTGTTTTATACTCGGATTAGTCAAGAGTAACTCCACTGAATTTCATAGGTGAATTTTGAACAAGTGTGTGTAATTTCAAATATATTCAACATTATCTGAGGAATTACTGGAAACAGTTGATTATTGGGAAGAGGATATTCAGCCTTATTTATGTGAGATTCTTAGTAGTTCATCAGGCTCCAGTGGATGAATCCACACTAAAGGAAATTTGGGGACATAAAACTGACTTTATAGGCCTTAACACACAAATACACACACACAGAGAGACACACACACAAACGCATGCATGCACAGAAATTTGGAGTTGCTTATGATGGGACAAACAGATATGGGAGAGGATCCAAATATGATCAAAATATATTGTATGGAATTTTTGAAAATAAAAAAAAATACAATTCCATGTTATGGGGGATGGAGAGGTGGCTCAACAGTTAAGAGCACTGGATGTTCTTACAGAAGACCAGGGTTCAAATCCCAGATATCACGTGATATCTAACACTTGTCAGTAACTGCAGTTCCAGGTGCTCTGACACTTTCTTCTATTCTCTTTTGGCATTGCATGACATGGATACATGTACATACATGCCAAGCATAACACTCATACACATAAAATAATTTAGAAAGATATCTAAGAGAATCATAATACATTTTAACTTAAATAGGTTCTATCCATGGTATGAAATTACATGATTATATAGAAATACAATTACATTTTCCTCTTATCACAAGACAGACATGAGGAAGATGGCTATGTTGTGGTTTTAACATCATCAACCTTCCACACTGACACTGAAGAGCAGTCATAGTACTAATTTGAGAACATCTATTCCATGAGCCTTTTCTATCAAAAAAATGCTTCTCTGAATAGTGTCAAACTCACAATTGTCTATGTGCTATAAGTCTGACACTGATCTAACTGTAAGAACATTTCATAGTCTATTTTACTCCATATTGATTTTATATTTTTTTGAAATAAAAATTAGTCAAGACATAGTTATGAAATGCATATGGATAGAAGTTTTACTACTAAGTTATTTTTCTAAATAATAGTTTATATCCATGTGGGGGGTTCATGGATCTAATTCCAGTATTTGGGAGACCGAGATAGGAGAGAGTTGTGTGTCATTTCAGTCTGGATCACAGAGCTAATTAGGTACTAGCCTAGGGTCCATAATGACACCCTATCTTACCCTTAACCAAAATAAAAAAGAACATATTTATTTTAAAATAAAACTATTACAATGACAAGATATTTACTTTAGCTTGTGTGACATGAGATAATCACAGCATATCATTTTAATCATTATATTTGTTTGTACTTGAGGACAAGATAGTCAGTTCTTTGTACTGATTATCACTGTAAAATTTTTACATAGGCACATCATATTAAATCATCAGAAACCATAATGTGATTCATTTCTAGATTTTTAGTATAGAATATGTAGTACACCATTTTTTACAGTTTTAGCTAAGTGAAATATAAAACATGATTCTTATCAATCATTAAAATAATTTAAGTTGAAATATTATTCCGGAAAGTATAATGTCAAGATAGAATTAGGGCTTCCTAAAAAGATAAAAAAAAAAAAAACCTACAAAAAAGAAAATTGAAAAAAAAACCTATCAAAATTATATATGGAAATGCTATACTGAGTGTGAATTGGCCAATGTTTTTAATTTAGCAAATAATAGTAAAATCAGCATACACACATTTGTGTAGGAAAGATCAAGTTCTCATTGAATTTTATCCAGAAGTTACAGGTGTATTAACTTTATTTTATTTTTTATCTTTCTTATATCTTTTTTGAGACAGGGTCTCACTGTAGTCCCAGCTGACCTGGAACTCACTATGTAGAGCAGACTGGCCTTGAATTCAAAAGGATCTCTCTGCCTCTGCCTCTGCCTTCTGACTTCTGGGAGTAAAGGTATGCGCTATCACACCCAGCCCTGACTGTATTTTATTACAAGACTGATTTGTTTTTTTTACTATTTTTAGCAATGCGTGTGCCTACACATGTGTATATGCACATGAGTGGAGGTGCCTGGGGAGGACAGAGGCTTCAGATCTTAGAACTGGAAATACAGACAATTGTGAGCTGCCAGATGCGGGTGGTGGGAAGTGAACCCAGGTCCTCTGGAAAGGCAATATGATCTCTTAGTCACTGATCCACCTTTCCAGGCTTGTATTCAGTCACACTTTATATAATTTAAGATAAATCAGGGTCTTTGTGAAAATTTTTAAAGTATCATTAAAATAAATACATGCTTAAAGTGAAAAATATTCATTAACAGTAAAGAATTTCAGATTATCCAGTCATAAAATGAATACCCTATTGGTAATGGTATAATATTTTATATTTTTTCCAGAGTTGATCCTCTATGTTAACCTCAGCATGTGTATCTGCTTATAATTAAAATTGATTTTTATTTCTGGGTTTTTTTAAGTGAAAAGAGTTGCAGTGGATGTAGAAGTAATAATCACAAAAAAAGAAAGAAAAGATCCATGAAAACATTTTCCTCAAGAACAAAGCTGTCCAATAGGAGAATCATCTCACACCACCTAAGCCTGGTTCTCACTATTTGCTGGTGCTCCAACTTTTCCCACAAAGACTGAAACATTTTTCTCATGCTTTGTCACTAACTATGGCTCCAATCATGCCATTGGTTTCTGTCTTTAAAGGTCCCTACTCTTATAGGGCTCATATACTAGACAAGGGACATGCATGTGTCTAAAGTTTGTCACATGCTCTGTTTCTTTATTAGAGCTGTAGAATGCCTGAAAACAGCATTTAATCCATGCAAATATTTTCCATCTCTGACATGAAGCATCCAGTCAAATAAATCTTTCCAAGCAAGGTTTCTTCATGCAAACTAAAAGTAGAAAATTATTTAATGAATTATCTCTCTGTTCACTCAGTTATAGTACTAAGTTCTTAGTAGAAAATTGGGAAGGTTTCCTTTTGCATAATGGGCATTTTAAAACAATAAGATGGAATTCACTGTGAATCCAGGGTTGAAAAATTCTTAGCCCCTAGGTCATGCTTACAGCTTCATTCAGGTAAAGCTCTTTACACTCCTGGATGTTGAGCTTGATTGTTAGGAATTGTTTAGAGGAGACAACTGTGAAATTTCACTCATCCATTCTTTACTCATTACTTCCTACTTGATATAAGAGACAAACTTCCCTTTTTTTTCTCATTCTCCTTTTGTCTCAACTATGCTTTATATTCTACTCTACAGTATATTTCCTCACATAAATATAGAAACATTAAGCAGTGTAGCAAAGACGTTATATGTTTGCTGCATAAAATCTCCAGAAATTCATGAGCTTTATGCATTTGTTTTGGAAATTTCACTCATGTCATATTATCTTTTCTCTAACCACTCAGATGGCTTTGGGCTAGGCACCAAGCCTTCTTGGTTGTCCTAATCGATGTGAGCAGGTGCTTTGGTGCATTTTGAGAGAAAACTCTGGGTAGGTGAGCAAACCTTACATATAGTTACATAAAAGTTTTATGATGATTAGAAATTGTAACAAAATATAAATATATTGGCTTAATGTGATCCTGATAATGCTAAAGTATTAGCAATATAAGGAACTCATTTCCACATAAACTTGAAGTATTCTGCTGCTGTGTCTAAACATTATTCTGAAACTCCATAAGAATTTACATGAAAATATGTGTAGGGAATCTAATGAAATTCCCAGTTAATTTCGAAACCAGTCATAGTCTGAAAGCAGTTCAAAGAAACACAGGGTAAATTTCCATTCATTTCATCACTGACAATGTGTATGACTTTGGCAAGTTGTTTTGAGTCTGTTTTTTAAATTTTTTTCATCATTAAAATAGGAGTATGGACTTACATGTCTTGTGGTGTTAACCTCATAAATTATAATACTGAAAATGCTATTAGAAGTTATATGTCACTTTAAAAATTATATTCTCATTTTTATAAAGCCACCAAGGAAAGTATAACGTTCCCTCTTAAGCATGCTTGTACATGCAGTATCATTTTATTTGGAGAAAGCACTGGTAATTAGTGAAGATTTGGAATTCATTGTCACAGCTTGTACTTTCTAAGCTCTTACCCATATGAACTGCACTCATTTCCTTTGCACAGCTTGACCTTTTCTAATTAATGCACAGGATCGCCTACCTGCATCTTGCATTGGCTTGCTGTGCCTATCAGAAAATGGAAAAAAGTTCCAACTCTACAAATTGCCTAAACACTTGCATTGACAAAATGAATCTTTAAAGTTTGTTGAAGAGTGTTCCAGGTATTCTTTGCATATTATTTGCTATTTTTAGAGGAGAATCTAGTGTATTTTTTAAAAAAACTATTTTCCTGTTTAAAAAAAATCTATGCATATTAAACACTCTTTAAAAACAGTCCTCTAAAACTCTAGAAGAGGAACTTTGGAGACAATCCAGTGGATGAAGCCCTTACCCCTTGCAGTCCAAAAATGTTGACTGGAGTTTGGATCCGCAGCATCTGCTTAGAAAGCCTGGCAGACATGTAATCCTGGGATCAGCAGGCAGAGACAAGAGATTCTCAAGACTATGTATACTGCTAGACTGGCCATATTGTTGAGCTCTGGGTTTCAGTGACTGTCCAAGTTCGGTTTCTCTATTGCTATCATAAATCACTCTAAACAAAACCAACATGGGGACACGGGGGTAAGCTTTATTTGACTTATACGTCGGGATCACAGTTCAACATGGAGGGAAACCAGATTGGAAATCAAGGCAGGAACTTGGAGACAGACGCTGAAGCAGAGACAATGGGGAAGCACTGCTTACTGCCTTGCTATTCTACATCGTGCTCAACCTACTTTTGTATAAATTCAAGGACCACCTATCCAAGAGTTGCAGTGCCCACAGTGGGCTGGGCTTTCCCTTCTCACTCAACAGTCAAGACATGGCCATGGCTGATACGAGAGAGGAAATCCCACAGCTGAGGTTCCTTCTTCCCAGGTACGTCAAGGGAATAACTGAAGCTATCTGGCATAGTGACAGACCATGCTTCAGTAAACAAATCTCTGGCCTCCACCCCTACGTGCACACAAATGAAAGTGTGCCTACATATGTGAAGATGTGAACATATATACATGGACATCATACAAAGTGAAACAAGCACACATAATTGTATATCTTTTGTCACAGGATGAGAATGATGAATTTAAAATAAGTTAATCTGGTATTAAAAGTAAAGAGATAATTCAACGAAAGGGAATAATTTAAATACATGCATTCTTTGTAAACTTATTTTCATTATTGTAAACAACAGATTGAATTTATTTTTAGATCATCAAATTCCAAAATAGATAAGATGTAATTAAAAGGCTCATGGAGCACAGCAGAAAGGGGATACAGAGAATACGGATACATCCCTCAACTCTCACCAGTGATGCATCCTCACACAACAAAGTGCAGGGCACACAGAGGGTCACAACTGGCTAAATTTTAGAGAACAGGAAACTGAAGATTGGGTATCCCGAGATAGGACTCCTTTATTAAACCTCACCCACCGTGATTCAGGAATCATTTTGGAAGAGAAGGGTAAAATATTCTAAAAGCTAGGGTTGGTGAAAGAACATAAGAAAACAGAGGCTTTCGGGCCTCTGGGGACTTGCTCATGAACTTGCAACAATATACAAGACCCATGTTGACTCAATCAGGCAAAATCCAGCATAGAATGAGGGAAACTGGCAACAGGCTCCAGTTTTAGCCAAAGCAACTGACTCAGGCTGGGCAAAGGAGGTAGATATTCTTTAACAGAGTGACTCTAGATAGGCTGACTAGATTCCAGTGGATGAACTTGCACCAAGGGACACTGGGTACAAATGCTTCACCATGTAGGACTTAACATATAGGACAGAATGCTTGAGATCCAGCATGCGGTATCAGTAACAAAGATGGGGGAAGGGTGTCTAAAACTGATTAGAATCTAGTATATGAAATGCATAAAAACTCTTCCCAAATATTAAAAAACCTAATTTATGACTGAAAAAATAAAACCTTAAAACAAAATAAAAGATACAGATCATAGCTACGGTACTAGCAGTTTGATGCTCTTCTAATCAGCTATTTTTTCTGGAGAGTTTTAGCTGTTACATGGTGATGACAAATGATGGTGGGCTAGAATGTGTTTCTATCAAGGTTTTGATGTATCTTTAGAGTTGCGATTTAAAAACAATTAAGAACTTTGGGCGGTGGGGAACAGATGCTCTGATTAAGGGCTAAATGCTAAACAGTCCCTTTGCTTAGCATTTTGGCCAGCCAAGACCTCTTCATACCCACTCTTCACTGCATCACTACTTTATGGAGATAAATACAAATATTTAGAAGGCACTTCAATGGGTAGGATTACAGAACATCACAGAAGGGGGGCAGAGCAGGGCTGGGGAAGAGTGCTGCAAAAAGTTGTTTCCTTGACACCCCACTGCCATTGCACTAAAAATCCTATACCCGCTGTGGTTACTTGAAAAAAACCTGAACACTAGGTGCTCATCACTATTCCATCATGGATTGGGTGGATGGAGTCATGAGGCCTCATTCACCCTGAAGAGTTATTGGCAGGTAATGGTTGCTGAAGGAGGATATTTTCTTCAGTAGTGAGCCACTGGTAAGTTGTTCATGCTCAGGTAAATAATCCACATCCATGCACATTCAAGCAACAATAATGAAACTCAGTTGGTCATAAAGAAAAAAAAAATAACAAAAACTCCATGAAACTATAACAGGGAGCAGTCAGGAGGATGAAAGGGTTAAGCAGAAGGGAACAATAAAAGTTAATAGGTGGTAAGGCCAAAATAACCCAGATAATCCTTCAAATTTCTGTAAAGTATGAGCAATAAAAATTTAAGAATACCAAGTATATACAGAATTCTGAAGTGCCTTTTTCTTTCCTATTCTTTCTCTATGTTTTATCAACAATGTCAATTACAATCAGTGCCCCCAGAAATGAAGTCTAATCTTTGACTTCCTTGATTTTCAGGCACATCCATTAAGACACAATTCAACAATAAAATTCTTAAAAGAATAGAAATTCTTGATTGAGATACTAAGTCATTTACAGCTGACACTTAACCTTGCTCTTTTGATAGACTAATATCCATAGCTATAAGAGAGATTTGAGAGGGAGGGAGGTAAATGTTTATTATACATAATTTTTGAAATTTCAAAATGGTAACATTAGCAGGCTACATCTGGTTGGAGCTGGAAACTAAATTTATATGCAACATGTGATCTTCTTTTGAAATGAAAGGAAATGGAAAATTGGAAATAAATGTTTTGTGATATAAGAAAGACAAAACCACTTTATATTTTATATACTAATGTCAAGAGACTTAATGCCTCTTCAAGTAATTTTTGGAAAAAAAACAGAGAAGCAAAATAATACTTTTTAAAACTTTGTTTTTTATGAATATTAGAGTCATTCAAATTCAGCTGTCATGCCTTGATGTTCTAAGTTTATGGATAGAGCATCAGGTAAATGTATCTTAAATAGACTATTTTCTTTTTAATTCATTTTAAGTTTGGTAGAAGCTAATTCTCACTGTTTCTGGGGTTGGCCTTGAACACCTGAATACAAGCAATCCTCCTGCCTCAGGCTCCTTAGTCCCTCATATTTCAGTTGCTGAACTTAACTTAAAATTGATGGTGCATTGTAACATATGTTTAATGGAAAGCTCTTTACCATACAGACTTTGTACACCTACCCTTGAAAGTCCACCTTAAGCCATTTGTAGAATGTCTAAGAATGCCTAGCTCGAGCATGCCCATTAGACTGGCTTGGCCATTTTTGCCCCATGCTTTCACTGCCTCAGAGTCTCTGTGGCTGATGAGTATCCCTCAGAAGCTACCACAGGGACTGTCAGAGAAGTCCCTGCTAATGGTATCACTCATGAATTCCTATATATATCACGAGGTTCCCACTGTGCAAATTCTCAAAACTGCATCGCTCCAATAAGAAAGCACGTTGTAAGGTATGTGGTGCTACCAGGCCAGACTCTCCACAGCACCCACGACAGCTTTGTCTGTAGGGTTTCTAAGCAACATTGCTCATTTTCTCTGCACACAAAATTTGAAACCACACAGTTTAACCTTGCCTTTTCAATCTATTTTAATGTATATATTTATTGAGTTTCTGTGCATTTCATATAAAAATCTTAATCAAATTTAAACCCTCTCCCACATCTGCACTCTATAGCCCCATCCACCTTGGATTTCATTAATTTTGTCATCTACATTAAGGTCTATTTCGTCATGTAATTGTACCTAAATGCCCCTCAGTGCAAGTTTATCAACTGGAACCTAGTCAGCCTACCTAGAATCTCTCCCTTTAAGAAGACCAATTCTCTATCACCCTTCAGTAATTAGTTGCCAATAGTTCCTTAGCTACGGTTGGGACCTGCTGTCCATTTTTCCATTTCTATGCTGGGTTCTTGTCTGATTGACTCAGCATGGGTCTTGTTTATTAGCACTTAAAAACTATCCCTAAGTGAGAGAAAAGAGAAAAAGAAAAGTTCATTCATGATACATTGGACAAGCAATAAATAAAGGATCATTAAATTCTTTGTAGATATTATAGTTTTGTTGTTTCTTAGACTTGAACATAGTTTGAAAAATATCAATATTAACATTACAGTATAATAAAATAAATATCTATTTTAAACTAAAGACAATATTTCTTCTAAACAAATTGATTTTTGCTTTAAATTTATGTAATTAAACTGCCATTTGTGGTGATTTTTTCCTTGAAGAAATGATTCTTCTGTATTAAGTCAGTGATATCATTTAGAAGGAGAAACAGATAGACTCTGAAAGCAGTTATTCCTCAATTATGATCAAAAGTTCTCTCGATTTATTTCTGTGTTCTACAAAGAACACATATTCATGTGATAAAATGCATGCTTATTGACATTCTAAAGGTTATGTACATTTAAGGAAACTTTAACCATTTGTTCTGATCCTGACTCATGTCTTCACATAGAGTTCAAAGCTACGGAAGTGCTATGGACAGCTGCACATAAGCTGAGGTTTCAGATCACATTTTAGCTCTAATTTGCACAGCAAAACTGCTACCAGTGATTTTCTTTGGCTTTTGAAAAAAAATTACTGAACTTTTATACATTTCATATAAAATTTCTTAATTTGACTTTGGCTATCACAGATAAAAATAGTTACAGTAAAGTAATGAAAATTTTGTTTCTGCATAGCCAGTATTCTAAGGTTTTTATGTTTAAAACTATGAAGAGGGTACAGTTTATGTTCATAGAGTTGTATATTAAATTAATGTTGAGCTTGATCTTGGGTCACCATTTTTATGATTTTTATTCCATTGTGTTCCTTTAAACATTTCCTTAAAAATCTCTGGATTCAGATACAGTAGTATTGCTCCATCCTTCCAGAATAGTGTTTGAAGGAAATCATACTCAGCCAATGTTTGAATTGTCTACTAATGTGACACGGATTTCATGTTTATGTATGCCCTTCCATGAAGTCACCATAGTCCCTGTTGTTATGCTTCAGATACAGTTGAACACAGCCTGTTATGGGTCTCATACTGTCATGTGATTACATAATAAATCATGTCAATGATGGGGCAATCCTGTTACCTCTTTTCAAAGATGCCTTCGCCTTCTCTCTTCAGTGATTAGTACAGGTTTCAGTCTTAACTTTCAAATCCACTTATATGTATTTTAAAAATTGTTTTATTTCCCTGTTTTTTTTTTCTATTCATCAGGCTGCATGATCTTCAAATATTTAACTCTAGGAGGAAGTCACCTCTCTTGGGTTCCCTTCCTGCCATGATCTACAGTGCGCTGATGGAAAATTGGACACCCTAAGGAGGCTCTGATGGTTCTGTGGAACATCCAGAACATTTTCTCCTGTTTCATTCACTGGTTTATGTCTTCTCAAATAAATTAAATGAGGCTGTTGGGGCACAGAGAGTCCTTGCTGCCCAGCTATTCAATTGGAAAACTTCCCTGCAACCAAAAATGTGTTTGTTTAATAGTGTCTCAGGACACATGATTTGCAAAATGATGTGATGATGTAATCTAGAAAAAATAACATTGGACAAATGATAGAAAAGTGCTGTGTTTTCCTACAGATCTTCAACTCTATTTGCAGCACCCGAACCCCTCAGTTAGCTTTGGATTCATGATCTCATCCATTGTGATTGTATGAATTTCGCCAAAACAATAAAAGAGAAAACCTCTGGGAGACATATATTTAAAATGTTCTACGGGCAGTGAAAATTGTAGACCCCAAAGTATTTTTGACTTCTATTCATTTAGATGGACTTTCATTCCCTCTAAACTTTAGAGTCAAACATTTGAAATTACAAAGAAGTATATTTTTCTTTTATAACTTCATGGGCAGAGTGTGTATCATCATACTTGGATGATTTGCATGTTTATATAATTTCAGTAATTATTTTTAGTGATTTGTTTTTCATCATTTGAAAGCCTATGGATAAAAACATATTGAAATATATTGCACCTTGCTAATTACTTTGTCCACCAGTATTCCAGGTTACTACAGGGCACATCTAATTCACATGCAGTATTTAATGTAAGTCTTGTATTCTTTCTTTCCCTCTTCTTGCTGACTAGATGATTTTTTTTTTTTGCTTGTTGTGAATATCTTCTCTGTGTAGGTCAGTGTGTAGGTTGGCTTGACTCTGAATTTTTGTATATAGGAGGAAAGGGTAATGATAGGTAAAGTCAATTCAATTCATGATGAGAAAAATTATCCTGTAGTACTTGAATCTAAATAGTCTTGTTTGCTAGCTTGTTATACATAATTTTTATACTTAATTTCACTGGTTATCATGACTCAGAGTGTTAGTGAAGTAGGAAGAAGAAAATGCATAATGATATTAACATTTCATGGTGCTTTAATATAGAGAATATTGAACAATTTCTTGAAGTTATCCTTTGCCAAAAGAAGGATGTGGAAACTTATGGGATTTTGTTGAGGAAGATGACTGACCTATAAGCAACACATCCTTTCCCTTTCCTGGAGCCCTCAGGGAGACACGTGGCAGAAACAAAATTGAAGTAGGGTAAAAGCTGTGTTTTCACAGACTGCTCTGTCAATATTTAGAGTGTAAATGATTCTCAGGTTAGTTACATGCAGAAGAACTCTTCTTTCATGAAAATGGAGCATTGAATTGTGAGCCTAAGAAGGTCTCATAAGTCACACAATCATACTGAACCTGTAAAATGGTTTGATGCCCATTCAGAGGATAATGTTTGACTAACATACAGAAATCAGAGGAACTTGTGGTCTCAGATAATTATTTTGTTCATATAATTAGCACATATGGACAATAATACAGAAAATCATAGCATCTTTATCTATCAATGCCAGTAAATGTCTGGAATTCTTTTTCATTGATATAAACAAAGTGGAGGAGAGTAATAATTTACACACATCTACAAATATATATATATATATATATATATAGTTGCTCAGAGAAATATTAAGTTTGAGCAGTAGAGAAAGACAAAAAAGCAAAGAAGCAAAAAATCAAAGTATAACTTACATATCTCTCTACTGACATTTGATTTTAAAATAATATTTGCCTTTTACATTTTAATAAAATAATGAAACATGAAATAGCAATTAACTTTATATTTAGATTTTTGCTTTGTCGTTGAGATATTGATTCATTCAAATATGCTATATTAATTTGTCAAGCATTTTTCTTTTTAACTGTGTGATTAATGTTTTTAAATTATTTCCCATATTACTATTTTACAACTGAATGTGTTTTTATATAAGTTAAAAATACAGCTATATTATCTAAATGAGGTAATTGTATCAGATCTGAATATGCTTTATTCAAGTGACATAAATATATTTTATTAGATTTGCTGTCAAATTTAAGATATACAGATTCTACTGATCATATGCTACTTAATATATGCTACCAATATAGGATTTGAAACAAGGTCTTTGTGCTAGGGTTTGAACTCAGGATTTTGCACTGTTGTATGCTGCTACTTCTGTAATCCTCGTAGCTTTTGGTAAGGATGTACAAAACTACTGACAATTCGACACAGATGAGTAGTTACTGTAGTAAGAGTATCATAGCTATTTTCACATTATTTGAAGGAAAATATACAGCAGATGTTTCTGAATGCATGAATGTTTGTACATGTGTATGTGATTTTACAAAAATGATAAAGATTTATCTCAGACTCTAAATGACTTTTCTGGTTAAGAATGTGTTCTCACTGCTTATGATTTTACTCACAGGATTATTAATGAATCTGAAAGGGCTATGAAATTGAATCTAAAATCATCTTTTATACTCTTTTCAAGGACTTGTAATTTATATTTTATTATTCATTAAAATTAATAATAGTACATTTTCTACATTAGTTTCACTTGGGTTAATATAATTATGTTAACAAATGTTGCCCACCACATCTTTCCATCACCTATCACCTGATAAGAAATGAACTGATGTTGAAAAATGTGTGTGTATCTTAAAATTTAATTTTTAGTTATAGAACCATGCATGCTGCTCTTTCCTTGTTGGAAACGTAATCAATTCTGCTAGTTCCCGCTCAGATGAATTAGTCCTTCATAAGATTTGATTGGAATATCACTTAGTAGATTAATGTAACTTCAACCCATTACACATAATGGTAGTCAGATTAATACACTGAAACGTTGCTCACATTCTGTATAGCAAACCAAAGAAAAAATAATTAACTTGATGCTGTGCCCTATATTACACAAAGAAGTGAATCATATGAGTATAAAATACATGGCTTATTTCTGTCTTTTTAAAACATTATTAAGTATGTTGTACAGATTAACCACAGTAAATTCTATAATTATTAGAGCTTAAAGAATAAACCTATACTGTGATAAAAGTATCAAATGACCTCTAGCAGTGACCCATTCATGAAAAATTACCATTGCCACTAAAAATGAATATGGGATTGAAAAGTTTACTTTGTATTCACATTAGAAATACACCATTCTCTGCAAATAAAACCATACCATCAGGGCAACTTCTAGATAGACTTTTATTCCTAAGTAAAAATCATGGTGCCTATAAAGTCAATAGTTTAAAAATGGTGAAAAGCTGGACCTTGTGGCACACACCTAATCTCTGCACTCTGGAAGCAGGGGTATCTCTGTGAATTCAAGGCCACTCCCATTTATATAATGAGTTGCAGTCCAGCTGCAACTGCAGGGACTCCCAGTCTCAAAATGAACAGATAAACAAGCAAACAATAACTAAATATAAATATAAATAAATTAAAAGGCTTAGTCATAACTAAATTTCTAGGGATGATTACATATTGCTGTTATTTGAATATTATTTGTCTCTTTTGAAATTCAGGTC
The DNA here is from genome assembly GCA_035773235.1 of Eospalax fontanierii. Taxonomy (NCBI): domain Eukaryota; kingdom Metazoa; phylum Chordata; class Mammalia; order Rodentia; family Spalacidae; genus Eospalax; species Eospalax fontanierii. The sequence continues at coordinate 96,082,288 of CM069527.1, read as the reverse complement.
GAAATTGAGTTAAAGTGACGGCAGGATTGGGTAATAGAGCCTTGAGGAGGTTAATCTTCATTTACAGAGACTTATCTAGATTTAAAAATTACAAAAAAACATGAAAATAGAAGGGGGTACTATTTAGGAAGAGAAAGGGATCCCACAGAAGGAAACTGGGTACAAAAGAAATTAATGGAACTTCATGAGACCATGTTAACTCTGGATGGAATAAGTTCTCAGTAGACTGCATTAGTTACTTTGAGAGTGATTTATTTTATATAATGTGTCTACGTCTCAAGAACTCACTTTCCTACAGATCTATTTCTATTTCTAACTTTACAGTTGTGGATATTCCTGTGGAATACTTCATCTTGTGTTTCCTGCCTAAAGTATCATTAGCTAAATAAGCATGTTTATTTTAAAATATTATCAAGCCTCAGGTAGTTTGTTAGAACAGAACATCTGATTGATCTTCTCTAAAACAGGTTGAGCCATTAGTTCTTACACACTATTTATTTAATATGTTGGATGTAGTGATTCAACACACAAGAGGAGGGTGACATTAAAAGGTTTATTTTATATATATAATATATAAGATATATAAATATATACTGATATATATGAGATTATTCCATGGAAGAGCAATACAGAGAAGTCTCCCAAAGCTTATCTAAAGTGGCTCTAAATTATAACAACAACAACAAAAAAACTTATTTGAGCATGTATAGTCCTCAGGGCAGAGAATCAGATCAGGCACCCATGTGTGAGTAGGGGTTTATGTATCCTGGAATCTCTTCAGCATCACAGAAAGAAGTACACAGAAAATCTCATCTAATGTTCTTGATTTTAGGTAGAAGGGAAAGAATATTTGAAGGGTGAAGCTGTCTGTGGATATAAAATAGGGTTATCTCTTTGCTATGATGGTAAGTTGTGTTATTATGCTCTAATCCGTTACTTGATGGCTGGCTGAGATTTTTTGTGGACTGCTCTGCTGAATGCTGTTATACAATGAACCAGTCTAGAAAACTGAGCCCACTCTAAGCACTTGTCCAGTGAGAGTGGAAGAAATTCAGAGTAAGAGTGTGGAAGCATTCATATATTTGAGAATAATGGTTTATGAGTAGGATTACCCATTTACACTAATCAAATTTTATTAACTCAAATAAATAACATATCCAGTTTATACCCAAAGGCTGATGATGAAGATTACTTTTTTTGTTAAAAATTTACATGAAAAATCAAGTTGCAAAGGTCTTCATGGAAAATGGGATAATTGAAAATGTTTTCACAATCTAATCAAATTAACATTTCATGACAGAGCTAATTCAACAAAAAATTAAGTTATCCACATTTCACAATATAATATAAGAATTTCAAGAAATGGAGTTCAACTGTAATAAGAAGGAAAATATCAGAGCTTGTACTGTACAGTCTTCCCCCAAACTACTGAATCATAATTTTACCAAAAATTTGAGTAGCCATCATTTTACAATAGAAATTGATTTTCATTCACTCTGATTCATTCTTTTAAAACTAATGAATAGTGGCTGAGGTCTTTTTAAAATCACCCTATTCAGAAATAATATTATCCATGGGAAATCATGAACAGCATTGCCAGAGGACAGTGACATTTATAGATCTCTCAATTGAAGCTAGAGTCAGGATCACAGAAAGATTCTGAGACAAAGTCTATCTATCAATGCATCTTACTTCTCATCTATTTTCTCACCTCAGACAATTAGAAAGTAAGGTCGAAGCTGTAGGAATGATCTACCTAGGTAATCTTCAGGAATATGTATCTATCCCATAAGGATGTATGGTAGACATTTTAAAAGCCACCTCATGGTAATGACTCCACAAATGAAAACATTCTACTCCAAGATTGATTTAGACAGTCAAACAGTTGAATCCCATTCCCAATCTCTATAGACTTCACGAACTTTTATAGAGTTGAAGTGGCTATTCTGGAACCATGGAGCTTTATCTAGGATTTTACACTTTCACTATTAATTACAGTTTAGTGGATTTATCCCCATCTAAAACAGGAAAGAAACAAGCTGTGAATTGGAAATTTATAAAAATAATTAGCTTTTATGCAACCCTTGTCTTTTGCTTGCAGTCTGTCATTCCTCATGACTTAAAAATATCCTTTATTGATCTCCTTTCCAAAGGCTATGCTATAACTACACTCACAGGGGTTAACATAAACATGTAGATTCGAGGATGGGATCCTCGTTTGAGTAGGAACATGCAGTTATTTTACTTTCTGAGTTTGGATGATCTAACTTATTGTTATGTATTCTAATTCAATTTCTTTTCCTTCAGATTCAATGAGTTCATTTTTTATATATAAATAGTATTATATATATATATATATATATATATATATATATATATATATGCCACAGATTCATTGTCCATTCATCTGCTTATAGGAATAGAGTAGGTGCCATTTCCTTGCTACATTAGTAGAGCAAAAGTAAGCATGATTGTGCAAGTAACTCCATGGTAGGATGTGTAGTTCTCTGGACCTGTGTCCAGGTATGGACTAGCTGGGTCATAAGTTATGTCTATTTTTAACTTTTTGAGGAACTTCCCTAATGATTTCTATACTGACTGTATTTTTATGTCCCACCAGCAGTGAAAATGGTTTCTCTCTCCCAGAAGTCTTCCAGTATTTGTTTTGAATTTCATGATGATTGTCATTTAGACAGGAGTGAGGTTCTATCTCTAAGTAGTTTTAACGATATTTACCTGATTACTAGAGGTGCGAACAATTTAAAAAATAGTTACTGAACATGTGTGTTTCTTCTTTTGGAAACTGTTTATTTCATTAGCCTGTTTGTTGATCGACAGTTTTATTTCCTTGGTATTTAATTTCTGTAGTTCTTTGTGAATTTTGGATATTGTCTCCCTAATTGCATTATAGTTAATAGAGATTTTCTCCAATTTTGGTTGCTCTCTTGTCTGCTCTGATAACAGTTCCCTCTGCTGTGCAGAGACATCTTAATTTTGTGTAGTTTCATCTATTCATGCTTGGAGCTAGTTCCTGTGTTACTGAAATTCTGTTCATAACATTCTTACCCACCTCAAGATGTCTTGAAATTCTTCCTTACTTCCCCCTAGCAGTTTCAGGCTATCCTTTTCCACTACATGTTTTTGCCTATTTGTCAAAAATTAGATGACCATAGTTTTGACAATTTATTTCTGGGTTCTTAATTTTATTCCATTGGTCTACCTTTATATATTTATTGGCAAAATCAGGCTATCTTTATCACTGTGGCTGTAGTGTAGGTCAGGTCTTCCAGCTATGTTCTTATTTCAGATTCCTTTAGGAATTTTTAGTGTATTTTGGCTTCATATTATATTCTGAGCTTTATTTTCTAAACCTACAATATATAACATCTGAATTTTAATAGGTATTGCATTAAATAAGTAGATTAAATTGAGAAATATAATCATTTTCACAATATAAAGTCTCCCAGTCTAAGAACTTGGAGAGTCTTTTCATTTTCTAGTACTTGCTTTAATTTCTCTTCTCAGCATCTTGAAGTGTTGTTTGTAGTGATGTTTCACTTCTTTGGCTAGCTATATTCTTGGATACTTAATATTTGGACCTGTGACGAATGGTATAATTTTCCCAGTAAAGCAGATTTCAAATTAGCTGAATCTAAACATGTTGGGGTTGCCAAAACTCAGGGCCAGCCCGAGGGGGACCAAAGGGTCTCTGCTGTTGTTGGGGGTGAGTAGGAACAGAGTCAAGAAACCGATTCCAGGAGTTGAACGGAAAGCCAGCAGTGGTGGTCTGGTGCAAACTCATTTATTCAAGAAAGAGCAGAGAGTCTTATAGGTCTTGTTAGCCAATAGCATTATGGGGTGGGGTCCTGACCACAGCCAATCGCAGTTTGTTCCCAGGTAGAGCAGGTTCCCTCCAGGTGTTGGGCAGAAACTGGCCTCACAACCAACTGGTGTGGAGCACCAAACTGATGAGAGCCATTCCTCCATTCCTCCTGGCAAATGGCCTTTGCCAGCCACACCCCCCCCCCGCATTATGCCCAACATATTCCCCTTTTTGTTTTTATTGATTGTCTTGATTTTTAGCCAAAAAGGAAACTGGCAACTTTTCCTTGGGGTCTCTTTACTCTAATCTGTCAAACCAAATTCTACCTCCTTTTCTTGCCATATCACCCTCTGAAGAGGTCACCCCATTGTCAATAGGGAATTGGGGTGATGACCACTCTAGGTTCTTCGAAAGATGAAAGGGGACGTAGATTGTGACAGTTGGAGTACCTCATCATTGAATCTGTCTAAAAGACCCCTAAATTGTGTAACTATTAATTTTAAGGGTAAAAGAAAGTACTTGATTGGTGCCTGGGAGAGGTGAAAAAATAAAGGCAAGAGTATTCAGCATTATAGATTCTAGATAGGAAACCAGAAAAGTCAGAACAAGGAAAAATTTTAAATGTAGGTTCCTCCTTGTTTTGCTCCTGGTTGCCAAAGCCAGTCTTGAGATTCTGAAGTCAGGACTTGCATTCAGGCACTTCGATAGTTTTTTGGAATAGTCAGAACAAATACAAGTTTTCTCCTAAATGGCTTCTAGACAGGGAAAGACAAGCAATTATTCAACGGTTAGGCTAGAACAACAGTGGGCTTGACTTTCTTGACAAGAGGTATGCACTACTGTGTTGAAGAGGGAATCTTCGGTTATACTTTCTTGTTGGATGTTTAAGATCATACAATTGGCCCAAATAAACCAACTTATTTTTACTTTTAAAGACTGTTGAACATCTATTCCTGAGGGGAGTCACATGGGCTTAAAAGAAGGCTATGGCTCCCTAGGCCTTTCTTTTACCAGTTCCAACTGTGTGAAGATAAGTCAGAAAGTCTTGCTAGATCATAGCTTCAATTAGAAGCATTTAAGGAAACCATTTTCCTGTGCTGACTTTCTTCTTTACAGACTGGATACTGGTTTGAGTCCTTTAAGTGGGGTCTCCATGACCTTCCTTAACAGGAGGACAGGTGACTTATCACAGTTACAGGACATTTTGAGAGATGCCTCCTAATCCCCTTGCATTTCATTGACATTAGAGGGCAAGAGATAAAAATTTGCTCCTTTAAGTCCCCCTGAGCAAATTGATATGGGCCTCTAAATATGATTGTTAAACACCCAAGAAGGTTAGTTCCAATCTAGCACCTCCAATCACCATATGCTATACAGCTAAATCACTCACTCTCTCCTCTGAGATGGGGTTATTGAGAAATTCATGTTCATTGTTAGAATCTACTGAATTTCAAAATGCTGGCAAAAACCAAACATTCCCAAACAAATCCCTACCAAGCACATATTTTGTTCCATAAAGCACACAACCACCAACCCAAAACCCTTAATATTACACATACACAGTGTTTTCTCATCCCTCACACACCGTAAGGTATCAACCCAGATCTTCAATTACCTGGGGAAGGGCATTGCTGCCCGTAAATTATCAGAATCAAAGGAGGAGGGTGTGCTTATGGATCCAACAATTCTGTGGTGGTGGGGGGATCCTCTGTGCTGACAGATACATCCACAGCAGGCTTGGCATTTCTGGCAGGTGTCCAGATGGGGGAGGAAGAGGTTTCTGGAAAGATACAAGCATATCCTCAACCCTGTGTTAAAAGTGGGTGATGTCCCTTCCATTCATTTGTGAGAGGTTCTCTGCAATGTACAACAGGAAAGAGTCTAGTGGCTGGTTGAAATCTCCAATGTTTGTAGGCTGGAGAGAGTCCTGCTTCATCAAAGGACAATTAAGAGTGTAAAGAGCTTCCACCAAGGTTAAATGGGGACCCCAGGGTGTCATTGCAGTTTTCTGCTTCATAATGAATTTCTTGAGGGTTCTATTAGTCCTCTCCACTATGGATTGACCCTGAGGATTATAGTGGATGCCCATGGAGTATTTAATTCCCCAGGATTGTAAAAAGACTTGAATTGGGCAGATGTACATGCTGGAGCGTTGTCTGTCTTATGGCCAACGTAGCAGTTTTTACTGCCTTAATAGCATGGGATGCCTTCTCACCTGAAAGTGTGCTAGCAAAAACAAATTTGGAGTACAAGTCCACGATGATATGGAAATATTTAAAGCTGCCAAATGAGGGTATATGGGTGACATACATTTGCCAGATGACATTTGACATAAGGCCTCTAGGGTTTCTAAGTAACTTTCCACCAGGTCATCAAAGAAAAGCTGTAATATATAAAGTTTTTTAAAGCACTAGAGTAAACCTTGCTTTAGGTCTTGAGGAAGTGTTACCACTAGGAAGAGAGAAGCAACAGGCACCTAGGAACACAAAAATATCAAATTGAAGTTTACAATCTCCAGCATAATCACTAACAGAGGTTGCTACCTATCTTTTCTAAGAACTGTGAACTGTATTAGTGACTTTTTGGTTGGTGTAACCATAAGATGAATAATAACCTCTGCTGAAATTAGTTTATCCCTTAGTTAGTCTCAATAGCATAATGTCCTTACTCTGAGACTGTTTTGTTCTCCTTTCTTCCTGTCACAGAGTCAGGTGGCCAGCCTGAGCCTGCACAAGAATCTTGACTTGATTCTGAAGTGGGATGGCGAATCCCAGCTCCAGAATCAACTTCTCAGTGTTACCAATATGATTTACACACACACACACACACACACACACACACACACACACACGAACATTTGTTTCTCTTTAACTTAGTGGTTTACATGGGGCAGAAGAGGTGTTGAGTTCAGGAATGAGAGCAGAAATGAAAACACATGTCCTTGCAGCAATTTCTGTTGCTATCACTTCTACTTAGTAGCAAAACACAATAGTAAGGATAATAACAGGTGCTGTTAGGACAGGACACAGCTGTCTGATTGGGAAAAGATCAGTTATGCTTCCATTGTTTAAATGCTATGCATAGGAGATGTAGGTGGAAATTGAACTCACAGCCTTAACATATGCTAGGCAAGCATCCTACCAGGGAGCTATTTTCCCAGCCTAGCAAAACGTGAAGTGAAAAAAGCTGAAATCCTATTAAGTAGTTGTTGAGGAAAGCAAGGTACCCCAGGGCAAGGCATGTGAAGCTGGTGGAATTTATATGATCACCTGGTAATGAAGGAACCTACCCGGGAGTAACTAATAAAGGCCTTATTAAGCAAAGGGGAAGTAATGAAGATCCTAGAATGCAAAAGTCAATGTCCAAAGTAAAATCAAGTCTTAAATAAGGGGATCAAACTGTTGCCTGAGCATCTCAGGGGGCAGGTTGTATGAAACTCCCTCCAATGGCTAAGAGAAGCCCAAGCATGTAAAAACTGCTGGTTTCCCAGCACACATTGGGGAAGGAGTGGGTGTCATTTTAGCCTCTTTTTTTTCCCTTAAAGACAAGCTTCAGGGGAAATAATCCCAAGTGCTTGGAGCTGTGGAATTACCTGGTGGGAGGGGAGATTGTTCATTACCATACAGGCCAAAATGGCCAACATTGAGATCCACTGAGACATTCAGACAGAATGCTGGAGGCCAGACTACCCCACATCCCAGTGGGAGACCCTTGCACATCTCCACTCCTAGCTAGGCCCACCCTGCATTATGCTCAACATAAACCTATTCAATATTAATAATTTAATTAATGACCACTTTTCAATATCAGAAGTTAAATGTATAAATCTTGAAATATCAGAAACTAAATCTATAAATTCCTGGAATTAACATAAATTCCAGGAATTACATTTTATCCTTTATGAAAATTAAATGTTCTTTTGTTCTTTATTAATGTCTTTTTCTTTGTTTTGATGTGATTTGTTCTTTGGTGTTACTGGTCTTCTACATAGTAAGCAAGTGTTTACCCACTGTACTATATCCGTAGAAACATCTTTCCTTTGAGGAATGCACCTATGGACTCATTTATCAGACAGGTGGTGATGTGAAGAATGTCAAGGAGCTTCAGAAAAGGCTTTTGGTCATAAAATAATGAAGTGTGTTAGAGAAAGAAAGCATAATCAGAGATAAGGAAATTTTTCAATACAATGATTGGTTTATTTAATGTATTAACAGAAGTGTATTGAAAACTGAAAAAAAGGATAGTTACCAAGATTATTATTTAAAGATGCCCTTCTAGCCTTTGAACAATGTTTGCAGTGAAACATATTGCCTTCATGTTTTGATTAAGAGGTAATGTGTTTATAGTGGTGGAAACACCCAAAGGAGATAATCGCCATTACAACATAGACAGGGTTATGAGAACTTGGATCATGGCTGCTTTAATGTGAAAATACAGAAGTCAACAGCTTTCAACTGTAGCACAAATTGTGACACAATACACATTCTTTCAACACAGTGTAAACGAAAATGGAAAGAATAGTATATATGTTGCAATTTCCTGGGTCAGTGAGATGACTCCCTGGGTAAGGATGCTTGTCAACAAGCCAGACAACATGAGGTCAGTTCTGGGAATCCACTTCTTTGAAGGAGGTAATTGATTCCCACAAGTTCAGTGCCAATTCATGTTGGGCCCCAAGAAATAAGTTGGAGCTTGATAGTTAAGATGGTGCCTAAGGGAAGCGAAACTAAACTTCCTTCCCCCTTTGGTCTAGCTGAGAAACAGAAACCTACTATGCTAATAAGGTGAAAGATTGTATGCTTGCTTGCCTTTTGTAACCACCCCTGTAACCGCCCATGTAACCACCCATATATGCTAATATAAAGCTTGAAAATAACATGATGTAATAGGCTGTTAAGAAATAGGGAAGTATGCCTGATTGGGAGCAGAACTGTATATAAGACGCTTGAGTACCATAAAGCGACTTTTCTCGCTGTACTAGAAGGAGCTGCAACACATTAAAGAGCTTCAACACCAAAAAGAGCTGGCTGCAGACACTTCTTTGGCCAGACGGGAGTCCCAGCTTCTCCTTTAGGTTCCCTGCCGCATCGCTCCTGGAACCTGGGTTGGGGCAAGCTGGGCACCCCATCTCTCCTGAGCTCCCCTCCCTGCAGACCAGGGACAGGGGTAATCACAAGGAGGAAGAGGAGCACTGACCCGCGCGATAGATTCACATACAGAGAGAGAGAGAGAGAGCTGGAATGATGGCTCAGGACCTGGAATCAATAATTTCCAGCACCCACGTGTCAGCTAACAAAGTTCCTTTAGTTCCATGGGATATGATGGCCTCTTTTACCTCTGGGTTGCTGCACGCATGTGGTGCACTTATATGCATGATGCAGGCAAATCACTCAGACACATAAAAAAAATTAATTAGTGAAAGTACAAAAATCATAAAAGAAATATCCTAGAATATGGTTTTCTTAAAACTGAATTGAAATATGAATATGTATTGTCAATAAAGATATCAAAGTGATTGAATAAATATAATAATATTAATATTAAGAATAAAAACCTTAAGTCTTTCATCTTAATCTTATTATATTTTTAATTTTTATTTTTTGTGTATGAATGTATTCCTGCATGTATGTACACCCAACTTGTGTAATGGCCACATAATTCAGAAGTGAGCATCTGGTCCCCTGGAACTGGAGTAACAGAAGCTTGTTAGCCAACATGTGGCTTTTGGGAGTTGAACCCAGGTACTCTACAAGAATGTCAGTGCTCTTATCCACTGAGGCATCAATACAGTCACATATTATACTTCTAAATACTTAAATATATTTCAAATTTTAAATACAAGTATGAAAAGATATTTTAAAATAACTTTATTTGAAAATACAGAATAATGCCACCATATATTTAAAATAATTATTCCTTACAAAAAGTCAGACAATCACTATAACAAAAAAAGTGTTTTGAACAGAGTCAGTGCTAGAATACACAGTAACAAATTTTGTTAGACAAGAATGTAAGAAACCATAAACACACAAATATATTAATACACAGTACAGTATACCAGGTTTTTAGAGGGATGATATTCTAATGTTTTATATAAATTCTGGTATGTATTATTTCTCCATGCAGAAACCATAGCTACATTTAACACTGTTTTTAGCCTTTTGTTTTTAATTTTAAGTGGAATGAATAGAACAGACATTAACATTTTAGTTCAAAAAAAATCAAATAAAAAGATATGAATAGTCTAAAAAATGCATTTCTTACCTGGAATATGATCATATAATTTTATTTGAAAAATCAAAAACAAGATCAGATAATTTAGTATGTGCATTAGAAACTGTTAAATTTTAAAACTTCATTAGTTGGAGACTTGTATACTTACACATACTTTTTAACATAAATTCTCATATGTTGATATCTTTGAAGAGAAAAGATATATAAGATATGAACAAGTTTCTATGAAATCAATATAAATATTGTGTAAATGGAAATTATTCTATAAACTATGTATTTTCAAACTGTGGGGCAAAATTCTTTCAGAGACCTATGTCAAATGTATTTAATAATAAAATACTTGCAATGACTAATTCTTCCTTAATTGCAGAGTGAAGAAATTTAAGAGCTGCCTGACATGATGGTTTAATTGCTGAGTTGAATTACAGAGCTGTATGGTATGATTTAGTCTGCCTAATTATGTGTAATCTAGTGTCTCCTACATTACTTTAAAGTAACTGACAAATAGAGAATTAAACAGAGACAAGAAATTTCTAGATATTAGTCCATTTTTCTTCCCAAGTTCTGTGTTCTTAGTAACTCCTTCCATCATAACTACCATCATTCCTACAACTCCATTATTGTCAGGTAAATCATTCTTTTCCTATCTAAAATTTTGTATGCATCCATGCAAAGATTACAAAGATAGTTTCCTTAGTTCATAATACAGATTTTTAATTTGACAACTTTTTAAAACTGAAGTAATTTTAGAATTTTATAGTGTTTTCTGTAGTTCATAATAGATATTTTGTTCAAAAAGAGAGAGTAATTTTCTTTCTCAAATATACTTGCCCTATCCAAGTCTAACTATACTTCCATAGAGATAATATTCATTCTAGATGTCATATTTGTGCTTCTTTTAAAATAAGAAAAAAAAAAGATTATTGGAACAAGTCATTGAAGTTTAATCTGTCTTGACTCCAAGATTTTGAATTTTCTTGTTCAGGATTTGGATGTTCTCAGGACAAACTTCTGCACATTGTGTGTAAGAGAAGCACATATGTTTAACAGGTGTTGAGATGACTTAGAAAACATTGTTTTCTCAGGAAGAACTTTTCTACTGAAAGACAAATAAGAATAAATAAGATTTTTGGCAACTTGTTTTGAAAAATACAAAATGAGCCACCGTCTTCAAGATGAACAACTGTAAATGTTTCTTGTTAAGAATGAAAAGGAGGGGGCTGGAGATATGGCTCTGTGGTCAAGAGTGCAGCCTATTCTAGCAGAAGACTAGGGTTCGGTTCTCAGCACCCACATGAGAGTTGACAACTGTCTGTAACTCCAGTTGCATGGAATCTTACAATTTCTTCAGACATCTGCAGGCATTTTATAACATGAGTGCAATTACATACACTTAAAAATAACAATAATAAAATAGTTTTAAAAAGAATAAAATATATATTTTAAGAAAATTTTAGAATCTGGAAAAAAATGAGCTACTGCACTTTTAATATAATTTTCATCAAAAAATATAATTTAATTTAATATTTTATTTTTCTTATTAAATTTCTTCTGGATTGGGGGTCTCATTGTCGCCCCAGCTGGTGTGCAACTCACTATGAAGACAAGGCTGGCCTCAATCTCATTGAGATCTCTGCTTCCAAAGTGTTGGCAAAAAAAGCATGTCTCACTTTAAAATTTTTATTTATGACAAAATACATGTTATAACTCAATTGATTTTTGTGATATTTTTAAATGATATCTATATATTGGAAGAACTATAAAATTTAACGAAGCAATATTTTTCAAAATAACTACAAAAATAATCATGCAGAAGAGGTCCATGAAAAGCAAGATGGATCTATTTATTTCACTACAAAAACATGCAGGAGGTTCATTTGTATGTTCCTTTCTCCAGTTTGAATTGGTATCAAGATGGGTATTCACAGTTACTTCAAAAGTTGTTTTCAATTAGTTTATCCAGGCTTTGAATTTCCTTCAGTTATCCAACAACAAAAAAATTGTAATATATTGAATGCAGAAAAGAATATAAGAATTAAGCAGTACTTTATTTTACTAGCCTTAGATACACACTTAAAACCATAAAACATTTTTCCTTTTGAAAACATAACATTGCTCATTAATAGATAATATTTGGCATTTTAGTATTAATCAAAATCAGTATTTTAAAATATACTCTTAAATTTCTACTATCATGAGAATTAGTAGTTACATTATATAAAAAAAGCACATTAGATATCAATTTTCTTCCTTAGTATTATAACAGCTTTGACACCAAAAAGTATATGAACTGGTGAGTTTTAAAGAATATCAACTGAAAAATTATAGAGAAAAGACTAAAAGAATAACTAAATTCAAGAATATGAATACTGGGGTATATGGCACAGTGCAGGATGGGCCTTAGCCAGGTCACCTACTATGAGGAATAGAGGAATGGCTCTCGTGGGTGTGGCGCTCCGCTCTGGTTAGGGGTGAGGCCAGCTTCTGCCCAGCATCTGGAAAGAACATGCACCGAGATAATCTACCTCGGGACAGATTTCTATTGGCTGCAGTGAGGAACCCAACCCAATGAGGCCATTGGCTAACCAGACCTATAAGACCCCTTGCATTTCTGTGAATAAGAGCTTGCAGTGGCTTGCCACCACCTGCTCCTCCCTCAGCTTCCAGTGTCTGTGTGTGTTTTGACTCTGTGCCTACTCACCCCCTTTCAGTGGAGACCCTTCTTCCCCTTGATCTGGCCCTGAGTGCAGGGACCTCCAACACTGGGACTGGAGAGTTGGCAGAGTAGTTAAGAGCACTGGCTGTTCTTGCAATGGATATAGGTTCGGTTTCCTGTACTCACATGGTGGCTAAGAATCATCCATAACTGTAGTTTCAGGTGATCCAATGTCCTCTTCTGATCTCTATGTTCATACATGCACACAGTGAACTTGCATTCAGACAAACACTCATATGCATAAAAGAAAAATAAATAAATGAATAAGTAAATAAATAAGTAGTTTTTTTAAAAGAACTGCTATTGATTCTTGACCAGCAAAATGATGCGGTGTCTAAAAGTGCTTGCTGACACACTTAATGACCTGATCTCTAGACTCCGTGTGGTGGAAGAATAGAACTGACTCCCGATTGTTGCTGTCCTTTGAGCTCCACTGTGTTTTATAGCACCTATGACCTGCTCCAATAAATAATAAATGAATATTTTAAAAAATGAATCAAGTAAAATAATTACTGTTGATTCTAATCAAGTTACATTAGAGTCAAATGAAGAAAATAATCATTTATATCATGGTAAACAAATAGATTCACAGCTATATATGGTCAGCTTTATATTTTGATAATGGAATTTTAAAACTGAAAAAAAAAACATCATATGGTGCTTTCTTGAGATTTAAGAGAGACTGAGTGATGAGTACAGCAAACAAGCCAAGTATGGTGGTACATTTCAGGGGTCCAGTCCTGAAATCATGTTGAAGAGGATCCTGGCCTATGCAGCAACACTGTCTCAGAATAAAAAAAAATATATATAGACACAACAAATAGCATATATCAAAAACACCTCAATCCTAGTGCAGTAAGGTACTGTTTGGGCTTAAGATATAGAACTCAGCAAGTTATTTCAGGAGCGCAAACCACTATCAGTTCATGGATTTTTTTGTCCTGGTTATCATGTTTGTTTCTGTGATAGTCCATGATTTATAAAGAAGAAAGTGATAAAGCTATGAATGTTTGCATCATGTGAAATTAGATTAACTACATTCACCATTTGAATGTACTAGAGAACTGTTGACTTTACTGATACACAATAATGATACCATTGTTTTATGTGAATCAAAGTCTCAAAAGATGAAGATATATTGACAACTGATTATTGCTGGATATGAAAGACTGGTTTTCCTGGAGCAAGGGACTCTAAATAGGCTGACTAGAGCTTACTGGATGAACTTGCGCTTGGGAACAAACATTTGGAAACACTAACTTGACACAGTAGACCTTGACTGGGTTGACAGAGTGTATAGATTACAGTTGGAGGGTTGTAGGTGAGTGCCTGTGGGGATGGGAGTATAAAGGAGATTAAGATTGATTGAGATGTTCTTCATGAAATACACAGAAGTTAAATAAAAAAAGATTTTTAAAAATCACATGTATAGATTTTCCTATATTAGGTATGTGCATATACAATAGGCTTTGGCCTGACACTGAGCAAGGAGTAGAGAAGAAAATACTTGGCATATAAAGTCAGCAACTCCCTCTTATCTCCTGGACATTCCAAGACCCTCAGGAGACGGCTGTAACAGTAGATAGTCTTGACCAAGAATGTATTCAGCTTATTAACAATTCTCTGTACTCATTCCTTCTTGGCTTGGTATTGCACCTTTCATAAGTTTGCTTTCCAGTGAAATACATTGCCATTTATTAAAACAGGTTTTTTGTTTATGTCTTGCACCCACAAATCTACAGTCTGTAGTGTCTTAACTAAGCACTTACAATGGCTGTAATTTTTGCATTCTCTGGCAACATGGTAACAGTAGCTTCATTTATTTTCTTCTCTCATTAGTTCACACACAGATTTTTTTTTCCTGACTTTATGCTCTACCCATCTCAGCAAACAGTGTTTTCTTTCTTTATCAAGTCATAAATGTTTACCTTTCTGTAAACAGGAAACACATTATAGCATATCCAAATTGGTAACATCATTGTGTCTGTGATTTAGAGAAATTAATTCTATTAAAATTTTCACTAACACAAGGATCATGTTGTGACAGCAACTTGTGTAGTAATCAGGACAATATTAAGTGACTATTTGATAAATAACCCATACTGTGAGGACATGCTGGTCCAAATGGTGCAGGTCATGGCAGGACTGAGTGGGAGAGTAGGACATCTCACTGTACCACCAAGACTGTCATGCAATTTAAAAACCACACATTGCTTCTATTTGGAATTTTCCTATTAATCATTTGAATCATAGTAGAATAAAGTACAAATGTATAAATGAAGTGTGGTCATGCGTACAGAGGACTATTATAAAACTTTAACTCTCAGGCAACAGGCAGCTATGTCATCATTCAGTGCTTATCATTAAATATACCATTCTAGTGAAGGAATATTAAGTCAGCATTTCTAATCCAAGTAAAGTTTCTGGATTACAGATAAAGAATTTCTGCTCATAATGAATCACTCTTGGGTAAATTATAACTATTATGTGACAAGCTCTCAGGATTTTAGCTAGCATTCAAAATAATTTTTATAAAGACTAGTATTTATAATTGATTTTCAATCAATTCTAATATATCTAAATTCAAAATTATTGTTCATAAATTCTCATGCACTTTTGCAAAAATATAGCATGGTTTTGACCCTGATTTTTTTTCCAATTAAAATTATCAATTTTTTTGTATATGAGTGTAGTGCCTGAATGTATGTAAGTGTACACCAGTTGTGCAATGGTTGCGGAGGGTATTGAATTCCCCTGGAGCTTGTGATGTGGACAGTAGTTAGCCATCAGGTGGGTGCTTGAAATCAAACCCAGGTCCTCTGCATGAGTAGCCATATGTCTTAACCACTGAGCCATCTCTCCAGCCACTGATTATTTTCCAATATACTCTACAATAACAAAATGTAAATGAATACAGAATCAATATTTACCAAGCTCTTTTTATTTTCCTAAGCCTATTCTTAGCTGTGTCAGAAACAAAGTATATAAAGAAAATTGATATTTTTATGTCTACCTAATCCAAGATTTTATAAAATAATTTATTTCAAACTTCTTATCTCCCAGTTTGGTTTTCTGGAGTCATAATTTGTTTAAGTAAGTATGTACAAAACATCACATTCTATTTAATTGTGCTTGCAGCAAAGTATTAGTTATTAGTTATTAGTATTAGTATTAGTGGTGATATCAGTTGACATGCTAATATGGATGAGAGAAACCTTACCGAGCCTGATCCATAGATAAAGAGATACTGGCCACGAGTGGCTGCTGAGAGAGGAGGAATTATTTGAGCAACCCAAGTTGGACTGGATGGAGCTGAGAAGTGGGTGAACATGAAGAAGGGTGAGTAGGGAGTTAAGAGATCTGGAGAGATGTAGGGAGTAAGGACCATATCAAATACACTGCATTAGATTCCCAAAGAGTACATGTATGTGTGTATGTATTCTTATATAGATCTATATCAAATACAGACCTCCTCCATCCTCATCGCTCACGGCTCCCTCGTTGGATTTCATGCATTCTGTCATATATGTTATGTTATTTCAATTTTTTTGTACCCAGGTGTCCTTCTGTGCAAGTTCATCCACTGGAATCTAGTTAATCTATCTAGAGTCTCTCCCTTAAACATTTACTTTCCTTCACCCAGCAGTGATAAGTGGTCAATAGTTCCTAGGTTAGAGTTGGAGCGTGCTACCCATTTTCCTCATTCTGTGCTGGGTTTTTGTCTTATTGAATCAGGATGATTCTTGTCATATGAGCAAGTTCCCACCGGCCTGAAAGTTCTATATGACTGGACTTAAAGTGCTCACAAGAGGAGGGTGAGCTCATGGACAGCCCTGAAAATACAGCCAAATATGCATGGCTAGAGAAGTCATAAATCCTGGAGAAATTCTAATCTCTGTTATATCTCTAGACAAATGAAATTTCTGACTGTATGCCAAATATGAATCCTTATATTTTCAGACATGTATAGCATGTACCACTCATCAAAGAAGCTTCTTTTGGAGTAAATGGAGGCTATTACAGATTTCTACAATTTGTCACACACAGAGATTATATATCTGAGAGATACCCATCCCTAAATGATACATCTACAGTGGAACCTCTACACCTAAGGTTCATGGGTAGAGAGAACACTAATTCATCCCTCAACTGTCACCAGCAAAGTTTCTTCATACAAAGCGTTTTGCATACAAAATGCCACTAGGGGCTATGTTTTAGAGAATAAGATACTGAAGACAGCATGTCCCAGGTTAGCTCTCCAGTATTAAAAGTTCACTCGTCCACAGCTCAGGGACCATTGTGGAAGATAGGGAGGAAAGATGATAAGATTCATGGGTTGGCGCATGGAGATACTAAAGACATTTAGAGAGGAAACAAATGCTTAAGAAAGCACAAAACAAATGGTGTAACACAAAGCATTTGGTTTAAACTCATTGAACTTTGATTTCTGGGAGGAGTTGTTACTCAGCTTTGGCAATACGGGTGTGAATCACTTTATTAATTTTCTCCTTTTTATTTTGTCTTCTCTCCTCTTGTACGCTCTCCCAGTTACCTATAAACAGGAGACATTTGACATGTTCTCACAATTAAAAGATTTGGTCAAAGATCTAAGATTTTAGTGTTAAACTATAGCATTAAGGAGATTCCAGAATGTTCCTCAGACACGACTAAATTTATTTTAGTATTGTGAAATTTATTATTATTTTTCTCCTCAGACTAAACAGGAATAATGTGTTAATTCACAGACTGTTTCTTGTTCGCTATATTGAATTTGCTTATAAATCAAATGTGTTTCTCTGAATGGCTTAAAATGCAAAGGTTAAGAAAATAATAGTCATGATTTAAAGTCAAAAATAGGAAGCATGTCAGCACTGTTCAAATCCTTCAACTATATTTTAGAACTGTTTATTTCAAATTCATGGCAGACAGGATATTATTAAAAATAACTTCAAAACCTGCCCTACTTTCTGGGACCAACTAGCTTAAAAAAAAATCAATGCTAGGCCATCTCTTCTGTGGGAAGTATATATAATCTCCTCATTTTGAATAATTCTCTTTTTTCCTTCCCTTGGTCTTGTAGGAGAGTAGATTCAGTTTATTGATTCTCAAAGTTTCTTCCAATAATCAGGCAGTTTCAGTGTTGTTGATGCAAAAAGCTCAGTTCGCTATCTGCTTAGCAATTGTTTTGTGATTTTACACCAAACCCCATTTGTCCACATCTTTCACATTCTGACAGACATAAGAAAAAAGATATAAAGAAGAAATCCTGTATTCAGTATGATATTTTGTGCCTCTCATTTAAACATTTTTAAAGGAGTCATGGCTCCAGGTTCTAAAGTGTGCTCATGACTGTCTTAGGACCCACCCGCAGGAGTCTGAGTCAACAGTTTTCTCAGGAATGCTTGTGCTCTTTATGCAGATCCATGTTTCCTAATGAATAGAATGATGTAATTTAAAATACTATATTAAATTAAAAAAGAATGGCATTTAAAGATTGTTAAATTTTTATTTGTATTTGCCTGAAAAGCAGAATATCTTCTTCTGAAAATAATTACTCTGGTAATTTTATTTATAAACTTTTGTGTTTCCGGGGCTATTCCTTGATTATTAACTACATGTTAACCTTTGAGGTTGTTTTATTTTACTATTTGCTTAGAAATATCAAAGACAATATTCATTATCTGCAATAATCAAAAAGAACAATAAAATTTAACTTTCTTTAAGGTTAAAAACTATCTAAGTATCAGTAATTCCTGAAGACTGTAAGTGAGACATTTCTGGAAGCCTCGGGTGTAATCAAAACATGTCAGAGTAGCTGTCATACAACCAGTGCTTGAACAATTAATCAGCCATGATGAATTGTAATACAGACCACCTCAAGGATACATTGCTCTGTCCTGATAATGAACTGCAGCTTAGTAACATTTTTATTGTTCACTTGTTTTAGCTGTATTTCTCTGATTAGGAACCATGAAATTGCTCTTGGAGTAATTTAGATCAATAAAAGTCTTTGGGTGGCTTTAAGAAAAATAATAATTGAAATTCGTTTCTGAGATATATATATATATATATATATGTATATATATATATATATATATAGTGATTTTTATATTTCATCTGAGTTCTGCTAAAGAAAGCTGGTCTATAAAGATGCTTTATAACATTATAGAATCGAATACCACCTAAAGGGCTAGAATTCTGCAGACAGCCTATGAAAACGACCCTAAGGTCCCATGTGCAAAATCTAATCACCTTATTTTCTGCAATACTTCTATTAAATTTCCAAAGTAGTCTAATCTTAATATTCATCATATTGACCACTATAGATATATGGCTCATTTCTTCAACTCCAGGGTGGTATTCTGAAACTAATATCTGACATTTACTTGACTGAGACAAGGAATCTTTCAGTGTGAACTTTCATCTTGATCTTTCGAAACCCTGATTTCATTCCCATCATTTGCTTTCCCCTTTTCACAGATTGGAAACCAGAATTCACTGAACATGTCCATTTTAAGTGATTCATCTAAGGAATCAAATTTATTTATGCCTTAGATACCCACCAAAGGAAGAGAGTATTATTTTTTCAAACTGCAGGATCAGATCATTATAACTAAAGATCTAGAGCATGCGTTTAGACCCAGTGGCATTCCAATCTTATGAGATGTAGTTTAATATAGTTGAAATTTGTGAAGCTTGAAGGTTAAATTGACATTTTGCAGCCAGACACAGTCTATGAGAGTTAAACTCAGATGGTAAAGAAATGATGATTTTAAAAAGAAATAGTCAAGCTTTATCCACTATACGTTAGTATGTAAAATAGCCTTCCACCCTCCTGGTTAGGCATAAATCACTAAATATATGAGTCACTAATATAATATTTTCTCCATAACACAAATCTATAATGCAACAATTGGGTCATCTCTTTGCATGCAGAGGCTACTACAAGATGATGTAATTCTGCATAGAACTTCAGCAACTTAAATTAATCGTTTGAGTTAAGGAATTAACTGAAATTGGAAATGTACTTTGGACTCAGTAAGCTTGAAATAAATAGTTATCTTATTTAAATGAAATACTTATGATTCTGAAAGCTACAAGCCATTTAAAATAATTTCTTAATCTTGAGGCAAAAGGTTCAGAAGTCAAAAGAATTTAAAAAGAGGAGAACTTCTGGGGGATAATTTTAGAATGTATTATAATTGAAATTTTGTTTTGATATGTACTTTCAAGATACTTTCACACAAAAAATATTTTCCTATGTATCTTGCTCAATTAAGGCAATTAGTAATGTTGAGATGCAAAATGCTATTTATATTTCAAGTAGACACAGAAAAAGAAACAGTATTATTTTATCTATATTGAAAAACATATGGAAGTTTTGCATCCCAAAGTGCTTAAACACACCCACTAATCTAATTATTTCTCTTCTTTTCTGCTCATTTTGGTGGTCCTCATGTTCAAACCACAGCTTAATGATGTTGGACACGTACTGGTTTATAGAACAGCACCACCAGCCATAGTTCAACTTTCTGTATGGTCATTATAATAACACCTGCTTTTTAGTGTGTGAAATAACCTTTCATATTTAAATTTGTATTATAAATCAATTTGATTATTTTCTCTCTGCTGCATTGAAGTACTTTCATCATGAATCATAGCTATATGTTTTAGACTCTTTTTCTGTTTGGGGGACAGATTTGAAAATTCTTATAAATTAGTAGAGCCTTTCATTTAATAATATATGCTTCCAATTCATTAAATTAGAAAATTTCTGTGAAAATTACGATGAAAATTTTCTTTCCTTTTCCCCTTAAAAGAGCAACCTCCCCCACAAGTCCTCAATTATTCCTAATTATACTAATCATAATTCTAAATTTATTACTGTCTATATTGTACCTAGTCATTAGTACATAAGTAATTGCATATTAGTAATTTGTAATACTGTATAATATATACAGTTTGTCCAGTTCCATCCCTGTGAGCGTAACTATTGTATCACTGTCAGATTTTCAGTGCAAATATATTAAAGTGTGACATATATTTGATGTTCAGGATTGTATCAATAGACTTTCATAGTATTATTGGATGAGTCTTTTGAATGAGAAATTGTATATTCTCTAATGCAGATCCATTTTGTATTATATAGTGTATGATCATTACTCAAATTTCAAGAGGGTTATGGCATACATGAATGTATTTGGATTATGAAATTTATTCCACAACTTGTTAATTCATAATTTTTGAATTCTTCTAGATGTTAATCCCTGGCATTCTGTGTTCCAAAATTATTTTTAAAGACATAATTGAAAAAAATTAAAAATACAAATGCTGGCCTAACCATTAGGAAATGTTTTAGGAAAATAAAGAAAAGTTATCTTGTTTATAAAGAATATAATGATGAACATATGGAGGGCAGTACCTTAACTTTGGTGTCAACATAGTTCTAATTGCTTCTCTTTCCCTCTCTCTCTCTCTCTCTCTCTCTCTCTCTCTCTCTCTCTCTCTGTGGTAATGACAGTCTCATGAGGGTCTCATGGATTCTAGGCTTGAGTGCCTCAGTTTTCAAATGAGGATGATGATATGCCTTCATGATCTCTTACTTCCATTAACTGAGGGATTTAAGGCAATTTTTATATTGATTGAAAAAATTATCAAATATTTTTCATTCTTTGAGAATTAACAACTTCCATGTCTTACTGAAAAATTGGATAGTCTTCTCAAAGTCTTCACATTTTGTTAATGAATTTTATTTAGGTATTTTTGAAGTGTTAAACCTTTGTCAAGTAAAACATGTGTGTCCGTAGAAAGTGAGTTAGATATGTAATGAGGTGCATTCTACAAATTATTCGTATTGTTACAAAATTCTAAATCACAACTGTGTATTTGCTGTATTGTTGTACTGCATTTCCCGGAAGAAGAGATTTCCTATATCCTATCCTAAGCCCAATATTCATTGTAAATATTTTCATGATTATATGAAATGAAAGATTTCAATTTTACAATAATGACCCTTAAACAGAATAGTAGGGTTTTCAAGGGAACTCTATTTTAAGAATACATTGAATTGATTTCAATCAGGGAAACTGTTTGAAAGAATACATCAAGAAACATGATAAATGACAGTGCATCATATCAAGGAACTTGTCTTAGGCTCTGTCACAGAGGTCACACTTTTCTTCTATTCAATTTAACATCCTGTTTACAATTTTAATTAAGGATTTTGAAAAAGGAAGTAAATGGAATATTAAAAAGGTTGTTAAATGACACACACAAAAAAGATGTTCTTCAATCTAGATCAAAACCACTGGACAGTATAGAGATGTATATTGATAGTAGTAGCCCGGGCTATATAGAACAGCTTCAAAGGAAGTGACATTTCAAAATACAGATATGTGGGAATGGAGAGACAGTTCAGTGGTTAAAAGCACTGGCTGCTCTTGCAGACAATCTGGCTTTGATTTATAGCTCCCACATAGAGGCTAACAACCATCCTTAACACTAGTTTCAGGGAAATCGGATACCCTCTTCTGTCCTGTGAAGGCGCTGCAGGAAAGTGGTACATTCATGCAGGCAATGTATAAAATATAAAGAAAAGAAAAAAATAAAATTACAGATACATATTTTCCCAAATCTATGTGATTGTGTGAAGGAGATGTGATGATTAGTATTTATCAATTTGACACAAACCAGAATTATCCTAGAAGAGGAAAACTTCAGTTGAGCAATTACCTCTATCAGATTGGCCTGCAAGCATGTCTGTGGGAACATTTCCTTGATTGTTAATTTATGTATAATTTGATGTATAGTCCAGAATACTGTGGGTCGTGTTAAGCCTGGGCAGGTTGGCATGGGGTCTATAAGAGAAGTAGCTAAGGAAGCCAGGGAAGCAAGTCAGTAAGTAGCAGTCTTCTGTAGTCTCTGATTCCTCCAGATTCCTGTCTTCAGTACCTACCTCTGCTTTCCTCAACAGTGGACTATAACCTATAAACTGAAATAAGCCATTTCTTCCCCAATCATGTTTGTTTAGGTGTTTTATCACAACAGCAGAAAAGGAAACTAAACTAGAAGATTATTTTTTTAAAGGGGGAAGAATATTGTGTGTGAACTATAGGAATTTAGATCAAAATTAATGAATGATCATTGTCTTTGTTACCAAGATGGACTTCACTCCATCTAACAAGATGTGAACTACAGTAAACTCTTATCCCCTTAAGTTGCATTGGAGTATATATTTGGTCACAGTAACAAGAATAAAGCCAATAAACATGATTTCCTTCTAAAAGGAGACTAAATAGAGGGATATAAATGATGTGATTTGTTCCAAAGATTTTCTAATCACCTTAGGAAAAAGGGAGTAGGCTGAACAAGCCAGGGGTTAGACTCACACAAGCCTGACATCACAGTTGGGTCTACCTTCTTCTGTGTGATTCCATGAGAGTCTCTGTACCATAAACTGCCTTTCAGGTTGGTCAGTCTGAAACTGATGGTAAGGCTTAGGTAACCCTATCAATGAACCTGTGACTGTAGGTCACTCCTTGCAGAGAGGCATTCCCTGTAGGACAAGACAGTGGTTCATACTTGGACTGTACTCAGTCTTGAAAGAGGAAGCAAGTGCATCACCAAAGCTAACTCAAGGCAGTTGTGAGTCACTGATTCAATAAAGGCGCTCTAAATGGGGCGCTATTAGTCTCCACCCTGCTTTATCATTTTATAGCTAGGAGCTCCATTCTTCTCGCCTTCAGTTACCACATCTAGGGATGACTTCTTTCAGGTGTCAGTTGGATAAAATTTCTGGAAAAGGCCACAAAGTCGGAATAACTTCAGTGAACAGGAAACCACACTACTGCAGGTGGCTCAAACCTGTGATTCAAACACATACACTGTTTCTGAAAATTCTTTTTTAAGGATGTCGTTTTGTTTAGGGTTTTGATGTTGTTCTTGGGGTTTTCTGAAAAATTTTTAAAAGATTTGTAAATTACATGTGACACATCTTGATCATATTTAGACCTCTTTCCCTATCTACACCCCCTGTAAACTCCTGCCCACTGAATCTCATACATATATTAGGATAGATCAGGTCAAGTTTGTATCCCCAAATATACCTCAGTGTGAGTTCATTCAAATTCAGCCTAGACAACCTATCTTGTTTCACTCCCATAAAGGAAACCAACTATCCCTCTTACCAGTAGTCATTGATTCCCAATAGACCCTCAGCTAGGCCTGGGGCTTCATACCCAATTTCCCACTTTTATGCTGAGTTTTTGTTTGTTTATTTCCATGGAACTTGTATATACTGCCACCATGTTTACATGAGCAAATTCCCAGCTGGCAGGAAACCTCTGTTTCCTTGTGGACAGCTAGCACAAATGGCTATTTCAGCATTTCCACCTCCTTTTCTGAAATGGTTCCTGAGCCCCGGGTGTCAGAGTTTTGGTGTACGATTTCTACCCACTTCAGTCTCTTACTCTCTGCACTTTGTTCAGTTTTGACTTTCTGGGCTAATCACCATCTTTTGGATGAAGAAGCATGGCTGGCGAGAGTTTAGAGATGCATTAATATTCTTTCTGCCCCCTGTTCTGCAATGCTCCCTGAGCTTAGGTGTAGAAGTTGCATTGTAAATACATGACTCCGGGTTGAACATCTCACAGACACATGTTATTTGCATTTGACCAGCTGTGGAACATTTTAATAGTCTCTAATTTTTGCAAAAATAAACTTTTTGATAAGTGGTGAGAGAATATGTAAATAAGGATATGTTTTACAATACAATCAAAAACTGCATATTTTATAGATGTAACAAAAGTAGATTTTTCTTTAGAATATGACCTCTCAAGCCATGTGTTTTTGGCTATGTGTATAGTACCATACCTGAGTTCCCTCCATTAAGTGCATCTTTATTCCAGTTATGTATATATGTGTCCCTGTGTCTGGTTGTGTGTATGAGTATAGGTGTCCATGAAGTCCAGAGGTACCAGACGTCTTACCCCTACTGTTTCTGGCAGTTGTGAATCCTGAGATCTGTACTCTGTTAATGATACAGTATTGGTTTCTGTAGTTACCTAAGGAAGAACTGCATTTATCCTTTACTATTAACAGCCTTGGTTACCATACAATTACCCAGTTGAATTGTCTGGGTGTTTCATTTTTAAATTAAAAGTAGGCAAAAATATAAAAATTCTCAGCGTAGCCAGAATGCTAATATATTTCACCTCATTCCCATTAAGCATCAGAGACCTTACTGAGAGTCACTGCTAATTACCTTTAATCGGTAGGAGAACTTTCTCTCACACCTGGTTTAAATCTTGAAGCGGCAGTTGTACACTTAAACCTACTGATCATCTTATCGCGTTTTCTTATGGTAATGATGCATTCTAGATATAGATGATATAGTTATAGGAGAAAGAGCTGCAAGGGTCCTTCTCATTGGAGGCAAGTGGGACCATTGGAACTTCATGCACACCATCTTTTAGAGAGACAGCATCACATTATGTCAGGTGATTTAAGGATTATCCTACAGTTTGAGAAGGGAATTTTATCTTTTTAGAATCACATCTTCAAATCAGCCCATCTATTGTCTTTTCCAAGTGATTTATTTTAAAATCATATAAGCCATTTCAGGACAATACATTTTATGTATTTCACATCATTGCAATACTTTTGTTTGAGGAGTGTTTGGTCTGAAGACATTATAGTACTCTCTGAATGAATATTTGCACAATTTTAAATATTTAAATAGTTAGCTTGTCTGAAGAACAGCACAAAAACACAAAACGTATTCATTCCTAGAATATGTGACAATCCCTTTAGAATTAATCATTGTCAATCTAAGAAGTTCATTTTAATGATATTGCCATTAAATAACTTGTTCCAAGTGCATATTGGTATGCAATTTTTCTCTACTGTTGACATGAGATACTCAACTGAAGTATATCTAAATCATCTGTGAAATGTCCCCTTGACCCTCTACAGTTACTACATAATGTAAATTCAAACTTTGAGAAGGTGATGGAATCTAGATGTTTATAACATAGCCCCATCGAAATACACCTCAAAAACCACTCATTTTTAATATCTTAGACAAAGCAGTACTTATTCCTATACATTCTCATATTGTCAACCTACCTTCTAAATATTTATAATGATACCTATAGATTTGTGCTGTTCTCAACCTTCTTTAGAGAAAATTCTTGTTACACTGGGTAGTGGTTAATGCACAAACTCATAACTGACCAAATTGCTGAGACTAAGAGACTGTCTATGGGTCATCTACATCATTATTCTCAACCTAAGGTTCAGGGAATAGCACAGATGACTGATCAGGTAGAAAGTAAGAGCCGTCTTATGGACACGACAAAGATGATGTGCACATGAACTCACAGTAGTTGTGGTTGTCTGGACAAGACCTACACAAGATCAAGCCGGTCAATATTCCAGTCATGATGCTGAAGGGTATCTAAATTCCCCTCCCCTTGCCAAGGAGCTACTGGCAATTGATGGCTACAGGGGAAGGCAGAGTTATTTTCTTTTGGAGAGTGAACCCGTGTAGATATCTTATGGCCCATGCAAATCTCACACCCATGTGCATATGCTCAGCATTGATTGGACCGGAGGGTGTCATTAATAATATTAAAACAAAAGCATGAAGTCAAGAGGGAGACAGGGTCCCAGATCCTGGGGGGGGAGTTGTGTGGAGGTAGTAAGAGCGGGTTTGTGTGATCAAAACGCTTTGGACACACGTATAAAAATTTCAAAGAATAAAAATTAATATTAAAAATGATAGCACTTCAGAATATAGATGAACTCTTTGAAGTTCTGTTAGATGTCAGTTGTACCATCGGGGCACATGTAAGGTCAGATAAAGTAGAAGAGAGTAGAAACTCAGTAGCAGGCATGCACACAGATAATAAGAATGAGAAGAGACTCATGGTTTCATTCAGGTACTTGTACTCAAACCTGCTGCAATGTCTTAGTATGTATCTTTTGAACTTATAATGAGGAATTTGATAATTTCATGTGACAAACTAAGCAAAAATGACTTACATAAAAGTATCTTGTTTTAAGATTTTTTAATGTATGTATTTTATTTTATGTATGAATCTTTTCCTGACTTATTGCAAGAAAAATATACTATATGCTGCATGGAGCTGCTCAGGCATCTCCTTAAAATTAGGTTTCCTCAGTGAATCAGACTATGAACAAGGTTGGTGCTATGCAAGGAGGAAAACAAAAAGGAGGAGGAAGAGGAAGAGGGAGAGGAGAAGGAAGAGGAGGAGGAGGAGGAGGATTGGGAGGAAGAGAAGGAGGAGAGACTAAAAATCAAAGGTTTCTACATTTTTTTCCAAAAAAGGATTACTTTTATTTTTCATTTTTAAATATATTTTTATTGACTCATTTTTCTTTAATACAGAATATCTCAATTAATCTTGATTATTATTATACCCCTCTTTGCACTACCAGACCCCATAGTCTCCCAGCCGGAATGCATATATTCTTTTATCTATGATCTATTTTGTCAAGTTAGTGTCCCAAAGTGACCTCGGTGGATGCACTGAGGTCTAGTCAGCCTACTCAGAGTCCCTTGCATTAGGAATACTAGCTCATCCTCACCCAGCATTTATCAGTGTTCAATATTTCTTAAGCAAAGTTTGAGGTCTGCTATTCATTTCCCCAGTGTCATGCTGGGGTTTTGAAAGCTTGAGTTTGCATGGATCTTGAACATGTGTAGATGATAGAAATAAATATATGTATACATAGATGGATTGACTTTAGGGTGAATTTTTGGTTCCTATCTTTATGGAACTAACAAATCCCATAATCGACTATTTGACAGGCAGGTGAAACAGGAACACCAGCAGTATGATTTCATCTGCCTTTGAGAGCCAGAATCGCCCACCCTCAAGGCAGTAGAGGATGGGTATCTCTACTCCAGGAGGCAAGTATCCATCCATTCCTGCCTCCTCTCCACAAGTTTTATTATTTAGTTTATTTTGTTTTGTTATTGTTCTATGCAGGCCTTCAACAAATTGAATGCTGTCTAATTGCTGTGAGGAGCTCTTTGTAGAACTCATTGCTTAAAACCCTATT
This sequence comes from Eospalax fontanierii, assembly GCA_035773235.1. NCBI lineage: Eukaryota > Metazoa > Chordata > Mammalia > Rodentia > Spalacidae > Eospalax > Eospalax fontanierii. The sequence continues at coordinate 96,054,428 of CM069527.1, read as the reverse complement.
CTTGTTTGGAAACACTGTCAAAGACAATCCAGGAATATGGTTATGCCTGTTAGTGGGGAAATTCCTTAATTCTTAATCATTACATAAGTTTTTTTCTTCAATGGCATGATCATTCCAACTTCTGTTACAAATTGAATAATTAGTTTATGCCATGAAGCATACTTGGTTAACTTGAAAGTATTAAATGGTAAAATAATTTCACAGTTCAGTTTTATTCAAGGGTCATAAAAACATACTTTTATAGCACAATTCATTATTAAAAATAAATTTCAAATTGGGGGAATAGGGGTCTTTTAACAGGGAAGAAGTAAGGAGATTTATATGGGAGGGTAAGAGGAGAAAGATAAAGTGCTTAGAGGTATGAAAAACCACAACTAAGCGTATTAGTTAAAGGTTCTATCATAAAATACATGTGCAATAAGTAAAGAAGTACGTACATGTGTATTGCTGAAGGCTATATAATAAGAAACACAGTGCTAGACAGGAGAAACCTCTCTTCCAGTTGTTGGACAGGGTCATTTAAGACACTCCCCAAGTAACACAGTCTATTGATTACCACAAAATTTGACGCTTAGACCTTATTGCTGAAGACATTTTAGACAGAAAACTTGGACCAAGAGAGACTGAACTGCTCTGGAAGCCTCTTCCCTATAGAATACCTCTCACCTTACCAGAGAATACTGTTAAAGCTGCCAAAGGAGAAAACCAAGTAACGGTGCTGCTCAGCTGTGAAGCCTAGTGAGCAATGACTGGCTCAGACAACTATTGCTGTTGGCACATTTATCTTGAAGGTAATATAAAGCTGTATTACTAGAATTAAGGCCTGTGCAATGGTAAAGAATCCATGTATAGTCCTGTAAACATAGCCAAATACAAATGACTGGAGAGTTCATAGATCCTAGAGAAAAATCTACTTTTGGCCCATTCCTAGGCCAATGTAATTTCTTGCTTTATTTGGAATTGTCATCAATTGCCATAAATTGTCATTTACAGATATTTGTTCTTTTCACCCTTCATTAAAGAAACTTCTTTTTTGCAACAGATGGAGATAATTACAGAATTCCAAACCTAGCCAAATACAGAGAATAAGTGTCTGTGAAACACTTAACCCTAAGTAGTAACATATCTTCATATCTACCTCTACACTTAGGAAGAATCCATCTCTCAACTTTCAGTAGAGAAGTTCCTTTTTTGCAGCAGATGGCGATTAACACAGAATGCCACAATCGACCAATGTGCAGAGAACAAGAGACTGCAGCGTGTTTCTGCCTGACTAGGACACCTATTTCAAAGTTCTCCCTTTGAATGTTCAGGGATCACTGCTGAAGTGGAAGTAGAAAGGTTGTAAGAGCCAGAAGAGGTGGATGAGCACAGGAAACAGAGTCTTCCAGACATCCGGGTATTACTCAAAAGAACTCATGTCAATGCTAACAGCATGCACAAGTCCGATGCCCAAATCAAACAAAATCCCAGCGTAGACTTGGGGGAGTGGGAAAGAAATTCCAACCTAAGAAACTTTTGGCCATTGATGGCTGCTGGGAGGGGGGAACCCCCTGTCTTACAGGGCTGGGGAACTCAGTTGGCCCATTGTATGGATCCACACTAAAGAAAATTGGGTGCCCACAAATCATACTCCATAGATCAGATTACATATAAGAAATTTCACTAAATTTGGATGGATGAAGTGGAGGGGATAAGTGAGCAGATATAAATGCCATCAAAATATATTGTATGACAGTCACAAAAATTCAATTAAAATATATACCTCAAACTAGTTATTTTGATATCTGCTCTGAAAATATATGCTTTGTGACTATTATATATTACATGTCACTCACTCATGATATTGTCATCATTGACTTAATGAGATTATGTGTTGGGGCTGGAGATGGCTTAATGATTAAGAACACTGGCTTCTCTTTTCGAAGACCCTGGTTAGTTTCCCAGCACCCACATAACAGCTAACAACCATCCATAACTCCAGTTTCAGAGGATCCAACACCCTCTTCTGATCTCTTCAGTCATGCATGACACAGGTGCACTTACAAACATGCAGGCAATACACTCCCACACATAAAATAAAAGTAATAAGTAAAATAATAAAAAAGATATTATCTATTTTCTTCTTGTGGCTATGTATATCAGGTGGAAGTTTTCCAAGAAGTCATATGTATTAGTAAACCACTTTCATTGAAACATTAATTTGTGCATTTATTATTTATTAATAATAGTGTAATCTAATAACACTGTTTGAATGCTTTTCAAAATTGTTACATCTCTTTAATGGAATTTTACATTTCCATTAGGATTAGGCATGCTATTTTCTCTTTTCACATTATAAAAAGCATCTGTTTTGTGCTTTTTTCTTTATCACTGGTCATTTACTCTAAGCAGTTTATCCTGTCTGTAATGAATCTATTTAAGCACTGGAATATCTGAGAATTGCAAAACCTTGAAAATAGTTTTCAAATAGATTTTTCTAAGCTAAGCCATTTTCGTTATAAATAAACAAGACAGAAAAAATATACTGTGAATTCCAAATATATTTCTTAAATTAAAACTCTATATTACCATGTAACTTCACCTTTCAAAATAATTTACAAACCCAAACTAGCTAAAATTCCAAACTTATTCATTATGCTTTTTTAATTTAAACAGAAAATAATCCTTTACTTATTAACTTACGTTTATTGTCTTTCTGAGACAGGGTCTCCGTATAGCCACAGCTCACCTGGGACTCATTATGTACACCAGGCTGGCCTCTATCTCTTAGAGGTCCACCGGCCTCAGCCTCTGGAATTCTGGGATTAAAGTTATGTACAACCACGTCCAGTTTAACAGATTATTTTTGGTGATATCATTGATTGCTTGGAGAAATTTGTCCTAAATTACAAAACTATATACATCTAATCTTTTAGTTGTGTATAGAAATCTTCTATCAACACTTTGAATAATAAATTTTTAAAACTATAAAATAATTGGAGTAATATTTTGTTTGGAAAGGAAGTATTTCGATACTTTTGAATGTGGAGAACTACTCAAAGAAGCAAGTGGAATTAAAGGAAGCACAGTCTTTTTTGTTGCTGTAATCATGGGCAGCTGCAGTGTGGATCCCAGGGGAGACGGAACTCAGGTTGGCAGGCTTAGCCCCCAGCACTTTTAGCTTTTGAGCCACCTCACCAGCCAATCCTTCTATATTGGCTGAAAGAAAATATTACCACAAGCTTGAAAAATAAACGTCTCTAAAAACTTTGCCTTTAAGAGCTTTAATATTCGCTTCTCAAATATTTTTCACTCCCCCCTTTTTTTAAAGAAAACTATGTGTTTTTTTTCCCAGCATTTATTTTTTTAAGTTAAGAGTACTAAAATGATAATGATAAGGTCTTCACAATAAAAAAGTGTTATAAATTTGTATGAAAGTTTGCATTCATTTGATATGCTCTTTCAAGTTCATTTATATTAAGAAATTGTTATTGAACTTAGTTCTTAGCTTCTGCTAACTCTACTATTTGGTTGTGAAAAGTGAAGCAGAATCAGGACAAGGGGAGGGATGTCAATAATCTTTCTCTTAAGTTGAACAACAAAAAAAAATGAAATGGAAGAAACTCTAAATGGGAGAATATTGAGGATAGACCAGAGTACACAAATTGATGGAGGAAGGAAAGGACTGGAAGGCACAGAAAGCAGAGACAGGTTTGAGTGCAACAGCATCATTTTGTGTATCCTACTTCACCATGTTACTGTAGCAAGTCTCTCTTTGATTGTCTGTTTTTCTATTCAAGCGTATTTCCCTCACAGTCCCTTCTTTCCTGACATTCCTCTGGCCACTTCTCTGTGAGTCAAGTATTGATTGAGTGATAAAACAAATCCAGTTACATAGCTGTGGTGATCTCATTCTACACGAGTCTAGAGAAATAAATGTGTCCTCAGAGTAAACTTCAGAATACTTAACAGCTTTGAAACAGAAATACCAACCCAAAGACCATTTTCAGGTTAAAAAAATGGATACAAAGTGCATGTGTCAGAATAATGCCAAGGGAGAGCACCAATACTCAGCCAGGAAAGGAATCTGAATGAAGAGTGACCAATTACTGTCTAAATACTCCCGGAATTTTTCCTGGGTTAGAGACTAAGTATGCAGTGGGATTCAAGATCTTTATAAACATGACACCAGAGTCATTTCTTTATTGCCTGTTTTCTTCTCTTCTGCCCTTTCATCTGAGTTCCTTCCCTCCAGTCTGTGACATAATTGATTTCTAAGGATTCTTCAGTATTATTTGCAATGCCTGTACCACGTGGATTTCAAGAAGACCTGATTATGCCTTCTAAGCAGTCTTGATAGGAGATGGTGAAACATGACCTGAACGAGTGTGGGGGAGAACACCGACAGGCTAAGTGATACTGGTAACAATTGATCAGCCCAAATTGGGTATTTAGGGCCAAGTAATGAAGTCAAATGATGCAGACACTTCGTATTGCCAGTAGAAAATAAGAGTCCACATCAGCATAAACTTACAAGCAGTGCAAATAAAAGCTGTTAAAATGATTATGGAATTGCACCAGCTGCTGCTTTGATGGACATGAGAAAATGCTTAACAAGTAATTTGGCTAGGAGGCTAAATAAACTTAAAATAGATAACAAAAGACAAGAATTCAAAGGATAGACTTATGAATATGTCCACCTTCCAGTTCATAGAATCAGAGCTTCTGGGCCAGTAATTCACATTCCTTACCTTTGTCCTACACATCTAACAAGGGTGCTGACCATTCGTCTTATGGATCTTTATCATGTTACGTGCTTACTTCCCATCATCACTGTTTCCCTGTCATTTTATAGGAAATAGAAAAATCACAATTCAGAATCTTAATTTGAGGCCTTAATACGTACCAATTTAAAATGATGTGGGCCTCAACTAGTTAACTTTTTATAGTGCATCAGTACCAAAGTTAAAGACTTGTAAACCCAATTTTGACAATATTGCAATTCAAATGATATCAAAATTATTTTAATAATAATAATAAAAGCTATAGCATCACAGTAGCTAATGATGATAGAAATAACGTGTGGTGTGTAGACAATTTACAATGTTCGACTGTTTCTGAATAACTTTCCTTTAGCTTTTGAAAAAATTTTACTGAAATTTTGAGAATTTCATACTATGTTTTTGGAACATATTCAGACCCCATCCCTATCTTCAGCCCTCCCCCTTTAATATCCTTCACCCAATTTAATGTCATGTATTTTTTGATAATATCATACTTGAGTATACTCTGCATTATTTCCATCCTTCCCAGTCCCACTCCAACTCCTACTGCAAACAAATAGAAAAAAGACAGTGAATACGTTTATATGAGTAGTGCATGCAAACACATAAAAGCCTTACAGGTGTATGTGTTCCTTACAGATACAGCCTGTAAAGTGGCATTCCCATAACTGGTAACTTGAGGACCTTAAGAAAACTTCAGAAAACCAAGACAACTAGGTTGATAAAAATCACAAAGTCCTACAAAAGAATATAGCTTTCCTTCAGGGTAAAAGTGAATTTGTTAGTTGATTTCTCCTCTAGGATTAAAGAAATAGGATTTTGGAGAATAATAAAGTGAACATTTTCATGTACTGGAACAAAATGAAGTTCTGTATACGTTGACTAATCTCCAAAATGGAGAAAATAATAAAACATTTAGACAAAACCATGTAAGTGGTAATATTCAACTTCATTACTACCTTTAAAGGGTGTATTTTAGACAGAAGAAAAGTGATTTAATTTGAACTTGTTTCTTTAATTAACTGAAATTTTCATACATTTAGACAGTATATCTTGATCATACCCATACCTTATCTCCATCCAGATCCTACTCAGGACTCAGGACTCTCTCCATCACATCTTCCTCTCAATGTCATCATGAAAGTCATCATGGAATAAAAGAAAAGTAGAAGATATAATATTTGGAGTTTCAGAATGAGCACTGTTACCATATAAATTCATGAATTTAAGTATGCAGTCATATAAATTTCAAGAGAGCCACAAAAATTTATACACACATGTGCAAAGGTGTGTTAGATACACAGCGTGGCAAACAATAATAGCAATATGTATACAGAAACTAAATTGAAACACTGCAATATTCATTCAAAGATTAATTTGAAAATGGGAAAGTAGTATGCTAAAAATTTAAATACCTTCATTAAAGTAACAATAAAATGTATAATATATTATTGCATTTGGCATTGTTATTAGTCTAGGGGTAATGTTGAGTTTGTTTCCTCAGCCAATTAAAGAATTAAAAGTGAGGAATAATCTCAAAGCAGCTGAAGAGAATGGTAGAAAAAAGACAAATGGACTGTCTTTCTTTCTTTTCTTTTTTTTTTTTTTTTTTTTTTTTTTTTTTGCGGAGGGAGGGCAAGTTCTCTGTTTCCCAAGTTACCCTTGAGACCAGGTTGGTGTTGATCTCATACATATCTGCCTGCCTCTGCCTCCCAAGTTCTGGGATTAAAAACACATTCCACCATGCCCAGATCAGACTTTTACTGAGAGATAAAGAATCACATACACACACATAAAGAATCACACATAAAACCACTCGCCTACAAAAAGATGAAGCTCTCTACAGTTGGACAGGGGGTTGGAAACCAAGAATCCAATGTTGCCCAGAAAGAATAGAGGTTTAATGATTTGAGTGATTTCCTCTCCCCTTATATTGGATTAGTCAACTTAAACAAAGAAGTGGGTATTAATAGTTCACTATTCCATGATGAAATATCCAGGACTAAGTGACTCTAAGCAGGTCAGTTGAAGAAGCCCCATTGGAGTTAAAAACCAGCCTTTCTTGGCAGAGATCAAGAAGGAAGTATGCGTTCTTTATTATGCTTGAGTGATCAGGTTTGCTAATCAGGGTCTTAGTCCCTTACAGTATAAAGTAGAAAATAAGTTGGAAAAAACATTAAATTGGAATTACTAGATAAACACCTATGGGACATACAATGTAGAAACCAAATATCACTCAGAAGTAACCATATTAAGAATATGTAACATTTTGAATGATATAAGACTGATGATCTTAATTTTTTAGGAAAATGTAAAGGATTCTACAACTTCACTGAACCAAACAAATTTTGAAGACAGATGAAATAGTCCACAGAAAACATTACCAACCTTAGTGTAATAATATATAAGTTGATAAACAGCATGACCTAAGTAATTTTAAACTAAAAACACATTTGACTTCTTACAAAAGTTCATGTGTTGAGTACATAATATTAAAATTAAATGGTATTATCCTAGTATACTCTCATAACATTCTGTGTATGTGTGTGTGTCTGTGTGAGAGATAGACAGATAGAGAGAGGAGAGAAAAAGTGAGGACATAGTCTTGTATATGTGCAACTGTTTGGGGATGGGAAGGTGTACATGTGTGCACATGTAGTCCAGATATTGATAATTACTCCTGCCTTATTTTTGGAGACATGGTGTCTTGATGAACTTGGGGCATCTAGATTCAGCTGACTAGTAGGACTAGCAGGTCAGAAGACTCCGTGGATCCACCTGCTTTGTTTCTCCAGTGCTGGGTAACAAATGTGCTGACATGCCTGGCTTTGCTATTTGGATTCTGTGGAAGGAGCTCAGGTCCTCATGCGTGTAAAACATGCACTGTGCTGACTAAACCACCTTTCCAGAACTATATAATGTCTTAAGATACTCAGATGCTAAGGATCTTTCCTCACTTGATCTCAGCCTAAATGCTGAGAAGCAATCATAGCTTTCTTAATATAAGCTTCACGGGCTTCTTATTTCTCTTGAAACTGTGAATGAAGGTTGTCAGGAATGTACAATTTCATTAGTATTATAATTATTACATACATTGTTAAATTTTTCAGTCAGGAAAGAATCATAGTTACATGGTTGCAATTAAACAGAATTATCACTGCCCTCAGATAAATTATTGTAAAGTTATAAAATATTATCTATAATTAATTATATAAATTAGCATATATAAATAATTTTATCAAAGCCACCAAATTCTAGATACATGTGTATAAATCAGTGTTACAATGTAGTGAAAACAATAATATACATGAAAATTAATGAAGAATCTCTGCAAAGAAACTTTTGAAATATTGGGAAATGTTTAAAAAGAAATATAACCTCAAGATGTTATGATGTCTGTGGTTCTGTATTGAGGTTATAATATTTTGTGATGTAATAATAGAGAGTAAAAAATCCTCAATCCTGAAGATTTTATTATTAATTAGTTAATTTCTCTTTTTGTTTCTTCTGTAGATATATATTTGCTATTTCCAAAATTCAAACTCTACTATGAAATGATACTAAAATACCAAAGGTGCTGACTACATCAAATTTGGAATATTCACTCTCCCAAAATTAGAGACACTTTAAAATTAGTTTAGAGGGGTAGGGCTGGAGAGAAAGCACAGTGGCTAAGAGCACTGACTAAACTTGCAGAGGACTCTAGTTCTAATCTCAACAGGCACATGGCAGTTAACAACTGTCAGTAAATCCAGGTCCAGGGGATCAGATGCCCTCTTCTGTCCTCCATGGGCTCTGCAAGACATGGGTGCATTTACATACATGCAGGCAGTACACTCAAACATAAAATAAAAATAAAATAAAATTTAAAAGTTACTTTTAAAGGGAGCTATCAAGATGGCTTAGTGTGCAAAGGCATTTAGTGAAAAGCCAAGTGGGTAAAGGCATTTGACTCAAAGCAGAATGACTCGATTATAACCATAGTCCTATATGATAAAAGGAGAGAACTGACTCTTGTAGGTTGTCCTCTGACCTCCACACCCATGTTATGGCACAGCACATGTACATAGATACACACACATAAATAAATAAATAAACTGTACTCAAAGTTAAATATCAACGGAATATTTATATATGTATAAAGAAATGCACATTACACACATCAACAGTAGAAATTATTTCAAATTAAATTGTATACCTAAATAGTAGAGTTAGTCAAAACTATATTAGAAGAATAATTAAAAATCTAAAGGTACAGGGCTGACCTGAGAGACCAATCCAAGTGAAACCACCCACTATGAAGAAAAGAATAATAAATCATAGTCATGTAAATTGGAGAGCTTTGGCTCATAAATAAACACCATTAAGAAAATAGAAATATACATTTCTTTGTATTGCTATAAAGGAATAGAGTAACATTGTATTGATATACAATGACTATGAACATATAAAAATAGTAAACTAAGTTGTAAACAACTGCATAGAGTTCAAATATAAATTAAAATATTTGAAAATGCATGCTGAGGAGAATGTGATATGGAAGCCAGGCAAAGCTATATATGAGCCCATGTTTCAAAACAGCAACACGACCACTATGCCAACAAATAAGAATATATTTTAAAGATTTCTACACATATACAGTTGTAACAGGTAAAACTGGTCTGTTTCATGGGCAATCTAATGACTTTTGAGTTGAAAAGAAAAGATTTTGAAAGAAAGAAGAGTGTTTATTTAACCAGGAAAAGTATCATTGATATTTCTGGCACTGATTTACTTTTTTACCTTGCAGATTGCAAATTATTAATCAAGTTGTTTCATCTCACTGATACCGTATTTTAAAACATATTTTGTTTATTATAATCTAATAAAATAAACTAATAAAATATCAAAATCTCCTGTATTTCATAGCTTGTTTATGTCTCCTTAAGCGTATTAAATCATTTAATCCTCGTCTATCTATACAGCAATATTATGTCTGTTTTGAAGATTGCAAAATGAAAACAAGTATATTTTAATGATTTTAATAGGGGAGTTGGAAGTGAACTTGAATATCTGTCTTTGAATCGATATTATTATTTCCAAATACTTTCTATTTTTTAAACTCAAGTTTTGAACAGGTGAAAATGTTTCCATGAAGTACAACTGATTTCCATATCCCTGGACTCCCACAACAGACTTAACTCATCATCACAGTAAAAAAGTATTAAACTATCCTTTTACTTATATACCACCCACATGCCCTCAACAATTTGTGTTTACATATGTTTATTTTATTTAAAAATCTTATTAAAGGTCTTTGCAAGCTACTAAACTTTTTATTGCTTGAACAATTACTAATTTTTCAATAAAATAAATATATGTGGCTAAGAACGCACACTACTGTTTTATAGGCCTGGAGTTCAGTTTGCGGCACCTACAACAGATGGCCCACAAACACCTGCAATTGCAGATCCACAGCATCCAAAGCCCACTTAAAGACTCGCATATGAACATACTCACATACAGCCACACACAAACATGCAGTCTTTAAAATAAAATAGATTTTAAGAAAAACAAATAAGTCACTGAGATTAATAACTTTTAGATTTCAGTGTATATATCATAAGACAAAAATGTGGAAATGTATTCTTAACATAATGAGTATATATAGCTTCACATCACTTGTTGAAAACATTTACTTGCTAGATTGCTATACTAAGGATGTACTGAGGTTAAGAATACTTGGCAGACTCTACTCATTAGACATTATAAACATGCTCTATTTTTTACCAACCTCTGTGGCTATACTAATTTCAACCTGTGTGATTACAAGAAGAAATTACTTAGATGTTCTCATGTACAATTTGAGAAGGCTGCAAGAAGCAATTAAAAAGGTAATTTTAAACTTAACAATACAATGTCAGGTTATCCAGTAACAAGATGTCATTTGACTTCAGTTCCTCCAAGTTGACACTAGAAGGCAGTTACATTAAATTAATATCAGTTGTCTTATAGGCCAACATTTTCAATTACTATGATTTTCATGGATTCTCAAGCCAAGTATTCTCAAATATTGAGTCACTTTGAATTACAGGGACTTAATTTAAAAGGCCAAAAAATTTACATTATTATAGTTAACATATTTGAAATGAAGAAATCTGCAAAAATAATTATATAATTAGTGTCCAGTAGAATTTATGCTTAGAACTTTAAATTATTTCTGTAATCATGACAAGATAGTTTCAACTTTTGAGATTCATTTGGGGGAGAATTATGAGTTTTCAGAAGGCATTTAGTAGGAACAGTCCATTGACAGAAAATCCTGTGTACAAACATGGCAGTGATTCTTGCCTTTTCAAGTGTTTTATCTTCTGAAATGGGCCAGATCCTGCACCTGGAACAAAGTTCTACGGAATGATTTAAAAACCAGTGGCCTGCATCTTTTCCTGAGGACCTTCCACTTTTTTTTTTTCTTTTGTGTAGGCCATTGGTGCTCAAACCAGGCAATCTGGATAACTTTAGCATCTCATAGATCTTTTTCACAGACAAAGAGCAAGCATATTCAACAAAAATCAGTGATGCCTCTCTCCTGCCCTGAAGCACCTAACCAAGATAAATCTATGCACTAGAGCCTGTTTATTATTTTTCAAAAATGTTCTCTAGGTGTAAAAGAGTATAGATGCCTGCAATCCCAGCACTCTGTAGCCTGAGACAGGACAAGTGCACATTCAAGGAAAACAAGAACACATGGTGAGACTCTATCTCAAGAAAGAAAAAGAAGAAAGAAAATGAAGGAAGACATATTCTGGTTTATTTGGAACCCAAATATATGAAAACTGAAGTGCAGTAACTGAACTTTCCATGTTACTAGAAATCTGAGCAATTGTGTTACCATTCCCAAATGAACACAGTAAGATAAAGGCAAGACAGGAGAACATACTTGTAAGTTGAATATGTATGCAGTAATGTGGACTAAATAAATATATATATTTAGTGAAAAGTTCAGACTATGTCTAAGTAAACTGCGTTATTACTGAAGTAAAAAGAAAGAACTGATGTCTAAGGCTTTCCCACAGACCAAATTTCAAGCTGTTCTTTCAGTCCATTCCCATGAGCCTTGTCAAATTGCCCATTCTGTTACACTGTCCTACTCCCTGTTCTTTTCCAGAAATTCCTTCAAAACTAAATATTGAATTCAATACAAGCAATTTAATCACTGGTTTTGCTGTATATTATGTTCTTGAGTAATTTTAAAGATAAATAAGCATATTGTTCTTTAAAAGCTTAATGCTTGCGTTAGTCACAAAATATTAAGCAATTTCTTCATATTAGATTAAATTTTGCCTCAAATTTCATTTTTCAAATGAAAATTGCTTTCTCAAAAATCATAAAATTTCTCGAGATACATTGAATGAATACAAAGTTTGTAACAATTACAGGTTAATATAATTAAATGTCGATATTCTCTGTAATAGCACACATGTTGACATGAAAATACGATTATAACGTACTATCTCAATTATAATGTCATGATATGAACCATATCTAAAGAGAAAATACAAACCTACATAATTAAAATATTGTTGATTTTTTTCAAGATGAAGAGTTAAAGGTAATCAGTTGAAGAAGTGAGAATCAGTTTTCTCTGGGGACTAGCACCCTGAGAGATTATCTAATCCCAAACAGGCTAACCTATACACAGGCACATAAAGCACCACTAAATGGACTCAGTGCATTATATGTACATATCTGTATATATATATATATATATATATATATATATATATATATATATGTTTATAAATGTATGTATGCATAAGGAAAATAATCAAAAAAAGATGACCACAATTTGAGAAGGTGTGCAGGGTATGGGAAAAGTTGGAGGCAGACTGAGAGGGGAGGTACTAGTGTGTATACAGTACTCATGTACAAAATTACCAAAAATAAATCTTTCAACATACTTTTTTAAAATTATTAGAGATAATGTAACCTCCTTTAACAGATTAGTGGTTATTATTTCTTAATTGAAATACTCATAAAATAATCTTAAGCAATTAATACTGATATTGGAAATGACAAAACACAGGGTGATGAAACCTATTTTATCTTGCTGGATGGAAAGTGTAAGCTGTGGCCTTTGTTAATGGTGAGGGCAAGAACCTTCATTCCCACCACCAGCTCCTCTGAGGTAAACATGTCCTGAGAACTGCCTTCTGTTCTCCATGGACAGGTTCAGGTCATTTTAAGTCCAGGTTCATCCACAGAGGTCTTGTCAGCCTATTTGGAGTCCTTTCCTTTAGTGAGATCAGCTCATTTTCACCCAGCAGTAATCAGTTGCCAATATTTCTTCAGCAAATATTGGGGTCTGCTACCCATTTCTTCAGTTCCATGCTAGTTTTTGTTTGTTCTCTTTTGTTTTTTTTTTCTGCTTGAGTTTGCATGAGTGACCATATGGAAATAGAATCCTACAAGCTCCTGGGATCCTGCTCATATGAAACCTATAGCTCATCTACATTTTTATCCAGTCCAATTCACTCACCCAGAGATTACACTTTGCTCAATGGGATGGGTCCTTATACATTAGCCCCAGTCAAGAAGATGTCCCACGGTCAGGCCCAGAGGAGAATCACATGGAGGAAATTTCTCAGTTGAAGTTCCCTCTTCCTAAGTATCATTATTTTATGTCAAGCTGACAAAAATTAACCAGTACAGCATGTGAAAATGTCCAGTCACAAAAATACATATTGTATATTCATTTTATATGAAATGTCAATATTAGAAAATTGAATATATTGAATATATACAGAAAGTCAAGAGTGGCCTAGGGCTCAAGGAATGGAGGGAGGTAGGAATCAACTTCTAATAAGAATAGTACTGTTTGGATGATAATAAAATGCTCTGAAATGGGATTTTGGCAATGTTTGTACAATTATAGACTGTACACGTTGAATACTAATTGTATGATATAAATATATTTCAATAAAGCTGATATTAAAAATAAAGTTTGTTACTTAAATCTACTTAGATATCCAAAAGTTGCTACACAGACTTTTGAAAGTTCCTTCACAACCTGCATGTGGTGGATAACAGACTATTTTCCTCAAATGGCCACACCTATTTCCTAGAGCCCATGGCTACATTATTTCATATACAACAGTCCCATTAAGATATGATTGATATGAAAGCCTTTGAAATATTGATAATATCCTAGTTTGACTAAACATAATCACATGAGTTTTTATACTTTGGAACCATTCCACTCACGGACAGAGTAAGAAAAAGACTTGATTATAGGTAACTAGTCAGACACCTGTAACAATCTCTTCTGAAAGTAGAAGGTTCTTTGAAAGTTATAAAAAGGGAATAGAATCTTTCATACAAACTCCAGAGAAGAATATATCTCTTCATGCCCAGTGAGAATTCAATCAAATTTATGACTTACAGAACTTTAACAGTATTACTTGTTTTATTTATTTTTTATAAACTAATAAAGTTGTGATACTGTGTGACTACAGTAGAGCAAAATTAATACAACTGCTACAGACACCTGGAAATATACTCATTACATCGACAGTTTAGTAGCACTAAAAACTGAATTTAAGGAGCCTCTCCTGTCAAACTCTAGCGTAAGTCACAGGTCAGTTCAGGTGCTATTTATCTTACTCAAGCCTTTCTTAGGGCTACCATTAGTTTTTGCATTAAATAATTCACTCAAAGGTCGACATGGCAGTTGTTCCCAGCTGAAACAGAGTCTGTGGGAGATACACAATTCCACCATGGCAGGGAGAAATTAACCACAGGCAACAGGCACATGTGACAATGTCTATATTGTAGTGAAACACAATTTAAAAAAATTAAGCAGTCTTCAAGTCCCACGTTGTTGACCCTCAACACCACTAAAATATAATGTAATCTAGGTTCTGAAGATGTGAGCCTCTTCAGTTACCAAATATAAATTTGTAATGTCTCTTGGAAAATCTTGAATTTCCACTTGGATTGTAGCAGGCAGGAAAAAGTCTTCTACTTGGACCTGAGATCATTTTCTTCTACTTTACTTAATTTAAATGTGTTTATTTCCTTCTCGGGACTGTTTCCTGCCAACTTGTAGCCTTGGCAGCCTTTCCTCACCTTGGAAACTTGCTTGAGTTTTATTTAGAAAGGTATCATCATGCACAGCTGCAATTCCAGTCTTCAGGCAGATAAGGCAGCAAGATCTCCCATTGCAGGGAAGTTTGATTTTCGAAGTGAGATCTGATCTCAGAAAGAAAAATGTTTTCACAGCTCAAGGATCAGTGAAATAAAGATCTGTCTGTGTGGATCCTACCACACTCAAATGTGGGATTGCTAGATATTCTTTGTTAAAATTGTCTTCACTTAAGTCAATGCATGTTGCTCTTTCGTGGCAGAGAGACGGGCACCAGCAGGCACACCCCCTCACCAGACCCTCCTCTGTCTCCCGGCCAGCAGTAGGGAACTGAGAAGGGGATCCGGCACCAGTCTCGTGTCCCACTTTCCTTGGATTGCCCCAGCTCCCTCCCCACGGTAGGAGAGGGCAGTCACTGGGAAACAAAGGGACGTCAGGTGCTGTGGCCTGCCCATTCCCAGCCTCCTGACCCACTCCAGAAGACACTCAGGCCTGGCCAGGGACCCCGTCTTGACCAAAGAAGTGTGCAGCTAGTCAGTTCTTATGATGATACAGTAACTTCTTCAATGGTACCGCAGGAAGCTGTTTACTGAACTTAGACACATTACAAAGGTTTAGAGTTATAGGTATTAGCATACAGCAGGAAGTTTCTACCAATCATTTTACTGGTCACTCTGATCATGCTTTTACTTTACATAGAGGCTACTACTGTACACGCGCTGTTCACGAGGGAAGAGGTAATTTTCCTCCAATGGCACTTAAGACCCCAGTTCACCTAATTACCATGGTATGTGTGGTATGTGCCTATCTCTTCTGGCTGGTCTTTGTTTTAGCTTCTCTCAGCGACATCTTGCCCAGGCCACAAGGTGCCTGGACAATTAGGATTTCTTAAGGCCCAACAAATGCATGGCATAAAGTATCACAATATTCTATAATTAAATTATCTTAGTTTTAGTTTATCTCCCTCCCTTCCACTCTCCCCCTTCTCTACTTGATTTCTCTCTTCACTTAGGTGCAAAAAGGAGAAAGACGATAACACTTCACTAATTTGGTGTTGTTCATTGCATAAGATGGGCAAAATGATTAATGCCATACTTGAATCACAGAGGAGACACCCCTAAAAACCCTGTGACCCATCTATTCATCCCTTGGCATCTGGTAATCCTCCACAAGCAAAAAATTTTTTCATTGTCTCTGAACTTGGCCTTTTCAAAATTGTCGAATCACACAGTGCAAAGTATTCTCTGACTGGCCTCTTTCAATTAGGAACTTATCCTTAAAAATCTTCCTTATCTTCTCAATTGATAGCTCAATTCTTTTTTAGCTCTGAATATTGTCAGTGTCTACATGTACCACATTTTTACATCCATTCACATGTTGAAGGATATCTTGAGTGTTCTAAATTTTAACTATTATAAATAAAACAATTATTAATATCTATCTACTTGTTTTTAACTTAAAAAAAATTTTATTTTATAAGTTTTATACCTGCAGAGACTATGGAAGCCAGAAGAGGGCATTAGAATTCCTGGAACAATGGTTACAGAAGGTTGTTAGCTACCATGGTGGTGTTAGGATTCCAATCCAGTTCTCTGCAAAAGCAGTCAGTGCTCTTAACTGCTGAGTCATCTCCATCTTTCCAGTACCCACCTGCATGATTTTGTGAAGACAGATTTTCAGTGTCTTTGGTTAAAAGCCAAAAATTGTGATTTGCCAGATGGTAGGATGAAGGAATCCTCATATTGTTAACTCTCATTTGAATGGTTCCAGCAAAGCGGGTCTTTGTATTTTATTTACTTATCAAAATGATGTCAACTAATCTTACTGAAAATAAGTATCTTCATTGAACTTTAAAATTTTAGGACTAGGGATATCACAATTATTTGAACTAATTCTTAGTTCACATTCAATACACACATTCATCTAATTTTGACTTTTAAAATTATTTCAACTGTTAGAGCAAATTTAAAATACTTTAACAATTCAAAAAAATAATAAAATCTGATTGATTAAATTGGCATATGGTATGGTTGGATTACAAGGCTTCACTTTGCAAGACCTCTGTGGATGAACCTGTACTGAAGAACATTTGGGGACACTAACTTGACACAATAGATCTTGACAAAGATGACAGAACACATGGATTCAAGTTGAGAAGCTATGGAGTGTGCCAGGTGGGGAAGGATTATAAAGATGATTAAGACTGATTGAGATATTCTGTATGAAATATACAATGATTCATTAGAAATAAATGTGGATGAGGAGGCTGTGGATGCAGGCCAGTAAGCAGCATTACTCCATGGTCTCTGCTTCAATTCTGGCTCCAGCTTTTTGCCTTGAGTTCCTGCCTGAATTCTCTAAAACATGGACTATGACTTGAAAGCAAAAGATGAAATAAACTCTTTCCATCCCAAAATGGTTTTGGTCATAGCAACAGAAAGAAAACTGGAACATTTACAGCTCAAATTATTCCATAAAATCGAAAATGAAGGGATGTTTCCAAACCGATTTACAAAGCCAATTTTAATAACATCCGGAAACCAAAGACCATCAAAAAGGAAAGGATAGGCCAATATCTCTGATGAACATTGAAATAAAAATTCTCCATAAAATAATTGCAAAGAGAATTCAAAATGGCTCATGAACTTTGGAATGAAGGAGGGGTCTGAAGTTGATTAAGAACTGTTGTATGAAATGTATAAAACTCAATAAAAATAAAAATATTTCAGTCTAAATTAAATCAAGTTTAATTATTTTTGAACTATGTTAATGAAGAAATTATTTAACTGCAGGATTCAAAATTGCTATACTACATTTTCCTGAAGGAATTTTGTAGTTTCTCTTACATTTAGGTCTAGATTTCATTTTTTTTTTCTGTGTAATTTAAAGTAGGACTCCACATTTGTTATTTTGTCTTTATGTTTTGTCATTCAACAACAATTTCATAATTAATTGCCTGTATTTTGAGGAATTCTAGCTAGATATACACATTATACTGGTAATATACTGACTGTTAACTCTAGTTTTGATATCAGAGTTTTCTCAATATTATTTACTTCTGCGATTGTTTGGAAGTCTTGATCCTCTGGATTTTTCTAAGATTTTACAATCAACTTGTCAATAGCTAGAAATTGCATTCAATTTTATTTTCAAAAAAAACTATTCTTTTTAAATTTATTTATTATTATTTGTTCATTTGTATGAGTGTATTGTCTGGATGTGTGTGTGAGTACACTCATTTCATGCAATGCCTGGAGAGGTCAGAAGATATCAGTCTCCTGGAACTGGAGTTACACATGGTTATTAGTTGAAATGTGTGTGTTGGGATTTGAACTTGAGCCCTCTGCAAGAGCAGTAAGTGCTCTTAACCACTGAGCCATCACTCCAATCCACAAAATTGAGTCTTCTTTCTATGAATATGGGATGTCTCAAATTTTATTAATATTTATATTAGTAAATAATGTCTGAGATTTTAGTCATATGTACTTTATTCTTCTTTTCACTTTTAAGATAATTGTTCATTAAACTTTAGTTTTGTAATATTCCATACATTTTTTGTACATGACTTTACAGTCTAAAATCTAGCAGGAATTGTGAATTAATTCTAATAACTCACATTTTTAAAGGTTTACGTGTATTTTTTCTGCAAAAACGTGTGATTCAAATGATTTTGCTTATTCCTTTCTAAACTACAGATGTCATTTATTTCCTTTTGTTATCTGTGTCATGACTTATAACTCAAGTGCTTGGTATAGGTATACACAAATGTTAAGAGAAAGGTGTACCTGTTTGAAATAGAGGGAAAACATTCAATGTTTTACAAATATATCTGATGTTCTTATATTTTTCTGTAAATTTATTTTATCTGATTGCTTAAGTCACATTCTATTCCTGTTTTTTGTGATGTTGTTACATATAAAATAATTTCTTCTTCTTGAAGGAGAATCAATAGGAAAAAAAAAGAATCTGTGGGGGAAATTTCAGCAATCCAATATTGCTAACTCTGTCAGTTCTTCATTATAAATTCCTTCTTTCTCAAGGTGATGGAAAATGTCTCCTCACCATAGGCTATAAACAAAATCTCATTCCACTTGTATAATTCATCCCAATCCATGAAATCATATTGTAGCATGACATTTTTTTTTTCACATAAATTAGAAGACTATAGAGAGGAGTCCGGAACAAAATGTATGAAGCCCTGAAGCCTGACTCTTACTTTTGCAGTAGGTGTTAAATACCATGTCAGATTTCATTCTTACCCTTCTCCATTGTCAACCATAAATTTCTTTTATTTTAGTAATGGATAGTTTTGACTCTTTCATATGAATGGGTCAATAATTTATTTCATCAGGATATGAATTCCTGGAGATTTTATTTTGAGAATGTTGCTTGTATGGTTGATACATTTTAATCTGAATTGCTTACACTTTGTCATACTTTTTTATACATGTATATGTGGTGTGTATGCATATACACACAAATATATATGTAAATATTCACATATTCATATGTGTATGAGTTTTCATGTGGATATAATTGCATATGCAAATATGTATGCATGTGTGGGTGTCTTTATCTCTACCCAACTTATATATGGATTGCAGATTTCTTACTGAGCAAGGATCTCTTAGTTTCAATTATTCTGAATAGCCAGCTTTCTTTAGATATACCTTATGTTCACATCCCCTGGATTTGATTTAGTCACAATATCCATCAAGTTTATATATACATATACATATATATATATATATATATATTTCTGCATATTGTATTAAAGTCCTCATGAATGTGTGGCACAAGTGATACTGGCTGAGCAATCTCTCCAGTCTTTTATCAAACTTTTGAAAACTTTTTACAATAGCGACATCAAGTAATCTGTACTAGCTGTTTCATGTATTTATTTTTGCCTAAAATTTGAAGGCTGCATTGTTGCATAATTAGAAACCATTATCACAATAGCTAATAGGAGAAGAAATATTAACATATAAATTTTTATTTTAGTATTTATACACTTAGCCTATTAAAGATAGGAACTGGAGTATGACAGTTGTAAAATAACTGTGTGATTCAACACTAAATTTTATCTTTTGTTTTTGTCTATCTGCTTCTTTTCAAACCAAAGTTTATTTCTGTTGTCAGTGGTCTTCTCAGGCAGAGATCAAAGAAAGAATATGCAATACAGATCCCAAACACTGCGGCAAGATCTGAGGCACAGAATCAAAGAGGAAATTCCCCTGAGGTTTCATTTTCTCATTTCTTCCTTCTGTGGTAAAGAATCAAAATGTTAAATTCCAAATTCTAAAAATAAATTGAATCAGAATTCGCACAGTAATAATGGTTAGATTCTAATCTCCCATCAAATACTGCATTTGGTGTTCTCATAAATAACTATCATGCAGTTACAAAGACATTCTCTTCTGTTTCTATGTGCTTTTTGTTTATAGACAGAATTTTACATGTTTACAGTGTTACTCAAAATATCAAATTACATTTCACAATTCTTGTCATCAATCCTCATAATAATTATATGCAAAAATGACTTTTTCATGTTTTACATCTGAGAAATACACATCATAAATGGTTATATGTATTTTTAAAGACATTTAATGTTAGTTATCCCTCCCTATACTCTCTCAGTCATCTCAATAATATTACCAATTGATTAGTGTGAGATGACATATTTCTTCAACATTTCACTTTATCAAATTTTGTTTTATTTAATAATACTTTAAAATACAAAGGTGGAAAATACTAAAATTTTTGGTTAAAACCAAGGTTTTTGAAAATCTTGACCTCAATTATTTAAAAAATATTATTCCTATAGTTCTATATGTATAATATATATACACACATATTGAGTTTTTTTAAATGTGTAAATGTAGTGGCCATGGGAAATAATTTTGTAATTACTCATTATGAGAACATCAAGTAACAATTAAATCATAATAAACCAATAATTAATAATTATCTTGTTCATCAGTTTAGACCTGGTAAGTTTTTTTTCTGAAACATTTCTTTCTTTTTTATTGTTTGATAATGTCATATATGAACACGGTCTGTCCTGATCAAATCTATCCAAATTCCCTCTACTACAAGTCTCCAATTACCATCTAGGCTGCCTTCCTCTGAACTTCATGTTCTCTGATTTTAACCCACCAGTTCCACTTAATACTAATTTCTATTCAAAGCAAAAAAAATCACTAATGGTTGATAGATGGTACACTAATAGCCAAGACTATTATTGTTGTTTGATATTCATAATTGCCTTAATTATGTACTCTCTAGGTTTGGTTTTGAATATTGCTTTACAGGTGTAGTCCACTGACCATCATTTGAGTAATGAAAAGAAAGTCTGAACACTACAGAAATCTGTAAAAATTCTTCAGAAACTTCACATTTCAAATTTCCAGTTATTTCATGACTAAGTCTATAAATATTTATTTAAATGTTTCTTGCCAGGCATATTGTGGAAGAAGAGAGTAGATTTTCTGAGCTTCACTCAGTTGCAGATGTTCCTGGTGTGGCAGGCCTAATACATGCTAAACACACTTTAACCACATCAGTTTAGATGATGATAAACTAGAACTGAGTTAAGTGGCTTCTTCCCCCCAACCCACACCCCGGGAGCCAGCAGTCAAAATCAGTTGAATGTCTAGGGATGGTTTTGATGAAGGGTGATAGTGGATGTGAGATCTTGGGAACAGGAAGGACTTGGGTGTTTAGAAGAGCTCATTCTAGGTAGAAAGTGCATCCCAATAAGACCTTATAATATTAATAATGCAGTATGAATCCAATAATATGAATTCATGAAATCTGATTATGGTTTAAACATGTTAAATGGGAGGGTTTTGATAGCAACTGACATCCTGATATGTAATGTCCAAAGTTCTGAAGTTATTGTCCTCTAATGTTTATTAGCAAGTGTGCTTTTGTTAGCAATCATGACCCACTGTGACCTCGTATATCGTCTCCTTTATATGGAAAACCACCATAAGTCCTGTATAATATGATCTAGCGATTTGTTCCAAGTCAATGTTTACATATTGTTTCAGGAATCAATTTGATGTTACAGTTTTTATAAAAAACATGGAAACAACATTTACTTGAACATCGAAGAAGTTCTCATTCTCAATTTGAAAGTCATAACACTTAATAAAACGCTTTCTTCCTTTAAGATGTTATACGTGTTTAAGAAAGCCTCACAAATATTGACAGAAGATAAGCACTGTTAATGGATATTTGTGATCTGTTTTCTGGGAAGTCAGAGAAAAGTGAAGTGAGAAGTCTCCAGTAATTTTATATTTTTGACTGGCATAGAGGATTGCATTTCAGCAGGTATCCTCATATGTAAACTTAGATTACTTATAAGGTCATTGCTGGGCTGGAGAGATGGCTCAGCAGTTAAAAGCCCTTACTGTTCTTGCAGAGGACCCAGGTTCAATTCCCAACACCCACATGACAGCTAAAAAACATCGGTAACTCCACTTCCAGAGGATCTGATACATTCTTTGGACCTCCATGGGAGGTAATACATTTATACACATAAATATAACTAATAAAAAATCTAAATATGTTGATTGCACAGGTAATACTTAGCAAAGGTGGGAGATGTGAACACACTGAGAGATATAAAAATGATTCAAGACTCTGATTTCTGATTCCACATAATTTCAGTGGCTAACTTAAGCAGAATTGTACATTGCTTCACTTGGAAAGAAATTTAGTATTATACATAGAGCTTTCCTTGTGTCATAAATGCAAGAAAGACAGGAACAATACTTGTTAATATATTCTCAAAGGTAAGTAGCTATGTGTAGACACATAATATGTGAATGTGAAACATAGCAAATAGACCTAATGCTCAAATGTATAAATGCCATCTTATATAAGTACTATGCAAAAATACTTTTCTCTAAGGACTCTATGGAGAGACTCTGGTACATGGTCAACACCCTAAATCTGATTGCAAGACTGTTAGCTGCATAGAAAAATCGATTTTTCAGACTATAAGAATGAATGAAATTTTTTCTTCTATAATCTGCATATTCAAAGAGATTATATCTTGTAATAAATTTCTGTGTGGTTAAGCCGACCATGGTATATTACAAGAGAAGAAAATTTGTCATAAAAATTATATGACTTTTGAAAACATAGCAAGTTATTGACACAAAATATAAAACTGAGGTGAGACTGCCTTGGAAATGTCAGGCACCAGAGGTTCAATAAGTTCTCATTTCTTTCGCTATTTTGATAGATGTGGTGCTCTTGTAGACCTCACAAATGTGATACAACTCAGTTCACACATTTGAAATCAAAATGGAATAAAAAAATGCTTTCATTCATATTCTACAAAATGTCATGTAGATCATTTTCTGAAGTTTTAGATCCATCTCAAAACTAATGATAATGACTAGAATTAAGATACATTAATTGTGAACCCGTACACTCAGTTGCCATCCTTTGGGACTTCTCCTGGATCTTGCTGCTTCTGTGTTCACATTTCCCCTGCCTAATTAGGCAGAAGTGCCAGACATTGCCGTCTTTCCCATTTGACACTATGCCCAGAATATGTTGCTCATGCACTCTCCAACACCCTGTCAAGCTAGTCAAATACTGATCCCCTCTGTCGCCATTTTATCACTTTGGGACTTGACCAGGACCTTGCTAATGGAGAACTCCAGACTAGTCCTGGAAAGCTCTGCTTCAAGTCCCAACTAGACTGGTAAGCTGTCTAAATCAGTCTACTGCACTTCCATCTTCACATTCACAGTCCTAGCCATGAATGCTGAAACCAACGTATTCCCTATATAAGAAATCAAAAGTAAAAACTATTCATAATTGAACAAAAAAACAATAAAAAATGATCAAACTTCAACAAATATCAGTCAGAATTTTTTATCTGATGCACAACCAACAAAAGAATTCGCAATCCCAAAACTTTAATAATATGAACCGAAATAATATCTTCCACCATATTCAACAATTCTGATAGGAGTGTTCTACAAAGAGAACTATCCAGAAAATTCCAGGACATAGGATTTAGAAGAACAATCATAAACATGATCAAATAATTCAAGGATTTTAATGACACAAAACCAAACAATTTAAAGAACACAAAGAGGATAGAAATAAACTCCAGTCAGAAGAACAAGAAAATACAAATACTTGGCTTAATATAATGACAAGTGCAATTCATGATTTAGAGAGTAAATTTATGACAAAGATAGAAATGTTGAAGAAAACTCAAGCAGAAATGAAGATGAAATTGAAGCACTCAATAAGCCAGTTTGCAATGACAGGAGAAAGTCTCACAAGCAGAATGAATTAAATAAAAAAGAAAATTAATATCTGAAGATTAATTGAATTGAAGTTATATAAGTCAATAAATGTAATAAATCATATATAGACAAATAAAAAAATCATATGGTCTTCTAAATAGATGTAGAAAATCCCTTTGGTATAAGACACCATGATTCCATGACAAAACTCCTAGAGTGTTTTGGACTGGAGGACATATACCTGAACATAATTAAAGCTATATACATCAAACACACAGCCACAAGCAATGAAACTTTAAATCTTTAAGAGATTAAGGAAAACACTCAGACATAGACCTCTATTGCCCAAGGATTGGTAAAATAATTACTATGACTATCATACCTGTATTAGTTTTTCTATTATTGTGATAGAAACACAGACCAAGGGAACTTATAAAAAGAAGAATTTATTTAGCTTTGGGTTTCAAAGGGGTAATTGTTGATCAAGGTGGGAAGGCATGGAAGCAGAAGTGGCTAGAATAGACACAGAAGCTAAGTGCTCACATCGACAAGCAGGCATAAGAAGCAGAGGGTGACTGGAGATCCAGCATGCTTAAAAACTCTCTAAGCCTGCCTCCAAAGATGTACTTTCTCCAGCATGGCCACACCTTCTAAGACCTCCCAAAACAACACCATCAACTGGGGACAAAATGTCCAAATACTTAAAGCCTATGGGGGACAATCTCATACAAACTACAAAAATCAATTTATAGACTAAACGAATCTAAACAAAATGCCCTAGACATTTTTCACAGAAATAGAAAAAAATCCTAAAATTCATAAGGAACCTTAAAAAACCTGGGTAGCCAAAGCAATCCTGAGCAAAAGGAGCATTCCTGGAAAGATAGCCATAGCAGATTTCAAATTGTATTATAGATTTAAAGTCTGAAAAACAACTTGTTATTGGTGTAAAATGTGACAAGCATATCAATGGAAGAAAATAGAAGACTGGAACATGAATGAGTGCAATTTCACCAACATGGTAGTGATCACCAACATGATATTGAACAAAGTTGTCTAGAATACACACTGACAGAATGACTGCATCTTCAACATATGATACTGATAAAATTGGATCTCCACATGTAGAAGAATGAAATTAGACTCATAGCTATCACCATGCACAAAAGCCAACTCCAACTGGATCAAAGACCTTAATGTAAAACCTGAGACCCTGAGAGTGCTAAAAACAACATAGTATTCTACATGATGTAGGTTCAAGAAAGGTTTTTGTAAACTGAACTTCAGTCTCTCAGAAATTAAGGTCAGCAATTGAAAACTGGGACCTCATTAAACTAAATGCTTTGATACAGCATAGGGAACAATCAGTGGAGTCAAGGAAACCAGACAGTCGGTGAAAATCTTAACCAATGAAAATCTGAGAGAGGATTGATGTCAAGAACATACAAAGAACTAAATTTTAAAAAGTTAAAAGATGGTCTATGATCTAAACAGAGCAATCAAAAGAAAAAAATAAGAATGTGTAAGAAACACCTTAAAACGTGTGAACATTCTTAGTAATTAGGGAAATGTAAATGAAAACCACTTTGATATTTCCTCTTATCCCAGGCTGAATGACTAAGATCAAGAGAACGAAAGACACCAAATTCTGTGTGGAAGCAGAAAAAGGAAAACCTTCCTTCATTGTTATTGGGATTGCAATCTAGTGCAACCACTATGGAAATCAGTGTGAACTCTTAAAAAGCTTGGCATTGAGCTACCAGACGATCTGTCTATGGCACTCCATGGCATATATCCAAAACACTCAGTACCCTACTATAGTGATACTTGCTCAGTTACACTGGTGGCTGCTGTTTTCACAACACCTAGGAAATGGAAACAATCTAAGTGTCCCCCAGCCTATGAATGAATAATGAAAATGTGGTACATTTACATAGTTGAATTCTACTAAGTAGTAAAGTAAAGCAAAATCATGAAATTTTCAGGTAAATGGATGGAATGAAATTGTTAAACTTGAGTGAGGTAAGCCAGACTGACAAACAAGCAGGGCATGATCTTTCACATTTGTGAGAAAATCATTTTTAAGCCTCTCAGTCTTATGGGATGATTCACCTTGTCAATTCATTTGTTTTTGAGTTCCCAGACCATTGGCTGTGAAGATAAACTGTGGTGTAACCCCAGGGATCAGGAAAATGCAAAGAAACTATGGGGCTAAAGTGAAAGAAGGAGCTCAAGGGTGATGACTAGTAAGAGGCAGGTGTTCTGAAATTAGGAAAATGGCAGATTCTTTAACTGAGACAGAAGTGGGGGGAGAGAGGAAAGAGGTATAAATATTGTTCATCTGGCATGAAAAATCATAAAAAATAAATTAGTTCAAATCCTATTGAGAAATATGCATTGTGTATGTGTATGTGTGAATCCATAAATATATACATGTATATGTAACAATACTGGTCAAGGAAGGTGACGGGAATTTGAGCGGGATTGGGAGAGATCTAAGAGGATTTTCAGAGGGGAATAGAAAACGTGGAAATAGTTTAAAGGTTATACTCACGAAATTCACACAAAGACATTTTCAAATCCATTTACAGAATGCTAAGTATAAGTCTCTGTGCTCACTTCTGTAGAAAAAGGATGTTGGACACATTTTTTTTTTGAGATGACACATGTAAAATCCAAGAGGAGTAATACTCCCACCAGAATAATTGTTTCCCAAAGAACAAAATAGATACTGTTTAAAAAAAAAAAAAAAAAAAAAAAAAAAAAATATATATATATATATATATATATATATATATATTTTTTTTTTTTTCCCCAATTAGGGACTGGTGAGAAGGCTCAGCAGTTAAGAGCATTACCTACTCTTACAGAGGTGCTTGGTTGGGATCCTAGCATCCATATTATGACTACCAACCATCTGTAACTGAAGTCCAGGGGCCTCCAATATACTCTTCTAGCGTCCATAAGCATTGCACCATATGTATGTACTTGCATACATGAAAGTAAAACATTCATATAAAATATACCATACATATAAATACCATATATATAAAATAAAATAAAATTTAAAAAATTCCTCTCTTTAACACATATACACACCTCTAATAATCTTATTTTCAAAGATTTGAGAATCTAAATATTATTGATGATATCTAAAATTTTAAATGTCAATTTTTATCAAGCTTTAAAAAATGTGATGCTTTTAAGAAAAGTGATAAATTTATATTCAGGAATCTGGAATAATTTTGAATTCTATTATTGTACGATATCCATATGTTTTGAAATTTTCTCTGTCTTTTTTTCTGATTATAAATGTGACAAAATGAATATATTTTCCTTGGGTTTAAATCCTTAATTTGACATTCATTGAAGTATTTTCTTTAATAGTATGACCACACTGAGATTTTGTTTCTTTAGTTTCTAAATATTTGTAATAACACTGCTAGTCTTAAAATATTGAAAGAAATTGATTAAACACACAGAGTGAATTGATTCCCTAATATATATTATGTCTTTGGGGAATAATTGTTATATGTTTGAATGAATGCCTTAGGGGAAAAATAAAAGGCCAAAATTCCCCAAAATTGAAATTTTATAAAATTTAGGTTGTGAAATACTGTTTCTCATATTATTAATTTAAAGAATAGGCACTCATTAGTTTTAATTATGTGACACTTATTAAAATATTTTAAACTAAATGTATCCCACAGTTGAATATCAATAAGTTTAAATTATGGGTAAACACATATTTCTTCCTCAAAATCTCTGCAGCCAAATTATTTAACAGTAGGATCTAAAATTCTCCATTTATCTTTTAAAAATTCGCCTTTTATTGCCAGAACCAATGGAGGAGGTGCATGAGCACATGGGTAAAGATTCTCACAGGCTATTATGTCCTTGCTCATAAGAACTTACAGCAATGGTGACAACATGCACAGGATCTATGCAAAACAAACAGACAAAAACCCAGTATAGAACTGGGGAAATGGGCAGCAGGCCCCATTAGTTGAAGAACTATTGGGCAGCTGATCACAGTTGGGTAAGGAAGGATTGATCTTCTTTAAGTGAGTGACTCTAGATAAGCTCACTAAACCACAGTGGATGAAAGTGTACTGAAGGATGACCAGGGATGAACTTAATAGACCTTAACATAAAAGACAGAAAACAGGAAACCCAGTAGGTGATGGGCTGTGGAAGGGTGCCAATAGAGAAATTGGTATAAAGATGAGTACGATGTTGTAGATGAGATACACAAAATTTCAACTTAAAAAACAAAGAAAATTCACCTTTTGGTGTTTTGGGTTTAATAGTAACCAATCTTTAAACTTTTGTTTTCATTGGCAATATTTAGTTTTCCTCATGTCTGAAACTAAGATATTTAATGGGCCTTAGGTGTGTTAAAAAGAGAGTAAAGAGGGGTTGCAGAGAAGACCTGGTGTTTCTCATTCTCACTCAGTATCCATTTTCTTCTTTGGGGAATAATTATTGTTGCTGGAAAGTTATTTGTTTCTGACCTCACATATGTGAGATCCCAATAGGAATATGTCCTATTTCCTTTAGTTACAGAATTTACTCTATGAGTTAAATAAAATTAAAATGAACTTGAGTATGCCTTTTAGTATTCCTATAGTGTGCACCATTTAGAATGTCATACATCTATTAACCAATGAGTGTTATTGCTTTCAGTGAAACTGAAGATTAATTAGCTGTACATGCCTATTTTAAACATGTACAATAACATGAAAGAAGTTAGCTATCTTCCTTTTGGTAAATTACTGGACATAAACTTATTATAATTGTATATAAGTTGTATGAATCTAAATTTTTCATTTTTTCCATGAGGTGATAATAGCATTCTATAGCAATTTTTGTAATACTGATAAGCATGGCGTTAAGGTAAAGAACATACAAACCCAAATCACTGGGGAACAGTGTGAAAATTTTAGTGAATAGAATTAATACACCGGTCACTATGATAAACTTAGGACCATTGCAAATTTTAAGGAAAATATACTACAGACAGGATATAGTTGAATGTAGAACAGTAAGAAGAGACCCCTACTCCAAATGTCTCCTGTTTATATAGTCTTTATCGTGTATATGCTCTCGGCCACTTAGTCTCAATTCTTAAATTGAAAGCAATCATAAAGTATAGATAAATGTAAATACAAGATTGAAAGCAGTCAGAGATATAGGCACAAAGAAGTGGAAATAACTTTTAAAATAAGAGTTTTATTTAAAATTGCTCATATGAAGCTTAGTAATAACAAGGAATGAATAATCTCTATTAAAGATTAAAGAAACTAGTAAGGAAACTGAGTAGATCATAATCCACATTCTAAAACTTGTTCTGTAAATTAATTTACTATGTCACTTTGTGCCGTTTCTCAAAGTTCATCTTTCAGTATATTCATAATAAACTGAAGCTTTTAATTTGTGAGTTCTTTTAAATTATTTTATTTAACATTATGTTTTGCAAGATAATTTTTGCTAAGGACCAACACTGAAATAAATGAGATTGCCTGATTCTGCTTAATTGGTTTGATAATATTTGGAGAGGCATTTGATACCTGTGGTTTAAGTGGAACTGGGGAAATGTCGTGATGTTAACAGCCTGTGATTGAAAGGATAATGTTTTGTCAAGGGTATTCATACCTTCATGTCTAGAAACTCTGAATATTACTTTTGGCTTCAGAAAGCACCTAGAATGATAATTCGTAATTCTGGGGATTAATTGTTTAAAAGCATAATGTTAATTTTAAGTTGTAAGAAAACATTTTAAAGCATTATCATCAATATAGAGAAGTGAGTGTCTTCAAAGGGGCATGCTTTAGTGAAGCAGTGATGATCCAAAACATCTATTAAGCTCAACTGAGAATGAAAAGAGATTGGAGAAATTTATACTGAAGTCACAAGCACTTGTATTAACGCTGGGAAAAGACACACCATTAGGATTTAGAAAGGGGACTTGAAATCCCACACAATCCTCTTTTCTTTAATCATCCTCATTAGCAATGTAGCCCAATGTTGCACCACCTGAACTGGCAGTCTTACTCTTAAAGAAAATTCCTTCTTGCAGTAAAACGCTTTACGCTCAGAAACCCATAGGTAGTCGTACCAGTCTATATTTTAGATGATACTTTGTGATAAGTAAAATACGCTTGTAATGAAAATTAAAGAAAAAAATCTTGCTTGTATTCTTGTTTTTGTGGCTAAGTTGTCACTCCCTAAAAAAAAAAAAAAAAAAAAAATTGCATCCTTTTAGAATTCCTCTCATCCTTGCATAGAGATTAGAGAAATTGGAGTTGAAATACACGCGCACCCAAATAAAAATGTCAATATCAGATCAATTGTAACTTATAAAACAAGGGAGTATGTGTGGTTCTACATCATTTTTAATTTTAAAATCATGCATTACTTTTAACACTAAAATCCAAGACTATTAATACATGGAAAATCAGGGTCACCTTAAAGAGATTAAGAATGAACTCAAACAGAGGCTTGAAGATAATTTTTTTAGAATTTAAAGACCAATCTTCTCGGCAGGCCAGTGTAAATTTAACTGCTGCCTTGAAGAGGAGAATGGCGGGGAGAAGGAAACGCTACCAGGAAGCCATGCTGGCTTAGGGGTGCAACATGTGGCAGACAAGCGGTCACATAACATGGAGAGGAAGCGAGTGAGCTCAGGCTCAGAAGCACTGCACAGATGGGTCCAGATTCTGGGCAGGAAAATTCTCCACCTCATGAACACAATAGGTATTCCAGCTTTCTCTTTAGCAAGACATGGGGTTGGTTCCATGACCACACAGAGGATTGATCTGGCAAAACTGGAAAGGTAAGAATACATCTCCAGAGATTATATTACTCTCTTGGCCAGATTTCTCTTAAGGGACTTTTTCGTACTGTAAAAACATGACTTTATGCATTTACTTTTGAGCTCATTTGAAAACAAGCAAGTGTGGTTTTGTGTTTACAAAATTAACTAACATAGATACATGTAAAATGCAATAAAGTAAAATTAAGTTGTATAACTTCAAATAACAGAGCATCAGCTCTTTCTTTCTGCCACATTTTAGGAAGCCCTAGGCAGAACTCCACAGAGATTATTGTTTAATAAATATGTACTATACTCATAATTAGAGGAATAAAACGACACTAATATGTGGCCAACTATTTATTGTTCAATTTTATAATCTTGACAGTGCTGAGCCCTTGTTCATTGTTTCTCACAGTAAAACTATTCCAGAATGCCTTAGGTAATTGACCTATAATGATGATAATTTTCTCCGTGTCTGAGAAAATCACTTTTAAACTTCTCAGTCTTATGGGAATGATTCACCTTGTCAATTCATTTGTTTTTGATTTCCCATTTTAATTAGTCTCAATTTAATTACAATTGATTGAGTTGGAATAGCAAAAACAAAGCTACTAGCAAGGGTAGGATGATCTCATTTTTTTCTCAAGAGGGAGAAAAATACACATTTGAGAAAAGTATCTAAATGACTACCTTGAACATATTTGTGTACACCAGCTTCCTATTTAATTTTCTAGAGAACAAAAAAATTGACTTGTTTGTAAAAACAACAAAATTATTCTTTATGAATAGTTAATTATCTTTTTCTTGAATTTCAATAGAACATAGAGTTCTATGGGCCATTCTGATAAGTGACTTTAAACCAAAAATCATAAATTCTATACATTTTTCCTCTGTAATTAATCCTTTCATTCACCCCATGCTTAATCTAATTATAATAAATTTGTGTAGCTTAAGCACTTTTTATAGGAAATAGGAGTGCAATTAGATATTGTTAGAAAGTTAATTTCAATCTGTTTTTCTTTTCCCAGTTGACTTCAGAATACTTGTCATTTATTCTCCTCCTATTTTCCTCCCTTTCCCCTAATGCATTAATGAGATTTAAGCAATTTGTGACAAAGGGGAATTTTCAGTAGAAAGGCTTATTAAATATTACCATGTGGGAGACATAAATCCGGGACAATTCTTCTACTATAGAAACTTCACTTTATTCCCTATCCTGCCCCCATACCAACTTATCCACTTAATGTTCATTCCCAGTTGTGAATAAAATATTTCAGATTTTATTATTATAGCATTTATGAAAGTCCCAAATGAGAAGAGTATAAAAATTTTCAGCAGAATCCAAGATATGACATTAACATTCAATATTGCATGAATACAAAAATCTAACTTTGAGAATTCAATTACCACCCAGTTACTTTTAATACTTTTGGGGAATTAGGACTCAATATTCTATGATTATTTTTGATATTTATAAAATAATACTAGATTCACATGAATTTTAATATAAAAACATTAAATATGCCACATCAAATAAAAAGGTTCACTTTGTGATCAAATAATATATGTATTGAATACTTTTTTATGTATGAAGAATTTTAAACTATTAAGATAAGGAGTTCCCAGTAAACTGAATTTTCCATTTGCATGTATCTACATGAACTTTACTCTTTTCATGTTGTTTCCTTTGCAATTATATGTGATTAAATATGTTCTAATTGTCTCAAATGATTCTTACCAGATTTCTTTCATTTTTTAAATTGCAACCATAAATTTTGAAAAGTTGATGATTTTGGAAGGCCATAGTCGTTCTAAAGTTACCTGATGTTATGCACATTTTTAAAAAATTGAAATTTTTGTGATTTTCACACAATATAATTTGATGGTATTTAGATCTCTTCCCCTACCCACACTTCCTGCTACTGTTCCCGTCCCAATTCAATGTACTCCATTATATATATTACTGGCTATAAAGTCTGACTTGTGTTCCCACATGTCCCTCAGCATGGGTCCATCCACTGGAGCCTGGTCAACCTACCAAGAGTCCCATCACTGTAAGATCCTGGCTCTCGTCCTCCCAGCAGACATGCACATTTATAATCACGATCAATACATTAGTGAATATGAAAGATCAGACTGGATCCTCTTAATAATCTTGTTGCTTAGTAAAGATTAAAATGAGTTAAGTGAAAAAAATTTATTCAATAAAATAAAATTGTTTTAAGCTTAGGACATTGTTCCAGGTGTGGTGATATAGGCCTTGAATCTTAACATTAAGGAGGCAGACTCAGGTGGACCTCTGTGAGATTGAGGCCAGCCTGATCTACATAGTGAGTTCCAAGCCACTCATGGACACTGTCTTAAAAACCAAACCAAGCAAAATAAAAATTAGCATAATAAAGGTGCTACAGAGTGGGGAGGGGAGACTTGCTGCCCTTTTTCACAATATCTAAGAAATGTAACAACCTAAGGTCCCTCAAGTGATGAATGGATAATGAAAATGTAGTGCATTTACACAATGCTACCATAGGAAAGGATGAATTTTTGAAATTTACAGGTAAATGAACAGAACTTGATACTTTTGTACTAAGTTAAGTTATGCAAACCCAGAAAAGCAAACAATGTATGTTCTTCATTTGCAGAATGTAGCACCAATACCTTATATGTGAATATATATATATATGTGTGTGTATATATATATATATATGTATATATATATATATATGTGTGTGTATATATATATATATATATATATGTATATCTTGATTTAACAGCAGGAGCCAGGAAGATAGAAAAGAGACACATGAACTAATGTTCATACTCTGTATGTGCATTTCTCATGGGTTCTTGTACCAATACATTTCCCTCTGGCTTCCCTAGCCATAAAAGCTCAATTCATCTCTCTTTTTTCTTCTCCTATCCAACCCCCTTCCTCCATTCCCAGTCCAAGCACCCCCATTTACCCGTTCTCATTCTCATAATACCCGCCACCCATCCATGCCACCCATCCATCCCTGTCTCCCAATTTCGCTCCACCCCCACCATCATGGTCCCTACATGTCCCTCACTCCTCTCTCCTCCTTGACAAACATTCCCACTTTCCCGACTTCTCTCTGGTAACATCTGTTCCATACTATCCCACTCTTTGGGGTTTTTTCTTTCTTTCCCTTTAACTCCCCAAAGTCCAATTGACTGCCATAGGTCTTGGTTATCCCCCAGAACTTGAAGGTAAGACCCTGCTGCTTAAGACAGGACATACTTAGGATACAGGACTTGGAGCAATGGAACAGGAAGTGGGCTGGAAGCCTTCTACCTGTGGTCTAGCTCTCATAGCTCTAGAGGAGACTAAGCAAGCTGCTAAGGGAGACAATCAATCAATGGTCCAATCCAGCCAGAAAGCCTAAGAGCTATAAAGACTGGCACACACAAAAAACCCACCTCTGTTGGTGCAGTAGTGGCACCGTCATCTAGGGGGTAAGCAACAACTCTTGAATCGGACTTAAAGCTTTCTCAGTGGGAGTGAACTCATGGGCAACACGTAAACACAGCAACGTCTTTTTAATAAGCTCCCTTGAATATAGCTCTCTCTATACAAAGAATATTTACAGTTTAAGTAAAATTACCCAAATCGGGAGCATAATGCTCCCCCTGCAGCCATAGACCTAGAATTTCCAGTAGCTGTGAGTGGGGAAGACTTCACAAGGAAGAGACAGTTTCCTTTGCAGACTAGCCCCCTGATGAGTTGCCCATGTCTCTACCCTATACCCATGTGCACATAGGAAACATTACTTGGACCTTCAGGTTTATACTACATGTATGCCAAGGCCTAGAAACAGGAAAACAGTGAATTAATTTTTGATACATTTTAGCTTCTCAAGTTGAAAAACTTTTGCAAATGAGTTCTATAAAAATGTACACGGATATGTCATTATTTTCTTTTTGAGACAGACTCTCCCTGTCGCCCCAGCTAGCTTAGAACTCACCTTGTAGACCAGGCTGGCTTTGATCTCAAAGAGATACACATATCTCTGCCTCCATATTGCTAGGATTAAAAGCATGTACCATCACACCTAGCCTCATCATTATTTTTAAACTTATTTATCTTTGCTTCATATGTATCAGTGGTTTACCTGTGTATATGTAAGTGAACCCATGATATCCAATGCCAAAAAAGAGGACCATTCCAGACTAATGCCCTGGAACTAGAGTTAAAGACAGTTGCTAGCCACCATGTGGGTATTTGGAATAGAACTCAGGTCCTCTCAAAAGCAGTCTGGGCTCTTAGTTAATGAGCCCAGCCCCTACTTATCATTACTTAATTGTCCAAATATAGTTAAGGTCATTGATTTCATGCTATTTGTCTTTTATTACAATTAAACTCTATAAAAATTTAACTATTGCAAATCCATAAAACTGGATACCATACAATGCTTAAAATAATATTCACTACAAATAAATCTAGTTATTATAATCATTGTGACATCATGAATACAAATTTCTGAAATGAAAAAATCAAAACAAAATGGTGATATGTCATATGTCAGCAAGATGTTTATAAGAGGTCAGATGAATTCATAAATATGATTCTTTTTAAGGAAATGTAGGAATTACATTTACAATATGGACAGAGTCTGGAGTAAAGAATTTTATCTAATATTGCTACCAAAAGGTTCTTGTTATAATGTAAATAAGTTCAGTGTGCCATGTGCTCCTCCTTGGACCTGAGCACCTGAACTTAATCCCTCAGGAAATCAAGCTGCCCTTCACCCAAGACAGTGAACTAATGTGGGTGTACATGATCAACATATCAAAGTGCAAAAAGCAGTGTTCTTATCTTTGAACACAAAGAGAAAAATCAGGTGGTTTCTTTGTAATTGAGTGTGTGTGTGTCTGTGTGTGTGCGTGTGAGAGAGAGAGAGAGAGAGAGAGAGAGAGTAAGAGAGAGATTCTAGGCCAAGTAATCAATGGCAGGTCTTATCTTCTGTTTCCCTGCCTTCATGTTAGAATTACTGCTTCATTAAAACAATAAGTAAAGCCTGACTCTGGAGCACAGTTGCATGAAAGGAACAGGTACTCAAAGTATGGGGCTGCTCTTGGCCTTAACTCTAATGCTAATAGTCAGGCTATTTCTTTGGTCGGGAATAACCATAGTGTGGCTTAGATGTACCACAGAGAGGAAGGAAATAGTTTTGGCTCATGATTGAAGGATATAATCTTTCTATTTTTAATTTTTAGAGAATTTCATACAAAAGTACTTCATTTACATCATGTTCACCCCTATTCTCCGTTCTCCACCTCTCCTCATAAGCCCACTACTCCTCTCAATAGTAAGACCTCTTCTTTAGTTATTATTGGTACACACACACACACACACACAAACACACACGTAGTCACTAAGACACACACATATACAAATATATGTATATGTATATTCTGAGTCCTTTTATTAATGCTTTTGGGTGTATGTGTCCACAGTTGACCACTTTGGATCGGAAAACTGACCCAGAAGGTAACTCTACTTGTGCAGTAGTACTACTTTTATTTTTATTTTGCAGGTAACCAACAATTGTATAATTGGACTTCAGACCTGTTCAGTAGGAGAGAATTCACTGTTGGTACTGTAGACTTAAACAAATCTCTGTAGATGGAGATTATAAACTCTAGAGGAAACACTACTGCCAGCACTCTCCTGAAGCAATGTAGTTTCTTATATTATAAAAATATTTTTTTATAGTCGCAGATAACCATAACTACAACAGAAAGTGACAGTTGAGCATGTGGCCTCAGCTGCTACATTTACAATGTTACCCCTACACCTATTGCACAGGGAACTTCAAGTAAGAGGGGGAAGAAAGATGGTAAGAGCCAGATGACCAGGACATCTGATACCAGATATGACGGGAAAGGCACCAGTGAAATCTCAGAATTATCACTGCCTAAATAGACTTGTATTAGTGACAACAGCAGTGGAGAAAATTTCACAAGATTCTACCCTTAGATGAAGAACAACAGGTAATCAATGACTGCCAAGGGAGAGAGAATCAGTTTTTACCAGTGATGAACTGCCACATTGGATATCCAGTCCCACAGAGACTAATTTTAAAAATGAATTATTCTAGGTTTGACAAGAAAGCTCACCAAAACAGACGTCATGCTGAAGTGATGAAAATGAGGAGAATCCTTCAAGTCTTCATCTGTTCTGATGGCTGAAACCTACCAAAACTGCAGGATACATCAAACTACCAAAAAGAAGACAAAAGAGAAAAGAATGCCCCAATTTTATGTAACATTAGTACATTATCTCTGCTAGCACTTTCTTTTCTATTGAAAGAATGTAAAGTAAGAACAAAAGTAGAAGTAGCTTCCTGTAATTCAGGAGTAAAATGCCCATAAAATTCTCAAGACAGGGCAGTTCTTAACTAAGGGTACCAGATGGCACTGGCAACCATATAAGAGAAAAACAGTCATGAATGCAAGAAGAAGCATTGCCTTCAGCTGCTCCATTATCAGACAACACTAACTTTCTCCATGGGCAAAGAACATTTCACATAACATAAAATTATATATTATTATTCAGTAGGTCAATTTAAGTCCTGGTAGGTGCACAATAAGATAGCATAATTTTTGAGGTACTGGGATTTGAGCCTCAGGCCACACATTAGATAAATACTCTCCCACTGGGCTATATCACAGCTCATAGTGTCTGTTTTCATGAGGAGAAGAGTGCTATCTGTTGATCACATTTAGCAAGATTTGGGTATGCAAAAGATGAAAGAAAGAACAAGCTCAGTTAAAAGTTAAAATATCCCAAATACTGAATTTCTTAATTCAATAACTGATCAAATATGTGGTTAGTGACATGGTCTATAACAAACATTGAGGCTGAAACTTTACATGGCATATCTGCATAAAACAAGATACGATAAGAGGCTGAAGGTGAATTTTTCCTCCCTATGCTTAAGCTAGTAGGACAGAATAAAGCAGTTTTCATACCTCAGAAGAGGTGAGGACTCAGTGGCATGGTACCCATGCACACACAGCATGGTCAACACTGAATTTAAAATGGGTTTTTCAAAAGACACTTAACTAATTATATTTAATGAACCCTAGATGATAATTGCAAATTCCAACCACAAAGACTTCACCTGATTAAAGCAAATGAAAGAATTTGACATCAAAAGTGCCCATAAAATATATTAAATTGAATATTTTTAGGAAAGGAAAGAGAAAATTTATATGTATAAAGGGAAATTACATTACATTAATAAGATAATAAGAATCAATTCATGTGAATGGCATGAAGAGAAAATAAACTGTAGAAGAAAAACATGAATGTCATTAGTGAATCTGTTAGGTATACAAATGGAGCTTGAATCTGTTCTTTAAGTAGAGAAGAAAATACATGACAAAGCATATCAAATGACTATTACAGGATAATTATGCAACATGACACCACAAAATCATATATAGAAGAGAGAGAGAGACAGACAGACAGACAGAAAGACAGACATATTTTTTTGCAATTTAAGGAAAAGCAAAGGAATTACATGACATCTTATGGGAGATGAAAACACACATGCATAGATGTACACAAACAGCAAAGTTCTGATTTTCTGATTATGGTTTTAGAAGTAATGGGATATATATAGCTAAGAGAAAATAGCAAACACTAAGGCTTCAGAATCCTCAAAACCCAACATTTTTTATTAAAAGCATTTAGGGTAATGTGAATACAATTCAGAGGCCCAAAGAGCAAACCAAAAAGTCTTGTACCAAAAAATGATTTTGCTTCATTTTCATAGTTTCAGTATTTGTCCCCACTCATGTTCCCATTGAAATTCAACTAATATAATAACAGTACTCAGATATGAGGATCTAAAGATATAATCATGCCCAGGAACTTCTGCACCCTGAGAAAATTCATGCCGCTCTTTCTGTAGTAGGATCCTTAGATAAGGATGAACGTGCTCTTCTTTTATTTCCTGCTTCTCCTTTCCTCAGTTTTCTTCTATGAGCCAGTGCATTGAGAAGTCCCTCACAAGATGCCAGGGCCTTGATGTTGGATTTCCCAGACCCCCACACGAACCTTCACGGTCATGCTCATGTTTTCCAGTCTTGATTTTCTGGTAAGCACAACTAAACAGACTAAAACCCTTGCGAGTAGAATCAAGGCTGCAGTACAACGCATATTAACCTCTAAATTATAAAGCAGCACACTAAAAACTACACCCCTTTGAAAATTTATCAAAACTGATTTGAAAGACAAAATGAAATGCTCAACGACACAGTTCTATTATTGTGCTGTTTGAGAGACTGAACAATTACAATTTTAAAATGCAATGAATGAAAGATCAGACAAAAAGTCAATGGACACAAATGAACTTTTTCATGAAATTTATATGGCTAATGAATGGTATTACTGAAACTATCAGAATCAAAACAGAATAAAATGCACATCTGGTTAAGAGATTAGAAAAAAATGAATTTTTTCACATAATAAGAATATTTTGCATTTTACTCAATTTAAAATAAAAAGGACATAAATGAATTTATGTATATTTCTAATATTAAAAGAAGAAAGATTTTTCTAAATGTGTAGCAAAAGGCCTAAAAATGGATAAAAGGAATAATAATTCAGTGGTGTAAAAATAGATAAAAGTACACATGGAAAATACATAAATTCTCAATACATTTCAATCATTAGTATTATTCAAGGGCATGACTATGAGTCTTTAATCCTGTAAACTTGCAGGGTGTGGTGGCCCATACCTCAGGTCCAGAGCCAGTTAGGCAGATACAGGTAGATCTCTGTGAGATCAAGGCCAGCCTGGTTTACATAGGAAGTTCCTGGGCAGCTTGGTTACCAGTATAAACACTGGGTCACAAAATAACAATGAATAAAGAAACAAAACAAACAAGCAAAAAATGAGAAAAAAGCCTGTAAATTTGTATGTATTGGAGACAATACAAACATTCCAAGTTTCAACATGACCAGATGGGGAAAAATATCAACAAAGTGAGTGAGCATAAATGGGGTGAAAGAAGGCCCTGAAACGCCAGTGTGGAATTGATGTCAACTCTCATTATATATCTTACATGGTACCAGTAAAATCAGAGTAGAGAAGAGTACCAGTGGAGAAAGTCATAATAAATATTAGAATGCAATAGTTATGATTATTTCACACCAAATAACATAGTATCAAAATATTTATAACAAGCACAGTGGGAACTGCTGATACAAATCAAAAAGAAAGCTCACAGAAAAATTGACTCACATATCTCTTTTTATGACAAGCAGAATAGACAAAATCAGAGATGCTGAGTGCTAATTTTTCAATTAAACAAATGTGATCATAACAAATCTTAATTACATAAAATAACCACTACATTCATTCTTCTTAGAAATACATATACATCTTGTCAAATCATTTAAAAGCTACACCAATGCTAGAAACATAAAAACAACAAAATAATCTGCTAATTGATAGAAAAAGTATCTTCAAATAAAGCAAAACAATCTGCAAATAATTATCAGGCCAGTAAGCTATCTCAGGAGGTAACAATACATATTATCGATACTTGGTGACCTGATATCCCCATAGCCCATGTAAAGGTAGAATGAGAAAATTGGACCTACAAAGTTTCCTTTGACTTCTACACAGGCCATAGGACCTATGAGTCTCTCTTTGTCTTTCTCTCTCTCACTCTCTTTCTCTCTCTGCTTCTGTCTCACATATATTTATACATTTTTAAAAAGAAGTAACAAGTATCTTAATTTTGTATGAGAAGAAAACATTACATCAAACTCATAAATACCACAAAATAACAGCCATGTATTTATTAAACAAACATTATAAAGCTATAGTTTAAGATTTCAAAAATAGTTATTTCCCTACAACATTATCAAATCTCCATTCTGAAAATAAAAATGTGACTACAAGATCTCAAATTCTGAAAAGTGATGTTTTCAAACGTCGGTTGCATGATTATAAGTTTCCACATAGCCTTCTCATACGCACTTGGTTTGGTAGACACTTCCCATCTTTTTATTCCCCATCCTCACAACTGTACTGCATGCTTGAACCATTCTGCAGTCAGGATTCCCCTTCACTACTTACATTTTATCTCTATTCTAATACCCCCTCCCTTAATGCATCCCACCAACAGTGCTGTTCAATTTCAGTTTCTTGGCTTCCATAGGTACTGCAGTTGACAGCCCTTGCTCCAGTGGGTGACAATATGCTCAAACGCATATGGGTTAGCACTAATTGGACCCTGGGGATTAACAAGTAATAACATAAATTAAATGGGAAGAGAGGAGGAGGAGGAGGAGGAGACAGGAATGAGTTTGGAAATAACTTGCTAGTTCAGGGCAAAATTGGAATTTAGATTAGGGTGTGAGTATGACCAAGATATATTGTATACTAACTGCGACCTTGAACTCACATAAAAACAAAGTTCTTTGACAGGTTCACCAGTGTCCACTCTATCTTCATCCCTGGGACTACTGGATCCCTGAAACCCTGATATTAGTCAGAGACTCCCACAGTCCTTGCCCCTGAGATAGGCATTTACAGACCTGCCCCTCCCCATCAGCCGCTCTAACCATTGTGCGACTTGGGGACCACAAGATGCCCTGTGCCCATGCATCCAGGTAGGGAACCACAACCAGGCCTCTATACACCAACTCTACCTGCTGTGGCTGTGACTCTCTTTGATTGGCCTTCAGGGAAAACAGCAACTCGCACTGAAACTCCAGCTGCTGCTACACGAAAATCGTGGGTAGAATCTGGAGAACCTTCCACCTTCCACATCTTCGAACTCGACAGAGTTTGAGCCTTGGCTCAAAGT
Organism: Eospalax fontanierii; assembly: GCA_035773235.1. Lineage (NCBI taxonomy): Eukaryota > Metazoa > Chordata > Mammalia > Rodentia > Spalacidae > Eospalax > Eospalax fontanierii. The sequence continues at coordinate 96,012,593 of CM069527.1, read as the reverse complement.
TGCACCTATACCTGTCTGGCTGTGACTACATCTGAAGCTCCATTCATAATTGGCACAGAGTTGCCCCCATGTTGAACACAAGCACTTTTAACTGTTTATAACCTAACACACAATCTACAGAGGTGAGACTAGATAATCATAGTATGAAACAAATCACATAACTCCAGATGCTTAGTCCCATTGCAAGCACAAAAACAACCTGAATAAGGAAGACAATAGGTCTGCTCCAAAAATCAGTGCTAAAATTGCCCTGTTCACTGAGAACAGCAAATTAGCTGATTTCAAAATAGTAATCATAAATATGTTCAATGAACTGAAAGAAAATATTTATAAACTCTGGATTGAAGATCACAAAAATACAGATGAAATTTTATGAAAAATTTATAAAGAAGTAGGATTTCCCATCTAAAGCCAAACTGAAATAAAACTTGAAATGAGAAAGTCAATTAGTGAAATTTAAAAAAAAAGGCACTTGGTAAATTTAATCAATGGAATGGATCAAGAAGAAGTGAGACTATGAAGGCTTGAAAACAAGTAAAGGAACTAGATGACTCATTAGGAAAAAAAAAAAAAAAACAACCCAGGAACAGAACTTGCAGGAATATAGGGACACTATAAAAAGATTGTACCTGTGAATTTGTTGACACAAAAGCACAAAACTTATTTCAGAGGATAAGAGTTTATTCTAAAGTCAAATATGAATGACAATGACCCAGGAACATAGATTCAAGTCACACAAAATTCCATGTAATAGTTTCATTAAATCTTTATAGGAATTAAACAAAGAAAACTCATAAATCAAGACATTTCAAATACATTGGTGAAATTATTAAGTGGATACAGCAAAAGAGAAATATCAGCTACAGACCTTGGGTGTATCTGAGGACATTCTTTGGCTTTTGGTTGCTGGGAGCTAGGGGTTTGTTAAGTTAATCATTCTTAAATGCTTTTATATGTTACCACTGGGTGTTCAGTCACAAACAGTGGTGGGCAAGGAGTGGCTATTCAGATGCTAAATATGGCCTAAGATAAATAGTAAGTAAATTCTGGAACTGCAGCCTCCCAAATTCTCCACATCATTTGAAGTGTTACTCAATTGGAGTCTTACAGGAAGTGCAGTCCAAGATGCAGGACTTTTCCTGGGAACTTTCATTCACAGAATTATTGATACAGAGAAAGGAGAAAACCACATTTCAAAGTAAGAGAAAATATTTTTTTAAAAAAATCACAGAAGCAAATTTCCTAAACCTTAGGAAAAAGATGCCTATCAAGGTTGAAGAGGCAGAAAGAACATTGAATAGAAAATAAACTCTCCACTTCTCATAAAAATCAGAACACTGAATGTGCACAACAAAAAAGGACAAAGAAAGCTGTAAGAGAGAAAGAACAAATAACACATAATGGTAGGCCCATCAGAATAATACCTGACTTTTCAGTGGAGGCTTCAAAAGACAAGAGCATGGACTTGTGTACTACCAATTATTTTGTTATAAGATTTTATTTATTGATTGATAGATTGATTTGTGTGAGTGTATTACCTGCAAGTAAGAAAGTGTACCCATGTTATGCAATGCCCTTGGAGGTCCAAACAGGGTATTATATCTCCTGGAACTGGAGTTATGGATGGTTGTTAACTACCATGTGGGGACTGGGAACTGAAACCAGGTCCTCTACAAGAGCAGCCACTGCTCTTAACCACTGAGCAATCTTTTTAGCACCAATGCTCAACAAATTCTTAAATTCAAAGATGACAATCTATGCTATTTTAGCTAGCAATACTCAGTTGCAATGAAGGAGAAAGAAAAACTTAATTTTCTACAACAAACAAACAAAAAGATGTAAAGAGTTTATGACACCCAACTAGCTGAACAGAGGATAGGAGAATGAATACTTGAGTCTGAAGGTAAGGTTAAAAACATTCAGGAGAACACAGGAAATGAAGACGTAATTCCAGAAGAGTTTACCAAGAGTTCTAAAAGAATAAAATAAAATAAAAACTCAAAAAATAAAATAATAGGAATAAAACCACATTGTTCAGTAGTCATATAATATTGAACAAATCAATTAACCAATAAAAGAAACAGACTAACAGATTGGATCAGAAGGTAGAATTGATCTTTCTGTTGTCTCCAAGAAATACACATTGCTATCAATTATAGATACCAATTAAAGGTAAAATAATGGGGAAAAATATAATCAAACAGAACTAATAAACAAACTGTATGGTAAATTCAGGGTTCTCTCTGAGTTTTTTGTTTGTTTGTTTGTTTGTTTGTTTTTTAATTGAGTCATTCTGAGGCAAGTCCCACCCTCTGACCAATAAGGGGGAAGGAAGGTAGGGAGAAGGAGAGACAACATGGCAGCGAGTCCTGGGGAGGGACACACATTGAATCCACCCAGGAAGAAAAATGCCGGGGCCCCAGGCCAACATGGAAGGCCAAGACTTCTGAGGCAGCTTTCCAAGTCCCTGCAGTCCTAAGAACCATGTGGAAGTGAAATTCTGGCCAGGAATGGACTGAGCCCTGCGCCTAGCTGTCGCAGACTTTATGGGTGGGCTGCAGGTAACCAGTAACTTTGTAAATTGCCCACCCTAAATAAATCAATCTCTCTAAATGGAAGATCAGTTTCTGTTTTATCCAGCCAGGTTAACCAGACCCTGCCCACCAAGGCACGGAGAATAAATTTCATGAGACAGAAGCAGATGTAGCTAGTTCAATATCTGACAAACAGGATTAAAACCCAAAGTAGTCATAATAGATAAAGGACACTTCATACTTATCAAAGGAACAAATCTACCAAGGGGATATCATGGTGCTACACATTTATAGAGCAAACACAAGTGTACATAACTTCATAAAAGAAAAACTGCTAGGACCCAATCACAGTCAGAGTGGGAAGGTTCAATGAGCCTCTCTCAGCAGTGGGTAGATCATCTAGAAAAAAATAGAAAAAAAAAACGTCTGGAATTAGATGAAATTACAAGTGAGATGAATCTAACAGTCATCTAGACCTCCCACACATTGATAAATACACTTTCTTGACAACAGCCCATGGACCCTTCTCTAAAATCAGTCACAGAGCAGGACACAAACCAAGTCTCAACAAATACAGGATACCTGAAGTAATAATCTTCTTTCCATAAGACCACAAAGGTCTCTATATCTTACTATAGAATGATACCTGTTTATCTATGCTCATTACTGTCTTTTTTTTTTTTTTTTACAATCCAGGAAATGGGTACATCCTAGATGCCCATAGATTTGTAAATGGATAATGAAAATAAAGTGAATATACATAATGGAATGTTATTCAGCTGTTAGGAAAGTGACTTTATGAAATTCATCAGTGAGTGGATAGAGCTGGAAACAATCATCCTGATTAAGGTAACCCTGACTCAGAAAGATAAACACCACGTAATGCAAATGGGAAAAGGGATAATGAGGGCACCATGCTACATGTGCTGGGAAATGAGAGTGCAGGATAGAGTGGGGAATACAGAGACTTTCAATTTACACTAAAAATATTTTGACAAATTATTTTGGAAAACTATTATTATGGAAGCTTGCTAAAATATACATACACATAGGCCAGACTTTATTGTGCATGCCTTTAATCCAGCATTTGGGAGGCAGAGGCAGGTGGATCTCTGTGAGTCTGGTCTAAATAGTAAGTTCCAGATCAACTGGGGCTACAGGGAAACACTGTCTAAAAACAAATAAAAAAAATTCACATATACATGTGGTGAAATCAAAAGGACAAACAATGGTTACTAAAAACTCTTACAATGTGATGGCAATTGTAATGAATTGTAATGAAACCCTTAGACTCTTTGTTAAAATCTTTGGACCATGAAGAGTTCCAAGATAAGATAGTAAGTAAACTTGAGGGAGGTAAACAGGATCTTCCCCCAGCCCCTTGGGGTTACTAAGGATTGAAGCTTTTGTTTTCTAAACTGCCAGATTCCTATAACTTTTGAGGCCATATTTTACCTGTAATCACTTGGCTTACTTATTACCTATGTGCTATTTGCCTTTTGCTTGCATGTCTCAAAGATGAATTGACTTTAAATTTCCCAAAAAAACTTGAGCTAGAGTCTAGTATCATTATGGAGTGAAATGGGTCTCAGCCCGCCAGCATGACTCTCCGCCACGTGACTTGACTGCTGGTCTCTTGACTGTAGGAAATTTCTATAGCATACACATATAAAATACATATAAATGGAGTTACCCTAGAATAGAGTGTTGCTCAAATTCCTTGGGGAAGGGGAATTTAATAAGAGCTGCCTCCGCTTCCTCCTGTGGTCCCAATGACAAACCATGGTAGAATTATAACATAATCCAGTCTTAGACACCAATGAGCCTGGGGGGTTATTACAGAGCTGTAGGTAAGGGTTTATTAACATAGGTGTTGGTTATCCTCCTGTAAAGCTGTACCAGAAAATCTTCCACTGCATGGATGCTGGCTTTACCACTAGACATACAAAATGACAAGGCACCCTCCTCTCCTCTTCCCCGCTTCACCAGCCTATGTAGTCTAGTCCCTCCCCCAGGCCAATTGCAGTTAGAACTGAATTCTCATCATGGATTGGGAAGTGTGGCTGTTTTCTAAGGTGAAGGTCCCATTATTTTCTATGTTTCTCCTTCAATCCTGGGCTGTGAACAATCAACAAGCCCAGCTGTGAGAATCTTTGGCAAGCAGGTACAGATGAGTTCAGTAAGATGACATTTGTCTAACTATATAACACACAGGCAGTGCCTGATAGAGAAACAGAAATCCTCTGAAATTACTAATGAATTTATCTACCTCCAAATTGCTGCTAATCTACCTCAGAGCTGACCCTTAGCACCTTATCTACCTCTGGGCCTGTCAGAAACTGCTGTTGCTCAAGATAAGCTGTCCTGTTGAGAAAGGGTCTCCAAAGAATGAAGCATGTATAGCCCTGTAGCCCCATCTGCTTCCTTATGCCCAATACATATATGTTATCACTGCCTCTCCTCATACACAACAGATTTACATTGTGGTCAAGGACTCCTGAGGTTCTTGTCTATGTAGGGGTGCAGGTCTCTTGTCTTGAGTTTCTATTGGCATTTGGTATAAACCCCTCTCAGGCTCTGGGTCTATAGTCCTTCACCCTTTCTGCTTCCTTTCTGTGCTCTCCATACCCTCAGACAGTGGAAGATGCCCAGGCAAGAAGTCACTCTTCCTTCATTTGCCTTCACTTGGAATTCACCACACCCCGGTACAAGGTAATCCATTGAGGCCTGACTCTGAGGTGCCCCAGTCAGGCCTTGGGAACCCCAGGGGTTCATCCCATATTCCTGTCTATCCTAAGAACTCCAGTGGAGCTCCAGGAGCTTCCCTCTGGGAGGCTTTTTCTTTGGATTGGATCATATGGAGTTTATGAGACAGGGGACACCTCCTCCTAGACATCAGGCCCATTTCCTGTCAATCTGAACTCCAAGGGACACTTAGGGGGAAAGTGGGGCTGGGCACAATCTCCATTCTGTTCTTGATTTGTTCCGGAACCCACCATGGGATGCAAATTGTCCATTCAAAGGACGCGGTCTATGGGCTAATCTAAAAGAGCTACCACCTCTCCCTCGACCTCCACTTCTTCAGTTACTCTATCACCACCCTGATCCCCACCTCCTGAAGTTCCTTTACCTTCTCCTCCTCATACCAGCTCAAGAACTACCATCCACAGGGAAAGTGGCAGGGAGGGATGGTTGTTCCACCTGAGTTCATGTTCCTTTTTCAAAAGGAGAAATGGATCATACTGAGGAAAAATTGGTGTCCTATTCATAAAACCCCTTCATATCAAGACAGAACTCACTAGACTATGCTACATTTATTGGCTGACATAACTCGATGTCTATTACATACCAACAGTAGATAAAAATGCCTGTATTTGGAAGGTAGCACAAGAGTATGCTGACAGACTGCACCAGCAGGACCCTCTCTACCCAGAGGGAGCAGAAGCTGTGGACTTGACAGAACCAAATTGAAATTACGAGGCTGATGGACAAGGCACCCAAAGCCTCCAGTAAATGGTCACTTGTCTAGTTGAAGGCATTGAAGGACGTACCCAGTCTAGAGTTAATGTAGGATATCTTAAAGAAGTGATCCAGATCCTGTGAGAAAATACGGCTCTTGTCTTAGACCGATGGAGATAGTCACTGAGTTTCCTATGACCCAGAGCCCTTGGATGGCATTCTCTTCCTCCATGTGCATTTTATGGAATAATCAACCTTGGATATTAAGCATAAGCTCTAGAGGTTGGAGAAGCTTCCCTTGAAACCTAGGAATGAGCTATCTGAAATGGCCTTCAAGATCTTTAATAATAGAGATGAGGAAACAAAAAGAAAGAGAAAGAGAGAGATAACAAGGAAGGAATCCAAGGGAACATCAGACTCACTTTCAATTGCTATACTCTGCCCCACCTGTGTATAACGGGGACACTGGAAATAGGAATGTCTGTTGGGACCATCTGGGGACCCTCTGGCACCTCCACTCCTCCCCACCCATCAGTGGCACTGATACAATGAGTAGGCCTGAGCTCAACAACCATAACCAGGGTACATGCCACTTTTTCTGAACATATGGTAATAGGGACAGTGGCTGGGAGAAAATCCTCTTCTGTCCTGAACTCTGGGGCTTCATTCTCATTACTAACAGACTATCTGAGAGACATGATCCTAACTCCCTTTACCATTACTAGGGTATTAGGAAGGGGTCTGTTGTGTAGATGAACAGTTTTCTCTCCCTCTGCAAGGGACAGGCTTCCAAATGTGACTGATAGCCAACTAACCAATGACTTAAGGGGGGAAGTCTAGCAGAAACACATGGAAGGATGGGAAAGAGAGAGGTGGGTGTAGTGCCAGGGCTCCATTCTTGTATATGTGTTTCAGAGGTCCAGGGGATTTATGATCAAAATGCAGGCTCTGCCATACGAAATCTCTGTGTCTTTCCCCGGGGATGAATCCTTTGTAAGTAACCTGGAATAAACTGGTTTCTCTAATTGAAGAGCATTTTCCATTCTCTCAATCAGTTCAAACCTGGGGTTGAGGTGGGGCTGAATGCTGGGCCTCCCCATGAAAGAATTCATGATACAGTTGGCGTACCCAGCAGGATCAACTGACAAAAGGAGAATGCTCTACGGAATAGAATTTATGGAGCCACAGCTAATATGAGGACTAGCCAAGGGAAAAGTATGGACAGAAGAAATTTTGATATGGTGGATTATCCCCATAGGACAGGTGTGTATGGTGGCCTTTGCAGGGTTGAAGCAGTTGATGGTGAAATATGTAATTAAGGTGAACTTGCCTAAGCAGATGAGATTGGTGAGACAAATATCAATGGTGGTGGAGAAGACTGGGGGAGACACCATGTAGGAGGCCTCAGCATGCGGGTCCAGTTTGAGATGGCAGTCTCAGGCTGAAGTCTTAGCACAAAAAGTGATTCAAAGTGTGAGAGACGAATTAGCTCAAGAGAAAGGTATGAGCCTTGTTTCTTCAATACTAGCCTCTGAGCTTGCTAGCAAATTGGATAAAAGAGAAAAGGAGATGGAGCTTTTAGCCTGCCACTTTTTACAGCTAGGAAGTTAAAAAGGGATGAAAACCCAGGTCAGGTTAATAATGCAGGACCCATCCTGGGACTCTAGAACCTGGAACCTCTGGAAGAAGCAAGCAACTCAGAAGGAGCTGAAAGTGCCCCTCAAGGGTTTTCAGGCCTAGAGTTGCTGGATCTAGGAAAGACATTCAAACAAACCAGGAGGGAACCCTAACTAACTGGCTTGTAAAGCTGTGAGACATGGAAGCAGATAAGATAATTTCCAATGCTGCAGAAGCAGGACAGGTGAGCAACATAACAGCTCACCCCTCCTTGAGATTTAGGCTGTGTAACCTAAAGCAGTGCAAGGGAAAGCAGTCTCTGATGGACTGGTTTGTGCAAGCCATTAGAGAAACCTGGTTATCACCAGTGGAGGTTCCCATGAATGTCAGGAGCTGGAGAACAATAAAAGGGGGACAGTCACTGATGAGATAACTGGGTGTGAGGAAAGCCACATATGGTGCCCCTTTCACAGGACCAGACAGGACTTTGTTCATTACAGATTTAATGAAGGACTTCATTGATCAAGGACTTCGACATTGGTATGGAGGTTTAATGTCTCTGCTAGATCCCCTAGTGGGACAAGAGCTTTACAAGGCAGGAGAGGCTTTGACAGGTTTAAGCAACCTAGAGCAGCATATAAAGTATGTCTGTAGAAGAATAGAACAGCCTAAAAGAAGTGTAAGGGAAGCAAAACAGAAGAGGAGGTCTTCTTGGGTTACTTGTAGGCAAATGTGGCAAGATTTGTGTATAGTCCAAGTTCCTAAAGAAAGGATTGATATAAAGCCAAATTCTTTGCTAAAGTACCACTGGGAGGCTTTAAGCCCTGAGAAATTGTTTAGAAAAGGTACATAGAGGATGAAGATTACCCCAGGGGTGGATACTAACCCCTCCCCCAGGGTAAACGGGGTACATTTCTCCCCTATGACAGGCTATTCGAGTGGTGGACACAGTTTGCCCAGGCAAGACCACTCCCAACAACCAGGTATTGTCAATGAAGAGACCACAGGTATGGCTAGAGTCAGGAATCAGATTCAGAGTCTCTCCAGCCCTAGGAAACAACAGGTGCGGCAAGAGAAGCCTTATTCTTCTTGACCCTATGTAGGACCAAGCAGTTTGGCCTGCATCGACGAGGTTGGCAAAGATAAAGGAATGCATGGAGGCTCCATGTAAGAAATCCAGGACACTAACTGGATTACATGACATTGTACCCAACATGGATCTGTTATAAAACAGGTGATGCAAAGAAAAGGAATTTTCTTTTCTATGTTAGACCTTGTATGTGTATATAATGTTAACTTCTGAGTGTCTTACAGATATGAAACCCAGTTGAGAGATATCAAGTACACCTAAAGGAACAAGAATGGAATGTAACTCGAACAGGGTACAAGGATGAAGTATAGCTGTGAAATTCTGGGAGCTGTATGGGTCTAGGCCTTTAGATGGCAAAGAGTAAAAGTATATTTTATATGATTTTTAACTAGCAATTCCAGTACCAAATTTGGGTTGCTCCTCCTGTGAGCTGTTGGCCAAGGGAGCCTTGGAAGACCACATTATAATCCTGGTTGCACACTAGAAGTTCATGGTAAGGCCCTATTACTGAAGATATGACATGGTTTGATCATGGAAAGAGAGATCTATCAAGTACTGAGCTGAAAACTACACACAAATGGATGCCACTATGGGAAAATGGTTCTGAAAAGCTCTGATTAAGGACAGATCTTGCGTGCTTCACTGTTAGATGTCTCTACAGGTGTAATAGAGGCTCGTCTGGTATGTGCACCTCCAGTATATTTAAAATTGGATTCAGGGCCCACTCTTCAGGGAGGGCACGCACACATCTGGTATTAGGAAAAGAATATTGACACCCAATGGTGAAGGGGAGAGTTATAAGCCCCCATAAAGAAGCTATGGTAATAGTTTACAAGATAAATATGATGTGCCTACTTAGGTATTCCCTAACACTTGTGTTTACACCCGTAGGTTAGGTCATTCAGTATTTGTGTGGATGTTACTTTTGATGTTGTTGTTGTTGTTTTACAGTTGTGGTGTTTTTACAGTAGAAGGATCATCACTGAATCAAGATGATATCCATGCCACAATGGAAGGAATATCATCCTATACCTGTTATTCCTTCCCCAAATCCCTTGCTCTTGTGGCTCAGACACTATCACAGAAGATGATGGTGAAAAGTGTGTAAGAGCTAGAAAGAAAAAGGGGCAGAATGTTGTAGAGATGAACAGTTTTCTCTCTCTGCTGTAAGGGACAGGCTTCCAAATGTGATTGACATCCAACTAACCAATGACTTAAGGGGAGAGGTCTAGTGGAAACACTTGGAAGGATGAGAAGGAAAGAGGTGGTGGCAGCACCGGGGCTCCATTCTTGCATGCATGTTCCAGAGGTCTGGGAGACTTATGATCAGAATGCAGGCTCTGCCATACTAAATCTCTATCTCCCTCTTCAGGGATGAATCCTTTCTAAGTAACCTGGAAAAAACTGATTTCTCTAATTGAAGAGCATTACTCTGTCCGCTCAGTCGGTTCAAACCTGGGGGTGGGGTGGGGCTGAATGCTGAACATCACCATGATACAGGGTCCCCATTGGAACCATGAACACTCCCCACTTACCTGCAAATTTGGTAACCTCCTTTTTTTACACTTCCTTCATAGTTGTGTCTAACAGTCCCTTCCCCTTTTAGGACAAGCCCTCTTCTCTAAATGAAAGATCTCCATTTATATACCTACCCTGGAGACAACTTCCATTTTTCTTTTAACTCTGAACTCCTGACATCCCATGTCTCTCCCACGTCTCAGACTTGCCACTAAATTCCAGTATTCCTGCATGCCACCCATTTCTACACATTATAACCCCCTGGGTAGGGGACACTAGTAACCCCTGAACTGAGCAACACCATTCCCCCATTCTCAGCTCCTCCTCCTAAGTCATACAAAAACAATATCCCATGCCTCAGAACATACAAAGAGGCCTGATACCATCCATCCACCACCTACTTCAGGTGGGACTTCTGTTCCCCACTCACTCTCCACATAATCCTCCAATATAAAACCTAACAGGACTTTCTGCCTATTTCAGCATTTCCAAAACAATATGGTGCCTATAGTTCTCACCTTTCCAGAGATTTTCCTAATCCTTACACTCTCCTCTGGTCATTCCCTCTTGTTTTTTCAGTTTTGATCTAAATGATACCTGTTTTACAGTTCACTTGCACCACCTTTCCACCTATCTCTTTGTCTTCACCTGGTAGGATCCCAATCTATTAAGCTACCAACAACTAACCTGCACAGTTCTGCCTCAGGGTCTCTGCAGGAACCCTACCTTCTTTGTCCAGGCCCTACAAAAAGGATCTGGCCTCTCTAGACCCATCCTCTAATTTCCTACCCCAGTATGTAGATGACCTCCTCTACAGCCTTACTCGCCAAGATGATCTGTGTCAGTCCACGGCCCTCTTCAGTGCTCCAGGATCTTGGAACTACCGGGTTTCTAAAGACGAAGCACAGTTCTGCACTTGAATCATCCCATACCTTGGTATCTTGATTTCCCCTTTGGTCCATCCCTGCTTCTAGAATTCAGAAACTGCTCTTCATACTCCTTACCCAACACACAGAGATCTTTACGGCTTTGCTGGGACTGTTCAACTTATTCATATCTGGATTTCTAATTCCTCAAGTGTAACTTAACTTCTCTATGAGGAAATTAAAGGGCCTATAGAAGAGTCTCCTCTCTCTCCCCACTCTCACCAAGGAGGTGATCAACCTAAGCATATCCTCTCTTAAGCTTCAACTCTGATGTTCCCCAATGCGCTCAAACTTCTCTTCCTCCATTCTAACAAAGGGCAGGCATTAGCTGTCCTCTGACAAAAGGCAGGAGACACTTATTCTCTTGCAGTTTATTTGTATCAACAACTATATATGGTCTCCAGAGGGAGCCCTCCCTGTTTACAAACTTTGGTTGCAATAGCCCTCTAATGCTGGAAGCTAACAAATTCTCACTCCATAGTCCACTGCATGTCCTTTCCTCACTCAAAGACCTAAGTCAGAGCCTTCCATTCCCTGTCCCCTTCCTGAGTAAAAACCCTTCATGCTTTCCTTCTGGATCCTAATCTCATCTCTGAGCCCTCTCTCCCTCTCAGTCCTGCTTCCCTCTTGCCTAATACTCCTTCCCCTATGGGCAAATATAATCTGGTATACTTTTGCTCTGAAGTTTTAGATTTCACCCTAAAACCTTTTCTTCCACATTCATGATTACACTTTCCACAGATAGTAGACTGGTTTATAGATGGCAGTTCTCCCAAAAGAGGACCCCCTATGTGGCAGGCTATGCCCATCCCTGCACTTCATTCTTGTCAGAGAGGCTAAAGATCCACTCTCCCCCTTCTCAGTAAGTGGAGCTCATGGCAGTCACACAAAGCCCTTATTTTGGCCAAAGAAAATTATGTCAACATTTTTACTGATTCTAACTATGTTTATGAAATCCTACACTCCAATATTTTAATATGGAGACAAAGAGGATTCCTAATCCCAAAGGGAAGACCCATTTCTAAGGCAATCCAAAAGTTCTATTGGGGAGTGGGTTCATCTAATGTCTATCTGACTAACACTTCAGCATCAGAAACATGCCTCCAGGGGCCTCCGATGCAGACTTTGGGGGAAACAGATTGTGTCACTCTCCATCTTTGTGTACTCAAGATGCAAAAGCCCCAGTGACTCCCAGTTCTCTTGCCCTTCAGGTCTCCTGTTACACTCCAACCAGGCCTCAAAGTAACCTGGTGTAGCTGGTGCCTGATCTTTTAGTTATTCCAGGAAAACAAATAAGAATTTAACCTACCTCCACTAGAGTCAAAAGAAACCTAAGAGCACGGATCCCACCATTATCATTCCCATTAGGAGAGTGTTTTGGAAGAAGGGTCAGCATGATTGTAAGAGCCCAAAGTGGCAGATGACTAAAACAAAACTGTTTTCCAGAACCTAAAAATCACTAGAACATACATGAACCCACATCAGTTGTGATAATATGCAGTAGACATGATCTTGCTCAAACCAGAAAAATCCCATCATGGTGCGGGAAGGTGGGCATGAAATCTCAAGCTGAGCAACTATGGGTAATTGATAACTACAGGAAAAGAGAGAGTAATTTTTCTTTAAAGTTGTGAAAGAAAGTTCCCAGAAAGAACTCCTGCATCCTGAGCTGAATTTTCAGCAAGACTGACCAACTGATTTTGCTTCATTGAATGTGGAGAGCTTGGAATGCTGCAGATCAAGAACTTGTTCAGAAATTATCTAGGGACATCTTTTGTCCAGTGAAATAGCCACACCTTCCCCTCTCTCATTCCCGTTTCTGAATTAGCATTCTTGTGACTAACAAAATATATTAACAAAAGAAACAGTCCTCACCAATTAAAAGCTAAGAATCCCCTCAGATAACATCTGAGGCCTGGTGCTGAGATTTCTCTTTTGTTGTGTCTGCCTACTTAGTATTCCCATCAATGTGTTTGGAAAATGTCCTGATTTATGATTTTTTCCTTGTTCTGCTACTATAATACCTACTGAAACAGTAATCATGTTGGCACATGGAATCGGAGGTAACCTGAATGTGTGTTCCTGGACTGTCGTCATTCATATTTAGCCCTAGAATAAATTTCTCTTTTCCTCTTTGAGGTGAGTTATGTTTTTGCATTGACAAAGGTGTCACCCCGAGTAAGTTGAACATTCTTCAGGGGATGAACACACACACAAGAATATTTGAAAAATACAAATTGGCCTCCATGAGTTTTAAACAAATAGATGGGCTGATGGTGAGTGGATTAAAGGGGTAGGAATAGACTAGCAAGGAGATGGGAGAGGGGTTTCAAATGTAATGAAAATACATTGTATGAAGTCTGGCTTTCGGGGAGAGTGGTAGTGCCTTTAATCCAAGCTCTTAGGATGCAGAGACAGGCAGATCTCACAGAGATTGAGGCCATTCTGCATTCTGTCTTAAATGATTAGTTCGAGGCCAAATGGGGCTACAGGGAGACTCTATTTAAAAAAAAATGAGTATGATGTGAATTAATTATATATTTTCAATAAAATTTATAATTATCAACATAGAATTCATTGTATGCTAATGAATGATACTGGAAAATGTAATGGGGCAATTTATATTTAATTTTCCTACTGATGGTTCTGGAAAATGAGAATTTTTAGATATAAATTCTCTAAGAACTATGATATAGCTTTAAAAATTATTAAAAATCCAGAAACCTGTCACATAATTCATGAAACAAAGCAAAATCATTCCATTTAGGCTATTATGTATTATATTTGAATTCAATTATGTCATATTCAATTTTTCCAGTTCTTAAGTCTTAATCATAAGTGTTTGACAATGTCTCTTCTAAATTCTTTGAATAAAGTTTTAAAAAAAAATTATTCATAAGCAAAAAGAGTCAAATTGTTTTTCAAAAGGAAACTACTTAACTCAAAAAGAGTACATTACATGCCCCATCTTAAACTTTAGGAAGTAGCTCCAGTGAGATGAATACACAGGTAAAGGCCCCCTCTAGTGGATTAATAACTCAAGATTTGAGAATATTACATTTTAGAGTTGTATTATTTAATTCATTTAAATGTCTTTGAGTAAAGGACAACTTTAACATCCACTATCCTGATCATAGGACTATGTCAGGTGTCAATCATAACCATACTGCAGTGCTCTCTGTGCTTGGGAATATTCCTATATGTCCATGTTACTTCCTCTAACCAAAGATAATGACAAAGAATGACACTCATTAGCAGTATGACTTATAAATACCTAGTATTTATATGTGAATAAAATTAATGCTTAGATTTTTACTCAAGTGTATTGTGTGATATACAGACACTTGAACATTAGAAGAGGACTTTAAATGTTGCTAATAAAATTATACTTAGTAGATTAAAAAGGATAATGGTCCTATTTTACTAAGAACGACCTAATGAACATTTAACATCTGCCAGTTCATGATAGTCTCCATAACTAGGGCAGAGATGTAAAAATGGTATGCTACAATAATTCAGTAGAAATCACTGTAATAGAATATCTGTTTAGCAGAAGAGTTGTATTATGGTTTCTCCCATAGTCTGGGGGCCATTTAGCCTCAGGTTCCCGGGCCTGATCCATCCTAAGAAGCATACTTTAAATTCAATTAGAAAGTTGTTAGTTACTTCCATAATATTCATCCTAACATTGCATTGGTGGGCATAGCTTTCTAGGTCATTTGTTTATGCAACTGTGAAGGATTAACAGATGGGTAGATTAATGTTAAATTTTCTCTTTGGGCTGCATATATAACCCCAACCAACACTATAAAAGCTTGATAGTAGAAATAGGGTTTGAAGTCAGTAACAGGCTGATTTCTCCTTGTTCTACAATTCATATATGTAGTGTCTTCATCAACTGGATCTTACCATGAAATTCAGGTGACTAGTAAAGAGCACTGACAATGGCCAATCTTATTTGAGGGTCTATGAGATACCCAGTCCATAGCTTCAAAAGAGGGAGTTCATTATTTGGATTAAGATTTTACTTTGCTAGAGCATAGTGTTTCGTAGGGCAATTTCCCTCTTAACTTAAAATGTATATTAATATACTTTAAGTGGCTTCAAGAGTGGTAAGTTTCTACTTACCAGTCATCCCTCACCATACGCTCTAACCCATCCTCCCAGCAACTATTCCATTTTCCATTGAATCTTTAATACTTTATTATTCCTCTTTTCCCTTTGACATCACTGGAGTCTCCCTCCCCTCCCAGTGCTCCTCCCACACATCCATGGCATTTTATTAGTTTCTTGACTTAACGGCTTTACAAACTGAAGCATGCATATCTAAGGTTTCAAAACTAGCATCCAGCTATGAGAGAGATGTGATGTTTGTCTTTATGGGTCTGGAATTATACTCGTAGATTAATGTATCTCTCGACTCTCAGTAGAGAAGAATCCTTATGCAGGTGATGGTTATCAACACAGAGAACCACAACTGGCGAACATGCAGAGAATAAGAGGCTTCAAACTGCTTTTCTCTGAATAAGTCGCCTATAACAAACTTCTGTTTCTGAAGACTCAGATCATTGCAGAAAAGTAGAAAGAAAGATTATAAGAACTAATGAGAGTGGAAGACTACAAGAAAATAGAGATTTTCAGACAGCTAGTCATTTATTAAAAGGAACTCACAGCAACTTTGACAGAGCAGACATGTCCCAGAGACAAAATTCTAGTACAGACATGGGAACTGTAAACCACTCCAATCTTTCGCAAGGAAGCAATGGCCACTGATGGAAGCTGGGATAGGGAGATTCAGTTTCATTTAAGGGCGAGTCTTTTAACAAGTTGACAACGCTACAGTAGATTAACCCACAGTGGAGGGTGTTTGAAGACACAAAACTGATTCCTCAGGATTTAAAGTTCCTTACTCGAGCCCCAGGGAATCCATGACCCAGTTCTGACCTCTGTTGGCATTGTATGATATGGGTACACTTACATACATGTAGGCATTACAATCATACACATAAAATAAAAATAATAAATACAATATTTAAAAACATTGTTTTACCTTAATGAGCATACCTTGAACATATAGATCATTGACGGACAGTACCCAAGTTCAAACAAGAGAAGACTTCAATTAAATTTTGGTTGATTTTTGTATCTTGCTTCTAGTCATCTCAGTATTAATTTTCAAGATTCTATTTTCTCTAATAAGTCTTCTCTAGAATTTCATTAATGTAAGATCTTATTCCTTTCCTCACTGTATAGTTCCCCCCATTGGTCAGTGTGACTGTTTTGATTCCAGTAGCATGCTATTTCAGGTATTATAGCTTTCGGTTGTATTTTGAAGGAAGGTAATATGATGCCTTTTATTTTGTTATTTGAACTCATAATTGCTTTTGGGACTTTGAGTAGTCTGTGATTCTGTACATTAGGATAGAAATTTTGTTTTAACAATATCACTTCATGAGCTGTAACTGCACTTAAATGTGACTTAAATTATATATATATATATTAAGTTATATATATATATATATATATATAACTCATTTTAAAGTAAGCTTGTAAAGTATGCTTACCTATGGGTTTTTCAGAAACCCATGTTATTATTTCTACTTCCTTCATCTCCCCTTGAATTACCTCCCTTGAAGGTAAGACTCTTGCTAAAGGCTATACCTACTTTGAACAGAAGACTTGAAGAAATCAAGATGGAACTGACATGGAAACCTCTTCCCTGAGGGTTAGCTCTCAATACTAGAGGGTGCTATGCAAGCTAGCATCAGAAAAATACAATGAAATGTCTTAGCCAGCTGGCAAGGTAAAGCCTGCTAACTACAGCTGGGACCAACCTAGCAAGGCATCCCTAACGGTACAATTGTGGCATAGTTACCACAGCAGTCAACATTGTATAAAGGGACTTAAGGCTCACTCATAGGAGGGAATTCGTGACTAGTAGTGCAAACCTAGCAAAATGACTAGCTGGAGATCATAGGCCCTATTGGAGAACCTAATACTGACATTTTTATAAACACACATTTTTCTAACAATATTCTAAATACTTACCTTTACATGCATAGATAAGTGTAGCTCTGGTGACTCATCACAGAAACTTCTTTTTGCAATAGATGGAGACAAGTACAGACATTGACAAGTGGATAAAATATAGAGCAAGTGACTGTTGTGTGCCCGGCCATTAACTGATAAATCTACAATACACTCTTCCAGCTTAGTCACAAGTGAAAAAGTCCCACCCCTAGAAGAAGAGCTATAGGCAATCAATAGCTGCTCGAAGAGGATAAATCAGTTTTCTCCAGGGCTGAGAGAATTCCCAATCCTACCTGGTCATACATGTATATAGTAGCAAAACTATGTTATCTGTGTATGCATATGTAATACATACACATGTGTTTAATAAAGTGACAAAAAAAGTGTTTATGACAGATGTTGTGGGTTTAAGTTTATTCCTTGGAATTTTGTATTTTTCATGAGTACACAAACGACAACAGGCTGTACATTTTTTATATTTCTAGAATTCTTCTTTAACATGGTTTTTGGAGTTAAATACTTAGGAAATTGCAGTGTTTCTTTCATTTTCCAGAAGCATAGTGTCTATTTTGATGGGTTTTCATACTTTATTCACATATATGCTTAAGAAGCAAAATTTATCAAAAAGATCATTTAAATGGCATTTCAGTTGTTTATGGTGTTTTACTCTTTCAAACAGTTCTGCAATGAACGGCACAGTTCATAAGTCATCTCAAATTTTTGGCAAAGTTATCTTTGAATAAAATTCTTAAAATAAGATTGCCGCTTCAAAGGAGAATGAATGTGCACTTTTGATAAATACTGCTCCGTATCTCACAAACAGTGATACCAGGTTGAATACTTATAAGCAATGCATAAATGTCTGTGACTCACTGCCTGACAAGAGTAAGTAATACAACTTCAAGGTTTTCTCTGACCTTTGAAATAAAGAATGGCATTTCTATAAAGTTTTGCGTTTCCCTTATTTCTGATGCTGAACATTTTGTCATGTATACATGCATATATGTATTCCATCGGAATTAATTTCAATTTAAGTAAAGAAAATGATTCTTTACTTTTAAAAGATCCTCCAAAATATAGCAGAGAAATAAAGAATTAAAACAAAAGAACAGATGATATGGCTCTTAAATGCAAAAAGATTAATTCCAGTGGAATTTTGTTTCACAGTATTTCATTTGCATTTTTTTGAGACAAAGTCTCCCTGTAATCCCAGATGGCCTGGAACTCCTCATAAGACCAGGTTGGTATGGATCTCACAGAGATTGGTCTGTCTCTGCCTCTGCCTCCCAAGTGCAGAAATTAAAGTCATCAACCATCATGCCTAGCACATTGCATTTGTTTGACCATATGGTCTTTTTGAAATGCAGTGTTTGATAAATACTGACATTTAATTTTCGCTAATACTACTGAATGCTGAATGCTTATTATACCATTTTCCTGAATGTACATTATTAATAATTTACTAACCACTTATACTTAATGATTTGATGTGCATACACATCTATATTCAATCTATTAACAAGTGCATAGCATATGTTGATGTGGAGTAAATTAATTTATTGATGCTTTGCATTTTTTTCTATGTATTTTCCTCAGTGATTGAAGGTCCATCTTTAATACATAATGAACTTTTTTACATGTTATTTACCTACACATGGATTTTCTATTTTTTCATTTAAAAGTGTCTTGTGTTGGGCTTTCACACATCAGATTTGTGTTCTTTCTAAACACTCTGTTGAAAAATTCTTATACAATAAAACTTCTCCTGTTGTAAACAGTAAACTGACAGCAGAGAGCAAACTAGATTTTCAATTAAATTAGAGCAAACTTAGATAGCTTTTATGTTGAAATTTCATGTTTAAAAACATTAACTATCCCTTAGTTATTCACACTCTTGAAGAACTTTAGGTAGTACTTATGAATATATTAATAAAAATATTTTAAAATTACTGAACCCATTATATTAAAATATATTGAAGCCTGAAGAGATGGTTTAGCAGTTAAAAAGGCTGGTTGATCTTGCAAAGGACCTGGGTTTGATTCCCAGAACGTACATTGTGTCTATCAACTTTCCATAAATGCAGTTCTAGGGGAACCCAAGGCCCTCTTCTTTCCTGTTCAAGCACTGAAAGACAAAGGTGCATGTATATACATTCAGGCACTTATATACAAATATTCTAAACTCATCCCCCAGGATGTCCCCACTCAGGTCTTGCTCTTGTCCTCCCTCCTGATCTACCTGTCAGGCACATGCCTACTAGGATGGTAATCTTAGACCCTACTCATGGAACGAAATTCCCTTGTACGCTGAGGTACTCCATTCTCTCTCTCCGTGCTGCCTCAAGCCTTCTGCTGATCTTCCTGCCTCAGATCTCTGAGTAGTATGGTACTGGCACAAAAACAGATACATAGATCAATGGAACATAGCAGAAGACCCAAACAAGAGTGCGTGCAATTTTAGCCACCCACATTTAAACAAGGTGCCAGGAATACACAATGGAGGAAAGACAGCATCTTGAACAAACGGTGCTGACAAATCTGGCTCTCCACCTGTAGAAGAATAAAATTGGACCCTGCACAAAAGTCAACTATAAAAAATCAAAGATCTCAATATTAAACCAGAAACTCTGAAAGTGCTAGAAAAACATAGGCAGTAACCTCCAAGATAGAGGATATACACCTTAGCTAATATGGAAAACCAGAGGGCAATATACTACTTCAAAAGCCTCCTGAAAATTCCACATAAAATATCTCTACATGTGTCCATGTGTATAGATGAAGGTTATATAACAAGACAAAGTACCATGAGAAACCTCCCTTTGAGTTGTAGACCAGGGTAATTCAAGAGACTACAGAAATTGTAAGGCTATTGCCACTTGAATACCTTCAAGAAATTGAAGTTAAGACCATAATATTAAAGACAGGACCCACTTTAAATCCAAACTGTTAAGACACAGAGAGATATTCAGCCCTAAATGACACATTTACAGTAAAACATCTACATATACATATATATATACATAGCTGAATAGTGGGTAGAGAAAATACTAATATATCCCTCAACTTTTACCAGCAAAGATTCCTCATCCAAGAAACTGTGATGCACGAAGTAGGCCACAACTGGCCAGAATTTAAAGAATAAGAGATTAAAGAGGGTGTATCCTGGAGAGAACTCCTATATTAAACCTTACCCACTCATGGCCCAGGGACCATTTTGGAAGAGAAGGAAGAAAGATTGAAAGAGGAGGTTAGGTGCATGATCACAAGGATGCAGGTATTTTCAGGCCTCTAGGAATGTGCTCAAATGAACTTGCTGCAATACTGACAGCATGTACAAGACCAACATTAGCTTAATCAGAAAAAAACCCAGCATAGAACTTGGGAAATGGGCAGTAGGCCCCAATCAAAGCCAAGGAACTATTAATAGCTGATTATTAAGGGCTGACGGAGGGTAGATCTGTAAGGGAGTGACTTTATATAGGCTGACTAGACTCCATGATATGAACTTGAACTGAGGGACATCTATATACTGCTGGAGGGGATAGGTCTTCACATATATGACAGAATGCTTAAAATCCTGTCTGGGGAGAGGGTTGGGAAATGTGGATCAAGGAGGTGATATTAATTTTATTAATATTTATTATATTGAATGTACAAAACTCAATACAAATATACATAGAAAAAGAAATGGTGAAGTAAATCTGAACCAAAATGAAGATATAGATGAAAAATTCAATCTCAAATGACAGAACAAAGCATCACAAGCATAATTAATTAAATGGAAACAATATCAAGACTGGACAACATAGTTGAAGAACGGACTTCTCAAACAATGACTCAAAAATATTTTTTAAATCAGGAGTGAAACATGCAGGAAATGTGGGATACCATGAAATGACTAAATCTATGAATCAGAGGCATAAAGGAAGGAGAGGAATGTCAGTTCAGTGGTATTGACAAGATTATAGAAGAAAAGTTCCTGAAATTGAGGAAGGACACAACTATATAGATGCATGAAGTACACAGAACAGATAGACAGAACCAGAACAGAAACTCCTCACAGTAAATACACCAAATAAAAACACCAAATGAACTTAACAGAGGGCACTGAGAACTGCTAGAGGAAAAAAAAAATTACGTATAATGGAAAGTCCATCAGAATTACAGCTGAGTATTTATTTCAAACTAGGAAACACAGAAGAGTCTAGACAAATGTGTGCCCAATTGTAAATCACCATAGATGCCAACTCTAAATACTTTACTAGTAAAACTATTTATCATAGTCAAAGTAGAATGGAAAAATTTCTATGACACGAATAAACTAAAAGAATTCATGTCCACCAAACAAGCTCTACAGAGAATACTCAAAGTTCTGAAAAGGACTGAAGATACGGATTGCTATATCCAAGATGTTACAGAAAGAAAACAAAGGAAGGTATAACAAATTAGGTTCAAGAACAAAAACAAATTAAAAAATAATAACCAATATACATCTCTCAATAATAACTTTAATAGTTAATGGCTTCAAGACCCCAGTCAAAAGACACAGGCTATTTGAATGGATTAAGAAACAAAATTTATCTTTTTGTCATCTCCAAGAAGCTCAACTCACCTTTAAGAATAGGTACAACTTTAGAGTGAAAGGATTGAAAAAAAAATATTCCAAGCAAATGGTAGTAAGATACAGGCAGGCATTACAGTCCAAATAACTAACAAAATAGACTTCAAATTAAAACTAACCAGAACAGATGAAAATGCCATTTCATTCTGATCAAAGGAAGAATGGACCAAAAAGTTATCACAGTCATAAGCATATGTACACCAAACTTTCATGTCAGTACTTTCATAAATTTTTTTATTAAAAAGTACTAAAAGACTTTAGGACACAAATTAACCACACCCCATTGATAGTTGGTGACTTCAAAATCCCATTATCTCTAATAGACAGCTTATCTGGATAAAAAATGAATAGAGAGACATCTGCATTAAATGACCTCATACATCAAATGGACCTAATAGACATCTACAGAATATTCTATTCAAGCACCAAAGAATATACTTTCTATTCAGTACCCCATGAAAGTTTCACTAAAATTGACCACAGCCTAGGGCACAAAACAAATGCCAACAAATAAAACAATAATGAAATCATTTCATGCATTCTATCAGACAGCAATGTAATAAAGCTTAAATTAAATAGCAAATTAAGCTCTAGTAACTACATGAACACATGGAGGTTAAACAACCCACTCCTGGATGATGAATGGGTCAAATAAGAAATTATAAGAAAGAAATAAAGTATTACTAGAACTAAATTGTAAAAGAGTGACCTCATTTTCCCTGTCTCCCACCAGACCCTGTGACAATTTAAGACCTACATTTGGTATCTAATCTCACACAGACATCTTTTGTGAAAGAAGAACGTTTAATCTTATGCAAATATCTTAAGCAAATAACCATTATTTATGAGGATATCTGTGTCTATGAAGTGATAATTCGTCTCTAACCAAACCATAAAGGCTCCATCTGACAGCAGTGACATCCTGATTTAGAGCAAGCTAAATGTAAAGGGAACTCTATGCTTGGCACTTTCTTATAGTCTTCAAGATTGGATATAATACCAGGATGTAATTGGGAACAAATGCAATAGCTAAAATGCAAACATTTGCTTCTACAGAATCAATTGGGTGGGGGTTTCAAGTTGGGCATTTTTGAAGCTGACTTCTACACACCTTTTACTTGCCTATAAAAGCTGAATTCTACAACAAATTGGGGCTGCTTCTCTGAACTCACTCACCTAGAGTTCAGAAGTCAGCCAGGCTGAAATAAAATCTGCCTCACCTTTCTTTGGCATGTGGTGACTTCTGATTGGGACCCTATAACATAAATGAAAATGATAATACAACACAACAAATACAAACTTTGGAATACTAGCTCTGGATTAACTTAAAAGCAGTCCTAATGGAATATTTTATAGCTCTGAGTACATCAAAAAATCAGAAAGAGAACACATAAATGATGTAACAGTACAACTCAAAACTCTGGAAAGGCAAGAACAAACAAAACCCAAACCTAGTGAATGAGAAGAAAGAACAAAATCAGATGGAAATTGATGAAATGGAAACAAAGTAAATAATAAAAAGACTTAATCTATGACCTGAGTCTTTTAAAAGATAAAAAATATAGACAGACCCCCCTAGCCCAGTTAACCAAAAGAAAGAATGAGCAAATCCAAATTAAGATAATTAGCGATGAAAGGAGAAACATCATAACAGACATCCAAAGAAATCCTGAACATTATAAAGGATATTTAAGAAACCTATACTTCATAAAATTTTAAAGTCTAAATCAAGAATATATCAACTGCTTAAACAGACCCATAATACATAAATAAATTGAAACAGCAATACAAAACCTCCCAACTAAAACTCAGGCCCAGATGGATTCACAGAAGAATTCTATGAGACATTCAAAGACGATCTCCATCCAGCACTACTTAAATTATTTGAAAAGATAGAAACAGAAGGAGAACTTATAAATTCCTTCTTTGAAGCCAGAGTCAGTCTAATACCAAAATCAGATAGAGATTCAACAAAAAAAGAAAACAATATACCCACACCCTTAATGAACATAGATGCAAGTATTCCAAACAAAATACTTGCAAACTGTATAGAGACTCCCTCCCCACAAAATCACCATGCACAATTTGGTTTTATTTCAGAAATGTACAGATGGCTAAATATATGTAAGTCAATAAATGTAATAGATCATATATGTGGATTAAAGACAAAAATTACATGGCCATTTCAAAAGATGCACAGAAAGCTTTGACTTTCTAAATTGGACAACAGTTCCTCAGGACTTATGGTCAGCAATGGAACTGTGAGACCTCATTAAACTAAATGCTTCTGTACAGCAAAAGAAACAGCCAAGTAGTGAAGTAGAAACTCACAGAGTGGGAGAAAATCTCCATGAGCTATCTACACAACTGACAGCAGATTAATAGTCAGAAAAACAGAGAAACAAGGAAACAAATGAGCCAATAAAAAATGGACAAAGGACCTGAACAGAGTTTTGAAAAGAAGAAATAAAAATGGAGACATTAGAGAGTTACATGACTGTTCACACACAGAAAACGTGTTTGAGAAATGTTCAACCTAAGTGACATATCTCCAGTGTATCTCATGGAAAAGTGTAGAGTGCATGTCTTTGATAGAACTCCTATTTCAAAACTCAACCACCCTTGACTAAGTTACAGTTGAAGAAGACGGGGCTGTAAGAGCCAGGTTGGTGCATGAACATAAGGAAGCAAGAGTCTTCCAGGCCTCTAAGAATTTGCAGCAATGTTGACAGAATGCACAAGATCCCTGCAAGCTCAGTCAGATAAAATCCCAGCACAAACTGGGGAAATGGGTAGTAGTCCCCAATCTTAGCTGAGCAGCTACTGGTAGCTGATTACTGCTGGGTAGGGATAGTTGATCTTTAATTCAGCAACTCTGGATTTTCTGACTAGATTCAAGTGGATGAACTTCCTCCGAAGGACAACTTGATACAAAAACAACTTGGTTGGTTTTAACATACATAACAGAATGCATGAAATCTGGTGTGTTGTGGACTTACAGGATGCAGATGTCAGAGGAGTCTAAATTTGATTATGATGTATTTTATGAAATGCACAAAAATTCAAAAACTGTACACTGAAGTAAAACCAAAAACAATAAAAATAAGTAAACATTAAAATATAAAATAAAATATAAATCAGTGATAGTAAAATTAGAAGCAATGCTTTGAACAAGAAGAAAATTATTAATAAGTTAAATACTTAAAATTAGTGAAAATGTAGATTCCAAAGTAAGATTATACATATGCTAAGATCAAATAAAGATTCACAGTTAAAGACAATAAATTTCAGAAAAGGAATAATGCAAAATACCCTATAAGTTGCTCTTACATAGCAGTTCATATTGTTCTTTAAAACTTCTAAGATCTGGATTCTTCTTGTGGTTTTTATTTCATACTTTAAATGAAAACAGACCGTTAGGTTTAATAACCAGTTTTATAGACATACTAGATAGTGAGAGGAATATAGTTTGCTCTATGTTTATAGAGAAATTATTTTAGTCTGACTGTGATGCATCTGTAATAAGTTAAATATGATCTTTGTGTTGATTCAAAATTTGTACTCCTTCAGAATAGAAAAGAAGTATATTTACTATTTTTTTAGGTGAGCAAGTAAAGATGTGCCATAAGAACACAGGAGTGATTAAATTCAACCCAATAATTCAATAAAAAAGAAATCACAAGATTATCATTGGGTAGAAAACATAGAGAATATGTTGATGTGAAAGAATCACTAATTTTTAAGTTTGGATGGTTTTAAAAACAATTAAAATAGGAGAAAAAGGTAAATAACATAATATATAGAGAAAACAACATTGAGCTGGTCTGAAAATAAGGACAATTTACCAGTCTCAAGACTAAGATATCTTCTTCCATGGTGTTTGGTAATAGATTTGTTGATTATTCCCAGTTTTATCAGAAATGAGTATAATGTTATATTGATGAAATTAATACTAACATTATGAAAATATATGAAGCTCTGAATACTTATTCTCATAATAAAAACGAGCAAGTCAAAAAAAGTTACTATGCAGACTGCAAGAGCTGTATAGATGGAAATTAGAATCATTGGAGTATGGCTCACATAGTTACAAACAGATAAAAAGGAGAGGCAATAGGAAAACCACGTTTTTACATTAACTTACAGAATAGTAATCGTGGTTTAGTTTTACAGCTGTTGATATTACAGCATATAATAGCATATAGTCTATAGACTTAATGATCAAATAGCAAGATACTATTTAAAGTTACAGGGACGTCAGAAATTTATAATAAGAATCAGAGTAGAATTTCTCCTCTTAATTTCCTCTGATTTTAATGAAAGAAGACATTCAGTGCTAATTTATGTTTAAACAGAAACTGATGGTATAAGGATACACTGACAATTACATTATTGTAATACCTGAAATGTGAATTGTAACAGAGAGAGAATGGCACGCAGTGGTGAAGGGAGGGAACATAGGCATGTGACAGGTACATGGAACTGGTGTCAGCTTGAAGATAAATTACCATGCTGCACACTAGAACAACAGAGCGTTTTATCTTAACTTGAACTTTGAACTCTTTTAACTGGTATCATGTCATGGGTTGTACAGCCCAACCTTACCTCTGTGTAAGTGGAAGCTGAGGCCACTGTATAGACACCTACATGACAGTGTCTGTATTCCCATAGTTATTGTGAATTATCCATGGTAGGCATGATATAACATCTACCTAAATGTGTTTTGACAGATAAATTAAAGAGGGAAATGTACATATATTTGTATATACACGATTAAGGTCTAATTAATGAGGAAATATTTTCATTTGTAACAGCATGAATCAAATTGGAGTATGTTATTTTGAATGAAATAATTCATGCTAAAAAATCAAATTATGTCATAAATCTCTATGGTTTACATTAAACTTCTGTTCAAATGCTTGATAATGAAATTCACAGATTTTTCAAAATGCATTAGCTTCCTGGAGTTTCTCTGATAAAGTGTCAAAAATATGAGTACAAAGCCTGGTGAAATGGTTTAGTGGTTTAAAAGCACTGGCTGCCCTTGAAGAGGACCTGGTTTAATTCCCAGCACCCACATAAGTGGCTAACAACCATCAGTAACTTCAGTTCTAGGTTATATGATGCCCTCTTCTGACCTCTGTGGGCATTACATGACATGAATGCACTTACACACATGAAAGCAAACAAAAAAATTAAAACTGAGTAAAACAAGAGTAACACATTATTTCATGGTGGCACTTAAACACCAAATCAGGTGTTTCTATGACCCAGGTTTCTCCGACAGCAACAGAGAGCATATCCCTTTCTCCTTCTAGTTTTTTCTGTTATCCAGAAAAGCTCACCATTTCTTGGCTTATCAATATATTACTGAAACTTCATGGAATTTTCCTCTTGTGTCCTCACATCATCTTCTCTTTTTACATGTCAGACTTTGTGATCAACTTCTCTCTTTTTAAGGACATTGGTCACATTGTATCAGAGTTCCTGACAATAATTTCCCTTTACCTTAGTTACCTCTGTCCACATTATCCTTTCAATCAGGTTATATTAACATACTGGGTTTAGGACTTTGACACATCTCTCTTTTCCTTTTCCTTAAAGCATATGAATCCATGATGCAAAATTTTATCACCAAAATGATACATTTTATTTGACATCTCAGTGGCTTTGTTTGAGAGGTTAGATTTTGAGACTTGCATGATTCTAATTGTTTTAAGTAGTTTGTCAAACATTTGTGTAAAAATTGTATGAATTCTACTTTTGATATTAAGAAAATTATGTCTCTATGTACCCTGTAAACAAATATATACATGACTATTTCTTTACCTATATTAGTTTTTAAAAAGCATATTTCTAATATTAATAATATATGATTTAGTTGCCTGATTTACAGTTTAGAAACTGTTATGTTAACCTAGATTTTTCAGGGTTTATTTTCATTTCACACTTTTGGGAGGATATAAATAATATATACAATGTAATTTTTAATCAAATAACATTTAGATCATTATACAATCTTGAAGTTCAGTTTTTGTAATTAACTATTACAGGTTTTATAACAAGTTGAACAGAAGCATCAAACAGTGCCTTTACTCTTACAAATTAAATTTTTAACTACAGTGAGGCTTCATCTGAGGCATTGCAATTCTATCTTGTTATTTATAATTCTTCTGTGCTTTTACAGGTTTAAATGACTGTATAAATGCCACACAACAATTAATATTCTATTTGGAAAAGACAGGTAGTTTTATGGTAAAGTGCCTCACATTGCAAGGTATGAACTGTTCCTAGGTATTTAGAAAAGCAGACATATACTAGATCACCTTTTCTAGGAGTGATTGTTTTATTATTATATTATCAAATCCTATGCAACTGTATTATACTTCTTCCCCCTTCCTCAGTTAAAGCCCTTCTCCATTGCTATATTTTATTATTTACTTACCTCCTGAAAGTACCTGTTCCACAAATGAATCATTTTTGTTTTGAAAGAACTAATGATTTTTAAATTTTTTATTTTTAATTACAAAATTTTAATTGGAATTTTGTGATTTTCGTACAACTTGATCGGATTTAGATCTTCTTCCCTAGTCAGTCACATCATCCCAATTTTATGGACTCTATTATCTAAATTCAATAAGGCCTATAAAGTCTAACTTGTGTCCCTAGACGTCTGTCAGTGTGTGTCCATTCACTGGTCAACCTACTAATATTCCAATCCTTTAAAGAGACTATCTATTCTACTCCCAGCAGCCAGGATTTGCCAACATTTCCTTAGTTGGGCTAAGGATTTATCATCCATTTCTCCATGTTTGTGCTGGGAATTTTTCTGGTTTGAGCTTGCATGGGACTCGTGCATGGTGTCACCATGGCTGTGGGTTCACATGAATAAATGACCAGCTGTCTAGAAAACTGTTTCCTGTGATCACCCACCATCTCTGGATCTTATAATCTAATTTTACGTGTATAAATATTTGCTTGAATGTGTATAAGTGAACTCATGTTGTGCAATACCTGCAGAGTCCATAAGTTGGTCTCAATACTCCGTGGGACTGGAAGTACAGATGGCTGTTAGCCACTATGTGGGTGCTGAGAACTGGACGAACCTGGGTCCTCTGGAATCATACCCTTTGTTCTCAAAAACTGACTCCATTCCCACTGCCCTTTGTAGTACCCATAACCTCTACCCCCCAAATAAGGCAAATTTAGGACTTCTATTTCTTTTTCTGTGAGGAATTTATTAGAATTTCTACCATCACATTAAATCTATGTTTTAATTTGGACATCATGCATGTTCTAAAATCAAAATTTCTTCTACCAATAAATACTTTTAATCATTTAAAAACTTTTGTTTTTTTCTTTTACTTGTGTGTGTGCTTTGCCCGCATGTATGTATTTGTAGCACATTCAGGCAATACTCTGGGAGGCCAGTTGAGTACACTGGATCCCCTAAAACTGGAATTATAGATGGTTGTTGGCCACCATGTAGGATGCTGGGAACCTTGAGTTTGGATGTTCTGGCTTTGATATAAGTACTTGTGAGGACTGGGAGAAGCATTTGCATTTGTGTTTATATAAATTTGTAGTAGACCTCAGGTTTGAAGTTATCAAATCATAGGCTTTGCTTTAATAGGAAGTTGCTTTAAGTCATTAATTGAATTCCTTCTCATTTTTAGTCTTCATATTTTTCTTTTCTTCATGTTTAAGCACTTTTGAATATCGCGGCTCAATGTTAAATTTCTCCCATTTTCTGATGTGATTTTCCACTTTTCTTGTTGATTATCCAATTTAAACTAGTGTTCATATAACTTTTGTATTAACTTTTGGGTTTCTCTTATCAGTTGTAGAATTTCTATATTCATCTGATATTTGAATCTTCTCTCATTCTTAGTTATTTAATCTAAAGATTTGTCAGTCTTATTTGGAAAAACACCCTCTGATTCTGTTGGTATTTTCCATCACTGTGGACTTTCTATTTTCTCACATTATACCATCTGTTGTTTTTCTAATCTACAAATTTTATTTCTTCTCAGATTTTGCTGTTTTCCTTTGCCTTCCATTTTTTTGAGTTTTTTGTATATATGGGCATGTTTGTGCTTAGGAACACATCTGTAGGCAGATGTTCCTTTATATATATGTATGTGTGCATGTGTGTGTGTGTGTGCAGTCCTTATGTCCATGTTGGGTGTCTTCATTCACTCTCCATATTTTGGAAAGGTTGGTTAGATTATGGTCATCCTTTCACAATGTATACATCTATCAAAACTGCATGATAGCTAACCTAAATATGTATAATTTTCGTTTTACTTCTAAAAACATTATTATATGAAAGATTTTAAAGGTAATAAAAAGTGATTCCTTTATTTCCATTTTTGAGAGTTTTATTCTGTTCATGAGTATTGTATTTACATCATTTACATTCCTCCCTCTCTCCTTCTAACTCTTCTTATAATCTTTTCTTCCATCCCCTTCCTTAATGCTAGACTCTACAACAATGCTTATTGCCTTAGAGTTTTCAAATATGCTTTCTTGAATAATTTATGTTCTGTTTATAGTTTTTAGTGGGAACAAGGGATACTAATTTCTCAAATAAAGTTTGTGTTGATAAATGAAAATTCTAAATGTTTCAGTATCTAACAAGAAGACAAACTTTGGGACTTGTGTTAACTTCTGAAGGTGAAAGTCAAATTGGCATGTACAAAGGGGTCTGAGTTTAAGTTTAAGAGACATTAAGCTAGCTCTCACTCTATGTTTAAGTGTGCAGTGGGATGGTACAAAATGGAAAAAAAAAACTACGTAGCATGCTGCACAATATCAGATACATGAAGAGTGAGCAAACAAACCATAAATTTAAACTATTCAAAATTCTTTGCAAAGTTCGTTCATCTGAACAGCTGACACTCTTAAAATCTAATGATGAAGCAGGTGACCAACTGCCAGGAGTACTAATCTTTAATCAACCCGTATTTGAAGCGTGAAGTTCTCACTCCAGGAAGGCGATTAGTTAATTTAATGGGAATAGGACTGTCAAATCGGAAATGTGGGTAGAAGAATAATTTTGTATCTGGAGATCTGTCATTTTACCCTGTAATATAGAGACTGAAAGACTTCTTTATCTGGAACTTACATGGTTATGCATGAACAAAATAATTTTTAAAGCTATCACATAAAATATTTCTTTTGAGAGATGTTACAGAAATAAAACTTCAATGTCCCAATTATTTTCATGTGTTTAACCCAAGATTTTGGACCTTTGGCACTCTCTTTTAATTAAATGGAATTCAATCAGTTTATCTTATGTTCATAGAATGTATGATGAAGGAGCTGTATACTGTCTCATTTGATTCTATTTAACTCTATGTAATAATATATTTCAGGAAAACTCTTTTTATTGCCTGAATGAATTTAATACTTCTATTGTAAGTTGCTTATGAATAAGGATTATATGTGAAGAGACTAGAACCTATAAAAATTTAAGTATTACAAAATAAAAACCTATAAATTATTTTAGTGATGATTCTCAATGGCCAAAATCATAAGCATTTATTCTGGAGGATAAAATATGCTGTACAGTGATAATAATTTTGTGTCATCTTATTTTACCATTTAAATCAGAACACTTTTTAAAACTTTTATAAAAACTGTGTAATATGTGTGGTCAAGTCATACTATTACTAATAAAATAAATCTAATGAAAGTATCTATTGACTAGAACTATTTAAATGCAACCTCTATACCTGAGGTTCATGTACCATAGGGGAACAGGGGTAAAGAAAATACTAATACATCTCTCAACTCTCATCAATGAAGCTTCCTCATGCAACAGAGGGCCATGAACACAAAAGGACACAAATGTCCAAAGCATAGAGAATAAGAGTCTGCAGTATGGGTCTTCGGACAGAACTTTTACATTAAACTTTATTCACTCAGTCCTTAGGGACCACTGTGGCAGAGGAGATAGGACTGTAAGATCCAGGGAGGAGGTAAATGACAATATGAAATTAGAGTCTTTCAGGCTCCTGGGTCTTTCTCATATGAACCTACATCATTGGCTTCCATATACACAAAATCCATATAAACTCAAGTAAACAAAAATGCAGCACAGAACAGTGGAACTGGGCAGCAGAGCCTGATCTTAGTTGAAGAACTATTGGCAGCTGATCACTGCTGTGTGACAAATAGCTGATCTTCTTAACTTGACTTGATAGCCCTTAATACAAATGAGAGAATGCATACATTCCAGTGGGGCGGCTATGGGAGGGTGTCAGTGTGAAGGGGCTATGAAGATAATTAAGGTGTTCTATATGAAATACATAAAACTTTAAGAAAATTTTTAAAAAATTAAAAAGAAAAGGGATTAAGCTGTCTATCTCTGGTTACTAATAGAGTTATTAATGAAACAATCCATTTTTCATGAATAAGAATAAAGTTTTAACAGTCTGTGAATTAATGCTTACTTATTGTGTCTATCATATTTTTATTAACATTTGTTACATTTTCTTTACCATCACAATTAATTTACTAGGAACATATGACACATTAATAGAAAAAGTATGTGACAATTATATTTAATGGATTAGATGACTAAAATATAAAAGTAATACTACTATTTCTTTGAAAAATTTCAGTTGACTGACATTAACACTTTGTGTGTATATTCAAATATTGGCCTTTCAACTTCTTTACAAGGCAAGATATTTAATT
This sequence comes from Eospalax fontanierii, assembly GCA_035773235.1. Lineage (NCBI taxonomy): Eukaryota > Metazoa > Chordata > Mammalia > Rodentia > Spalacidae > Eospalax > Eospalax fontanierii. The sequence continues at coordinate 95,980,094 of CM069527.1, read as the reverse complement.
GTCAAGGATTTTGGTGGTGTACAAAGAGTAATATCAGTATTGACATGAAAAGTAATATCTTACACTACCGAGATACAATTGGAAAATTATTGGTAGGGGAATAATAATACCAGTGCCTTGAAATTAGAATTGAGTTACATTCCAGAAACTGAGTGTTTAAGAAAGAAATAACTAACATATTTTTGCCATATAAATCACTTTAAACTCAGTGCACAGACTCTTAATGTGAAAATATAAGATGCTTTAGTGAAGCCCAAAGAGTTAATATTATCATAAAATTTAAATTGCTGACACTACATTTATCTATTTAAAAAAGTGGAACTAACATTTTTATATTTTAAATTTTAAGAATTTCATGCAGGGCTGAAGAGAAGTCTCAGCAGCTAAGAACTCTGGTTGCATTTGCAGAAGACCAGGGTTCCGTTTCTAGTGCCAAAATGGATAGCTAGAAACCATCCAAACTCCAGTTCCCTGGGGCTCAATACACTCATCTGACCTAGCTACAGGCATTGTATATATGTATTACATTTCTTTCCATGTAGGCAAAATATTCATACACATATATAAATAAACAAATAAATATTTTAAAAAGAATATCATTCATGCCTATAATGTGTTTTTAATTTAATCTTCTTCATTTCCTCCAATATAATTCTCCTATCCTTGTCATCGCTTTTTCCTACAGCTTCCTGTACTCTGTTTCAAACCCACTGAGTCCCCTTCGTGTTGCCTGCATGTGCATGCACATGGGACTGTCTGCCAGAGCTCCCCAGCATCCATCGATTGCCAGTAGTTCTTCTACGTTGTGTGATGTTTCATGAGCTCCTTCTTTATGCAGGCTAGAAGTCTGGCTCGCTTTCTCTTATTCTAGTTTGCCTATGCAGTCGCAACGGCTGTGAATTCATGTGTGCAAAATCCCTGTCATTTCCAGAAAAAATTGCTTTGCAGTGGTCTTCCACTACCTCTGGCTCTTAGAGTCTCTCTTCCCTGTCTTCTACGATGATCTCTGAACCTTGCTGGGAAGTGGTGTGATATAAATGTCCCATTTAGGACTTGTATTCACACTCTCTTATTGTCTCCACATTGGCCAGGTATGATTCTCGGTATTAATCGCTCTGCTCAGAGGTTTCTCCAATGAGGGATGAGAGCTGCACTAATCTATATGTATAATGATGAATATTTGGGGGAGGTCTACTGTTGTAGATGCTTCTTATACTATATACATACTCCATTCTATATGAGGGGATGGATAGTGTCTCTATCAAATGCCATAGACTACCAAACCAAAAGACGAGTGCCAGGAGTAGGTTGCTACTCTTCAAGTTGTTGGTCAGTTATGTCCCAAAACCCTCCCTTCAAGAATGCAGGATATTGCCATTGTTCTTGGTTACCTGAGGAATTTAATGGTACAGTTCTACTTCTTAAGACACTATATATTTGAATCATAAGACATTGGGAAATCAATCTGCTACTGACCTGAAAGTTTCATAACTGTTGGCTAGGTATCATAGAACCAGCAGGTGCTATGCAAGATATTCAGGAAGAAAATAATTCAGTGGTCTTTCCCAGCTGTGAACTTGGTGAGCTACAATAACGATTTGAAAGGCTAGATTTGTTTATTTGTGTAATAGTGACATGAATGTGTGGAAGCTCCAGCATTATCCAAGTATATGTTATATCACAATTATTAAAAATACTGTAAATGCACATATGTGTTGTTGTTTAGCATTAAATATCTAAAATTAGGATTAAGCATATTGCTGAAATATTATTTACTTTAAATGAGTGTGTGTGTACCTTGGTGAAATATACACGATATATATATATATATATATATATATATATATATATATCATAGTATTTAAATAGGATTGCTTTACTTAGAACTTGAATAAAAGTTAGACAGAAAAAAATCATATTTTTTAAGTGGGAAGTGAATTTAAAATGTGTTCAATAAGAAACCAAGAAGCATTTGTCCTATAAGTAACTAGGGAGAACATTTAGATTTATGCTTTGTCTTTTCAAAGCTGGAGATAAACAAATGAGTAACCTCTCACTATTAAGAAAAGGGGGGAGATGCATTAAGGTAGACTTTGTAGTAGTAGTCTTGTACATTTTGGAATCAATGAAGTTATGCTTGTCCATAGTAAAAAGAAACATAAAGGCAGAAAGAAAACATAGAATGAAATTTCAATATATATTTTCCAAAATTTAAACTTATAAATCTTGGCAAGAGTAAAAAAAGCACCATCAGTTACTTTTTTGTCTCCTCGTGTTGACTTGTAATATGGGAGTTCCTTGCTCAGTAGTAGGGGGAGTAGTGGTAATAATAATAATAACAATAAAATGAGAACTTGGATGATAGAAAGTGTTGTGTTCCAATGTAGAGAAAACAACCACAAAGCTTCAGTTCTAGAGCCACCGAAAATTGATGGATTATGGGATATCTTCATGGCTGTGTCTCAGTTTCTCTCACTTGTCTCTTAGATCAGTAGCTCAACACAAGAATCAAGTCAATATAAAACTGAATAGTAACAGCAGGGAACTTCTTGAGAAAGCCATGAATAGATGCTGACTGCAGTAGGCGCAGACTGACCTTGCAGCTCATGAAAGTCTCTACTGTGAAAATCCCTAAAGTATATACAACCTCCTGCCGAGACATATGCAAGATCTTAGTCCCCCACTGTTCTTCCCCTCGTACTAAACTAAAATCTGCTGTATCCACTGTTACTTATTCCTCCCAGTTCTGTTGCACAACGAGCACAACACAGACTTCATACTGTCCTCGCGTAAGTGAAGAAAGAACAATTCTTGGAAAAAACATAATAGACTCATCTTTCCCCATCTGTCTTATGAAAAATTTAGGCTTATTGTTTTTTCCTACGGCACTGTGCATTGATATGTCCTAAATATTGTTTGCTCAAGCCACTTCCTGGGTATAATTTTTAGAACTGATACATTTAGAGTTTGCCTTGAGAAACATAGAATTTGGTGAAAACAGAAGTTTTGAAACAGATCATGTAAACAGAAGCTTCTTTCTGAATTATACCCTCAAAGAAGGATGAGTTTGCTCTCAGTCCTACACTTTCTCCTACTCACAGTGGAGACCTACCCAACTTTCCAAAGAATTTACGGAAAAGAATGACCTGATTTCCACCAACATGGTGGCATGAAACAAAAAGAAGCTAAAGTACGTGGTAATCGTTATGAGTAGGAATTCACAGTAATGGAAACTCCTCTGTTGCTGCTCCGTGTGGTATTGTTATCCTGATCTGCTGATGGATCCTTTCCTCCGTTAATCTTGGAGAAAGCTGTGTAAACTGATGAGGGGCACTCTTCTCAGACACTGACAAAATAGCGCATACTGTTGTTTGAACTCCGTCTTTCTACTTGTAGTGTCGCCTTGCTTTACCGACCCGAATCCATTCACTGTATCAAAAAGGCCCATCTTATTTCCGCTGACATGTAGTACTCAACCTTGGCATGGTTCTTGGAAACTAGATTACTTGGCTTTTCCAGAGAGCAGAAGGTGTCAACAAGAGGGAGGTCTTGAAAAAAACGATTCCTCTTCAGTGTATCAACAATTCTTCCCTCAGTTACTTTCCGTATTTTTGTTATATTTGATGACTCATAAATGCGTCTAGGCTATGGTGACTAATTTTTGAGAACTGGTAAAGTATTAGTTCTGAGAGCTTCTCTGAGTGATTCCAGAGGAGACTGAGTAACAAATTGTGCAATGAGTGGAGGAAGACCTGACCTAAGTGAAGGCAAATGCTATCCACTAAGCCAAGGACCTGGACAGAACAGCAAGGCCGAGTAAAATCATCACTTTTCTCTTTCCACAGCTGAAACATACTTCCCTACTTCTGACCTTGGACATTAAAACTCCAGGTTCCTCAGCCTGTGGTCTCTAGATCCAACTTGGGATCCAAGCACCCAAGTTCTCAAGTTTGCTGCATTCAAGAAACACAGCACTGCCTTCCCAAGTTTTAAGACTTTTGGACGGAATCATGGTACTGGCAACCCAAGATTCCAGTTTGCAAATGGCCTAGTGTGAGTTTTGTCAATGGTAACTATTGGGCACCTAATCATTTATTCCTATTAGAAATACTTCCACATTCATACCTCTATGCATTATCTATTTGTCACTCTACTGAAGAAGTCTAATATATAAGTATAGATATTTGTATGTATTGCATATGTTATCTCGATCATAACTATAAGCATATATCTCACACATATATGATATATCTTTATAATAATCAATATAAATACATGTATTTAATATATATAGGTGTATTTATATGTTATGCATATTTATACTTAATATATCATATAGGCCCAAAATCTGTAATATATGAAGTACTTACATTTTATATATGTTATTTAATGTGTGAAATGTATGGTGTATATAATGGAAACTGATAGAGAAAATGGATATAGAATTTTTAGAGCCCTTCTTATGGATCTTACTATGTCCTAAAGGATGAGTCATAAAATATTGAGAAGATGATGTTTTCTAAATTTTTTTCTTAGCCTTGGTGTTTATTCACAAGTACTAAAAGAAGTCACTTCTAATTACTATCTGCCTAGTAGGAGCAGTATGTTTCCAATTGTGTGGTTTTTTGCATCTGATTTTGGTGGCATTATCTAAACTAGAGTTGTCCCATTTCAATTTTTCCCCCAATATAAACTTCCATCTATACTCTGTTCTAATATTTCTTAAATTGATTTCCCTTTCCCTGTGTTTTTGTATGTCTTATTAATTTATCAACCACGTGGGAAAATATGTCAACACTGCTCACTAAAATTTTAACAATAATGCATATTATATTGTATTCACCTTTATACATAGTTATGTAAAAATTAAGCTTTGATTTGGAAGTGAAAGTTAAGTTGCTTCTCTCTCTTACTTTCAAATATCACACCAGACTTCTTCCTAGAGTACAAGCATATTATTTTTCCTAAAAGTTCTTCTGCTTTCTTACATGTACACTTTTCCCATTATTCTTCTTTCTGTTGCCCATGACCATGCAATACATCATCCCAAAACATCAATTTCACATGTCATAGCTTTGACATAACCTTGCATTTTTCTTCTAAACATACATGGCAGTTAGTGCCACAGACAGGACATAGCATTGTGCTGTGCAGGGAGATCAAAGTTCCTCTTGGCTATTCCTCAGCATGATGGTATTCTGAGATTATCACTAAATTTTCAATACACAATATCTTAACTTGTCTGGACACAAGAATTTATTTTCTGAATGTATCAAAAATAACTAAAATGAAAGGAAATATGGACAATTTTCTATTTTGTTATGTAAAGTTCCAAAGCACACACATTTCCATTTGTGATAGTATCCTTAAGTAACTTTTGTCATTTATAAGTAAATTGGTGCCTATTGATATGTCAAATCTAAGAGATAGTGGTTGGAAGGTTGTCAGCAATTTTTTTGACTTTTAATAATTGTCTCCTTCTTACTCAGAGAAATGACAAGTGTCTAACAGTTTATGAAAAATTTTGCATCAGCAACAATGTATTTTTGACACCAGGCCCTTTGCAAGATCTGAAATTTGGGAAACTAGAAGTATACTGCTTTTACAAATAAACAAAATTAATACTGTTTAGAAAATGAAGAAATAAATAGATTAACTACCTTTGGAGAAAATACCATTGTTGCATACATTTTATTTATCATTTACAGATATGGCAGTATGTGGTGAGAATCTTAGCCAGCTAGCATATAAGATGATATGACATCTAATCTTTGTGTTTGTTTAAAGAAGAGGATAGTAGGTGATGCCCATTCTATCAACAATGTGGAAGGGTTCCCTTTTCTTTACTTACAAACCAACACATTTTTCTTTATGATAATTCAACAACTATGCGATGATATCTCATTTTAGTTTTAATTTGTATTATCCTAGTGAATGACATTCTTGAATATTCTTAAATATATTTACTTATCATAGATCTTTTGACTTACAAATTTAAATAGCAAGTATGGAAAATGTTCCTAAAGAAAACTAGAAACATGTTCAAGTTAGAGAGGAACCTATCTTAAACAATAGTTATAGCTGCCTTAAGACCCATGCCAACTCAATCAGACAAAAACCCAGCATAGAATTGGGAAATGGGCAGCAGACTCCAACCCTAGCAGAGGAACTATCAGCAACTGGTTACTGGGCTGTAAGAGAGTTTATTTTCTTAAATGTGTGACTCTAGATGGGCTTACTAGACTTCAGGGAATGAATTTACACTGAGGGACATCTGGGTACAAATGCTTGACAAGGTAGGACTTAACATACATGACAGGATGCATGAAATCCAATGGGTGTAGGGATGTTTGCATAATGAAAACAGTCTAATTAGATTAAGATTATTATTTTCCTCATTATCTATGAAATTTCATATCTGAATAAATTACATAATTTATGATCTTTCCTGGCTTATTTAGCTGTTTAAAACTCCGATTTCAAAATACAATACTACAAAAAGATTTTGCAAATTTTAATATACATTTCCAAAGCATATAATAAAACTTTAACAAAACAACACACAATTTAACATCCTAAAACAGAACAAGGCTTTTGTCATTCACTCAGCACATAAGTGGAGGAACTATCCATGCAGTTTTGTTTAATAAAATCTAAAATGTATATTTCAAATTTATTTTATGATTTAGAATATATCAACTTTTTTCCTAACAGCTTACTGCTAACTGGTTATTACATCATTATCTCTTTGCCTCACTACTCATCAGCATCATTTCAGGCAGGGCTGCTGGCCACCTAGATTGCTGAGGTCATCCCAAGGGTGGCTCTATACAGCCTATGTCATCATTTCAGTTTCAGCTGAGTACTGGGTTCAATCTCATAGTTCACCTTTAGCTTCAAGCTTATCTAGGCCCAGAATACTTTGCAGAAAATTTGAAACAAAACATCATTTACATATCCTTGCCCTGGTGCTATTTAAATCCACAGCTATCAGGGTGCTGCAGCAACCCAATTATCACTTCAGGGACTTGAGGCCATGCTCCTTGTTAGCAAGTTAGAAGAGCTTTGTTGTGGACCAAAGGGGATTACTATTTAGGAACAAACAAAATAGTTATCTTCACTAAAGAATTGCTGTCAATGGCCACTTGAGTTTTAAAAATGATGATTATGAATAAACATTGAGTTTGCATATTTATATATGTATATATTCTGTGTGAATTCACACACACCCAGAGTACATCCCTGAAAGGATGTAGAAAAACTACTAAGAGCAGCTAACTTCAGGGATGAGTACATATGAAAGGGAGAAAAGTATTAGAGAACTGAGCCTTAAGCTCTATATTGTCTTGTATCTTTTTGGATTTTCCACACATGTATTTATGAAATATTCTAAAACATTTTGAAAGCAAATTAAAAATTAAACAGGAACAGAGAATGAGAATATTGAATTATAATATTCTAATAGTGATTGTTACTCCACTATGTACAAGAGCAGAGTAATGATTTCATTTTAATAAAAGCTAAACTATATTTACTGTCTTCAAATATGAATATTCTGTTCAAGGTTGAATATTTTTGTATCCGTCACAGAAGATATGGTCAGTTGTTGGTAGATAATGAAGACATTATTTAGCACATTAGAGACATTATTAATTGTTCCAAGGATTTCAATAATGGCTTTGTGACATAAAATATCTTTTACTAATTGGTTCATTTTAAAGTTAGCATTAATTTTATTACATGCATTATACAAGGAATTAGAAATGACTCATTTGAATTATCTCAATAATTTTTAACCTGCTTGCATTGAATCTCTGATTTAAAAACAAAAAAAATATGGTGGTTTCATTATGCAAAAATGGAAATGACTCTACTGCATTTTTTCTACTGTATGCCCAGGTTTTTGCATCTGTTCCCATAGAGAAAAACACAAATTTTAAATTATTTTTATGGAAATTAGTCACTCTGAGTTTCAGTTTAGTATGGGTGGAAAATGCTAGGGGTTGGAAATTCATTGATTCTCCTACAGACTCATTTCAGGCAACACTTAAGAACACTGAATTATGTTTAACTGGAAAATTCAGTGCTAATATGTCAGAAGAAAAACAATGTGACTTTAGGAAATCACAATGACAGAAAGTAAATGGATTCATAGCAGGTGAGTGAGTTCGATCATTGAGACTAGGCCCTTGTCATCAAGTTTGAGAAGCTAGTTCCATACCAGCACTCCACATGGTGGAAGGAGAGAACCAAATTCCTTAATTTGCCCTCTGACTTCCACATGCATATTACAGCACTTGATTGTACACACACACACACACACACACACACACACACACACACACAGAGAATAAATAAATGGTGTGTGTGTGTGTGTTGATTTGACAGGGTCTTCCTAGCCCCAGCCTACCTAGAAATCATTATGTGGACCAGGCTGATTTGGCCTTGATCTCACGGAGATCTGCCTGCCTCTGCATGCACCAGATATGACAAATGAATTTTTCAGAAGAATTTCCTGGGTTTGGAGAGATGACTCATCCATTATTTAAGAATTCTTACTGCTCTTCCATAGTACTAGAATTCAGTGTCCAGCACTCATCAGGAGGGTGACAACCATCTGTAACTGCCACTGTAGGAGCTCTGTCTTTCTTCTCTAGCCTCCATGGGCATCTGTACCCAGATACATATATAGACACAGGTACAGATTAATAAAAAATACAAAATTTCAAAAGAGAGTTTATGCCCATATAGAAGACATTGGAATTGCAAGACAGCCCAGTGGGTTAATGCTCTTGCTGCCAGAACTGACAACCGGAGTTAGATCCCTGGACCTACATGTGGAAGGGAAGAATCAGCAACTGAAAGCTGTCCTCTTATCTCCATTTGCACTGACACACACACACACACACACACACACACAAATACATAAATATGTAGGTTGTACAATGGGGATGTCTCTTCCTTAAATATGTGTGAATTATATGTATAAAACACATATATTATGTTCAGGTACAAATCTAATAACAAATATAATAGCATGTTTCCTTAAAATCAGAATGCTATGGCTTAATTTTAAGGAATCTATATTTAGAAAAATGCTCAAATAATATTTACTAATGACACAAGTTTTTTGATTAAAAGTATTTACTACTGTTTTTAAACAAAAGAAATTATAATATTTGGTTTATTTTCCCTAAGACAGGTGAAATATATTCAAATGTTAGCTACTTAGATCACATTCTGTGACCAAATGATTTCTAAGATAGTCTTTGAGTATCAATTGTTTTCCATTACAGAGAAGCATAGATTTCTAATATATTCCCACCCACTCATATGTCTGCCATCTTACATCTTACATTTTATACATATACACTGTTAATAGACAGAAGTTGATACATTATTATGAACTGTTTTAGTTTGCTTTCCTGTTGTTTGATAAACACCATGACCAAAATGAACTTGGTGGGGCGGGGATTGATTTCACCCCACAGTTTATAGTCCACTATCTAGGGAGGTCAGGGCAGGAGCTAAGGCAGGAACCTGGAGGCAGGACTTTCAGCAGAAACCAGGGAGGAACACTGCTTACTGGTTTTCCCTCAGCCTCAAACTTAGCTACCTTTCTTATATAAAAGCAGGTCCTTCTTCCCTGTTACGGCAAGGCTCAATTTGACTAGGCCTTCCTACCTCAAATAGAAATCAAGAAAATGCCTCTCAGACATGCCCAATCTAATGGAAGAAATTTCTTAGTTGAGGTTCTTTCTTCCCAGATGTGTCAAATAAACAACCAAGATTAGCCACCAGATTGACCCACTCCATTTCAATCAATGTCCATAGTTTTTTTTGTGTACAGTCTTTTTCTGCTCCAGGATCCCATCTGGAATATGATTTCATATTTATTTTCCATGAATCCTTCGGTATCTCTACTCTGAAAGTTTCTCAGAATTGGCTTGTTTTTATTGACTTTGATAGTTTTAAGAAGTTTTGGTCCAGTACTGAGATTGTCTCTAAGTTGAGATTTATCTGATGCTTTTGTTTTGATTGGACTGGGACTATGAGCATTGGAGGAAGGATGCAGCAATGGGTTATTCTTTCTCCTCACGTCATATTCACCTGTAAAGACTCAGAAAAGTCACTCTCTGTACTCTTCAGAAAAATAGCAGCTGTGTTACTCAGGTTTTCAATTACTGGGACAAATTCCACTGACAGAAAAATACCTTAAGGTAGAAGGATTTTTCTGGACTCACAGTTTAAAAGTTTTCACTCTTGTCTCGCATCTTACTCCATCTGATTCCTCAAACTGTAGGACAGTGCTCTCTATGAGGACATATATCCTGATCCCCTCCTTAATCCCTTCTGGAAAAGTCTCAGAGATATTTTGAGATGTGCTTCATGGTCTCCTAGGCACATCTAAATTCAATCAGAATGAAAATTAAGAGTTCTTGTGTATCCCAAACCTAAAAAGTGAGAAGTTACACTCCCTGTCCCTTGAGGAGGATATGTCTACATAAATTACATAAATTAATTTAATTAATCTGCAGAGATGATTTCTTTATGCTTTTTCCGATTTATTTATTCAGTAATTTTCTGGGAATAAATTCATATTTATGTAGTTTGGGTTATAAAGAATTTTGTTTTGCTTAACTTGTTCAAGTTTTTTCTAGTAATCTCATTCAGTTGACAGTCCTGTTTCTCTGAAATGATGAAAACATTGAGAATAGGCATTACTTGTTTGCTTGTTTTCTAGGACTGTCTTTCTCTTACTGCTGAAGACTCCAAGATCATCTTCTACATTTCCTTCTCCAGACCTAGAGCCAGCTATTCATGTAAGAACTCTGTTTTCACTTGTTAGGGAATTATTTTTTAAACTATAGTTGGTTTTCTAGGAATAGTCACACTATCTGGCTCTCTAATTTATTATAGTCACTTTACAGTCAGATGAGAAGCTTCTTAAACTCAGTTTTTACAATTAAGTAGAGAAACTGATGTAACATGACTTCCCCTGGGGAGATGTAAAGAAACATATTCACCCAGGATAGAGAAGGTACTAACAGATTGAAGGGTTCCATCTGTATTAGTAAGGGTTCTCTAGAGGAACAGAACAGACAGAATGACTTCATATAATTGGCTTACATTTAAACTGTTTTCTGGATAATCCAACAATGGCTTTATGCACAATGGAGGTTGAGAACTCAGTAGCTGTTCAGTCCCAGAGACTGGATGCCTCAGCAATCACAGTCTGACAGTGAAGGCCTGAAAGATTCCTGGAACCCTGGAAGAGCCACTGATATTACCTCCACTGTGGAAAGCTAAATAACAACAAATTCCATTGTCAGTGAAGGTTAGCAGCAGTAGAGGCAATGACAGATACAAAGTAGATGTACTTGCCAAAAAGAGAAGGTGACTTCGCAAAAAATTATAGGTACTTGCACAGTGTTCTGTATATCTCAGCCGGCTCCAGAAGGTTCTACCCAAACTGGGGAGGGTCTCTCCCTCTAAGTTAATGCGTATCAGTAATATCATTAAACACCCTCTGATGGTCCTTCCTTTCAGTTAAATGCATATCCATTCAAGTTGATAATTTCTGATTAACTCTATCACAACATCCAAATCTGGTTGATAAACCAGTGAATGAATTGGGGATATTTACTGGAGCATGGTGATTCTCAGTCATCCATATTGCCAAAAACCATCATACTGTCTGCGAAGGCTAATGAGAGGCTGCAGAATTGTAAAGTTCAGTCTTTTTCAATTATTTATGTCTTGTACAAGGTTGGAGTGTCGGGGGGGTCTCATGACAATATTAATACACTGAATTTCATCAGAGGTCTCATGAGGGTATTCACAACTATTCTGTCTCAAAATCAAATGTTTATCTCTAAGCCCCCTGCAGTCCTACATATGCAGAGACAGGAAATCCTGGGAACAAGCTGACTGTGTAGACTAGTCGGCACTGGGAAGTTCTGAGTTCAGTTGTGAGACCTTGACTCAATGAATAAACTAGAAAATGATCAAGGAACATTCTCAGTGTTACACTAGGGCCATGCACCATTCATACACACGTGTCTGTGAACATTTATACAAATGTACATGTACATCACACACAAACATTGATGACTTAACCAGACATTTGTGTTTTTCAAGGATTTGAAGCTGAGGTTGAGTAACAAACTACATTTCTTTTTTCACTAGCTCTAGTCAAGTGCCTATACTGAAATTCTCTGAGCATACTTTAAAATAAATTACTTCTTAATTTTTTGATAATTTCAACCATGAATATTGTATTACATAATTACCACCACTCTGTCTCCCACTCCAACTTCTCCCACACTCCCCATTCTCTTTCAATTTCTGGTCCTCATCTTTGATTACTATTATTGGCACACACACTCTGTATTGAATCCTGAGTCCATTTAGTAGTGTTTGTGTGTACATGTGTTTTGAGCTGATCACATGGGATTGGATAACCCACCAGTGAGCTCATTTCTGGGGAAATCTGATTCTCCTTCCCTCAGCAGCCCATAATCACTTCAGTCACTAAGGAAGCGGAAGTATAAAGATCAAAAGTCGAGGTCTGTTTGGCTACATACTGAGTTCCAGGCCATACTGTCCTATAAAATTAAAAATATCTCAAAATAAAAAAAAATAATAAAAACTGATCTTTTATCCATATTGAGTATTAAACCTAGATTTTTATTACCATTGAGGAAACGGTAGAAAGTCAGCATATGTACCACAGTTTTTATCTTTTTCAAGTCTTTGCCATGTCATTAATTAACACAATAACAGTTGGGCATGTATCTCAGTGGTGTAGTACATGAAGTATAAGACCTTGTTCCTTCCGTAGAACATTAAAAAATAAAAGCAAATTAAAAATTAATGCTTTTTTCCTCTGTTGAAATTTTAGGATCAATATTATAATTTTTATTTGATCATTATGGTTATCTATGTATAATTTCATTTTGAAAAAAAGTCCTAATTATTTAATTTCATTATGTAACTAAATTTTACTGACCTTTAATATTAATATGTATAAGTTATTTATTAAAATCAGAAAGTATTGATGTTTCAGTATTTTCTTTTTAAATCATTCTTCTACTTTTCTTTTTGTATCATTTTCTTCTTATGTTTATTAGCATCTTTTAATGTATTAATTGTCATTGTTTCTTGAGCTGGAAATAATTATTGCTTCTCTGTTAATGTACCAAAACACTGAAGATGATTAAAAGTCTTTAGGTATTGACTCTATTTTAATATATACTCTAATATATTTAATATTTAACATATATTTCTATTTTAATATAGTCACATATATCCCTCCCTCACATATACAGGTAAAAAAAATTCTACATTATTAAGGTGTTTTTATAAATTTGTGTCTTTCTGCTCAGTGGTAAATATCTGGTATTTGGAGAAATTATTTTGTGTGTTCTCATATAGTAGTTATAGTACACTGGGTAATCTAAATAATTTCTTAAATTATTTTCCACCAACGTATACAGACTGTGTATATGACTAGAGTTCAATGTGACAGGTCAAGAAATTTATTGGACTTGCTTTATTTACCCTCCTCATCTAAAATCGTTATTTTCCATATTTTCTCACTATGTTTTATGTTTTCTTTTGTACAGAGATAGAGTTAAGGATCATGTCTTATTCACATTCAATATAGTCAACTGATTATTGGACACACTATCCTTACTTCAACGCCCGTTTCTGACACTTTTGTCCAGAATCAGTTAGATAAGTGTGCGGGTTTATAATGGGATCGCCATTCTGTTCAACAGGCTTATGCCTTTGCTTTAATCCCCAAACCGTTTTTCTTTGGCTACTATCGCTCTATGTATGTCACAAAATAAGATGTTTCATTGTCACCATGATGTTATTTGTTATTTTTATTGATGATTGCTTTTTACTTCCATAAATATTTTAGGGGAGTTTTTTTCCCTAATTCATTAAAGAATGTCAGTGGTTTTGATGATCATAAAACAAATAAAAATTATATTAGGCAGTCTGATCACCTTAAAATGCTTTTTTTCTAATATATGAAAGTGGGAGATCTTTTCATTTTTTGACATTTTTAGCCTCTTTCATCATTATTTTTGAACTTTCATTATGAAAGTATTTTATTTCCTCAGTAAAATCTGTTAGCTATTTTTCTTGAAGCAATTATGGATGAATTTGCTTTCATAATTCCTTCTCACAAAACTTAATTTTTGGTGTATAAAATGCTACAAATTTTTCAGATTAATTTGTGTAATGCAAATTTACTGAATTCACTCAGCAGTTTTGATAGTCATTTGTACATATACTCGTCTGCAAAACAAAACAAAACAAAAACTGAATGTTGAAAAATGAATGTAAACAAAACATTTCCCACTGAAAAATAGGTGATTGAAATAAAAACAGGAGCAAAAAATTTTATTGAAAGAAATGATACCAGGTGGTGGAGAGATGGCTCAGGGATACTCAGTGATTAAAAACATTTACTGCTCTTAAAGAGTTCTCATATTCTGCTCATAGCACCTATATCAGTGGGCTTCCTTTAACTCCAGTTCCAGGGATATGATGCCCTCTGGCCCCTCTACCTATACAAATAGTGCACCTAAGCTCACATAGGCAAATGTACACATGCATATATTACAAAACTACAATTAAACTAAATACAACTGAAATACAACATATCAAACCTTTGAGATACAGAAAAGTTAGTCATAAATGAGTGATTGTAGAAGTAAAGACAAAAATTCAAATTCACAAGCTATTATTGAAACTCAAAGATATTAAATTGTTAAGAGGAAATTAAGTTCACAATTTATACAAAAGTTATAAGAATTGATTAATAATTAAAATATAGACTAAAATGTGACAAAATGAACTTGAATTATTTTTTATTAATTTATAAACTTTTACCGAGACCACACAAATGAAATCCCATACACGAATAAAAGAAGAGATGGAAAAGAGTACATAACCAGAAACAACACAGAGGAACCTTTAGTTTTCATAACTGAAATATGGGTACAGAATTCCGGACAGACCAGTTGAATAATCCGTAAAACGTAGGAAATGTTCCATGACAAATAATGTTTTTGTGCTCCAAATGACAGAGCTGAGGTAGGAAGTCCTTTGCTAGGCACAGATAATATTCTCTCTGAAAAAAGTGGAAAGTGGAGTGTAAGAACAAATGGCACGTGTCAATGTTTGGTAAAGACTTAACAGAATGTCTACAATTTAACAAGACATCATTTTGCCACACAGTGACCTGACATAAACTATGCTGGTGTCTTTCACATATGTGAAGGAAAAAGTGGGAATAGAGACTCCCTTGGAAAAAGGCCCACAAGCATTAGTGAAAAAGGCACACTAGTTTATCCAACATAGATGCTTTTATTTCTACCCCAAATATAATCTAGATGTGACTGAATGTGCACATTTGTAATTCACTAAATTTAAAATTCACTTAAATAAAACTTATTCTGTAGTCAACAATAGCTATATTTCAAATGCTTTAAAAATCTCATATGGTTAACAATGATGACACTGGACAAGGCAGGCATATATCATGTTAATCTCTACAAAATATTTTTTCTTTCATTCAAAACAAACACTGATAATCAAGGGGGCTGGAGAGAAAATGTATTGGTTAAAAGCTCTGACTGCTCTTGCAGAGGACCCAGGGTCAGTTTGCAGCACCCACATGACAGGTAGAAATCATCTATAACTCCAGTTCCAAGGGATCTAACATCCTCTTCAGTCCTCCATGGGCATTGTATGAACATGGAGCAGTTATATAGCAGGCAAAACACTCAAACATATAAAATAAAATACAATTTAAAAAATTGTCAATAATCTGAGGAATATGCTTACCTTGATTCCATACTCTGTAGTTCAATAAGCCCACATGAAGAATATACCTTTATGATATATTGTTCCTGTTTAAATGTGTGTGTATATATGCACATCTTTTCCTCTAAAACAAAAATAACTCAAGGATTTTTAATTGTTTCAGTTTAACATTCATATTATCTGTGGTAAGTTGTTATATTGATTATTAATCCTTTATTTTATTGTCATTATGTTCCTGTTTGTAGCGCTCATTTCAGTAGATGTTTGACTATATAAGACATCGTTGAAGCCAAAACTCTCTGTACAGAATACCTTACATTATAGGATAGAATCCTTAGAAAAGACTTTTTGGGAGTGAGTTTTCATTGTTTGTTTTTCTTTTGTTTTAATAGAACTTATATGCCCTCATTGCTATATGGCTCTAGACATTCATATTACTGCCAGTGTCACAACAATAACACAGATCCCCAGTGGACATTATAATATATGTGCCAGTCCTTCTGTGCCTCCCCATGGTATTTACACATTTGGATAGCTGCAATTGTTTCAGAATTTCATACATGTATTTAATAGGCTTTGACCAATTCCACCCATTCCATCTCTACAATTCCTCTCTGTCAACTTCATGTGCTCTATTTTTAAACCCACTGAATATTCTTAGTGTGTAGGGGTGCAAGAAAATCTACTTGAACATGAGTAGCCTCCTTTGGCCTCTGTACCTGAGGAAAATGGTCTCTCTTTCCACCAGCATTCATCACTATCCATAGCTCTTCAGGTAAAGGTGGAACTTGCTTAGCTCACCCTCTTGCATGCTGATGTTTTGCTGGGTAGCTTATACAGGTCTTGTGCATGCAGTCATAACTACTGTGAGTTCATATGTGTAACTTCCCTGTCATGTCCAACAGATCATTTTGTTGTAGCTGTCTACTAACCCTAGCTCTTACAATCTTCCTGCCCTTTCTTCTTGGATAATATCTTGGGGGAGGGCTCTAATATAGATGACCCATTTAAAGGTGAGACCTCCACAGTCTCTTGTTTTCAGGTTTCGGTATGGGTCTCTGTTTTATGAATTTGACTCTCTATTTAGTTGTAATTTTTAATATTTATGAGATGGAATAGCTTACATTCTACGCCTTTGCTTCTACTGGAGAATTTTTAACTGAAAATATGGCAAGGTTTATTATATTCCTCGTGATAACAAATCCATCTCATTTTTTATTCTCATTAACTCCGCCAACTGGACTCTATCAACTACCAATCCACTATCAATAATAATGGTAGCATCATTACATTTTTAAAAACCTTCATTTTAATATCATCAAATGCATTTGCCTTTTATTCTATAATTCACAGAATTAGCATCTTGAACATTAATTAAAATATTCTTTAAATGTGATCCTTAAATGCTTTCTGTTGGAATATTTATAATCTAGTACTTATTCTTTTTGTAATCAAATTTAATTGATATTTAACTTATATATACATTTTGGTTTGTAAAAATTAGATTTTGCATGACTGGAGAGATGACTCAATTATCGAAAGCATTGGCTATTCTTGCAGAAGACTCAGATTCAAATTCTGGCATCCACATGGTGGCTCACAATTGTCTGTAACTCCAGTTCCATGCAATTCAACAACCTCTTCTGTGATGGGTTCACATACATACATGAGGGCATAACACTCATACACATAAAAATAAAACAAAATAATTAGATTTCATATATCATATATTTTAAGACACTTATGTCTTAGCAAATTGTAGTGTCATATCCCTTTATCATTAGCATTTGGGAGGCTGAAGCTGAGAATTTCTGAAGATTAAGACTAACCTACATAGTCTACATAACGAGTTTCAGGATGGCAGAAGCTACAGTGGTACCCTATCTTCTCAAAAAGCCTCAAAATGACATTTATGTCTTTAAAATATTGTGAGATTGAAATTAATTTATGTGTGTGCATGTTATTTTTTATATTCCTACGATGACAACAGCTGTTGAAACTTAGTTATGTATTCAAAATTATGTAGACTGCCTGTCCAGTACTAAAGTATTATTTCAACACAACTTAATTGCTAAACTCATGTTTCTTCTCTTAAGTAAAGTTATGCTTTGTCTTCTAAGAACATCTAAGAAGCTTCTTCCTGACTTCACTGTCAGGAATTAAACATCTTACATTCTACCAGTGTAGACACTAGAACTGATTAAGCCTAAAACATATCTTCATGTACGTCCATTTAATTTTTAACAAGTGATAATGATGACAGAATATTAATACGCAGCAAACTATTAAACATGAATATTTAAATGTATAGGTGATGAAGTTAACAATTCCCACCTTTGAGATAATGACTATGTATATATTTGATGCAACATTTTTATTCTTTTATATTGTTATTTTATAATTTTGTATATCACCAAATATTTACATATCAAATGAATTTCATTTTTTATATATTACCCTGGCTTTTAATGCCAACACATTTATCAGGTAAAATTTCTTAGATATTTATAATAAAAAATCTTCTTTCTGATAAAATATATGATTTCTTTGTTCTTATTTCCTTAAAAAAATTTCTAGATTATCAATCCACCATCATTTTAAGACTTCTGATAAGCATTGTTAAATTGTTTCTAAAAATAAGTATATTATAATAGCAACCTATGGTGGTACTAATTACATATCATTGTGTACTTTATTCAGAACACCAGATTGGAGATGTTAATAATAGCTCTAAAACGTATGTGCAATTGAAAGATCTTGACAAATAAATTCACCTAAATCAAAGTTGCTTTTAATACTTTTTATTGCTTTCTCCTGAAAATACAAAATTTCATGATAATTTTAAATCTTTTCTGCTATCATTGTATTATTACCTGGCACAATATATCTTCACTGAACATTTAACCATTATATTTGATGCTGAAAAATTACGATCAAGTTTTATCTTGTTTTAAATGTAGACCATTATCTTTCTTCTCTAGGAATTATATTTCTTATCTAGAAATCTAATCGCTTCCTGAATTTTTAAAAATAGAATGTGCTAGTAGCCCGCAAATGATCTTGCAGTGGTTCACAGTTGCGTGTGAAGAAAAATATGAGCTAGACATTTCATGCTGTGCAGATGCAGACCCTGATAACATTTTTAATGTCTATTATATTGAAGTTTTGTGAATTTCATACATCTTAACCATATTTAGACCACCTCCCCTATATGCACACCACCAGAGCTTGCTCACAGGATTTCATGTAAACTCTCATATGTGTTAAGACCTATCAAGACAAACATGTCCCCAGATGTCCTATGGTATGAATTCATCCACTGGAATCCGTTTAGCCCATCTACCATCAATCTCTTAAAGAGATTCACTCTCCCTCAGCCAACAGTGATTAGCTGCTAAGTTGCAGCCTTCTTTCCATTTCTCCAGAACTATGCTGGGTTTTTGTCTGAATTTGTGTGGGTCTTGTGCACGCTGTCACCATTGTTGCAAGAACAAATGGATCAAATTTCCTGGGACCTGGCAACTTTATTTCCTTATGATCATGCATTAACTCTGGTTCTTCCAGTCTTTCTACCCCCATCTTTCTCAAGGATCCCTAAATCATGAGTGAGTGAATTTTAATATATAAGTTCTATCTAGGGACACACAATCTGCAATCTCTTATTTGCTGCACTTTGGCCAGTTGTGGCTTTCTGTATGCACTGCCCTCTGTTGCACGAGGAATCTTCACTGGTGAGAGTTGTAAGATGTATTAGTATTCTTTCTATCCTTCATTCTACTACGTTCCATGAGCCTTGGGTGCAGAGGTTCCATTGTAGATGTGTCATTGCATGTGAAGAAAAGAAGATGAGTCAGACTTTTCATGTTATACAGAAGCAGACCCTGATAATATGTTTAATGTCTATTTTATTGAATTTTTGTGGATTTCATACTATAATTTGGGATTCTCAAAGACACTTATTCTCTGCATTTGACCAGTTGTGTAACTCTGTAATGGTTTCCATTTATGCAAAAAGAAGCTTCTTTGGTGATATGTATACTTGTCTGTAAATATAAGGATCTTTACTAACATGCAGTAAGAAATTATGTTTGTCTAGGGATGTAACAACCTTGGGGGTTTTCTCAAGGCTCAGTGACTTTTCCAGTCATGGCTATTTTGCTATAATTATAGTGCAACTCATGAGTTCCCTCCCATTGAGCAGGCCTTAAGTTCAGTTAGATAGTTGTTGATTGCCACCAAGATAAATGTATCAGTACTGTAGCAATATAGTTTGTTGCACTATTCATCACTGTGTCTATTATTCTTTAAACATTTTAACCAGCGTGGCTCTCATTGTTGCCTCTAGATCAGCATACTACCTGTTGAGAGCAGCAGACTTTCTTCTGGTAGAAGATATTTAGAACAAATGTTTATAGTAACCGTTGTAATGGGGGTCACCTCTTAGCTATCATCAGCCTCAATCATGTATAGCTGAAGGTACGGTATATAATCTGCAATATTTACTCAAGCATCATTGTTTCTCAAGATAAAGGTCACTGTTTTCTAGGTTCCATGTAGAGAAGATTGTTATATCCAAAACAGGTAATTTACCAACCTGTCTTACCAGCACTCACAGTCTTTATGCCAGAGATTCATTGTTTCTTCCAACATGTGGTCACTAGCTCTGTGACCAATGCCTGTCCTTTCTGTGGCCAAATAATCACTCTTCAGTATTCATGTAACTGCATGAGTAGTCCAGAATAGACAACAGACACATTTGTGGGGGTTTCTTTCTTGTCTTTCACTTTACTCAAGTTTACCCAAATTCAACCAAAGAATTTATGTTTTCAACAAAAATGAATTTTTCAAATGGGTGAAATTTTAAAAGTGTTCCCATCCTAGGCAAATTTGAGCACTGAACTTCTAAAATATCCATGTTCCTTGGTGAAAGCAATGTAAAAGCATGCAGGATTTTCTCCCTGTCATCACTGTGACATTGTTTGAGAAGGGGTCAGTCATGCTTTGCAATAGAGGAAGTTCATGTAGTTATTCCACTGCTCATGAATGAACTATCCATGCAGAAATTACATTTCCATTTATGGACAGAAAGTACTTTTAATAGTTCACTTACACACTGATGCCTGGGTCTATATCTATAACTTTATTAATCATCCTAAGTCAGTCATCTTTCTATGTCTCATCTATCTTCTTCATGAGATACCTAGATATTTGCTAATGGATAAAGAAAAAGAGTGAACAGGACAAGAACAAATAAGATGTCTATTTGACACAAGTTTGCATCTTTAACTGCTTGGAAGAAATCAGAAAGGATTAAAATGAGACATTAGCTTATAAAATATAATTCCTGGCCTTTCTGAGACCACTTCCACCTGGAAATGACCAGTTACTTGATGGAATATTTTGAGAATCAGCGCCCATCTTTCGTTTATGACTTTTTTATGTCCTTTATGGGGAATGAAAATATTTCATACTCTCTTTATAAATAAGGTGCTCATCTGTTAATGTCAATGGGAAGTTTATTAATGAAGGAGTTCTATAGCCCATACCCACACATATGTCATAGCATATGACAAGAAATCATTTGTTATAAGACATGACATGCTCAGTTATATGTCAGTTTATATTACAGAAAACACATATATCAAACATGAGTTTTGTAGGAGATAGTTTTATAAAATACCTAAATTATAACTTACTAAAATAATGACATAAAATAGATGTTTTACAGTTCTATTTATATTTGATAAGAACGTATGTAAGAGTTTTACATAAGGTTAAATTTAATATTATTCTTGATTATAGATAGCTAAGCCTTTAATAGTATAAAAATAAAGATTCATAACTTTCACATGAGTGAGTTGGTGAACAAGATCAGTAAAAGAATGTATTTCCATTTTTATTCAATAAAATATTTACTGCTCTGGAACCATGTTAAGTTAGTAAATTAAAACTCTTGGTCTATTGCTTTGTATTTGATACTTTGTATTTAGTAACAAATCTCTGCTTTGAGACATTTGTAGCTTTAGTTATGTTTCTTTTTTATCATCAGAAAACACATTTTATTACCATTTTTAAATATGTTCAAATTTGCTTTTGAGTTTTCCTTTAGTAACCATTTTCCATATGATAAGTATCAGTTGCTCTCTGGTAAACATAGGCGTACTCACTACAGTTTCCTCCTAAGAAGTAAATGAGTACTGCTGAGCAACAGGCATACTTGAGCTTGACTCACCTGGTGAATATAATATAGAAAAAAAAATGTGCTCACTTTGTGCTGAGAGTTGAAAGGAAATATTCTTTTGTGGTGTTTTGAATGAGAATGTTCTCCATAATATTTGGGCATTTTGTCCCCAGTTGGTGGAGGTGTTTTGGGAGTGACTAGAAGGTGTGGCCATGCTGGAGGAGGTAATCACTGAGGCCAGGATGGAAGAGTTCTTAATACTTGTTGGATCTCCAGTCACACTCTGCTTCCAGTCTCTGCTTGAAGATGTGATCTCTTAGCTGCTGGGTTGACTCTCAACATCTCGACTGCCATGCCGACCCCACCATGATGGACTCTAACCCCTTTGGAACCACAAGCTAAAAAAATATCTTCCATTTGGAAGTTCCTTTGGTCAGTGTTTCTATCACAGCAACAGAAAAGTGACTGGTACATCTTTTTACTAGTTTAATAAGTAAAGTGTCCTTAATCCATATTTTAAAGGATTTTGTATTTTGGCATTGCAAAGTTTTCCTTCTAGACAGCTGATGATTTAAACAACTGAAAATGAAAGAAAACATTGGTAGTATTTTTAATCCCCTCCTAAATAAATATTAAAATTACCCATAAAATATTTTTACCAGTGTTATATATCCTTATAGCTTGCTTCTGCTTCTTTAAAAGATCATTTGTTAGAAACTGAATCCCCAAATCCACATGTTAAAGGTATTTGAAGGTGGAGCTGTTAGATGATTAGGATTTCAGGAGATCATTGAAGTGAGGCTCTCATGAAGATGCTAATGGCTTTAGAAGAAAAATGATCCAGTCAATATCCTTCTTGGCTCACTGAGAGTCATCTTCTGATAGGCTGGGATACACCCAGCAGATGCGGGCAACATCTCTTGGAAAATTTAAAATTAATAATTGTATTAGTAGATGTAGACCACAAATCATTTGGGGCTTCATTGATGATTTTATTATTTTCATTTATTTTGTATAATTCTTCTAACTTTCATTAAATCCGTAAATAATATATTACTATTCATGTATACTTTAATAAATGCCAGTAGTTAAACACAAGAAACAAAAGTACCTAGGCTCCAGAACCTTGAGACAAATGGGTTCCTACTTTTTATAAATTATTCTTTATTAAGGATTATGTTACAGCAGAAATGTACTACAACTTTGAATATCACCTAGGACAGTTCTGCTCTTGTACGTAAATTATTTGCTTTTCTAATTTCTTACATGGAAGTTTATATTCACCAGTAAAGATCCATTGTTAAAGTTTTAAAGTAAATCTCATTATAACAGCTGTGAGTCAATCAGTCCATGCTTCTGTTTTTAGAGAAAAGAACATAAATCATTTCACAAGTGCACTAATAACTATAAGCCTAATATACGAATACTTATGAGCAACCCATGTGTGAGATTTGTGTTTGTCAGGTTTTTTATATTTTATGGTCAAATCTTCATTTCTTATATTTATCTGAAAGGCATATTTTTATCATACACTTATTTCCGATGGACCAGCTTGAGTCACTGACAAAGTAAATGTGTCCTTAGTTTGTACTATGCTTTCCCCTCCACACCTAATTTGAAATATTTGGAATGAGTGAAGGACCTGCTACTTGTTCGTCAGCATGTTTTGCTACTAATGGTTTCTTTACTCAACAAATCATATAGTAGGTTCTTTCTGCAATACATTTAGGATTTTTTAGTAAGTCCCAGTTCCCAGGCCAACACAGTTCCCAGGCCAACAGTTAATTACCTCATCCTACAAATTAAGTATCTATGCTCTTTAGAGAGGAGTAGGTAGCATGTGTTAATATAAAGAAAGCTGGGAAGTCTATAATAGTTAATGGCTTTGGGGACATAATTAAGGATTGATTAAATTGGTCTGTTTGAGATAAAACTATGCAAACAAACCCACCTACAGTGAAATTTCACTTGCAATATTTGCTGAATCTTGGTCATTGAAAATGATAAGCACACATATAAAATCTTATATTATTAAATAATTTTTTTTACTAAATGATAAGGGAGTTATAAAACATGAAAAAGGAAAACTGAATATAAAATACATCCAAAATTTTCTAATGAAGAGTCATATAGCATGCAAATGATTTAACATAATGTATTTAGTCTAAATTATTTATCTCCTAGGCTCAAGTGTTCATTAACTACTAGTTTGTCTTTGCTTAGCGGTATATTTTAAATACAAAAGGGTAGCAGAAATTATGTTTGGAAATATTTTTATATGACAATAAAAATAACAGAATATTCCATAATCTCATGAAATTTTCTGAAAACTAAAATCATATATTATGTTCATTTTTAACATAAAGTGATTAGAGTTCATAAATATATACCCATGAGCTTCTCTATTCTCTAAAGGGATAGATGATTTTTCATTTGTTTAAGTAGAAGTCAATGGATATGAAACAAATTGAGTATTTTCCAGGAAGCTCAAGAAGCAGGATTAGGGGCCGGAGAGATGGCTCAACGATAAAGAGCACTGGCTGTTCTTGCAGAAGGACTGGGGCTTGATTCCCAGTGCCTACATGGCCACTAACAACCATCCATGACTCCAATTCCAGGGGATCCAATGACCTCTTCTGACCTCCAAGGGCATTGTAGATCACAGGTTCACTTGCATATATGAAAGAATAATATTCACACACATAAAGTAAAATAAGTGAAAGAAAGAAGCAGAAAGACTTGAACTAAGTGAAAGTTATAAAAATTGTCACTCAGCAAGTGCACACTTTACAAGAATAGACAAGCTTATTTTTTAGGGAATTCCATTCTGAGACTACCTCTGCATTTCATCCCTACATCAGATATAATGAATCATCTGGATACCCATATTAATTATAATATAAAAATAAGTTTTCAGCAGAAGTGTTAAATCTTTTTAACTGACATGGAATGGAGGGAGAGGCATGCAGAAACTGGCAACTACAAAAGCAAGAGAAAGCAGATTATTGGGTGTATCCTTCCAAATCATTTCCAAGAGTGAATTTCCCAGATACTTGTGAATTCCACCAGGGTATGTTATCAAATGGCAATAAAATAAAAGCAGTGAGACTCTTGCTTATTCTAACATTGATAAAATGCATCTGAAATTATTAGAAATCTGCAGTTATAGAATTTGACCAGTGGTATAAATTTGTAGTTGTATTTAGTCATATCACCATGCTTCCAACCACCAGGCCAACTTGTAGGAGTCTTATTTCCATTGGTACAGTGAGATTCTTAATACATTTTAGTTAGTAAGTATCTTACCACTGAAGTGACCCCACTTATTCTTGGAAGAATTCTGCAATGATTTGCTAATTATGGATACATTGTGCTCATTTGATTCCCCAGCTTTGTTCTGATGAATATTCCCAGAACAGGCCTTTCTCTTCTCATTCCTTGCCATGGTTTTGAAAAACTTTTTCAAGAGTTATTAATTTGGTGTATGCCATGAATCCCAGTACTTGGGAACTGAGATAGGAGGAACTGGCTTATTGGCCACTGACTCTAGTTGAAACAGCAAACTCTCAGTTGAGAAAAATACTCAGTCTCAAGCTTATAAGGACAACTCTTGAGAATGACCACTGATATCTGCCTCTGGCTTTCACGTGCATTTGCATACACACACACACACACACACACACACACACACACACACAGAGAGAGAGAGAGAGAGAGAGAGAGAGAGAGAGAGAGAGAGAGCAAAATAAATCAGAAAATCCCAAGTATTTCATTATCAATAGATTCTCATAAGTCCCTTCACGATGAACCTTGCCCTTAAATGCTGATGCTTGATATATTCTCATTTTGCATTTTCCTGCATAGTTTCAACACACACACACACACACACACACACATTCACAAACACACATGAACACACTCCATCTGTATCCTTTTGTCACCATATTGGTTTTCAAATCCTATTAAAAAGAACCCAATTTGAATCACTATAAACAGCAACTTAATTTTTCACACATTGCACTAACTAGCAGTCCCATTGTACTTACTTTAGCTTTTCTTCCATCAAAAAGTGGGGCCTGCCCTTAAATCCAATTAGAAACTCCAGGAACATTTGTGCCATTTCGCACCATTCAACATATCTCTCTAGGCCAGTCATGACTGTAGCTCACAGGATTCACAAGGGGATGAGGATGATGATTTCTTTCCTCTTCCAATAACATGCATTTCACTATCCAGGATTACAGGAGCTAGCCAATACAGTTGAAATTTCAAAGTCAGCACCACCCTATTTCTTCTTGTTTTTTTCGACCTCTCATGTATACAATGTTTTCAGTAATAGGGATTTACCCTCAAGTTCTTCAGGTAGCCAAGAACA
Organism: Eospalax fontanierii; assembly: GCA_035773235.1. NCBI lineage: Eukaryota > Metazoa > Chordata > Mammalia > Rodentia > Spalacidae > Eospalax > Eospalax fontanierii. The sequence goes on along the minus strand of CM069527.1, from coordinate 95,953,692 downwards.
GTGGTGATACCCAGCATTGTTTGAGGGTCTTTGGCACCCTTCATATCATCAGTGTTGAAAGAGACAGTCTATTTCTGGCATTGGGGTCTTTTCTTGTTTGCTTGCCTGTGGTGTCATGTAGGGTCATTGAATCCTTATTATGGGTATCTCCATTTAAACATATAGCATATATATATATATATATATATATATATATATATATATATGATGTGTCTATAGCAGTAGGCTTTCATAGGACACCTTCATAACATCTTCAGTATTAGTTATAATCACTGAACCCTGTCCCCTATTCTCCATCCCATTTATTATTTCATCTTCATTTCCCCTTTTGTATCACTGTATTCTAGCTCTCCTCCCAAGAACCATTGCTTCTGCATCCTTATTTATTTCTTGTTCTGTATCAATTTTCCAAGTAAATCACACCTATAAACATTGAAAGATAGCATCTAATTATGAAAGAAAATGTGAATTTTGTCCTGGGTCTAGGTTACCTTGCTCAGACTGATTGATTCCAGTTCCATCCTTTTACCTGCTAATTTCTTAGATTTTCCTGAAAACTGAATCATATTCCATTTTGTTAATGACCATATTTGCATTGATTATTAATCAGCTGATGTATAGATAAGGTTTGTTTTCCATTTCTTGAATATTGTGAATAGAGCAGGAAATGAACATAGTTGATCAGAATTTTTTATAATACGAAATAGAGTTTTGGGGCATATACTCAGAAATATTATGACTGGATCATGTGGCAGATCTAATTCTAGCTGTTAGAGGAACATTCATACTGATTTCCATAAGGGCTGCAGCAGTTTACACTCCAGCTGCTTTATAAGTTGGAATCTGACACTATTCTCAAGGCCAAGAACAAGTGGCTAGACATGTCACAGTGTGTAGGAGAGAACCTACTACCATTTTCTGCGAAATGCACATAGTGTTGAATGGGCTTTTAATGACTTCTTATTATGCCAAACGATTAGTGCATTTCTCAATTCTCACCAGAAAAATTTCTTCTTAAAGCAAATCACGATAAATACAGAGATTCACAAAAGGTCAACATAATAGAATAAGAGACCGCAGAGGGCTCAACCCCAAATGTGATACCTGTATCAAAAAATCTATCCTTCTAAAGTGAGAAATCATTTTCAAAGAAGGGGCCAAAAGATTGTAAGAGGCAGAAGTGGTGGGCAAATAGAGGGAAACTGTGTTTTGCAGACATGACAGGGTGATTGCAATACGAACACAAAGCGAGTCCAAGGCAGACAAACGCAGCATTCATGGGCAGGGGGACTCTAACTGAGTAGCTTTGAGCAACTGATAGCTACTGGGAGAGGGATGTGACTCCTAGTTTGTTGCCCAGAGTACACAGTATAAACCCACACTCAAGGGCATTTGGAGACACTAATTAGACTTGATATGCCTATAAAAGAATAATAATAATAAAGGTCATGAGGTCTGAGAGAGGAATTAAGATAGGATTAAGAGGGTGGATGGCATCTGTATCTGATCAAAATACATTGTATACAATTCTCAAAGAATCATTTTTTGAAAAGGTGTAACTAGAGAAATGGATCAGAGGTTAAGACCACTCACTGCTTTTGCAGAAGGTCTGAGTTTGGTTCCTAGCACTCACAGGTAGTTGCTCACCCACTCTAAGATATCCATTGTTCTTTTGTGAAATCCATGGGAAACCGTATTAAAAACACTGGCTGCTTTTGCAGAGGACCCAGGTGTGAGTCTCCACACTCACATAGTAGCTAACAACCATCCACAACACCAGTTCTAGGGGTCCAACACTTTCTTCTGACCTCCACGGATATTGCATGACATGGGTATGCTTACAGACATGCAACCAATACACTCATACATATAAAAATTTAAAAGATATTAAAAATTGAAATAAGTATTAACATCATTGTATACAAATGACCTGTGAAAGTATAATCTTAAATTCATTATCATTAGCCAAAGAATTCCAAACGCTGGAGTCATCTTAGACTTCTCATGTTTATTCCATTTACAAAAATTAAACGATCATTTCCCCCCATGTTCAACAGGAACACTTTCTATACTCATTTCTGACATCTTACATAAATTACTGTACTAGATATTTCCACCTTTAACTTTCTTATCTAAACAAATGAATACATTAACAAGCAGTTTTCCAAATTATCTATTAAACAACCAGTAACTAGATTAATATACTGTTTCTTCTTATGCTGTAGTAGATAAGGACAACCCAACTCAATGCAAAATGCCATTCTCTTGATGACTCAGGAATATCATTTTCATAACTTTCTATGCATTCATAAATCCACACAGTTTCCTCTGTGCCGCTTCCATTTCGTCATGGCAGCATGCTCTTGTCTTTAGGTAAAAAGGAAACTGTACCGTAAAGAAGATGTTATTCAGAAAATATTGGCATGCCTTGTCACTGTGATCTCCTTTAGAGAAAAAAAAAGTCACTTCTCTCTGACTGAAATTTCTGTTGCTTTCATCCGCCTTAAGCCCCCTGCTGGTCCTCTCACTCCACCTGTGTTGTGGGGAATCCAGCTTGACTCCATCATCGTTCCTAGCCCTTTTCAACATTTTCCACCCTCATACTCTAAGCACTCAGTACTGGAGACATTTCCTATAAATTTCAATTTTTTTTTCCTTTCTCAATCCACAGTAATCATTCTTTACATTCAAATATAATATCTTTTAGTAGTTAAGTTACTCAGTCACCTGTAGCAAAACACAACATGAATAAAAAACTCAGTAAATGGTCACCAGGTGAGTTAATATGTATTCCTCATTACAGTCATTCAGTATTTGAAATCCCAATAGAAATGACTGTTTTGTATCAAGTACAGTGTCTTCTTTTTCCTGTGACTATTAGTTCTTTTAAAGGGGATTGTCTATAAATCTGCTCTCAGCCAAATTATTGACTCATATTTCCAGATTCTTCTAACTGATTCTCATATTACAGTTTTCTCAGTATTCTAATATTTCCCTTATCTTGCACTTTTTCACCAACCTGAGACTTAATTTAGGGGAAAAAATACTTATATTGTAAATTTTCTTCCATAGTTAGGTCTCTTATTAAACTCAAAACACACATTTTATTTACCTTAATTATTTCACTTCCTTTCAGAATACTCCTATGACCCTCCACTAATTATTTTGTCCACTGAGTGTCCATTATGCTGCAATCAATTCTTTACCACATTACTAGGCATATTTAAATGAATATTCTGATCTTCATAAATATTTTTCTTAAATTTATATTCACTATAACAGCATAATACAGCAATTTCATTTAATGTTCTATAAATATATTTTAACAAGCTCGGTGTCTCAAAGTTACATATGCATGTCTGTACATACATAAATTATTTGCATATGTGCAAGCCAGGAATATTTACCTGTCTCTCTGACTACTGGGAGTGTATTTGACTGATGGTTCCAGCTGTTGTCCTCTGTAACTTATCACTGTGTTCACAAAAGCATATTTCCCACATGACTTTAGCTAAATGGCAGGGATATGAAGTCAGTTCTACTTCTGGGAGGCATAAGATTCAACTCCGAGGTTACTTTGGTTTACGGACGATCTTTCTGTTTCCTTTGAGTAACTTTGTATTCTAGATCGCTTCCAATCACTCTTTCTTCCTTTTCTCTCTCCTTCATCCAAGTCAGGTATACACTATTTTCTGGTAGCTTTTCCATTCTTTTTCCTGTCTCATCCTTATTTTTCATCTACAGATATTTTCCTTGTAAAATGGCATGCCTGAGATGTCCAAGGTAGGCATCTATTCCTTAGAGTATCAAGATGAACACAAAGGATATCTAGAGTACTAATACAGCCTACCAATGTTAAAGAAGGAATTTGAGGTGAATTCGGGCATCATACATTAGAGCTGGGGTGCCATTAGTATGTAAAGTGTTGATTACCCTGGCATGAAACAGTGTCTTAACTGTTAAATGTTACACATTAAATTACCTTGGGAAAAGTTCACTGAAGCAGACTGTAGTAGCAGATATGATGAAAAAGACATTCACAAAATTATTACCAGTAAGGTAGCAGGGACTAAAGGAGTAGAACTGACTGGCTACTTCTAAGTTATATTGATATAACCAAAGGGACATTAAGAGACTGATGCTCACTAACCAGACATTACAGCAAAAACTGACAAGGGTAGTCAGAAGATCTCTGATAAGCTAAGGAAATTTATATATATTATGTTAAAATGCAAATTGAAGATGGACTTCATATTGTGAACATTATTTCTAATATTTGGAAACTTCTGAAAGGTAGACCCTGTTCTATGGTGGCTCTGTTGTTATAGAATGATCATGACATTGAAATAAAAATTAAATAACACCCTGAGAATATGACGTATAGTAAGGTCAAGAGTGTCTAGATATACCAAGGTATGTTGACTGGATCTACTGGGAATGTGGAGGCCGCCTTCTTTGTCCTACTAAGAACTAGTACTATGCTATGTTAGATGTTAGAGGATTCTATTCTAAGAGGTAAGAAATCTTCCATAGAAACTACCCTAAACTCATTTTCTGATGGCCAGGATGATTGTCATAGTTTACACATAAATCAGGATTTTGGATTTAATGAGCCAAATCTAGGAATGAGACTATACACAAGTAGAAATATACCAAAAGAGTTGCCGCTATGTATAGGCTGGGATGATTTGCTTTATCATGAGGGCAAACATATTAGGGTAAGAAAGAAATTATTGGCTGAATTCACTTCCTTTCACAGGACATATACTCAGTGTCCTGGGGAATAATCCAAGGGACTTAGAAATCTTCCATTGTAGTGGACTCTGAAAACCTGGAAAAGTTGTGTCCAGAAATATGTAAGCGGAAAACTTTGGCACTACCTTAGTACATGGGATAAAAATAAAGAAGAAACCCTAGAGTGAAAACTCTTAAGTGGAAAGGGGTCTTTATACATTTATATAATATATCAGCAAAAGCATTTGAGGTTCATTTTTCATTACTATTATGAGAAATGAGCATAAAATTTATTAACACGGCCCCTTACGCATACCTGGTTTCGAATCAGAGGCAACTGATGGAGAATGATAGATCTTCAAAGTAACAAACCCAGAAGAAGCATTCCATGACCGGAAAGCTACAAATTTTTCTATGACTGGCAAGAGAAAAGGGTAAGATAAGTTCAGCTGATGACATTTTGTGATTATGGCTAATAGCATACCACCTTCCTAAGAAAAATAGAGACACGGTTCTTAAGGATGCTTCTTGATTAGCTGCCAGGAGACATACTGGTCTCCTTGTATGGAAGTTAATGCAAGGTCCAGAGCACAGCATCAGTCTCAGTTACAGCAGGCTAGGGTTTCATGTTCACATAACAATTTCTGATTGTGTATATGTATGTACATATAACCTCTTCTTATGTGTACAAGTCTTACTGGAATAGAGCACACCTTAACATCGTATTTTTTTTAAAGGACTTTTTAAAGAATCCAGGTCTGATGCATTCACATCATTTGGTATTGGGGGTGGTCAAGACTTCTACATATACATATTGGAAGGAAGTAAATGAGCCTTTAACAGGCAAATGTTTCATTAATTTAAATATCACTTTATTGAGATGTATGAAGCCTTTCATGTTCTCAGATGACATCCTGTAACTCATATGAAACACACTAACTTATTTCTATTTGTGGAATAACATTGAAGCAACAGCCTCCAGTTTTAGGTTTTATATTATTTAGTATGTTTCTTATAAGTGATTTGTGTTTAAAATAATTTTTATTTATATTCATGTGAATTTTCACTTTAGACATTTTCATTAAGAAATTATTACTTTTGACTGATATGTTATGATACATGTCCTCATATTTTTATATACATGTATACACAGATATAGCCACATATATGAATTAATATATGTGATTTCATCCCTGTAAGAACCGACTTGGAAATGCATCTTCTTTGCTTGCAAAATAACACAGAAATGTAAAGTTATTACAAAATAAAATATTTAGTATAATATCTACCTATTTGTTCATTTATGCCTCTAATAGCTATCATCAATCTATCTATTATAGCTATAAAGAAACTTTATACTCTGATCTCATGTGGTAAAATCTGGAGGATGATCAACTTCTTTCTTTTCTAAATGACTCCACTGAGAACATTTGAATTGTTCACAATGAACATCTGAAGGCTTCATATTTTTATTTCTGAAAGAAAGAAGGGCAAAGGTGAAACTCTGTGGCAAATTACTTGCTTTACATACGTGAGGCCTTAAATTCAACTACCATTATCGACAAAAGAATTCATTAAAATACACTCAAATTATTTGCTCAGAAAATAGAAATTACAAAATGGCCATAAGTCCAATAATTCTATGGCTGGTAATTCACTATAAAGAAATGATATGTACTAAACAGGGAATAGTATGACAAAATAGATCAGCTATGACTAGTTCATACTTGGCCAGTAAATTTGCATAGCATAATTAAATAATAGTAATTTTTAATTTATATTAATATTAATTTACTGCTCACGCAATCAGGCAATTATGATGTATTATAATATCCTGGGGATATACATTGATACAAATAAATTTGTATACATAAACAGATTTGATATGTTTTAAAATATAAAGTCTAATAATTCAAATGATACAGTTTTTGTAAAAATATAATTGTGTATTTATTATATAGGTTTTAAATTTCCCTAAGGTTTTAATTTAAATTTCAGAAGAAGAGAAAGTATATAATTTGGTCTGACTCATTAATCATTTAAAATAATAGAGTGATCAGGATAGTTTATCCTATCTGACTATTTACAAATATATGTATATCTACATATATGCATGTATGTATGCATGTATATATAAATATATATCAGATAGATGACAAATATGTGAATTTGTGACAGACTATCAATTTTTTATTGAAATTCGGAAGCTTTAAATAGAGTCTGGTACCATTTACATTAATCAAACTTACTAGTCTCAAGAAACAGAGCCAACCATGCAAGGTAGAAGAAAAACACGAACACAACAGTTCTGGATTCGAATAGTATTTTTCTGTATTGGGAAAAAGTGACTACATTACCCTTTGCTATTTAATATTTGTTGAAAAAGAAGACATAAGGATAGCCAGCTGTAAAACAGATCTTTTATATATTTTATTTTAACAGTCCCATGGTCAAAGTGAATCAGAGAAGAATATGAAATGAAAAACGTGAAAGATCATGGAGAAAGGGCAATGTGATGACTTGCTGCTGAGGCTTTGTCTGCCTCTTGAAATCTGTAGTCTCAGCTCTGGCTGCATCCCTCAGCGGAGAAGCAAGTCACTTTCTGAGTTTGTTTAATGGTATTCTAAAATAACTCTTTGCTAGGAATTCAAAATGCTTCTGACAGCAAGAGGCAACCAAATACATTCAGTCAGCTAAGATTCAATTTCAGATTTTCATGGAACACTGTGATATATTATTTTTGCAAAACCCTTTGTATAGTGCTGATATTCTGCCAGCAAGCAAGAGCTTATCCAGGCTGCTTTTGAAAATATTGAAATTCTTCCTTCTCTTCAGTCAATTCTTACTGCCTGACGTCCCCAAGTCCACAAACCCTGCAACTTCCATCATTACAATGAACATCCAGAGTCCTTTCCAGTATCTTCAGTGCTATTCCAGGCTTCAAGAACTATTTTGTAAGTACTGTGAAACGTATTCTCCCTACTTGTGCTGATGGATACTTACCTCTGTTCAACAGTGATTATGTGATGCTGATAGTTAAATCACTTGAATCATAATTTTTTATGTAACTATGTAGTAATTTAATATATGCCATGTCCATTTTCACTTACATACTACAATTCATTTTAAATTTATGTGCAAAATTTTCAGGGTCTGTCTGTGAACTGATATATTCATTCTCGCCTTTAAACATAGTGGGTTGCACTTCATAACATTTTAAATAGACTTCTTCCCACTTCCCAACTTCTATGATAGGATTTTTTTCTGACTTTGTTCTTACATTGGTCTTCTGTGTGCTATACTCAAATGTTGTAAGTTCAAATGAATATCTCTCCAGCTGACTGGAAAACTCTGTTTCCTGTGGTTATCCACCACCTCTGTCTATAACAATCTTTTCTACTCCCACTTCCACAATGATCTCTGAGCCTTGGAAGACAGTGATTTGATATAGGTGTTGGAGTCTAATTTTCTGCATGCTTGGCTATTAAGGGTACCTGTGTTAAGCACCATTTGCTACTTGGGGTAGTATCTCTGGTGGGAGTTGATAGATGGATTAATCTATGGGTGTAACAATGTCATTAGAAGTAAGTTTCATACTATGTCCATTTACAGAATAATACTAATAATCTCTCTCCTGTGGTCTGACCCGTGACTTGTCTAACCACAGGTTCCTAGGCCTGGTATAAGTGTCAGGTATGGGTTCCATCTTGTAAGTAGATTTTAAATCCAATCAAAAAGTGGTTGGTTACTCTTAGAGTAACTCATGCCACTAATGTAGCAGTGGGTATTTCTTGCTAGTTGTTTTTGCTTTCAGGATTCACCTTAGGGAAAGTTTGTTGATTAATTTTTCTCTTCCAGTTGCACACGTAGCACTTTCTAGCACTATGCAAGGTAGTCAGTAGAAATGAAGCATCGAGTGCCCTAACTGAGGAAATATTGGCAAGTGATAACTACTATTGGCAAGTGATAACTACTTGGAGAGAAAGAGTAAAGGGAGACAGAGAGAGAGAGAGAGAGAGAGAGAGAGAGAGAGAATTTTCTTTAATAGTGTACTCCTAGATAGTTAACCAGGATCCAGTGAATGGACCCATAGTAACAGGCATTTGGAGACACAAATTAGATTTGATAATCAGGTGTGCGTGCGTGTGTGTGTGTGTGTGTGTGTGTGTGTGTGTGTGTGTGTTTGTGTTTTCTTGTAGCAAAATAAACCAGCTGTTAAGAATATTAATTGGTACCCAGAATTTGAAGCAATTCTATTGTGAATTCAGGAGAGCAGGGACACCTGGATACTAAATATTAATACAGAATTTTGCTTGTGGAAACATTTGAGCATTCTTTTTCATTTAATGCAATTTTTCAGTGCACTAGCTGAGTAGAACTACACACACCTGCAGGTCACATATGCCAACCATTGATTGTATCTGTGGAGTCTGCATCCTGGCCTTTCACGGATGTACAAACCTAAAAATGTCTTCAAGCTCAATGATTAATGATGAGCACCCCACATCCTCCATATTTGTCAAATATTGAGGTAGAATACTGATTTGAAGACATCATTGTTTAAATTATTTTAGTTGACTTTAGTGACTATCATGAAAAGAAGATCCATGTAGAAGTATGGAAATATCTCTTACAAGCTAAAAATCCTAAAGAATAACTTCCTCTCTGTATTTCTCCTCTAGCTTTCTGTATTTTTCTTTTCTTTTTGTCATCTGGGCAACCTTCACTTGTGAGAAAATGGATTTATTCTAATTCATTTAGAAATGTCATGAATAGGTGTTCTTTTTTTTTCATTTTTCATTATTTTTTAGACAGGATCTGGTATAGTCCAGTCTGGTCTCAAACAAACAATAGAGCTGGGCATCTAAAGCTTTCTTTGAAATTCTTACCCTTCCTTTCTGCACCTCTCAAGAGCCATGCATTACTACACATAAGGAGAACGGATATTGATATGAAACGTATACTAGGATTTTTCAATCCACTAGTATTTCAAAGACTGGTACCATAGTGTTGGAAAAGAATTTGTTTCATTACTTGTGATTATCCAAATGATTATTATAAAATAAGTAGAAAATTCTTTTAAAAATGGAGAAAGGTAAAGTTCATATTATACTCGGTAGTTATGGTCTCAAACTTTAGGGTTTCATCACTCAATTCTACATCTTTTTAAGATATAATTATGTCTAACTTTAATACTGACTGAGCATGTACTATAAACCTAAGTCCTTGATACTTAAATTATAATGCATTAAAATATTGTATCATATGTCATAAATCTACAATGGGTAGCACAAACCATAGTTTTTATATTTTCATACAGGATTCCAAGATACTTTTCTTAAGTTAAAATTAAATAATTGCACTTTAATATTATTTAAAGGTATTGTAAATAAACCAGTATTAATCTCACATGCCTGTATCTTTGTTCATATTTTTATGACTTTCTTTCTGCTACGATCATAGGAATAAAACTTGAAGAGAATACTTTGTGATATGATTTTCTGTGAAATGTTTGACAAAAAGAATGCACAGCTCTACTCTCTCAGTCACATTTTTCAAGAAAATATACCTTTAAATCTTCATAATTTGTAAAAAATTTTATTAGTTCCTGTACATATAGAAAAGTTGACCTTCCACACTTAAAACAAAACGAAGAAGGAACCAGCAAATGATTCACACCTGGTTGTCATTACTTGAATAAAAGTCATGTCAGAAATAATTAAAATATTTACATATTTCTTATGATTGATTTATTTTTATGTATTTTATTGACCCAAAGCTGATTTGTGATATATGTGTTACATATTTTCCCTCAGTTTCTTGCCTCTCTTCATTTTAACATTTTTAGTTTTCCTCATACCTCTTTTGGATTTCTCTCCTCTTTTAGATTTTCATTGACTTTTTATCTCAGCTTTATAATGAAAGAGAATTACTTCTGAACAACTTCTGAGTGGAAGCTTAACTCTCTTACATTCTTTGTGGCATAAATTATAGCAAACTTCAGTTTTTTATAGAACTAATAGTATGTAACCCTATATTTGGCTAAACATGCTATTAATTACATTTTGTTTCTCAATAAAAATTGTTGAGATCTTTTGGAAAATGGGAAATAATCCATTCTGAGTTTGATTCCAATTTTTTTTTTATATAGGAAGTAATGAAAATACTTAGTGAATATCTGCGGGGAATCAGCAAGGCTGAGTTTGGGCCAAGCGATGATCTGCCAACAGATAACAGCATGGTAACGACTACACTGGAGTGCTGGATTCCAGATATAGGATGCAGGATCTTTAGTAAGTTGTGATGTGGAAAGAGAGCATCAGAAATCTGCTTCAGCGATGCAGGGGGCTTTTAAAGACAAGTGGCATTAGGTTTTGGTGTTGTTGCTATTGTTGCTGTGTGTGTGTCCTTTCTGCACAACATAATAATGTTGACTCTTCACGTCTCAAAATGTTATCTACTGTGGCTTCTGTAGTTCAGTTACTCATAATTCCCCCCTATCTTTTCATCTTGAATGGCTTCCTTCTCACATAGTATAATTATGAGTGATCAGTAAGAAGAAAATGAAGACCATTTTTAAGTAAATAGGTAACATATTCCCACACTTAAATAACAAGACAAAGGGGCAATGAAAATTCTCACTCTTCAGGGACTATAATAGAATAACCATTAAAATTACGTAGGACACTTGTAGTGGCATAGACTTTTAATCCCAGCACTCAGGAGGTAGAGGCAGGTGGATGGATCTCTGTGAGACTGAGGTCAGTTTTATCGACATAGCAAGTTCCAGGTCAGCTTAGGCAAAAGGAAGAAAATGTCTCAAAAAAACAAACAACAATAACAAGAAAAAATGTAGCCCGCCCCATCTGTTTGGGAGGCAGAGGCAAAATGGTTACCTGAGTCCAGGAGATCTGGCCTGTAGTGCACAATGCTGATCAGGTGTCTGGACTAATTTCAGCATCCATATGGTGACTTCCCCGGATTTGAGGACTTCCCAGGAATCAGCCCAGGTTCGAAATGGAACAGCTTTTAAAAAAAAATACATGATTTTGGACACTGGCAGGTTTTCTATGCTCTAGTGGACAGCCCAATACCAGTATATATGTTCACAAGTCTATAGACAACACTGATTAGTGTAATGCATGAGATATAAAAGAAGAAAAGTAAAGGAGGAGGAGGAAAGGAAAAAGAAGGAAGAGGCAGAAGAGGAGGGAAGTGAAACGGAGTTGTGGAGAGGTGTAAGGGCCCAGCGGAGAGTCGAATGGGGTTCACATGTGTGATTCGCAAAGAGTTAGTGCAGAATATTTTTAAAAGGAAACTTTAAAAGAAATGACAGCTCCTCATTTGTTTTCCATACTACATCATCTTTCATTTCTTCCATATGTTCTACACAGCTGAATTGTTTTCCTTTCAGCTTCACCATGGAATAAATGGCTTTACATCTTTCAAGTATGCAATGTGATGTGCTGATAAACAGGTAGATGATGGAAATATTGACATCGTAAAGGTACTTAACATATCCACATTTTATTTGATCCTGTCAACATGATGATATTTAGAATTTCTGCATGTGTCTGTGAATCTCTTTCCAGAGATGTTTAAGAAATATGGGAAAATGTTCCATGTACACACACACACACACACACACACACCCCTAATATTCCTAGTATAAATTTCAAGATCAATATGAAATATTATGGAAATTTATGAAATTTTCTATAACATATTCATTATTTGAATAGCATAAGCAATAAGGGTACATTTCAACTTCATAATGCTAGCATATTTTTCTAGATTACCTCATTAAAATTTCTCAGAAATATAGCAAGAGATATCAATATCTTCAAAGTAAAGGTTTCAATCTGACTTCCTTATAGTGGTTACAAGAATGGCAGGTTAGGAAGAAATCTAAAGGTAAATATCGCCATAAGTCAGAATTGTTGTTGTAAGACACCCAGCTCCCTTTCTTTGCCTGAGGATTTTTATAGTGTGTCATTTACCTGTAGTACTGTTTACAGCACTCTACACAGAAGCACCCAGAAGACCACACGTAGGGGAAGAGTACAAATATTCAAACTTCCTCATCACTTGGTCAATCAATGAGTTGTATTCACAGTGGCACTCATTATTTGCACAGAAGGATTAAGTTTCATTTACCCATGAGCACATTTCTACAAATCGATCACTGCTTTTTTTTTTACCTGCTTTCTACTCTCAGAGAAGGGTTTCTGTAACAAAAATAATTGTCAGAGAGTTCTTTTCCTCAAAAACAGCTTCTGATGTAAACTAAAGCTAAGACTTAACCTGTGATTGATGACCCACGAGGAAGAGCTAGCATATCTTCTTCATGCTTCCACCATCCCATTGCTCTTCTAAGTATTAATGCCTGGCAATATGTAAAGACAATCATTGTTTCATTTACAATATTATAAACTAAACTGTGTTTTCAAAGTAATAAATGTTTATTAGATTGTATCAATAGAATTGTACACTGAATAATTTATAAATGACTACAATCTTTGGAAATTTATATGCATTAACCAAAAAAAAGATAAGAAGCAAGGTCAGGTGAGGTTTATTAGCAAACTTACACATTATGTTATTGACAGAATCATCTCATTCCTTTAAAAATTACATCATGTTTTTCATCAAATCATTTAATTATATATATATATTTAATTATATATGTATATATATATATATATACATATATATAATTGAATCAGGTTTCCATACAGAATATCTCAATGAAACTTAATGATATTTATATCCCATTTACCTGAACCTGAACTCGAATTCACACATTATTTAATCTGTGTTAAGGTCTATTGTATCAAGTTACTGTCCGAAATGACCTCAACCAGATTCATCAACTGAGGTCTAGTCAACCTATCTGGAGTCTTTTGCTTTAGGAATATTAGCTCATCCTCACCCAACAGTAATCAGTTGCCAATATTTCTTCAGTAAAGATTGGTATCTGCTACCCATATCTTCAGTTCCATGCTGGGTTTTTGTCTGCTTGAGTTTGTATGGGACCATGATGACACCATTGTTTCTTGTTCATATGAGCAGGGTCTCAGATGCTTGCAGGATTGTATTTCCATATGGCCATGCACCTTCTCACTGGTTCTTACAGTATTTATGTGCCCTCTTCCTCAATGTCCACTAAGCCTTGGGTGAATGAAACTTAATAGAGGAGTCCTGTCCATGGACCCACACTCCACAATTCCTAATCTCCATTCTTTAGCTGTTTGTGATCTCATATATTACTGGCTTCCTGTTCCATTAGGGAACTTTGTTAATGAGAGTTGAGATACTCATTTGTGTCCTCTTAATTCTTGTTCCATGTTATGTGAGCCTTGGCTATAGAGGTTATATTATATGTGTGCCACTAAGGCATGGGCAATTTAAGGACAATATCTGCATGTAACCAGCTGTGGCACTCTGTAGTAGTTTCCATCTGGTCTAAGAGAAATTTCTTTGATCAGTGGTGACTGGGATACTTCACTGTATATATAAAGATACATATTTTGCACTTAATAAGAGGTTATATTATCCTAGGGATGTGACAGCTTTGGGGGTTTCTCTAAGACTATGACCACTTCAGTCGTTTGTATTTGGCTATAATTACAATACCAAACATGAGTTTCCTCCTACTGAGTATGCTCTAAGACCAGTTAGGTATCCATTGATCAGCCCCAATACAAAATTGTCACTAATTCACCAGTGATGAATTTTGTGCTGATCATTGATGTCTTTTTTTTTTTTTTTTTTTTTTTGGTCAAGAAGCTGGTGTTATCAATTGATGTTCTCCCTTGGCTGCTTGCATAATGTGCTCCAGAGCTTTGAGTTCTAGCCTTCAGAGAGAAGTGGTTTCAAGTTCTACTGAAGCTCCATTGCTCGAAATCTGGTCTCTGAAGTATGTCTTGTTTTCAGTAATAGGGTCTTACCTTCAAGTTATGGGAGGCCTTCAAGGGCTGTGGCAATAGCCATTGTAAGTTTGAGAGTCCCTTGCTTCACCCTGGTCAACAACTCAAAGGAAAATTTCTCCTGTTTGGCACTCTTTCTTCCGATGTAACCTTCAGCTACGGACATACACTCTTGTAGAAATACTGCATGTGGAATTTGTCATTAACTGTTAGACTAATGATTCCTTCTGGTGTTTTGTTCTAGCTAGGCATTATTTATCTCTCCTCTCTCTTTCTCTCTATCTCTTTCTCCAACCATCTCTCCATGCCTTTCCCTTTAAAGTGTTCCCCTTTTCCCCATCTCTCCCTTGATAGTACCAGTCTCCTATGACCCCATCTTTCTTGAGGTCTTTTTTCTCTTTTCCCCATAGTTCCTTGTGTAACTCTCTTTCCCATTTCCCATTTAAATAACCCCCTTATTCTGTTTCTCTCTTAGTAACACCTGCCATCTACTATTCTTCTCTCTCAGGTACCTTCTTCCCCTTTACTTCCTTGGTTCCTTTCCATTTTCCTGGTTCCTGTAGTTTCATCAGGCTATATACTCACATAGAAGGATTTGGTGCTAGGATCCACAATGAGGGAGAACATAAGTCTTTTCTCTTCTCTGAGTCTGTGTTACATCACTTAGTATAACAGTTTCTAATTTTTTCCATTTACTGCAAATTTAATGATTAAGTCAAGTACCTTACATGATTGTTGTTGGCCACAATTCCAGAGTTGATTAGTTAGTGGAAGTGGATGGCAAGATACACAGGTCTGATAAAGGTGATGAGAATAAGTGATGATTTAGTGGTCAACCTTTAAAAAATAAAATTGTACCATCTCCTCTAAGGCTCAGAGAACATAGCAAAGGAAGAGTTGAAAAGAATGGAAGAGCTGGAAGATAGGGAGAAAAGCTGTGAAATGCTACATTTTCTGTATGGCATAGCCAGTTTAATATGATATTAAAATTACAGACAATATCCATACCAGTTTGGCAAAAGAAAGTATTTATTACCAATCAGTAATAGCTCAAGTAGGGGCTAATGGGTTCTTACCTCTCTCTGAAGACCCATTGGTCACTGATGGATTTTCATGGAGGTCAGCCATTGTTTTCAGATGTGTGCCCAGTGATGAACCCATCAGGCTACAATGGGTGGCTCTGATCCCATGGTGAAAAAGATGACCCTGTTTGATCATTGGGTAACAAAACAAAAGAAAAAAGGTATCATCTTTGTGGGAAAGGGAGTTGAAGGGATAAAGGTGCATAAAAGTGTGAGAGGAATAAAGAAAAATGGGATATGACAGTCATAAGAATGCAAAATACATATGTATGAAACTTTCAGAGAACAAATTTAATACAACTTATTTAAAAAGATTTCATATAATATTTGAAATTGGATTAGGAGAGTTGATTTTCTTTAAGGAATTGACTCTAGATAGACTGAGTAGACCCCAGTGAATGAAGTTACCTTAACATAAATGAGAGAATGCATGAAATCCAGATTGGGGTGATGGTAGAGAGGGATGGCGATGGGGGAGAAGGTATAAAGTTGATGGAGATGGTTTGTATGAAATGCACAAAAATTCAATAAAATATAAATTGAAAAATAAGATGTTAAAAAACATAAGTTGATTGAATATGAAAATATTTATAATAATAATATCTCATCTGAAATGCATATAAATGTTCTTATTGTGTATGTGTTCAACTATATTGGTGTTATAGAAAAGTAAAAATTTAATAATAAATTCCTGAGATCAGAATTTCTAGATGGCTTTTTTGTAATGTGTAGATTAAATAAAAGGAAAGAATACATAGATAGAGATAGAAATAGAGATATGTAGATGTGCATGTAAAATCTTAAACATGTTTATTCTAAATTTCAGAAGAAAGTAAATTCACTTAGAGTCCTTGTTCTAAGGGCTGAATAATATTAGTATATAAAATGTCTAATTCATGAAGCAGAACCATTCCTATTATACATAATAGGACTGAAAAGTTTCTTATATTTTTGCTTTTTTTTTTTTTATTTGAAGTAGGTCATGGCTTTTACAGTCTTTCCACCCTCTCTTACACAATCATTTCTGAGGGAGAAATTTGATATAGCTGTGCTATTTGCAATCAGTCTTCAGTCTCTTTTTCTTTATATGCTGGACAGTTGTGCTTCTTTGGGTTAATCAAATTCTCTTGTATAAAGAATTATCTCTGTTGAAAGCTGAGAGACTCTTTAATCTATGGGTATAAAATAATTCACTAGAAATCAGTTTAATGTCATATATATTTAGCAGAATAGGTGTATTAGACTTTTTCTCCATGTCTTTTTGATTATTTATATTGAGACTCCTAGACAAGATATCAACATCAGTGGACATTAAATCCAATAAAAAGTAATTTGTTACTTTTATAATTTTTTTTTCCACTATTGCACCAGTAGGTATAACTTGACCAGGCCAGTAGTTATAGTTCATGGTATTC
Source organism: Eospalax fontanierii (assembly GCA_035773235.1). Classification (NCBI taxonomy): domain Eukaryota; kingdom Metazoa; phylum Chordata; class Mammalia; order Rodentia; family Spalacidae; genus Eospalax; species Eospalax fontanierii. The sequence continues at coordinate 95,936,532 of CM069527.1, read as the reverse complement.
ACAGCTGGGTAAGACTAATGATTCATTTTCTCTTCAGGTACTTGCATGACACCTCTAGCACTGCCATAGCTAGCTTTCTATTACTGTGATAAAATACTGACCAAAACTAACTTGGGGAGGAGACAGTTTATTTCACCTTCAGCTTATACTTCATTATGGAGGAAATGCAGGCTGGAGCTCAGGGTAGAAACCAAAGAACAGACATGGAAGAGTGCTTCTTACTGGCTTGCTCCCCTGCTTGGTTTTCAACCTCTTTTCTGATATAACAAAGAACAAGCTTTCCAGGTGTTGCACCACTCACAGTGGGCTGGACATTCCTGTATCACCCAATAATCAAGAAAATTCCCCAGAGACTTGGCCACAGCCTGGTCCAATGGAGGAAATCCCCCAACGTGGTTTCTTGCACCCTGGTCTGTTAAGTTGACAAATGAAGCTGTCCAGCTCAAGCACTATGAACACTCACCAGTAGAAATGAGGCTGTGAAGTCAGCATCAGGTTGATATCTTTTTGATTTTTCGACAGTTCACGTATGTTATGCCTTCAGAAATAGGGACTTATAATGAATTTCTGAAGAGTAACCAATTGCAAGGGCAATGGCCTGTATTTTATGAAGTTCTGTTGGACCCCTGCTTCAAAAGGGCATTTCATTCCTGGCACTAGGCTTTTCTTTTGCAGATTTATGTCATCTAGTAGGGACAATGTCTCCATCTTTTAGAGTAACTCCCTGTAATGTCTTTTTAAAATGCATATGCATTTATTTTAAGATTTTTCCATAGAGGTAAGATCCCATATGATTTTTCCTAAAAGGCTATGATGCTAATTGTCCCTCCCCACATTCCCTGCTATATAAACTCCCATTCCCATCTTCCTTTAGCCTTTTCTATCTTATTATACTTTTCCCCACTTTATATTTTGTTGCTTTTACTTCTTCCAGGGAGCCTCAAACCCCCACACCCATCCATGGCCATTTATTAGATTTTGACCTCTGTATTTTTTAATTGAAACATGTATATTTAAGATTTCAATGCTAGAATTCAACTAGGAGAAAGAATGCATAAGATTTGTCTTTCTGGGTCTGGGTCACGTCACTCAGAATGGTTATTTCTAATTTCATAGAGTTGTCAGTGTATTTTGTAATTCTGTTTTTTAAGAGCTGAATAATATTCCATTGTGTATTGTTCTATACTTTCGTTATCCATTCATCAGTTGATGAACATGTAGGTAGTTTCCAGTTCTTGGTTATTTTGAAAAAGGCAGCAATAAAGAAAACTCAAAGGAGATGGATGACCACAAGGAGAGTTTTGAAGACAGCTGGCCAGTTAACATTTGAATGTATAGCAATGGTTACAGGATGGACAAGTCTCATGTAACCCCAAGACAGACAAAATTCCACTGTACTTGAGGGGAAGTAAGAAATCAGAACCCTAAGGGATGAACTACTGGATGAACAAATGACTTCTGGAAAGGGGAGAGTAAGTCATTTTTAAGGTTGAGACTCTTGGAGAGTTGCTCAGGCTTCAGTGGATAAACCACACCAAAGGACATTTTGGGAAACAAACTTGGTTATATTGGCATTTATGCACACATACAGACACAGACACATACACAAACACACACACAAGCGCATATGAAGGGGATATAGATATTGGAAGAGATCTAAATATGAATAAAATATATTCCATGGAATTCACAAAAATTTAAAAACACCAATAAACAAATAAATAACATCCACATCTTCTGACTTCTCAGGCACTACATTCAAGTGAACAAAGATAGACACATATAAACACAACTTTAAACAATTTAGTTTCTCCAAAACTGTGTATTATATTTTTTGAAGTAATTAACAATAGTTGTCATTCTTTCCTTCTCTCTGTGCTCCCTTACTACTCTCCTGGCCTTTGCAGTTATTTCAGATTTTAAAGTTCCAGATCTAGGATCCACAAATAAGAGAGACTATGTAGCATTTTGGCATACATACTCGGTCTGGGTGACCTCATCCAGTACATTTTCTTCTCCCATTCATTTACCTGCAGATTTCATGATTTCATTTATCTTTATAGCTGCATAGAGTTTCTTTGTGTACATGAACCACATTTTCATGACTCATTCACAGGATGAAGGGGACAGAAAGATTGGTAAAACCGGAGAATCAGAGTGCCTACTGCTTGGTAGAATCTTCCACACATGACAGGGAAACTACATACGTAAAATTTCGGCAGTGCGGTTGCATAAACAAACCTGCATAATACCACCCACCAATAGGCATGCCAGGGTGGCTGGGGAATTTTCACACTGTCCCGTCCATAGGTGAAGAGCTACAGGGAATCATTGGCTGCTGAGAGAGGAACTAACAGTTTTCTGCAGGTATAAACTCTGTGGTTATTTGAAAGAGAACCCTCATAGTGTCCAAGTGTTTGGGCATTTTGTCCACAGTTTATGCTACTGTTTGGAAAATCTTTAGGAGGTGTGGCCATGGTTGAGGAAGCACATCACTGGGGGCAGGGATTTGAGAGTTCTTAAGTCTTTCAGGATTCTCAGTAGCTCTCTGTGCTCAAGTGCCTGCTTCAAGATGTGAGCACTCTGCTTTTTCCTCGGGCCACATCTTGACACCATGTCTCCCTGCCATGATGGACTTGAATCCCTCTGGAACCTGAAGCAAAATAAACTCTTATAAATTCCCTTAGTCAGTGTGTCTTTTCACAACAACAGAAAAGGAACTAACACTAGCTCTCTGAAAGGTTATTCAATTACAAGTTGTCAGTCCTACACATGTGCACACAAGAGCAACACTAAATGATCTGAGCAGGCATCCATCATGCTTTAAGTTCTGAAATCCCCCACAAACACACAGATAAACACATGAACTAAAGTCTCAAGCCATGTAGTTTCTATAAGCCGAATGAAGTACTTATTAAAACATGAATTTTCATGTTTGTTTGGAGTACCAATTAAACTTCAAATATGACCATACTCTGGCTGTTTACTGCAGTGCTTCGCAGTGTTGGCCAGGCATGTGTATTATTGGGTAAATGTTTGTTCTCATTTAGAAAGTGCTGAACTAGTTCATCTGAAGAGTAGATTTCTGGTTATAGCCTTGGTTCTTTAGAATTGGTCCTATTTGCAGTTAAAAGATGTCAGGAAATTCCTTATTGACACACTTTATTTTAACTTGGAATTCTCTGACTAGTGAATCCAGTTACCAAGGTTGTGTCCTTTTCAGGACCACCATAAACAAAACCGCAACACGGGGCACTTACACACTACAATATGGTTTGCTGCCAAAGCCAATTATGCCCTCAGACAAGAAGCTGACAACATAATTAGCAGGAAGCAAAAACATTGCATTGTTGTATACTCTCTCTCTACCTACTGTTATTAATGGTTCTATTAAAAGAACAGAAAAGAAAGGTTATAATATTTGTTCTCATGGCAACTCACTCTAAATATATAAAGAAAGGCAATGATTAGTCATTTTTATTCATTTAATATTCAGTGTATTCACTTGCCAAAGCACAAAGGCCAGAAAAGAAATTAACCTTTGCTCTTGGTTTGATAGGAATGAAACTAAAATAAGAACTAGCTTGAATTAATATTGTTAAAGTTCCTGGGAAGACAGATGAAGGTTTTAAAATAACCCCAGATGGTTAGTGGTAGATCTCTCTCCAAACAAAAATTCCAGCCTGTTTAGTTCAAAGATCATTAGTTCCCTTATTCGACAATTTGAGACTTTACATCTCATAATGTGAGAAATGCACTGTGTTATCTAGCAGATTATGTGACCCTGGGCTAATTAAAAGGCACACATGAGCAGGGCAGGGTGAAGCAAAGCTGCTTCATTACAAGTGGTGGTTGTTCCCTTGAGGCAGAGACATCAAAAGATTCTTGGAAGTGGTCCAAGGCATCAGTCAAAGGCAATGTGCTTTCCATATAGCAAGCCTACCAAGTGGGACGGTGGCACTGGGAGCTGTTTGATCTGAGAGTGGATTTTTATTTGTTTGTCAGTTTGTTAAAACAGAAGACCACAGCGAGAATTGAGCATGCAGAAAGAAACTGAATGTGACCTCTGCAGCTGACAGGCAAGACTTGGGGCTGTGAGGTGGGCATTAGTACTAGTATGTTTGACAATCTTGAAAGTGGAGATTGACAGATTAATGGAAAATGGTACAGGGAGGGTGTAAGAGCCTCCCTGGTTCTGTGATCTCCATCACTTGTCCCCTTCACCTCCTGAGGCATTCTCTATGCTAACTGGAAGCCAGGCATTCAAGAAGCAATATTATATACTAGACAAAAACTATTCTATAAACATTCAAAATATCTGGATAATTCTCCTAGCTCCAATTCCCCTTGAGAAATAATATAACCAGTGGGGAAAGAATAAAACATTTCATAATTATTTATAAATGGAAAGATCATTGACATTTTAAACTTATCTAGAGTGGGAGGTTATATATAATATCTAAATATTATATATATATATATGCTATTAAATGGAAAGAGACAATATAAAAAGAAAGAGGTGCAAAGAATATACTGTTGTAAAATTATATCACATGTTCATGTTTATATACTTAGTGGTAAGGCAATGCATGGATGCTGTGCAAAGAGTGTTAGATGGAGATGGAGTATATTTTATGGAGGCGATATTTTCATTAGTCTTTGATTCTTACAGAGGAAAGTAATCTTGGGTTGTACACAAAAAGTGCTGAATAGATTCTTGTTCAAAGCTAATTATATAGATTATAGTGTATGATCTGTGATAAAAATATATCTATTTAATGTTTACATATTAAATCTGTAATATTTTATGTCTATATTATTTTATATCTAAACTCACATGCATAAATAAATAAATAACACAATATAAATTATATAAATATATATGCTACTAGGTATGAACTTGGAGTAGTTTGTGGATTTGCTTATACTTACAGCTTACTTATTTTAAGGAAATACATATTTATACAGGGATGAAGACATGAAGACAGAAAGGTACACACGTTCTATACACTTTGCATTAGTTACTTTTCTGTTGCTAAGATAAAATACCATGGCCAAGTCAACATAAAGAAGGAAGAGTTTTTTCGGGGTGGGGGGCAGGTTATGGTTCTAGACGAAAGGGTTCATAATGAAAAAGGAGGCATGGCAGGAGGCAGTCAGAACAGAAAGCTGAGCACTGACATTGTCAGTCATGCACAGGAAACAGAGACACCAAGCTGGAAGTGTGGCATGGTCATCAACTCTCAAAGCCTGCCCTTAGAGACTTGCTTCCTCCATCAAAGCCTCACCTCCTAAACCTCCCAAAGCAGTGCCAATAAACGGGGAAGAAGTATTAAAATAATTAAAATTGTGGAAATTTGCCATTCAAATCAATATATACCTTAAATTGATTTTTACTCCAAAATTACTTTAATTAATTAAAATAAAAATTTATATATATGAGTGTTATGCTTGCATGTGTGTAGTGCACCTGTGTTATGCAATGCCCAGGAGGAGAGAAGAGGACATTGGATCTCCTGAAACTGGGAGTTAGAGACAGTTATTAGCTGCCATGTGGGTGTTGGGATTCAAACCTGGGTTTTCTGCAAAATCATTCAGTGCTCTTAACCCCTGAGCCATTTTTCTTGCCTGACCTTTCAATTTTTTTGAACATTAATGAAAAAGATACACAAATAAATAAGGAAAAAGTCTGAATTTAGTCTCTTCTGTATATCAAATATTGGAAGGCCATAATTTTCCCTACTTTATTTTCTTTCTTTCTTTTTTTTTTTTGGCATTTATTTACTTCTATTTTAAATGTATGTGTGTATTGCCTGCATCTATGTAAGTGCACCTGTGTCATACAATGCCTGTGGAGGCCAGTAGAGGGAACTGAATCCCCTGGAACTGGATACATAGACTGTTGTTAGCTGCAAACTGGGATCCAGGAATCTAACCATGGTCCTCTGAAAAAGTAGCCAGTGCTTTTAACCCTTGAGCCTTCTCTCCAACCTATTTACTAACTTTTCAAAGTAAATTTAAACAGAATAATATTTTTTTCATCTAAACAATCCTCAGTGATATCCTTGAAGTATAATTTTAATTGTGAACATTTCAAGTAACTAATAGGAAATAAGATTTTAAATAAGCATTTCCCCATAAAAAGTTGAACATTTATTTTCAAGTAAATATGTGTACAATTTTTTACTGTATTAATGCTAGCAAACCTCTTTGCTTTGACTATGTGAACTGTTCATAATGCCATTGCATGATGTCTTTGTTGTGTATTCATAACATTTTTAATTTGTCAGTTTCATTTTCCCAAAATAAATGGACTGTCTCTATGGTATTTTTGACTCCTGATCACTCCAAATTTTAGAACACGTGTCAGTCATATCTTATTCTTGACTCTCACTCTCTTGATATGAAGTATTTTAATTCACCTTTGTTCTTTCCAAAGAAATCAATTTAATCTTTGAAATCTTTTAAAAATGAATTTATGCAAATTTTATACATTATATTTTATTGTATTGATATTCCCATCACTACCTACAGCCTCCTCACTACACTCCACCCAATGTCATGTAGTCTAGCACATATATAGTCACTGAGGCACTGTCGAATTTATGTCCTCAAATGTACTATACTGTGTTTAATGGAGACTATCAACCTAATAAGTCATACCTATGAACAAAACTGACTCTCCCTTCTCCAGCAACCACCAGTTGTCAACACTTCCTCAAGTAGTGTTGAGGCTTTTTATCGAATTCCCCAAGTCTATGTTGGTATTTTGAATATCTTGAGCATAGGTGGAACTTGTGTATGCTGTCACCATTTTTAAAAATTCAACTGAATATGAAGACATGTCTGTAAAACTGTTTCCTTCAGGTCATCCACCACCTCTGGTTCTTATATTTATGCACTCTCTTCCACAATGATCCCTGAGTTTGATATAGTTGTCCTGTTCAGGGATAAGTTTTCTGCATCCTCTTATTTTCTACATGTGGGTCAGATGTGAGGTTCTGTGGTAATTACCATAGACTGCATTAAGAAGCTTTTCTACTAAGGGCTGAAAGATACATTAATGCATGAATATAACAGTTAATCATTAGGACTTGTTCTAATACTGTATTTTTTTAGTAGAATAGTAGTATTAGGCTCTCCCCTATAGCCCATGACCTGTCTAGTCTCTGTTTCCTAGGCCTGATATCAATGCCTGGTTTGAGATCCATCCTACGAAGCACATATTTTAGGACAATTATATATTGGTCGGTTACTCACATAATATTCCTGCCACTATTACATAGATGGGCATATCTTGCCAGTCAGCTGTCTTAGCTTACAGGATTAACAATTGGGTAAGTTCAATGACTAATTTTCTCTTCAGGCAGCATACATCACACTTTCCAGCACAATGAAAGCTAGACAACAGAGGCTCTGAAGTCAACAGCAACTTGATTTCTTCTCGTTTGTTTGTTGGCTAATGTAGGTACTCTTCATCAACTGGGCCATACCATAAAAATCTTTTGGAGAATCAAGAGCAAGAGCAATGACAGGCATAGTTTGAGATTCTATGGGATAATCTTGTCCACCACTTCAAAAGAGGGGAGTCCTTTCCTGGCATTGATCTTCTAATTTGCTTACCTATGGTGTCTAGTAGCTGTAATACTCCACTATTATAAGGTAATTTATTTTAACTTGTTTTCATAATGTCTAGGCACATGGTTTAAGAAGCTTCTATAGTAGTAGGTTTCCAAATGGATTTTTCTAAAGGTATTTAGCATTAGTTATCCCTCCCCAATCTCGCTCTTTGCCCTGCCCTCTTCTTTCCTTCCCAATTTCACCTTTCCTACTCTATGATTTCATTTCCAATTTATATCATTGCATTTGACCTTCTATTACCTAGAAGCATACCCACACATGGCCATTTTTTAGTTTCCAGATCTCTCTGGATTTTCAAATTAAACATGCATATGCAAGATTTCAAAGATAGCATCCAGGTAGGAGAAAGAACATGTTACATTTCTCTTTCTGAATGTGGGTTACTTAATTCTGGATGATTGTCATCAGTTCAATCTATTTACTTGATAATTTTATAATTTTGGTTTTGTTGAGAGCTGCATTATATTACATTGTGCATATGGCCCTCACCTTTATTATCTGTTAATCAACTGATGGCCATCTATATTGTTTTCCAAGTCCTTGCTATTCTGAAAAGAGCATCAATGGACATCAATGAAAAGGTATATTTGTACTAGGATATAGAGTCTTGTGGATATGTGGCCATGAAAATTATGACTATATGTTATTGTATATAAATTTCTATCTTTTTTAAATAAAAAATAAACTTTTGTTTATTTCATACTTTTTGATGAATCTCCACACAGAGTTCCATAGTGTCTTCATCCACCAGCAATGGGTGTTTTTCTGTCTCGATTTGTTTACCAGCATTTGCCACTGTGTTTTCTTGAATTTTAGTCATTCAGAGTTTGGTAAGATGAAATTGAAAAGTGGTTTTAATTGAGTTTCTCTGATGACTAAAGATGGTAAACATTTAAAAACATATTTCTTAGACATTTACATTTCATTTTTGATAACTTCTATTCTATTCCTTGACCCAACATTTGTTTTTTGTTTTTTTGTTTTTGATGTTTAGTTGTTTTAGTTCTTGTAAAATCAGGATATTAACCCTCTGTTATATATAAATAAACATATTCCTTCCATTCTGTAGGTTGCATTTTCGGTCTGTGCAGACACTTTCTGTTCATGAACTCTCATTTGTTAATTGTGAGACTTAACACTTGTGCTATAGGAGTCCTGTTCAGAAAGCCCTTCTCTGTAACTTTAAGGTCCAGTGTATTTCTTACATTCTCCTCTATGAGATTCAGAGTATTCAGTCTTATGCTGAAATCCTTTATCCATTTGAAATGGAGTGTTACACATGGTAAGAGATAGGAATGTACTTTGATTCTTCTCCATGCAAATATGCAGCTGCAAAGCACAATATGTTGTCTTTTCCACAGTGTATAATTGTGCATGTTTTGTCAAAAATTGGGTTGCTGTATATGTGTGGATTTAAATCTGTAAATTAAATTCTATTCCACTGCTCAGTGTGTCTGTCTTTATGCCAGAACTTTGCTGTTTTTATTACTGTATCTCAGTAGTAGAATTTGAGATCAGGGACGTTAACGTCTCCAGCAGCGCTTTTCTTCTTTAGGATTGTTTTGAATATCCTAAATTTTATTGTGTTTCTATATGAAATTTTAGATTATTTTTCTTAATTTGTGTCAGATGTATAGGGATTTTAGTAGGGATTGCATTGAATTTTGAGATTGTTTTAGGTAGGTAGGCCATTTTCAAAATATTAATCCTACTTATCCATGTGCAAGGGAGGTCTTTCCATTTCCTGTTATATTCTTCAGTTCATTTCTTCAGTGTCTTAAAGATTTTATTACAGAAGTCTTTGGCTTCCTTGTTTAGATTTGTTCCAACTTATTTCATGTTTATTTCAGACTCTTTTGAATAGGATAATTTCTCTAGATTCTTTCTCTGTATGTTTATTGTTGGTATAGAAGAAGATTACAAAATTTGGTGTTTTCACTTTATACCCAGATTTTGCAGAATTTATCAGTGAAAGGAGTGTTTTGGTGAAATCTTTAGGGGCTTTAGTTTATGGAATCAGATAAGGTACAAATAAGGATATGTTGATCTCTTCCTTTGTTATTTGTATCCCCTTTATCGTCTTCATTTATCCTAATGCTGTAGCTAAGACTTCAGTTACTAAATTGAACAGGAATGGAGAGACAACATCCTCATCTTGCTCTTGAATTAATGGGTATGCACTGAGTATTTCTCCATGTAGTATAATGTTGGCAGTCGGCTTTTATATTGCCTATATTATCATAGACTTGTGTCCGATGTCCTAGCTTATCCATGACTCTGATTATGAATGGATGTTGAGTTTTTTCAAAATCATGTCCTGCATCCAATGAAATAATCATGTGTTTTCTGTCCTTGAGATACATTTATTGATTTACATATGTTAAACCAAACCTAAAATTGATGATTATTATTGTGTCTTGATTCCTGTTTTGTTTGTGATATAGTGTTCTTTTCTCAAACCTCTTTTTATTGACTGCTGTGGGATAGTGTTCTGATTCATTGGCCTCTCTTTAGAATATTTAATCTTCTCTTCAGATAGAAGTATTCCATTGCCTATTTTCTGTAGAGTTGTTTTCATGGACATAAATTCCCTAATATAGTTTTTATCATGGAATGCTTTCCCTTCTTTGTCCATAACAAATAATAATTTTGTAGGGTATACATGGCAGGGCTATAGTATTTATCCTTTAATGACTTGTCAGAAATTCATGCATAACCTTCTGATTTTCATAGTCTCCACTGAAAAGTCAGCTATTATTTTGATTGCCCAGTCTTTAAATGTGACTTGATCTTTCTCTCTCTAAACTTTCAGTCTCTTTTATTTTTTCTATAAGTGTGTTGTGTGTATGACTATATGATGGAATTTTCTTTTCTGGGCCTGTTTGCTTTGTTTTTTTATGCCTCACATACTTTATAGCAATCCCTTTCCTCAGGTTTGGAAAATGTCATTTATGATTGTTTAAAAAAGTGTTTTCTGTGCCTTTGACCTTTGTTTCTTCCTCTTCTTCTGTACCTGTGACTCATAGATTTGGTCTTTAATATTTTTCTAGAGGTCTTGCATATTACTTTCTTTGCTTATTTTAGATTTGGCATTTTCTTTGACTTAGAAATTCATATCTTCAAGCTTGCCTTCATGATCTGATATTCTCTGTTCTACTTCCTCCAGTTTCTTTATTCTTCTTTCTTTTAACTTTAAGTTCCTGAGATATTTATTTCAAGTTTTATTTCAGTTTGATTTTTCCTCAGAAAGTCTATCTCTTTATTGAATTTTAGCCTCATGTTTCGAATTGTTTTAATTTTTTCATTCAGCTATATGTTTTCATGGTATTCCTTCAGTGTTTTATTCCTGTCCTCTCTGAGTTCCTTCAACAAATTTACAACTGCTATTTTGAAATCCTTACCTTGTGTATTCATCACAAGAAACATGATGGGGTTGTTGATTTCTGTAGTAGATATATTATCTTGGTTATTCAAATCTAGACATCTGGACTTGTATTATTTATAATGAGTAGGTGATTTTGTCTTTGTTGAATGGTTCTTTGTATCTTTGCTTTCAGCTTCTCAGCTTATGTTCCAACTGAGTCATGCTTGGTGTTCAGTTTTGGCACCACTTTATACTGGTGTACAAATAGGCAATAGGGCATACAAAGTTGTCTTATTTAAGTTAGGGATAAGTGCAACTTTCGAGGTGATTGTTCATGTTACTCCTCACAGAACCAGAATAGCAGGGTGGCCTGAGTGATTGCTAAATCAACAGGTTGTCTAATTGGTCAGGCTGAAAGAGCTCACATGTCTTGGGACACAAGGATTCTAGCAAAATGATCAGGTCTGAGAGATAGCTTGGCTGACCTGAGAAAGTTTACAGGATCACATAAGAACATTGCAGAGTTTAATGATGGGGCATGGGGATGTATGGGAAAGGAATGTCACAATGGCTTGTCTAGAAAAGTCTCAAATTTTCCTAATGAGTTGTTATTCTAAATATTCTCTTTATTTAATAATTAATGTAATTTAAAAATAACAAACTGGTTTACAAAGAAAAATGTGCGTTTTTTTGATTGCCTTGAAACTGGAAGGAGCAAAGAAATCCACAAGAGCTCCAATGAGTTATTGAGGGATTTAGATATTAGACATAAGATACAAGCGAGGGCAAATACATTTTCTTTAATCTTTTGTATTTTGGAAAAATAATCTTTCAGTGCACTTATAAGGTCCTCAATCAATTCTTGCTGGATGACAGAGATACTGAATGTGAAAATAATTTGATGTAAGCAAAAGAGAAACTAAATCATAAAAAATGATCAAGTGAAAACCTTAAAAACTGGAGAAATTACATGAGTTAAGGATATGTTTCCAAAACAAAATCTTGAAATTATATCTGAGTAAATAATTTGAAATTATAAATCCTTTGAAACAACTTAAAATGTAATTAAAGTATTTTTCTAATAAGAAAGCAGATTTTGAATGTCATTTCAGTTTTTAAGTATGAGGAATATACACTATAATTACTTGTGATTAAATTGGATTGCCCCTAAACTTAATCTTGCTTATATGTAAGTACAAGCTATGTAAGAAAGTTGGATTTTTACAAATAGAGATAAAGTATATTGAAAATAATTTTAAATCTACAGAAATGAATAAACAGACATTTCAAAAAATATTACTGTAATTCTCAATTTGATGCATTTTTCTATTGGGTTTAGAAATTTGGTTTGTTCATTTATAATTGTTTCACCTTCCAAAATAATTATATTTTCTTATGGGAATAATATTCCCAAATCAAAATTTTCTATTCCATTATTTTTATCTTACTTGATAGCATGTGTACTTAATTTCACTGCTGCCTTAATAGTAATATCTATAGTCTCTATAACAGCACTTACCTGCTCATGGTTTTCCAAGCAAATTTCATTCCAACTAAATGACACACTCTATTGGCAAAGCGATTGATATTTGTAGCATAAGGTCAGTTCTTCTTTACTTTAGCAATACTAGTAGAGATATAATGTTTATGTGTAACTGCAATGGTTTCAGTTTTTTAGCTAATGAGCATTGTGTTTTGAAGAAAAGTGACTTGGCAAGATTTTATCATACATAGGCACATTAGATAATATAGAAGATGAGCACTCTATACATTTTAAAGTATAATATTATTAGAAATTATGTAATTAAAATATGACAGAATATTTACTTTTTCTTGGTAGTTTGCGTATAGCAAGTTTGCTTTACATTGCAAGGACTGATACACATGTTTAGACTTTAAAACAATATAAGGAAGAAAAGTATGCTGATTTGAGAAGAGTAACACTCACTAGAAAACAGCTACTGAAATAGTAGTCATCATGATATATTTTAATTATTATCCATCTTTTTACTTTTAATGATTTAAATATTTTTATTTTTTTAGTTTTTTGTGGATTTGGGTATGTAAGTGCATCACCTATGTGCAAAGACTATACACTCCAGAAGAGGGTACCTCATCCCCTGGCACTGGAGTTAGAAATAATTTTTAATTGCCATGTGGGTGTTAGAAAAAGAACCCTGGTCTTCTGCAAGAGCATCCAGTGCTCTTAAATGTTGAGCTATCTGAGCTCCTCCATGACTTTCTAATGTTTCTTTTAATCTCAGTTTTTCCCATTCTCATCCTCAAGTCTTCTTTCTTCCTCTTTCCCAAGAACCAAGTACTTTATCATTGCTATGGTCTATTGTTATCCTTAAAATCATATTTGGAAATTATAAGTGTTTAAAGTAATGTGGCCTTTGAATAATTCAGGCTTAACACGAATAAGATCAGTCAACATCAGTGAGTTTTAGTGAGCATCTTTTGTGCATAGTTATGTGAGGACATACCAATGTCACTATTTTTGCAATTGAGAGTGAATCCACATTAGATTCTACCTTCCAGTTTGTGAGTAAAATTCCTATAATTTATAAATTACCAGACTAAAGGACTGAATTTATAAGACTAAACAAGCACTGCCTGTGAAGGGGAACTGTGCTCAAGGAGATAAACAACATAGGATTATTACTGATAGGTGAAGACATAGTGTAGGAGAGGTAGTTTCATTCCATATTGCTGTAATAAAATACCTGACGAATTAACTCAGTAGAGTAAGGGTTTTATTTTAATTCATAATTCCAGGTTGTATTCAGCTAGACCAGAGAAGTGTTTCTGCTGAGGTTCTTGCAGCTCCTGTAAACTTGAGGTGTGATCCATTCAGTTTTAGAGACTTACTGAGACTTGTGAACTACTTGTTTCTGGAATCTCAAGAAAACCCTCATTACACTTTCCTAAGTCTTAAGGACTTAGACTTAAGGACTTTTAGACTTTCTTAAGAAGATTCACCCTAGAATGGAATGATTTGAAGTTCAGAGAAAATTGATATACAAAAAGAAAGGAAGAGGAAATGACTGTGAACAATGAATCTGTCCATTGCAACATCAAAAAGACAGGAGTCTGGGATGTGGGGTGAAGGGTTGTGAGTTATGTTTCTGTTAGATACTCCTAGGTTTTATCATGATTATTTGGGACAGACGTGAATTTGGATCACACTCCAGATATCAAATACTGGCAGCACAGTACTGGACTTCGATCAATCAGCACTTAGGTTACCATGTAGTGCTGAATATTAGAAGTGAACTCAGGCTCAAGAAGGAGTTCAGAATATCAAAGAGGTACGAAGTGTTTTTAAGAAGAAAAGAGCACGAACTTTTCCAAATGTACAGAAAATACCAATATCCAGGTCGAGTTAGTTCAAAGATCAAGAGACATATTTTTTGACTAACTTTACCCAAGCCATATTAGAATCAAGTTTTTAAAATTGAAAGATACAGAGACAGCTTTCAAGGTTGTAAAAGACTAGAAATAAGACTACATGGAGGTTTCTTCATGCTCTTGACAATGGATGTCTCAGAAGATACCTCGCAGAACAGGAGAGTTGCAGGAAATTTTCACAGCAGTGGAGGAAAAGACAAACCAAACTATACTACAATAAAATGAAAAGCCCAGTGGAGAGGACTGGGTAATGTGATTCAATACTTGGAAAATAAGAAGAAATAAAGATATTTCCAGGGGAACAAAAGACAATATATCTCCAGAAGACATGTGTAACAAGAAATGTTACAAAGAGATTGTTAATAATGAGATGTTAATAATGAATAACCTCATTGGAATTGGTAATTATATAGACAAATCAGGACTGCTACAATGCTGTCAACATGATACATTAATCATTCATGTCTCTGATACAGATACATATAAATGAGTAAAAGGCATGAAAAAGGTTTTTCAAGTACTTGATTTCAATTATGGCATTTTAAATAAGGTATGAGAAACTGTACTTACAAGATATGCAAAATAATTTTGAATCAAAGGAGTAAATTACATAAAGAAGTTTGGATACATTAAGAACATGTATGAAACTTTCATAGAACAAATTTAATAAGAAATCAGGTGTTACACTGCCTAATTTCAAACATAATACAAACTTATAGTAATTAAAACAGCATAATATTAACAGTGAATCTAACACACAGATTGATGGAACAGAGTAAAGAGCCCAGAAGTGAAGCTATTCGTCTCCACAACACATTTTCGAGAGATGCTAAGAATATACACTGAAAAAAAATTAATGTGGATGAGAAAATTTGTGTTTTGATTTGTGGAATGATGTGTCTTGATGTCTATTTGCCACTAGGTACAGTACTACCTTCGAATGAATCAAAGGCTTAAAAGGAAGACAGACAGTTGCTGGTGTAAAGAATCCAATAAATTTTTGAATATTTTGACATGGAAAGTGCTTTTGAGTATGAACCAAAACACTGGGCAATAGAAACAAA
Source organism: Eospalax fontanierii (assembly GCA_035773235.1). NCBI lineage: Eukaryota > Metazoa > Chordata > Mammalia > Rodentia > Spalacidae > Eospalax > Eospalax fontanierii. The sequence goes on along the minus strand of CM069527.1, from coordinate 95,921,052 downwards.
GAGAAAAAAATAGGAATATTTCAAAAATATAAATCCTCTGGACAAAGAAGGAAATAATAGTCAGAACATTGAGTAACCTATATAATAGATAAAAAGTACTTGTAATGTACACATTTGAGGAGTTGTTAATATCTAGACTAAGAACACCGAAACTTACTAACAAAAACAATGAATCAAAATACACTGATTGATGAACAATTAAGTAAAATGTCAAAATAAATATCTCTGAACTGAAGACATTTATGGGATTTCTGGTATATTTAAGAATGCTTACCATCACTAATATAGAAAAATTAACTAAAAAAGTAGTGAAGTACAACTACACTATAATAACTATGGTATTATGAAAAGACAAATATATCACGTTTCTGCACAGGCACGAAGAAAGGGAAACCCATCTGTAGACTTGAGAATCATCATATCTATCGTGAAAAACAAGCAACACGGAAGTTCCTCAAAGGAAAAAAAATCTATTCTATGATTCACTAATTCCACTAGAATGTGATCCAAAATCACTAAAATCAGGTTTTCAGAGAAAAGTGTGCACCATGTTTATTGAAGCCACCTTAGCAATAGCAAAATATGAGAATCATCTAAGTATCCATTCACTAATGTATGGATAAACAGAGTTTCCTTGTATTTATCTACAACCTCTGAGTCTGAGAATCTTTCTATTCCCTTTTCTGCAATGATTCCTTAGCATTAGATGGCCAGGAGAGAGTGTGTAATACAGGTGTCCCATTTGATATGAGCATTCCTCAGTCTCTTATTCTCTGGACTTTGATCAGTTGTGTGTCACTCTGTTAAGCATTTTCTGGTGAGAGTTGAGAGATTCACCAATCTACAATAAATCATAAGGGGTCGGTTCAATACTATATGAATTTAGCAGGATAAGAGTGGTAGATTCTTCCCTATAGCTCAAGACTTGTCTACACAAGTTCTTCACACTCACAACATGCCAGATATGGATTCCATCTTTTAAAGTAGACCTTTACCCATCAGAAAATGGCTGCTTATTCCCATAATATTCCTGCAACTAATGCAGCAATAGGCATAACTTACCAGGCCAGGCTTCAATGTAGTTGTCAGTGTTCACAGGTGTATAGGTTAATGACGACTTTTCTCCCATAGCATGCACAGCACCATCCTGTATTATGGAATCTGGGCAGTAGAGATAAAACTTCAGGATCAGGACTAGCTTGATTTCTCCATGTTTTTCTTTGACTTACACGTGTAGTGTCTTCAACAATGTCAAGTTCTGTAAGGCAACAAGAGCAATGGTAAGAGGTCATGTTGTTTACAGAATGATAGGACACCCCCTTGGTCAACAACTCCAAAAGAGGGAGCACATTTCTGACATTTGGTCTTTTGTTTGCTAGTGTATGGTGCCTGGTAGGCACATTGTCTCACCCCACCACTCCATTAGCCGGGTACCTTCATTTAAACTTAAATAATACACTTTTAGAAGGACTATGAGTCTTAACCTACCATCACCATGTGACCAAGTATTTTATCTGGATAATTTTTACAAAAATTGTTAGATAAAATGATTCAAGACAAGATTACAAATGATTTTAATTCTTACAACACCCTGCCATCAATAACCATGTCCTAACAGACTGTGCAGTGGACAGAGGTGCTTACCACCAAGCCTGACCTCCTCAGTTTAAACTCCAGGACAAACATGTTGGGAGGAGAGAACTGAATCCCAGAGGTTGACCTCTGACATCCACATGAATGCCATGATACACACACACACACACACACACACACACACACACACGCACGCACACACACATACACACACACTCATGTGTATGGATAAGACAATTTTTATTTTATTAAAATGTATATATCAATTATAATGGCTTTTAGAGAGTCAAGATTTTTGAATTACAGCTAATCTAAGCCACTATCTTATAAGACTTAGATCAAAGTCTTCTTAAATGAATTGTTGTACTACTTCAAAAACTAATATACATGCAAACACAAACCCTTATAAACATATGCACACACATATAAACACACACACATCTCCAAATGATAGATTTATCGGTCTCATTTTAATCTAGTACTCATCACAAACATTTATTTCTCTTGCTTATTTTTCAAAAGTAAACCTCATTATTTCTCTTTCTTTTCTGATAAAATGGTAATGGAATTCACATTTTAAATTTTGTATGTTTAATATGACTATATGTTTATATATCACAGTTTCTTGGACTACGATTCTGACAGAATGTCTTCTTGTGATTGACTAACTGGTAGATTGTTTAATACAGGGATGACTGAAAATATTTTTGCCAAGAGATATTCTTAACTGAAGCTGAGGAGAATATATTTCTAGCAATGTCATTGGATTTTTTAGTTCTCATTCCAACTGTCAGTTTTATCACTTGCAATGTAGGCCATAAGACAAGTGAACAAAATGTAGATATTTGGAGTTTTCTTCTAAGCTGGTTAATATATCTACAATTCACTGATGTTTATTTGTGACACTGGAAAAATAAAATAAAATCCTACAAAAAGTGTAAGAGATAATATTTTATAAATGCAAATCTTCAAATTGTTAGTTATAACGATATGGCACATTTTATAATTAAACACAACAAATAAAGAACTTAAGTGCATCTTGACCAATTAAAATGCAATGTATACTCATTTAACACGTTTCTGAAAGATATGTTTATTTTAAAATATTTGTTATCTATTTTTTTTTTTTATGTGTATGAGTGTTTTACTTGGATGTATGTAAGTGCGGCCATGCAATGCAATGTCTGTGGACTTATGGAGGATTGTTAGCCACCATGTGGTGTTGGGAGTCAAATCCAAGTCTTCTACAAGAGTAGCAAGTGCACATAACTGAGACATCTCTCCAACTAGTTTCTTCATATGGGACGCAAAAAGGAAATATGCTATATTAATACAATTTACATTTTAGTTCAGGTGTGATCTCCTTTAGTTTTCATTTATTTTTCCTATTTTGATTTTTTTATGTTTTTATTGCTTTTATAAATTTCATATAATAGTTCTTAATCAAATTAAGACCCCTCTTCTATCCATGCCTCCCTCGGATCTCATGTATTCCACCACGTGTTAAGTGCTATCCAATCAAGCATTTGCACTCAGATGTCCTTCCGGGAAGTCATTCACTGGAGTCTAGTAAGTCTACCTAGAGATCGAAGGTGAGGCCTGCTCTGTCTCACTCGGCAGTAATCAATCTCCAGTATTTTCCACACTAGAGGGTTTCCACCATCCGTTTCCCTTGCTCCGTTCTGGGTCCTGGTCTGATTGGGCTGGCAGGGGTCCTGTGCTCGATGCCACCATTGCCAGAAGTTTGTGTGTGCAAGCTTCCAGTGCCCCGAAAACCTCTGCTTCCCTGTGTTCATGAACCAGCCATGGCTCTTACAATCTTTCCTTCCCATCTTCTGCAGTGGTCTCTGAACTCCAGTTGTGGAATTCTGCAGTAGTCTCCATTAGAGTGCTCGTTGGTCCAACCTCTCGGGCAGATCAGAAGCCACTGGAAGATGGCAGTGGAGACTACCTGAAGAGGGACTTAGCAGTCTGTGCTGGGGGGTGTAGCTAGTTTGGGTTAGGAAGCTAGTCTAAAGACTCAGACAGAGGAGCTGGAGTGGGCCTGGGTCCAAGACTGGCAGGGAACAGGATGTGGGGTACAGTAGATTAGAAGTGTTGAGGCAGATTCTTAGGTGTATATTTCATGTGTATAGCTGGATGTAAGTACCCCCATTTCATTCAGTGCCTGTGGAGTTATGTTATCAACCACTATCCAGGTGCTGGCAATCAAATCTGGATCTTCTGCAAGAGCAGCAAATGCTCAGAACCACTGAGACATATCTCCATCACAAGATACTATTTTTTTTTTTGTAAGGGAAGAAAAAAATAGAATATTTGCTCAAACTAAGCTTACTTTTCACATACTAATTCTATCTGCATTTCAGGTAAAATATGATCTTGTTTGTTTTAGATTTTATTTTTCCTGATGTTTAGTGACTTTGGGAATTTGGTCATGGACTTCTCTGGGTTGCTCTATTCTTTTTAAAATATATATTACTAATTTAATTTTGTGCATTTCAAGCAAATTCCTCCCCTATATTCATCCACCGTAGTCCATCCACAGGATTTCATGCATTCTCTCATTTATATTAAAGCCTATCAAGTCAAATTTGTGTCTCCAGATGTCTCTTGATGTGAGTTCATCCATTGGAGTAGTCCACATATCTACCATCACTCCCTTAGTGAAGGTCATCTCTCTCTAACCCAACTGTAATCAGCTGCCAATATTTCCTCAGCTAAGGTTGGGGCCTCCTATCAATTTATCCAGTTCTGTGTTGATGTTTGTCTGATTTGAGTGTGCATGGATCTTGTGCATGCTGTGACCGTTGCTGTAAGTTCATATGAGCAAGGACCTAGAATAGTCTGTTTCCTTATGACCATGAACATTCTTAAAATCTTTCTGCCTCTCTTCAGAATTGCTGCCTGAGCCCTAGGTGGGTGAAGTTTATATGACTCCTATCTAGGAATACACATTCTGGAGTCTCTTATTCTCTACATTATGACCATCCACACTCTGTGGAATCAGGAAGTTTCACTGATGAAAGTTTAGAGATACATTAATAGTTTCTCCCCCCTTTCGCTATGTTCTGTGAGTCTTAGGTGTAGAGATTCCATTGTAGGTATGTAACTTAGGACTCGGCATCTCACAGACACTTATTCTTTGTGTGTGCACTATTGTAGAATCCTATAACAGTCTATCTGGGGCGGGAGAGGTGGCTCAGTGGTTAAGACAACTGGTTGCTCTTGCAGAAGACCCAGGTTTGATTCCCAGCACCTGTATGTGGCTAACAACTATCTGTTACTTCAGTTCTAGGGGAATCTGATACCCTTTTTTGGCTTCTTCAGGAACTGCAGGACATGGATGCACTTATATTCTTGCAGGCAATACATTCATAGACATAGAATTAAATTAATGAATAAAATATTTAAAAAATAGCTTCTATCTGTTAGAAAAAAAGAAGCTTTTTGATGATTGTTGATTGTCTTCAGGGAGTTTTTTAGATCAATTCCAATCCTATTGCTTCAAGTCCTATGTTTTAAATATGTCCTGTCTTCAGTAGTAAATCTTGCCTTCGGTTCTAGGAGGTAAACAAGGGGCATAGCAATTGCCTGCATTATTTTGAAAATCTCTTGGACAACCTTGACCAGCAACTCTAAAAGAGGTTTCCCCTATCACTGTGTTTCTTGTTACATATCCTTCAGTATAGATAAGTATCTTCCTTTCATGTACAGATATTTTATGAGACTTTTGAACTAATATACTTCCCTCTGGATTTTCAAACCACTTAAGCATTATTTGTCTTTCATCTCTCACTCCTGTTCTAATCCCCAGTTAAAATACTCAGCATATTTTCACAAGTATCACTTGTGCCTACATTTCATCATGTCCTCTTTGAATGTCTTCCTCTTATTACCACTTGAATAGCTGTGTCTACCCCTACAAATAGACACAGAAATATGGCAATAGCTATCTCGTACTGGTTATATTGATGATTAATTTTCTATCAACTTTGCTCAGTTAAAAGATGCAATGTAGTTTTTAGAAAAGTACTTCTATGTGAGTCTTAGATTGCTCCTAGAAGACACTGACATTTAACTTAGAAAAGTGAGTGATTAAACCATCTTTACTAATAGAGACAAAATTCAGTTAATTCATACAGGTCTTATATATTACAGAGACAGAAAGAACAGGCAAATTCTTTATCTGTTTATTTCAGCTGGGATGGCACTTCCTTAGGACTTCATAATCCCCATTTCCTCATTACATCCCTGTCACACACCTGCACCTGTCCTAGCAGCTCCCCATTCATTTTACCCCCACTTTTCTGTCATTTGCTCTCAGATCTCAAGTTATACGCTTTGAGATTGTGGTTTTCAGGCCTTCAAATATATACTGAGCTGTATCAGAAGCTTTCTTGATTTACCAGATTAAAATAAGAAGTTGGACTTTTCAGCTTTCAGGATCATATGAACTAAAGTAGTTTGGATTCTATGGATTTATTTATCATTTTTTACTGAGATAGACTGTAGCTGCAAAGAATTTAAGATAGAGCAATACTGATTTTGTGATGGAGATTCTAGAATGAGTGAGTTTGATTAAGTTTAAAGATGCAAATGGGTAACTCTTAGATCACACAAAAAATAACAAGTCATGACATGATATTATAGTATAAATACTCAAATATACCCTAGAGTTACTCATTATCACCCACAAGTACAAACATAACATCAAACAAAGAACAAGTAAAGTGAAAGAGCGTCAATGCACTTGAACACTTTTGGAAAGTTCAGAAACATGTATTTAATTTTTCAATGTTGTTAGAAAGAATGGAAAATAAAAATTGATTGTAGAAATCAGAATCCCATCTCACAGGATTCATATATGACTTAATAGTCTATACTTGTACCCTGAAGAATAATTTTCATCAAAAGTAAGAACTCATTGAGAAATGAACTCAATAATAAAGAAAACCAAATTTACACTTTATGGTGTATACACATTTTGTGTATACACACAAAATGAAGATATTCAATGAGAAGCAATTCAAACCTGTAATTTGCATTGGGAATACATTTGGAAGAGCCTGTTAAAACAGTAGATATGGAGGGTCTACATATGAATGACCATTCTTTGCTAGTGGCAGTTTTCTCTCTGATCATGTGGAATTACTATCTATACTCTCAGAAATGTGGTCTCTCCATCTTTAGTAGAAGGGGCATAGTATACCTTACATTGCCTTAGGACAATTAAATGACTTTTACAGAGTCTTCCTCCTTCTAAGATTTGTCTTGAGCGTGTTATAATAACCACATAGATGAATTTGTGTTGTCTTTCCACCATGTTAGAAGTTACTTAATACCAATAAATTCCTAAGATAGGTTAGTGAGTGCAAACTGAAGCAATTAGCTAATTCTCTTTATTACTTTGGTTAAGGTAAACATAGATTTATTACTTTCCTAGAATAAGTCTCACTATGCAGTTTTCAGTAGTGTAGAACTCACTATGTCACTATGTAGACCAGGCTGATCTTATAAATAAATAGAGATATACCTCCCTTACTTTCCTTAATTCTGGAATTAAAGCTATGTACCACCACATGAGGCTCAAACACAGTTATTTTATACCAATATTAAATACTGCTATTAATTCTTGGATGGCATATTACACATAAATAGAAAATCTTTCTTTCTGTCTACCATATTGTCACCTATGTATCACCTATCTATTATCTATCTAATCAACTATCTATCATCTATCATCTATCTACCAAATATATGTGTGTGTGTATATATATATATATATATATATATGTGTGTGTGTGTGTGTGTGTGTGTGTGTGTGTGTGTGCGTGAATAATTGCAAAAAGATTAGTATGCAAGTGCTTTCAAAGAGTTTTGAAGAGCCTGAGTTGCCAAGGCATGGGCACATATAGGGATTCAAATATCTCTGTATTGAGAAGATGTCACCAAATGGAACTGCAGCAAAACTTGGAGGATTTGCTGTGGTTTCTGGCCACTGGCCACAGAAGAATGCTGCAAGGTCAGAGTTGATCTGCAGGGGCAAACTGAAGCAAAGGACAGGATTAGATCCAGAAGTACAAACAGACAGATAGATAACAGGTCCAGATGGGTGAAGAGGAGGATGGATAGATAGAAGTCTAGCAGTATGAGCATTCACAATAGACCTAGCTAGGCTGAGCCACTGGGACAGTCAGAGTATCTCTTCCTTAGTTCTTCAAAGATACATTGGATGGTCAGATGACAGGATGCTGGTTCTCTCAGGGCTGTACCACCCTCCCTGTGAAGTTCAGTTAAGAGAGCTATACACTTTCCTTGGTGTTGTGTGTCAAATAGATTTTTGGGCCTGGTTTTCCTATGATTTTCATATACTCTTGTGTCTCTATAGTTCCAATTCCCCTTGATGACTTTATAAAGGGTGACACCTGTTCTACTGCTTGGAATAAGTAATTTGTCTGTGAATTTTTTGTGGATGGTTCTGGGCAGATGGTATCATTTATGTGTCTCTCACGGCACAGAATAATGTTCTATCCTCAAAATGAAATTGAAAACTGACTTTAAAGCAGAGTTTATTAGGACAAGGAACCAAGTGAAAAAACACCATTTAATACTTCATAGAGTAAATTAGAGCAGGACATAATTTAGTTTCAATAAAGATACTGTATCTTCTAATTAGGACCCAACTAATCCTTCTGGCTTTCTAGAACTACTAATAAATTCAAGACTATGAAAATCGCTAAATTTGAAATAAAAACTGTACTCCATTATTTGTCTAGCATGGACAAAGTAAAAGATTCAATTCGCAGGAATAAAAAGTGTGAACCATGAAGAGTAATGTTGTGTGGCTAAAAGGAATTTGATCTTTCTAACTTATGCAGGTGTAAATCTTGAGACTGTTTATAGAAATGTGTGTTGAAGGGTTAGGATAGTAAGGGAAGGAACATTAAGCTAAGTAAAAATTAATTTATATTTGAGCATACAGACAATGCAAGTTGACATACCAATGCAGATGGAAGAAATTTCACAAAGTCTCAACTCTGGACAAAGAGTGGCCACTGATTGCTACTGATTGATCCAGGCCTGAGAGAACCAGGAACCTGTCATCTGACCACCTACTGTGTCTTTGAAGAGCTAAGGAAGAGATATTCTGACTGTCCCAGTGGCTCAGCCCAGCTAGGTCTATTGTGAATGCTCACACTGCTTGACTTCTAGTAAAGTGCTCTAATTGCAATCAGTGGCTACTAAGGGAGGGAGAATCAGATTATTCTAGGAACAAACTCCCTGATGTGTTATCCCATGCCAAGTACTCATCTCTGAGCACATGCACATGCAAGCACTACTAATTGGACTCAGTACATCATATGTATTGTATGTATGTATGCATATATATATATATATATGTATGAACAAATATGTAACAGTTATAATCATTGAAGGGGTCATGGTCATGAAGATATGAGGGAGTTGGGAATGCAGGAGGAGTTGGAGGTGGAGAACACAGTGTGGAGATGATGTAGATAAAGTGCTTATGCATGAAATTGTCAAAAAGATAAAAATAAAAAGGTAAAAGATTTTTTAAAAATTGTTTTATAGTCATAAAGTCCCATTTGTCAATTGTTTGTCTTAATGCTTGAATGCTGAGGAATATTTAAGAAAATTTTCCTTTCTCTGTGAGTTGGCATTTATCTCTTATCTCCTCCTATATCAGACTCAGGATATCAGGTCTTACAGTGACGTCCTTGATACAATTTGAGAAGATTCTTTGTAAAGGATGAGAGATAAATTTACTTTCATCTACATATAGCTATCCAACTTGACCATATCATTTGTTGAAGATGCTGTCTTTTTCTAATGTTTGTTATTGGGCTCTTTATAAAAAGCAAGGTGGCCGTAGAAATATAGGTATACATGTGGGATTCTAAATCTATTCCATTGACCAATCTGTTACTTTTTAGGTCAGTTCCATGCTGTCTTTATTACTATAGGTCGATATTATAACTTTAATATAGAGATGGTGCTACTCCAGCTGGTCTTTCATTATTTAGGCCTTTTTGGGAGGCTATCCTGGGTCTTTTCTGATTCTATGTGAAGTTTCTGTACAGCAAAGAATACCATCATTCCAGTGAATATGCTCTCCATAATGGGGAAAAATCTTTACCAACTATAGGCCTGACAGAGGGTTAGTGTATTGAATATCTGAAGAACACAAAACAGCAAACACCAAGAAAATATCAACCTAATAAAAAATGGGGCTGCAACTAAATGGAAGTCTCAAAAGAAGAAATGCAAATGGCTAAGAAGTTTTTTAAAAATTGTTCAGCAACCTTAGCCATCAGGGAAATACAAATAACATTACTTTGAGACTGTTTTATCCAAGTCCGAATGGATAAGATAAAAACAAAATGACAAAAAATGCTAGAGTGGATATGGGTAAATGTGACATGCATTCATTGCTGGTCGGAATGTAAATAGGTGTAGCCATTATGGAATTCAGTGTGGCAGTTCCTCAAAAATCTAGAAATAGATCTATCCATCTGTACCACTCTTGAAGGAGACACCTCCATGTTCATTGCTCCTCCATTGACAAAAACTAGTACATGGAAACAACCTAGATGACCAAAAAATGATGAATGGATACTGAAAATGGGGTATACTTTCACAATGAAATATCATCCTGCTGCTAAGAAAAAGGAAATTATGAAATCCCCAGGTAAATGTTTGGAACTGAAAACAATATCCCGAGTGAGGCAGCAAAATCCAGAAGATAAACATTACCTATTTTCTCTTATTCATTACTTATTTTCTCTTATTCACAGATGTTAGCCTTACAGCTCTCTATATATGTGTGTTTCATTTGGAATACCGATATAGGTGACCAAATGAGTAAAGAGACTGGGGATGTGACTTTCCAGAGTAGTTAGACAGATATCAGTGATATAAGGAGGGAAAGAGCAATACTGCATAGGGTAGGAATGACTAAGTGGGGTGTGGGCCACAAGGGCGGGCTGGAGGAGGAAATACAGGGAGGGACAATTAACACTAAATATCTTTTGGAAAAGTCTGATGGCAACCCATTACTGTAGACGTTTCTTATAATATATATGGAGACATATATACATGAGTTTTAAATGAGTTAACCTATAACAGGGGTCAATGTCCAGACTAGACACAATAGGCTAACAAACAAAACCCAGTGCCAGAAATGGGTGACCTTTTCTGAAATTATTGGTAAATGCAATCTCATAGATCCCCAAACTTTACAGGTTTTTGTCACTGTCTTGATTATTCTCCAGAGTTTTAGTGTGAAAGCCTATTGATGAAGACACTACATAAAGGAAGCATATAAAATGCAGAAGTCAATCTGATACTGACTCTGAAGATCCCTCTCTGTTTGCTAGCTTTCATAGTGCTAGAAGGCTGTGTACATACTGCCAGAAGAGAAAAAAATCATCATTTTTCCCAGATGTGAAATCTATGAGCTACAATAACAACTGGCCTACCAAGATACATTGGTACAATACTGTCATTGAATGAGTTCTGATGAGATTTAAGGATTAATCCAAAAGATGGAACCCATAATTGAGAATATTTTCTGGAATAATTACATGTGTCTAGAGTGGCTATATGCTCCAGGGATGAAACTGCTGCTATTAATCTGCAAAATGGATATTTCTTTAAACTGATGTCTAAGAACTTATTATTATATTCAGATTAATACAACTGTCTAACATCATGAGATTTTATTTTTCATCAGAGAGCACTTAACAGACTCCCACAACTGGCCAAAACACAGAACTGTAAGATACTGTAGAATGCTTAGTCCTGCATGGGACATCTACATTATACTCATTCCTCAAATGTGTAAGGGATCACTAAGTGCAAAGAACATAGGAGACAAAGCTCATGGATGACTGAAATGAAACAGTGTTTTGTGAATATGATAGAGAAGTTGCACATATTCACAGTTGTTATGACAGCATACGCAAGACTTGCATACACTCATCAGACAAAATCACAACACACAGGGGAAAGATGGGTAGAAATTTCCATTCCTAGCTGAGGTGCTATTGGCAATTGATAGCTGATCAGGGATGAAGAGTCAGTTTGGTTTAAGTTTGTGATTACTGGTTGGCTGAACATGCCCCAGTAGATGGACCCCAACAAAGTATATATGGGCAGGACAAATTCCATATGATGTGGACAAAAACCTTGGTGGGTGGGGAAAGAAGGTGCATCTGAAAGGAGTTATAGAAGTGGGAATGAATATGATCCAAATAAATTGGATAAAATTGTCAAAAAATTAATAAAAAATAAATTTTAAAATGAATTAAAAATTTAAAAATGTCAATATAGGTTTATTGAACAGGGAATTTGAATGTAGTATTACAACATACAAAGAAAAGGCTCTAACCATTTGTTTTACTGTCTTATGGATGCTTTAAAACATTGCTTGCCTTAGCCAATTGGAGGTAAATCCTCTGACTTCCCTGCTTAATGGGAAGATGTGTATTCACAAATCTAAAGAAATTAGAATGTCAAACTGCGATTGTTTTTAAGGCATAATTATCTACACTGGGATGTTGCAACAGGCATTCAGTTCACCAATACTTTAAGAATATTTATGAGAAGAGTCCAAGAATCCCCAAAGAGCTTAATAATCAACCTCCTCTGTTTCCCAGACCAAACAGTAGGAACTGCAGCCAATTATTGGAAAAATAATCGCAGGGCAGTAATTGCATGCTGGATGATAAGGGCAAGTTGCAGCCCTCCAGTTCAAGGATATTGTAAACATATGCAGTAATCAAATGTGCTTATAAAAATCATTTGAGGAGTCTCAAAATTCGTATTTTAAGATTATTTTAGAATAGAACTTTTGTCAACTTATTAGAAAACTAGCCAGGATTATCTAGAAAATAGTTGAAAAGAAAAACAACCACAAAATAGCTGCAATTCACATACATAAATTTCAGAGAAACTTTATTTAATTTACTTAAATGGACTGAGCAGAGACTACACACTACCATACGAATTTCCTCGTAGACTGGAAACGCAAGAAAACTGTTAGCTATTCCTACGAGTAATCTTAACATAGGAGAGCAAGGCCAAACACAGTTCTCATCTGAGACCACATGCCTGAAAGTCAGTGGGAGTGTCGATGGTGCGGGTTTGCTTTCACAGACTGAAGAACCTGAAATCTGAACTCCACATTAGGCAGCCCGAGAAGAATGCACTCACACAAGCAGGGTCAAGAATGTTCACGCCTTTCCTCACATTATCATTTGGTTTGCTTCTCTAAGCTCTTATCTGGCATCCCTCAATTTCAAGGTATATAGTCCCCTGTTAGTTCACTCACTGACTTGACAACCTAATAATCTTTTCTAGGCACATCATCACATTAACACCCAGAAACCGACTCTACCAGTTTCTAGGCATCTCTGAATCTAGACAAGCTGACAGTGTAAGGTACCATCATCTTAATATTACATCAATTCATGTGGCTAGGACATTTCTTGATGTTACTGTTACCTTTAGAAGGAGACAACCGAATATCCGGCTTGGCAAAGTCCTGACAAGTGATACTGTCTGTTGTTAAGGTACAGAAAGAAAGCCTGTGCAAATACTGACATCATAATCTATGACTTCTCAGTCTGAGGAAGTATGATAGAAATAAACTCTTGTTCTTTGTAAGTTCTCAGATATTATATTAAAGCCTCAGGAATATATATATATATTGAGTATATATATAATATATATAATATATACATATATATATATATATTAAAGAAATTGAAATGTTTTTCTCCAGGTAACTGAAAATATGGAAGTAGTGGGATAACTCAGCAGATGAAAGGTCAGAATCATTTTGGGGTGTGTTCAGTAGATGTCTGTATTGCTATGATTAAAACATGAAGTAACATTGTGGTACAGGAGTTAGAAGAAAAAGAGTTGGAAAAAGTCTGGAGTCTACCAGAGAGTTCCTAAATGATTATAGGCTGGATATTGACAGAAATGAAGATAGTAAAGACCAGATGGGATTTATAAATGAAGAACTGTGAAGCGTTATAAATACCTTTATTGTTATAGATGGAGGAGTAGGGGGAGGTACACATAAGGCAGAGAATCTAAATGCCATCAATCTATATTATATGGTAATTGGGTTAATTCAATAAAAAGTAAATTTAAAATAAAAGAATGGCAGAATGTGTTAAGTTGAATAATGAATGCAGTCTTAGTTCTTGGAAAATAGTGTATGAGGCAGCAAACCTCACAGTCTCAATGTCAAGGTAAATTACAAGTGGTTTAAAGAAATTGTTAACAAATATTTTGGTTAAATAATACAAAGTGAGGAAACATAATAAGTAATGCAGAAATGATAAAAATGCAAAAATTCAATAAAATTAATTTAAATTAATTTTTTCCTTTGGGAATTTTCTTTTTTAAAAAAATTTGTTAAGACTTTGTTAAATGCCAAGTTATTTTCTTTAGAGAAGGAGGAAACCCTTTCTAGAACAATTCAATATATCTACACTATAAATAAAGGGAATGGGTTACTATAGGAAAGTAACAAACAACCATAGAGAGGAAACCATGTAGAAACGTTTGGACAATACCAAGTCCTATTGAAACTGGAAAGCATTTTCCTGAGCAGGAAGTAAGGATACCACTCACAGAAGCCTTTCATTGGAAAGGAGAAAAGCAATCAAGACAACAGGATATGTTAAATATAGAGTCCTGTGTTAAGTTGTTTTGAAAATTCAGAGACTAGCTCCAGGGCAGTCCATGGATTTAGTGCCCCAAATCACTTTCTATCTCTATACTCTCGTATATTCTAAAGCTACTTCTACTGTGGCTTAAGTGTTATCAGGTATAGTTTACTTACCATTCTAGATAGCACAAACTATAGAAATTGAGAGATTACATGTGATACTAATTCTGTGTTTCCCATAGAATGCAAAATACCACTTAATAATGCACCGTATATTGGGTTTTGTACTAAGCATTTCATGAGAATCATTTCTTGCCTAGTTTATGCTTTGGAATGGCCAGCTCTTTGTTATGTCTGACCCACCAGGAACTATGGAAGGCTTATATTGTTTTTTTGTAATGGAATTTATTGGAACTATGGAAGGCTTATATTGTTTTTTTTTTTGTAATGGAATTTATTGTTGTTTTGTTTGCTTGAAACAAGGTCTCATACTGTAGGCTATGGTGACCTGGAATTCACCAATATTGGCCTCTGAGTCATGGTGATCCTTTGGCTTCAGGCTTCTCTGTGGTGATTATACGTATGAACCTCACATCCAACTTTCATTTTCAGAATCACTTTTATCTTTGAAAAGATATCTTGTAGCTCCATCACATCAATGATACACTGTTTAAACAACAGGAGTGAGAAGTAGCAATTAGTGTGGACTTATTTCAAAAGCACTGTCCTATCAGTGGATGGTGGATGGAGGCAGTTTCTGAGAGAAATTGCATCCAGGTGGAAAGAGGCAAATCTGCATCTTTCACTGTAAAGATCCAGAGAATGGGGAGTGTGCTGAGGTATCTTCTTTAAGGTTGCAAATATAAATACACACATCTTGTTTCACCTGCAACAAAAAAGCCAAGGTTCCTAGGTTTTAACTTTTTTTTTCGATTTTGATTTTTTGATACAGGGTCTTCCTGTTGTCCCAGAATGCCTAGAACTTGCTTTGTAGACCAGGCTGGTGTTGATCTCATGGAGATTGGCCTGCCTCTGCCTCCTCCTCAGGTTTCCTGTGTGCTAATCAAGCTAGTCTACTTAATGACAGATAAAATTGATAGTTTTGAATAAGACCGGGAGCAAGCAGGAATCTAACACACATTTAATATCCTTCTGACGCTTGTCAGTCAGTTTGCCATATGACACTGCAAATTCAGTTGTAGTCTGAGTGTCAGTGGCAGAAAAGAATGTAGTTTAAAGCTTTCTGCAGGCCCCTTATAAGTGAACTATAAATGTTATCTATCCTCAGAGACAACTACTATCTTTTTGTGAGGCAGCTGTTGACTTCCTGGTAGGTCTCATTAAACACTGAACATTCATTATGAGCTACAAAATCAAGTTACCTAAACTTCCCATCACAAACTGAGTGTCATCTGACGCACCAGACCATAAAAATCAACTCTCAGGAAAATCCCATCGTCAAGTGGTTTATGACAATACTAGTCATTAGTATCCCTAGCGTGTGATTAGTTAACTTGAAGTTGCTGAAACGCACATTTCTGCCCATACATTACTGCTGTTGTCAGTCTCAGTTGTGAAGAGAAGCTTTATTGCCCGGGAGGTGGTTATTGCAAAGATTCAAACAGGACAAATTGCTAAGAGTAAATGGCTGTTGCCTTGATGCAATACCCAGATAGAAGAGACCTTTACAGTGTTTTCCCAGTTTGAGACAACAATATGGAAGAAAGGGCAGAAAAAAAGTAAGAGCATGGAGAAAGGATGATTGGTGGTGTCGTTTTCTCCATTGAAACTATTCTGCTTAGAGGGACGATGAAAGCTCATACTGGTGTAGTTGCCTGCAAATTGCACAGGGAAAACCAACAAGGCCACACATTAAAAAGGAGGAGGCTTTGTTTACACAGCTTCCTGAGTCATCATCCATTCTCTTATAAATAATGCCATACCTGTATTCACCCAATAAACTATATTCTCCAATAAACACTTTGGTTCACCAAGATAGACTCGTGCAGAATCATACTTTGGTATATAGTGAACAGGGTTTTGTTCATGTCTCTCCAGGAAAAGTCATGGTGGCAGTATCAATTCAAGGACTATAGTCATTGTGCTTGGGCATCCAAGGAATTAGAAAGAATGTAATACAAAATCAGCTGAGCAGAAATCTTGGTGAATAGGGAATTACAGGTGAGGAAAACCCTGACACTCTGCTAAGCAAAACATACTGAGTAGAGATGGTAATAACGGCACACTTTCTCTCTCCCAGTAATATTCAGTTTCCAGGAGTTATAAGTCTAGGTCTTGCTCACCACCAATTACTATCAATCCACTCTGGGCCCTTGCCTATTTGCACTGGTTGGGGGTCCTTTGCTCAATGGTTGGGGAAGGTGCATGGGGGAAGGATGCCTAAATTTGATTAAGAACTGTTATATGAAATGTATAAAACAAAAAAATAAATAGATAAAAAATAAATAATACAAATTATGAGTACCTAAAGTACTTGCTGAAAACAAGGTAAAATGGGAAGCAGAAAGATAGTTATTAATCTAAGGTATGAGCCCTGGGCAGCAACACAAATGTGGATTTCATTTGTAATGAGTATTTTCTCAGTGTGTGCGTGTTTATGATTTTGCATGACTTCATATGAATAGGTATAATTTCGTTTTCTCATATTTCATAGTCTAACAAAATATAAACTGAACTTTTAGCAATCTGTAAGTCTTGTTAATATAGCATCATCATAATTAAATATAGACAAGCAAAGTAAACATTACTCAAGAAGGTATCCAATCTTCAGGGAAGAGATTAATGCATTCCAGTTGTATGTGTAATATATATTCCAGGGTACATGAAATTATTGCCTTTTCTTTAATTGGATATTTATTATGATATAAGCAGATGTATTTGGTACCTAGTTAACAAAATGTGGGTGGGCATGATGTGTATATTATGTCAAATTCATTGAAATAAAAGTATCTCCATAAGCTGACAAAAAGTTTCTGGGTGCCTACAAGAGGTGGTTTCTGAGAGAAATTACTATAAGAATTATTTCACTGTGTGAAGAATGCAAACAGGAAATATTGTATGTTCTCTTCAGTGAAGATGGGCAATATGTATCCATTAAAGGAATGAATTAATGTTGACTTGTAAACTTATTTGGATTATGCTAAAGGATATGTTTAAAAAATTTTAATCATTGTGTATGTCATACAGAACATCTCATTCAATCTTAGTCAACTTTATACTCCCTTTCCCACTGGCACCCTCCCATTGCACCCCAAATGTAATTCATACATTCTGTCACTTGTGTTAAGGCCTACTGTGGCAAGTTTGTCACTCCAGACTTTCCTCAATGTGAGTTTGTGTATGGAGGTCTAGTCGGCTATCTAAAGTTCCTAGCTTTAGGAAGATCAGCTCTTCCTTGTCCAACAGTAATCAGTTGCCAATATTTCTTTATCTAAGTTTGAAGTTTTCTGTCTTCTTATACTTACAGACAAATATTCCATTCACTACTCATCAAATAAGCTTCTTTTACACCATACAGAGAATATTACAGAATACTAAAACTGGTCATACACAGACATTGTAGTGGAATTGCCCAAGGCTAAGTGGCACATGTACAATGCAACCTCTACACTTACGACTCAGGGAACATAGAACAAGTGGTAAAGATGATGCTAATGAATCCCTTAATTCTCAATAATGAAGCCTCCTCATGCAACAGAGGGCCAGGAACACAAAAGGGGGAAAATGGCCAAAGCATACAGATTAAGAATTTACAAAATGCTGGTCCTTGGACAGGACTCCTATATTAAACTTCACCTACCCATGATTAAGGGTCCACTGCGGAAGAGGGGTGGGAAAGAATGTAAGAGCCAGAGAGGAGGTGCATGACCATATGGGAACAGCTCCTGCAACTCTGCTCATGTAAATCCTATGGCAATGGTGTTGAGATTCATAAGACCCATACAATATCAAGTCACCAGATATCTTGGGCTCTAGCTTGGAGACAAGAGAAGGGGAAGTGTTAGGTGTGACTGGAACCTCCAAACCCTCCCCACAGCAATTCCAGCCCAGACTCTCAGATGCCACAGAGATCTGAGAGATCTGAGAAAAGAACTGAATAGATAAAATCCCCAACCCAGGATTCACAAACAGCAGTAAAAAAAGAACTCCTTCCTGGCCAGAAGCCTACCTTAAACATCAATCAGATGTCATGGCAATCCCAAACCCCTCCAATTAAAAGCTAGGAGGGGGCTGAAGACTTTTAAAGGCTGAGGCTTTGGGCTTTGGGGGAACTGAGCTCGCTCTCCCGGGGTGTTAGCCTCTCCCACTCTCTGTGAGGGAGCTCCTCCATCCCAATCTGGAACCAGGCATGCCAGCCTGGGTACCCTGAGCCCTGGCCCTAGCCCCAAGATGAGGGAGCTAGTCTCTCCCATCTCTTCAGGAGGCTAGCCCCCCAGGAGGGCTAGCATTTCTCCACTAGCGAGTGTGGAGAAGCTAGTCCCATCTGGTCTTCTCTTAATAAACCGGGTCCTGTTAGCTCCCAGCGCAGTCTCTGGTCTCTTGTCTGCTGTGTCTCTCGAACCCAGAACCTTACATAATGGTGCTGTGACTCAGATGGAAGAGACCAGCAGCCCACTGGGGCCACCTTTCATGCAGAACCTGGCACAGCATGATCTGATCCCCTGGTCTGGCTGTGGGCTCCTCACTCACAACCCAGCATTTTATATCATGAGACATGGAGGTACCGGTTCCCTTCCTCCTCTATTGCTCTCTCAGCTTTCTCCTTCTCATTCTCCCATTTTTGAGTGGCCACTGGTACTCACTCGCCCACTCAACACCCTTGTCTACCTCTTGCCCAGGCTCTGCCTCTCCTCTTTCATTGCCCACAGGACTTCTTCCAGGCCTTCAGAGAGGCTTTCCCTAGTTAGGGCCTTTGCTCCAGCCTCTGCTCACCAGCCTGCCCTTGGAGCTCCTCCTGCCTAGCCTTTCCCTCTGTCTGCCCTGCCCAGGAACTCGTCAGGTTTCCCTGGCCTGCACTGGGAGCTGGTCCGCCTGCCCCGTTCCCTTTCCCTCCCTCTGCGCCACTTCATCTGAGCCTAGCTCCCAAACTTGGTGTCTCTGCTCTGCACCTCTTTCTCCTTTCAGCATGGATCTCCCTCTCTCTCTCTCTCTCTCTCTCTCTCTCTCTCTCTCTCTCTCTCTCTCTCTCTCTCTTTCTCTCTCTCTCTCCATTTTCACAGTGGGCTCCTTTCAGTAAACCCCCACACACTCTCTCTCTCATCCTCCAGCCTCTGATTGCCTCCCTACCTGGGACCTCATTTCATCCCAGGCTTGGCTTCCTGCAGGGCACTGACCCTAGTGGAGCCCAAACTTAGAACCTCTGCCCGCCTACCTGGACCAGGAATCTGCCTCTCTTTTCCCTCCCTCTGCGCCCCTTCCTCCAGCATGGGCCTCATCTAGGGCTTGGCGTCCTGTGGCCCTCATTCCTGAACCAAGCACACTGGCTCAAACACTCACCTGTCTGCCCCAGGAGCAACCTAGCCTCGGGCCCTGTCTCTACTCTGCACCTCTCCCTCAGGCTCCTCTCAGTCACCCCTGATCCTCCCACCTCTGGCTGCAGCCACCATGGGGCCTGTGTGTGTGAACTCTGACCCCACACACACCCCATTTTCTCTTTCTCTCTGTCTTCCCCACCCATTTGTGGATGTTGGCCAACATGCTCCTTGTTGGACCACTAGAGCCGGAAGCTAGGGGTCCCACGTCTTTGTAACTCTAAGCTTGTGAGGCGCCCCCCTGTTTAGAGATCTCGAACTCCTGTGGGTGACCTTCCACTTTCCGGAATCTCAGCTCCATGCTGATGCCACAGACTTTGCATCTGCTAATCCATGCCAGGCCACTGCAAACATGTGGGCGAGCACGGGTTCCTCCTCCTCTTCTCACCCCTCTCGCCTCTCTGGGGACACTGTACAACCCCCTCCCCTTTAGGGCCCATATCTGAACTCACTAATTTCTGCCTGCACTGTTTCTGTCTCTGGAATATCATGCAGGTTCCTGCTGGCTCCCTCTGGGCCCACTCCCAAACTTGCCACAGACTTTGCACCTACCCCTTATCGACCCCACCTCTCCAGTGTTTGTCTCAGAACACTGTGAAACTCCCTGCCCCCTTTAGGGCCCATGGCCTTAACTTGCAAACTCTTTGCTGTACTCTTTCTGTCTCTGGCTGCCTGGTTCCAGCCAGTTCCCTCTGGGTCCTAAGCTCTAACCTGCCTTTATTCTGGCAGCTGTCAGACTAGAGCTCTCCTCTGGGATATCATACAGCTGAAAACTCTTATCTGCAATGCCATCCCCACACAAGCTCTGAAACTCCTGTAGCTGACTCTTCTTTGTTCATGCCTCCATTTACTTATCTCACCTTCTTTTGTAGTCACTCTCCCTTGCTCTCCAGCCACAAATGCCCTCTTTCTTTCTTATACACATTTGTGCTGTCCTTGTAATGTCCCTTTATCTCCTATGCCAAGCCCTGGTCCAGCACACCCACATAAAACCATACATCTCATAACCCAACCTGTCCACTAACAAAGGCCCCCAAAACCCCTTGTGCCTCTCAAGGTAGAGCTGCTGAAAAACGGCCTTTAAAATATTCCATAACCCAGAGGAACAGGAGAAGGCAATCTGAGTGTGCCACCCGAGATACAGAAGGCTCAACTACAAATGTTGGCACTTGGAATTCCTCCCAAGAAGACCTCTAAGCAACTCACCATCAATGCTGCAACAGTGACAATGAAGGACACTGGGCACAAGCCTGCCCCAGCTCAGCAGCCACTGCCAGGATCATGCCCATAATGGGGAAATTGGGGACACCTGAAGGATGACTGCCCTTCTTTGCAGAATAGAGGTAGGCCAGTCATGTGGCCCCCGGGTCCCTCCAACCCACTTTCAGATCTTCTTCACTGACAGAACTCATCTACCTGACCACTGAGGATTGACCTTCTGCACCATAGCAATGGAGGAACCCAGAGCCACTGCCACAGTAGACAAAAGGCTTGTTTGTAGTAGGGGACCACATGGTCTCTCCTGCTCTTCGTACTTGAGTAAGACATACCCTTAGCAGCTCTCCATGGTGGGAGTCAATGGGCCCTCACACACCCCCAGGGCTACTCTACCTCTTCCCTGCACTCTCTAAGATACCCCTGCAGCTCTCACACTTTGGGTCAGGCTTTGAAATGCATCCTTCACTGGTCTCAATTACTGCCTCTCTTTATGATCTAAACGGTTTTCTCTGAAATAGAACATTTCCTTAACCTTTCATGCCATGGGCACCCCTATATAGTTTTCCTAATTCAGACAAATTATTATTATTACTACTCATATATTCCCTCAAGGCCTAAAGCATTGGGAGATCACCCCCCCAACTACAATTTTTGTATTTTCTACATGCTCACCTTGAAATTTATAAAGTATAATGTACACACTGATAATATCAATTCATAACATTATGTGTGTTCTTTTAGTAAGATGATACTACATAGCACTCTTCTGAGCCAAACTGCCATCTTCATGACTTCAGCTGTGTCCACTTACAGGTTTGTTAAGTAGAGTCATTGGACCCTCACCTGAGTATCCAATCACTCTTCCCAGCCTTAAAGTTATTATGTCTCACAGTATTAAGAAGGAAAATGAGAGGAAAAAAGGAAAGGAAATACTTTATAAAGAAGGATTTATGTAAAGTTATGAGGGCTGGATATTTCCAGAATAGAAAAGAAAATAAAAGATGCTATGCAAGTGATTGAAGGTCTGAGTCATGTAGAGGAGTATCTAATCTTATGCAGAACATCTTAAGCAAATAACCATTGTTAATGACCAAACCTGTATCTATAACTCTGAGTTTAACAGTTTCTCCGTGGTCTTCAGGATTGGGTATAATGCCAGGATGTGTCTCAATCGGGAACTAAGACAATGACTAAAATGTAAACATATGCTTCTATGGATGGGAATTTTAGCTTGGATAATTTTTTTTTTAAAAAACTAACCTTTACATGCGTTATATGTCTAACCTCCATCATGGGCCAATCTTTCCTGAATCTCTACCCTTTTGAATGTATGTTATCTAATTCCTTAAATTTCAGGAAAATAGGAAGTGTTTCCAGCTTTCATCTGAGGCCTCTTGTCTCTGCACTTTCAGTAAATTTTAATGGCCAACCTCTTCTGAAACCTAATGGCCTCTCCTGCAGGGTCCTTAAAGCTTAACCTGGATTATGGCTTTTGCAGAATCATCTTTGATGTCTACCTGGACCAGATCCTACAAAGTGTCAAATCTCCCATTTCATTAACCCTTTCACGTCTAAAACATGATTACCAGCAGCTAAGTCTAAAGATTTATCCTGTCCTCTTATCCCACCAAGGGGCAGGGAGGGAGGACTGCCAAGTCTATCACCTCACCTGGTCTACAATCTCCTAGGCAGGAGAAACTGTCTCACCTCTAGTCCTTCTGCTCACCTACATGGGAAGACTGCCACCAGCTTTTGCCCTTCTACTGTGCTTTGCTAGGACCCCAACACCACTCAAGCAGTAACCATACATCATGAGGGTGACTAGCCCGCAAGTCATCTCTGCTCACATTCCCACCAGGAAATATGCCAGGCTGCTTAACCATGATGAGGACTCCAACCCATTCCAGCCTCCTGTGTCATCCCCCTATTCCCCTATCATTGCCCAAAGACTCAGCAGGAAGAAGTTAGAGGAGAACAGCGCCCTTTTTTCCTATAACAAAAAGACTGGAATGTTAAGTGTGATTGGAACCTCCATCCCCTCCCCACAGCAGCTCCAACCCAGACTCTCAGGTGCCACAGAGATCTGACAGATCTGAGAAAAGAACAGAATAGAAAAGATCCCTAACCCAGGATTCACAAACAGCTGTAAAAGAGGACTCCTTCCTGGCCAGAAGACAACCTTAAACATGAATCACATGTCATGACAATCCCAACCCCCTCCCATTAAAAGCTAGGAGGGGTCTGAGGGCTTTTAAGGCTTTGAGGCTTTGGGCTTTGCGGGGACTGAGCTCACTCTCCTAGGGAGTTAGCCTCTCGCACTCTCCGTGAGGGAGCTCCTCCACCCAGCCTGGCACTCCAGCCCGGTTCCCCTGAGCCCTGGCCCTGGCCCAAGATGAGGGGGCTAGTCTTCCCCATCTCTTCAGGGAGGCTAACGCCCCAGCAGGACTAGCATTTCTCCACTCGTGAGTGCAGAGAAACTAGTCCCGTCTGCCTTCTCTTGATAAACGAGGTCCCATTAGCTCCCAGTGGAGTCTCTGGTCTCTTGTCTGCTGTGTCTCTCAAACCCAGAACCTTACAGGAAGGAATGCTAGGCTTTCATAATTGAGAAATCCTATTCTGGCAGTCAATCATAATCTCTCTCTCTCTCTCTTCTCTTGTTCACATTCCTTGCTGAAATTATTTTTTTCTTTCCTTCCTTTGTACCCAATGCGTTTAACAGTCTCTAGTGACCACTTTATAATTCTAGAATATGAGATTATCATATTAGTCACAAGTAAGCAAGAAATGTGTATTTCTTTGCTTGACATATTTAACAGTCATAGTGACCCTTAGTTTAGTCTATATTGTTACATATTGTAGGGTTTAATTTGTCTGAGTAAATAATATTCTCTGGTGTTTAGAGGAACATTTTTTTGATAAATCTACTGTAAGTCATCAGCATTGGCTTAGTTTTTAATTTCTAGTTAGTGAGTGAATGGAT
This sequence comes from Eospalax fontanierii, assembly GCA_035773235.1. Lineage (NCBI taxonomy): Eukaryota > Metazoa > Chordata > Mammalia > Rodentia > Spalacidae > Eospalax > Eospalax fontanierii. Next base: position 95,897,003 of record CM069527.1, on the reverse strand, counting down.
GTGTGATGTGTATTCTTTATTACTTAATTTTGTCATTCATTATCAGTAAATGAAACACTGTATTTTTTTATACTCTTAGTAATCTGTGGCATTTCTTTACTTATGGTTTCTATTTCATTTGTCATTATTTAATTTTGACAATTATAAATAATGTATTAACATTTTCCATTTTATACATAAATTATACTTTGTCTTATAAATATTTGCCTTAATTGAAACTATTATTTTCTATTTTTACATTTACTATATTTTTCTTACATTTTGAAAAATTGAAGTCTCTAACTTAATGTTGTAATTATTTTCAACTAGAAACCCATACTTTAAAATGTGGATTATGTGTTTTCACAGAATCTTATATTTTTCTTATTCAATTGAAAATTATTAACATAATGCATTATATTTTCATATATAAGAAATTATTTCTAATTCATTACTACTTCCATTCAGCTACTAGTTAGCTAACATATTATAACTTTAAATCTTGACATGTTCACGTATGCCCTCTTACTACTGAAACCGAATTCATTAAATCTTTCTTTAATATATATACATATACATATATGTATATATATATATATTAATTTCTTGTGCATTTCATACAACACATCTTACTAATTTTTATATCTCCTCCACCCTCCTCACCTTTCTATATCTCCCCCACCAAATTTCATGCTTTCTCTTATATATGTTTAAGCCTATTGTGTCAGGTTTGTATACCCAGATGTCCATCAGTTCAGGTGCAAGTTAATTTATTGGAGTCTCGTCAGCCTATATAGAGTCTATCACCTAAAGAACAATACCTTACTCAACACTAATAAGTTGCCAATACATCTTGACTAAGATTGGAACTTCTTGCTCAAAATTTTATCCAGTTCTATGTTGAATTTTTGTCTGAGTGAGTTTGCCTGGGTCTTGTGCATGCTGACACCACTGCTGTAAATACACCTGATCAGTAAGTATCTAACTCTACTTCTTTGTCATTTAAGGATGCCCTTGAGAATGAAATGGAAAGAGAGAAAAGTTTTGTATAATTTATTTAAATAAAAGTATGTAAGTTATTGATGAATCATTTTTTCAGTAATGTATTACAAATATCACTGTTTTCTTTGTATTTGACTTTGAGGCATGCTTTGCAATAGCATTTTTTTCAGTATAAATTGCCAGATATTGGAAATTTAATTTAATTATGTGTGTAAAATTCTTTTCTTAGTTAACTACTTACCCCAACACAAATTACATAGACAATAAAGCAAATATAAAGATCAAATTTTCTATTCTTAGGTGACATGGGATTTAGTAGGGGAGACATGATAAGTACAACCATAGGAATTATCAGATTCAGGATATATATAACAAAGTGACATCATCATTGAAATCATGCAGAAGAAAGAGAAGCAAGGGACACAGGCAGTTGCTTGGAATGACATTTAATCTGGTATCTGAAGCCTGTTAAGAAATTAAATATTAATATATGCTTGGAGTAATTGCCACTTCAAAAGTAGATAATGATAATGATGGGTGGCTAGACAGATAAATTTAGATGGAAATCTCTACAGAGCACATTTATTTGGAAAAATGATAATAAATGTCTTCTTTCTTAGCTATCATGGTACAGATAAATCACCTGTTTCTCTACACTTTTTATGCCTTTACATTTGATGAATTCAAACAGGGAAGTAAAATATCTAGTAAGTTGCATATTTCTCTTTTGTCCTCCAGATCTCATTTTAAAGTATGTTTTAAAACTCTAATGTATTTTCTAAGTGACTTAAAGAGGTAATGCCATCAAATAATATTATTGTCTTCACGTTCTACCATCTTAACAGTGAATGAGATCTTAGGGTTGAGTTCTCTTGAAACCTGAGAATGGAGACAGACATAGTTTCTTTTTTGAGATACTGGAATATAAATTGATGATGAGGCAGTTATTCTTATTTCAAGTGAAAGCATAGCATCTGGGGGATGGGCAAGGCACTTGGTGCAGACCACCTGGTAACACCTGTATGTGGAGGTGAGTAGGCAGAATTTAGTCTCAGCGACAGCATATTGTACTTGTTCCACCAAGTACAGAGAGGGCTTTTCCTGAAAGTTTTATGTCAGCCATTTGCTTTCAAACACTATCCTCTTCTTGTAGGGGCAGGCAGTGCCTTCTTCTCTTGGATGTTGACTTTGGCGTTTGCAGTGTTGTTACTGGGCTCCTCCTCTGTGTTGGTGTTGTAGCTACTAGGTGTCATGTTCTTACCACAGAATTTCATCTCTGTATCTATCACTTGGCCACTTAGCTGAAAAGGAGCTCAAGCACCTTGTCTGATAGAAAATTTGTTGTTTACATACCTCTTTAGATTGAAAAGTAAGACAATAAGAAATCTGTTTTATTGTTTCTACACACAGAGAGATGAGAGATAGATAGATAGATGACATATATGATTGATAGATACATAAATAAATGATAGATATAAAGATGATAGATAGATACATAGATAGATAAGAGGTAGATAGATAGATGTACCACACACAAGTGGGATATGGTTAAGCTGGGAAAACATTCAAATTATAAATTTATATTTAGGAGCAATGACATATTATTTCATAATGAAGGAGTCATGCAAAAATGTATATCAGATTTTCTTAGGAATTCATGGACAGTCAATAACTTAGCCTCACCGTTGATGATTTAAATAAAATAAATATTTATACACCAACACTGATGATTAAAACTTTCTAAACAAGAAAGTTTCTAAGGTTTCATTGAAATGCAAAAGATCAAATGAATTATCACAGATCAAGAGGCTTTCCCATTGTCTCAAAAGTCTTTTGCATCTCTACCATGAAATGAAATGTACTTTACTGTTTAGAAAAAATGGCTACACATCTGAGCAGCTGAATTTGTAAAGATGTACAGTGCTCCTTGGAGGCTTAGTCTTACTCATTAGTTTAATGTACTTCAAGTATCAATTTCTTGAGAAAAATCTCCAAATTAAAATTACTTCACATTAAAATACATACACGTTTATTTACCATAGTCTCTATGCCATCCAGATAATCAGGTAATTATAATTTTAAAAATTATTTTTACTGCTTCTTAAAATGGCTTTGTCATCTTTAAATAGTCATTTAAATAGACATTAAAATGACTGGCATTTGATTCTCCAGTTGTTCAATACATATTCTGAAAACTGTCCTATACACAAGCAGTCAGTACTCTTAGCTGCTGTCAACTTTTCCACCCTGACAATCAGTTCTTACATTTTCACCTTGTAAAATTTAGAACTTTAATTAATAACACACTAATAAGTTAATTAAATTATCCAAACAACACCAGGATGTTTGAATTGGCACAGTTCACAAATGTGACTTTTTAAACAGTTTTATATTATTTTCTCATTTATTTATTCATCTTTGAGCATTTGGCTTGTTTTCATTTTATGTTTGTCAGTATATCTCCCGAATGTATTGTAAGTGCACCCGTGTCACGGTGCACTTCCTGTAGAGGTCAGAAGAGGGCGTTGGATCACTTCAATCTGGAGTTACAAATGTTTTCGCCAGTTGGGTGTTGGGAACCAAACTGGGTTCTCTAAAAGAGCAGTCAGTGCTTTTAACTCCTGAGCCATCTCTGCAAACTGCCTCCTTCTTTAATGCTGACTGAATACCTTAACTGTGAAATCATTTAGATTGATATTTTGGTATACCTGTGATCAAAGTTGATGAATAATCAATACTTCTCTTTTTCTTCTATTGGTTTCTAGCTACTTCTTCAAATACGTGAAGAAATTAATTAAAAATACATTTATATAAATTTTCAGTATCTCTGCTTTCATACATTTCTCCAATTGTTCTCTTTTTTTTTCTCATTAGTTAGAGGAAGATAGAAAATATACTAGCATTCCTCCCAGAAATGAAAACTTCTCTTCCTACTTTCCTCCCAACTTTTCCCTCCCTCCATCCCTCCCTTTTCTTCTCTCTCTGTCTCTCTCTCCCACTTTTTTCTCTCAAAATTAACTTATTCTCTAATATCAACAGTTTGGACTATATTGGTTATGTGTCCATTCACCATTTTTTAAATCTCAGTTTCCTTAGCATTGTCTTTGACAAAAACCTTCAGTCTGAGTACACAATTCAATTCATGGAGGCAGTGTTTTTTAAATATATAATACAAGAGAACAGAAGACACAAACATGAGTACATGCAATTTAAGTGACCTGGGATTTGACAAAGGTGAAAAGAACACACAATGGAGAAAGACAGCATCTTCAATAAATGGTGTTAACAAATGTGGATCTCTATTAGTAGCAGAATTAAATTGGATCCTTATCTTTCACCCTGCCCAAAAGTTAACTCCAAATGGATCAAAGACCTCAGTATAAAACCTGAAACTCTGAAACTGCTACAGTAAAACATAGACAGTACCCCATCAGATAGGTGCAGGTAAGGACTTTCTAAATCTGACACTAATTGCGCAGGCATTAAGATCAACAATCAGCAAATGGGACCTCATTAATCTACAGAGCAAAAGAAACAACCAAAGAAGCAAAGAGGAAACCCACTGAATGGGAGAAAATCTCCATATGCCACATATCTGACAGATATTATTCAGAATGCAGAATTAACTCAAAAATCTAAGAAACAAGAAAATAAATGACTTCTAGGCCACTGCCACCCTGTCCTCTCCCACACTTGGAATCAGCCAGGCTACATTCCTCCCTCTAAAATCTAAGCACTAGATTCCTAAGCCAGAGTAGCTAAACTCCCTAGCATAGTGTCCACTGACCTTGATCTATCTGACACAGATCAGTCTTCCTATGAACCTGATCAGTCTACCCACTACCTTGTCCTACCAGACCAATCTACACCCTGCAAGAACCAGAAACACATAATAATTTATTTCCATCCCTAAACAAGAAGCAACCAATCTACATAAACATTATAAACAGAACCAAAACTAAATTAAACAAAAGCAGCGACGTTCCTTCCTACTAGACGCATAACCAATAAAGAACATCCATATTCCCAAGTGGCAGGGCAGAAACACAAATAATATGAAAAACCATGAGAATATGTCCCTAACAAAACCCACTAGTCCTGCAGAAGTGCACTCAATGAGAACCACCTTGAAAAACACAAGGACTCAGATTTTAAAAGAAAAATTTTAATAATGGTCAAAGTACTTAAAGAAAACACAAACAATTCAAAGAACTTCAAGAAGAAAGGCATAAGCTTGTGATTGAAGATCAAGAATATACAAATATGCAGCTGAATAAAATATTAAAGAAAATTCATGACTTGAAAAGTGAAAGAGAGAAATAGTGAAGAAAATTCAAATAGAAAATGAACATGACATTGAAAAACTTAATATAAGCCAATTGGAAACAACATCAGAAAGCCTCACAGGCAGAGTGAATGAAATAGAGAACAGAATATCAAGACTGGTTAACAAAGTACAGGATTTGAATTCTTTAAACAAAGGCTACATAAAATTTTAAAATACACATGAATGGAATACTGAGAACATATGGAACAACATGAGAAAAATCAAATATATGAATTATAGAAATAAAGAAGAATCTCAAGGCAATGACATTAAACAGATCTTCAACAGAATTACAGAAGAAAATTTCTCTAAATTAAGGAAAGACTTACCTATAGAGATTCAGGAAGCACACAGAACACTAAATAGACATGACAATAACAGAAAATCCCCCAAGGCATATCATAGTAAAAACATTAAATGTACAGAATAAAGAGAGGGTACCAAAAGGTGCTAGTGAAAAACGAGTTACATGTAAATGAAAACCCATTACAATTACAGCTGACTATTCAATGCACACTATGAAAGTCAGAAAAACTTGGACAAAAGCATTCTCACCACTAAACAAACATGGATGCAAACCCTGAATACTTTATCCAGAAAAAAACTGTATATTATGATCAAAGTAGAAAGGAAAATGATGACAATTTTTTAATGACACAAATAGCCTGAAATAATTCTTCTCCACCAAACCAATAATACAGAGAATACTCAAAGCAATACAAAGGACCACAAGAAGGAATGAGTATACCCAACAGACTGCAGAAAAACCCATCTGCATCAAAGAGTCAGGTCAATGAGACAAAGAACAGAGAGACTACTGAAATAAATGACCTCTTACACAAAATGGACCTAACAGGACAGGTACAGGATAATCAGCCCAATCACCAAGAATATACTTTCTACCTAGCAGCCCATGCAAGATTTTCTAAAATAGACCACATTGTGGGACATGAAATAAATGTCAATAAATACAAAAATTTGAAATAATTCCATTCATTCTATCAGACCACAGTGCAATAGAACTTTTAATCATCTGCAAAGACTTATTGAGATTAAATATAACACTTCTAAATGATAATAGCTCAAAGAAAAAAATTAGGTTTATTCCTAAAAAATTTTGAGGCTATTATGAATAGGAGGATTTCAATGATTTTTTTTCTGATTGGTTGGTATTGGTATATATAAAAGCTATTGGTATATAGAAAATGTCTTGAAGGGGATTGATGAGGACACCAGAAGTTAAAAGACCTCTCATGCTCATAAATTGGAAGAATTAATATTGTGAAAATGAACATCCTACCAAATGCAATTTGAAACCTGAAACAGAAATTGTTAGAAGAAAATATTGGCACTAACCTACAATATATAGATGTAGGAAAGGACTTTCTAAATCAGAAATCATTTGCTAGGGAATTAATGTCATTAATGCCAACTGATTATTATTGTGTGGGGATGGGCTATTTTTCCTAAACCTAGGGAGTCAGGAGAGGCTGACTAGATAGACCTCAGTGGATGAACCTGCACTGAGGTCATTTGGTGACCAGAACTTGACACAATAGACCTTAATGCAGTTGAAAGAATATACGAATTCCAGTTGGGGGGCTAGGGCTATGTGGGGGTGGTGTAGAGAGTATAAAGATGATTAGGATTTATTGAGATACTGTATGTAAAATGCACAATGATTCATAAAAACTAAAACAAAAAGCAAACAAAAATCATTAATTTAAAGTAAATAAGAGAATTTGGTAATTACAAAACAGTTATATGTGTTTACAAACTATTTTTCTGCAAAATCATTTTTCTATTAGAAAATAAATCTTTAAATTCATATTTTGTTTGAAATGTTAGAGATATTTATAAAAGTTTACTTTAAAAATCATCCAAATATATAAACTATTATGCTTTTGTTTGTGTCTGTTTTTATTTAGCTACAAATAAAGTAGGAAATGCATAACAACAGATAATAATCATTAAATCTGGGATTTCCTTCTAGGATCCTGAAACTTGAAGTGCAGTGATGGTGGGCTTTATGTTACAATTGTGTTTTGTGTACTGCAGCTAGTCGTGGATATGTTTTTGGGATAAGTATTTAATTAAAAGACAAGTTTGTATACACCCTACCTAATTATATCTAGATTAAAAAATGATACAGTAGCCAATCATCAAAATAAATTTATCCCATAGTATAATATAGCAGAGAGATGTGTTAAGGATGTAGTGCCCATAGCTAAACAGTTTGGTTCATATCTTCATCCATTTTGGAGAGACATATGGTACTAAGTTAAATATGAATCTAAATGTTTTTTTCTGTTTAAAATAAATAGGAAATATACTGAAATTAAATTAAAAATTTAGTGCATTTATATCATTTTCATGTTTATTATAAATAGAAAATATATTGTCATTAAGATGAAAATTTAATACATCTGTTTTTTTTAGTGAATTATAAAAATTACTGTTAGGGAAGTAGTTGATTCTAAATATTTATTTATGAATAAATAGGCAGTTTTCACAAATATCTTGATAAACTCCATTAGCTTTTCATAAAAATGTGACATAGATGCGTATAGATTTTTAAGCATTTCTTAATTTCAAATAATATAAAATTATTTTAATTAAAAGAGAATATTGTAAGTAAAACTTCTTTTCAAAGAGCCAAGGATTTTAAGTCCTGCAATCAATATCAGATATTATTTAAGCTACCTTGTTTTCAAAGTTTGTGTGTGAAAATTGCAATGACTTTATTTTATAAAATTAAAATTATTTTTAGTTTATGTAATTTCAAATTGATATTTGTTCTTTTTTTGAAAATTATTTTTATTTTATGTGTAATGTGTATATGTATGTGTGTGCATGTGTTTGTGGATGCCATGTGTTTTTCTGCTGAGGCCAAAAGAAGGCATCAGATCCCCTGAAAGTGGAGTTGTAAGTCCCCAGAGTTGGGTGCTGAGAACAGAATTCTAGTACTCAAAAGAACACTGAGCACTCTTTCCTGCTGCACCCATCTCCTGAAGCCTTAATATTATTCTTCAAGTTTTTACAGCCATGTTTTGAGCATGCAAGGAAATATATTTCAATGATTTACTTTAAAATATAAGTGATTAAGATGAAAGTAAATCCAAATTTATTCTGCATTTGGCTCTCCTGCAGCTTTTTTCTAATTCAAATATTGATTAAAGTGTTCTATATGAAACATTGTATAAAGGTTCATTATGATTGTATTAATGACATTTATTTTTCCCAGTGGGGAAATGAACAGAATTAGGTAGCAGACACATTTAAAAAATATTACATGGATTTCATTCATATTTTTGAACAAAGAAAATAATGAGAACAATTATTTCAAAGGCAATTATAGGTAGCACTGAATACTGATTGTGCTGCCACAATTTTATGTTACCAACAATATGATTGCAACCTTTATTTCCTTCCAAGTATGAATTCTACACACTCCAGAAGCTTCTTGTTCACAAACTTTTGACTCTGCCCAACTTATTCCATAAGTGTACAAAATAAAATGTACACTGATTTATAAGTTCTCTGTATATCGAAATATATACATACATACATGGGTACATATTCCTGGTGTATATGTTTATCAATTAAGTATATAGTAAACTATTCTAAAATTTAGTGTCTTTATATAATAATCATTATATTGATGTCCATTGTGCCTCTTGCCTTGGTTAGGATGAATCAAAGGTCTGTGGTCCCTACACCTCTCTCCATTTAGTTCTTCAATCTCATCTGTTATTCTCACCTTTTAACTCACCTTTTAACTGTTTTTTTTTTCAAGTATTTTTTCTGAGAAGCGAAAGCTGTATGGTCAGTTACATACTTCCAAAGTAGAGAAGCATATCATTGATCTAGCAGTGTGGGATAATAATATGACATTCGTGTGGATATGTGAGATGTCTGATACTATTTTCTGTCTTCAACCATGTCCCCTCTCTGGATAATGGTGTTATTTATGTTGTAGCTCTTTGTTTAATAATAAAAGCCAACCATTCTCCTCCTGGAAAAGACAGGTTTCTTCAAATGTTCAAAATATAACCTCCTTCTGGGAATTGGCTGTATACTCAGTGGACTGCATTCTCTGATACTTTTGTTGTCTTCTTGTGACACTTACTTAAACTTTTCTGTTAAGTTTGGCATAAGAGTTAGGCTTCATTGTCGTTGTCAGAATCACCTCTAAAGTTTCACTTTGTCCCAGGTATCTCTATATCATGGCGGATTTGTTGTGGTTCACTCCTTCACAGCTTTGTTTCTGAGAACATTCGTCCGTACAGAGCACATAGTGTTCTGGCATTATGCTTTCTTATTAATGCACATTTGATTCATTCTATCCATGGTAAACTGTTCTCTAATTGACTATTTTCCCATAATTTATAATGTCATGTATAAGATCAGAGACGTGTAGGTCCTAAGCAGCAATGTATCGATGAAAGTGGAGGAATAAAACGGACATACTAGATGCCACACATTCTCAACAACAGGTATTTAATCTCATCCTTAATAGTTGTTTCCTGCTGTATTCTCTTGATTTTGAGCTTTATCCTCTCATAAAATTTTACAATGCACACAGTTACACTTCTTTTTTGATAGGAATGTGCCCCAATGGAAATTCATTAAGATTGCTACAGATTTACTTCTATCAAAATCTGCATCTCAGATTCAATTTGTAATTTCAGTAAACTTAGTAATTTTTAATTTTTTTCTAAAACGTATTTCCGTCTGATTTTTACATACTCTTCAGCACTCTTATTCTTAGAGTTTCCATGTACTGTGTTGATTGATCATTTTCCTTCATTTAGTCAAATATTTTGATGCAAATCATCATTACATTCACCCATACAACTAACTCTCTTAAGGACCTTATGGGTTTTCCAAGAAAGCAGTTTTAAAAGTCAAATATGCATAATATGCAAATTTTTAATAAATAGAACTGAATTGAATTTAGACTACATGTCTAATTGCTACAACTTGATCACTTAAAACTTCTTATTTACTTTTCTATTTCAGGATAGTTAAACCTGTGTACTATTTATCATTTTAAATTTGTCAAGGATCTTAAGTTGTGGAGCTTCATAATTAGTTGTATTCTGAGGTTATCTTTCTATTAAATCCTGTTGACTAGAAAACTAGATCTTTGGAGGCTGGAGAGGTGGCTCAGTAACTTCAGTTGCGATGAATCTTATGACCCTTTCTGTCTGTCCTCCTCAGTCACTGCATGACATGGGTTCACTAACAAACACAAATCCAGGCATTACCTTCATACACTAAAATAAATAAATAAATAAATAAATAAATAAATAAATAAACAAACAAACAAACAAACAAACATTGATGTTTAAAAAAGACATATGGCAAATAGCCAGATGAGAAAGTGAACACCTTTAATCCCAGCACTCAGGAGGCATAGTTAGGGGAATCTCTGTGAGAGTACATTAAATTGGGCAGGGGACAGTGGCAGGGGGTTTGGATAGGGAAGGAAGGAAATCTAAGTACCATCAAATTATGTTGAATGGAAATCACTAAAAATTCAATTTAAAAAGTTATGGTAAAAAGAATTCATGAGGACTGGAGAGATGGTTCAGAGGTTACGAGCACTGGCTGCTGTTGCAGAAGACTCCCAGGTTAGATTCTCAGCACCCACGTGGTAGCTAACAACCAACTCTAATTCCAGTTCCAAGGGAGTCTGATGCTCTCTTCTGAACTCTGTGTGTATTGCACAGCACAGACGCACTTGCATACATGCAAGTAATACAATCATACACATAAAAATAATAAAATATTTTCTAAAAGATTTCATAAATTAATATTTTCTATTTAGTGCTATTTAATCAGCAACTTCAAAGCATATTGTTTCAATTCACCAAGGGCTGCTCTTTATTTTGCTTATCTGATTAGGTTTTCTTGTTTGTTTATTTTCCTTTTTTTTTGGATATGGTAATGTTAATTACAAGCTGATGGATATACACATACATATATCTCTTGTAGGATACCAGAGAATGAGTGCATCATATCTCTGTAGTGTGGCTTGGATTCACAACAGCCAGAGACAAATAATGGCAAAATATTATGATATAAAGCCTGAACTTCTCATACTTCCTTATGAGCCATAAATCTATGAAAATAGCAGAGTTTTCTAGATTCAAGGACTGGAGAGACAGATTTCACCTCAGGAAGGAAGAACAGGCAAGTTCACACTGTAAACTTTTAAGTTTTCAAAATGGGCAGAACTTTTGGTATTTGTTAACAATATGCCACAATAAGGTGCAGGAGTAATTTGTTTGTTTCAATAAGTTCCATTTGTGCGTGTCTAATTGTTGATTAATACTGATTAATCTTAATAATAGAAAATATAATAGTTTTTTTCTTGATTTCCTACCCTTTAGATGCTAGTCAAATTTTGCCAAAGTATAACTGAATTCATGAATTAATTAACAATATACAGAATTTCTTGTAATGAATTCACAATCCAAAATCATTTAGTCTTGAATTCTTCAACTTTTCATTGTTTCTCAAATTAATTTAGTTAAATTTCTCTAATATTGATACTAACTTCTTATTGCATTCCTTTCTCTTTACAGTGCATTGCTGCTCCTCAAGTTCACAGTTATTATTAAAATTAGCAGCAGATTGCTTTTGTGTTTTTGTTTTTTTATCACAGATATTTCAATGGAAACATGTTATCAATGAAATAATTTTCAATAGTGGAATAAAAAAAACCACACTCAAGAACTTGGTCAAATTTTCATAAATCTACTCTGGCATTCAAAGACATGAAGACTAAGACAATATTTTCTTTTGTCCATGATTCAGAACCTTTGTACAAATATACTTCGACAAAACTGCCCAGTGTTATTTCTCCTTCTCACAATACTCTTTGCTACTATATTTCAAACAATAATATCCATTTCATTCCCCAACAAGTAATCAAAGATTCTAAATTTCAAACTTTTCCAGATTAAAAAAATCCCATTTTGAGTCCTACCATCACCAGTATCACCAAAAGATGCAATTTGCTTCCTGCTTGAATTTTAATAGCATTTATGACTGTTCTTGAAAAATTTGAGTTCTCATACCAAATAAGAGAAAATGTGTTTACTTGTTTAGCTTTTCTATGAAGCAAACAATAAAAATCTTCTTTTACAGATAGAGAAATTTTGTGTGTAACACTACTCAAGACCAACTTAACCAGTGGTGGCACAACTGAATTATTTTATTTGTAGAACGAACATTTGATGTTGATATAAGTACTATGAGGTTTATAACTAATAAAGCAATACATTTCTATTTTCCATACATTTTCACTAAATTTAGTCTTTTAGTGCTTCTATCTTCTAATGTAATAACTTATATTAAATATTTTATTTATTATTTTTGTTTTTATATTTATGAGTGCATTGCCATGTATATAAATGTGTCTGTGTCATTCAGTGCCCACAGAGGTCAGTAGATGGTGTCAGATCTCCTGGAACTGGAGTTTTATATGATTGTTAGCCTTCCTGTAATTGCTGGGATCTAAAACCAGGTCCTTTGCAAGAGCAGTCAGTGCTCTTAGCCACTGAATCATCTTCCAACCCCTGTAATAACATATTTTATTGTGACTACAAGCTCTAAAATGATTAAGCTTGAAATCCACCTTTTATTCCTCCATTTCATTATCTTTGATACCTTTTCTGGTTTGCTACGTCTTTATTCAAAATGTTCAATATTTACTGAATTCCAAAAGGAAAAGATTTTAAACATTGCATGAAATACACTGCCTGATTATTGAATAGCTAATGTTATTACTAAATAATCTTTTGGGGTTTATTTACAATGCGACCCAATAAAATACTTTTTACCTTATTCCTTTCACGTCATATTTTCAACACAACTTACTTATGACACTGTCTACAGCTCATATTATTTTAATGAGTATTTAGGATCATGATGGCTGTTTTGTGGCTGACTGTGGCATTGCTTTATCTTAAGTACTTATAGTCACTGTCAACATTACTATAATGTTTTGTTCAGACTGTGTTCAGGTTCTTACAGGTAGACACCTGTTTCCTCATGGTATTCAGTAAATTGAATGTTTGCAATTTTCGCTATTGCTGACAACTTTCTGTACTATTCGAATGACATAAAATTATATTTATTGGCTATGTTATTGATCCTAGGTTATCAATATTGTGCTTAAAATTCATTTTACATCGAAGTATTGCTATCCACTACTCTCACTGTCTCACCAATACATGTGCATAATGTAAATTGATTATATTTTTATAAATTTATTTTGTTCAAAGGTCAGGATGACTGTGTATAAATGCTTGTCATGCAAGTCAGACAACTTGATTGATTATTCACCCTTGTTCTCTCAGAGAAAAGGCTAAAACTGACTCCTGAATGACTGCTATATGCGAGCCCTGCACATGTGCTCTGGCACTCACACACCCTCACACACACATACACACATAATGATAACTAAAACATAATGTTAAAATGTTAGCATGGTATATGTAAATGTTAATGTAGTTATTTGACTCAATTAAGAAGTTAGAAGTTAAGTAAATTGAAAAAATCTGTTTATTTTTTCCTTATCTTTCTTAAATTATTTAAGTAATTAACCCAGTTTTAGCTTTGGAAAATGTTTATGTCATCACTTTTAAATTATTGCTTCTATGTCCGTATTTCTATTATATTTTTAGGGGATAAGGGGACTGGAAAAAGCTTAAACGATTATAAGGAACGGAATCATTTTCATTTCTTCTTTAGAGAACTCTCCTTTTTAAGATCCATTGTTCATCTGTAAACTTAATAATGTGTTGTCTTGATTCTTGTTTGTTTTTTTTATTTAAAGTTCTTTTACAAACCGGACATTAATCTCCTGTCATGTAGCTGCTGAAGATTTTCTCCCACACGCAGGGCTTCTTCTTCACTTCCTCAGTTATTTCTTTTGCTATGCAGAGCTCTGTAGTCTAATTAGGTCCCAGTTGTCAACTGTTGATCTTACTTGCTGATCAAATGATGTTTGAAATAAAATGGCTAAGAAACAACTTGAAAAGAATTAACTATTCTTAGTAATTAGGGAAACGCAAAATTAAAACCACTTCTATATTTAGTCTTAGTCAAACTCACTAAGATCAAGAGAACAACAAAACACCACATGTAGGAGAAAATGCAGAGAAAGGGAAGAACTAATCCATTGAGTGATGAAAATGAAAAGAGTGTACGTTTACACACAGGTTAGGAAAGATGAAATCATGAACTTTGTAGGTAAATGGATTGAACTAGAAACTGTTATGTTAAATGAAGTAACGCAGACTCAGAAAAGCAAACAACATATGTTCTTTCTTATTTGTGGAGCTTAGCACATCCATATAGGTGAGTATATATATCCTGATATAATGGCAAGAGCTAGGTAAATGGAAAGGAACCACGTGGGGAAAGATAATGAAAGAGCGACAGAAAGGGGATACTAGGAGATAGATGTTACCAAGGGGGAATGGGGACAATTAGGGTATTTAACTGGGAAAGGAAGAGGGAACGATTTTCAAGAAACCATTGGGATAAAGTGGAAGAAGGAACTCAAGAGTAGTATTATCAAGAGAAGAATGGGGAAAACGAGGCACATTAATTTGGAAAAGAGAAGGAAGAGTTAGATGGGGAGAGAAAGAGATGAAAGAAAAATAATTCTTATGTAGTATGAAAAACAAGAGGGAATGTATTAGTTCAAAAAAAGTACTAAAAAGACACATATAATATCTAAATATGAGTGCATATGTGTAATTGAGGCTATATAACAAGAAACACAGTGCCAGACATGAGAAAACTCCCTCCTGATTGTTGGTGAGAGTGGTTCAAGAAACTCCCAAGATAACACAGTAATGTTATTATCACAGCTCTTGATTACTTCCCAGAACTTGAAGAAAAGACCCTATTATTGAAAACAGGACATACATAAGACAATACAGCTGGAACTAACATGGAAGTCTCCTTCCTAAAGACTAGTGCGGAGACCTCTTCAGAAAACTAGTATTGAATTTATTACAGGATCTATTTTTACCACTCCTTGACATGTACTCAGTGGATTATATGAGATCCTTGGGTTGTACCCAATGGATTATACGACATCCTTGGCTTGTACCTAGTGGATTTATATTACTGCTGAGGTGCTTGCTCAGCCAGGTTTGTTGCTGCTCTGTACACAATAACTAAGAAATGGAAACAATCTAAATGTCTCTCCACTGTTGACTGCATGAAGTAACTTCCAAACATTGACTGAATGGAGTTCTATTTAGTGGCAAAGAAAAATAAGATGATGAAATTTGCAAGAGAATTTAAGTAACTAGAAACTGTTACACTAAGGAAAGCAACAAAGACTCAGAAAAACAAGTGAGTTATGCTCTTTTTCATTTCTGGGTCTTAGCTCCAAATCTTTCGATATGAATATATAACCTGGTGAAACTACCAGAGACAGGAAAATGGAAAAAAACCTTGGAGTCAAGCAGGAAGAAGGTGTGTGGGAGATAAGGATAACAGGGGACAAGTGTTATCAAGTGACACATGGGAGAAGGGAGGTATTTTAAAGGTGGAGGTAATAGGCAATGGTGTGTAGGGGGAATGAGAAAAGAGATAAGCCTTGGATGGTGTGAAATACCAGAGACAACTGTATCTATATTATTCCGAAGTCTGAATGAAAATTAAGCATAATATATACATATCTATGCATATATATATATATGTGTGTGTGTGTGTGCTTACATAAAGCTGAATTATACATAACAAAAAGCCAAAACCAAAGCAACACATAGTTCCAGGCAGGGGAAACTTTCCCTCAGGTTGGGCCAGGGTAGTCCAAGAGACTGTAAAAATAGCACAGGTTATTGCCACAGCCATTGATTGCCTCCCAGAATTTGAAACTAAGACCCTAGTGTTGAATATAATACATATTTTGGGCATCCAGACACAGGATTTGGAACAATAGCAAAAACTGACCAGGAAGCCATCTCCCTTAATACTAACTCTCATGGTTTCGGAGGATACTATGTGAGAAGCCAAGGGAGAAAACCAGTCAATGATCCTACCCAGATGTAAAGACTAATAAACAATGAGTGACAGAAAACTATCGGTTCTTGCATTTTTATCTAGGGGGCAATCAACAACTGTCTAATTGGAATTATTCCCCCGTCACTGGGAAGGAATTCATGTGTTGTACTATAAACATAGCAAAATACACATGCAGGATGGTCATAGACCTTGGAGAACAACCTACTTCTGCCTTATTATGAGAACTGTGTAATTTCTTACTTTATTCTAAATATCATCCTCATATATACAGACAATTGTACTTCACATTACTCATCAAAGAAGCTTCTTTTTGCAAATAATTTTCTAACTACAATTTCATTTCATTTTACTTAGTTCTTTCCTAATGCTCATTTTATTCTTCACTGTAATGATTAATATTATCAACTTAATTGATTAAGACTTACTTTTGCTGGGTGGAGGTGCACACCTTTGATCCTTGCATTGCAGAGAAAGAGGCAGGTGAATCTCCCTGAATTCAAGGCCAGTCTGGTCTACATAGTAAGTTCGAGGCCAGCCTGGACTACAAGGAGATCCTGTCTCAAAAAGAACAAAAATAAAATGAAGGTATATTTTTAAGGTTAGTAAAGTATACTTCAGGTATATCTGAGAGTATAAATCTTGAAATTGGTCTTTGTGTGATTTGATGTATACATGATTTAAAACATTGAAAGATTTGGTTGGATTCATGGCTCAGTGGTTAAGAGCACTGGCTATTCTTGAAGAAGACCTGGATTAGAACCTGGGGATTCGACACCCACTTGTGTTCTCCGTGGGCACTGTATGACACACAGGTTCACTTAGACACATTCATGCATAACACTCATAAATATAAAATAAAAATAAACAAAAAAACTAAAAAGTTTCTTTTTGCATCAAATGAAGAAAAACAGAGAGTTCCACCACTGGTTAAACACAGAAAATAATAGTTTGTGAGACACTTAGACCTAAACGACACATATTCAATGCAAACTACACATGTATGGTGTATGAATCTCTCAGCTCACAAAAGAAAGGTTTGCTTATGCAGCAGGTGGTGATTAACACAAAAACACACAATTGATCAAAGTGTGGGTAGCAAGAGGCTACAGGCTTCTTAACCCTGAATAGGACACGCTTCAACTTCTGCTCTACAAGGCTTATACATCATTGCAGAAAGACTGTAAGAGCCAGAGTGATGCCTGACAACAAGAAAACAGAATTTTGCAGACAACTAGTCAGTTGTACATATCAACTCACAGCAATGATGACAGCATGCACGAGTCCCATGCAAATTCAAGCCAGAATAAATCCCATCATAGAAGTGGTTCCCCAGGTAAGAAATACTAATCCAACCTATGGAACTTTATATATATATATATATATATATATGTGTGTGTGTGTGTGTGTGTGTATGCATATATATATATATATATATAAAAATTAAAGTACACTGATTTGGACAGGGGGCAGTGAGAGAAGGTGAGATGGGTGAGGATATCTACATACCATCAAATTATATTGTATGGAAATCCAAAAAGTTCAATATTATTTTTAAACACAATCTCCATGTGCTGACACATGTCTGTAACTCCAGCACAGAAGAGGGGAGATAGGTAGATCCTGGGTGCTGGTTAGTCTGCCAATCTCATTGAAACAGCAATCTTCATGATCAGTAAATCATCCTATCAAATTAAGGAGGAAAGTAAATGAGAGTAAACTAGTAAACTATGACACCAAACTCTGGCCTCCACACACAAATTTACACACACACACACACACACACACACACATACACACATGCATGCATACACCACACACATACAAACCCCACACAAAACATGTTTGTGTGTATGGTCTCTCTAAATTTTGAATAAACTATGTACATTTTCATTTTCTTAGTACTGTGAAAAAGACACATGTCCAAAAATCACGTATTCTTTTGAGATTCTTTGTGACAATACAACATCATTTCTTGCAGAATATGCTATATTGAAAAATAGCTGAAGGGAAAACTAATTATCCTGCTCATATATCTATACCTTTGTTCACTCTGACTTCTTCGAATTATCAAATTTAGGTTACACTGAAAGCCACAGCATTGCTTACTTTTCTGTTGTTGTGATAAAATAAGATGACAAGAGTCACTTACGAAGCTGAGGGCTTATTTTTGCTTATGGTTCCAAAGGGAGAATCTATCATGGTGGGAAGTCATTGCAAAAAGTGGCCTGTATAGCAGCTAGAGCAGGGAGCTGAGAGCTCACATTTCAATCACAAATCTCAAGCAGAGAGAATGATTAAAAGCAGAGCCAGACTTCGAACTCTCAAACTCCACCCCAGTGACATCCTAATTCCAGCAATACTTTATTCTTGAAGGTTCCATGAATTCCCAAGAAAGAATTCTACCAACTGGGAAAATTCCTGAGGTTGTATAGGATGTGCTGAGTAGCTTTTATTGCCAATTTGACACACCATGGAAGAGGAGATCTCAAGTGAAGAATTTTGTACGAGATTGGCCCATGGGCATATCTGTGATGCATTGTCTTGATTAATGAGTGAGGTGTGAGGGCCCACCCACTGGCCAGGTGGCTCTGGGCTGGATAAGCACAAGCTCTAGAGGTAAACCAATGAGCAGCATTCCTTCAGGGTTTCAGCTTTAGTTCCTGTCTTACTCAGGACTTGGAAGCTGCTGCTGCTATTCTCATTCCTTATGCAGAACGTTCAGCACTTGAATAAAGAAGAGAAAAAGAAGTCATTCTTGCCTGAAATCTTTCCATCTTCATTCTTGATTCACTATATATTATCAAATGAGTTTCATAGTGGCGTGTTATTTAGAAACACGTCTTACTATCATCATTTGATAATATTTTCATTTCTTCTTTGAAATTTTCATACGTGTATACAGTTTCTTTTGTTCAAATCAAACCATACTTTCTACTCAAGTGCCCCAAGTCTGTCCAACATGTCTCTTTACCAACTTAATGTCCTATCTTTTTATCTTTTTAATAGCACCCTGAGTCTAATTAGTGCAGCCATGCATACTTTCAGGTCATCATCATTTTTTTTGCTGTTCCTCTGTGGACTTTACTAGATGTTTGGACCATGGAAATTATTCAACAGTAGCTGAAAATGAAAATCACTCTCAGACAGCCAAATGAAATTTAGATGACATTCAGGTAAAAGTACATTGCAAAAAATTGCAATTGAAAATGTAACAACAGTTGACTAAACAGCATTCACCAAATAAAGTGGCACACATATCCCCACATGTACTGTGCTAGGCTGTTATTCAAAGGAATGTATGTTAATGTATAGTGTTGATTATTAAGCATGAATTATATTCATATGTGGAATATCTGATTTGTCCTAGTGAATAAATGAAAACATACATAGAGAATGAAAGGAACTATTGTCAAATTTATAAACTAATGCTTTTGGTTGAAATTCAAAACTCTTAATCAGGAAATACAATTTTCCCTAACCTGTATAATAATATTTTAGAATTTTGTGTTTTATAATTTTAGACAATAAGTATATAAGCAACTTCTTATTTCTTTACTAATTTCCCCTGTTTTGATAAATGATCATATCTAATGAACATTTTCCAAAAATAGTCTCGAGTTAACAAATATACAGTGCTGACTAGAGACACAGGAGGATACTTGATATGTGTAAATGGTCTGATTTGGGATCTCAGAAATAATATGGAGCTTAGAGTAAAAAAGATGTATTTTGTAGGTAGCTTCTCTCAATGTAAGATTACTCTGGAACTAATGTCTCCTTTTGTCTTAGTTAAGAATATTTTCAGGTTAGAATAAGGACAAATTTTACTTTTGTTTTATAGCCATCCTGTTTCTTGATATGTTACATGATTGCACCAAGGGACATCTGGGTACAAAAGCTTAACCGTATAGGCCTTAACATATATGATAGAGTGCATGAAATTTGATGGGGAGCTATGAGGGTATAGACGGGAGAGAGTGTTTAAATATGATTAACATTTACTTTTTGGAAGGCACAACGCAATAAAAATATTCATTAAATAAAATGACTGTATAGTGTTAACTCGGTGTAGATGTAAAAAAAAAATCACTGCATCATTTTATACTGTGAAGCATTAAGATCAAATTTTTCTCCCAGTTTTTAGCTTTTCCTGTCATAGAACAAGAAAAAAATGAGAGGAGAAAGTGAGAGAGACAGAGAGCGGGAGAGATCATGATCATGTAACCATTAAGCCCTTTGAAAATGTAAAAGTAAGTCGTTATTGTAGAGATAAAGCATACTGTGCGAGGTGAACTTGACCAGATGTTAGAGGCGGCAGAATCAGGGAGCATATTGCAAAAGATTTTGCTTGTAAAGAATGAAGACTCTGAAATAAAAAAGATTCACATTTTCAAATATTGGCCTATGACTAGAGACCATTGTTCTTTTCTGGTTCACAGTTTTCAATTTCTGGGGCAAAAGAAAAACAAAACAAAACACCAGTTTAAAAGTCTGAGAATTAATTCAGGGAATTTGCATTATATGCTTTATGGAACATATTTTACAATCACTGTTTTATACATTTACTCAAATAACAAGTTGCATATATCTCATTACTGCAAGATAAGCTGTATTCTCTAAAAATAAAACCAATCACATGAGCTCTCTTTACTCAGAGCATGTTATTCCTACCTCAGGGATATATTCCTCAGATCATATGAATGCTCCCCATAAATTTCCCCTATAATGGCAATATTGTCTAAATAACCACAAATGCCAAAAGCACTTTGTAGTTCATGTTCAGTGTTGTTTGGCCAGCTTCCTCAGGCTGTTGATACCACTCCACTGTAATCTATTTGGCCAGAATGATCTTTTTGAATTTACAAGCCATCAAGGGACATGAATCATATGAAACCCCAGCATATGCCATACTTCTAAATGTGCTAGTCCTTGATCTCTCCACGGCTCTAAACCAGTCAGCACTTACCAGCATAGCAGTTCTGCTCATTCCTTTCTATCTAAAAATATTGATTTAGTTGAATATCTGCCAAGTCCACTTCCCATTTTCATTCATCATCTTCTTGGGATATCTACCTACATAGCATAAAGAAAGTTGTATTCACTTATAAAAAGTGGCATAGAGATAAAAGAAAATAGTAATGTATTTTCTTATTATGTATTCAATAATTTGGGTGAATGAATTAATGATTTGCATAGTAATTTTGTACTAAATATTTATAGGACAAATGATTAAAGGATATACTTTGATGGTTTACAATATGGTTACAGTAGGTTTTGTCTATTGTTCACACTAAATGCAAAGAGAACTATTGATAAATGATTAATGTAATTGTGGAAAATCCATACAATAATGTAAAATACAATCTTTTCAATGAATTACTTTTAAAGGTCACGCATTAAAGCTACAGATTGTGATAAACAGCTTGCTTGGCAAACACATGGCACTGGGTTCCACCACAAAAATGAAGTAAAAAATAAAACTTATATTGCCATACTTTGTGATTTATATTTCTGAGTGTTAATACTATTTTCCTTTAAGTTATAAACCACAACCTGGATAAAGAGGGCTTTAATTATGAGATGTAATTAACTTGAAAACTGTTTACATATCAATCATGATTTTATCTATGAATTTCATGTGATTTATATTTGATATGGATTTTATGTTCATGAATAGATTCCTGAAAGTGATGTTTCATCTTTGTTTTAGATAGGTTAAAAT
Source organism: Eospalax fontanierii (assembly GCA_035773235.1). NCBI lineage: Eukaryota > Metazoa > Chordata > Mammalia > Rodentia > Spalacidae > Eospalax > Eospalax fontanierii. The sequence goes on along the minus strand of CM069527.1, from coordinate 95,874,912 downwards.
TAGTTATCTATAGACTTACTAAAGAACACACTAAAAATAAATAAAATAAAATTTTATTTTAAATAAATACCTTTAGTTTTTCCTGATCATCTCAAACAAATTTATCAGTAGAAAAGAATACATTTTATTATATGAAAGAACAGCAGATATTTGACATATAGCTTATAAATGTATAAATAATGAGATTAGGATCAAATGATTTTCAGTATAGGATCTGAAATTAGACAATTTGGTTGATGGAGACTGTATTTTGTTTTACTTGGAGTTGCCTTGGTATTTCCAATGAATATCAGACCCCAGAAGAAAAAAACTATCATCAAGGTAAATGATAGAAATACTATCTAATGAAGCAGCAAAAATATTGGCAATTCAGGGAAATTGAAATGTGTTTAGGTTAAAAGATCATTAACTCTGAAATGGGATTTTCTTCTAATTAGGCATGGATTTCTAGTCCTTTCCATCTTTTGTGATAAGGATATCCAATGAAGGATATTGTGCCCTTGACCGCTAGATTATTTCATGTCATCATCAAAGAACATACTTCATTCTAGTTAGGCACCAAATCAAGAAAGAATATTGCTGCTTCTTTATGGAAGATCTTTTCACCATGTGAATGAAATGCTTCTTGCTGAGATTTCCTCATTCAAATAGTTTTGGTTTTGTTTCTCTAAGAAATGCTTTGTTCTAAATCTATTGCCTGTTCATTTAGCTTGATTCTAATCACTTGAATTATAAAAGCCTAGCTTTTTCTAAGCCAGTGTGCCACTCAATTGAATTAATTTTTCTGCCTTATACAGAAAAATATGTATTATTTATAATGCTTCTTCATTATTTATTTTTATACTAGCTCTAAATGTATACTAATATCATTTTAGTCTCTAAAACTAAATATTCTAAAACTTCAATATTCTCCATAAAGAATGAGTGTGAAACAATACACCATTTATAACACTTATATGAATAACATGTATAAAATTGTCAAAGAACAAATCCAGTGAAATTTGAATAATAGTAATAATGAATTATTAGATTAAATTCGGAACAAATTTAATTAAGCTATACAATATTTTAGTATTAACTCTTTTAGTCATGTACATATCCTGAATCATTATATATATGTACATATATATGTGTGTGTGTGAGAGTGATGAATGCATTCATCTTAGTAGAACTGTGAAATATTCATAAAATACTCATGTTTCCATTAGCACATCACGTGCAGTAAATCCATCTGTCATTTCCTAATTCTTCTCTCCTTTAATGTTGCTTTGTTTTCTTTTTATTTCTGTATATATGTGTTTGTGTGTGTATGTACTAAGAATTTTTAAGATCTTATTTTTAGTTTATAGTATATATGTCTTATTGCTAAGTATAAGCTCTAAGTTATGCAGAAATCCTTTAAAATGTAAACCAATTTTTTTTCTTCTGTCATTGACATCTCAAATTAATATAATGTCCCCAGGTTAACCCTGAGGATAATAAATTTTAGCGTTTCTTCATTTTTTAAATTATTTTTATTTTATGCATATGAATGTGCTGCCGGCATGTATATAAGAGCACCTGTGTGAAGCAATGTATAGGGAGGTCTGAAGAGGATTTTGAAGCTCCTAGTAACTGGAGTTATAGATGGTTATTAGCCATTCTGTGGGAAGTGACTGCAGATCTTCTGCAAGAGCAGCCAGTGCTCTTAACCACTGAGTTACTTTTATAGCCCAGAGTTTTCTTCATTTTTAAAACTTACTATTCCATACTTTATATATTTGTGTATACATGGACATTTAGGTCATTTCCACAGTATGTATACTGAAAATAATGCTTTGATGAACACAAGGGTGTAAATATCTCTTTGATACAATTTTAATTCTTATGGATACATGCAGATGGGAATTCCATGTGTTATAGTAGTTGCATTTCTAATTTTTCAGAAATTTTAATTTTATTTCTAATTGTACCAACAGAATACAAAATCAGGTTTCTTCTTTACAACATTGTAAGTGATTTGATTTTCTAGTGTTTGTACTTATTTTTCTCACAGGTATGAGTTAGTAACATATATGCTTTCCTTTTTCATTACCCCAAATATTAGCAACATTGAGCGTCTTCACATACCTACTATTCACTAACCCCATGGGAGATGTGTTTATGGGGGTTCTTTGCTCATTAGCAATTGTAGTCTGTGTGTTTGTGTGATTGTAGGTGTTTGGATTAGTTTTATGGGTTTCTAATATATTTTTGGAAATTGTTTCTATCATATATATGGTTAGAAAATAATTTCATCCACCTATGCAAAAATTATTAACATCATTCTGATTATAAATAAGTTTTATTCATTTGCTCTTGCAGAAGTTTTGTCATTTTTATTATACCTTCTTCTAAGCAATCATGCCTTAGAAAAATAAGTTTTTTGTAGATGGTAAGAATGGTTAGAAAATTCAGAGCTTTTTTGTGGGTTCTAATTTTTCTATCAAACAAGTAAACAATACATTAAATTTCTCCAAGACATTGCTGAGTTTCTACGCTTTCACTCTTCTAGTTGAGTGGCCTAAGAAGCCCCTATAATGAAAGGGCCTGGATTACTCTAGTGGACTCCAGACTAATGTCCCTGTTAATCTCTACAGATTTCATCCTGACAGGAAGGTAGAGTGAATGCAAAGGTTATTTTTTATGCATCCTGAATTTAGTTATATATTTCAAATCAACAGTTCTGTAAAATAAGTCTGTTACAGTCTAAGATTAACCTAGTACTTCCTTATATCCTTAAGGAATTTATTTTATCACATGGGATTGCTTTACTTCTTATTTTCAACATTTACTTAAAACGATCTCTGAACATTTTAAGTATATAGAAATTTTAGCCAACTCTGGATAAATAAAAATTTCAAGTTATTTAGTTTCTCTAATTTTATTTTCTTTATTGTTTCCCAGCACAGCTATTGCATGTCACAGTGCACAATACTAAACTGAAAAATTATGATCCCACTTAAAAGAAAATGCCATGGAACATATAAATTAGGACTAGAGAATTATGGTAAACACAAAGGGTTCTGTGGTGGATTAATTTTATACTGTAAATTGATTCACTCATTCATTGGGTAGAAAACCTGTATCTACATTAAATAATCTAAAAGCTCTTATGAGAATATTTATCTTAAAAAGTAAATTCATGCTTCCTCATTTTAATTTTACTGCTTAAATAAAATGTCTTGTTAACTGTACTTTCATGCTTACATTAAAAGACCATAAAACTAACTAACTGAAGTCACTTTACCATACATTTCATTCATTACCTCATTAGTGTTATGATTTTCAGTTTCCAAAAATAGAGTTACAATCCTAGAGCTTGAAGTAAATAATCCTACTCCCGTTTATCACAGATACATAGCTGGTTTCGGTTTCAGTCCAGCAGACCATTTGGAAAATCTAAAGCTTCTCAGTAACTTTCACTATACCACAATTCTTGGACATTTTTAAAGGAAGAGATATGTACTTCAAAGTAAGACTATCATGTGCGACTCTGCCGCTTTGAAGATTTTTCTATGACTGCAGGTGTTCAAGCAGACTTTCACTACGTTCCCATATCAATTACATTCATACCTGAATGACTTGCTATATGCTCCCTATATGTCTGTTTATATATGGCTGTGTTCAGTACGTGAGTGTGTAGGTGCCATTGCAAAAGTGTGGAGTTCAGAGGACAATGTTGAGTGTCTGCCTTCTCCTTCCACCTTGTTTGAAACAAGGTCTAATTGTTGCCTACAGTTGCACATGCCAGATTCTTTGTCACCAAGAACTTCAGGAATTCTCCTGTCTGTAATAACACATTGGGATTACAAGTATTTGCTATTGGTCCTGACGTTTTGTGGACTCTGGTGATTCGAATTGGTCCTTATGTCTATGTGCCAAATGTTTAACCCATCGAGCCACCACTGCAGCCTTGACCTGTGATATTTTGGTAGATAATTCAAATCTTATACCTCTTATTCATGCAAATTTCAAATGGACTAAATCTGATTTCCTTGGCCATGAATCAATTTACTGCTATCTTCTTTGAGATATAAGTGCTTGTCTGTTGCCTTGTGGAAAATGAAGCTGATAGGATTTTGATTCCCATTCATAATGAATTTTTTCCCAAGATGGCATGACTTATTTATGTTAAATTTTACTTGCCTCTAATTTTCAATGGAATTTATTTAAAATCATAGGTTTTTCACAGCTGAAACTTGGGGAAATCAGAGCCATGTAACAACTGATATTTATACATGCTTCAATATGCATCCAAATACATATACCTGAAATGAATTATAAGCATTTGCATTTGATATTTCACATACTTTGTATTTAAAGATTTTTTTCCAGTCGGTACCCAAAATAAAAATATAATTTTCCTGTTTACTATGTTCGTAATTCCAACTTTTACTATACCTGCTGTTCGCCATCATTCTCAAGCAGTTTTTCTTCTGTCACATTAGTTCTTTTAGATCTTTCAACCTTAGGCTTATTTAATATTGTTGAAAGCATCTTCACTATCAAGAACAAGTTATGCTAGCACTGCATTTAGTAAATATATGTGTATCAGAATTCAGTTAACATGCTCTGAAAGACCTTGCATTAAACAAAATCACCACTAACAATCACAAGGCTTTAGAGAAAGAGGACATTGGCCAAACCTATGCAGCTATGTAAACAGAAACCTAACCAAACAAGTAATTGGTGTCTTGGGAAATAGCCTGGGCAGAGCAGGCAGGCAGCACAGGTTGTTAGGAGGCTGCCTGAAGAAATATTAAACTTGCACAAAAACAGTAGAGGAGAAAGTCTTGTTTGTGGGATGCACTGAATCAACGCAGAGAGAAAGGGATCTCTGCATATAAGAGCAGATAAGCTCTGCCTTGGGGTTTGAGATCTGCTGGGTGTGATGTTGGCTCTCTAGAGGTAACATGATGATTATAACACTCATTATCAATGTCATGAAGTAAAAATGAAGAAACAGTTATCTATAACAGACTCAAAGAAAATGTTTACACTTTTTAAAACTTCTTTCTGAGAATCATAATTTTTCTTAGAATGTTTCAGCTTCACTTTAGTAAGACCAAGTTTAAGCTTTACCATATGCTTGTAATTTTCCTACCACTAATAATAGCTACAATCAAAATAGATTATTAGAAAATATATCTAATGAAGAAAATTTCTAGCAAGTGCAAGAAATCTGCAAATTTGAGTGCTATAATTTAAAACATCAAAATTAAGAGTTTGCCCTTAGCCAAAAATCTTGAGACCTCATAAAAATGGCCTTGAAAGGGCACATTCATGGGGTATCATTTAATTGTTTACAAAGGTTGACAATTTTTAAATTGGTGAGGAGTTTAGAATGATACGTCCATCTCTTATGCATAGGTGTAAATGCTTTAATCTTTTACAAATAAACACTGATTAGTTCTCAATGTCATATGTGGATGTTCCATTTTTCATTGAAGCAGGGAGTGAATGCATCTTTCATCCTTATAAATCCAGAGCGAAACATCAAGAGATAGAGACAAACTCACAAATAGATTTTCTAATGATTGATTGTCGTATATTCCTGCAATAAACCCTGTTTTGTTATGACTCATTTTGATTTAAGTATGACTACCTGGTTAACTTCCTGATATTTTATTTTTATTTTGGCATGTATTCAAAATAAAATTTATTTGTAGTGTTCTTTGCACTGAATTATGCTAAATCTGTAAAATGCCTGGGTAAGAAATACTTTATATTTTCAATATTCTGGAATATCTTTAATAAAGCTTACGCCTTTCTTCATGTCAATTTTATACCACGATGAAAGTATCCAACATCTAAGTTTTTAAAATGTATTTATCTAAAATTACGTGAATGCATTCCGAAGTTCCATCTATTATTATTTTTATTTATTTATTTCTTGTTTATCTGTGTATATTTGTTTGAGACAGGGTCTCGCTGTAGCACTAGCTGGATTTGAAGTTGTGTAGACCAAGTTTGGCCACTATCTCTCAGAGATATTCCTGCCTCTGTCTTCAGAGTGTTGCGATTAAAGGCATGTGCAGCCATGCCCGGCTTAGTCAAATCTGTTCTTTCACATGATGTTGCTTCCTTTAGTAGCTGAGGTTGAGTATTGACTATTCTTTTTTTCTTTATGCACATAGGCAGATATTGTTGTTTACTATGTAAAGCCAACAAATATTAATTTATAGATTGTATTTCCCTTATTCAATTGATCTTTGAAACTTTGATTGGTTATTTTTATATTTTTAAAAATAAAAAGTGCATAAACTGAAATATGAAGTCTATGTATATATTATTTACTTATAGAAACAAATACTGTACAAGAGACAACAAAAAACATTAAGTTCTGGATGTCTGTGACCTCATGTCACTTTCTTCGTTCTTGCTATAATACACCCAATGCTTGTCATTACAACTTGAATTTTATTACTGTCACTGGAATTAGAAACATACCCCTAAAGGAATAAATGTGTGTAATGCACACAAATGCACATGTGTCTGCACATGCTCTGTGTTTTTTAATAGGCTAAATGCATTTAGAAATAAATGATAATGTAGAATAGAGGACTGAGCCTTTTATCTATTACAACCATTGATTTTGGCAAGTGTATACTAAAATCCTTCAGAGGTCTGACACATTTTTCCCCTTAATAAGAGGTTTTATACCCGAATATCCAAATCTCATTAACTTTGTCAATAAGACCATGGGAACATCCTCAGGGGGAAAACCTTCCTAGAGTTTTCCCATTTGATTAACACTTTCCATTTTCTCATTTGATTAAATATTTGAAATTGAATGAAGGACTCTAGAGAAACCATTATCTGCAAAGGAAAGGAATTAACTCTTCACAAATAAGGACATGGATACTTTTAAATTTTTTAGTTCTCACATGTTTCCATTGGAATGACACTCTCCTTATAAGGTGCTCAGAACTTGTCCTGCAACTCATAAGTGTAAAAAATGATATTTTTCTGTCCAAATACTTCAAATGAAAAGATATATTTCAAAAATAACAATAATAAAGTTAATTAGTAAACAAATCTTTAACACTACACATCTAAAGTCTTTTAAATTGCTATTTATATAAAGCTCTTATAAACAGACAATTGATAACTTTTCACTGTCCAACATCAGTACTAATCTGCACAAGTTAATTTCAACTAGACCTAGCATGTACATGATATGCATTTACAGAGGAAGTTTTGTGTGTAATGATCTGAGCACTGACTTTAGAATTAGAAGCATCTCATTTGGAATCTATTTTTGTCATTTGTCATGTCTGTCAATATGGGGTGACATATGCAACATTACGATTTCAAATATGCTATATGCCAGTATCCTAAAATCTTTACTTACTTTTGTACATTTAGTATAATACATCCTAATAAAATTCAGAACCCCTCTCCAATCCCCAGGCCCCATAGCCGCCCCCCACCGTATCCCATTCATTCTGTCATGGATGTTAAGGCTTACCAGTCAAGCTTTTGTACTCAGATATCTTTGGTACAACTCCATTATTTAACTTTAACACCTAAACTTTGGAATGATTATGATATTAACTTACTTACAATACACTTTTTGGTTATGGTATACAAACAGTAAGCATGAAGTGTCTGGTAGTTTTATTACCTTCTATTTATTATATTGAAAATATTAGATAGAAGTTTGGGTGTGATGATACTTGCCTTTAATCCCAGGATTCTAGAGGTATAAGCAGGTGGAGCTCTGTAAAATCGAGGTCATCCTCATCTATACAGAGTTTAAGGTTAACTAGGGCTACAAGGGGACCTTGCCGAAAATAAAGTCAAAAACACAAAAGCCTAAGTACAGTAGGAAAAAGCTCAGGATTCAGTCACAAATAATATTTGACATATTTATTAATTCTTATATGAAAACCAGAAAATATATGTTTAAAAAGAGCCAATGATCAACTGTTATGATGGAAAGAAAAAAAAGTTTTATATATTTTAGTAGAAAACACAAATTAGTTTGATCGGTTGGAGAACATTTTTACTTTGGAAATATTATCCAATGTATCTACTTTATAATCTTGATAAAGCTTTATAAGAAATTGAGTGATCTAATATGTTTCTCTGGGTTTTCACACCACAATTTTGTATTTATTTCATATCCCTATGGCCAAATGTATAAGTGTTTGTAAGACGTCCAGAGCAAAGTAACACATCTACAATGCAACCCCTACACCTAAGGCTCATGGAACCTAGCGAGACAGGGGACAGAGAAGAAGTTAATACATCTCTTAACTATGACCAGTTAAATTTTCTCAGAGACTACATTTATAAATACTAATTTTTAATACTACATGTCTTCAAATATTCATTTAGAAAATTTTTTTGATCATTCACATTTATTTTTATTAAAAGAACAAAAATAAGAACCAAACCCAGTTCAGTCTTTGAAGTATATATTTTGCTATATTTGCAAAATATAGATAAAGATTTCTCATTAAATAAATGAATGCCATTACTTTTGAAAGTTAATTTACTGTATGAACACGAGAGACATATAAACATAAATTAATATATTTTATTATTTTGCATGCTTCACTAACCTTGCTAAAGGTCCAAATATTCCAAATAGTTTGATCATCAATGAAGTACATATGAAACAATTTCAATGCAATAAAAATAATTGAATAACCTTTAGTCCACTTAAAATTATACATATTTGAAATGCACAGAATATATTCATAATACAGCATTAAATGAGTTTCTACATATGTACTATTCTGCCATAAAATAAATGCCTATGTGAATACTTGATAGTGTCTTTACATGCTCTAGTCTTTGATATAATATATTAAATATTTGTGTATACTATTTTATGCAGCTAAATTCCTCGTTAACAGACAATAATTGTGTCGTACATGTGAATTTAACTGAAAAACATGGGAAAATTAAGATACAAAGCTCCTTAACTTTGTATCATTTTATGAGTTACCTAAAGGTCCTCCCTACTCATTACTTTAAGATAGAACACATTGTTTTCTATATTCACTAGTCATTGCCATAGAATAACAGAATTTACTTCCTTTGTGTCCAACTTCAATATTGTATATATACTCACCCTTTATTCCAAACACAATGCCCTGAACATTCCTTCATACTGCTGGGAACATGACTTGATGTCTGTAAAATATTACAGTCTACATAAATGCTGCATATTTAGCTCATTTGTTTTGTTATTTGAGACAATGGCTCTCTATGGAACCTTAAACAACCTGAAACATTACATATTTCTATCAGCCTTGAACCTATGTCATTCATTCTACTCTCCCTTCCCCAGCTGTGAGTTTGCAGGTGTGTGCCACCAAACAACATGCCACATTGTCTTAGTTTCATGCATCCATAAGTGGCTCTTAAGGTTTATTCCATATCCTGAGGACTATGAATAATTCATCAATTAACACGTGAATGTAAATGTTTATTATAAACTCTATTTCATGTAAACTCTGTTTCTATGCAGCAGTGGAATTCCTGGGTATCATGGTGTGGCGTGAAAGCAAAGAACAGTCTTCTCTCTCATATGAGGGATGGACCTCCGCCTGACAGACAGTGGAGTAGCCAATAGCTTAAGGGAAACGGTGGGGAGGAGGCGGAACCAACATGGTGGCTATTCGGAGGAACTGATGGAGATCGTAACCACTCAGGGAGAAAAATGCCCCGTCCCAGGCCCACGCAGATAGTTAGGAACCCAGGAAGCAGCATTCTAAGTCCCTGCAGGCCCGAGGATCACGTGAGTGGGAGCACAATTCCCAGGGACGAGCTAGGGCCTGCCCACGACTGTCACAGGCTCTTTGAGCCAGCCACCAGAACCCAGGGAGAGGACTGAGCTGGGGCCTGGCTGATGCAGACTTCACTGGCCATGCATAACCAGAGACTTTGTAGCGTTGTCCCAGGCAGGCTGCGGGTGCCTGGCAGCTTTGCAAACACTGTTAAATGAATAAACCTTTCTAAATAGAAAATCAGCTTCTGTTTTATCCAGCTGGATGAACCAGATCCTACCCGCTAATGCGTGGAGAATAAATTTATGCAACAATTGGTGTAGTAGGCAGGATATCCAGCTGGCACAAATGGAAAAGTAGCTCAGTGGTTGAGAAAGCAAACTGCACTTACAGCAGACTGGCAGGAGGTAAGGGAGACAAACGGAGCTATGGCATGGTTGTTATAGTGAATCCTCAAGTGGCTAATTAATTTAATATTGCCAGCAATGTCTGGGGAAGGAATCCCAGGATGGGAGCCCTCTGGTGGCTGGCATGCGGTGGCACACTTACTGAGTCATTGGGCTGAACCTCAGGACTATGGAGCTAATCTAAAAACAACAGAGAAACTGAAGCAGACCTTGAAAATGCTGCTGAATGGCAAAGAGCCAAGGCTCCAGCAGGCGATGGCTCAGGCAGCATGGCTTCTGCTATGTGTTATAAAAGATTTATCTAAAGAGACTAAAGAGTTAAGAGAGAAATTAAAGCAAAAGACCTTTTCTGCATCAGCCACTGACCTCACTAATAAATTGAATAAAAAGGAAGAAAAAGCCTACAGTACACCAGCTGACCACCTACCCGAGAAAGCAGGCAGGGGCCAGGATAAAGGGTTTTCAGCCCTAGAGCTGCTGGAAATAGGGAGGACATTCAAACAAGCTGCAAAAGAGCCTGTCATCACCTGGCTCCTGAGGATATGGGACAGAGGGGCAAATGACATTGTTTGCAGTGCTGCAGAAGCAAGACAGCCAAGCCACATAACCACTCATCCCTCACTGAGATTTAAACTGCATGACCTGGCACAATACAAGGGAAAGCAGTCTCTGATGAACTGGCTTGTGCAGGCTACAGGAGACATTTGGTCATCACGAGTGGAGATCCCCATGAATTCCAAGAGCTGGAACACGACACAAGAAGGACAGGTGCTCTTAAGGGAACTGGGCATGAGGAAAGCAGTATACAGTAGACCTTTCACCGGGCCGGACAGAGCCGTGCTCACTAGAGATCTTATGACAGATTTCATTGAACATGGATCTTGACATTGGTATAAAGGTTTATTGTCCTTACTAGAACCCCTAGTGGGGTAGGGACTTTACAAGGCCAGAGAGGCTTTGACAGGTTTAAACAATGTAGACCAACATGTGAAGTATGTCTGTAGAAAAATAGAGAGACCCAAAAGATACATGAGGAAAACAAAACAGAAAGGGAGTTCTGCTTGGGTTACGTGCAGGCAGATGTGGTAAGACTTGTGTTTAGCCCAAGTTCCTAAAGAAAAGATTGATAAAAAGCCAAATTCTGTGCTAAACCAGCTCTGGGAGGCTTTGAGCCCCGATAAATGGATGGCTGGCCTTCATAGTGCTAGAGGGTGCTACGCAGACCACCATGGGAGGATGGTCTGGAAAGAGCTACAGATCTTGCATGCTTCACTGTCAGACGCCCTGCAGGAGTGGTGGAGGCTCGTCCGAGAAGTGCAGCCCCGGCCTATTCACAATTGGCTTTAAAGCATGCTCTTTAGGGATGGAACACATGTCTGATATGGAAAGAAAAAGAATGTCAACCCCCAATGGTAAGGGGGAGAGTTACAAGCCCCAATAAAGAAACTACCAGACAAATATGATGTGCCCACTTAGGCATTGCTAAGCACTTGTGTTTATGCCCATAGGTTAGGTCATTCAGTATTTGTGTAGATGTTACTTTTGCTGTTGTTGTTATTAGGTCTGTTGCTGTATTACAATTATTGTGTTTTTACAATGAAAATCCTTTCTCCCCAAACCCCTGCTCTTATGGCTCAGGGATTATTGCAGAAGACATGGCGGGAAGTATGTGAGAGCCAGAGAGAAGAAGGGGTGGAATGTGGCATGAAAGCAAAGAACAGTCTTCTCTCTGATATGAGGGATGGACCTTGACCTGACTGACAACGGAGTAGCCAGTAGCTTAAGGGAAATGCAGGGGAGGCGGGGAGGAGGCAGAACCAACATGGCGGCTATTCGGAGGAACGGATGGAGCTCATAACCACTCAGGGAGAAAAATGCCCCGTCCCAGGCCCATGCAGATAGCTAGGAACCCAGAAAGCAGCATTCTAAGTCCCTGCAGGCCCGAGGATCACGTGAGTGGGAGCACAATTCCCAGGGACTAGCTAGGGCCTGCACACTACTGTCACAGGCTCTTTGAGCCAGCCGCCAGCAACCAGGGAGAGGACTGAGCTGGGCGCCTGGCTGATGCAGACTTCACCGGCCATGCATAACCAGAGACTTTGTAGTGTTGTCCTGGGCAGGCGGCAGGTGCCTGGCAGCTTTGCAAATGCTGTTAAATGAATAAACCTTTCTAAATAGAAAATCAGCTTCTGTTTTATCCAGCTGGATGAACCAGATCCCACTCGCTAAGGCATGGAGAATAAATTTATGCAACACATGGTGATTTCATTTATCCTAGATATATCTTGAGGCGATAGTGAATGTAATTTTTTTTTCCTGAAGTCTTTCTATGATTGCTTGTTATTGGTGGATTGAAAGATTATTGATTTTGTCTCTTGTTGAAAGTATTGAACATTTCTAGATGTTTTCTGGTGGAATTTTGGGATCTCTTATGTATAATATCATATCATGTGCTGATAAATAAGATATGAGAAATGGAGTATGCAACATTTTCTGAGAGTTTCACCCTTACTTTTGTTCATGGATCACTTGGTCAATGGAGCAGTCATCATCCTCTCTGTGTTTTTCAGTGTTGTACAGCACTTATTGTGGGAAATCATACCTGAAAAGTAATTATTACTGCAACACTATTCAGTTTCATTATATTAATTACCATGCCAAATCTTTCTGAACTTCACTGATAGAAATATAATATAGCTACATAGCAGACATTCTTACATGATGAGAAAGGCACTATGAATCCTCAAAGATATTTGACTTTGAGCAGTTTGTTTCCAAAATAATCTGTACACACATTTGGTTTCCAAGTCTGTGAGTCAATCAAATCATTGTACTCTGTAGAGAACTATTTAATTCTATCCAAATTCTCATTAGTAAACAATCTTTAAGTATAGTGTTTACCTTCAATTAAATGTTATTTTGCTACTGTGTATTTTTTGTAATATCCGAAAGATTTATAACCATTGTCATTGATGTCAATGATTCGTCTTTGCAATCACATTTTCTTCAGTGTAAATGCTCATAAACATTTCTACAGAATATCTCTATTATGCATCTAAAATTTGATTTGATTCAAATACAGTCTTAAGAGCTTTACAGTAAACATTTCTTACCACTAAGCCATCTCTTCTGGTTCTGATTAATTCTTTATTCATTGGTATACAAACCATTGTAAGATACTCAGTGTGTTTTTATTTGAACTCTTTATCATATCTAAGTGTTTGTTTTGTACTTTTAAGAGTACACAGATATTTTATCTCTTACTTGTCTTTTATTTAAATATATTTTATTTCTATGAAAAATTAACACTACCATAATTTATATTGTGTCAAAAGTATATGAAATATCTGCAATTTTAGAGTTCATATTCCCCCATGAAATTGCTGCCATATTTCCTCAAAATTAATACATCAGTCATTATATATTTTGGCCATTGTGTGTGTTTACATGTGAGAGTGGTTACATTCATCCCTCTACAACTTCATAAAAACAACTGAATTGACCTTGTTTTCACTACATTCAAAACTATGTTTTTAATAAATAAATTGATTTATGAAGACTCAGCCTCCTGTAAATCATAATATTGCTATTATTTTAGGCTCTAAATAAGTAGAAATTTGAGTAGTTTATGGAAAACTTTGATTCAGAATGTAAGATAAAATTTATGTATATTTTCCCTCTCATCTAGGTCTAGGTTACAAAGATAAGCTTCCTGCCTGGCCCCTTTCTTGAGATTATGAGGATGAGGATTGTGATGGAATTAGTGATAGCTGGCTGATTGATTGATGATTTAATTGATGTGACTAATTTTCTCCTTAAGCTTTTCTTTGGTTACTTCTCTAATTCCAAGTATAGACATTGTAAATCATTTTAACCTGAAACTTTATATAGGCTATGTAGTGTTATGCACAAACAACTCTTTATTTAATGGCTACTTTGTACATTCAATACTTTCTGATGCACTAAGCAATGGAGTGTTTATTGGCCTCATATGAACCTTTTCCTGTGAAGCCATCATTGAAAGACAGACCATGACTAGATGGTGTGAAAAGCTTTCATGTTGATAATAACAGTTGGTTTCCTTTTCTATCTTCACATTATTACAGAGAGTATTCTTGACTTTTCCTTACTTGTGTCTCATTCTTGGGTTATATAAAAGCATAACTAGGTGCTACAAATATTTAAGATGTAATTTATATATTTATGTAACATCATTTCTAGATTATGATATAAGCAAGCCACAATATATCCCAGAATCAAAAAATAGAGATGCTCTTCATGTCTAAAATGTCTTCAAGAGAGGAAGAGTGAAGTTTGTTATCTGTAAGCTTGTGGGTTTAAAATAACTGGTAGCCATTATTCACAATTATAAGCACAAAACAAGAGATGCTGTATGAAAATAAATTTGTTTTCAAATTAAACAGGAAAATTAAATGGATCAATATTACAGATTACCTAAGGTTTTATTATCAACCAGTGTCATAAGATAATTGACAGTAAGTTGAAATGAAACATTAAATGGTGATATAGGGAAAATGATAAAACTATTTTAGTGAGTATGGGTATGCAAGATAAACAGTGGTATACTTGTTTGACAAATTAGTAATCCTTGTGTCTTATATTGGCTAAAAAGGGGAAAAGTTGAATTGTTGTATAGCATTGATAAGAAAAGAAGTATCAAATACTTTGTATACATATTACAAATAACAGGGTCAATAACTAACACACAGATAATTCCTAATGCTTCCTTCTTCATGGCCTGATGACCCAGATAAACCTTTTTTCCCCTAGGCATAAGTTAAAGCAGTGATCTGTCACAAGCATGTGGAATATAATCTAAGTAACTGGGTAGTGCTTCCGAAAATGAGTTGCAGAAGCTCTTCTCTCTTTTGCTCCTGGCTTACTTTAATGATGACCGTTGTCATTTGTGACAATTCCTTCAGGAATAACCGGGACTAGATCTGAGTAATTTGAACTTTCAGTGTAATATCCTGTGGGACATCAAATTCCATCAATAACTACACCAGTGAACTCAGAAATTTATTGAGCCACAGTTGATTCTTGAGGTGAATGCAGCCATACAAGTAACCTAAAGCTATCTTTGGCCCTAATTCACCCTTTCCCAGAGAGATTATAGAGGAGTATTTACTCATTTGGACAGTTACGTTTAGGATAAATTGCTATAAAATAATTGATAACTAAAAATCTAATAAATAAAAGGTCTCACAACAGGATTTAACAAATCCAGTTATTGACATCGGTAGTAAAACATTCTGGCTCAGATGAACTTAAAACTGGTTGACTAAGTGTGTAATTATCAATTGCATCACAATGCATATGAATATGTAAACATAATTCAAGGTGAAACATAAAATTGTTCATAAAACTAGTAAAATACAAAATATTACATATGTAGAAAATTTTATTTATGCATAATAAAATGGCAAAGCTTTTCATATAATATTTACATATAAAAATATGGTGCCATTAATATGTGATATAACACCAACTCCAGGACACAACTCAGAGAGATATCACTGAGATAGAAAAAGTTTGGCATGTTATTTATAATACTTAGCTTTCAAAATACTAGGTTTAATGTAAAAAGTCATAATGCTATTAATAATTTTTTTATATTTTGTAAATTGTGCATAGATATATCTCATATTCTGTATTTTAAATGTTGAAATAAGGAATACTTTTTGAAAAATATATATTTATTGAATTTGAATCGAGGTTACATAAGTGTGATATATTAATTTGATATAAGTACTATTAAGATAATATTATTATGATAAAAAAATCCTGCACAGCATTTTTAGAACTTATAAAACTAAATTAGATGAAGCTCTTGTTTATCATAGAAATCTCAGGACAAGGGTATGAGCTACCATATTACTTCAAATAATTTCCAAGACATTAAGCAAACAAATCATTTATATAGTGTAATGTAAACAAATCATTTATACATCTATTGCACATTGTGCATCTTTAACTATGCCTCAGAGACATCTAGTAAATAGTTGAAAGCAGAATAAATCTATCACATTTTGTTAGAGCTGGAAAAAAACACTTTACAATGACATACAATCCACTAAATCTGGAGAATACATTATTCAGCCATGTAAATCTGACATCTAAGAGTATTAATATTATTATGCTAATTAAGGAACAACATAATTATTCAAATTTTCATCATTTGATATACAATAAATTACATTAAAGATGGGAAGTCCTACAATTTTTATGATTATATTTGCAGTATGTCAAAGATAAACTTTTTGGTTATATACATTCTGAAGCTATTCTGCTCCCTTTAATGGATTATGCATTTCTAAATAAAACATACAATATCAAATTATTCATTGGGGTTGCACATGTTTTTTGACAGTTACAAAACAATTATAATAATATATCTAGTAGAGGCTTTCCTTGTTTGTTTTACACAAAGTTTTGCTTAGTACATTTGAAAAATCAAATATAATTTCCAGATCTTGTTTATGAATGTTTTTGAAAAATCATATGATTTATTTATCTTAGAATGTGGTGAGGGGTGACTAATAAAAGAATGTTAATTCCCCCAAATTTTATAGTTTTCTAGATGATTATTTTCCAAATTGTATTTCACATATTTTAATAGATATATCTACTAAGTCAAATTAACTCCAAGGAGGCATGCATGCTAATTTACTGTGAAAATTTTACAAGTTAATGGACAAATGTAATTTTCAAATAGGAGTGTAAGAAAATATAGTGTAACTGTGTATGGAATTCAGTCTTTGCCCTACTCTGCATTATTCCACAGTGATTAAAACAATGTTTTTTCAGGCTTTTAATTGCCCTTGGAGACTCCATTTTATAAGCAATATTGGGGAAGAAGAATAAGAGCATGGGTGGACTGAGAAATTGTGCCATCTCTCAGATACCTGGGAATCGGTAAGAACCCATCACATAAGTTATTTGGGGGTGAACTGAAACTGTAGAAGCACATGAAAATATTTAAATCATATCAGGAAAATCAGGGCCAGGAATTTATTGAATATACCAGAGACCAAGGAATAGCCATAACTCCCTCTCCTAGATCCTGTAAAAAGATGGACATTCCCATTCAATGGTTCCCCACCAACCTATCATCTGATACCTGGTATACGCCTCAAGCACTGAGGACTCTCCAACTATTCCTGAAACTTTGGCCCAAATTGCTAGTTTGCTGTTGAAACAGCCCACTTGACTACCTGTCCATCGACCTGTTCACCTTTTGTTTCTTGTTTCTGACCCATTTTCTGCTCCGGATCAGTTCAGTCTTTCACCTAGTCCTGGAATTCTGCAACCTAACTTTCAAACCTGATTTCAGCAGCCTCAACAGTTGCTCCAGCAGCATTTCTCAGGACACTAGTCTGGTTCATTATGATGTCAGTACAGACACTCTGCCCACTTCATAAGCTTCTTGAAATCTACTGTAGCTTTTTTAACTTGAATCCATTCTGTAACAGATATATAGAGATATGCATAAAATATATAGTTATGTTTACTATATGATGTATTGCAGAAGAATTAACATTAGTAATTAAGATTGAGATAAAAGAAGCTGCATCACTCTCAAACAAGTTATCATAATAGGCTGATAGGCAGATTTTATAACAAATTGCTATCTGCTAACACTTGAGAATTTATTGTTATTTAGTAAATTCTGGCATTGTGAAAAGAAACACTTTGGTCTATGTTTCTGGCATAGAACACTGACAATAATATGATATAATGAAACAGAAGCAATTTGAGGTCACAATGGAAAAAGAATTCAGAAGGCTAAATTAGAATAATTAATAGACTTCTTAGTATCACATTAGTGATCCAGTTCCCTAATGTTTCTTGTGTAAGTTGCTAGTGCTCCTCTCTCACACATTTCTGTCTCTAGGCACTATTGTCCTTAGCCTCAGTTTGTGAACTGATATGTTTAGTATGATCTGACACCAACAGCTACTTTTCAAAGTTCCACAAATTGGCCTCTTTTCACTTAAGCATGTCACACCAATGAGAAGAGCATGCCTGATTTTGTCTCGAAAGAAGACAAATGCAATCCAGGGCAGAGATGTACCACCTGAGGTGCCCTTCAGCAACTTAGTCTAGAAAAGTTCAGACAAACATGATCCCTCGACTGGCACTTAAGCAAGTCCATATAGCATATCCAAGCCTCAGTCTGGATCAGCCAAGCTTCCAGTCTCACATGTGATGTTAGACAGCAATAATGAGGGTTTGTACTGTAGCCAGAGAACTCAAGGACAGTGCAATACTCATGGCAAGCATGAAGTCCAGGACAAAACTTTATAGTATAAAATATGTAATTAAGATAATCATAAATATTCTGTATTGCTGTTACAGAATGACTTTAATTTCTTATTCTTCATTTGCTTGGAATGAAATCATGTTAAAACTAGAAAATATGAATATATCCATTATCCTAATAAGTATCAAAGAATCTTGTGTATGATAGGGCTGAGTGAGATGGACTTATAGAGGACCTCACCCAGATCCCATATTGGGCAGCACACAAACATCGGTCACTCCATTTCTGACATCCTCTTCTGAATTTCATGGGCAGCCACATCCCTTTATTAATAATTATAAAATCTTTCTGAATGCCGTACATGAGTACAGTATTTGCAGGATTTCCTGCCCTCCTTCTTCCCTCCTCAGCTTTCTTGCACCCTTCCTATTCCCTCTTAATTTTGTAACTTCTTTTTTCAATCATATATATCAATCATATATTTCAATATATATCCTACTTATTCCATGCATTTAGAGCTGGGAGATCAGAGAGTATTTTCTTCTTCTGAATTTTTAATCAATTTATTTATTCATTTACCTATTTTATATCTTAGGGTGGAGCATAGTCCAAGGCATGTGGAGGTTAGATAACAACTTTTTGGAGTCACTTCTCCTCTTCTACTGTGTGGGTTCCAGGGATCAAACTCAGGTTGTTAGACTTGGTAGCAAGTGCTTTTATCCACAGTCTCCTCACCAGCCACTGGATAAAATTTTCAATCAAACTCAGGATCTATTGGTCACTTTTGCATGTGCTCTGAACCAACATAATAGAAATTGCAGGGTACTTTGACTTGTTCTGCAGTGATACAGAGATCCAAATGCTAGTGTACCGATGAACAAACTGAAGCCTTAATTTGGATGAAACAGCAAGAACACAAATAATTATTTTAATTTTTTGGGGGGGAGGAGAAGTATTGAGTCTAACAGTCAGTTAGATATATCCTGCATACTGCTTTCTCCCAGCAAGCCAATAGCATCATAACGCTCAGTATAACTGGACAAGATGACATGATTATTAAAAAAGAACTTTCTGCTACAACCACACACTAGTCCTGTGTAATGTTCTCCCCATGACAGTACTCATATTTAGTCGCATTTACATTTCTGAATAGCTGTTTTTAGAATGCAATATTTGTTTAGTTCCATTGTTCTACAGCAAAACCCACTCAGATTTGTGAAAATATTAAAAAATAACAAAACAAAACAAAAACTCAAAATGTGGTTGGGAGTGTAGCTCAGCTCCTTTATAGTAGGTTCTTGGGTTAATTTCCAGAACCAAGCTATAAAATTAAAGGTATCATCAAAGTATATGCCAATGAAATTAAAGTTCTGAAAAAAATCTATAAATGAATACAGGGAAAAGTAACACTGAATACAGAAAAAAATTTAAGAATTAGTAGAAAAAAAGATGACAAACTTGATGCAGGTAAGGAAAGGAAATATTTTCTTGAAATAAGTTACAAATATATTGGAAATTAGTCGTAAGCCATACCAGGCTGTGACAGTCATGTGGGAGTGGAAGTGAGAATTGTGCTCCTGAAAGTCATGAACATGAAGAACTAAGGTCAACATGGCCCATCGGTGCTCACCACTAACCCATATACTCTAGCATCGAGTGCTGTACTGTAAATCAGTCTGAAGGATGGGTTTTTACCATTTCAGCCTGTTCCACATATCTTTTCCCAAACATGGGCAAAGAGTGCAGTGCTAAGTGCTGCCTCTGCCACTGGGGAGAAATCCGAGCGCAATTCCAGGGGTGTTGCTCTTCCTAGAAGACTTCAAATCAGACACCAGAGAAGACTCCGTCTCATCGATCTTGGCAGATTTCATGTTTTAATCTTTACTGTAGAGGCTTTAAGTAATTTTAGTGCGTTCCTTCCTGTATGAAGTAGATTTCTTTTTGCTTAGAAGAATAATGAGTAGCTATGTAGGACAGCAGCTGTATAAACAGGTAGGACTTCGGCAGAAATCTGGAAACACGTACAGGCATCAATGGTTTTGGAAGATGGAAACTATTCCTAATTTAATATCCTTCACTACAGATATTTTGTACGTAATATTAATTGTTGCTTGCTGTTTTATTCTTAACAATGTTTACAGACCGAATCATGGACTTTAAATATCCAGGTCACTGTTTTCTGTAGATGTAATGTCTTGCACATTTGGCAGCCTATCCTTAATTTATTTCACTTCAAATTGTTTTATTTATTTATTTTTAAATTACCTGTATGTGTGTGTATATGTCTGTGTGTATATGTGTTTATATGTGTGTATATATGTCTATGTTTGTGTATGCGTATGTGTGTGTATATGTGTGTTTGTGCATAAGTACACTGCTGGAGTTATAGGCTCCTGTGAGCTGCCTGACATGGGTGTTGGAAATTGAAATCACGTTCTGTGGAAGAACAGCAGTGCTCTTTATTGCTGACTCATCTTTCCAGTCCATATTCTTAAATAAGATCCAAGTTAAAACCCTCACACACCTAGCACTGTTCTCCTTATGATGAGCTCTCAGGGCACTCCAAATATTAAACTCTACTCTGAGTATTTACTTCTGGAAGAGATATACTTTATCCATATTCAACATTGGAAAACAGTAGAAGAAATGATTTAATGTTGAATTCTGGTATTGTTCTAGTTCCTTTCTGTTGCTGTAATAAAACACTGACAGAAAACAGCTCAAGGGTGCAAGAGTCTATTTTAATGTACAGAATACACCCCATCTTTTAGGGAAGTTAAAGCATGAGTGCAAGCCAGGAACCTGCAGACAGAAATGGAGGGCTGCCATTTTGCTAGGTTTCTGAGTCACCTTCTTACAGCCCAGGCCCATCTGCCAAGGGATGGCATGGTCCACAGTGGGCCTTCCCATTACAAGTAGCAGTTAACAAAATTCCACACTGACATTGCCACAGACCAATCTGATGTGGGAAACACTTCTGTTGAGATTCCTTTTTTCCAGGTGATCTTGTATTTTGCACACACACACACACACACACACACACGTGCACACACACACATACAAACAAGCAAGGAAAAAGAAAAGAAACTAACCAGCACAAGTAGGGACACAAAACATACATCCGATTATTTAAAATAGGATTTTTTTCTTCAAATTACATTCTTTCAGGAAATTGGGACTTGGAATATTTAAAAAGATTAAACGCAAAAATATGATTATTCAGCCTTCCTATCAGAACATGTGCTGGAAGATGAATATGAAAATGTGGAATAACTAGTGTGGATAAGAAAGTGATTTACTTGACAGAAATTTTAATAACTGAAAGATAGGAGAATTTAAACCAGAAAGTTAAAATTCAAAGTCTAAGATATATAGATGGAAAATAATATATAGAAGTGTATACTCGTATTTACAACCCGGCTGTAACTTTCCTCTAATAAAAAAACTATTAGAGAAAGCTTTATAAATCATAGTTATTACAAACCCTGAAATGGTGCACATAACCTACAGATATCTCAAAGAAAAAAGGGTAGGATTCAGCAATAATGGTATGATTTTTCCCCAAAAGATTTTGAAAGATTTGAAAGGAAGTGAAGAGATACTTAGTCAAATAACATCAAAGCATGCCCAGGGAGTGAGTCCCAGAGCAATTCCTTCATTGGTAAACTTTAAAATTTTTGTAGAGTCTGGGAATCTGGGAAGATGAGTGGGATCTAAGCCAAACATTTCTAGGAAGGCTTCATGCTGCTACATGGCTTATAAAATTCAGTTTTGGAAACACTGTAGCAATGATACTTGAATGGAATTTTTTTAGCAAAATAATGCAGAACATGAATCCAGACAGGAAAAAAATGGATTTTGAACTTTTGATGTTTAGGCCGTATATCCAGATCAGATTGTCTCAATTAGAACATGGATCTGTGTCAGATTGTCAATCTGGTCTGTAGTTTCAACATAGCCATCTGTTTCGGGCACACTCCTGTTAAATGTGTTGACTTAGCTCACTCAGTCCTACTCTCTATTCACATCCATCACACGGCATTTACACCTGGCTTTTACTTTTAATGACATAGCTTTCTGACATATGAATGAATCTGTCTTCTCATCTTATTGAAAAATTACCTGCTACAGAAACTTTTTCCCTCAAAGGTTATAAATATATATTAATTTTATCTTTTTCAGTACACGAAGTCATCCTTGGTTCAACTTAGTTTTTATCCTGATAATAAGTTCCTGTAGAATGCAACTTCCAATAGAATGGAAACTTATTAAACACAAGTTTTCTACTTCTAGCTGCCTGTCTGCAGATCCTAGAACAGAGATTGTCAGATTACCTCCAAAGATGTCCAGTATCAAAGAATTCAAGTGTGAGTTCTGAGTCCTAAGGGAAGAAGAATCTGGACAGGTAAAATGAATATATATATATTATATATATATATATAATATATATTATATATAAATCACAGACACAAAGCAGTAAAGCAGTGAAAGCAGTGAAGGAAATGATATAAAGTATTAATTTTTTTGCAGAACACTGCAATTAGAATTCACACATATAATGAACAGGTATGTTCACATAAAACAGAATGAAATGATAAACACTTAAGTAAAATACATGAATCTCACCAGCTAAGTATAAAAAATATGCTTTACTAATGATTTGAATAATCATAATTTTAAATAGGAATTTCCATAATTTTGTGATTTTGAACTGTTAAAAAATTTCAAATATATAAATGAAGTATTTTTAATTTCATAAATATGGAAATATTCTAGTTTTACAAATATTTATATTAATGACATTATCTTGTCAAATATATATGAAAAGAAACAAAAGAAACTGGATCATTAAAAATGTTCAATGTTATTGAAAATAATCCACTTATAGAGTTAAATAAGAAACATCAAGTAGAAGTAAAAAACAAGAATTTTATCCTTTGATATCAAAACCAAATCAAAACCACAAATCAAAACAGGATAATTAAGTTGAGTGACCAAAAAACATTTGATAATTTTGGCATAAAATTGTTGATTGATGGAGAGAGAGAGAGAGAGAGAGAGAGAGAGAGAGAGAGAGATTGAGAATATGTAGATCCTGGAAGATATTTTTTATGAACACTTAAAAATATAAAATTTAATAATTTTCACAATCCCAAACCTCCAAATACATTTAAAGAAATTATTCTCAGCTAAGAACTAAATCAAGAAAAAAGGTAAATAGGGAAATAAAATACACAATTAAATAAAATAATTTGGATATGAATTAAGACATAAAATAATTGTTTTGTTTATTGAAATGAAGTTTAATTGAAGGTTTTCATCCATTATTAACTGAACAATTGTACAATTATTTCATAACAAAGACATAAAAGACATCGTATTTCAGGTATTAAATATGAACTTAACACATAAAAGTATGGAGATTTTAATAAATGTTTTATTTATTACTTTTATTTTATATGTATGTGTATTTCTTGCATGTGTGCAAGTGCATCTGTGCAGGGAAATGTCTGTGGAGATCTGAAGATGTCACCATCCCCTGGAACTGGATTACAAAGGGTTAGCCACCATGTTAGGAATCAAACCCGGGTCCTCTGCAAGAATAGTCCGTGCTCTTAAGCACTGAGTTATCTCTTCAGCAAAAGGGACTTTTTAAAGTATTATTTTAAATTAATTTATTAATATATTTGTAAATATATGCAATAAAAGAATTATTCATATTTCCAAATGACTCTTCTGGTTCTTTTTAACTCATTGCTTTACAAATCTATAAGATCAAATCATGCTTTGCTTTCTAGGTTTGATATTGCCTTCCACTCTTCTTTGTTGGACTTAGTGCAATGTAAAGTGAGTAAATACATTATATATATTATACTCTCTTTATTATACATTCTTTTTATACTTTCTCTCTATATATTACACTCTCTCTATACATATTTACATTTCTTTCTTTTGCGTGGGTGTGTACATCTCATAGTGTGCATGTGCAGGTCAGAAAATAACTTGCAGGAGTCAGGTCTTTCATTCCAGAAATCTGACCTAGCTCATCAGGCTTGGCAGCGATGATTTTTAACCTCTTAGTCATCTCTTCAGCCTTATTATTATATTTTTATGTTGGTCCATGTTATCCTAGAAATAATTGTTGTTTCATAGAAATCTCTCATAGAATATGTGTGTGGGGTGTGTGTGTGTGGGGGGGATGTTTGTGTTAGTGGGATCAAACCCAGGGTCTTTCACATACTAAGAAAGTCCCATAACACTGAGCTATAGCCAAAGCACAATCAATAAATATATGATGAATGAACACAAATCTTTTATTGTACGGTATTTAATCTCCTCTGTTTTAAACTGGAGGTAATACTTGTTCAACATAAAACATAAAATAACTTGTTTAACACGTATTTTAGCATATATTCACATTTGACATATATGCTAATTTTTGGTTTCTAACAATTGACTTTTTCTCTCTCTCAGTATGAACCACTGTTATTTAGAATTTAACAGCAATCCCTTATAACAAATGTCAAATAAATCTTAAGGAAAAGAAGTCACTGTTTGCTCACCACTGCAAATAATCAAATGTTACAGAACTGTGGCCATATGTGTTTGAAGTTTAAGGTTTGTCTTCTAATACAATTAAATTTTGATTGGATATTTTATATAAGTGCACCTTCATATTACATTTAATTTCCCATGTTATGATAGCACTAAATCTTAGCTTTCTTTTTTAAGCTATAAATCACTGGCCATGGCCTTTATTTTTCCACTTGCATCTCATTCTGGGCACAAGCAACCAAGATAATAACTGAAATAACCAATCAGCTAGAAATATTGACTTCTTGCAATCAGAATTTGAGTTTGATTTTTTGCATTCAAATCAATTCCGTGTTTGAGGTTTAATTTGAGACCTGAAAGAAATCATCAGGTAACCAGCAAAGTGACAAACTATGAATTAAATGCTCAATTAAATCTGAATGGGCTACATAATGAAAAGAACTTCATTAGATGGATAGGTCAGTACCATTTGGGTCAATTGTTGAATCTGATTTTGCTTGTTCTGATATGGAAAGGGAATACACAGTGTCACGGTGAAATGACAAACCTAATCGGATATTTTTCCATGAATAATTTCCCTTAAGATTAAAAGCAAAATTAATGTTGAATATTCAAATAATTACTTTAAACTAATTAAAATATAAAAAGGAAAAGCAATAAGAGAAAGTGCTCAAGATATGAAATAAAAATGACTAATCATTGGGTAAATTTTCAGAGTAAACAACTTCCCTGAATACAAATTGAACCTCATATTCCCAATTTCCAGTACAAAGTCAAAATGTCATATCCTATTAAGTGAATAATAAGACTCCACAGCTCATTAAAGCATAAATTCATTTCTTTGCTTCTTTCATGGTATAAAGTGTTTGCATTTTTGCCCTGAGGACAGATCCTAGAATGAGCATTTACCTGTAATTAAAGATTCACAGTCCATTAACAATATAGTTCCTTTGCCAGTTAATGGAAAGGAATGAGGTTACTTAAATTTTTTTTCTGTCCCACTTTAACACTATAGTTCGAGTTTCTTCCACTTCCTCAGAGAGATGAAACAGAACAAAACAAAACAGGACGATCTCTCCAAATTCAAGGAAGGACTGCTTTGCACATAATGTCCTTTAGCCAAGTAATTATTGAAACCTCTACTTTGATTCTGAGCTTTTAAGGACTTTCTGCATTTATGAAAGAAAATGTGGACTAAATCTCAATTTATCTCCCTATTCCCTAATGGATATAGGTCATAATAAATAAATGTAGAATTAAAAAACCAAGGGATAAGTAAAAGTCTACTCAGCTAATCATCAAAAGAAAGGGAGAAATATTTTTAAGATTTAAACAGAGTAACTACAGTTAATAATGCCAGTTAGTGTCAGGGGAATTTCATGTCAAATACCTAGAAATTATTGTCTTTTAGACTGTATCACTAAAAGTATATCAAGAAAGTGTTCTGTCTTCTAGATAAAATTATCTGTCCTGTAGTCATTCATTTAGGAAACAGTAAGTCTACATTTATGCATTTGAACATAGCAAGGAAGGTGAAATATAGAATTCTAAGTAGTATCTCATGGATTCAAGTTCTGTAAGTTCTTCTCCTGTCACTATCCAGGTATATGAAATTGGTAGCTTTATATTCCTTTCCTTCCTTCCGACAATGTATCAATATGTCACAGGATTCATTCTTGATTATTTTGTGGGTACAAAATACAATTATATTTTTTCTTATACATAGTCATTGAAGTACAATGAATTCATCACAGTGAATAAAATGAGATTATTATGATTATAATACTTCAAGACCTGACCCGTGAAATTCTTATTTGTCCTCCCCCTTCAATAGAAAGCTCTACAGATGCAGATGGCCAATGGCACAAGAGAGAAGATCCCAATGTGTCTGGATGAATGTCTGTAGAAGCAGTCCCAGTACAGCATGCGAATCACTGCAACAAAGGAGATCGACTTATTTTTTGTAATATAAAGCATTGGATAACCGAGGTTCAGGTTGTCTGCATTGTCCTCCCAAATGCTCAGGCACAGAGTTTAGTGTTTGTCTCATAGTAGCAAGTGAGGATTACTAGCTTATGTATAAAACACTAGAGAATATAGTGGCTGTCCGCAGCATAAGAGAATTTTCTGGACATGATTGGGCACACATGAATCCGCAGCAGCTGTGACTGCATTCAAAGATTTGCAGAAGATCAAGCTAAGAAAAGCCCAACATGGACGGGGGAGGTGTTCTTGAAATCCTGCAGTGAGCTGAGAAGGTGTACGAAGTTGATGTCTGCTGGCCGAGGGAAACTCAGTTATGTTCAGATATACAGTCCCTGGGAGACAGGGGTGCTACTCATGGACAAGTAGATGGTACTATATGGTCGTCTACCCATGCGCATGCAGGTGCCATCAAGTGGGCTCAGTGGGTTTACCAAAAAAGCAAGCTCATGAAGTGGCGTGGGAAAAGTGGTGGTGAAGGACTGAGCGAGAAATTATAGGAGAAGGGATTATGGGTAGATTTTGTTAAAACGCATTATATGTATGTATGAGGTAAATAAGAAAAAAGTAACACTACAGGACAGAGTTTGGAATTAAAATCATACAAGTATTTGTTGGTTAATTGTGTCTGAGGGGAAAACTGTTTTACAAATGGTTGTTTGCTTCTGTATATTCCCCAGGGTTCTCTGCGGAAGGATGTAGGCACAAGTAACATGAAATCTGGCAGAAATTCTCATACATATACCCTAACCCACACCTCTGGTCATTGCATTCTTGTTATAGCGCTCGCAAGATATATGAAAAGGTCATTACAAAATGAAAAGAGGGCACTGGTGAGATGGCTCAGCAGTTAAGATCACTGACTGATCTGGCAGAGGACCCGGATGATTCCCCGCACTCACGTAACAGCTAACAAACACGTGAAACTCCAGTTGCAGGAGATCCAACACCCTGTTCTGATCTCTGCATTACTGGCACAACGCGAGTGTACTTACCTACATGAGGGCAATACAATAAAAAATAACAAATAAATATTTTTAAAATAAATTAAAGGGTCAAAGGTTCGCGTTACCATCTTTGTATGTCAGGTTGTACTCTAAATATACACTTTTATACATAGGAGTCACTGAGATTTTGGTGTACATTTGCACAGCACCGAATACTGACTCTCTGTAGTGATGATGAGGGCCATGTCTATCAAGGCTGAAACAACACAGGTTCGGATGTTCTAGAAAAAAATTCATAATCTATTTAGGAAGTGATAAATACACTTTTCTATTATAGTAAATACAATAAGGTATGTGATGATTGCATTCGGTCTATGAATATTACTTTTCAATGTTTCAGACTAGTAAAGAGAATGACATGTAAAATCAAACATTTGCCTTTAACAATTCCTAAAGAGAGTTACTCAGTGTTATACATACTAAATATATATTTCAGTTTTTTCACTTATGTTTATCCAATAGGAAAATCAGTTTCTGTTTTTTAGAATACCTTTAAGTAAAACTCGTATTTATTAATATAAAAGGCATTTCTTTTTCTGAAAACATTTTTTCTGAGTGGGCTTCTATACAAGGTTTCAAATAACAGTCAATTTACATTGGAGTCATTCTTGTTAAAAGTCACACAATAAAACTGAAATTCAGGGGAGAAAATTAATCCCTCAGATAGACCAAACCATCTTAAAATCAGGAAATGCCTGTTTACTTGAGTCATCACAAAAAAGTCCTATCTGTTTTAACTCCTACCAAAAATTAACTAATTAATTAGTTAATTAACTAATATAACCTGAAGAGAATTGATGTTAACCCATCAAGCAGTTCTGTCTCTGTAGAGTGGATCTATCTTCCAAGGGAAAAGCCTGATGAGCTGTGGACAAACACCCCTCCTAGAGTGGTATCACCCAGGACCACCTTGAGCAGACAGAGGAGGACCTGGGAAAGTCCTATGCCCGACCGGCACCCCCCTCCTTATTGGCCTTGGATGTGAGAAAAGGAGGCGCTAAAAGTATTTCAACTGGGAGCACCAGGAGGCCAGCCCATTTTTCCTCTTCCCCATGTGCCATTTGGAGCTGTTCACCAGGAAGTCACAAGATCCCAGCCTCATGGCTTTACTAATGTAACTTACGGAGGGGAGAGTGGGTGCCCATGTTCTGTAAGTAACCCCTTACCCTCTGCTCTGTTAGTAAGCCCAAGTAAACTAGCTAAAATTTGCCTAACTGTGAGTGGAAAAATTTGTGTGTTTGTTGCAAGGTCTGGGGAGATTTTTGGGTTGCTAGGGAGGTAAAGTTGGGCTGCCTCTCCTAAAGAGAAATTCTAAAAACAGTCTGCATTGTTCTCTTGCATCATCCTTGCCTACTCCTTTCTTTGGCTAGCTTAATTGCAATGAGTCCTAAAACTATTTGCACATAAGGACAAACAGATCTAGTAATGATTTTCTCTAACTTAGTATTTTGACATATTACCCCAGCCTGTTCCCAATCAAGGAAATTTCATGTGTCCCACGTGGCCTGGGGACTCAGGTGGGCTATGATGCCCCCTGCCATCACCCCAAAGGCATGCAGCCAGAGCTTACCAGGGAACATTACTTCCTATCAGTTTGATATCAAATGCCTTTGGTAGTCTAAGTCTTGATGGACTCTTACTAACTCTATTAAGTAACACTCTAATGCATTTGAGCAAAGAAATTCCTACTGATTTGTCAAATTTGGCAGGAGATGCTTATTTCTTCATCTACTTTTAGTTTATGTTAAAGGTGTTCTATAAACGAATTGATCAAATATATAATGTGCAGATGCAAAATTCAGGAATCTTAATTATAAAATAATAAACATCATTTTATAATAACACATAAGACTTTAACCAGAACTGAAAATGTTTTCTATTAATATGTAAATTTCTACCTCCTGTTTAAAAGAAATAATTCCTTGGGGCTATAGAGATGAATGGGTGTGTAAAAGCCCTGGCCACTCTTGCAGAGAACCTGGATTCAGTTCCCAGCACTCACATGGCAGCTAATAATCATTCTTAGCTCCAGTTCCAGGGGAATCAGCACTTCATTCTGGCCTCCATGAACACTGGATGACATGGGTACACTTACATACATGCAGGTGATACACATAAAAATAAATAAATAATAACTTTTAAAAATAAAAATTAAAAAAATAATCAAGTCCCAAACAACTTCCAGCTGATATAGTTATGAGTTTATGGATTACATATTATTTAATGAGGATTGGAAACTTTCTTTGCATGGAGTTTGTAGAGTGACCAATAATTTTATAACTGTAAATGGTTTCTATTTTCTTATCTACCCTGTAGCGCCCTGGCTACATTCGTTGACCGAGTCTGGATCGAAGGCTGCGGATTGAATGAAACACATAAGACAGAGACACAGACACACACACTAGGTAGGAGGAAAGAAAAATGACTGACTTTACTGAGATCCAGCAAGCCTTATATACCCTGAGGCGGGGCTTTGCAGGAGGGTGAAAGTTCATGTTCTCAGGAGACATCCTCTATTGATGACAACCTTAGAGTGAAAACCAAATCTCTAGCAAAATAACTGGAAAGACACTTCATATATGCAAATATATGTGGAAAAGATGTAATACTATAAGTCAGTTTATTCTAAATTAATTATTGTCTTCCAGAATTGATTTCATAGAAGCTTTTTTCAATAATTTTTATTAAATCATTGTGTGTGTGTTTAATATAGAGCATCTCACTCAATCTCAATGATCTTTATATCCCCTTCCTCATCAGCACCCTTTCACAGCCCCCTTACTGGGATCCATACATTCTTTAATCTGTGTTAAGGTCTTTTGTGTCAAATAAGTGTCCCCAAATGACCTCAATGCAAGTTATCCACTGAAGTCTAGTCAGCTTACCCAGATTCCCTTGCCCAATAGTAGTCAGTTGTCAATATTTCTTAAGCAAAGGTTGGGATTCTGCTGCCCATTTCCCCAGTTCCAAGCTGTTTTTTGTCTGCTTGAGTTTGCATGGATTCTGAGCATGCTCAAATGATTGCTGTAGGTCATATGAGCATGGTCCCAGTAAAAGCTTCTGTTTCTTATTGTATGTCATTAGCTAATGTCAAAACAAATATCTGATATTTTTTTCTACAATTTGAATTGTTAAATTTTGCTTTGAAAATCCACGTGAAATTTGTGTTTGGTTTATGTTTATATGAACTAGGGGATCAGCATTTCAGTTTTCTTCAAAGCAGTTAATGCACTGAGCACTGTTTATTGAGCCACCTCTCCTCTTACTCACCGTAAATGCCCAAACTTGGCTTTTTTTATTGTGCAAATAAATTCTATGTCATTCTAGTACTATATTTATTTATCACTGAGTCAAGATCACTCCTATGATCTGTACTTTTAAAATAAATACTGGCAGCTCATAGGTCAGCCACAATCATATTAAGAGTGTTAAATTCTTCAATTATCTTCATTTTCTCTATGTATTTCTATATAAGGGAAACTGCAGTCTTGATTTCTTTAAAACCTTAATTTGATCTGTCCTGCTCAAAAGTCACTCCACCTAATCTGAAAACATGTTTTTACTTAAAGTAATTAAATTTATTTATTTATGTATTTATTCATGTATTTATTTATTTATTGCAGGTGGGGAGTGTGTAGGCCCACATGTGACACAGCATTCACTTGAATGTCATAGGAAAGTTTGCGAGCGTGAGTCCTCTCCTTCAAACACACAGATTCTGGGAATGAAACTCAGGTTGCTAAGATTATAACACCTGCTCAGGGTATACCTGCTCAGACATTACACTGGTCTTACAAACCCGTTTCACTTTCTACTATGTCTTTGATGACATAGACTCTATAAATTGTATAATATATAGCACATATCCTATACAAGCACTTGGTATTCTTTATTATATATTAAATATACCTTATTACTTTTCTTCCAGTTTTACCATTTTTACAGTATTTTTATTGATTTGAGAATTTCATACAGTGTACTCGATCATAGTCATACCCGTCCCCCTCTCTCCATCTCCAAATTATTACACCCTAAATGCATGTCCTCTATTATTGTCTTGTTTTAAAGCCTATGGAGTCTAATCTTTCTTCCCAAGTGTACTTGGAGCTGTTTCTGTCCCTTGGAAGCTGGTAAAACAAGACAGACAGGGTTCTTGCCTGAATAGAAGGGGTTCACAAAAATTCCCAACCTTATCTGAGAATTAATTGACAATTGACAAATTCTGGGAAAGGGAGATTCTGTTTTAACATTTTTCTTCCACTTTGAAAACAATATTTTTTTCAATCTTTATGATGTGCATTTAACTTTTATGACATTTCTTAGCATATAGAATACCCCCAACAATTGCAGATTAACTGAATAACATCATCCCACACTCATCCATTCTCCAACTCAAAAACTTGTTTCTGTAATGTATGTACAATCTACATCTCACAAAGGATTCTCTTCATGATGTTACTGGTCAAGAAACACAGAGTTGAGAGTGGTGTATTCCAACTGAAAGGATAGTTTCATTCCTTTAGTAAGGGAAGTGATTCTCTCAGTCTCCTATAGGTGGGTAACAAAATATATGAATAAAATACTGAGAAGTTTGATATAAATGGGATTCTTTGGGACAATGTGAAAGTTTTTAGAAGATGGTCAGATGTCTCAGAGACTAGGAAGCACAATCAAGGCTGTAACATGAGACTAAAGGCCTCCTGCTAAAAGTTTAAGAACAGGAGTCCACTGCTATTTTGGCACTGATAATAGTGATAAGCAGTGGAGGAACTGATGCCATTATGTCTCAGCTGATCTTTGTAGAACAATCTGACAAGAATTGGTGTTATAGAACCTGGATATCTAATAACAAGAGCATGATGAGAAATTTAAATACCAGAGACCAATGGCAACCATGTACAATTTATTTGCCAGGTACAGTAATAATAATACACAACAGGTAAAAATGCCCACTAGGCAGTTTCCTTTTGAGAAATCTACAAAAGTAT
Source organism: Eospalax fontanierii (assembly GCA_035773235.1). Lineage (NCBI taxonomy): Eukaryota > Metazoa > Chordata > Mammalia > Rodentia > Spalacidae > Eospalax > Eospalax fontanierii. The sequence goes on along the minus strand of CM069527.1, from coordinate 95,841,924 downwards.
TTCATAAAGTTATTAATATACACATACACCAGACAAAAAAGGTAGAGGAATGTAAAAAGTTTAATGCACATAAAAAAAGAGATTACAGTCTAAGTGTAATAATTGCTGCCATTGAATCAAATGATAAATAAATCGTCAATTCACAGAAATGAAATGGCAATCATGACAAAACCCTCTTGAATGAGTGAACTTTCATGAAGAAGGAAGACTCTTCAGACTCATGATATATGTGTTCACAAGTATTTCACTGTTTTTGATTTCCCACAAGAGCTTTTTTTTGAGTTACCTTAAATAGAGATCATGATGACATTAAAGTACACTAAAATGCTAATTAAATAGGATCTATTAGATATCAATTGGAGAGTTTGTAAATTTCACAGTAAATTCAGATATTTTTCAGTGTTACACTTTTATAGAATAGTGAGTGCCAAGCACATACAATGTGTAAAGAACAACTCTGTATAGCCAACATCTACTTATTACTTTCTACATAGAGATGTCATATTCTTCTTTTTCATAACTTTTCCAAATAAATAATGGGTTATTATGGCTGATACTCACCATACTGTCCTGTAGAAAGAACACTAGAAGATTGATTCTATAGGACTTATTTGGATCCATATTATCTACGTTCCCTCTATAACTATTCACTCTCTTTCCAGTGTCTAGTAATCACTGCTTTACTCACAAATCAAATTTTAGCTTCCACACAAGTTGCAGAATATGAGTTATTTGTCTTTTGATGTCTGATTTGTTTTACCTGATTTCCTCCAGTTAACTCTATATTGCTATAAATAATAGATGACATCCTCTAATGGCTAAAAAGTACTTCATTATATATAATTCCACAATTTAACTATATGTTCATCTATTCATGGGTATCTACATTTAGTTACAATATGAGTTCTCAATCATGATGGTGGTAGTGCAAAAACCATGTGAGCTCAGGTATCTCCATGTGTTACTTATTCATCTCCTCTCTGTTCTGAGACTGGATCTCACTGTATAGGTGCTTTTGATATTTTTCAGGCACCTCTATACTGTTCTCCATCACCATTATATAATAGACATTCATATGAAAAGTGTAAATATTCTAAGTGAGAAAGTTAAAATTTTCGTTTTGAACTGCATTTCCATGATGGCTAAAATATCGACCTTTTTTTACAAAGGTCATTAATAGCTGCATCTCTTCTTTTTAAGAAATGTACTCATATCATTTGCCAATTTAAAATTGGATCATTTGTTTTCTATTAAGTATGTTTTCTGGTTATTTATACTGAATATCAATCTTTTGTCAGATGAATGGTTATCCCTCGGTATTTCTCCACCATGTATATATTATCTTCATTCTATTACATTTTTTTTCATTTTTACACAGAAACTATATAGTTTGTATAGTCCTATTGACTAGTTTTAATTTTTGAATAATTGACTGTTTGGGGGGGTGCTACAAAAAGTATAGTCATTTATATTGATGCCCTTGAGGCACTCTTTGTCTTCTGTATGCTAGTACTCTCAGATTTTACACTCAGTGTTTGATTCATTGGGTTTTAGCTCATAGGCCAAGAGAAAGGGGGTAAGTGTCAGTCTTCTAAATGAAAATATTCCCTTTCCCAAGCACTATATATTAGAGTAGCCATCCTTTATCAGTGCATTTTCAGTACCTTAATCACTAATTAAATGTTTTACAGATCCTCTGGTCTTTTTCTATTATTTACACATAATTTGACATGAAAAAAATCCCTTATCCTAAGAAAACAATAATAAATTCAAAGTTGATAAGAAAAATATTATCTTGTGGGCAATGCATGACAATGATAACTAGATTAGGCATGATGCTTGTTAAATGAAAGCACATGACAAGAAAATGCTTGACAAGAAAATGCTTCTTTATATATATGAATGAAAATTTTAGTTCTGGAAAGATGGCTCAGTGGTTAAAATCATTGGCTGCTCTTGCAGAGAACCCAGGTTAGATTAATTCTTAGTACCCACTATTAAATAATTCAGCAACAACCATCTAGTATTCCCAGAAAGCAACCATTCATAACTCTATTTTCACGGCATCTGATGCTCTCTTCTGACCTCTGCGAGCATTGCATGACACCACTGTATTCACCTGCATATGAGCAATACACTCACACACATAAAATAAAAACAATAAATAAAATATTTTTAAATAATCAAAATTTGCTTTTAATGAGAATGGAAAAGACACAGTGAAAGCAACTTGTCACTAAATAGGTAGTAGGATTATCCCAGGGGGAAGCTTGCTGTCTCTGATGTAGCATCATATGCTAAGTTAGCTATGTACTGTGAAAAATCTCACTTTTGGTATCATGCACACCTCTTAGCTGTGCCACCACAATACAAGTCATTGGTTCTATAAGAACATAATATATACATACATATATATGTATATATATGCCACAGACTAAATCATAATAGAAGCTGGTTAATGACAATTATCAAACAATAGCTTTAACCTTCTGCTTATTCCCATAAATGCATCTGCATTCTGCTTTCAGGTTACTTCTTGTGGTTGGTTTTGCACATTTATTTCTTAGGCCTCTTAAAATGTAACCTAAACTACTCATCACTGTTAATGGCTGTGTATTTTCTTAGCCCTAAACCATTTCTTTATCCACACAAATTAAATGGTTATTGCAGTACTGGAAATTCTGACTGTTTTGCAAAATCCCATTTACAAAACAGACATAGTAACAATCAATTAATTTTAAATATATTTAACCAAGGATTAGAAAGGTCTCTACAGTAAATATGCTAAAACAAAGAATAAATTTAATAGGACACAGAGACATATATACAAATGTACTCAACACATGCGCACATCAACATAAACACAAACGTAATGACTACTAATAATCATGGTATGAATTAAGATGCTAAACTTCCATACACACAAAGAAATTTATAAATTCAGTTCATTGACCATCAAAATTCCATCTCATCTTTTGACAAAATAATAAAAAGAAAGTCGAGGGGCATATAGAAGAACAAGTGGTCTCCACATGCAAACGTTCTTTTAGAGCAAGAACAAAAATTCAAGTGGCATCACAACAACTGATTTTAAGATATTATCCAGAGCTCTGCTATGGCTACCAAAATCATGATGATAGAATTAAAATTTAAATAATCTACACATACATAGACATGGCATGCATATATGAAGCACAGAGGCACATATATTCCAATATAGGTCTAGGTATACAGTCATACTGCAATGTGATAACTTACGAATATTGCCATGTACCTGCTGCACAAGTCCTTAATCAGTGTTATGTTGCTTACATAAAGTCATTGTGTTTTTGTTTTTGATACAGTTTTCTTGCTACATTTTTATGGGATTAAATTTTGGTGGTTTTCCCCAATATTAGATATCTTTTTTTGTGGATATTGTACAGGTATATATTTTTCGACTCAAAATAATTTTGAAACATCTCATGATTTGAAAATAGGCATAATGAAATATCACTAAATGTTTATTTTTGTTTTGTAAACATTTCAAATGGGATATAGTACATCTAAGAATCATTCTTATCAGCATTCATTTAAGGAAAAGGAAAATATCATTAATGTGTGCTTTTCTCTCCTCCAAACATAAAATTATAAACAACAAAAACAAAATCCTTCAGCATAGTCAAAACAATTTACAAATATTCAAATTGATGTCATCAAGTTTTTAAACACATTATTACATAGTGCAGCAGACAAAAATTTGAAAAGGGGAGTTAAGACAAAGGAGGAAATCAACACGTCAACTACCCAAAGCATATCATTCCTTCCCTTCTCCTCCTAAAACCTCTCTTATCCACAATCAACTCAATGAAATATTTAGCTACAATTACAATTCACTTTTTCCAGATCAAATTCATCAGTCTTGGTCCAGTTACTTACATTACAGATACTTCTCATTAAAATGATAGTTATTTTTGGAATCCAAAATGTCTCTTAACAGCTATGTTTAACTATGAACTTTTGGGACATGGTTGGAACATGTCAGTACTAATTTTATCAGTGGATTAATCTGAATGGACTGAGGGAAAGAAACTGAAATGGAAGACAGCAGGGCTGACTTGAAGCAAACAGAACCCAGGAGTCTGCCCTGAATGCACATCTTTTCCCTCTGCTAGTTCTTTTTCATTGTTTCCTGGATTCCATGAGAGGCGCACCTTCACCCAAAGCGTTTGCTTTGCTACTAAACTGAAAGAAATAAAGCCAGATGACCAGGGATTCAGACTGAAAGCTTAGGTCAAACTAAATTTCTCCTTTTGATTTTTTGAGGGGCAGGGTATTTTGTGATAGCAACAAAGTATTAATAGAGTTACTGCTAGTTCTGATCATTAATTGGCACATGAATTTTTGTCATTACTGGAAAGATTAGCTTCATCTTTTGAGGCTTTAATGCTAACATATTCCATTAAACCTATTAGAAACAAAATCTGATGTCCAAAGACCCGGTCAGTACTGCACAAAGAACACACAGACAAAGCAAAAGTGACTCACAAGGCAGATTTTACTTCTTCAAAAGATTACCTGGTTTGGTCAGTCAGATCCAGCAACTATATAGAACCTAGTAATTCGATGGGCTTTGATCCCTAACACAATTGCACTGTGTCTTTTCCCAGTTGGCTGGGGTCCGTCCTCATATTCTTTCCCGACTGGCTAGTTGAAAAGAACTGGCGTGAAGGAAGAAGAGCTCTGTTGCCCAAGGTCATAAAGTTCTGAATTGCATCCTGGCCTTTCCTTAAATGAAAGTTTTACTGGATGTGGTGGGATTAAAGGGTTGGAAATCCTTCTCATAAAACAAGTTCCAAATTTTACAGGGTTTGTAAGAAAAGGCTAATACTTAATATTTCTTACAAACTTAAGTTTGACAAAACAGCATCAAGAGAAATACTTTCCTGCCTTCTGTATGAGGATGTTGAGAAATTTTGGAAAACGTGAGTTACCAGTATCCATACATTTCTTTTCTAGTAATGATCACATCTTTATTTCTATTTCTAACCACATTTGATTATGGGTAGTGAATTCTAATTAATTTTATGTCTAGTATATGCTGAAGTTAACTAAGACATAAGTGGAATGCAAATGCATACAAAGGAAACAGAACACATTAGTTATTCTATTACAAGCCAAAATTTTGGCATTTAGGCTTACATGTGTGCTTTGATTAATATATAACTGACCATATCAATCAAACCAACAAGAGTGATTCTAAAATTAAACTGTCAATGGTGCCCATACTTAAGAAAATGGAAGGAATTCCCACCTATTTGCTACAGGTTTTCTAAAAAAGAAAAAGCATCAGAAATTTGGAAGAAGGTGGTATATTTAAAATCTACAAATCTACAATTAACATGACAAATATTAAAATATTGTACCAGAGAAATAAACTAATAGTCAGAAAGACAAAATATGCATTTTCTTTGATAGAACCAATCGAAATGATTTAAATGAGATAAAAGTAAAAAAAGAAAGTTTAGAAAAATAAGGGATTAAGTATGGAGAATCCAAAAGGTCTATAGCAAACACTAGGAGTCAATAATCTGACTGAATGATCTACTGAAATGGCACAGCAAAATCCATCCTGTTCTATCTGACTTTCACTTTACTCTCTGTTTTTGCCCAGACACTGCCATTGTAGCCAGCCAGCAATGAAAGATGTCTGTAGTTTCAGGGGGCACATTGTTTCTACAATACTGGAAACTTCCAAGTAACCTCGTAATATGTCCTCTTGACCAGCTATACCTGCATCTCCATGGGGCCCATTGTCTCTGCAATTCAGAGAAATATTTTCCTAATCAAAACATTTTATTAACTGAAAATGTCTTTGTTAACAGATCTGCCTCTGGTCTAGTATAACTACAGTGAGCTGATGTAACTATAATCACTGATTTTGCTGCTGGGATGGTGTAATTGTGATTTTAGGTTTTATAAATCTTATTCGACATCCCTTGGGCTTTAGAGTTCTTTGGAGTACTGGCACTGTCTTGACAACTGGGTAATTAAGGGACTCTTGATTAGACTATCACTATATGACATTCTTCTGTGCATCACAGTTACCATAAACAGAAGAATGTGAAGGCTAGGTGGGATTCCCAACTTTTGGTTCCCATATCATCTAACAATTATTTTCATTACTATACTCTAGTTTGCATCTCTGTACCTGCATTTATTATTCAGCATTTATAAACAATTTTCCCTATACCTGAGGTCTCCTACTCTTTGAATGAAGATCTATATGCACCATGAAACCATTTAGAATCCCACAAACTTCAGCTCATTTGACTTCCACTAACTGAAGAAATCATCTAAGGTACCATCAGATTGAGTTGCATAGTTTCTACATGTGGTTCTGAAGAGGAAAATCACATTGCCTGGGAAGCTGCAGAACACAAGTTCAACTCTATAGTATCAGGGAAAGAAGCTGGGGATGGAAAGTCCCAGAACTATACAGAAGAAAATGAAGATGGATGAGGAGTAAAATCTGTTTTCCTTCTGGATTAAAGAGATGGCTCAATGATTCTGGGCACTGACTGCTCTGACAGAAGCCCAGGTTCAGTTCTCAGCACCCACATGGTAGCTAACAACCATCCATAGCTACAGTTCCAGGGAATCATACACCTCTTCTGACCTCTGTGGGAATTTCATGCCATGGAGGCACTTATATACATGCAGTCAATACACTCATATACATAAAATTATACATATTTTAACTGAAAATAAAGAACAGTGATGTGAGTTGATTATATATATATATATATATATATATATATATATATATATTATGTGTATGAGTGTGTTGCATGCAAGTATTAGTGTACCCGTGTTGCACAATGCTGGCAGGTAGAAGAGGGTGTTGGATATCCTGGAACTGGATATCCTGGAGTTAGGACAGTTTTTAGCCACCATGTCAGTGCTGGAAGTTGAATACATGCCCTCTACAAGAGCAACCAGTGCTCTTAACCACAGAACTATCTCTCCAGTCCTGAGCTGATACTAAATTTGATGGTCACAAAACTAAAATCAACAACATGGAATTGAAACCTAGCTTAATTTGCCTTCAGAGGATCTACTCCTATTGCTGTCACTGTTTGGAAGCTAGAACAGTGCTGAGTATAGCAAACGTGCTGAAGATATGTGCATTTCACTGACCTCACCCAAAACAAAACTACATGCTTTGTTCAACACAAATTTAGATTATAACTATGGGAAATTATCTTTTATTATTCTACAAAGGTAAGAATTCACCTGTGCAAATCACTTATAGGGTGTATGGATGACTATATATATATATATATATATATATATATATATATATATTTTTTTTTTTTTTTTTTTTTTTTTTTTGACAGAGGTTCTCCCTGTAGCCCCAGCTGACATGGAAATCCCTCTGTAGACCAGTCTTATCTTGATAACACAAAAATCCACCTTTCTCTGCTGCCTGAGTTCTGGGATTAAAGGCATGCACCACCATGATCCGTATATCTTTTAGCTCTTGGCGTGCATTATATGTATTCTCATAGTTGTGAAACAAAGTTGGAAAATGTTTGAGAACTTATTTTTCTATCAGATGATCATAGATAGGATTCTGTTACCTAATCAACTAATAGCAATGTGCTTTCAAAAAAAAAGGTTTACTATCCCTAACTTTAAAATATCAGATATGGACCTTGGCATGTTGGTGTACACCTTTAATGTCAGAACTGAGGAGGCAAAGGAAGGCAGGTCTCTGTAAGATGGAGGCCAGCCTGATCTACATATGAACTCCAACCAGCTAGAGCTACAAGGAGACAATGTTTCGAACAAGAGCAACAAAAACTTTCAGACATGTTTGATATTGAAAGACTTCATTTTCCGTTTTGAAACCTGGAATGTTCTTTCTGTTTTCACATAGTTTTTCTTTCTCATTTGTCTTACCTTAAAAACCAAATTTCAAAATAAGTATCCTTCTATTCCCTTTTACCTCATTTCTGTGCCATTTATAATGCAATTCTTTCTATGAATACATGTATTCATGTGGATAAATAAATCATTTACCTACATCTGTCTTTATATTTATCTGCATATATTCTACCTAACATCTCTCTCTCTCTCTCTCACTCACTCTCTCTCTCTTTTAGTTAATTTTCTTATTGCTGTGACAAATGCTGAGAAAAGTAATTCAAGGATAGAAGTGCTGATTCGGGTGACTTGTTTGAAAGTAAGTCATGTTGGCAGGCGTATTAGGAAGCTTATTCCATTACATCCACAGTCAGAAAGTAGAAAAATGTTAATGCTGGTATTCCATGTCTTTTCTTCTTTGTATTCAGTCCAGAATTTCAGGCCATGAAATACCAGAAGCCAAGTTCGGTTAAACCTCCCTGAATTTCCCTCACAAATACAGTCAGAGAACATCTCTTGGACAATTCTAACACCATCAAGTTGCAATTAAGATCATTCTATCTATTTGTCTATCATCTATCTATCTATCTATCTATCATCTATCTATGTCTATTTTCTATCTACCTATCTGTCATCTATCTATCAATCATCTGTATATCTTCTATCCTCTATCATTGTCTAACAGAACAGAACTTAAGTAGTCTTTCTTCTCACTCTCGTTCTCAGGAAGGCAAACATCCTTCTACTTTATCATCATAAAGTCATCCTGATCTATCTAGTTATTGATTTTTTTAGATCTACTGAAGGAAACAAATAGGTATATAAATATATTCATTATCTTGCTTTAAGGAATTCTCAGCTAAAATATTTCTATCTAAGCATCGCCGATGAATACCTGTAGTCATCATAGATTCAGAGGATAAAGTTACTTTTAGAGACAGAACCTTGCCTGAATGGCTGTATTGCTATAATTTCAGAAAAAACTCTGTTTCTGGTCTCACGAAGTTGATATAATTGTTTTTAAGATTTTCTTTTCCTCACCAATATTTTAGAAAAATCACTGTCACTCAAATGTATTCATTTCCAAATTCTCTACATCCGTTAAATAATTGACAGAGAGCTATGTAGAAAAGCAAGGCACTGAATTGTAATCATCACCTAGAAAATTGCCCAGTTCCTCTGTTTTCTTTGTGATTGAGAGGGAAGAGGCTATATTTATGAAGTTAGGCAATTGATAGTTGATTTAAGCAGAACAAAAAGAATAGTGTGATTCCATCTGAAACCTAGTGTCTTTACCACAGCAATTTTTTCTTTCAACATGATGCAGGAGTTCAGGACTCTTTAGTGTTCATTTAGACTCCCCTTACATCTTTGCAAAAGACCTTGATCTTTCATTCTTTCATTTTTCTTACTTGTAAATTACAGTTACAATCCAAAACTTTATGAGGTATCATATTAAAAAAGAAAGTAAACACTTATTCTTAATTTATAGATTTTAAACCATGGTTATGTAAAAGTATCCTTTTTATTTTATTTTTTATATGTATGAATGTATTGCCTGCATGTATATAATGAAACCATGTCATTCAATGCCCACGCAGCTCAGAAGAAGGCCCCTGGAACTGGAGTTATAACAGTTGCTGCCAGCCATGCAGGTTCTGGGAATCAAACATGGGTCCCCTGTAAGAAAGAGCAGCCAGTGCTCTAAACCACAGAGCTATCTCTCAAGGCCCATAAGAGTATTCTTACATACGTGTTTACACATTGCTTGCTTGTGTGTAAGCATGACAGAAGTAAGTAAAACCTTGATATTTTTATGCCTTTTACCTTGGGTATATACATACTTATACATATTTCTATCATTTCAAACTACTTTTTGATAAGCTTAAGGACAATATAGCAAGCATGTTTGTACTAACATATAGAAGAATAATATGTACCAGGCATTGGAGCCTGCCCTGTGTGAAGTATTTGTAAACAATTGCTGGATTTAATAAAATTTGACTTTTCCATTATTCTTCCCAGGTCTCTATAAAAATACCTTAGACTGAATGCTTTAACCAAAATATATGTAGTTTTTCAAAGTTCTGGAGGCTAAACATTTTGAGATGATAATTCTGGAAAGTTCCTCTTAGGTGTCTCTGTTAAGACCTCAGAAGACAGGCAGCATACACAGACGGAGGGGCTGAAGTTCACACCGCCATAACATTAGGGCTCCAGTTTTCTGACCTTATTTTTAAATCAGTTAACTTCTCTTAAAGACTATCTCTGCATACAAACTGAGAATCATTTGCATTGTGAAAGACAAAATGCAATTCACAGTACTTACGTTTGAATGACTTTCTGTTTCTTCATTTAATTAATTTAAGAAAATAAACTGAAGCATTCAATTTATTTCAGTTACCAATTTACACAGAACAATATTCTTGCTTTGACTTAACAATTTTTGTTTTATCTAAAAATATTTAATATCTTTTCATATCTTCATAGTTAATGTTATGAATATTTATGCTTGTCTCATATTTTTATGATTGACATGTGTTTATTCCTAGAATAACTCCTTTTAAACTGCAAGGGAAAAATGGCTCTGTATTATAATATATTTCCAGTAATTTTTTTTCAAACATCTATCTATACATATACAATTGAAAATACTGCCCTTGATTTTCCAGGCTTTCTGTGTGAAATGATGCATTCTTTCTTTTCCCTTTTATCGCATGGAATTTTTTTCTTTATATTTATGATTTTTATTACTTTCTTTAAATTTGTTCAAGTTATGACTCTTCTGCCATTTCTGGTTAGTCTGAATAACTTAGACTCAAAATATAATAAAAACGAATTAGTATAACAGATTATCTGAAGAAATTAGCTCTATCTTTCTCATTTCAATTATAGTGTTCTCTTTCATTCCACAGAAAATCCTCAGACATGCTCCCTGTGCTTTAATTCATTCATAAGGAATTTAGATTTCCTCTCTATTGTAAGTAAATTTGTCCTGAAAAATTCCAAAGTGTGACACAGTTTCCATAAGTTCTACCCTCATAGTAAAAAGTGTTTTCCATTGTAATAATCTTAGCTGTGAACATATTAGTGTGGCCTTATCAAATAAAATAATATTGTTTCCCAAAATAAATTTTGTAATACAATATTTTCCTCCAATACAACTAAAACTAGGAAATAATGAGATTCTTACCAAAAGTATATGAGATATTTGAAAAGGTTTTAGGAAAATAAGACTCCAAATTCAGCAAGCATATTCATCATGTCATATTAATATTTTCCATGAAGGTCACTTAGTGAGACACTTTTGTTAAAAACCTGGGTGAGATTCTTATTTTCATATGTCTGTTCTATTTGTAACTAAATAGTTTCAAACCATTATTTGAAAAGCAAAAATTAATAACAGTATTAAATAACTGAACCTGTTTTCTGCTTAGAGATTGATTCCAGTAGATAGATCTTAAAATTGGTTGGGAGAATGACAGCAATATCTTGAACATTTGCTATGCCCTCAACAGTAAAATATTCTTTGAACTACTTATTGTCAAGCAATCTGGGACCCACATGTATTATGTGACAACTAGAAATTATGATGTAAAAGAATATCTCTTAGAATTAAGCATATGTATATTTTATGTTTGTGAGAGAGAGTACTTGTTATAGAGAAAGATAAAAGACATTGAGACTAGCAGGTCAGATGGCTGCACCTACTCTTAAGTATATGTATTAATAAAAGCAAGAAGAAACAAAAAGCGAAGTTACACAAATATTGTATACATATAAAGTATATAAAATCTATATTTATTTGCAAAGGAATCCTGTCAAACCTCCTTGTCTGGATGTTTATGTTGACATACTGCAGAGTGAGTCTCCAGTTGTGAAACAGTCTCACTATTCGTATTATTCTTATGCTTCTGGAAAAGTCCTCTATTTTCTGTCTTATATTTCTGAACTCTTTTCTTCCTCATTGATTACATTTTTAACAATTTTCTTCCAGAGGTCTCAACTAGTACTCCTTAGAAATATCTCTTCTTAACCTCAACAAGGAAAAACAAATTTAATTATGTCAATGAATAAATCATGGGCTAGTTGAAGTGAAGATCCTTTTCATGAGCATAATGCATGAGAATGCACACCTATATTGCGTGCACACACACACAAACGAACAGTAAAATATCTGCAAAAGATTCTATATCAGTGACTTAAGTAATTGTCTTCTATGATCAAGCCTCACTGGATCTTTATTATCAGAATTTGTCCTGCCTTCTACCAATGCCACCCAGTCTTCTACATGTGCAGCAGTCTTGTGTAGCAAAGGTAGATAGGAACATTTTTCTAGTATCCCTGGACAACAGAATTGATTTTTCTTCCTCTTCCTGTATTGTTTATGAAAATATGATTGCACCTACAATGTATAAGTACATTAGTGAATTTGTCTCTAATTTATTTTAAAACTATTATTATCTATTAGGTAACATTGACTTTTAGTATTAGAATAGCTAGAGGCATTTATCATTTCAGGCAAGATATAACATTTCATTCTTTGTTTGTTGATCTCTGAACTCATATCAAAGAAATAACATTTGAATACATATTTTAGGAGGGCCCAGTGAGTTGTAGTTATTTTTTATTTATCATATGTATATCAATGAGGGAAATCGAACAGTGCAACCACTACCACTGTACACTATTCAGTATTTGGCATATTCATCTGAATAACTTCCTTTTTTTCTCTTTTTTGTCAAGCATAGTTAGCTTTTTTAGTGAGTTTATACATATACTTTTACTTTCTACAGTCTTTTAATAACTCAAGTTTTTATAGTTGAGGCATTTTATTGTTGGAGATTTTGAATGTTGCCTCTCTTTCTGAGATCACGTTATCAGTATAAATCTTAAGCTGGGTCTGGCATTTGAAATCTTCCTACATTAACCTCCGAATGCTGAAAAAGGCAGATATATATCACCATGCCTAGCTCTGATTGAGTTTTTATTGAATATGATCTATTATACTTAATTCTTATAGTTCTGTCTGATGCTCAAAACCATTTATATCTTGTTATTTCCAATTTATTTTTTAATGATGCTTTAGTAGGGGTAAGTAACTTTGAAGAACAAAAATGATACAAGATTCACAGTCCTCCCGAACACCTAGCAGAAGAAACAAAAAATGTCACATAATTTTATATCAACTGAATTCAACATATGTTAAATATGAGATTCGTCCAATGCCTGGCAATGTTTGTTTTCCAAAACTAAGATACTTTTTTCTTTAAATTATGCATTGATCTAACAAATTATATGTGAATTATGCAGCAATATCTTTTGGTTAAAAGTTGCCCTGTAACATGAAAGTTATAATTAAATGGAAAGTAAATATGCACTCAATTTAACCTTCAAGAAGTGAACGAGACCATCTGGTTTATTTGAATCTGTTTACTGTGCAAATATAACCACAGTGGTTTATATACTCTATTTGTTGACAGTATTTTAAAATATGCCTTTATGGATCATTTATACAGTATTACCCTCAGGGAGACATTTCAGAGGTTACAGGGAAGTTTGTAATGCTACTTTAAAATAATTAGTGATAATGGTAACTATCCAAAGACTGTTAAGATAGGAAATGAACTAAGGTTGGTTTACTCTCCCCAATGACACATATTTATGTCATATCAAACACAGTAATATAAATACCTTTGTATAACTGATGATATATTATAATTTTTAAACATAATTTGTTTATCGATATGTTCATTTACAGAAATATGTTCAAAATTTAAGGCTGCATTAAGTGTTTTATGACTTTTTCAAGTGGTTTAAATTTGGTACTTAATCTTGGAATGAACTCTATTGCTATGAAGCAGTAATATGCTGCAGAATTTTAAAGACACTGGCAAAGGATGGGGTTTTATTTTAGGAAGAAGATATTCACATGTATATGTAGCCAAAAGTGTGAAAAATACAATCTGCTTTATACTATCTTCTGTTATTTCAAGCAGATATTCAAATGAAATGGTTGCTGCAAGAAAAGGAAGAGAGAAAAAAAGTGTAAAATTTAAAATATTGCCTGAGAAGTGAATTTCATGAAAGGGCAATGTGTGAGCTTCCTTTGGATTTTTGTCATAATGCAAAAATGAAACGAAGCACTTTTCTCCGTTGTCTGGTTTCTTACAATATAATAGTGTGTAAATATAATGATAGACATAAGAAAAATTGTGGCTTAGGATAATTTAAAAGAAAATAAGACTGCCTTATTAATATATAGTCTTTCAATGTCATTTCAGATGATTTCCATCATTGTTCATCTATTCATTCTTTCTATGCTGCTTAGTTATAGAAAAATCTCACCCAAAGGCTTTCAGAAATTGAGGCTATGTTGTAGAGAGAAGTAGGTTGAACCAGAGTATTAATAGCAAGATTTATACAAAACCCTTTGCTTGAGATGGACACTCATTGTACCTCTACAGTTTTATATAATTTATAAACTCACTCACTGTCCATTTCTTTGTCAAGAAATTGTCTTAAACCCGAAAAATTACTGTCACTTAGTTTACACAGTATGGCTGTATGGCTCAGGTAAGACCATCATGTTTCTGACCCTAAAAATTGTCCCAACATGAGTAGAGGAAATAAACAGAGCTTTTTTTCCCTATGTTATTGATTGGTCCTATCTCTAGAGCAAAGGATAGAGGGTAATTAGATACTGGGAAATAAAAGGAAGAACATGGCTGCAAGCAGATGCAGCAAACTTTAACTGAAGAGAATACCCCCAACCCCCGCATCCCCAGTATCAAGGGCATATTAATATACAACAAGACAAGTGTGGCATTTTCCAAAAACACTTCTGTAATAGATTACATTATTTGCTTTGGGAATCCTTGGGCATCAAATGCCAGCTATTTTTGTGCTGTCTCATAACATTCCAGATGTCAAAGATTATTTTAGCCTGGAATAGTTATCTATGTAGTTATCTATATCACCATGACGTTGTCTAAACACAAATTGACACTTAAAGTCCTCTTTTCCATATTTATTTAAAGGAAGGCTAAATCCTGTCTTTTTCTAGGATTGCTGGACCTATTTAGTCACCACTGCTCTAACGTGTTAACATTTCCACAAAGAGGTTTAGTTTCTCTTCTGTCCATGTGATAAAATGCAGTAACCGAAAACAACGTAAGGAAGAAAAAGGTTATTTTGGCTCATGATTCTAGGGAAATAGAGACAGAGTAGGAATGCCATGGTAGCGGGGTTAGGAAGCAGAGAGATTATGATAAGAAGTGGGGAGAGGCTCTAACTCCTCAAAATCTACCCCAGAGACATACATCCTCCAGTGACTACAACTCATGGTTCAAAAACTTAAATCAAGACTCTGGGTTCTGGGTATCTTCATTTTGTTAAGAATCTTGATGCATTTATATTGATCTCAAAATTCTGAACTCAGGACTTGGCAAATAAGAGGAAAATAGAGGAGAATCAAGATGGTGGAGTGATTCTGACCTAGCTGTCAATACACTGCCCTCGTTGTCTATACACACCATTAGGGCAGAGTTAAGCTAGCCATCCATGTACACTATCTAGCAGGGCCTGCTGACCTGGTGACCCTTAAACCCCACTGACACCAGTGGTTGGCTGGCCATCATCACTTAGTGCTTGTTGACACAGTATAAGTCCTCAACAACATTAGGAATCTAAGAAGTCCATAGACTTCAGAATGTAAACTTTGGACACTGGTACAAAGCTGTCACATGAAACTGTTAAACTTCCCAGTTGCGACTCAGAGAATCTTGGATTGGAGGTCGGTGAGCTAATTGCTGCCTGCCGTGAGGACCTAGCTTCTTCATTATCCCACAGTAAAACCCTGATGGGAGTCAACCTGTTGGGGAAGCCTTTGCACAGGATGGGATCATTGTGCTCAGTGAGGCCTAGAAATAGTCAAAGTGTAAACCTGCATGCCAGAGCAACAAACAACTAGCTTTGATTAGGAAAACCAAGTGTTGCTGAGCACTGAGGAAAAGAGAAATCCTTACTTGAGATTTCTAACCAATGTGTAAGAGAAACAGATACTAAGAGTCAAAATCCCATTCAAATAAACCAGAGATCGGACCTCTCCAGAGCTGCAATGGTTACGTTGTGCACAAGACCATGTGGACTCAAGTGGACAAGGGTCCAGGGTGGGTCAAAGGAAATGGGTGGCAGCCATGACCCTAGCCTAGGGACTGTTGATAACTGATTACTGTTGAGTAAGGGAGAGTAGCTCTTCCTACAGATCTCTAGATAGGCTGACTAGACGCCAGTGAATAAACTTGCACTGAAGGAGATCTGTGCACAAAAGCTTGACCACATACGACTTAAAATATAAGAAAGAAGGCATGAGGCCTTCTGAGGGGTACAGGGGTCATGGATATGGAAGAAGGGCCTAAACTTATTTAAGAACTATTTTATGAAATGTACAAAGAATAAAAACATTAAAAAATAATAAAAACAGAAACCAGTGTGTGTTTGCACTGGTTACATTTGCACACATGTGTTTAGGAATTATAGATCACTGACACTCTAATGAGATATGATTTCTCCAGCACCCAGCTTAGATGGGTTATGTAAGAGGAATGAGGGCTTTCATTTACTAATAGAAACCAGGAAGTCAAGAATGGGGGTGAGGGATAGCAGGGTGGGGAGGAGATAGCAGAGGAAGTCCGAATATAACAAAAGTCATCGTACGAAATTCTTGAAATGGTAAAATTTCTCTTAAACTGATAAAAGAAAAAAAATAGGTAAAAGCCAAAAGTAATATATTCCAGAGAATAACTTACTGTGCCATTATTTACAAGGACACATGGAACTAGGCATGCCATGGTTTGTTTTATTTCTCTTTGGCAATTATGTATGTTTGAAATAAAGGTTAAAAAAAATTGCAAGCTTTGTATCCATATTCTTTTCATTATGCTAAATTATCTACTCTGAAGTATATATGCCAGATTTGTTTTCCTGCTCTATTTCCATTTAGAATAGAACACAAAAAATAATAATATTGGCCCCTGGGAATATGCTTACATGTTCTTACAGCAATGGTGACAACATGCATTAGTCCCATGCAAACTGAATGAGACAAAATCCAATAGAGACCTGGGGAAATGATCAGGAGGTCCCAGCTTTAACTGAGGAACAATTAATAGCTGATCACAACTGGGTCAGGAAGAGTTGATCTTCCTTTAGGGAGTGATACTAGGTCAGCTGACCAGGCTACAGTGGATGGATTCATCCCAAGGGACATATGGGTGCACAAACTTGACTCAATAGGCCTTAACATATATCACAGAATACATGAAATCTTATGTGCAGGCTATGGACAGGTGCAGTTAAGGGAGGGGTCTAAATATGATAAAGATGTATGATATGTAATGCACAGAAAATTAATAAAAGTACACATTGAAAAATATTCTTGATTTGGAGGGCATAAATGAAGCTTAAATATGTCTTTTGCTTTTTGCCAGTGAGGACAGCACTACTTCCATCATTGCAAGAAGGAGGACCTGAATGTGTGACTCATTCACATTCCTCCCTGCCTCTTTTCTTTGTCTGTGTTAGGTGAAGATGCTTAGCTCTGTTATGAAGCATGTACCAAACTTCTACAGGATAACCGTGTTCCCAAATTCAAAAACCACAGACACTACATACTATTACGTCCAGCAATAGAGCTCTGCTTTGGATTTTCAGATTCTTCTTTTACACTCTCATTTTGTATCTATCTCCCTTTCTGAAACACTCTCCTGTAGACTTTAAATCTATCATGAAACTCAAAGAAGAGCCACCATAACCAGAAAGCATAAGCATCACTGATACTAAAACAAAAGCAACCTAACAAATCCAGAAAGCTAGATAGATTGAAACTTTCTTTTTTAAATGGCTTTAGATAATGGACTGGGCATATGACTCAGTTGATAAAATGCTTGACTAATATACTCATGTAATGTAGAGACACATAAAATTAATAAATAAAAAATAATGAAATTAAATTATCATTAAGTAAGCTGAGCATATGATTCATATCTCTAAGTCTAGTATACAGAGATTGGGAGAGAAGAACAGCTGTGATTTATAGCTTAGCCATGATTGCAAAGTGAGTTCCATGGTTAGTCTAGTTTCAGAGCCAAACAAAATAAAAATAAGAAAACATTTGCATATTAAATTACACTTCTTGATTTCTTAGAATAATTATATAATTTCATAATTACTGAATAGATGTAAATTAATGTTTTATACTTCAATTCTCCTACTAAATTTATATGAGAAATGTTTTTATTTTGGAGACTGGGCCTCCTTTATTGCATACTGAACTCATGCTCAGTATGTAGGCAAAAATAACCTTGAAATTTTAATGTCCTTTCACCTAACTTATAAGTGCTGGGATTACAGGCATGCATTTCCTGGTTTCATAGTAGTGAAGACTGAACACAGGACTTATTCATTCCAGACAAACAACCTATTAACTGAACCACATCACCTGCCTGTGAGACACATTTGCAAACTCATTTCATCCATCAAGAAAATATCCTTGGGAACATTACATGACCTTTGTCATTGGTAAAGCTAATCTTGCTGACTTTGTTCCCATATCTACAAAATTATCACAGTTATCATCATTAAAGTCAGAATTTAAAAGTTCATTTATGCTGGGTATGGTGATACATGCTTTTAATTTTAACACTCAGGAGATGATGCCAAAAGGATCTTGGTTCCTCCTAACTGGGAATATATAGTATATTCAAGCCCAGACTGTTTTACATAGTGAGAAACTGTCTCCAAAAAAGTAAAGACAAAATGTTCATTTTTTCCTTCTTTATCTGGAAAATGTTTGTGAATTTCTCAGCTAAAAGAAAATCCAAATTTTTGAAAAGTTCTATAACTTGGTTGTTTTGGTAGCTTGGATACACCAATAAACATTAACTTTTCAATATTATTTTCACTGTTTTCCATCTGCCCCAATTATTTTGTTGTATTGAAAATGCATTGTTTTATTGTTAACACATATAATTGCATGAACATATGGACAACTCTTTGTAAAAATTTCCATCTTTCTAATTTCATTTTGCATCAGGTCCCTAATGCTAAATTTTGTATATGGTTAATATAGAAGCAGATGTATTTTACTTGCAAGTAAAATTTATATTAATGATATTAACCTATAAATTAATTCATACTGTCAAGAAAAATAAAGAGCCGTGCATTTTGTATAACTTTAAAAAAGTAAAAATTCGAATATTCATGTATAGAAAACTTAAAATAAATTTTAACTATTAGTTTCAATATACATTCTCAATTTAAATGTGCTTTGGTGCTAGATTTAACAAATTGAAAATAAATGTACATATACTCACATAAGCATAATTTTGAAAACATTAGATAAGAAAGATTAGAAGAAGACATATATTAATATACATAAGTGATATTTGACTGTTGGGTAAAAAATTACATTGTAGAAAAATTGTCATTTTCAGTAAATTGTATTAGAATGCTTGGGCATTAACATATAAGAAATAATCTTGACAAAATTAATTTAAAATTGATCATAGATGTGAATGTGAAATGCAAACAACACAAAAGTATCTGGAAGATAAGATAGGAAAACTGCAGATGATTATTAGCATAATGATTTTTAAGAAACAGTGTCAAATGAATGGGGCAACAAATAATTGATTACTTCAGAAATATTGGTTATACAACATCAAAATATAACAGATATAACAATAAAGTCAACTTGTCATTCTTGATTTACATTAAGTACATGTAGCGGAGAGCCTCACAGTCACTTATCTTAGAAATCTGATCTTTTATTATATATCAAAAAGTAAGCCCCTGGATAAGATTTCTGTATTAAACCTCATCTAACAATGACTCAGAGACCATTGTAGAAGAGAGAACAGAAAGACTATAGGAGTCAGGTGTGGAGGATGATCATAAGGAAACAGTTTTCCAGGCTTCTGGAACTTGCTCATATGAACTTACAGCAACTCAGAAACAAAAACTCAGCATAGAACTGTGGAAATGGGTAAGAAGACCCAACATGCTGAGGAAATATTGGCATCTGACTATGAGAGAGAGACAGAGAGAGAGGAGAGAGAGTTGGTCTTCTCTAGAGGAGAGACTGTACATAAGCTGACCAAATTTTCAAACTTTATAATAAAAAAGAAATTTATTAAAAAAAGGCTTTCCATCTTTTCAACAACTTTGATTTGCATATTCGATGTAAGGATTTCTGAATGCTAGGTGTGAAATATACCATGGAGATGTGTCTTTAGCCTGATGGTAAAATTTACAAACATGCATTACAGCTGGAAATGGAGTAGCCTCCTCATTTTTATATCATTTTATTTATTCATCTAACTGAGCATTTGTAATTATGTTTTTGACTGCTAGTCACTGACATATTCTGCATTCTTTCTGGGAAAGTCACATGGCCACAGCTTTGTCTATCACAGTAATGCCTCTTTTTTTGTAAGAAAAAAATATAAAATCATTTTCTAAAATCCCCTGTACAGAAATCCACTCTTTGTTTCCTGGAACTATGACACATGTCCAATTATAACTGTGAGGTCAGGGAGGAAAAGCAGAGTATTAGCTATTCCTTTGTGTAGATTAGAAATCTGAAGAGAAATATAATTTGAAATAAAAGCAGGGGCAACTAATCCTCTGTGTTTGTTATATATGCACTTCCAGTCTCTACCACATTGTAGAGTAAAGCTTCTGCAGTCATAAATATCATACAGTAAAGTTTTTAGTATGATGTATTCATAATCTTCTATCACAGGGTTAAGTAATGATTATAGAGCAACTATGCATCAAAAGTTCATTAAGGCCCAGGTGTAATAATGTGTATTAGAAATACACATGGATTTGTAGAAGAATAAAGGACAATGAAATAAAGTGATAAGATTAGAATTTTTTATTTTTGTTATTCAAGTTATTAATTACTTTAATAAAAATTGTTTTCCTTGAGAAGTGTGTTAAAGTAACAAAATGTCTCAATTCTTCTTTAAGTTTTCCATGAAATGTTTATACATTGTACATCTTTTTATTTCTTTTTATCTTATATGTGACATAGAAAAGAAAATAAATACTATATATCCTGATAAAATGCTTAATTCATTTCTTTAAACTTCCTCAACAGTTTAATGGGTGTTTCTGCATATTTTTGATGATGAAATACCTAGATTCCATCAAAATCATTCCTCAGTGCTCTTTATTTTGTACCAGTTATAGAATCACATAGTTTATTTCATCAGTATTGTTCTGAAATTTTTGCTTTAAAGATAAAGTCAGGAAATTTTTATAATCAAATCACAGACACGATTTAATTCACCATAAAGTCAAAAATGATTTTATGTATGTAATAGCAATGGAATTCAGAAGATCAGGTTAAGTTCCCCCACCCACAGTCACTTCTGCGATTTAGTCTCCCTTATCTGTGGATCTAAGCTTTGAATTTTACATTGGAGTATAATAGAAACCAGGGAAATAGAAAAGAACCACGTGGAGAGAGGAACAGAAGGAACTCTAGAGAGGGGAATAAAGCCAGATACTTTGAAGAGGGAATGAGGGAAAAGGATTAAAACCTAATTGGAAAAGGGAAAGATGTATGTTGTGTGACAGTACTCTTCTGGACTGTCTAATCACCCCAGTTAGAGAGCCAACAACAAAGCACGCTTACCACCAAAATCCAACTTAGTGAACCAACAAAGTTTATTGGATGACTGGTCACTTACAAGAACAGAAATGACTTAGAGATGACAGCTGAAATCACCAAATGTCCAACCCAGTATGGGTGACGGCTCAGAAAAGCAGGAAACCTGGAGCACATAGCACAGCCTGCAGGCAGCTCAAGAAGATGTATGGAAACTTTCCAAGTAGCTTGTTGGTCTGAGACTCTTCCAGGAAGCTAAGCTGGTCTTAGCCTCTTGCCAGCAACATAGCTGGACTTTGATCTTTCCAGGCTGCTTCTTTGCTCTGAGCCACTTCTATGCAGGTGAGCTTTTCTTTTCCAAGTATTCCTCCATAATAGGGAGAACCTCACTCCTCCCTGCCTTCAGGACTCACCAAAGTCTGCTACTTGGTTGTAATGCTGCTGGGATTCCTCATCTGGCCTTGAGACCCAGGTTCAGTCCACACTGTTAGTGAAAACCTGTTTCAACCTCTTTGTATGAGTTATTGCAGGCACTGGACAGTAGCTATCAAGGAAAAGACCTATGTACCAGCCAAACAGATAAAACTACATCTCCACCCACCTCTGATCTAGTCCCTCCTTTTATTGCTTTCCTTTCTGTGGCTGCCATAGAAACACTGACAAGGGAACTTATAAAAGGAAGAGTTCATTTAGCTTATGGTTTCAAAGGGGCAAGAGTCCATCATGACAGGAAGGCCTGGCTGTGGAGGCAGCTAGAGTTGAAGCTAAGCACTCACATCTTCAAACAGACAGACACAGGAAGCAGAGTGATGAGCTATCCCACATGGGTTAAGAACTCTCTAAGTCTGCCCCAATGACATGGTTCCTCTAGCATGGAAACACCTTCTAAGACCCCCCAAAACAGTGCAACCAACTGGAGGCAAAATGTTCAAATACTTAGACCCTATGGGGCACATACTCATTCAAACCATCCATTTTCTTTAGCATAGTTGCAGAAGAAAACTGGAATAACAGGTTGTTCAAATCTATTCTTGTCCTTAAAATGTATGCTGAGTCAGCCTGTCTTTTATTAAGCATTGCTGTAATATGGCTTTATGCTTCATACACAGCCAATATCATGCTAAGTAGCAGAAAACTCAGAGCACTACCCCTTTAATAAGGAATGAGACAATGATGTTCTCTCCAAGTCCGTCCAATAGAACTTGAAATATTAGCTAGAACATTATGAAAAATTATGACAATAAAAGAATACATCTTCTTTCTTTGAAATAAAAAATACAAAAAATCCATATTTGCAAGTGATAAGATGCTATGCAGAAAAGATTCTAAATATTCCACCATGAAACCCCTATAGCTGCTAAACACATTCCGCAAAGGAACAGGATGCAAAATTAAACACAAACATCTGCCTCCCAAAGTTCAGAGATCATTGTGTAAGAGGGGGATGGAAAGACTGTAAGAGCCAGGGGTGGTGGATGACCACAAGGTTTTCAGGTAACTCATCAGTTACTCATATGAACTCATAAAAATCAGTAGCAGCTTTTTTATATATCAGCAACAAATATACCAAGAAAGAAACCGAGGAAGCAATCCATTTTATTATACTAAAAACCAAAATGGAAGAGCAATAACCAAAGAGGTTAAAATTTATCATATGAAATGGACAAAAACTCAATAAAAACATATATTTAAAATGAAATAAAATTTAGTCAATATATATGCATATCCAACCTTCTCATAGTAACTCATAAATACATTCATTTTCATGATAAAAATAAGTGCTCTGAGTATCCAACCCACATGTTGTCTGTCAGTACTACTTTCTTTTTTAATTAGTCTTTCTGAGTCAGGGTTTCCTTCTCTCCCTAGGTGGGCTGGAACAAGCTGTGTATAGAAGGCTGGCCTTTGATCTCACAGAGATCTTGCCATCTCTGCCAGATTAAAACCATGTAATACTATGCCCAGATCAATACTAATATTTTTTAACTTATTTTATGTGTATAAGTGTGGTGCCTGTACGCATGTAAGTACACTCATGTCGTACAACATTTATGGAGGTCAGAATAGGGCATCAGATATCCTGAAACTGGGATTTTTAGCTAAAAATCTGTCTGCCACCCAATTTACTAACACTGAGTTTACTATATGAAGGATTATTTACAGGAGCATGGGTAACTCAAAGCATACTCCCTACATAACTTCGATCTCCCTGCATTACTTTCCAGAAGCTTGGGTGGTTGGAGATTCCCTTCTGCCCTGCAAATTTTATTGCATGTAGAATGTTTGTGAGACTCTTATGAATCTTAACATTTCCATCTTACTGAGATTTTAAGTTTCTTCTATTTTCTTAGCCTACATGGAATGTTTCATTGTGTGATGCATATCTAGTCAACAGTTTTGAGTATAGTACTGTAGAGGCTAGCTGCTGCAGTCAGGTTAAACCTCCCACTTTCAACATGTTCTAGAGCAGAAGGAATATTACAGATGATATTCAGTAAAGATACCTCAAGAGTTGGAAAGTACTAATTGAGTAACTAAGTGGACCTTACTCATCTCCAAGTTTCTTTGTAGCTAGAACAGTGATCGAAGTTACATGTGGTGCAATGAACATGGAAGCACGGGTCAAAGTCATCATTCTAGAGGAAAATAATAGGAAACCCATTCTCCACAATTGGATACTGTTGTGTTGTCCCTTTGAATGTAGCCCTATGCAACATGAATTCCATAACTCTGATACACAGGACTCTAATAAACTGAATTTGTGTTATTTTTGCCATTAAGTTTATGATCTTTTGTTGTAGCATCACTGGGAAGACAGCTTATTATCTGATGCTCATTAAAAGTACATTCTGTGGAGTTAAGGATGCTTTGTTTCTGTCGTTTTTCTAAATGACTTCTCCTCCTTGAAAGATACAAAGTCTCAACACTAAACTCTGAACATTTTGTATGTGTTTATGGTTTGCAATTATCTACCTCACATTGCCTGAATAAGTTACTTTTGTTGATGAATTTAGAAAGAAATGCTAAAAAATTAATTGATATACCCCAAAACAAAATATTCAAATGTATCACGACTAAAAAAAATAATAATTGACAGTTTTTAACACATTTTCATTTTCTGAGGAATTCTAAACCTCACAGCATATGGTAATTGGTTTGTCTCAAAATGATTTTTAAAATATGCACTTTTCTCAAAAGTGTAACTTCTTGAGCTGTTTGTCGTTTTAAATAAATTTACACATTTCAAGCTTATTTATTTCTACCTACTGCATCTGATTATAGAGATGCCCCCTTGTATGCATTTCCATAGTTGTGGAGGCTTTTCTGTAAAGAACATGATATGTTGTTTTCAGTTGGCTATTGGTCCAGTTAAGAGGTCTTCATATGACTATTACTTAGCAGTGTACAATGTTCACTAGCAATGCCCAGTTCCCACATTCAAATACTCTTCCGCTGTGAACTTGATTACTACTGACATCATCTGTGTGTTCAACTCCTTTTATAAAAGGTAAAATATCAGCTATCTTTATTCAAATAAAAATTTGCATAAAACGTTTTCATTTTATATTAGGTGAACAAGAACATGGAGAAACAAAGAACTTCAAGTCATAAAACTATATTAAAGAAAGGTTAATTAAATAAATGCTAAATTTATATCAGCTTGTTAGGGATGATATTTTGAAAGAATACTTAAAATTGTAACCAAACAGAAGGCTTCCAAAGAAGCAAAGATAAAATTGGGAAGAAAATTATTCCATTTGTGGAAGCATTGACAGTCCTTATTAAAAGCATATTTTTATCTTCAGTTTAAAAACTGCAATGTTGTTTTAAGAAAATTATGCTTCAAGTTCCTGAGACATTTTGCTGAGCAAATATTTTCATGCTATGGGTTTTTGTTAATCTAAAAATTAAAAGTCATGAAAAGGCAACATTTTGTTTTAACTCAGAAAAGGGTAACAAATTTCCTATCAGTTTTCAAAGTATAAGATAAAACTAATTAAAGGTGATGATATATGTGACTGGAGTGAAT
Organism: Eospalax fontanierii; assembly: GCA_035773235.1. NCBI lineage: Eukaryota > Metazoa > Chordata > Mammalia > Rodentia > Spalacidae > Eospalax > Eospalax fontanierii. The sequence continues at coordinate 95,816,308 of CM069527.1, read as the reverse complement.
ATTAAAATAACACATGAAAAGATTTATGTCATATGTGAGTTATAATTGTTGTTTAAATTTTTCCTTCACTTAGCTTTACAATTAAAGTTACTAAGAACTCTTTTATACTTCAGAAATACAAGATTTTGATCCTCAAACTACTATATATTTATTCCGTAAAATTCTAAGTCAGGACTGACAGAGATCAAAATTTAACTCTTGTCCATGAAACACATTTATTGATGAACTGTATATTATCTTAGACATTTCTTATATGTATTTTAGTTCACAGTTCCTAAAATATACAAACTCTTCTTAGTTTTTAACTTTCCATATTTTTTCTGTTATCCTTGGCACATATATTTTGAGTCTTTCAATACTATGTTTCTTTGTATTATTTAGGTCACATTAATTAGTGTATATACTAATATCCAATGAAGAAAGCTTTAATAAAGACAACATTAAATATCAGATTGGATGGCTGACTACAGAGGCATTCCATGATTCTAAAATTCGATATGTTAGTGATTTCAGAAATCAATTGTTCCCCCTTTTAGCAATGCAACACTCAATGTTATTAGATTATTTTTAGTGCTGTATCTTGTGTAAATCAGTGTAGTAACTTTCAGGAACAGGGAGGGCTGCACAGAAGCTGAAGGGGAAATAAAGACCATTCATTTGAAAAGCATGAAAATAGTTTGGTAACACCGATACTTGGCTTACATTCATGAAGGATATCTCAGATTTATGTCATAAAATCATACCTAATATGATCATTCTTCTATGATTGCCTTTGATGATGCACCATACCCATTTCCTGTTTTTGTTAGTTTGCCTTTACAACATCGCAGGCCACATAGGATGGCTCAGAGAAGCTTGTAATTAGAAATGCTGTGTATATAAGCAATTGTCTATGCATCTCATATTCTATTTTAATGGGTGTGTTGTGTATAACTGTGTGCATTCATGGTCTCGTGTTTATGGGTGCATGCATTTACATGGGGTATGGATGTATATGTGTGCATGCATGTGCAGATTAGAAGCTGATGCCAGATGTCCTTCTTCATCTCTCTCCCTCTTTCATACTGAGGCACAGACTTTCACCTGACCGAAGAATTCACCTATTGAGTTAATCTAGCTAGACAATTTGTTCTGGGGATTCTCTTCCTCTTTCTCAATGTGGCTGGTTTCCATAACTAGCTACCAAACATTTATATGGGCCTGAACTCTGAGTCATAAGTGTAGCAGTGTTGTGCAATGCCCACGGAGGTCAGAAGAGCACATCAGATCCCTTGGAACTGGAGTTACAGGAGGCTGTGAGTGAGCAACCATGTAGCGCTGGAAAACTAACTCAGGTCTTCTCAGGGAGCAGCCAGTGCTCTTAACCTCCGAGCTAACTCTCCAGCTCCTAAGATAGCATATTCTTAAATGATGTTTTCACTAACCTATTCTGTTTCCACCAGTGTTGCTTAGTGTGATTAAGAGGACAGTGCTGTAATTGTCTTCTCACTGATGTTTTTTTAAATTTATTTCTGATGATTTGCAGTGTGCATGTGTTGAGGTATGATTTCTTTTCTTTTATTGTTATGTGCTGCATCGTTGAGAGTTTTCAATCTGTAAACTCATTTCTTCTCTCAGCTTTGTATAATAACCGCAGTTATTTCCCAGAAATGTTTTCCCCTTCATACACTGCTATCCTGCATAGCTTAGTACTTTATAATTAATTGTAGGCGAATCTATTTTTTTTTCTAGTACCTTACCTCCTTATTCACCTCTACTAAATTCTACTGTTAGAGAGCAGCTAGCTATCTAGCTGGGATAGACTATAAATTCTCTAGTTTGTCTGTTAAAAGACCCACATTTCCAGTTTCACTGGTCAGTCACGTGATCACAGGATTACCCTTAGGAAGGTGGGTTCACCTTAATTTATACTAGATAGATGGGCAGAATACCAAGTGTGTTAATGAGGCAGTGAACTTTCCCTGCCGGGAATCCCGCCTCCTAGGGCAGTTCTTCTGGACCCGGCCACAGACATGTAGCTCCCTGTAAGTCTGCCTGCTTTACTGAATTCTTCCTTTCCTTCTCTTCTTCATATCCTTTTTCTAAGCATGCTTTCTCTAAGGCTTTGGGCTCTTCTAGCATCTTGTATTTCTCTACATTTTTCTCTAAAGCTTCTTTTTGCAGCCATGTGGCTGCCAATCTGCCATGTGTCTGACCCCATGCAGGCTCTAAACCCGCATGACTTTTTGGCTTCTTTCTTCTCCCTCCAGTCTCCTCCTCCAGGCAGCTGCTGAAATCCCCAGTTTGCCTGCCTTGAGGATTTTTCTTTAAATTCCAACAAAATTGTCCTAAAGCTTTAGATTGGGTCCATTCTGGAATTCTTTTATGAATGAGACTAAGAACCCTCTAAGGGACGCTCTCATTTCACCAGCTTTCACTAGCATTGTTTCTTAGCTGTTTTCTAATCCAAAATACGTGTCACAGCAATGCCGGATCTATTCTCATGGATATGTAAGGAATGCTAGCCAAAATGACTTTTTGTGTTTCTTAGTTATCTTTTTTGTGATTTGATTCATTCTGCACGGAGAGTATTGTATCCTACCTAAATGTTTATGATTGCTGGAAACAGATGTTTTAAAGCTCTTTCTAGTCGATTGAATGGTTGATCTCCTATGCTCCTCTAACCATGCTGGTAGAATGATCCCTTCAGCTTAAAATACAAGGAAGTTCCTTTAAAATTCAGATCTTCATTTATCAGAGACTTTAATCTGGAGAATGTGTAAACAAAAGTCGTTCTCTGTCCTATAGAAATGCCTTACAGAAAGCTTCTTGCTAGATTTATATTTTTTAAAAAATTGTCCCTTATTCCCACTATCTACAAAGATGTGTAAGGGGTTGAGATAAAAAGCCAAAACCACGTGAATGGAATGGCAAGGTATTTTATTTCCAACAGACTACAGCCACTTGTAGTGTACCCTAATCATACTTAGAAAGAAGCCTTTTTGGGGTCTTGGCAGAGGGGACTGGTTACAATTTGCAACATCCAATAAGAATTAGGCATTTCACAAAGTTTCCCCATGTTTCACATTTCTAACAAAAACAGACCAGGGGATTATGTATTTGCAAAGCACCTTCCCAGATCAGAATATCACATGGGGTGTGGTCAGGCCTGTTTTGGAACTCTCAAGGTCACTCCTTTCTAGGTTTGCCACTCTAGGGGTTGGGCAAAGGTCAAGCACAGCAGACTTTGAAGTCTGGACAAACTGGGAAAGAAAGTCTTTATCCCATTTTACTAGGCCATTACAGATGTAGGGACAAGCCTAATTTAAATAGAATTTTCTATATATTTTTCTTACGTAAAAATCTTCTGCTAAAAACATATGAGGATGTTAGCTTTTTTTTTCCTTATTTTTTTTGAGGAGTTTGTACACAAATACAGTATTTACATTATTTCTCCTCCTCTTCCTCCCTTCTCCAACTCTTGGAATGATCCACCCACTCTGTTTCCAGACCTCTTGTTTGTTATTGTTACATAAACAGTGCCCCCAAACACACACACACACACACACACACACACACACACACACACACACACACACCATGTGAATTAAGAAAAGTAAGGCTGGGAGGCTTACACTCTATCTATCATAAGCTTTGGAGTCTTTGGTCAAGACAATTGGACTCCCACTGAGTTCTAGCCTCTCTGCTAACAAAAAAAGTTTCAAATTAAGGTAGTCTACTCATTTAAATTTTTTTCAAAGCAATTTTGCTTTAAAACATTTGTGTTTGTGTAAGATACTTTCTTTCATAGTCATGAGTGCCCCCCCCCTTGTGTTTTGCTAAGGAATGTCCTTATATTTATCCCAACTTCAACTTTGACCAAGCATTATTAGTTTATTGATTTAAGTTATTTTAAAAGATAGTAAGCAGATAAATTCATGAATGTTATACATGTGAATTGTTTAGTCTGAGTGAATTGCTGCTTTGGGGATCTGAATAAACCACTGGATTATGCACACTTTGGATTGTTTATGTCAGGACCACTCACCAGAAGCACTAAAAGCTATGAGCCAAAAATTATGAAAGCTGGCTAGTGGGTAAATAGATTTAAAAAATGTATTTGATAATCTCACCAATTTCCTTTAAGTTTATTCAAGATAGTAAAAAGAAGAGTTCATACTCCATTCACTATTTTGACAAGTAGTTTTTTCTCATTGATAGGTATCTGACCAAAGCCCTATTTTTGTTTAGGATGTGACCAATTATAAATGTTGATTTTATTTATATTCCCATGTAGATAATGGTGTCTGTGTTATATAATTCTGAGAAATATAGATGTGATAAATTATTCTCTCAGAAAAGTGAAAGGCAAAATATTACAAAGAAATGTATTCGTTTATTCGTTTACTAACTTTTCCTTTTCCTTATTCCTGCCTAGAATTTAGTCATGATCTTGAATATGAATAATTGTCCTGCAACTAAGAAGATGAAAGTCACATGATAAGGATGATTAAACAAGAAGAGAGAAGGAAAGTCCTCTGATGTAACACTGCATGGTACAAGAAAGGACACTCTCCCTGTGATTCATTTTAAATGTGGGCAATGAACATGAATGGCTTCCTAGAGGGCAGACACATGAAACATGAAGTGAGATGGTCCATGAAATACTCCTTGACAAATGAACTAGGGGAGTATGATTGATGAGCATCCCCCACCTACAGGAGTATGAACTCTTCCATTCAAACGGGAAGAATCAGGTCTATGTCGTGCACCAGTGATTGCTATACACTTCATATTCTCTTGCTGTAAAATGTAACTTTAGCCACACTCTTTCTACACTGCTGTTTTCCAGAATCAGATAACATGATTTTCAATTGTAGTATTATGAAAAGCCAGATAAAAACAAAAAGGGAATGTAATATATCACCTATAGAGTGTGATCTATAATTTTAATGAAGTAATTTCTTGTGATTGGTACTTTTTCTTGGGAGAGCAACTAAAGTGTATTTTCTGTAAAGGCAATACATTAAGTGATGCTACCTACCTTTCCTAATAGATTAATTTTATACGAGAGTTATTTGACTGTCTAGCAATTGGCATTATTACTCTCCTAATAAAATCAGTATGTCTTAGAGTTAATAGTCTGATTCATTAAAACTATCCACAGCACTTTCCCCCTTCTATTTTGGAGTTTTCAGATAGCAGAGTTTTCAATGAACTGCTTTTAAATACACTAGATTTTAATCAAGGACGCTCACTGTGTATTAAGTAACAAAAAGATTTCCATACAGATGAGAACACACAGGAAATTAACTACTCAAAAACAATAAGAAATGTCACTTGTTAGCTTTGATACAGAGTATTCCAAAAATTCCTTCTTGGGGGTGGTATAAATAATGGCTGGCCCCCTCCTTCCTTGTTCCCAACAACAAACCAAAGTAAAATTTTTGTCACACTGCAGTCTGGGAAGACAGTGAGTTTATTTGGCTTACATTTGGAGCAAAGGGTGAGGAGTTACTTGTAGGAATATGAGTTCTCCCTGCCTAAGGCTGCACTGGAAAGTCTGAATGGTGGCTTCTTCATACCCTCAAAAAATGGAAAGAGCTTCCCCTAGAGCTTCCCAGCCTATTCAGTCTTAGCCCCACTCCCAGGACACATGTAATTAGGGCTGACTGGTTGGTTGGAATGTATAACTGGAATCTTTGGTGAAGGTCCCTTGATTCTCCTTGCCTTTCGTTCATTGGGGGATATGACAGTTAACATGCTCAGCTCTGATGATCCTAGGCGAAAAAGTACAACCATGTTTTGGAAGATGGTATCTGTTTGTCCTCTTTTGAAGGATAGCCCTTTAGGACAAAGATGATCAACTTGGAGTTCACAGAAAGTCAGGCACAATGAAAGACAACATTATAGAATACAGAGATTGCTGTTGATGATTGTAAGTGGTAGCTGGTTCTGTGCTCAGCATAAAGTATTTGGGCCACTGTTATAGCCCATTGAGAGCAGGGCATTGTGACAAAAGTGACAACCTGAGATTGTTCTCCAGAGCCTACCCTACATGATTTAAAGAGAGAACCTATTAAGCTAACTTCTGTCTTCCACACACACATGTCCTGGCATGCATGTCTGCAATCTTTCTCTATTTCTATTTCTAAATGAATAAATAAATAAATAAACAAGCGAAAAAGGGGTAAAAAAGCTTCTATATGGGTGAAATTGCTGTCAAAACTTTTGTGTAACTATAAAGATTAGTCAGAAATATTGGAATATTAAACTGAAGATATTGAAGGAAAGACACTGAACAAACTGAAATTCACCATGTCTTTTCAATTTCACACTCTCTGAATAAATTTCAACATCCATGTATAATAGTTGCTATTATATTTTTTGCTGTAGCAATTTTACAAAATAGCTTTCATGAAGCTGATCATAACTTGAAAACACAGAAATAATTTAAGCTATATTTTAAAATGTGATCTAATCTCCAGTTACCAGAAATCTTTCCTTCCCAGAAAGACAAATCTGTTTTATAATGAACGAATTATTTTCTTTTCTATTTACCAGTAATTCTTCAAACATACCATGCTTTCTGGACTTAAGAAGCAACCCTTTGCATATTTCATGTTGTCAATCTGATTTGACTGAGAAGTACCTGGATTATTAATAAAGTCCATATCTAGATGGTTTGGTGAGTTTCTTTACAGAGAGAATTAAATAACCAAGGAAGAAGCACTCTGAACATTGACATCACTATCCCAGAGGTTGGGGAACACAAAGACTAAAAAAGTTTATAAAGAAGATAGCAGAAATTCTATCTGTTTTCAGGAAGTCTTGCTTTGCAATGCACTTAAACACTTACCAAAGTCCACTGAAATCCTGAGTCAGAATAAATCAGTAATTCCTCGTTCTAAGTTATTTTGCTGAGTAATATTTTCAACATTTGAGTGACTTTTACAATATGGCATATCCTGGATGAATGATTTCATAACCTTACAACTAGAGAGTTAATCCTAACTTGTTTAAAATGTAAGCAATTTCACTAAGCCATATGCTTCTCTTGTGATCTGGGGAAATGACCTTAATCTCTCCTCAGACTGCTTTGCCCTGGACCCAAAATGATGTATGAATGCATTTGTGTTTGCTTATATATAAAACACTGCAAAAAGTGCTTATTTCATTGAGAGCAATGAGAGAATCAGATTTCATCTGCTTATGGTTTTATATGTTAGCCAATCAAACAGGATGTAAATTTCTTATTTAATTCTTCATACACTGTTCCAATAAAACAAAGAGCAAGTCTTTTGTTCAAGAGCACTGTTCTGAGAGAACTCTGAAGGAGCAGGTTATCAGCAGTTCTGGTCGACTCTTGACTTAAAATGGATACTAGGAATCAGACTGCTTTTACTCAAGCACAGTTGTAATGTGGCAGAGCATAGTAAACATCACAGTCATAGTTAAGAAAAGTTTGACAAAGTCTATCTCGAGAAGCAGGACTCATACAAAAATAATTGTGTCCAAAAGTATAACACATAGCAAAACCTAGAGAAAATATGTTTATAACCCTGAGGAATTTCATGAATTGCTGCACTGGAAGTGAATTTATGACAAATACAGGAAGAAAATGAATGAAGTGGTTGTAAGCACACATTTGTTTTCACATTATAAACTTATATGTCCATGAGATAAAAGATGCTTCATCTCAATCTATATTCAACACAATAACATCCAAAATAATTTTAGGTACTCACAGTTTCCATACTTTTAATTATATACTTTTTAAAGATTAAAGTACCAAAGCATCTGATTAATAAGAAAATGAGAATGTATAGAACCTGTATATGATTATTTCTTGATGCATTTTTGATGGCAACTATTGAACATCAATTATTTATTTAATACTCTATCCTGAATACCTCCAAATCACAAAAATAATGTCACATTGATGCAGTACTGTTTCTGCATTATTGGTAAGGTATTTGACATAAATACAAAATAATGTTGCTTAAATTAAAAATGCCTAAACTATATTAAATATGTGTTAAGAAATTAACCAAGAAGATATAACAATCATAAACATATATGCACCAAACACTAGTGGTCCCAATTTCATAAAAATAATGCAACAGAACTTTAAATTACAGATTAATCACAAGTCACTATTAAGAGGGGACTTCAATACACCCCTGTCTCCATTAGAAAAGTCAATCAAACAGAGATTAAATGAAGACACCAGAATTTAAAAAAAAATACCTTATCAAATGTACTTAACAGACATCTAATGAATACTCCAACAAGCACCAAAGAATACACCTTCTATTGAGCATCTCAGGTGACTTCCCATGAAATCAACCATATACAGTTTCACTTAAAAATCTGAACAAATATTTTAAAAAAGAAAGAAAGAATTCCATGCATTCTATCAGACCACAATGCAATAAAATTTAAAATCAACACTGAAAGAAGCCCTAATAACAACACAAACTCATGGAGATTAAAAAGCACACTCTTTAATGATGAATTGATCAATGGACACAATAAGAAATGAATAAAAGTAGTCCTTGAATTAAAAGAAAAGGACAACACAATGCAACAAAACTTACGGGTCACATTAAAAGCAGTCATAAGAGGGAAGTTTATAGTTCTAAGAGCTTTCATTAAAAAACCAGAAAGAACATAAATAGGTGACCTAAGACTGCATCTCAGGAATCTTGAAAGGCCACAACAAATGAAACCCAAACTCAGAAGACAAGAAGAAATAACAAAATAATTAGCAGAAATTAATAAAATATAAACAACAAAAAAACAACATAAAGAATCATTGAATCCAAGAGTTGGTTTTTTGAAAAAGATCAAAAGGATACACAGACTCTTAGCCCATTTAACTTAAAAAAGGAAAGAGCAACTCCAAATCAACAAAATCAGAGATAAAAGGGGAAACATCACAACAGGCAACGAAAAGAATCAGAACATTATAAGGAAATACTTAAAAACCTATATGATATTAAATTTGAAAATCCTAAAAAAATGGATGTATATCTGAAATCATGGGAATCACCAAAGTTAACTCAAGAAAAGATCAACAGCTTAAACAAACACATATTAGAAAATTGAAACAGTAATACAAAACCTCCTAACAACAAAAATCCTAGGCCAAGATAGTTTCACAACAGAATTCAAAAAGACATTTCAAAGAACTATATTCAGTACTTCTTACATCCTTAATGAATACATCCTTGATGAATACAGATGCCAAAATTTTCAACAAAGTACTTGCAACCCACATATAGACATACATCATATCAAAAACATCATCCACCATGATCAAGATGGCTCTATCTTAGAGATGCAGAAGTAGTTCAATATATGTAAGTCAATAAATGTCCTAAAGCATATAAATGGATTCAAAGACAAAAATCACTTGGCCATTTCAATTGATACAGTAAAGGCCTTTGCCAAAATTCAATGTACATTTATATTAAAAGTCCTAGAGGAAATGGACTATATGCAAAAACCCCACATAACATCATTCTAAATGGCAAAAAACTGGAAACATTCCTATTAAAATCAGGAACCAGACAAAGCTGCCCAAAATCTCCACTCTTTTTAAACACAGTGTTTGGAACTCTTGCTAGAACAATAAGACCAGAGAAGAAATTCAAAGAGTACTAATTGGAAAAGAAGAGGTCAACTTATCTTGTTTTGGAGATGACATGATATTATAGCTAAGAGATACTGAAAGATCCACCAGAAAACCAGAAATAACTAAAACTTTCAGTAAAGTGGCAGGTTACAAATTGATCTACAAAATCGGTAGCTTTTCTATATACCAAAAATAAGTATTTGGAGAAAGAATACATGGAAACCCTTTCATTCATAACAGCCTCAAAATATATCTAAGAATAAATCTGAACAAAGTCCTTAAATATCTGTCCAATGAAAAAATATAACTTTTAAAGAGAGAGATTGATGAGTATAGCAGAAATTGGAAGGACCTCCCATGCTCAAGAACTGAAAAATTAACTTAATGAAAATGACCATTCTACCAATAGCAATATATAGATTCTATGCAATCCCAATCAAAATGTCCATGGCATTCTTCCCCTGGCACAAGAGCAATTCAGGGAGCATTAGGATAGCAGATTTCAAATTGTATTACAGAGCTGAAGTTATAAAAACAGCATAGTACTTGCAAAAAAATAGACCCGTCCATCAATAGAACATTAAAAAAAAGATCCAAACATGAGTAAATGCAATTTCAGACACCTAATATTTGACATAGTTTCCAAGAACACTCACTGGAGGAAAGACAGCATCTTTAGCAAATGATGCTAGAAAAACTAGATATCCATCTGAAGAAGAATGATCTAGTCTCTTACCTATCACTTTTCACAAAAGTCAACTCCAAATGGATCAAAGACCTCAATTTAAAGCATGAAACTATGAAATTGTTAGATAAAAACATTGGCAGTCCCCTATAATATACAATTTAAGTCCAATTATGTAGCTGTTGATTGGCCCCAAGATAAAAGTATCACTACTGTACCAATGTAGAATTCTGTGCCAGTAATTCATTTGGATTTTGGTAAAGAAGCTGCTGCTGGGACATCAACTGATGTTCTCCCTTTCCGTTTTGCATAGTACTCTCCAGAGCCATTAGAGCTAGGCGTCCAGGTCACATCCAGGTACATTGCTTAAAAACCAGTCTTTGAAGACTGTCCTGTCTTCAGCAATAGGGAATTACCCACAAGTTCTGAGAGGAAATCAAGGACTATGGCAATAGCCTATGTAATTTTCAGTCTCTTGGACATCCCTGGTCAAGAAGTCAAAGGAGGGTTTCTACTGTCTGACACTGATTCTTGTTATGTAGCTTTCAGCCTTGCACATGGATTCAGGTAAAGATATTGTTTGTGAAATTTGTCAGTAAGTTATTAGACTAATATGATTCTCTCTGGTGTTTTAAACTAGTTATGAATAATTTACCTTTCCTCTTTCTCTGCACCAGATAAGACAAAGACTACTACCGAGTACCACAACTGTTTATACACAGGGACTGTTTGTGAATTGCCCAAGTGTAAATGACACATCTGAAGTGCAACTTTTATATCTAAGCCTCATACAACATAGAACAAGGAGGAAAGATGACACCAATGAGTCCCTCAACTCTAATTAAGGATGTTCCCTCATGCAACATAGGGCTAGGAACACAAAAGATCATAAATGGTCTTAACAGGGAGATTAGGAGTCTACAGAGAGTGGAAATCTGGACAGAACTCCTATATGAAGCTTCATTCCACCCAGGGCTCAGGGACCATTGCTGAAGATGGTGAGAAAAGATTATAAAAGCCAGGGAGGAGGGGAGTGACCACAAGAAAATAGAATCCTACAAGCTCCTGGGGGGACCCTGCTCATATGAATTTGCAGTGATGGTGTCCACATGCTCAATACCCAAGCAAACTCAAGAAGACAAAAACCCTTCATGGAACTTTGGAAGGTGTCAGCAGCCCACAATCTTTGCTGAAGACCTATTGTCAGCTGATTACTGTTGGGTGAGGAAGAGCTAATTTTAAGGTGAGGGACTCTGGATAAGTTGACCAGACCTCAAGCTCAATGGATAAACTTGCGTGGAGGAACATCTGGAGAAACAAATTTGACACAAAAGGGTTTAACACAGAAGACAGAATGTATGAATTCCAGTTGGGGGAATACTGGAAGGAACAGCCCACAAGGAAGGGGATATAAAGATGATTACGACTGCTTGAGATGTTCTGTATAGAACATCTGTAAGATGTAAGAATAAAGAAAAGACATACACTTGCTGGTGGTGGTGTAAGGTGAGGATAGAGATGAGGGAGGGGATTTTTGTAAGATCTAGGTTCATTGTATGAAATGTTCAAAGAATCAGTTAAAATATTTACAAGTATATTTTAAAAACTTAAATTTAGAGAGCAATGGATGGAAGACAGCTGACATCTAAAGTCATGAATAATACTTCTTTATTGTACTGGATAAATTTTTGATAATTTAATTTTTACTATGCACAATAGTTCAGAAGTGATGAAACTGGATTTTTGTTTAAAATGCATGAACACTGATATGTTACTGCATAAAGGAATAATGAGTTGATTGTGTACAAGTCTGCAATGGAAGAAGGTTTTCTTTTTGTGTGATTTTCTTGTTATACCCAAAGAGGATATATGACCAAAATTCTAACTCACTTTCTACTTGTTGACTCATGTAGGAAACCAGAAATATCTCATGTAATACTTAGGATCTGAGCAGTGTATGATATGTATAGAAGTATTTGAAAAGTAAAAGCCGCAGGGTTGTAAGTGGTCTCACAAGCATGAGTCAAAGGATTGTTTTGTCTTTCAGTTTTTTCTTCGTTATTTGTTAATGAGAAAGTTAATTTTATTTATCTCTGGAAAAGGTAATTTTAGAGATCACAGTGTTCTAAAAAATGTGAGGCCCAGAATGGACATCACTTTCACAGCTCAGACACATGCTGTCTGTTAGGCTCTTCTTAATTTCAGTTATGAAGACAGAGACATTCTAAATAGCAAATACATGGGGCTTATAAATGCAAGGAATCAAGAATCTTTTGACTTTTATAAGTAATAATTTTTTTTTAATATAGTTATATTCACAACAAATAGATTGCCCCAGTTAAAAATGTTTTACACTTCTCCTGGGTAATAGAGAAATAGGTGTGATTATGATATATACACCGTTCACAAGAAACTGTAGAATCATTTGTATAGACATTGTCATCATCTAACAAAGGTATTTATGACTTGCAAAGATTTCTGCCTTTCAAAAAATTACAGCCGCTCTTCTTGATTTGATATTATCTTTAGTATATATTAAAAATCAAATTATTATGTGATTAAAAATGAACATCTTCCCAACCTTCCAATTCCAGAGAGTAGCACATGGTATACCTAAATTTCATCTGTTCTACACAAAGCTTTCATGTTTGGTTATGACATTATTCTTTATTAACAATCCATGAGATACCAGTGATCTCTTACTATGCTTTCATTACTAAATGTTTGTTTTATTCTAGGTTGGAATAAACTTAAACAGCAGCAGTCATATTTTGTGAAAACTATAGATTTGAAATAAACAGTGCTGCGTTTCTAGGAAAGAGGAGCTTAAAAATTAATTTACAAACTTTTAGATATATGAATATAGTCGGTGTTAGTCCTGTCGAGATATTAAATGCCTGAAATTGCAGATATGGTCTGCATTTTTATAGAATAAAGGGATTTGGTTCAGGAATTTCCTTTAAAGAGCAGAAGCATGTCAAGTTAGGAATAATTGGTAAGATCTGGAAAACAAAATTTCCATATATTTCTACATCCTAATTCTTAAATTAATTCATATTAGTTTTCTCAAAGATTCAAGAGTTTATATAATTTAATATGCCATATTATGGTACTGAGACAAAGATTAGATGATTAGATCCTGAGATGTCCATGAAAGTGTTTTGAATAGCGTTATTGAAGGAATAGTAAGAACTACTCAAACACCATGTGTTTTATACAATGGGGAAATACAAATGAAAATGGGTTTTTATTATTATTATAAAGATGATGACCCTTTGAAATAAACTTTAAAGTGTACAGCATTTTATATATATATTCAACAGATTTTATAAAACATTTTCCAGGATTGAGGAATTATTAATAAATAGTTTGACTTAATGGTGCTTTACATTTTATTTAATTGTTAATAGAAATATTTATACATCAATGTAATTATATAATTGTCTTTTTTTATTACCACAATTGTTCATAATCACAACACCCTCTGCTGTAATTTCTTATGTTTAGTAATAAGACTCTGGCTTGATTTTTTTGGTCATTGTCAAATATTTTTATTATAAATTTTCAACATATTTTATTCAGTTAGACAAGTTCAATTATGAATCATATTATTCAGATGAAAAAGTCCAGGTACGTGTTCAATTTATTTTAATTTGCATAGAAATAAACAGATTCACTAAAACATATTTGAGGGAGAATTTAGGTAGAAAACTGAAAAGTTTACAGTAAAGTAAAATATCTAGTGTATTTTTTTCCTAAAGGAGCAAAATACCTCTGGTGAACTCACTTTGAAATCTTGCTTTGTGCTGACAGTTGAACTATAACTATATTTCATAAACCATAGCACTCCCAAGTTACTGAAAATAAATTGATTTTCTGGAAATACGCGACACACAGGTTCTCAATATGAGTCTTGAGCAGTCTGTCCCTAAAGTAGTTACTTCCATTTACACCCCTGACCTGCAAGCATCTCCTGTGCTCGTGTAGTTTCTCATGTGCTTCAAAAGCTACAGATCTGTTTTCATCCTTCATAATCTAATATAAACTGCACATGCTTCTATCAGTAAAGACCTTCATTTTTATCCTTCTTCGATTTCATGACACCAATGGATCTATATTTCATAGCAAAGGGAGCAGAATGAAATTACGTATCGCTCAGATTTCAGCAATATCTGCTTTATGTGATTCTGGACCTCCACACAAAGAAGAGGTCATTCTCAATATTTCAGAAAGTGTTTCTTTCTGGTTATTCTATATGATAAACTTCACAATGTGTTTGATTGGAGGTAGTAAATTTTCTATTTGGAACAGACTGAAAGCAATGAAAAAGAAACTGAAGAATACAATTACAACTCTAAACAAGAAATTAGGAAATGAATACATATGTTGATCAAAACCATGGGATATTTTACATAGACTATAGAGCAAAATTGATAGAATATTCTTAATTTTTATAGACATAATCTATAAGGTTAAATGTGGATTCAAAATAGAAAATGAGAAAAACATCAGAAGAAAATAATTTCATAGCTTCAATAAATTAGAAACTAGAAAACTCACTTTATTTCAAAATAATAGTTCTGATAGGCATAAAGATTATGTGTGTATGAAAATTTTGAGTATAATGTTCTAATTATCTTTTACCAGTGTTTAACAATGTTATAGAAGAAAGAAAAAGACAAGAATGAAAAGTAAAAGTGAAAATAAAAAAATTTCTAAAAGAGGCCGTTTTTAGACTTAAATTTGCATTGCAATACTGGAGAAATTCCTTTGGAAATGCATTTGGGATAAGTATGGAATTATCTCACTACAATCTTCTTTTTGAATTTTATGAGAATCACGGTGGTTAAAAGAGATAACATGGTGTCGAACTTCTGCTGTATGGCAGTATTACAGAATTTTTTTGGGTCTGTGTTGATATTCTACTAATTTCAATTCATTGCATTGGATATGGTAGAATTAATTCAGATGTTTCAGTCTGTTGATCTGAGACATTATAATATATTAACTATCTGCCCCAGAAATGCCAGGCTATAGAGGGAATGCTAAGGTCTCAGTCATACAGATGGTTGTCAGGGCAAAGATCCAGTCCTGTTGTGAAGGCAGAACTCTGAGTATTGATGCTGAACAAAAGAGGATTTGCATGTGCTATAATCCATTGGGCCAGCTAGGGGGAGATTCCATGTCTATAACTGGGTAATTGACTGGAATGGCTTGTCTGAATAGATGTAAGCTGATTTGAAATGATGAAGAATGAAGCCCTGCTGGGAACCTATAGCAGGGTCTGAATCAATGCATGGGCTGATGCCAGCGAGCAGGAATTAAACCTCCTGAAAACCAGGGATGTGTGACCATGTACCAGGAATGAGTCCAGAAGCATAAGCCAAACCAAGATCAACAAGGACCAGCTGTCACCACCATAAATACAGGTGCAAAAGAAAAGCAGGGAAACAAAGATATCTAAAGTAAGGAAATCTAAAGAGAGTATTAGGTTTTTTCACAGGTGTCTTTTTAGGTGGTTGCTTGGAGACTCTTGGTATACTCTGTAGTTTAAATAATGTCATTCAACACACTTGTGTTGATTGACAATTAAAGTGTCATCTTATGTACAGGACTTTCTGGTAGAAATGATCTGCTATGGACTCCATAGTCATTAACACTAAATCAGAAAATAAGGGAAGCTTATTTTATATTTCAATGTCATCAGGCTTAATGTGGGGGAAGTGACTGGAAAGCCCAATATTTATGGAACAAATGCATATATGAATTTAAGATGTATGAGATAGATCATTGTTACCCTGCCTTGAAAAAGTCTTGAGAATGCTCTTCATTGTAAAGTCTACTTGATTATAGCAAAGCTGATATGTATTTTTAATTGTTACTGATTTTGTTGCCTTTTGTGTTTGTTGTTCCAAGTGTTCAAAGACCATTAAAATTGTGTGATTAAAATATTGTTGAAAATAAAGTTGCCCATATTAATGAAAGTCAGACAACATAGTCTTCTTCATATTGAAATCCAACCAGGCTACCAACTCTTGTTTCATTTCTCTATCAAATCCTCCTCTTTTTAATGACAGTCAACAAAAATGTCCTGGACCACAGAATCTTTTTTCATTTAATCACAGTTGGATGAGGTATCTTCTGCAGAAGGAAATATTGTACATCTAACTGGAAGTAAGAAGAAAAACTTTACAAGCAACAACTATACATTATAATCACGCAGGCCTAATATTTTAAATGACTGGTTTTAATGCCAAATGCCCCATTAGCTTGTATGTCCTTGGCAAGTAAAAGCTTACCTTTGCTTTGGATTTCTCACCAAAATGGACATAATGAAGGCATTCCAGTTCCATGTTCTCATTGAACATTGTACTTGTTAAGCTAGCAATACGTATTAGCCAGTTGAAGTAGTAGCAATATTAATAGTACTGTTGTTCAACTTAGAAAATCATCAATAATAAAAAAGATGTCACATTAACTATGTTTATTATTTCAGTGGTATAACAAGTTTGTGAGGTATTGCTATTTAAGGAGAATAATGGAAAAATATAAGTATTTACAATCTGAGATGATTTCTCCCTGTTCTCAGCACCTTCGGTAGCCATGCATCCCTGAACTGATCATGTTTCACTGTAAAGAAAGGATTCTATAATTAAGACTGAGAATGACATTTATCCACGGGTATTAATATAGATATTCAGAAGGCAGATTGAAACTATTTCATTTTAACTAAACTGAAGTTGTAAGTTTCCACCTAAAGCTTATATTTTTCCTAGCCATGGGTTTTTTGACCAGTCTTTACAGTTTTGGGCATGGGTTCCCTGTGGGGTGGTGGACTTCAAACCAAATCAAAGAGCTATTGGCTAACCCTTGAGTGTGTATTACCATTGAATAATTGCCCAAATCTTGCCTAGAGTGTTGTGAAGTAACCCAAACTCATAAAGTCAAATAATGTATTTAATTTTTAAAATATTTCTCATCCTTTCTATGAACATATTCTTTTTAGACTTATATTTTTAATTTTGATAAAAAATACTTTTGTGATAAAAGCATGTACTAAGTATTGTTAGGTAGTTACAACTGTGGAGATACACAAATTACATTGAAAAATTACTTACTGGTTATGAGAAGTTCAAATCTATATAGACATATAATATTTCTCTGGTTGTTGCTTTTAGTAATTTCATTGAGTCTATTTTCATATTTTTGAGTTTTTCAGAGACCAAGGACACCACAGAGTGACCTAATTGTTATTTCCTAATGCAAAGTATAAAAAATGTTAAGAAACTAATAATTTATTGAAAATGCAATCATTAATTTATATATCAGATGGTAACAAAACAAAGTTATCATTGTGTTGATTTTTCTCCTGAAGTCTAGTTTGTTGTGGTTTAAATGATGCTGTAAAAATAAACAGCCTATGCAAGATGAGCAATGCTCGGCATCACCACACCTTACAAATCTTTCTTCATTAAAGTTTCAAGGAGATTTGGACTGAGTCCTTTGTTTACATCATTATAGGAGTTTGAAAAGGAGGATTTGGGGTTGGCTATAAAATATGAGACAAGTCATTTTTCCAAGGAATTTCCAGTGACAGCCTGAACATGTCAGTGCTGTTAAGGGCAAAACTACATTGACAGTGTACATTGAAGGCTTTCTCATAATCTCTTGTTGGAACTTACCAAATACTGAATTTGTCCCTCCTCTTTTTCATGAAGTATATTTACTTATTTTATAGAACAGATGAATGTCTGTGCAAGCACACAAAAAGATAAGGGCCAATATTCTCTGCTCTTTAAAGAACATTTGAGATACATAAATACATCAAGGCAATAAATTTTACTCAAATATGATAATTTAAAGCTTTTGAAATTAAGTCAGGGACTAAGCAAGAATATGGTAGACAACATTAATCAAATAAATCTATCAATGGGATACATAGAATTAATCTGAAGTCAGATTGTTTGTGGTAACTAAGGAAATATTGGCTAATGCCGTTTATTACCTGCAAAGTGAAGATAAACAATTCATAACCACACTGAATATTAGTTTAAAATTTATAAAATAAAATATGTGAAGTATTCACATGTGATTGATTCAAGGTAAGGATTTCTGGAGACAATAAGTAGTTATCATGAATATAACATTTATTTTTATCGTGTAAAGACATTTAAGTATGAATTTCTTATGTTAATATGATCTCTGAAGCATATACATAAACACTTTAAATTCTAGTATATTAGCAAATAATATCCAAATATAATCAGAAATACACATACAATTTTATACATAAAAATATTTCATATAAAAATCCAATGGACATCACAATTACATATACTATATTTATATAATCCGTTAATACTAGTACCAGTGACTTATGTATATGTAATACATAGTTACTGGAAATATAAAATAATGTAAAGGATTACTCTGGAAAATTAAATATTGCCCTAGCCATTACATTTTTCAATAAATATTTCATGCAAAGAAAGATGAAATATATTTAAAAGATTAAATCATTCATATTTTTATTTAGAAAAGCCAGGAGTAAAATTCATTAGCAAATGTAGCCTAAGAGCATTAACTTTTTAAAATGAATTTTAAAATAAACTTTGAAGGACTTTAAATAATCGTGATTTCATTCTGAATAAGTTGGTTTAAAATTATTTGTGAATATTGATTATTGACTTCTTATGATTTCATTTTCTAAATTGAGAATTATAACTTCTCATTTATTATTCAAATTTTATCAGACATTCATTTGGTTTTGTGTGGTTCATAAGTAAAGATCTAGAACATTTTGAAGAATAATGTTTTGGCATTTGTTATTTTTTGCAGTATTCATTTAATCTATTCATTAGTATTTGAAACAATGTTTTTAGACTATTATTTGCTTACCCTGTAACTCACTTATTTAAAATTTACTATTGCTTTGCAGCAATTTCCTCCAATATAAAACCTTCAAGGAGTAAGAAGCTTCTGAAGAGACAGGATGGTCTAAAAGGTGATGAAGCTTTCCATCATATATGAACTCAGAAGTAAAATCTCAATATTTCAGGAATCCTGGACACTGACCAAATTCCCTAGATTCTTCCCTCCCTACCTATGAGTCCTAAGGACTGCTGGAGACACCCTCAGATAAGATGGGCTTCCTAGAAGACTCAGATCAGCTGAAACATCTAGAAAAGAAATGGACAAGACCAGTAGCTTGGAACAAATAGCCATGAACTTGGATGCCTGGAAGAAACAGTACCTGTTTGAAGCAGAGTCCAGTTAGGTTGCCTAAAAGAGACTCAGATCAACAGGATCCACCAGTTAGACACACTTTCCAACCCCTGGAACTGCCTTCAAAACCTACAGTGTTGGTTTCCAATGTTCAAGATGGACTTTTGTTGATGCAACTCTCTTTGAGTCATTTCTGTTTCTGTAAATAAAACTTCACTTACGCATTTACAATTAATCCAAAAGACATACTCTTATAAGTAACCCCAGTAAAACTCTTTGGTTCAAAAGTTGAATTCTTGTTGTATCCTTTCTTTTGATATAGAAAATAATAGAGAAATTTAAAAAATGATTATAATCTCTCTCCCTTTTTGTCTCTGCCAACAAATTCTGATGACAGGTTTATTGTTATGAACCTGACAGGATTTCCTAGAATCAGCTGTCTTGTGGCCTGCCCCCAACCTTTTTCGGGACATTTCAGGGACTTAACACACATTTTACAAAATGATCATCTTTTCTTTGCCATTAGCCAATCAAACTAAAGATTCTGTAACTCATTACCAAGGTATAAAATGCAAAACCTGTTTCCTTTTGGAGTCTAGACTTTGAGATTTAAATCCTCTGGACCAGACGGTTTCCAAAATATAACCAGCTTCTGGAACATTCCAGATTTCTGGCCTCAATCTTTCCTTTGACACTTAGGTCTGTCATTATTTCCCTGTCTGGGATAAGCAGATGTTTGCTCCCATCTCCCAAGAACAGTGTCAAAGAACTACGTGATAATTTGAAGTTTACTCATGATCACAAAATAGTCCCTTATGTTAACATCAGAACATTTTTAATGCCCCTGATTGAAACAGAATCTGTCGTCATTGGCACCCTCCCCCATTTATCCTTTGACCACTGTCCTACCAGTGGAAGCAAGTATCTTACTCATCTCATTCTGTTTCTTTAGATTTTCTTACTTAAGTTTTTTTTTTAATTCCTCTCATTTAATTATAACCATGCATAATTTGTCAACATTTCCCCAGCCCTCCCAGGCATTCAAGTTTGCAGTAACCACTATTCAACTTTCTACCTCTAAGCAATGAAAAATTGTATTTCCACATGAGGAAGAGACTAGATTTGCCTGACTATACCAGGCTGCATCACCTAACACAATCTTACTTGAGTGTACTTAACCATGTTTCCACAAATGAAAATTTCATTTTTACAGTTAATTAGCATTTGACTTTGTACAAAATCACAGTTTATCCATTTATCAGTTAATGAATACATAACAATTCTGTATCTTGACTGCTGTGAATAGTTCTGCAATAAACAGGATTGCAGGTGCCTCTTCACCCATGCTCAATGTATTTCATTGTATATATGCCAAGTGACAGTATTTGTAAATTTCTTAGAAATTCTACTTTGATGTTTTAGAAAAGGTGCCCACTCTTCTCCATACTCATATGTTAGTTTTACCCTAAAACTAATATGTAAGCTAGTCATTCTTCATATGTTATGTGATATTTTGATTTGCATTCACCTGTTGGTAAATGATGATGACTTTCTTAGTCCTTATCATGCTTATATTTGCAGAAAAACATCCATTGTGCTCATTTTTGTTATGAATATTTCCTTGCCTCTCAATTATGCTCCATAAATTTCTTTTGGGCGAAATCAACTCCAGATATATAGTTGCAGTGATCTCCATTGGTCTGTAAGTTGGTTCTGAATTTCGTTGGTAGCTTGTTTTGCACCTGTTGTCTTTTATGACAGTGTTCCTGAGACAAAAGCCACAAGATCACCATCATTTACTCTTTAACTGCCTTCATAGCTTAGGGAATGGACATTAGATTTTTAATGAATTTTTATATTTTTCAGTATTATTTTACAAGTAGATGTCTAGCTTTCCCAGAATCACCTATTGAACAGAATGTTTTTCCCAGTTGAATGTTCATAGCAACTTTGTTGAAAATCAGTCAGCTGCAAATGCATAGATTTATCTTTTAGTTTCCTATCCTGGTACATGTGTTTATGCTTTTAGGCCAGCCTCATGTTGGTTTTTTGTTTTGTTTTGTTTTGTGAACAATATATTTTAAATGTATGAAGTGTGGTACTTCACTTTTACTCTTTTGCTTAAAATTGCTTTAGAACTTTCCTTGTATTTTGTAATCCCAACACTCGGGAGACTGAGACAGGATGCCTTAGTCACTTTTCTATTGCTTTGATAAATGCCATGATTGGCCACTGATGGAAGGAAGATTTTATACCGCTCACAGTTGTCGGGGTATAAGAGCCCGTCATGGCAGTGGAGGCCTCACAGGAAGGAATTAGAGCTGAAAGCAGAGCACTCATGTCTTCAAGCGCAGGAGAGAAACAGAGAGGGCAAAACTGAAACAGGAAGAGCTGTTTCCCTCACCCCAGTCCTGCACTTCACCGTGGTCGCACCTCTTTTTTAAAATTTATTTTCATCTTATGTATATTTTATTAAAATTTTGTGCATTTCATATAATAGATCTGAATTAAATTTAGATCCCCTTGCAGTGGCCTAAGTAACTCCATTTTGTTTAAAGTAGCTAGCTTAGGGGCTTGCTCTGTCAGCAGATGTCTGCAGTGCCAGGAAGCCCAAAACCACAAAGTCCAAAAGTTGCTCTGTCAGCAGGGTTTGCGATTCAGGGAAACTCTGTCCTAGGTCACCTTCCTTCCCTGATTAACAGCTTCAGAAAGAACTGACCACACAGTCCACTTCCCAGCATTATGTAACTTTTAGGAATGATATATGATTAAACAAAACGCTTGTTCTGCTTCTGAGAACTTACTTGCCATGTATACCAAAAGCAGATGATTTTATCTCCCGTAGCAGGAAAATTCCACAGAAGTGTAACTGCTATGTTCTGTCTTTAGGAACCCTATCTCCTGCTCTCAGGTGTGCTGAAGTCTCCAATTAGCAAAGGAGACTGCTGGCTGCAATGCTGCTACAAAATTAAATTTGGAACTTTAAATCCTGTCTGGTTGTCTTTTTTCCCAGTGGTCTCGAACTCCATAACACCCTCCCCCATCTGTGCTCCGGAAATCCCTCACATAGGATTCCATTCATTGTTACATATTTTAAGGGCTATCCAGTCACATATTTGTATGTTTCGCTTTATGATATGTGAAATTTTAATAGTATTTTATTTTCCTAATCCATGAGCATGATTTATTTTCTTGCTTTCATACTTGGTATAAGTTTTATTAGTAATATATTTCATCTCCTGATTGAGTAGACTCGTAGGTCTTTTTTTTTTTTTTACTTTCACTTCTACTGTAATTGAGATTCTTGCTTTATTAGGACAGTTTGTTCTTAGTATAAATTAATTCTCTTGATTTTTGTATATTGATTTTATATTTTGCAGTTTTACTGAATTCATTCATCACATATTTCTGCTGATTTTTTAAATTAGTTTTGTAGATTATTGTATGGTCCTTACATTCGCCACTGAAGATAATTCAGCTTGTACATATCTAATTAAAATGTCTTTTATTTATATTTCTTATCCACTTACTTTAGTTACTGTTGTCCTCTTTTGATGAACTGATATTTGGTGTACTGTAACAGATTTTTAAATGAACTGTTTTCAAATCACCCACACTCCAAATGAGACTGGTTCGATAACTGCCATAGGTAATTTTAGTTGCATTTATGTATATTTAGTGTGTATTTAATTTCTTTTTAGTTTTTACTCTAAAGAATTTACAATTATGTCAAATGCTTTTCTGCATCTGGGGAAATTGCCACGTGTTTTTGGAATTTCACTCTATTATCATTTGAAACTTCCTTGCATGGTGGGATAAATTATAATTTGTCACAGAGAAATGCTTAAAGGCACTGTCGCATTTCGTTTGCAATTGTTTGCTAAGGATTTATGCACTCGGATTTATCATGAATATTGGACTATAGTTCTTGATTATTGTAGTGCCTTTGTTAGGTTTGGGTATTAGAGAAATTCAGGTTTAATGTAAAGTGCTTGAAAGTGCCGTGTCATCTTCAGTCTTTGGGGGGATAATTTTCAAGAATTGCCTCTCGTTTCTTTTTTAATATTTTATTCATTTGTTTTTATTTTCTGTATATGACTGCATTTCCTGCATATGTGTAAGTGCACTGTGTTGTGTAATGTTGACGGGGTTCAGAAGAAGGCATTGGATTTCTATGGAACTGGAGCATCAAATGGTTGCTAGTCACCAGGAGAGTGCCGGGATCAAAGCCCAGGTCCTCTGTAAGAGCAATCAGTGTTCTTAACCACCGAGCCATCTCTCTCGATCCTCAGTATTCTATATAGTAGGTAGAATTCATGGGTGAAGTCATATAGAATAGGTTTCTGCCTGATACTTTGCTGCATATTTGAGCATTCTAATTCATAATTTGTTCAAATTTATTATTTCTTAATAATTTACTTGTGACAGATGGAATTGGTAGTAGAACTGACTAATTTGTTCTAGGTCTCTTGGTGAAGTACCAGTATAAATAATAGTCTTTATGATCCTCCGTTAACAATTGTAATGCATTTTTTTCTTTGATTTTTGAGTTCACTCAACAATTTTTTATCTTAAAAATTAGTTTCATGGTGTTGTGTGTTCTCTTTTCTGGCCTAGTTTCTTTCCAGTTTATTCTTCATACCTGGATTGGATTGAGTCTATTCTCGCTTTGTTTGTTCTTTAAGATTCAGCATTATATTTCTTCTTTCTTTCTTTTTTTTTTTGATGTATGCATCAAATTCTATATCCTTCTGTGTTAGTATTGGTGTGATTTCTCCTATATGTTTTAGTATGAAATGTTCTTGTTTTCATTTCTCTCACAAATGACTGAGTTTTCCATTTTTAAATCTTTATTTAGGTGCATGCTAAACTCTCTCATGGGTGTGTAAAATTTATGAAATTCTTTATATTTTGATTTTAGTTTTTTAAATTAATTTATTTTTTATTTTATGTATATGAGTGTTATACTTGCATGTATGAAAGTGTACCTGTGTTCTGCAGTGCCCCTGAAAATTTAAAGAGTGTATTGGAACCCCTGGAACTAGAGTTACGGATGACTGTTAGCTGTCATGAGAGTACATGAATTTGAACCTGGGTGTTCTGTGAGAGCAGCCAGTGCTCTTAACTTAATCATTCCAACCCGATTTTAGGTTTTATACTCTTATCACATAAAGTTTTTTAATATATCAGTATTTTTAAATGTGCTTTATGGCCTAACATTGTGACCTGACCTGGGTAATGCTCCATGTGCCATTGGGATGGACGAGTATTCTGTATCCAGTGCTGGAAGTTCTGTAAATATCAGCAGTCACATTTATATAGAGTGAAGTTTAGATAAGACATTTTGTTGACTATTTTTCTGTCAATGAGTAGGGTTTTTAGGTCTCATGATTATTAACACATTATTTTTTATGTGTGAGAGATATCACAGATTTCCTGTTTGATTCTTGGGTTTTAGCTAAAGAAATAAATGTTCAAATTCAGAAAAGATTTGTAGGAATGAGCAAAAGGTGTTGCCCTGATCAGTCTAACAGGAAAATTCAGAATCTCTGCAGCTTTTTGGAGGAAAGGATGAACCAGATTCAGTTACTGAGTTAGAAGTCAGAAAATAGACCAGCCTAGTAGTTAAAGTCCGTGAGTACGTAGCTCATTAAAAGAACAGCTATTTCTCATCTTTTCCTCATGGACTTAATACTAATTTTGAAATTTTAGGTATGGGTTACTCCACTTCGGATTATTGTCTCCAGCTCTACCATTTACCTGTAAATTTCATGATTTTGTTTTTCTTAACAACTAAATAATGTTCCATTGCATAAATACAATAAGTTTTTATTTCTTATTCATCAGTTGATGGACGTCTAGGATTTTTTTTTTATATTTCTTAGCTTTGTAAATAGAAGTACAGTGAACACAGGTAAGAATCTGTGTAGACAGATCCTGAGTCCTTTGGGTGTATGCCCAAGAGTGGAATAATAGGATGATATAGTAGATCTATTTCTACCTTTTGAAAGCACCTCTACACTGATATATGTAGTGGTTATATCTATTTGCAGTACCACCAGCAATTAATTACTGCTCCCCTTTCCCCACATCCATGTCGGTATGTGTTGTATTGTTCTTTGTTTTTTACCACTTAGCCAGTCTAATTAAGATGAACTCTCAAAGTACCCCATGTAAGCTTATACATTACATACTGTAAATTGAAGATATCCCTGACAGATATATTATTATTTGTACTACTTTTATCTTAAACCTTTTATACTAACCATATTGTTGATTTATACTGCAAGGTCAGCTAATTACGTTGTTCTAAATTTGACTATATACTTATTTTTACCTAAAGTCAGTATTAGATTTTTGATTTTCATCATCAGGTTGAAGAGTTTTCTTTAGCAGTTGCTATATGATGATGTCATTATGAACTGTAGTTATGTTAGCTAGAGGAAATATTTACCTCTTAATTTATGAAAGACTGGTTACTTGTTTGGCTGTTTCTCCACCATAACTTGGAATATACCATCTCAATCTCTCCTGAGCAGTTAAATTTGTGTGTAAAAAACATCTGTTCTTTATCAAGGTGCACTGGAACTCCTGTCTTTATGAATTACTTCTTTTGTTGAGATACTCTTTGTTTTGCCCCTTTGGCAGTTTCATTATAATAATTGTGTCGAGCCTCATTTTGACTAGATTACATTGGTAGATTTCTCAATTTATGCTCCTTCTATATTTATATACATCCCAGACTTAGAAAACTGTTTGCCATTAATCATTTAAGTAATCTTTATACCACTTTATTATTTTCTATTCCCATTTAGATACCAAAATTTGCACATTAAATTCTGATATTAGTGCATAAAGCCTGTAGACTTTCCTCATTCCTACTCTATACATTTTTATTATCTCTCCATATAGTTTCAAATAGGCTGCCTTTGAATTTAGAAATTTCATTTGCTGTTCTTGCTATCTATTATATACTAATTTACTATCTTGATTTTAATGCCAGGAATACTTTTAATAATCTTCATTATTTCAATTTCTTTGTTAAAATTCTGCTTTGTTTCTGATTATCTTTTCAATTTCATATTTTATTGAGTTTTTTAGAATATCATACAACATACTTTGATCATATTAACCACCCTCAAGATCCCTTCCTTTTCTATCTCACCAACTTGGATCTCCTTTTTATCAAACCTGAGTCCAATTTGTGCTAATCACATACTTTTGGGTGTGTAGTCATCCTCTGGAAAATGGGCAATATACCGCATGTCCCATCCTTAAAGAAGGCTGACTCTCTTAGAAGCTATAGGCTGCCAGTTACTCCTCAGGTAGGGGTGGTTTCATGCACACATTCTCCTTCCATGTTTGAATTTTCTTTGACTTGAGTATGAGCAGGTCTTGTACATTCTTTCACAACTGTCGTGAGTTTCTAGGTGCAACACCCCTGCTGTGTACTTAAAACTCTGTTTCACTCTAGCCTTGTATAGCCTCTCAAGCTTATAAGCTTCCCACATCCTCTTCCATGAAGATCAGATCTCTGAGCCAGGGGAATGGTTTGATATAGATATCTCATTTATGACTGAGTACTCCACAGTCCCTTGTTTTTTGTATGTTGATCAGTTTTGAGTCTCTGGGTTAATCACTACCTACAACAAAAAGATATTTCTCTGATGAGAGTTGAGAGAAGCATTAATCTATGAGTATAATAATGTCATCAGGAATCAGTTTAATACTGTGTTCATTTAGCAGAAAAATCAGAGTAGGATATCCCCTAAGGTAGGTTACCTATCTAGTCACAGGTTCTTGACCCTGTTAATGGTGACAGCTATGGGTTCCATCTTATGAAGTGGGGCTACATCAAATCAGAGCATACTGGTTATTGCCTTGAGATTCCTGACAAATGGCTTAAGGCATTAAATATTTGACCCTGAGAACTTGGAGAAATCAAGCTGGTACTTCACCATGAAGCTGCTATGTACACTATTCATCTGAAAGCTCTCTGAGCTGCAGTAATGACTGTCGCTGGGATTATATCTTTTAATTTGTTTTTTATTTTTATTTTATGTATATGTATTGAGTTTGCAACACATATGTAGGCTTAGGTGCACCTCTGCAATGCCTGATACCCTAGAACTTGAGTAATGGATGATTGTTAGGTGTCCTGTGGATCCTGGGAACCAAACTATGTCCTCTGAAAGAGCAGTCAGTGCACTTAAGCACTGAGCCATCTCTCCCAAAGATATTTTATTTTTTATGTCTTCTAAACTTAGAACATAATTTTTTTTGATATGCATCCATCTCTCCAGTCAGTCATTTGATACATTCCTCTGACCAGTTGGTATTCTTTCCCAGATTATCCCATAACCTTATGGTCATGTCTCTGTATATGCATTTGAAGAAGTAAATGTATTACAGTTTTTGAAATTTGGCTTTATCCTGGGATAATCAACAATCCCATTCTGAGAAGTAGCCCAGTTTCTGTCTTGATTTTCATTTTAAAGACAATAATAGCTGTGGTAGAGCCGTCTAGTGGACTCTGCATCCTGCTGGAGTCCTTAGTAAACTGGTGCTATATTGTCAGAAATCAGTGACTATAACCACTGTGGCTGGTTGTCCCTGTGGGTTATTCAGGGCTTAAGACTATTGTAGTCAGAGGTCACACTGGCTGGCACTTGAGTCTTTCAAATGTTCTTACAGAATGAAGTGCCAAGTCAAGGGACTCATTCAAAATTGCTGCCTGGTAACAAAGGTTATTCTGTGTGTGCGTTGTCTGTGACTTCACGTATTTTTCCTGAGGCCAATCTAAAACCATAGCCACAAAGAAAAATTTTCTGATGATTTCTCTCTTTATCCCCTCCAGGAAGGTCTTTGAATGGTACCAAAAAGTGGGAGGAAGAGTGATATAACAATTAAAACTGCTCTTCCTGGGTTTATCAGTGTGTCTTCTACTATTCTATATAAGTCACTCTCATCTTTGCATTGATTTCCTTCAAAGAAATGGATGCATTTTCATCCATGGTTAGTTGTTAAAGCTAATGCCTCTGCCGGCCTTGATGGCTGGTGGAGGCAATTAGATAATCTTTCTGCGTGCCTACCCAGACCCTTGCCTGATTTTGAATGGACTAAGAAATGGATTTCTCTGAGGCATTTTCATGGATACACACCATCGAATTTTATTCTTCTTTCTCTAATCACTATCTTTCTTCATTTCACTTCATTGCTACCTCCATTCTTATTGATCCCCTTTCTCTCTATATATAGTTTTCGAGGAAACATAAGAAAAGCATCACAGGGTTTTCCTGTAGCCTCAGCTGGTCTAAAACTTGATATATAGACCAGACCAGTCTCAATATCACAGAGATCTGCCTGCCCCTTCCTCCTGATTGCTGGGATTAAAGGTATGTGTCACCATGCGTCACCATGTCAGTGGGGGGAAAAAAAAACAGAGCTTATTTCATTGGAAAAATTAAAGTGAGAAGACTGCTCTCAATTTTATTTTTAGACAGAAAATTCAGTTTTATAGATTTTTTAAGCTCTGTTAAATGTCAAATTATTCACTTCCCTTGAGTTTTCTTTAGACACTTCAAATTCAAAGTTATCCAAATATGTTTTACGCAGATTTAACAATCTGCAGAATTTTATGAATAAGTGTAAAAATTTTAAAACGGCAATTTTGGTATTTTTTAAGTTAGTTGAATATTGTGTAGAGTGATGACACATTGTGATAATTTTCCTATCAAGGTCCAGTTATATATGCATTTATCTTCAATATGGTATGTTCTTATAGAAAATTGCCATAAAATAACCGCTTCTTGCTTAGACCCCACTGAAGTATATTACTACCTGTATGCCAAAATTGGATGAGAATCTTATTTCTGATTTATGCTTTATTTAGATTTAGTTGTGTTTATATTCATAAGAAACATAATATGGTTTCTTTTCTAGTATAAAAAATAAATCATACCATGGAATATTTGTGCAAAATAAATGCTGTGTGATAACAGATGAAGTTTTCTGAATAGTTTTCCATTCTTTTGTATCAGTTATCTTGTATAATTCTTTTTCAGAATATAGATTCTTTAAAAGAAGTTGCTCTGACCTCCTGGCCTGTGCATTCCTTTTCAGCTTATAGCTAGAATACCATCAAAATCATCTCCATATGGTGAATGGGTAGAACTTGCTGAATCTTTGTGAGGTCACTGAACCCACAGGAGCTCTGTCTAAGTATATTTTCACTTTCTGAGGACTATGACTGCACACTGTTTTCTCCGGTTACTATAATAAAACATACTAGCGAGATGGAACAAAGGAACTTTAATATGGAAGTCTTTTAAGAAAAATACAAGATCAACACCCCTTGCAGATTCTGCTCCTGCTGAGGATTCCCTTTCCTGCTTTCAGGTTCAGAGAGAGAGAGAGAGAGAGAAAGACAGTGGGAGGGAGAGATTGAGAATACCCTCTAATGCCTTGCTTTCTTCTCTGGACCATAATCTTAACCTACGACTTTATGTTCCAAATCGCCTATAAACCTTGCTGCTTCTCCACATCCCATACTCAGATTATGATATAATGGGCACTAGGATTTGGAAGACATTTCTTTTGTGGAAAACACAATTCTGTCAATAGCAAATGCCAAAAAATAGACTGCTATTTTACTCTTTTGAATGTTAAAAATCATTTAAGCACCTTTCAAAATTAAAGTTTTAACTGATAAATTAAAACAAATTACCCATATTAATGGAGTACCATGTGATGTTTCAATGTATGCATATGGTGTATAAATTCTAAATCTGGTTAAACATGTATTGTCAAACATTAAAAATTATTTAGGGTGAAAGCATTAAGAATATTTTCTTTTAAGATTATGAATTATATAGAACACTATGTTCCATCTATGGCTACCTTACTGAGCAATAGCTCATCACAATTCCTTATTTCTTTCTTACTTTTTTCTTTCTTTTTTTTCTTTTTTTGATACAGGCTCTCCCTGTAGCCTCAGCTGGATTTTTATTTCTATCTAAATATAATTTTGATGGTTGTTATAAACAATTTCCAGGTAATTATAGTCTTCAAATGACCTCTTTCATTGATATCACTGACATCTCTTATACATAAATATTTAACAAAAGTGGAAAATACTTTTAATCTTTATTTTTTAAATTGTATTTATTTATATTTTATATGTATGAATGTTATGCCTGCATATATGTATGTGTCACCATGTCATCCAATGACCACAAAGGACACTGAATGTGCTTGAATTGGAGTTCCAGATGGTTAGTCACCATGTTGGTGCTAGAATTCGAACCACTGTCTTCTGCAAGAGTAACCAGTACTCTTAACCACTGAGCCATATCTCCAGCCCACATAGCTGTTTATAACTAAAGAATCATAGTATAGCTTATGTTTTTCCTTTTAAAAATTTTATGTATATGTGTATATTGCCTGCATATATGTGAGTGCACCCATGTAATGCAATGCCCATGGAGGACAGACAGAAGAGTACATCGGATTGCCTGTATCTGAGTTATAGACAGTTGTTAACTGCCATGTAGGTACTGGGATTTGAACCAAGGTCTTCTGCAAGTACAACCAGAATTCTTAACCACAGAACCATCTCTCCAGCCCCATTTTAGTTTATTTTTTTAATATGTATAAAGTAACTCATTCCTAGAATGGTATTGTTATCCAAAGTTACCCTGCTGTACAACACACACTTATCTTATTATAATTATTCCCATCAAACTTTAATCACTGATGAACCTTTCTCCACCCATTACTGACCCAATCCTCTCCAAGAAGCACGGATACCTAAGATGCCTCTTCAAACCGTATGTCATATGATTAATCATTATAGGATTTGCCGATCTTGGACAGACTCACAATGAATGTGCCAGCCCAGGGTGCTAGAACAGACTTAGGTCAAGAATGTCACAGAGGTATGTCACATCCTAATTCCACATAATGTACCAGCTCATAACTGGGTTAAGAAAAGACAAATACTGCTATGGATTATATTTTTCTGAAGTAGACATGTGGTCAGAGACCCTTAGAACCAGCTACAGGTACTACTGGTTCCAATAATGTGTCATGACATATCTGGAACATGCATATCAAGTCTGTTCTAAAAAATTCTCCTGGCAGCCCTGGGATGGAAACCATGAAGCTTTGCCAAGTGTTAGGTTATAAATCTCTTACTAAACTCCAGTTCATAGGTGATTGACTGCTCTGCTGTCTGAAGTTTTTGTAGACTTCATGTTATTTTTCACTTTTTTAAAGACTTACTAAGTGTAATCTATATTTTGTAATTTGTATGGGTGAGGATCTATCTCCTGGATTCTTGCAATCTACCAGGCAGCATGCCATGAAAGAAAACTGGCTCTCTCTATCCCAATATCCATCAGTTGCCAGTAGATTCTCAGCTAGGACTGGGGCTTCCTGCCCACTTCCCCTGTCCATGCTTGAGTTTACACAGGACTTGTGCGTGCTGTCTTAAGTACTGTGAGTTCTTATGTGCAACTATCCTGTTGTGTCCAGAAAACAGTTTCCTTGTATTCAACTGCCATCTCTGACTCTTACCGTCTTTCCTAAATTGTCTCTCAGCATTTAAAATAGGTATGATATAGGAGTTCCATTTAGGGCTATATTCTCTTCAGTCTCTTGCATTCTGCCTGTTGACTAGTTGTGGGTCTCCATGTTAATCACCATCTGCTACAAGAAGAAACTTCTATAGTAAGAGGTGAGAGATAAAAAAAGTATATGGGTATAAAAACAACTCATTATGAGTCAGTTTTATTTTGTCCACTTAACAGAATGATAGTAGTAGTTTCTTCCTTATGGTCTGTCACTTCTCCAGCCACAGGACCTTGACTCTAATAACATTATCAGTTATGATCCATATTATGAACTGAGCCTGTAATTGAATTATATGGTAATTGCTTCGTTGGTAATTCTTGTAACATTCATGTCATTTCTGTTCCAGTGAGGTTATTTTGCAAATCTAGTTGTTATTATAGCTCTCAGGGTTCACAACAGGGTAAAACGGTTGATTACCTTCCTCTGTCAGTAACATGCTAGTACCTTTCTAGTACCTGAACGCTACTCAGCTGGTCAGTACCAGCTTGATTTTTCCTTGTCTGTTCTGTAACTCAGGTATGTAATATCTTCAGAAGTAGTGTTGTACTAGCAAGTTCTAGTGAGTAACCAGTTTTAATGACCATAGCTAATACTACTTGAGTGTCTATGGGATTGCACTGGTCAACAATCCCCCAAAAGAGATTCCTTTTCTGGCATTGGGCTTCTCATTTACTGGCCTCTCGTTTCTACTAGAATCAATTCTACCTTTCTTCTAAGGTAATTACAGTAAACTCTTTATATATCGTGTAATTACACACACACACACACACACTGAAAGAAGCATCTATAGTAGGTTTTCTAAGTCTTTCAAAAGGATTTCATACTAAATGTATTTGTTAATTTATTAATTTATTCTTCTGTCCTATCTACCCATTTCTCACCTCAGTAAAGCTGTCCTGCTGTTCCCCTTACCTATTTGTATCACCATATCACAACTCCCACATTAGTTTCTGAACTCTACGGGTTTACAATTGAAATGCACCTACCTAAATATTCAAACCTAGTATTCACTTATGAGAAGGACAATTATTAATTTAAAAAGTTTTATTCCATAATAAAGCATTTCATTTTTTCTGTAAGAATCAATATTAGCTATTGACCACATTGAAAATCAAAGGGAAAATATCACTTGAAAGCAAACACTGTGATGTCTTGCTGTATACCTTTACAGCTTCTCACATGAAGTACATTCTTTACTTCTGTAGGAGTTTTATCTTATTAAACAATTTATAGAGTATTAATTTTGATGAATCCATAATATATAATTGTTCAGAGTCTCAACTGTGTGACTAATGAATGTGAAAATTTTTCAAATTTTTTTTCTGCAATTAATAGAGTATTGAAACTAAAAAAAAACAATAATAAAGGACATGAAGTGGTAGATCTGGATAATATCCAATTATATTCTTTGAAAATTTAAAAAATAATAATATACATTAAAATTAATGATGAATGAAATAAGTGACAGAGGTATTAAGCATATACATCTGCATTAAATGGTTATTTGCATGTTGAGTAACTGGGTTTTTCGTGTCTGTGTGCATTGGGGAGTGCTTCCAGGGCACTGAACCTTCTCATTTATCATTGAACTACACCTCTATTCTTTGAGTATTTAGTGAAATAAGTGTCTTCATATGCAGAAGACTTAACAGATTTTTAAATGTATAATGCTAATAATTTCCAAAAAATTGAATAGTCTTTTATACCACAAAATCTGTGAATTTTTGAAACAATTGTTAATGATAAAGATAAAGATAAGTGTTTTACATCACAGTTTTAGATCTCGAAGTATAAACATTTAAATTAATGACAAGAAATATTCACACTTTAGTAATGGCATCATGGAAGATTCACACCAAATAAATATACAGTTTTCTTCATTCTAATGTTTAACTACAGTCTATCATGCTAACACTTCTTTCAAATTTTTGCAACCATACCCACTTCTAAAAGTTGTGATTACTCTGCAAGGTATAACTAAAATGTAGTTCAAACATCTGTTTTCACCCACTTTGTTGACCAAAAATAATTGTTAGCAGCCTATGTAAAGCGGAAAGAATATGTAACCACCAATAACTAAATTTCAGTTGTTAAATAAACCTACATACACCTAAGGAACTCTCCAAATTCAGAAAAATCCTTACTAGGAAACTGAGACAGATAATCAATGATTATATAACTGTTCATAACTGATAGTTTATATTTTATTCTATATTCAGTTAAATGTGACTGAAATTATTTTTATGACCAACAAAGTATTATATATGTAATAAACAGGAAGCCAGAATATAAATCCAAGTTTCAGATAATTAAATGGAGAATACTGTCTTCAGTTTTATTTTCGAACACCGAGCCTTAAGATTTAAATTTTCACAGGTTCTCAATCCCACTGCTTTCCATTTTCTTGTGGCATGTTTTTACATGGTAACAGTCCAACAAAATAGAATTCTCTCCCGTTGTGAACATTCAGGCCTATGTCTTAGTTACAGTTCCTCTTTCTGTGATAAAATATCCTCAAAATCACCGAGAAGAGGAATTTATTTTATTCACAGTTGAAGATTTCAGTCCGTCATGACTGGGAAGTTACTGCAGCAGATGCTTGAGGAAGCTGGTCACATTGCCTGCACAGTGAAGAAACAGAATCTGGGAATGCTCTGCTACTCTCTGCCTTCTCATACAGTCTGGTTCCTAAGACAAGGGCATGGTGTTGCCCTCTTTTATAGTTGGACATCCTACCGAAATAACCCTACACAGTTGTCCCTGGAGATATTTCATGTACGATAAAAGTTTAGCTTTATTTTGTACTTTTTGATGCAGCATCTTTAAGTCCTTTCAATTTATCTTTCTCTATGAGTTTGAGGTTCCATTTAGTACGTCTGACTTAACTAATTATAAACTTATTAGTAAGCATATTCTAGGATAACCTAAAGGTAGTAAATGTGTAATTTAGTGTGACTGGCAAGAGAATTATATATACAGACAAAGAAATACATCCAGGAAACTGAGGCACATCGTTTTTAGTAATTGGGCCAGTTTCACACAATTAAACAGAAAACCTGAGTGCTCTTAACCTTTGTTCAAAGTTTTTCCAGGATGTTTTTATACTATTCAAGAATGTTAAGCACTGTCATGATAATTTTTTCTTGTATTATCAGTATGATACAATAAAGATTAGTTTAAAACAGTTGCATGAAAGATATTGCTCATTATAAGGTTAACAAGGTATCTTCAGAAATAGTTTTTATCGATTTAGAATCAGATGTGAAGAAACAAAGAAACACATGTGAGGCTAGCAATCTGACACTGTGGTTCAGAGAGATCCTTAGTGAAGCAGGAGTTAGCAAAACTGTAATGAAATTAATTCACTTAGAAAACATTAATTGAATGAATACCACCCCTGGCAGGTTAAGACAGTTTGAAAGAAGAAAGCTTAAGATCTGCTGTGAATGCAAATTAGTTGATACACCATGAAAGTAGAACTGGTACTTATTACATTGCTACTGGGAATGAAGACATGTTACAAAGGGATCATCTCAATTGCAAGAGAGTTTTCAAAAGATTAGCACCCTGGGGATATTGAGAAATAAATGCACTGAAATGATAACTAAGCATACAAACCATGACTGCTGATTTTAGTCCTAATAAAGAATACAACTGGAGAATTTTAATGAAGGATGGTAGGAACTCATGCTACCTGGTACACTATCTAACAGAAAAACCAGAGAGGTACAACTAAAAGCATCTCCAAAAGGGTTCAGTACTTACATTCTAATCGGTAAAATAAATGTAGACATTTATTTTAGACAAATATGAGGCAGAATGTCATTATTTTTAATGTTTTAAATCAAGAATTTTGATCTTTATATTTTACTTCAGATAAAGTTAAAATCAGTTATATTGATATAACCTAAGTACATTAGACTTGGTATAATATGTTTTGTGTTTTGGAGTACAAATGGTGATAACAAATTCAAAAAAAGAAATGTATCATGAAAGGAAAGCTCTATTACTTTTAGGTATGTATTATAGAACAATATTTAATATTTTTCATTTGAATATGCCCTTAATTCTGATGATATATCTGTGATAAGCCTGAGATTTTTATATATTGAGCATAGTAAAAACATTTGTACAGGGGTTTTCATGAACTACCTGCTTATATATAATGACCAAAGAATAATTTCTAAGTACCTTTGAAGAATTACAAAACATATTCATAAATTGAATTTTTCAATTTTTTTCTATTTAAAACATAAAAAAATGCAGAGTGATGATCATTAAATGTAAGATTAAATCATAAACAGATTTTATTACTAATTTTTATATTAAAATGTAAGTGGATCATTAAAATTTATTATATAAGATGTGGCTGAATTCTGTAAACACATTAATTCTAAGTTTCACTAAGGGTCTCTATCTAGAGTATGAAAGAACTCCGAGCTTAGTTAAGGTCTCTTCAGATTCATCTTCTCTCTTTACTCATTGCTTTGCAGCAGGTGCTGAAAATTCCCCAGCCATATTTCCTCATTTGTGGTACTTCAGAGTTTGCTGCACTTACTTATGACTGCAAACATCTGGTTTCTTTGCCTGGAGCTTTTTCCAATTTCTGTAACCTGCCTTGCCACCCAAAGTTAGACAGGAAGTATGGGAAATGCATTTCCCAGGGAGCAGCTTTCAACCAATGACTGATGTTAGTAGTTGTGTAAATACTCCAGGAGCTGTCCCTTCAGGCACGAAGAAAGTCTCAGATGTATACTAAACTCACTCCAGAATTGTCTCAACAAGGTTAAGCTCCCAAAGTCAGCCATGACGTTAGCTGTGTTTTTGCTTTGTTTGCCGTTGGTAAGAGTTTGAACCTAGAGCCTTGTGCATGCAACACAATAGTCCCACCATGTAGCTGTGTCCTCAGTGCTCTTTTGGGTTTTTATTCTGAGAGAATGTCTTACTAAGTTTCCCAAGCTAGCCTAGAGCTTACTGTCCCTGCTTCAGCCTCCTAACTAGTTTAGAGTACAGGCAGTGCCACTAAGCCCAGAAGTAGTTGTATTATTTAGATTTATTTATTCTTTCACAATTTAATTCTTATATAATATTCTTTGATCAAAGGTGGCCTCCATTATCCAGTATCCCCTGCCTCTTTCCCTAGGCCTTCTTTTCTTTTCTCTCCCAAGCCCCACCCCAAAGCATTCTTTCTCTTAACACCCTAGCATAAATATCATACACAAATCTTAGCATTAAATCATTCCTTATGGAAATCCAAATTTAGATATACTGTTCTCCAGTATATCTTTCAGTATCAATATTTTTTATTCAGTTTTATACATTTCATGAAACAGTTCTTAATCAAATATAGGCCCTCTACACATCAATTTCCCTCCAGCTCCTACTGGATCTCATGTATTCCATCATACATGTCAAGTCCTAACCAGTCAAACATTAGTGCCCAGATGCCCTTAAGTGCAAATTCAAGTTCATCTACTGGAGTCTGATTAGGCTATGTAGGTATTGTATGTAAGGTATACTCTCCTTTTCTCAGAAGCACCCAGTCTCCAATAGTTCTCAGTCTAGGTCTGGCCTGCCACCAGTTTCTATCCCTCCATTCTGGACCCTTGTCTAATTTGAACTTGTATGGGTTCTGTGCTCAATGCCATCGTTGCCACAATTTTACATGTGCAAGCTTCCAGCAGCAGGGGAGATTGTTTCCCTAAGTTCATGAACTAGCCGTCGCTCTGACAATCGTTTTGCTCCCCTCTTCCACAATGATCCCTGAGCCATAGGTGGGTGAGGTTCAATACAGGAGTCCTATCTAGTGATACACATTCTGTAGTATTTATTGTATAAAACTTGGCCAGTTGTGGCCTTCTGTGTGGATAATTTAAGGAAGTTTCACTGGTGACAGTTGAGGAATGCTTTAGTTTTCTCTCTTCCCCTCATTTTACTGCATTCCATGAGCCTTAGGTTTAGAGGTGCAACTGTTAATGTGTCACCTAGGACCTGGAACCTCTCAGTTATATATTATCTGTGTCTGACCAGTTGTGGAGTTCTGCTATAGCCTCCATCTGTTACAAAAAGAAGCTTCTCTGATGAGTGTTGTACTGTATGTTTGTCTGTAAACACATGGTATTTAGCATATGTTAAGAAATTTCATTTATCTAGATATATGACTGAGAGAGGGTTCTCTCTAATACTATGCCCCCTCCAACCCTGTGTATTTGATTGAGTCAACTGTACCACCCATGAGTTCACTCACATTGAGATGGTTTTAAGTTTAATTAGATACTTCAATTACCTGGCAGATGAGAGTGCTATTACTGCATCAATGGAAGTAGTGTGCTGTGTCAGTTGATATAGTTATTAAAATTTAGGTTTACGTTGGACCATGGATTGATTTTCTTCCCCCTTAGCAGTTTGCATGTTATCATCTGGCATTATGGGAGCTAAAGTTCAGGAACAAGGTTTCCAAGTCAGTTATTGATCCATTGCTCTGAGTCCTGTATTCCAAGTATGTCCTCTCTTCAGCAATAGGGTGTTATCTTCTAGTTCTGGGAGATAATCAGTAACTTTGTCAATAGCCCATATTATTTGGGGAGTCTCTTAAACCATTCTCACCAGTCACACAAAGGGAGGTACTTTCTGTCTGGCACTGTGCTCCTTGCCATACAGCCCCTGAGTATACTAATGTTTGCACACTGTGCAGTTCTCAGGGTGTTTTGGTGGCCTCACATTTCCATCTGAGTTCCCAAGCCCTCCAAGGTTCACTCATCTCTGCTCTCTTTCCTCCCATCAGACCTCCCTCCTTCTTAGTCACAGCACATCATTATTCCCGCCCTCTTGCCAGTAACATTTGCGTCCCTCATTCCTCCATCTCCTGACACCCCTCCTCCATAGAGGGTGACCACCTACACATCTCTCCCTCCTCTCCTCCTACTCTCCCATCTCCCACCTGGTAACATCTGTTCCTTTCTATATTCCTTTTGTTAGCTTCTGTTTTTCCCATTACCTCTGTGTATCCTTGTCTTTTTCTGGCTCCTGGTGTTACATCAGTATCTATACTCACATGTAAAGGATTGATGCTATAATCAGCAAATGAGGAAGAACATGCATTGCTTGCTTTTCGGCATTTGTGTTACTTCACTTAGTATCATGCTCTCTAGTTCCATCCATTTACCTGAAAATTTCATTATTTCATCTTTTCTTAATGCTGTGTAGAACTCCATTTTTTAAATGCACCACATTTTCATTATCCATTCATAAGGTGAGGGAAATTTTGGTTGTTCCGTTTCTTAGCTATTGTGAAGAGAACAGCATTAAACATGGATGCACAGTCCTTCTGCAATGGATGACTCCTTTGCATATATGCCAAGGAGTGGGTTTGCTGGATCATATGTTAAGTTCATCTTTAGCCTTTTGAGAGGTCTCTACAATGCTTTCCATGGTGGTTGCACAAGTTTACTTTCCCACCAGCAGTGAATTGAGCGTTCCCCTTTCTCCACATCCTCTCCAGCATTTGCTGCCTTTTGTTCTCTTGATCTTAGCCAGTCTGACTGGGGTTAGGTGGAATCTTAAAGCAGATTTTATCTGCATTTCTCTCATTGTTAAAGATGTTGAGCATTTTTTAAGGTGTTTCATGGAAATTCTTATTTTTTCATTTGAGAACTGTCTGTTCAGGTCTATAGATCATCTTTTTATTAGGTTGTTTATTTTCTTATTTCTTCATTCTTCATATATTTTGGGTATTAATCCTCTGTTGGATGTGTAGCTGATAAAGATTTTCTCCTACTCAGTGGATTTCCTTTCCCCTTCATTGGTTGTTCATTTTTCTGTACAGAGCTTTGTACCTTATAAGGTCCCACATATTGATCGTTAACCTTAATGCCTGAGCTGTTGATATCTGATTTAGAAAGTCCTTTCCCATTCCTGTATCTTGGAGGGTACTGCCATGTTTTCTTCTAGCAGTTTCAGAGTTTCAGGTTTTATTTTGAGGTCTTTGATACATTTGAACCTGACTTTTATGCAGGGTGTAAGATGAGTTATTTGATATGAAACCAAGATAGACATGTGAAAGGAATGCCAATGTCCAGACTATAATTATGCCTGAATGTAATGACAAAACATGTGGGGGGTGACATTGATAAGATGGGTTAGCACCTTGAGGACTTGAATCCTAATAACTCCTGTACACAAATTCAATTTCATCATCACATTGTCCCTAAAAGACACCTATTTTATTTTATTCTCAGTGGTTAATTTCTACATAGAAATAGGTGGTTCGATTTAAATAATTGAGAATCATCATGTATTTTCACCCTGATGATGTCAAAAACTGTTGATAGGTGATAGATAGGCAGTCATTCTTTTAAACAAATTTTTGGGATTTATTTATATTTATTTTACTTGTAGGAGTATCATGCCTGCATGTATGTAAGTATTTAAGTGCACCCGTGTCGTGCGCTGCCCACCATGGTAGAAGCAGGCATCAGATCTGATGGAACCGAAATAACAGACAGTTATTACCTTCGATGTGGGTGCTATGATTCGAGCCCTGACCTCCTGCAAGGACAGTCAGTGATCCTGACTGCTGAGCCATCTCTCCAGCCCTGGGCAATCAGTTTTTAATTTTTAAGTTATTGTACAAAATAAAAGTTTACTTATATTATTTTCACACAACTCAGACTTCACTGCCCCTCTCCTCTTCTTCCTGCCCCCACCACCTTGTAAACTTTCAATCATCAGGATCCCGCTGTCCATTTTCATGTTTTATGTGTTAAATCACCATCCCTGTCCCCTTCCATAAGTCTCCTTTTTATTTGCTTTCACAGTCTCCTTTCTAGTTCTCTGAGATCTGTATACACTTATTCCCACACAAATACACATCCATAAAAATTAGAGGCTAAGATCCAGGACTAGGGAGATGACTCGCTGGTAAAAAGTGCTTGTGTAAGTTTGGAGACCTGATTTTGTATCACCAGAACCCACAGCAGCCTGTTGTAGTAACACAATCATTTATAATCCTAGTGTCCACTTATGGGGAGATGCAAGACAGAGGGAGAGAAAAATCTCAAGAAACTCATAGAGCAAGTAGAGAGACTTTGTCTCAAATAATGTGGAAAAGAATGGAAAAATATACAAAGTGTATCTTCCTACCTTCACTTGTGCACAGATGCACTTTGGAATGCACTTACCCTATATTCACATAGACAGAGACAAAAAATGCACATGTGATTGTACACACAAATACACACACACACACACACACACGCACATACATCCTCTTAACTAAAGACCCTAGGTTTGATATATGTGAGTGAATATGCAGAATTTTCTAAGCCTGAATTGCCTCACTTAATGTATTTTTCAGTTGCATCCATTTTCCTACATATTCTTTGATTAGCTTTTTTCTTAGAGACAGAGGGATCTATATCTCCTCTGAGAATAGTTGTGAATTTAAATGAGCAATTTGTGTTTAACAGGGGTAACTATCCATGAATTTTCAGAAACAGATACTTTTGTAACAGCCAAAATTTAAGAAAACACAAAGAACTTATAAAGGCACCTGGCAAAGGACATTCCTATAACTGATTTCAGTAGTCAAGCCAGCAAAGAGTTCATGGGCATGTAGTATAGTAAGCGTAAGTCCAGATCTGAGGCCCTGCATAGTTGCTTTGTTCATTACATTCAGATGTGATACAGTCTGACCACACAGCAATGAGAAAAATGAAAAGTCTATGTTAAGCATGTGTTATAAAGTAGCTTCTTGTGCAGAAACATTTAAATATAAAAGCAAAGTTCATGACTTGAAGGGACGGTTCCATTTTGAAATATACTTTGGATAACAATTAGTACTTAGAATAGTCCTTAATCTGGTTTTAATAGCAAACTCAAGAAATAAATTAGTATAATTTACCAATTTCAAATTGGTAAATCCTTTAATTCATGTACTAAAGAGAAAAATAAATTGGTAAGTTGTGTAAATGTCTTTGACTTGTATCTAAGCACTTTGCCTTTTTTGTTGCACACTGTGTAATGATAGTGATACAATTTAAAAATGTTTTACATGTTATCCTCTGATAATGTTTCCATAATTGTTAATGGAATATCCTCACATATCTATGATTCCCCATGTGATTCAGTAGCAGTTTATTTATTTGTGATTGTGTGTGTGAGAGAGAGACAGAGAAAGAGAGAGAGAGAATGTGTGTGTAACCTGACAGACTGTAGTGAATTTGCGTATTTGTAAATTTCATATGTAAGCTTTCCTTGAGCAATAGAACTAGGAAATCCCTGCTATATGTTTCATTTTAATATAATGAAATGCAATGGATTGAAGTGATACTTTTGGTGTCATGTTTTATTTTTATGTGGTTCTATATACAGTAAAATTATACCAATCAAAGCTGCACATGGTGGCCCACAACTTTAATCCCAGCCCTCAGGAGGCAGAGGTAGGCAAATATCTGGGAGATTGAGGTCAGCCTTGTCTACATAGTGAGTTTCAGGCAAGCTGGGACTAGGAAAGCACAGTCTAAGGGAAAAAAATAATGAGAATTATACCAATCAATTAAGTTTGCATTGAAAACTAATAAGATAGCAATTAGCAAAGATTAGTCACTATGCAGTTTTCATTCACATTAGGTATATTGAGCATTTGCTTAGTCTTATGGGACACCTGTTAATTGATCTCAGTGAGAAAACACAAGCACTTTATCTGAAATTTCACTTCCAAACACTGAAACTTCCTTATGCATTTCAAATCTTCCCAAACATACCTGACTACATGTCTTAAATATGTCATGTAGCATGTGTGGTTCATTTATTTTTCGCCTTTAGTAGGATTTCTTTAGATTCTTATGAAAAATTTCACATGAATTTCTTCCAACAGCTGCAAGAGTTGTGGATGACAACTCAAAAAGAAAATAGATATGCTATTAAAGTCTGATG
Organism: Eospalax fontanierii; assembly: GCA_035773235.1. Classification (NCBI taxonomy): domain Eukaryota; kingdom Metazoa; phylum Chordata; class Mammalia; order Rodentia; family Spalacidae; genus Eospalax; species Eospalax fontanierii. Next base: position 95,773,211 of record CM069527.1, on the reverse strand, counting down.
CATCCCATGAATGTTTGAGTCCTATCGGGTTTGTGTTCTTTTCATCACTTTTAGCACCACTTACAATGTGGTGTCAGCAGCCTAACCTGCTTCTTCTTTATCAGATGTTTACTTTCCTCCATCCCATGTGTTTCTCAAGCTGAATTTTCGCTGTAATATCTATATCTCTCCTCATATACCCATTTATATGATCTTAATCCCAATAATCATTCTTAGAGGTGGCCTTTCCTGATCTGGATTGATCTACATCTTCCCATGAGCCTCTTCAATACTGCTTTCCCATTTTGTATAGCAACCTAAGATGATATTTTATATCATATTTCTAGCCAATATCAGTTAAATATTTAATGAGGTTTATCCTATTAAAACTTGAATCAATCATGGCTTTTCTCATTGATGAATTCCTCTACTTCAACATTGAGCAATTGGTGGAATTCATAGGCAAATATAGCAATGATTTTAAGTGATACTAAATCAATTCAATAACAATTATTAGAAGTTGTTGAACAATGTTTCAGGAACATGATAAGAACTAAGATTATTCTTTTCCTTTTTATGTGACAAGAAATTCGATATCTTTCTCTTTTCTATTGAATATGCTCACTTTATTAGGAAAACAACATTAATTTTTCATGTAAAATTTAATCAAACTGATTTTATTTTTATGAACAATATAGCCATAGGTTTACAAGATGAATGACAATTTAAATTGGTTTATACGGATTAATGTTTTAGTTCTACTGCCACTTGTACTCAAGTAATACTGAAAATTTCCAATTATCACTGAAACACACAGCACAATACCAGTACACCAATTTATCTGTTTATTTTTGAGTAATCTCGGAAGAATCAAGTGTATTATTTTTAAATAATATTTTAGTAATTCTTTGACAATTTCCTTCCATCTAATTTGATACTATTCACTCCCCTCTCCTCTCAGATCCTTCCTTATTTTACCTCATGACTTTATGTCCTGATTTTATTGAGCCCATTATATTCATTTTGTTTTCATCAAATAGTCTTGTGTGTGGGTTCATCCCTTGGAGCATAGTCAACCTACTTGAATTCACACTTTGAAAGAAACAAACTCTCCTTCTCCTGGAAACTGAGAGCTTCCAACAGTCCCTGAGATAGGCTGGGACTTCTTGCATGCCTCCCACTTCATGCTAGAATTTTGTCTGGCTTGAGGTAACTGTTGTGATTTCATATGTACAACTTCTTTGCTGTTTCAAGAAGACACTCTTTGAGGGCTGAAGTGATGGCTCAGTGATTAAGAGCTCTGACCGCTCTTTCAGAGGGCCCGGGTTCAGTTCCCAGGCCCCCCAGATGACAACCTGTTGCATAGAAAAGCAGTTTTTCTTTCTGTCAGCTATGAAGGACAGACTTCCAGATGTGATTTACATCCAACTAACCAATGACTTAACGGGGGAGGTTAGCGGAAATGCAGGGAAGGCTGGGAAGGAGAGAGGTGGGCGTGATGCCAGGTCTCCATCTTGGATGCATGTTCCGGAGCTCCTGGGGGACTTGCGATCAAAATGCAGGCTCCACCCTCCGAAATCTCCATTTCCCTGCCCCCAGGAATGAATGTCCTGTAAGTGACATGGAATAAACTAATCTCTCTAAAGAACATTCTCTAACCCGTTCAGTCGATTCAAACCTGAGAGTGGAGTGAGTTAGAATGCTGGGCCTCACCGTGGAGAATTCAGGTTACACAACCATTTCAATACCAGGGAATCAGCTGGCCTCTTTTTACCTCTGCCAGCATTGTGGTGCGCCTACATACATAAAGGCAAAACACTCATAAACATAAAACAAACATAAATGTATAAGGAATAAAAATCAAAAGAAAATATTGTGTTGTTGTTAACTATCTACTGTTTCTGTGTTTTACAGTCTTTCAACATCTCAGGAAAAGATTCCTGAGCCTTGGAGAAAAGGATGTGATACATATGTCCTATTTAGGGCTGAGCACTGCATAGTCTTAATTTCTTCACTTGACCAGTTATAGCTATGTTAATTGCCTCTGATAAGGTTAGAGAAATTCACTAATTTATGAATATAAAGATAAAATATTAGGAGTCAGTTTAATACTATGTCCTTTTAGCAGACTAATAGTAGTAACATCTCTGATACATTCATTTTAATAAAAATAAACAAATGACACAACTAAATAGGGTTTTTTTAAAATAAAAATCCATACATATTTGAAAAAAAGACATATTTATGTAATGAAATTTTTTAAAAGTCCAGAAGATCATTGATATAATTAGTAATATAATTATCTTACTACATGGGTATTAATATTAAGTATATTTGGTGATATTAAAGCATAATAACAAAATATTTGGTGGTAATAATCCCAACAGTATATGTGAATGTGATCATATGTGTTTGTGTGAGAAAGTATGTTTCCTTCTTACACCTTCGTTTATTTTATATATTTCCTTTTTTCTACCACCAAGTCTATTTTTTTTCTTAAGAAATATCTTTTATTCTTTTACTAACTCCAAGTTACTTAGAAACAATCCTTAACAGGAATTTGTTGAGTCATTAAGTGGATCCATGTAGGAAAGAGTGGGATATCCCAGCATGGTGGTGCATGCCTTTAATCCCACCATTTGGGAAGCAGAAGCAGGTGGATGTTTCTGAGATTATGGCCAGCCTGATCTATGTAATGAGGTCCAGTCAGCTGGGGTTACAGGGAGTCCCTATCAGGAAAGAAAGAAAAAGAAAGAAAGAAAGAAAGAAAGAAAGAAAGAAAGAAAGAAAGAAAGAAAGGAAGGAAGGAAGGAAGAAAGGAAGGAAGGAAGGAAGGAAGGAAGGAAGGAAGGAAGGAAGGAAGGGAAGGAAAGAAAGAGGGACTGAAGGAGGGAGGGAGGGAGGAAGGAAGGAAGGAGGAAGGAAGGAAGGAAGGAAGGAAGGAATTAAGGAAGGAAGGAAGGAAGGAAGGAAGGAAGGAAGGAAGGAAGGAAGGAAGGAAAGAACTTTGAGTGGAAGCAGGGCTATGTCAGACTCTCCATTAATTCTATTTGTCACATGTATGAGAAGGAACTGAACATAATGGAAAGAAGTGCTAAGGTATCTTGAATAAATCCTCCAAAGGGGGGAAAATATTTGGAAACCTTTAAATGTACTTTTATAGCAGAAAATGAACTTAAATATTATATAAATTTATGTTACTCTTGGTGGTAATACCCTAAACTTCTGTTTCAGAAAATGCTATGATATAACATATCTTTATATTTCAGTATTTATTGTCAGTCTGTCTAAATCAGTCACAGATTAGGAATGTCAACTCAATCTAACACTTATTCACTGTAATGTCATGCTCACTTTCCACATGTATGTTCTTTATCAAAATAGTATTACATCAGAAAATTGTGCCAAGTTCTAGGAAAAACAGCACACTCAGTAACAGTACTGTTGCAACTTCTTGCTCCAACAATCTAAATGCAGTGTTGGGCAAGAACAATCATTCATTTAAAATCAGTGAGTCTGAGCACAGAACTAGGGAAACAGGCAGCAGGTCGCACCTTAGCCAAGGAATTATTGGCAACTGGTCTGTGTGTTGACTATGTGCCTCTCACCCCCTCATGGCAGAGACCCTAGGTCCCACTCGGGCCGGCACAGAGGACAGGGACCCCAACAAATCAGTCTGTTTATATTGGGATAATATGAAATTGAACTAAAGTTCTCTGGAGCTAGTCAGACTGCCCATCTCAGCACAAAGCTGTAAAATAATTACATATTATAAACTGTTGCCTTAGATAAAGACCAATTCTGGGAAGGAATGCTCTCACAGAGATTCCTAGGAGGTTTTGATCTAGGATTTGTTCCACCATGTCACCATAAGAGTTCTAAGCTCTCACTACAGTACTAGTCCAAGGGAACTTGGCAAGTGCTCCAACCAGAAGGTTGATCTTCATATGGTCCTTTGACACTGGTTTTGCAGCTACACAGAATTCAAGTTTTATGGTGCCATGGATCTTTGAAGGGATTCAAAGGAATGTCTGGAATGTAATGGAAAGATCAGCACTCATAGGATTCCAGTAGTCAGTCTCTGTGATGTCAGTATATGAAACTACTTTGGAGACCACATGATATTAGAGATGTCAGGAACAGAGAAGATCTGTGGAAGATCATTTCAGACAATGAGTAGAGAAAATTAGGATGGGGTGGCCACATAAGTTTCACCTGAAAAGCTACAGGGAAGGGGATTCCCAAGCATTTCAGATGACACCACAATCCCTGGATGTTGTTGACATGATATGGTGCCACATGTTTTCATGTTTATTCTGCTGGGTTTTGCTCATTCTTTGGGCTAGTTTTCTACTCTTCTGTTCATATTGCAGTGTGGGAATGTATACTCTGCAATTTCATATATAAATTATGTCCTTTTGTTTCTTCATAAGGTCATAGTTATCATATTGTTCTGAGCCTCTGTTATATTTTCAGGGGTTAATCTTGATTGTCAGCATGATTGAATTGAGATTTATTAGGAAGTTAATAAAGCACTATTCCTCTAAGTATGTCTGGGAGGGGTTTCTGTAAGATTTTACATCTCATGGCCTCTGAGCAATTATTTAACCAACTAATGGATTCAAAGTTTAAATAGACTATTAGAAAATGGAGAACTTGTTGGAGGAACTATATAACTATATAACCTTGGGTCAGTCTGTTGACCAGACACTTTCTTATTACTGCCCTGCTCTACTTCCTGTCTTCCACAAATTCAACATCCATGCTCTGTATAGATGCTTCCCATAAATTTAATACTAAAATCTTTATTTATAATTATCAAGATAGTATTCTGTATTGTGTTTAATATGAATATTCATATTTTTGGGAATAAAACCTCTTCATGAGAACAATTATAACAAAACTACTACTAACTTTTGCATTTTTAAGGAGATAGAAAATAGATTTAAGTGTTAGAAATATGAAAAAAAATATTACAGCATTCCAAGAGGATATCCTCTTGGAATATACATTATTCTTTACTAAAGATCAATAAATCAAACAAAGGATAATAAATAATAAATTCATAAGATAAAGATCTTTGTTCAAAGCTTTGTTCATACTATGAGTATATGATTTATTTACTCTTTACTTGAAAGCATAATAAACAATGTCAGTATAGTACTGATTGACATACAGCATGTGTTTTAATCATTTTCTACATTAGCAATAAGAACTCTCAACGTGTAACCTTGGCAATCGAATCTAGCATACTTTTTAATGGAAATGTGGTGGAAGCAGAAGTGATATCCTTCTTCTATCAGCAAGCAGACTTGTAGACTGTAGACTTTGACAATGACTCCTCTTACCTGAAAGCATAAAGTGCAGTGTACATTCATGTTGACAAAGAAAACTTCTAGATACTGAGATTTTCATGTGTGTTATTACACTAACAAAGCCTGCTCAGGGCTACATGAAGTTTTCTACGAATTATCAAAACGTGAATCAGAATCTATACCAATAAGTGTGAGGAATAACATATTTCTGTTTTAAATATAAAGAAAGAAAACATTTATATAACTGATTTATTTTTTGAAAAATTAATTCAGGAGAATAAAGTAGATTTCAGAAAACTGATGGAAAGAGTGCCAGGCTTATCTTCACCGGTAAAGTAGTATTTGAAATGTACCCAGGAGGATTATTTTTTTGAGTAATCTGCTGCATAATTGTGATGAGACTCAAGATGAAGTTTGCTTAATTATTTTTATAGTTTTATTTATTTGACTTATACATGTGTGGGTGTGCTCTTTCTTTCTCCATTTATGCAAAGACCCCTGAGTTGTGTGAATGTAACTTTCTTTGAAGTGTCTAATATCTGTTCCTTAGATGAAAGAGGCAAAGAAACATTTCTTGACTTTTCTCTATAGTCTTCTCTCTCTCCCTTTCTGCCACCCCCTATGTTGCATAAATTTATTCTCCACGCTTTAGCGGGAGGGATCTGGTTCATCCAGCTGGATAAAATGGAAATTGATCTTTTATTTAGAAAAGTTTATTTATTTATCCACATTTACAAAGCTGCTGGGCACCCATGGCCCGCTTGCTCGCGAAAGTTTGTTACTGCCCGGGGGTTGGCCCTTAAAGTTTGTGACAGCCGCGGGCCGGCGGGTGCAGGTCTCTTAGTTCATGTCACTCACGTGATCCATAAGAGGGCAAGGACTTGGCACCCTGGCTCCTGGGTTCTGGCCTTCTACGTGGGCCTGGGGACCGGGGCATTTTTCTTCCTGTGTGGGTACAATCTCTCCCCCATCCCTCAGAATCTCCGCCATGTCTCTCCTCCCACTCCCCGCCTCCATCCTCCCTTATTGGCCAGAGGGTGGGACTTGGGCAGAGAGGATTCCGTTCCCCCTACACCCTACCTCTCTGATACAGGGTCTACTTCTCCATCGTCATTGCACACATGAGTGAATTAACATACATGAAGATATAGCACTCAGAAGTACAAAATAAATTAATTAATAAATACAAAATTTATAGCACCCTCTCTAAGACTCGTTTACACTGTTCCCTCTAAGGCAGAAAATGGAGTGGACAGATCTGACAATGTGCTGAGAAATGTTGTCTTGACGACATAACTCAGCGATGGAAAATATGATTACAGCGTGGATTTTGGTTTCCTGAATTGAACCTGCAAAACACTGGGACTTTGAGGAGTCAGTCATGGATCAGGATCAAATGAACTTGATACCCTATGGAATACTTAGCCAGAAGAGTGGATTAAACAATTTTCAAGAGGGGACACATATTATATAAATTATTCTAGAAGAGTCACAAGAAGGAGTTCTGAAAATACAGCACTATAACATTGGTCAATAAAAGCTTCAATATTAATGTTCTTAATTGGTAAGCATTGGTCAATAATAATCCTCAATATTAATGGGCTCAACTCCTGAGTAAAAAGACACAGACTAAGTGGATCACAGTATAGAATCCATTGATTTGCTGCCTCCAAAAAGAACACTTCAATTAAACACAGGGTTCTGAAACCACCTTAGGATACAACATCAAAGAATACACTTTCTTTTTCAGCAGCCCATGGAACAGATTCTTCAGTAGACCATGTAGAAAATATCCACAGATTTTGGGATATTAAAATATCATCCTATATTCTAACTACAAAGAAAAAAATGACAGTTATAAACAGCAATAAAAAGGAGGAAAATATACAAAATCATGGAATCTTAACCACACAAGAAAGTCATTTTAAAAATTCCTAGGAATGAATGAAAATGACAAAACAACATTCAAATGTGGGGAACATTTATAAGATGAAAACCATAACTGACTTTGATATTGGGCCTAAGAACTTGAGGATAGGGAGGTCCAAGGCCATATGGGAGAGCCTAATATTCTTATTCTGAAGAAAGAAACAAAACCCAGCTACAGTATTAAACTGCCTCCTAAGGACTTACTACTATACCCACAGGTTAAAGTCTCTCAACTCTCAGTCAGAAAGTTTCCTCATGAAGTCAATGTTAATTAACTCACAAACTAACAATTGACCAATGTGCAGAGAATAAGAGAATGCAGACGTCTTTTTCATCAAAAAGAATGCATATGTTCAACTTCAGGATTCCAAGGCTCAGAGATTATTGCAGAAGAGAGAGCAGAAAGCTTGTATGAGCCAGTAGCGGTGGGTAACCACAAACCAAAAGAATTTTCCAGACAGTTGGTCAGCTACTCATGGAGCTCACTGCAGTAGTTATTGTGTGCATACTTCCCACATAAGCTCAACCAAAGTACTAGCATAGGCTTTGGGACTTGGTTAAGAAACACAAACCTTACCCGAGGACGTATTGGCAACCAATGGCTGAGGAGAGAGGAGAGTCAGTGTTTTAAGTATGTGACCTAGGCTCCAGTGGATGAACCCACAATTGCGACAAATGGGGACACAAATTTGACTCTTTAGGCCTTAATCTCTCTCTCTCTCTCTCTCTCTCTCTCTCTCTCTCTCTCTCTCTCTCTCTCATATATATATAGGCATAGTTGCACAACACACTGTTTTCCTCCTTTCAGTGTACCTAACTAGACCAGTTTTTCAGGAAGGCAATATTTATGAATTGATTTTACTTGTTTCTAAGCAGAAGCATCATATTCATAGCAAACTTTTCAATGAGAATGCAACAGCCCGTTCTGTTTCCATTTATTTTATTTTGTTTTTTATTTCATTTTTACACGCTGGAAGTTGAGCGTAAGGATTCACAAATGCTAAACGTACTATCTCACTGAACAATTGCGTACAGTTTCTGATGATATCTTATGCATCATAATTTGTAAGACATTCATTAATTCTTCCACTATAATAGAAAAATTGAATGGAAAGTTACTATATAATGATTTTCATTTTTATTTCAACTTCAGATTTTTAATATGAAAATGTACAATCAGGAAACTATTCTAATTTAAACAACACATAATTAAACATTAGCATGCTGATATATATGTAGAAATGCTTTCCCTCAGGTAATGAGCAATAACATGAAAATGCAAAATATTAATTAACTTGGTCAGAGTACGACTTCTCTAGTCTCTTAACATGACTAATTTAGCACAGCAGGACATTGTTTTTCAGAACTGTACACAGTGGCCTGAAAAGTCAGGAGTCACAGTTAGTCTGCCTGTCAAGGAGCTTTCAAATCTTCTCCTGGATGAGCCATAAATATTCAGAGAATTTGGTTTTGCAGTTTATATACTATGGGAAAGAGACATGGGTTAGATTATGAAGTACACATAATTTAGGAAGAAATAATTTTTCCTTCAGAAAATGAAAGAAATTTAATCATTGAATTTAATATTCACAAAATGGTTACACATGATATAATTTAAATTAAGTCACATTATTAGACACTAAAATAAATTTTATAACTGTACTATATCTCATGTATCAGGGAACTTTTACTCAAAATGCATTGGATTTAAGTAACAGTGTTGTTCCAAAGACTTATTCAATATGTTCACATTTGCTGTTTTTGTAAAATATTCAGTATTTATAATTCAAATATTACATTACCTCATCTCTTTCGAACATCACATAAGGAAATAGTAATAATCTTTTGCAGCTGAACCAGTGGCCTTGTCACTATGTTCCTCATTATAGACCTTTGCCTGTATTCCCAATATTCTATTTTTTTTTTCAAACGAAAAAAGAGTGGTTCATAGTTATGACTGATACTAGACACAACTTCAGGGGAAAAATCTATAGTCATGACATTTGGTGTACACCCTTTTAAGATGATAAATTATTTGTTGGGTATAATATCTTGACAAAGTCATTCAAATGTTTGGTAGTTTATGATACATCAAAAGTAAAGGGCGAAGATCACACCCATTAAGTTCAGATGTTCTACTAAGCATCCGCTATACTTAAGAAATACCGTTCCGTGGAAATACTGCAAAATGTCACATACAACATGTCAGGTCAGAGTCTAGCTAATGTGGGTATAGTAGCTGATATCCTGAACAATAGTAGTGGGAAGAGCGGACCAAGTATTGTCAAGGCGGAAATAAAATAATCTGAGGAATGGGGTTTTCTTTATGCATATCCTTTTGTATTTTTAAAGATGATCTTTAAAGTTTTGTAATAGTGTATATCTTCAATCAGTGTAACTTTCAACAATATTGAAAATGAGGATTTTTGAAAATTTTATTAAATTTTGTCACTACTTTCTGAGCACTTGTAAATCTATGGTACTTGAGAGCCTCAAAGCAGCCATTGTTTTATTTAGAATTTAAACCATGTAGACATTTCTTTTAAGATAAATGAATTCAGGATAGTGAGTGTGATGATTTGATTTAAAGAGGTATTTATGAGAAAAAATAGAAGGCAGCTTTTAAAATGCCTTATTGCATTTCCCTCAGTGAATATTATCCAGATTTATTTTCCCACTATCATTGTGATAAAAAATCCATAAGAATAAATTATTACTGTGGATTTGAAATTGTTGAAAGATGAAGTTAGTGCTATTAAGTTTCCTGACTTCTTATCCGATTTTTTTAAAATATAAGAATCCACTAGGATGACAGAATATAGATTTATGTAAGTGCTATTATCGGCAGGTCTTCGGAGACCTTCTTAAAGTGCTCTGTGACTAATACATCTTCAGGCAACTAGGTTCCTTCACCAAAAAGATACATACATTAATCTTGTCACAGGAAAGCAGGTCAAATTCCCCATTTTGCTTTTTTTAATTTGCCTTGAAAGACTATGGAAAGATGCTCCTTTTATTACTATGACAGTAAACAATGCTATTCAAATATTTATATTTAATAATTTTAAATAGTATCAAAATTGTTTTGTGATAATTCATTTTATTTCAAATGTTATTTTTTCCTAGTTATTTTAATAAGCATTATTTTGTGAAAGAAAAATTATACAAAATCTTATAATTTTCCTACATGCTCAAAAATTCTTGGACACACATGTGTGCATATATGTATACACACACACACACACACACACACATATATATATATATATATATATATATAATTTCTCCTCCTATTCTCTGAGTCTCAAGATCTACCTAACTATCCAAGAAAGTAGATACAATAAAAGATAAAGACATAGATCTCCATAAATCTTTTATGATGCATATATAGCAAAATAGAGCTAGAACTGTTTGAGAAAACGACATCCCTCATGGCTTTACAAATAAGTCTCCACTATAAGTTGAAAGCTTTAAAATGTACACGTTCTGCTTTGTTTTGCTTGTTTTCTTTTTGTGACAGGGTCTACTTGTAACCCCAGCTGAACTTATATTTGTTATTAAGAAGGTATTTAACTTATACCTAATATATATCAAACTTCTGCGTCACCAGGCTCATTGTTGAAGAGGAGATTGAAAGATTGTAAGAGCAGGACTGAAGAGATAGTTCAGTGGTTAAGAGCACTGACTGCTCTTGCAGAGGGCCTGGGCACAGTTCCCCATGACCCATATGTTGGCTAACAGCTATCTGTAACTTCAGTTGCACTTGATCCAATGCACTCTCTGACCTCAATGGACCTTGCATGACACAGGTACACTTGAATACACCCACACACACACACACACACACACACACACAGTGCGCATATAATAAAAATAAAATATTTTTTAACAGATTTTATGGATTAGACTTGGTGGAGGAAAATAATGAAAGCCAGTTTTCTAAAGTGCTGTGCAGTTACTCATATGAACTTGGAGTAAAATGGTGAAAGGATTCAAAGATTCATCCAGGCTCAAGTCAGACAAAATTTCAGCATAGTCTTGAAAAAGTGGGTCAGAAAACATAACACTACCTTATGAAGTAGTAAGTCTCCTTTAAGACTGAGACTCTTGGTAGTTTGACCAGGCGTTAGTGGATAGACCTACACCTATGAGCATAGAGCATTTGAGGAAACAAACTTGAATCTACAGGATTTGTGTGTATGTGTGTGCGTGTGTATGTGTATGTTACAGTACAGGAAATTGGGTGGGGGATAATCATGTATTAAGGTCCCTGAAAATAGGGAGAGGATCTAAATATGATCAATGTAATGTTTGAAAATCACAAAAGTTCAGTAAAGAATAAATGCTAAAGATTTGAAAGATTATTAATCAGAATAGATTTGTGGATTTCCTGAAATGCTGGAAGGTGGGGACTAGTTACAGAAAATGAGTTTCTGGGGAAAATTTTCTTAATCAAAAAAATTGTTTTAATTTTGTGTGTAGAAGTGTATTGTTTCATCTTGGCAGGTATGCACTGCCTATGTACCCATGTCGTGCACAGCCCATGGAGGACAGAAGAGGGTGTTTGATCTCCTGGAACTGGAGTTGAAGTTGGTTGTTAGACATCTGGATGCTGGGAATTGAACCCTGGTCTAACAGAGCATTTGGTATTCTTAGCCAATGAGCGGTCTGTCCAGCCACAGCCTAGTACATTCTTTAAATGCACATAGCTGGATCTCCTTCCTGTGATACTTCTTTGCTTTCTGATGTAAGAAGCTCATATTCATTATGTCTTCTGACTTCATGTTTTGTCTCATAGCAAGCTCACAATCCTTACCATAGTACAGAAGCCATAATCCATATTCATATATTTCTCTCTTTACTGTTTCTCTCAGGCATTTGACACAGCTTCTGAAATTCTGACAATGATTGTTGTATTTATCTAAATGGTGATGGGAAGATGAGGCATAATCCAAAATTCGTTCAATTAAAAGTCAATTTTTAAATTCATTCGCGAATAAACAACATGACTTTCTTTCACAAAATGTAAATCTCTCAGTATTGATGAGTCGTGATTTCTTTTTATTCAAATAAGGAAGTATGTTTGCAAGAAAAGAATACATGGATGCTTCAAGTACAAACCTTAGAGCTCAGAACAGTTATCAATTTACAGATTCTTAATAGTTTATTGGTTTGATCTGTCAAAAATTTGCCAACACTTATTAAATATGAAATTTGATAGGGATATAACAAGCACCAATTGTTATTTTTCAAGCGTGTTTATAGAATATAAGAATTGTAAAGCATGTAATTTAAAACTGTGTGGTTGATCTGAGTGGTGCAATGCTGTAATCACAGCAGCTTGCCAAGATAAGGAAGGAACATCACAAATTCAAGGCAAGCCTGCCCTTCACAGCCAGTTCAGAACCAATGTGACAGCTGAGTGAGCAAGTGTTTCAAAATAAAAAGTGAAAAGAGGACTAGGAATGGAGCCGAGGTGTACAGTGCTTACCTAGCCTTCTTAAGGCCCTGGATACAAAATATATATTCAGATAGCACAACAAAAGCATGGCTTATGAGAGGAAAATGCAAATTATATTTCATTAAAAACATCCTGAAAAATCAGCATAAAAATCATGTGAAGAAATATCAAACAAAAAAGACAATTTTGGCAAATCAAATTTATAAAAGCACGAATAATGAAAGAGATTTTAAAACCTTTGAAATTCAATAAAATATGTAACTGAATTTTAAAATCTAAGGAAGTAAGAATACTTTTAGTTGCTCTGCAAAATGCCTGATGAACAAAATACCTAACTGGGAAAGTATTTATTTTCATCTTGATCTCATCGCTTCTGCCATCATCATCAGTTGGCGTGTATGCATCGTCGCTGATACAGGGCAGATCTGATTCAGTGACAGAACAGAGCCATGACATCCAGGAAGCAGAGAACTCTGAAAAGTACAGAGCCATCATATGTCTTTCTGCACATGCCCTAGCAGGTCACTTCCCTCACCGAGGCATCTCCCCCCAATAACCTCATATTATGGATTCATGGAATGACGAATCTTTTGATGAATCAGAGACCTCATATTCCAGTCTCCTCTCACTGTGGATACTAAGTCTTTAAAATTGTGCTTTGGGGAGAGATTTACTTTACATTCAAAATATAATAGTCATATCACCAAGAGAAACTTATGTGATAAGTGAAAATACTTAAAGAAATGCTTATTTGGATCATGTATCATCAGAGACATTAAAAGTATAACAATGGGGTGCAAGTAAGCATTTGATAGGATAGGAAAAATAGAGAAAAATGGTAATTGCAGGCAAAGCTGCGGCTCTTTATCTCAATGCTGGTTACAGGATTTAAGAGCACAGCACCTTTGCTGATTGCTTGATGCATTTTTTATTAGTAACATATTAGTATATACTTCATAAATCACTCTGGTTCTTATTTAAGTAATGACTTTGAAAGCAGGTTCATCCAAAAATGCAAGGTCAGATGTTCATTGAAACTTTATAAATAAATTGTGAAACTAAGAAATAGCAAACACTTTTTCACTGTGTTAAATCGATACATTTTTGCAATTTTAGTTAACACTTATAAAGAAACAAAACATAAAATCATAAATGTTGTGGCAGAAACTTCAATACATATTGTAATATTAAAGAAAATCACCGAACACCAGTTCACTATGCCATTTCAAATGCATAATATGGTAGAAAAGGCAAATATATAGATAAAGTAAAACAATTAGTGCTTGACAGCAGTTAAGAGGGACTGGGATGAATAGGTGAAGAATAAATGAATCTCCATGAAAACATTATGATCCATATCATTATGTTTTTGTTCAATTACACTATCAGAACTATATCTATTACATTATCAGAACTCTACTATTGTGTAATCTATGGGATTTAGGTGGTAATTATCTTTCAACATGGGTTCTTTATTTCAAAAAGTGCCCTACTCCCGGTGGGAATATGAATTCCAAAGGAAGAAGTTATCCCTCTGAAGGGAAAGGGAATATATGGGGAATATTGGACTGTCCTTTCTGATTTTCTTCTGAGCCTATAATTTTTCTGATAAAATTTTATAAATAATGAACATTTAAAAATGATAAAATAGCAGTCAGCATGGTGTCTAAAACCAATAGAAAATAAATTCATAGAGGATCATATATATTTTGTGTGTGTGTGGGTGTCCATTGTACCTGTCCTCATTCTATCCTGCAAGACTCATACCATAATAAAAATGAGGTTAGAACTCTTAAAACTATTTCAAAACTCTGTATGAAATTTAGATGATAAAATTGGTGATTTGGCCTAGTAATGTGACCAATAAACAACTTGAAAGGAGGGAGCTTGCACCTCACTCTGGGCTTTTTTGTTGTTGTTGTTGTTGTTGTTGTTTTGACAGTGTATGGCATCTGGAAGAGGCATTATTTCTCATATAGAGAAACCCATTTAAATTATTTTTGTATAAGAATATATTTTGGTAGATTTTGGAATAATAGTTTTCCATGTTTTTTTTTTCCTCAAACCTTGTTAGTGTTAATCATCCATCCTGCACCCAGCCTCTAGACCATGCTCTCCTATCCTCCACCCCACTTATCCTTTCCTGTCCTCATTCCTTTCTCCCTTCATAGCATCTCTATTCTATGATCCCCCACCCTCAAAATCTACCCCTACAGACCTTTCCTAGTTTCCTGACTTCTACAGGCATTTCAAATTAAACAACATATGTATAAAGTCTCAAAACTCACCTCCATAGGGATGGAGAGATGGCTCACCAATTAAGATCTCTGGCTGCTCTTCCAGAGGTCTGGGATTTGATTTCCAGTACCCCCATAGCAGCTAACAATCATGGTAACTCCAGTTCCGGTGGATCTGATGTCCTCTTCTGTGCTCTGTGGTCTTTGCATGACATGGTATACTTACAGACATGCAGGCAAGACACCCATACTCATAAAAATAAATAAGTAATACATAAATAAATTCTAGGATGCACATATGTAAGAGAACACTGCTGCTGTGTTTGTCTTTCTGAGTCTGGGATCCCTCAGAATTATCATTTCCAGCTCCATCATTTATCAGAAATTACCTGATTTCAACTTTCTATATACCTGAAAAAAATTCATTGTGTTCATGTACCACATGCTAAAACCACAAGTACACAATAATAACTAATTTTAAAGTGTGCACTGAGCAGATATTAAGGCCTAATGAAAAAATATAAAGATATAAAGGGAAATGATGGAAAATTATCCAGAATTAGAATTTCTATCCTTCATAGTGAGTAACATGTTCTATAAATGGTAAATGCACCACTCATTATTGTAAACATATTTCCACTGGCAAGGTAGAACTTGAACCATTTGAATATGTGGTCTTATTTTTCAATATATCTACCAAATAATGATTGTGATTTTCTTATTTCTATATTAAGCCACTAGATTCACTTAATTCATTGCATATTTAGCAAACTGCAATAGAGTAAAATATAGAATTGTATTACTGGCATTAATAGTATTTTCTATAAATTCCCCACAGACAAATAAGTATTTAAAATATTTATAGTATGTTGACCGTAGTTCAACATTAGAGTCTTAAACAGACAATTTCAAATATATTTAAAACACATGTACAAACACCCTCTTTTATATCATTTTGTGCCATCCTTAAAGTTCTCCATATTCTTGGCAACACTTTCTGGAGAAAAATCTTACTGACTTTCAGCCTTTACCTGCGATCGAATTCTGTTGATGTATACATGTTAACTTTCTAACAGGCTCTCATCTTCCATAAATATATTGGTAGAGGTGGAATATTTTTTCACTCCTGGATTGCTTTCTGAGATTCTGTTCCCTTGAACTTCTGTGTGTCTAAAGGGAGATGCCACATTAAGGTCTAAACTTGAAAATTCCATGGAAGATAGCAGACAAACTATTCTTCTGATATAAATAAACACCAAATGTCTAAGAGTGTATATGAATGAAAAAGAAAGAGATAAGTGGAGGTCAGCTTTTCCCTCCCCCATCTACTTTACCTTGAAAAAGCATGTCTGCACAGTGCTATCAGGGATTCGTTATTCTTTCAAACAATTTCTCATTGATTTTTTTGACACATATATACAAAATGTTTTTTCTCCTTCTGTGTTCAGAATCAGATGCAAAATATATACTGAAATATATAGTTGGGGTTAGATCATTGATTGATGTTCTCCCTTAGCTGCTTTCATAGTGTTCTCTAAAGCTATGAGAGGTAATCTTCAGGGGAAGTGGTTTCCAGGTCAGTTCCAGCTCCATTGCTTCAAATCTTATCTCGTAAGTATGTCCTCTCTTTGCCAATGGGGTCTCACCTTAAAGTTCTGAGATGCAATTAAGGTCTCTGGCAAAGGCCCTTGTAATTTTGAGAGGCTCTTGGACTATACTGGCCAATAACTCAGAGGACAGTTTCTCCTGTCTAGCCCTGTTTCTTGTTATGTAGCCTTCAGCTATACCCATGGACTCATGTAAAAATACTGTATGTGTAATTTGTCAATAGGTTTTTGGCCTAACATGATTCTCTCCGATTTTTTCCACTAGCAAAAATCACATTTGGTCACTGTGTTTTATCACAAGAGCAATAAGTAACTAGACACTGTGGTTCACTTTCAAACTAGCACTGTGGATAAAAATACTCACCTTTTCTCCAGAAACACATTCTGTTCTGATTCCTACACCTTGTGTTCTTATATTCAATTCTTAGATCATGCTGCTCTAGATAGACTTTTATTCTTTTCAGAATCATGGAGGAAGTTATTTGAGAATTTTATTATTTCTCCCCTGTACTTTTGTTTATTTATTTCTTTAATTTTCTGAACCAGTATAAAAGTATATCTCAATTGTTCAAGGAAACTCACACATGTAACTGAGAGTTAATATACTGAATAAAGTATAAATAATTTATAATCTGCAATGTGAAAACATTCACTTAGGTAATTTTTAAACCACACTTAAATGTGAATTGTATTTTTGGAGGCATTTACCAATTATTACTTAAAATTCTGGTAGTTAAATGAATTATGAATCACCTTTGACAAATGGAGAAACAGACTAAGAGTGAATGGAAGACTCAAATTCATGTACATCTTTTTTTCTGTGCAGCCACATTAAGTTAAAAGTACAAGCTTAAATATTAAATCAGCTCTATCAGCCATTGAAGTTCAGATTCAGTTTCTAAGAATTTCCTTTGTGGCTTTTACCTCACTGTGATAACAGCATTATATCATTGTAAGTTAACTTAAACAATCAGACTATTTGTAAAAGGGTTGCTTCTTTTCTAAATTCAATGAACAATATTTGTTTTCTTAAATTACAACATCTAAACAAAAAATATGTGGCAGGTATTATGATTTCTGCAGCCAGTATTTTCAACTTTTCTCAATGTATTTATCTGAATTGCACTCTTCAGACTGTTACAAATCATATTCCTGACAATAACTGAGTCATATTTTTGGTTTTTCATCTTCCATATAAACCATTTTATCCTTTCTGTATCTCTTAATGCAGAAATTTATTATCTTTATTTAAATAATTTCAATAGAGTTTGCATTCAATTATTTATTTTTTGTCTATAAATATCTTCCAATTTTACCAAGGCATATCTGTTGAAAATTACTATCATATGCTGTTGAACTCCTTGTATTATTTTTAAACTTGTATATGTGATTCTTCATAAAATAAAACAAATTAGAATCAGGAAAAATGTTCTCTAAAAGGACATGTAAAATCTAATTCCCCTAATTTTAGAACTCTATGAATGTAAAGCAAATTGCAATTTTTATTCTTATGAACTACTTGATTTTCTCATTCTTATACATATAGATTTTTTCAAGAGAACAAAGGTTAATATTTGCAGCACATTAAGAAGAATGAAATAATGATGAATGGTTGTCCACACAGCTTTTTTGCATGGGTGTTGAAGATGTGGTATATTATTTCATAGTTAGATTTTTAAAGATAGCTTCTCATAGCAAAACTGAAATGTATTACACTCTATAAATACAGAAAATTTAGTAAGCATATGTTACTAATTAAATGTTTTAAATATGTCATTTTAAAAGTACTTAGGTATTTATGTATCTTAAAAGTAAAAAGAATTTCTGTTACTTGTGTCCTGGGGTTCCAACTCAAGTTCCCATATTTAAAAAGCCAGCATGTTACCGTTACCCATTTATCTATCCCCTGGGTTTCTTGTCCTGCCTTCCTATTCACAACTGATGATGAAGCTGTTTACTTGCTGTGGCATGCACACATGCACTTGTCATTCTTATTGTGAAGTGACCGGCAAACTGGTGGCATACTTGTACCTTGTATCTTCTATATTGTGAGATAAATACAATTATTTTTCCTCATAAGCATAATCTGTGCCATGTAGTTCGCTATAATGATGAAAAAATGCTAAGTTAGGAGGAAGAAAAATGTGATCATAATAAGATAGTAGCTCATAGACATATGGGTTATTGATTAGGCAAAACAATAAATTTAATAAGCAATGAAATATCATTATAAACATAAAAATACACTAAAATTCTTTGACATCATTTTTAGTACTAAACAAGAGAGAAGTAAATATGTGTCTTGGGGGTGCGGTTTGATGGAAAACTGCAAAGGTCTGAACACAAAGGTACTTATACTAAGGAATTTTCTAGTTAGTTTCAGCTCTCCACCTGTTACAGCCAGAGGTATAAGATGCTTATTTGTTGTTGTGGGTTTTTCATTGTTGTTGTTTCTTTCTTTCTTTTGGTAGAAGGGAGAGTCTTTTTGGCTTATAGCACCAGAAATATGAGTCCATTATGGTAGGGTAGGTTCAGAAGGGGGAAGCTCGAGCAGAAAGCTGAGTTCTCATATCTTTAAGTACACATAAAAAGCCGAGTGAAGAAAGTGGAAGTGGGGCAAGGCTATGAATTTGCAAAGTCTGCCCCTATACTTCCAGTTAGGCCACAACTCCTCAGGGTCCCATGATCTTCCCCTAACAGCACCGTCAACTGACCAAGAATTCAAATATTTCAGCCTGTGGGGGATACTTCTCATTCAAACCGCCACATTCCACTCCCTGATTCCCACACATATCATAACACAAAATGCATTTAGTCCATCTTTAAAAGAATCAGTCTTTATCAGTCTTAACATTATCTGAAAGTCCAAAGTCATCTGTGAGTCCATGAAATCACTTCTTTGTAACCTCTTTTAAGATAAAAAAGCAAATTACACACTTGTAATGTGCAATGTAAAAGACTACACATTCCCACTCCAAAAGGGAGAGATGGAGGCATAGTGGGGACCCTAATGCAAGATCAGAATCTAGCAGTGCAAGGAGCCCATCCTGTAGCTCTAGGTATTATGTTTCCTGTGTACAAGGTAGGAAAGCTGGGGGAGACAAGGCTGCATTCTGAGCTAGAAGCAGAACTGGATAATGTATAAGAGTCTCTCACATGTTACTAGTTTTAAAATATTGAAGGAGTCAGGAAAGGCAGGTTGTGGAAGATTTGGAATCCCTGAAGAGAGGCCAAGGAAAGTCCTTGACAATATAGTCTAACCCTTGCGATATTGGAGACCCCAGAGTATTGGAGCTACCAAGATTGTGGAATGACAATCCACAAGGGTAGGGGTAAGCGTGGAGTGTAGCTGCTCTGAGCTTACTCTTCAAGTGGTGCATGCTTGGATGGCAGAACTGGTGAAATGAGGATTCTCATACCTTTTTGGAACCAGAATATCATGAGTGAGTCCCAGATGTTAGACAGTGAACTTTTTATGCTCTTAGGTTTTGGTTTCTGTTTGATCTGTTCTAAGTATCTGTCTCTTTCCTCTTGAAATAAGAAAATATATACTTCTGTTCATAATTTTATAGTATCTCTCACAGTTAAGAGACTCTGTATTTATAGAGAGCTTGGACACTTGAACTTAGAAACTATTATTATTATTTTTTTTGCCTTTTGGAGACAGTGTTTCCTTGTATCCCAGCAGGCGTGGACTTCGCTATGGATAGTATACTGGACTTGAACTCACAGAGATTTCCCTGCCTTTGCCTCCACAGTGCTGGGATTAAAGGCATGTACCACCACATTCAACACCAATGAAGGTTGTTTTCTTTTAATTTAATTTTATTTTTATGTGTATTAGTACTTATCCTATATTTATGTAAGTGCATCTGTGTTTTACATTGCTAAAGAGGACAGAAAAGGGTGCATGATTCCCAGGAACTGGAGTTAGGGAGGTTGTTAGACAACAGGTGGGTTCTGGAACCAAACCTGGGTCCTCTGCAAGGACAGCCAATGCTCTTACCTGCTGAACCATCTTTCCAACCCCCTATTACTGGAATTTTTAAACACTACGAAACTTTTTAAAATTAGAACTTTATATTATGATATTTACAAGATATAATGGAGACAAGCAAGAAAAGAAAGATTATGACTTGAGCTGATGTTTGTGTGTTTGTGTCAAGCTGACAAGGGATGAAGTCTCTTAGTTAACTTCAGCTTTCAGCTTCAAACAGCCCAGAAGTATCTGACGAAGTCTCAGTTGGGGTATTGCCTCAAACAGATTGGACTGTGGACATGTCTGCGGTGCCTTAGTTTGATTACCACTTGATGTATAAGGACCCATCCTACTGGGTATGTTGCAACACCTGGGCAGCCTGCCTGGGTTTTCTTAGAATGCTAGCTGAGTACTAAGCAGAGGGAACAATACCAACAAAAGTCTTTACTCTGTGGATCTTGCCTCTGTTCTTACTTGAGTTTCTGTCCTTACTTCCCCCAGTGACTGATTGAAATCTGGAAGCAGAAGATGAAATTAAAGCTGTCTTCCCTGTGTTAGTTATTTCTCTGTTGCTATGATAAATACGTTGACCAAAGCAACTTATAGAAGAAAGAGTTTACTTGAGTGGAAGATTCCAGAGGGATTAGAGTCTGTTTGATGGGAAAACATGATGACCAGAAATGTGGACAGAGAGCTCACATCTTAACACAGGCACAGGAAACAGAGTCTGGTAATCTGGCAAGTTTTATGAACTCTCAAAGCCTGCTTTGTCCATCAAGGCCACAACTCCTAAAGGAAATACTTCCAGGTCGCTGTGCCTGCTAAATGCACTATATTAAAAAATGAGAAATTAGAGTTGTAGATAGAGCTCGGTTGGTAGAGTGTTTGCTCAGAATGCATGAAGCCATGTTTTTGATCCCCACTACTACATAAACAAGCAGTTGTGCCGCATGCCTAAACCCCAGCTTTCTAGTGATGCTGGCAGGAAAACTAGAAGTTCAAGGTCATCCATATGTATAAAGGGAGTCAGAGGGCCAACCTGGGATACATGATATCAAGTGTAAAAAAAAATGGCAACAGTAGCAACAGCAAAACAAACCAAACAAAAAACAACCAACCAACAGCAACAACAACATCAAAACACTGCCTGCTATATATATGGACCTATACGACAAAGAGGCTCCCAATTTGTCATTGGCCCTTGTTCTAGGCCTATCAAGAGACCAGAACCTTGCTTCTGACACTGGCTGGCTTTTCCTCCAGATCTATGTACCTAGATACTCCCAACACCTGGCAAGAGACCCTATACCTCCCTAGAACTTGACCCACTCCAGATGTATGTTCCAGAGGCACTCTACACAGTGACTGGCCCTGGCCACTGCACAGATAAGATATTATACCTTACACAATTCCAACTCTAGAACTTCACACCACAGATGCAACCCATTTTCACTCTGGCCTGGAACCTAGACCTGGCAAGATACCCTATCCCGGCAGCTGTACCAGTGTGTTCGTCCAGATCTGTTAACCACAGGAGGAAGTCACTGTAGTCAATTAAAGGACAGGGAAATTCATCATGTTCAGTTGAATCCCTACTAGGGGCTCCAATGGATAGTCTCAGATTCTTCATTATGCAGATGATCTTGACTAAACTCACTGGTCCACAAAACAAAATGAATGAATATGACTGTGAAAAGATCAGGACAGCAAAGGAGGAGGCAGGGTGGTAGGGAAGCATGCCGCATAGTGGGATGTGGGACAGGTGAACATGGTCAGTATATACTGTTTGTGTTCTAAACTGTCAAAGGACAAATTTAATTAATAAAGAAAGAAGGAAACTGGCCATTAATGCTGAATGATCTGGAGTGAAAACAGCAGTGTGGAATTTAATTTGAGAGGTAATTCATACATCTAGTAAGATGGATTTTTAGCTGAGAGTGCTGAGCAATCTAGAATGAAAGTGATTAAGCCAAATAACTCAAGTATTTGTCGCTGCTAAACAATATCTAGATACTACAACATTAGGAAAAGTCCCTATGAAGTCTAGTGCCTCCAGCCTCTGGTTGGTGTGAGCTTCAGTCAAAGTAGTATTGCCCAGCATCAAAGCATTAAGGTGAAGGGCTACTGTATTTCCAATACCTTATAGTCAGTTGAGTACCTAGGACTGGGATGTAGCCAGTGGAATTTATGAAAATCTTCTTTTTTGATTATCTAAATAAGTATTTAGTTTTCAACATGTACACCAATCTTGCATTATTGAATTCCAATGGGGAAAAAAAGTTTTATTTGATTAGTGAATCAGCCACAGATATGAAAGCTTTCAGTAGTTAAAAAATATCAACAAGATTAGAATATAATATTACATTGTGATGTAAATGAAACTTAAAATGAAATCACCTGCTGTTACCAACACTAAATCATACTCATAACTAGAAACATTTTTTACTTACTTATTTTTATTCTTATGTATATGAGTGTTTTGCCTGTGTATGTGCAATTCCATCCATTTAGTACAAAACCTGCCAGAAGAAGGTGTTGGATCCCCCAGAAGTGGAGAAGGGATGGTTGTTAAACTGCCATGTGGGTGTGGGGAATGAAACCCAGGACCTCCAGAAGAGCTGCCAAGATCTCTTAACCACTGAGTCATCTCTCCAGTCGCAAAATATTATTTAATAACCAAAAACGCAGTCAGACTTGTGTTAAGCCTGTTACCTTAATTATAATTAATTCATTTCTGAGATGAGAAAACAAGGCATAGAAAGTGAAATAACGTTCTTAGCATTTCACAACTGAGTAATGTAGAGGCAGGACTCCATTTCCTCCTCACTTTAATATTCCTTATTGTACTGACAATAATATGAATTTTTCTTAAATAATTCCTCTAAAGTTATCTAAAATTCAAACATAACAAATTGTATGTTACTAGATGGAAACAAGTCGTACTTTGCATATATGCCTACATAATGATATATCTGAAATATATTAACTGGTTAGTTCGTGTTCCGTAAAGGACTTGTAATATTTGCATATAAAATAACAAATGACTGAAAAAGCAAATAGAGTAAAAATAAGAATTGGGATGCATCAAAAATGGAGACATACAGTCCTATGTTCCGTATCAGATATGAAATAAAGTCTTAGAATTTGAGTGCTGTGGCTAGACCACACCCTGTTTAGCTGTCTGCAAAACAGATGCTTATACAAATAATAATTTAGTCTTTTCCACCATCATTTTGCGCATGTGAACTCATATAATACTAATTACATCTTGGAATAATCCATATTAATCTTCTAAACTTACTGCAACAAATCAACACAGATTTATTGTGTAAAATAGAACAGTAAGTATCTGATGACTCTGAAGGTCAGAAATAGAGGTTGGTTCATCTGAAGATTTGCCTCAAGGTTTGCAATATAGAAATCAAGGTGACTGTTTGCTGGTCTCTTGTCAGGAAGACTGATTGGGTTCTTCCAAGTTCCTTCAGGTTTGTGGGGAAGTCTCATAGGCCCTTGCTTACCAAGCACTGTTTTAATTGGTGTACCTCACTGGCTGTGAAAAGATAGCTATTTGGTTGGAAAGCATACCACTATTTTTTAATACACATCTGAAAACAGATTTACAACTTGTAAAATGGAAGTTTCGTAATTAGTTAAAACTTCGAAATAAAAATAATTTTCACTTTCATAAACCCCCAGAGTTGAATGAGTCCATGGGTAAAGATTACCTCTCATTTTGTGAGTGGAGTAACTTATATTCACCTCTCTATCTGAAATTGTTAATGGGAATACCAAGAAAGTGTCAACATATATTCATTCTCAAATGATTCTCAAAGTTTTCATTCCACTTCGTCTTCCATCATGGTACAAACTGATTTGCATGTTACTGTGAATGACAGGATGACTTAAAATCAATCCCCACATTATAGATGGAAAGATGCAGGACATTTTCAACTTACCAAAGTAAAATCTGACTTCTTACCACCTTTCAAGTCAATGACACTGTTATGTGTCACTGTTTAATAGAACCCGATTTCTATGAAAAGAATATTATTGATAAATATAAATGTTATTTGAGGGACAGAAAATGTAATAATGGCACAATAGTGTTTATACATACCACACACACACATGCATACACACACATACACACATTAGGTGGGAGGTGCAGAGAGGGGAGCCAATCTAAATATCATCAAACTATATTGTATGAAAGTCAAAACTTTCAATTTAAAATTTCCTGTTTCTACCAAAATAAAAATATTTCTAATAAATTCATGTGTCAGATATTGGAAAATCATATTTATCTTAATTTTCCCCCAAGATTATTACTATAGCTAGATTCATTAAACTTTTACTTTTTTGGCATAATCTGATATTGCATGAAATTTAAAATAATATATTTATAAGTAAATAGTAGTTGTTTCAAAATTGAACTCAGACATAGTCTTTCAATTGATTAATATAATTTATATATTAGGACAATAAAATTTACTTGGAGATATGAAAGTTCATAAAAACACAGAAGTGTAACTGTATCAACAGAGAATATGTACACTCTTCACCAGCCTTCTTAACTACTGATGCAAACCTGAGAGATGATTCGTGCATCAGTGCTGCTGGGGACTTTAAAGTTCTTAACTGGACATAGAAAGAAGTGAGTGAGCTTAACGAATGGAATACTGTTAGCTAAAATGCAGGTAGAATGTTAGAGAAATATTCTACAAATAAACAACAACATCATTAATAAACTAGAAGTTGACAAAAATGAATTTTATCTTTATTTTATGTGTATGAATGCATTTGTCTGCGTGTATGTAAGTTTATCCATGTCGTTCTATGCCGACAAAGGTCAGAAGACTGAGAAGGATTACCTCAGAAATGGCAATATGGATTGTTGTTTGTCAATATGTGTGCGCTGGGAATTGAACCAGTGTCCTCTGCAAAAGCAGAAGGAATATGCAAAATTTGTCTTATTTTGTTATGCCATAGGATATTTACACATTAATTCTTTCCCAGTTTTTTGTCCTAAAAGATGACTCATTAACTTTAGGTGACTTTTCTAAGCTCATTCTAATAACTGCTTAGTCATCCTGCTTGTAAATGCTTCAATGAGGCAATTGGTTTTTCAACAATATCTTTTCTGATAACATCTTCTGTCCAAATTCAGACACCTGCCTTGTAACTCAATTTTAAGAATGCCTTGTACATTCAAATAAATTAATATTGTGTTCTTTCAGTTTCCAGAAAAGTGTGAGTTCCACTAATTACTCATTTGTTCTTGTTTTCTGGCACCTAAACTCTAGGACTTCTCTGGTTTTCTGGGAGGATATTTGTATTTCTCCTGCAATAACAAGAAATTAGCTTGTTTCTTATCATCAATTATGTTAGCCATGATTGTCTTGGACTATGAATGTTCCCTTCTAGCTTCAGGTCAGTTTGGAGCAAATGTTCACGTGGTAACTATTATAATTATGACCTAGAATGCAGTTGGACAACACTACTTCTCTCAGAAAATAATTTTTGAAAACTAAACTTTAACAAACACAGAAGCATGCACACCGGTAATCATATATTGACATATTTAATTTTTTCGGGTATTACATGTTTGACATTACAAAGAAAATACTTATTTGTAATTGAAGCATCTCTTTCTTTATTCTGGTACTACGCCAGACATCTAACTGTCTCCGTGTCCTAGCAATAATTAGCTATAGTTTTAAGGAACGAACAATATTATGCTAAAGCCTCAGTTTCTATATCATGTAGCAAACTTATTATTTTTCTGTATTCTTCTCATTCAAGAAAGGTCATCAGATATTTCTACTCCAAAAGAAAATTTGTTTCATATACAACATTTAAGTCCCAGAATGAGCTGACACAGATGAGTAATATAAATCCATTGCCAATATTATGAACTTCTTAGATTCCGTATATGAGGGATTTTCATGTAAGTAGTATTTATTTATACATTTATTTACTAGTATTCTTATTTATCTATTTACTGGTTTTCAGTCTTGAGTAAGTTAATAAATATGGCTTCAGCAATATCCTATCTTTAGATTTCAGAAATGCACCCAACATTCTGTCAAATTTAGTCAAACAACAATGCAGATTCTTTATGTTATAAATCCTTCCCTGGCCAGGAACATTGTGATGAAATTTATCGCCCTACAGGGTGACATGGTAATCACCATAGCTTTGTGATGTGTGGATAATCTTTCTCCAGAATATTGAGGGTTATTTATAAGTCAGGAAAGAGATAATTTTCCCAATATAAATCAAGGTTTGAATAATAATTAAACTGACATTAAAGCATTAAAACATCAGTGTCTGTTTTCATCTCTTCCGTACTTATGAAGTATACCCATCTACTATATTCCTAGCTGTATCATTTAAAATGCAAATTGTCTGGTGTAGAGGGTCAAATGTTTAACAATTAGCATGCTGTTAGCACTGACCAAACAGAAAGAATGGCATCCATAAACAGCGCCATGGTCATAGAATCTTAGGATAAATATCAGTTTGGCAAATATTAAGTAATATCATTCACTTGCTAAAAATGAAAATAATAGCAATGTACAAATTTATCCTGTTATATTAATCCAGTCCAAATCAGAGTGTTCAATTGTCTTGGGTAACTTCATGGAAGAAAAGATGAAGAAAAACTACAACCACTACCAAAATGTCTACATTGTAATATTACAGTGAAATTTGGATTTTACAGTTAAGAACATACAACTTGGATTTCAAAAGTTTAGCAGCTACATAGGAGCCTTTATGCAAGCTTTATATCATAACAACACAAAGTCTGGGAGATAATCAAGGGCTGTGGCAATAGCCTCTGTTACTTTGGAAGTCTCTTGGGATGCCCTGACCAAAATCTGGAAAGGTGGTTTTCTCCTTTCTGGCATTGTGTTTCTTATTACAAAGCACTATGGTCAGCTG
The DNA here is from genome assembly GCA_035773235.1 of Eospalax fontanierii. NCBI lineage: Eukaryota > Metazoa > Chordata > Mammalia > Rodentia > Spalacidae > Eospalax > Eospalax fontanierii. Next base: position 95,745,759 of record CM069527.1, on the reverse strand, counting down.
TACACACACACACACACACACACACACACACACACACACATGCACACACACACTATATGTGAATTTTTTTGTACGTTTTTGAACTAATATCTTTCCTCCAGTATTTCACACAATTTAAGCAATATTTATCTCACATCTCTCTCAGCATAGTGTAACCTAGGTATTGAGATGAATGTATTTCCCTGATCAAGCACTTTAATTGCTCCAGGATTTACTTTTCCTACATAAATTATCTGTTAATCATTTGACTAATGTACTGAATATATGCCCTTTGTTTTCCCTGATTCACTGTTGAATTTTTCTGATTTCTTCTGTCCTGTTTGAAGATGCTGTTTTCTTTTGCAATAGGATGACATATCTGCTGTGGATATAATTAACTTCCTCTAAACGTATACCAAATTGTTATCCCCAGTAACTATGGTTCTTATTTTATATTTTATTTCTTCATATGAAAAGGATTCATGTGAGATCCTGATTAGAATGAGTTCTAAATAAAGAAACTATTGCATTTTTTAAAGAAAGAGATATTTGGAAATACTTGGAGGCAAAGAACATCTGGGAAAATAGTTCATATAATAATGTAGTTCCACACTGAACTGATTTGGCTATAAGCAGAGGGAACTTGAGGATTTTGCACAGCATTAGAAATCAGGAGAGCTTTCCATATGATACAAGGAAGGACAAACATTGCTCATGGCTTGACTTTTTAAATTCAAAAATCTAAAAAATAAGAGAACAAATGTATGTTGCTTTTTATCATCCAGATGTGGAAGTGTTGTATGGACATTCTGAGAAACTAATATACCACACATTCTTATTTATTTTTGGTTTTGGAAAATCCTTTTGCTTAGGAGTAGAAAAGGTTTCTTTGAAGAAAAGTCCAATATTGCAGGCCTATATAAATCTTTAGAACTCTTGAAAGCTTTCACTGTGGTACTTTCAGATCTTTATCAAGTGGATTGGCACTAGAACATACCAAGAAGAATAAAAAACATTATAGTATAAATAATATAAATTGAGAGGTACTATACACTTTTTTTCTGAACTTTAGTTGATCATGTGAAATCTAACATACCACAGCTGTATACCAGCTTGAGTACTTCAGATGAATTCTTCACTCAAATCCTAGCCATAGGCCTAATGTGAATGTGTCTATGTTCCACTTTTACATGATAATGACTTATTTACATGTAAGTTCCTCAATCAATGCTCTATCCAGATGACTTTCAGAAAATTACCTTGATAGCATGAAGGTATATTTGGAAGATGGTCCTCACGATAGTTACTTTTATGCTTTTCTGGATAGTGTCATGGAAATAATGAAAAGTCTTGTAACTATTAAGAAGCTACTTTTAGAATCCCTAATGATAAGAATAATAAAAAATCATGTCAGTCTAAGTTGTGTTTTTGTGTTTTGTCACTAGGCTGTGTAAGTGTTTTCTTTACTATAAAATACCTGAAAGTTTTTTGTCACCTAAAGTATCTGAATGCAAAGGGTCGAGATAGAGGTTCCTCTTTAAATAAGAAATCTTTTGTACCCATCACATTAAAAGAAGACAGAATCTCCAGGCTAGCGAGGTAACTCAATGGTAAAGAGCACTGTTGCTTTTGCAGAGGGCGTAGCTCGGTTCCCAGTACATGTCAGGCATCTCACAATTGCTTATAACTCCTTCTCTAAGGGATCTGATGGTCCTTTCTGTCTTCCAGCTATACATATACATAAATGTATAAGCAGAAAGACACACACACACACACATAGACACAGACACTCAAACACATAAATGCATAAATTAAAAAAAAATAAATTTGAAAACAGTAAAAATCTGGAGATGAAAGATGGCTCAGTGGTTAAGCCCAGATTTGCAGAAAACCCAGTTTGTATCTCAGCATCCACAAGGTAGCTAACAACCAACTGTAACTCTAGTTCCAGGGGATCTGAGACCCTCTCCTGACCTATATGGGAGTAGCACTATATGGCTGCACCTATCTATATGTGGACAAACCACTCATATACACAAAATTAAAACAAATAAAATATAAAAAAGTAAAAAAACTTTGCGTTCATTTAAATTTTAAAGCAACTATATCCTAAGCACAGTCATTCTACTTGACCTACTTATTAGACTCCCATGAGGCTACAAACTTGAGTGGGCTTTGGACAACGACTTCTCTGCATTAGGTTCAAGCTGTAGTGTAAAATGTCTTGCCTTGTTATCCATCTCATATTAGCACGTCTAAAATACTGATAAATCCTGAATGGGGTCAAGTGATTCATGGACAGAAAATTGTAGTTGAGATTAGTGGGGGCTCTAGAGGGATGTCAGGCTTTATCTTGTTAATGAATTCATAGAAACTAGATCCCAGACCAGAGAGAGTCAAATTATATTGAATCTCTAATCATTACTCATAAAAATGTACAAGGTACACTAAAGTATAAAATAATGTGTACAGTCATCATGGTCCTTGTATTAACTCCTCTGGAAGGACAATCTATATGTGTTTGGAATTTTGGTGTTAATGAATATCAAATATAACCTTTGACTAGTCCCTTGGACTGACAGGATTTAAAATTTTCAGTATGTTTATTAGGTAGGAGACAGCAATTGTAAAGTCACTGAACTCAAATATGTAGACTTCTCTACAGGGATTATCCAAATAAAAGGATTTGGCCACAAAGTGTAAAACTGCATAATATTACAAGCTAGTAATTTGAAAACAAATATAACTCCTGACTTAAATAAAATGAGAAATTTTTCTTAAATATGAATTAACATGCCCCAAGGAAATAGAATGATTTAACCCAAGTAGTACATCCCAACAAAGTGTCAAATTTATGACATTGTTATGGCAAAAGAACAAAGGAATTCATAAATTTAAAAAAAAAACCATAATTTTAAAAGACTTATTTTATGTTAAAATATATTTATTTATTTACTGTGTTTAAGTGTATTTTCTGCATATATGTAAGTAAACTCATATCTTGAAATGTGTGTAGAGGTCAGAAGAGGGTATCAGATTCCCTGGAACTGAAGTTATAGATTGTTTTAGCTTCTATGTGTGTGCATGAAATAGAAGCCGGGTCATCTACAAGAACCACCAGTATTCTTAATCATTGAGTCATCTCTCAGTCCCAGATTCATTTTAGTTCTTATTGTGTGTGTGTGTGTGTTTATATGTCTGTGTGAATGCATACCATGTGTGTACAAACAATCTGGGTGTTGGCAAATAATCTCAGTTCCTCTGAAAGAGATGCATATTCTTTTACCACTGAGCATTCTCTCCAGCTCTGAAAACACTTTTCAAATCTTTTGTTGAATATTTCAGATGTATAGGTCACAGGGTCGCAGGGAAACCTCTGCTTATAAACCTCAGATACTGTTGGATGCCAGTCTTTACTTTCAAGTTTGGCAAGTTAGGAGTTTAAATATACATTCCAAGAGGATTTACCTAAAAGTCACAAGGATGTTAGGTCATACAGAGATGGGCAAAAAGTGGCTAACTAGGGGCTAAAAAAGTCAGATAACCTGGTTGTTTGCCTGCAACATTCCCAGTTTCCACAGCACTGAAGATGATCAGTCAGTCAGCCTCACAGCATGGTTATTGACGTCGTGGCTTCTTTTCAGGAACTTCAGTTAATGGTTACTTAAATCCTTTAGGTTTTGGAATGGATGGTGATTCTTTTTCCTTATAATATTAGGCATTCATTGTCAGATGAAAGTTTCACAACCGTATTTACAGAATTTGGGAGGCTGATGCTGGAGTGAACAAAGCCAGCCTAGTCTGAGTAGAAATAATGTTCTCAAAAATAAACCATATAATCTGAGTGCGGTTGTGCCAACCATGACTACAATATTTCTTATCAGGTAGAGATTTGCAGTAATCATTCTCTATTGGAATATTGCCAATTTAATTTTTTTTTTACTTGGAAGTTATTTTATTTTCTTAATTTTTTTTAAATTCAGATAATCCCACCCATATCTATCCCATTAAACTACATGTGTGGAGAAATTTCAAATTATAGTCTAAATTACTTTTTTTTCATGTCTTTTTTATACAATGTTTGTTACTTTTCTTTTTTCCAATCAACAACTTACTTTTGGAAATATAATCCTCTTTACACCAAATTTTGTTTTCCCTTTAGAAACAAAGAACTTTCTGTTTTGGCTAATATGATACAACAGAATACGTATTTATGCTCCATCATTAAATATACAAGTTATGACACTGGAGTGATGGTTTAGCAGTTAAGATCATTGGATGCTCCTGCAGAGAACCCAGGTTCGATTCTTAGCACCCATATGGAAGCTAATAGCCATCTATAACTCCACTTCCAGGGAATCTGACATCTTCTTCTCACCTCTATAGGCATGCTATGATGTGGATGCACTTACATAGATGCAGCCTATTCTCTCGCTTTCTTTCCTCTGCCCCCCCCCTCTCTCTCTGTCTTTCTCTGTCTCTCTCTCTGTTTCTCTCATTCTCTCTCTGTCTTTCTCTGTATCTTTGTCTCTCTCTGTCTCTCTCTCTCTCTCTCACTTTTATCCTATCTTTTCAGCATTATACTTTGTTTTCTTTTAGAGTTTTCTTAAGCAGTATCTAAAAAGACAAAATTATGATTCAACAGGATGCTTCTCTTTTATGTATGATTTTATCAAATGTGTGATTGTGTGTATGCCACACTTAGGCCAGTTGGAATCACATGCAATTTTGATGATGAGAGGCTTTTCCCTAGTTTTCTTGTATCTTTCTATAAGAACTAGAAACACAAAATTACAAATAATTCATAAAAAGCATAAAATAATTAAGATGGAAGGGTCGCTGATTAAGTGAATGAGCTATTCTTCAGATTTGCCTACTCAGTCCTCCACTATCTGGCAATATGAAATTTTCTCATTTTTAGTTTCTCTTTTTTTTCCACTTCATGGATTCTTGATGTTTTCTCACTGTTTTCCATTTCCCTTTCTGTCTGAGTATTAATTAAATATTCACCATAATCTCTAAATTCCCTGATGCTTGAACAAATTCAGCTGGCAGACATGCTTTCCTCTTTCTGCACTCCCCCCTCTCTATCCTGGGAGCAGAACAGACATGCTCCCAAAGGTTGTGGTGGTTATGAAGGATTAGTGGGTTACAGAGGAGTCCTTTCTCCAAGGGCAGCCAGACAAATCCCATTCTATCCATGATAACATTCAGCACTTTTGGTTCTCCCAAGCACTTCATACCAATACTTAAAAGGTCAATTCAACCAGATATGTTCTGTATATCTATAATTTTGTTATTTCTCTATTAATTGCAAGAATTTATATGTCAACATTGCTTTGCATAATCTTGAGTTTTTTTCTTCCGCTTTCTGTTGTGTTGTTAAAAAATTTTACTGTTCTTTTTAACAATTTAAAAAAGAACTGAAAGTAGAATTACATGACTCTATGTAATATGTAAGAATTATATGTTCTTATAAGTAACATTAATTATATATGTGCATGTATTGCTATAAATAAATCCTATTTTTACATATCCTGTGGTATTTAAGATGAATGGATGTATAAACAAAAACTTGTCCACAAAATGAAGCAAGGCATTATAAGTGCCTTGAATAAATTGTTTAGAATGAGCAGGGATATCAATGGGATATAGACATTTTAATCTGAACGTAGGATTTTAGTATTTCTAAAAATGTATGTCTTCATAAACTTATCTGAATAAAATAATGAAAAGTCATAAGTGTCACAATAAAGATTTTGCCATATTTTTCACTTTCTATAATAAAAATTAAAGAGAAAGAATGAAAAACAAATATTAATTAAAAAATAGACAAGTAATATAGAAGACCATGTAAATGTTTGATTAATGGGTACTGGATGTGAAAGGACCTAATGAATCTGAGTGAGGTAGATTCACTGTTCTGAATCTATGGTTAAATACTGAACCTAACAAATATGTTCATTTAGTAATGTGCAGTTTATTATAAGCCAATTATAACTCAATATGACTGTTTCATAAAAGAATCATAGCAATTTTCTTTCTTAAGTACATGAATTTGATAACCTCAAATATATTTTATGACCCAGAAATAATGACCACAATGAAAAAAATAGAATGTCTCAGGCCTGGAGAGATGACTCAGCAGTTAAGAACCCTGGCTTCTCTTGCAGAGGACCTGGGTTCATGTCCAAGCACCCACACGGCAGCTAACAACTGTCTGTAACTCCACCTCTAGGGGATCCAATGCCCTCTTCTGAGTTCCATGAGTATTGTATGACATGGGCACACATATATACATTCAGGCAATACACTCATACACAAATTAAAAAAAAAAAAAAACATTGAAAAAAATGTTTCAAAACCAAACAAAATGTTGGTGGTTACCCAAAAGTGGATATATCTTACCTCACATCTTGTAGTTTTAACAAAGTTCACAACTGGGTAGACTTTAGTTGACTTTTCTCCTCCAGCAGTTTCCATAGCTCCTCCGTTCATTATGAGTGCTTGCCAGCAAGACAGAAGTTTCCAACTCAGTTCCAGTTTGATTATTATGTGTTCTGTATGTATTATGTGTTCTGTTAAAAGCCTTTCACCTGTGTTAGTGGTCACAAGCCCTGCAGGAGCCTACAACCTGGAGGAAGCTAGGAAAACTCATACAGTCATACTTACTTTGAACTACTTTCCCACATAAACTATGTACCTTTTAGAGATATTTCTTTTCAGTGGGTTAAAGTTAATAAAGGCCCCTAACCAGTCAAAGTCCTGAGAATAAATGACTTCTGAGTCCTTTTCCCTAAACAGAACATCTACATCACCCCCACCAAAACTCAGTAAACATCCTGGAACAGGGAGTAGAAAGCTCATGAGGTGATGAGGTGTAGGATGATGAAAAGTGCTATGCAAAGTTCTCTTCTAAAAGACATGACTGCTGCAATCCTGAACACATGGCAGTTGTGACTACTGGCATAGACATGGACACACAGAAATTAGGAGAAGAACTAGCTGGGAAAAAAGGGAACAACGTGACTGAGAAGACGTGGCTTAAATGGCTACTCTACATTGTATACATGTATGAAAGAATCATACACAAAGATTAAAGAAAAATAGATCATTCTATTGTAGTTATACACCAACTAGAAGATAAAATGGTAAAAATAGAATAGTTCAAATAAATTTCATATTTTAATCCAGTAAGTAATTATAAGCTGTCATCTCTCTCAGAGTTAGGAAGAATTAGAGCTCCAAAAGTCATACTTACTGAAACCTATATAGACAGGGTGTTTTATATCCGGTCTTTGAGAAGACCTGGAGAACTATGTGACCAAAGAAAGATTGTGTACATCAGGAAAGGCATTGACCATAGGCAGAAGAATTGAGAGAAAGAGAGAGGGCCATTGACATTCATTATGGGAGAGAAATTATGTTCTGCTGTATAACCGAGACAAGATGTAATGTCTGTGGATCTCTGGCTGTGGATCTCTGTTTTGGTGTTGATTAATATGTAAGATTTCAAAAAGAAGAGAAATATGGTGAATGAAATTTGATTTCATACATTCCTTATAATGAAATCTTAATGCCATTATAAAAATAACCACTGAATTCTGTATATGAAAGACAACATTGCATCATATCAAAATAAATATTTGATTCATTTTAAATGCTTAATAATAGGTAATGTGTATAAGAAGAAAAAAGCTGTAAGAAACAGTTATCCAAATGAAATATATTGAACAGAATGCAACTCTGGATCTCACACTCTTCTTCTTTATCCTCCTGTGTTCTAGGTTAGTACACAGACTGTCACATTCAGTTTCCTTCAGTTCTGACTAACTGACTCTATTCTTTATATAACATACCTGTTTGTGGAAATTTCTGACCAAAGATTTGACCTATTTAATTATATTATACCACCATCTGGTTACTAAAGAATCACTAAGTTAGTAACCCAATCAAGGTGTAACCTTTGTGTTAATTTCAGTTAGATTTTTGAGAGCAAATATTTTGGCATTATATAGAACCAATTATAAAAGAAACATCCAGAATACTTTTGTTGATTTTGGAAATATTTCCAAAATAACTTGAAATATTTAATAGGCATACATGAAAATGATAAATTTATTACACAAACATCCATTTTAACCATTTCTGTAAATCATTGTTTCTGTTCCCTCTCTCAGATGCTTTTCTTTCAGATGCTTTCTTTGAGAATGACCGCTTTTCTTTCATTGTGAGTCTTAGCAGGCTTCCGTCCCCTAAGGACTGTGCGGGTTGATTAGTAAAAGAAGCTTTGTGCTGCCAGTCCTTTATCACAGTATAAGTGATCATGTCTATCTTTACATATAAACAGTAGAAAGACTAATCCTGCTGTGGTGTATCAAAGCTTTCTGATTCTGTTTCTGAATGATAAGTGGCCTTGAACAAAGAGCAGTATCTAAACCTTCTTACTCATTCTGCATAAATAACAAATGGCATTTAATTGGAGCTAGCTGCATAAAAATGGGACTCCTGGTTGCAGAGATTAAGATATGATTTAGCATATTGGTGAGACTGAGTCAGATTCTAGCCAAAGCAGATCCACTATGGCAACTGACTGCAGTGTGTTCAAATTTATTTGATGTTCTACATTATTTTTTTGTTTGTTTGTTTCAGAATCGGGATAAAGCCTTGTATACAGATGCATAGAAAAATTTTAATGTTTTAGTCAAAATTACAAATATTTTGAATGTGTTTTTCATAGTTCTCGTCAATGTTGCTAACCTTTTAAAATCAACCATTGGATTAGATTTGGGAAACACAATCTTCATTAAATGAGCTTTTACTTTTGTGAGAAATCCATAGAACTCAGTATTCTTATTCTGATTCATAATGTAACCTCATTCTTGAGGGTGGGAATAATGAATCTGTGACCCACAGCCTTCTTGTCTTTGGTATTTCAGAAAACCTTTCCCTAAACTGCAGCTATCAGGGATTGAGATTTGGGCCTTCATTGAGGCACTGAGGTCAATAGCTACACCTGAAAAGGATTAGAGATGATCATCATCTTCCTTGATATCACTGTGTATGATGAAAACCGCATTATCTTTGAACTATATACGGACTTACTTTTAACTATATAAGAATTATATTTAAAGATTACCCTAAATTAATTTAATATGTGGATTTCTTAAGGGAAATTATCAGCAAGTGCAATGCCTATCACATTGGCAATAGGTAACGGAAAGCCTAAAGAAACAAGATAAATGGGAGTATTTTTAAAAAATTATGTAACATGTTCCATCAAAAGGAAAATAAAAGCAAAGTGTAGTTAGTGGTCACATTTGTAGTCCTAGCACTTGGGTAGCTGTTGCTGCAGAATTGTCACATATTTTAGTCTGATCTGGACTAATGAGAGCCTCTGACTAAAAAAAATTACAAAAGTAAAATTAATCAGAACAGGAAAAGTGAATTAGATTTGAAAAAAAATGAGCAACAATGCCAAAGCTATACTATAAAATAAAACCAAGATTAAGAGATGATGAAACACAAATTGTAAAATGAATCGAACATTTATTTTCCAACATGTTTCAGGAATATCATGAAATAAAATGTTCCTATACCAAGCAATGTTCTGCTTACATGTAGAAACTGATTGTAGTAACGTTTAGAAACTATATTACAGAGTGTCTTGTGGTATTTCCTAAGAAGCAAAGGCAAATGAAATTCATTCATGTCACTTTAATGAAAAAATGCTTGCTTTCACTCATGTCGGCTTAATTGAAAAGATTTAGAATTTTAAGAAAAGTCATAAAACCAATGTAGTATGAAAGTTCTTAACTGTTGGAGCTAATGACAAAGTCAATTTTACCACATTGTTCATCTAAGACATAGCGCTTATGTGAGAAACATTAATATGACAATGTCCATTGCTGATGTCTCAAACTTAGAAATTGAAAAACAAAAGTATTGTTTCCTGATGTTCTCAGAGTCTCGGGGAATAATGAGTAAACATAAAATGCTTCTAGCAATGAGATGAAAAGATTAAGATAGCATTTATCATAATTTATACATCAAAAATTATATAGCATTTGACCACATATAGTTACTCTTCCTTGAATTTTAGTCTATTAATAAAGTTTTTTTTCTGGAAATATTCAGAGTTAGAAATTATTTATAGCTTTCATTCAACGTTATTTTAAAACTAGCAATCACATCTCAAAAAATAGATCATGTGAAAATAAAATTACTGCTAATATTTATTTCTCTATTTTAAAAAGGAAACCTTGATGAGATTGGGTACATTCTGAGTAATATGGGTAAAAAAGAAACCTGCAACATACATATACAAAAGATGATGATTTTGTGTCTTCTCATTAACAGAATCATAGAGGCTATCTTTTGGGATATACATGCTACTCCCCTTGGAACTGCAGTGATGAAGTATCAAGGGATATGCAGTTTTTAACCTAATCCTAGTTTAACCCATATAAAACTCAAAATTTGTTTTGAATAAAAATCGACAATGTATTTCAATCATTCTTTGGAATTGAAATCTGTATCTTTGACAGATTCAGGGTTCAGTTTTTCCTACCTCACAATATTGGTTAATTGATGTTTTATATCTAAAAAGATATATCAAAGTACCACAAATATTCAAGATGACAGTACTGGTTACTCCTAGTTGAAACACAAAAAGATATAATAAATTGAATTCTGTACGTTGTAACCTCTTTCAACAATGCCTACCACTACCACCATCACTTACATTCATCATTGTATTTTTTCCTGTATTTTGTCTTCTAAAAGCTATTTGAAAAGCACAAAGTACTATATAAAATATTTTAATATTTATATTTTGAATAAAATAAATTCAGACATGTGACGATATTGCTGAAGCTTCTTTGTATCAGTCATTGTCTCTCCTGTGTGATAAAGTTAGTCATACTATATATACAGAAAGAAAGAAGAAAGCTATGATTGTTTCCTAAGTGCACAGGTTAACATATATGTGTGCATTATACAGAAAAAAATAAATGATCTAAGAGTAAAATACAACATTGTCTTTTCATCAACTAAGCATAACTTAAGGAAATTCAAAATTCAAACAGGATTCAAAGTAAGTAACGTCTTGATATGCTTGTAAGGGTCATCTTTCAAAAGCTACACTCAAGAATAAAAAAAAAAGATAATACATATGTAAACACTATTCAAATTAATATCTCAAATTTTCAACCTCATATAAATTTTATATGTAGCACATTTTTGTGCAGAAATTTATACAAAGTATGTACAATGAATCAGTTCATACTAGTTTTAGATATTGTATTTAGGGCATAACTGCATAAATATGTAAAAGTTTATTTCACATGAATTCAAATCCTGGATTTGGTTTTAGTGGTATCACACTATCTGCTTTTTTTCCCCCCTGTAATTTGTGAAAATTTCCCGAATTTTATAGATTGATGAATCTTAAGACTGCATTTATCCATCTTTCTTCAGAATAATATTACTTTTAAAGTTTAAGATTGACACTAAATCACAGTATGAAATTTTTAATTAAGCTAAACATAATAAAAACATCCATTCACTGACATGAATTGCATGTCAGGAGCTATGCTGCTAATTTGAGTCAAACATTACAGCCTACAAAAATGAAGTTTATTCATCAGGGCAACTTAATTTTCATGTATCAGAATCAGTATTGAAATAATTTGTTTCTCACACTTACACGTGACCTATAACACCTTCACCTTACCTGTATAACTTTCCTTAAAACAAGAGAGACTAGTTGTGCAGTGCCCGTGGAGGCTAGAAGAGTGTGTCAGATACCCTGGATGTAGAGTTACAGACAGTTGTTAACCATCATGTGGGTACTGGGAACCAAACTGGAGTCCTCTGCCAGAACAGCGAGTGCTCTTAACTGCTGAGTATCTCTTCAGTTCCTATTCTTTATTGCTTTAAAGATAAAAGGAAAGTAGAATTAATCAATTTACGTATTTTGAAGAACAGTGAAATTGGTTCAGTGATCTGTTTTGAGGATACTGAAGAGAGATTTAAATTTAAATAAAAGAAGAATTTGGTCAGGGCACAGGAAGTATGCAAAATTAAGAAATCCTGTTTAAAATATAGTACAATTGATATTGTCTCGGTTTTGTTCCTGTTAAGTGGACTTTTATGGAGTGGTTTTTGCTGTGATTTATAAGCAACAGGATCTGATTCTCATGGAATGATTGATCCTATTCCACTGCATAGCCTCATTATCATAAATAGCTATCCTCATCTGTGGATGGGAGTCTCTTCTCAGAGGCTTTGCATTTACAATAAAAAATTAGTTTCTGATCATTTTCTTTAACAGAATCATAATGGGTGACTCCTATGCATCGTTCCATATTTGAGCTCAACTTATTTGTTGACTATGAATTGGGGATTATAACATGATATTTGTACAACTATATTTTATCCTGCATCAAGAGTACTACATCTTCATTAATGATTTATAATATTTTCTATTTTTTAATCTAAAAAGTAAAAAAAAAAAAAAGAAATCTAGTCCAAACATTGCTTAACTCAAAGTAGACTGTGAGCAGAATGATTTCAGTTACCTTTTAGGTAACTAAGGGAAGTGGTGGAGTATTATGGTGTCTAACACTCCATTATTTCTATGTTCACGTAATCCCTCTATCAGCTTTCTGAAAGCCCTGATGTGTTCTGTCTTTAGTCATAATCCTTCTCATCAGACAGAGCATCTTGCTGCTGCTTAGCTTGTTCTCTCATCTGCTGGATGATCATCATCTGCTCAGCGCTCCTCATTTCTCTTAATAAGAATGTGGTTCAGAATTGCAGCACTTGTCATGCAGTAGGAACGCTCTGGTAATGTAGCGAACAAAAGGTGGCTGCTGTCACTTAGCTGCTCCTCCAGGAACTGTGTTTATTCTATCTGACAACTACAAAGACATCTAATTTCTGAGAACAATTTCTGTCTGGTTCATTCTACTCACTAAGGATTTTGCTTCATTTTCAAAAAGAAATATCATGTTTTGAGCTATTTTCAGTCTCATTCTGAAAGGTAAGCCAGGGTTTTGTTGTATTTTTGTTAGAGTTTCAAAATGCTCATTTCCGCATTGCCTGAACATGTGGATTTCTGAAAAGAATACAATATGCAACATTACCTTAGACCCTGTTAGCTCTGCAGCCTCTGGAGTATCTCAAGGGATTGATTTCATATGCACTATTAAAATACACAGTTGTTAAGCTTGTTAGCATATAAAATAACTGCAGTAGTTTTAGGTTACATTTCAATATTTGTTTTATTATTAAGTTATAGTGTCTTCTACACACCAGCTCAGACAGTTCAGAAAATATGTTACCGAGAAGCATTTTGAAATTGGACCCCCCCCAACACACACACAGATAAAACTCAAAAATCTTTTTTTTTTCTCATAGTAGTAGTTAATCTCTTGTATTTTTTGCTTCAAAACATACTGCATAAATGAGAATAAATCCATGGAAAATATCTGTGATAGTTAATCTCGGTTGTCAGAATGACAGGATTTAGAAACACGTAGGAGACAAACCTCTGATCAAGTAAGTCTATGGGACATTTCCAGAGAGGTCTGTCTTAACTTAGAAGACCTACCCTGAAAGTAGGTGGCAATATTCCACTGTGTCCCAGTCTAGACACAAAGCTGAAAGCAAGCTGAGCATCATCATCCATCCCGTTTCTACTTCCTGGCTGCAGACACAATGCAATCAAATGCTTCAGGTTTCTTCTCCCCAGAAATGATGGACTACATTCTCCAGCCATAAGCCAAAAGATAATCTGAGTTGCTTGAGTTGCTTTCATCAGGTATTTTTTCACAGAAACAAGAAATGTAACTTGTGTAACATATAAAGAATGGGTGGCTCCTCTGGTAAAAATAACTATAAATATATACAACTATGTAACCATAACTATATATACATATATATATATAGATAGATAGATAGATAGATAGATAGAGAGACAGAGAGACAGAGAGAGAGACAGAGACAGAGACAGAAAGAAATCAAAGAATGGAGGGAGACTGTAACAGTTAGTGATAGTTCATACTATAATGGAAGATTTTTTTTACCTGATTTGACTAAGTTGATCAATCATACTTAACAGTCTGTTTACCTTTCTAATTTTGCTCATAGGTGTTCTAGTCTTATCAAGATGCCTACTTAACTTATCAAACATTATTTAATGTTAATATTATTGTGAAATTACATTTTAAACTTTGTACTTCAAACCTTAATTTTCCACCTCCTTCACACTTGCTGAAGTTATTTCACACCTCAAAATTTCCAGTTCTCAGACTTATTTTGATTATCAAGATCATTGAAATAAGAAATGCAAAGGAGATTGTCAAGGCAAGCATTTGGGAATGTTTGTGGGGATATTTAAGGAAACAAATAACAAGGTCTCTAACCTGATGGACAAATACAGTGAAGGAGCTAAGTCATGATGGCTCGGGTGTAAAGTGGTAAAAGGTAGGAGGAGATCCTGGTGGGAGGAAGTAGCTCATTGAGGGTTATGCTTGTCATTGGTGGCCAACACTTGCTATCATGTATACCTATGTTATGTTCTTGGCTTGCTGTCCATCACAGGACGAAGAACCTCCTCTACAGTTCCCGTGTCATGACATTCTACTCAAGTCTATGACATAGAGAAATTATGGACTAAACTTTCTGGATCCATGAGGCAAAATAAATCTTTCCTCCTTTAAGTCATTCTTGTCAGTTATTTTCTCACAGTGAATGCAAAACAGCTAGTATGTGCCATGACAAACACTCCTACTCTGTGGGACATAGTATAAGTGTGTACAGGTAAGAGAGCGAATAATATTGAGTAAAACTCTTAAAGCCACACAAACACCATTTTAAATTTGCACCCCCCATTTTATGCTAGGCCTAAAATTTCCATTTCCACAACCTCTGAGTTTCAAGTTACCAGAAGTCAGATAGCTTGGTGCTTCAACCAATGTAGAAATATTTAGAAATCCCGGGGTGGGGAAAGAAGAACTTATGGCTTACTGCATAAAATGTAACCAATGAAAAAATCCCCAGCAATCCTATAAATGCCCCGGCCAATCATAATAAAGGTCATGCAGTCTGCAGCATTGTCCTACAAAAATAGTTTTGCCCCCTGCTCTGAGCGGCTGTCCTCGGTACTGGACACGGAGCTGTCGCCCCAGCTAGCTGGAATAATTACTCTTAAATAAATTTGACTTTTCAAAAATTTATACTTGTAGTCTTTCTCGATCATTCTCAAATCATGGACCTAACATTTTGGGGGGCTCATCCCAGGATTTGAGAATATGAGCATAGACCAGGGTGTGCTAGAATTTGAAGCTGCCATTGTTAAGTTTTTTTCTTAACTCTGTTTTCCGGGTCCGGACAATCTGGGGCTCAATCAGGATCAGGTGGATCCGACATTGTTCCCCAAGCCGAAGGAGACCAGGAGACGCTCTGACTCCTCCTCCAGAAGAGTAAAGACTTGGCCCAACCTCTTCAGGGGAAGCTGTGCTCAGAAATGAACCCATGCACTGTGTCTGTTCGCTCTCTCTGTCTCCTTTCTTTCTCCCTTCATGCACTCTGCCAGCTGGCCCTCAGAGAGTTCATTTAATCTCTCTCATCTACAGGGTCCAGGGAGTGGTCTTTGGAATTCTGGGCCACCCTGATCAGATACCCTATATCCTACTATGGCAATCAGGTAACCCTTGCCCCTCCTGCGGGAGGTTTTTTTTTTTTAAATAAAGAGCAAGCAGCAGCTCCCAGAAGTCCCCTGTCTGCACCGAAAGAAAATATGTTTCCTCTGCCTCCTCCCTGCCACAGCTCTCCAGGTCCACTGAACCAACATGGGACTCCCTTAATTTTAATAACTTATTTAGTGGCCATATGGTAATTTTTCTGTATTTACTGTGTTAGGCTGCTAAGGAGGTGAGGGAGTGAGCTCCTTTATCTAGCTTGTTACGGCCTCGGGCATATGGACGCTGTAAATGCCTTGCTTTCAGCGAAGAAAAAAAAAAGGTTTAAAAGCCATTTCTTTCCTTGGGCTTTTTCTCTATCATAATTTTCTGCATGGGTACAGGAAAGAACAGTAAGAGGGTCCTGGGATTTGGACCTCAGTCACTGGTGAGCACTAAACAAACAGTGCTTGGAGAACATGGTCCCAAGATAGCTGCTTTTTGAATAGATATAAGCATTTTAAATTTTACTCAATAAGAAAAGGCACACACAATGTGGGAGCCGTATTCTCTCAGAGTAACAGCCCAAGGACCTGTGTCCTGCAGATAACTTATTTCTTCTGCTGACTTTTTTTGAGTTATTTTCTCACTAATAAATTACATCTAGAACCAGAGGATACTGTTTCACAGTCACCATTGCTCTGTGGTGAGGTACATGGACTCCTGTCCTTGGTTTAAGACCATGAATTCTTTAGCTTTGCCCTCTTCTCTGAGGCAGAACTCTAGAGGATCATGATAATCTGGGAATTTTCTAGAATGCGGGCATTGAATCATATGTCTTAATCCTTTTAAAATTTATTTTTGCGTGGTTTTCAACTTGAATTCTTGATAGGATTGTAGAAAAGCAAGAGTCTTAACAGTCTTTTGTGATAATGTTGGTGCATATTTATATCAAACCTGGAAAATAATATCAAGCCTCCACAATGGTATTTTCTGTTTCAAAAGGAGATTACTTTGTATTTTAACCTCTTATGATATATTTGCAAGTTCATAAAATGACCGTTCAAAGTTTTTACATTGTCTTATGCATTTACTAGTTTTACAGGGAACTATTTTGGTTACATTTTCCTATTTAACATATTTTATGTGGTATATTTGCTGATTTCTGAAAATGACTTTTAAAATCTTACATTGTTTTAAATAATACATTTATCAGTTTCTAAAGGGAGCTTAAAGATATTTTTAGGCATGGGCCTCCAAAACTACCTGGGTACAAAGTGAACTGACGTTTTATGATGGCTAAACCTGGGAAGCTCACATGAATTTGCAGTTCTCTAGGGCCAAACCTTACAAGGGATGAGCTTTTCTCTAAGCTTGCTTTTACTTTTGCCCCTTCATTCCCTGGAAGGGCACTGCTACTTTTCACTTTCTAATTACAATGTGCTAAGCAGACTACAAGAAAAAGCATTTCGGTATCGACTTTTTCCGGGTTCCTTTAGGTATCAATGTTTTCCATGTTCTTTATTCTTTAGATTATGGGTATTTAGTTCAAAATTAGGTATGGTAAATTGTAATATGTTTTACTTGTTAACTATTTTAGGTTGTCATTGACAAACTAATTAGTTATGGGCATAAGTTTTCATGCCTCTGGGATACATCAAGCATAGCCAGAGAGGATCTCAGGTTTGACAATGGTAAAGGCAGAAACTTCTGACAGCCTGCTTGATCTTGGGTGCTCACCAAACACCCATGGCTTCATAAAGTTAAAAATATTAAATAAAATAATCTCTTAATAGTAAATGCTCTGTTTTAATTAATCAAACCCTGTTCTAGATAAAGGACCCAGCAGATGAGAGGACTCACCTGCCTAGATAAAAGTATGTAAGTTATAAGTGAGAGATGTTTTCATTTCTACTAGTAGTGACTAAACTCAACAGCTCTTCTATGCAATATAAACTGCTGAGTTAAATTGTAAAGAGAAACAAATGCCTCTTTATATAAATAATATTGGAAAATTGTCACATGCTGTTTGAGCTCACTGAAAAGCTGACTTTGCAGATGGGATTGGCCCTTCCACTTGAGACTCAAACCTGTCATGTCAAGATGTTTTTCAAGACTTTTGTCCAGCTTCATGCTATCCCCCTGACTCTGTGACAGTAAGTAAAGAACAAAACGGTCTCTGAGTAAAACCATTATGCCATTGAGATTAAATAGGGGTTAAACTATTTATTTTTATGGTTATTTTTATATTTATTTTATATCATGGTATAAAATGTCTATAACAAAAGTAACTCATGAAATTATTTTCTCACAACAATAAAATGGTCACTAGGACAGACTAATGTAAATGCACAGTAAAGGAGAAAATTCACAGTCCTTGGAAAAGATGGACTGCACTCTCTGTCTAAAATTCCTCAGCCAGTGATTATGCTGGGGATCCTAAACCTCAATTTGATAATGTATTACTATGTAGCAGTTGCTTCTTTCTACCAAATGTTTACACTCCCACAAGACCTAAAGTAAGGTTTTCATAGACCAACTCTCATACTATTTATCCTTCCATAAAAAATGATCACTCAGCTCATACTATGTCACTTCTTAAGAGATGTATCCATTGAAGTAGAGTACAACAAAGTTTGTTGAGTTACAAAATGCAGAAGAGAAGACATGATTAAGTGAGTTTACTTAAGTAGGTGATATAATTTTAATAATTTTATGATCAATGTAGGTTTTTCAAAAATGCCTCAATAATATGATTTTTAATCATTGTTTACAATTGATTTTTTAACTATTTGTCTTTATTAAGGTTAAACAGTTAGAAATGACAAAATCTATCAAATGATATTAAAGCTATAAGTATTACTTGATGCTGTAAATCAAGCATTTCATGTGTTACTTTTATATTAACATAGAAAAATATTTAGAAATGTTATTATTTTTTAAACAAAAACTGATTTTTGTGTTGGCAACTCTTCTTTCTTGAAACAAAGAAGACTGTTATATAAAATCTCAAATGCAATTACCTCCCTACATTTATATATCATGAAAACTGGATATTTTCTTGTATGAAATGTTTCTGCTCCTTTAATATTATCACTATAGATTATAATTAAGAATACTTGACAGTGTCTTTCTTCATAAATATTTGAACTTAAAAAATAATCATATGAACTGCAATTAAAATGAAATCTTAAGGAATTAGCAATTGTCGGGATATTTTCTCTTTAGAAAGCATTGATTGTCCTGCTCAGTGGCTCTGAAATGGGTAATTTATATCACTTCCAGCACATTTCACCCTAACACCACCTGGGAAGAGAAATTTTCTGGAGGATTAGTTTTCATTTCATTCTAAATGTCTGATTGATGAAATTAAGCATGTAAACATTTAAGAAGCTGGATTAAGAGTTTCGTGAATAGAATAAACATTCTTTTCCTGTGTCCCTTTAGATTTGTTGCAAGATGAAGCATAAAATGTAAAATAAACATTTATAATTGCTGGATTTGGTGCTTAAAATATAGTAGTATTGCAAGTATTGATGTACATACTTATCTAAATTTAGAATTAGAAGAAAACTCAGAGTTTATTTAGCTATGTAAATTAAAGTACTGAATTTTACATTAAACTAACCTGAGATATGGTAAGATTTCTGTTTCAGTTGACAAAGAACCATCATGATAATTTTGCGATCATTTAGCACCAGGGTGTTTTCTGCTTTACTTTTTATTTACTATTATTATTTTTTAGATATGGTCTCTCTGTAGTCCCAAATGACCTGAAACTCCTTTTGTAGACCATGCTGGCCTTCATCTAGAAGAGTGCTTCCTTCCTCTGCTTTGCTCCAAGGCATGTACCACCAATTTTAACATAGGCATTTTCTGAATGTAAACCAATGTGGCTTCTCGCCAAATATTCCGTTAAACTTTATGTATATCCCTCTTGTTCACCACAAGCTGCATGTGGTTAACATTCACAAAAAATTCTATTGGACAAATTACTCTAACTTCATGGTTTGGTAATGTTTTATTCAAACAAGAGGAATCAAATACTTAAGATAGATAAAGCCATTGTTTCTAAAGTCTTTGAGTGAATGAAATAGGTGAGACTAGATGCTTTTCCTTAAAATGTGGGAATACAAGTGCTCAGTATATACTAGACTCTATGAAATGGAAAAATATGTGAGGTGCATGAGTCAAAATTTCTGCTCATGTAATTGGTCAACAAGTGTATAAAATATGGATAGAGAATGAAATGAAATACACAGTGTGCTGACTTCAATTTCTTCAGACATTTGAAGCATATTCAGAAGTGTTATGTGAATATGTTTTTTCAGTAATTGAGAGTCAGACCTCAGAAGGAATTGCAGAGATCAAAGTTTCTAGGGCAACCTCAAAAGATGAAAATGTGTTAAAATGAAGAATGAGCAGAGACTCATTTTGAGAATTAATCGATAGCTTGGAACAAAGCATACATGGATCTAGTGGTTTGTTTTGTTTTGGATATTCTTTAAAATTGTTAGCCCTACCTGTGTTAAAAATATGGAAATCATTTTATTATAGATATCAACATTGCTTTCTCAACATTTATTTTACTTCTTCTTGATAAAATATACATACAGTTCAATGCTAAATACTATGATATTTTGAAAAATGTCATTGATTTCAAATAAATTCTAATAATTCATTGGATCCACATAAATATAAAGGAGCAGAGGAAGTAGCGATTTAATATGACCATGCTGCTGCATATTTACAGACATAAGTAAAAATGAGAAATTATTTACTTAGAAAAATGATATTGTGCCAGCTTTGGAGGTTTATCTTGAATAGCCCTAAAACTATTAAAAATATTAATCTTTATAGCCATAGGATGCATAGATGGTAATAATTTCTTTTTTGTTTGGTTGGTTTGTTTTTGTTTGTTCTTTTGTCTTAGTGCATTGCACTGTAGAGACATGAAATCTAAATGAATGGGATCTAGACCCCCAGTGTATAATCAGTATATTCTAAAGGCATTGTAAAATTCTTCTATGAATCCATCTGGGATTGGACATTTTTAGTCAGGAGGCTTTGGAACTTATGTGTGGTTCTCTAAACACTGCCAAATACACATGACTAGAGAGGTCGTAGAACCTAGAGAAAAACCTACATTTGTCACACCTCTAGACCAATGTAATTCATTATCGTATTCTAAATATGCATCTTCATATTTACAGACAAGTGCACTGGACTCATCAAAGGTGCATCTTTTTTGCAACATATGGAGACTATACTGGGTTCAATACTACAACTGGTCAAGTGCAGAGAAGAAGTTTCTGTAAGATGTTTAGTCCTTAGTGCCACATTTTCAATTCAACCTGTATACATAATACAAATGCACCATTTAGCTCTCTCCAGGTAGACTGCTTTATGGAGCTTATGGTGATTCATACAGAAGCCCACAACTGGTCAATATGCAGAGAGCAGGAGACTGAAGAGTGTCCAACCCTGACTAGGACACCAATTCCAAAGCTCTGGGAACATGTAAGAGGCAGAGGTGGTGAATGAACCCATGCTGAGAGACGTGTGGGGATACAAATGAAGACTACTGGCCTTATTGTTCATGTAGTAGTACCCTGAATTGTGGAGAGGGCCCTCATGGGAGAAGCAGATGAGGAGTGGACCTAAATACCATCCAATTATAGTGCATGAAAATCACAACTTCAAGAGACAGAGTTGATTCCTTAGATTGGGCTTTTTATTTGTCTGACAGAGACATAGTTCCCCAGTTATATGATAATTCAAGTTGATCTCTTTGCAATATCTTAGTATATTAATATTTCAATAACATTTAGCTAATATAATAAATATATTTATATGTAAATGCATACATATTTTTATTTAATTATTTCATATATATAGAGAAAAAAGAAGCTTCTACAGTAGTAGGTTACTATATGGCATTTTCAGAAGTCTTTAGTGTTATTCATTCCTTTGAATGACTCATAAGTCCCTCTTCTACCCACACTGGCTCTCCGCCATTTCACTCTTCCTCTTCCATATGTCCCTTTCTTCTTTTATATCTAAACCTTCTGTCTTCCTTTCCATGAAGTCTCCCTTCCCATGGCCTTTACCAGTCACTGACCTCTATGTGTTCTCTAATGAATATACACACATACCTAAATATGCAAACCTAGATTGATAGCATTAGTTTTGCTGGCAGCACAAGGTTTCCCACTTTTCTTTTATGTTTCAAATAAATCTGCATGGCACCTACATTTCCATTAAAATACTAAGCACTTTAATTATAAATATTCTCATTTCATTGCACGTCGTTCTTATATTCCTATAATATATATTCAAATATGTACATATGTGTATGTGTATGTGTGTATGTGTGTGTATGTGTATGCGTGTGTGTGTGTGTTTGTCTAATAAACATGATGCAATTTTGTAAAAGGGATGATAAATCAGTCCTTAGGTGATGTGGAAAGGTGCACTAGAGGAGTTCTGTAATTATATGATTGTGTAATATTTTGTTATTTAGTTTGCGCCTCAGAGCTGTGAATTTCAGCAGTACTTCTTGCCTGCCACTCTAAAATTTCAGGATGTGCACATTAGGTATGTCAGAAAGCCCATTCAAGCTAGAGTGGAGTGGAGTTCAGCATCATTCACTCCTTTCTTGAAAGACTAAAGTGGGGTAGAATTGGTTATTTTCCATCTCTTATGTAATCATCCTCCTTAAAAAATAGTATTTCAAGGCTGTCAAAAGTTTCTCTTGAGGGCAGCCTTTGTTAAGAAAAGTATGTTTTCATGCATTTCAAAATGCCTGTTTTCCTTCCTTCATTCTTTGGGAGAATGAAAAGCCCTTTCTCCACCATTCACTAGGAGAAGCTGTGCAAACTCCCTGAAATACAAATCATGGAGATGCAGAGCTTTCAAAACTCAGTTTTCCAAGATTTTTATGTAGTGAATTGACTATACTAGGAGTCTGGTTCCTCATGAATTATGGTTAAGGCAATAAAGTTGAGTGGTTTCTCAGAAGTTCTGCTTCAGTACATTAGGTTCCTCTATTCCTTCTTTCAATCTCTGTGGTGTTGATGGCAGCCATTTTCCTCTGTGACGCATCTAGTAGGACAGATGTAAGAAAAGTATTGATTAAAAAATTCTATAACTTGTGGTTAGAATGGAGTAATGATTTCACAATATCTTATATGTCATAGCCTAAAACTGGAAATACAAGATCTATATTTTAAATTGATTTATATCATGGAAATCTCATGCCTAGTTTTCCCAAATTCTGATTCAAATGATTTAGAAATAATTATTCCAGATAGGCTAATTACCAATATAAATACATATAAATGTAATTTTTATATTTTATAAGAGTAGTATTTATTCACATACTACTCTTAGGAATATAGAAACTGGTGTGTTAATTCCAAATATGTTGGCATTCATTCATCATGCTTAACTGTAAATGTAATTCTGCACTAAGCTCTTCACCTTAAGTATAAAATAGACATGAAAATAAGAGGTTATGCAAGTAAATTTGAGATTCTTAATTCCTGTACCATAATATCAACGGGTTATTCACAACTGTCTTGGAATGTGTGTCTTCAAATCTGAGTCCTTGACCTAGATAACTATTTTTAGAGAATCCAGCTAACCCTACATGTTCTGTTGTACATAGTTTTTGTGCAATAAAAAATTAAATATCATGACATGTAAATTTTAGATAAGCTGTGACATTTAATTAATATATTTTTTTCCTTTGAGTTTTATATAGACTACTAAAATACAATAAAAAAGAACATCAGAACATTTCATATAATATAATACGATGGGAAGTAACATATATATGATACTCCACTGGGGAAAGTTTTTGAAACCAAACTGATCTCTATAGAAAGTTTTCCTTTTTCACCACAATAATAAATTCCCTGAGTTGCTGCAAACCCATTCTGTCAACACTTTTTTTCTAGAATATAATGCAACCTCAGGAGGCTAGGATTGCTATCAGGAAGGTTTTTAATACCGAAACATATTTTAAAACATGCCACAATATTTATATTAAGCAAAAGCTATGTTCGTGCATATGTGTGTTTGTGTGTGTGTGTGTGTGTGATGAAAAGTTACATATGTTCACCATCAAACAATACTTATTCTTATGTATCAATAATACACCTTTTAAGGTATTTGCAGCATAATTTCGAGTTGCCTAATTTTATTACAATATTTCATTGGAGAGTGGAAATTATTCTTGGGAAGTTGCCATGCTATATAAAAAAGTCACCCACATGAATATCAGCCACATGAATCTGAAATTCTGGCAGCTGGAAACTACATTTGACTGAAATTGATGTAACTTGCAAGACACAGCATGAGTGCATGAGACTCACTGGGAAGGGGCATAGTCATAGCTAATGGGTTAAAAAAAGGTCAAGCCCCAACTACTGCTGTCATTCATGAACATAAGGTGCAGGTTACAGAGGTTGGCTTAGAAATTATTCAAAACTGTGTTTTCTAAGAAGGTATGGAATCTTCAACAGGAGGCACATTTCAGCAAATGCAAATTATCTACCTCTGGGAATTAAGAATGTCAGCACATGACATGGATTATCAGAAACACCAGAAAAATCCTTACTAATATGTGTACCTATTCAAAAAACACACAAAAATAGTGACTTGAGTATCAAATCTATTTTATTCAAACATAAGCACAATTAATTTAAAGCAAAAACTGTTTAAAATAGATATTTGCAAAATAATTTGGAGGGTATATATAGATATAGATGATATATATATATATGTATATATACATATACATGCAGCAAATGAACACAAGGATGATAAATATTTGCCATTTGGTTAGAGACTACTACAAGGTAAAAAAAATCCATTCTCATATAATATTAGGTGAAGCTTGCTGAGAAGGAGGGATCAATTCGTTGAGACAGGACACTCAAGGAGTCATTAAAATAAAAATACTGTTGTGCTCTATCACAATGTAAGATGATTCATTATTTCTACATTTGATAAAGTGATTGTAGTTATAAAAGTAGCCTGCAAAAATAGATACCCTATATGAAATAGATATGAAAATAAAGATAAAATAAAAATTAAAATTAAAAAAAATAAAAATCACATGATTTTTATATAAATTAAAAAGTGACTATTATGTAGATGTTCAGCTTCCTGAATCTTTCAATGCTTGTATAACATTTCTGAAGCCACAGCTGTGATCAGGATTATCAGTCTCATTCTGGAATGGCACTCATATGGAATTTTATATCTTAATTCTCTGTTTAAAATTATAGGCACCAACTACCAACTACACCAGTTCGGTACTGTGAAGCTTGACTAGGGGGAGGATTAAGAATGAATACGGTACTTTATTTTTTTTCTGTGTATGTCATATTGGTAATTTTGTACAATTGTCAGCAATTATAAAATTCAAGGAAAGCACAATATGAAAAGATGTGGTTCTGTTAAAATCAGTAGCAAAGTTGTAACTTTATTCTTTCTGTTTTTGATTACTATTATTTATCTAATATATAAATTTCAGATGTTTATAGATCATAAGAGTATTTAGGCTATTAAATAATCTATAAATTGTATAAAAGCTAAATTTTATCAAAATAGTAGGTCTAAAAATGCTGTTTATTTGTATGATTATTAAATATGATGATTGTAAGAGAATGATGAGTATTTGCTACTATAAACAGTTGAAGCAATAGGTATAGTAATAATCCAGTATCTTAGTGATGTTCTATATGGGAAATGTCAGAGAAAATTTAAAACAGTATTATATAATAAGTTTGTATAATATTTGCATAAAGTGCATATAATAAATTAATCAAATGATATTTTTACAACGTTCATGTTGAATATGAATACCATGCTAATTAGTAACTTAAGAAAATCACATAATTTATTGAAGGAGGTGATCAGTGATCAAAATTGAAATAAAAAGAAATATTTCATATTTCTTTAGGATTTTACATTACTTAAATTACCAAAATATTGCCAAAATATTATTGGAAATGGTATTAAGAGTTACATATTCTCATAACAAGGTTACTTTAAATTTAATATACCATTAACAATAATTGAAAAGCAAAATCCTGAACTTTTAAAGATTCCACATTGACAACTAGAATCATATATAGAACATGCTGCCTAATAATAATTATCTTGTATGTGAATCAAGCGGAAATTCAGATATTAGATAGAAAATAACAAAAATGTTTAGTATGCCCCATTCTCCCATTCTCATACCTGCATGATCCATTCTACTCACAGAATTCCACCTCACTGCTTTCATGCCTATAATACACTATCCACCTGAAAGCCCATTTCTAGTTTTGAGGTTTCCTCCTGAACACCAAGTGAAAAAAGCAAAACAAAAGATTCGAAATGAGTATCCACATGTGAAAGAAAATGCATTCTTGTTGTGTGTGTGTGTGTGTGTGCGTGCGAGTTACAACAGTGTAATTTTTTTCCACTTCTATCCATTTCCTTGCAATATTCATGATTTCATTTTCTTTAGAGCTGTGTATATTCAGGTGTGTATGTGTACCATATTTTTCTCACTCATTTGTCTTTTGATTATATTCCATTTATAATTTACTTTTATTTTTTAATTTATTTTAAATTATTTGTGTATGTGGTCTTATGCACATCTAGATACAAGTGTCTAGTTAGCGCAGAAGAGGATATCAGTTTCCTAGATTTTGATTTCCAAGAAGTTGTGATCTTTCTGATATGGGTACTAGGAAACAAATTTGTGTCCTTTGGAACAGCAGTATTTTCTATAATTCCCTGAGTTACCTTTCGAGTACTGGAAATTAGATACTTTCAAAACATATAATCTTCTGGGACTGGAGAGATGGCTCAGTTGTTAAGATCACTGACTGCTCTTGCAGAAGACTAAGGTTCAAATCCCAACAACCACATGGCAGTTAACAACCATCTGAAAATTAAGTTCCAAAGGATTTGATGGCCTATTCAGTCCTCCACCAGCATTTCTGGACATGCGTGCAGTTACACACATGGTGGAATACACTCATACAAATAACATTTAAAAAGTGAAAGCAATGCAACCTTAGTCATTGGAAAATATATCACCACAAAATATTTGATTAAATAATCCTATTATTTTGCACTAAATAAAATAGGTAGCAATACATACCTTTACGACAGTCTCTAACACAGCATATTATCCAAATTGTTTAACAGAGAAATATTAAAAGTTCTAATCTGTATGTCTAAACAAAGAGAAACATTATAAAGATATTATAAGATAATAATGTGAAAGTCCATGAAAATGAGATAGAAAATGAGGAATTGTTTCAAATGCCTCACAAATATGACTTGTTGCATTAAAATAATGTTCTGGTAAAATAACATGATTAATTTCTGTAGTTGTTTTGTAGGTTAAATTTTTCTTTCTGATTTCATTTACTTGATAAATTACTTACAAAATATATTAAAAATAACTTTCAATTATCAAATCATTGAGCTATATCCTCTCAGTCACAAAATTAGATTCAAGGATTCATTTTATACAATACTTTAATTCTTAATTTGATCATGCCATTATATTGTATATAATTATATATAGTGGTATAAAATCGTATATTTTTAGCTATGTAAGATTTCTTGGATCCAGGATAGAATTTAACGTTTCAATTGATTCAACAGATTTGGAAATAACCACATTTATTTCTTCTGTGGACATTATCTTTTATGATTTCTATATCAAGTAAAGCAAATGGCATTATATACTGTCAAAGCTAAGTTTAGATCAGGTATAACGCTTGAATGAAATAAAATTTAACAGAAGAAAATTTCATTTCTCCATACCATTCATCATATTGTCACATTATGTGTGAATGTTTTATAATAGCCTTATCACATTTAAAAAATCGTTCTCTATATACACACCGTGGCTTACACATATTTGAGGATGCTCAATAGCAGAGAAATATATTGGAAAGAATCTCTATTAAAGGAGTATGTTTTAAGTTGCATGAAATGCTACCTTCTATTTTAAATCCCATGTGTAGTTTAGTAAGTGAAAACTTTAAACTATTGACTTTATGGTAATATGAGAAACGATCCCCTGTGAGAACCAAGAATTAAGATACTAAGTTAGCATCTCCATCTTTATTTCCATCCATTCGTCAACCTGACCACTATTCTATAAATTACTTACTTACTTTAGAAATCTTAATGTACTAGCTTTCTGTTACTGTGTTATAATTATCATAATCATGATAATTCACCACAATCCTTATCTTGGAAGCTAGTATAAAAGATAAAGGGTTGATTCAATGTCTCAAAGTTCTGTAGGCCAGAAGTCTGTGTTGTTCTGACTAGGTTTCAACTTTCATCTATTCCATGCCTGGTGTGAATATAAATATATATATATATATATATATATATATATATATATATATATATATGTATGTATACAAGTGTTCATATAGCTAGACAGGACTCACTTAATCAAAATTAAATGTTTTACAGCTTGGATCACACAATCCCAATTGATTTACCATGACATTTAACACAGTTACAAGTATCAAACCTTATCTTATAGATAGAGGTTTTAGTATTTAAGGGAGGATAACAGTGTCAAAATATTTCTATTATGATTAAATTTGAAAAAGTTTACTGTTTATTTTAGGCACTTATGAAAAGACTACAGATGTCGTGACAAAGACATGCTACTGAAAGCATGGCTGCTTTGAGATCATCCTGAGAAGCGCTTTATGGATATTACATGTGCCAATATGGTTAGAACTACTCACCTAGAAGTTGTCTCTAATAAGGGTATGAATTCAGATGACATTAAAAGACAAGTAATTGCGGCATAGAATTAAAATATAACTTTTTTTTCTAGGGAAAATGTTTGCTCTTGTAGGATTGTAAGCAATAAATGCCAGTAGGACACAACTGTATTGTACCCTGCACCAGCACTTACCTCAAGAAAAGAATACATGTCCACACAGGCTGAATAATGTGACACGTGGACAAATGGCTGGGAAGGTAGTTCTGGGGAGGAGCAGTTGCCTAACATGCAGTTCAGGCCCGAACAGCACATACAAAATATAAATAGGCATAGAGAAGACAATTCAAGAGCTGGGAATTTTTGAGGATGTTGTTTACTTCACCAGTACGTGGGTGCCCATCAGTCTTCATACAATGATAGAAAAGGGCAGATGAACATAGAAACAATGAAGGATACTTTCTGTCTCCCAAAGTGATTAATCTATGAATTTGGAAATGAGTAAAATATTAATCACAGTACCGAAATTTAGGCCTGACAAATCGATACATAATAATTTGCTTCCTTAGCCACATTGGAGAAGTAAAAATCAAATAAATGTTAGAGAAAACAATGAAAATGTCCCATTTCCCACATGTGGATCTTAGCAGGTCACTTTGAGTCACTCTTATAGGAAGAGACGTCATAAATCCAACAGCTTAAGAGAGCTATCTTGTCAACTAGCAAGTTTAGTGTTTTCTGTAGCTTCTCCAGGCTCTTTGTCCTCTTAAATTAAAATAATCCAGTCACAGACAAGTACTCATCAATGAATAATTAAACATAAAAATCATTCTGGACATTTTGTGTTTCTCAGATTGTGTGTGTGTGTGTGTGTGTGTGTGTGTATGTGTCACAGTGTGTGTGTCACACATAACTTATAGTTTCCAATGAATGAGAATTTTATTTAACACCGCAGTGGTTTGTTATTTACTTAGTTTATAATGTCATGAAATCATCTTTCTGAATTGCTGAAGCAAAGAATATAGATTTGGTAAGATAAATTACTGACTTGGTTTTAAGGAACAGAAAGAGTTGGTTGGCATTAAAACTTTCAGCACCTCAGAAAAGTAAAAACATTGAGATGTTGCAGTGAATTCATCTTTCTAGAAAGAAAGCCGTCTTCAGAATCAGTTTTTTTTTTTATCTCTGAGACATATCAAAATCTCTTTGAAAGAACCTTTACAAATGAATTCATATTGTACTCTGATTTTCAAAAGTGCTGCAAGTACACAGAAAGCAGGGAAAATAAAGCCGTCTTCAGTGTCTCAAGTCTTTATTTCTATTGTATTTTTCCAACCTATTTTATTCTATCCACATTTCTAATTTTTATCTAAAACATCATACTTTACTTTTTGGGTTCCATCAGTTTCATCGTACTATTCTAGTAAAGAAAACTCTTTCAAAGTTAGTAAGACTTTTGCAATGTTATGGGAAATGCTCAAATCTCTAACTATTCCTCATTCTCCATTTGATCCTGTCAGAGCACAGTACAGTTTTGTTCTCAGCAACAGAAAAGGGATAACAATGTTAGACACTTAATTTTAATTTGCAGCTTCTTTGTAACATCTAATATTCCCTTCCTATTGTTTGCAGAGTATAATATGTCTTAATGAGTTAAAATATATCCTTTCATGGCTCTGGAAAAGCAAAGAGAAAGTCAAGATTCCTGACTCAAATGTTGTTCAAATCCTGAGTGGAGATGTGGAGTATTGGGCAATGCCTACAGGAGATTCTAATAACACAGAGATTTATGAGTCTAGCGGGGGATTTTCTATCTCAGCTTGGCTTCCTGGGTCCAAATCTCCCAGGACTTGAGTGAGCTTATAACTAAGTCTTGAGGAAAGAGTGAGGGACATTGAAAGTAATAAAGGTACAAGGCAAATCTCTTAAATGTCACAAAGAAAGAAGACTGAATGTCTGCCACACGGTGCAAGAGGTTTGTTCAGTTAACCTACTAAATACCACTTTGAATGGATGGAAAGTGAAGCAGAGAGTAATAGGAAACAGTACTATGCATTACAGTATGATGCCAAAAGGGCTTAACAGGTGACAAGCAGCTTCACAGAACATTTGTAGATAGGAGACTGACGTAATCAATTTAATTTAGTTAGTATGGCAATATAGTGTGGGTACTGGGCAGCTCATTTGCTAGACTCTTGGCATAGATTGCTTTTGCTCAGTTCTTATGTCCATGACATGCCGGCCATTAATAACAGTTTTCAGGGTCTCAGTTTCTTCATCTCATTTGTGAGTCACATGGAGTTAAAAGGAACAAAATTTTCAGAACAACAAATTCATTAAATGCTGGAAATATGCCAACAATTGCCACTACTCTCAATGATGTTTCCTTTGTTTGATATCGTGATAATAGCATAATCAGAAAGGTAGGAAATTGATATTTCTACAACTGATGAGTTCAGGGAATTATAGGTGTATTAAGTTAGATTGTGATGGTAATTGTAAGTTATCAGGTTTACTTTTCTGATAACTTCTTTGCATGACTGATCACATATGAAGTAGTGAATAAAAAAACAGACTTCAATGAAGGAGTTCCAAAACATTATCTTTTAGAAAAAATGTGTGATTTGAAAGCAATGCTTAGCAGACACTTGGACACATGACACTGATTAGTAAAGTCCCTGTAGTTGTGATTCAGACTTCCTTCATGGTATCTTGCAATTATTTCACTTGGTGAGTATTTAAAGGGGGTGAATGTAGGGTGCTTTGTTTAATGACTCACTTAAAGATACCTAGCAATAAAAATTATAAACTCTTTTACTACTTCTATATTAATTACTAGTATAAATAATATACTGAGTTTCTTTTTCAACAGAATTGGAATCATGCAGTAGAAAATCTATTTATTGGCAAAAGTAACGTGGATCCTGGCAAAATGTTGTGGTGTGCATTTTGCTTGCATATTATATTGAGATCGTAGTATTGATATTCATTGTTTGGTGATTATTTTTATTGTTAGAGTTATATATAACAAACAGTATGCAAATCTCAACCATGTGAATTGCATAAAACATCCACAAGATGCATGCAAACCCAAGCAGACAAAAACCCGTGTAATACAGGGGAATGAACAGCAGACCCCAATCTTAAATGAAGAAATATTGGTAACTAATTACTGCTGGGTGAAGAAGAGTTAACTTTCCTAAAATTATAGAGTAGGGACTCTACATAGTCTGACTAGGCCTCAGTAGATGAATTTGCACTGAGGAATGTCCAAGACACGAACTTGACACAATTGGCCTTAACACAAATGAGAGAATATGAATTTCAGTTGGCAGGCGATGGGTGGGTGCCAGTGGGGAAGTGGGCATAAAGATGACCAAGGTGATTGAGATGCTCTGTATGAAAGACAGAAAAAGTCAAAAAATTAAAAAAAAACACATACTAATGTATATTTACCCATATCTGTGGGTGAGTGATGATGGCTTGGCTGGTTTCGAGCTTTGCCACACGCTGGAATTTCAGTTCAGTTCTGTTCCACATGTTCTTTTCTGTAACTAACTACAAGTTCCTCTTATGGTGAATTAAAGAAGAAGAAGACAATCCTAAATTTGCAATCTTTTGAAGTGTCTGGTCTCATATTGTTTGAAAAGAAACAACCCAGGTGGCTAAACCACATGCTGAAGAGATTAGAGTTACTCACTGTAGTCATATCAGTGAAAGTCCTTTGATTAAACCACATGGGGATGAATAGAGGTTCATTATAGTAAAGAACTGCAGAGTTGACAATGAGACCCCCTTCTCCCATACTTTGCATATTTCCAAACTGCTACGTAAACAGGCAGGAAATGAGAAATCTATTTAAATTGGGTTATTGCAAATTAAGTCTAAAAAACACATGACAAGATTTTCATATTTGTTCAAGTATTTTTGAATGTATATTGATTCTTTGAGAATTTCATTCAGTGTGTTTTGGTTGCATATAGACTGCTTCCCTCATCTCCACCCTCACTCTACCTCCTCTCTATTTCCTGTGGTGTGTGGAGATGTGTGAGTGAGTCTGAATACGACTGAAATACATTGTAAGTAATTCTCAAAGAATCAATAAAAATATTTTTAAATGAAGGTAAATAAAGAAACTATGAGACCTTTTAATATGAAAATTATCTTACAGGGATCAATGACCTGCTTTTACCTCCTAAGCGCTGAGATTAAAGGTGTCTGCCACCACACCCAGGTAAGTATGATGTTTTAATTTATAAATAATCCTTATACTATGTGTGAACTTCACAATATGATAGTTAAATGGTTTATGTCTATATAAATTTTATGGTCACATCAATTTTACCAAAGACTTTGACTTTCTGATTGAATGATCTAATATCTCACAGTGACTTAGGTAAGTGTGTAGTGATACACTACTTTGGAGCAATATAGAGGAATATGAGTTGGAAGTTCTAAAATCACCCTGCAGAAACGTAATTCTCAGCCATTACTTGGTGGTTTGCTTCATTTAGTAAAAAAATTTAAATCCCACTAAGTGCTCATGAATTGAAACATTTCAAAGTATTTTTTAGAGTGAATAGTAGATTTAATTTTATTACGAATATACTAGCTGCCATTAATATTAAATGTGTGTACGTTAGTGAAGATGTAATTATGGTGGATGTGTGTCTTTGAGTACACTCACCTATGCACACATTTGAAAGCCACGGGACCATTTCAGGGGTTCCTCTCTATCATCTCTACCTTAGTCCATTGAAATAGAGTCACCCAATGAATTGGAAACCTGAACTACTTTGACTAGACTGGTGATCAACCTTAATAGAGATCCTTCTGCCTCCTCTCCAAATCAGCAAGGGGTTATAGACACATGTGTAGAGTACTAGGATTTTCACGTGGAAGATGGGTATTTGAGTTCAAGTCTTCATGCTTCAAAGACAAGAGCTCTTAAAGAGCTGTCTCCAGATCCCTCTTACTGTTATTATTTGTAATTCATCACATGATTTTCAAAACTAATTTTGACTTTACTCTCATTATTTGTAACTTACTTAATGTAAAAATGCACTGGTCTCTTTAGATAAAACTGCACATTTTCTCCATTTGTTTTATAGTGATGCAAAAGAAATATGAGAATAATTTTCTCAAATTGAATTATTATCTGAAAATCTGTTTGTGGAATAATGGAATCACTTTTTTACATATGATTCCATTACAATATTTTTAGAAACAGTTTAATACATTTTAGCAAATAAAATATTTGATTTAATCCAAAATTAAAATAAACATGGAAAAATTAAGAAAAGTGCTCTGAGAAATTAAGAGGGTACATAATTAACTAATTGATAACAGGAATTTTCAATATTATGAATTTATGAAAATGGGATTATAAAAACCATTTAAACTATTTAAAAATGATGTGCCTTCATTAGATTCTTGGAAGTGAAGAAAGTGTGATATCTCCCATTTCAATGAATAATTCATGATCTAATTAAATGTGCAGTGTGAATGCAACTGGCTTTCATGGAAAATCTCTTACTGGATATTAACTACAAGTATGCGCTATAAATGCAATTACTTTAAATAGAAATTCTAAAATTGATGTATATTCATAGTGACAGTGTTAAGAACTCAGTCCTTTCTTATACTGAGTAAAATTTAAAATGAAAAAATTATGTGATTACTAATAATTTAACCTGAAAATACTTATCTAGTAAAAGGAAAATAGAGATACTGAAATTTAGAAAATAAGCAACTTTAAAAAAAGGCTTTGAAAAACTTAGTTTTATTATTTTAAAAGTTTTTGAAAAAACTAATTAATAATTTTTATATTTCTTAATTTTATTTGTGTGTAATGGCATACATGCTACTACAGAACCGTGGAGTTGCAGAGTACAATTTGCTGGGAATGGTTCTCTCCTTCCAGTATGTTGTGCCCAGAAATTGAACTTAGGATTTTATACTCGATGGCAGGTACTGTTACCTGAATAGCCATCTCATCAGACCCGAATAAAATAATATTTGTGTTTGAGATAACATATTATGCTGACAAAATAATCTTTGGAAATACTTTGATTTCAACAATTATGTAGCTTATATGTTGGAAAATAAAGGATAGATAAAATTATGTAAACATACAAGTGAGGAGACTCTCATTCCAAATTTGGAAAAATTGTCCATCACACAAACAATATTCTAAAATGAATTTTGATTAGAATTTATTCTTAATTTCCACATCCATGACCACTAAAATAAAAGAGCTTCATTTTCTTTTATTATTGGAAGCAAAATAGTGCAACTGATAGTGGTGAGCTCTATAGCCCATCTCTCTTTAATATTTTCTATTCACAACAGGTTAAGACTAAGTGTTACATTTTTGTGAATTAATTTTGCTGTACTTTCATGGTCTGAGAAAAAGTTTGAGTTTTCAACATGAATAAAAATTTAATTGTTGAAATCAAAGTATTTCCAAAGATTATTTTGTCAGTATAATATGTTATCTCAAACATAAGTAGCATTTTATTTGGGTCTGGTGTGTTGGCTGTGTAGGCAAAGGTAACTGCCATTGAGCATGAAAACTTAAGTTCAGTTTCTGGAAATACATGCTGGAAGGTACTGTTCACGTTTCTTGATTTACTCTGGATTACTGTGGAGTGGGGAGAGACCTTATTTCCTAGGACTAGATTTTGTTGCTCTGTTGCTGCTTCCTGTATGCTTTGTAGAACTAGTAATTTCACTTATGACTTTCCATAAGCTAGACAAGTGTCTAAACTCAGCTACATGCCTCCCCCATTCTTCTAAATACAGTCCATATATATATATATATTCACTCCAAGCGTTTTGGAGAAGTTACTGACTACAAACTTCATGTCACCGATGTCTTAATTTTTTCAAACATCTTTTTGAGAAAATCTATTTTTAACTTGCATACAGAATAGGAGATCTCCGTGTGACTTTGTCCATACATGCTTCGGTTTAGTGAAATCTTCACCCAACCTTTCCCAATATCCTATCTCCCTTTAATCTTTTCTATTCACAGTATTCCTCATGCACTTGCACATTACATGTACCATACTAACCCTACTTCCTTATGGTCTTATGGTCCTCCAATGCCACCTTTTCAGTTCCATCTCCCCTATAGGCATCAAAAACTGAAATCACAAATCTAAACTATGAATCTAGGATGTACATATGAGAGATAACAAGTTGCATATTTTTCTGTTTCTGGGTTACTTCATTATGTATGGTATTTTCAAATTGTACCCATTTACTTACAAATTGTGTAATTTTAGGTTTGCTTAATGCTGAGAAAAATTGCATTATTATAAGCACTGGTTACTTCTCTGTTGTGAAAAAAAACACTATAACTAGGGCAACTTAAAAAATGAAGATATTATATAACTTATGGTCCAACAGAGACCAGAGACCGTAATAGGAGAGGGCATGGCAGCAGAGATGGACAGAATAGAAACTGAATATCATATCTTCAAGCAGCATTGAACACAGATATACAAGTATCTCTATAGTCGGAAGAGATTCCTTAGTATTAAAATCCAAGTTTGGATAAGCCGGGTCATGTGGTAGCCTTGAATTTAGATTGTTGAGAAAATTCCAATATTTTCCATAATTACTGCACAAGAGTATATTTCACCAATAGTGAGTAAGTGAATATCACCAGACTATATCATCATTTCTTTCCCTGAGAATAGTCATTATGGCTGTTACATAACTTCAAAATACCTTTAATTTGAATCCTCCTGATGACTTCAAATGTTTATAGTTTTTAAAGTATATATTAAGCATTGTGTTTTTCTTTCAATTTACTCATTCTTTATTAATGCTTGAGTATTTCTTACCTTCAAATAATGACTTTTTATAAAATTCAGTCATCATTCTTTCCTTTCAATTCCTCTACAGTCTCTCATGTGCTAGGTGGTAGGACCAATTCAGAGAACATACATAGCCTCTCAGTGACCATGGCCCTGAAGAAAACTGCTTTTCTGTAGTCAGTCACTGTGGAGCGATTAGCAACCTGTGGTAATGAGAATGGCCATGAATTCAAAGTCCTGTGAGGACAGGAAGAGTCTGGCCTATTCCACTCCAGTCTACATTTTCATCCTCCCCGACCTCTACCCACGTAGCATTTACATTAGGTTTAAATCCCGCTTTAGATAATGTTTCTGTTTCTTCATCTGTGCTAGAGACTTCTTGTAAATCATATGGTCCTATAACTGCATAGAAAGAAAAACCTCCACCTGAAATTCCACATTGCTTAAAACCCTTGTTCCTCCTCCCTACAATAAATGAGCTGTCCACTGACACAGTCTCCAGGGTCTTCTTTCCCATTGTACTTACCACTGCCTGAGTACCTGGTCCCAGCTGCTGGCCTTCCTGCAACGTGATTCCCTGCGATTGGAACACGTGCTCGCAGGCTTCCCGAGAGCCATGAAGGACAGGAGTGGTAAGAGACTGACAAGTCATCAATCAATTGCTAATAGATCTTCAGTAATTTCATGACCTCCCTACAGGTATTCTGGCTGGTTTGAGCTTGTGCATGTCTCAGACATGTGCTATAACATTCACTATTAGTTCATGTATGTAATGATCGTGTCATGTATGACAAATACTTTTTTGTTGAAGATATCCGCTATTTCTGGGTCTGAGAAACTTCAATGCTGATCGCTGAGCCTTGTGGGGAAGGGACTATGATATAAATGCCTATTTAGAGCTGAGTACTCCAGATTCTCTTATTAACCAGTTTTTGGTCTCTATGTTAATCAACATATACTGAAAAAAGAAGCTTCTCTATATTGGTTGAGAAGTACTCTAATCTATATGGGTAAAGACAAGAACTTATTTGAAAGTTAAATACTATATTCATTTAGCAGAAAAGTAGTATTGGGTTCTCCCCTAGGACTCATGACTAATTAGGCCAGTTTGCTGAGCCAACTCACTGAAACTCATATGTTTTCAAAATTCAACCTTTGTTAAGCTCAGAACAATTCTTCAATTTGCGAGTTCCTAACATTTTTTATAATAAATTGGAGTTGAAATTTTCTAATGTATTTTTGTTACTGTCTAGATTGTATAGGATTTTGTTGTTTTCATTGCTGGAAACAGAGTATTTAATTTTGGAATGCTAAAATTCATTTGCTTTGCTAGACCATTTCCTGTTTGGCCTGATGTATCATCATTTTGGTATAATTTAGGATTGAATTTGAAAATGATAAAGGAGGAAATGTTTCTGGAATTTTGATGATTTTTTTTCAAAATAATTTTGCATTATTTTATAAAGTTTCAGCAATTCACACATGATAACATCATAAGATCATTTGGAAAGCATTTTGTATTGATCTATTTTGAGAAAGACAATATGTGCATATAAATACTTATGTACCCAAAGTTGTGAACTTTATAAATAGTTTACATAAATGAAATGATATAAAAATAAATTACAATCAGCTATGAAAAATTGTGGAGAACAGAAATATGAAAAAAGATTTCCCCAAGGTTGACACAAATTTCAAAATTTTATATCAATAATTCTGAGTGTTTATTAATTTTTAAAAACTTAAAGTATTTTTTCTACCAAATGTGTTTTCTTTCAATTTATTTTCCTTCCTGATATTTTAGAATAATTCTTGAAACTTTTATTGACTTATCTTTCTGGTACAAGCATCTCTATTTAAATTCCCTTTCTCTAGCCCTTATTTGTAATAAATTCATATATACAGAAAATCAATGAAGATTCTATGTGATATTTCTCTACATAGTTCATGCAGTTTTAAGGCTGTTGTAGTTTTATATCTGTTGCTGCGATACAACAGTCCGACCAAAAGCAACCTATGGTAGGAAATTATTTATTTGTCTTATATTTCCAGTTCAGGGTCATCATTGAGTGAAGTCAGGGCAGGAACTGAAAGCAGGTTCATGAAGCAGAAACTCTGAGGAAGCTGTTTGCTCACAGACTTATGCTTAGCTTACTTTCTTATATAGCCCAGGACCACCTACCTAGGGATGGTAGCACTCACAGTAGACATGAGTGCATCAGTTAATAAGACACTCCCACACATATGCCCACAGACCAACAGAATTTGGGAAATTCCTTAATGCAGACTCTTCTCAGATGACTCTAAGTTATGTCAATCTGACAGGAAAAGCTAACTAGGACAGAGGCTGAGTATGAAAATGTAAGAGCTCACTGTAACGACCTGTCAGGTAAATTCAAGATAATATTTAGCAGTTGCCTCGTTTTTCACTCTCATCCTTTGTTCTCCTGGGATTTGAGCTAGACAAACTCCATTTAGTATTTCTAATTTTCTAGAAAAAAAATTCAAGAAGTGGTTTAAATCCCCCATATTCTAATATTCATGAAAAATGGTGTGATTTTTTTTCTAGTAACTTTACAATTATCCTTCAAATCTGGAAATTTTTATTTGAAGCTTGTCCTTCCAAAAATT
Source organism: Eospalax fontanierii (assembly GCA_035773235.1). Taxonomy (NCBI): domain Eukaryota; kingdom Metazoa; phylum Chordata; class Mammalia; order Rodentia; family Spalacidae; genus Eospalax; species Eospalax fontanierii. The sequence goes on along the minus strand of CM069527.1, from coordinate 95,706,865 downwards.
TAAGTGTAACCCAAACAAGAATTTTGAACACTGGATCCATTAAGAGTTGATTAGTCCAAGATCTGCCCTCCACCATGAATGGGATTTATGGCCCTGAAGGAAGCTTCTCCACATTTGCTGTCTTGCCTCTGCAGCTGCTCTCATGTGAGGATGCAGGAGGGCACTCATGGGACATCAGAACTTTGATTTGACATTTGGAAACTTTTGTACCTACATGAAAATTCATCTCTGATCTTTATTATTTTCACTATAGACACTTTTTTTCCTAATTGAAATATCTCTCTTGGTGTGAAGAGAGAGAATCAGACTTTGGAAGCTGATGAAGTTTACAAGGTTCAGGAAGATAAAGAAGCTTCAAGTATCCCGAGGTCCCCTCCTCAAAGATACATAAGGAGTAACCATGTGATTAGGGAAAGACTTTTCTGTGGAGCTGCATGTAGATAGAGCGATGAGTTACAAAGATATGACTTCTGTGGGTTCTCATGCTTGCTTGTTTGCAAGGATTTTCCATGATGCACCCCCTGTTCTTTGTTGAGCAGGACTTTCCTGGAGATAAGACCTTGAATCTTTGAGGGAAGCTCAATAAACATTAATTGAGTGATGAAACAATAGCATTTTCTTAGGGGAGGTGTAGCATCCCATCCTTCAGGGAAGTTCCTTAAGCTCTAGGAGTAGAGCTTCATAAGTCAGCAGCTTCATAAAAATCATGAAATTGCCAAGAATCATTGGACTCCTCCTTACACAGGCATATATAAGTAATTAGGACAGCAGAGAGGTTCTTTCAAACCTGATGAAATCCCTAGAAGATGCTCAGACTAACCAACTAACTTGAAAAGATACTGTCCAAATTACCTTAACTGTCTACAGGTTCAACTGTGTGCTCCAAGTTTCCTGTTTCCTGAACATGTCACCATATTATGTGAGCTTTTGGTGAAACAGCTGTCTTTGAGTCATTTCTGCTCTGCTAAGGAACACCTCACCAATACTAAGGTAAGTAAACATAATAAAATTGAGTTACCAAGTTGAATTTTGTTGGTATCTTTGCTAAGTCTTTTCTCAGTTCTGGAACTGGTGTGAATAGATGTTTGATCACATTTCTCTGGAAATGTTGTTACACAACAGTTTCTCATGCTCCTGTTAGTAAATCTTGACCCAAACTCTTCTTGGTAATCCCAATAAACTCACTGATTGGCTATGCTTGGGAAACCCGAACTGGGTGGAATGGTTTCCTTGCTCTATTTCAGCACTGTATGTTGGGTACCTAGACATTTGTTCACTTTGCTCAAGGATAGTCAGTACTTTGCACTATCACAAATCTATTGATTAATAGATTTGGGAATTGCATAATTTCTTTTCATTTTCCAATGTATTTTTATTGCATCATTTTTCTGCATTTATATAAAATATATTAGTCATCTTCATACTCCCTCCTACAGTGTACTGCCTCTAAACCCTCCACCCTGGATTTCACTAATGTTGTCACATATTTTAAAATCTATTGAATCAATTTAGTGTACTCAGATATCCTTCAGTGCAAGTTTATCCCCAGGAATCTAGTCAGCCTATCTAGAATTTTTCCCCTAAGGAAGATGAATTATTCCTCACTCATGCTTGGAAGCATGACTTTATATCAGTGCTCAATGGCTCTACAACTATCTTTGGTGTTTTCTGAATATGTACTTTTAAAATATTTTATTATTGTTGTATTTGTGTATATGAGTATATTGTTTGCATGTGTGTAAGTGCACCTGTTTCATGCAGTGCTCATGGAGGTCAGAAGGGAGCATCAGATCCTCTGGTTGATAACCACCATCTGGGTGTTGGGAATCAAACACACATGGGCCCTCTACAGTATCAGCAAGTACTCTTAAACAATGAGCCTTCTCTGCTGCCCCCGTGAATATCTACATGATATTTATGCGTATTAAAACCTACTTATGTGTTCCAAAATACTGACATCTCATTGACAGTTCAAAGCAATTTCTTGGGAGTTATTTCTTAATATACACATTAATATATACTACTCAAATAATTTGTTTTCCTTCTCAGAGGGAAAATATTGTAGATTTGAATACTTGTCTTTTTATTTTGAGTGTACTGATAACTTGTTAATCACTCCCTTTCGTTATATGCTTATTTCAGATTTTGTAAATACCACATGAATTTATCTTTCAGTTTTATGAAATGATCACATAGATTCACGCAATTATGAGGTTTTGCTTTGTTAAACTTTGCTTAATATGATGACCATTATGTCATGACATACATATTTTGTAAAACATCAATTTCTGAATTTTACTTTTCACCTGCTTGTGACTTCACAGTTAAAACATATCATTTAAAACATCAAGTAATTCACTCCTCTCTTTGCATCAGGATTGTCTGAATGACTTTTCTCATCTAATTAGTTGTAGAAAGAATATTGTCTCAGATCATCAACTGCCATTAAGTTAATCATAATGACCATTGCACTACAGGAGTCATTATCTTTTTAAATTAAAATTGATCTTTTTGACATCTATAAAGTTTAGCCTGTTTAAATCTTTTAAAGAATATTCTGTCAATGAAAACTATTAATAGCATAAAAACTTTCTATTTATATGATTATCTTTCATATCTACTTTTATTATTCTTAAGGTACATGTACAAATAATTTTTTTCAATGTTAACATGCAAGCTGTATTAAAGTTTTATTTTACAAATATCTTGTAAACTGTAGCTCTGTCATAACTCTAGACAAATGAAATTTCTTTCTGTATGCTAAATATGGAACCTTATATTTACAGACAAGTATACCATACCCAACTTATCAAAAAAGCTTCTATTAGCAACAGATGGAGGCTATTACATTGTTCCACAACTGGTCACAAACATAGAACATATGTAATTCACTAATTTCTCATATAAGAGGGATTTTAACGCTGCTTTACGATCGTGCCTTAGCTTGATTTCCTTAATAATTTCTTTAAAATAAAATAATAGAATATTTTCACATACAACATAGAACACACACATATATGTCTGACTGTATTTATGTATACATGTATAGATATCTGAAAGATGTACAGCCATCAGCAACACATCTACACTGGAGTCACTATGAATAAGGCTCATGGAACAGCAGAACAGGATGAAAAAGAAAACTAATACATCTCTCAACCCTCAACTCTGATGAGCAAAGCTTCTTCATACAACAGAAGGCTACAACTGGCTAAGTTTTAGAGAATAAGAGAGACTATACAGTGTGGGTCACAGGATGGGACTTCTATACTAAAACTCACTGACCCACAGCTCAGGAACTAGTGTTGAATAGGGGGAGAAATGATTGTAAGTTCCGTTTGGCCTCTGGGAACATGCTCATGAACTTGTATCAGTGGTGACAGCAAGAGCTATACCCATGGTGACACAATCAGATATAAACTCAGAATAGAGGATATGGGCAGCAGGCCCCAGTTCTAGCCAGGGAACCATTGACAAATGTTTACTGTGAGGTGAGGGATATCTTCTTAAGGCAATGTCTCTAGATATGCTGACTAGACTCCAGTGGATGCTTGACTGCGTAGGACTTAACATATATGACAGAGTATCTGAAATCTGATGGGGGGAACGATGATAGATTAAGATCTATTATCTGAAATGTACATAATGTAATACAAATCTGAGGAATAAAAGAAATGAACCTCAGTTTTCTCATGGGGAGTACCACTTCTGTTATTCACCAATTTCTCTTATAAGAGGGATTTTAATGCTGCTTTGAAATCGTGACTTAGTTTAATTTCCTTAATAATTTGTTTAAAATAAAATAATAGAATATTCTCATTTGTGTGCTACTGTAGTGCATAAAATTTCTTATTTCTCTAGAAAAAAGATTAATAGTTAACAAGGGTTTATATGTTCAAATATTTTATTATTTACTGGTTTGGATTATTTGACACACTAATGAAAATGTTATTGTTGTTTATTCTGAAGAAACAAAATACATATGAAACTGTCCTTAGATGTCAAAACAAATGAATTATCCATGTGTTTCTTAAAGGCTTTTTGTTAGAAAAACCATACAAAACTTTTTTAAAAACTGATGCAAAAGAAATGATGCTTAAACGGAATTTTGGTGGGTTGTTTAAATTCTCCCACTTATTCAAGAAACTCACCAAATCCAGATGGGAAAGAAAATGCCTCTGTGTGCCAAATTAAACAAATAAAAATTTAGAAGCCAAATTGAATAATTGGTTTTTCCTCCTGCCCCACCAGCTGTCTGGAATGTGAGGGCTTTAACCACCTGCCTCATTATAATCATAGCTATTCAAAGTTTGTACCAATATGCTGATGAAAATGGGATTTGATAAAAACTATTTGCTTAGATTATTTTTCAAGTGTCTCAGTGTATTCTAGGTTTTAGTTGCTTTGGTTGGCGCTATATAGAAACATAAATGCAAAATATCATCAAATATATGATTTTTTCATTATTGAAATTTTAAAACATTGTACAGTGTTTTATTCACCAAGAAAAATTTGGTGTCAAGCATTTTAAACTTTTATTTGAAACATTTATTTGAAACAAATATTCAATATCTTATAACTCAACAGAGATATCCATAAATACTTTTATGATTCTCTTCCTAAGTCATATATACATAAACACACACACACACATAGAACAGAGTGGAACTAGAGGTAGAGAGAAAACTAAAGCATCCCTTAACTATCACCACTGAAGTTTCCTTTAACAGTATGGTGCTACCCACACAGAAGGCAACAATTGGCCATGTTTTACAGAATAAGAGACTTCAGAGTGTGTATCCCAGGATAGGACTCTTATATTAAACCTCACTCACCTATGGTTTGGGAATCATTGCGGAAGAGGAGGCAGAAAGACTGTAAGAACCAGGCCACTGGAAGCTTGCACATGTGGACTTGTAGCAAGGATGGCATTGAGCATCTACTGCCCTCAGTACCTTTGGAATTACTGCAATGACTGTATAATGTACAGAGACTTATTGTCCCATGGTTCTGCAGTGCAGAAAGTGAACATTTGATGTACTTTTCATGAAATATATACTCGAAAAGAGGGTGCTTACCATAACATTACAATAAAAAGGAAACCAAAGGATCAGTGGTAGGAGATGCAGGTCAAATTTAGTGTTTTATAATAAACCTACTCCCAGGGTTCAGAATTTATTCAAGACTTCATATCTTTCATGTCCTAATCAATTTCCAGAGGTTCTGTCACCCAACAGTAGTGTTCCAACTCATTAAAATCGGGAGCAAATTCAATGAACAGTACTCAAAGTTGAAAATATTGAAATATATCTGGCTTACTTGTTTGCATTTGCTATTTGAGAGAAAATAATTTTAAGAATTAAAGAAGGAATGGGTGAAACAGTGACAGCAAACATTAAACTAAGACAGAAGGAAATTGTCTATAAGCAGAACAAGAAAACACAACTATCTGAGACTCAGTGATTGACCCAATATAAACATCAGAAGTCTGGGATTCAGTGCTCCAGTGCTGAAGTGATGGTGTCTATCATCAGAGGTAACATTAGTTTCTTGTAGACAATAAATAGATGGGTGTTGTTTCTTAATCCATTGAAGTAGCTTGTCTTTGACAGGGTAAGTGAGACCACTGATAATTAGATTTATTGTTGAATGGTGAGTATTGGCTTTAAAACAAATGTTTCTTTCCTACTCCTATTTTCTGTTTCTCTACTTTATAACTTCATTTGCTTTCTTTCTGTAACCTCTTGAGTATGATAACTCTATCTTCAGTCCTTGGTACTGCTCTGAGTATTTTCTGTAGGGCAGGTTTGATGGATATGGCTTCTTTCAGTCTATTTGTATCATGGCAGATTTCTCGACTATGATTAACAGTTTTCCTGGGCAAATTATTCTGGCTTGGCATGTATGGTCATTTAGAACAGGCAACCCTTTGATCCAGGCTCTTTTGATTTTTATAGTTTTCAGTGAAAATTCAGCTGTAATTATGATGAGTTTTCCTTTATATGTAACTTGTTTTTCTCTAGTAGCTTTCAAACACCTTTCTTTATTCTGTAAATTAGTGTTTTTACTATGATAAGACATGGGAAATTTCTGTTCTGGCCTTATCTAATTGGTGGATTTTTTGTTTGTTTAGTCTTTTTAAGTTAGGGTCCCCGGTAGTCCCAGCTGGCCTGGAATTTGCTTTGTAGACCACAATGGCCTTGATCTTACAGAGATCTGCCTGCCTCTGCCTCCTGAGCGCTGGAATTAGAGAAGTGCACCAAAATTGGTGTTTTATTGGCTTCTGGTGTCTGTATAGGTCTATCTTTTCTAAATTTAAGGAAATTTTCTTCTACAATCCTGTTGAAGATCTCATAAATATCAATGACCTAAGATTCTTCTCTATGAATATGATGTGTAGATCTGGTCTTTTCAGGGTGTCTCATATCTAGTACATATTCCATTCTTGTGTTTCTAATTTTTTTTATAATCTTTGCTTGAGTGATCCAATTCCTAAACTTCGTCATCTGTGATTGATATTCTGTGTTCTATTTCATCCATTCTGCTTGTGAGGCTTTGTCTTGTAATTTCAAATTGGCTTATTGACATTTTAAATTCCATCTTCACTTTGGCTTGATTTTTCTTCGTTATTTCTATTTTTTGTGAATTAAATTTTCAGTTCCTGGATTGTCTTTTGCATTTATTCAGCTGTCTATTCATAATTTCTTGATCTTCAGTCAAGAAATTTTTTTTCCTGTAATTTCTGAGATCTAGTTGTTGATGTGTTCTTTCAAGTCATTGAATTCTTCAATCCTTTTTATAATTGTTCCTTAAATTTTGCCTCCTAAGGCTTCTCTGGGTAGTTTTCATTGTAGTACAGTTTTTTAAGGCTGGTGGGTTTTGGTTGAGACATATTATCTTAGCTTTTCATATGGTTTTGGGTTTTTGTGTTGTAGTCTGGACATATGGATTATTTTTCTTGGTTGTATGCTTGATATGAAATTCTAGGCTGCCTTTGTTTAGTTGAAGCATCATTCTTTTTATACTCTTGAGGCAGCTTCATTGTTTTGTGATTGGATATGAGTAATTGGTTGATCAGTGCTTAGGTTCTCACATTTGATGTTTTCTGGGGGGAGGAGGTCTTTTTGAAACAAGGTCCATGTACCTTAGCTGGGTAGATATCACTGTGTAGAAGAGGCTGAACTCATTCTCACAGAGATGCTCCTGCCTCTGCCTCTGAGTGCTGGGACGCAGGCATGGAATCATATTTGATGTTTTATTGGTGGACATGATGATTCCATTCTAGCTATTGAGCTCTCCAGATGGGCCAAGGGACCTAGGCCTAGTTAGAGAGCATAAGGATCCAGGTGCAGAGTTCTGACACACTAGTCTAGAGCTCTCAGTTAGGAGGAACAAGAAAGGACCCAGTTTCAAGGTGGTGAAGAGGATAAGATGGGAAGGTCTAACTAGCTAAACAGAGTTGATGTGAGACCTGGAGCAGTGAGAATGCAGCTATCTGATTTCAGGGTTATCAAGAAGCAATGGTTGAGGCCTGTCTCACAAGGCTGATGTGGTTATCTCAAGTTTCAGGGGGCCATAAAGGATCCAAGCAGTAAGAGGATGGAGACAGTTTGGGGAAGGTCTAACTAGCTAAGCAGAGTAGAAGTTATGCAATTTATTTATTAAATGTTTTCCACTCTCTAATTTCATAGATCTTAAAGATTTATCTTTTAATATTGAAGAAAACTTCTTACTTTCCCCAAATCACCTACTTTTCTGGAATTTTCCTTTCAGATAATATCAAGGTAAAGCAGTAAAATACACTATAGATTATATAATAATAGACAAATTTGTTGCAATAAGTTCTTTTTAAATATACAGTCAATAAATTATTATTGTTTTCCAAAAGATTTTTGGAAATATCTATTTTGTAGAAATATTTTGAGAATGGTGAATGGAAAATTAGCCTTAATTAAAATTTAAATGTACCTCTGCAATTTACATGTCTGCTTAATGAAAAACTGTATGCAGATATCACCTAGACAAACTATAGAAAGCAAACAGTTTATGCAGGAGTAAATAAAGGCAATATATTCAATGAAATAGCCTCTCTGGTACTTTATGTACATTATTTAAATAAACACTATTTAACTGTCTTAGAAGTTTAAAATTAGTTCTCCTTTTATTAGATAGAATAATAATGCATAACTTTTTTTTGGTTCTTCAGAGGCATGACGTTGATAGTTTATTTAAATATATATAGAAAAACTATATCTTTACATCAACAAATATTTAATAGATAACTCATGTCATGTTTCTTTCCAGCTCCAAACCCAGCATCTTATTTAATCTAATTACTCATAAATTCTAATGAGCTCTATCAAAGCAGTTGAAATATGCTTCCAACTTTGAACAATGGCTTTCCATCCTTAGAAGAAACTTTTTAAGCATCTTGATATTGAAGATATCTCTCTGTTAATGTTAGTTCCCGGTATTTTGCCATGTAAATCCTTTGTCCCCCTAAATGTCAAGCATGATATAGCTAGGTATTGCCCTCAAACATCAGACACTGTTTCATTGGCTTAAGGTTTGTGTAACAAATTCTACACTGAGAGGTTTACAATATGACAAGTAGAATCAACGCGACTATAGGGTTGGTTTCTTCTGGAGACCTGGGAATTCCATCCCATGCCTTTCTGATATTTTCTCTCGCAGGCTGTACTTCAAAGTCTTCAACGGCAACTTGATAGAGTTTTATTCGTTTCCTTTGTTTATTTCTTCTCTTTTTGCACAGAAACTAGGCATTGGATTTTGGCCAATTTTTCATCTGACAAAATATCACATTAAGCTAATTCTTGTGAATTGAAAAAGCTCCTATTCATGAAAAAGTCAACTTAGAAACTGAGAATACTATAGAATTTGGGGTTAATATATAATCCATTACAAATATCTATTTATTCCCAAATCCTTGATATCTGAATCATATCTATCATGAAACAGCACTCAATTCATAAATATAAATTGATATCTCATATTTTCCAAACAGAACAAAGTGAAAAGATCAGAAATATATTTTAAATTTTTAAACAGCTCATTTCTTTTTAATTATTTCAATTAGCTAATTTATTCTTATATATTACATTATTTTGGAATATATAAATACAACAAATCTGTATAATTTAATATAAATATTGGTGCATTTCCTATTATGATAAATTTATTTTGTAAAATATATACCTTCCAATAATATTTGTCATATTTATACATTGATATATGACATCTGCATTGCATCTCTAAAAGTAAAACAAGAAGCATATAAAGCTAAATGTAAATCATTTAAAAATGGAAGTGTGTCTCTATATTGTGTTTCCTTTAATATAAAGTTTCATTATAATTATCATGTGGTTAACACTGCATCTTTTCAAATGTATAAACCTTGTGACTTCCTCAAAGTTTGTGATTATAATGACAACCAAGATGAAAATGGAAATATGTAAGAAACAGCCTACTGAATATTAAATTTTAAACAGCAGATTTAGCATAAGAATTAGCACAGGAGTTTGAAAGATGGATATTCTGTTAAGAGAGCTGGCTGCTTTTGTAGAAGACCAGGGTTCAATTCCTAGCACCCACATGGCAGCTGAAAATCATCCATAACTACAGTTCCAGGAGATCTGATGCCCTCTTCTGACCTCCATGGGCATTGGATGATATTGGTGCACTTACATACATGCAGGAAATGCACTCAAAAACATAAAATAGAAATAATGAAAAAATAATGGATGAAATATATTTTCATGTATTTTATTTTATTATTTTTTTTAATTTTAATTGAATTTTTGTGTATTAAATATAGAATATCTTAATCAATCATAATCACCTTTATACTTCCTTCCCCATTGGCACCCTCCCATATCTGCCCCACTGGAATTTATTTACTTTGCCATTTGTGTTAAGGCCTATTATGTCCAGTTAGTGTCCCCAGACATTCTTCAGTTGAAGTCTAGTCAGCCTATTCAGAGTCCCTTCGTAAATATGAATTCTTCCAAACCCAACAGTAATCCTCAGCCAATATTTCTTCAGCAAAGATTGGAGTCATCTGCCCATTTCCCCAGTTCCATGATGACTTTTTGTCTGCTTAAATTAACATGTGTCTTGAACGTGCCAACACCATTGCATAGATTCATATGAGCAGGGACCCTAGAGGCTTGTAGGATTCTATTGTCATAGTGTTAAACACCTTCTCCTTGCCTCTAACAACCTTTCAGTACCCTCTTCTGCAATGGTCCCCGAACACTGGTTGAGAGAAACTTAATATAGTAGTCCTGTCCAGGGAAGCACATTCTGCAGACTATTAATTTTCCTTCTTTGGTGATTTGTCACCTTTGTGTTACTGGCCTCTGTTGCATGAGAGAGCTTCATTAAGGAGAGTTGATAGATTCTTTAATGTTCTCTTTACTACTTGTTTTATGTTGTATGAGACAGGTGTAGAGGTTGCACTGTAAATGTGTTCCTTGGATAAATTCACAGACAATGTCTGTATGTGACCAATTGTGATACTCTGTAGCTGTCCTCTTCTGATTAAAAAGATGTTTCTTTGATGAATAATGACTGGGATAATTGACTGTAAATATAAGGATGCATATTTTGCACTTGGTAAGAAATTACAATTACCTGGGATTGTGACAAGACAATGATTTCTGTAAGATTTATGACACATAGTCATGTGTATTTGGCAATGATTAAAATGCTACACATGAATTTCTTACCACTGAGTTGGCTTTAAGACATTTTTTAACATTTTAAAGAATTTTAAATCATTTTTATTAAATATTTGAGATTTTCAGATAATATAATTTGATGATATTTAGATAATTCAAGTGCTGGTGAGGAGACCAACTTGAGTAAAATAGGGATGGATATGGGACTGTTCCCCATTTATTGCAACTTACAGAGAAAGCAATACATTAGATCAGTTAATGTGAGGCCTGAAGTATACAAGTTTACAGGTGTGAGCCAGTTCCTGCTATGTAGAACCTAGCATCCCAAGTAAAGACTCAAATCTGCCATTCCTAGCTCATAAGAACCTCAGTGAGCAAAGCTCTAAGGGAGCCACTGCTTCTTGCCCACCCAGCTGGCCCAGGGCTGTAAAGTTGATAAAGCACTTCAGTTTGATTCAAGGGTGACTGAGAAGCAGTACCCAGCAGGCCATGTGCTTCCTAGTTCTGATTTTGAGCCTAAAGTAGAGAGGGAACCTTAAGCTTTGCCATTTTCCTAAAAGAAAATGTGATCTATATGTTGAGGAGAAATGGTAGGTTGGATACCTTGTTTCCTGAACATGGTAAAACGGAAGGGATGCTAAAGGTGATGATGTTCATCAGAGGGGCTGTAATCATGAAATCAGTGAGCAGGGCCATCTTATTCTTCACATGGAGAGGTTTGATTAAGTGGTTGGCAAAGTGATGAACTGCGAGTCTCCCCGGGAGCACCCCTGTGGCTTCCAAAGTAAAGGGGAATGAGGAACTGGAAAACACCTGTGGAGGAATGCAGAAGAAACCTTCCACAGCTCTGCAGGAGGGCTCACAGCACAAAGGTGAAGCAGTGTGATATGAGATGTGCTGAAACAGTGTGATATGAGATGTGCTGGGGAAAGTCCTGAGCTGTATGAAGAGGATGGTGAAATTGAAGTGCACGGTGAATCTAACAACCTGGGTTATGACCCCTCCACAAAAACTCTCATAAGCTGAGTGCCACATGGAGAGGAAGGGTTTACTAAAGCAGTTATCATGAGCAGAAAGAAAACTCCAATATGCAATAAGAAAGCTAAGAAAGACGTACCACAGTTAGGCACAGTGGTGAGAATAGGAGATGAAAAGATTACATGTGTGAAGAGTTTGGGACCAGCTTGAACAACAGACCCACATCTTGGAAAACAACCAACAGATCTTATCTTTTAACAGAATATGAAACTGTTTTTAAAAGTTCACTTTCAACACTAAAGGACTACTAAATAACACAAGTTGAATAATAAAAAATAGTAAAAAATTAACAAATTGAAAAAAAAAGAAAGAAAGAAAATATGTCACTAAGGATTAAGCATTTAATAGAGTCTTTTTCTCTGTTTGACCAGTTGTGTAATTCTCGTAGTCTCCATTTGTTACAAAAAGAAGCTTCTTTAACGAATGGTAAGAGGTAAACTTGTCTGTAAATATTAGGATGCATATTAAAAATAAGAAATTACGTTGATCTAGGGATGTAGTAAAAGTATATATTTCTCTATGACCTACGATCAATCCAGCCATGTGTATTTGGCTATGATCACAAAAACACAGAATAGTACCCTCCAGTCGAACAGACCTTAATTCCAAGTAGACAAGGTGTTGAAAACTTGATAAACTGTCATGACTACAGCAGTTGAGATAGGTGTGGAACCCGTCATTGTTGTTTATTAGGCTTTCAGCTCCATTGGAACATTGATGGTTTTCTACCTTGGCAGCTAACATACTATTCTCCGATATAATGAGAGCTAGTCTTCAGGGAGGAGTGTTCCAGTCAGTTGCTCTAAGTCCTGTGTCCTACATAGGGATGTAGGGTCTTATCTTCAAACCATGAGACTCAAATTAAGTACTGAGGCAATAGCTGTCTTAGTTTGACAGTCTCTTGAAATACTCTGACCAATAACTTGAAGAGCAGTTTCTCATTCATGGCACTGTGCTTTTTGTTATATAGCCCTCAGCTATACAAAAGAACATAGAAGATATATATATATATATATATATATATATATATATATATATATATATTTCTTCAATAGAACTTTGAGCTATAGTCTACTTTCCTCCTTTTTTCCTATCATATAAGCAGTATCTCAACTCTCTCTCCTCCATATAACTATTTTTAATCCATCCCTACTTAAAATATAACTAAGTAATTAATTTGTGCTCTTCCTGTGATTAAAAAAATATTTTTTGAGACAGAGTTTCTCTGTAGTCCCAGATACCTCAAATTCTGTAAGTAGACCAGTTTGGCCTTGATCTCATAGAAATCCACCTGCCTCTGCCTTCTAAGTTTTGTAATTAAAGGCTTGTTCCAACATTCTAGGCCATGAGTTTTGTATTGTAAATGTTTAGGGCTTTAAACTTCTCTCTTAGGATTGCCCCAGAGGTTTTGTACTGTTGTACTATCAATTTCATTTATTTTCAGGAATAACTTTATTTCATTCTTTATTTCTATTGTGACGTATTTATCATTCAGTACTGTGTTGTTTAATCTCTAAGAGTTTATTTATTGACTAGAGCTTATTTGCTGTTTATTTTAAGTTTTATGGTATTGTGATCTGATACAATATATTTCATTATTTCAATTTTTTTTTAATTTGTTGAGTTTTGTTTTGCCCAATATGTAATCTATTTTAGCGAAACTTCCATAGACTGCTGAATAGAATGTGTATTCTTCAGTGTTTATTTGGAATATTTCATAGATGTCTGTAAGACTATATATATGTGTGTGTGTGTGTGTGTGTTTGTGTGTGTGTGTGTGTGTGTGTGTGTGTAGTATAGCTTAATTCAGATGTCTCTGGTGTCTATATGTTCATGATTGTAATGACCGCTGGCTGATTATTCCCTTGATTAGAAAAAAGTGATCTTTATTTCTTCTGATTAATTTTAACTTGAAATCTCTTTTGCCAGACATTAGAATCACAGTGCCTGCCTATTTCTTGGTGCCATTTGCTTGGAATATTTTTTTCATCCTTTTAACTTTAAGTAATGTCTATTCTTGAAGGAGAGATGAGTTTCTTTTAAATTTTTTAATCCATTTAATTAGTCTGCTCTGTTAATTGGAGAGTTGAGCACATTGACATTTAGAGTTACTATTGAATTATGTGTATTATTTACTGCCATTTTAATTTCTGATTTTGTTCTTGGTCCTATTTTGTGTTTCTGTAATTATACCTTCATTTGTTTCCATTCGCTAACCTCTTGAGTATGTTCATTTCATCCTATTTATTTCATGAGAGATATTTCTTTTCCCCTCTCCTATTATAGGCAGTTTTTCTTGGTAAACTATTCTGTGTTGTTAACTATGATCGTTTAGAACTTGGACTACTTTTCTTTCTCTTCTGGCTTTTGTTTATTACATTGAAAAGCCACTTATCTATAAATCTAATGGGTTTTCTTTATATTTAACTTATTTTTGTCTTGCAGCTTTCAGTATTTTCTCTTCTGTACATTGTTGGGGGAGTTGCTGTTCTGGTCCTGTCTATTTGGTATTCTGTGTGCTTCTTCAAGATGTATGGGTATTTCTTTCCTTTATTCAGGGAAACTTTCCTCTCTAATCCTGTTCAATGCCATTGACCTAAGAATCTCCTCCTTCCTCTAGTACTATGATGTATAGGTTTGGGTTTTTCATGCTATCCACACTTCTTGCATATTCCATTCCTATGTTTTTACTTTTTTTTCATGTTCTTTGCTTGAATGGTCTGATTATTCAACTTTATTATCCATTCTTGATATTCAGTTCAGCCTGAGTTTTCTTCAAAAATTCTAACTCATGAATTCACTTTTTAAATCCTGATTTGTCTTTATCACTTCATTCATTCATATATGTGTACTGCTTTTTGTTTCAGTTAGCAGTTTATCCTTATTCTCTTTGATTCCTTTGAGTTATTTGTATATTTTTTGAATTCATTGATTCCTTTGATTATCTTTATGATTATTCATTATTAATTTGGTCTCCTAGGGTTCCCATAGATAGTTCTCATTATTGTACACTTAGAAATTGTGGGTTTTGTTGGGGGTATGTTATTTTTTCATATTATTAGAGTTTTTTATTGTGGTCTGAGTATATGTATTTCTTTTGCTAGCTATGTGTCTGATATGAAATTCAGGCCTTCCTTTGTTGAATTGAGATTGTATTCTGCTTATACTATTGTTGGGGCTTGGTTTCTTTCTTATCTGGTATAAAGGTTTAGTTGTTCTTTGCCTCAGGTTCTCTCTTGACATTTTATTGCAGGGATGAGATATATCCTTATAGGTTAGTCAAGGACTCTCCAGGAGATCAAAGTATCCTAGGTCCAAATTGGGATAATGAGGATGAACTAGATTGGTTTTACCTAGCTTAGCAGAAGTTGTGAGCCATACAACTCAGCAGTTGAGGCTGGTCCCTAAATTGTGAAATGGAGATGCAGCATGGTGAGATCTGACTAACACTCTAAGCTTGTCAAATAATCTCTGTCAGAGGGAAAATGACCAAGGAGAATCTATCGCATCAGGATGGGATAGTTATTAGTTGTAGTTGTTTACTTTTAATCATGTTCAGAAATTACTGGTAATTATAATTTCACTGGGCTTCTATTATGAATAATCTGTTAACATTTTTCAGTATTTAAAAGTTTAATTATACAATTTTTCTGAATAGAAACAGATTTATTAATTCATAAACATTTGGGTGGGGCATCCTGGAAACATGCTGGAAATTATTAAGGTCATGCAAATAGGAAAAAATTGTTAAAATTGTAAAAAATGGGATGATTACTGAGAAAATTTACAGTTATGAAAAACAAAAGGAATTTCTTTCTTATTATACAAAAGTACATTCTTATTTACTCATTCATTTATTCTCTAAGAGGTGTGAATTCTGTATTTGTAGTAAAACTGTATTTTTAATATGGATCATCTGAATCTAACTTCAGTAAACCCAGAGATGTATCTTTTCAGAGTAGTATTCAAGTAGTTTTTTTAAAGAAAGTATTTTATTGCAGTTGCTTATTTAAGTATGTGCTCTTGTCTTTAATACTCTCTATGTGTTTGTATCAGAGTCCTCAGTATGATTATGAAGTAAAACAGGCAGCTTGGACTTGAACTTCAAAGTACGACTCCGTATAGTTCATTTCTAAGATATTAGATATTTCATTGACTCTGATAGACAGATAGTGGTAGGTGGGACACATTCTCTGTGATTTTAGTCATCTAAATTATATAAAATTCTTGTTGAAATCTCATCCTCTCTTTTGATATGAAGGCATGAGAACTGTCAGAAAGTATTGGAGTCATAAGGGATATGTACTCAGGAATGATATTAGTGACCTTATGAAACAAGTTGAAAGCCTGCCTTGACCCTTCGATGAAGTAAGAATTCAGTCATTTTTTTTTATTCTCTTCCATCATCTGAGAACTCAGCAACAAAGGAAGATATCTATGAAATGGAAAGACAGAGCATCCAAAGAAGCTGAATCACCACCCCTTGATTTGTACTTTGCATCTAGCATTATTAGAAATAAGTTTCTGTGTGGATAGTGTTATGTTGTTTAAGGAAGCTTCACTGGTGAGAGTGGAGAGATATTTTAGTTTTCTCTACTCCTTATTCCACTGTGTTCCATGATCCTTAGGTAAAAAGGTCTAACTTCATATATGTCACCTAGGACTTGGCATTTCTAAGTTGTATATTTTCAGTTGTAGAGCTTGCTATTGCCTCCATCTGTTGCAAAACAAGCTTTGAAGAGTGCTTTGCTATATGATTGTCTGTAGATATAAGGACCCATATTTAGCATGTGGTAAGAAATTTCATTTCTCTAGAAATATGACAGTGATAGTGTTTTCTCTGGGATACACCCCCTCCAATTCAATGTATTTGACTGACTCTACAGTGCCACGCATGAGTTCACTCACATTGAGAGGGGTTTAAGTCCTATTAGACAGCTCTTGATTATCCCCCGGATGACAGTGCTAAGACTGCACCAAAAGACGTAGTGTGCTGGGCTGTTTTCTTATGGTAAGTAGAATTAAGGGTTGCATTGGACTCTTGATTGACTTTCCCCCTTAGCAGTTTGCATATTATCTTCTAGCATTATGGGAGCTAAAATTCAAGTAGAAGGCTGCCAGGTTAGTTACATCTCCATTTCTCCAAAACCTGTATCCTGAGAATGTCCTGTCTTCAGCAGTAGTGTGCGGTCTTCTACTTCTGGGGCATAACCAAAAGGCTTTGGTGATAGTCTGTATTATTTTGGGAGTTTCTTGGACCACTGCCGTGGACCACAAAAAGGGAGTTACCATCTGTATGGCACCATGTTCCTTGCCGCACAGCCCGTAAGTATATAGATGTACTAATGTTTACACAGTTTGTGCGTTTCTCAGGGATCTTGGCAGCACTGATTTCCCTCTGGGTTCTCTAACCCTCTTAGATTCATTATCCCTCCTCTCTGTCCTCACATCAGACCTCCTTCATCCCTTCCCAATTCCAGCACCCTCATTGCTTTTACTTTTTGATATGTGAAGGATTTAGTATCGTTTGTCAAAGTCAATGTACAGAACTCTTCTATCACCAGAAGAAATCTTGATATTGCCTCACAGAAAGCTTAGGTTTCATCAAGAATGTTTCAGTGTTAAATCCATAGGCATCACTAAGAATGTCTCTCTAACACTCAGATATCTCAAATTTATTTTCTTAAGCGATCAATGTAGGCACTGATATTAAGCCATTATTACAGTTATCCTAAACAAACTGTAAGTATGTCTATTAAAATAAGTTTTTAAGAGTGGGTCTAAATTTGAAGGAAGCATGTTCCCTTTGGTAACTGTTAATAATGTCTGCCTCCCAGAATTGTACTGATGAATCTTTCTTGTCTCATCAACCTGTACAAATGGAGCTGTTTCTGTCCACGTCCTGAGTCCTGAGTTGATGGAATTGACTCTAGAACTCTGTTTCTCCTACTGTGTCCCCACATCAGGCTATACCCATAACTTATTCTAAATGGTTTTTCAAGTTTCATTGGTGAGCACATAGCTTAAGTTCTGTTCCACCCTTATCTCAATAGATCATCTGGCCTTTTCATCACTAGTATCCCCTTCATCCAAAGTTATGGGTTCTTCCAAACCTCCACAGTTTCCTCTGTGTGTATGTGTTGCTTGCAGGCTTTGGTTTTGATGTGTTAATTTTCAAGTATATCCACATCCATTCATTTTCTTTTTCAGGTGACTTATAAAACTGAGGTTACTGAGAAGAGGCCTGGTCATCAAACCCAAAAGCAAGGTTTTTCTGGGGTTAATTAAAAGTCACTAGTCCAGGTGATGTATCTTAATAAAAGTCATTCCTACAGATGAGTATAACATTTATGATCACATCCTTTCTTCAGTAACATTCACCATGTCAATAACTTATTTATTCTCTTTTATGTAATATTGTATTTTTAACAGAGTGGTTGGATACAGAATGAACAGTCATAAATGTAGTCTTCCTGTATAACAAGGACAAACTCACTGAAAATATATTAGAGAAGCAATCTCTTTCATCACACACACACACACACACACACACACACACACACACACACACTACTCTCCAAACCTGATAATTATTTCAGTCATGTTTGATGTTGTAAGGCCAACTGCAGAGACTGAAAATCTCCTAGAGACATCACAGTATGAAGGAGAGTACTACCAGACCCATATTATAACAGGTGCAATGCAACTGCACTTGACAAAGCTAACTTTAAGTGAATAAAACAATCATCAGAAATAGATTTTTGGATAGTGTTTAAAAAATCATCAAAATATAACCTGCAATGTCTTTTCAATTTTGTACGTATCTTTATGTATTTATTCATTTATTTATTGGTTTGTTTACTTATTTCAGTGAAGGAGTCAATGCCAATGTTTATCAAATCAGAAGATACCTTGCGGGATTTATTTCTCCTTTTACCATGTGGGTCCGGAGTATTAAATTTAGATTATTAGCCTGAGTTGGCATGCAATTTGGGAGCCATTTCATGACCTCCTGAAATGAATTATGTTATTTTTTTTTGGTGATATATCTCGCTTAAAGCAATTGAGTTAGGTATTGTATGGAGTGCAGATATTGCTGCAAATATGCTCATTCAAATTTTGCCCAGAGGCAATTTCCCTGAGGCTATGTTGTTTCCCCAAATGGAGAAACAAAAGGAGTCTTCAAGTTATGTACACATGCAGGTGATTCCCCATATTATTCTTCCTATATGCCTCACTAGAGTTCTGAGAAGTAGATTTCATCTGAAGGCTTTACACTCCAGGTTCTGTTTGCCTATTAATATCCAACATATACTTTTATATGCCTGGCAGACTGCCAAAGAGTGAAGGTAGCATTTGGCTTTTATAAACTGTTCAGTTTTCCATTTTAATGTGTTTCATACTCTATTTAATTTCAGTAAAATACTATTCCATTACAATTATCAGGCTTCTATTTTTCTAATACGTTAAGTAGGCTTAATTTTATTTATACATCTTTTAATTTCCTAAAATATTAATTAGGTTAAGTGTTATTTATTTATTATTTAAATTTTTTCTGTGATTTAAACAATTTTTATTTTACTGAGTTTATATATTTCATGCAACAGTTCTTAATCAAATTCAGACCCTCCCCCTATCCATTCCTCCTAACCCCCACCAGACCTCATGTATTCCATCATACATGTTAAGTCCTATCCAGTCAAACCTGAGTGTCCAATGTCTTTTAGTGAAAATTCATTTATTGGAGTTTGATCAGTCTTCCTAGAGATGTTAAGTAAGAAATACTCTCCCTATTCCAGTAGTAACTATTCTTCAACAGTTGTAAGTCTAGGTCTGGCCTGCCACCAATTTCTATCGCTTCAACTTATAATGAATTTATATTAAAATATTTAACATATTTTCAATAATTACATTAGAAGCAATATGACTGGGAGATTTTTGTTATTGTAACAGAAGCATAGTAAATGAAGGAAGAATTATATTCAGCTAATAATTATAGAGGTTTTGGTTTATGATAAGTGGCATCCATTGATTCAAGTTTAAGTGGAGATTTTCATGGAGCAGATTTATGTGCTAGGCTTCTCTTGCTTTATTCCAATGGAAGCAAAGTTAGAAGAAAGAGTAGAGGGCAGAATAAATCCTTCAGTGGAAGGCATCTATTGCTTGTGATGTCCCACTTCTAGAAATTTCTGTCGCTTCTTAATAAATATCACATTATGAATCCATCTATGGATGAGAGGAATCCATTGTTGAAATCAGGCCACCTGGGCCACAATAATTTCTGCAAACACGATCTTCTGAGTATTGCTGCATTGGAAAGCAACCCTTCAGCACATCAGTTTGCAGGGGCATACTTCACATCCAAACCGCAAAACAGGCTCTGGAAAATCTGTGGAACTGTATTTAGCTGTACAGAAAAAAAAAAAAAAAGAGTGGAAGGAGAAACAATGTAGGTAGGGAAAGGATGAAAACTTGCAATGAAATATATTTTACAAATGCAAGAGAAACAAGGAATTTTTTAGTGAATCATGGCTTATATATCAACAAAGACTCATTTTCCATAAACTAAATGTTACTGATATCTTTAAATTTAATATATGTTTTTTGGCATATAAAATATTACATATTATTGATGGTTCATGGATATATTTGAATAAGTGTAAAAAAAAAGGAAAACATTTGAGCATGAGAATTTGATCAGGATGCACACTAGACATATGTGAAATTGCCAAAAAATAGAAAAACATGCCAAAAAAAGAATCATATTGGAAATTAAAGAGCTTATGACACAATTAAAAGCCAGGTATTTTTCTTCCAAAAAAAACTAGATTTTTAAAAATGTGAATTCCTATTTATAGCTTTTTAAAATTCTTTATTATAATAAATCTTCAGAAATAATTTTTGAGTTTCAAATATTTTACTCATTAATTTTACTTTATATGTGTGAGTGCATTGCCTGCATGTATATAAGTGTACCCGTGTCATGGATTGCCAAAGGAAGTCAGAAGAGGGCATCAGATCCCCTGGATCTGGAGTTATGGTTGGCTGTTAGCTGCCATGTGGTTGCTGGGAACTGAACTGCAAGAGCAGCTAGTGCTCTTAACTGCTGAACCATCTCTCCTACCTTATATTTTTTTTACTCAATAAAAAGTAGGAACTGAATGATTCAGACAGAAAAATTCCAAACTACCTTACAGTATATGAAAATTGAATATAGTTATCCTGTAGTTTACTGTTATGACAAGAATCAATAATAAACACTAATGTGAGCTACTTATTTGAAAGGTGTATTGACCTGTGTCTTCTTTTAATTCAGTAAAGAATAGAACTGCAGGTCTTAACAGTTGTTCTTTTTCACGTTAAATAAATAATTTGTGTGTATGTTATACCATCACCTTAGAAATGTTCATTTTACAAAATTAGAATTTTTATTATATTTGTTCACTTATTCTGCTTTTGTGTTTGCACATGCACAGACATCCATGCACTATGATGAACATCTTGCAGGTGTCAGTTCTGTGCTTCCAACATGTGGATCACAGGGTAGAATTCAGATCATCAGCAGCCTCTAGATTTTTTTAGCATAATATTGAATTCAATGGGGGGTTGAATAGATGTACCCACAAACTTTTACCAATATGTCAATGGCATATTCAGTTGGACCCACTTAGCTGAATGAATTTGAATGTCTCTGGTTTTCTTTAGCTTTTAAAGGTAATTATTTTCACTTTGGAATAACAATTCTTTGTAATTGTGTTGTGAGATAGTAGACTTCCATATATCCTTTCTTAAAATTCCTCTTTGACCCCCTGACTTCTTCCGGCTTTCCCCATCCTTACCTACATAAACTTTTCACCCCCAGAATTCAACTCTTTTCTTTTAATCTATTATCCCATCTTTAATGCAAGTTCCCTACAAAATGGCCCACTTAGAGTTTCCTGGGTTCCATTTGTCCTCCAAGCTGAACATACAAAAATTAGAAGCTAGTATTTGCCTGAGAAAGCATGCAATTATTGTATTTCTCCCCTGATAGTGCAGTAAAAGGTATGTGATACCGAGAAGTGGAGGGATATGGTAGTCTAAGATAGGATGAAGGTGGGGAGATCAGGGAGAGAAGGAGGAGAATCCTGGGCTAATCTAAACTAATTTTTAAAGAAAAAACCTTATGGAGAACCATGAGTTAATGAGCTAATATCAAAACAAAAAAATCTGAAAGTTCACTTTTATTGAATTTTTGAGACTTGCATAACCATGTATTTTGTCCATATTCAGACTCCCTCCCTGCCATCTATTCTCTCTCTTAATACCTCTGCCTACATTCATATAATCTCTCTCTCTCTCTCACACACACACACATACTCTCACACACACACACACACACTCACACACACGCACACGCACAATTTATATAGAATAATCATACAAATCTAATTTGTGTCCCCATTCATTCTTTAGTGTGACTTTATCCACCAGACCCTGCTTAACTTATAGAACTTCATACCCTTAAATCTGACTCTCCCTCTCCCAGAAGCTATCAATTGTCAGTACTTGCTCACCTTCATTTAAGAATTTTTAGCCACTTTCTCATCTATGCTGGATTTCTTTCTGACTTGCGGTAACATAGGTCTTGTACATCCTGTCACAATTGTTGTGAATTTATATGAATAACTTCCTTGTTGTGTCTGGAAAACTGTTTCGTTGTGATCTTTGATCTTCCAACACCTCTGGCAGTTATAGTTATTTGGTTCACTTCTTCTCAATGATCTCTGAGCTCCGGGAGACAGAAATATGATATTTGGTGTCATATTTATGGATAAGCACCCAACAGTTTCTTATTCTTAGCAAAACCATCACTTTTAGGTTTCTCCGTTCATCCAAAACACAATAAACAAAAAAATTATGGTTTTGAATCACTTGAACAAGAGCAAGCACACACCTGAATGACTTCATTAATCAAGCTATCTTAGGATTTGATGATATTATTTGTGCATTAATTAAAATAGATCAACTTTATTAAAAGAAAAAGAAAGCAAAAGAGAGCATCAAATTACATTTCCATGATGCTACTCATTAATTGTGAATGAATTATTTCTAACTGTGAGAACTACATGTGAAATCCTTTTCCCTAGTTATAACTAGCGCATTTTGAAAGTATGAGCTTGTCCTTTTTATACACAGTACATGGTTTTCTTTTCTGCCAAGCAGTTTTATCTTTGCTGTATAAGCTAAAGGTGACACATCCTACTGCAAAAGAAGAGGGTAATCACAAAAAATGAATTTCAATATTCTTTGATGTGTATGAGCAATCAGTTGTGAAGAAAACTTGAACAAGAACAATGGCATCATAAATTCACTTGCAATCAGTTCTGTATTTGAGAGAAAAATAAAGATAAACGTAGCAGTGGATTGCATAATATGTTATCAATAATGCTGCATACTGAATCCAAAGGAAGGGAAATTTTTATCTCTGTATTAGTACCATAGTTTTGTCAAAAATATTTGAAGATTAAGTGGCAGGAGAGACCTTTCAGAGGTTAATCACTCCAGCTACTCTTGTGGAAGACCTGGGTTGGTTTCCCAGAACCTACATGGTTGGATACCAACCATTAGTAACTCCAGTTTCAAAACATCTGATGTGCTGTTCTGGTGTCCTCGGGCATTGCATGCATGTGCTGACTTTATGTAAATGCAAGGAAAACAACCAAACATATATATATATAAATTAATTAAATTAAAAAAAATAAAATACTTCTTTTGGGACTGGGGTGTTGGCTTAGCAGTTAAAAGTGCTGACTGTTCTTGCAGAGAAACTGTGAGCTGGGTCCCAGCAGCAACATCACAGCTAACAACCATCTATTACTCCAGTTCCAGGGAATTCCAGCCCTCTTCTGACCTTCACTTGCATTGCGTGAAAAGGGTGCACTTACATAAATGCAGGTAATTCACTCATATATATAAAATAGAAATAATAAATAAAATATTTTAAAGCTATCTTAACATTAATATATTGAGGACTTATAAACAGTCATTTAAATGTAGCGATAAAACTAGTATAACTAATAATTAAAAGGAAATGTTAACAAAAACATATGTTAAAAGAATTAAAGATAAAAAAATATTGATATCTTTCTCTAAATTATTATTTCCACTGTCCTTGGTTTAAAAATTTCCCAACATGGAATACTTTACTGAAATCAACAAATTATAAATTGATTTCTTATAATAACTGTAATAACACCACCATGATCCAATTATTCAGAAATATTTTAATTTAATGTTTAGAGAATCCATTGATAATTGATAGTATTTATTTATACATGCATATTAATCTCTAAAGGATAGGCTAAATATTCAAGGAAGGTAGGATAAACCAGTCTCCCAAGCATAATTTATGTGTGAAATAAAATGTGTGTAATTTATCTGTACAACAAATGTTTAAATATTTATATGAAACTAAGTATTGGTTTATATAATAATCAAGACAAAACATATAAGAAAAAAGTTCCATAGGCAACTTAGAGCACTGAAAATTGGTTAGAAAATTCTTATGGGAACTGTTCTGGATAGCTTTAGTTGTCAGCTTGACAACCTGGGTAAAGGGAATCTCAAATGAGTAACATTATGCACTGCATTGGACTGTGGCCATGTCTGTGGCTCATTTTCTTGATTGCTGAGTGATGAGGGAAGACCCAGCCCACTGAGGGTGATGCCATCCCTAGACATGTGTTCCTCTGTTGTATAAGAAAACAGACTGAACATAAGCCAAGGGATCAAGATAGGAATCAATACTCCTCCATAGTCTGTAATATGCTTACTGTGTTAAGTGTCCACTCTGTCTTTGATGAAGGACTTTAGTGTAAGATAAAATAACCCTTTCCTCACCAAGGTTGTTTTGATCAGTGTATTTGTAAGAGCAATTGAAAGTACCTGGAACAGAAGTTGGTACCAGGAATGGGGTATCTCTGTGACAGGTGTGACACTGATGTTTGCTGGAGGATTCAGGAAGTATTTGGAACTTTGGGCTGGAAAAAAAAATATTGATTGTTCAGAGCTTAGTGAACTATTGCTATGGAACTTGGAATAATTATGCTGAAGGGAAATGTAGATGATGGAAGCCTAGCTTGTGGAGTTTCAGGGGAAGCAAAGATTTTCAGAACTGCTTGTATGATATTTTTTGAATTGAGAATCTGTAGTTTTTGGTTGACTAGGGATTGAAAATTAGGTATGATTAACAATAGGCCAGAAACACAGAAGTGAAAGATTTCCTGGGATAACTGAAGTTGGTTAGTTGTGAGGAATAAGAAACCAGAATCTTTGTGCTAAAATCTTCTGGAAAGTATTTTCTCTATAACAGCACAGAGAAGCTCTGGTCGAGAAGAGTCCCTGATCTCAATCTCAAGCTGGAATCAAGACTTGGTAATGTGTAAATATCCTACATGATTATAGTGTTGAAGATATGAATGTTTCATACAGAGAATCTGATAAGTCAGAAAAGCCCATTGGCCAAAATGCAACCTCAGTTTCAGTAGAAACCCAAGCATATTGTAGATGCCAAGACCACCATCGGACAACCACCAAAGGCAGGAGCAGATGTGGAGTGGAGCTGCTGGCCCGAGCTGATGCTACGAGCTGTGTGTGCTGCGGATGGAAGAGTCAGAAAAGTGGAAGTCCAAGCTCTTTGAATCCCAGAATATCATGAGTGAATCCCAGGTGTCCAGGCTTGAGCTACTTTCCTGGACTTTGGTTTTGCTTAAATATGCTTGATTCTTCCCTTTTGCAATGAAACAGCCTTTAACTTGTTTGAACTTTACAAGAGCCCAGAGTTAAGAGGATTTTATACATTTCAAAATTTTGATAATTTTAAGGACTATGATTTCTAAAGATCATTGTTTTCTTTTGTAAAATCAATATTTACATGAGATCTCAGGGATAAGAAATGGAATGGTTTGTAGTTTATGGTGATATATTTGTGTGTCAAGTTCACAAGGGGTCAATTGTGCTTGTCAATTTGACACACCTGGGTAGAGCGAGCTGAGGAACTGCCTACACTGGACTGGCCTTTGGTCATGTCTATGGGGCATTTCCTTGATTGCTGAGTAATGTTGGAGGGTCCAGACTACTGTGAGCAGCAAAATTTCTTGACATGTGGTCTGTTATATAAGAAAGCAGGCTGAGCACAGGCCAAAGGAGCAAGTCAGTAAGCAACACTCCTCCATGGTCTTTACTTTGGTCCCTGTCCTAAGCTCCTGCCCTATCAATGATGAAGTAATATACTGTAAGATAAAACAAAGCCTTTCCTCCTGAAATTGGATTTGATCTCTGTTCTTATAACAGCAATATAAAGTAACTACTACACAAACTAAATCAAAGAAGATCTGAAAGATCTAAAAATACTATGAATGTTAGGAAGTCCATGGGCAGAGTGGACCACTGTGTCTGAAAATACGGTACTATCTGAAGTTTTCTTCTGCTCAGTATGCTGGAACAAAAAGGCATATTAACTGCAATTCAAAGATAAAATGCATGTCTTACCTTTAAAAATGCAGTGGTAATAGAAAACAGTTTTGGAGTGGCAGAATGAAGCATTTGTGATTGGCTTTATTAATGAATCTTCTGCAATAATAATCAGAATAATCTTATATTTTATCATATTTTATTATCTTTAAAAACATGAAATTTTGAAGACTGCAAGTTTTGTCCTTAGCAAGGTACAAAATCTTTCCACTGTTTTCTTTACTTTCACAAAAGGATGATGGTACTAGCTATGTTAGTCTTTGCAACAAAACTAACAACTAAATGAGTCGGATAAGAATCATGCATATTAAAAGAAGTTATAAAGAGTAGAATTCAATAAAAACATCACATCAATTTCTCATCCTCTGACTCTGGTGTTTTGAGAAATAAAAGGAGACATAATTGAGTACTTGGATATTTATGAATTGATTTTCATTTTGATATCCTAAACCTGTGTATCCTATAAATTTTGTGTTCAGGAAAACTCTTATATCTAATGGATAATTTAAAGAATATGCAATTGTACTTTGCATGGGAATGATTGAGAAAACAGTTGATTTTTATCAGCTTTGGGTTCTGTTTTTCACAGGTAGAATGTGTTTGAAAAAGAATTTTATAATAATAATTTATTATTATTATGACTATTATTATTATATGTATATAGTTGTGTCGTTGCAAGTATATGTAAGTGCACCTGTGTTATCTGCATTGCCCCTTGTAGTCAGAAGAGGGTATTAGATACCCTAGAACTGGAATTACAGATGGTTGTTAACTGCCTTGTGGGTGCTGATCATTGGTCCTCTGAGAAAGCAGCCAGTGCTCTTAACTACAGAGCCAGCTCTCCAGTCCCTAAGAAAGAACCTATAAAAATTTTTATTACATTTATTCATCTATTTAATTTATTCATCTATTTTATTACATTTATTCGCTTATTTTCATGTGTGTGTGTGTGTGTGTGTGTGTGTGTGTGTGTGTCTGTGTGTCTGTGTGTTTGTATGCTGCACAGTGTGACCCACGTGTGGAGCTTGAAGTTTAGCTTGCAGAAGGCACTGCTGCCATTCCACCTTGTGGTATAGGGAGATTGTCAGGGTCAAAAGTAAGAGCCTCAACCTGCCGAGGAAACATATTAGCTCTAAAATAATGTTATACGGACTGATTTCACAAATTAGTCTGGGGAATAAAATATGATGCCACACTGTAGAATATACTTAATTCCTATTGGAATCTAATCCAATCTTCCTTTAGTGGTGGTTATTTGGAGGTAATTCCTTTATTCAGTCTTCTTTCCTTTTATTCACTAGCACTTGGCCTTGCCAAATAAATTTATCTATAATAACATATTTGTATATCAATGCCCTTAATTCTGCTCATTTTATTCCCTCCTTTTTACATCCACTAAAACTATAACATTGATTCTAAATCATCTGACCCTATATTCATTGAATAATGTTTTTTGTTATACACTAGAGAAACTTAAGACTTACTCAGTTATGTGTTTGTATGCATTCCAAACAAATTTTAGAAATATCTTACACAACTGAGAAGTGAACAGTAACTTAAACTCTCACTTCATTAGTTAAGTCGAGTCTATCCTAACCACATGGTTAATAATCCTAAAGTCTGTTCTGTTAGCAAAATCTGTATGGTAAAATATTGAAAAATGTTAAATATTTTATATGTGAGTGTATGAATACACCTGATGTGCTAAAAATAAATAATTTTAAATTTAATAGTAACCAGTCTAATTTTGTGCCCATGAAACGTATAGGGATTTCTCCATGAATAACTCTCATGTTGTGTATGTGGGAATGGGTAAACAGCACATCACTAAATGTTTTAAAATTTTATTATATGATAATTACATATGTTTTTTTCCAAAGCAAATATTCACATTTTGCACTTTAAAAGGTAACATAAATAAAAATAATACTAAGTTTTCTTTCAGGAAGCAATAAAACAGTACATTTCAGATTTCTATATCTGAAACTACTTCAGAAGAAAATAGGCTTATTTAGTACACCACAAAAAATTAAACAGTTATAGCACTAATAGCAGAACTGAATCATAAAACAATCTACACTGATGAATTTTCAATTTTCCTTAAAATAAAAAAGTAAAATTGATAAACAGCACAGTGTAGAGGATTATGTTTAACTCACTTCTAAAGTTTCTTTACCGTTTTTTTTAATATCATAAAATAAGATGAGGAAATACAAATAATAAGATTTCATATACTTCCCTATATCACAAGTAAATTAACACAAATTCATTAATCATAAATTTGAGATAGGGTAGCTAAGACAAAATAAAACAGTCCAGTGGATATTCTTTGCAAATTTAGAAAACAAACAAAATAAACTATTCTGCATAGTCAGATTAAAAATGACCCTATGGGCAATCATAGTTCTACACATCTAGATAAATTGATAAACTGATGATAGCTCCATGACAGATTGATGCTAGATTGGTGATAGAGATGATATATAGATGATAGATTGATGATAGATGATAGAAATATAGATAGATGATAGATATAGATAGATGATAGATAGATAGATAGATAATAGATATATCAATGACAGGTTATTTGGGGGGCACAAATTTTAAAAATCATATAATTTTAATTGAAAATAAGTAATTAATCATACAGCTAATCCGAGAGATGCCTGTAATCTTCATGTTTCAATGTTAATCTGTCAGTAGGATAAGGAAATTTAAAGTGATCCTAACAAGGTA
Organism: Eospalax fontanierii; assembly: GCA_035773235.1. NCBI lineage: Eukaryota > Metazoa > Chordata > Mammalia > Rodentia > Spalacidae > Eospalax > Eospalax fontanierii. The sequence goes on along the minus strand of CM069527.1, from coordinate 95,677,877 downwards.
GGTCTCGCCTCCTGCTCTGTATCCTCCCTGCTGGCACTGCTTTCTCTCATTTATTGCCATCTGGACTGTGACATCTGTCTTGCTGGCAGACAAGTGTGGATTCATTCCTCAGAGGACCTATGCCTCATGTTTGTCTAATTCACTAAGTCTGAAGAATGAATCCATATTCACAATATTTTGCTTTTTACCTAGTGGCAAAACAATTTTTCCTAATGGAAGTACAAATGTTTTGTCCTTTCATTACATTTTATGAATGTGAACAATGAACCAGTGAATTCATAAGAAAGGAGATATTAATAATTCATGCAGTAAGGAAGTATCTAGCTAATAAAGAAATAACTGCCTCTGGATCAGTCCTGTCTGGAAAATATTTGCAGTAACATAACATCATCAAAACAATGACAGCACACTCACTTATCCCACTGTGTACACCTGGGCACTTCCCTAAGCACATTATATATAACCTGTCAATTCATCCTACTACAACCCTGCACCTGAGGATACTTCTTACTGACATTTCACAGAAGGGGAAACTCAATTATGAGGGTGTGTCATTGTCTTAGTTATGTCTCAGTACCAGCTAGCAGATGATATATATGCTGCAAAAGTGAATGTTTAATCTCACTAATGGTATCACACTGGGGTGTGAGGCTTAAGTATTGATCAGTAGATGAATGGTGCCTTTGAGGTTGTTATTAATTAGAATTCATTTATACAGAAGTTTCATGTTCCAGTACATATTCCTTAAATTTAAGGTAAAATAGCCTCTTGCAATTCTTTAAATGATAGTTTTATAGTTTAAATGTCAGTGAAAAATACATTATTGATGTTATGGGAAAATCCAATTGTAATCACGTTCAAAGCCCTTCCAATATATAATGAAGTTTTTATTTGGATGTCACTTTGTAATTGAGCCAAAGAATATTTTACAAATGACGGTTTCGCCTTGGAAAAGAAATTCCTAAAAATTGACACCTTGAAAACATATTCATGAGTTGAATATAATTTAACATTTTTCATGTTACCATTATCCTTTGATTCCAATATTAGAATCGGTTTTTCTTCCTTTTTCTGTTTTTAGATAAAATCTTGTCATTTAGCATAGCCTTGCTCCAAATTTCTTGCAATCCACCTGCCTCGACCTACCTTATGAGTTCTTGGAAACACAGGTGCATCAATATGTCTGACTTTTAATTGTATTTGATATATAATTTTTGTTGCTTTCCAAATAAACACAAGTACTATGCTCAGAAAAAGATTGTTTATATAAATATTTTAGAAAATTCCATTTCTTAAGACTTTTTCAAAGATTTTCTTTAATTTATAGGAGAAACTTTTAAAATTCTTAAATTATGTTAATCATCTGTCATTATCTTGCTAATGACTGCATCAAACCACATGATGCCTTCTCCTCACTTCTTTAATTTTTCCATTGAGTTCCTCAGATATAACCAGTTTCTTTCAACTCAGAGATATGGGTACATTACACTAGCCAACAATTATTCATTCCTAGAAATGTCAATTTTAATTATCTATGGACCTTCCTGATGATTTTTCTGAAAAATTATTGGCTCTTACTTATGATTTAATATGTAAAATATATTTTGTTTTAAATATCTTTCATATTAGAAATTCAGGGTGAAATAATTTGAAGTAATTGCTTTGGTTTGGTACCTTGCCATATTTAATGCATTATAAATTAATGAACGATAATATGAGAACTTTACTTAGGAAAAGAGTGCTATCAGATTTTTAAAGGGACATTTTAGAAGTCGTTGTTATTAGCTACAAAGGAATTTCATTAAGTTATATGGACATTTGTGAATAAAATATTATTCTAGATAAATTTGAATATATAAAGGGAATTAATATGCATATTTATATATATGAATAAAGTATGATACTGAAAGATTTATTTTCTCAAATGCATCTATCCACTATCATTTGTTAATTTTAAAATACAGAACTAACTAAAGTATAATATATTCGCATATTTTATTTATTATTTTTATTTTTGTATGTATGAGTGTACTGCCTGCATATGTGTAAGTCCACAAAGTTGTGTAATGCTGGTGGACCTCAAAAGAGGATGTGAATTCCCCTGGTATTAGAGTTGTGGACAGTTGTTATTCACAATGCCGGTGCTGGGAATTCAACTCAGGACCTCTGAAAGAGCAGCTAGTATTCTTAACTTCTGAGCTATTTTTCCAGTTCCCATAAAGAAGAATATTTTTGCCAGTGCTAAAGCTTTAAAAGATAAAACTTCCCAGTGGAGTAAAGAGGAATCTAATATCATGACGATTCCACATAATCTGCATTTACTAAAAACTTTAATCAAGATTTTCTATCAGATTAGCAAAAAAAAAAAATCAAAAAACTATTTCAGGCTAATAAGTTTAATTGATACATGAGCATCTTAATTGTTTCTAGATTCATTCCTTCATTTATTGAAAATGTCTGCTAAATCTTAATGTTATGCAGAACATTGCCTTTAAGGTTGTGGGAAATACAAGTACAGAACTGATATTAAGAATTATTTGTAGGAATTCACCTTTTATTGAGGAATACATGTCTTCCTTGAAAATGTGGGATTGCATTTCTGTGAGTGCCATGGTGTGAAGAAAATGCCAATATTTTAAAATTATTATGAAGTATTATAAAGAGGGAACGATAAAATAAACAGTAACTGGAAATAGAAGATTAAAAATAATTATGGAAGGAAGACACTTAGAAGGCAGGAGTTTGAAAAGTTTTATTATAAGGAAATGTTAAATGTCTGTTAAAGTTGAATACAAATACAAGTGTGTATGACCATTTAAGATTCATTATGGTTCATGAAAGTTTCTAAGAATTTGCTCATAGCCACTTGGAGCAATGGTGAGAGCATGCACAAGACCCAATCGAACTCAATCAGACAAAATCCCAGCATAGAACCAGGAAAATGGGTAAGACTATAGCTGAGGAACGATTGGCAGCTGATCACTGCTGTGTGAGGTAGAGTTGGTCTTCTTAAAGGGTGTAAGATAGACAGACTGAACAGGCTCCACTGAATGACCTCACACCAAGGGACATCGAGTACACATACTTGAAGTGATAGGCCTTTGCATATATTAAAAAATGTTTAAAATTCTTTGGGTGAGCTATGGAGGGGTACAGATAGGGGAAAGTGCCTAAATGTGATTAAGATATATTGTATGACATCCACAAAAATTCAATAAAATTATACATTGGAAAAAAATTGGTAACATGGAAAAAATGGTGAATTAGATGTGGATGTCCATGAAAATTTCGGATAATGAGGTAGAAGAACAAGATTTTTAAATGTTAAAATTACAATAATTTAGTTCAAACAATTTAGTGTAACCATACACACTTATCAAGCAAGGAAAATTTTGTACTTGATAGCCTATATCTCTTGCTGGATTTAATATTTCCTTTTCATTAATTTTCATTAAAATATTGGTCATGATCCTTCCTTTTAAAACCGTGTGTGTGTGTGTGTGTGTGTGTGTGTGTGTGTGTGTGTGTGTATTCTGGAAACAGAGTTTTGCTATTTGCTATGTATTACTCTGGTTCTCAATTTGCCGCCCAGACTGATCTTGAACTTACTTCAGTCCTCCTTTCTCTGCCTCCCAGTATTTGAGACTGAAGATAGGTGCCAGCATGCCAAGCTTTTGTTATGCTTTGTTGTTTGTGTGTGTGTACTGCAATTACTTTAACTGAGTTAGTTTAAAACTTAGCCTCCTTTTATTTGAACTTTCCTATATCATGTATCCAATGGTGTTTAGTGGCAGAAGATAGCTAGCAATCTGAGTGAGTGACAAAGCGTAAGATAAGATTCCAAACTACCTCATGCACATATTATGCGTCTCATGGAATACAACTTTATGAATCAACACCGTCTCCACCTACAGTAGTGTTTTTCCTACCAGTCCCACTGAAGTAATAGTCATTACATTTGAACATCTGCTGCCAAACACACCTGGCTGCATCAAAGGAATGAAGTAGGATTAAGGCTGTGGAATATTATTCCCGTTCTTTAAGGCCTGGAAACAGGCTAGAATGTTCAGTATAGAAAATGGTCTGTGGAAAACTTACTAACTATGCTTAATTTCAATGAATATTTCCAGGGCCTTTGTTTTGTTAGAAAATTTTACTTGATCAGAATAAACTGACAAGTGTGTATAAATATATGATGATACTTTATATAAGATATAAAGTGAAAGTGTATATTTATTCAGTTCATGGATTTTTCATAAAAATATTCTTGTGCTCATAGTGCATAAAATGATAGTATTGTTACCAAATAATAGTATATTCAGTTGTAAAATCACATTCTGTGTGCAGTATAGACTATAAAATACCACAGTGTGTCCAAGATGAAGGGAGCACATGCACTTTGTGTGCACCTGCACGCACATGAGCACTCAGTAAGAACAGAAGTCAATGTTGGTGTCCTCAGTCACTTTCTACCATACTATATTTTAAAATATTGTATTTATACTTTTAATTTCCTTATGGTTACCAAGAGAGTAGAAAGGAGCCCAGGAGGCTGAGGGAAATACAAGAGGATTTAAAGGAGGAAAATAACACAAATGTAGGGATGCTGGGGCCCAGTGAGGAGATCAGCATGAAGTGCAAGAGGATGGGTGAGTGGTGACGACAGGCTCATAACATCACCCAGCATTTTTTAGTTTTTCAGTGCTTAGAATTCAAACTAATGTCCTTCTATTGGCAAGCACTTTGGTGACTGAGCCCTAATCTCCAGGGCTATTATCATATAATGATATCACCAATAATCAGAACTGAAAATTCAAATGAAATAATTCCTCAACTAGAATAGTATGAACATAATCAATTATGTTAACATAACTCTAAAAATAGAATAAAGTGTATTTGGAGAGGCTATTAAATAATATATTTGCCAAAGGCCACTTTGAACTATGTCAGAGTTTACTACTATAATGTTGAGATAATAGTCTTAATTTATATCTAGGATATATGATAGATTTTAAGAATGCTTTATTTTTGTTATCATGTTTATACATAGTAATAACGTGTAATGTGGTATTTAAAGACATGCACACATCTTTTGCTAATCAAATCTAGTTACCTTTTATACATTTCCAGTCTCTAGGAGTCACTATTCTACATTATTGCAGAAATGATTTAGTTTGTATACATGAGAATATTTGATATTTACCCCCCCCATTTTTGACTGACTTATTTTGCTTAGTATAATATCTTCCAGTACCATCCATTTTACTATACATAAGACTTCTCCTCATTAACAAATATTTATATTCACACTTTGTATTCAAATTTTGGTATCTATTTTTAAGAATCATTGTAAATGAATCAATGAAAATTCATTGCCTTATGAATTGTGAAATACAGATGAGATTTCCAAGTAATATTCTTGCAACTTAAGAGCAGCAAGATCATTGAAAAGATCTCAGTAGAGTCCCATAGCTTAGCCTATAGTCATCACTGTATTTGCTCAGGGAAATGTTAATTGATTTTTGAACTCAGTTTATTCCATAGAAGTAAAAATGCATTTTCATTTAATGATCAGGAAGAAGCTTAATAGAAACAAGTGGGTAATATTGCCATACATGATTATATTCTTCAGCCATGAAAATGACTACAAATGACTCTTTGAAAATTCTCCTACATCCAACTCACTTTCTGAAATATGGTGCCATTGCTTCTGTTCTTACTGAGAGTAAAGGACAAAAGAAGAGACACAGTATGCATGCACATCAGGTATTGAGTTATGTTGAGGCTTCTCTGGACTCTAACTATGAAGGGTCTATTACTTGTGCTGCCTGATGAGACAAACCTATTTTGTTCAGTCCTGTTCTGTCTTTAGTCAAGCAATGCCCAAGAAAATGGTCATGTTCCATAAATTATCTTTCACAGGCCTTACTACATCATCCTGGCAGCAAGATGTCTTCACACTCATTTTAGAAACAAACATTAAACATATGCAACAACATCAACAACAACAACTACTACTACTACTAGTACTGGACAGCTTCTTTTTCATACCATTCCCTTCCCCCTCTCCCTTCTTGATAGCAACCATGACTTTCTTCAATTCTCTTCATTTTTATGTTACCCAATTAGGAATCTTTGCAGGTTCTCTATTCTTACCTTAATGTCCTTGCTATTGAAAGCTGCAGGGCTCAGCATTTGGAGTTCTGAAGCTTCAGCTCTCTCCTAACATACATTATCGTGGGGGCCTTCTGTGAATCTCTGTACAACAAAGTACCAGTCATGTAGATGGAGTTCATAACTGTTCTTGCTTCGACCAACTCTGCTATGATTATGTTCTCTTCTATCTGAGAGAGTGTGTTTTTCTATTAAATTCTTATTGTGCACACTGCTCTTCACAGTCCAAAGCCAAGGTTTCCAGGAGAGAGACACCACATGTGCCTGTATTCACAGAATATATATCAGGAAGTATATTACACATTTTAAAATTCAAGACTTCTATTTAATATAAAAGGAAATTTAACTACCTACCTTTAAGCTTCATTAAAAGAAGAGTTACTACTATGAATATTTTATATTATACTCATTGCACATTTTTCTTACCTGAATTGGTAATGTTTATATAGGAAGTAGCAGGATGACCAAAACTCTGATTTAACACTGTTTTTGTTACAGTAGCTAATACAACCTAGCATAAGAAACTGTGTGTATAAAAAATACGGAAACAAGTCAATAATTATCCTTGACCTTTAAAGACCTTCACAGTGCATTCTACACTCACCTCCAATGTCATCATTATTATAAGCACTTGGAATATTTAACAAAATTGAGCAGATGCTGGGTCAAAATCAAATGATCAATTAATCTCCAAATAGTCATATTATTGTGTTTTTCAATAATTAAATACAGTTAAGCTAAAAGAATGCAAACTAATAACAATTTCACTTCAGGAGACACACACTTCTAAGCAATGAACTGAAGAAAAAAAATCATAATGAAAATTTTCTGTGTAATTTTTGTGTCTGATTACGGAGGGGAGGGTCCATAAATCTATGAAGGCCAGAGATCAAGATAGGGTTATCGACCTTTTGTAAAACTTCTGTTTATTCTTGGAGATGGTTCACTCAAGAACCCAGGAGCTCAGCAGTTTACTAGACAGCTTGACCATTGGTTTCCAGTAGTCGCAGCACTATGGTTACAGATGTTCAGTACCCTGCCTACCTTTAAAATAGGTACTGGGATTCCAAACTCAAGAGCTCATGTTTGCTCTTTACCAAGTGAACTATCTCCTCAGCTACAAACTAGAATGTTTACTAAACATAGAGACAATAGCGATAACCAGGGAACCTGAACCTTTGCATGCTATGTCTTCTAGACTGTGGTTATAACAGCATGGAGAAGTGCATCTTAATTGTACAGAGAAGGGCAAGAGGACAGAAAGAAAATCAATCACTTAATCTTTAAGAAGGTAAGAAAAAGCAAGCATAACAAACAAAGATGAAATAAAATCTGAAGCAGGAATCAATGAAAGAGAAAAATATATGAAAGAGGAAGTCAACAAAGCTAAAAATAGCCAACTTAAAAAAGTTTAAACAAAGAAAAATGAAAATAAAGTACAGGAAAAAATCTTTAACAGAAGTAATGAATGAGATACCCACCTAAGTATAAAATACATCTAAAAAGTAGCAAGTACACATTCAGTTTATATAAATTACATAAATTGCTTCAAATAATTGCTTTACTGAAGCCTATTGAAGAAAAATGTAAAGTAGCAAGTATGATTCCATTTAAGGACTGTTATATTTTAAAGACTTTCAAAAAAGAAAGACAAAGAAGATGAATGTCCCAGTGGTCAATTTTTATTATATATTCTTTTTCTTAATAAATAATTGAAAAATAGTATTCTTTCCAAGTAGAACTTTGAACTACATTGCATTATCTGCACATCTAAGATTGGGTTTGGGTCCTGCTGTCCATTTACCCTGTTCAATGCTGGGTCTTTTTCTGCATGAGTTTGCTTTGGCCTTGTGGATGCTATTACCATTTTTGTATGTCCATATGCGCAGAGTCCCAGAAACGTGTGGGATCCCATTTCCATATGGTCATGAACTTCCTCTCTGGCTCTTACAATCTTTCTGTCTCCTCCTCTGCAATGGTCTGTGAGACCTGGGTGAATGAAATTTAATATAGAAATCTTGCCGAAGGATCAGCATTCTATAGACTCTATGTTTTAGCCATTTGTGTTCCTGATATTCTGTTGCTTGAAGGAGCTTCATTAATGATAATTGAGATATATGCTAGTGTATTCTTTACACCTTGTTTTATGTTCCATGAACCTGAGACATACAGGTTAAGCTTGGGCAACTCATAGACAATATCTGTGTGTGACCAGCTGTGGTACTCTGCAGTAGTCTCTGTCTGGTGGAAAAGAAGCTTCTTTGATGAGTGGTGACTGGGATATTTGTCTGTAAATATACAGGATACATATTTTACACATAGTAAGAAATTACATTAGTCCAAGGACTTTCCAGTCTTGGGGTTTCCTCTAAGATCTATGATCTCTCCAGCCATGTATATTTGTCTATGTTTATAGACAATACATGAGTTTCCTACTATCGACTGTCGTTTGAATCTATTTAGGTAGCTGTTGATCATTCCTAGATAAAAGTGCCACTACAGCACCAGTTTCCAATGCTGTGCCAGTCATTGATACGGTTATTTCATCTTGAAACTGGTGTTTGAGCACCAATGTGTGTTCTCCCTTAGCACCTTGTATTCTGTTCTCCAAAGCTTTGAGAGCTGTGAGATGAAGTTGCTTTTAGGTCAGTTCCATTGCTCCAAATCTGATTTCCTAAGTATGTTATGTCTTCAGCAATACATTATTATCTTCAAGTCCTGGGAGGCAATCACCGACTGTGGTGATGACCTGTGTAATTTTGCGTGTCTCTTGGACTACCCTAGCTAACAACTCAAAGAAAGGTTTCTCCTGTCTCTCACTGCTTATTGTTCAAAGGTTTCAGCTATGTACATGGATTACTGTAGAACTATTATAAGTTGTCATTAAGTTGTTTGACTAATATGATTCCCTCTATATTTTTTACACTAGCTAGGCATAAATTGTTTCTCCTCTCTTGCTCCCTATCTAGGCCTTGCTCTATGCCTTATCCCTTTGAAATGTCCCCATTTTTCCCATTTCTTCTATATTCCCATCTGTGTTAGGCTCCTTCTTTATCTTTATCCCCCAAGTTCCTTTTCCCATTAAGATAGTCCTATTTTATCAATCTCTTCCTTAATAACAAACGTTTTCTACTTTTCTCTCTCAGGTTCCATCTTTCCCTTTAACTCCCTGATTATTTACATTACCCTTGTTCCTGCAGTTATTTCAGGATACATACTTGCATATAAAGTTCTAGTACTAGGATTCACATATGAAGGGGAACATATATAGTTTGTTTTTCTGAGCCTGTGTTACTTCGCTTAACATAACAGTTTCTGGTGCCATCCATTTACCTATGAATTTCTTGATTTCATCTTTCTTTACCACTGGATAGAACTGCACTGTGTAAATGTATCACATTTTCATTATCTACTGCTCAGTTGGAGGACCTTTAGGTTGTTTGAATCTCTTAGTTATTGTGAAAAGAGGAACCCCAAACATGGATGTACACATATCTCTGAAATAGGATGAATCCTTTGGGTTTATAGCAAGGAGCGGTATATGTAGGTCAAATCACATCTTCATTTCTAGATTTTTAAAGAGTTCTCCACAGATATTTTCTCCTCTTTGATTTTGCTGATTTGAATTTGCTTTTTCTTTCTTTGGTTAGCTGTGTCATTGATTTTTGAATTTGCTTTTTCTTTCTTTGGTTAGCTGTGTCATTGATTTTTGTATTGTTTTCTCTGATTCTATTTCATTAATTTCTGCCCTGGATTTAGGTTTGATTTGTCCTTGCCTTCCCAGAATCCTGAGTTAATTATTGTTCAGTCATTTATTTGTGTTCCTTCTGACTTTCTACTCTCTTAGGATTGGTTTCAAATTGGGTCAGTCTTGTTATATTTTGTTTTATTATCTTTTCATTTAGCTCTAAATTTGACACATTCATCATTCAGAAGTATGCTGTTTAATTTCCATTATTTCTGCTATTTATTAGAATTGCTTTTGTAAAAGATTTTAAGATTTATGTCATGGTCTCATATGGAATAATTTATTTATTTGTTGAGGTGTGCTTTGTATCCTTGCCTTTGGTCAATTTTAGAGAAACTTCTATGGTCTGAATAGAAAGTGCAATCCTTCAAACTTCAGTGGAGTACAAGGAAGCTGACTGTCAGATTCATTTGCTATATGATATCATGTAATTCAAATGTCTCTGTTTACTGTTGTTCAGTTGACCTGTCTATTGGAGAGAGTGAAGTACTTAAGTTAGCAAATATTACTGAGTTGGGGTTAATCTGTGTCTTGAACTCTTTTAGCACTCTTTTTATGAAATCGTGTGCCAAAGTTTTGTACATATATATTAATGATTATATAAACTTCTTCATCAATTGTTCCCTTTGTCAGAATGAAGTGACCTTCTTTATCTCCTCTGATTAATTTGATTTGACCTCTATTTGTTAGATTTTAGAATTGCAATATGTGAATGATTTTTAGTGTTGTTTGCTTGGATTTTTTCCCATCTTTTTTCCCTAAAATTGTGCCTGTCCTTGAAGGTGAGATGCATTTCTTCCAGATAACAGAAACTTGGATTTTATTTCTTATACAGTGTCTTTGACTGCAGTTTTTAGGTCGTTGATATTTAAAGCTATTTTTGGAAGGTGTGCATTGTTTACTGTAATTTTAATTTCTGTTTTGTTCTTGGTCCAAAATTTTTGTAATTATACACTCATTTGTTTTCTTTCACTAATCTCTATGAACATTCTTTTCTTTCATTTGTTTTATTGCTTTGAATATTCGCTGTATTGCCTACTGTGTGGATATGAATTATTTTGCCTATTTGTGTCACAGAAGATTATTCTTTCTCCATTAACTCTGATAGTCAGTTTTCCCAGGTAAAATTTTCTGAGTTGACAGCTATGATTATTTGGAACTCAAAATACTTTGCTCCAGTTTCTTTTCACATTCTTAGTTTGCACAGAACAGTCAGCTGTAATTCTCTTGAATTTTCCTTTATGTGTGAAAACTTTTTCTCTTGCAGCTTTCAATGTTCTCTCTTTGTCCTTTTCATTTATCATTTTCACTGTGGTATACCTTTGGGAGTATCTGTTCTAGTCTGTCTTTTCGTTTTAGTTTCCTGAGTGTTTCTTGTATCTGTATCGGTATATCTTCTTAATTTAGGATAATTTCTCCTCTAATTCAATTTAAGTTCTGGTTAATGTCATTGACCTGGGATTCTTCTCCTTCCTATATGCCTAGGATGTGTACATTTGGTCTTTTCATCCTGTCTAATTTTTTGCATATTCCTTTACTTTAAAAAAAATTCAGGAACTGGAGAGATAAGATCATTGACTGCTCTTTCAGAGGACCCAGTTTTGATTCTCATAACATATATGGCAGTTAACAACTGTCTTTAACTACTGTTCCACGGGATCCAATGCCTTCTTCTGACCTACATGTGCATTGCACAACATGGGTGAATTTACACATATGATGCCAATACACTCATACACATAAAATTAAAAATAAGAAGCAAAATAATTTTAATTTATATTGTTTACTTGAGCAGTCTAATTCTTCACTTTCTCAACTAGTCTTGATATTCCATTTCCCATTTCATTTCTTCTTTCAGTTCCTTGAGTTGTTAGTGTGTTGGTTAAATTTCTATAATTCCTTTATCTGTTTATGAATGTTCTCTTAAATTCTTTATCCTGGCTTTCTTCTAGGTAGTTCTCATTGTCTAACACTTCAATAGATCTTGTGGTCTTTAGTGAGGTTGTATTGTTCTGTAATTTTTTGTGTGGTTTGGACATGTTTCTTGCCTTTGTTGCTCATGTTTCAGGTTTGAAACTCAATCCTGTGCTTATTGAATTGAAGTTTGATTGCGTTTGTATTGTTGGTGTAGCTTGGTTGCTTTTTGATGGGCTATGTATAGTTAGTTGGCCTGTGCTTCAGATACTCTCTTTTGAATTTTTAATTGGAGATATCAGATGAACCCTAGTCAAAACCTCTTCAAGAAGGCTTACGAGTTCTGGACACAGTAAAGTGATTTCTAGCAGTTTCTGTGGGAGGAACAAAGGTCTAAGAAGAACAGAATGTACTATCCCTGACTAGCTACCAAAGGTTTCTGTCCAGGAACAGTGTTTGGGGGAATGAGTGTGTATTATTGATGATTCCAAAGCAGAGGGACCAGTGGGCACAGTGGGCTTTTGTAAATTTATTTGGTTAGTTATGTGTTTTCAGGTGAACTAAGAGGTACTGGTCAAGATCCAACAAGAGCAGATGGTAAGTGTGTGCAGGCCCATACTTGCCAGCAGGGAAGGCCTGCTCTTTGGATCAATGGTAAGGACTAGATATGGTCCTAAACTTAACAGATGGAGACAGTGGAATTTGGGCAACTCACCCATACTATTCAGGTACTTTCAGGAAACCAAAATGCTATGGACCAAAGCCCAAGAAGAATGGATGATAACATAGTGCACAGTCCTGAAAGGTCCTCAGGGAAGGCCTGAATTCTGGAGCAGTGAGAAGGACTGGAGATTGTCCCAATGCTAGGGGGAAGGGTGCTGCAGTACTTGGGCAACTTACCAAGACTTGTCATGGACTTTCAAGCATTCTAATCAGGACCCCAGGCCAAGGCCTTAGGAAAACAGATGGGAACAGAATCCTTGACAAATTTTGGTTGTAATATAATTGTTAAATTCTTCCAATTTGAAAAATTAGCCCAATATTATATAGAGTACAATAATTTTATAATACATAGTACAATTTGGAAACAATTTAATGAGGATCTTGTCTTGCACATGCTTGAGGATGTTAACATGTACTTTTAGAAGAGTTCACAGATTGAGAGACACTGCCAGTGATAAATAAATCTTCAGGACATATGGACAAGGGACTAGAGTGATGCCTAGGGATGGGATTCATTACTACAATAAATTCCCTTTAAATTCTTTCCATTTATTTTTAAGTGAATAAATACTCAAACGGAGACGTGACTCCAGGGCTTCAGTTTGAAGAGTAGTTTGATCTAAAAACCAAAAACAGTAAAGCAATTATTGCAAAAATATGTAATATGATGACAACTTTACAAGAAACTTTGCAGTAACACTGAGACTTCTTAAGCATTTTCAACCACAATGGGCCTTAGATTGTACTGTGGGATATTTGAATTTATAAATTAATTACTGTAATATGTTTTGGATTTAATAGAGTATATTTTATGAGCGTATGACTTTTGTTGGCTTTCTTTTCTTTTAGACACTGGTTTCATTTTAAAAGAATGATGCATACAAAGATTTGGGTGGATTGCTAAATGGATAAGCTTTGCAAGCATGAGGAACTGAGTTTGAATCTCTAGCAGGTTAGAGGAGATAGTATGGGGAGAGACAATTACTCAGATTAAAGTCCTTTAGAAAAAAAAACATAGCAGAGCCAACCAATATATAAATTGTATAAAATATATACACATTTTTTAAATGTTAAAATTAGTTACCATATAACAGGTGAACATTGCTCCTACTGGATACCATAGGCTAACAAAATAAAACCCTAATGCCAGAAATCAATTTCTTCTCTTTAAGCTGTAGACTAGGGGGTCCTATAGGCACTCAACATTACTGGCTATTGCTGCTTCTCTTGGTTCCACCAGAACTTGATGGCAAGACACTATAGCTCAAGACACTACATACCTGAGTTATAGAAAAAACAAGGAGAAATTATGATGATTCTAACTTAAGAACTTCATCTCTACTGGCTAGATTTCATAGTGCTGGAAGGTGGTATACATTGTATAGGAAGGAATAAAAAGTAATCATCAATCTTACATATCTGTGAAACTAGAACTGGCCAGACACCATGCCAGGGACCAAATGACCTGTCTTGCCCTTTCTGCAAATGTAACATCTTGTGACTCAGTGCAAAACATTCTGACACTTGTTGACACTAATTGTGTTAAGCTGGAGTCTCTTAAGTGCCTTTTAGAGTTTTTTATTGTCTAAACAGACAAGTTCTCCCACCTGTAGCTGCCCTTGGCTACACATGCTCTTGGCTCCTGGATCTTCCAGTGATTTGTCTCTTAGTAACCCTAGTCCACCATGCCCCACCTAGCCCCTTGGAGCTACAGTATATAAAAACTCTGTAAAGAATAAAGATTTGCCAGTTTGATCAGAAAACACTGTCTTACTGGCCCTCCATGTTCCCTTTCATTCCAGGTTTCTGAGGACTCGTGCTTTGTTGATGCCCTGCCGGCCGAGGCAACACCATATTCCATAGGTCCAATAGTGGCATGATTATTTGGGGAATACGCAGCAACTCTGGAATTGTATTTAATGATCATTTAATAGAGTTCATTTCTGATATTGATGAGAGTTAGGTAGCAGGGAATAAGGGAGAGCCTAATGTTAGATTTCTAGTAATAGTTACCATATTAAGCTGACTATTAATAACTTATTTGTTATAAACACAGATTAATGCATCTCTCACCTATCACCAGATAAGATTCCCTGTTCAACAAAGGGTAGTTAACAAAGAAACTCATATTGGCCAATGTGTAGAGATCATGAGGCTGCAGAGTGCTTACACTGCGTAGGAAACCTATATAATTTTTATGTCCTATAATATTTATTATCATACATATTGCATTAAGGAAATTATTGAACTTCAGTTGAAGAAATGAAGAAGGTATGTAGCAGTGTTATTCCTCCTGAAAAAGAGTTAATGAAGTTGTATATATAATTAACCATATTGTTAATTTTTTGTGAAAGTTAAGAATTTTTTTACATAATATACACAATAAGTAACATTTAACTATTTTATTCTTATTGAGTCTTAATGTTTACTTGTAATTTTGAGTATCCAATGTTATATTTACTGAGTATTCTCTTCATTATATTAAAGATTCTACAAATGTTAATTTGATACTTCCATTTGAAGTATCATAGAGATATTTTCTAACACATATTTCAAAACAAACAGAATAGAAACATCATATTAAAATAAAATTAACTTAGAATTAACATATATCCTCCTTGGACAGTTTATTTCCAACAGTACAACCGGAAGTAGCCTTAATTTCACTGTAAACAATTTCAAACTTTATACCACAGAAGGAATGAAAAATACAGTTACCATATAATGAAAAAGCATGATGCAAATTCCCTTTTGAAATAGAATATTAATTAATAATGTTTTATATAAAAGAAAGCTAAGTTCTACTCATTTAATATTCAATTAGCAATCTGAAGAAATAAATAATATTTATAAAAGCAAAGACGAGATTCATCATGGAAATATGGTTTAAAACAAAAGTGATGGAAAACTGATACTTATTTATAGAGAAATATAAGATGAGCCATGTTTACTGAGTTTTAATTTTGTATTACTATAAATTAAAACCACTGAATTGTGAAGACTTTAAATTACCACAAGGTATGCAAATATCCCCAGAGAATAAGCAGTAAACATTTTATAAATTACAATGAAAAATTTATAAATTTTTACATTTTAGGTTGATAGTATTACATAAATACAGTCATGTAAAAGTTTAAAATGACAGAACGAGAACTTCCTCTGACATCCTCCTAGTTATACATACTGAACAATAAAGAAATGGCAAAAAATTAAGAAATTAGTATATACAGATAAATAATGAGAGATTAGCTACAGAAAATTTGAAGAGTAAGTGAATTTTTTAAAATATAGAAATAACATATTTTATGCCAAAATTTAATTGTTCTAAATATCTTAAGATTTTAATTTCTAGGTTTTTTTAGTTGGGCTTTTGATTTGAAACTTTATCTTTTATTGAATTCTAATTCCATGTTATGAATTGTTCGTGCTATTTCATTCACCAGTTTTATCATGGTCTTCATTCAATTTTCATTCACATCTTCTTTGAGTTCCTTGAACATATTTATTGTAATTTTGAAGTTATTGTCTTGTGCTAGGTTACCATTCTCAGGAAACATTATGAAAGGGTCCTAAAGTCTGTAGTAGAAATATTATATTATTTATTAATGCTATTTTGTCTGCTTTATAAGATGCAGTCCATATCTATCTACCTTTGATATCAGGCCTAGGAATTTGAACAGAGACAGTCGCAGGCGATGGAGAGGGCCTAATGCTGTTATTCTCTTAAATAGATATAGTATTAAACTGACTCCTACTGGCTTACTGTTACATCCATATATTAAAGTATCTCTCAGCTTTCACCAGAGATGCTTCCTTATACATTGGATGGTAATTAACACAGAAACCCACAACTGGCCAAAGAGCAGACAACAAGAAACTGCAGACTTCTAATCCCTGAATAGGCTGCCTGTATTAAACTTTCTGTTTCCCAAGTCTCAGGGGTCATTGAAAAAGAGGGGGTGGAACAATTGTAAGAGGCAGAAGAGGTGGAGGACCACAAGGAAGAAGAGTTTTCAGATAGCTAGGCATGTAGTCATATGAACTAATAGTGAGAGTAAAAAAATATAGGAGAGTCCCGTGTTAGCTCAAGTCAGATAAAATCCCAGCAAAACCTGGGAAATGAGTAAGAGGCCCCAATCCTACCTGAGTAACAACTGACACCTGCTAGCTGCGAGGAGTGGGAGAGTCAGTCTCATTTAAGGATAGGTCTCTTGGGAGGTTGACTAGGCTCTAGTGGATGAACCTTTCCAGAAGGTTATTTAGAGAGACAGTTTGATTCTTTGAACACACACACACACACACACACACACACACACTCACACACAGACACACACACACATACACACACACACACACACACAAACATAAATAAAACAGAGTTAAAAAAGATCCAAAACATTATAAGAGAATACTCTAAAAACCTATACTTACGTAGGCATGAATATCTAAAGGAAATGAATGGATTCCTGAATTCATCAAAACCACTATGATTTAAACCAAGAAGAAATCAACAACTTAAACAATAAGGAAATTGAAAGAATAATACAAAGATTTTTGAGTAAAAAAAGTGCAAATCCACATGAATTCACAGCAGAATTTTACCCAAAATTCAAAGGAGATCTACATGCAATATTACTTCAATTAGTTAAAACTGTAGAAACGTGGAGAATTCTCAAGATCTTTCTCTGATGCTAGCATTACTCTAATTTCAAAACCAAGGAAAGACACAACAACAACAATGAAAAAAAAAACTGTGGGTTCATACCCCAAACAAACAGATACAAAAATTATCAACAAAATGTTAGTCAGTAAACACAATAAATCATATAAATGGTCTTAAAGACAAATTCACATGATCATTTCATAATAGATGTACAAAAGGCCCTTGACAAAATCCAATATGCATTTATGATAAAAGTACTAGAGGGAATTAGACTGGAGGGAATGACCATATCTTAACATAATTCAGTCTATATTCTACAAACCCACAGTCCATATCATTCTAAGTGGAGAAAAGCCTGAGTATTCACACTAAAATCAGGAGCCAGAAAAGGTTGTCCACTAAAGACTCCTTTGCAAAATATTGACTTGAAACTCTAGCTGGAGTAATAAGACAAGAAAAGGACATTAAAGTGATACTAATAAGAAAATAAAAAGTCATATCATCCTTCTTTGCTGATGATATGATGTTGTATATAAGAGATTGTATGCCATAGTGCAGTGTGGGCCTTAGCCAGGCCACCTGCTATGAGGAATAAGGGAGTGGCTCCTGTGGATGTGGTGCTCTGCCCTGGCTAGAAATGATAACAGCTTCTGCCCAGCATCTGGAGAGAACTTGCATTCAGATGATTTACCCGAGAACGGATTACTATTGCCTGCAGTTGGAGACTACCCCATAAGGCAATTGGTTAACCAAACTCATATAGCCCATTGCATTTCCATGAATAAAGGCATTTGCTGCAGCTCACCCACTGCATACTTTTCACCCAGCTCCTGGTGTCTGTTGACTCCATGCCACTCACCTCCTCACAGAGGAGACTCATCTCCCTCAGGCTGGCCCTGAGCACAGGGATCCCAACATCTGGCTCACAAACAAGGAATATGATGCCCTCGCCCTGACATTGGCAAGACACACCCTGGTTGTTGGTAAGTAGGCTCCTCTTTGTTCTGTGTGCTGATGGTCGCCCAAGGGTGAGTAGGCAACCCACTCCTTTTCCCCTTTCCTGTTCATCTTTCCCTACCCCACAGGAAGCACACATTGCCACATGGTCCCGAAGCCCATTCTGGCCCCTCCCTTCTTGGTTCATCCCAGTGAAAGCACACGAGGGCCTGAACCCTCTGATTTCAGAACTGAGGCGAGGCTATCAGCCAAGCCTTTCCAGAGACACTGTGTGAGCAGTTGGCCATGGGGAAGGCTGATTTTCCCATCTTTGACTTACAAACCTCCTTCCTGCCAACAGGCAGACTCAAACCTCTGAAGTTTTAATCACCCCTCTCTGCTACATTCTGGACACTAACACTTCAGTGTGCATTCTAGCGCCAAGCCAAGTTTACACAGAAGGCAAGGTCTGAGTTGACCATTACAAATACTCCCCATGGGACAGACAGGTTCTGGATCCTAACTTTTACTAGCTGCACAGATACAGAACTTTTAAAAGCTGGCATTCTCCTTTTTGACTGCTTCTTGAGTGCATTCTTTGGGCTCCCATAGGGCCAGTGTAAAGACCCACGGAGGTGCCATACTAAAGCATGAGACAGTTGGGCCCTAACATTATGTCTACATGTTTCAAATAGCCCCAATATTAGGCCTCTTGGTTTGTGTAGTGATGAGCCATCTCTCATCCCACTAGGAAGCACCATAACTGCAAGCCTTTAAGGCTCTTCTCCTGTGGCATAGCTTGAAAGAAAAAAGGAAAGGATAAAATAACACCTCCCTCCCCCAATGTGGGCTGGAGAGCTAGCACAGACATTACAGGCTCAGGCTTTTCTTAGCCCTTGGATGTAGCGTTAACCACTCCTTCTGCCCTGCCCTGGGCATTTCTGTAGACTTGGCATTTGAATATTTGCTGCTGCCACTGGGATTGGTGCCTGCAGCAGTTCCACCCAGGCCTACGCACTGTGATTCAAGACTCACAACAGCAGCCCGGGTGGACATAGTAGTGGATGGCCTTTTAACCGCTCACTCCTCACAAGTTGTTCTTGTGAATCTCCTCAAAACACTTTTTGAGAACCTTAACAAACTAGGTTTAACATAGCCAAGGAAAAAATTCAAACTGTGACCCCTTTGGGTTTTTGGGGCTTAAAATTTCCACTTATCTCCATCCCCTCACTCCAAGCCTTCTAATAAAAATAAGTATTCTCTCAATGACCTCCAAATGCTCTGTGGCCAAATTAATTGGCTTAAGCCCTATTTTGCCCATTCCTCCAGCTAAATTATTTCCCCTCTTTGACCTTCCTAAAACCTCAGATAGTTCTTCCCAGAAAATCCCTTTGACCAAACAGACAAAACAACTTTTACAGGAGATATCTCACCAACTCTTTTCAATTATTCTCACCAGATATGACTCCTGGTCCTTAATTTAATCCTCTAGATGGAGGGGTTCCTCCCTAGTGGTCATTTGGCGAAAACAAGTGCCCCTTTGCTGGGTCCACCCCTCCTGGTCGCAGACCTATAAACTCACCACCAAACGAGGTAATGCTTCTCCTATCTATCAAGACGTGTAATTACCCAAATAAAATTTATAACATAGAGCCCTCTAAAATAATTCTGCCCATATCCATGACAGAACTGCAGTCCCTTTTCAGGGATGACCACCTCTTTCATATCCTGGTGGCAGGATTTCCTAATGATATAGACAGCCACTTCCCTTCTTGCAAATTACTTCAATCAATCATTGCTCTATCCCTGAAGGTCAATCTCTATTCTACATCCTTTGTCCAGGTCCAGCCTGTTCCACTAGCAGCCTCAGCTTTTACAGATGCTAATAAGCCAATCAGCCAGACAGCCAGATGAGGACCTTAAGTTTGCTAACCTTCATTCAGTTCAATTAGGTGAACTTTATGCTATCCTCGGAGTCCTAAAGGTCTGTCAACAAGAACCTGTAAATATTTTCTCCAACATTAGTTACGCTGTCCAAATGTCAAGGACGCTTCCCTTGGCCAACCTCAGGCCTGCTCATAAAACAATAGATATTGCCATTAGTGCCTTAAAAACGCTAATGTAAAATAGACAGCATCCCTGGTTCATTGAGCATGTACCCTCACACTCACACAGTGGTCTGCCTGGCTTTATTGCTGATGGGAATACACAGATAGATTAATTTATTGCTGTCACTTCCTTGCCATTCTTAGAACAAGCTAGGTGTTTACACCAAAGATTCCATCTCTCCCCCTCTAACCTGCAAGTCCTCTACCCAGATATTTCACTTAGACAATGCAAGCACCTAATCTGTACATGTAAACCCTGTACACTTTGTCCCCCTTGGGCCTACTGCAGCCGCAGGGAATTAATCCTAGAGGCCTTACCCAAGTGCCATCTGGCAAATGGATATCACCCACATACCTTCGTTTGGCAACATTAAATATGTCCATGTCATTGTAGACACCTACTCCAAATTTCTTTTTGCTATCGCCCTTTCAGGTGAGAAGGCATCCCATGCCATTAAGGCAACAAAACCTGCTATGCTGGTCAGGGGTGTGCCCTGGGCGATTAAGACAGATAATGGCCTGGCATATACATCTGCCCAATTCAAGTCTTTTATAAAGTCCTGGGGGATTAAAAACTTCATGGGCTCCACCTATAAGCCCCAGGGCCAAGTCATAGTAGAGAGGAATAATAGAACCTTCAAGGAACTCATTATGAAGCAGAAAATTGCAATTACACCCAGGGTTCCCCATTTGACCTTGGTGGAAGATCTTTTCACCCTTAATTTTCTTACATTTGATGAATCAGGATTCTCTCTAGGCTATAAATATTGGAGATCTCAAACAGCCACTACTCCCTTAGCCCTTGTCTGCTGGAGAGATACTCTCAAAAATGAATGGAAGGGACCTCACCCACTCTTAACACAGGATGGAGGATATACTTGCATCTTTCCAGGAACCTCAACCTCCCCCATCTGGATACATGCCAGAAATGTCAAGCTTGCCATGGATGCACCTGCCAGCACAGCAGATGCCCCCACCACTGCGTAATCATGGGTACAGGGAATTAATGGGACCTGGCTCTTGGGTCTTAGTCAGGCCACCCGCCATGAGAAATAAGGGAATGGCTTTTCAATGGTCCCTTTTTTTTCCCTTGGCAGACTTCCTGCCCCCCATGCATAGTTTTGAAAAAGACTAATTTTTCCAACTTTGATGCTGGAGCAACGCAGGTACAACTGGTACTTTTAACACAAGGGACTTCAGCTCCATCTGCCAAGATGAAGTAGTATCTCAGCCATTTTTCCAGTCCTCAATTTGGTAATTTGGGGGAATTTTTGCTGTGGCACTCTTGATAGTGCTGCTGACCTATCGTTGCCTTTGGAAAGCACTGCATCAAAGCAGAGCTTCTCAGATATTGAAACTACAAATTCCATTTTAGTGGCCACTTAATAACATGACCTTCTTCGCAATACTTAACAGTTTTCACTTCCTCCTGACTCTTCTACATGTCACAAAAGTATTCTTCAACAAGGACCCTCATGCATAGCACAAGAGCATTCCTACATGAACCTACTATGCCAATCTTGAAAACTCTCCTAAGCGACAAGTATTACCCACTGGGTTCTTTCACCAGGATGGCAGGTAACCAATGACGGGTAAGACCCAAAGAGATGGAGCAACCTAAAACATGACACCACTGACGGAACCGCTTGGGTTATTTCATCAGGATGGTGGGTAGTCAATGACAGGTAATATCCTGATGACCAGAAAAAGCTAAGACAGGCACTGTCACCTGAGGTGATCCCTATGGACCTGGGGACAACAATGGCATGGCAAAGAATCGTGCTTCTCAGAGTCACTCAATAAAAACAAAAGGAGGATATGTATGGCATAATGCAGTATGCGCCTTAGCCAGGTCACCTGCTATGAGGAATAAGGGAGTAGCTCCTGTGGATGTGGCATTCCACTCTAGCGAGGCATGACACCAGCTTCTTCCAGCATCTTGAGAGAACTTGCACTTAAATTATCTACCTGGGGACAGATTACTATTGGCTGAAGTGGGGACCACCTCATAGGGCGATTGACTAACCTCACTTAACTCATTGCATTTCTGTGAATAAAAGAGTTTGCTGTGGCTCACCCACTGCGTGCTTCTCACCCAGCTCCTGGTGTCTGTTTCTTGACTCCACGCCACTCACCTCCTCACAGAGGAGACCCTTTGTTCCACTTGGGCTGGTCCTGAGCACAGGGACCTCAACAAGAAATCACAAGAACACCTTTCAGAAAACTTCTAGAAATCATCAACAAGTTCAGCAATGTTACATATTATGAAATCAGTCTAAGAAGTCAGTAGCCTTTATTTCTTCACTAATAAACAATTGGAGAAAGAGTTCGGAGAAATACTACCATTTACAATAGCCTCATAAAATAAAACCTCTAGTGATAAACTGAACTATAACCATTACAAATCTCTTCAATTAAAACTTTAAATTTTTGAAGAAAAAGATTGAGGAAGAGGAGCAGAATATGGAAAGAATGACAAAGGGCATTGATTAGTAGATTTAATATAGTGAATATGATTATCCTACCAAAAGCCACGCACAGATTCAATGCAATCTCTATCAAAATCCCTGTGGCAGTCTTCACAAAAATAGAACAATGCATCTTAAAATTCATGTGGAAACAAAAATACTCCAGATAGATGAAACAACCCTGAGCACAAATAGCAATGGCCACAGGATTGTATTACCAGAAATCATTCTATATTCCATAGTAATAAAAATTTCAGGATACTGGCACAAAACAAACTTATAGATCAATGGAACAAAATAGAATTCACAAACATGAGGACACACAATTCCAGCAGCTTGATATTTTACAAAACTGCCAAGAACACATACTGAAGGAAAGACAACATCTTCAACAAATGGTGCTGGTAAAATTGGATCTCCAAGTGTAAATGAATGAATTTAGACCCATGTTTACCATGCTCTACAAAAGTCAACTTCAAATTTACCAAAGACCTCATTGTGGAACCTAAATACTGAAAATGTTAGAAGAAAACTTCGGCATCACCCTACAAGTTAATAGTTTCAGGAAAGTACTTTCTAAATAAGACAATATTCACTAAGGAATTAAGTTCAGCAATCAATAAATGGAGCCCAATTTAACTTAACAGCATTTGTACAACAAAAGAAACAACCACATGATTTAGATCTAGCCCACAGGGTAGGAGAAAATATTCACTAGCTATTAAACAGACAGAAGACTATCCAGAGTATACAAGAACTCAAAAAACACAGAAGTAAGAAACAAATGTACCAATTAAGAATGTGCTTTGAATTTGAACATATAGCTCTTACAAAAGAAACAAAAAATGGCTAAGAAATAACTAAAAACATGTTCAACATACTTAGAAACTAAGGAAGTTCAAATAAAAGTTCTTTAATATTTCATTTAATTACAGTGAGAATGGCAAAGATTAAGAGAATTAATGATACCAAATGTTGACATGGATCAAGGGAAAGGTGGAGATGTCTGCACTCTTGGTGGGATTGTAAGCTGGTGCAACCACTCTGGAAATTAGTATGGAGAGCTCTGAAAAATCTAAAAATAAACCACATAATCTAGTCATACAACTTCTAAGCATGAACACAGCAGACTCATCCCACACCAGAGACATGAGCCCAGAAATGTTTATTGCTGTACTTTCACAATACATGAAATTGAAACAGCCTAAATATCTTTCAACTAAGGAATGACTTATGATAACAGTGTATATTTACACAATGGAGTTGTGTAATAGAGAACAGTTGGCAAAGGGGAGAACAAGATGCTACAAAATGTTTATCCCTGAATAGGACACTTATTTCAAACCTCTGCCTCCCAAGGCTCAGGAATGATTGTGGAATAGGAGGAGACAGAAAGATTCCAAGTGCCAGGAGGAGTGAATTTTCACAGAGGTGCTCAGTTACTTATAAGAATTCACAGCAACTGGGGCAGCATAAAAAAGTTCTATGCAAACATGAACCAGACTAAATTCCAGCATTAACATGTGGAGGTATATAGGAAATCCTACTCAACCTAAGCAACTTGTGTCAATTGACAGGTTTTGTGATGGTAGAAACTGTGTTTTATAGGAATGGGACTCTTGGCGGCTTGAATGTATTGACCCACAGTGAAGAAAATTTAGGAACACAAATGAGACTCTGTAGAAATATTATATACATGATAGCACATTAAATTGGATAGAGGCAATGTGGAGAAGTGTGTCTAAACAAGAGATCTAAATACCACCAATCTATATTGTAAAGAGTTCATGAAATTAGAAGCATGACATAGGGGAAGATCTGGGATTAGTGTGGGGGGTGAATATGATCAAAATATATCCTATGCATATATGAAATTCACAAAGAATAAATAAAAATATTTTTAATTTAAAGAAATGTGAAAATAGAATTTGAAGCAATAAATAAAACATCAAGGGAGAGATTTTGTTAAGAAGTTCATTAAAATATTATTCAAGCCACAACCAAGACGTAAAGCCCACCTTTATGTTTGAACAGGGAAACTATAATATAAAGTATCATTAACAAGTATTGTATAAACAAAGTATTACTTAATTGTAAAAGTTAGAATGCCAAATGATATTTTTCTGAGTGCAGTTACCTTAAATGAGAGTGTAATTCTAAAAAGGCAAATATCCAGTAGGCTAGAATTCAAGTTATACTACTTCTGGTTTGAAGCCCACAGTATGAGGCAGATGTCTTTTTTTAAAGGTATGTTTTTATTTAATTTTTTGGTGAATTTCAAATAATAAATCTCAATTACATTTAGATTCCACCCCATCTACACCTCCAGAAGACACCCCATTTTAAAAATATTTCTTACCTGAGCTGATTGTTTAAGGTAAAAGACAATTGCTAGGATAAATATAAAATGTAAAATTCTGCTTATACTTGGATGGATTGCTGCAGGCTTTCAGGAAAGTAGCTCAAACTACAGGCTGATTCAGAGAAAGTTTCTGGGAATTCTCAAAGATGACTGTGGGACCCCTGTTCTTTACTTACCCAGAGGCTGTCATTAGGATGGTTATGTATTAACAACAAACTGGATTATCACATCAATGTCACTAATTTCTAATATGCTCCAAATCTTCCAAGCTGAAAGACATTTTTCTTTTCTAAATAGCAAGCAGCTGGACAAGAATGTGCTCAGTGAAAACTTGGGGGTCACTTAGAGATGAGCATTAAGACTTTGCTAAACCATAGCACACACGCCAGTGGTAGATGACCACCACAATATATCCTTTAAAAGAAAGAAGATAAAAATCTATTCGTTTCATTGTTAATACTTATCATTTTAGTACCATCAAAGTTTAGTATGACATCAATTGTCCATCAATTGTGTGTGCATAACACACACACATACTACACACACACACAGACACACACACACACACACACACAGAAGCCAATTCTAAATTTAATATTATAGAACAGAGTGATCACAGATTGCAATAAAAATAATCCATTGGTGTGCTGGATAGCTTTAGTTATCAACGTGACACAACTGGGTTGAGGACCCTCAATTGGAAAATCGTGTCCATTGTACTGTCCTATGCCAGTGTTTGTGAGGCATTTCCTTGATTGTTCAGTGTTGTGGGAGGGTCCAACCCACTGTGGGCAGTGCCACTCATGGGTAGGTGATCTTGTATTCTAAAAGAAATCAAGTTGAGCACGGATCAGGGGAGCAAGCCAGTAAGCAGCTCTTCTCCATTATTAGTGCTCCAGCTTCCTGCCCTGAGTTCCTACTTTAGCTGCCCTCAGTGATGAGCTGTGACCTGGGAGGTATAAGATAAAAAAGTCTTTCCTCTTCAAGTTGGTTTTGGTCAGTGTTTCTAGCAAGGCAACAGAAAGCTAACTAGGAAAATTGGTTACCCAGTCACTTAAGTTTCATATGTTCATATTTCAACTTCTTTACAAAACCAACCATTGTTTTAGACTTATTGAATAGTCTTTAATTTTTATTGGATTTTTATGATTTTCATCCAATATGATTTGATAGTATTTACATTCACAATCCTACCCACACCATTCTTTTTTGTCCCCACCAAATTTAAAGTACTTTATTACATATAAATATTATATATACATAAAGTTCATTGAGTATAATCTATGTTTTCACATGTCTTTTATCATGGATCCATCCAATGAAACATAGTTCCTCTTTTAAAAGCTAGACACATTCTTTCCAGAAATGAAAACAAATTCCCCTCTGTTCTCAAAATGTAAAACACAGTGTTGTGTCTGCTGAAGTCATTGTTGTGACTTTTTTTCTTTGTAAGTTCTGGCATTGTTTTTGCCCAGTGAGTACTCTGATTCTGGAATACTAAAGTGGTAGTTGACTTGCAATGACCTTCATATGATTTCTAAATGCCAATAAGGAAAGCCTTCTACTGTCCTGAATTCCTTTTGCATCTGTGATGATATTTCCCTTCTCATCTTAATTCTGTTTATTTGGATTTTAATGCTTTCTTTCCTTTGGTTAGCTGCACTAAGGTTCTATCTTATTAAATTTTCAAAGAACCAGCTCTTATATTCATTCGTTGTTTGTTTGTATTTCTATTTTCATAGATTCATTCAGGAGTTTATTCCTATCCTCTTTCAGTTCTTTGAATTGTTTGTATGTTCCTTAAAATCTTTGAGTACTTTGATATTGTTCTTGATTTTTCTTTTACATTCTGTGTCCTGGCTTTCTTCTGGGTAGCTCTCATTTTAGAACACTTACATAACACTGGATAAGGTTTGGTGGGAATATGTTATCTTGAGTTTTCATTTTATTTGTTTTATTTATTTTTTTTATTGTGACCTGGACATAGGGACTTCTTTCACTGATTGTGTACCTAATATGACATTAAGTCTGCATTAGCTGAATTGGAGTTTTGATCTGCTTTTATTGTTGTTATTTTGGTTGCTTCTGAATCGGTATGTTGGTATGCATAGTTAGTAGGTCTGCATTCCAGGTTCTTACATTTGCTTTTTTGGAGGGGTGGGGTGGTTCCCTGATAAATGGAGCTCTCCAGAAACATGATCATGGATGATTCCCAGCTTTAGAAAATGGTGACATAGTGAGTGGGTAGCCGATTAGATCAGCAGAAGATTTCTGAGCTTGTGAGCAGAAGTCCTGAGTCTAGTCCTACAGTAGGAAGATGGTACAAGAATGGGCTTGTTTAGACCATCTTAAAAGGACAGCAAAGAGCTATCCAGAAACATTTTTGGAATATTCCCAAGTCAGAAAGGTGGGGATGGAGTGAAAGAAATCTGACTGTCTTGGTTTATAGGAGCAGAGTGCTGGCATAGTCTCTGAATAGGAAGATCACAGTTTTCTGCTAGAAACAAGAAAGAAGAAAGAAAGAAAGAAAGAAAGAAAGAAAGAAAGAAAGAAAGAAAGAAAGAAAGGGAAGGAAAGAGGGAAAAGAAAAGAAAGAAGGAAGATGAAATGAAAGAAGGGAGGAAGGAAGAGAAAATTATCTCCAATTTTATTATATCTGTAATACAGAAAGTTTATTTTTAGTACCTCTTCTTGTCTTCTAGACTTGTGCTCTGTCTATGGGACAGATGCCACCAACATGCCTATCACATGTGTGATAGTCAAAATTTTAGATTTTAGTTAGTTAGATAGTTACTTATTTAGTTAGTTTCCTTTCTGAGACAGGGTCTCCCTATAGCCCCAGCTGATCTGAAACTCAAGAGAAAAAGAGCTTGTCTCACTCTCAAGAGATTCACCTGCTTCTAACTCTGGAGTACTAGTATTAAAATCATGCACCTCAACATCTATCATAGAGACAAAGGACATTTAAAAATTATTTTACAAATTTCCTGTAGCTGAATTTCTGTAAGCAGCTATATAAGTGGTTAACTATAGGAATATTTCTGACATCAGGAATTCAAAATACTGGCTCATGTGTGGAAGCTAATTAAAAAGTTCAAACTCATTATTGTCCTGGCATATATAAACTACTTTTTAGAAAATAGAATTTAAAATTTTGTGTGCTTCTTATTTTCTTATATATATATATATATATATATATATATATATAATAGAATCTATTTTATCTATTTCATTCTAAGATTCATAATGACAAATAAAGTGTGTTGTTCCAGGAAATGCTAATTTCCAGTATGCCTTTCCATCTCTTTATACAATATGTCTACCTATGTTAGCCATTACGTGTTTTCACTTTCATTTTAGTGCCAGTATTGTTTGTATGCATTCAGTAGAACTTGTTCTAGCAATATTAGCATGTATGTTAATAATTTTTTGCATACAGAAGTGAATACTGAAGGAAATATTCATATATGTGTGTGAATTTATCTACAGATTTTGTTACTTGTCCTAGTTTTCTCTTGGTTCAGAGTACATAAAATTGGAATTGTTTTCACTACAGTCAGCAAAATATGATAATTTTGAGTCTTATTGGAACTCTTATCACCTTTCAGAATATGTACTTCAATTGGTGTTTTCACAGTCTTGCTAAGCACGAGATTAGTAATCTCAGACTCTTCAAGGCTATCTGTTCTAAAAACATAGGTCCTAGTGTATCATGGGAATTTATTGCCAGGTTTATCTTGATCAAACCAGATGGTTCATTGAAACTCTCAGGATCTAATACTTTACACTTTACCAAGGCATTCTTTACTAAATTGCACATGAGAAACAGTGTGAATATAATTTTAATTTGATTCTGTTGTGTACAAAATAAAACACCAAAGTTTAAGCAGCATAAGTATCTATGAAAATGCTGGATTTATTTATGATCATCATGGATGCTTTTGACTTATTGAATTAAGATTAAATCTGGAACTTAATCTGAATATGCTATATTTTTTCTGTGCCTTACAAGCACAATCATATAGTCAATAACAAGTATAAATACCTTTGAATTCCCAGAGCCTATACTGCATGTGATTTCCACAAAAATATCCATAGTGATAGTCTGAATGGTTGTGAAACAATGAATAGTATTCTATTTCCTTTTAGAAAGAAAAATCACATTAGAAAAAGGAAACAATTTTTATCTTTGTTGTCCTTGTAGTATCATCTACTAAAAAGGACAGCATCTTTGTGGACCATGTGAAGAAATACTATTAATCTCCTATGCATAAGTAAATGTATCAGAATAATGAATTTGATTCTGAAAATTCATTGAAATAAGTATAATGTAGTGAAGGCAAATATTAAAACTAAATGTATTCTTAGACTACTGAAATGATTTTTGTTGTTGTTTGTTTTTGTTCTTGAGACAGGACTCCTTAAGGCACCAGCTGCCCTATAAATGGTAATTTCAACCAGTCTGGCCTCCACCTTATAGGAATCCTTCTGACTCTACCTCCGAGTGTTGGAATTAAAGATATGTTTCAACAAGCCCTGCCAGAAATAATTATTTTGAATCATTTCCAAGGTACATTAAAAATCTGAACATATGACTCAAATAAAAAATGTGGTTACTTTGTCACTTTTTTCAAATATCCTTTTAAAATATGGGATTAAGGTGATAGCTGAGTGTGTAGAGTGATTATAGTCCATGACTGAGGACCTGATTCCAGATTTCTAGAACCCAACTAAATCCTGGCATGTACTATAACCTTTTGTAATCCTAGGACTCTGTATGCAGAGACAGAGGATTTCCCTGGTTATGCTGCTAAAGAGTCTATCAAATTATTCAGCTCTGATTTGGGTTGAGAGACACTCCAAAGTAAACAAAGTAACTAATGATCTAGCATGATACCTGATGTCAGCTTCTGGGTTCCATACCCAGAAACCTAGCACTCATTCCCCCATCATAACATGTGAACATTATTACACATCCACAAACACCACACATTCAGTAAAATAAATTTAAAAACTTGAAAATAATTTTTAAATAGAAAAAAATCATTGTGCATATATGAGATTTTGTGAAAAATTGTGCTTAGTTATAAAATTATTTTATTATATACACCATTACTGTTTCCTATGTAAACAAGACAGAGTTTCAAAGTAGATAACTGTATTTGGGTAAAAGTTTCAGTTTGCAATGATTCAATTAAAAATGTCATGAGAAAACCTACATGTAGTTGGCATATATCAACTTATTCTAGTTAATATGAAGATAAGACTAGAGCCAAGTATATAAAATTTTAGGTTTAAATATGTGTCTACTTAAATGGATTTGAAAAAAAAATGTAAGAAAACCAACAGTTCATGGTATGTAGATTTTATGACCAAGAAATTTTCTTCTCTACCATATCTTCAGTTATTCAGAATTAACACCTGGTTTATGCAGTGGAAGTCATCTGCGCATGTTGGCAATTGAGCACAGGGAATAATTCAGTACCTGGGACAGTTAAAGACACTAGCACACTTTTGGTCACTAAAAAGCATCTGCCCACAAACACATACAGAGAAACCCAGTTTTTGATAGTCTCTGATTTGCTATAATGTGTGCATATAAACTGCTTCCTGTTGATATGTGGGAAGAAGCAGAATATTCAGAAATTTTGTACTCAAGTTTGCATTTTCTGTTTCTCTTCTTCACTTGCTTGTTCCAGTATGTGAAACACAGGTAATTTCCTCAATTTTAAACTTCGTGCAAAGAAAGAGGTTGCATTTATTGATACCTATAAAAATGTATCTTCTTTGTAATATATATATATATATATATATATATATATATATATATAATAGGCTCTTACTATGTAGCCCCAGATGCCTTGGAACTCACTATGTAATATCAGGCTGGCCTCAAGCTCAAAAAGTCACACCTTCCTCTGTTT
Source organism: Eospalax fontanierii (assembly GCA_035773235.1). Lineage (NCBI taxonomy): Eukaryota > Metazoa > Chordata > Mammalia > Rodentia > Spalacidae > Eospalax > Eospalax fontanierii. Next base: position 95,646,857 of record CM069527.1, on the reverse strand, counting down.
CTTTATCACTGGGTTTAAAAGTGTGTGCCTAGTCTTACAATACTGTATTACTGTATTTTGCTGTAATAATGTTGTGTTCTAAAATTCATTTTTATTTTATTTGTATTTTGCCTGTGCAAATTTAGGTGAGTGCATCTGGGAAGACAATGAATATAGAGGTCAGATGAGAGCTTAGGCCACCTGGAAGTGGAGTTACAGACAGTTTTTAACCAATATCTGGTGCTGGGAATCCAACCTTTGTCATCTACAATAGCAGCCAGTTTTCTTAGCTGCTGAATCTTCCCTCCAGCCTCAATTTTGTATATTTTTATAATCAAATTATCGACAATTATACTTGACAATATATTTAACAACAAAAAAAAATCCCACTGTAAATCACCCTTATTAGAAATGGAACTGATTTCCAAGATATCAAATGGAAGACTTTGGTGAATTTATTATATGATAAAGCCAATTAATATAATTCCAACAAATCTTATTTTATCATTTGTGATTAGGATTATTTTATGTGATTAGGATTTATTTTATCATTTGATCATTAGGATTAACATGTAATGATTTTTGCAAAGTTAACTTCCAAACTTCAGTAAGACAAAAGTGTCTCTGTTTGGTTCATGCTTAGTCATCTCTTTCTCCCTATAAAGTGCTTGCAAAGCTAATCCTAAAACCACTCCTTAATGACAACTAACAGAAAAGATTATTCCTTTTATATAATCCTCTGTAAAGTATTCTTCCAAAGTACACTCAAGATTTTGTTCCCAGGTAAAATCACTGAATACGTTTATGTTTAATTTTTCATTTGACTCATAGTTCATGTCATGAAACACCTTTTTCATGCCTGGTTTTTAACTTAAAATATTGGAATCTGATAGCAGCAGCTAAAATATTGTATGAAAGAGAATTATTCAGACATGAAGAAGTTTAAAAATCTTCTATATTTCTTCAGGGTCTGTAGCCTCTGCCTTGAAGATGCTTTCTATATATTTACAGGAAATATTTTAAGTACAAAGTTCCTAGTGACTTGACTTGATGACTGAATTCTGGTGCTGTAAAAATGTATACTCCAAAACTACTCTGTGATCTTCCTGAAGTTTAAAGTTCTAATTACTCACACACATGTTGAAGGTAAGGACTGAAAGTGCAGAAAAACAAATTAAGGAGAAATTTTAATCAAGCATTGCTATTTTATTCAAATATAGTGAGTGAAGTATGAACCTCAGAATCTATACGTTAGAAGAAACAAATGTGCGTGCACACACACAAGCACACACAAATACACACAATCAATCGATCAATCAATCAAGTTGCAAGAGAACTAAGGTCTGAAACTTGAAAAGTGTACAGAATTTATACACTGGTCCAGGACAAGCATTAGCCAATAATTAGCATCAAGTAAAACAACACCACTAATGAAATGGGAAAAGATAAAAAACATGGTTTACATGAAATACCAAAAAAGATTGTCAGAAATTGCCACACATACAAGGAAGTGAGATATTCTGAAAAATATAATAACAAACAGATAATGACCTTGTGAAGTATAGATTTTCATCCTTTGATTTTTTTTATTTTTCACTGTAAAGGCTTCCATTTAGACCATGTGAAACTCAAAAACGGTATGTGTCATTGGCCAGAATCGGATTCAAAAAGCTTCAGTAAACTTTTCTAAGTTAGAACTGAGTGTATTGCTTCACCATTGGGAAAACTGAGGTGTGAAGACAAGAAAGGAAAGAAAGCAAATAATGCGTTACTGAGAACTAAAATCATTTTCCTGCATCAAAGAGGAATGACAAAAATGCTGCCAAGTGAATTTCTTGAATGGAGAAATTTTTATAACTGTGCAAAAGGTTAATTTGGTCATCTTTGTATGCAAAATAGTCACTGGGTAAGGACAACAGGTTTCCTTAGTTGGAATATAAATGGGAAATTCTGACAGATCAAGTTAGAGAGTAGACAAGTAAGAATCAGAAAATGCCTTGCAAAGAAAAAGCCAGCCAGAAAAGCCCTCCTAAAGCTACTGAGGAGGAGGAAGGACCAGGAAGTTAAAGGAGCCAGGTTGTTGACTGATTTACATCGTGATGAATTTCTGATCCTTTGTTCCTGGGGCTTATCATTGATTATAAAAGTTTATTATGCAGCTTCTGTGTTCTCAGAGTTGGCTTCCAGCTTCCCGAGGTCACATGGAGATTTTTGTGTTCCTTGGGTTCTGTGTATCGAACTGTGTCAATGTGTTCTTAATTACTATCTCTTTAGCTTTTCCTTTCTGAGTGCTGAGTCTATAGACATGCACCACCAAGTTTGGATTGACTTTTGTTATTAATAGATAAAATAATTTAAAATTTATCCAAAAAAAAACTAAAGGAACTTTGAACAACACTAAACAAATATAAGAATAAGATCATTTACATAAAGAATACCAATAGAGTTACAATTGTAAATTATTACTATATTGGAAAAATTTTACTGAAATAGACAATAATAAGTAAAAGTTCAGAAATGGACAAAAACACAGAATATCTGAACTGGCAAAAATGAGAGTCATAGAACATGATGATGCAGTAATAAAACTTGGAAAGTTTAGGGTAAAGTAAAAAAAAAAAAACAGAGTTATATTAGAATAATTTAAAACACTACCAAGCAAATAACATTAGCATGGTGGAAATTCCAGCAGAAGACAAGGCAGAAGAGAGGGTAAAACAATGTTAGAGATTCTTAAATCTTTAATTTAATGGAAAATTTTAAAATTCTGCCTTTAAATTTTCAAGTAAATAAATTTTAAAAAACTCAAAAAACAAATATGCAAGAAAACAGATAACCAGTTAAAAATGGGCTCTAGATCTGAACAAAGAGCTCTAAAAAGAAGAAATAACAATGAAAAGAAATTCCTTAAAATTTGATCAATACTTTAATAAATAGAAAAATGTAAAAAAATAACTGCTTTAAGATATTCTCTAATCCCAGTAATATTGCAAAGAACAAATAACAACAAATGCTAGTATGGATGGAGGGAAAGAGGAACTCTCGTCCATTGTTGGCTAGACTGCAAACTGTGTAACCACTGTTGAAGGCATTGTGGAGAGCTCTTTATAAAGACCAAATATAAACATACCACCTGAGCTAGTCATATAACTACTGGGCATATATACTCAAGGCACTCATAAATACTTGTGCAGTCATGTTTGTTGCTATTCTTTTCAAAATAGTTAAGAAATGGAAATAATCTAAGTGTCTTTTAATTGATGAATGGATAAAAAATATGTAGCATGTTTACAGAATGGGGTCTGTAGTAAATAAAAATGAAATCATGAAGTTTGCACATAAACAGAATTAAAAACTCATTTACTAACTAAAGTAACAAAGCAAGTAACATATGTTCTCTGTTGTTTGTGGATCTTAGTTCCAAATACCTAGACATGAGTACCTACCATGAAAGAGCCACAGGAGCCAGGAAAATGGAAAGGAACCATGGCAATAAACAGGAAGATGGAATCAGAGAAAAGGGGATAATAAGAGTCAGTTGTTATTAAGGGGAAAATTGGTAAAAAGCAGGTAATTTAACTGGAGAGGGAGTAAGGAGGATTATACAGGGAAAGTGAGAACAAAAATAAATAATGCTTAGATGGTATGAAAACTCTGATGGAAATGGATTAGTTAGTTCAAAGTCCACTGAAAAATAGACATAGTTAAGTATATAAGTAAATGTGTATAGCTGAAGGCTATATGAAAAAATGTAGTTCCAGTCAAGAGAAATCACCATTCAAGTGGTTCATCATGGCAGTCCAAGAGATTCCCAAGACAGAACATGCCACAGACTTCATTGACTCACAGAACTTGAAGGTAAGACCATGCTACTGAACACAGGCCATACTTCAGACACAGGATTTGGAGCAATGGAGTTGAACCTGACCTGGACTACTCTTCCTTAAGAATAGCTTTCATGTTATCAGAGGATACTATACAAGCTTCAACAGGAGAAAACCAATCAATGGCCACACCTAGCTGAAAGGCCTAATAAGCAGCAATGACGGGCCTAGCAAACACTCTCTATTGGTGCAATAGTGTCACTTTTTTCCTTGGGAATAATAAACAACTGGCTAATTTTATTTAAGTCCAGCTCCATGGAAGTGAACTCATGTTTGATACAGTAAACATAGACACGTATATATGGGTACAAAAGTCATAGGTGCTAGAGAAAATATCTGCCATATACCTAGACCAAGCTAATTCCATACTTTATTTTAAATATGTATGACAAATGACCTTTCATCCTTCATCAAAGAATCTTCTTTTGACAACAGATGGAGACTATTATAGTGTTTCAGAACTGGTCAAATGTAGAGAATAAGTTTCTGTAAGACACTTAAATCTAAGTAACACCATCTTCAAAGTAACATCTCTAAATAAGATGAATACATGTCTCAACTCTCACAATGTAAGTTTCCAAGAATCCAAACAGAAATTAAACTGACTGGAACCAATACATATCTTTTTATAACAACTAAATATCAATAGACTCTGTAGTCAAAAGACATCGGCTACTTGAATGGATTAAGAAACAGATTCCATCTTTTATGATATTTTTATTTTTTGAATGGTTATGTGTTACATACAGAAAATGTCTATCAATACTAATCATTTTTATATCCATTTCTCAACCAGAACTCACCCCATAGACATCCAACTATAATCCATGTATTTTTTTTCATTTGTGTTAAAGTCTATTGTGTCAAGTTAGTGTCCTCGTGAAACTTCAATGCAGGTTCATTCACTGAGGTCCAGTCAGCCTACCCAGAGTCCCTCACATTAGGAAGAACAGCTCATTCTCACCCAACAGTAATCAGTTACCAGTATTTCTTCAGCAAAGTTGGGGTCTGCTATACATATCTCCAGTTCTATTCTGCTTGAGTTCTCATGGGTCTTGAGTATGCTAAAATGAGTGCTGTAGGTTTGTATGAAAAGGTTCCCAGGAGCTTGCTGGATTTTATTTCCATATGGTCATGCCCCTCCTTACTGGCTCTTACAATCTTTCTGCCCCCTCTTCTGCAATGGTCCCTGAGCCCTGAGTGAGAGAGACTTTATATTTATATAAAGTTATGTCCTGGGACTCTCACTCTACAGATGCTTAATCTCCATGTTTTAGCCATTTGTGACTTTTTGTGTTGCTAGCCTTTGTTGCACATCAGAACTGCATTAATAAGAATTGAGAGATTCATTAGAGTCTTCTATACCCCTTGTTCTATATTATGTGAGACTGCATTGTAGATGTACTGCTTAGGCATGGGCAATTCACAGACAATGTCAACATGACCAAATGTGGTACTCTGTATTAGTCTCTGTCTGCTGTAAAAGAAGCTTTTTTGATGAGTGATGACTGGGATACTTGACTATAAATATACGGATAATTATTTTGCATGCGGTAAGAATTTACATTACCCTTAGAATATGATGACCTTGGGGATCTCTCTTAATGTCTAATACCACCTCAGCCATGTGTATTTGGCTATGATTACAGTACCACATATGAGTTTCCTCCCATTGATTTGGTTCTAAAGCCAATTAGTTAGCCTTGATTGGCCCCAAGATAAAAGTGCCACTACTGCATCAGTGTTGATGCTATGCCAGTCATTGATATGTTTATTTGATCATGAAACTGATGTTGGGTCATTGATTGAAGTTCAACCTTTGTTATATGTATAGTGTTCCCCAGAGCAATGAGTGCTATTCTTCAGGGGAATTGACTTCCAGGTAATTTCCAGTTCCACTGCAACAAATTCTGTGTCCAAAATATGTCTTGTCTTCAGCAATAGGGTTTTATCTTCAAGTTTTGGCATGCAATCTTGGGCTGTGGCAATTTGGCCTGTGTAATTTGGCAGTCTCTTGGATCATTGTGGCCAAAAACTCAAAGGAAGATTTCTCCTGTCTGGCACTATTTCTTTTTATGTAACTGTCAGCTGTTCACATCGGATCAAGTAGAGATATTTTATGTAGAATCTGTCATTAGGTTGTTAGAGTAATATGATTCCCTCTGTTGCTTTACTTTGGCTCTACATAGTTTATTCTCTCTGACTGTTGCTCTGTCTCTCTCTGTCTCTGTCTCTCTCTCTCCCTGTGTACCCCTCCTTCCATGCCTTCTCCCTTTAAAGCATCCCCATTTTCCCTATTTATTCCTTGATAATTCCAGTGTCTTATGGCCCCACCTCTTTTGAATTCCTTCTTCCCCTTTGTCTCCATATAACCTAGTACAGCCCTCCCTCCACCCTTTCATTTAAATACCCCCTTGTTATCTATTTCTCCGTTAGAAAAACCTGTTTCCTATTATTCTTCTCTCTTACATTTCTTCTTTCCCTTTACTTTCCTGGTTATTTTCCATTTGCCTGGTTCCTATCATTACATTGGTATACATACTCACATATAAAGTTTGGGGATAGGAGCCACAAATGACAGATGACATACATAGCTTGTTTTTCTGATTATGTATTGCTTCACTTAGTATAACAGTTTCTAGTTCTATCCTTTTATTGCAAATGTCATTATTTTGTCTTTCTTTACTGCTGAGTAGAATTCCACTGTGTAAATGCACCATATTTTCATTATCCACTTGTCAGTTAAGGGACACTTTGGTTTCTTCTGTCCTTTAGCTACTATGAAAAGAGCAACAATAAACATGGGTTTACAAGTATCTCTGCAATAAGGTGAGTACTTTGGGTATATGCCAAGTAGTGGTGTAACCAGGTAAAATGGTAGGCTAATTTTTAGTTTGTAAAGAGTTCTATACATTGCTTTCTGTAAGGGTTGCGTAAATTTGCAACCCCACCAGCAGTGGATGAGGATTCCTATTTTCCCACATCCTCTCTAGAATTTGTTATCGTTTGTTCTCTTAAACTTAACCAGTCTCATTGGGAGAGACTGAAGTCTTAAAGTGGTGTTAATTTGCATTTCCCTAATTATGAATGATGTTGAGCAATTTTTAAGATGTTTCTTATCCATCTTTATTTCTTCTTTAGAGAACTCTCTGCTCAGATTCTTATACCATCTTTTAATAGGGTCAGTTATTTTCTTGATTCTTTGTTTTTGTGTTCTTTATATATTCTGGATGTTAATCTTCTGTCAGATGTATTACTGGTGAAGATTTTGTCATATTATGTGGATTTCCTCTTTACTTCCTTTGTTGTTTCTTTTTCTGCACAGAAGCTCTTTTTTAGTTTAAAGAGCTACCACTTGTTGATTACTGATGTTAATTCCTGAGCAAATGCTGTCTTATTTAGAAAGTCCTTCTCTATACCTCTGTCTTGTAGATTACTGTCAATATTTTCTTCTGTCTCTCCTTGTAGGTGATATAGATTTCCTATAACACAACAAATAGTTGTATTTTGAAACACATGTGTGTTACTGTAAACATAGACAATTACACATGCTTGGAGAGGTCATGTATCTTAGAGAAAACTCTAAGCCTGTCCTATGCCTAGACTAATATAATTTCTTGCTATATGAAAGATATGTATCCTTATATTTACAGACAAATATCCCAGTCACCAATTATTAAATAATCTTCTTTTACACCAGACAGAGACAAATCAAACACACACACATACACACACACACACATACACACACACACACACACACACACACACACATACAGAAACACATTTTCTGTGAATTGCCCACACCTAAGTGGCATATCTGCAACTCAACATCTTCATCTAAGGCTCATGGAACATAGAACAAGGGGTATAGTGAACATTAATGAGTCTGTCAACTCTCATCAATGAAGCTCTCTCATATGACAGAGGTCCAGGTACATAAATAGGTCATAAATAGCCAAAGTATAGATATTAAGATTCTAGATAATGCTGGTCCTTGAACAGGGCTCATACATTTAATTTTACCCATGCAGGGCTCAAGACCATTTTGGAAGAGGGGGCAGAAAGAATGTCAGAGCCAGGGAGGTGATGCATGATTGTATTGAACAAGAGTCCCACAAGCTCCTGGAATCCGACTCATATGAACCTACAGCATTTGGGGAATCGTGTCAACATGCACAAGGTCCATAAAAGTCTCATGCAGAGCAAAATCCAGCACAGAACTGTTTCAATGGGCAGTAGGTCACAATCAAAGATGAAGAAATATTGGCAACTGATTAATGCTGCTTGAGGAAGAACTGATCTTCCTCAAGCAAGGGAAGATTAGATAGGCTGAGTAGATCTTAGTAGATGAACTTGCACTTAAGAAAATCTGAGGACACTAACTTGGCACAATAGTTGCTAACGTAAATGACAGAATGCTTGAATTCCAGTGGAGGGTTTATTGGAGGGTGCCTGTGGAGAACGGAGTATAAAAATGATTAACATAGACTGAAATGTTCTGTAAATACTTTAAATTCAGTAATTATTTGAAAGTGCCACTTCAGCACCAGTAGAGCTAATCTATTGTGCCAGTCACTTTCTTCAGCAGACTTTGCAGATGGGTTGGATCATTTTTTTTTCTCCCTTAACAGTTTTCATAATGTCCTTTTACACTATGAGAGCTAGTCTTCTGGGAGGAGTCTTCTTAGTTAGTTTCTTTCCTCTCACCACCTCATCAAAAAAAAATTCTTATTGCAATAGATAAAGAGTATAACAAAGTTCCACAGCTGGTCTAACACCGAGAATTAATGCCTCTGAGATGCCCAGCCCCAGAGAGACATCTACAAAGGAACCTATACACCTCAGGCTCACAAAATAAATAGTGGAAGTTCGGATGAGGAGTATATTAATGTGTTTCTTAACTTCACAAGTGAATCTTCTTTTGGAACCAGATGGTTATAAATACAAAAGCCATAGCTGACCAAAATGTAGAGAAAAACAACTACACAGTACACGTTCATGGATATGAGGCTTATATTAAACTTCAGTCCCTGATGGCTCAGGGGCCATTTCAGAAAAAGTGAGTGGAAAAACTATAACTGCTAGGGGTGGGGAATGACCATAAGGAAACAGAGTTTTCTCGGTTTCTTGGAATTTGCTTATATGGTGACAGCATATGCAAGATCCATGCAGATTCAAAGCCTTACGAAAAACAACATAGAACTGGGAAAACAGCTAAGAAATCCTAACCTTATCTGAGACTCTATTGGAAGGTGAACACTGCTGTGGAAGGGAGAGTTGGTGTTTTTGAAGGGAGTGATTCTAGATAGGCTGACCAGGCTCCAGTGCATGAAATCATGCAAGGGTCATCTGAGCACACAAACTTGACTCTGTATGTTTTAACATACTGGATAGAATGTATGAGATTCAGTAGTGTGGATGTTGGGGGAGTGATGATGGGGAGGTAGTCTAAATATGATTAAGATGTATTATACAAAATCCACAAATGTAATAAAAATATTTTATTGAAGAAAAGGAATCCTAAGTACATGATTGCATAGTGTAAATGGTAAATCACAGTTTATTTTGTCACGCATATCTGTAACATAAAAGAACATTATAAGGAAACAGTAAAAATAATGTGTGCTGAATTTGCATAATGATACTCTTTGTAATAGCAGAACTCAGAAGGAGAGACTAATAGTAAATTATAAGAAACACATTTCTATTGCTGCAAATCCATTTTCCTTAGGGGGTATTACACAGATTCAAATGATTTTAAATTTAAGTGCTATATACAATGCTTGGTGAAGCAACTGAAAGTAGCATAATGTACTTAGAAACTACGTATTAGTTAATTAAAATGATAGGTAGAAAACATCTATTTTACTCATGTGAATGCTGATGGGGAAAAATCTGAAAGACAAGATATGAGAATTACAGAAGGCAAATAGCAAAAAGGCAGCCCCAACTCCTCCTTTATCACAAATCATATTAAATGCAGGTGAAATAAGCATTCTTAGTGGAAATCACCTGAAATGATTAAACACATTAAACATATCCCCTACACGCTGTCTAAAAGAGACACATCATAGGCCTAAGTACAAAATATCATGCACAGAATTACCAAAAGATGGTTGCAGAGATAATGCCAAAAACCCACAAAGCAAACAGTAAAAAAGTAATTAGAAAGAAGCCATTTAATAAGCATTATCAATAAAGAATTTATAAGTTATCAATATTTATGTATTTCACAGCTTAGCTGAAAAGGATCATGAGGTTGTAACGAGGGTATGATAGTGTTCATATAAAGTAGATTATGCTAAGACAGAATTAGTTATGGTATTTACTATAATGTGATAGCCACAATCCTGAAATATTATCATTAATAGTAAATAGTAAAATATTTTATAATCATATATGAAGATTAATTATATTTTACAAAGTCAAAAGAACATAATTTCTATTAATTTTTTGTGAAATATTTAAGTTATAATAGTACTTATACTATGAAACTATCACTCCCCTAAATACTTTTGAAATTCAAACATAAGAGCCTTGAGAGAAATTAAAAACATCACACTGAAATAGAAAATCAATTTACAGAAGAAAAAGAAAGAGTTGAATTAGAACAAAGGAATAAACGAGGCATAGTGGCACATAGATTTGATCCCAGCACTGCAGGGATCTCTCAGAGATCCAGGCCAGCATGGTCTTCCTACTGAGTTCTAGACCAGCTAGGGCTCCATTGAGATCCTGGCTCGTGAAGCAAAATCAATAAAAAGAATGTGGGATAATACGTTTTCATCTATATATACTAAGAAATAATATACTCATCTGAGTTCAAATATCCTCTATTATGTACATTTACTGAATAAAGGCTTTTGAAAACAAAATCACCTTAATTCAGGCACAATTTGTAAGTGCAGCATAAAAAATCCAAATGGCAATGAAATTGGGACATTTCATTAGACAAAGGAAAATTCAAGTTCACTCCTACAGAGTCTAAGTGTGAAAAGAGACAGAATAAAAATTAACAAATTTTATTTTTATTTTTATTTTGGAAATCAAGTACGAACATATACTAAAGATGCAATTTTGTAAACTGATTTACTATAAAAGTTAGTCCAGTTTCCTAACTTGTTGAATGCAAGAAACCACAGAAGTTATAATAGTTATAAAATTAAATATGATAGTGTACAAAAACTTAACTACTATTAATCATTTTTATAGTCAATATAAAGGAGACAAAACAAAGTGCATGGTGAGATTTTTAGTATTCTCTCTGATTTCTTTGCCTCTGAATTACTTATTTCGAATGCTATACTATCAATATGTCAATAGATGAGCTTTTATAGCACTTAAGTCAAAGAGAATATTGTCTCAAATTCTTAGAAATATGCAGTTTTATCTCTTCAAATGATATGCTTTATCAGGACATAGTCCCTCTTGATTGCCCTAGAATACATATCTCAACTGTGTGTGTGTGTGTGTGTGTGTGTGTGTGTGTGTGTGTGTGTGTGTGTTATCTTGTAGCAGTGACTGAGCATAGCAAGAAGAGGTGAAGGATGAATCAAATGGAGACCTTCAAAGCACTATCAGGGCAACAAGAACCAGGAAAACAAGGTGCTCAGGAAAGAGAACACACGCCTTTCCATTTCCATTCTCAAACCCTTGTCGTTGTAGACAAGGAAAGACTGAAGAACAAGAACTTACCTGGAAATATAGCTCCAGTGGTTAGAGTTCTTCGTTTTTAAGCCTAGTACTTGAGTTTGAATCCACACACCCACAGAGGGTGGGGAGTTGATTGCCGTCTCGAGTTTCTGAACCTTATGAGGGACAAGAAAAGGAGGATTGCTAGAGATGACTGGTTGTGTGTTTAAATTTAGATTCAGTGATATAGCTTGTCTCAACGAAATGGTAATTGATAGAGCAGAAATCTTGATGTCTTCCATTGAACTCCTGTGTGTAAAAATGTGAATACAGTTTGCATGTATACATAAAAAATAGATGTAGAAAAATTTACAATATCATTCAGGCATTCAATGAGCCAAGCACATAGAAAATTGATCACAAATAAAGTAGGCACTAAGAATGTACCTCAGTCCGTAGAATGTATCCTTAACATTCAGATGCCCTGATTATATCCCTGAGTATCACATAAGCCAGGTATTATGATTCATGCCTGTAATCCCAGCTATCTAGAGTTGGCGACATGAGGATCAGATATTCAAGGTTATTCAAAGATTTGTAAGGAAACTGGAACCACCTGGAATACGTGGCACACAGCATTCATGTAGCTGATTTTATACTTGAACCAAAGAGATATATACTTGCCATATATTAAATTATAACTCATGTTTCCCTTTACTAATATCTTTATTTGTTTACTGACTAGTATCCTTAATTTTAAACATGTAAGAACCACTTGCGAATTTCTGCAATGCAGACTTCGTGGTGTTCTCTGGTATATGGTTTATCTGGCACACTGTTTTCCTTTCAACACTTAAAGAAAGGTCCATCAGATATAAGATTTAGGGTTCACAACTTCATACTATCTATATGCTTTATTTTCTTAGGTATTTTTAAATTGCAGCTTTTTTTCCCTTACATACACATGTCAGATGAAAATCTGCTAGTAATCCAATGACAAGTCTTTCTTGTATATTACCTCTCTTGAGCTTTTTCCATGATTGTTGGTTTGAATGTTTTGACTTTTGAAAGATGGAACTTCATATTGAAAAGTATCTTTGTGTTAAAATTATTAAGGATTAATTGAGATATATTTATAACAAATATTAAAATGATTAAAAATTTTACAGCCTTTCTTTCTTCAATTTCTCTTTCTCCTGTTTCCTCTCTTTCACACGAGCCACATCAGTCCATCCCATGGTATCTCACAGACATCTTAGTTTCTGCACAATCACTTCCACCTTTTGTTGTTCTGCTCCTCAGACATACTCATTTCCACTCTTCAGTCTTCAAATTCACCATTTCTTTATCTGCATTTAAAATAGTCTTTGCGAGTCTCTAGTGATTTCTGACATTTTAAATAATCTATTTTAATTGTCTTTAATGATGTTACAATGTTGATCAAGCACATTTCCTTGACAAAACCATTTCTTCCATAAATTAGTTAGTGAGTGGAACACAGTTATTTTTAGATGGTTTCCTAGTAGATCCACTATAAATACAGCCTTTTTAAAGTGCAGATATCAATATATCTGTATGCATATACTTAGAATGCATCAATAGATTCATATGTAAACACACACGTATATTATTTTTAAATGGGACATACATTACTGGCATTTGTTTGTGATTTGTTTGTTTGATTGGTTGTTTTTTTTGTTTGTATGCCCTGTAAAACTGTCTTGAGATCCAAATATTTGATTCTAATAAGAAAGCATGTATGGTAATCAGATCTAATTTTCCCGCGGTTATTGTTCTCTTATTGATCTATTTCTTACTGATGTGATATCTAATATCAACATCACCCTGAAGCACAAAATTAAAAGTCTTCTTAAAATTTCTCTAAGACTGTCATTTTATCTGATAATTTTTGAAATTGTCTAATTTTCTCCACAGACTCAAGTAACTTTGAAAACCCTCAATTTGATATCTGACTCTGTGAGCTGACAATAATAGGAAGAATAAATCTAGCTAGGCTGGGAATCTGGAATTCACTTCAACTAAAAATAAAAAGGCTTGGAACAACCATGAGGAATAACAACAAAGACCATCTGCCACTTTGACCACTAGAATCCAAGGCAGAATTCACAAATCCTTGCACAGATGCAGACATTTTGAGGGCATGACATTTTTGCCCTCACTTGCCTGTGAATACTGAATGCAAGGTGTTGGTAAAACATGTGAAGAGCAGAGCAGCATGACTGTGGTTGAGGAATGGAGAGTTGTTGTATTGAGTTAAAATTGTCTACAGTCATTCACAGTTTTTGGCCTAAAAGTTAGAATCTATTACTAGATCTCAGAGGTGCAAATCACTTATATTAGACATATTCTTCAGATTCAGTTACTGTCTATGCAAGGAACTGTTTTCTCTTTGTTTCCTTTTCTGCCAGCTTACTAGGTCTTTGTAGCACCACAGTAGGTTCTTCTTGAAATAGATGGTGATTAATGCAGAGACTCAAAAGTTGTCAACCTTCAGGTATTAACAGACTCCAGAGTGATTGTGCCTACCTTGGAAGTTATATGACTTCTCTTCCAAGGCTGGAGTATCACTGCAAAAAAAAAAAAAAAAGGCAGAAAGGTTCTAAGAATCAAAGACTGTGGATGAATACCAGGAAACCATAGTTTCTGTACACAACAGAGGAATTGCGTATAAGAACTCATAGCTCTGTGACAAAGTCCTAGTCAGGCAAAACCCCAGCATGGATGGGGAAGGTGGGCAAGTCCCCAAAGCCATACTGAGATTGTATTGGCAGTTGATACCTGCTGGTAGAGGGAAACTATTTCTTTAAGAGTGCTACAGTGTTGTGTACAATTGTGGCCTCATTAAACTAAAAGCTTCTGTCTAGAAAAAGAAACAATCAAGGAAGTGGAAAAAAAGCACAGAATGGGAGAACATCTCCCATTGATACATCTTACAGAGGTTTAGTATCCCGAACATATAAAGAACCCAAAAGACAAAGTATCAAGAAAATATATGACCCAATTAAAAGATCATCTAAGTATCTGAGCAGAGAATTCTCAAAACAAGAAATAAAGATGAATAAGAAACATCTTAAAAAGTGTTCTAAATCACTAATAGGGAAATGCAAATTAAAACAACTTTAAGATGTCATCTTATCCCAGTCATACTGGTTAAGATCAAGAGAGCAGATGGTACCGAATGCTGGAGAGGATGTGGGGAATCAGGAACATTGATTCACCACTGCTGGTGGGATTGTAAACTACTGTAACACCTATGGAAAGCAGTGAGGAGAGTGCTTAAAAAACTAAAACTAAAAGTGAATCCATGATTTGACCAAGTTATACTACTCCTTGGCATATACCCAAAAGAATCATCCTGTTACAGAGATACTTGTACATTCATGTTTGTTGCTGTTCTTTCTGCAATAATTAAGAGGAAGGAACCTAAGTTTCCCTCAATTGACAAGTTGATAATGAAAATGACATATGTTGTCCCTCATTTGTGGATCTTAGCACCAGATAAATGGAAAGGAACCAAGGAAGTAAAGGTTAAGAAAGAATCTGAGAGTGAAGAATAGTAGGAGACAGGTATTACTATGGAATAAATAAAATGGGGATATTTAAATGGGAGGGTTGAGGGGGAGGGTTATACAAAGAATTATGGGGTTAAAGGGAAAGAAACTCAAAAGAGGTGGGACCATAGGAAACTGTTATCAGGGAATAATTAGGGAAATGGGGACACTTTAAATGGTTAAAGAATAGAGGGAGGTTTAGTTAAGGAGACAGAGAGACAGGAGAGATAAATAATGCCTAGTAACTGTAAATCATCAGAGGCAATCATATCAGGTTAACAACCTAATGAAAAATTCCCAGTACAATAACTTTGCATGAGTTTCTGTGTATAGCTGAAGACTACATAACAAAAAAATAATGCCAGACAGGAGAAATCTTCCTTTGAGTTGTTGACCAGGGTGATCCAAGGGACTCCCAAAATTACACAGGCTAATGCCACAGCCCTTGATTGCATCACAGAAATTAAAGGTTCAGAGAGGCAATGCTGAATATAGGACACACTTCACACACAGAATTTGGAGTAATGGAGGTGGAACTGACCTGGAAGCTGCTTCCCCTGAAGGTTAGTTCTTGTAGCTCTGGAGAACACCATGTAAGCAGCCCAGGGTGAACATCAATTGATGGACAAACCGCAGTTTGTTGACCAAATGACCACATCAATGACTGGTAGAGCACTGAATACTGATGCAGTTGTTTCCTTTTAATCTTGGGGCAATCATTGGCTTCCTAATTGGTATTAGAGCCCACTTACTGGGAGTAAACTTATGTGTGGTACAGTAACCATAGAAAATATACATGGCTGAAGAGGTCATAGATCTTAGAGAAATCCCCAAGGGTGTCATATCTCTAAGCTAATGCAAATAATTCCTATGTGCAAAATATCTATCTTTATATTTACAATCAAGTATCCCAGTCAGAACTCTTCAAAGAAGCTTCTTTTGATCCAGACAGAAATGGATACATCAACAACTGATCACCCACAGACTTTGTCCATGAATTTCCCATGCCGAAGCAGCACATCTACAATGGAACCTTTATATCCAAGGTTCATGGAACTTGGAACAAGGGGTAAAGAAGACATAGATGAATCTCTCAACTCTGATTAATGAAGCTCACAGATGCAACAGAGGGTTAGTAACAAAAAAGGCCACAAAATACCAAAACATGGAGATTAAGAATCTGCAGAGTGTGGGTCCCTGGACAGGACGCCTATATTAAGTTTCACTCACCGTTGGCTCAGGGACCATTGCTGCAGAGGGGATGGGAACATTGTAAGTGCTACTGAGGATGTGTATGGGAACCCTGCTCGTAGAAACCTACAGCGATGTTTTGACATCCTCAAGACCCATGCAAACTCAAGCAGACAAAAATCCATCATGGAACTGGGGAAATGTGTTGCAGACCCCAAATTCTGCTGAAAGAATGTTGGCAACTGATTACTATTGTGTGAGAATGAGCTTATCTTCTTAAAGCAAGGGACTCTGGATGGGGAGATTGGACCTCAGTGGTTGAACTTGCACTGGGGAACATTTGGGGACACTAACTTGACACAATAGACCTTAAATTAGAGAACATTTGGGACTTGGTTCAGCAGTTATGAGCACTGGTTGTCCTTGCAGAAAACTCGGATATGAACCCCAGCACCCATAGGGCAGCTAACAATGGTCTTTAACTCTAATTCTAGAGAAATCTGAAGTCCTCTTCTGTCTTCCATGGGCACTGCATGACATCAGTGTACTTCCACACATGCAGGCATAACACTCACACGAATAAATAGAACTAACTAAATACATATGTAAATAAATAATTTAAAAATATTCAAATTAGAGAACATTTACAGGAGAATATATGATACCAAAGCATAAACACTTTTTAATGAAAGTTCTATCATTAGCCTGCATTTTTAACAGCAAACTGAATAAAAATATTAATATGTGGATTAAGAACAGATAAAAGTGAGGCTACAGAGATGGCTCCGTGGTTAGGAGCACTGGCTACTCTTTCAGAGGACCCAGGTTTGGTTCCCAGAATCCACATGGAAATAACCAGCTACAACTCCAGTTCAAGGGTATCTAACACCACCTTCTGGCCACCAGAGATATTGATCACACAGGTGCAGTTGCATGCATCAAAACAGCACACATACATAAAATTAAAAAAATAGTAAAAATGTTTAAATGATATTGACGGTGTGGTTTTAATGGAAGTGTTTTCATATAGCTTACAAATATTTGGACATTTTTTTTTCCAGTAAACAGCACCATTTTGAGAGGATGTAGAAAGTGTGGGCTTTTGAGAAGAAAGCTTTGAGAGTTTTAAGCCTTGCAAGATTCCCAGTTGCTCTGTGCTTCAAGATGTGAGTGCTAAGCTTTCTTCTACCTCAGCTACCTCTACAGCCGTGCCTCCTGGATATGAGGGACTCTTTTCCCTTTGGTACTGTAAACTAAATAAACTCTTCCTTTTAGAAATTTCTTGGTCATGGTGTTTTATCACAGCAACAGAAACGTAATGTATGCAAGCAAAACCAAAGAAAATTTCAAAATAAAAACAGGTAATAAAAAGATAAGAAATAACTGGGCATGGGGGCACATGCCTTTAAGTCTAGCGCTCCGGTCTAGGCAAAGGTAGGCAGATCTCTTTGAGACTGAGGAAAGCCTGATCTACATAGTGTTCCAGGCCAGCAGGGCCTACAAGGAAACTCTGTTTCAACAACAACAATGACCCCCATACAAGAAAAATAAAAACAGTAGAAATCATACTAGTCAGAAAAATACATTATAAAGAGGAAAATTAATTCAGTGCATTATATATGATAACTCTTCCCAAATGTCCATCAATGGAAGAAAATCCAATTTCTTTAGTTTTGTAAAATAAACTATATTGGCTCATCATTTCATAATTATTGATATTACCCATTATGAGTTATAATAAAATACATTTGTTGCAAACCAGAACATACAATTATTAATACCTATACAACCAGTGGAGATGGTAATTAAATCATTAAGGAATAGACTAGATGAATAAGAAAATATTATTCCAAAAAACACTAGGAACAAACACAATAACAAAAGGGCCAATGGAAGTTATTCATGAAAGCATTTTTCATAAGACTCATAACTGAGCTAAAGAAACAATTTCTAAAGTACTCAAAGGTGTGCAACGTTCTAGAGAAAGCTACAACTAATATTGCTAGGAAGTGACTTGCAAAAATATCACTAAATATGTGACTAATTTAAACTAGTGTATATAAATTCATATCAAACTCATGATAACTACAAAATTATAGACTACCTTCTGTATCATTTACCAGCTTCTGCCTATTTTTGTCAAATTTTCATCTCTACATCTGTGGATAGTGCAGTTTTACAAGATTTATTTTCTGCTCATTTCTTATTCATACACTTTTCTGGTTGTTGTATTTACGGGTGTCTGATTATATAAATTTTTTGGTTATAAAATTAGTAATGAAATCAGTACTTAGTAAACAATGCAGTGGTTGCAGTTGAATTTTACCCTGTAAAGGATGACTTTGATAATGGGTATCGATTTTGTCTGGGGTGGTAAAATATTTGAAATAAATATCTGAAATGGACAAAGTCATTTAATGATAAGACTGTAGATATTTTAGAATTTATATGATTATTTACTAGAAAAGGTTTAATTAGTGCAAATTACTATATCTCGTGCTATTTTAATCCAGCTATACTACCATAAATTATAACATCATTCCAGTATAATACCATAAATTATAACATCATTCCAATTACAATCCCTCACTCTCTTCTCCCACTTCTCGTTAATCACCTCCTAACTGTAATATTATTCGTGCAACTTTTATGTCATGTTCTCTTCAATTTTTTTCATTTCCACATTGATGAGGGAGAAACATGGAATATTAGGCTGTTTTCTGACGTAGTTTCTTTGGACTAATACGATAATGCTTTCATCCATCTCCTTCCATAGATACAGATCTTCTTATACTTGATTTTACATAGTTCTTTATTCATCTGTTGTTAACTAGTCTGATTCCTCAACTTGACTTTCATGAGTATCACTGCAGCAAAATTAGGCAGACAAAAGCAGTTGTATTGTACTATGAATTGTGTATATGATAACCTGTATCATATATACATTTATTGTTACTATTTGGGAGGGTTCTTTATGATTTCCATAATGGGAAAACTACCACCAGAAGTATCTAGAAGACCCCTTCTCAAAACCTATTTTTCATAAGAGAAAATGAGCCTTTTGTATTATAAAAATACAATTTTGTAATTGACCTTTGTCTATGTTTATTTTATTACTAAAAGTCTATCCAACTAATGCAGAGATATATGAGGCAATGACTATAAATTGGAAGAGATTACAGAGGGACAATGCCCAGTAGTATCGGTCTTCATTTCATTATTATTTCCTCCTTAATCTATGGAATGTTAATGAGGATATACAAGGTAATGTGAACTAAAGGACACTTCATTCATTTAATGATGTGCTGCCATTGAAAATATAAAGGAACAGCACAAATAAATGAAGACAAACGTGCATCAACAAACTGGAGAGAAAGCCATAGTCTAAAAAGGGCATCTTCACTACAGGGAGAGGTCAAACCACTGAAGTCTCAGGATAACAGCAAAAAGCTCAAAGACGGCAGAGCACCAGAGAGTTGAAAATATTGTATTAAATGTACTACTGTTATTTTCTAGTTTACTAAATCATAAAGTAAATAAGCTATCACCCCCTTTTCTCAACCACAGACACTACAATACATCCATGTTAGTTTATGCTGTTTAAAGGCAATATAAGGAAATTGGTTATTTTCATTAAAAAGAGTGAAATATAAGGAAAAGTTTAGAGGCAGATGGTAAATATCTTCTTAAACAATAATATTCATGATTTGAAAATATGAAGTAATCATACAGGGATAGATCATTAAGTATACTAAGAAGATATAAACTGTTGAAAGGTAGCTATACAAAAATGTAATGTACTGATAATCTATAAAATAAAAAAACAAAAAGCTCTAAAATAATTAGGTATGAACAAATAATTCTGAATATGTTTATAATACAAATATATTTTTATCATAAGGCTTATTGATGTTCTTAATAATAGATACATTTATAATAGGAAAAAGTCCGCCTGTGAAAATATAAATAGATGCACAGACTCTTCATTGCTTCCCTATGATCATTAAAAGGAATGCACATCAAAAGGTGGTTATTAACTTATAGAAAAGCACAAATCAAGGTTCATTTCTACTACATTAATAAATCTAGGCAATAGTAGCATTGATATATAATATATCTACTGTGTGAATATATAATTAAATATTGATGAAAAAATTTTAAAGAA
This sequence comes from Eospalax fontanierii, assembly GCA_035773235.1. Classification (NCBI taxonomy): domain Eukaryota; kingdom Metazoa; phylum Chordata; class Mammalia; order Rodentia; family Spalacidae; genus Eospalax; species Eospalax fontanierii. The sequence continues at coordinate 95,626,431 of CM069527.1, read as the reverse complement.
GGTATGCATTGCTCAGCAACTAAGAGTGTGTACTGCTCCTTCAGAGTACATGAATTATTTTTTGTCAGCACCAGGTGTGAGGAGGTTCACAACAGCCCATAAGCCCAGATCCACTTCCAGAAGATCTGATGCCCTGATCTGGATTCCATGGTTACCTGTGCTCAAAATGCACACACACATTCACACACATACAAAACAATTAAAAAATATTTAAAAATCCAAAATTAACCAGTTTATTTTCTTGGTCCTGTAGCACTTCATCATCTCATCTTAATAGTTTCTTCATCAGTGTATTATATTTTATGCATTTGTGATGGTTTCAATGATAAGTGTTGCCCAAAACTCTGGGATTTGCTCCTAAGTTCCTTGTATTGATTTGGATAGTTGTGAAACCTTCAGGAGTTGGAGTCCCTTTGGTGTACTTGTGTCATGGAACGATTTTCGTTTTAAGGCCTGGTCCAAATTCCTGTTCTCTTTGTCTGCTTCCTGTTTGTGGATGAAGTGTGATCTCTTGCTTCCTTACTGCCACAATCTTCTCATGTTGCAACTGCCATGTCTTCTATGTTAAGATGGACTGCATCTCCTCTGGATCTATAACTATAAAATAACCAATTTTCTCCTCAAAGCTGCTCTTGGTCATGGTATTTTATTACAGCAACAACAATGTGACCAATACAACTTATTATATATTTTGTTGAACTTTATTATTATTATTTTTGAGATTGTGTGTGTGAGGGTTTTGCCTGCATGTATGTAAGTGTTCTGTGTGTGTTGAATGCCCTGCAGAGGCCAGGATTGAGCATTGCATCCCCTATAATGAGAGTTATGGAGCACTGTTTGTCACCATGTAAAACTCAGATCTTCCAGGACCACAGCAAATGTTCTTTACTATCGAGCCATCTCTCTAGCCGTGTATATAATTTTTATTGCACATATATGAGTATATTGCTTGCATATGTGTAAGTGCACCCATGTCATGTAATGCTCATGGAAGTCCTAAGAGGGTGTTAAAACCCCTGCACTTGAGGTTAGGGATTGTTGTTAACCACTATGTGGGTGCTGGGAATTGAACTTCAGTCCTCTTCAAGAGCAGTGCCCTTAACTGCCTAACATCTTTGCAACTCCAACAAACGCAAATGATATTTTATTATCAAAGACTTTAAATTGAACTTGCAAGTCACTCTAAATATGTGAGGTCAATATTATGCAAGCTATAAAACTGAAGTTATGTAACCATGATTTATCTTTTCAAAATGTATTTTTCAAAAATAAACATTTCCAGGTAAAATAAACCTGTATTGATTCAGATAGAAATAAATAGATGATAGATTATAGATAGATGATAGATATACTATAGAGATAGACATGTATTGTATATTTAATGCAGTTATAATTTGCAATAATAATAAAAAATGGAGGCTGAATGTGTTGTCTCAGGCCTTTAATCGTAGCACCCAGTTGAAAGAGGCACCTGAATGTTTTTGAATCACTGTGATATCAAGGCCAGCATGATTTACACGATGAGTTCCAGGCTAGATGGGGTTACAGGGAGACCCTGTCTCAATGTCCCTCCACAAAAAATAGTACCTAAAATTGTTAGTTCAGACAATGAAACAATTAATGCATTAGTGACTGTATGTATTCAATTAACGATACTAAATCTCTGGCATGATATCATACACACACATATATAAATTAATATATAAAAATGTAATACTTTGTAGCTTTAACCATAAATAGAAAACAAAATGAGGTATAGTGTCAAATACCTAATACATTTAGTTCTGAGAGATACTTGGTCTGTACATTTTGTCTTACATTAGTTTGAAAGAATTGATCACAATGTTATAAGAATAATGATACTAATTCCCCCTTTTCATCTTCTGTTTCTATCTTCATCTGTTTCTGTAACCATTCCTAATTTCCTCCTTTCTTTTTCTTCCTTCCTTTCATATTCTTCCTTTAATCTTGTAATAGGTGTTGAGCACAATGATCTGTACATACCAGTCAAGCAGTCTACATTTGAATTTTATCTGTAACCTTAAAGCTGCCTCTCATGAAAACTCTTCTTGGGATTACCTGTTTAATTTTGCTCCCAAATTCTCTGGCTCATAAAAACAACAACAACAACAAAAACTGAATTAAGTGATTATACACAAGAAAAAAAATAGTTTCTCTGTTAAAGATAGAGTGTAGTGTTGTCTGTGGATCTAAGCAGAAGACATCTTGATGCTGAATCATTTAACTGAACAATACTAGTAAGTTCCCTCTAGGGATTATGATTTCCCAGCCATATATTTTTAAACAGATATACAGTGCCAGACATGGTTGCTCCTTCTTGTTGGGCAGGACAGGACTCAAGTCCAATGAGAACAGTTGCTTAGCCCCACAGCAATTGAGGCACTACAGCGCAAGTGGGCACTTACACATTGGTAATTAAATTCATTGGGTTTACATATGAGTAAAATTATTAATCTCCTTTCCTCCTGTAACAGCCTGCATAACACCTTGGGAACTATGAAAGCTAGCCAACAGGAAGGCTCTCTATCCTTAATGCAGTCTATTCGAATTACTATCTGCTTATTTTCTTGTTTTGAACTGCCATCCATGTATCTGCCTGTTTTTGTTTTGTTTTAATCTAGACCATGTCCTGGCCTTTCTTCTCTGCACCTGTCTCAACTTTTCATCTCAGTTCACACTCATCTAAGCAGCGCAACAACAACAAAACTTGTGTGATTTCTTGTGCAGATTGGTTTTGTCCGTCGCCTCATCAGACTTGATTCTGCAATTTGTTAATTTCCCATTTGAAACTTCTATGTTTTCATTGATAATCCTTATTTCTTTTATCCTTGGCAGTTGCTCTGTAACCTACACAGACACACAGACAGATAAAAACATAAACAGATGCATTCGATGCATAAATTATGATTACTATGTGATATGCAATGAGTGACTTAGAATTATATAATAATAACTAAGATAGGGATGAAAGAACATGTGTTTGCTCAAGTCAGATCTTCTAGAAAAGTTTGAATATCTGGAAAATTGCTTCCAGTAAATCCACTATACCTTGCGATTTTACGGCTATTTAATAAATTCTGATAATGTGAAAATTTGTCCACCTATATTTCTGGCATCAATGCTCTCAGCAGAAATACTTTGATGCTGCCAATAGCTGGTTCAGAACAAAGGTTAAGATACCTGTGATGATTAAAATTACAAGAAGTGAAGATACTAGAAAAACAAAACTGAAAACTGCAGCATAATAATTTCTAAAATTCCAAAGTCTGAAATATTTCTTAATGCCAGGTTTGCATGTGCTGTGTATTAATATGCTGTTTTCAACGAATTTATCCCAATGATAATTTATGTTTCTGCAACCAATATAGTTAGATATAGTTTAGACAGTTACTCTATTTAAACGTTGTTTTCTGGATAAATACACAATTACTGTATTATACCAAATTATTTTGTTTAATTTAGAGTATGCAATAATATAAATCACATTTTCTTCAATCAGTTAATTATATACATTCTTGTTTTATTGAAAACATTTTCAATTAATGCTATTATCTGTTTACTGGCAACATTTTGATGGAAGCCATTATTTTCAGAGCATTTTATGATTACGTGTGATATGTAAATTTAAAATAATGGAACATATGTCACTAAATGTTTATAACTTTAAGATCTATTTGCATTATACAAATAAAATAATGAAATAATACAAAGTTTTATAAAAAATTCTATACTTAGTTTTTGCTGTTACTATTGTTTCATGTTCTTTTTCACTATACATTTGCCAAAAAGAGGTGTTCATGTCACAGATAATTGCTTTCTCAGGGTTATAGGCATTTCTTGGCTAATAAAGCAATCTCCATGCCACTCAAGCATTCCAACTGAGGCTTTTCTTAGAAGTTAGGTGTTGTAGAATCAAGCTCAGATCCTTACATGACAATTTAATCTGTCTGCTTTGTTTTAAATATTACGGAAGCAGTTATAAAGCAGCTAAGTGAATTGTTTGAGGTAGTACAAACATGATTTAGTATATTGGGGATTATGGTAGATTACAGCTCGAGGGAATGGATACAAGCCCAGCACTTCATTACTGATTAAAGCAAGTTACTTGATTTTATTGAGGACTATTTCCAAATCTATAACCTTGTCTACAACAAAATGGTTTGTAACCAGAAAAAAAAAATATATATATATATATAGAGAGAGAGAGAGAGAGAAAGAAAGACAGAGAGACAGAGAGAAAGGGGTGAGTTAAGTTAGTCATATATTTGTATATGTGTTCATTGAGAACAATATATGTGGGAGTAGATGAATATGTTCATATGAAACTTTGTAAATGGAGATATGTGTCACCTATCTCAAAATGCTTTTATGTATATTATTTTCAAAATTTACTGCAGTCTAAATTTCTAACCCTACATTACAGCAATTCTTGTTTAATCAATAATAAACTAGAAAATCTCATTTGGTGAATGTTTTCATTAATTTGTGTCAAATCATTACTTCACTCAACACTTTTTCTTAAGAAACAATGCATAATCCTTGCTTCCATATCAATTTTCCACCTGATGCTGGTCCTTATGATCTGGTTAAAGTATCATTTTATGCTCTGGGTGCTTCCTTTTATATTAAAACAAGAATAGCATTCAATTCTTGCTTCATCTTAGTTAAGTAATCCCTTGCTAAACATCTATTATCAAAGTTTGAAGGATGTCAAATTCCAAATCACAGTCCAAAATACATAGCTTAGACTTCAATGATAAATTTATGGCAGTGCTTTAAACTACTCACTTGAATATGCATTACAAACAGCAAATGAGGAAATATAGCAATAGGATATATGAAAATTTAAACTGAGCAAAATGTCTGAAAATTTGGGTAGATTCTTTAAGTCTGATGGGAAAATACCAAAAGGCTTAATCTTAAGTATCTGGATGGAGCAGGGTTAGTGACTGGGATCAAACATTATCAAACAAGATGGCCAAGAGAATCATACAAGCATCTGTGGGAAAGAATTCAGAAATATCACATTGGGGGCAGAGGAACAAAAGGAAGAATCTTTGTCAATTTCAACAAGAGACAAAAGATGTTGCAACAACTTTGTGGTGCTAAGAAAAGGACGAATGATCAAGCTATAAAACTGAGAGAACATGACTGTATTAGACTGAAACTCTACAAAAATTCACAGTCAATTGTTTGGTCTGGAGAAATAATCTCCGACTGAAATTGGAAACATCAAAGGAAAGACAAACAGCAACATGTGAAAACGTGATCGCCAGTTCCTACCATTGTGGGTCTAGTTTCTCACTGGAGTTTTGTTATTAGAAACATTCTGGTAAATGACACAATTAAGAGAAATAAAATTACAACTATAACTATAGTTTTTTTAATATTAATGCATTCATTAGTTCAACAAACAGTTCAGATGTGATATAATCTGTTTTGAATTGTGAGTTGAGTACATGATTCAGATGTCATGACTTTGGTGAATCATGTTCATTATATACAAACAGTATATGGCCATTTTATAGCTTTATTATCATTAAAGTTTTCTTCAAAATATCTCACCACTACCCCTTTTACTAGGTATGAAGTATATCACTTTAATGGAAGCATTTTAGAATTATCAAACTAAAGGTATTAATCTGCTGAAGTTAACAGTGAAAGTTATGTGAATAATCCTATGAAACAATGTCTTCATTCTTTTCATGGATGATCAAAATTGGATTCCTGTCAGTAGATTTATTTGATTAAATTTGGGGGCATAAAAAAGGCAAAATAAATAATAAACTCTTTGAAATTTAAGCAACAAATGACTTCTTTTGCAGATTAACTGCTTTTAAAATTACAATAAATATTTCTAAAATTTCTGTTATTCCATATTTATTAATTTGGAAGTTATCAAAACATTTAAAAATATCTAGCATATCTTTTATGGGCAATTTTTTAAATAATGCTAATTTGTATCTGATTCATAGAAGCAAATTTTATCAACTATTTTTCAAATACATTGCAAATCTACTCATCTCATGCTATAAAATCCATATGATTATAATAACGGAATTCTTTGTTATATTTATTGTGTATGATACCGCATATACAACGTAAATACAACATACAAAAAAACTTTGTTTTTCCTTTTTACAAACCGGTTCTCCCTGCAGTCCCAGAAGACCTGCAAGTAGTTATATAGACCAGGTAGTACTTAATCTATTAGAGGTCTTCTTGCTTTTGCTTCCTGAGTTCTGGAATTAAAGGTATGCCCCATCATGCATGCCCAGAGTAATATTTTAATCATAAATTGATTATATATTATTGTCAAGATGCCCCATTTTCCTGCTCTGCTGTTTACATTTCTATTGCTGTTCTTCACACTTCCTCAGATTGATTCAGGCACTGCACATGCTAGCTAAAAATGTGATTCAGGACATCTCCAGCTTCAGCCATTTACTCAAAAAAATTACTCTTTTTATTTTTGAGAATTTTGTACAGATGTATTGTCTTTGACTTTTTTTTTTTTTTGCATTCCTCCCAGTCCTGCACAGCTCCGCCCATCTGTTCGCACAAACTCTCAATTTCCTGTCTTTTTAATTATTGTTATATAAACAAGCACATTTGTAAATGCAGCGGTTTAGATAAGCTTAATCATGTTCCTTTCAGTTATATCAATAGTTTTTAGAGATTTTACCATCAATTTCTATAATTCTATATTATGTGACAACTATGTATGATTACAACTAAAGAAGAAAATAATAAACATTTTTAGATTGAATAAAAGACAACTTTAATAGTTTTTTTGGGTCTGTAGGTTAGACACGCTTACTGTATCGTAGCATTACTGAACTGCTCTGACTGATTATTGTGTGCTAGAGTGGCCACAATTAGAAAAATCTTGATATCATGGTCAAACTAAGAACCATTTTTCCGGAAGGCTTCTTTATATTTTCTGACATTACAATATGCCTACCTTATATATTTTATTTGAATAATAAACATTGATTTCATGTCATCATCTACGGTTTCACAGTATTTGACAAGAAATAATGTGGCAAAATACAGTTATGAAATATATTTTGGAGCTTTTGGTTGTATACTATAACCTTTTTAGTATTCTGAATTTCAACAGATGGTCATTCTTGCTCTTCCCAACAGGGGTTTGAGTTTTTAAATAGGAGAGAAATGTCCATCCAATCATATTCAGAGCTCTGAAAAGGTCAAATTAGTATAGTACATGGCAGTTATTCTCAGACTGTATTAAACACTAAAAATCTGACAGCTTATTCTTTTGACACTGTGTAAGACAACTTTCCACATGAGAAAGCTTTTAACAAGAAAGAAAAATGCAAGTCATTTGACATTTTCCATTACAACTTTTGCCAACACGCATATCACAGAATAAAGTCTCAAATATTGCATTATTTTTCTTTAAGACCTTCCAGAGATTAAAGTTATCACTTAGTACCAATATTCACCAGTCAACATATCTAAATGTGTGTTTATATATGTACATATATGTGTGTAGTTTGTTTAATTTATGTTGTTAATAGTAAAATTTACATGTCAGGTTGTCTTTTTAATAAACATGAAATATTACTCATATTTTAAGGTAAACTATATTATGTTTGGGTTACATTTATTTTTAGCTGACATAAAAAATCTTAAAAATACACCTAGTAGTGGAATTATAGCATAATGTTCTGAAAAACATACTTTGGAAAGTTTAAATTGGATTCAACAGTTACACTGTGAACAACATTTCTGTTGGGTAGCCTACAAAGCCTTTTCATTATTTCAGTTGTACAATAAAGTGCACTGTGGGAGACAATGATAAACAAAACATGGCTATAATGAAAAAAATCCTTTATCCCTAAAATATAATTCTAAGACTTTATGGTAATTAATATAGTTTTATATTTTCCTTCTATCTATATCTAATACTATATCTTATGGTAAATTTGATATATTTATCAATCATTGGAGAGTAGGTATGTATGTACAGATCTCCTCTCCCAACCTGAGGGTTCTGGAAATTGAACTCAGGTTGTCAGGCCTGGTAACAGTAAAAGTTTGCAACTTTTCATTAAATATTATATTAGGAACTAATTGTATTTCTATTAATTCAGACTAATTTATTTTAATTGCCTTATATTTCTCATTGTTTTCTAATATACCTTACTGTTAAATATCAGTTCTATGATGTTAATTAAGAACAGTATACGTAAAAGACATCATTATTTACATTGATGAATACACACAATAAAATGTGCTTCTTAAATTGTGAAATGTGGAAATAAATAAATTGATTTAAAGCATATTCTTCTGCAGTCAGATTTCTCTGTTGGTAAACACTGTTTGAAAATTGTATGAATTTGAGTACATGGGTCAAATAAATAAGGCAAAAAGATGATTATCCATGAGAGAACTGGTCACAAGGTAATCTGAGTCATGAATCTACTATCAATTGCTAGCTAGTTGTGACAGTTGCTAGCCAATATGTACGTGCTGGGATTCATATATGGGTCTTCAGCAAGAACAACCAGTTAAGGTATTCTACATTGAATCCTTCCCTCCATTTTTGTTTTTCATAACATTACTTTTAAAATGATCTCTACCTCTCTCCTTTACTACTCTCAATTCTTCCCACAGTTAATGTAACATTTAGAGGTTTGAAAAACATAAGGAAAATATATTAGTTCAAAGTCCTATATAATATATATATATATATATATATATATATGCACATACACGTTTATGCATGCATATGTATAGATGAGTGCTATCCATCAAAAACAAAGTATTAGGAACCTCCATTCATTTTGTCTGTTAAGGCTGTCCATGAGATTTCCAAGTAAACAAAATAATAAAATTTGATTATTGCCATAGCGCTTGATTTCTTCCCATGAGTTAATACTCAATTGCTGAAGACAGGCCATACTTTGGACTCCAGATTTGCTGCATTCCAGCTGTAACTGTCTGAAAGTCTACTTCCTAATGATTAGCTTTCATAGTTTGAGGATACTAAGCAAGCTGCCAAGAGAGAAAACCAATAAATGGACCTATCCAACTGTAAAGTCTAATAGACAACAGATAATCTATCACTCCTGGTTGCACGTTTATTTTGGAGGTGATCAACAGCTGTCTAATTAGAATTTAGGATTGCTCAATGGGAGGGAGCTCATGTGTGAAACTGTAAACATTGCCAAATACTGGCTGCAGAGAGTATAGATTCTAGAGAAAAAACTAGATTTGTGACATCCCTTTATTCTAAATAAGCATCCTCATATTTATAGGCAATTACCTCTCACCATTCATCAAAGGAGCCAATTTTTACAAAATATAGAGACTATTACAGAATCCTAGAAATGGTCAAATTCGGAGAATAAGTGTCTGTGGGAAGCTCCGCCTTAAGTGGCACTACTTCATTGCAATCTCTATACATAAAATGAATGTGTCTCTAAACTCTCACCTAAGAAGCTTCCTTAGGCAACTGATGGTGCTCAACACAGAAATCCACAAGCAATCAACATGCAGGAAAGAAGATCCTGCAGAATTCTAATCCTGGCGTAGGGCACCTATTTCTAACTCCTGCCTCCCTAGGTTCAGGGATCATTGGAAAGAGGAGGCATAAAGACTTTAAGAACCAGAGGTGATAGATGATTACAAGAAAACAAAATTTCCCCTTCTCATATGAACTCACAGTAATGACGACAGCACGCACAAGTCCCATGGAAACACAATCCAGACAAAATTCCAGCCTAGACATGGGGAAGTGGGTGAGAAATCAAAACTCACTCAAGCTCCAGTGGATGAGCCCAATATGAAGGACATTTGGGGGACGCAAATCAGACTCTATAGGCCATATATAATTGAATAATTATATATATATATATATATATATATATATATATATATATATATATATATAATCAGAGTGCATTTTTTAGACAGAGGACAGTAAATGGGAGGTGTGGATAAGGAATGGGGTCTAAATACTATCAAATTATATTGTATTAAAATTGTAAAATTTCAATAAAATGATTTCTACTACCTCTATGTTCTGGTGCACAACTCTACTCATAGAACACTGCTGACAGAGACAGGCAGATCTTTGTGAGTTAGTAGACAGTCAGGTCTACATAGTTAGTTCCAGACCAGCCAGGAATCACTGGGAAATCCGCCTCTAAGACAGATTAACAAGAAAAACTCCACAACGAAGAGGAGCATCACCAAAACAGTCTCTACTATAGTTACCTAATAGATATTTCCCATGTGCCAAAATTAAAATTAAATAACTATTGTTTCCATTTTATGGTATACATCATAATTTATAATTCCTTGCTTCCATATGAAACTAAATATTAATGATTTTATTAAAACTAGATTGATATTTTGTTGCAATTTTTTACAGTATCAGTGATAATAGAAAGAATATTGTAAGTCTATGTGTGTATGTATGCATGTATATGAATATGTTTTTATTTTTTGTTTAATCAATTAATGGGAGTCTATGCATCTTTATATTTTTTAGTATTTTTTCTGAATATTGTGATAATAAACACACATGCATACACATAGCATGTATATACATGCATGCAACACATAAATAATATGTATACATAAATATATTGGTAATTTTATTCTGATATCACCTGTGTCGTTGATGCATGCATCTCAGTGTACAAACATCACCATGCTTATTTCTAGAAAATAAATCAGTGTCATCACTGTGTACTGACTCAAGAAAATATTGATATTTTACTCTGTCCTCTTGTAAGTTTTAACATCAGAGACAATGCCTGTTATAGTTTGCCTTTTTTGTCAAAATTTATGTAAATACATTTAAATTTTGATGTTTCTTACTTGAAAGATTGACATTCTGTTGAATTTCAAGTTTTAATTTTGGAAAATTTCCTTACTCATCTCATTTGTCTGCTTAATGTAAAAAAAGTAAATAAATAAAAGCAAAAAAAAAAAAAAGCATCATGTACTTCTACGCCATTATTTCTGCTCCAAAGTACAAAAAAATCGTGCCATGTCCAGAAATCTCAGCCACCCAAAAAAAGAAACTACTTCTTTCCATTATGAAAATGCTTTTCATAACTGAAAATATACACGGTTTTACTACTCCCATTCTAAAACTATCACCTAGTGACCATTAGCTAATTAGCTTTCTATTTATTTCAACAGATACAGAGAGCTTTGAGGAGCATCCAACTTTCCCAAGGGAATGGAGGTTGGGTATTGGGGTTGGGGCAGTCTAACTGAAAGTAGTCCCAGAATATCCCAGAAATGGCATCCTGCCTTTCAAGAACCCCAGAAGCGTAGTGTAATGCTCCTCCCCGGGATCAAGGAAGGAGAGATGGGAAGTTTTGATAGGGGGCTTGATAAGGAACCAGATCTAGAAGATTGCTGGTATGTACTCTTGAGTGCAGTCACTGAAAGTATTAACTATAAGACTGATGCATATTAATTCATGCATGTCAGGTTATCATTCTATGGCTTAATTATCTTCTGTTCTACACCTTAATGTAGTTATCTACTATAAGATGTTTATTAAGTATGTTGTTGATGTTTGTTTATATCAGAAACTTTGCTAAATAAATTAATTTAGATTTCTTTGGGGACATGTATTTTCATCCACAGTTTTGTGAAAACCAAATCCTGCTTGTGTTAGTTTCTCTTCCAGTTGCTCTGATAAAATCTCTGAAAAAGGAAACAAAGGAGAACGTTATTTTAGCTCATAGTTCTAGGTATAGTTCATCATGAAGGGAAAGTCAAGGCAGCTTGAACTTGAAGCAGCTTGTGGAATTGCTTCTGCCTTAGGAAGAAATGAAAGCCAACTGCTCCACAGTTCCCCTTCTTCATTTTACACAGTTTTCCATTCCCTGCTCTGGGAATGGTAACAACATGGATTAAGATGTATTACCACATCAGTTAGCTAATAAATGTGAACATAATGTGTCAGTGACATGGCCCGAGGCCTTTCTCAGGTGACTTTAGATTCTGTCCAGTTGACAATTCATATTATCATTTCGAAGTTCTGAGAAGAATCAGGCTTTTTTTTTTTTCCTATACTGAGATGTGGGAGATCTGTTTCCTCTAGCAACCAGTTCTACCGGGCCAACAGAATGGAGTAATGTGAAGCTATTCTGTTCTTTTACTTCTTGGGTGTTGAGGAAATGATTTTTGAAAGGCTCTACTGATGCTATGGAGTTGAGCTGTATATGCTGAGATGATAGTGCCTCCTCTAGGGTGCATCACTGCCATCTTCACCATCCCAGCACACATCTCAGGAGTCCTGTAAGCATACACGGGGATGTGGGAAATTCCAAGACGTGGAAGCATTTCCTCTAAACGCCTGTGAACCCATGTGAAGAGATGGTGATATATGAAAGACTCTGCCCTCTGTTTGCAGGAATAGCTGTGGTACTAAGTGATCCTGAAATTCTGGATGTGTATCTCCAACTCTGTCTCTGTCCGCACAAAGTTGGTCTCCACCAAGAGATGTTAGAGATAAATACCATTTACTTCCTTCATAATACGTAACTCATTTATTTCCGTTATGTGTACCCCACAGCCCACAACAGAGAACATTTCTACAAATAGTAGTACAAGTCACAACTATTTTCTTGACCGACACGGTCTCACATTTTATTTAGCTGTTGGACTAGTTAAAAAAGAGCTCTTTGAGTCTTTGAGACATAACAGACAGGGGCTGCTGTTCCTCCAGAAAGTAAGGTCAAAAAGTAACAGTAATGGTATCTTTTAAAGTGATTCCTCACTGTGATGTCTATGAAAAAATAAAATATTTATTATATAACACTTCCCAACAACAGCTTCATGTGAAGACCCCGGATTCCTATTATATTATGTGGAGATTTTTTGGCGGGGTCTGGGGGATTTAATGACTTTTACCGATGGTTCTCAAGAGAGTAGAGCTGCCTAAGCTCCTCCCATTGTTCTGGGGACCTGGGATGGAAACTGTAAAATGAGTTACTTAGTGTGTTGGGGGTAAGTTGGGCAGGAACTCCCTAGACAAGGACCTCTCTATTCCTCTTGCTGAGGTGAGTGGTTCGGAACTTCTTCCTCCTTGGATTCCATGTGGGTCATGAGATCCCCCACCATGCTGTTGTAGACAAATTGTTTTCATGCCAGGAAATTTGCTTGAGGAAGTGTTTCTTAAGGGCACTGCCAGACCCAGCATCAAATACAGAAGGGTAAGTGTAACAGGTAAAGTCGTAGGAGAACCCCTGGTCTTCAGTATAGCCCATGACGCCCTTTAGCGGGCCCCTCTGATGCTTCACCACCTTCTTGATGTCACCATATTTAGCAGCTTTCTCTAGAAAGTCAGATTCACCATAGACATGTTGGAGATAGGAACACTAAATGTCAGGTCAGTGAGTTTCTTACTCAGTTCTGGGCTGGCATTGCCCACAGCCTTGACAGCACTAGCACATGCAATGACAGTAATCATGACAGTGTTCTGGACAGCCCCATGACCACCATTCCACAGTTTCCCAGGTGGGTTATCCACAGTCTTCTGGGTAGCAACGATGGCACAAACTGTGGTCGCTGCTCCCTCAGTGATGCCAAATTTGTTGTGGATGATCTCGGCCAGGGGATCTAAACAGCTGGTGGCGCAAGAGGCATTGCCAACAGTCTTGAGGAGACTGTCATATCTTCCCTGGTTCATGCCCATGATAAACATGAGGCATCAGCAGAAGAGACAAAGATGATGACCTTTTAGACTCCACCCTACAAGTGGACCCAGGCCTTCTTCATGGTACTGAAGATCCTAGTAGACCACCATCACCCCATTTGATGTTGGCAGGCCCTGGGAGATGGAGTCGTTGATGGCAGCGATGTCCGCTTAGTCAGAGGTCAAGGCAGTGTTGATGACCAGGCACCAAATATGGCCAAATCCGTTCACTCTGATCATCATTCATTGTGTTTCAGGGATGAGGTTGGCTTTGCATGAGAAGGTGTAACAGCCTGTGCTACAACTGTATCCGAGTCTATCCGGCACAGGGCTGAGGAATTAAGACGTACAAAACACACAACACAGACACCAAAAATGGTGGAGAAGCTTCCGATTTATTCAAGTAGGGTGCACATATATATACACCCAGCAAATGCCAGTGATTGATAGTAGAAAATTCCAGGGGAAATTGGTTGGGGGTAAAAAGTTCAGATTCCCAAGGAATGTCTTGGTAGGTGACGGTGCCTGGTTCAGAACAATTAAGTTTGGCATATAAAGGTCTGCGATAAGGCCTCTAAAGGTTGAGTTGTTCAGGTCAAGCTGTTCTTATAGAAACTGCAGAAGTTGTTATCATAGAAACCGCAGAAGTTGTGCTCATAGAAACTGCAGAAGTTGTTCTCATAGAAACTGCAGCTGACATGCTGAAGCTAGTTCCTGATCAGGGAGCTAGCATGGAAAAAGGCACGTAGGGAGGCCACAGGCCCTACAAGAAGGATGCTGCTATCTATAGAACCGGGAGGAGCAAAATTTTTTTTTAAAGATGTCATGTTCATTATTATTGAGCATACCAAGGCTTTCCTTCTGTTTTGCTTGTAGATCCACTGAGGTGGAAATTCCACTTCCATACTCCATGGCTGTACACTTGACATCAGGGATGCGTGTTTCTCTTACATTTCTAGTCTGTATCCCTGCCACTGTCTTCCATTAACTCCAGTGAGTATCCAGCACCTCCCAAGTCTACTTCTGTCACATGCTTACTCTTTAAATTTCAGTCTCATGGAGAGGGGCATAGTACTGAATGAGTCTAACCTGCTGTTTTCTGGATCTCATTATTCTGCTGAAATATAATGCTCCTCAAAATGAAATACGGATTTTGTCAGTTAATATGCTCAATATAGATACTAAGTATAGGAATATTTTATTATTTATATTACATATATCTGAGCAAATATCTACTCAGATACCACAGGATTCCAATATCAAATGATCAAAATGTTAAAATAATTAAGATGACATCTGTTTTAAATTCTTGATAATTACTGTTATAGTTAAAATGTATGTATAGAACTATAATACCTGTGATGAGAATTTGGAAATAAAACTAAAATTGTTGTCACTTTCCTAAATTTATAAATTTCGTTCATTTTTTTCACTTATTCAGAAATGAATGGTGATACATTTATTCTCCATTTATATGTAAATTTCTAGTAGTTTATTATCTTCTAATAAAAACATTGTCTTTATGACAATTTTGAAACAATAATAAGGATTACAAATCAAAATTCCTATATTGCATTTGGGAGGCTATGAAATATCTGCATTTAAGTTTTTAACATCAAGAAGATATTTGAGCAAATGATACAGCTGTATACTTAGTTTCATAAATGATATTGAGCACAATATTATCTGGGAAAATATTAGCAAATATTTGATCAGTTATGAAACCTCATCTTCTTGTCCTCAAAGACTTTACTCTGTATTATAAGAATAAAAAACACATTAATAGGACTTCAACTGATTTAATTCAGACTACGTTGATTAATTTGTAATTAATATGTGGATATCATAGTTATTTCATTTTCTTTCAAGCTCGAATAATCAGTGATTATTGTAGGGAAAACAGAGTCAAAACATATTTTCAAGTGCTGATTTAAAAAACTATTTCAAAAGACTTGTAATTATAGTTGTGTCCAAGGTTTACAAAGCAAAAAACACAAAAATGATATTTCTAAAATAAATATGTACTGGTGTATAATTTGATCATAGGTAGCACATAAAATGAAAGAGGTTCATATAAAGTAAAGTAACATTTCTATTTATTTAAACCGCTCTTTTTTATTCTTTGAGAACTTCATGCAATGTATTTTGGTTATATTCATTCTTCTCCTCCATCTAGTATCAGGTATATTTCCATCTCCCTATGCTCTCAATTTTCTGTCCTTCCCCCCTTTTTTTAATATCAAGTCAATTGAGAACATGCCTCTAATCACAGCAGTCAGAAAGAAGAGACAGGCAGATGTAGGTGTGATGGAGCCCAGTCTGATATTGCCACTTCCAGGCTAAGTGGGATGGCAGGGAGAGCCTACCTCAAAATCAAAACAAAACAAAAATTATAAATAAATTAACCTCTTCAATCCCAGTTTCTGTTCCACAAAAACTTTGGTGTACATTCATCCCCCGGGACATGATCAATCTATCAGGGATCACAGCCTTAAGGAAAACTGATTATTCCTCTCCAGAAGCTATAAATGTCAACATCTTCTTACCTATGAAGCTCCCCATCCATGCTTGGATTTTGTCTGACCTGATCTTGTTCAGATCATGTGCATGCTGTCACACCCACTGTGGGTTACTGTGTGCAACTACCCTGTTGTGTCCTGAAAACATTTAAGACGCTAGTGAAAGAAATTTAAGAGGACAGAAGATGGAAAGTCCTTCCACTTTCATGGATCAGGATAGGTAATATTGTGGAACTGTCCATCCTGTTGAAAGCAGTCTAAAAACCCAGATAGAAAAATTGGGCATGTTCTCAACTAAAAATTTTATGCTAGTTTTAACCTTTAGATAAGTGTGTTATGTGGATTTTCAACTTGCAAATCCATAGAGTTCAGGAACTTGGGGATTGAGGGAGAACTTTCAAGGGAGAGCAGACAGAATGTGGTGGAGGAAAGGAGAATTGTGGAGCAGGAAGGGTTAAATGTGGTGGACGATGGAAAGGTGAGGTATAAATGGGTATGGAGATGGATAACTAACAATTTATTTTAATAAACATGGAGTATAAGAGCATTTAATAACCTGCTATATTTAAAAAAAAACTCATGAAATTGAGTTACTTTCCTAGAGAATAATTTATTAGTTGTAACCCATGCATCCATAAACAAAACATATTTGACTTGCTTGAAAACACTAACTAACATGCTGGTCACTTTTAGCTCTGTATGTAGTATACAAAAACCTATACCTGTATCAAAATCATGATCTTCATTATCCTTAACATTAGTGCCAGCCGATTAATTATTAGAGGCCTTTGAGTGAAAAAAAATGGATTTGTACTCATAAGAATATACTTCTTTCAGGAATAATATAAATACATTTAACAAAAAATACATATCTACCTCAATGTATTTTTTTTTCTTGTAATGTGTTTGTTAATCGAATCTCTAATTTAGAAACAACAGTTCTTCCCTGGTATATCTAACTAGAATTGGAGGAATCCTCAGATTCCCAGAGGGAGGAAGACTGTTCTATCTGCTTTTTACCGACTTTGTTCTTTTACATCACTTTATTTAACTGTCACCATTCAAATAAATAAGAATGCTTTTGACTTATTTAAACACTTGCTGTCTGAAAAGTGAACACACTGTACAAAGCATTCCAGGCTGTCCTGAACTGCTGATCAATTACAGAAACTATCACTTTGTTCGGCAGCTATCTGTACTTGCGAACATAGCTTGGAAGTGAGGATTAACTGAAGACATCTCTTTCACAGGAGCCTATGTATGTTTTGATAAATCTCTATTGTTGCAATTTATATAGCAATTCTATTTGTGTAAACATATTCAGAAATATGTTAATATGGAGAGATGGAGAAAGTGAGAGAATCAAGAGTGGAGAGAAATATTATGTCTGGGCATCACATCCACAGATTGTTTAAGATATTTAAATTTAACATATAAGCTTTAGAAACAGCATATATGTGATAATAGATGAAGGTGACATATGAATACATAATTATGTGACATCACAGGTAAAAATATCTGCTGGACAATGACCTATAAAATGCTGATAATATTTAGTTCTGTTGGAAGGTTTTGAATTTAAGAAAACATAACACATTTTTGCTTTACTTTTCCTAACATTATAAATTATTATAAAAATATAGCAGAAATCATAAGGAAAACATGACATTTAGAATAGAGTTCATGTTTTGGCATGATTCTTATGTATTGTATCTATTATTTGTGGTTATAAAAAGAAACACTACATCTCTAACAAGGAAAACAAACATAAAAGAAAATACACTCAATATATCTATTATGTCATTTACTCTCACTTAAGAAAGAATATGAAAATATAAAATGATTAATAATTATGCATATATGTTACTGTTAGAGTCAAAGATTCTGCATTCTTTTTTTTTGTTGTTGTTGTAGCCTTAATAGTCAGAATGGCTATCAGACATAGTCTCAAGTATGGGCATTATTGTATTGAATGAATTAGTTAAAGAATTAATGATTGCAATGATTTAGGAAATTATGATGGAATTTAACAACTTTCAGTTAACTTGCTGGCGAGAGATTTATTTCCTCTAAATTCCTTCACTGTTTTCCAAGTAAACATGTAAAACTGCTTGTTCTTAGTGTTCATGAGTAATAGTGAGAACAGAGTTTGGTAAAATTTTGCTCAAACTCAATGAAAACTGTCACTTACTGAATGACCCATGAGTCACACAAAATAAGCTTTCCAATGTAAGCCCTTGAGAAAATCAGAAGAACAGTAAACTGTGCCATGTGAAAATTATACAAAATCTAATTTCAGTATCAAAACATGAGCTTAATAGAGAACAGTCACAGTCACCAGGACCACACAGGCTATGACTAATTTTTGATATATGGAATAAATGTGACAGTGGCCATATGGTCAAAACATGAAATGCTTACCTATTACCTGATGCTTAATATTTTCATGTAGACTATATGTAGTAGGACATGACAGTTGTATAAAGAGAGGCCTTCAGAAGAAACAGTTTATATGATGTGGGAATAGCACTATGAATGGGAATATGACATTTTTACACTGGGCTCCACAGAGCTCATATGAATTTAGAATGAGAAAAAAGCTGATCTGTGAATCCAAAAAGTTGTAAGCTCAAAGGCAGCAGAGCTGGTGGAACCTTGGTCTTGTGCTTCCTGAATCCTAACCCAAGAGACATAGTTATTCTTTCTTTATTTGTGCATGCATCTTAGAGTGTGTGTGTGTGTGTGTGTGTGTGTGTTTGTGTTTTTGAACAATATTTGTATGTTTCTAAATTGCTAGTATCGAGAATTGAATATAGGAGCTCAAAAATGTATGATAAAGTTTGCCAACTCTTGGCATATAAACATTTGAAAATCACACTGAATCTCCCTCCCCCTTTTACTCAGAGCCCTTCAATTCCAATTCCAGTGTCATCTGCTATAGTTGACTTGATTAAGGATGGTTGTCATGTTTTAATATACACATATACATATGCATGCCATTATGTTTGTTTTCCTCACATTAGGATGTCAGATTACTTTCTCCTATTTGAAAATACCCTATCTAGATCTTTAGCAAAATGCCTTGTATGAGACAAGGAAATAACAATAATAGATGGACACCTTAATTCTTGTTGAAAATGCTGCAATTTTATTTCATTCAGCAAGAGAAAAAAAGCCCCACATTTTATGTATGCAAGCATAACTTTACAATAAATATTTATATAAATTATTAAAGTTCTTGTGCAAAAAATTGCATTTTAAATATCTAACTTACATATGAATTGCTATGGGGAAATTATTTCTATTTTGTACATTATATGTTTGAGATAGTGATACACATTTACAATGAGGAGTTCTGTTTTTATTGAAATTCGTATTGTAAAATTCTAATAAGAAAAATTTTAAAAATTCAAGGAAGTTAATTAGAAATGACAGAGTGTCAAGATCACTTTAGGAAATCGTTAAATCATACCTGTTTTTCTCTATTGAAGCAAGTCACAGCATTAAGATTTTTACGTTTGCTATCAATAATGTTCAAACTTCCAAGACAAATTTACATAGGATGTTTTAGAATATGGAAAAATATAGGGTGCACTGTAAAGGAGATTTTCACAAATTTAGAAGCATTTTTAAAAAATTATTGTAGACAAATTCTTGTAGGTATTTTGCAATATTTTGAAAAATATATTTTATTATTTACATTTATTTATTTTTGAATTTTTAAATTGAGTTTTATACATTTCATAGAACAGTGCTTACTAAAATTAAGACCACTTCCCAAATCCACTTTCCCCCACAACTCCCACCAGTCCTGATGTATTCTGTCATACATATTAAGTTCATCCTGTGAAGCATTAAAGCTTAGATGACCTTTAGTGCAAATTCATCCACTGAAGGAGTTTATTTAATCAATCTAGAGACTGTAAGTAAGGCAAAGTCTCCTTCTCCAAGTGGTAATCAGTCTCCAACAATTCTCAGTCTAGGTCTGACCCACCACCAATTTCTATCCCTTTATCCTGGGCCCTTGTATGTATAATTTGAGTTGGTGTGAACCCTGTGTTCAATGTCATTATTCATATAGTTTCACACGTGCAAGCTTCCAGTAGTCTAAAAGACTCCTGTTCCCTAAGTCCATAAACCAGCCCTGGCTCTTGCTCTTTCCACCATCTCTCCCTCAATGATACCTGAGTCATAGGTGTGTGAGGGTCAATATAGGAATCTTATCCAGGGATATATACTTCACAGTCTCTTATTCTATAAAAGTTGGCTAGATGTGGCCTTTTGTGTGAATAGCACTGTTTTTAAAGGAAGCTTTGCTGGTGAGAGTTGAGGGATGCTTTAGTTTTCTCTCCTTGTTTTGCTATGTTGTACTAGCCTTGGGTGTAGAGGTCCAATTACTGATCTGTCACCTAGGACCTGAGCTCCCTCAGTCATATAGTCTCCATATCTGACCAGCTTTGGAATGCTGCTGCAGCCTTCATCTGTTGCAAGAAGTTTCTTTGATGAGTGGTACACTGTATGCTTATGTGTAAATATAAGGTTTCATATTTACAATATGGTAAGAAATTTTATTTCTTCAGAGATAGGATAGAGATAGGGATCTCTCTCGGATCTATAACCCCTCCAACTCCATGTATTTGGCTGAGTCTACAGTACCACTCATTAGCTTACTCCCATTGAGAGCGTGTTATGTCTAATTACGTATCTATTGATCACCCCCTAGCTGAGAGTGCTACTGTACCAAAGAGGTTGTGTGCTGTGCTGGTTGTTATGGTTATTAGAATTTCAGATTGGGTTGGACATGTGATTGATTTCTTTCCCTTAGCAGTTTGCATGTTATTATCGGCATTATTGGAGCAAAAGTTCAAGTCACAGGATTCCAGTTCAGTTCCTGCTCCATTGCTCTGAGTCCTGTAGTGGAAGGATGTCCCGGCTTCAGCAGTAAGGTATTATCTTCTAGTTCTGAGAGATAATCAAGAACTTTGGCAATAGTCTGTATTATTTCCAGATTCACTTGCCAAAATTCTTGTAGATTTAAGATCATGGATGATTCTACATTTTTTTTTGAGATTTCCACATTGCAGTTTGGAATTAATAGTATAGGATTCATTTCTTTTTTCTAAAATACCAAATAAGACATTGCTTTGATTATAGAATCCCAAGCACTATACATCAATAATATACCTTCATTATTCTACAACAAAATACAAATCCTATTAGCCTACTTATGTGTGAGTGATTCTTTAGAATACCAATATAAAAATATGGAGATGTAATATTTCCTGATACTTCATTTTTCCTTTCTTTTAAATAAAGGTTAGTAATAAATTTATTTGACTGATGTTATACCCTGTTTTCTTGAAATGCGTTTAAAACATCCACATTGGATGTTTTAAAACATCCACATGTTTTAAAGATGGCATTATAGATCATTAGGAGAAGTATTTGCCTAGGATTCATGATGCTCTAGGTTTGATCATTTGTACCTCAAAACCCAGGCATGGTCACTGACCAGCCCTACACTGGTACATATAATGGAGTGTGATGAAGCCTAAGCTGAGCCAAGAGTGTTCAATAAAATAAAATACCAATTCTCATTAGCAGAAGTAAGAAGCAAAAATGTGTTTGATGAACCAGAGAGCCAAATCTTGAAAAACATCTAAATTATTCATCAGAATATATGTTTTAAAAGCGCTTGAAATGATTTTTGGTGACAATTATCTTGTCATTAGCTTATTTTCTCTGCTAGTTGTTATCTGCTCACTGTTACTGGAGTTGTATGATTTTCCATAATATAAATACTCTGAGCCAAATAATCTCTTGAGGCAAAAGTCAATAGCTATTCCACCCAAGGACTTACATCTGATATGTAGGCATAATTCCAATCTGATGGTCTGAACCTTTGCTTATCTGTAATGGTTTGCTTTCTGTGGATTTAATGTTAATGATCAAGGAAAAACATAGACACTTAGACACTGAATTCATACTCATTTCTTTTATACAGTATTTTTTCTATATTACATAAGAATGATAACATTTCAGTAAATGACATGGCTCTGGTCTCACATTTAGATGTCTGTGACTAGTTGAGTAGATACAGAATACAAGTAAAGAAGGGGATTTAAATTCAGTTTGCTATTTAGTCCAGAAATAACACAAGCATTCATGAAACACTCTGTGAGGACATTCAGTTTGAGTGAATGATTGAAAAAAATGAAATAAAAATTGAAATTTTTACCCTCTAAAATTTATTTCTAGATTAGCCAAGCGCATTGAAATCTATGTTTATAATTATCACAAATATTTAGATGTTGCTTAAACTGAAATATACTTTCTGTATTTTATCGTATTTTGATGATCTTTAATTCATTCTTTGAGAATTTCATACAAGTCACATCTTTTGATCATAACCAACATTTGCTTACCCACTTCAGCTCCTAATAGAGCAGACCCACCTGATCTTCTTCCCAACTTGTCTTATTTTACACACTGATTCCGAATAGTGCTGCCAGGAAGTGCCTGGGTACAGGGCTCCCCTCTGGTGCCCTACACTACATTTTTCTTATAGCTTGCCTTTCCCTTTTTGGTTCAGAGCTGAACATGGAGTTCTAGGTAAGAAATATGGCTTTTTCTGTGAACTTTTACATTTATCAGATTACCTTGCTTAAATTGAAGTACCTGTAGAAACCATGAAACTAGAAATTTTCTTCTGAACAGGCGACACTCATGAACTCACAGCAGCTTTACCAACGAGTAGGGCTCCAGAACGCTACTCCTCCATGTGGAGCTCCAGACAGTGGATAGCTGTTGAAAGAGAGGGAGAGTCAGTATTTTTTTTACCAGCTTGTGCACTGGTAAATCATCCATGCTCCACG
Organism: Eospalax fontanierii; assembly: GCA_035773235.1. NCBI lineage: Eukaryota > Metazoa > Chordata > Mammalia > Rodentia > Spalacidae > Eospalax > Eospalax fontanierii. The sequence goes on along the minus strand of CM069527.1, from coordinate 95,603,320 downwards.
GGAGGACCTCCATAGCCATGTGAACCTTACCTGAGTATCACAAATTAGACCCAGTGGGTTAAATGAAATCAAAGGACAGGGTGTTGGGGGGGTAGGTGGAGGGATGAATTAAAAAACCTTTAAGGAGAGGGGTGAATATTATCAAAATACAATGTATGTATGAAAAATTTCAAAAACTTAGTAAAAATATTATATTGAAATTAAAAAAAAAAATCTAAGAGTAAAAGAATCACAACCCATAATTCAAAGTATCTTCTTGTTCATACGTAAACAGAGTTTTATTTTTTTTCCTTGTGGCAGTCCAAATCATAAATAAATAGCAATAAAACATCTTAAGTTTAGTTTAAGAACAGTTTTAAACTCTGTTGACATTTAAACATGCCACATTTTTCTTTCATTTTTATAAGTAAGTACAGAGGCATCAGAATTGAATTTTGTTATGAATTTCGCAACAAATCTTTCTTGGTTCATATTGATATAAATTGCCAGTTTTTAACCTTCCAAGATGAATGATAAATTATATCTCCCAAGTCACTGTTCAACCAATGCAATCTCCACTCGTGATAAAATTGCTACTGATCATTTTACAGATTTTGCTTTATTACCATCAGTTGGGTCATACATTTTTCTGAAGTGAAAAAAAAAACAGCTGATATATTTTGAAGGATAATGTTCTTAAAGGTAACAATTCACTGCTGAAAACCCCAGAGACATCGCTAACAAAAGATCAAGTTTGGGTCAATGCAAAACAATTTGCTTTCTCCCACCAGCCATCATCATTCTTTTGTGTTATGTATAGACTTGAAAGGTAAAATAATTTTACTCTTTTATAAAAATGTACCTCTGTTTTTTGCATCTTTCAAGTATTTTTTGCTCATGTAAAAGAAGTACAGTTAAAAATAAATTGTGGAAATAATTTAAGTAAAGAGATATATTTTAAAGTTCAAATACTTCTTATTTAATTAAGGGTATGTAAAAAGAATTGGGTCATATATTAGATTCATTCCCTGACGTTGCTGAAATTCTTGCATTTGCAAATCTACAGCCATGAAGGTGTTACATTAACATTTATACATTTTCAAGTCCTTTCATTTAGCTGTTAAACATAACAAATGAAAAGAAAAATCAGAATCTTACCCTTGAAAGATGGTTCATTTTATATATATATATCAGAATCTTACCCTTGAAAGATGGTTCATTATATATGTATATATATATATATATATATATTTCTTAGAAATTCAGCAAGTGATTCTTAAATACCTTACAACTATCACCTTGATGATCATTTTCTTTGCCTCACTGTAATTTTTAAATTGTTTTCAGTAGTTTATATTAAAGTGTCACTGGCTGGACATTACAAGCCCCTTCCTTTTGAAATACAGGACCTTCAAATGTTTTCCTGTAATTTGGGATTAGTGAAATAAATAAACCATTTGATTTGCTTTGCTGATAATTCCACTCTTCTTTTAGATTAATTGTTCTTACCTGTGTAATACAGATCTAGAATATTTGTACTTAAACCCTTTAGCTCAATGACACATGTCTATAATTACTCACTCCTGATCATGCAAGGCCAAGTGCAGTTCTGCTTCTTTTTCTGAGAGTCATTACTATGTCATGTCCTCTTTTCTGTCTTAGGGTAATAATCATCCATCTAAATTTAAGTTATTTTAAGTCAGATGTAAATATATTTCAGCTGGAAATTTAGTGATCTTTCTGGTTATCTTCTATTTAATCTTCATTTAATTTTTAGATATTTTACACAGATTATATTTTTTAATGTTATTTAGTTGTTTTCAGTCTGGTCAGTTTGTGGCTATTGATTTTCACTTTTAAATTTATATTTTATGCTTGAATTTTCTGTACTGATTTATCATAAAGTGTCAAGTAATTGATGGATTATAAATTTACATATATATACATATATACATATACATATACATATATATACATACATATATACACACACATATATATATATATATATGGTTTGTGGGCATTAGAGTGCAAGCTTTCCATGAAGTCCAGAAAAGAGTACTGGATACCCTAGAGCCAGAATTATCAGAAGTTGTAGGCTACCTGGAATGGGTTCTAGGAATCAGTCTCAGGTTTTTGCAAGAGCATTACATTCCCTTAAGCATTAAGTCATGTCTCCAGCCTATGAACAAAGGACACTATTCCAGAATTAAGGAAACAAAAGAAAGATGAAGAGAAATAAAAAAACTTTCCTACTCAACAGAAGATATTTTAATAATTTACGTCAAAATACTGACCAGCTTTTAAAATGAAACAAGTCCACTAAGACAGGATAAAGACAAGCACTCAGAAAAGGAAAGGAATACCATAACCTTCAAAAACATAATGGAGATATGGCTCAATGGTTAAGACCACTAGCTGCTCTTGCTGAAAGCCTGGATTTGGTGGCTAAGAACTCCCTGTAACTCCTGCTCCAAGGATCCTAGGCCCTCCTTCCTCTTGCCTTTATGCTCATTGCACACATAGATGCAGCTCCATATATGAGAGCAAAACACTTATAAATGTAAAATAAAATAAATAAAAATGAAACATAATAGCAAATAAATAATTTTAATATGAAGCAAATATGTCATAGCAGGATTTTAAATGTATCATTGATAATTTTAATATGAACAATTAGGATAAAATAATTCTCATTTGCATATCTGAAGATGCTGGTATCAGTTTCATTTATAAGCACTATTATCATAACACATAAGTGGCTCTCAGTAAAGTATATTCGTATAGTAGCTCACATATAAATGTTGTTTTAAAACTCATGACTAAATTACAGAAAACTACTTGGTTGATTTAAGATACAAATGCATGCCAAAAGCAGGCAAGGTGTCAATGCAAATACCATATACCGCACTTAGCATGGGTGCGTTGAATAATAAAACGAGGCTAGAAGGTTAGCATGTGAAAATAGAAGTAGGGGAGCCCAGACCTTTAGGAGATTAAATAGAAATAAAATATGTGTATCCTTATGTTCATGAACCAACTCTGACTCTTACATTCTTTCTGCTTCCTCTTCTGCAATAGTTCCTGAGCCATGGATGGTTGAGGTTTGATATAAGAATCATATCCATGGACACACATTCTACTGTTCTCTAAAATTTAGCCAGTTCTGGCCTTACATGTGCATTGCATTTTGTTGCGTGAGGAAACTTCACTGCTGAACGCTGAGAGAAGTATTAGTATTCTGTCCACCCCTTGTTCTGCTATATTCCATGAACCTTAGGTGTAGAGGTTCCCACTGTAGGTGTGTTACTTAGGACTGGGAATCTCTCAGTCATATATCCTCTGTGTGTGACCAGTTGTGAAACTCTGTATGTAGCAACAAAAGCCAGGAAAATGGACAGGAAACATGAAGATAAAGGAAAGAAAGAGCTCAGGAGAGAGGGATTGTAGGAAACAGATGTTAACAAAGGGGAAGTGGGGAAAATGCGGATATCAACCAGGAAGGGAGGAGGGAGGACATGCCAGGAACCATGAGGGTAAAGGTCAAGAAGGAATTCAAAAGATGGGGGAATATAGGAGACAGGTATTATCAAGGGGTAAATGAGCAAAATGGGGATACTTAAACTGGAGAGGTAAGAGAGGTTAGACAGTGTCCTGACCTGCAGGACAATCAACAACACAGAACTGGTTTTGTTTCAGGCTGCAGCAGCTTCCTCTTTATTTTTTCCCTTATATACACATGCATTACGTAAGCAAGATATGGGCCAACCAATCAGCCAAAAGATCAAGTATTACATCAAGGTACACGAGGTTCCCAACCCACAAAGAATCTTTGTGATCACGCACTGCCCACGCGCTCAACATGCACCAGGATCCAATCACAATACATTTCCTTAAACTAGAGGTCCTCCTCCCGGCAGCTGCCAGCCACCTCTTAGGTGACTATGTTGGAGCCTGCTGGCCCCCAACATCTCCCCCTGTTTTATTAACAACAATGGCTGGCTCATGTGCCTGTCTTAGGTCGTCCACGTCAAGATATACCCTTACCCATCATGGGATATCTCAGTACTGTACATCTGAGAGTCCTGTCTTAGGTTGGTGTATATCTCACACAAATCTAACCCAACTCTGGCTACCAGTCCAACATATTCAACCATATTTGAAAGGAATCACCAGTTTGGACAGCAAGCATGGCCTGTCTAACGATGGCTAGGTCTCATTGCCGCACTTGTCTCATCCAACAAAGGCACCAAACACACAGGATGGTTGTTAACAGGAGGACTCCACTCAAAGCTATGGTGCCAAACCATTGCTGACCCCAGGCTAAAACTCTAGTCATAAAGGAAACAAATTGTCCAACATTTGCAGTGGAGACACAAGTAGCATTAACAGAAACAATCTGAAACCGCAGAGAACACGTCAAATTTTCAAACTGAGCATCCCATGTACCATTCAAATATTAGGACAGTTCCCTAGATAAATTTGCTGCAACACTCAAATTAGCATATTGCCCAGGGGTAATACAAAGTGCTGACATATGATGTATGCATGCCACAGAGAGAAGTTCCTGTACAATGTCCATTTCTTCTTGCAGCAAATCTACTCATTGATTCTGTACAAGTATGGCCGCTCTCAGATGTTGATTCCCTTGTACCTGTACTTCCAATGCTGATGCTGTCTTTTCTGCCAAATTATTCACAGTCTGTGCAGCTGGTATGGAGGTGGCCAGAGCGGCAACAGCAGCAAACAACAGCAGCTGTGACCCCAAAATCTCTTTTTGGCCTTAATAAGACAGAAAGGTCTTGCTCCTCTATCTTCACAGGTACAGGCAAAAAGGTAGGAATGTGCATTAATACAGCCAAATCAAACAATGAAGCACTCCAACACTCAGCAAGAAAACATGAAAAATTATTACAATGTATTATCACATTATCAACTGAGTCATTAAAAACAAGCCACATAAAAGTAGATTTAACACATACAGGAGTAGGAGCAAATGTAATATTCGTCCCTTCTTGAACCTGAACAGTTGCTTCAAAGAAGCTGCTGGTGTCATAAGAAAAGGACGCATTTCTATAAGACCCTCCTCTTAGCATAGACATAGCAGAAATATCTGTACTTGCAAAAGGGCTGCATAACACCCTAGCATCAAATGGATTGGGAACTATAGCTTGAGCAGGGCCCTGCTTGGTAAAATTATGTCCTAAAAAAGTACTATTCTTATACATGGGAAAATTTGGTGTAGAAGTAAAACTATGGTCCTTACTCATATATACTGCCTGAGTACTAGCTTAACATCCTGTCCTTTCAGGTGGCCAGGAATGAGAGCTTTTACATCTAGGGGCCCATCGTGGTTGAAGGGGCACAGTGTCGTTTTTGTCCTTCGGAAAAATAGAGGAACCAATCCTTGTAAAATAGTAACATTACCTTGATTACTAGAATAATTAAACAACTGGAATTGGCCTAAACTCTGATTGCTAAACCATATACAATCTGGGGCCTCTACTGAAAAATTCTTAACTATAAAAAAGCACAATGGCCCTGGCAAGGCAATGGAAAAATCAAAAGGTGCTAATTCATCATTATAATGTACAGTAGGTAAACCAAGTGAAGCATTGGTACTAAATATTGGTGGAAGAAGCCTAGAAGTATTAGACAAAGGTAAAGGGTATGGCCATGCTCTGGCAATGCCCCAAAGTTGTTGTTGGTCTCCGTTAGCCTTCTGTACCAGCATTATCAGCAGTATCACAACTATTACCTTCAGAATCTGAATCCTGACTTCCTCTTGACGAGGTCTGACTAGAGAGTTCATCTTTGTTGCAAAATATTTGCAACAAGACAGAAACAGGAGAGATAAAGTTTAGATAGCCTAAAAATCCAGAAGGAAATAAATTAACTCAACTCCCCCCCTGAAAATTATATGTAATATATCTTAATATGGGTGTACCAGAAAGCTATATAACGAGGAACACAGTACCAAAAAACAGAAACTTCCCTTCAAGTTGTTGGTCAGGGTCATCTGAGAGGAGACTCCCCAAGATAGCACAAGTTATTGCCACAGCTCTTGATTACCCCCAAGAACTTGAAGGCAAGACCCTATTGGTGAAGACTGGCCATGCTTTAACTCAAGACTTGAAGCAATGGACCTGAAACCTGGAAACCTTGTCTTTGAAGACACCTAGGGGAAAAGTCCAATCAATGGTTCAACCCCTGCTTTAAAGCCTAATAAACACAAAAATAAATGGCACAGCAATTTATATTGGTGCAATAGTGGCACTTTTATCTTAGGGGTAATCAACAGCTATGTAATTGAACTTAAAGACTGCTCGGTGGGAGGAAACTCCTGTGTACAATATTAACAGCCCCATACCCATCGCTGGAGAGAGTTTAGAGCCTGGGAAAAAAACGTTATCTTTCACATCCCTAGACAAATGTAATTTCTTACCATATGCTAAATATGAATCCTTATATTTACAGAAAAAAAACAGACATCACAAATCAAAGGAAATTTGTTTTGCAACTGATCAAGACTATTACAGAATTATATAATTGGTCATACACAGAGAACAATGTCTAGGATGTCCAGCCTTTTGTGACACATATACAAAGAACCTATGCACCTAAGGTTCAGAATATAGTGGGACAAGGTGTAGAGTAATTAATGCAACTGTCAGCTCTCACCAGTGAAGGCTTCTAATGCAACAGAGGGTCATGAACACAGAAGAGCACAGCTGGCCAAAGTGTATAGAAAAATGGACTATAAAGAACGTGTCCCTGAATTGACTTCCTATTAAATATCACACACCCATGGCTCAGGGACCATTGCAGAAGGTGGGGGGGTCGTAAAGATTGCAAGTGTCAGGGATGGTGTTTAATCATAAGGAAGCAGAGTTTTTGTTGTTGTTGTTGTTGTTGTTTTGTCTCAGAGGCAGTAATTGTCAAGAAATGACTTCCTGCTCATCATTGGGACAATAAGAAAGGGTTGCCTAAGGGGCAGACCTCACCATAAAAAAGCAATAACTTATGAAAAAAAATATTTACTGAAAAGAAGTGTCCTTAATTGAGATGTAGCTAAAGGAATTTCCTGCTGGTAACCAACCACCTTGATTAGGCTGGTCAGCCTGAAAGAGAAACAGATGCTGATTCAGCTGTAGTCAAAGAGGCATACTCCATCCCGAAATGGCAATGGATCTTGACATTGATATCCACATGTTACAGGGGTTTTGCAGGCATGAATGATGGAAATTTGGGGAAGCATTGGGTTTTGCTCTAAGGTAACAGAGAGCTGTGGAGCCCAGAGAATCTGAAGCAGGGTCTGAGTCCCTGTCAGGAAGCCATGAGAAGCCATTTTGAGAAGCTGTGAATGTAAAGTCCAGATCACAATGGAATCCTTGGGATATTGCAAAGCCAGAGAATATAGACATTTCTCCTAAAGTCCTTCAGGAATATAATGGAGCTAGCCCAAGAGAGGCCATGTATGCTGCAGATAGCAAAGTGGATTGGATGGGGCATCCAACCTCTTTGCAGGCAGATGATTCTAGCAACAGTCCCTGATGCCCTACACGGAGCTGCATGATTTGATGCTTATTATTTTGTGTTTTGGCCTTGCTTCAGTCTGATCTTTCTGTACTGTACCCAAGTTCATTCCCTTTGGAATGGAGATGCCTGTTCTTTGCCTTTGTATATAGATATGTGTAATTTGTCTTTTGAGACTGAAGGAGTTGATAATTACGAGGCTGCCTTGTGTTGTACTTTGGGTTTTTAAACAGTGTTGAGATTATTAAATACTGTAAGGACTTTTGAAGTTCGACTGTCTGCATTTTACATTATGCGATGGCTATGAGCCTATGGGGAAAAGGGATAGAAGTTTAAAGGGATGGCTTTAAAATGTCATATTTGGATGTCATATTGTTGTCTGGAGGTGGTGCTACCAGGGTTAACGCTATTAACTTGATAGGATGTATGAGTGCCTTAGAGAGAAGACTGTGAGCATTCCTTTGATAGATTATCTAGATTAGGTTAGTTGAGGTCAGAGGACCCACTCTAAATGTGGGAAATAATACTCCATGAACTGATAGCCAAGACTGAATGAAAAGGAGAAATCCAGCAGAGCAATCACATTTATCACTCTCTGCTTCGTGACCCAGGATGTGACCGAGGACACGGGGTGAACAGCAGCCTGTGTTCCTGTGGCTGTCCTTTCCCAGTGACTTTGATGGGCTTCCTGTAAAACTGTAAGGCAAAACCGATTCTTCCTTCTCGTCGCTGTGGGTTTAGAAACTTTGTCACAGGAATAAGGGAAATAATTTATGCATTCTTTTTCTAATACCACAAGAAACAATATTTTAAAATAATATATTTGATAAATTGCATTGAAGGCAGCTTTTTACATAGAAATATGTAACACCTTAACTTTTAAAAATATACAGCTAGTCTTTTGTGAGTGGGAACTTTACAGAATATCAGCTACTGACCTCTCTCAATGTTCAAGGACTACCCAGGCAAAGGTGAATCTGTAATTAAAATGATTGATAGATTTCAAAGAATTTTAAGGTTTTTTGGTCTCAAAGTTCTATTTTCTTTAGAGGTTTCATACATGGAAAATTTCCATTTTGCTAAGCTAAAATAAAGAATTTTTAGCTTTGATGTAGATTTATATGAAGTACTACCAGTTTTTCAGTCAAGAATTGAAGAATCCAGACAGATGAATAAAATCATTCCAAATTAAATATAAGAAAATGAATTTAAATTATAGATCACTTGAAGTTAGGAAGCAATATGAAAACTATATAGCTGATCTATGTTATTTGACAGAAAGGAAACAGCAAAAAATTAAACTGTCTTGCCTAGAGTCTTATAGATGTCAGCCCAGACTCAGTATATGGTTTCTTGGTGGTAGCTAACTTAACTAAAAAACTTCCTGTATCTCAAAGAACACTCTTAGCAAAGACTATTCTTGTGTTTGACAAAATATGAAAGCACCATAATCTAATGAATTGACATCATCACAACATATTTAAATATATAAAACCTGTTTTATAATTTCATATAAGAGTATATGGGTGTATTTGGAAATATGAGGTATTAGTTAAATTCTCAGCACCCTAAGTGGTAATAAATAATATTGCTTAATTGTTACAATGCACATATCAGGTACAATTGATCCAAGGTGTGGTAAACCTCTTTGTAGAAGAAATTCATTTGTGAAAATGATAGATTTTTTAAATAGACTTTTGTTTACTCATGCAAATATCATCCACAAACTCTACCTCAGAGCATAACCATAGAGAGGAATTACTTTCACATTCATCTTATTTGGTTTGCTAGTTTTTAAGATATTGGGATAAATGAATTGCAATTGTAAATTCTGTTAATAAAAATATGTTTAACCTTTATATTTGTATAAAGGGACTTTATGCTTAATGTGTAAAACTCAAAATATTTGTAGGTATATTCCCAGGCTAGTTCTCTTTCTTTCCTGTTGTGAATGATGCTTTGGCAAACAAGAGATGCAGACACTTCTTTTCTGATTTATTCAGATTCTGTTGGACAGATGGACAGAGGTAGGATAACAGGACCATGCAGTAGTCCTATTCTTTCCTTGTTTATTTATGAATTTATTGGAGGGTGGCTCTATACTGTTTTACACTCTCACCTTCTGCATTTTCATACATGCCAATAGTGAGGAAACACATCTGCCTCTACACAAACTAGTCGGTATGCGTTATGTTTATTTATTTTATTGAGTCATTTATAGGACATCTCTATCAATCTTAATCATTTTTATACCTCCTTCCAACTGCCACAACCTAGGCCCCCAACTAGAATCCATACATTCTTACATCTGTATTAAGGTCTACTGTGTAAAGTTAGTGTCCACAAATGTTCCTAGGTGCAAGGTTATCCACTGAGATCTAGTCAACCAATCCGGAATGATGCACTTTAAGAAGATTAACTCATCTTCATCCAACAGTAATCAGTTGTGAATATTTCTTCAGCAAAGATTCAGGTCTGCTGCCTATTTCCCCAGTTCCATGCTGGGTTTTGTCTGCTTAAGTTAGCATGGGTCATGAACATACCAAAACCACTGATGTAGTTTCCTATGAGCAATGTCCCAATAACTTGTAGAATTCTATTTCCATATGGCTACCTACTACCTCACTGGCTTTTAAATTTTCTTTGTCCATCTTCCTCAATGATCCCAGAGCCCTAAGTGAGTGAAACATAATATAAGAATCCTGTATAAGAGCCAACACCCTGGAGACAAGTAATGAGCATGCTTTGGCTATTTGTAACCTTTTGTGTTACTGGTCTTCTATTGCATGAGGAAATTTCATTAATAAGGGTTGAGAGATTCATCAGTGTCCTCTTTACCCCTTGTTCTACGTTGTGTGTGCTGCAGGTGTATTAGTTGCAATGTAGATGTGCAATTTAGGCATGTGTTATTCACAGACAATGTCTGCTTGTTACCAAGTGTAGTACTCTGTAGAAGTTTCCATCAGATGTGATGCAAAAGAAGATTATTTGATGAGTGGTGACTGGAATACTTGACTGTAAATATAAGAATACATAGTTTGTACTTAGTAACAAGCTATATTAGCCTAGGGATTTGACAAATATAGGGATTTCACCAAAAGTCATGACCTTTCAGCCATGTGTATTTGGCTATGATTACAATATAATACATGGCTTTCCTCTCATAGAATGGGCTTTAAGACCAATTAGGTAGCGATTGAATATGTGTGTGATAAATGTGTCACTATTATAGAAGTATCATATCCTGTTCTGGTCTTTATTGTGGTTATTTGGTCATGAAGCCAGTTTTTGACCATCAATTGATGTCTGCCCTTAGCTACTTGCATAGTGCTCTCCAGAGCTCTGAGGACTAGTCTTCAGGGGAAGTGGTTTCCAGGTCAGTTTTAGCTCCATTGGTCCAAATTCAGTCTCTGAAGTATGTACTGATTTCAGCAATAGGACCTTTCCTTCAAGTTCTGGGAGGCAATTAAGGGCTGTGGAAATAGCTTGTATAGTTTTGCAAGTCTCTTGGAGCACCCTGAGCAACACCTCAAAGGAAGGATTCTCCTGACTGGCACTGGTTTTGCTATGTAGCCATCAGCTACATATGAGTCTCCTATGGTCCCACCTCTCTTGAGCTCTTTCTTTCTCTTTATCCCATAGTGCCTTGTATAATCCTACTTCCTCCAATTTACATACCCCCATTTTATGTATTTGTCCCTTAGTAACATCTATCTCCTACTACATTTTCCCACAGGATTTTTCTTTCCCTTTACATCCCTGGTTCCTTTACACTTTCCTGATTTTTGCATTTACATCATGAGACATACTTACATATAAATATTCAGTGCTAGCATCCCCAAATGCGAGAGAACATATGTCATTTGCTTTTTTGAGACTATGTTACTTCATTTGGCATAGCAGTTTCTAGTCCTATCAATTTACCTGCAAATTTAACTTTGACCCATTCATCATTCAGGAGTATATTGTTTAATCTGCATGAGTTCTTGAAGTATTTGTTGAGATTTGTTTTGTGCTCCAGTATGTGGTTGATTGTGGAGAAAGTTCCATGGGGTTCAGAATAGAATGTGAATTCTTTGCTCTTTGGTTGGACTATTCCATATATGTCTGTTAGGTCCATTTGATGTATGGTATTGTTTTATCAGATATCTCTCTGTTTATGCTCTGTCCAGTTGACTGTTGTAATGGAGACAGTGGACCATTCAAGAATTCTCCTACTATTACTGAATTGGGGTTAATCTGTATATTAAAGTCCTGCAGGACTGTTTTTGTGAAATTGGGTGCACAAGAGTTTGGTGCACATATGTTCCTGATTTTTATATCTACTTGGTTAATTGTTCCTTTGATCAGGATGAAGTCACCCTCTTTATCTCTTCTGATTAATTTTAGATTGAAGCCTATTTTGTTAAATATTAGAGTGGCAACTCTTGCTTATTTCTTAGTGTCATTTTCCTGTAACCTTTTTTTTTTCCCTCATCCTTACACCTTAAGGTAGTGCCTGCCCTTGAAGGTGAGATGGGTTTATTTCAGACAACAAAGAGAATGATTTTGTTTCTTGGTCCATTCAATGAGGCTATGTGTTTTGCATGGGGAGTGCAGTCCATTGATTTTTAAATTAGTATTGAAAGATTTGAATTGGTTCCCATCATATTGATTTCTGTTTGCATTCTTGTAAGTTTATGGCTCCACAGTTATAACTTCATTTAGTTTCTTTCTCTTGCCCCTTTGGTATAGTCATTCCTTCCCTCAGCTTTAAATATGCTTAGAAGGTCTGGTTTTGTGGACATGACTTCTTTCATCTTATTTATATGGTGGAATATTTTTCTTTCCCCTGCATATAATAGGCAGTTTTGCTGGGTAAAGTATTCTGGTTGGCATCTGTGGTCTCTTCTGGCTAGCATACTTTGAAATGAAAAGTCAGCTGTGATTCTGATAGGTTTTCCTTTATATATGGCTTGTTCTTTCTTTCACAGATCTCAGTACTTTTTATTTGGTATGCTTAGTGTTTTCACCATGATATGCCATGGGAAGTATTTTTTTTCTGATCCTATCTATTCTATGTAGTTCTAGTATTTGTATGGGAATGCCATTCCTAGATTTTGGGAGACTTTTTTCTGCAATCCTTTTGAAAATCTGGTCAATACCATTATTCTGAAATTTCTTCTCCTTCCTTAATGCCTATGATGGATAAATTTGGTATTTTATTGTGTCCCACATTTCCTGAATATTCCATTCCTATGCTTTTTATTTTTTTTTCATATTCTTTGCTTGAGTGTTCCAATTCTCAACTTAATAATCCAGTCTTGATATTCTGTTTTCCATTTCTTTCATTCTTTTGGTAAGGCTTTCTCCTATCACTTCAAATTGGCTTATTGATTTTTTCACTTCTTCTTTTCAGACTGAGTTTTCTTTAATATTTATCTCTCTTTTGTGAATTCAGTCAGAAGTTTATCCCTATCTTCTCAGTTATTTGATTTGTTTGTATGTTCTTTAAAGGCATTGAATTATTTGATCATGTTTATGATTTTTCTTTTAAATTATTCACCCTGGGTTATCTCTATGGGGTTCTTGTAGAACTCTTCTATAAAACTGGTGATGTTTCATGGGGACATATTATTTTGATTTTACATTATGATCTTAATATATGCATTTATTTTGTTGTTTGTGATTCTGATGTGTGGCTCAAGTCTTCCTTTGTTGAGTTGATGTCTGATTCTGTCTGTATACTTGATGTGACATGGCTGTCCTCCTCTTTGTGTATAAAAAGCTGTTTTTTTTCCAGTTTTCAGGTTCTATCTTTTGATTTTATATTGGAGGGACTAGATGTCCAGCCTCTTAGAAGTTCACTCAGAGGCATAGATCAGGGAATATCTGATGCTCTCAGGTTCTAAAGGTCTGGGTCCTTCTAGATAAAAGGACAATTTGAATAGATTGCTAGGCAGATGCTTTATTAAATTTTTTTCAGGTATTCTGCAGATGTCTTGGCACAGATGCCTAGTACTTCTACAATGGGAGGGACTGCGAATATTACCATTGTAGATAGAAGGGCAGGATGATCTGGAGAGCTCACAGTCGGTTAGAGTTGAGGGTAGTCCAGAGGTCTGGAAACCTAACAGTAAATGTGTGCCTGTGTCCAAGGCTAGAAGGAAAATAAGATGTAGAGTGAGGGAGTTTGGAGTTGCTGAGGTGGTAGGGGAGGAGAGATCCCAGTGATCAGGATCAGGTTTATCATGAAAGTCGTCTGGCCTCCAGAATCCAAAGCTAGGTGGAGATGGGGACTGCCAGTGTAGAAGACTCATCTCGGGAATGCGAAGGAAAGTTTGGACTGAGGGAAGCCTGTAAAGGCTCTAACAAACTAGACTGTAAAACAGAGTTGGTCTCAGCACAGGGAATCAGGAAGCAGTGTGCACATCCGGAGTAAGAGTGTAGTTCAGAGATTGGGGTGCTAACAGCAAAAGTGGGCCTTTGTCCAAGCTACACAGAGAACAGGATGTAGAGCAGAGAATAGAGAATAGAGTTACTCAGGTAGTAGGGGACGGGGGATGTACTGTCCAGTATCAGACTCAGCAGGAAGAAACCTGGTTACTGGAATCCAAGCACATTGAAGGAGGGACAGCCAGGGTAAATGACTGTTCTAGTACACTCAGGGCCAAGTTTTGGGTGGGAACAGCCTGTGAAGACTCTAACAAACTAGACTGAAATGCTGAGCTGGTCAAAGTACAGAGATATGGCTTGCAGTGTGTGGGTATGGGCTAAAATTGTAATTTGGCATTCAGGTGTGTTAAGACAAAGAGCACTCCTGTGTCCAAGGCTGGAAGAGCAGCATATGGGTTGGGGAAGAACAGAGTTTATCAGGTGGTTGTGTTTGTTATTTTTTGTACTTTTGATAATAGGCTCACTGAGGTGAAATGGTACCTTATTGTCCTTTAACTATGCATTTCTGGGCCTGGAGAGATGGCTCAGTGTTTAAGAACACTTGCTGTTTTTATAGAAGAACCCCGTTTAATTCCCAGCATCCATAGAAGGCTAATAACAGTCCAGGGGATATGACACCCTCTGATAGCCTCTGAGGGATTTGCATGACATGAGTGTACTGACATATGTGTAGAAAAAAAATCTCCTAATAAGCATAAAATAAAAAGAATAAAATAAATTTATTTTTCTCTGATAGTTTCCATTTATTGAACATAAATTATTTTGTAGATTAGCTCGGTTGGCTTTTCCAGGTAATATTTTCAAGCAAAAGATATTTGAATGACATTTGGAAACAAAACAGAAAAAGGAAAGCCTTTGAAAGACTGTACTTTTGGGTTCCATTTCAGCTCATAGAACCTAGAGTTTCCTGCTGAGCTCCAGTATTCTCTGACTGTGTTTCTTATCAAAGATTTGTGTCCAGTTGCCTGAACTGCTGCCCTATAAATAACTTCTCACTCGCTTCTACAGTTGTGTAATGCATAACCCCTAAAATAAATCCTTTTACCAATAACATACCAAAGCCAAGGCTCTAACAGACGTAGCTGTATCTCTAACAACAAGCATCTGTGCTTGAAATTCTGGTTCTTAATTATACTAACAGTTCCCAAGTTCATTATGTCAATTGCTTTAATTTCAAAGGAATTCTCATTATGTTTTCATCAATATTTTGTTTCAAGAAGTTAGTTACCTATTAAAGCATTAAAATTTATTATTCAAAAATATTTAGTGATATTTGACACTGACAAATTTATATGTAGATTATCTATAGAGATATTATTATAAAGCGTTTCTATCACGTTTTTAAAAGATATGAAAGTAAAAGCATATAAGCAAGAGTAAATAATAAATTCTTATGATTCTTTTGCCAACATTTTTCAGTTATGAGTAAATGTGACTGGTTTTACATACACCTACAGACAAAAGAAAACAAAGGAGATTTAACAATATTATTAACACGGCACTTTAGCCATCCTAACAAGCATTGCTTCATGCTGTTAAGTTTTTCCATGCGTCAATTTTACTGTTGCAAAGATTTCTAGCTAAATTTTTTGAAATATCTCACTGTCCTTATTAGTTTTTCAATTAATCGTGTGTATTTGCCAGCCTGTAGCAATGAGAATAGAACAAGGAAAAAAGAAAATCCCTAGATGGTCTGGATTGTGATTTTTCTCCAACGTATTCTTAGCAAATACCTTTAAGGTGCCTTTTCTGTTTAAGATTCTCTAACACTTTCAATTTCCAGTCCTAGATTCTATTTTTGACTTCCATTTCCTGTTCCTCGGGGCTTTTATTTAATCTGCTTTCAGTCTACTTTTTCCTGGAGTAAACTAATGGGCAAACATAATGTATTTTGCTGCATAGGTCTGTTTTAAAGTGACGCCTCCCCACTTTTAAAAGCATGTATACTGTTTCTGCTTTTGAGGGACATACAAATAAGAGGAAAAATGATGTAAGGTGAAGAGAAAGAAAATATGTACTACACGAAGTACTGTTTTCTTTAAAGCAAAGATGTCATTATAGAAATGCAATGACATCAACTCAAATACATATGTGCATATTTATTTTATGATTTTCATGCTTTCTACTAGAAATAGCATTTTATAAAAATGTAAATAATACATTTTCTACTTTCAGATGGTGTATTTTGCTATTCTTAGATAACCAACATAGTCTTACAGAAGATTCTTCTAAAGAATGTTTTCAAAAAAATATTGTAAGGTATGGGGCTGGAGAGATGATTTACTTGTTAAGGGAACTGGCTACTCTTGTAGAGGATCTGGGCTCAATTCCTGGTACCCACATGACAACTAACGACTTTCTTTAATGCAGTCCCAGAAGAATCTGATTCCCTCTTCTGCCTCTGAAGACATTGCAAGACACAGGTGCATTTACACACTTGCAGGCAATGCCCTTACATACAACATTAAATAATAAAATAAAATGTTAAAAGAAATATAAGATAATTTATGTGTGTAAGAATATTTTAGGAGCCTGGAGAGATGACTCAGTGGTTCAGAAAACAAGTCGTTCTTGCAGAAGACCCGGGTTCAAACTCCAGCTCCCACGTGGTGGATAACAATTGTTCCTAACTCCAGTTCCAGTGGATCCAAAATCGTCTTCTGTCCTCTGCTGGCACTGCATAACACGGGTGCGCTAATACTTGTGCAGGAATAACATTTATGAAAATAAAATGACTTAAAAAAGGATATTTCTATTGATTCCTTGAGAATTTCATAGAATATATTGATCAAATCTCTGTCCACACTGTACTTCTCAAGATATGCCATCTATTACTATTTTATTTTTCAGTTTTAAAGTTCTGTCAAGTCTAATTTGTGTTCCCCAAACACTTCTGCCTGTAGGTCTATCACTTGGAGTCTGGACAATCTACCATGTAATCACATCGTTAAAGAAAGCCAGTTCCTCTCTCCCAGCACCTATCAATTGCCAATAAATCCTTATCTAGTGATGGTTTTTGTCAAACTTGAGCTTGAACTGTACTTGTGCGTGTTGTCACAAATGCTGCTGTTTCATTTGTCTACCTGCCCTGTGATGTCTAGAAAATATGATTTCCTTTAATTCACATGTCACCTCTGATTTTTACAGTCTTTCTGCCCACTCTTCCTCAATAATACCCACACTTTAGTAAAAGAGAGTGTGATATAGGTTTCACATTTAGGGATAAGAGTTCCACAGTCCTTTATTCTCTCTGTACTGGTTGTAAGTTTATATGTTAATTTTCAACTTTTGCAAAAAGAAGCTTCACTAGTAAGAGTTTATTAATTGTACTAATCTAAGCAAACAACCATTAGGTTCATTTTATTACTGTTAAGCAGAATAATAGTACTAAGTCCCTATAGTCTGTTACCAGTCTAATCACAGGTTGTTGGCTCTGGTTACAGTTCTAGGTATAGGCTCCATCTTCTGACATGGGCCTTAAAGTGAATCCAAAGATGATTACTTCCATTATTTTCTTGGCACTACTGCACAAGAAGGCGTATCATGTCAGGACAACTCTTAGTGCAGCTCACAGGACTCACAATTGGCTAAACTGTGACGATTACTTATCTTCCATTACCATGAATAGCACCTTTTAGTGTGGTGAAAGCAAGCAAACAGAATCCAGTAACCAAGTAAATTAACAAAAACCTGTGTTGTTTGAGCAAATGTATCTATTTAGATATCTATGATATCTATATAGATATCTAAATTGATATAGATATAGATATCTTTATAGATATACATTGTTCAAAAGGGCCAAGAGTACATTATGGCAAGGATGGCAAAAGTGGCTAGAGAAGGAGCAGAAGCTAAAATCTTGCATCCTCAAGCAGGTACAGGAAACTGAGGGGGACTGGAGATCCTGTAAGGTTGAAGACCTCTCTAAGCCCGCCCTAGTCTCATGCTTACTGCATCATGGTCAGACGTTTTAAGACCTTGGGAAACAGCGTCACCACCTGAGGACAAAATGTCCAAATACTTGGAGCCTATGGGAGACATTTTCATTCTACTACACAGTATTTTCAGAAAATGGGTGCTTGTCAAAATGGACAGCTACTCAAAGGAATACTTTCTTGTTCATAATCTAGGTACTGAAAATGTGTTCCTTAATCTAGAACAATGATTGTCAATGCGCAGGTTTACTAAAGAAAAGTTCTCAAGACAGTCCAAAGAGGTTGTTCATCAAATGCACAAGCCCAGCACTACCCACTTGAGAATTAGTGCACATACGGATGAATCCTTGATGGAAGTGTATTGTTCATGTGAATGTGGGCAGAATTAAAACTGGACAACCTTCATTTGTGTAGAAGGGGAATCAAAATGATGGAGCAAATTTTTCAGAAAATTTTTGACCGTTAAAGAAAATAATAAAAAATTAATATAAGGTTGGGGATATAGCTCAATTGGTAGAATACTTGCTTGGTATGTGCAAGGTCCCAGAACTGAAGCAGAGGAAAATCATTATAAACAATTCTTCCTCTAGTTAAACTCCCTGACCATTATATGCCTAGCCATATAGCAAGTCCCATAAGTACAACCCACATCTTTGCAACCATAGTGGATTATAGAATAAGAATGGGACTGTTTTAGGCAGTTTCCCGAAAGAGCTTCCTGATCTGAGGAACCGTATACTAGGTCCCAGCACAGGCAGTTTGCAAGCAGACCAACTTTTCTGAATTTTCCTCTCCAACTTGTTACGAATGTGCAGTAAACCTTTAAAATCTACTTGACATTCTTTAATTTAAGCTCCAATTCTTCATCCTCATTCACATAGGATGCTGCTGGAAGGCAGACATACTCCACACATAGCTCACTTCCTCCTCTATGGCCCTGTACAGACAAAAAGGCCTTGTGAGCACCCATGATGTAGACCAACACTTCTGTGGCATCCACGTAAGTATCCACACCCATTATAAGAGCAACGGTGTGCACTGTGGTGAGATCGCCACGAAGAACCTAGCATTGATCAGGATGGTTCTTTGCCACTGTTTTTACTTGAGCCTTGTACATCAGCCTGGAGCCTGTCTCATGTGTCCATCAGGGCTTACTGCTCCAACCAAGGGCTCACTCTCGACTATAGCCTGGATATTCTCAAAGACATCATATTCTGCCTTTAGTCAGCTTAATTTCCAGCCAGAATATGGGTATTTTCCGTGTGGATGTCAATGTGCTTGTAGAAATTATTCTACAAGAAGGTGTAGTAACTCTCCTGCTGTTCTTGAGGAAAGCCTAGATACTAGTCCTTTTGGAAGATTTTCACTGTAAAAGACAGAGACCCATTCTTACAGTATTCAAACAATTTCTGATAGCAGCCAAGCGGCATGCTTACTATGCGGAGCCCCAAGGTGGCTTACTTGTCTGGCCCGGGATTAACCTGGATGATGTGGTTACTGATATTATTGGCTGCCAACTCACTGATCTGAGAATAGTGTTCCAGGATAATGAGCTTCATCTCTCCCAGATGCCTCCTGTTGCTCCAGTGGCCCAGATGTGTGGCCCAGGTGTTATATCCACACATGACACAAGTAATAGTATCAAAGTTTTATTACTTACACTTTATCTAAATGTGAATAGATCACCATTTTTAAGGATGTATCTAATTCAACTTTGCTTACTTACCAAGGATTTCTTGAAAATGCCTAGCTATCCAACTTTAAATGTAAAGGAAGATCCGCTGATAGACTGAAAAGTCAGTCATGGAAAGGGGCAAGCAGGCTTCCAGATAACAAGCCAGCAACATAAATTAACAAGTTTTGCAGAATTACATTTCTACAAATTTATTCATTTTCCTCGTTTTATTCAGACAGTATTTAGAACTGAATGCAATACTTTAATGGAGCATCCCATGGCAGAAGACTAGGAGTGCTGTCTTTAGTCTTACATAAGTAGCTTATGTAAGCATTTTCTAATATCAGAAGATTTTTGAATTTGTAGGAAATCAAACAATATTACATATTAAAGCATTTAAGTAAATAAAACCTCATTTAGCATTAAAAACATAGAGTACCTTTCTAATTACTTTCAGGAAAATAGCCTGTCTGTTGGAATGCAGATAGGACCTCACCCAATCAATGCTTTTAACACATGTTCTTGTTATTATCAGGAAAGCTCCTCTACATTTTTCATTGTTGTTTCACAAAAGATTAGTTTTATATCTTTCGAAGGTTAAATAAATGGAAATAAAACTATCAAAAAAAAAGAATGTGCATGTGCCTCTCTATTCATATGTCCTAGGACATATGAAGAAAGGCAGGAAGGAAAGAAAAAGGAAAAACATTTTTCATGCACTCTTATGCTGTTTAGGGTAGCCCACAATCCTACAGAAACATTTTTTTAACCTACTTATGTAGGTATAGCAATTTTCAGAAAAAAGTAATTAAAATAAACTTTAATCAAGAAATGCTTCAAATCAAAAATATTCACAGAATTACAGGAAAAAATGCAACCACGATTAATATTCATTCAAAAATTTAGAAAAAATATACTGTAGAGCAGAGCCCTGAATTTCTTCATGAGACCTTAATCATAAGTGGCATCATTTAGCTTTAACAAAGTTTCAAGAACATTCATAATTGCTAGCAACTAAATCTTCAGGTGCATGAGTTCAGTAGTAGACATATTTTGATTAGTTATAATAAAATGAATTTAGATATAAAAATACTCTAGACCCACATGATTATTATCACAAATATTTACCTTTTATAAAGGCAAGAGTGATTTTAGAGAAAACTTTATTTCCACTGATCTGGTTATCCACAGGAAAAATTACAGAAAGATACTCTGTTCTTTGAAATTTGACAGTACCCTGTGAAAGCTACTAAATTATAATTAAAGTGATAAATGCCATTACTGAGCTGAATAATTTTACTTGTGGCATGAAGCATTTGTTCTTTGCTATAAAAAATTCTGTGTCAGAGTGTTTACAAAGATGTCCATGCAGCAAACTCTCTTCTTCCTCCTGTGCACACACCTGACTTATCACCCACAGGAATAGCTAACTCTCCCTCTTCTTTAGTTTCACTCACCTTATGACTTTCTTTCCAATCATAGTGCAGCAAATGAAATTCTGATAGTCTCAAGATTCATTTATAAGTGAACTTGTAAACGAGTCATCAGCAAAATATGGCCAAGCCTGACTAGAAAATATTGAGTGATGGCTGAGTAGTTTCTGCCATCTAGGTATTTCTGGGACATTTCAGACATGGATATGTGGTCACCTAAACTTCTAGATCTGTCACTGGCTCAGCTTCATTCAGCAAAATTACTGAAGCTCCATAAAAAAGGTAGACAAATGTAAAATTTAGGTTGCTTTGTACAACATAATTCACTGGGACATTTATTTATTTATTACAACATAATTTAGCTGAATCCAATCCTAATTCTTATTCATTAGATACTCCTCAGATGTGCAATGCTCACACGTTCCTATAACTAATGTCAAGTGTTCTGACCACCCTGTCAGACATGCTGACCTAACAATGATAGAACTAATAAGCTCTATCTAATATAACCAAGGAGACAGTTCTCACTGCCTTCTTTATGACCAACTTGCTCAAGTAATACAGCTTCATCTGGTATGGTTCCTGGATTAGGCTTCACAGCCAGGTCTTCCAGGGCTTCCCATGAGGAATGGACAAGGCAGAGGCCTCCTAATCCAGATTGCTGCACAGAACAGTAACCTCAAGTGAATGACTAAGGAACTGGTTGAGAAGAGCTCATTTTGCCAGAGACTGAAGTCCCACGGTGTCTAAATCTTCAACTAGGGCTAGAGTTGTTGTGCTAGCTTTTAGACATTGGTGCAGAAGGAACTGTACACAGAGTCCATGATTTGCAGTGTCAACTGGGCTAAATACAGAGTGGTTGGAAATATTTGAAAGCCAGATTCATGCTGGGGTCTCCTGTGAATGAAACTGTTAAGATCTTTATCTGTATCATGTCAGAGCTGCAGGAGGGAGAAAATCAATTGTGCAGGAAACATGGCTGCTCACTGTGGCTACTTAACCCAGCCCACTTTGTTCAGAGACCAGCAAAATGGCATGACCATTGCAAAGAGAAGACCTTTGGGCTAATAATGGAGATTATTTAGATTATTTAGTTCAATACCACAGAAGAGGTATTGGGAGAGGCAAAAATTCCAATTATAGGCTTGTCATAATGTGTCAACAAAGACTTCAGACAAGGCCGGTTATCTCTCCCAAGACCTCCAGGCTGGCCCTGTGTAGATCAACTGTTACCGTGTGTTTAGGGTCCATTCCCCTTTTGGTGATTGCAAGATGGCAAAGAGCATCAGGGAGCTGGAGGAGTGCAGCCTCAGAAGTCCTGGAGAAGTATGTCAACTGCAGTCTTCATCCAGCACTCTAAAGTCCACAGAGATTTTAAGAAAGCTAAAAAGGATAACCTCTGCATGCAGAATTTGCAAAAGAGAAACCTGGCACTAACTTTTCTAAGGGAAGACACTCATAATTCAAGTTGAAAAACTGGGTGGCCCGGTGGGTCAGTGCCTTTGAAATGCTCTTCTTATTTAACGCAAATTTATTTATTTTTACTTTAGATAAGTGTTTTGCACGCAGGTGTGGGAGTGTACCAGTGCGTGTAATGCCTGTCCACCTCAAAATAGAGTAGGAATTCCCCTGGATCTGGGATTAGCCACATGTGGATGTAGGAACCAAACCCATTTCCACTTCAAGAGCAGACAGTGCTGTTAGGTTCTGACTCATCTCTTCAGCCCATGGAATGCTCTTTTATTTATTTATAATTTATATTATTAATATTTATTCCTTTGGTCATTTATTTTTTATTTTTTGAGACAGGGTCTCAAAGGTCTCTTAGGTTCTGATTCATCTCTTCAGCCCATGGAATGCTCTTTTATTTATTTATAATTTATATTATTAATATTTATTCCTTTGGTCATTTATTTTTTATTTTTTGAGACAGGGTCTCCCCAAAATGATTGGAACTCAGTTTTTAAATCAGGCTGGCCTTGCTCTTACAGATACCTTCTCCATTCTGCCTCCAGAGTCCTGTGATTAAAAGCCTATGCCATCATGACCAGGATACTTTTCCTAAACTGCAAGAGGGACATGGATGTGGTCCAGTGACAGAATACCTACCTAGTATTTACAAAGCCCTGTGTTCCATCCTCCGTACTACAGAAAAAAAAAACAGATTAAAGTAATAAACTGAATCACTGTATCACTGTAAATACACAACTGGCTGGAAGAATGATTTTTTTTAAATATTCAAAGTCTTGTGTGTCTTATCAATAATTAAAAGACACTGTATATATTGAGTATGTTTGTGTCTAGAAAAGAATGTCACATTTCTAATAATGTATTCATCAGCATAAATATACTCATTACATTTCTTACAATTTTAGATGTATATGAATACACCCGAATGGCATTTGTATTGGCATAAATGTTAATTCTAAACATGTGAACTACATTACATCCCTATAGGTGCATGACATATTCTTTCAAAATATAGTGGCTTTGCACATAGGTATTTACTATCTCACAGTTCCTGTGTGTCAGGTAATTGTTTGCCAGCTAGCTGAGGCCTCTGCTTATAAATTTATCAATTAGTTGCATATGTGGTATCTTTCCAGGCTCTGTCATGGCACATGAAGTCTTGACTAAGGGATGATCTACCTCCCAAGCACTAATCATGCCTCTTCAAAAGTGATTGGAAAGACTCAGGTCCTAGTGGCTGATGTGCTAAGTGATGAAGCTTCCCACTTACTGTCAGCAAAGGGGTCCCGCAGGTATGTGACAGGAAGAGCTAGAAAAAAATTCCAAGCTACAGACTTGCAAATTCCAATCTTGATATGTGCATCAAGTCAGCTCTGCCATAAATAAGGGAATTTTCCCACTTCCTTGCTGAGAGTGGTTTCATAATAATATAACTCTTAAGAAGTAAAAAGAACTGTGAGTCAGGTAAGAAACTGCCTACCACAGGGAGGCTCAGATCAGGATATATATATATATATATATATATATATATATATATGCATATATGTACATATATACATATATGTAACATATATGTATTTATTTGTATATATGTGTGTAATTAATTATAACTTAATACTATGAGTTTTAGAAAAGACCAAGCGTGTTCTTACTATATTAAAAAAAAAAAACACAAAAAACAGGAAGGGAACTTGTTTTGAAAAACCAATTTAGGTATTAAGAATAAAAACCAGAATTTTCACTGAATGTGTAACTATGTTGTTGTAACATATGCTCATATATATCTTCATATATATGTGTATATATATATATATATATATATATATTAACCACAGTATATTCACATATAATTATGTCCTATGTTCAGTTTAAGATTTCCAGGGTTTTCAGTTCATTTCCTGTTTTATTGTATATACCTACCATTGTTTTAATATGTTTTAGTGACTGTTGTATTTAATTATTAAGAAGTAGTATAATTGACCCTGGTCTTGATTGATACAGGATTTGACTTTTTTTACACAGTTGGGGTCTCAGTCTCATGGATCCTTGACAAGGCTCAGAGTCACCATGTTGCAAGGACAATTGTTTGTCCCTTGCCTCCTCCTTCCCACTGTTAAGATTACAGTGGTGTGCCACCATGCTGAATTTACACAGTGCTGACGGTTGAACACAGGTCTTCATGCCTGTCAGGCAAGCACTCTACCAACACTGCTACAGCACAGCCACCAGGTACCATGATTTTACCTGGACAAATGCTTAAAGGTAGAAATGACCTGGAAGATATAAACTGCATTTTTCATTTAGAAAGAAAATGCGAAATATCCTCTAAGGGTGTTTTATCTAATTTACCTTTAAAAAAAGTGAAGAAGACATTTTTTTTTCTAGACTCTTGACCATACTATAAATTTTACAGATATTTTCTACATAAGAAAGTTTGTTACTAAATCTTGCATTTTTTTATTTTGATATGTTGCATTAATATGGATTTGTTAAACTTTAGTAAAAAGCTCAAATGATTTATTATTTCTTTTCCAGACTATTTATTTCCTCTACTTTTTTTCACTTTAATTTGGTATGCTGCTCTTTTCTACGTTATTCATTGTTTTGTAAAATAAATAGAAATATTTTATTGAAAGAATTACTGCAATAATCTTCTTAGTTTTTAAGGTGCTCTTTCTTTATCCTTGTTTGCCAAGTAGGCATTTAAAAATGATACAAACTGGAAATTAGCATCAGAGAAGTATACATTAATCTCCAAATTGTAGTACTGGAACGACAGTGACATAGTGTGAGTTAGTGTTCCATCCCTGTCTCCTCTAGTGAGAACCTAGCTGCCCACTGAAAGGTGCACATGATGGTCAGCAGGCAGCCACTAGCCGTCTGTCAGCTCTCCTAGCTTCTGGCTCACTTGCAAAGCGCAACCTTGACTACAGTTGTCTGCATTTCAGAACAGCTCCCTATCTGATCTAATCAGACAGATGTGAGTGCCTCTTAGGAGCCTAAATCTGACAGGCTGTGGCACCACCTGCTCTATAGGCTGAAGAGTTGCTGCTTTTACAGAATTTTCCAACACTCTGCACGGTTCCATCATAAACATAACATACCCTTCCTCTCCAAACGTTCTCTTATCTGTTTCCCAAGAACAAAGTCTATGAAAGGACACAATCCTTAGCAAAAATAATCTAAAATATAACCCTACCCCTTTGTCTTTTGTGTTAGCCGTTCACTTTATAGATTTGTTGTTGCTGCTGTTGTCAAGACAAATAGCTTTAACAACCATGAATTTCATGATTTATCCTGATATTGATCGTTGTCCCTTCATTTCTCCACCCCTCACCTTCTACTTCTCTCCCTCTCTCTCTCTCTCTCTCTCTCTCTCTCTCTCTCTCTCTCTCTCTCTGTCTCTCTCTCTGTCTCTCTCTGTGTTTCATCTGTTCCTCTTCCCATGCATTCTGCCCACCCCCCAGTTTCTCCTTTTGGATGAAATTTAACAGGTTTATTTTACTCAAAGATTGATCTCATATATACCATATATTAATTCTGGATAAATTTCACAATCCATTAATTAATTAATTAAACATTCATCACTGCTTCATCTAATACCACATTCTTTAATTTCCATTAAAATAACATTTCTGCTTTTCATTCTAGCTTGTATTTCTTAATTACATTTTAAAACTTTTTCTAACTTTTAATAATTTTTTCATTAATTTATAGGTAATGATTTCTTTAATTCTGTTTCCAATTTTTTTTGAGTTATCTCTTCCTTGGTAAATTTTAATTTTAATTTAAGTATATATGTATTGTATTTCTGAATTTGAATTTTTTGAAATAATCAAAACATTAAATAATATCTATTGAGTTTTTTTTTGCATTTCATATAATAGATCTTAATCAAATGTACAGCCCCTCCATCATCTGAACCCATCCATAGCCCCTTTCCACACTGGATTTCATATATTCTCACATATATGTTACGTCCATCTCAGTCAAGAATTTATACCCAGATGTCCTTTCGTGCAAGTTCATTCCCTGGAGTCTGATCAACCTGACTAGAGGAACTTCTTTAAAAAAGATCAGCTTTCCCTTACTCAGCAGTAATCAGTTACCAGTAATTTCTAAGCTAAAGTTCAGGCCTGCTTCCCATTTCCTTACTATTATGCTGGAGTTTTCGTCTGAATCAGCATGGGACTTGAGCATGCTGTCACCATTGTTGCAAGTTCATATGAGTAAGTTTGCAGGGGACGGAAAACCTGTTTCCTTATGATTATGCACCAACCTTGACTCTTACAGTCTTTCCATCCCCTCTAATGAAACGGTCCCTGAGTCTTGCTCATCTCATTGATTAACTTTTCCATGAGCTGGCAATTGTCAAAGTTGTTGAAAATTCTTCTGGAAAAATTAAGACACAAAAGAAACCATGAAAATATATAAAAATAATTTGAAGTGTAAAAAAGAAGAAATATACTGATTTTTGAATGAGAACAGAGATATACTCTTTGCACATGCTTAATGATTCCAGAAGATAAAACTCTGACATTAAATAGTTTATGTTCCTGCTATTTCAGTGAATGTTTCTGCCTCATATTCCCACCATTTTGAAAGCTTTAGTGATATAAAAATATACTTAATAAAATTATTTTTAAAACAAGTACTCAATCTTTTCCACTTTATATTTGTCCCCCACTTGGACATGAAAGTAAGAAGCCAAGAAGCTGGATATAGAATTATGATAGATTTTCTCAATGTGTACTCAATTTATTGTTTAATATTTCTAAGATTATTGCTCATTAAAATAATTTCTGTATTCATCTTTCCAAAATGTCTTTATGTACAGTAAGAGAATGAAAACACAGTTTATGTACCATATGTGGCATAAGTGGATGTGAAGTTTCCACATTACAGACATGGAGACTATATAAGGCATCATACTTTAGATAATTAATCATCCTACATTATATCTTTCAAAATTGCCTAATAAAATCATAAATTTATATGTAGAGATGATATAAAACATTTACCTTGATAGGATTTTTGACTTAGAGATTCAAGCTCTAAATTGAAAAACATTTTTTTTAATTTCTAGAGAAAATATAAAAATAAAATAATTGTCTTCTGTCCTTAGCCACAGGCCTGCTAGAGCTCTTATTTATCCATGTCCCTAGACTACTCTCTTAGTCTAGACCCACCCACTGTGTCCTAAATCCCATATTTAGACTAGGTAATTTTTTCAGTCTAGTTTGTTAATGTGGTCACAGGCTGTCCCCATCTCCAACTTGCCATCGCATTCCTGTTGGTCCCTCCCACAACCTGCCTTGAATTTCTGTGAGTATCCTTCTTCACTGCTTAGTCTATTCTGACCCATTCTGAAAATAGAATTTTAAAAGATGGAAATCAGTATACATCTTGCAAAATAACTAAATATCAATGTATTGATCTCCACAGTCAAAAGGCACAGGGTATATGAATGGAATAAAAAAAAAAAAAACTTCATCCTTTTGTTGTCTGCAAGAAATCCATCTCCCATTCTAGGACAGGCACTACTTTAAGGTGAAAGAATGGAAAAAAATATGCCAAGCAAATGGAACTAAGAAACAAGCAAAAGTCACCACTTTAATGTGTGAGAAATTAAACCTCAAATGAAAACTAGTCAGAAGAGATAAAGAGGGTCTCTCTTTTCTATCTAAAAGAAAAAGTAGCCTAGAAGATGTAACAATCATGAACATATATTTACACCAATATCTGGTACATACAACTTCATATAAACAATACTACACTACTTTAAGACACACATCTACCCCAACTCACTAATATTAGGGGAGTTCAATACCCCATTTCCTCCATTAGATAGGTCAATGAGACCCAGTCGACAGAGGAATTAATAAAGAAATAAAAGTATTTCTGGAATTCAATGAAAAGAACAATGCAACAAAACAAAACCTCTGGTACAGCTCAAAATCTGTCCTAAGAGGGATGTTTATAGATTTAAGTGTATACACTAAAAATCAGAAAGAACACAAATAAATGATTTACACTGCAACTCAAAAATATTGAAAGACAACAATAAATGAAACTCAAACCCACCAGACAAGAAGAAACAACAAAAATCATAGATGAAATTAATGAAATAGAAACATAGGAAACAATACAAAAAAATCAATGAGTCCAAGAGCTGGTTCTTTGAAAAGATAAACAAGGTAGACAGACTGATGGTCCAGTTAACATAAATAAAAGAAGAACAACTCCAAATCAAGAAAATCAGAAATGAAAGGGGAAACATCACAACAAACAACAAAGAAATCAGAACAGTATAAGAGAATACTTTAAAAACCTATGTCCTATTAAATTACAAAGCCTAAAAGAAACAGATGCATATCTAAAATCATGGGGCTTACCAAAGCTAAATCTAGAAGAGATCAACAGCCTAAACAGACCAATAACATATTAAAAAATTGAAACAGCAATATAAAACACCCAGACCAAAAATGATTCAGGCCCAGATGGATTCACAGAATTATAACAGACATTCAAAGAAGATTTGTATTCACATACTACTTAAATTATTCAAAAAGTTAGAATCAGAGGGAGAACTTCCAAATATCTTCTGTGAAACCAGCATCACTCTAATACCAAAACCAGGTAAAGATACAAACAAAAAAGAAAACTATAGATCCATATGTTCTATGTACAGAGACTCAAAAATTCTCAACAGTATAGTAGTGTAGGAGTAAATTTACAGAGTTTCTCTCTGCCCAAAGGACATGTTTCCAAGAATGTGATTGACTGACAGAGATGAAGCGAATAGAGTTAGCTACTTACAAGAAACCAGTGACTGATAGGCAGGGTCTAGCAGGAAAGGGTGAAAGCTGCGTAGGAGATGTGTGAGCGGGCAGCTGGCCTCCATGTTGGGTGTGTGCAGGAGCTCCACCAGACTTCTGATCAAAATACTGTATTCCCCATAAGAAATTTCTGTTTCTCTCCCTGGGAATGAATCCTTTGTAAATAATCATGAATAGACTACTTTCTCTATTTCGAGAGCATTCTCTGTTTGCTTAATGGGTTCAACCTAGAGGGGCAGTGCCAAATGCAGGGCCTCACTTTGAGGGGAGAATTTCTAAGACAACTAGCAAACTGCATGGAGGCATACATCAAAAAGATCACCCAAATGATCAAGTCATCAGTTTTATTCTAGAGATGCAGGGTTGAGTCAATATATGTAAAACAATGAATCTCATAAACCATGCATATTGACAAAAATCACATGGTCATCTTAATACGTGCACAAAAGGCCACTGGCAAAATTCAACATGCTTTGTGTTAAAAGTCCTAGAGGAAATTGTGCACGAGGAAACATACTTCAACATATTTAAAGCTACATACAACAAACACACAAGCAACATTATTCTAAATGGAGACAAACAAGAAGCATTCCCATTAAAAATAGGAACCAGACAAGGCTGTTCACTTTCTATACACCTTTTAAATATAGTGATTAAAACTCTTCTAAGAGAAATAAGACAAGAGAAGGAATCCAAAGGATTACTCATTGGCAAAGAAGTCAAACAATCCCTTTTTGCAGACCACATGATTTAATAACTAAGAGACGCCAAATTTCCAAGAGAAATCTCCTGCAAATGATTAACACTTCCAGTAAAGTGGCAGATTACAAAATTAAACTACAATAATCAGTATCCTTTCTATGTACAAATAACAAGCAATTTGAAAAAGAATACAAAGAAATCCTCCCATTCACAATAACCTCAAAAAAATTCTCAGAATAAACTTAACCAAAGACAGTAAAGATCTGTAAAATGAACATGTTAGATCTTTAAGGAAAGAGGTTGAAAGGACACTAGAAGATGGGCCAGCCACCCATACAAATAGGTTGAAAGAATTAATATTGTCAAAATGAACACCTTACGAAAAGCAGTATCTAGATTCAATGAAATCCCAATTGAAATCTCCATGACCTTCTTTACAGCATTAGCAAAAACAATCTTAAAATTTATGTGACCAGCACGAAAGAATTTGGGTAGGCAAAGCAAACCTGAGCACAAAAATAAATTCAAGAGGTCTTATACCAGATTTCAAGCTATATTACAGAACTATAGTCATAAAGACAGTATGGTACTCACAGAAAAATAGACCCAAAGATTAATGGATCACAGTTGAAGACTCATACATGAATACATGAAATTTCAGCCACCTGATATTTGACAACTTCACTAAAGGAAAGAAAGCATCTTCAGCAAATGGTGCTGACAAAACTGTATTTCTACTTGTAGAAGAAAGCAGCTAGAACCTTATCTTTCTCCTTACACCAAAGTGAACTCCAAATGGATCAAAGACCTCAATGTGAAATCTGAAACTCTGATACTATTAGAAGGAAATATTGGCATTAACCTACAAGATATAGGAGTAGAAAAGGAGTTCTAAATCAGAGAGCAGTTGTTTAGTAATTAAGATATGAGACCTCATTAATCTAAAATACTTCTGTATAGCAAAAGAAACAACCAAAAACTGAAGAGGAAACTCACAGAGTGGGAGAAAATCATCACCAGGGATGAAGAGAAAACCCACAGAGTGGAAAAAAAATCTTTGCCAGTCACACATCTAATAGAGATTTAGTACTGAGAATATATAAAGAACTAAAAAAAACAAACAAAAAAAACCAAAACAAAACAAACAAAAAAAAAACAATGAATCCAGAAAACAAGTGACCCAGTTAAAATATGGGCTAATGATGGAAACAGAGTTCTCAAATGAAAAAATAAAGGTGGCTGAGAAACATCTTCAAAAGTGGACAACATAATTATAATTAGGAAAATTCACGTTACAACTACTTTAAGATTCCATCTTACCCAAGTCATACTGGGGTAAGCAACATCAAGAGAACAAATTATACCAAATGTTGGAGAGGATGTGGGAAAAGAGGAATGGTCAATCACTGTTGGTGGGATTGTAAACTCAGGCAAACACTATAGAAAGCAGTGTGGAGAACTCTTAAGAAAAGTAAAAATGAATCTGCCATTTGATCTGGTTATATAACTCCTTGTCATAGACCTAAAGGACTCATCTTATTGCACAGATACTTGTACACCCATGGTTTTGCTGCTCTTTTCACAATAGCTAAGAGATGGAAACAACCTAAGTGTCCCTCTGATAAGTGGGTAATAAAAATGTGGTACATTTGCACAATGATGTTCTACTCAGTGGTGGAGAGAGACAAAATTATGACATTTACAGGTAATGGGTGGAATAGAATAGAAATAGAAACTGGTTTGCTAAGTGAAGTAACACAGAATCAGAAAAACAACAAATGACAAGTTCTCTCTCATTTGTGGATCCTAGCACCAAACCCTTATATGTGAGTATATATCCTGATGTAGCTGCAGGAACCAGGGAAATGGAAAGGCACCAGGGATGTAAAAGGAAAGAAGGAGCCTAAGAGAGCAATTTAATAGGATACAGGTATTACTAAAGAAGACATAGATAAAATAGGATATTTAAATGGAAGGGAGGAAAGAGGGGGATAAAGGGAAAGAAGGAGCTCAAGAGGGGTCGGACCTTAGGAGACTGGTACTATTGAGGGAGAAATGAGGAAAATAAGGACACTTTAAATGGGGAAGGCATGGAGAAAATGCATACAGTGAGAGTGAGAGAGGGAGGAGAGAGAGAGAGAGAGACTAAATAATGCCTGGCTTGTGTAAAACACCAGAGGAAATCATATTAGTATAACAACCTAATGACAAAATCCATATACAGTATGTCTGCATGAGTCTATGTGTATAGCTGAAGCAACCAAAACAAGGAAGTGCAAAGCTGGAGAAACCTTCCATTCAGTTGTTTGCCAGGGATGTCCAAGAAACTCCCAAAATTGTAAGAGCTATTGCCACAGCCCTTGATTGCCTCCCAGAACTTGAAGGTAACACTCTATTGCTGAAGAAAGGATACATATCAGAGACTAGATTGGGAGCAATGAAGCTGGAACTGACCTTGAAGCTACTTCCCCTGAAGGCCAGCATTCATAGCTCTGGATAGAACTATAGTAGTCGCCAAGGGAGAACTTCAATAGATGGTACAACATCAGCTTCATGGCCAAGTAACCAAGCTGATGACTCGCATAGTATTCAACACACATGCAGTAGTGGTCCTTTTGTCTTTAGGCCAATCAAAGATATCTAATTGGTCTTTAGGGAGCATTCAATGGGCGGAAACTCATGTGTGACACTGTAATCATAGCCAAATGCATATTGCTGTAGTGGTCATAGATATTAGAGAAGAAATGTGCTGTCACATCCCTTGGCTAACCTAATATTTTAGTAAATGCAAAATATGTACCCTTATATTTACAGTGAAATACAAAAGTCACTATTCATCAAAGAAGCTTATTTTGCACCAGATAGAGACTAATAAGGAGTACCGCACCTGGTCACATTTTCTGTCAATTGCCCATGCCTAAGCAGCACATCTGCAATGCAACCTCAATACTCAAGTCTAATGAAATACAGAACAAGAGGTAAAGAAGTCACTAATGCATCTATCAATTTTCATTAAGAGGCTTCTGCATACAACAAAGGCCAGTAACACAAAAAGTCACAAATGAATAATTCATGGAGATCAGGAAACTGTAGATTGTGGGTCCCCGGATAGAGCTCTTATATCATCTCATTCCTTCAGTGCTCAGGGACCATTATGGAAGAGGGGCAAGAAAGATTTTAAGTTCCAGAAAGGAAGTGTATGACGAAATGGAAATAGAATACTTTAAGTTCCTGGGACCTTGCACATATGAACCTTCAGCAATCGTTTTGGCATACTCAAGTTCCATGTGGACTCAAAGAGATAAAAACCCAGTGTGGCAGTGGGAAAATGTGTAGCAGACCCCAAACTTTAAGAAATACTGACAACTGATTACTGTTGGATGAGGGGGTGCTTGTCTTCCTAAAGCGTGGGACTCTGGGTAGACTGATAACACCTCAGTTTTCACCTGCACTGAGGTCACTTGGGAACACTAACTTGAAACAAAAGACCTTCACATTGATGAAATAATATATGGGATTTCTATAGGGGTTGCTGGTGGGGAAGGGATATAAAGATGATTGATTGAGATGTTTTGTATGAAATACCCAATGATCCAAAACATAATAAAAAGAGTTATAATAAATCAGGAAGAGACTACAAGGAGGAGATGTACACAAATATGTACACATTTCCCTTGAAGCATCATAAAAACAGGAAAATTGTGGGAAAACATCTTTTAACAGAAGTGACACCAGAAGTAATAATCTGAATTCCTATGTCTTCATATGGGAAAACAAATTCTTCATCAAAATAGTCTGTAAGGAAATGTCTGTGCAAAATGGTTCCATTTTTTTGAATCTAAAATACTGAAACTTCGAGTCATCTTTAGGCAAAAGCCAGACTCAAGACTAAATATATTTAGTTAGTTTATTCATTATTAGTACTATGTTTATTATGAACCAGGTACTATCATAAACTGTATAAATAATAGCTTAATATCATAATGTGTATCATAGTAATTCCATAAAGAGATAAAGCAATTGTATGGCAATTTACGGAATATTGCCAAATTTTTCTATACTCAACAGAACTCTATTTTCTATCAGTACCAAGTTTCAACGTGGTCACATATGTGAAATAGGATGTCACCACCTGTCATTGCTGTTTTCTAATTGTCTGTCTTTGTGTGTGATTGGAAATCGTCATTACAACCAAGAACAGACTAAACATGAAAACGTTCTTTTCAGCACCCCTGCCCCAACGCTCGGCCTTTCAAACTCAAGACAGGTTTACTGTTGTTTTTGACATTTCAAAATTGACAGTTTGTATTTCAAATGTTACTTCCTGTTCAAATTTTTATCAACTTCTATAACCTTGCATAGTTTAAGCATTTAATAAGTATTTTTTAAATTCATTCATGGATGAATGAATGAAGTACATGTGCTCTGATAAGGCACAGAAGCAGAGTCTTGTTTCTATCTTCATCCTCACTGTGATCATAATTCATAAATAAAAAGGTAGTATTTCTGTATATGATATTAAAATTGACCTGAATTTAAGATTCAGTTAAATTGTATAATACAAAAATTTTCAAAAGTGAGATTTAAATGATTATTCACAATAAAAATATTATGAAATAAAATTTATTCTTAAATTATTAAAAATTGTAAAATTTGTCACAACTATACCAATTATGTCCACAATTTCAACCTGAGTATACCATATATAATTGAATCATTAACACAAATAGCTTATTAGTCTAAATGCACTTCAAAAATTTTAAAGGGCATAATTGACTTCATCATTTCTTTAACTACCAGTATTCCTAGTTGTTAAAATGCTTCAATATTTGTAGAATAGGTTAGTTTAGAAATAAAACATAAATATATTTAAGTAATCAAGCATTTTAAATAATAATAATCTAATAAGTATTTTCTCTAAAATAATCACATCATAAATATAAGATTGTAAAACTAGGGGATGGGGATATAACTCAGCAACTAGGAACACCAGCTGGTTTTGGAGATAACCCAGGTTCAAATCCCAGCATTCACAAGGCAGCTAACAAATGTTGATGGCGTTGGTTTCAGGAATCCTACACCCTCTTCTAAACTTCAGCATTGCACAACATGGAGCACTTATGTACATAAAAACAGCAAATAAAAAATTTAAAGTATTTCATTGAGTTTTGTGCATTAATCTAACAGATCTTAATCAACTTTAGACACCATCCTTCACCTGCATTGCCCATAGACTCTCCCACTAGATTTCAGTCCGGGTAACACTAAGTATGGCCAAATACATATGACTGGGGATCTCATGAATCCTAGAGAAAACCCTACCTTTGTCATATTTCTAGACATATAAAATATTTTTAATTGCAAAGTTATCTATAAAACATTTAAGAACAAGAATATATGAAAATTCAAAATCCTTATGAATAAACATAGAAAGCAACATAAAGTTATAATATTAGATTTCAATCCTTAAGAAGAAGGCAGTGTTATCATTTATTTTCACACATATTGTATAATTATAATTTTCATGTAGATAATTAAAAAATTATGGTATAGGTACAAATCTGTATAATACAAAATTTTATATTTATATTATTTTATTAAACATTCCTCATCCTCTTTGTAATTTTTTCTCTAATTCCTAATTTCATAGAGACCAGATATGTCTGCTGTCTTAGTAAGTATTCAATTCCAGGATTCCCCTTAATTCTTACATGTATTGGGGCAAGGGATTTACTATGGGGGTTACCCATTTTATAAAGAATTTTTCCTTTATTGTGTGGAACTTCACTCTGGCATGTAATGTGTTTTAATTAATTCCTGCATTTATTCCCTCCCTATGTATTGTTGAGCTACATTTTCACCACAAAGTTTTCCTCCCATCTTCACGTGCTTTATTTTGAAACTCACTGAGAAAAATTATTTCACTTCTCTTTTCAACAAATTATGAAATAGTTACTGATACAGTTCTATATTTTTCTAAAACAAAAATTAACCTTGTTTTTCAAATATGCACACACACACACACACACACACACACACACACACACACACACACGAGTCCTAATCAGGGACATGCACTGAAGTCTCTTACTTTTTACATTTTGGCCAATTGTGGCTTTTTTGTTAATTGCTCTCAGTAGCTTGAAAAATTTCTGATGGTGAGAGTTAAGAAATTCATTAGTAGTCTCTCTACTTCTGTTCCATTATGTTCCATGAAACTTAAGTGTAGGGGTTCCATTGTTGATACATCACTTAGGGCTGACATCTCATAGACACTGATTATGTATGTGTGATCAGTTGTAAATTTTTTACTAGTTTCTATCTGTTACGTAAAGAAGGTTCTTTGATGGATGATAATTAGTTCAAGTCTCTGCAAATTTAAGGATAAATGTTTATCATACAGTAAGACATTACATTTTTCTAAAGATGTGACAGGCAGTTTTTTGTCAAAGATCCATGAACTCCCCAGTCATGTGTGTTTGGTTATGTTTACAATACTACACCTGAATTTCTTTGGCAGCCAGTGCTCAGGAACTACTGAGGAACAGAAGGTAAAAAGACTGTACAAACCAGGGTTGTTGGATGACCAAAGAAGCAGAGTTTTCCATGAAGCTGGGAACTTACTCATAATAACTTACAAAAGTAAGTTGGCAGCATGAACAAGACATTCAAACTCAAACCAGACAAAAATTCAACACTGAACTGGAGAAATGGATAATAAGCCCCAACTAAACTTAGCTCAGGAGCCATTGGCAGCTGATCATTGTTGAGTGAGGGAGAATCGTTCTTCTTTATGGAAGTAATGCTAGGTAGGCTGACCAGGCTCCAGTGTATTAATTCACTGGGAGACAGTTGGAGATAGAATCTTGACTGGTTAGATCTTTAACCTATATGACAGAATGCATAAAATCTGATGATGGGGTCTATAAGAGAGAGAAGATATGGGATAAGATCTAAATATGATTAAGATATATGAAGTGCAAAAATATACCATTGTAGCTATATAATAATGATTGGGTGTGACTCACACAAGAAATCCCAGTACTAAGGAGGAACAAAAAGGAAATTCCTTGAAAGTTCAAGGTCGGTTTAGTCTACATAGTGAATTTCAGACCAGTCAAAGCTGTATAGCAAGACTCTAACTCTGAACAAATAAACAATAAAATAATTTGATGTAAACCTCAAAGAAATACTGCAACCTTCCTGAAGCTCCCCATTGGACGTTGTACGCAGGTGTAATGCACAGTTGTAAGCCAACTGGAAAACCATATCACTACATAAAATATCAGTGAGCATCCCTGACCAAGCATACTTGGGTAACCTTCTTTCCTTTGATTCTTTTCAGATGGTTCATAATTCTACAAGCAAGGTGATCTGAATTTTCTAGTTTTTGTGACAGATACAGTGTTAAGTGTCCTTGTACTAGTGTGCTGTAGGCTGTAATTAAGAAACAGAACAGAGGAATATGTTCAAGGAAAAACCGCAAGCAAACTCCTCTTCTCACAGATAATTAGAGGTAAAACAAGAGAATATCCATGAATTGGCCAGATCCAGTACAGAGTTGTGTTCTAAATGTCAAGGTTCATGCAAAGACTTTCCCAGTTACACTTGTTTTGATACACCTTCGCTAGTGCTCCTAATTAAGTGTGAAGAATTCTTTGATAACCAACATTAGAGCATTAAATTAAAGGAGGGAAAAAAAAACTTTTCAGGTTGGCCCACAGCTTTCATCTTTTCTCCTATCCCTATTGCTAAGCCAATGTTTCTGATTATGAGACTACGCTTCTGTTCCTTAACAGGAGACTGACTTTCAATGAGAACTAAAGCTTCTGTTCTGGAACTAATAGAAAATCTTGAAGGTCCTAGCTTATTGACATTTTGAACCAGCAGTAGTATTGTTAACAGCAAAGCAATGATATTAACTGAGTAAAACCTTGAACAAGTAGCAGGGTCAATTGGTACTTCATCAAAGTAATTTTAATTTAAACCAAGAAGTCAAAGTTTATTCCAAGTGTATTTAACAATTCTAGAAAAGAAAGCTTTCCCCTAAAACAAATAATTCTCTAGTTATATGAATATAATTTTCTGTCAATAAACTTGTTCAAATTATGAAATAGAAAAAATTATGGCAAACAATGATATATCTACTATTAATAAACCTTCAATGGGATGGATTATCATTTATATAGTATTATACATTGAATAAAATCTAAATGTATGTTATGTGATGTGAGAGAGAAAGAAATTTAATTAAAGATTCAATTAAAAAATATAATAGAGATTGATTGTTCATCCAGTGGCTATGTGCACGCTTCAGGATATTTATAGACACAAAAAGCTTGATAGGCCTTTACATATATAACAAAATACATGAAATCTGTCAGGGAGTGCTGTAAGAGGTTGCTGGTGGGGCAGTCTTAATATGATAAAAATATATTGTATGACATTCACAAAAACTCAATAAAAATAAAGTGATATAAGTAAATAATAAAAAGTTATTGATTAGTTAATGGATAAGTGGACACGTATAGACATATAAATAGTTAGAAACTTTATACCTTAAACAATACAGAGTAAAGAGATATAGATACATGATCAATTTTATAACCTAAAGACTATTTATTATTCATTCTAATTTAAAACACCTTCATTAAAACAAAATAAATCATAATAGCTTTCAGATAAACTGCACATTTTCTTTGGCACACTGGAAGAGTATGTGACTATTTATCCAATATCCAATTTGCAATTATAGAATGAAACCTGTTAAGATGAGCTAGCCTCCCTCAAATTTTTTACCCCTAAACATAAATGGCAATTTATTTTCTCTGTGTTTAAGCATCCCCGTTCTGAACTTTTATGAATATCAATTTTTATATGAATAGAATTATGTACTGTGTAGTAATGCTATTTTCTAGATTTACCAATATCATAATACTTATCAACATTTCATTTATTTTATGGTTGAATATTATTCTATTATATATATGCACAAACTTGGTATAACAGGCTATTGGAAATTATATGCTTTGTTTTGCAGTTATTACTATAAAGTAGTTGTGAACATTTTTGTGCAAGGTTCTGTATGCAAACTTTCAAAGTCTGCAAAATCAAACTAAGAATTTCAAATTCCTATCATAATATAGAAGAATTTTAATTGTTACACATAGTTACCAATACTTGTTAACAAGCATTTGACTCCAGAAATATAATTCGATATGAAAATCCATTTTCTTGTGGATTTTTAATTTTTTTTCAGTTTTGCAATGAATAATGATGCTGAGAATTATTTGTGTGGTTTTTGGCTATTTGGATAACTGTTTTTGAGTGATGTCCATACAGATCAATTGTTATTTATTTTCACTAGTGTGTGTTTGTGTGTGTGTGTGTGTGTGTGTGTGTGAGTGCAAATAGAAATGCCATCAGACAACACTGGGTGTCATTCCTCCTCAGTTATCACACACTTTATTTTTCAGATTGGATCTCTTACTGGCATGGCTAGGCTAACCAGACTAGTCTGGAAGACTAAACAGTCCCAGGGATTAGCTTGTCACTGCTTCTCCACAACTAGAAATACATGGATATGACACTCTGGCTTTTTTACATAGGTTCTGAAGAACAAATTCATGTCTTCATACTTCAAGGCAAGCATTTTATGTCCTGAGCCATCGCTCTGCCCTGTCTTTTCGTTTTTAGTGATTCTTTTACTCAGTTGGCCCCTTTGAACCATGAGTTTTCACCCACAGTTCCTACAACTGCATATATTATCTGGTATTCAATATTGGAACTAAATTATAAATATGTAGACTTTTCTTGTTATTTTTCTCTAAACAGTTCAAAAATAATCCTTTATATAGTATTTGTGTTCTTTTAAGTACTCTAATGCATAGAGAAATTGTTTAGAATAAATAGTATGATCCTCTTAGTTTATAGACAAACTGGCAGCTTACAGAAAGAAATGAGAACATCCTCATACTTCAGTGTCTCTAAGGGAGACATCAAAATATATTTGATGTTTGTTTTTCCTACAACCATTCCTTAGACAAAGTCAGTCTATTCTTACCCAGAATGGGATAACTATAACTATGTAGCTACAATGCCTTCTGGGGGGTATAAACAATGTCTTTCCCCTTTGATTCACACGACAAACCAAGGTATATTTTTGCCAAATTATAGAAGGTAAAACCAATGAGTTTACTGAGCTTACAGAGCAATAGGAAGGATTTACTTACAGGCATGTGGATTCCCCTCCCCCCCCGGCCCATTGGAAAGTCTTCATCTAAATGTGTATGGTGAGGTGAGTGTATGGATACACAGCCCACAAAATGAGGAGAGGGCTTCACCTCTGCTTCTTCAGTTTATACAGTCTTAGCCCACCTCACCCTCCTGCAATTAGGGTCAACTGGTTGTTTGGGAGGTGTGGCTGACTCTCCACTCCTTTCTTTTCTTACTAAGAGTAATCATCAACAAGTTTATCTGTGATGATCCCAGTCGAGCAGGGGCGGCTAAGTTTCGGAAGATAGCATCTGTCCATGATCTGCTTGTTGGAGGACAGTTCTTTACAATACCCATATATTCATTTTGTTACTAGTTTCAAAATCCTTATGTGGTTATTAATTTATAAGTACTTTTTCCCTTTTACAGATAATGACCTTTTTAAAAGGATTTGAGTGTTCAGTTATCCTTCCTGATAGTCCCTCCTCCAGCTTGTCATCCCATACCCAATCCATTTAAACCTTCTTATGCTATAGTACCTAGTACCACATTCCAGAGTTGATTGCTGGATTAAAAGTTTGGGTATTTACATCTAGGTTCATTTTAAAGGATTTTTACTTCCTGTTATCATACTGGATAATTTTTTCCTATTACACAATAGTCTTGTGTTGTTTTCTTGTTTTACTTTTCATACTTTTGTTTTCTTAAAACAGCATATGGCATATTAAATACCAATGTGAGCTTTAAAAATAGTATAATTTTGACCCCATCAATTGACCCCCGGTACTCCTTTCTTTTTGGTTTGTTGTTGCACTAAATGAAATTTAAATCTAGTTCTAATATATATGTGTGTATATATAATGTATATATATAATATATATATTGTATATACTGTACATATATATAATATATGTATAGTATGTATAGTATATGTATTATTTCTTTGGTAGTATTCTTGTGGTAAATTGTTTTTTATGCAAATCTAATGAAAAATGCATAAAGTGGTTTGAGAAATATTAATGTCTCGTTCTGAAGGTGAGAAGTCTAATAGGTAAAGAACTTTTGTTAACTCTCTGGGAAAATCCAGTGAGGGTATCTAACTCTGACGTTTTCCATATGGATAAGTTTTTAGTATTGATTCCATCTGCTTATTCACACATTTTGCTTCTGAATGAGTTTTTGAATATTGATTCCATCTGCTCATTCAATGCACACTGACAGGTCATTTCAAATCTTTAGTTTCTTCCTAGGCTAGTTTGATAGACTGTGTCCTTTTAGCAATTGGCCCCTTATCCAGTTTGAGAATACAATTGCTCATGCTTCATATTTATTGTAAAATTTTGCTTTTTCTATATTTTTGAATCTGAGTCTCAGCTGCTAAAAACTAGTCTTGAATCCCCGGTGATCTTTTGGCCTGAATATTCTCTAAGAGCACTGAGCTGAGATGACAGGAGGGGGCCACTAAACACAGCATTCTATACACACACACACACCCACACACACAGGCATACACACACTTGAACACACACACACACACACAAGTGTGTGTGTGTGTGTATTTGGAAGTCTGTAGCAATGTGTTTTCTTTAACTTCTGGTTGCAATCATTGCGACAGTAGTTCTTTACGTTTTGAATTAATGAGTTTATTGAGTATATTCAAGTGAAAATATAAAATAGTGAATAGAAGATGATGAGAAGCAGCAAACAGACAGTGAAACACATCACCAAGAGCACTCAGCACTTTCAGTAGAGGTGACTGGAGTAGACCAGCTCAGGAAGAGAACAAAAGAAATGAACATATTAGATTCTTACAATATCCACCAGGAAACAACTTTAGAAACCCCTATGGCAGCCAGCTGGAGTTCCCAGTAGAGTCTGGGACACAGCACTGTCCCCTCTGATGAAACTTTCATGTAAAACAGTAGCAGAGATTGAGAACATCTTAAAACTGAATACCCACGATTTCCAGAAGAATCTGACACAGGACACTGAGGCAGAGAACCTTTCTTTGTGCTTTACTCCATCCATTAGCTTTCCATAGTTGAACTTCCAGTTTCCTTTCCCACTGCAGCATTCTTATATCATGTAATCATCCACAGTAACGCGTGTTAGAAATAGTTTTTCTCTTATCTCTTCTCAAGGACACAGTGTTTTTACACGGGCTTTTGTGCTAGTGTCTTCCTTCCCCGTCACAAATGTAGTGGAGCTATCCCACCTCTGGACAAGTATCCTTGAAGAACTCTCTGAGAAAAACGTGTTTGGGTTTCAAATGGTGCTTATGTATGCAGGATATCCTACTTCTAAAGCCAGATTACTAGTGTATTCAAATAGCACATGATGCATATTGAATAATACTTCAAAGCAGAGTTGAAAATAGCTTATTCTTCCTTTTTGGGGGTCGAGTATATTGCACACACATTTATGGATAGCTACTTTGTAGTGATTAAAGTTTCCCATTTGCCTCTTGATTTTTCTGAATGAATTTCTGTCTATTATGTTGGTATCTCCAACTGTTAGCTTGGAATTACATTTTTTTCCATTATCTCTGTTGAGTTTTCTTTGAAATAATGCATAATTTGTTATTTTTTCCAAGTTTCTCTATCTTCATGATGCAACATTCACCAGTGTGAAATGAATTCGTTTATTAGTTGTAAATATTTTAAATATTTGTTTCTTATAGTTGTCACCATTTTCCTGGTATATCATGATGAAATAATTTTAGAGATTTTAGCTTTCTAACCTGTCTCCTGTAGGTATGCCATATAAATAAATCAGCTTATAATTTCCTTTTTCAAAAAAATGTTTTTTTAAATAATGCATCCATGTATATGTTTGTGTGTGTTTATGTGTGTTTCTGCACGCATCATGAGTGCAGTTGCTTTAGAGGCCATCACTGAGCTGGAGCTTACAAGTGGTTGTTAGTCACTTAAAATGAGGAGGTATGAATTCAGGTCCTGTGAAAGAGTAGCAAGTGTCTTAACTGATGGACTAACTCTCTCAACCCTTAAAGAAGAAGGAAGTGTCTAAGAAGACCCAACCCTAACTGAAGAACTATTGGAAACTAATAGCTTATGGGAAAGAAAGTATTTACTTTAGGACTATAACAGCATATAGGTTTATCAGGCTCCAGCTTGATGGACCAAAATCAAATGTCATTTGAGGATACAAATTTTGACTCAATAGGTCTTAATAATAACATGTATAGAGTACATGAAAACATAAAAGCAGAATAAGATGAAAGTGCAAATGGAGGAGCAGTCTATATATGATTAAAATGTAACTAAAATTGTATTAAATTCATAAAACTTCCATAAAACAAAAATACTAACATTGAGTTGAATACATATTAGTAATATTAATTACTAATAATTACCTAGTATATATGCATATATTCATATATAGATAGATATAGATACAGATACTTGTAACAATCATTCTTTCATAAATAAAAGCAGGTGAACAAGTTTTAAATATGTTGATATTTTTATAAAGCTCAATATTAATTATATACAAGTAAGACTAAGGTACATATGTGAGTAACTCCTGGCTACTTAAGACTGTGGGCAACTCATTCTGAGTACTGACAATAGAAAGATTCTATGGAGAGGCCACTTTGAGATTTAAGCTAGACGTGGTTCTGATATTTGTAGACAGTTATCTAGACTTGCTCACAGAAGCAAAACATGATGAAAGCAGATATTTCTCAACCTATTGACTTGTGCTAAAAGGATGAAATGATATGATAATATTCTCACTTGCTTTTCTGCAATGATTTCTTTTGAAAATGAGGGTAATATATATCAGGACATTCTAGAAGGAGGCTGGAAGAAAACAGTGTGCAGAACAATGTAGTTCCAGAAGGAAATAAGGACTTATGCAACAATTGGGATATTTTATCTGAGTCTGGCTGGAGTCTGCCCAGAATCATAAAGCTTGCCTTTGGCTAAGTTGAAAAGCAATTTCTTTAGCAGAGAACAATTCTAGGCAGCCTAACATAGAAATGTTGGACTGGCTATTAACGGTAAATATTATGTAGATCTACATTGAAAAAAAAATGAGACAGAAAGAAATGCAGGATGTATAGCTTGGATTGAAAAAGATCACTGGGGGGATTAATGTTGGAGCTAAGGCATGAACTGTATGGGAGGATCCCTTTGATAAGGGGATTTAAGTGATGAAGGAGAAACAGAGATTTGCACTTAAACAATGGAAACAGTGCCTCCAGGGCATGAAAACACTGACCTAAACCTCCAATTTATAAAATGAAAATGCTTCAAGAGTTTTCAACATGAAAATCATTTAACAGAAAAGCTTTGAAAGTGGATGAAGTAGATTTCAGTCCATCTCAAACTTGCAGCCAAACTTGGCAACGTGGTTCACCTGGTATGAAAGGTCCAAGACAGAAGAAATCATCAGTTCTTCCTCCACAGTTTCAGAAAGCAGCTAAGGCCAGGCAGCATTAAGCAGGGGAGTGACTCTGTAAAGATGGCCCTGACAGGCCAAGAAA
This sequence comes from Eospalax fontanierii, assembly GCA_035773235.1. Taxonomy (NCBI): domain Eukaryota; kingdom Metazoa; phylum Chordata; class Mammalia; order Rodentia; family Spalacidae; genus Eospalax; species Eospalax fontanierii. The sequence continues at coordinate 95,558,594 of CM069527.1, read as the reverse complement.
CACTGATAGGCCGTTTACTGAAGCTGTGAAGATGAAGCCTGGATGGCAATGCAGACCCGAAGAAGATGTGCATGATGCCAGAGCTGTGAGACATCTGCCAAGGGGAACTGCATACAGTGAGGGGAACCAGCCCAAGAGATAAATATTGTAGGTTGCAAAACTGGAGGAGTTATCTAAACCCTTTGGAAGTAAAGTCCCTAGACCTATTGGATTTGGTGTTTGCCCTTCTGGTTTCTGTCTTTTTTTTTGTTTTTGTAGTTTTTTCACTATACCTCTATTCCTCCGTTTTGGAATGAGAATGTATATCGTGTTCCATTTTTATTTTGGGAGTATGTAATTTGTCTTTTGATTGTGCAGGGGCTAAGAGTTAAGAGATTTCTCCAAGTCCCAGAAGAGACTTTGGACTATAGACTTTTGAATAGTTGTATTGACACTGGTGAAAATCTTTTAAGGTTAGACTAAATTAATTTTGAATTTTATGTGGTCATGGGCCTATGGGGTCTAGGGAGTAGAATGTGATGGTTTGAATGAGAATGTTTTCCATAGGCTCTAAGTATTGTAACATTTTGTCCCCAGTCAGTGACACTGTTTGGAGATGTATTAGAAGGTGTGGCCTTGCTGGAGGAAGCACATTTCTGGGAGTTGTCTTAAAGAGTTCTTAAGCCTTGCCAGATCTCCAGTCTTACCCTGCTTCTGGTCCCTGATTGAGAATGCAAGTACTTAGCTTCTACTTCTGCTCTAGCCACTTTGTCAGTGTGTGTCCCCACCATGATGAACTCTTGTGACTTTGGAACTGTAACCTAAATAAACTTTTATTTTGTAAGTTCCCTTAGTCAGTGTTTCTATCACAGCAAGAGAAAAAGTGATTAAAACACTAAAACTTAATCTACCATATGATTCAGTTATACCATTCTTTGTCATAAACCCAAAGGTGTCATCATCCTACTGAACACATACCTGTACATTCATGTTTGTTGCTGTTCTTTGCACAATAGCTTAAAAATGGAAGCAACCTAAATGTCCCACAGCTAATAAGGCAATAATGAAAATGTGGTACATTTACACAATGGAGTTCTACTCAGCAATATGAAAAGATGAAAATATAAAAATTGCAGAAATTGGATGGAACTAGAGATTGCTGTAATAAGTGAAGTAACACAAACCCAGAAAAACCAGAGAGTGATGAATGTTCTTCCTCATTTGTAGATCGTAGGACCAATCCTTTAGATGTGAATATATATATATATATATATATATATGTATATATATGTATATATGTATATGTATATATATATGTATATATATAAATGTATATATATGTATATATGTATATGTATATGTATATGTATATAAATGTAACAGTAAGAGGCAGAAAACAGAAAGGAAAGACCAAAGGAAGGGGAAAGAAATAGCCAAAAATGGGGGATAGAGGGAAGAGATATTAACAGGGGGGAGGTGGGGAAAATGGGATGTTTTGTTGAGACAAGATGAGGAAGGGATATACAGAGGACTGAGGTGATGGTGGGGGACGAAACTCAGGAGAGCGTTCGTGATGAGGATAATACACATGGCTGGAGTGTTCATAGATCCCAGAGAAAATCCTATCTCTAGACAAATGAAATTTCTTACCATACACTACATATGAATCCTTATATTTGTAGGCAATTATACTGTACAGCACTCATTAAAAAAAGCTTCCTTTTGTAATGAATGGAAACTATTGCAGTGTTCCACAACTGGTTACACATAATATGTCTCCGAGATTCTCAGTTCTAGATGAGACATCTACAGTGAAACCTCTACATCTAAGGTTCATGGAATACAGACGAACAGGGAGTACAATGTATTCCTCAGTTCTTACCAGTGAAGCTTCCTATAACAATAAAGTTAGATGCACCCAGAAGGACAGAACTGGATACATTTTAGAAAATAAGAAACTGCAGAATGTTTGCCTCTATATAGGATTCCTATATCAAACCTCAACCATCCATAGTTCAAGGACCATTGCATAATAGGGGGCAGAAATATTGTTAGAGCCTCTGTTGTTCCAGGAACATAGGGAAGCAGAGGCTATCTAGCCATTGGAAGCTTGCGCATGTGAACGTGTGGTAATGGTGGTGTTGAGCACCAGACCCATGCCAACTCAATCAGACAAGAGATCACAGCAGAGCTAGGGAAAGGGTCAGAAAACAGGCCTTAGCCTGGGAACGGTTGGAGACTCATTACTGGTGGGTGACAGAGAGTAGACCTTAATGTCTAGGTAGGTTGACTAGACTCCGGTTCAATTCTGCAGAATAAAATGCAAACTGGTCTTCCATTTAGAGAGATGAATTTATTTAAGGCAACTCACAAAGTTATTGTTCGAACATCCTGCCCATAACCAGCCACCATAGTTAGAGTCCAGTCTCACTGCAAAGGTGCATAGCTCCCTTTCTCCACCTGAGTTCGGTTTCCACTCATGTTATTCTGGGGCCTTCGGTTTCTGGATGGCTGCCTCTGCCGTCTGAGTCACTGGCTCTCCAAGAGCCTGGGGCCATGGCACTTTCCTACCTGGTGGCTTTGAATAATTTCTGCCCACCATTCAGTGCTTCTCAAAACAATTAGCTGTCATGTTTTCCATCTCCCCGACTTCCTGCTTCCTTATTGGTCAGAGGGTGGGACTTGACACTGAGTAAACCAAGGTAAAATTTCAGAGAGAAATATGTCTACTCTACAACTACAGTGGATGAACTTGCACCAAAATAATTGGGTACAAATGTGCGACAGGGTAGTACTTATCATGGATTGTGGAATTCATGAGGAGAGAAAAGCAAGTTCTATGGGTATTTTGAGAGTTTGTGTCATTCTAAATATTTACTTTTAAAACTATGCCTATATTGGGATTTCAGAGATGGCTGTTCTCATAGAAGACAGGTTTGATTCCCCTATGGAGGCTAACGATTGTCCATAACTCCAGTTCTAGGGGATCTGACACCCTCTTCTTTCCTTCATGGTCACTGCATGACGTAGGTGCACTTACATACATGCACATATAGTATGTATACACATAAGATATAAATAAATAAATAAATAAATAAATACCATTAATATCTTTGCTCTAACTCCAGAGTATTAGTCATTTTGTCATAAAACACAGTATGCACATATTAATGCTTTAACTTGGGAAAATTTAAAAATAATAAACATGAATTCATGTCAATTCAACTTACAGCCACAATTTTCTATTTCAACAGTTGGGCAGCTCATGTTTTTGCTCACAAAAATACAGGAAGCGATTATTTTGAGATGAAGCAAAATCTATACAAAAAGGTTGGAGCTACTTGGTTGATATATTTCAAAAGATTAAAGAAACTGTTAGTAAACCCAGGCCTGCTTTTCTTTTACATAAAATGTTATTTATACCATAGCATCATGAATTATTTACGAGCACTGGAGTCACTTACCTCAGGAGTAAAGAGAATTGATGATGACCTTCAGTTCACACTACTGCAGAGAAAACGATTCTTCTATTAAGTTTACACTAGAGAATAAAAGAAGGCTTTGTCTCACGAAAAAGCCACTGCATCTTCCCGCATTCACTTTCTTTCACCATAGGATGGAAATTACATTAATATATACTTAGCTTGCTTAAAAAGGAACAGCGTGCAGACACACACAAACTACTGAAAGTTATTAAAATCCCCATTTGTTTAGATTTTCAAAATATTATATCCATCCTATATCAATTTATAGGCTTTCTATAAGCTGTAGATTACAGAGCAAATGTTTGACAGATGTTTAGGTATACCTTCCATTTAAATAAGTCTTTTTGAATTGTTTATGCCATGGGGTTTAAAGACTATTATGAAACGTTTTTTGAAATAATTAATAATATTCTGTCTTTATTAAAATGCCACATTTTCCTCTCAGGATGCAAATATTACCAGGGATAGACATTTCATGCAAGAAATACTAAAATTTATATAGTATTTCTATTTCTTTGTTCGTATGTAACCCAGCTGCTCAATTATATTTTAAACTAATTCTAAGTAAAAGAATGGGATAAAACTCTCACATCTCTATGTATTGACAGACTTTGTGAAAATCTGATAGGAATATTATTTCACATATTTTAAAATAAATATATAATTTTCAGCTTGAAATAAAGAATCTATTGTGCTTTGTTTTAAAGTCCATCTTTGTTTTCTAGTCCATCTTTAGGACTAGAAAATTTTTGGTCATTTGCTTATTTTTCTGTTTTCTTTTGTTATTTATAACTGCTTTGGAATTTTGAGTTCCTCACAGAATTTAAATTTTGAACTTTTACCAAATACAATATCCTTAAAAATTGTCCCATTCCACAGATTGCCTTTTTTTTTCCTCTTCTTTCTTCTGTTTCACAGAACTTTTTAATCTGATGTAGTCCCTTTACTCTATTCCTGTTTTGATTTTTCTTTCTTTTTGAGTTTCTTAGTATTCTTGTGATGCTGTTCCCAAGAAATCACAGCCAAAGCAAATGTCAAGAAGCTTTCCCCCTTTATTTTCTTCGGTTGTATTTTATTATAGCTTTGTGTCTTACTATCAGATCTTTAATTGGTGGATGTTTGTGTGTGGTTGAATTTAGCAGTCAACTTCCATTTTCAGATATGGTTGTCTTCTTCCCAAAATTCAGCAGACTGAGCTTCCCCTTGTGTATCCTTGTTGCCCTCTTCAAATAAAATTCTGCAATGAATGTGTGTGATTAAATCTGGGCTCTCTTTTCTGCACACCTGTCTGTTTATCTTAATGTCAGTGTTATAGGATTTTAGCTGCTATAGATTTATTTTGAAATGTGGAGACCTGATGTTTCCTATTTTGTCACTTTTTGCTTCTATATGAATTGCAGAGCTGTTCTCTAAGTGTCTATGACACTGGCAATGAGATTCTGAGAGGTTAATAGTGAAACTATCAGATTAGTATTAATATTTTGATTATCTTAATCACTATATTATTTTTCATTATCCATATCATGAAATATATTATTTATTTATCCATTTTGCATAGTTTTCGGAAACAAGAATTTTAGTGCTTTTAAAATGGTTGGAGGGAGGAAACTGTAGAGGTGACTCACTGTTTAAGAGCACTAACAAACTGTTCTTGCAGAGGATCCAGTTGAATTCCCAGCACCCACATGCTGGCTAACAATCATCCATAGCTCCAGTTCCAGGGGATCTGATGCCCTTTTCTTATTTCCACAGGCATTGTTGGCCCTGAGTGCACTTATATGCATGCAGGCAATACACTCATAGACATAAAGTTTAAAAATAAATGAATAAATAAAAATATTTCAAATGATTGGAGGTTCATGATTGTCAAATAATGAAGTCTATAGATGTAAACAAAAATACTGAAGCTCTTGGGGGCATGTCAGTTTATGTACATAAGCATACTATGTTCCCTCCTATGGCTTAAGATCTCCTTAGCGATGGTTTCTGGGATGCTTTATCAGTTGCTTTTTTTTATTTGTTTGTTTGTTTGTCTTGTTTGGAGACAGGATCTCCTCATATCCCCAGCCTAGGCTGGCCTAGATCTCACAGAGATCTACCTGCCTGTCTCCTAAGTCTTGCCAGCATTGGATGGTTTTTAATTTTTTCTTAATAATATCCATTCAAATAAGGGTGACACATAAGTTCAATATAGTTTGAATGTCTGTTTGTATAGTAAAAGATGTAAAATGCTTATAACCAGTCTCTAAATTCCTGTATTTTTGCCAATTATTATTAAGTTTTGAGATTAATTCATAAATTAATATGTGTATTGGACAAATTTAAATTAATTCACAATTATGAATTATTTTATCATAAACTTTGTATGAGTAGATAAAATTGTCTTATGTATATGGAACAGAAAACAACTATGAGAGGACAAATTTTTACTAAACATTTATATTACACCATGAAGGTGACTGTATCCTATTTTTCATTCCAAAATAATTGATATAATTGATTTAAATAATATTTTGTAAATTAGGATGATACTGACTGTTGAGATAATTAGGAATACTTTTTTCTTCTAAAAGAAAATCTAAGCCAGCAATGTAATCTAAATGATTCATATATAAAAAATATTATATGAATATGAAGACTGTCCATTTGGCTATTTGTCCATAGAACTATACCAATGTAAGATATTTATCATATCATATTTTCCTAGTTTTGCACTAGATAAATATTCATGAGAATCATTTTGTATCAGGGGATATGGCAATTGCTTGTAATCTATTATAATTTGAAACATTTTTCTAATACTCAAGCATCTAATGTGTGATACATTTTGATTTATTAATATTTGTATGTCCATTTAAACAGAAAATGGTTAGAAACGGAATGAGCATGGTAAATGTTGACTCATTAGACCTGCTTTCCTCAAAACCCAATCCTCCTGTTTCAGCAGAGTATAACAAGAATCTTAAATAGTTAAGCTGGTTCTACAAAGGTTAACACTGTTATACAGTGTTAACAATACATGGGGAAGTTATTTAAATTATCTGCTAATTCAGTCCATGTTTAATATTGTTTTTTATTTTACACAGACCATTTTGTGTGAGTTACATATATGTTCGTTTTCAACTCTAATAATTTAATATCTTCTTGAATTAATGACTGGATTTACTTACTATCATTAATACCTTATGTCTTTGGCAGTTACACAAACTCAGGCTTATTTTTCATTGTGGTAAACATGGTATCCTCCAATAATTCCCAATTGATTTTGCATCTAGCTCCTAGTTGTTAGTAATACCCATTAAAGCAAGACTGGGTACTCTTGTGAGACAGAGACAGAGACAGAGACAGAGACAGAGACAGAAATTTGCAGAGAAATAGAGACACAGAACTTTAGTATATATAGAAAGTACTTTCTATCGCATTCACAGGGAAATGTGTGAAAGAGCAATAATCTTTTGCAGATTTCTGTTTATTCCCTGACTTTGCTTAATGATTTTTCTGTTAGAGTTTAACAAGATTAATAACTATAGTCACATCATGATTTTGAGGGAGGTGAACATTTTGGAAATAAATGTCACAACAGAAGTCATGTTAAGTCATGCATTTTTAAATATTCAACATTCAGAAAAAGAAAAAGAGCTTCCTTGGCATTGTAAATGACTGAAAGTGAGGAATTATTGCAAATGTTATCCTTGAAATTAAGACATTCATGCATCATACAAGACACAAAATACTTCAAGGCCATAATATATATCTACGTAGATATTAATGCTTATGACAATTTGCATTTTATCTTCATTGATATATACTCTGCTGAAACAGAAGGATTGGGTTTTGAGGAAAACAGGTCTAATGAATCAACATTTATCAGAAGACGACAAATGTTAATTTGCTTAAGGTGAGTTAATGGTTTAGAAGATATAAACATGTTATCTTAAAGATAACAAAACAATAAATAATACGCTTAAGAAAATATCTTTTGAAAATTAGAAAATACTTTTATAAGAAATATTGAACTGAGGACAAATAAGCAGAGTGACAGAATGAATGCCTCATACCTTAAATAAACTCACATTCCATATACTTAGGAGGTGAGTGGTATTACTTATTGTTTAATTAAAATAGCATCTTTTAAAACACCAATTCATGTAACAGAAGTGAAGAATTTAAACAATAATACACACCATATTTGAGATTCATGTAATATCCATGCTCACAAATTTATAACTAATGTACAAACTGTAGCTATCTTTTAATTTTTAAAAATATTTTATTTTTTTTATTTTACATGTGTAAGTATATTACCTGCATTTATGTAAGTGCACATGTCATGTAATGACCACAAAGGTTAGGAGAAGTTGTCAGGTTCCCCAGGAACTGGATTACAGATGATTATTAATTGCCATGTTGATTCAGAGAATTGAATTCTGGCCCTCTGCAAAAATAGTCAGTGCTCTTAACCACTGAGCCATCTTTCCAGCCCCCTGTACTGAATATTTTCATAAAACGGTGACATATTTGCATTCTTAGGAAACAAAATGTAAAATTAAAACATTCTATTAGTTGTTGCAAGCATACAGTAATTTTATATTTTATTTTATCACACGCTATAATCAAAGTCAATTATGGTTCTGTTGTCCTATAGGAAAATAAGAGAAATCCCTAACTAAAATACAACATCAGAGGACCTTGGTATTCAAAGCCCTGATATTTTCCAGGACATTATTAGTTCCTAAAATTAATTTGCTACAGTAGTTTCAAATTTCTATAACTAAGAACCTAACATTTTGTTAAAGATAAGGATTTGAACATTTTAAGTAAAATTAGACAGCTGTTGATTACTACCTAGGTAAAACTGCTACTAAGGCACCACTATTGTTTGTTATGCCCAACATTGTTGTGGTTACTGGTCTTTAAAGCTGAGTTTGAAACATTAATTTTTTTATCCCTTTTCACCTTTCATAGTATTGTCTGAAACTATCAGATATACTGTCCAAGGAGAAGGCTTCCATGTCAGCTCCATCTCCAATGCTCCAAGTCCTGTGTCTGAAGAATGTCCTGTCTTCAGCAACAGGGTTTTACCTTCAAGTTCACAGAGGATATCAAGAACTGTGACAACAGTCTTTTTTTCTTGGTAGTCTTTTGGACTATGCTTACCAACAATTTTAAGGGAGATTTTTTTGGTTTTGTTTTGTTTTCTTTTGTTTGTTTTTCTGTCTGGCACTGCATTTCTTATAGCATACTCTTCAGCTGTACACATACACTCCTGTGAAGATATTTTGTATACTTTTCAGTAGACTTTTGTACTAATGCATTTGATTCTCATTTTTCATAGCACCTAAGTATTATTTATCTCTCTTCTCCCTCTTCCTGCCTAACTCTCCCTCCTCCCTTCTCTCTTCCCAGTTAAAGTACACCATTTTCCTCATAGATAAAGCCTGTCTCCTATTTTCCCACCTCTCTTGAATTCCTTCTTCCCTCTACTCCCATCATTCCTTATATAACCCTGCCTCCTCCCTTTCCTGTTAAATATCCTAATTTTCCCCCACTTCCCCCTTAGTAACATCTGCATGCTATTCATTTCACTCGGCTTTTTCTTTCCCTTTAATTCTATGGCTCACTTTCATTTTCCTGGTTTCTGCAGTTGCCTCAGAATCTTCTCAAATATAAGATTTTGGAGCTAATATCCACAAATGAGAGCAAACACACCATGCTTGTCATTCTGGACATGTGTTATTTCACTTAGTGTAACAGTTTCTAGCTACACCCATTTACCTGCAAATTTTATGATTTTGTCTTTCTTTGCTTCTGAGAAGAAATCTGTTTGTTACTCTAAATATAGCCAAATACACATGGATGGAGAGGTCATAGACCAAGAGAAAACCTTATGATGTCACATCACTAGACAAACATAATTTTTCTGTATGTTAAATATGGATCCTTATGTTTGCAGATAAGTATAGCTGTCACCACTCACCAAAGTATCTTCCTTTTTAATGGATGGAGACTATTACAGACTTCTATAACTGTTCACACACAGAGAGTAAGTGTCTATGAAATGCTCAGCCCTTCTGACACATCACAATGGAGCCTCTCTACCCAAACAGTGGAACAAGTGGTGGAGAGAATATGAATTCATTTTTCACCTCTCACCAGTGAAGTTTCCTCATGAAGCAGAGGGTAATTATTTCAGAAAGTCACAAATGGCCAAAATGTGAGGAATAGGAGTCTGCAGGTTACATGTCCCTGGGTAGGACTCCTATATAAAAACTCAGTATCCCAGGTCACAGGGACCATTGGGGAAGTGGGAGTGGAAGGATCATAAGAGGAAGGTGTGGTGTATGACCAAAAGGGAAAAGAGCCTCCCAGGCTTCTGAGAACTTGCACATATGTACGTACAGTGATGGTGAGAGCATGCACAAGACCCATGAAAACGTAAACAAAGCTCAGCATAGAACTGGGGAAATGGCAGCCTACTTTAGCCTCTCAGGAATGAGCTCACCCCATGGAGCATCTAGGCCCACAAACTTTACTTGATAGTTCTTAACATACATGGCAGATTGCATGAAATATGATGGGGTGAGGTTATTGAATAGATCTGATTGGGGAGGATCCTAAATATGATTAAGATGTATAACATGTACAAAAATCAATAAAATATATATATATTAAAAAGTATTTAAACATTTTGATCTACATGTAACTCAACTTTTAAAAAAAATTCATATATACAAAGCAGCCTGTTGATTCAATTCTAAACATATTCTAGCAGTGTTTCTTCATAATACTGAGACAGACTGAAAATACAAAGCCCATTTCAAGCAGTCTATAAACAGGATTGGTCATAGATCAGTTGTCTTAGTAAAAATTGCTAATTATCTAGTCAGCAAAACTGCCCTATTTAAATAATTTGAATATATAAATTAATAAATTAACAGTATTATTGTCTCTACCTTAATTTTTGTATGAAGCAAAAAGAAAGATGCTTAGAGAGCATAACGATCTTACTTAGAAATTTCTTCAGTAGGAAATTCTGTAAGTAAAAACTATTATTATAAATGATATCATTTTCTCTACCCTCATTTAAGATCTATCATACTGAAAAGCCTAATTATTTGATGAAACACATCTCCATTGCCTGGCTCTATCCCCTAATTATGACATGTTTGCCTTGCCACGGGTAATGCAGGAATTAGTTTACCCAAGCAAGAAATCAATAATTCAAACTTATAATTAAATTGTATTATAATGAGAATATGCTTACATAAATGTGGGTTTAATCTACTATTTCTTTTCATTATTTATTTTTCAATTCATGCATAATTAAATATGTAAATTAAAATATCTAATATCAATGATGCTATAGTTTTATTAAAAGCAATAAAGGAAGACTGAATTGCTCAGCACATTCATGAATACATAATGTATATGAAATTAACAAACAAAATAATTATAAAATGTGCCATTTCTTCTATTCAAGTTAAATGGATATGCAATTTCTTTATTAATGCATTGCATATTTTAATAAAAGACTTCACCCTTTATTTTTCAGCAATAATAATACAGATTAGAAACAAAATGTTCTACAAAATTACAAGGCCTATAGAAAATGGATATCCTGATACTTTTTCTTATGATTTAGTGCAATGTTAATGTGACAGGCAAAACATGAGAAATTGGGACTTGGTTGAATTTGAAACACAGAGGCAACTGCAAACATCAAAGAATACTTAATATTGAATCAATAATCACTCAGAATGCAAAAAGAAAACAACGACTCTTGATATTATAAATTAACCTCTTTTTACCCAGATATCAAAATTCAAAGACAAAAATAAGAAGAAACAGAAACATTATCCTTCATACCTATAAACAGTATGCCCAGGCTGCTGGTGAACTGAGCTCATTGATATCAGAAAGCACTATTATCAAATGTATTTTGTTAAAGAAAAACAAGCTAACTATTGTTTTAAATGAAACCAATGAATTTGATAATATTAAAAGAGAAATGAAAAATAATCCCACGATTATATGAAGTAATGTAAAATGATCATTTTATGTAAATCAATATTTGCTGAAGAAATCCCTACTAAGTATTTAACAACAAAATCAAACTTTTGATCATTACATTTAATTAAAACTACTTACTGGTTTCTTACCTCAAAATACAGTAACCATTTTTCCTACCATTTATCTTATTTGCATCATGCTGGAATGTTTACCTGAAGCACCAAAGTAAATGTCATAAAAGTTTTGTGGTCCAGGAAGAGAATGTAAAAAAATGTAATTTTCATACACAAAAGGCAATCTTAACTACAGATGACATGATGATCTACCTTGAAACTCTTCAAAAATCCACAAAAATATTATTTTTATCTTGTGTAATTTATACCTTGGTTTATCAACTTTAAGGACATAAACAAAAAAATAAAAATAGTAAATATATTTGACACGATAATAATGCATGGGTAAAAATTTAAATATGAAACTATTTGTAATTTTTCAAAAAAGTATAAAAAATAAATATTTCACAAAGTATGTGGAGGAATGAAAGTTGATGAAAGAAAATGATGTTTAAAATAAATGGAAAAGTGACATGTACAGGGAAAGTCAGCTTAGTACAATGTCAGTTCCCCAAATTCAAGAATTAGTCCCATCAAACCCTCAGCAGATTTGGAGGCATATAATGATTATTTTAACATAATGCAAATGAATAGCAGAAAATATGTTTAGAAATGAAAAAGCGAGAATTTGTTAAATCAATTTAGGAAATGTTTTGTTGACAGCATTACAAAAACTGCATTTTACTTATGAAATATAGATGGTAAGAATCTTGGAAGAGATTGGCAATTAATATGAAAACATGTACTTCAAAGTCATAGAAACTACACAAAAACTAGTTTAAAATCTGTCATTAAGGGACTGGAGAGATGGCTCAACAGTTAAGAGTACAGGTTGCTCTTGCAGAGGACTCAAGTTCCAAGCACAAAACAGCTGAGAACAACAATCTGTGACGCCAGTTCCAACTGGTTTGGCACACTCTTTTGACTCCTGAGAACATTTCACCACACAGGTGCTCCTCCCACATGCAGGCAATACATTCATAGATATAAAACTTAAAAACTAGATTCTTCCCCGACCCACATCCTGTTCTACTAGCCTTGGGTGGGCCTGCTTTGGCTCTCAGCACCCCAGACCTCTGGGCTACCTACCCTCTTAGTTCAGATCTGCGCAATGCGTTCCGATCACCTATATTCAGACTAATTCACAGCCGGTTCCCAACTCTAACTTGCCCCTGCCTGTCCTAGGCCAGCCATCTACCTTGACTGTCCTTTCTCCCAACAAGCCTTTGGATCCCTGTGACAAGCCTTACCTGATAAGTCTGATTCTCCCACTGCAACTCCATTCCCTTACCACCACCATTCTCTCCCACCCTACATTTGCTTTCCCTCTAACCTTGGGAACAGACCCGCTTCTTCTCTTAAAACCCCTGATTTCTGGACTACAATCTTATGCAAGACTTGCCAACTTTATCCGCATGCCCCTCATACTCAAAAGCTGAAATTTTCAGTCCAGTTTGTTAGTGCCTTCACAGGCTGCCTTTACCGTAAACTTGCCTTGCGTTCCTGAGAAAAGCATCCTTCTCAGATAAATCTGCTCCTGTCCACGGTGTCTTCATTCCCCTACCTCAGAAACAACTCCAAATTCCCTCATACCATATCCTGTGCTTCTAGGCTTGAACACAAGCATACTGTTACACTTAGCCCCACAGGTGTCTGGAGTTTTCCAAATTCTCCAGCCTGACTGTGAGTTCTCCAAATTCACTGTATCATTCCCACTACTTTGGTACCATCTTCAGCCCCTTCCACTGCCAGAGGGCTAGGTTTCTGTGCCATTTAGTAGGGACCCAGACCTGTGCAACTGCCTGAGAAAATCTGAGTTCAGTCTCTGTATAATAATCTTCCCAAATTGTTTTGTGTTTCCTGGCTAGAGGGGCCCAGACCTTAAGAGAGAGCCTGAGAATATCTGATCTTCCCTGACCTGTGCCTCTGAGGGAACTCCTGAGCATGTAAACTCTAGAGAACTTGAAACCTTACCAACCAACTTTTCATACACAATAAGAAAATAACTAAGTCACATCAAGTATATGAACAGAATCAGACACAAACTGAACAAAGGAAGGCTTGAGTCTCACATCAGAATCAAAAACAACAAAATAAATCCACATACCAAGATCACAACATAAAATAATAATAATATGAAAAACCCAAGTAATTTGTTTCCACCAAACATCGCCAAACTTATAGAAGAGTTCTATGAGAACCCCAGAGAGATAACACAGGAAACAGTTTAAAAGAACAATAATAAATCAATTTAAATAACATACAAACTAAACAGAGAATACAGAAATATTGAAAAAAACTCAGACTGAAACGAAGGAGGTGAAAAACTCAATAAGCCAATTTGCAATGACAGAGAAATTTTCACCAATAGAATGTCTAACATGGAAAATGGAATATCAAGACTGTATTATAAAGTTGAACAATTCAAGCAATCAAACAAAGATCATGAAAAATTTGAAAAAAACATAAGAATTTAATATTTGGGACACCATGATTAACCAAATTTACACATTATAGGCAAAGGAAGACAAAACTCTCAGGATAAAGTTATTGATTAGATCTTCAACAGAAGATCTGTAGAAGAAAATTTCCAAAAATTAAGGAAAGGCATACTCATTCAAATACAAGAAGCACATATAAGACCAAATAGACAGAATCAGAATAAGAATGGCACATATTTCATAGTAAAAAATACTAAGCATACAGAACAAAGAGAATACTGAAAACTGCAAGGAAAAACATCAAGTCACATATAAAAGAAAACCCTAAGAATTATAGGTGACATTCCATGGCAAACTATGAAAACCAGTAAAGCCTAGACCAAAGTATCTCTAGTTCCTAGTGACCATAGATGCCAACGCAGAATATTTTACCAAACAAAAATATCTATTATAATTAAAGAGAAAAGAGAAATCTTCCACGACATGGATAGGTTGAAAGAATTCATGTACAGAAATCCAGCCCTTCAGAGACTACCTGAAGGAATGAAAAGAGCTGAATAAAGGAATGACTATACCCAAGGGAAAGAAACTAAATGAAGGTATAACTGTGGAAGCACAAAGTTAGAACTAAAAATCTTAAAAAATGGACTAAAAAGAAATTAAAATGATGGAAACCAAAACACATGCTTAAATAATAACTTTAAACTGTAATGGTCTGAACTCCCGAGTCAAAAGACACAGGCTAGTTGAATGAATAAAGAAAGAAAATATGTCTTTTTGTTGTCTGAAAGAAACCTAGCTCACCTTCAAGAAGAGGAACTTCCCTAAGGTCAAAGGATATAAGACATATTCCAAGCAATGACACTAGGAAAAGAGCAAAAGTTGTCATGATAATATCTGATGGAACAGACTTCAAACTAATCAAAAGAAATGAAGAGAGTCACTTCATTCTGATCAAAGGAACAGTTAATCCAAAAAATATAACAATCATGAACATATATGCACCAAAATCTGGTAAAGCCAACTATATAAAATCAATACTATAGGACATTAAGACACAGATTAATCCCAACTCACTAATAGTGGACTTCAATACCCGACTGTCCCCATTAGATAGAACAAATGGGCAGAGGATAAACAGAGAGGCTTCTGAGTTAAACAATACCATACATAAAATGGTTCTGAATGACTTCTACTAAATATTCCAGCCAAACAACAAAGAATATACATTCTGTTCAGCACCCCATGGAACTTTGTCCAGAATCATCCAAATTCAGGTGAACGAAACAAACCTCAACAAATGCAAAAAAATTGAAATAATTCTACAATTCTATCATACCACAATTCAATAAACCTTAAGATCAACACCAGAAGAAGCCCTAATAACATCATGGACTCTTGGAAATTAAGTAACACACATTTTAATGATGAATGGGTAAAAGGTATAAATAAGAAAGAAATAAAAGTACACTTGGGATTAAAGGAATAGAACAATAAATCAATTAAACTTCAAGGAAGCTTTATTTTTGTTTTATGTGTATGACTGTATTTCCTGCATTTGTGCAACTGCTCTCTCATGTCATGCAATGCCCACAGAGGTCAGAAGTGGGTGTCTGGTCCTCTGGAATTGGAGTTAAAGGCACTTCTTAGGCATGTATGAACTGAGAATCGAACCAGTATCCTCTGCAAGGACAGTTAATGCTCTTAACCATTGACCCATCTCTCTAATCCTGTCAACTTTTTTGTTGTTGTTGTTGTTTTTAATGTTCCACAATAGGATTGTATGGCTTGCAATAGCTTTACAAGTGAATATAAAACTGCTGAGGGAAATATGAAGATTAAAAGCTCCAAAAAAACACTGGAGAAAAAGGAGATTGATTTGAGTGGCTAAAATCTTTTGAAAATAAATTTTACTAATAGAATAATTTCTGAATATCAAAGGTATTATTAGGGAATAATTTGTGCCTGAGTATCAAAGGTTATTAAAAATGCATTTTACAAACAAGATCAGCTCTGAGTAAAGTGAGAAAAGATGGATAAAAATTGACTGCTTGAATTTATTTGTTAAAGTGCCAAATAAATGGAAAATAAATAACATGAATTAAAATGCCTAAGTGACATCACTGAGAATTTTGAAGTACTGGTTGAAAAGGAAATAATATCCAGAGGAAATAAAACAATGTCATATATAAATCACTGACAATAATCACAGTTTTTGCTCCATCACTGGTAGATAAGACAGTCATGGTCACAGTACAGGAGCAATTCTGTAGAAATATAGAAAAGTTCATTTTCTACAGTGAATTCTATAGCATCTATTTGATTAAAATAAGCATTCCAGGTAGGCATAAGCTAGTATACCGGGATGTATCTAGTGAACAAATATAAAAATGATAAATGTGAAGTAAAAAATTAAAGACCTATAATTATTACAAAGGTTGTGTGGGACAGAAAGTTCAGGTCTGGTTACTTATAAGTAAAACTGTAAGATGAGTATGTAAAATGTTATAAAAAAAGGTTAACAAAATATCCGAACAAAAGATGAAACATGTTTTAGAAATTTTAATTCAGAGAAATTGATAGCCAGTAATATCTTAATGAAATCACTAATACCTTAACTAAGCAAATTATCTTCACAAACAATGACCTAGCTAAATAACTCTCTGAAGTTTACATGTACTTGTTGAGTAGGCAAAATGGCCCTGTTCAGTATTAGTGATAGGGGAAAGAATCAGATTAATTTGACTAGTCTTACAATATATTGAAAATGAATCAAATGTAATTATCAAGGCAATGAAATACGATTCAAAAATTTGTATGCAGACTCTACTAAACCATACACAAGTATTCATAACAAAGAACACGTAATAAATCTTTCTTAAGATGACATATATGCTCTGATATTACAATCTGACTATTAGTATCTCGGTGAACAAACCATGATGAATTGTCAGATGCTGATCTTTGAACACATAAACCTGCAGAAACAAGGTTTAACATCTTTAATACATTTTGACTTGGTTATTTTGTTATCTTTATCAGGAAAAATAATGAATATCTCCAAAAAGTAAGACTGAAAACAAAAGAGAAAAGGTGCAGATGTTGGAAGCACCAGTGTGCAGATGAGCAGGGTACTGCTAAAGAGCATTCAATAGTATATGGGAAAGCATGACAAGCAAGTTCATGATGATTACTATGGAGAACAGAGCAAGGAGTTTAGATTGTAAGGGAAAGAAGTTGGACTTGATTACAGCTGGGGAGGTGGGAATCTGCATGTGGAAACATAATGGGAATCTGAATTGTTTGTTTCTTATTGTAGAAAATAAATGAAATTGTATAACTTCATAAAGGAAAGAATTTTTGTTAGCTCTCAACATTGGAGACTGGGAGCCTGACATCAGGTTTCCATATTGGCACAATCTCTGGTGAGATTCTAACAGAGGTGGACCCCTGGTGGAAGCATGTTGTGAGTGGGAAATCACATCATCACAAAAGAGGCCAGAGAAAAGGTAAGATTTGAGTGATCATTCAGAATTAACCAAGAGTTCGTATTAGAGCTGTCATAATTACTTTTGTGAGCAGCACACAAAGTTAACTAAAATCTTCTCACAGTCCCCACCAATTTTGAAATCTTACTGCCCCCTGACATTGTACCACCAACGACTGAGGTCTTAAGTTTTGAATTCAGTAAATTCTTGAGGGGAAACCACATCCAAATCTCAGCAGGGCCATAGGATCAAACACAATAAGGTGAACATTTTCATTTTACTTCCTTAGAATATTTTCTTTCCATTACCATAATATTAAGAATCAGGAATTTTGAAGCAAAAATAATTAAATCTAAGTTGTAGTAGGAACACTGCAAATTTATTAGTTTTTATGCCTTTAATAACATTAGTCAATTGATCAAATTAAACTATGAATTAAAAAGAAACAAATAATTTATTTTCTTTCTTATATATAAAAGTTAGAAAGAGCTGACCTGACTGGAGATAGAGATTACTGCAGCGTAGAAAGTGGTTCTAGAGTGGATAAATGTACATTTGAATTTCTAAGTCTTTACTGTATGTACATAGTATTATGATACCACAATAAGATTCAATAATAAGTAAAATTGATGGTTATTAATCAAACCTGCCTGAAAAGAAAACCATCTAAACTTTATATCAGCTCATTATATTTATGAGATTATTATTCTAAGATAAAGAAAAGCAAAAGAATCTTCCAGAAAAATGGAAGTTTAAAAAAATCTGATATTTAAACTTTAAATTTTATTAAAAATGAAAAATAAAGGTACAGAGATAACTGAGCCGGGAAAGTGCTTTCTGTGTAAGGACAATGACCTGAGAAATGATTACAGATATTCATATACTATTATCTTAGAAGTAACAAACTATGTAAATTACATTTGTTCTGGAGAACAGTATAAATGAGATAGAACACACACATATTTGTAGACCTGGAATGTATTCAGAAATATTCAAACTGGAAAAAAAAACTGATCCTAAAATCCTAAGATTTCCTATCTCATATGATTTGAATCCTAAAAGTAGAAATGCATGTATGCCTTACAGGAGATCTGTAAAAATATATAAAGAAACAAATTGCTTCTTACTCAAATTAAACTATTTGATAAACTCAAGCCATGAACATACAAATGTGTACAAGTAAAAACATTAAATTATATCTCTAAAAGTAATAAATGGACTTTAATGCTCAGGAAATGTGTTTCTGTTATAGTACAAGGCCAAAGTCCAATTTAAAAAAACTTGAAATGGTTATCATGAAAGATTTTAATTTGTTGCTGACAAAAGTGAAGATAAATAGTAGGAAATAAATTATTCACCTAGGTTCTTAGGAACAACTTTGAAATAATATTTAATTGACAGTATTAAAAAGAAAACTTTAATATCAAGGAATAACATTAAATAAAGTACATCTATAAATTATATATATATATATTGTAAATGAAGAAATTATATATATATATGTATATATATATATATATATAAAATGTTTATAAATGTTTTAAAATTTCCTTTCTGCTATTCACAGCTGGATGAGGTTGATGATAAATTTTCCTTTCAGTAGTATGCATAGTATCTCCCAGCCTATAAAGAGATGAAACTTTGGAGTCATCACCTGCTTGATTTGTCCTATCTTGTTCTACAATTTATGTATGTAGGTTTTTCCAGTCTTACCATGAATTCTGATGATTAACCAAGGTTAAGGGTAATGTCTACTATATTTGGAGGTCTATGGGACTTCTGATCAACAGCTTCAAAGAGGTCCTGGAATGAGTATTTTACTTCAGTAGCCTGTGGTGTCTACTGCTTTTTATAAGGTTATTTCTTTAATCTCTTTTTGTAATGTATATGTATACACATTATAATCTTCTATAGCACAAGGAATTCATATGGCTTTTGCTAAAGGCCTTTACTGTTACTTACCCTTCCCCATGCTTCCTGAGCTGCCACCCCTCCCATTACATTTAACACTTCTTATTGTATTAGCCCCTTTCTCCCTTTATATCATCATTTTTATTCATCTTTGTTGCAGGCAGCTTTCCCACCCACCTATGGGCATTTATTAGTTTTCTCACCTCTCTGTATTTTCACACTAAACATGCATAATTAAGATTTTTAAGCTTGCATCCGGCTATGGGACATCATGCCATGTTTGTCTTCAGAGTCTTGGTAACCTTACCTATGAGGATTATTTCCAGTTCCTTTCATTTACCTTAAATTTTTATAATTTAATATTTAAAGAGCTAAATAATATTTCATTGTGTATATTCAACACATCTTCATTATCCATTCAGCAGTTTATGGAAATTCAGGTTGTTTCCAATTTCTCGCTATTATAGAAAGGGCAGAAATGATTATGAATGAACAGATATTTTTGTAATAAGTTATCATCTTTTGGGTATATGCTAAAGAGAGTTATGACTGAACCAAATGGTAGATTAATTTCTAACATTTTAGGAATCTCTCCAATGATTTACATAACTGCTGAGAGTATTGCATTCTCAATAGCATTCTCTGTTTTAAGAAAAAGTCAGTAAAAGGTTAAGGATTCTTTAAAAGAATGGTATACCATGAGCAAGAACTACTGGAGACAAGAAAAATGTACTGTACTATTGACATTGGATTTGACCATGATGAAGAAAACACAAATGAATTATGGCTTAAACAAGAGAGAATTATTGTTTGAAATAAAAATTTCTCAGAGTATTCAGGGCAAATAACATTTAGCATAATTTCAAGATTGTCTAATTTCAAGTTTGGTTGCAAATCAGTGTACTGGAATTCTATTTAACATGTGACTTTTAAATACCTCCAAGGAAGTAAGAGCCAAATAACTTCTCCTAAACCCCAAATTGCACATATGATCAATTTCATAAATTATCAAGCCAAAAATTAAAAGCAACCGTCAGATGTATTAAGGGAATCTAAAGTGATGAAAACTTAATTTTGCAGTTCAGAGCACCAGAAAACAGATAAAGATTTTACTTCTGACAAATGGAAGACTATAAATTGAAATACAAAACAAAGGATTGCTTTTTACCAGTTCTAAAACTGGCAGGTGGGTGAGCAAAAATACCGATGTAGAGAGCTCTGATGCCAATACTTACATTTTGTTTCAACAGAAATCATATGTTGAGACTAACCCACAGTCTACCTGAGGACTGTAAGTATATATGATAATAAGGCTATTGAAGATGTTCTTAATTTAAACAAAGACATTAGGGAGGCCCTAATCCTCTCTGCTTCTGAACACAAGTAAATTTGAACACAGTCATCAGAATATCAAAAGTCATGTGTGACAAAGCAAATAGGTAGAAATATACCATTCAACATAAAAGGCCTGGAGATAATAACAACAACTTACCAACATTTTGACTTTGGGGTTTCAGCTCTTAATGATGAAAAAATAAGGCTGTGTCTACTACATGCAGTTTGCATTGTTTCATGATAATAACCTTCACAAACAAATACAGATTGTTTTTGAAACTCCCAGAGACATTAAAATCCTTGACTGGCTACAGATTGTGCTAGAACATCCTAAGAGGTAATTGGAAAGTTAATTACAAATGTACCTACCAAACTGGTACAAGTCAATAAAAATTATATAGAATTGATTTTTTTTTCAAAAATAATAGATAAGTATCATGACAAAATAATAGGACTAATTAGTGTGAAAATATAAGGTGGGACATACTGAGGTTGCTAACAAAGAAACAGCTTTCCTTAATATACAAAAAACAATTATCCAGAAGCACTCTTGACAAATTTTAAAAGTAATAAATACTATATAATGCAGTAGTAGTCTTTCTCAATTACTAATCACAAAACTCATTTTCATGCATATATTTAGAGGATAATTTTTAAATTGATCAGTATTTGGAGAAAGAATACTCAGTGTGGTGGTTTGAATAAGAATATTCCCCTGTAGGTTTTAAGTATTTGGACACTTTGTCCACATTTGGTGGTTCTGTTCTGGGTGGTCTTAGAAGGTGTGGTCATGCTGGAGGAAGCATGTCACAAGGTACAGGTTTTGGGAGTTCTTAACCCTTTCTGGATTTCCAGTTTCCTTGTATCTGTTTGAAATCTGAGTGCTCAGTTTTCTGATCTTACAACATCCTACATCGTGCCTCCCTAACAATGGTGACTCTCCCAATGTAAGGTAGGCCAAATAAGCTCTTCCTTCTACAATTTACCTGGGTCGTGTCGTTTGAAGCCAGCAACAGTAAAGTAACTGATACATAATGTTTACTTCAAAACTGCATACACAGAAGAAAATTCATTTTATTGAAAGAAATAAGGAAAATCTCTACATATTTTTGAAGACTGTGTGCAAAATGAAAATAGCTTTATATCACATCATTTAGAAAACTGTGACCCTGAAGTTGGAACAGGTGGTACAAAAAAATCAAAAGGAAATATTATAAATACTTTATCATAGTTAATATGATTTTATTTGAAAACATATTAATTTGAAAATGTCCTAAATAAATGATAGTAAAATATTTACTTATGTTACACCAAGAAACAGGAACTGCATCACAAATGTTCCTTTTGCTACTGTCAATGATATAGACAGTGTCATTAATAACATTTAAAAGTATTTCAACATCCTTTCCAGTCTTTAATTATTATTATATTGTTTTTTCACAGAACTGATGATCATCTTCTCTCTTTCTCTAGAATTTTGATAATAGGTAATATTATTGCTTCATTTTAAAAGAATTTTTCTTAACAGTATTTCAAAAGATGCACCTTCAAATAATAAATAAAATAAAATAAAGATCTAGGAGTAGGGCAGAACACCTTTAGTTCCAGCATTCAGAAGACAGAGGCAGTGGATCTTTGTGAAATGTAGGTCAGCACTGCCTACACTGTGAGTTCCAGGTCAGTGGTGGCTACAGGAAGACAATGTCTCACAAAATTTATAAAGAATAACTAAGTACACACATAATTTAAAAATAAATGTTAAATACAAAAATGTATTTTCAATTCTAGAAGCCTTTTCTTATTGTAGAACATCCAAAGTTTTGTCTTATTTAATTCAAATGTTTTAACTACTGTGAAACTTTTGAGACAGCAAAAATTTAAATATTACATTTCCTTTCCATAGTTGGAAATAATAAAATTTATACAGATGAAATAGGATTATTTTGTATTTAACATTTTGTTTTTCTAATTTTAGATTCCTGAAGGACTTTTCTAGTAGAGTTAGAAAACAAAGTTTGACTTTTTGTCTATTAGAGATTTCCTGACTGTGCTTGGTGCCTTCTCATGTTCTTGAAATATAGTCCCCACTGTAACAGTATCAAAGTCTGGGGAATCCTCAAGAAATGTGTCTAGGAAGAGCTATTTTTTCACCATCTCTTTAATGACAGAGTTAATTCTGGTCTTGTGGAATGAGATAGATTCCACTAACATAGATCAAATTAATTCCTACAAGAATATCTTCATAAAAAGAGTGAAGCAAGCACCTCTGATGGAGATTGACTATATGTGAGGGTGAAACAAAGCAATAGTCCAGACAATAATCCTTTCTTGTGAATAGCTTTAGAACTGGATCACTATATTTCAAAATTGTATCTATTTTCCAATTTCAGCTCATCTTCTAAGTAAGTTTAGGGTTATCTTTTAGAGAGGTGATGTAACAGTAACAATGTATGTTCTTTAAGGGAAAACTTCTGGTCAAAAAAAAAAATAGAATCTCTAGCCAGGGTGGGGACCTAACATTCCACTTGGACATCAGTGACTTGGCTGAAGGACCAAGTATCAGAAATCTAGATCCACTTAGAGCCATGCTAAAAGAGAGCAGAAATAATTATCACTTGAATGAGATGATGCATTTTACATTCTAAGATTCTCTGGCCTTGGGCCATGGCTTACAGAGCCTTGTTTAGCTTTTCTGAATTACTCAGAAAACCATAACTTTTTCTTTTCTTCTTTTTATCTCTTTTCTAACTATGCTTTCTCTTATAATTTGGGCTTAGCTCTTTGTCTAAAGCTCCTTTCTCTGAGATGTGGCTGACTTCCATGCTAACTTAACTCTAATGGCATCATTTATTTTGTCTTGCCTTACTCCATCTTCCTCCTTGAGGGAGCTGCAAAGATTTACAGCTTGCCTGTCCTGGGTTTTTTCTTAAACTCCAGTAAAATTGCCTTTTAGCTCAAAAGAAAGTGAATAAGACCTCCCCTTTATTACTTTATTTCTCACCTTGTCACCTTTTTATCACAAGATTGTTAGAGGTAATGTTGGTCACCAAACGGTGGCACAAGCATGAAGCTCTCACAAATGCCAGTTCCATCCTACAAGGACTTTCCACCAACAATGCCAAATAAAATTATTCCCTTTACACATCACCCAATCTCAGAAACTTTGCTAAAGCAAAAAAAAAAAAAATAGAGGATTACAATGTCCCTTTTCTCTTTCAAGGTATTCTTTGATAAAATATTTCCTTTCTGGCTCAACAATGAACCAGAAAACTTGCAATTCCTAGAAAACTCTCATGCTTTTTCTGGTCTATAAAATACATTTCAGGAACAGAGATCTTATACTCTTGCATCCTAACATTTGATCATATTTTTATCAACGGAAATGAAGGAAAGGTAATAAAAACATAAGATGAAGGTAAGAGAAATCAAGTATATTTTCAATACAAGATCTTACAGAAACAGGAATTTTCAAATATTTTATTCAAGTAACAGACATAACACCTACAATTTATTGATCAAGATGGTATTCTTTGCCTTCTGAATATTGTTTCCTGAATCATAAAGAATCCTTTCTTATAAACACAGTAATCAGAATAGGAAGGATTATTCAAAAATATAAGACCCCTAAAATTTGTAATGTTTTAACATGAGTCCTGAGAAAGCAGAAGTCTCTTTCCTCCACGGATCCTGATAAGTTGTGCAACAACAAGGGGTCAGCCCTAAACATATGTACATACAAGACACAATAAATGGACTCAGATATACATACTGTATTAGTTACTGTTTCTGTTGCTGTTATAAAAGGCAGGAAGTTTATTTGAGTTTTCGGTTCCAGAGATTGAGAGTCCATAATGGCAGGGAGGCATGTTGGCAGGAGAAAGACAGAACAGAAAGCTGAGCAATCACATCTCCAAGCAGGCACAGGAAACACAGAACAACTGGAAACCTAGAGCTTCCAAAGCCTGCTCCTAGTGACATGCTTTCTCCAGTTAAGGAACCCCTCCTAAAACCTATCATAACATTTCCAACAAATGGGGACAAATGCCTAAATACTTTTCCAGTCCATACTTCCAAAGTTTTCCAAGTTCCTCTAAAGACCCATATGGTCAGGATCTTCATAAAATCAGCCACTCTCTAGTACCAATTTCTGTTATTAGTTACTTTGTTATTGCTGTGATAAGATACTATGATCAAAGGAATTTATAAAAGGAAGAGTTAGGTTGAGATTATAGTTACACAGCTTATGGGCCAGAATAGAGGGAAAGGCATGATGGAATGAGACAGTGAGAGCCAAAGCCAAGCAGTCATATCTTCAAGCAGGCACAAGAAGGAGAGAGTAATTAGGAATCTGGCAAGGTTTCAGAACTCTCAAAGACCACCCCAGTCGAAGACCTTATTATGGCATGACCACAGTTCCTAAAACTCCCAAAACAGCTCCACCTACTGGAGACAAAATGCCCAAGTATTTGGAGTCAAAAGCAGAGATTCTCATTCAAACCACCACCAGGAACACTATCACCTCCACCATCACCACCACCACCACCACCACCACCTACACACACACACACACACACACACACACACACACAATAATTATAGAAGTACAGGGCATGAATTTGAGTAGGAATGGGAGGTAAGACATGAAAAGACTTGAGGGGCAGGGGGGCTGGACATGATAAGAGTACATGTATGAAATTCTAAGAAGAATACAATTTTTAAAAATCAAGCATCAAATAAACTTTTAGAAATCATATTGGTATGAAGCTAAGAAAGTTATTATGTTTTCCATTTTGAATACGAATGCACTGTGGTACCTTTTAAAATCTTTGTGACATTGAAACCTTTTCAGACCCTTCTTTCTGTGACAGAGATGCTTATCCTACATATGCTGTGTTCTGCTCAGTATGAAACTGAGGATGTCATTTTTCTTTTGAATGAATTAGTATTGTAGCAACTATATTCAAATTCCAAGTGTTAATTTAAGCATTCTTGAAATACGTTTGTTTTCTCATTTGCTATTATTCAAGTTCCTTTCACAAAACTAGTTCAGCTATATAGGACAAGTTAACACAGAAGGAAAGGAAATTAAATGCAATATTTTTAAGTCCCGTAAAATTTTAAAGTCTCGAGAATTTAAAAATTGAATTAGAAAATCACATGTTAGTATAGAATGAAAATAATTCGAAGATATTTGATTTCCTTTAACATAAAAAGAGAAGAAGAAAATCTTAAAACTACGAGTGTAGAGTCAATTCCATGATAATTCAAAGGGGCCAACCCTTAATAGTATCCAATTCATGTGTCATGAGAAGATACATAAGAGTAAGTTAAACTAATATTTGCTTGAGACATCTGAAAACATCATCAGAGCACATTTCCTTAGAGAGTGAAAGCTAGCTTGTTCTCCTTCTTTGCCGGGAATAAGGAGAATGAAGAAGGAAAAGAAAGACTGAAACTGAAAGCGTACTTACTGCCTCCCTGATGCCACTTTCAGAATCCAGGACCCTGCCAGCAAGTACATTTCATTAGATAATTAGAGTCCAAGGAAGTCTTTTGTAGCTTCTGTAGCAGATGTTATAATTGTTTTATTTTTAATAACACTCTTTCTACTATAACAGATAGCACTGGTACTTTGCTAACTTAAGAGGAGACTGTTTATAACTGGAAAAGCAGCAAAACTTTTCTTCATTTAATCTTAATTAATCATAAACATTTAGGGCATGAATATATTAGTAATAGTTTTTTTACGTAGGAAGGAAGACCAGATATCATGTCAAAGACATTAAAATTGTTATTCTTTGGTGACTGAGTTGAAAAGTATTTTCCTTAAAAAACTTATCCTCTCTTTTTACTATCTTCCATTTTATCACTTAATAATTTCATATATTTAAATATTTATTTTTATTTATATGTGTGTGTTTGTTTGCACGTAAGTTTCTGTCACATATTGCGGGGACCTGTAGAGGCCATAAGATGTCGAAGAATCACTTGGCAAAGGTGATTTTGAGCAGCTGGATATAGTCGTGCAAACTGAACTTGGGTCTTTGTAAGGGCAGCAAGTGCTCTTAAACACTAAGACTCATTAAAACCAACACCAAACTCACATTCTTTAAATAAGGATTCCAATTCTTTTTTTTTTATTTTCTACTGTAATAGCGTACAGGATTTACAGTAGTCTTTTATAATGTTCATGATCTTTATTATATCTGTTGTGATGTTTTGTTATCTGTTTGGATGAATTGGGTTGGTTCTTTCTAATTTTTGATTAGCTATGTTAAGGGCCTGTTTATATTTTAAAGAACAAACACATAGATTCTTGAGTTGTTAAATTAAATCATTCATATTTGGTATTTTTTATTTTAAACGCAAGTGCTTAGAGCTACAAATTTTACACTTAGGTTAGGTTTTAATTGATTTTGTTGGCTGTGTTATTTTCATTAAGTTAGAGGTATAATTTATTTATTGTTTTCTTCTTTGACCCATTCATCATTCAGGAATGTTTGTTTATTCTCCAAGACTTTCTGTATTTACTAGAGTTTCTTTTAATCTTAATTTTAAGTTTTGTTGTGTTTTGGTCTGAAAGAATGCACGTGCGTCTTTCCTTCTTTCTTTCTGTCATTTGTTGAGGTTTCTTTTTATCACAGTACGTTGCCAATTTTAGAAAATCTTCCATGGGCTGCTGTTTCAATTTTGTATTCTTTGATGTGTTGATAGAATATATTGTAGATAACTCTTAGGTCCGTTTAATAAAAGAGATCATTTAATTAAGATGTATTTCTGTTTACCCTTTGTTCTGGCTATTGGAGAAAGTGGGATAGTAAAGTTATCTACAATAACTGAGTTGAGGTAAATTTAAGTCTTGAAGTCAAGAAGTACAGTTGTTTTTGGTGTTGTTTTTGGTGTTGTTTATGAAACTAGGTGTGCCAGTGATTGGTATAAGTATATTTATGATTGTTATGGTTTCTTGGCTGATTAGTCCCTTGGATAAGAATGAAGCAACTTACTTTAGCACTTCTGGTTAATTTTCACTTGGAGTCTATTTTGTCACATATTGTAATAGTGATTCCTACTTGTATCATTGTTCATTTCCTGGAATAATTTTTTCAGCCTATTACCGTAAGGTGGTGATTATCCTTGAAGGTGGATTTTGTCAACTAGCCTGTGTCATTTGACTGGGCAGTTTAGGCCAATGATACTTTGTCACTGTTGAAATTTATATATTGGTTACTGACTATTTTCTGTTTTTATTTTTTGCTTATTTTGTTCTTCTATACTTTACAACTTCATTTGTATTCTTTCTGTAACCTCTTGAGTACAGCCATTTTTTTTGTCCTTTCTGTCACTCTGAGTATCTCTGTGGGACTGCTTTGGTGTACATTATTTCTTTCAGCCTATTTATATCACGGAAGAATTCTCTTTCCTTTTTCACTATTACAGTTTTCTTGGTAAAATATTCTGGGTTGACATATATGATCATTTAGAACATAATATATTTTACTTCATACTCTTCATGATTTTATAGTTTGCATTGAATAAGCAAAAGTATTTCAGGTGGATTTTCTTTCAAGAGTAAATGGATAAACCTAAAAAGTGTTATAATAAGTGAAGTAACACAAATAGACTCAGGAAATAAAAACAACTATGTGCAATTCTTTCTTTTTTGTGATTTTAGTTCCAAAGCCTTATATGTAACCAGAGGCATCATGAAACTTGAGAGGAACTGGGGATAAAGGTGAAGAAGAAGCCTGAGAAAGGGGGATAGTAAGAGACAGAGCTAATCATGGGGAAACAGGGATGTTTCAATGGAAAGGGAGATAGGAAGTTTAGACAAGGAAACATGGGGATGAAGAGAAGAAGGAGCCTGAGGGATGGGGTAGTAGGAGACAGGTATTACTAGTGAGGAAAAATGTATTACTCTAAATTGGGAAGAGGAATGTTTACACAGGCATACAGAGAATAGAGATAAATGATGCTAAGGTAGTATGAAAAAAAACAGAGAGAATGCATTATTTCAAAAGCCTAGTGAAAAGTACACACATGCACAACACATATACATACATTATATAGGACACATGGTTTATTACAAGAAACACAACACCAGATAGGAAAAACCTTTCCTATAAGTTCATAGTTAAGGTAGTGGCAAAATAACAGAGGATATCGCCATAGTCCTCGACTTCGTTTCCTGACATGAAATTAGTTTTGCTGAAGACAGGATATGGATTGGATACATCACTTGGAGCAATTGATGTGGAATTGACCTGAATGTTTCCTCTATGAAGATTATCTCTAACACTACCAGAGAATATTATGCAAGCTGCTAAGAGAGAAAAATAATCAATTGTCAAGCCCAGCTGTAAATCCTAATACTACAACAATGTCCTGCTCAGCAAACTATCTGTATTTGTACAGTAGTGGCACTTTTATGTTGGTAGTAATCAACAGCTATCTAATTGGACTTACAATTCACTCAGTCAGAGAGAATTCATGGGTGAAATTGTACACATAGTCAAATGCACATGGCAGTAGAGGTGATAGATCAGACACTAGAGAAAATCTACACTTGATACATACCTAATTAAAGGTAGTTTCTTACTGTATGCTAAAAGTATATTCATATATTTACAAGCAAGCAAATCATGTATCACTAATCAAAAAAGTTTCTTTTTTTCAATAAATGGAGCCTATTACAGATTTCCTCAGCTCGTCAAACACAGAAAATATATGTCTGTGGAATAAACACTCCTAAGTGACACACCCATAAAGTAAACTCTAAACCTACAACTTAGTGAACATAATCGACCAGAGGACAGAAGGAACAGTATTGCATCTTTCAACTCTCACCAGTTAAGCTTCCTCGTTCAGCACATTGTGATTAATACAGTAAGCCATGACTGGACAAAAAGTAGAGAATAAGAAACTGAAAGTGTGTGTTCATGCAGAGGACACACATATTAAAACGCTGCCACTCAGGATTCAGAAGCCATTGTAGAAGCAGGAGGAAGAAGGATTATGCACCAGAGATGGTGGATAATCACAGAGAAGCAGAGTTTTCCAGGGTTCAGGGACCTTACACCTATGAAATATGAGTGATGGTGTTGCAGTTGATCAATTCGCATTGAGGTACGTAAGGGACACTAACTTGGCTATAGGGGGTGTACGTAGCAGAGGTCATCCAAATATGATAAAGACATATTGTATGAACAGCATAGAAATTTGATTACAATTTTTAAATATAAAATTTACAAAGACGGTTTCCAATGAAGTTCTACTCTCAGTATGCTGTGCTAGTGTGTTTTAAACTGTCATGCATTCTATTCTACAAACCATTAATAATATAAAAATAAATTTCAGCAGGTACTTCTAAACTAATTTTATATAAAACAGAATAGTGTACTTATGTTTATCCAAGTTCAAACTAAATGCAAACAAATATGTAAACCCATGTTTTAGTTCAGAGTTTCATGTCAGAAATTTGTGATATTTTGCACACATGATGAAAATCTTGAGAATATAGGTATTACTAATCATCTAGATAGTGATCAAATAGATTCCATACTTAAATTTTTTTTAAAAAGCCTGCATTATAAAAACATAAAATTGAAAATCTTCTGGGCAATATATAGCTATTCATTCATCTGCTGTAAACTGAAAGATGTCTGCACTGGGTCTTCCGGAGAATGAGTCCATCAACATCATGGGGTTCCCTACTTTTCAAAGCTGATTATATCCTATAATTGATTGAGAAAAGGGGAGAGACATTGCCTTCAGTTGTGTATCTCCTGGTGACCGGACAAGAATCCAGAGGATAGTCCTGAGCTAGTGATCACACAGATGACCCTGGTTAGAATAAATGGGTCACAAATAAAACCAAACGTCATGATCCTGGGAATGTGCTAGGAAGAATAAAGGGGAAGTTGATTGGATGGGAGAGATAGATATAAGAAATGGTTGGGGGAGAGAGTAATCACAATGCATTATATACTTGTATAAAATTGTTAAAGAACTAAGGTAATTAAAAGAAAGAAAAACTGAATCCATATATTCATATTCAAGATATACAAAACAATATTTCCCTAGCTTTATTCTGCATGATTTTTCTAGCCTTGCTTTAAATGGATAAATCAATAAAGTCTATTCTAAGCATGCTTTGGGGTACTTTTGAGTCTATTATTTTTTGGTAGGTTATTATTTTTAGGAGGTTTCTAGCATATTGTTGTTCACAAGTAACTTGATTTTGACAAAGAGCTCTGACTTAGAATCAATGTTTCATCACTGATACTGCAGTGGACATCGTATTTGCCATTTATATCATTGCGAAAACTATCTAATAATTTCCATCACCTACCTGCCTGTGTTGGTCTTCTTTTTGGTCTTTTTGAGACAGGGTATCTCTGTAGCCTAGAACCCACCATGTTGTCTACGCTGGCCTTGAACTCATAAAGATCAACCTGCCTCTGCCTCCAAAGTGCTGGTATTAAAGGCCTGTGACACCACACCCCACTCAGTCTTTTTTATATATTTAATTTCCTGATTTTATTTTATGTATATGAGTATATTGCCTTCATGTATGTAAGTGCTTCCATGTCATGAAATGCCAACAAATGTCAGAAAGGGTACTTGGATTCCCTGGAATTGAATTCAAGATAGTGGTTAGCTGCCATGTGGGTGTGGGGATTCAAGCCTGCTTTTCTGCATGAGTATTCAGTGCTGTTAACTAATGAGCTATCTCTCCAGCCCCTATATTATGATCTTACATAGGTTTTAAACAGAGTTAGAGAACTGTCTCTTTACAGTGAAAAAGAGAAGACATAAACATTGAAAGGAACCAAAGAGGATAGCTTAATTTTAAAAGCGTACATCTACAGATTATTTTTAAAAATGATGAGATTCATTAGCGTATATGTGATGTGACAACTACTTGTTATTATAACAGATTTCACATTCTTCAGCAAGTGATTTGTGGAAGTTGTCAACATATGTGAGATACAAAATTGTATTTGCATGTACTTTATAGAACATATATAAACATGCACAAAATACAGAAACAGTTAAATGTGTATGCATATTTATGTATAATGTGTCTATAATTGTATATTGTTACATATGTTTCTATAATTGCACTTAAAACATGAGTTGAAAGAATAATCACGTTATATGTTACCAAGAGTATACAAAGGAAAAAAAAATCCCCCCAGGTAGTTTTGATAGGTATGATGTAATGGGAAAATCTAGGAAATGTCTGGGAGTGCATCACTATTTAAAAGATGGAAGAACAACACTTTCAGTGAAGTACAAATAATGAAGCAGACAAATAAAAGAGAATTTAGGACAGCTACTTGTGAAAAATAGCAAATATATAGTGTGAGTCAGGATCTCCATGAGCTGTGTTACCCTGTGGGGATTAACACTTTTCTATTATTCCATACATACTTCAGGAAGAAGAGAGAGACAGAGAGGCACAGAGAGATATACAAAAACAGACAGAATTACAGGATAAAATTCATTACAGAGTTGAATTTCAGACTAAACATATTAAATATTTAAATTCCTCTGAAATTTAAAGCCATTACAGATACAGATTTATTAAACAATAGTTTCTCCAATATAATTGCTTAAAATGTGACTGAAAATTAGTGAAAAAATGGGAAAATACTGGAAGACTAGAAATCTGTCTACAATTAAGCCTAGACAAAAGGACTATCTTCGCATCCACTCTTCTGCATTGTTCTCTATGAGTGTTTCATTAACTCTCTATGCAATCTATTTCATATTTTGTCACTTTGATATTTGGCTTAACATAAGAAACCAGCAGAAACATAAATAGAAAAGGAAGGATTAATGCAAATATGTTAAATTTTGACAACAATACTGTATTTTTTGTGATTAACATGTTAATTTTTCAGATGTCAGTATTTATCAATTAAAAGTTTGTTTACTTTCTACTTTGCATTATAGATATACAATCTTAAAATTATCAATAATGTGAAGATTTTTATATTGTAATATATTACTTTATTAAGCAGGTGGAATTTTATTTTCGGCCTGTCGATTCTACTCTGTTATGCTGTATATGCATAAAAGAATAAATAATGAAGCCAGGTCTTCTCTTACATTTAAGAAAAAATTGGAAAGAGAAATGGGGAGATGGGGAAATGGGGAGAGGATTGTTCAATTCAGGTGCCATTTGAAATTTGATAAGAAAAGCAATGGTGACATTTATTAATCCTATTTTTACATACATTGTGTTTTTCTTTTGTATATAGAATAGACACAATGTTATTTGTTTATTCATCATTTCAGAAAACTCAAAGTAATTTGAGAAATTTTGACTTAAAATCAGAAATATATAGTTATTTGGATGTTTCGGTGACAAAGAATAAATCTCCTCTTCTCATTACATTAATGCACTTAATTATATAAAAATTGTATCCTCTGGGACTAAGGAGGTAACAGTGGGTAAAATGAAATCTAGTTTGTTGATCAAATGTAACAGAAATAAAATGAACAACTGAATGTTTATATTTGGGTAAAAGTTATCATATGTTATCTACTATCTGAATTCATTATATAAATACATCAACCTCTGATGTCTTGTATTTTCAGTTTTATCTGGTGTTTTACTAATATTGAAGCATCACAATTTCACAATTACCTTTTTTATATTATGTTAGACAGTAACATATTACAGCAAAGCCAACTGCAATGCATTTCAAATTCATATTTTACTACTATACATGTGGAATTATAAATCTTATGAAAGATTTATGTGAAACCTGAAATTGTACTCCCAATTCAAGATATTTAGAATGAAGCATCTTTTATTTTTAGCATCTGTGAGGAACTACTATTGAATGAATGTGATTTCCTTTGTTCCTATGTTGAATACTTAATATACAATGTAGCAGTTTTGTTAGATGTGCCTTTACAAGATGAATAATTCCTGAATGTTCTGTCTTGACATATGGATAACAATAAGATCATTGGAGTTAGTTATCAAGAGACTGAATTTGTGATGAAAGATAAGTTTTTCCCCTAACGGAAGTGTTATGGGTACTCTCTTACCTATCTTCTCTTTGCCCTAGAGGGATATATCAAGAAGGTTCTAATAGAATGAAAGTCTCTGTAGCTTGCACTCAGAAAAAAAAAAAGTTTATTTTTTATATAAACATAGCTGCAAAAATTCAGACAATGATACTATGATTTATTTTTCTGGAGATCCATGTTTGAGTATTTCCACTGATTCAGCATCTACTGAAGAACTATTTTTTACTGACATAGTGGAAGCTAGTAATAAACGAGAGAATTGCACTTTCAGAGAAAGAGCTACTGACTACTGTGGCTGGGTTTATCTAAAGAAGTCTAACAATTTCTCACTAGACTTCAATCCTAAAGAACCAAACTCTCAATACAACATCAAAGTTATAAACCATAAGCACAAAAGAACAAATGTTTCTTGAATCAATTTTTTGTTTGCCACAACCCCAACATTCTCTCATGTCTATATTCCTTTTGTTCTGAAAAAGATGGAATAGTAGTAACTTCCTTTCGGGCATTTGATTTTAAGGACCTAAAGTTTTCCCAGAGAATCTCAGAGTGTAGCTTTTTAATATGTACAATGTAGCAAAACACTTGGGTCTGGAGATATGTGTCACTTACATATATGCAGGCAATACACACAAATACATAAAAAAATAATATTTTTAAAAGTCAAAAACTCATTAAATAATTTGCATATGTTTAGTATAGATTAAATATGGAAATATATTTTGGTAATTTGAACAAGAAAATTTGAATATTTTCAAAATTGATATGTTGTTTTGAAAAAAAATTTATTTGAGATACTTGAAATTCTGAGAGATGATATAGATAATTATTTATTTCCACTTATTTTAATTGTGTTTATTTTTATAACAATAATAATTTTTATAATATATGACAGAATTAGATACATAATTTTGCTCAAAATGGGAACATACTCAAAATTTCTGGAGAAGTTAAAAGCAAAGGCTGCCAAGTAAATTCTATCTGTCAGCTTGACAAAGTATCAGAACATCTCCTATAACGAAATCCCTCATAATTTTTGATGTGCTAATTAAAACATAAACACAAATTACTCAATCCAAATTTTAAACTTTAACCATAGGTCTTTTCTTGGGGAAAACTTAATATTCTAGGAAGAAATGCCAAGGATAAGAATAACATAAAGCAATGTTTAAAATGAGTAGTAAGTCATTTTTCTGAAATGATTAGAATAATTCTAAATTCAATATTTAAAAAATTAAAACAAATCTACTTACAGGTTTGAATGCTTAAATAATCACAGAGAAAGCATTCCTTTTCTTGAAGATTATTTTGAGACAAATGTGATATTGTTCTCTTTCCTCTCCTTATTTACAATTACAAATACTATTGAATTAAAGCTTTCTCTTCAAAAATAAAGGTGATATCATTAGAATTAAAGGGTCTCTGTTGTTATTAAAATCT
This sequence comes from Eospalax fontanierii, assembly GCA_035773235.1. Classification (NCBI taxonomy): domain Eukaryota; kingdom Metazoa; phylum Chordata; class Mammalia; order Rodentia; family Spalacidae; genus Eospalax; species Eospalax fontanierii. Next base: position 95,523,345 of record CM069527.1, on the reverse strand, counting down.
AACCCCAAAATATCATTCTCCCTTGACTCTTACCTCAGGTATATTAGGAGTGACATTTCAATTAATCTCTCTGAATGAGTGTGCAAGCTGACTTTAAATGTCCCCATTATTACATGTCTGACATGTTTATCTTCTTTCATAAATTCAAGTGTGAGTTGAAGCAGGATAGATCCACGTATTTCACCACTGACATAGCTTTGAAGCTTTGAACAAAGAACCACAGACTGAATAGCTTAAAGGGGGAAACTACTTTTTTCAGGGTCTAGAAAGTAGACATCCATGACACAGAAGACACTAGCAGTCTTTGCTCTATCTTGGGACACTCACCCATTCTTGTTTAATGACTGTCCTCTCAGTGTATCTTTTCAAGGTTTTCCCTCTGCCTTGATCTAAGTTTCTTGGTTAGTAAAATTTACCTCCTTATGTTTAAAATACAAAACATTTATCGTCCTTTAGATTAATTAAGGCACACATTATCATGGAATAATTTATAAACAACTTTTCAAAATATAACTTTCTTCACATAAAAACAGAAAAAAAAAAAAATCCTGGAAGATACATGCCATGAATCAACCCCAACCAACACTACATTCAAACTGATGACTTGAGATGTTTGCTGTTAGACTTGAAATGGTGAAAACATTAAGACATATAGAAAGACATAAAAGCATATGTGAAAATGAGAATATGTCAGTATAATCTGCAAAAGTACATTTATTTGAATATTTTGTGTATGGCTACATATTTTCCTATTCTCTGTTTCTGTCTGTCTGTCTGTTTCTCTTTCTGTCACCCTGCATCTTCCCATATATGAGTGTGTGTGTGTCCACATTCTGTAAGAAGGCAGTGAAATCCTAGTCTTCAACTGTTCAATTACAGTCATAAAGGATTTGAGAATAAGAATGACTTACACATGTAAGCACTTAAAACCGTGGTCTGTATTCTCAAGACGAAAAGCACAGAGTGAACTTTGTGAAGGGTCTGCACATAATACACGTACTGGGTAACTATTTGTTAAGAAGTCACTTTCTCAGGAACTCACCCTCTCTAATTAGCTACAGCAAAGCCTGTTCTTTTCAGCCTTCTGGGCTTAGCCCTTCAGTGAGGAGGGAAAAATGGAGCACAACAGGAATCAGCTTAAGCACAACTGTGACAGGAAAAAAGAAGGGAAATAAACCACAGCAAGAATCTAATTTATCTTGTGCTACCCAAATCCCCTCCAGCTGTAAAAGGGCAACTGCTCTTGGAGAGGTAGGTATTATGGTTTAAGGGTGATTTAGTCTGAAATGTGCATCCTAACATTCTGGACTCCTTTGTTCCTCTAATTCAGGATGAAGCCAACAATAATGTCCATTTACATATTCTCTGCCTTATTGGATCACATTAACCAATCTTCTTGAGTAGCAATGAAGGTGAGTTATGTTTGAGGGAAGATGGAGAGCAGGGAGACATCTTAATGAAATTGAATTAATTTTGCTATTTTCATAATGGGCAATGAGGTTCTTTGCTCAAGCCCTGACTGAACATTTATCAGTAATCATCATTATTTAAGTTAAGGCTAAAGGTCAGTTGTCATGGTTGCTCAAAGGATTAAAAATAATGCCTTTATCTTTAAAGAAATGATGCTCTTGTGAGACTTAGGCAGAGAATTGCTGAGCTATGAATCTGTTGGGAAGTTGGAGGAAGGGAGTAGAATGAGTTACAGAGCAAAATGACCAAAGCTGCTAGTGCACACATCAGTTTTCATATTACTTTTTAATATATAATAAAGAGGAGCCCTGGGTAGAATGTGTCTAGTGAAATGAGAGGAGAACCTTATGCATGCACAGGATATGCAAAATATTTAATGGAAGTGACTCTGTAAAGAAGACACCATTTGATAGATTTATGTTGTCTTTCTAAATGTCAATACATATAGAAGTATATTCCAATGTTGAGTTTTTAAAAAATGCAAAAATGAATTATTTAGTTGTGACTATATCATGTTCTCCATTATTATGTTCTGATACATGATAAATACCAGTGTGTCATGCAAACAGTAAGTAGTCTCTATGATGTTCTAATATTTTTAAAACATTACAGAGTTATAAATTTAATTACTGTTTAAATTTGTTTTTTGTTTGGGGCCTTAACACATTTTGTTCTGTAAAAAAAATCATGTAATGCTCATTCTCTACAAAGCTTTACTTATGTAACAAGAATTAGTTTCCCAAAATACCTAGGATTTCTGTTAATGTTAATTCTCCAATACCTCAGAAAAATGCAATACAACACTACCCTATTAATAATTAAAGCATGTCAAATATAACATTTTTATTCACTGTAAACTCTATCTAGTGTTTCCTCAGTGTATCACCTGTCCATCGGACCCCATGTGACCACAGGTTTTATAATATTTCTTTTTCTTTTTATTCCCTATAAATCTTAGTACGTATTTTAGAATGAGAGTTTTGGGGAAAATATTCTGAAAATATGCTAAAGAGAAAATCAAAATGACTATGAAACTATTTGCCTCTTGGGGTATGGGAATTTAGTATCTATAACCTGCTCTTTCTTTTCTTAACTTAAAATATATACCAGATCAATAATCAATTAAAACTGTCTCCATTGAATGAGTAGGTGAATATATATATATATGTATATATATATATATACATACATATGTACATATATATATATATAATACACATGCAACATAGCCATAAGAAAAGAATAAATTGTGTAAATTTTAAGAAAATGGAGAGAACTGTTTAACCAACCAAGCTAGAATAAGAAAAATAAACTCTTTTTTTCCATATTCAGTCTCTAAGTTTAAAAGTATTAGATGTTAAAGTAGAAGGGGACCCATTCCAAGAAAAGACAAAATCAGCATTTAGTTTCAAGATAATGGGGGGAGTGAATAATATTAAAATTCACTGTAAACATATAAGTATTTTGATTGGGATTGTGTGGAATATGATAACTGCTTTTGGTATGATGAACATTCTCTCGATATTAATCCTACCAATCCATGGCCTTTCAACTTCTAATAATGTGAAACCTGGATGACTTATATCTCCTATCGTATTTGAACACTTGGTCCCCAATTGTTGACATGTTGTGGGGTGCTTTTGGTATTGCATCCTTACTGGAAGAAGTATGTCACAGGGGCACACTTTGAGAGTTTGTAGTCTCCCCACGCATCCAGTTTGATCTCTCTACTTCATGTTCGTGTTTGAAGATGTGATCTCTCAGCTTCATGCTTTAACCAATTGCTTCATGCCTTTGAACACCACCCCCAGGACTCTCCCTCTGAAACCTTAAAGAAACATAGACAGTTTCTTCCATAACTTTCTATTGGTCATAGTATTTTTTTATATCAAGAGAAAAGTAATTGATGTAGAAGTTTGTATCAAGTCAACAGGATTGCTGCTGTGAAGAACATGACCATATTGTCTTCTGGAGGAATGTGGAAGACTTAGAATATTTGCACTAAAAAAGTTGTTGAACGGTTGTAAGTAGGAATCTGAAAATCCATAATGCTGAGAGAATTGCAGACTATGGGCTCCTTCAACTCATCACATTTCATTATGGAACAATGTTGACAATTGGGTAGAGGCCATTCCTGAAATACTTTTTCAAAGAATATGCCTGCCGTTTTCCCTGTGCTAACAACTTTCCAGGGGATAAATTAAAAACTAACAAACTAGTTTCTTTAGCAGAGGTGTTTTTTGTTTGTTTGTTTGTTTGTTTTGTTTTTGTTTTAGCACTTTCATGTAGTCTGTGGCTTGATGCCCACTAATAGTTCATGCTGATCTTTAATGTAAAGAGCAAGTAGGCAGAAAGAATACAACTTGTAAAATTTGGAGATATACTAGGCAAGGAATTTGCTAAAAAGAGGCTCCAATTGCTAAGGGGATTTGGGCTGTAAAAGGAGCCTCCTGTTCTATAGTGGAACAACAAGAATTCCCTCAGCACAACATACTACCAAGCTAAGCTGGCCAATTTTGGAAAAAAGAACACTTAGTGGGTTGCTTGATCTGAGAATAAAATTGTTTAAACATTAGTAAACTACTGAGAGTGTGATCGAGGAGGTTTATGATCTATCCAGAGGTGGTAATGAAATGTTACAATATCATCCAGGTTGTACTGGATTCAAAGGCATGAGTGACAGGTACAAGCCATGGAGGATTTCTTCATTATTTTAGAGATCTGTAGAACTCAAACATCATGTTGCAAGGCCAGAGTCCATGCAAGGTCATTGGAGGCCATTCTGTGAAGCTGTGGAGCAAAGCCTAAGATGTAGGGTACCCAAGATGTTGGAGATTACAGAGCTGTGAGACATCTGCCAAGGACAGCTTCAAACAGGGAATTAAACCAACCTGAGAGATGATTGTAAAAGGCAGCAAGCAAAACTGGAGGGAAAGGATCATCTAAGACCTTTGAAACTAAAGTACTAGACAAGGAACATGATGCTTTATTATTTGGTATTTGGCTTAATGAGTTTCAGTATTGCTTTGGTTCAGTAACTCATCATAATGCTTCCATTCCTGTGTTTTGGAATGGAAATGGGTACTGTGTGCCATTATGTCATAAGTATAGAATTTACTATTTCCCTTTATGAAGGGTTACCCTTGATAGATTGCCTTGAGTCTAGGAAGTGACTTTGGACATTGTTTTTGTTTTAATAATATTTTATTTCATTCTTTGAGAATGGCATACTATGTATATTGATCATATACAGACCCCTTCCTGCATCTCTTCAGATACATCTCTCATTCCTAATTACCTTTACTTCATATTCTCTCTTATTTATTTCAGGCCCATTTGGTCTAATTTGTTTTTTCTAATTCCCTTTATTACAGTTCTATCCCCTAAAATCTCTTCAACCTACCAGGCAGCACATTCTTAAAGAAATATAACTCTCTTTCTGCTAGCAGCTTTCAGTTAGCAATAGTTTCTCAACTTCACATAGGGTTTCTGCCTACCCCTTCCTGTGCTGTTTTTTGTCTAATTTGAACTTATTCTGGTTTTGTGCATGGTATCATAAGTGCTCATGGTCCATCGGTGTTATTGACAGCTGTATCAGGAAAACATAGTTTCCTTGTATTTATCCACTATCCCTGGCTCTTATATACCCCTCCCTCTTTTGCAAAAAAAAAAAAAAAAAACCCAAGCCTTGGAAAAGGAAGGATATGGGTGTAATATAGGTGGAGTGATAAAGGGAAGAGTGAGATAGGTGGTTAATGCTGAGCACTCCATAGTGTCTTATTTTTGAAAAATGAACGAGTTGAGGGTTTCTGTGTTAATTTCCATCTGCTTCATAAAGAAGTTTCTTTGGTGAGAATTCAGAATTGCATTAATATATGGACATAGCAATATGCCAATTGATAAGTTTATACTTTATCCTTTTAGCAGGATGGTAGCAGTACAATCTCCCTTAAAGACAGCAGGCTTTTAACACACAAGATCTGGATAGCAGTAGCAGTGACAGACATTTGCTCCATGTCATGAACAGAATCAGAAAATATTGGCTATTCCTTTCACTTTAGTATCATTTTTTCATCAATAAACACATTTTGGCAGAACAATGGTTATTTTAGCTCATAGAATTCAGAGCTGGGTAAGGCTGAGGATTAATTTTTGGTTCCCTTAGCATATGTAGCAACCTCCAGTAATACAAAATTTAGAGAGTAGATATGGATTCTCAAAGTCAGTACCAGTTTGAGCACTCTAAGTTTATTCTGCAATTCACATAGGTAAGTCTTTAGCAATAGGGTTTTGCCATCCGTTCCTTAGAGGACAACCAAGAGCAATGGAAACCAGTAGTCATTATTGTGTAATATCTGTTGGACCTCCATCGTCAATAACTCCAAGAGGGATCTCATTCCTGGCACTGGGGTTTTTATTTGCTTGCATGTGGTACTTGATAGGAACATTGTACACATCCATTTAAATGGATAATGCCATTTAAACACACTCTATATTCAGTTCATCTACCTATCTTAAAAATTCTATCCAGCAGTAGACTTCCATATGGCATTTTCAAAAGTCTCCTAATGTTAGTCATGGAACCCAGTACTCCTCTTCTAATGTGCTAGTCCATTCATCACCACATAGCACACTGTGTCCATTATTCTCCCCCATTTATGTCACTACATTCTCTCTCATGCCAGGAAGGGTCTCCTCATTCGGCTAACTTGTTTCTTGTCATCTTGCCAAAGTAATTACAAATTCAATGAAATTTCCATTAAAATTTTAATACAGTTCCTCACAGCAACTAAAATAAGAAATATCATTTATATGGAAACACATAAAACAAGTGAGGAGAAGGCAAACAACATGAGCAATAAGAGAAATGTTAGAGGAATCACTATATCAGATTTCCAATTAGACTAAATGGTTATATTAACAATCATAGCGGGGCTGGAAAGATAGTCTGCTCTTGCAGAGGAACCAGGTTCCATTCCCAAAGCTGGCAAGCAGCTAACTATCTTAACTCAAGTTTCAAAGAATATGATGCCCTCTCCTGACCTCTGAAGGCATTATCCTACATGTGCATTTATACACATTCAGGCAAAGTACTCATACTCATAAAATAAAAACAAATAATCTTACAATAGTACCTACATTAAAACAGGCATATTAATCAATAAAATAGAATTGAGGACCCAGATTTGAGTCCATAGATTTATAGCCACCTGATTTTTGAAAAAAAATGTAGTAAAGAATATACCCTGGAGAAGAGGCAGTGTGTTCAACAATGATGCATTGCAAGCTGAATATATTCTTTTAGGACCCTATCTGTCAACATTCACAAAATTCAACTTCATATGGATCAAGGGCCTCAACATAAGACTTGATATTGTATCTGATAGAGGAACTTATAGGCACAGAAGAAATCTTCCAAAACAAGCCTACTAGACCATAGACATTATAGACCAATGGAACTTCATGCAATTAAGATGTATCTATACAGCAAAAGACATCATCATTTCAATGAAGAAGCAACTTACAGAATGTGGAATAATCTTTTCCAGCTATAACTCTGACAGCAGAAGGATAATTTAGAATACTCAAAAATCTCAAAAAAACTAAGTGCCATAGAAATAATCATCCCAATTAAGAATTTCGGCAAGAATTTGAACATGAGTTTGTCTAAAGAAGAAATGCAAATGGCCACAAATATTTTTAAGATATTTGACATCTTTAGTCATCCTGGAAATGCAAATTAAAACCACTTTCAGATTTCATCCTTCTGAACTGAGAAAGTCTAAGATTCACAAAACAAAGACCAACAAATGTTGCTGTGACTGTGAATTGGTGCAGGAACTATGGAAATCTGCATGAAGATTTCTTAAGAAGCTAGAAATCAATCTACCATACGATCCAGCCATCACACTTCTGGGGATATACCTCAAAGATTCTATATTCCATTTCAGAGGTACACATTCATCCATGTTCAGTGAAGCCATTTTCATAACATTCAGGAAATGGAAACAATATAGATGTCCTTCAGATGATGAATGGATAATGAAATTATGGTGCACATACACAATGGAATATTATTGAGGTGTTAAGAAAGAAATTATAATATTTGAAGGTGGAGCTGGAAACAATCATCCTGAGTGATGTAACCCAGACTTGAAAGGAGAAATGTTGTATATTCTCTCCCATAGCTGGATGGTAGCTTAGAATTTCTTAGATATACACGTTTCAAGTAGCAAATTCTGGTAGCACAGGACACGAATAATCAACCATGTGTCGGGGAGGGCTTGGGTCTTGGAAGGAGAGTTACTGAGCAGTGATACAAATGGGAAAGTTGAATAATAGCATACGAAGGGTAAAATGGTGTGGGCATTGGGAGAGCAGGTTCAAAGACAGAGTACCTAGAGCAATTAGGAACACTCAAGGCCTTTAGAAGAAGCTATATGGAATCCGATTACTCTATATGATTCTTAACATATATGCATATACATTGCAAAAAGACATTTAAAATTTTACCTTATAACAGGGAAACATTGCCCCTAGTTGACAGCATATGCTACTAAAGTAGAAGTTCAGTGATAGAAATGGACTCTCTCTTTTTAGGCTGTTGACAAGGAGTCCTATAGATGCTCAAATAATACTTGCTACTTCTCTTGCTCCTGGTTTCCCACCAGAACTTGATGATATAACCCTATGGCTAAAGATACTACATATACGGGCTAAAGAACAAACAAAGAAAATCAAGATGGCACTATCCTCATCTCTAGTGGCTAGCTTTCATTATGTTGGAAGGTGCTAGGTACACTACCAGAAGAAAAACAAACAAACAAACAAACAAACACAAAAGGTCATTGACCTGACCTAGAGTTAATTGACTGTGAATCCTGCAAGCTACCACAACAATATCTTCACTGGTGCAACAGATACACAAATATTGTTGCAAATAGTAACATTCTACTTTTATGGCCCCCTTCAAAACTGCAAGTTGTCAGTACTTAACGCTGATATCAAGCACAGGATCAGAGAGTTTGACTGGTCATAGTCCATGGAGGAAAGGCTAATATATTTATTTGGTAAAGTGTAATATTAAACTAACTTCTACTGACTTGTTTTTATGCCATAGATTAATGCAACCCCTCGATTTTCCCCAGAGAAGATTCTTCTTGCAGACGATGGTACCTGTCACAGAGACCCACAACTGGCCAACCTGGAGAGTACAAAAGGCTGAAGTCCTCTTATCCCTGAATAGGACACTGATAGCAAACTTCAGTCCCCCAAGGGTCAGAGATTATTGAGAGAGAGGAACAGAAAGGTTGTAAGATACAGAATGACCACAGGGAAACAGAATTTTCCAGATAGGGGAACACTTACTTATATGAACTCACAGCAATCAATGGTAACAGAGTGTACATGTCCCATGGAAGCTCAAGGCAGGCAAAATCCCAGCATCGATTTGGGAAAGTGTATAAAAAAATCTCAATCATTCCTGAGGAACCATTAGCAACCGATGACTGCTGGGAGTGGGAGAAGCAGTTTCCTCTAAAGGTAAGACTCTTGGTCTTGTTAGTTAACCATCTGTCAGTGAATGGTCCTCTAACCAAAGGAATAAGGAGATACAAATTTGACTCTCTCTCTCTCTCTCTCTCTCATGTTCATATATATATATATATATATATATATACATATATATATATTCATAGTATAGTAATAGGCAGGGGCTGACTAGTAAGGGTCATGCAGATATGGGAGGGGATCTAAGTACAATCCAAGCATATTCAAAATTTTTAAATTTAAAAACGTGAAAAAGCAAACATCCGCCATCTCTGCCCCACAAAGAAAATAAAACGCATTAATCCCAGAACTCTGGAGGCAGAGGTAGGTGTATCTCTGTGTGATTGAATATAACCTGATCTCCAAAGCAAATATCAGGACAGCTGGGGCTACAGAGTGACTCTGTATCAAGCATAAAATAAAATAAATTAAATTAAATATGAAATAAAAATAAAATCAATAAAATTCAAACAGCAAAAATTCCAAAACAAAGACTAAACAACCCAAGTAAAAGTTAGGGTCAAAAACTAATCAGAATTTTCAAAAGATTAAACACGAATAACTGATTAATGTTTTTTTTTAATGTTCAAGATCTTTTATCATCAAAGAAATGCAAACTAAATCTACTTTCAATATCATCTTGCAACAATCAGAATGACTTGTACCTCAAAAACAATTATGATTTGGGGGAAATAGAACAATTATTACCTGCTGAGAAAAATGCAAACTTGTGCAGCTAATATGGAAATCAGTGTGGAAGTTCACTAAAAAGCCAGAAATAAAGCTACCACAGACGTCAACCAGCACACGCCATATCCATCATGTATTCTATGTTCTGCTACAAGTACTCATGCTTATCTGTGTTCATTGATGGTCTATTCACCACAGTCAGAAAAGAAGAACATAGGTGTACAAAAATGCAGAAATGAGTAATGAAAGACTCTTGCATACTAATGGCATATGATTAGAAAAATTAAATTATGAAATTCACAGTCACGATGTCTAAGGTCAAGGGAGCAAATGATGGTAAATTCTGAGACAGAGAAACACTTATTCACTGTCATTTGGATTGTAAATGATTCATCTTGCATGGAAATCAGTGTAGAGCTTCCTCAGAAAGTTACATATAAATCTACCATATGATCTAGCTATGCCACTTACATCCACACACAGGGTACGCTATGCATGACCACAGAGACACTTGCTCATTCGTGCTCATTGTTGCTCTATTCACAGTAAACAGGAAATGGAAACGATCTTTTTCCACCAACTCATGAATGACTAATAAATAATGGTACATACACACAGGGGAATATTTATTAAGCTGATAAGAAAATGAAATTATAAAACTTGCAGGTAGACATGGAAATGGAAATAATCATCCTGAGTGAGCTAATACAGACCCAGATAGAAAGACAATGGTCACAATATAAATGATTGATTTGAATTCTTACATACGGTGTTTCACATGGACTATACTTGGAGGTCAGGAATATAATGTGGGGTCATGTGGTGGACACCTTAGAGGGAGAAGACTTGAGTGATATAAAGGATAATCATGGGGCAGTTACGATTGAATGTGCTGGGGAACTTAGGGCAGTGTTAAAGAAGAGTATGGGGAGGAATAACTAACATAAAGAATTTTTGTAAGTCATGTGAAAACCTACAACTGTAGATGCTTCTTAAGATATATACAGATACATGTGTTGAAGGAGATTAAATGGAGTTACCCTACAAACAGGGGGCATTGTCCCTAGTAGACAATACAGACTAAACAATAAAAAGTTCAGTGTCCACAATAAATCATGCTTTTTGGAGTTGTTGGTCAGTGATTTCCCATCAAGGAGAAGGCATTCCTGACTTTTGCTATTGCTCTAGATCACTTTCCAGAACTTAAGGAAAAGAAACTATTACCGAAGAAGACATCGTGTAGTTTGAGTCATAGAACATGGAGAAATCACAAACTTTGGCCTCATTCCTACTGGCAAGGTTTTGTAGTGCTGTAAGGTGCTATGTACACTTCCAGAGCAGAAAATAAATCGTCACTCTTACCCACCTGTGAATCCCATGATCTACACTAATTACTTGCAAGACACTACAGTAGAAACAGTATTATGAGAGCAACCAAGCTTTTCCTGGTTGGGTTTAAGATACAGGACTCACTTCAGCTGCAGTTATGCCATGCTTACTCATTGAATCCACTTCTCCGTCACTATGGTGTCTTGGCGCAGTAGTAAACTCGTCTGTCTCCTTTCCCTTCCATTACCAATCTGATGTCTTTGTACTGACTCTAGCATGTTTCTTTCCTTATTTCAATTCACGCTTACCTGTCTCTTTTTTGTTGTTGTTGTTAACTTCTATAAAATGGTTTCTGAACACCTTATGTGTAATAAATAAATAAATAAACATTCATTGTAAGTTAGTACAATTATCTGACCATTGCAGTATTTTAAAATGTCCCTTCATGAGCTTAGAACCAAACATTTGTCTACTGAAACATAATTTTAATAAATTTTAATTCCCTTTCATTTATATTTTCATATGGTAGTGAAAGCATTATACTATTTTTTGATGACTGTATTTTTAGCAACTGTACATGTATTTCATTTAAGATACTATAGAGGAAGCTGAAATATTTGAGGGGAGGTAGAGAGTTGGCTAATAAGATTTTTTAAAAAAGAACTGCTTCACAAAACAGAGCTCACACCTTCCACTGTTAAAAGGATTATGATCTTGATCTTGGTAGGTCATATATCCTCAGTGAAAATATATTATTATTATGGTCCCAGTGATTGTTATACACACAGATCTCGCAACTCTCATCAAAAAAGATGGGGGTTTTTTGTAGTAGATGGTGATTAGCATAGAGACTCACAACTGGTCAATGTGCAGAAAATAAAAGGTTGCAGATTACTTAGCTTGACATGGGACTTCTATATCATACAACTCTTCCCAAGGTGGAAGAGAAGGAAGGAAACAGGGAAGAGACTGCAGTGGTAAATGACTACAAGAAAGTAGTGTTTTCTGGACCCAGCACAGCCATTGGACATATGAATTTACAGAAATTTTGACAGCATGCGCAAATGTGGCAAACTGAGGCTAGACATAACATGAGCATGGAGCGGGGTGACGTGGCCACAAAAATCCGCCCCAGCAGTGGAGCAATTGTCAAATTGCTAGCACATGGAGTCAGGATTGCCAATTTTCTTTAAATATGTGGCCCGTGGTAGACTGACCACAATCCAAAGGATGACCTATATACAAAATTATTTAAGTAACAGATATTGGACTGGATGTGTTTAAAATGAAAAGAAAAAAAGACGGATCCAAGTTTAGTGGGTAGGGAAGGGGAGGTGGATCTGGGAGGAGCTGTGCCAGTATGAACATGATCAAAATACGTGGCAGTATGAACATGATCAAAATATGTGGCAGTATGAACATGATCAAAATACATGGCATGAAAGTATCATAGCATTAATAAAATACATTAAATAAACACATAAGAAAGCATATAAATCTCATAACTCTGCAAAAATAGTAAACTCTAATACAAATGTCTCCATTGTATCTGAGTCCTATATCATTGTTTCCTCTTTTCCTGATTCCTTGAGCCAAATCCATTACAATTTCACTCTCAGTATTAGCCAACTTGTTTCTCTTACAGTTCTGTAATCTACAGGATAGATGATAAGATATCATATGAAATGTAACAATGGTGAGGATCTCAGGATACTGTTGTACATTGTAAATAAAAGCTAAATCTTTATGATGAAAGAGAAAATTTTATTACAATTTAAGTATTATAGCTGCAGGAATGATGATGCATTCTTGTAGAATCCCAGCACTCAAGAGACTATTGCCACAAATTTCAGGCTAGCCTGGGTTACATAGTGAGATTCTTTCTAAGAACACCAAGTGAATGCATATGAATGAACAAATGAATTGATGAACAGAACTGAAGTAATATCCTTGAGATTTATTTATTTATTCTCAGACTCTACTATGCACTAGAAACTCATGCACTGATTAGATTTTCTACCTATCCTGCTGGAGCAGGGCATGTAGATTATTTGGATAACGGTTTCAGCAAACAGTTTTCCTCAAACCATGGGAAGATGTGGAGACTTTTGAATCTCAGTTTCTATATTATTTTAGCTTACTGAGAAACTTGGTGAATTTTCAGGAATTAAACTATATACAACGTTTGTTGTTTAGGTGGTGTTTTCTAGATATCCAAAGCACATTTTAAAAGTATATTTGTTATTTTAAAAGTTCTTGAGTTCTGTAAAATGAGAAAGATGATGGTATTTTCCAGTATTGTTGCTGACGTCATCTTTTTCCTTGTGTTCTTTGAATTTGAAAATTACATGAGTAAATGATATTCTCATTATTTACATTATTCAGATTAAGTACTTTATGATTTTTTAGCTAATGTCACAATTCATTCAGACCAACACTTCTTTATAAGCACTCTGGACTTGAAAATCTCTTCACCTAGTCCATCTATTACACTTATTCTGATTCTGTTATCACTCTTGACATGAGAACATAATCTACCTTCATCCAAGCCTTCACAGAAGGAAAAGCACAGAGATGCAGAGCATTATATGTGAATACATCACTATTGTCAGGATTCTTGCTTTTGGAGGCAATAATGGAGAAAGTAGTTAAATAATATCATTCTGACGTTCTGTAACATATTTTATCCCATCTTAAACTTTCTTATATACATATTAGAAATCTTCTTTTTTTAAATTTCATGTGTTTGAATGTTATCTTTGCTTCTGTGTCAAGTGCATCCTTTTTGGTGCAGTGCCTGCAGAGATCAGAAGAGGGCATCCGATCCTCTGGAAGTAGAGTTACAGACTGTTGTTTGTGGCCATGTGGGTACTGGGATTTGCAGGTGGGTCTTCTGCAAGAACAGCCAGTGCTCTTAACCACTGAGCTATTTTTCCAGTCCTTTTTGAAATATATTTTAAAACAAAGTAATAATAAGAAATATCCCTCAATACAGGGAGTCAATATTTAAATGTCAAGCAAATATAAACAACATCATATTGAGCTTGGCTCCAATATTCTTATTCCAACATCAGGATTTTATGTATGGACTAGATAACCACTGCAAAAATACTATTATATAGCAACATGTTCTAGCATTTTACATATTGTACTTTGCTATGAACAATATCTTCTTTAAAATCCATTGTTGTACTGTAGCCCTGGTGACTATTGGAAGGTAGAATAGGTAGAGGAGAAGGAGGAGGAGTAGGAGGAGGAGGAGGAGGAGGGGGAGGAGGAAGACGGCAACGACGACTGTGGTGGTTTGAAAGACAATGTCCCCATTCTAACATTCTGTCTCCAGTTGGTGGTCCTGTTTTGGGAGGTCTTACAACGCATGGCCACGCTAGAGGAAGGATGTCCTTCTGCTTCCTGCACATAAATGCTAAATGTGTGAGCACTGCTTTCGGCTCCTGCTCTGCCCACCACAATAAACTCCCAAATAAAAAAATTCCAATAAACTTCTTTATAAGTTCCCTTGGTCATGAGGTTTTATCACAACATTAAAGTAGTTAGTACATTTTTTTTAATTTAGTTTTTTTCTTTAACAACTAAATTCATCTATATAATGCATATGAACACTCTAATGCTCCACATTCTCTTATCTATAGCTCACCCCTGTATACAGCATCTTCCCTAAAAACTTCGTTCTCAAATTTGTGCCTCAGTGAGGTTAACCAGAGTCATCTATGTGTCTGTGGATTTGGATCTATCCATTGAGGCTTGTGACCTTTGCAGTGGGTACACACATGATTACACTGACTCTCACAATCTTATAATCTACTAATAGATACTAATTCGAGTACGTGCAAGGGCCTTGTAGGCCCTTGGCCCATCCATGATTGATGGTGACAGGGCCAGTCTTGGATGTACTCAGTTGCTTTGAGGTCACTACTGACTTGATTATGCCATACCAGAAGACAACATTTTTTAGCAGTTCAGCCTGTCTTTTGACTCTTTCATTCTTTCTACTCCTTCTTCCACAGTTACCTCTGAGACTTGGAGTGTTATAAATGCCTTGTTGAGGACTAGGCCTTCAAACATCACTATTTCTGAGCATTTTAGACTGTCATACATCTCTGCACTCACAAACTTTTACTGCAAAGGGAAATTTCCCTTACTAAAGCTTAGGATATTTTTTTATGTATGGAATAAGCCGATATTTAAAAGGCAGTTTGATGCTATGTCAATTTGGGTAAATAACAGTAGCAAAATTCCCAATTTGGCCTACAACCTTTCTCGACATAGATTTTTGATTGTGCTTACAGTAACAAGCATAGATTTCCTTCTGTGGAGTAGACTTCACATCTAATTAGTTTTCCTCATAAAAACCTGTTATTAAAAATAACAGGAGAATCAGATCAACTTTATCTGCCTCTGTCGCCAACCTTGCAACCCCAAAATCTCCCCAGGCCTTGCAACAAACACACAAATTTCTCCACTCACAGTTAGGCAAATTCTATCTAGTTTACTTGGGCTTACTAACAGAGCAGTGGGTAGGGGCTTACTTACAGAACATGGGTGCCCATCCTCGCCTCCCATCAGTAAATCCATGAGGCTTGGATCTTGCGACTTCCTGGTGAACAGATCCAAAAGGTCAGTGCAGGAGTTTAACCCCTCCTCTTCTCACATCCAAGGCCAGTGGACCGGATGGGTGTGGCATAGGACTTTCCCAGATCCTCATCTTTCTGCTCAAGGTGATCCTGAGTGATACCACTCTGGGAGGGGTGTTTGTGCACAGCTCATCAGGCTTTTCCCTCCATCTTGATTCACTCTACAAAGCCGTGCCACTACTGCGCAGATGGACACATCTTGTCTGTCAGATTCGTTTTGTAGTTTGTAGAGTTCATAGTTGGGTAAGTCTATAGATAGCTCTTTTTTCACCTCTCTGAATTATACCTTCTGGCACTTTGAAAGTTAGCTAGCAGGGAAGAAGTTTCCAGTTCAGTTACAGCTTGTTTCTCTATATTTTACAATAGAGGGGTATAGTGTCTTTAGCAATAGGGGCATTTCCTCTAGTCCTGGTGGGCAATCAAGAGTACTGACAAGATACTGTATTCTCTTGGATGTCTCTAGGACCTTCCTGACTAACAATTTTTAATTAATTAATTAACTAACTAATTAGTTAATTATATTTTATGTGTAAGAGTATATTGCCTACATGTATATACACTCATGTTGTGCAGTGTCCACAGAGGTCAAAAGAGGGTTTTGGATACCCTGGAACTGTAGTCATTGTTTTTAGCCTCAGTGCGGTTGCTGAAAACCCAGGTTTTCTCTTTGAACAGCCAGTGATCTCAACCACTGAACCATCTCTTAAGATCCCTGACCAACAATTTCTATGAAAATATTCTATACCTGTATTTATCTATGGCAGAGATAAAACTTTCTATTTTTATTTTGTTTACTCCTGATAGTTACTTGCCTAGAAAAAAAATTACTCATGGATGAAGTTCCTAATAAGAGCCAACATTAGGTTTCTCAGAATATACCTCAGCTCAGACTCATGCAATTTCATGGTTGCTGTCTCCAAGAGAGAAACACCCTCATAATTCGTTCTAAAAAACTGCAGGCAAAGTGATGGAATCATAGTTCTCAATGACACTGATGAAATTTCCCTATCCCTGGACCTCGAGTTGTAGAATTTGCCCAAGGAAATGTACTGTCTTGTAATAGCAGTTGGAATGGATCTTGAGATTTGTTTTGAAGACAGTCAGTTATTTTATTCATTAGGAACAAGATCTACTTCAAGCAAAGCTTTTGCACCAAATCCTTCTGGCTTTTCTTTTCTGCTGCTGGATGTAATAAAGAGCCTTGTGATCTCTGCCGCTGAGACAAAGACCCATGTCCAACCCTCTGCCTTTTACAGCATGCTTGTTATTTATTGTTTCCACTTGACTCATGTATTTTAATTCTAGATATATTATGATATTTTCCCTCTTCTTATAAGACATCACAAACCATTGATTCCAGACTTTTCGTATCTAATATTGCTATATTCTCCATGTCATGGATTACCTTGAATATAGTTTATTTGAGTTGTTATGACAAATAGCACCAGCACAAATTTGGAGAAATGAGAGATCTAGAAGTTAAAAAAAAAAAAGAATAACTCTGTAATTAGCATGTGTAAGAGAGTTCTTTTTTTCTGGGGTCTATCAGATACAGTGTTGAATATTTTCAGGATTGTCCCCTAGAAAGGTGGAGGACAAGAGATAACTTATTATCTTCAATTCTGTGTTGATTTAAGTCAATTATGGTGCTTCATGTATTTAGCGTTTTAATTGTCAACAATAATCTCTATTTAAGGAAGAAGCTATGAAAAGAATTCAAATCAACTTGATTTTTACATTAGTTTTTAACTTATCAAATTTATGTTTAATTCTAGATTTATCTATACATATATGTAGGATTATAAGTTTTTCATTTAAATCCACTCTTTGTTTTTTTTTTTGTTTGTTTGGTTTCTTTAAAACAATGATCAACAAGCGAGATACTAAGTCAGATACTAAGTGCAGAAAAAAGAGAACTATCAACATGGATTATTTAGAATGTAGCATCTTACATCAGATAAATATATTAGAAAAAAAATCTTACTCCCTATCAGTAAGTCTCTGAGAATTATTTGAAGGTATATTAAATAATGTCACATATATTTATGTTATTTTCTGCTATAATTTTATGTTAATAATTAAGAGTTCACTGAGCTAAAACTGGACACATGGAATCTGCTTATATTTTCTTTAAAGGCTGGTGAAATGGCTCAATGGATAAAGACACTTATCACAGAGCTTGACAACCTGAACCCCATGGAACACATTGTAAAGGGTGAAATAACTCCTCTTAAATTGTTTTCTGAGGCTACACGCTGTGGTACATTCACACTCCATACCCAAAATAAATAAACATAAAAACAAATAAATTTAATTTGATATTAAAAAAATAATGTATCTTTGAGGTTCAATAAACAGAAGTTTTTTGGGGCTGGGGAAATGACGCAGTCGATAAGAGCATTGACTGATCTTCCAAAGTACCTGGGTTCACTTATTAACCACTCATGTAGGTGCTAAAAACCAGCTTTAATTCCAGTTCCAGAGGGACTGACCTCTTCTGGCCTCCAAAGGTATTGCATGCATGTGATGATCTTAGATATGTTCATAACCATAAAGCAAAGTAAATAGAAGCTTTATGGGTATTTGAAATGTATTTCTGGAATACAAAGTTATACAGATATTTATGTCATTATACTTATAAGGTTAGTTAAACATTTTAAGTAAGTTCTATATAGCCAAATATTTTTAAGGACTCTGATAGGATGTTAAAAATCTCTAAATATGATTTTAATATGATTACATTTCTTTTTGCTTTCTTTTTCTTCCAAAAATATTTGTTTTACATTTTTGAAAAAAAAAGAAAGCAGCTATGCCTATTAACTAAGGCATATTTACAAATCAATTAGCGCAGTACTTGACATATATTAAGTGACAATAATGCTGATTTTGTTAACATTAAAATCATTTTCAAAGTTCAGACATTTGTTAATTATCAGTGTCTGAATGTGAGCATGTGTGCATAACCCCTTTTGCTCTTAAGCTTATATTCCAAAGTAGCAAAGTACCTCTTTGGTACTGATTTTTACTGCAAAAATATTATGAGTGAACACTTCGTGCAAGAAAAAATTCATATAAACTAGACCTATTAAAAATTACTGAAAGCTGCAGAGCGCAAGAGCTGTATGGCATCTTTGAATCAGGTGCCCACAGGTGACCTTTTCTTAACATCTTGTCTGAGGTTTTTGCCTCCAGGCATTTTACAACCCATGGAGAACAAGGTTCTTTCTCTCTCTCTCTTTAACTTATACAGATTTTTGAGGAAAGCATTTTTTACAGTTTGTATAACTTAACCTTCTTCCCAAAGCTATAGTCCCAGAACACTTCAAATGTAGCCTTTTGACCCGAAATCTCTTTTTTCATAGACCAGCCAAAGAAACATATACTGCTCTTTGAAAGTCATACTATTCAACTGGTCCATTTCTATTCTGGGCCATGCGCTGGTTTGTATATTTGCCAGGGGTGGAAGGCATTTACTGTAGAATTTCTCTAAATGGAGATAATATAGTAAACAAATTCTACAGAAAAAAAGTAATATTTAACAAGGAAACACAGTGCCAAAGTACTTTTTCTGATTTATCAATGAAAAGAGGAGAGAAATGGTGACAAGCCCATATAGGAGAACATTGTTTTTTTCCTCTATATATTCTAATTTTCAATGTGTATTTATTTATTCTTTCATTATTTGAATCTATAACTATGGAAATTGAAATAATTATGGGGGTGAAACCTTTAGAACAATGACAGGCACTAAAATATTGAAAGATGTTTATATATTGAATGAGATACTTCTGGAATCAATATTTGTCATTATTGTGACTGTCTAGAATTTTGATAAGAAATTACCACTTCCAGGTTTCAGATTGCACAGATGATTGGTTTTGCGGAGGACAAATAAACATGAAGGTTTCCTGAAACAAATGTTAATGACAAGAAAATGTGAGTGAACTGAATGAACAACGTCACCTTCCTGACGTTCTGCACCTGTGCTGTGAAGCACACTGTCAACTTGCCTGTTTCCATGCTCGTTTTGGATAACATCTGAAAAGAAAAATATTAAATAAACGAAAATGAACTCTGCTTTTACATGTGTGCATATACGAGTACTTTCTATTTTATTATAAAGGAAAGCTAAAAATGACGAAAAGATTAGTCTGAGTGGCAAAGTCTGGCACAATATATCTCTCTCTAGTGAGATGTAGCCTACAGGACAATAGAGGCATTAGGGTGTATTTATATTGACAACAGAGTCATTCTTTGTAGTGCTCAGAAGGGTTCTGCCATGACCCACAAAACAAATCAGTGTTGTCTGATCTTGAAACATGAAACTAGTAAGGTACATCTAGTGGAGGTAATGGAGAAGAACTTTCACCACAATAGTGCTTCTGGAGGGCCACCATTATACCACCCTTTATTTCTTATCCCACTAAAATACTCAGTAAAATGTCTTATCACCTTGAGCCCAGAGCTCTCTTGCTAGGAAACAGCAAATACCAGGCTGTGTTACTGCAGAGTGCTGTGCTATTTTCTGAAGAGCTAAGATTACTAAATGAGAAACAGAATTCGCACATACTGAAAGGAAAGTTCTGCAGCTGGAGTGCCTGCAGACAGCAGTTTACATTAACCAGGAGGAACTTGTTGCCTGTCGTTGTTTTGGTTTGTTTTTTCCTCAATACTTCATATTCTGCTGTCTTTCCTTTCCTGTGTAGTTCACAGCTGCTAAAAGGCTTCCACATTCAATCATCTCACTTTCACTTACAGATGAAATTGTATTTTATCAGCATTCTAAGCATGTTTTTATTGAAAAGAAGACAGTTTTTTGTAATGCATTGCTGTTTCTGACTATTCACTCTTGTCTTAGAACAACATTGCTTTCCCTACCATACATATAACTTCTGCAAATTTATTTCCTATTAATATTTTAGAAATTCATTAAATAAATATTTTACATGGTTGGTTTTTGTAGGAGAGAGACATTGGAAACTATTTTTCAAATATTTTACAGATCGAATGATTTATTTGAAAAGATTTATTTTAAATATATTAATGTTCTGTTTTACATCCTAAAGAAAATTCATTTTGAGAAATTGGAGAGTAATTTTCCAAATGAAAATGCACAAACTCTCTCTCAGTTCTTAGTACTTGCTGTCACTACCGCTGAGCTGGCAGTTCTATATTCACTTAGAATAACTAAAGTAATCTCTGGTAATTTTTCTAATAGCCAATAAAGAACTGAATCTTACACACCAGCAGACAGCTTAAAAGCTAAGTCCTTTAATTGTTGTTCTTAATATTCCATTTAATATTTTATTGCTGAATGCAGTCAGGAGGAAAGCACTGGTTTGTAATTTTCATTTTGAAGTGTATTTGTGGATTTCATTCTTAGCAAATTGATTGCAAGAAAAGTTGTTTCAGTCATTTTGTCCAGAGTGCTTAAAATTAAATAACAATGTTGGGAGAAATCCAACCTGATTAGCAGTCATGAGGTTTATTCAGAACTCCAACTCGGATATCTGAAAGCTTTTCCTCACATTAAGATCAGCTTTAATGAAACGGTGGGGAGTGTCATTGAAAGTATTACATTTATTCTTTCTTTATAATGATATAATTTTAATATTTAATTTAATAATAAAGATCTTTAAAAATTATATATGTCAACAGGATACAAAATAGTATTGATAATGCCTGCATCTAAAAATCTCCTTCTCTTGAGCTCGTTCTTCTTTCTTCCTCCTCTGTGATTCTTTTGTATTTTCCTGTCTTCAGAGGTTACAACAAGATATTTACTCATGTCTAAGGATTTATAGCTAGGATTCACAAATGAGAGATAACATGTGTTTCTTATTTTTCTGAGTTGAGGTTACCTCACTTAATATAACAGCTTCAACTACAGTCCATTTACTTGCAAAGTTCTTGAGCTCATTTTTCTTTATCTCTGAATAGAATTCCATTATGTAAACGTACCACATTTTAATTATACATTTATCATTTGAGCGACATTTAGTTTGCTTCCATTTCTTAGCAATTGTGAAGAGTATCAACAGACATGACTGAGGAAGTATGTCTATCATAGGACATTGAATTCTTTGGGAATATGTAAACGAGTCAGAGATTTATTTTTAGTTTATTAAAGAATTTTCCACACTGATTTGCATCAGTGTGCTGCACCAATTTGCCATTCTACCACCAATGAATGAGGGTTTCTCTCCCTGTTTACACATCTCTGCCAGCATTTGTACTTTTTGTTTATTGATCTTAACAATTCTGACTGGAGTAAAACAACATCTTAAAGTTCTTTTAATTTTCATTTCACTAATTATTAATGATGTTGAATATTTTCAAGGTGTTTCTTAGCTATATTTATTTCTTCTGAGAACTCTCTGTTTAGATCTGTGCACCATTTTTAAACTGGGTCATCTATTTTCTTGATTCTCTAATTTATGAATTTCTTATATATTCTGTAAATTAATCCTCTAGAAGATCTTCACCTGGCAAAGATTATTTCCCATGGTTGAAATATGTATAAATGGTATTACACTTAAATCAGGTTAAGCATAGTTAACTCCGGAAATATCCATTCATTGTGATTATAAACTCTCAAAATCCTATTATCTAGGTTCTTCAAATATAGGCTACATACTATTTATAGAACCCATAGAGTACAATTGTATCCAGAACTTGTTGCTGCTAAGTGTAATTCAGTGTTCCTCTGCCAC
Organism: Eospalax fontanierii; assembly: GCA_035773235.1. Taxonomy (NCBI): domain Eukaryota; kingdom Metazoa; phylum Chordata; class Mammalia; order Rodentia; family Spalacidae; genus Eospalax; species Eospalax fontanierii. The sequence goes on along the minus strand of CM069527.1, from coordinate 95,500,943 downwards.
ATTTGCTTCATCATTGCATTACTCCTTCTGGCATCTAATAACCCACATTTTACTTTCAACTCCTATGACATCAGATTTTTTTTTCATTCCACATGAATGATATCATTTGGTAGCTATCTTTATTAGTCATTTAAAAAATGATCTTGAGTTAAACCTGTTTTATTACAAAAATATCATTGTTGCATAAATTTACTCTCCACGCCTTAGCAGGTGGGATCTGGTTAATCCAGCTGGATAAAACAGAAACTGATCTTTCATTTAGAATGATTTATTTATCTACAAAGTTATAAAGTCTCTGGGGATGCGCACCCCACTTGCCCGCTAAAGTTTGCTACTGCCGGCGCCGGCCCAATAATGTTTGCAATCCCTGCATGCTGGCACAGGTCTCTCAGTTCATTTCAATCACGAGATCCTTTGGAGGGTGGGGGTGTGGCACCCTGCCTCCTGGGTTTGTGGGCCCAGGACGGACGTTTCTCTTCCCGTGGATCTTAGCAACTTCCGCTTCTCTCCCCAGCTCCCGGTCTTGATGATTCTCTGTACTCTCCGACCTCCCTCCTCCCTTATTCGTCAGAGGGCGGGACTTGCCACAGAATGAACCAATAAGAAAAAAAAAAAAAAAAAACTGCAGCGAGACAGTCCCCTATCACTCTACAATAATTTTTAATGCCTCATAATATAGCAGTGATTGAATTGGAACTCTCTTTTTATAATGTTGAACTCAAGTAGATTCTCCAGCCTCTGCCTCTGCCTCCAGAGTACTGGGATTAAAGATGTGCATCTCCACACCTACCTCAGGATACCATTCTTTCTTTCAGCTAAACAGCATTCCATGCATATTATTCATGCATTCACTCATCTGTAGATGGACACATAATGGTTTCCACATTTTTTTGACTGCTTGACTAATGCTACAATGAACATGAGAGTGAAGATGTCTCATTGGTATTTTGATTTTATTGTATTAGGGTATATATCAAACAATGGAGTTGCTCCATCATTTGGCAATGCTATTTATTTATTTTTATGTGTTTATTTATTTTATATGTATGAATCTTATACCTACAGGTATTTGTAAGTGGATCTCAGTCCTGCAGTGCCCACGGAGGCCAGAAGAGGGCATCTGATTGCGGCGAACACCCTCCGACCAGCAGAGGAAGAAAACCACCACAACGAAGATTCTTCTTGGATCGCACTTTATTGGAGAGCCTCTCGGTTGACTGATGGGCGTTGATGACGAGGGGCAAAGAGCGGGCTTGTTCAGCGGCCTTTTATAGTAAGCAGGGCGGTATGACAGCTCGGGATTGGATGCTGACAGCCCGCCACAAGCAAAGCCACGGGATTGGCTCGGGAGAGTTTAAATTGACGCGCGAATTGACGCGCATGCGCAGCCTCGGGATGGCTTGCGCGCCAAAACATTTCCTCAATGGAGCAGTTTGACAGGCGGCTCCAGGAAGTCGGCGCCATTTTGTAATGGCGCTGACCGGCTCCCTGCAGCTCCCCCTTTTTTCTTATATGCTAGCAGAGCCCTAGGAAATACAACGTTCCCGATCTGGTCTTCACCTCATGATGTGCCGACCGATCAAGGGAAACAAAGGCCAAACAGTCTTTCCTAAGCCCGTGCAATGGGCAAACACTCCCTGGGCGTGCTAAGGCAAAGTCTGGGCCAAAAATATCTCTGCCACTGCCCATCCTCGTGCAATGGGTCATACTGATCCCAGAGGGTGCAAGGGCCAGGGCAGAGCCAATTTTTCATTTCTTTAGGGCTGCCAGCCATATTTGAGGGGATTCTCCACATTCCAAGGCGACTAATGCCTGAGAAATAATAACTTTGTCCCTTTTTGCTTGGGCTCTCATCCTACAAATTAACCACAGACATAGTATGCATCCTCCAATGCTGCAGACCGCAAACATGCCTACTCCCACCCATTCTTTAAAATGCGAAAATACAGAGGAAAACCAGGAAACAAACCCATTTGTCAGGCTGGGGTCTACACGGGTGGAATTAATGGTAATAACAGCTCTCCGAAGTTTTTCCAAATCCTTATCAAAAGCGTCACTCCAATTACCCACCAAATAATTTGACAATTGTTTAGACAAATCTGCTGCTATAGAAGTATTATCATACAGAACACTTGTAACACATAACGCTTGAAATTTCCACTCACATCCCAATTGGGCTACTTGCCACAACATGTCAAGTTGTTCTTGTACCAAATCTATTCTTTGATTCAATATCATAATCCCTCCTTTTACTCTAGAATCTAAGAATCGTTGAGAGTCTAAGGCCTGTGCAGTCTCTGAGGCCATGTTATTAAGTGTCTCTGCAGTTTGGACATTCTGACTTAGGGCTATTCCTGCCGCAGTAGCGGCAGCGGTAGCTGCAACTATAGCTGTAATTACTGCAGCCGTAATTCCAAAGTCCCTTTTAGAGCGGAAAAGGGTTAGGGTACCAGGGACTTCCACAGGGACTGGAACCCAGCGGGGTACTCTAAGTACTAGAGCACTTTTCCATTGATTAGCCTTCCAACATTGTGCAAGAGCACATGTATTCTTAGTACAATTATTAAAGGTGTAATTGCTAAGCACAAATAGAAAGGGTGGATATACACAAACTGGAGTTATGGTATAAGTCTTATTTTTTGTTGGGTCTAAATGGCGATTGATTACAACCGCTCCTCCTGTTGTATTAAAGATTGTATATGATGCTCCTTCATTTTGGGTAGGTGGTTTTGACCTGTCTGCCCATACCAAGCTAGTAAATGTGATACTGCTATAGGCTACGGACCCTCCTTGTAAGAGAACAAAGGGCGTCATATCAGTACAACTTCCATTAACCCCACACAACAACCACTTGGTAAAAGGATAATATCTGGCATCTTGTAGAAAAGGTCCCATTGTCCATGTATTTTGAAACGGCCTTTGGCCACGCATGTCTGGTGAGAAAGTGAAAAACCTGCCTGCATCTGCCCAATTGACAGAAGTGGACTGACACTCAGACCAAGGCCAAAGGTCCTGTTCATATGTGCCTGAACAATGTGGAGCGAGACGAGGCTGGTGAAGTGTCTCCTTAGAGTGCCAGTGTGTAACATCTGGCAAGGTTCCATTGAACCAGACAGCTGTGTCGATGAAGGTCATATTATGAACCCGCTTTGTGTTATTTTCTACATCTGTAACCTGAGGTATACCAACATAAGTTTTGCTGTTTTTGTCCTTAAACCATGCAAAACTCTGCTGCCTCAATGGGATGCAAGAATTGCGGGGAGTATCAAGAGTAAAACACAAGGCACCAGTCTCAACAAAACTCCGAGAACTCTGTAGGAATGCAATAAGAGTGTCCTCCGGAAGCAATGGCAAACCTAAGTCCTTTTCAGTTGTGAAGAAGCGAGGAAAGACCGACGAATCATGGCGAACTGGAACAGGTATTGGGAAGACAGACAGAAATCCCCAGCGTTGTTCTCCTTCACTCGATGTCCAGAGTTGGAGGAGGATCAGCAACATTGGCAGGCTCCGTCTTGCCCTGTGCAGAGGCATCGTCCAGCGCGGGTTGGATGGTCTTCACCAAGCGACTGGGGACCCAATGAGGCGATTCTTCACTCTGAGGAAAAACACAAACAGCTCCCCTGGATCTGTTAATAACCAGATCCGGTCCCATCCATTTATTGGATATAACATCCTTCCACATGACCATTTCGCGGGACTTAGAAACATCCCTTTGACTATGTCTGTCAGCAGCAGACTGGCCATGAGGGTCTAATATTAGGAAATTTATTGTAAAAAGGGCGAGGGAAACTCGCTCCTTGGGGGTTGCATTCTCTGCAATACCTTTTCTTTGCTTTATCAAAATGGCCTGCAAGGTTTTATTAGCCCTTTCTACTATACCTTGGCCCTGTGGATTGTATGGAAGGCCAGTGGCATGGGCTACTTGCATTAAGGCACAAAAAGTACGGAAACCTGAAGAGGAATACGCTGGACCATTATCTGTCTTTAGGCGACCTGGCCTTCCCCAGGCAGCCCAAGCTTCCAAGCAATGGGTCTTTACGTGAAGCACCTTTTCTCCCGTCAGGGGAGTGGCGTGAACAATGCCAGAACAAGTGTCCACGGACACATGAACATACTTTAACTTTCCAAATTCAGAAATATGTGTCACATCCATTTGCCATAAGTCTCCAGGGCGAAGGCCACGAGGATTAACCCCAACATGGGGAGATGGTAAAAAGGTGACACAGGTTTGACAAGCCTTAACTATATTTCGTGCCTCTTGACGGGAAAGGGAAAATTTGCGCCTTAGAGTTTCAGCAGGCACATGGTACAATTTATGGAAGTCAAAGGCAAGTGATGTTTTATCATTTAGGGAAAGCATAGCCATCCTGGTGGCTTGATCTACGATATCATTGCCTTGTGTTAGGGGACCAGGAAGCAAAGAATGAGCACGTAAATGTGAAACGAAAAAAGGGCAAGCTCGTTGTAAAATTAATGCTTGGAGTTGGACTAAAATAGTGAAAACTGTGCTAGCAGGTTTTACATAAGCTGCCACCTCCAAGGCGGACAGTGCATTAGCCACATATTGGGAATCCGTATATAAATTAAAAGATTCAGAAAACGTTTGGAAAACCTCCAGCACAATCATACACTCCACAACCTGAGGAGCATTGGGTCGAAACATGCGGACCACAGGCTTTCTACCTTGTACAAGATAGGCTCCCCGTCCTGTCTTGGATCCATCAGTAAAAATTGTAATAGCATTTGTAATGGGCCTAATGGCAGTAACCTTGGGAAAATACACTAAATTATGTTCAACAAAGGTTAAGATGGGACTTTTGGGATAATGGTTATCTATTTTATAAGGAAAAGCACATACTAAGATACTCCAATCATCCACCGTGGCAGCCAAAACTTCCACCTGTTGTTTAGTGTAGGGAATTATCAACTTATCAGGCAGCTTACCAAAATACATCAAGCAATATTTAAGCCCTAAAATAGCTTGTTGAGCTACTAGTTGAGGAAAATATTGTAATGTGCGAAAACCTAAACTATTTCCATGGAGCCACAACAGAGGTCCTTTTTGCCACACCACTCCTAAGGGAACATCTTTGGTCTTTAAAATGCATAATAAAAGTGGCTCAGCCGGCTCATATCGATCAAGCTGAGCTGCACTCAGTGCACTTTCAATCTTAGTTAAGTGTCCTATTGTTTCTCCTTTGTTAGGAATAGCTCGCCAAGCTTTATAGTGAATTTCATTAATCTGTTGATACACCTCTGTCGGGTAGCCAGTTTGATGCATCATAAACTGTCCAAGACCTAAAAGCATATCCATATTCCAATGTGGGTGACCATCCTGAGCATTTTTTCTAGCCTGAGTTTGGGCGTTATCTGTGACCATCGATTTAAATTCAAGGAACTGGCCTCTTGTTAGGCAAGCCTTGGCCAATTCAATCCAATCTGTGGGGGTCAAAGGGACTGCTATAATTCTCCGTAACAAAGCTACCGAGTAATCCGCTCCTGGTCCAAAATCTTTGACCGCCTGCACTAAATCTTTAAGCTGTTTGTAAGGCACTGGCTCATGCCTTCTAATATGAGTGGCTAAATCCTCAAACACGGGGAAAATAGAAAATAAACGAGACCAGGTTCCTGGCTGGATAAAACAACACTGACCCGTGTTGGATGCATAGGGTGGGGGTGCTATAGGCCCCGCCCCTTGTTTAAAATTTCCCGCCGAAACAGTAGCCCTTTTCTTTACGGAGGCCCCTCCTCCTTCCGGGGGGTGCCAGGGCCCTGTTGCATGAGGGATAATTACTTCCTCTACTTCCTGCTCCTCTTCAGATACCTCCTCACTAGAACTTTGTCCCTGTATTGACAAATGTGCAAACTCCTCCAAGGAAGGATATAAGGGTTTAGGGGACGGCGACCGCCATTTTTCATTCTTAATATCCCTTTCACCGGGATCTTTACTATGACTAGCTTCTTGGAGCTCTTCTTTTAAACTTTTTTCCTTCTGTTTTTGCTTTCTTTTAGGCCTTACTTGCATTTCCCCACTCACATCTGACTCTGAGAGGCTATCCTGATGCCTTACTAGTGCCCTTCTTCCCTCCTTAATGAGATTGGTATGGCTTCCTTTGCTGAGACACGAATGGATTAATCTCCAAAAGGGGAGGGTACCTTTCCCTAACTCTCCCTCTTCCTTGACTCTCTCTAGGTCTTTACCCAATTTTTCCCATGAAGGGAGAGAAAGGTCTCCCGAGATCGCGAACCATGGAGCGGCCGCATCCAGGTCCCTTACGATCTTTTTTATGGTCTGATTGGAGATCTTGATGTCTCTCTGCCGAAGTAACTCCTTAATAGGTGTAATAAAGTCCCCACCCGGAATTTCAGAGCTGGGACCGTGACCCATAACTAGCAAATGCGTGCCCTTTTTTACTTTAAGGCAGAGCTTAAACCTTCTCAAGGAACAAGGGAAACGCCTTTGCTCACTATCAAGGAATTACTTTCACCTTTTCGCCGCTGACTAAACGGAATCGCGGCAGCACGCTTTGCTCGGGTCGTCACATCGGAGGCAATGGCAAAAAACAGCAACCACAAAGAACCACAAAATAAGGGCAATAGCACAGATCAGGGTGAGCTGCAGCTCAGACACGATCATGGGGATGACTTACCGGCGCCTTTCCTCTCCGTGCGTCAAGTTCTGAATCCTCTTCGGCCCCTCGCCAGGTAGCCGCACTGCAACCCGGCGTCCCGGGTTTCGGCACCACTTTGCGGCGAACACCCTCCGACCAGCAGAGGAAGAAAACCACCACAACGAAGATTCTTCTTGGATCGCACTTTATTGGAGAGCCTCTCGGTTGACTGATGGGCGTTGATGACGAGGGGCAAAGAGCGGGCTTGTTCAGCGGCCTTTTATAGTAAGCAGGGCGGTATGACAGCTCGGGATTGGATGCTGACAGCCCGCCACAAGCAAAGCCACGGGATTGGCTCGGGAGAGTTTAAATTGACGCGCGAATTGACGCGCATGCGCAGCCTCGGGATGGCTTGCGCGCCAAAACATTTCCTCAATGGAGCAGTTTGACAGGCGGCTCCAGGAAGTCGGCGCCATTTTGTAATGGCGCTGACCGGCTCCCTGCATCTGATCCCTTGGACTTGGAATTGCAGAAGGTTTTTAGGCACCATGTGAGTGCTGGGATTTAATCTGGGTCTTCTATGAGAGCAGTCAGTGCTCCTAACCACTCCACCATTTCTCCAGGCTTTCCAAAGTTATTTTAATTCACTAGTGTGACTGACCATTTTGTTCTTCATCCTCCATGACACTTTTTAAATGTAGTCTTGATAATACTTATATGTACAGGGTAAGATGAGGTCTTACTCTGGCTTTAACTTGCACTTTCATAATGATTAGTTATGTTAAACCTATTTTCATATACTTATCTCTGTAAACCTAATGCCCACTTTTTCTGCTGTGTTTTTAGAATTTCATATATATTCTCTATGCTAACTTCAACTTATATGCATACATGTAAATATTCTTTATCATTGGAAGTTTTCTCTGTACTAAATTATTTTCCAATGTGGACACGTTTTCATCATGTTATGTTTCTATTTCTGATTTTGCTTCTTTGTTGTTGTTGTTGTTGTTGTTGTTGTTATTGTCTTATTCAAAAGACTCATTGTCCATCCCAAAGTCCTGAAGCAATTCTACTAAATATTCCTCTAGTATTTCCATCATTTCATGTACTTCATTTATTCTAACTTGATTTTCTAAGTGTAAGAAATAATGATTTGTTCTTATATATGTGGTTATGTTACCAGCACTATCAATGTAAAAACTGTCCTTTCTCCACATTGTGAGTCAGCATTTTACTGAGGATCAACTAACAGAGGATGAATATGAATAGTTCTAGATATACCATTCTGTTTCTGGGTAAATATGCTGTCTTTACTATCAATATCATGCTCTTTGAATTACCACAAATATAATGCATATTTTAAAATAAAATGTTATAATTATTCCTGCCTTATCATCTTTGCTCAAAATGCATTTATGAGTGTTTTTCTCTGATTCTCTATAAATTTTAGTACCTATAAAACAATTATCCTAACACATTGGCATGACTAGTTTACCATTTTCTCAGGGCCTATAATTTCTTCAATCATAATTTTAAATTTTTTTCCTAGTAGATGTTGCTCACCTAAGTATTGCTTTTATTCCTAGTGCTACTAGACTACATCCTCCTAACTGAAACATTCCCTCTTCATAAGATAAAGGATATAAATGAAACTTACAAGGCCAAGGAAGCTAGGGAATATAGCCCAGAATGTTCAAGATTCACAAGAATCCTCCCAAGATTATAAAAGCAGTAACAATTGCTGTGCAGAGCAGACTCTCCAACCAGACAAGCTACCTGCAATCTGAGTAGGGAGTTTCAGGAATGTATTTTTCATGAATCATCTTACACACTGGGGTGGTTTTTTGATGAGGCAGCTGCTTTGAAAACACTCTGTAAATAACACAGCACTCATGCTCTATTTGGTAATTCCTAAGCCACATACCAGTAAGTAACTCTATGCTATGGTTTTTTTCACTAATGACAGGTGGAAATGTTTCTTTGTTCTGTAGTTATTGTCAATGCCCTATCTAGGGTAAACAGACTTCTGTTTATGTATTACCAAGAGAAGTTACATAGTGCCCTAGATTTTTTCTTTGTGTCTTTCTTTGATTTTGTACCTACTGGAAATGGTTTTGTTCCTGGGATATCTAGTTTGAAGAAATAACTATTGGCATGTACAAATGCAACTGATATTTGTATATTAATCATGGATTCTGAGTGTTTGCTCAATTATGTATTATATTTTTGGTGGAATGATTTAAGATTTCCATTTTTTAAAACATGGCAACTCAAAACAGAGATAATTTGGCTTACCCTTTTCCATTTTGATTCATCTTTATTGTTCTTTTTCTAATTTTCCTGTTTAGGACTTCAAAGATAATAATGAATAAAACTGATAAAATTGTGGATATTAGTCTTTAAAAGTATGAGAGGCAAATCATTTCATTTTTTTACATTTAGTATACATGTTTTCTATTATTTTATATGCTCATATATGTGTATATATATGTATATATATACATACATATATATATAATGTTAAGCTGTATGTTGAGGACATTTTTTATACATTTAATTAACTCCTAACCAATTTAAGTTTGCTATCATGAAAGAGCATTTCATTCTATAAATTCAGTTTTCTGCTGCCATTGAAATTGCTGTATGGTTCTTTTCATGATTCTTTTACTTTATTCTATGGATATTATGCATTGTGTTTTTTAATTTGTGTAAAATAAAGAAAACTTTTATTTGAGTGTAAATCATAACTGCTCATGATGAATAATATTTTAAATGATGTTGGATTTAGTTTTGTTACTATTTCTATGAATATCTCTGTGTCTGTGTTTATGATTATATAAGCCTGGAGGTTTCTTTTATTATGGCTGTGTCCTTACTTTATATAGTGATAAATCTAGAGTCATAGGATATATGCAGAAGAATTTATCTTCTTTTCTTTGGAATAACTTAATAGATTCAGTAATAGTTTTTTAATGCTTGATATAATTCAGACATGAAGTCATGTGCTCTTTACATTGATGGGAAACCTTTAAAACTAATTGTTAGTCACTTTTCTATTGCTGTGATAAAGGGAAGAGTTTATTTAGCTTACAGTTACAAGGGGGTCAAGAGTCCATCCTGGCAATGAGACATGAAGGCAGAGGAAACAAGAGTAAATACAGAAGCTAAGCACTCATATCTGTAAACAGACACAGGAAGCAGAGAATGACTAAAGATCTGGTAATGCTTAAGAACCCTCTAAGCCTGCCCCCAGTGATGAGCTTCCTCCAGTATGGCCACGCATTCTAAGACCTCCAAAATCAGTGCCAACTGGGAACAAAATGTACAAATACTTGGAGCTTAGAGGGACACTCTCATTCAAACCACCACACTGATTAAGTTTCATCAGAAGTTGGTACAATGTTCTGTAGATTTTTGCACATTTCACATGATCTGGGTTACAATTTGGCTCTATTGTTTGTTGATTTTTTGCCAGGATGGACTATCTATTGTTAAAATTGGTGAGTTAAAATTTTATTCTATTATTGTATTACTGCTTATTTCTCTTTTTAGACATATTAACCCTTGTGATATATGCTAATGTGATTCAATGGCTCGTGCATTTATATTTATTCTGAGTTGATCATTTATCATTATATAATGTTCTTTTTTGTAATCTTACTGATTTTATAAAAATTATTTGACTCAATATGTCTATGGTTACTTTTGCATTTAAATATTGTATGCCAGATCATATATTTCAGTGTTAAGAAGAAATGAGGTTTTTTGCTATTTTTAATTTAATTAATTTCTTTTTGAGACTATCATACATGAATACTGTATTTTCACCATTTTCTCTCCCCTATCCAACTCCTTCTACATCCCCAAATCCATCCCAATTACTTGGCCGCTTTGATTATTGTTGTTACATATACATACATAAATACATACACACATACATATAATATATATGTATATTACACAATACATACACACATTATATGTATTACATTTTATGCACACATGTATACATGTGTGTATGTATACAGAGTCCATTTATTGTTGCTCATGTATACATGTGTTTAGGGTTAACCATTTGAAATTTGATAGCGTGTGAGATAGCTAGTCATCAGAGAAAACTGACTCTTCCTCCCTCAGAAATAAGGCTTTTATAAGCAACTCATAACTGACTCATTTTCTTTATTTCACCACATGTCTTTTAATCTGAAAAATAAAGTTATTTGCATTCATAGCAATTATTGATAGGTAAGAGTCTACTGTGGACATTATATTTTTTGGTTGTTATTTCACTATTTCCTATAGTCTTCATTAGTAAATTGTTCTATTAATGTGTTTTTATTTCTTGAATATTTTTTCAATGTGTGTATTAGAGGATTTGCTTTCTGCTTACCATGAAGCTTATGAAAAAGATATTTTCATTTCAATAAGGTATTTCTTTAATTGTTCTGTATGTCTGCTGACTTTTTTTCTTTTCTTTTTTATTGGATCGTTGTGTATTTCATATAGAACATCTCAATCTTAATCATCTTTATACCTCCCTTTGTTATTAGCTTCCCCGATAACTCCCCAACTGGAATCCATAGATATTCCATTTGTGTAAAGGTCTATTGTGTTTCAAATGACAGATACATAATATTACCTTAAGAGAAAGTGTAGGAAAAAAATGGAATAATAGCACATTCCTAAGAAAAGTCTTCGGTTCTAGTAAGTAAATTACATTCTATTTTACTTCTTTCAATACTACCTATAATTTAACATATAAGTATAGTTTCTATTTTTGAATTGTTCTGTTTTTATTCTTCATAAAAAATCATATGGATGTTTTACAAACCATACAAGTTATTTAGTATTCTGAAATGTTTTGTGTAATTACTCTTACCAATACATTTTATGCATGCCTGATTTTATTTTAATCATTAATTTCTTTGTATAATTAGAGTTATCAGTACATTTTACATATGCCTTTTTTATTTTATTCATTGATGTCTCTTGTTTTCCCACTTGAATAATTTCCTGTAGCAGGCCTTATACAAGAGCCATGGTGTAGGTGGAGGTGTTCATCCTACTTGAGTTTATCCCTCTTTCATCACAAAATAAAAAGGTGCCCGGGTACAATGTTTTTGGAAGTCAGCTTTCTATGTCATTGCTATTAAAATAACAAACAAACAAACAAAAAAAGCAGACAAGCTCATGTCTCTTTGTCCCACCAAGAAGGCAGCAGTTAAGTGAATTGGCACATCTATCTGTTATTATTATTTTTATCTCACAAGCCTCAGACTCTTCTCATTTCCCCCTTAGAGATCTTGATTTTATCTTGGAGTAGACATTGTTGAATCAATTTGAACAGCAACATTTGACATTCTTATTCTTGGATATTTCTATCCTCAATGTTTGAAAAAACATCTGTTTCTATTTCTTTGAATCAATTTTCTACAACTTCATAATAAAAGTCTTCCTGGAACTCCAACATTTCAGAGTTTCTCTTCTAATACTATCCTGAATTCCTCATAAGTTTTATCCTTTTAACTCCTCTACTTTCTTTATTGGTTTCTCTATTCTGTTCTTGCTATCTTATATCATATTTTAATATTGCTGAATAAACTTTTCAATTTAAAGAACACCTAAATGACATTTATGTATCTGTTATTAAATTCATCTGTAACAAAATTACAATATTTCTCTGTGTTATTTTCAAGTTCATTTACATTCCCTAAAAAAGTGACTATAATTTACCTGTCTGAGACTTTCATGCTGATTGTTTTGTGATGAATTTCTGACTCCTTATTTTGAGTACCAGTAAGGTTATGGCTTCCTGAAGGATTCTGATACTTGTTGACTTGCAGCATTATGTGTTTATTAAAGAACAGTGTATTTGTTCTTTTCTATCTAATTTGTCCTTGTGCTTGCTCTTTTATAAATTCTAAGAAGATCATCTCTTTTTTCCTGAGACTTTAATGATTTTCACTATTTCATCACTAGGTGGATTTACTTTTAGTATCTTGTCACTGAACCAGAACTAGAGACTGTCGAGACTCAGATTTGTACCAAACATGTCATTGCATTATTCAGACAAAAGCTTGAGCGTATCTACTAAAATTTGTCTATTCATATAAATATGTCATATCCTAAGCCCAGTCCTACAGGTACAGACACAACACTTTGTGAGGCTTAATGTTCACACATCTATGGGCTGCTTATAATTTAACTGGACTCTAGGATCTCAACCACTATAACCATGTGCAGGTGTGACTGTCTCTAATGGCAATCCAGTTGATTTTGGCACTGTATAAATTGGGAGTAAAAATTGCTGTAGAGATTCTGTCTATTGGTAGGAAACATTAGGTGAATGCGATGGTTTGAATGAGACTGTGCTCCATCAGCCCCAAGTATTAGGATATTTCATTCCCAGTTGGTGGTGCTGTTTGGGGAAAGTCATGGAATCTTTAGGACTTGTGGCCATGGTGGAAGAAGCACATCCTTGGGAGCAAGTTTAGAGAGTTAAGCCTTGCTGAATTTCCTGTCTCTTACTGGCTTCCTGTGTCTTCATGAATATGGGATCTCTTGGCTTTCTTCTCTGGAAGTCTCTGCCACCATGCCTTTCCCGCCATTGTGGACTCTAATCTGTCTGGAATTGTAAGACAAATAACATTTTCTTCTATAAATTGCCTTGGTCATGGTGTCCTATCACAGTAAAAGAAAAGTAAGTAATATAGAGACATCAGGACTTTCTCAGTGTTAGGGTTCATCAGGGTTAAATCTGATTTCATAATAAAGTTATATACATACTTCTTTATTCTACTTCTGTTTATCATGATATGTTGTCTGATGCTGAAGTACATTGGTAAAAAATAGATCCTGGGACAACAGAGCTATGCTAAGTTGGTTTGTGTCTCACTTTCAGAGCAAGAACACCCTGAACAGTTTTTCAGGTACACAAACACCAACTCCACAGCCAACAATAACTCAGACTGAAACACTTGTGTTTTCCACTGAAGCACAAGTCCCTGTCCCGTCCTTGACTAGTGTGTTCTAGTGCCCCATGTGTGAGCCTGCTGATACTATTGTACCTGAAATTGGAAATTATTCATGGAGATTATTGTCATCCATTTAACAATTATTTTTCCATATTTCCATATTTCAAATTTTGATATTACATTCCTCTGTATACTTCCTTCGTTTATAAATGTTTTGTGTTGACCGTTGGAATGCATAGACACATATCTACCACATACAAACAGAATTCATATTGACTTTGTTCCCTTTTCTATCATCTATCTATCTATCTATCATCTATCTATCTATCTATCATCTATCTAATTATAGTAGAGAAATATTCTTCTGGCTTAGAGGAAAGAACCTATAATGAATTCAACTCGTCTCTAAAACTGATACATTAACTCCTAATGTCTTCATATTTGGAGTTAAGAATTTAAGTGGGTAACTAACATTAAATAAATTAGTAACTTCATTCAGTGTTGCTCTGTTCTTATAAGAAGAGAAGGCAACATTGTGCAGAGGCATAAAGATCAACATGTGAGGTACTGTGACCAGATGCCCATTTGTAAACTAAAACAAGACTTTTAGAAATACAAATCTGTGGACATCTTGGTCGTTCTCTTAGAGAATTAAAAATGTGAGATACTTATTCTATGCTACTTCAGCCATTGGCTCTGTGGTATTTTCCTGTAGGCTTTCTCTCCTTTAATATAATACATAAGCCAAGATGGAAAGGCAGATAGACATTTTCCATATTAACAAATTTTGTTTCACTGAATTTTTATCCTACATATGAGAAATATCAGTTAATTTTAATAAACATGGGAATTATGTAATGCAGGTTTACATTACATAATTTTCAGGACATTTTAATCACAAAGGTTTTAGGTACAAAATGGACAAGTGTTGAATTTAACTGAAACTTAGAAAATTAGATGCTTCTGCTACATTGCTTTTATTCCTTAAATATATTGCTATTTCCTCTATTTGGCTTACCTTGCAATCCCACTGCTTAAATATAAACCACACTTTTTCCATTTTTAGTGAATTTCCATGAGATTCACACAATATATGTCATCATATTAGGACCCTCTCTCCTGTCTGCGCTCTAACTTTGATACCCCATCCTGATTCCATGCACTGTGTTCCATATGTATTGAAGCCTATAGAGTCAAATTGGTGTTCCTAAATGACCTTTGTTGTGGTTTCATCTAGGGAAGGGTGAACCTTTTCAGGATCACACCCATAATGAAAACCGATTCTCCTTTCCGTGCAGCTATTGGTTATGAATAGTTCCGCAGCTAGGGCTGTGGCTTCTCCCCACTTCTCCTCCTCTATGTTGGGATTCACCTGGCTTGCGCTTACATCAATCTTGTCCATACCAGTGCCATTTGAGTTAGTTTGAGTAACTGCCCAGCTGTCTGGAAAACTGTTTTCTTGTGGTTATCCACCACCTCTGGCTCTTACAATGTTTCTGCCCCCTCGTCAGCAATGATCCTTGAGCCTTGAGTGACAAAAATTTGATATAGGTTTCCTGTTCCAGAATTAGCACTCTGCAGTCTCTTATTCTCAACACATTGGTGTGTATGTCCCTGTTAATCACCATCTGCTTCATGAGGATGCTTCTCCTGTGAGACCTGAGAGATACAATAATCTATGCTTATAACAATTAGTAATTAGGAGTCAGTTTAATACTATGTGTACTCAGCAGAATGGAAGGTCCTCCTCTGTGGTCCATGATCTGTCTGCTCTCAGATTCCTACACATGATATCAGCATCTGGCCTGGAATCCACTCAGAAATGGTTGGTTACTTTCGTAACATTTAAGCCACTATTGAAGTAGTTGACACATTTTACATGTCAGCTTTTCTATCTTTCTGGATTCACAGCTGGCCAAGGCTGCTGATAGCATAGCACTTTCAGCACTATGAAAGGTACCTAGCAGATGAAGTCTTGAAGTCAGTACCAACTCAATTTCTCCTTGTTTGTTCTACAACTCATGTTTAGTACCTTAGGGACTTATCATCAAATTTTCTTGGGTAACTGAGAATAAGGGCAATAGTCGGTATTATTGGAGCATATGTGGGACCCTTGTTCAAAATCTTGGAAAGATGGTGCTTGTTTCTGACACTGGGCTTTTCTTGGCTCGTCTATGCAGTCTTGTAGGTGTATGTCCTCTTGTAATAGGGTAACTCCTTTTAATGTCTTTTATATGTTGTATATGTATATACTTTCAGAAGCCTCTTTAGAGGCAGGTTTCAATATGACTTTTCTAAGGGCTTTTAGTGATAGCTATGGCTCCCCATTGCGCCTACTCTGTGCTTCCCTCCCATTTCCCAACCCCTTTTACCTGTCTTACTTCATTTTTGTTCTTTCCCTTTTAACTCTCTACATTTAATTTTCCTTCCCAAGATGCCCATCCCCAATGACCCTTGTTGCATAAATCTTCCCCTCACTCTCTAGCCGGTGGGATTTAGTTAATCCAGCTGGATAAACGGAAAAGTGATCTTTCATTTAGAATGATTCATTTATTTATAAGGTATAAGTTCTCTGGGGACGCACACCATGCTCTCCCACCGGCCGCCCTTAGTTTGGAACCGCTGCGCGGCTGAGCACAGGCTCCTCAGTTCATCCCACTCTTGAAATCCTTGGATGGGGGGGAGGGCGTGGCACGCTGCTTCCGGGGTTCCTGTCTGTCTGCGTGGGCCTGGGATGGGGCATTTTCTCTTTCCACGTGGATCTGAGTGATCTCCTCTCCTCTCCTCCGCTCCAGGCCATGATGTTTTTTTTTCCTACTCCCGCCTCCCTCCTCCCCCTATTGGTCAGAGGGCGGGACTTGCCATAGAATGAACCAATAAGAAACAAAAACTCCAGAGAGACGGTGTCTACCATTCTACAACCCTGTATTAGATTCCTGACCTCTAGGGGCTTTCTCATTGAAACAAATGTATTTCAGCATTCAAAGCTGGTATCCACTTATGAGAGAGATCATGTGGTGTTTGTGTTTATGAGTCTGAGTTACCTTACTCAGGACATCTTTGAATATTGAAAGTATGGTGCATTTACAAAATGGTTTATTATTTGTTAAGGGAAAGCAAATTATGAAATTTCAAGGTAAATGGAGGGAATTAGAAGCAATCTTCACACATGATTGTATTTGTGGCCCTTAACCAAGCAATCTGCAGAAGAAATGACATTTGTTAGGTTAAAAGACGTAGAAACATTTAGGCAATTTTTGGTGCCTATTTCATGTGGCAGTATCCAAGGAAAGATGCTGTAGACCTTGTATCATAAATTAAATTATGCCAAATTTTCTCATAAAGAGGTTTTGCTAGTGAAATAGTAAATTCTGGGATGAAAATTTGTTAGGAAAAAAATGCGACTCAACTGTCACATTCTGTGGTTGCTTAAAAACACAGTTTATGAAACTGTCAGAACATGAATGGACCAACCTCAACATGAAAACTCATTTACTACTAGGAAAAAAAGGTACAAAAGAACATAACAAAGCCCTCACCTGCTCCCATCAGACTGTTGAAATAACCAGCCTAGGTGCCAAGTAATCACTCCATAAATAAGAATCCATTCTACCTGAAATGAGAAAATTATAATTTTAATTTCAAGTAATTTTTATTTTCCTGTCGTACATGCCCAACATTTGTTATGATAGTTTGAATTTTCAACTTAGTGTTGCCATGAGAATAAGGATTTCTCATGTCTCAACTTAATAAACCAACAAGAATGCTTACTAAGCACAATTATTATAACAATATTTCCTAAATCAAATACTAATGAAAGTAAAATCTAGAAAATTAGGAAGTTGGGTGGAAATAATAAAACTGTTATAAATTCAATTGTCTCACAATTTTAATTTAACTTCATTTTATATTTATTATACATGACCTCTTACTTATTTGGATATTGTTTAAAAATTAATGATTTTTCCCATGTTTTTATAAGTAGCATATAAATACAGTTTACCAAATTGACAGTTTATTCATAATATTTGAATTGAGTGATAAATGAATAAAATACACCCTTAAGGCATAGGGTGTTTCAAATTGATATTAGAGTACAGAGTATTAATATATAATGTGATATAGATTATTAAAAATTCAAATTTTATTAAACTATTACATGATTTCTGAGGAGAATATTAATGTCAGATTTCATGAATAAAAATGTTATATGGAAGCAAAACTGATGATAGTATACTAGATATTTTTGCATTTTAAATCTGCTATTTGAAATTTATATTCCATTCTAAATACAATAACAGACAACAGATTTACCCCAACCTCAGAAATAAAAACTGAGGACAATATGAATCTAGAGTACTCGAAATATTGATAGTCCAGCAGCAAATGATAGCTATTCTGAGTTTCAGAATCACTGAAGGAAGCTTTAGAAATAACTCTAACATCCTGTCTCTGTAAAGCTCATAGAACACAGAGTAAGAAGAGAAAGCCAGGTAGAGCCCAGAAATCCATACGGCTAATGGCATGGCAATGGGATTCCAACAACCTAACAACATTATAGAATGCAGGTTACCAGACAGGAGAGGAGTGCAAAGAATATTTTAACTACCATTTTATGCATGAAAAATCTCTAAATCAGAAAAAGAGAATTTCTTAAACTAACTACAGTGCTAAAATGCTATGAGAACAGTCACTAGAACTCACAACCAAAATCGGTTTTTGTTCTCAAGAGCTAAACTATTATACTTTATAAGATGATGTCAATTTCATTCCAAAAAATGTACTTATGTTATCATTGCAAAACTTAACCATAGAATAAATAAAGCTCTGCAAAATAGTCAAAATTAAAATTTATAAGCTTCAGTAAAAACTGCCAGTTGTGTGTGTTTGTTGCAGGCGGAGGATAATTTCTTGGGCTTACACTTCTATGTCACCATTCCTCGTTGCTGGAACTCAAGGCAGGAGCTAAGATGCAGAAATGAAAGTAAAGTGCATGGAGGAAAGCTGGTTACTGGCTTGATTCCCTGGCCAGGGAATTTTTTAAATTATTCTTTGAGAATTTCATTCATTTTATTTTGAACATCTTCACATCCCTCCTCCCATCCCCAACATTACTAGACAAACGACCCCTGATTTCAAGTCTATTATTGTTGTTATCTTTTTTAAAGGCCTATTTTAAAGTCTAATTTATGCTTCCCAAATGTTCTGGGGTACGGATATATCCCTCCAATTCTGGTCAACATAAAGGAAACTATATCCTTAAAGAACACTGACTCTACCTTTCCCAGCAGCTCTGTCTGACATTTTTTTACCACCTCCCCTATCCATGATTAGTTTTTGTCTGACTAGGACTTACACGGGTCTTGTTCATGATATCCCAAGCACTATGAGTTTATGATTGTCGCTGCACTCTTTTGTCCAGGCAACATAGTTTCTTGAAATTCATCTACCATCTCTGGCTTTTATAATTTCCCTTCCACAATGGTTTCTCAGTCCTGGGAGGAAGGTGTGTGGTATAGGTATTTTATGGCTTACCATTTCACAGTTTATAATTCTTTGCATGTAAACAATTGTGAGTCTCTGCATTAATCACTATCTGCTATAAGAACAAGCTTCTCTTGTAAGTACTGAGAAATTAACTTATCTATAGATATAATAATAAGAAAATATGAGTCAATTTAATACCATGCTACTTTAGCAAAACAAATCATAATAATAGTTCCCCCCGACCCAATGACCTGAGGCAGGACTAGCAACAGGTTTTTGGTTCTGATAAGTGTGCCAGATATGTGGTCCAGCTAGTGAAATCAGTCATAAATTTAATCAGAATGGTACCAAGATATTCATGCCCCTATTGCATCAACCTTACATAACTGAATCCTACCAGCTACTGAAAGTCTAGCTTGGTATATGCTCAGATACACTTTTAATAAGCCTAGACTCATCTACCTAAAGATGGCACTTCTCACAGTACGCTACACTCTGTTGCATCAATTACCAACCAAAAAAAATGCTCCACATCTATATTCACAGGTCATTTGATATGAAAAATAGAGATATAATCTCAGCATGGATGGGAGAGGTGGCCACAAAGACCCCCAATAGTTGAGGAGCTATTCGAAACTGATAGCTTCTGAAAGGGATGGGTTTCAGTTTTCTTTGTATGTAACCATGGATATATTGACCATGATCCAGGGAATTAATTCACACCCTAGAATATTTGGGGCACTCAAATTGTTTTAGATGGGCTCTGAAAAAGAATGATGACCTGAGAGTTTTGTGGATAGGGAGAAGATGATACATTCTAAAGTATATGGAGACAAATATTCAAATATGATAAAATACATTGCAATAAACTAATTTATAAAGCATTTTAAATATTAAAATGATACCTAAGACAGCATTCAACACATGGCCTATGTAGAGAGACAGAGACCCGAAGGCAGTCACATTCCTTGAAATTGAAATAAAGAAACTCTGGGACCCATGCCATATCTTAGCCTATTCACAGACAGAAGAGGCCCTCATATGTTTTTTAATTTAACTCTTGTACATGTTTTAAATTTAAACTGTTGAAATTTATAACAATTTAAACAAAATAATGAAATATTCAAATAACAACAAATATTACATGATTCCTTTTTAAAGCCATGTTTTCAGGTATCATATTATCAAACACTTAGCTAATATTAATTGCAGTTTTAGTTCTTTTGTAATAAAATTTTTAAATGACCTGAATTATTTGCATGAATTATGCTTTTCCATTTTATAAAACAAATGAATAAAAGAATGATTTTATAATTCATATTTTAAAAGCTGTAATTATCAACAAGTCTCTGAAATTAAGGAACCAGATCTTACTGGAGATGGAAAAAAAATCTTAAAACTTTTAATTCATGGAAACCAAAACAATAAAATATTGATGGTATTTACAAACATCCAACAATAGAACTTATTTCACAATTCCATTCTTAAAGAATTAATAAATGCATAATTAAGATACTGAATTTGTTTGAGATCCATGGATGATTTCATATATTACAGCCTCCAAAAAATAGGGACTCCATAGTTTTAAAAGTCAACATTCAATTTTGAAAGCTTGCTAATGACACAATCAATCATATGTTCTCTCTAGATATTACAATTTTAATATTGTAACAGAATCAGTTCTAATAAATATATAAAGTCAATATGTCTATTATATCTATTGTATTTTATAAACATAGAAATTATACTTTACATAATGTTTTTTTCTCTTGCCAAGTGAGACCTTCTAACTTTGTACGCATATTAAGTGAGGCTCTGTATGGTAATGAAGAGTATGGACCAGTATCTTTCGTATTATTACTAGAAGGTTGATTTGCAAATCATGCCCTCTGCCAGTGGCAAATCTTTCCAGAATCTAATGTAAGCTCTGGGTTTTCTTATGCTCCATAATACATTTTTGGAATTTGTGATTGAGAAATAGGAACTTTGAACAGAATAGGAACTTGTCACATTGATAAGTAACTACTCTGGAAATATTTGTTCCATAAGGTAGTATGAAGTAGTAAACAAAGTTGGCAAATTGAAATTTTTCCGCTTATACATTCAAACCTTTTCTTTGTAGATGAGATGTTTGTGAGCTATCAATTAATGATAACCAAATAAAGAGAAGATAAAATTTTTAATCTAAATAATAATAATTAATTTAGAGGAGTATCTAATTACATTTTCTAATTCACATTAAAAAAATAAAAGCAAACTGACCCAAGCAAAGACACTAAAGGAGAACTGGGATATCTAGACTATCAAAATTCTTGGGTTTCTTTAGGCAAAACAGCATGGTCTACCCAATTATGTCTTTTTGGAACCACAGAATAATGCCATTATCTTTTTGTTGTTTTGTTTGTTTTTCATTTGTTTGTGTTGTGTTGTTTTATGACAGGTTCTCCCTAGTCCCAAAATGCCTGTTGTTCACTATGTGGACTAGTAGGCCTCTACCTCTCTTTCCCAAGGGCTGGGACTGAAGGTGCTTCAGCATGATAGGGGTAGCAACAATAACTTATTTGTGCATTTAATTATTTAAGATGTTCTCATCTTAAGGATGCCTGTGAAACCTCCAATATAAATTAGGGTCACTGTGTTGTTTGTCTATGTCAATTTGACACAAACCAGAGTTAACAGACATTTTCAAAGCATAAAATAAATCAATACAGAAGCAAAAATCCAATTCAAGCTCTCCATAAAAAGATGATAAAATTATTAGAGACATTAGTGTTTCTATAATATCAATCTGTATATAGTCAAAATGAAAAGAATTGCATGTTAAGTTCATATGTGTGTCTATATATATATATATATATAGAGAGAGAGAGAGAGAGAGAGAGAGAAAGAGAGAGAGAGGGGGGCAAGAGTTGCACAAAAAATTATAGAAGTATGCACTCACATCCAACTACATTTAAGATTTGCTTCGTGGGATTGATCCCACACCTGAAACTGATATCAAGTCTGGGATCCTGAGGCTAGCTAGGTCAGATGACATTGTTGAGTTGAAGTTAGATTCTGTTTGTGCTTTTAATGTAGTTTGGTTGTTTTCTGATTGGCTTTGACTAATTAGCTGCTTTGAACTTTAGGTTCTTAATTTTAATTTTATACTGAAGGCACCGTCATCAGGTGTGGGGAAAGCAGGCCTCCTGACACAACCCCCATCCTTGTACATAACATATTTTGCTAGAGCTGAGTATGTGACTCCACTCTGAGTTTTTGGAATTTGTTTATACAAACTGTTCCACTGCGACCTTGTGAGCGGAGACTGGTGGTCGGTTGTACCCTGACGTACATCTGTGTGATGTCTGGTGAGGGTCAGAATGTTTCAACCTGATAAAGCTTCCTCTTTGGAATCTACCTTGGGTCTCACGGTGGAGCAAGTGAACAGTATATAGCTTGGATTTTAAGTGAATAAAGCAAGCAGTTTTCTTCACCCTAACCATGAGTTTGCTGTGTATTTCTTAATCCCGACGGCCCTCGCAGTAAGCTCGGATCCAAGGTCGTGCTGGCGCGGCACCTTGGTGTCAGAAGTGGGATTCGAACCCACGCCTCCAATCAGGTGTTCTCCAGGAGGACAAAGGAGCCATGGGTAGTCTTGCACTCTCTGGCAATCCCTGTGGAACAAGGACATGATAATAAAACGGGCCCCACTACTCAATAAGGAAGGCCTGAGCCCCGAATCAGTGGGAGGATCTAGAGATGGTCATGGTCATGGGAGGATTTGAGGACCTGACCCGAGCAAGTCAAGTGTTCTCAAGACTGTCTCCACAGGACAGGTCCAAGGATCCAGGGTGGTGGCTGGGAACAAAATAAGTTGACTCCCACTAGCAACCAGGGAAGGCTGAGCACTGGAGCAGTGGGGAAGGACAAGAGATGGTCACAAATAAGGAGGGTGGGATGAGAGGATTTGGGCGCCTCACCCTCGTGAGTCAGGCTCTCAATCAGCCTCAGAGGGACCTGTTTCTATTAGGCTTAAAGTCCATTCCACTGAGCATGTTGTCACTTTTCTTCTAGTGCACACTTGACCCTACACATGTTATTGTGTTCGATTATGGTTTATCAAATACCTATTTCATGGAACATTTCCCAAGAGAGATAAACAGCAGTGTAGTGAGAAATTTCCAGCAAAAGGAATTAAAAGGCCATTTGGTTTCTGTAAACATTAATGTATGACGGTATATTGTATTACAAGGGGAGGTGAATGGTGAAGCTGACATTAATAGTTAGCATTGTATCCTCTGTCTCCATTGCTCATTGAAGCAGCCATGCTTTTAAATAAGTGCTTGGTTATTTCTACCAGTCATACATTTCCTCATTTTACATTTACTTTGGTAATGTATCTATAAAAATCCTTACTGAAAATTTGAAGAAATATCTGTTCCATGCAGGATAAATCATTGTCTAATTACGTATTTCAACAGTTTGGTAAGTCCCCATTGTCAGACAAGTTCTTTGAACTTTCTTCATAATCCTAAGCTTGCAACCACTTCCTCACCTTTTCCTAATTAACATTCAAATAAATATTTTCTGATCTCACAAGTTAATTATCCTGCTTTATTGTCAGTTACCATGATGTTTCCTTCAATTATTCACCTCCAGAGACACTTGACCTTTCAGAAAGGTGGCGATTCTTTGTTTTTCGTATACTATCTTCTTGATCTCCTCACATAACTGTCAAGAACTGTAAAATGGTTTTGAGATTTTATCACCTCAGAGTGTACAGTTTATCCTGTCATAGTTTAATGGTGATGGTAGAAAATGCACCACTATTTTGTCAGAGAAAAATGATGTTTTATTACTCACAAAAATAATTGGACAATATATCAACAGTTGTACAAGGGCTAGAAACTGCTCTGTCATTAATTGTGACTTAAAGAATTGAAGATGATTCTTGTAAGCTCACCGAGTTGTACTATATGAGTTTGGGCAACTTGCCTTTTTCTGAATAACAATAAATATGCATACTATTTGTTCCAGTAGAACTGGGCATATCTGTCTCCAAATTCTGTTTACCACAGAAATAGTCTTGGAAAGCTATTGAAGAAGGAAGTGTTCTCAGGTCCTTGCTAAAAGTTATACACTACAATGAAAGGAGGAAACAATACACTTTCAGCATGTTTATCTTGTTTGAAGTACATTCGTCTTTTACATTAATATGTCAATCATATGTGATTTACAGTGATTTATAGTTCAGTTACTGTTATAGTTCACAGAATTAATAGATGGTTAAGATTGATGATTTTTTCTTTCAGTAGCATGTATAACAACTTCCAATACTAAGAAAGCTAGACAATAGAGATGAGGCTTTGAATCAGTATGAACTTGAGATTTTGTTTGTTCCACAATTCATATATATAAATATATATATATATATATATATATATATATATATATATATATATGAGAGAGAGAGATAGTATTTTCTGCTAAAGGGTCTTCAGTCAAGTTCTGATGGTTAACCCAGAACAAGGACAATAGCCTTGTTTGAGGACCTATTTGGCCTGTGGTCATCAGCTTGAGAGAGGGAGTTCATTCCTGCCATTGGGTTTTTACTTTGATAGCCTATGATGTTCAGTAAGGACAATATTAACCAGTTACAGGTCAACTATTTAAATATTTTAACAATGTATATTTATATATTTTAAGAAACACAAATAGTGATAAACTTCTATATGACTGTCTCTAAAGGCTTCCTGTTTCCTCCCTTATATCACTGCATTCTGTCTCATCTTCAAGGAAGATTCCCTCACTCTGTGCCCCTCTATTAATTTTCTGACATTTATAGGTTTTCAAACTGAAAAATGAGTGTTTAAGTGTTTAAAGGTAACATCCACATCCAACAGTGAGAGAAAATATATGACTGATTCCCCCACCTCCTTGGTCAGAGTTACTTCACTCAGGATGATTATTTCCAGTTCCATCCATTTACTTTTGTATTTCAGAATTCTACAATTTTTAAAAGCTGCTAAGTCTCTGTTGTGTATATGTAACACATCTCCATTATCCATTCAGATGGATCAAAGTTGTTTCCTATTTCTGGCTCTTACAACAAGAGCAGCAAGGAACATAAAAGAATAGGTATTTCTATAGTAGGGTATAGAGTCCTTTGGGTATATGCTTCAGTGGTAAGGTTGGTTACTATGGTACATCAATTTCTAGATCTTGAGGAATAACCATGATGATTTCCTTAACATTTGAACCAGTTTTCACTTTACCCTCCCATCAGTAGTAGATAAGAACTGTCCTTTCTCCACATCTTGAGCAACACTTTTCCATTTTTGGTTTTTGGATCTCAGCCATTCTGAGTTGGTAAAATGAAATTTCAAAATGGGTTTTTAATTGCATTGATAACTAAAGATGATTGAATATTTTAAAAAAATATCAGACATTTATCTTTCATACTTATAGAACTCTCTGTTCAGTTCCTTGCATTGATAACTAAAGATGATTGAATATTTAAAAAAATTTTTCAGACATTTATCTTTCATATTTATAGAACTCTCTGCTCAGTTCCTTGCATCAAGTTTGTAACTGGAATGTTTTTAATCTGATATTTTTTATTATTACTTTTAAACATGTCATTTATTATTGTTATTATTTTATTTTATCTATATAAGTGTATTGTCTGCGTGGATGTAAATGTACCCCCATGTCATTGAATGCCAATGGAGGTCAGAAAAATATTTCAAATCCCCAGATGGTTGATAGCCACCATGTGGGTGCTGGGAATCAAATCAAATTCTTGTGCAAGAAGTGTAACTTGTGTAACCAGTGCTCTTAACTGCTGAGCAATCTCTAAAACCATATTTCAAATTTATTTTATATTTTAGATACTAACCATTTTTCAAATGTATAACTGGAAAGGATGTTTTGCCCATTCTGCTGTAGGTTGTCTCTTCACTTGAACAATGGTTCCCCTTCCTGTTCTTTTTTTTTTTTTTTTTTTTTTTTTTTTTTTTACTTTACCAATGCATTCCCTACTTTCACCCCTATCTGATTCAGAGTATCAAGGTCCATGATGTGGTATAAAGTTTGTGCATTATAGAGTTACAGGGATCTATGCTCACTCTGCTACATTCCATTATCCAGCTTAACCAACATCATTTATTGAACATGCTATCTTTCTTCCAGTGTATATTTGTGAATCCTTTGTTAAAAGTCAGTTGACTATAAATGTATAGATCTAAATCTGTGTCTTCATTTCTATTCCACTGATCAGTGTGCCTGTTTTTTTTATGCCAGGACCATGCTGGTTTTGTTTTGACAGTGTTTTCCTAGATTGAGCTGGCCTGTAAGTCACTATGTGAGCCAGGATGGCTTTGATCTCACAGAGATCTGTGTGCTTCTGCATCCTGAGGATTGGAATTAAAGGTTGTAAAATCACATCTGTGTATGCTGTATTTATTGCTATAGTGCAGTTTACTTTGTGATCAGACATGATAATGTATTTAGGAGTTCTTTTATTGTTCAAGATTATTTTATCTATCATGGATTTTTTGTTTTGTATTTTCATATGAAATTTAATACTTTGAATTTCTGTCATAAATTGTGTAGGAATTGTAATGGATTTTTCTTGGTTGGATTATTATTTTCACAATATTAATTTATTGATTTATGAGTCTGGGAGATCTTTTCATCTTCTGGTATCTTCTTCAGTTTAATCCTACAACGTCTAATAGTTTTCATTGTACAAATCATTTCCTTTGTTTTATGTTTTTTGAAGCTATTGGGAATAGCATCTTTTACAGGATATTTTTCTCAGTATTTATGTTTTTGGTCTATCATGAGGCTATGAATTTGAGGGGGTAAATTTTATATCCTGCTACTTTCATAAATGTACTCACAAGATTTAGGATTTATATTTTTGGTGAGTCTTTAGGGTCTTTTGTGGGTGCGTCTCCATCTCCAGCACGGCTGTTGTGCTCCAGCCATGCCAGAGAATGGAGGACGATGGAACGGGACCACGGGTGGCTCAGAGTGCGCTGGGAGGAGTTCCCTCCCCGGAGACTACGTAGGTGGGTAGTTCGGTTATTAGAGCCAATACAGGGGCTTATATAGGGAGGCCTCCTGACTGTTACAGAAGTCGGGAAAGGTGGGGTGTTGGGGTAAAGGCGGGAAGGTTGTGGAAGTTCAGGAACAAAGAAACAAAACCCAAAAACCTGGTTCTGGTCTAGGGTGGGGGAAAGGAAGATTCATATCTACAGTAGCTTCCTGGGGCCAGGTTATCACACAGGCAGAGCAGGTCAGACACCTGCCATCCCTTTAGGGTATCTGGAGTTGTTTGCTTTGCTCAGTAACCAGATCCCCACAGTCTTTCATATATATAATCATATCCTTTCCAAATAAGTATACTTTGTCTTCCTTCTTTAGATATTGTATCCCAGATACCACCTTCATTTTTACATTTAAAAATATTTTTATTTTATGTGTATTAGTGTATTGCCCGCATGTAGGTAAGTGTACACATGTTGGCCCCAAATGTCATAAGAGGGTGTTGAATTCCCTGGAACTGGAGTTATGGATGGTCGTTAGAAGTCATAAAGGTGCTGGTTATTAATCAAATCACCTTCCTGTACAAAAGTCGTCAGTGCTCTTACCTGCTGAGATATCTCTTCTGCCCCATGCTTTTCTTATTGCTTTTGCTCAAATTCCAAGTCCTATATTAAACAGCAATTAAGAGAGTGGATAATCTTGTTTTTTACTTGATTTTGTTTGGAACACTTTTAGATTTACTTCATTTTGTGTGATGTTGGCTGTGGGCTCACTGAAAATTGCCTTAGTTATGGTGAGATATGTCCCCTGTAGTCTTAGATTCTCTATGTCTTTGATCAAGAATGGATTTTGAATGTTAGTGAACACTTTATTGTAATGATGATGTGGTCTCTGTCCTTGAGTTTGTTCTGGTGGTGGATTACATTTATTGATTAATGTATGTTTAACCATCTAGGCATCTCTGGGATGAATCCAACTTGATGGTGGAAGATATTTTTGATGTGTTTTTGGATTCAGTTTGCTAGTATTTTGCAGATAATTTTTGCATCTGTGTACATTAGTGATGCTGATATTTGATTTTACATGTTTTGAGTCTTCCTGGTTTTTGTATTACAGTAATACTGGCTTTATAGTAAGAGGTTGTTTTTGTTTTATCAAATAATTTGAAAACTCTTGGTATTATTTCTTCTTTGAAGTTTTGGTAGAATTATGTTCTGTGTCCATCTCTACATAGTCTCATTTGAGTTGAGAAATTTTTATTGCTTTATACATTTCATTGGTTGTTATATGTATTTTTAATTATTTATGCCATTTTATTTAAATTTGATAGGCTATACATATCTAGAACTCTGTTCATTTCTTACAGACTTTCTATTTCGGAGGAGTCTAGATTTTAAAAGTATATCCTTGTGAATTTTCTGATTTTTTTCCAGGTCTGTTATATTTTTGAACATTTATCTCTGAGTATATTTATTGCTTCTTTGATCCCCTCTCTCTTTCTTTTGGTTAACATGGCTAAATGTTAACCTTGATTTTATTTACCACTTCCCATTGACTCATTTAAGGTGTTCTTTGTTCTTGTCTTTGGAGACTTTCAGGTGTATCATAAACTTATTTATATGAAATGTTTCTAATTTTCTGTTGTAGGACTTAATATTATACATTTTCCTTTTAGAACTGCCTTCATTGTGTTCCAAAGGATTTGATATGTTGTATTTTCATTTTTATTCATTTCTAAAAATATTTTAATTTCCTTCTTGATTGGTCAACTTTTCATTCATTAATGTGCTATTTAGCTTCCATGAATTTGTGTAAATGCTATTGATTTCTAGTTTTATTCCTTTGTGGTTAGAATATAAGATAATATTTAATTTTTTTTTGTAAATTCGTGGAGACTTGTTTTGTGTGCTAATATTTTGTCAATTATGGGGAAATTTCTATGGTCTGCTGAGAACAAAGAGCGTTTTCTGGTGTGTGGATGGAATATTCTACAGATATCGGTAAAGTTTATTTGATCTTTGGTGTCACCAACTCCCAGGTTTCTCTGTTTAGCTCTTTTCTAATTAAGACAGCAAAGTATTGAAGTTATGCACTATGACTGTGTTGGAGTCACTGTGAGATTTAGAGCTAACAAATTTCTTTTATGAAACTGGGTGCCTAGTGGCTCTGTGTTTGTTGCATTTATGTGTACGATTGTAGTAGTATCTTCCTGGTGGATTTTTTTTTCCCATTACAGAGTATGTTTTGACTTCCCCTGCCTATACTGACTAGTTTCAGTTTTAAATCTATGTTGTTGGACATTAGAATTATCTATACCTGTTTGTCTCTTAGTTCTATTTGCTTAGAATATATTTTTCTATCATTTTTCTGTAAGATAGATTTGACCATTGCTGGTGCGTTATTTGGTTGCAGTAAACTGATGGATTCTGTTTCCTAAAACAATCCATTACCCTGGATCTTTTAGCTGTGCATTTGAGGCCACTAATATTGAGGATTCTAACTGACATGTTTTCATTAATTTTTGTTATGTAAATGTTCTACTGTTGCATTCTTAGGCCTCTTTCGGTTGATGGGCCTAGGATAATTATTCTTTATGCCCTCTTGAAAGTGTTTAGTATTCTCTACTCAGTAGAGTATTTTGAGTGTTCTCTGTATAGCTGGTTTTGTTGACATGAATTTTATAAGTGTGACCTCATCATGGCATTTTTTTCTTTTCCTTTAGTTACAACTGACCATTTCTAAAACTATTTTTATTAAATTTTTGTGTATTTCATATAATAGATCTTAACTAACATTAGACCCTTCCCTTTCCTGTGTCTATGCTCCCCAAAGCTCCCCTCACCAGATTTCATCCACTCTTTCTTCTATGCTAAGCCCTTCCTGTCCTGCTTACTTGGTGTTCTATATGCCACTTTTTATCTTGGTGGATATCTCTTTACCTAGACCTTTGAAATTTTCTTTTGTAATTTTATTAAAAATATTTTCTATGTCTTTGACTTTTGTTTCTTCTCCGTCTCTGCCTATGAGTCATATGTTTTGTCTTTTTTCAGGGTCCCAGGTGTCTTTCATACCCTATTTCTGGGCTATTTTATATTTGAACTGTTTTTTTGATTGAACAATACATTTCCCAAGCTTGTCTTCAAAATATTATGTTCTCTGTTTCATTTTCTTCACTTCCATTTACTCCTTTTTCTAAAGTTTTTGAGTTCCTGAATTTTTTATTTTATAGTTTATTTCAGTTTTTTCCTCAGAAATTCTCTTTAATAAATTCTAATTTCATAATTTGAATTGTTTCAATTATTTCATTCTACAGGTTGTGTTTTCATTATCTTCATTCAGATTTGTATTCATATTCACTTTGTGTTCCTTGAATATATTTTAGTTATTATTTTTGAAATACTTGTTTTGCATCCTTTAGGGTGTGACTTTCAGGAAACATTCTGATGGGGTTCTTAATTTCTGGAGGCAGACAGATCATATTATTCATATTGTTTATGTTTTTATGAGGCATAGCATTTGGTCTTGTTCAGTGGTTTTTCTTGGCATGGGTAAGTGATGCTGTCTTTGCTGAAGAGCAAAAGGAGTTATGGAAGTATTCCCAGTTTAATTAGAGATAGTGGTAGCTTTTGAGTTGAAATTCTGTTATTGACTCCACAGGGTCTTAGATCAAAGGCATTGGATGAAGTTGCTCTGTGAACAGGTTGGAAGATAGATGAAACTGGAGATTAGCAATTCTGGGTATACAAACGTTAGATGGTAAGGCATAGGGAAGTCTCAGAAATGGGAGTTCAGGACTACAAGTGTCAGGTAGAGAATTGTTCCATACACTGAAGCTGGCCTGTGAGGTGAGATGACAGAGGCGTTCACAATTCCAGGTCTCAAATAACATGCAGAATTCTACGTGCACCTGTAGAATAAGCATTTGATGCATATTTCCAAGGTTTATGGCTTATACCTTCCAGAGTAGCAAGTGCACATGCACTGGATCTACATCATACTCAGTGAAACCCTATCAAAAGGTGTGCAACCATGAATTGGAAACAGTTGAATACCCCCAGGTGTCCCTGGAACTCAAGCACTGTTATTCCGTAGTTACTCTTTGCTCAATGATCAAAATAATTATTCTCTAAAGATTTCATGGCTCTGAAACTATGATGACATAGAAACTCCTAGAAATCTATAAAATAGTTTTATGGTGTTTCTCCTTTGCTCCTAATGAAGAGCATATTATCTAACATTCCTTCACCTTCTTAGTCTAGAATTTATTGATCATCCATTTGATACCATCTTACATGCCATATTGAGGGTTTTCATGATATTTACACTTTGTTTAGTTTTGAATTATCAATTGAATATTGACTGACATCATATGCCCCTTCTATAATTTTATTACAGAAGTTACATAAAGTCATGGATCCTTTTTCACTCTTTTCTACTGAAATATTTCTTGTGTCAAATATCTAAGTACATTGATTTTAAGATGTTCCACATATAGTTTGCTTATAGTTCTTCAACTGGCAGTGAGACCTGTTGAAACTTTCTCCATCCATATCAACTTGCCAATTCGTGCCGGTAGGAAGGTTTTCTTAGATAGCCAGAATATTTTTAGATTTCTTGGACACTTCTTCCCAAGCATGTCTATAAGATACTATTTCACAACAGGTACCCCATTCTTCTGGCACTGACAATTTTTCTGCTCAGCCCAAGGAACTGGCTGTCTACAAAAAAGAATGACCTATGATTAAGCTGTAAGTCTGAGACTGAAGTTCTAGGTACCCGTGGATATTCAGAAGCATGGCTCACATGGAAAGGCTGAACAAGCTGGGTGTCATAGATGAGAGCCCAGAACAGCAGCACCTTCTCTGGTTTATCATCCTCCTTCATTTTTTCCTGCTTGATTCATCAACTGATTAAATATGGCTTTCCACATCTAGGGCTAGCATTTCTTCCCCACTTACAGTCCCATATGCCATTGACCTGAAGAATCTCCCAGATACAGTGTACAGTATGTGATACTAATCTTCTGGGTAGTACACACCAAACATACTGAAAATCATGATTAACAATTTCAATAAACATTCATTTTTACACTCATATTCATGTGATTTTCTTATTTACATTCAGTATTTGGTATTAATTCTGCTTTATTGAACTTACAATTTGTTGAAAATCATGAGAAATGTTATTACTTCTTAACTACAAATACAGAAAATTCATTCCATGTTTCTCAATTCTTTGATGCTGTGAATGAATCTTAATGAAACACCTTTGAATTTCCAGTTGACATCTTCAGAGTTTCCTGTAAGGGAAAGAAATACATCAGAGGAGAATGGGTAAAGGACTGGAATTTTTCTATTCCTATTTGTTTTTCCTCATCAGAAGCATTTTGCCTAAGAAGAGGTAAGTGATTTGAATAATAACCCTTCCTGTTCACTGCATATTCTTCTACTTTCAAGAGGTATTAATTCCAACAAGATTAAGCAAACTTAATTTTTGTGTATTTCTTAAAAACTTTGCTGAAATTTTGTGCATTCCATATAATAGATCTTAATCAAATTTAGACACTTTCACCTCTTGACACCCACCAATAGCTCTACTTAATGGATTTCATGCATTCCATCACAGAAGCCAAGTCCCATTCAGTCAAGCATTTGTACCCAGATGTCCCTCAGTGTAAGATCATTGACTCCAGTCTAGTTAGCTTACCTGGAGTCACAACCTTAAAGAAGGTATATTCTTGCTCATGCAGCAGTAGTCAGCAGCCAAAAATCCCTCAACTAACTTTAGGGCCTACTTCCCAATTTCCTTATTCTATGCTAAGGATTATGTCTGATTGAGTCTTCATGGGAGTTACACATGCTGTCACCATTGTTGCAAGCTCATATGAGCTAGTTCACAAAGGCTTGAAAGCCTATGTTTC
Organism: Eospalax fontanierii; assembly: GCA_035773235.1. NCBI lineage: Eukaryota > Metazoa > Chordata > Mammalia > Rodentia > Spalacidae > Eospalax > Eospalax fontanierii. The sequence goes on along the minus strand of CM069527.1, from coordinate 95,467,914 downwards.
CATATGCTCATGTACTAACACAGGCTATTATAATATTTCTGCCCCGCTCTTCCACAGTTTTCCCAGATATTAGGGTGTGTGAGGTAGTGTAGGAGTCAATTTTGTATTAGACCATCTTCTGGGCTTGTGGTCTTAAGACATATCGGTAAAACAAACAAATACCACATTTTTGCTCATGATCATATTAATATTTTAGATGAATGGGATAATAATAAACAATAGATACTAACCATCAGTGAACTATGTAGTATTTGTGCAGACAAAGTATTGTATGAATATCAAAGTAGAATACTGTAAAAAGAAACTTGAAAAAGTCAAATTTTCTGGTGGACAAACATCTGGTTCTTATACTTCTAAATAAGTTCTAAGAATATGTTTTACTGTAAGACTACTCTTTGTAAAATATTGAAACAATTACAGAAATAACAGAATTGTGTGGAAACATTTTTACAGGGAGAACGAGGAGACAAGTATAAAGGCATAATGATGAGAAGGTATTTTGTGAGATTAAAGAATAAAAAGAGTGTGGTTGAAAGAAGACCACTAAAAAAGAAGACATTATGGCAGGATGATAGTTGGGAAGCATTTGAAATCAGATCTCCTAGAATTCTAATGAAGAGAATCAGAAGAGAAGCCCTCTTAGACTATAGGATGGAGATGTTGGAATTATTTGAATCCTATTTAGAAGCTGCTCAAGTCAGGTTGCTACAGGCTCTCTCACTAAAGGGCTTCCTGCTCACACCAAGAGGGAGTTTCATTTAGAAATACTACAATACTAATAATTGAACCAATGATAGTTCCTACAGCATTATATATGGATAATTAGAAAACTAAAGAGTTTTAAGTATAAGTATTTGACCTAAGCAATAGAAAGGTTGAAATTATCATCTCCTGGTGTAAAAATACTGGAAAAGTTTAAAGAAAATGAGATGCTCCATTTCGGAAATACTGTATTTTGAATGTATATTATTCATATATATAAAGATGACTAATAGGTGATTATATATATATATATATATGATTATGATATTAAGGAGTACCAAATTTGTACATGATATAGATTAGAGAATTAATATATGAGTCACATGTGTGATGTGTTAATGAATATATATATATATACATATATATATATATATATATATATATATATATTCCCTTCAGGCAGGGAGAAAAAGAAGAGAGGGATTAGGAGTGCCTGAGAGAAAGAGAAAGACAGTGACCCCAAGATTAATAGACAATGTAGAATAATAAATCTTTTGATATATATTTAAATATACATTTGTTAAGGATAGAAAAAAGACTGAGAATGGTGGTATATGCCTTTATTCTCAGAACTCAGGATGCAGAGGACAGTTGAATATCTGTGAGATCAAGGCCAACCTTTTATATATAGTAAGTTCTATGCAAACTCTGGCTAAAAGGAGAGTCTGTCTCAAAAAATCAATAAACAAGTTTTTAAAAATACAAATAAAATGAATAAAAATAGAAACAAAAAATATCAAATGTATTAGATAAAGTTAAAATGAGGATATATAGATGACAATATCATTAAATTATAAAAAGAAATTCAATGAATTATTAAAGCAGAATATATTAAAATTAAAAAAGCCTATGCACATGTACTCATGTCAAGATATTGTATGTAGAATTTCTCAGTAGGTTTACTCTAACATGATTCACAGTAGCTAGATATTATTCTCTCTACTACTTAATAAGAAATAATGCCAGGCAGGAGAAATCTTTATTTGAATTGATAGCCTGGGTAGACCAGGAGACTCCTGAAATTATATGGCATATTACCACAGCCCTTGACTGCCTCCCAGAAATTGATGGCAAGACCCTATTGGTGAAGAGAGGACATACTTCAGACATAGGATTTGGAGAAAGGGAAGTGGAACTGACCTGGAAGCCACTTTCTCTGAAAGTTATGTCTCATGCCTCTGGAGAGCACTATGCAAGCAGCTCAAGGAGAACATCAATTGGTGGCCCAATACTAGCATTGTCAACAAATAAACACATCAAACATTGGCACAGCATTTGACACTGTCACATTAATGGCACATTTTATCTTGGGGGCAATCAACAGCTACCTAACTGGTCTTAGAATCCACTCAATGGAAGGAAAATCATCTGTAGTACCGTTATCATAGCCAAATACCCATGGCTGAAGATGTCAAAGATCTTAGAAAAATCGCCAATGTTGTCAAATCCTTAGACTAATATAACTGCTTACTAAATGAAAAATATTTATCCTTATATTTACAGTCAAGTATCCCAGTTACTACTCATCAAAGACATGTCTTTTGCACCATATGGAGACAACTTCAGAGTACTACAGTGAATCATACACGGACATTGTCTGTGCACTGCCCATGCCTAAGCAGCATATCGACAAAGCAACCTCTTCACCTAAGGCTCATGCAACATAGAACAACTGTTAAAGAGGACGCTAATGAATCTTTCAATTTTTGTTAATGAAACTCCTTCATGCAATAGAGCAGGCCATTAACACAAAAGGTCACAAATCTTCAAAGCATAGATATTAGGAGTGTGCAGAGAGTGGATCACTAGACAGGACTCCTATTTTAAGTTTCATTTACCCTTGGTTCAGAGATTGTAGAAATGGGGGCAGAAAAATTGTAAGAGCCAGTAAGGAGCTGTGTGACCATATGGAAAAATAATCCAACAAGATCCTGGGAATTTGAACCTACAGCAATAGTTTTGGTATGCTCAGGATCAATTCAAACTCAAGCAGACAAATCCCAGCATGGAGCTGTTGAAAAGGCAGCAGACACCAACCTTTATTAAAGACATAGTGGCAGTTGATTACTGTTGCATGAAGAGCCAATCTTTGTGAAATGAGGGACTCTGAATAGGCTGACTACACCTGAATGAGTGAACTTCCATTGAAGAACATTTGGAGACTAACTTGATATAGCAGACTTTATCACAAATGAAAGTATGTATGGATCCCAGTTGGGGGATTATGAAGGGTGGGAAGGGGTATAAAAATTATTAAGATTGATTGTGATGTTCTGTATGAAATATATAATGATTCAATAAAAATCAAATAAATAAAATACATTTCAAAATATAAAGCTTAAATAAGATATGTAAAAAATACACACACACACATATTCACACTGCACTATACTTTCCAAATTATATGGAGATAATTGAAAGTGGATTAATGGTAATGAGCTTCAACTTAGCGAACAAGGTATATATCAAGCATGTAATTTGTTTACTTGTCAAATGTTGTTCCAAAGGTAGAACAGCCTATTGAATTTGCAATTTGACATGTGATGGATAGTTTTATCTAATAGCTTTATTATGACTTAGCACTGGGTGAAAAAAATGTTCATACAATGAACACAATAGCATATTAAATTTGTTTGTACAATTTAACTTCAGCATGATAGGCTGGCTGCAATTTTCTCTGAGATCTAGTGAAATCAATTGAAATGTAGAGTAAATTAAAAATACCATAATTCTCACAAAGAAATATTTGAGAGCCTGATAGAGCGGAATAGTGGGAGACAGATGTTACCAGGGGTGAAATGAGATAAAAGACGGTAGCTAGCTGGGAATGGAGGAGAAAAGATTATACAGTGTACCAACTGGGCAAAGGGGCAGAAGGAGCTCAAGAGAAGAGGCCTCATGGGAGTCAAGTATTTTCAAGGGGAAATTGGGAAACTTTCGGAGGGAGGAGAGACTTTTAGGGAGGGAGGGAGATAGGTGGAGACGAGATAATTAGAGCTTAGGTGATATAAAAAAACAAGAGGGAAATGTATTATTTCAAAAGTCTACTGAAAATACATACACAATATCTGTACCTGAGTGCATGTGCATAGATAGATGAAGGCCATATAACAAGAAACAAAGCCAATCAGAATAAGCTTGCCTTCAAGTTGTTGGTCAGGCTAGCCAAAGAAACTTCCTAAATAATGTACACTATTGCCACAGCTATAGAGTATCTCCCAGATACTGAAGGTATGATCCTATTGCTGAAGACAGTACATTCTTTCGACACAGCACTTGGACCAATGGAGCTTGAAATTACCTGGAAGCCTCTTCCCTGAAGGCTAGTTCTAATAGTTCTAGAGGATTCTGCACAAGATGCTAAGAGAGAAAATCAATCAATGCGCCAACCTCATCTTAAAACCTAACATAAACAATGACAAGCACAGAGAACTACATTGGTGCAGTAGCACTTTTATCTTGGAGGTAATAAAGAGCTATCTGATTGAATTTAAGTATCTCACTGGGAGGCAACTCAAGTGTACTTTTTTAAAACAAATACACATAGCTAGAGACTTCATGGATCACAGAGAGAATAAAACACTACAGAGTGTGTGTCCCTGGATCAATTTCCTATATTAGTCTTCTGCCATCCAGGACTCAGGGACCGTTGTGGAAGTTGGGGTGGAAAGACTGTAACAGCCAGCAGTGGTACATGAGTGTAAAGAAACTGAGTCTTCCAGGCCTCTGGGAATTTGGTAATATGAACTTAATAACAATAGTGAAAGCATGCAGGAGACCATGCAAACTCAATCAGACAAAATCCCCGTATAGAACTGGGGAAACAGGAGTTTACCCCAAACTTAGCAGAGGAGCTGTTAATAGCTTGTCACTTCTGAATAAGAGAACATTGATCTTCTTCAAGGGAATAATATTACATAGCCTGAACAGACTCCCGTGGATGAACTCACACCAAGGGACATCTGGGCACAAAACTTGACTTGGTAGGATTTAACATATATGATAGAATGCATGAAATGTGGAGGGTTTTGCAGAGTAGGGAAGGGTTCTAAATATGATTAAGGTATATTATATGAAAGCACAAAAATTCAATAAAATAAATTTCTAAATTAAAGCAAACAAAAATAATGTGATTAGACATCTGAATTTTAATTGTGACCTAGAATTATACTTTAATTTAAAAATACATGTAGACAATGAGAATATGACCTCACATTATAATGTAACATTTATAATATATGCCAGCTGTACATATTTATACTGGTATTTATTTGGGGACATAAAGCTTGTCATATTTTCTTAAATAAAGAACATTTACAATTTACAATGCAAATGTCATTTTGTACAAGATATATATTCAAATGCAACATCGCCAAAAAAAGTAACATAATGACGACAAACTCTATATGCTTGAAAAACATAAGGGGATGAAACATTATGTTTTTCTTTTTGTCTGTGCTCAGATGAACTTATTTGTACATTACAACTAAAATAAGTTTTAAAACTACAATAACAAACTTATACCTGATGGATGGGAAATCATTGACCATAAAACCAAAGTTACCAAAAGAAATCTATGGATCAGTGAGTTTTGTGGATGTAATGCACAAAACCTCCATAGAATACTAGCATTGTGACGCCTCCATTAATTAAAATATTGAGTATTATTTTAATTCTCAAGGTAGAATAGGCACAGATATAAGAGTTAATAGTATATGAAATTTAAGTATGGATTGCTCATGTCAAAAAAAAGATACAATGTTAAAAGTATATATTGGCACCAAAGAATCTTTAAAATGTTTATACAATTTTTTGATATTTTCAAACAATATAGATGGTGGTATTAAGTTGTCTCCTCTCTACACCTATCCTCACTATCCTCACTGTCCCCTGCCCAAATATATATATATATATATATATATATATATATATATATATATATATAGCCTAAGCTTAAAGAGATTGACTTGTGTCTCCAAATGATCTTCAGTGGAAGTCCACTGGACCCACTTTGAATCCGATTTCTGTAAGACACTCACCCTCCAAACAATCATGAATTCCTTTAGGAATTTATTAGCTTGTCTTAGGATTTCATATGGACTTTCCTAAGTTGAGGATTGAGGATTGTATTTTGCCTGTTTTAGTTTTTATAGGATGTGTGAATTCCATCAGCATTGCTGTGAGATCATATGAGTAATTGATAGATTGTGATTTCATGTGGTCAGTCATATGCTTTTGCTCTTTTAATATTTCTGGCTCTTCTTCCTGAATGATTGATCCATGAGCCTGGGCAAGTAGAGGTTTTAAACTGTTCTCAGATTCAAGGATTAGCACTCTGCAGCCTTATGTTTTCCACACACTAGACAGTTGTGGGTTTCTGTGTTAATCACCAGCTTCCCTATAAGTAGGTATCTTTGGTGGGAGCTGATAGATGCATTCATCCTATGTATAAAAGTTGCATTGAAGATGTGTCACTTAGAGTTAGGAGTCTCAAAAAATGCTTATTCTATATGTTTCCTAAGTGTCTCCACTTCGAAATTTCATAGTCTTATTTTACTTACAACTAAGAAGAACTCCGTTGCTTAAATACACCACATTTTCAGTATCCATTCATCAATTGAGGGAAATTTAGGTGGTTTTTATTTCATAGTTTTTGTGAAAAGAGCTGCAACAACCATGACTGTGGAAGTATCTCTACAGTAGGATGGGTCCATTGGGTATATGCCAAGGATTGGTATGATCAGATCATGTGGTAGATTTATTTTCAATTTGTTAAGTCCTCTGTATTGATTTCCACAGTGGATGTACTGGTTTGCAATCCAAGAAACACTGGATGAGCATGTCCCTACATCTATGCCAGAATTTAGTGAAATATTTCTATGAACATAAATCTTAAGAAATTATTCCACAAAGTAAAATATAACACTCTAAATACAAATTGAAATGTTGAGAGTCTGCTGGGCAAACTGAGGACAACCCTACATAAACCAATAACTCTCACTGAAGAACCTGGAATATAAGGACTCCAAAACTGTCTATCATACAGACATCAAAGTTGTGATGTCAAAATTGAAGACATCCGTGACTCGTGCTATCTTTTATGTATCTCAGAACAACTTTTTATTACCATGATTTTAAAAGCATATACCCTCAAAATACTGAGAAAAATGTTCTTTTGAGAGACTGGTAGCAACTGGACACTGTTATCCATTCTCTTTAGGTCATCTTACCAAAAGCAATCTGTAGATTCAGTGAAATACCCAAAATGATGATTTTTGTTATTTTCAAAACCATTTAGGAATAGATAATAAATAAAAACATCTTTATTTGGGGATCAATAATTTAAAAAATGTATATGAAGACAGTAATTAACTTAATTACATATTATTATTTATTAGTGTATTTCAGTCCCTTTCACTTCACCCTCATTGATTGTTTAATATGCTTTGTGATCTATGACTCGCTCATAAAGGACTTGAAAATCATGATTAACAATGAATTGACGATAAATTTGAATGTAAAATTGTATCTTTGTAAGCTGATCTTGATGATTAGTAACTATGCAAATATTTGTAAAATTAATGAGTTTCAAGATAAAATTTTTAAATGTAAGAAATCTTTATGTCAAATGTTCTCGTAAGTAACATATATTTTTTTCACTTCTACCTGTGTTGTTCAGATGTGATTTATCATAACAGAAACATCTGTTTAGAAAATCAAAATAATATAAGAAATCAATTTCCTTTTGTCCTAAACATGAATTTGGCTGTATCATATTATGAACCATTCCTTTAAAAAACATGATGGCTGTATTGGAATTAGTCTATCTGAACCTGCATTCCAGAAGAATCTACATTTTGCTGTTATTTCTAAATATTTTCAATAGATGTGTTAATGAGGAAAAACTTACTAAGCTATGTGATTTTTTTTTATTTCAATTGTAATATATAACAAGATTGTGTTACAGGAAACAAGATTTATATAATTGTCACGTTCTAGTCTAAAAAATGACTTTAATTCAAAGGATAATTTTTACAGCTGTAATGAAGTAAAGTTTGATTTTTTTTTGTTAACAACAAATACATCTTCATTCTCTTGCTCTTGTTGTCTCAACAGAATTGAGGTTTTATGAACTCATATCTGTCAGTCTTCAGTAAGAATACATAGGAGACACTTCATCAGCTATAGGGAAAATAAAAAGTGCATTTGCCATTGAAGCCCTGGTTGATATTTTAAATCCCTTAATAGTTACTCTTAACCTTAATATGTCAGCTTTTTTTCATTTGTTTCTGGTAATTTGAAATAAAAGTTTGCTATGTATAACTAGTTGAACCTTCATTATGCTTTTGTCTATGTTTTCAAATGCTAGGATTTTTGGATAGGTTACCATGTTATTTCATGGTCAGACTTATCATCACAAGTAGTGATTTCTTTGTATATGTGGGCTTAGTTTATCCTATGCAACCACTTAGAGAGTTTTCATTCACCGTGTATGTGAACGCTGATAGTTAATCTATTACTTTACACTGAGTTTATATTTCTATTTAATTTTAAAGCATAGATAAATAATGTTACATCAGTATGAAAAGTAGATCTCTGATTTACAGAATAAGTTCTTAAAATATCTAAACACTTTCTTGTTTAGGCATTAACTATGGGTATATTTGTATTATTTGTTATAGCTGACATTTCTCTCAGAAAAATTATGGTTAGATGACAGAGAATTATTCCAAGTGTTGAAAATGAATTGTACAACTGTTTCACAAAAAGAATTTAGAGCATTATCTGAAATACACAATTTTTGAAATATTTTTCCATCCACTGGATTGCAGTGGATAGTTTCAATACATTATTATATTACCTAAGGAAATAAGGCTTTAAAATTAAGAATAATTTATTCTTCAGTGAATCAACTGTTCCTGTATTTATATTAATAGATTATTTAAAATTCTCCTTTTCTTGATTGTGATTATAGGGTTTTTGCAAAGCATATAAGTAATATTTTATAAATAAATATAATGAAATGAAAAATTAATTCAGCTTTAAGTCTGTGTCTACAGCTTGCTGTGACCCTGTCCTCCAGGCACTTTCCAACAACAACAACAACAACAAACAAGACTGTCCTGGAACTGCGACATAATAGCTCAGTGGATAAAGGCAATTCTTGTGCAAAATAGTGTAATTCCTAGAAACCACTTAAAAGTAGAAAGAGCTAACTGACAATGCTTTCCTTGGATCTCCACATGTGCACTGTGGACACACACCCAAACATATATATTATACATGCAGTGCAAGTAAAAGAAATTAAATAAAATAAAGCAAGAGTAGTTTTCTTTCAAATGTCTGCAACCTACCAATAGGTGGATTAGTTAGCTGTCTGCTTAGAGGAGATAGAACCCACAGAGAAGGTACTTAATTAGATAAGGTTTTATCTTCTACTTTTGTTGTGGTTGCGTTCTCCATTTTAGCTTGATTCAAGTGAAGTTCTTCATAAGCTCTTAATCAATGAGACTAAAACTTCCTATCAGCTTATGATTTGATTTCTTATTGTTGTTGCTTTATTTTCTGTATGTGTATGTATGTATGTATGTACATCTGGTTCACATACATGAAGAGGCTATAGGTGAATGTCAGGATTATTTTTCTCACTCTACTATCTTTTTATTTATTTGTTTTCTTATGTGAGTATGTTTCTTTACACAAAATATCACAGTGACAATTATATATGATGATCTCTCTGAAAAAATAAACTGTTTTCTAAACAGCTTATAGTTTCTCTTCTCCTAAATCAATCATCTGTCATCTATCTATCTATCTATCATCTATCTATTATCTATCATTTATCTATCTGTCTTTTTACCTATTTATTTATTTAGAGTTTTCAAAAGTCTTCTTTTAACTTCTGCTGGCCTAGAAATCAGTATGTAGACCACGCTGTCCTGGATCTCACAGAGTTTTGCCTGTCTTAAGCCATAACTTCTGGCTCTGCATTTTTAAATTTAAATAATTTGTTTGAGAAATGCAGCTATTTGTTCTAAGACAGGGTCTCTGGATGAGCATTGAACTCACTGATTCGGCTAAGCTGGAGACCTCTGAGCTCCAAATTTTCTCCTGTCTCCCCTCTCTAATAAGTGCTGGCAATTAAGGCTCACACCACTGCATTTGCTATTTTCTATGGGTTTTGGAATATAAATAAGAATTCAAGTGTTTATTCTTACAAAGGATTTACTTATTGATGGATTTATTTACCTAGGTTTCTGATTTTAAAATTTACACCACTTACAGTGCAGGCAAATCGGAAAACAGAAGTGTCCATTTCTTACAATGATACACTTTGTGGAGTCACATTTTTTTTTCCTTTTCAGCTTTTCAAACTGTTTTATATTTTTCCTATTTTTTTCATTTGTTTCAGAACAATGTCCAATTCACCTTAAACTATCTGATTATTAATATTCAAATAAATGAGAATTATATTGCTATTCTATAAATGACATGTCTTTGCTAATAATAAACACAATTCTCAGTTTGACCTACAGTTACATTTTTCATAAATTACTTTTAAGTTTATCAGAAAGAAATTACATATGTTTTCTGTATATACTGTAATACAGTTTAACGTATGCAATTATGCCACGTATCACATCACATTTGCCTTTTGTGTGGTAAAAAGCAACCATCAGAATCTTCTAGCTTCCCTCATTCCCATTTCATCTTTGTCTAGACATCATTCTGCAGAAAAGATCACACTGCATAATTATCATTTCATTTGGTGACTTGTAATTTGTTATATACTTCACATGTTCCATAGACTTGTGTTAATGGAAATGTTCATGAACTCTTTGGTGTCAGATTATTATTTTTGAACTAATTTTCTTTGCACCTATAATGACATTCTGTGACTCTATCAAAATTTATATGGTTGATAGAAAATGGAATTATTTCAAAGTTTAAATGATGCTTCAGTGAGTACTCTATTACATTTACTTTGTGAATGTATGTACATGCAATAAACAATGAGTTCCAAGTGGAGGAAAATTTTTTGAGTGATGTGTTAAACTAAGCATATACTATCAAAAAAGTTTTCTAAGTGATTTTTTTTTACCATTATGTATAGTCATGTGGCACTTACTCTAAAGTGCCATTAATAAGCATGATATTGCTATGTTTTATAATTTTCATGCTGATATTTAAACATGAACTGAATTTGTGTTTTTTCCTCTTGAAGTGTGCCCAGCACATCTCAGAATGTGTTCTGTAAATTAATATGATTGTGAAATAAATATCTTGTTCATTTATTAAGAGGTAATGATTGTGACATAAGACTAATTTTCAACACAATTGTTAAGATGCCAGTTATTAAAGTTACATTTTTAACAGCTACATTATTGTGCTCAAAGAAATAATAGTTTAATATTATTTGAACAATGAATATGTAAAGCCATTGTGCTTGTATAAATAAATGTCCACAGTAACAACAGGCTTTTACCTTTGCTCTGGAGAGCCACTAACATGATGCAAACATATTCACATTATACTGTCCTTGTTCTTATTTTCCCTAGATCTTCACTCTATGTAATATCATAGCCTTTCCAATATTCTGCCCACTCTAATCCTACCACTACATTAAAGCTATTTTCAACCAGAATAATAAAATTGTATGTATTACTTTCTTCAATGTTATCACTGGTTAATATTTTGTTTTTTAAAATGAATACAATCTCCCATATTATACTTAAAATTTGTATCATTTAGAATTAAGCACATTCAATTAGTTATTCTTATATTGTCTTAAACTTAATGATTCCTTATTAATTCTTCCTACTTAAAATACATCCAATTCAATTCAATTCAAAACATGCTTTGAGGTTGGAAATTTAACTCAGGATCAGAGTCCCTGGGTGTGGACCTCAGCTATAAAAGAAAAACAAGAACTTAAAAAATAAAACCAAACAAGGACAACATCAAATTCCTCACATTTCTTTCTTTCTTTTTTTTTAAAGGTTGGATGCCATTCTGTGTTACTATATTTAAAGCATTTATACACAGGGCTCCTGCTAATCTGTGTCAACAGTTTTGTTGCAGGCACACATATTCATAACTTCAATTCATGTAGTCTGTCTTATGTAGGAAATATTAAAAGCTGTGTGACTGCAGAGAGGAGGGTTAAGAACTGCTCTACAAAGATGATCTACTATATTTGATAAGCTTTGTTTGCTAACATGAAACAAATTGTTTTGGCTGCCTAGACTTACCAAACCCATAGTTTAGTTCTATATATAATCAAACTGAAATCAACCTCATAATTTTTGCATAGATGTTTGGATACCAAACTCATGTTGCTTCTTTCCACAGAGTTTTCAGTATTCAATATTACACTTCTCTGAGCTTAATTATTGTGTCAAAGTAGTCTCTGTAGATATTCTTGCTATAGATAGATGAAAAATACAAGAAAATTAGTAGGGAATTATCTTTATCTGCCCATTTATGGCTTCTATCTGGAAACTAATAAATGTTGAATCAACGTGATTTACAGAAATGTTTCATTTTAGTAAGCATTTCAGTAAGTTACGATTTTTTTCTTTTAAATGCTTGTATGCTTTATTATATCAATAATGTCATCAGATCTTTTTCCCAGTTAAAAAAAAGGAAAATATGATTTTTAAAGTCAGCATTACTTTTATAATTAAGTATTATGATAATGAGTCAGATAACAAAACTCAAAGAAGCATAAATATCAGCTTCATAAAATTTTGTTTTCAATTTCTGTATAGCTCATAGAAAAGAGAAAAAGAACTTCGACTTTCAAACTTCCATAGAAAACTTTGACAAAATTTCACACTATATATACTTTTCACAGTGCTTCAAGATAAAAATTGTGAAAGTGACCTTTCCTTTTATGCTCTTATTTTCTCGATGTGCTCGCTTGGATCATCGTTTTATGCACTATGTATACTCTTTTTTATGGGAACGCTGACCTTTACTGGAATTTAGATATGGGCAGAATACAAATGTGTAAGCGTACTTTTCATGAGCTGGAAAAAAAAGTCAAAGGAATGGTAAACAGATGATGAAAGAATCAGTGAAAGATGACACACAAAATATATTTTGGAGGCTCTGCTATATAAAACCAATTACAGTTTTGCTGTTTTCCAGGACCTAAAAGCAAATGAAGATAAAGTAATGGCTTCAAGGAATACTCTGGCTCGAATGACTTCATTAATTGTCTTACATATGTGAGTAGAAAACAGTGATTATAAATGCTTTCTGTAAAGTTATACTAACTAGGAAATATTTAATTGTAAAAGTTCTTATTTCTCTTTTAAAATGCCATTATAATTAATGTTCAATAAAAAATCTTAAAATCAGATTTTGTACAAATAACACAGAAATTTTAAAACTATTAGACTTGACTGTAATGTTATAACAGAGATGATAAAATAATTTTTGAATTACACTACATTTAATTTTTTTCTAAAAATCGAGCATTGTAAATGAAAATATTTTAATCAATATTGATTTTTAAATTGAAAGAACATAACTGAAAATAATAGGTAGAAATGTTACAGCAACTTACTTTGATAATGAGACTTTTAATTGACAGGTAATAAAATTTGAATATACGTCCTGTGTAGATCAAGGATTCTTGAAAATGTTTCAATGTTTATTTTCATTTAAACAGTGGTGTGTATATCTAGATATATGCTAAATTAATTTTGCCTCTTCACTTTTTCAGAGTAGCAAAAATATTGTCTATCAAAATTCGGTTCTTCTTCTGTAACAGATATCACTGTGTAGTTGAATTTAGATATGATTATTCTATTGAAATAACATAAGTAGAATGTTCCAGGCCTGTAAAATGGTTGAGCAGTGAGCAGAATGACACAGAAAGTAATATGTTTAAGCTTTCCCTGAAAATAGCATGGTCAGAATTTGAATGACGGAAAAGATTTTAGTTCTGATGGTCTGAAAAGAATGGATTTGTAGAAGAGATATATATCTCTTCTCATTCATAGCTTCACTTTCACTCTATTAAAGATATTCAAGACTATTCTAAATATATAAATCATGGAGAAAAATAAATTCTGATCCTGCAGTTTTTAGAATCTTTTCAATTAAAGGCACCCTTTAAAATATTTCCTTTATTCAATAACCTGTGGAATTAGAGATTCACTTGCATTAAAACAAGATAATATGAGTTTGCTAAACAGGAATTAGTGGATCACCTTAAAATCAAATGGACTGAAGTCACCAAAGTGTTTCTGCTGAAAGAGGTCAAGAAATTAATTTTTAAACTAGTTAATCATTTTTCTATTTTCAATAATCAGCAATAGCTTTATTTGTTGTCTCATCTATAAATTGAGCAATACATGAAGAATTATGGTAAATCAAATGTGAAATACTTTAGCTCCTTTCTGTTCCATGTTCTTTGCCATGTTTGGCAATCATTAATTTTATTGACATTTTCCCAATACATTCATTTTATTGTAAAGTTTAGCTACAGCAATTACTTATGAGTAAAATGTTTATACAGCATTAACACAATAATTCAGATATACTACTTTTGTTTTAAAGTATACTTGATTTTTTTTAACATACTTTTAGACTTGGTAGTTCTGTACAGAATTCATTACTTGCGTTTCAGTTTTCATCATGTTCTGTGGATACTCATTCCAGTCATTATAAGTATTGCGTTATGTAGTATATGTAAACACAAAAGTATAAATCGCTGAAGACGAAAAGGGTACACACATTTGTAGTATGTACACACACATACTACATATATGCATACAAACAACACATATTCACTAAGTGTTACTATGTTCTACATAGTTCTTTGCTTAGAAATTTATTCTTTGAAAATTTTATGTAGGTATACATTGAATCATTATGATATCTACCTGTAGGTCTCCCCTCCCTTCAAATAATCCTGGAATCTTCCATCACATTGTCTTATTAATGTGTTCATTGTAGCAGTTGTTCATATGCTAAAAAGAGGTCATATTATTCAATTCTGGTAGTGTGTAGTGCGGTGTATTAAATATTTCCATTTCCGGGGTTGGAAAGATGGCTCATTTTGTGGAGGACCCAGGTTTGATTTCCATCACCTACCCAGTCACTAACAACCCTATGTAACTCCAGTTCCAAGGGATTTGACACCCACTTCTGACTTCCCCTAGCATTGCAAAACATTGGTGCACTTACATACATGCAAGAAATAAGCTCATACCTGGAAGCATAGAGGGGGGATGGGATCTAATTTTAATTAAGAACTGTTGAGTGAAATGTAAAAAAAAATGACAAGTATATTTAAAAACAATTAATAAAATATATTAAAAATTTCTCGTTCCTGCTATTATTTTTTGTTTTTCTATAATAATAGATTTTCTGAATTATTCTTTTGTAGATTTTCAATCCCATCGGGAGTAATCATTGTGTGTACTGTAATCTGGATAGATAAAAGAGGAAAAGGTAAGACAATTTAGTAATAATTGTTATCCAGAGTCAAGAGTCAATTCATGAAGCCAAAATACACGAGTCACTAGTGCTTCATGTGTCTGTATCCTTTGTCCATTGGCATTGTGTTTCAACTGTAGTTCAATAAATATAGATTTTAAAATAAACTTACTGTTTTCTTGAACTAGTTTGTTTCTGTATTTACCCTGCAATCTAGTTCTTAGAGCTCTACAGTTATACACATGGCTCAACAAGTATTCTTTGAATTCATATATGCAGCAGGGTACATATAAATATTATATTCATATGTATAGAGTTGAAAATATGGAAGTATTTTCTTTACTTCTTAGGAAACATAAAAAATATAGAACCCTGAAACTATTATATTTTTGAACATGTTCCTACTCGGAGAACAAATGAGAACAGAATGAAATTAAACAGTCCATGCTGAGGTAATATTTGAAATTGCACATATCCTGTGTTCTACGAAGGTATTTGTAAGGTTTATGTGTTCTTATACAGATTACTCTTACTTCTGCTAACTTAAAATATAATGTATAGTCTCAACGATTTCCTCAGTGACAGAAGAAAGATGAAGGTTTTATTGTAGCTTTCCAATTGATTTAATTGTGGTATGAATTCAAACATAAAGGAGTACAAAATTTAGTGACACAAACTTGCCTAATCTGGCATAGTCTTAGCAAGTATTATGACATCACTTGCTACAATGTTCAAATCATGATATAGAATATTACATTTATATGCATATAAAATCCAATCAATTTTTACATATTTTATTCTGGAGTTGTGATTTTAGTAAATTAAATATTACTCATATATCTCAGATTTAGTTTATTTTTAAATTTTAATTATTATTTTTGTACTATTTGTATGAGAGTACTGTTTACATGTGTATAAGTGCACCCATGTCAGGCAATGCCCATGGAGGTCAGAATAGGGTATCAGAATATCCTGGAACTGGAATTACAGATAGTAGTTAGCTGTCATGTGGGTGCTGGGAATCAAACCAGGGTCCTCTTCAAGAACAGCCAAGGCTCTTAGCCACTGCACAATCTCTTCAGACCCTATGGTTTAGTTTCTCATAAAATATCCATACTATTTTTTCAGTTGTGCATTAACTGAAATATTTTTTCTTTAGGACTGATGCCATTTATTTTGTATTTATAGAATAGAAAGGTTATATAATACAAATGTAATATAATCATTGACTCTGAGAAGTGAGAAAAATCAAAGTAAAGAAAATATTTTTGAACCACACGTTATTTTTATCATTTAAATCAAGTTCACTTTACTTTTATCAACCTCTAATGTATTCATAGACACTCTACACATTAAATATGTATCCTCATATAAACTCAGTGTTTAAGATATATCCAGAAAGACAGCTAAGCAGTTAGGAATGTCCCACAAACCAGCTCACAACAACCTGTAACTCAAACTCTAGTGTATCTTTTTCTGGCCTCCATGTACAGCTCTAATTTCCACATACCCACACACAGACACACAAACACACAATTTAAAATAAGCCCTTTAACAATTTTATCTAGTATAAGACAATGCATCTGGGCAAAGTAGCTTAAATTTCTAGGCATTTTAAAAATTAAACTACATTTCAGAAAATCAAGTTGCAGCTTAAAAGGAATCATCTTTCAATTTCAAAATTAATTCTCTGTTCAGTTTGCAATTCAAGGAAAGCTTTCCTATTTAGAAAAGGAAGATTTCTTTATATTTTATTCTGGAATTTATGTCCAAATTTTATATATTTATATATATATATATATATTATGTATATATAAATTTTCTCTTAGTTATTAAATGCACAGTAACACATTTCTTTTTAGCTACTTTTCTTAAAATTACTTACTAAAACTTACATTTGAAAATTCTTTAGACCTCAAGAAAAATAATTATTACCATTAATCTCTATCTTCCTGAAGGATGTTCTTATTTAATTGGGCTAATTAGACTACCTTTGCCTAGACTGTCCCTTAAAGCTATTTACAGAGAAAACCTAAGGGCATACAAGCAATGTATGTGTGGGCAACTACTGCTTCTGTTGCTCTATAAGCCTTAGCATCAATACAATATCTGTAAAATGCCAATTTGTGGTCGATTAATGCTCTATCATCATTTGAAAAGACGATTTTAGAAAAACCAGGAATAGTAGCTAATATCGATTGTCAAATTGTTTAGAGTGAAATAACCGTAATAAAACATATCTCTGATGATGATGTTTGTATGAGAGAGAGGAGAGGGACAAAGAGAAAGAGAGAGGGTGAGGGAGAGAGAGAGAAGCAGAGAGAGAGAGAGAGAGATTTTCAGATAGGATTAGAGGATGAGGGCTCTGACCTAATGGTTTTTTTAATTCCTGGATAGATCCATACTATTTGATCTTAATGGGAAGTGCTGAAAGGTGGAATTGAGGTCTGTAACTACAGGCAGTTCCTTGGAATAATTATCCTCACTAGTTCTTTTCTGCTCTGTTCTATCGCCTGTCACAATTTGAGCTGCTCTGCCTCCCAGCATTAGGTGAACTTAGGCTCCATTGTATCCTCCCTGCCACGATGGACTAGATACTTAAATGAAGTTTCTCATCTATATTTGTCTGTGCATTTGTTTCTTTATGTCAGCTTTTTGGTCACAGCAACACCAAGTCCAATGCAGAGAGTGCTATATATTAATATACATAAAGACACAAAATCATATAGTGAAGAGAAAGACTCAAGTGAATGCTGACTATAAGACTGATAAAGAGAAGAAAGCACATCTAAAGAAATGCATTACAAATTCTCATAAATACCAGTTTCCTTAAGTATGTGCAAATTAAGTTAAAGACAAAATTGTCTTTCACTCTTATTGACATTGAGACAAAAATAAAACTAAATGTAATCTTGTTCTGAACTCTCCATGCTAACCCTCTACGATTCCTTTTTTCTGAAACTAAATGAAATCTTATTTTTTTATATAAAGTTTTCTAGTAATGTGTTTCTCTAAAGTTGTCTCAAAATTATTCATTTTATTTCATGGCATCTCCCCTTGACTAAAAATATTTGGAATAATAAAATAATTTATATTTCATTTGTTTTATCCCTTCAGTTGATGAATCCCTTCAATGAATGCTCTGTTTCAGATACGACTTGGAAGTGTGTCACCACATCTGCATTTCTTGAATGATTTAGATATTATATACTAAGTTGGTCGAAATTTTAAACTTTACAATTAATACGCTTATCACTGAAAATGTACAGCTGCTGTTAATAAGTTTTAAAGGGTAAAAGATTATGATTTGGTATGATTACAGACATGTACTATTGTATCTTTAACTTTATGTGTGTCAGAGTGACACAGCAGTAATAACTCAAAAGAAAGAAAATATAAACCCAAATGATAAATATAAATCTATAATAAACATAATAAGCACAAATTTTGGCATAGTGGCCAAGTATATTGTACAAATATGCTAAATATTTCTCTTGAAGTAGTAAAGAACTTTCCACTTACACAGTATAAGAAAAAAAGACACTTTTGATCAAGTATGGAGTAGTCATTCTGTGTGCTATTGTGACAATGTGATGTGTTCTGGCATAAGTCAATGATACAGAGGATAATGGTTCTCCCAGAAGCCATGGGTTGCCAAAAAAAGCCAAGTCCAGGTGTGGAATACCTCTCTTAAATTGTTGGTCAGAAGTGTCCCAGAGACACCCAGAACAGTAAAGACCATTGCTGTTGCTTGTCCATTGACATACATAAGATCAACAATATGGATGTGAAGGGCTCATGAAGCATCACTCCAAGATAAGTAGGTATTGCAGACTGATAACTTCTGGAAGAGGGAGAGTTTCCTTAAATGATGTGGTCTCTAATCATTTGACTACCCTCCAGTGATAGCTCTACATTTATTCATAAATGATAGCACCAATGAGATTAGGTGTTTTATAAGGAAAACAAAAAGAGAACAGGAAATTCATGGAGTTGGAGGTGGATTTCAGAAGAGTGAGTAAAGGGGAAGGTTGGGAAATGAATATGATCAAAATACTTTGCAAACATATATGACACTGTCCAAGAATTAATCAAATATTATATTTATTTTTAACCTTTTAAAATTTATTTTTAGTGCATGAGTGATTTATCTGCATGTATTTAAATGCATCCATGTCAAGCAATGCCTTCAGAGGTCAAAAGAGGACATCAGATATCCTGGAACTTGAGTTTCGGATGTTTAATAACTGCCATGTTAGTGCTAGGATTGAACCTGTGTCCTCTGGAAGAGTAGCCAGTGCCCTTAACTGCTGATCCATCTCTCCAGTCCCCCAATATTATATTTCCTAATATAGCTAATTTATAACTATATAAAATTTAAATATAAAAGTCTTCAAATATAGGAAAAACAAGCATTAAGATGTCTAAGAATATGTAAATATTAACTCCAAGAATATGCAAATGTTAACTATTTATACATATGGAAAAAATTATATTTGATATTGTTTAATTAGGTGTGATTCAAAACATGTTTTTATTATCATAGCCAACAGTCTATTTGTAAAGTATCCCTTTATTTTTCTTAATGTATTTTGAGGTAGAAGATTCAGGGGAAGATCCATATATTTCCTAGACACAGTATAATAGTTTGTTCTCTTTTAAAGTCGACCAGATTCTCTTCATGCTTCTAACCTGCTTAGAGCAATTATCTATGTCAAAACAATCTGGGCAAGAAATTAAAGTTCCAACTCCAGAGTACATATGTCAAGAATGCCAAAGAAATTACAATACCTGCCTGATACAGAGGGGCAGGGACAGAAGCAATGTTGATTGCAAACAGATCTTGTGGAGGAAAGTGCTAGATGAATGACTCAGTGGCTTGAGAAGCTGAACACTAGAAAATATTTTGAATTAGAAAAAAAACCATTAGAAATGTATATGACATTATATATGTACATGAAAACTTTTTTTTTGTTGTTGTTAACAATGAAGCCCCTGCTCCTGAATTGGAATTCTGCTTTTAAACAAAGAAACTTGAACCAAAATAACATGAAACTACACCCCGGGGATTTGGCAAAAAAAAATAGTATAAGTTAAAAAGTATGCATTCATTATAGTCTTGAAGAAAGACGTACTCGGGGTGATAATATCAAAATTTGCCTAATTTTATCTTTTTGTTGGTCTCAGCAGACAATATGAAAACTTTATAAAAGTTTTTTGTTGATTTTTTTTTTTTTTTTTGAGTATGTGTTGCTGTTGTTGTTGTTGTTGCTAAAATTCCCTCTGGGAGGAGGGAGCAGCATCCAGGCCGCCCTTCCCCTGGTCCACAATGACAAATTGAGCTTTAATTTCCCTAGACTAGTTTGGCAAACCATAGTTTATCTAGGCTAGCTTACAGAGCAAAGAGTAAGGGACACTTAGAGAAGCCACGTGGGCGGTCGGGGTTCCGCTACTGAGGACTTAACAGCAAATTCTACATTCTGACAAGGACCTAGTGGCTACTACTAAGGAGCTAACCTCACTCTGAAATCTGCTCATACCCTTAGTCACTGGGCACATACAACTCAGTTCACTGGTTAGCTGGAAGGCATGACTGACTCTGTCTCTGTCTCTGTCTCTGTCTCTCTTTCTCTTTCTCTGCCCCTCCCTTCCTGTAGCATGCCAACAGCCAAGTTTGATTGTGTTGATCAGAGGCAAACAAATGCAACCAAACTTGGGTAGAAGGAATCTGTCCAGTATGACTCGCCAGTCCATCTTCCAGGTGGAGGAAAAGTCTATGCAACACTCCACCCCTTCCTCCAGATCTTAAGAAATCCTCTTTCACAAGAGTTCCTCAGTTTTTGTGGGGTGACATCGGTGTAAAACAATCTTTTTCCCATTGTGGTGCTACGTTGAACTCTGTGAAGTCTTATACTGTGTCTGTTTTCCATGGACTTTTGGCCCATTTCAGTGGTATCTCTTCTACTATAAAAACAGAAATAGAAATAGTAACACCTAAACAAACAGTGATTGCTATAATAACCAAACCAGTGGGAGTAAACACAAATGTTTCCATGGTACCTTAGCAGATACATCATATCCACCCAATTGTGACTTCCCCATTGAAGTCTATAACTTCCCATTTACCATCTGGGGCGGCAGTCAGGAGGTCACAGGGTACCTACAAGGATGCAAAATTTGCTGTAAGGCCTCATTAGGGCCATCCAACCTCCTGTAAATAATTCCTCAACCATTGCTCTGCAAGCAAGTCCAAATAAACTCTGATTTCCAGAACTGTAGTTTAGTAAAATTGTACCTTGATTTGCTGTTAGGGTTCTAGAGAGGAGGTGGGCTATTAGGCACTCGTGCCTCCAGAAAGAATGTTAGCAACATGTTTGCATGTGTGTTTGTATTTGGGGATGTGCACAAGAGTGAAGGTGACCACAGAGGCCAAATGCATCAGATTCCAGTGAACTTGAGCTACAGAACCTGTAAGCCATTGGGTTTAGGTGTTAGGAACAGAATTTTCTCCTTTGTACGAACAGTATGCACTTTCAAACATGGAGCCATCTCTCCAGACCCATATAGTAGGAGCCTTTGTTGGATCATTTAGAAATCAGAGATATTTTCATGTTTTATCTCACAGTACTAGTATGAATTTAAGTTATGAAAAATGGGAACTAAAGTGCCAAAAATAACAGATTTAAATATCAGACTCTATATTGACAAAGTTAAAATGGAGAATAATTATAAGTGTATGTACAAGGCTTCATGATCAGTAGAAATTTGGTGTAAAGGGAATCAGCTAATGAAACTTCAAATACAAGATATGTTGATGAGGATTTTGCTTCACTTGCATAAGACCAAATTGAGCAATTGCCATCAAAAAGCTTATCTCACTTCCTCAGGTGAAAAACTCAGATTCTTAATTCAGTTTCTTAGTGAAGGTCAGTCTAAAAACCTGACTACCATTAATTTATGATCAGAATATATTCCCTTGAGAAATGACTCAGCAACCTAACAATAATAAGTTCTAATACTAATTCCCGATCCTTTTGCCACAGTTTGTGCTTAACAGAAGGTAAAACGTACATACTGTGAGATACTTAAATATGATATCTGAACAGTTACTGAAACTAGAATAAAAACAGTTTACTTATAGCCTTCAGGAGACTACAAAACCAATTGAATATTGATCAAAATCTCATTATGACTACATTATGGCTTATCTGGCTCCATGTTATACAATAAAATAACCACAAATGGCAAATAAAAGAAGTATCACACTAATTTCCTTATAAGTAAAATAAAGATTATAAGGTATATTGTGAATTGAAGCTAAAACATTCCTCTTTGCACGAGTATCCACGGGTATTAGCTCTAACAACAAAGTGTGAGTGGTGTTGGGATGATATCGTCCTTTGCCAATTCTGAATGACTGTGAAAGATGACTCCTGAAAGGACATATCAGGTAGTAAGTCCAATCATAGGAGCTCTCCAGTGTGATTTCTTATTACAGTAGAATAAAAGTGCCTAGGAATTACTTTTCACTTATTATTCAGTAAGTGCACTGATATTAATTTGCAACCATAGAGAATTTAAAAAGCAGTTTGAGGTCACATGGTAATATTTATTTACCTTTGTGCTCTATAAGTGTACTGACTTCCTTGTTTTAGTGAAAACATTATCTTAAGGAACTCTCATGGCAATAATCCTCAACCAAAATCCCTGAATTGCCAGATTTTAATGATATGAGACAAATTAAATTATGTGAACAGAAATTGGCAAGTAGCATACATGTCACAAAACATATATGCACGTCAACATAAGAGATACATTTTAAAAATATTCTAAGTAACCTATTCTTTATTGCATTCCAAAACCAGTGTCCTTCCAAATAATGGAAAATATCTGAGCTATAACTTCATTCCTTAATAAAAATATGTATGTGATAGGATGCCTTGCTGATTTCAGACAGAAAATGTAGTAAGCATTATGTTTGAAAGCAAATGATTCATAAATTGAGGGCCTAATTTCTGAAGAAAAGTGCTATTTGCTCAGGGCATGGACACTTACGAACCTAGTAAAATCTAACCACTATGCTGCAGACACCAGTGGATAGGTAATTAATCTGATGGAATGTGAGATCAATAAAAAGCCAAATACCACTTAGAGATCAGAAATCCATTTGGTGACAACTCAGTATACTTTTTTATACTGAGAATATTTTGAGAACCAATTTCACTTGAATTTGCATGTAAGCTAGATTTGGAGGTGGAATTTTTTTTGCATACAATGATTCCTCCATCATCTGAAAGTACATTAAATGCTTTCCATAAATTCATAACATTGACACAGAGTTACTTTAAACTCTGTGTTCTTTCTTATGGCAAACATGTGCAGTAATTTGTGCATGGCTTTAAATGCTTTGTTTTCTCTCTGTACTTAATAGTAGATTTTTAGTTTCTGAACAAATTATTATAAATATTTCCTAAAACTAAAACATTTTTTGTGAAAATAAAACTTCATAGGTTTTGGGAATATAGCACAGTGGTAGAATACTTGCTTATGATTCGGAAAACACATGGTCTAATGCTGACAAATGTATTTTCTGAACAAGTGATCTGGTATATTTATTTTAGCACTAGAAAATTCAAGACATGGGATGTAAGTCAGCAATAAAGCATGCATTTCAGGATCTGGATGTGAAAGTATTTTGTTCTTGCTTCATTTTTTAAAGGCCTTGTATGTAATAATTGTAACAAGAAAAGATATAAGCTTAAGAACTTCAAATTATAAATATCATCAAGACATAGATATGTCCAACAGATTAAAAAGTCATACCATGCTACAAAAAATATACTTTTCTCAGAAAAATCTTCAACACTGTTATGCAGCTGTAAACCCACCAAAACTACAAAACTAATCTGTCTGACAAATAGAATCCGTTACACAATAGTGGCATGGCTATTATGGGGATAACCAATCACTTTGTGATTGAAATTGATGACCACTTCCCAACTCCACTATTCCCCAAGAGGGAATCCAAACCTGGTACTATAAACTTAATAAAAATCTATGGTGAGGATAGAGGGGTCATCAGTCCTACTGTGGAACCTTGATGGATATTCTGTTAAATGGACATGGTATAAAACTAGCCTCTAAATACTTATGGTTAAACTCAGATTACTGCTTCTTTAAGTCTCCTTTTGCAGTAGGCAGAAGCAAAGACTCAACAAATACAGAAGTATTGAGATTGACTATGGAGTACTTTTCCCCAAAAGGGACATTTATATTCAATTCAATGCCCGCAAAACTTTATACGAGTTGACAGAAGAATGTAGAAGCTGGAAGATGAAGAGAATTGCAAATCTGTGTCTTATGGACATAACATGGCCATTGCATTCAAGAACTCAGTATACTTGTTGTTAACTGCTCAAGCCTGCATCAGATTAAGCCCATTAGTACCCATTAGTACTTGGCTATGTACTGGGGATGGGCCCATGATGTCCCACTCCTCACTGAGGGATTATGTGCAATGAACAGGGGAGACAATATAATTTTCTTCAGTAGTGAAGATACTGGATAAAAATTGGGATAGACCAGGAAAGTTAAAATCTTTATTCAGGAGAAGGGGGAGAATAGAGGAATACTGGTTTAAAAATGACTATATTTTAGTATTAAAAGCATGAAATTTAAAAGAATAATAAAATATAACATTATTCATTATTCTTTAGGAGGAAATCAATCCAGTGTTTTCTCACTATTTGAGATGTTTGCCTAGCCCTATTTGGCCATTAACAGAGTTAATAAGCTGCATATATAGGATTTAAGGTTAAGAGACTGGTGATAGGTTTACAGAGCTGGAGAAATGGCTCAGTAACTGTGAACGCTTGCTTTTATTGCAGAGAATTCTTGCTTGCTTCTCTGCTTCCACACAATGACTCAACAGTTTGTGTCTCTACTTTCATGGGGTCTGACACCCTCTTCTGGCCTCCATGGGCACAAGGCACACATGAGGTATACATAATAGTCACAGGGAAATCATTCAATTGCATAAAATAAAAATACTTTAAAAAAGAAATTTACCTTAGGATAGGAAATATTGATTGGTTCACATAAACAACGGAAAGATTAGTTCATTTTATTCCAGTTAGGATCTGAAATGTTACATTTGTAGAAAATGTCTTCATTGTATCTTTGACAAGAGTTAGACAAGCAGCTATAAGCAACATACTTAATGCACAATAATGTGACATCTATTTAGTTGATTATTTCAGTCTTTATATTCAATGTATGCATTTGATTTTCAAAGACATTGTATATCAATGGACTCAAACTTTAAACTTTCTCAAACAAAATCAGTTGTAAAGCAGTTATTAGAATGTTGAAATGGTTTATTTTCTAAAACCATTTAGGCACAAGTGTTAAGTGGTTTACTGTTTTGAATACTTAATAGCAGAAATTTAAGTCTTTGACCAAGAAAAATGAGAAAAATAATTTAGAGATTTTTAAATAATAATTTCCATGTTTAAATTTGATACAACATTGATCTGAAACCATTTCAATAGAAATGTTTCACTATACATGCATATGTGTGTTGAAATATTGTTTATTATATATATATATAAATATATAATTTTCACTCCAGTATTTTCCTAATACCATATCAATCAAAACTTCCTAATATATGGATATGTATATATATATATATATAGTTCTGAATTTTAACCCTTGAATATTTTATTATCCATGTGTTCTTCAAGACAGCAACCACATGAAATCATCTCGATTCTAACATTTCAGAGAATAAAGTGTCCAGATGAATTATTTTTCATTTTCAGACAAATGTTTATAAGGAATATTTTGGGAGGTATTCTAATGAATAAAATATAGGCAAAAATCTGATTTAATATAACAGCTAGAATCAAGAAGATAATGTACTTAAACTATAGCTTCTACTTATTTTACTTTTATTTTCAATGTTTAATTAAATTTGTCTGCATTTAATACAAAAAAAATTTATTGAAATTTTTATTAAATTCTCTGGGATTTCATACAATACATCTTAATTGAACTTAGTTCCCCTTTCCTTTTCTGCACCATCTCCATATCCTACCCACAGGATTCTTGCTTTTTTTCATACATGTTAAGGCCTATGAAATCAAGTCTGTGTACCAAGATGTCCCTTGGGGCAAGTTCATCCCTCATAGTTTCAGAAGATACTATAGACAAAATTAAACAGTGGCCTCACACTAGCTTTAAAACGTATAACAACAACAACGAAGAGCTCAGCAAACTCTACTTGTGAAATAGTGACATTTTTTCCCCGGGTCTAATCAACTGTCACCTGAAGAGACTTTAAGGTCTGCTTAGTGCGTGGGAATTCATGTGTATTGCTGTAAATATAACCAAATAGAAAAGGGTGAGGAGGTCATAAAGCACAGTCTGTCATATACTTTGACAAATGTAATGTCTTACTACAAGAAAATTATAGTCTTTATCTCCTAAAACATGTTTTTAGAAATATAAGAAACTTTCAAGAAGATCTGATAACATCATCTATATTGTCTGTACTACTGAGCTAACTCAAAACATAATATCAGCCTGGCAGGAATGATGGCTTTTGCCTGTGATCACAGCACTCAGGAGGCAGAGGCAGGTCGATCCCTATGAGATCAAGGTCAGCCTGATCTACCTAGAAAAAAACACAGGACAGCTGAGGCTACAGGGAGACCCTGACCCCAAGTTCCGCCCCCAAGTCTCACAAACATGTTAAAGTGAGACAAATACTCTGATTTATAAAACTGTCCTATTCATTTTCATTGCAGCTTCTTCCATTTTATTTTCCAACTTCCTGCCATTGTCCTTTAACAAGAAAAAAAAAATTACTTTAAACATCACATCATGTTGATATAAAATTTTATAAACCATGTAAAAATAAAAGAATTTCTCAGAGAGCTGATAGTGGAAGAAACTTTATGTTGTTACACTATTCATGGTACTCAACTTTCTTAGTGACATTTTTCCAAATCACAGAGACATATACTTCTGTAATGTTTAAATTGATTTTATACATTTCACACAACAGTTATACCTTTGTCCACAAACCCCCACCAGACCTTACGTATTCTGTCATACATGTTAAGTCCTATCCTGTCAAGCATTGTGCCAACATGACCTTTAGTGAAAATTCATCCCCTGGAATCCAGTCAGTTATCTAGAAATAATAAGAAAGGCAGGATCTTCCTCACTCAGTAGTAATTAGTCTTCAATAGTTCTCAGTCTAGGTCTGACCTGCCACCAATTTTCATCCCTCCACTTCAGGCCCTTGTCTAATTGAGTTGGTGTGGGTCCTGTGCTCAGTGCCATCATTGCCACAATTCCACATGTGCAAGCTTCCTGTGCCCGGAACCAATATGATTCCCTAAGTTCATGAACTGGCCCTGTCTCTTACAACCTCCACCCCTCCCACAATTACCCAGAGCTATATGTGGGTAAGATTCAGTATAGGAGTCCTATCCAGGAGTACATATTCTGCACTTATATAAAATTTGGCCAGTGGGGACTTCTGTGTGCAAGGCACTTTTTTGTTTAAGGAAGTTTCACTGTTGAAAGTTGAGGGATACCTTACTTTTCTCTGTAACCCTTTTTCTGCTGTGTTCTGTGAGCCTTAGGTGTAAGAGGTTCAACTGTGTAGGCCACTCTTGGGCCCACTTCCTGCTTGCTGGGCCCAGGCCATGCCACCTTGATGAAATATCACCTAACAACGTTGAGGACTAAGGAATTCTTTCTGGCTGATGACTCACTGGTTTACAGGCTTCTGACCCATTGCTAAAATGCATAGGCTTATATATTACATAAGTCTGTGATAGCTCTGACTTTTAAAATGATAGGATGATTAGAAATGCCCTTTACTGCAATTGGTTCCTGCATAGTATATAAATCCTGGTGTGGAAATGGAAAGTTGAGTTCTTCTCACGAAGCACTCCTAATGTTCTGTTCAGTTGAACATCTGACAAAGTGTTGGCTGTTGAAATAGAAATTTGGCTCCCGACATGGGGGGCCTGTTTTGCTGCAATTCTGGTGGACAAGTGAGTAATCCCCATGAAGGGGATCCTCTTCTCAGAATGCAACCCCTCAGACCAATTGTCTCCCCAAATTCCTTCAATCTAGAGGGATTGAGATTAGTAAAAACCAGGCACCAACTGGGTCCAGCTTTGAATAGCCTTGACCAGACACTAAGGACGGACATGAAAAATA
Organism: Eospalax fontanierii; assembly: GCA_035773235.1. Lineage (NCBI taxonomy): Eukaryota > Metazoa > Chordata > Mammalia > Rodentia > Spalacidae > Eospalax > Eospalax fontanierii. The sequence goes on along the minus strand of CM069527.1, from coordinate 95,439,456 downwards.
AAAGTAATGAACTTGAGGCCGCCATTCTATGAGGGAGGCCAAATGCAGATCCCTCAGCACATTGTGGCACAAGCCCTGAGACCAGGTGAAAGTGCACTTTAGTGGCAGGGGTGGCCCTTGCAAACTGCCTCCCCAGTGGCTTCCTGTGGGGCTGCCAGGGCCAAGCCCACATTCCTCTGACCATAGTCTGATGGTGGAGCAGAGTAGAGCATGCAGCAGTTCCTGATGTCGAATAGCAGCTTCAGTCTTCTCTGAGCGGTTATATTCCCCACAGCCCTCTCCTGGGATGTCCCAGGCTTTGCGTGGCAGAGGCTTGGCCTCTTATACTGGGGACAGGGGAGTCCTTTGTTATTTGCAGATTAAGTTCTTCTGTGAATTGATTCTCTGAAATTGAGATCTAATTCTCCATACATGGTCCTTAGGATCCAAGGACATCTCCCAATACCTAGAGGTATTCCATTATTTTTCTAAAAGTATTCTACAGCCCCAGGATATGCTCACCTATTACCTAACTAAACATGAGATTAAAAAAAGAAATCACAGTCTGGGAAGCTTAAGACAAAGGAAAGGAAAGTACTATAGTGACTAACTGGTATAATTCTCAACCTAAAATATATAATTACAATAGAATATAAATATGATATACTATATCTACTATAACTTTTGAATATTGTTTAGTAACAAATTGTACTATCAAGCTTCAACAATAACCTCAACTTTGTACTTTTCCTATAATGTGAATTCGTCATTTGTTTCCTTTCTAAATTCTCCAGGTTACACATAGATTTTCAATGAACTCATACTGCTTCATAAAGAACATAATATAAATAAAACATTTTAAATTAAAGAATGCACTTCAAAAATTATGTGTCTTTGGGATTTTTGTTAGTCTTCAAATATACACACAAACATGTTGTATTTCATAAAAACTTATAAAATAATAAATTTCACTGTCAGATTTTCAAACTTCTGTATTAATATTTATATCTTCTTCCTCCTTTTTCATTCTGTATCACCCTCCCTTGCCTTTCTCACCATGACACCTCTTTACTTTTCTGACTTCTACAGTTACTTTAGGTTATATACTTACATAAAATTATTCAGAGCTAGGAACAACAATGACAGAGAACATGTGTCAGTCTTTCTGGGTGAGGATTACCACACACAGTATAACCTTTTCCAGTCCCATTCATTTATCCTAAAAATTTAGAGCAGAGGAGGTATATTATTCCAAGGAAAAAGTTTTCCACACAGCTTGTCAGTTATGCATATTAACTCACAGCAATGATGACACTATGCACAAGGCCCATGTAAGCTAAGCCAGTAAAATTGTACCAAAGTCATGGGGAAGTGGGTGAGAATCTCAACTCTATTTGAGGAACTATTGACAACAGATGGCTCCTGGGAATGAGAAATTCAGTTTCCTTTTAAGGTGAGAGACACTTGATAGGTTGAATGAACCTACATACCTACATTGAAGGTATTTGGGGACACATATGTGAGTCTATGCATGCCTGGATACTTGAGTATATTAGAGCACAGGAAATTTAGTGTGGGGTTCTAAAGTGACTCAGATAAAGGAAGGAGATATAAATATGGTCAAAATATATTTTATGAAATGCACAAAAATTCAATTGAACAAGAAAACAATTCACAACAACTAGCAAGGATATAGGAAAAGGGGGCACTTATTCACTGCTGGTGGGGTTGCTTATCGGTGTAGCCATTCTGGAAATCAGTGTGGAGAATTCCAAAAACCAGAATGTAGATAGCACTTATGACTTAGACGACTCCTTGGTTTACAGCTTAAGTCCTGGAATTCCTGCACATAGATACTAGCTAGAAAATGGAAACAACATAAATGCCTTTCGGTTGATGAATGGGCAATACAATGTGGTACATGTACACAGTGTGGTTCAATTATAAATAAAATTGAAATCATGAATTTATTTTATACACATAAAATTGCTTTGAAAAGACAGTTATTTCACTATCCAACTATAAGAACACAAACTATGTATTTTATTATTCTATTTTTTTTACTTTTGAAAATAAATAATATTTTTTCTTATTAAAAATTCCTATATGCAGGAAGATGGATCAGAAAACACAGAGTGTTAGCTAGGTACTCCCTTCTCATTGACCTTTGTGTACTAATTCAGTGTATTACACCAATTTCCTACATTAGTTACAATTAATGAAACAATAATGTACATTACTACTGAATGAAATTCACTCTTCTTATCTATATAGTACTCTGGGCTTTGACAAATGGATGATGTCATTAATCTATTACCAGAATACCGTACATAACTTTATTTTCTCTTTTTTAAAAAAAAATTCAATCATTGTGTATTTCATACAGCACATTTCAATCATTTGTCATCGTCTTTATACCGTCTTTCCCACCATCACTCTTCTATCTCCCAACTGGAATCTGTACATTATTTCATCTGTGTTAAGGTCTATTGAGTCAAGTGAGTGTCCCCAGTGACTTCAGTGCAAGTTCATCCAGTCTATACAGCCTACCCAGAGTACCTGCTTTAATATAAGCTCATCCTCATCAATTTAGTAATAAATTGCTAATATTTCTTTAGCAAAGGTTTGGGTCTGCTGCCCATTTCCCCAGTTCCATGCTGGACTTTTGTCTGCTTGAGTTTCATGAATCTTGAGCATGCTGACACCACTGTTATCGGTTCATATTAGGAAGGTCCCAGGATCTTGTAGAATTCTATTTCCATATGGTCACATACCTCCTCACTGGCTCTTACAATCTGCTTCCTTGTCTGCAGTGGTCCCTGAGCACTGGGTGACTTAAACTTAATATAGGAGTCCTGTCGAGGGATCCACACTCTGCAGATTCCTAATCTCCATGCTTTGGCTCTTTGTGACCTTTTGTGTTACTGTCTCTCTGTTGAATTAGGGAGCTTTCATTAATGAGATTCATTTATGTTCTCTTTACCCCTGGTTTTGTTCTATGTTGCAGTAACCTTAGGTGTCAAGTTTGCAATGTAGAAGTGCTGCTTAGACATGACCAATTCATAGACAATGTCTCTGTGTGACCAGTTGTGGTAATCTCTAGCAGTCTCCTTCTGATGCAAAAGAAGATTCTTTGATGAGTGGTGACTGGGACACTTGAGTGTAAATATAAGGATATTTATTTTGTACTTAGTAATAAGTTACATTGACCTAGGGAAGTGGGGATTTCTGTAAGATCTATGACCTCTTCAGCCATCTGTTGATAGCCAACTGACTATGTTACAGTACCCCAACATGAGTGTCCGCCCATTGAGTGCATACCATTTTTACAGCATTAAAACTCCTGTGTTCTACCTAGTCATTTCTTTATTCTTCACATCAAACTTTGAAAATAGTGTCCATTGTTTTCTCTATTATTCTATGTTTTCATAAATGTCATAGACTTAAAATCATTGAATGTGTAGGCTTTCTTGATTGATTTCTTTCATGAATTGAAATGTTCCTTTTTTGTGGTTTTATAACTCATCTGTTTGTTATCATTGTTGAATATAATTTCATTATATATATAAGCAAGGTCTTTTCACTTGCCTATTGAAGAATATCTTGTTATTAGAAAATGTGTGATGAAGTTTTATATGAATACTTTGTATGAAAATATATTATCAACTGATTTTGCATAAATATACAAGAGTAGGATTGCTCATTTGTGTGAGAGAAGACACAAAATGCTGTTTTGTAAGAAACACTGCATTTTCTGCTTGTTTCCCATTGTTATGAAGCTGAGAGATGTTATAATACCTTATAATATTTTATTGTACAAAGAAACATATTATTAAAGATTTTTTTTTCATTTCTTTACTTGCTTTATGATAAATTGTATGAAACGGGATCACTAGTTTAACATAAACTAAGTGTAATCTCATTTTAATTAGTGATTTATAGGGACAACTCCTCTGTTAACATGAACTCTATTTTCTACTGAGGTATCTGAACTTATCTCAGTAGTGTGATACTGATGCATTTGATTTGACAAACACACATGCATTCACACATATTTGCATATACATGCAAATTAAATACGTAATTCGATATGTATTTGAAATACACCTTTTTTGAGTGACTTAATGTTTCAATAATACTATTTTCCACTGCACTGCTATGACATTATATAATCCACTTTATAAGTTTAAAATCCAGAAATCTGGGATATACCTATAGACTGTTTAGGAAGCCATAGTGGAATCTGATCAATCATTGAAATGCAACAGTATCTTAAATAATGTAGCTTTACTTAAGCCGTTCTAGTACGAATGATAAATCACCATTCCCAGGTCTTGCTGTTCAGAAGAATTAAGATATTTTCATAACTATTATCTTTTGGATGATATTTAGAAGTAAGCTATTATTTTTCATTAATACCATTAATACTGAATTAAATCTGCAGGTCAGAAATGAGAAAATTGACATTGTAATGGTATTATCTTCCAAAATATTAAGTTTGTGGTTCCTTACTGTTTACTTAAAGAAATTTATAGTATTTTTATTATATTATATAACATGTTTGATTATAATTTAACGTGTTTGAAATCATTAAATACTTTATTATAAAATATTTTACCATTTTTATTCAGTTTTACTCAAGTTACAAAATTTCTCATTTCATAATTTATATGCTGAAATATTTTTGTATTATAAAATACTCAAATGAAGTCAACCATTTTCCCAGTATTCATAATATAAACATGTATATATGCTTATGTCACATAAACAGTGTATGCGCTCAGTACACTGACTACATTTTTTTTGGAAAAGTAACCTTCTTAAATAGTTAAGACTAGCATAGTGCTCACTTTGTATGCCAAAGTGAACTCAAACATGCAACAATCTTTTCTGTACTGTTTCATGAAAGCTGGCATTAGAGTTGTATACAAATAGTCCCAGTTATACCAACGGGGCTTAGTGGGTTACCACAATAAGATATTAATAGAGGGAAATGTTGGGAACGTGGGTAAGTTGTAAGGATCAAACGGTAAATAGAGCTGTATGTGGTCATATCACATTGTGTAAATGTTTGACACTTCTAAAGAGGAAGAATAAATTGATTGTGCTTTTTCCCTGTTCCATATATTAATGCACATACCCACATTCAAGAAGTTTTCAAAGACTTGCAAATGAAATTAATAGAATGAGGGCCATTGTTGCAATCAATGAAAAGTGACTGAAAATGATTCAATCTTTCTATATATTTTTGTTGAAATTTTTGTATTTCAGACAGATCATCTCAATCAGTCTTTATCATCTTTATACCCACTTCCTTACTGGCACCCTCTATAGCTCCTTCACAGTAATTCACATAGGCTATCATTTGTGTTAAGGTCTATTAGGTCAAGTAAGTGTCACCAGATATTCCTCAGTGCAGTTTCATCTACTGAGGTCTAGTCAGTCTGTCTAGAGTTCCTCTCTATAAGAAGATCAGCTCCTAAGGAGGAGTGATCAGTTCCCAATATTTCCAGTTAAGGTTGGGTCTGCTGCCCTTTTTCCCATTCTATGTTGGGATATTGTCTGAATGAGTTTGCATGGGATTTTGTGTATACAGACACTATTAATGAATGTTCACATGAGCTGAGTTCCAGGAACTTGAAGGATTCTATTTCCATATGTTCATGCACCTCGTCCATGACTCTTACATTCCCCAGTAGTCCCTGAGCCTGAGTGGATGAATTTTAATACTGGAGTCCTGTCCAGGCAACCACATTCTGAAGACTCTTATTCTCTATGCATTTGCCATTTCTGACATTTTGTTTCCCTGATACTGTATTGCATAAGGGAGCTTCATTAATGAGAATGGAGAGATTCAATAGTGTCCTCTTTTCCCTTTGTTCTAAGTTAAGTGAGTCTTGGGTATAACGGTTGCATTGTAGGTGTACCTCTTTTAGCTCAATTAGTTAGCTGTCCAATTGCCCTCAAGTGCCAAAAGAATGAGTTAAAGGGAAGGCAGGATATCAAGACTAGATGATAAAGAATTGAATCACTCAAGTAAAGATTATGAAAAATTAAAGAAAAAAACAGGAATGGAATATGCAGGAAATGTGGGACACCATGAAAATACCAAATTTATGCATCATAGGGAGGAAGCAAAAGAATCTCGGGATCACGGTGTTGATCAGATAGATCTTCAATAGGACTGTAGAAAAAATTCTCCAAATTAAGGAAAGACATCCGCAAACAAATACAAGAAGCACATAGAACATCAAATAGACAGGACCACAAAAGAAACTCCACATAGCATATCATAGTAAAACCATTAAGTGTACAAAACAAAGAATACTGAAAGCTACAAAAGAAAAACAAGTTACATGTAAAGAAAATCCATCAAAATTAGAGCTGACTTTTCAGTGCAAACTAAGAAAGCCAGAAGAGCCTGGACCAAAGTATTCTCAGTTCTAAATGACCATAGATGCCAAGAAAGACTACTTTACCAGCAAAAATGTCTATTATAGTTAAGGGGAAAGAAAAATCTTCCATGACATTAATAGTCTGAAAGAATTCATGTCCACTAAAGCAGCACTTCAGAGAATTCTTGAATCAATACAAAGAGCTGAAGAAAGGAATGAGCATACCCAAGGGACAACAGAAAGAAGCTAAATGATGGTAAAACTGTCAAAACGCAAAGTTAGACCAAGAAGGAAATCAGGTATTAAAATGACAGGAACCAATACACATCCAACAGTTATAACTTTAAATAACAATGGACTGAACTCTACGGTCAAAAGACACAGGAATAACAAACCAAATCCATATTTTGTTTTCTGCAAGAAACCTATCTCACCTTCAAGGACAGGTACTACCTTAAGGTGAAAAGATGAAAAGAATATTCTAATCAAATTTTACTAAGAAACAAACAGGAGTTGAAATTCTAATATCAGAAAATATAGGCTTCAAACTAAAACTAATGAGAAGAAATAATAAGGGTAGTTCATTCTGATCAAAGGAATAATTGAACACAAAGATATTACAATGGTTAAACTGATTTAGTTTGAAAAAACAAGTCATATTATTATATTCTTCCTTATTCTTAAATGCATAGAAGAGTTTCTAAGACATAAAGAAGAATGCATCTATGTCTAAAACTTTCAAAACTTCAAAGGCATGTAAGTGCTATGTTAGTCATAACTCATCCATCTTCTCACTGACTTGAGCTGATTTAATAAGGGGTCCTCTCTAAAAGAGTTCCAGTCAGTGTATAATGTCAATGAACACCCATTTAGTTGTGGAAAAAATAATTTGAAGTTTGATCAATTTCCTCTGCTATTACATAATGCCTATGTAAAATGTCAGCATGATCTATCATTCACCACTTCAAGCAGATGAAGTCACAATGGTAGAATAAGAAAAAGTGATGGAAATTCACAAACACATATAAGCTGCCCCAGTAATTCTCTTGAAGCTAGAGATTGAATTTTAAATAGGGTGTACATATGATCTTGTTTGTAGGTAATGAATTAGTTATTACCTCTTTAGATGTCTTATCTAAGATGGACCTGACTGAGAAGGTATATTCAATGTAATGACTAACCAATGGAGTAAAAACAGAAAGATAAAGCAATGGCAATTATGTCTTTGGTACAGTTATCCTGCTTGAGAGAAACTGACTTTTAAAAATTCTGCACCAAGTTTCAAGTTGTCTAGGCATGGCACCACTGGGGCTCAACAGTTTTGAGCATGCTCTGCTCCTGAAGAGAACCAGAGCTTGATTCTCTGCATCCACATTATCATTCGAAACATCAGTAACTACAATTTCAGGGTATATTTTATTGCTGCTTCTGGTTTCCCTAAGCATCAGGAACACATATGTTGTATATATACAGGTAAATATGTAGATGCATAAAATATAAATAATTAAATATTATATATATAACTTAATATTATATATGATTTTTATTTCTATGTATGACTGTATTGCCTGCATATGTACAAGTGCACTCACATTGTGCAGTGCCTGTGGAGTCAGAAGAAGTTATCAGACTTCCCTGGTACTGGAGTTATGGATGGTTGTTCGCTCCCATGCAGGTGCTGTGAATTGAACTGTATCCTTTCCAAAAGCAGTCAGTCTTCTTAATGACTGAGCAATCTCTCCAGCCCCAAAATAAATAATTTTTAAAATTACTGTTTATTAGTTGATTTTTTGATGAGATTAAAATTGATTTATTTAAACCCTTGCAAACTATTATGTGTCCTAGCAAACTTCTACTACTCTGATTTTGGAAGAAACAAATAATTCCCTCTTTGAAAGGCAAATGTTAGGGTAAAAAAAACTTCTGTTTTCAGGTCTCATACATCCTCATTTTTTCAAGGAGGCATAGAATATGTAATTGTTTAGATCAAACAATGAATATATTTAAATAGAAGACTCCCCAGTGGTAACTCCAGGAAGAATCTTGTATTTTATTTCCAACTTTGGATTCTGTACACATTTACTAATTCCATGTTAACTTTCCTTCCATATTGAACAGCGAGGTTGCCATGAATAATAAACATTTTGACAATGATATTAATGTAGTAACAAACACTGAAAATTTAAATTTCTTTAGTAATATCTCTATTATATATATACATATCTACATATAAAATATATATCACATCTTTGATGTTGGTGAAATAGAACTAATGTCACCTAAAGGATGTTCATAATTTACACATACAGCTATGGTAGGACAGAACTAGCTGCATGCTAATATTCACAGAAATTACACATGTGGCTTTGCTGGTGAAACTCCATCTCTGAGAATCTACATACATGTTTGTGTGTTTGTGTGTGTGTGTATATGTGTGGGTAAGTGGGTGTGTGCATGTGTTTGTTAATTTAACATGGTTTTTAATTCTAGGAACTTAATATTAGAATGATTATTTCATAGGAAATTTGCTCTTTATCTGTTTGATTATTGGGAATAAAATAACTAAATAAGAAAGGCATTTTTAATATGCAATTTTGAATAATTCTTATAAAATGAATATACATTGAATACATAAAATGTTACTTAACTTATGATTGAATTTTATACCCATAAATGTATAATGAAATTAAAACACCATTAGATGAAAATTCATTTGATACACATATAATCTAGTGAATATAATAATAACCCAGTCTAGTGAAAAATTAAAAGGGTAATGCAATAACATAAAATTGTGAACCACTAGATAATATCATACTATATATGGTTAGTCCAGAACATTTAAAAATAATCAAGGTATAATTTCTACTGACTCTGTATCACATTTTTCACAACTGCAAACTAACTTAACCCACTGTATATAAATCTTCTTATAGTAACAGGACATCATTAATTCTGTATGTTTTCAAAATTTATTCCTAAACTAATCTGTATTAAATTATCAATAATAACTTATTTTCATGTGTAATAAAAACTATCAGTAAATATTATTTTAAATATGTATTTTCTAAATACATGATCATGTTAAAGTATTTCAATATTTTCTTTTTATTTATATATGTTTCAAATTCACATATAATCAATATACTGAAAACAACATGTTGCTGAGATTCATGGTCAGTTTACATATCATAAAGCAACACTCACCCTAATGTGGCAATTCCAACCAATTTAAAAACTGGATTTTATGTTTTGATACATGTATGAGGAAGAACATATTCATTTCTTTCTCTGAGTCTGTTACTTCACTTAGTTTAAGAGTTTCAAGTTCCATTCATTTACCTGCAAATTTTAGGTAAATTGAGATCACTTAATAATACATTTATTATTAAAGGATGTGTACTGATTACTGTCATTTCAGTTTGTTTGTGTTCTTGGACCTAATTTGTGTTTCTATATCTTTGCCTTTGCTTATTCTGTAGCCTCTTGAGTATGGTTTCTCTTTCTTCAGTCCTTGTATTGCTTCAAGTGTTTTCTGCAGGGTTGGTATTCAGTCATTAATTATTTCACAATATTCATACTGGGGAAATTTTTCTAAACCCCTTTGATTATGATGGACAGTTTTGTTACATAAAATATTCTGGGTTGGCATGTATAAGCATTTAAAACTTGAAGAGCTTTGCTCCAGGCTCATCACTTTTATATTTTGCGTTGAAATGTCAACTGTTACTCTCAGGAGTTTTCGTTTATATGTAGCTTATTGTTTTATTCTTACAACTTTCAGTATTCTTTCTGTGAAATATACATTTAATACTTTTATTATTATATGGCCTTGGGAGTTTCAGTTCTGGTCTTGTGTGTTGTTGATGATGTGTGCTTCTTGTATCTGTGTTGGTATGCTTTTCCTTAATTTTTGGAAATTTTCTTCTATAATCCTGTTGAGGATTTGATGAATACCATTGTTATGGGCTTCTTTTCCTTCTATTCTTGTGATAAATAAATTTGTTCTTTACATGGTATCTCACATTTCCTGCCTATTCATTTCCACGTTTACTAAATTATCCATGATGTTTCCTTGCATGGCCCAATTATTCATCTTTATCTTTCACATGCGATATTCTATTGTTCCTTTCCTTCATTCTGCTGGTGAAGCTTTATCTTATCCTTTTAAATTGGATTATTGAGTTTTCCAATTCCATCTTCATTTCAGTCTGAATTTTCTTCAATAATACTATCTTTTTTGTGTATTCAACCCATTCTTCAAATTCTGAATGTCTTTGTCATTCCATTCATTCATATTTGTACTTTATTGAACTTCAGTCATGAATTTTTGTCTGTTCTCTTTGAGTTGTTTGAGTCATTTGCTTGTGTATTCTTTAAATTTATTTAATTCTTTGGTCATGTTTACCACTGTTCTTTAAAATCCTATGTCCTGGGGTTTTAAAATCCTATGTCCTGGGGTTTTTTCTTGATAGTTTTTACTATAGAATACTTCTGTAAGATCGATGCTGTTTATTGGGGTCATATTAGTTTTTCATAGTATTTGTATTTTTTCATTGTGGTCTAGGCAGATTTCTTTTTTTGCTTTTATGTCTGATATGAAACTTAAGCCTGCCTTTGTTGAGTTGAAGTGTGATTCAGTTTATACTGTTGATGTTTCTTGTTTATCTATGATTCAATATGGATATTTGATCTGAACTTAAGTTCTCTCTTTTGAAATTTTATTGGAGGGGCTAGATGGATCCAGGTAGAATAGTTTGCAGCTCTCCATGTGGGTAAAGGAATCTATGTCAAAGCTGAGGAGATGGGTATCAGCTAGGCAGGATCTAACAAGCTAATTAGATAGTGTGTGGATCCGAGTCAAGTGACTGTGGTTGGTCTTAGCACAGGGGTATGAGAACTGGCATTAAAGTGATCTTACTACCTCTCCTTTTGGGTCAGATTGGTTCTGGCAGCCTCAGCAGGAGAAGGCCAAATCACAAGAAGAGTTGATAGCAACATGGTGCACTCATTCTTACGATATGGTATAGCTTATGCACTCTGGATAGCGGGAAAGACTATAGATGGTCCAAAAGCAAAGGGATAGATGAGGTGAAATTTGGGTAACTTGCCTCAGCTAGTAAGCTGGTCTTTGGAAGCTTTTGCAAGATGGTGTCGCTCTGTCTCGTGGCGGAATGACAGACACCAGTCAGTGTACCCCCTCTCCAAGTTCCCTGTCTCCTGCCCAGTGAGAGAGAATGGCGAGGGGGAGCAGGTGCACAGCTCGTGTCCCAATTCTCTTGGGTTGTCCCGGCCCCCTCCCGGAGGTAGGAGAGGGCTTTTGAGGGGAGCAAAAAGAGATCAGGTGTGACAGCCCACCTGTTCCCCGCCTCCTGGCTAGTCCCAGGAAACTAACAGACTTGACTGGGGTCGCCGTATGACCAAAGAAGCATGCAGCTAGCCAGCTCTTTTGATGATACAGCTTTAATGTTGTAACTTCTTCAGGGGTACCGCAGGAAGCCACTTATTGAACTTAACAGGCACATTATAAAGGCTCAGAGTTACAGGTATTAGCATACAGTGGGAAGTTTCTACCAATCACTTTACTGGTCACTCTGATCATGCTTTTCACTTTACATAGAGGCTACAACTGACCAAGCACTGTTCAAGAAGGAGGAAGTAATTCTCCTCCAATGGCACTTAAGTCCCTACTTCACCTAATTATCATGGTATGCATGGTATGTGCCTATCTCCTCTGGCTGGTCTTTGTTTTAGCTCCTCTCAGTGCCATCTTGCCCAGACCTCAAGGTGCCAGCTGGTCAATTAGGATTTCTTAAGCCCCAACAAGATGGGGTTAAGGCCCAAGGAGAGTTGATGGGAATAGAACTGACTGGTTCTATACAGCAAGCAGAGAATTCCTGAGTTCTATAACTGTGGAACATGAGATGGTCTGATAGTGTTCCTGCTTTAGAAAAAAAAAATCATCATTTTTATTTTATTTTATTTAAAATTCAGATCAGGTCCACTTCATTCTAGTAAGAAATCTGTCAGGATATTATAGCTCAACTATTTGGTTCTTTGAGACGTAGTCTCACTATGCTGTTTGTGCTTGTCTTGAATTCCTGTATCCCAGACTAGCCTAGAAATTCTGACCTTTCTAAAATGCCATTCTGTTCACTGGATTATAAACCTGTAATATCCTGCTCTTCTTCTTTTGGCTTTCTGAAATTCTCCTACTTTGGTATTGTCACCTTCACCACTCCCATATGTCCTTTAAAAGGATGACTGACTGACTATAAGGACGCTGTCTTCAGTGCCCTCCAGTTTTGGTGATGTCGATACTTTGAAACTATGGCAACAACTGATGATAGTCATACATTCTCTTTCAAATAAACTTTATGATTCTATAATCATATTTCAAATAAAAATTTTGAAGATTTGTTGTTGTTTCTTTGGTAACTATTGTATTGATTGTAGAGCGTGATATGAGTCAAACTGAAAATTTTCCAATTGTATTTCCTCCAGGGGAATGGAGCACAGCATTCTATATTTGTAGGTCGTGTTTCTATTTTACAATAAAGTAGTGCATTTTTCTCACTCAGTTGAAGACCTGAAGTGCTTTCCATTGATTAACACTTGATTAACTTTCATTTATAAGCAAGATGCTACAATAATTGACCAGCATTGAAATTTTTCTTTTGAATTTCTATTAATTAGAGATCTCTTTTTGTACTATTTAGCTGACTGGTGCAGAATGTCTTATTATGTATGTTACTAGGCCCTACTATGTTAGGAATGCCAGTCATGAATTTCAGAACTTGTGGTTCTCCTGGCTTAGGCTCCTGAATACTGGCCATAAAGACACATGTTAGCACATCTTTTTAGAAAACTGGGTATTTTTGATTTTCTTCAAGGAAAGTACATTTTAATTGTTCTTCAAAATTCACTACAGTTTGCCAAGTTGTCATTGTTCTGTGCTCAGTAGTGACCAGCCTTTCCCTGGCACTGCGCTGTATTTTCATAAAATATTCCTACTGTTGCTGGAAGTGAACTATGTGTAAGACACAGCTTATTCCAATGAGATTATTTTTGCATTGCCTTGGTGATTATTCCTTATTTATAGAGCATTAAATTAAATTTAAACTATTTTATTAAGAATGCCATTGAATCTCACTGTGACTAACTTGCTTTTTCTTTCAAAACTACACTTGATATCTTTTTATGCCCTTATCATTCACATACATTTCCTTTGAAATGTTTTCATACCATTGCTCTTTTTAAATTGTGTTTTCTTTCTGTTATTGTATCATATTTAATATGATTTAATTATCAAACGTATCTTTTGCAAATCTTTCTCCCAGTGTATGCTTTTCCATTTTGTTTTCTTAACAGTTTGCTTCAGAAAGGAGATTATTATTTTGACAAAGTGAACTTTCCAGTGTTGCATGTTGAATTTTGACACATATTTCAGATATTTGACTTGGTACAAAATCAAATTAAATTTCTTGTTCTATATCTAATATCTCTGTACTTTCTAAGCTTTTTGGAGAATAACATCTTGTAATATTTATTTCAGGCAGAATTTTATCATTGTAGACTTTGCCTTGGTCTCTCAATCTGTCTGGTTGTAGTGAACTAAGTTTGCCATCTATGGGAGTTAGAAATTGAAAAACGCGCTGGTATTTCCTTCCTTTGTCCACATATACACAGAATCTTCCTCTGCTGAAAAGAAGGAAGACAAGAGCATGTTTGTAGCTTTCGCTCTTTGCCCCTTTCTTCTGTGATAGATGAATTCAAACGTGCTGCCATCTAAGCCTCTCCCACTTGCAACCTGTCTCTTCACCTGAGGAAGATCGTGGGACAATCAAAGGTTCCCTGTCTTCCTCCCACACTTTGTAACCGCTTTTCAATAGTAGACTGTTACTCACAAGGATGACAATTTCATTTCTTTCAGAGACCAGAGTCTTACTTTACTTAGTGTCTGAAGTCTGTGAACTTTCTCATATCCTTCCATTTTGTATTTCCTTTAGAATAGAGGATAGTTTTTACAATTATTTTCTTCATTTTTAATTAGTTTTAATTTTATTTATTATCTAATTTTTATTGAGATTTTAAAATTTTATACAGTTTTAAGTAAAGACCCCCTTCCCTAACAATGCCTCCCAAATACCCACCAGACCCCATGCACTCTGCCACACAGTGCAAGTCATACCCATTCAAGTACCTGCCAGCAGATGTCCCTCAGTGCAAAACCAACCACTGGTGTCCAGTTAGTGCATTCACAGATGCCAAGTAAGGCATACTCTTCCCCATGCAGCAGCAACCAGTCTCCTACATTTCTTAGTTTAGGGCCTCCCACCACCCTTTGAATCCTCCCCTCAGGTCCTCTATTTCATTAAGTTCACGTGGGTTTTGTGCTAGCTGCCACTACTGCCACAAGTTCATGTGTGCAGTTTCCGTGGACTGCTCCCTTGTGTTCATGAGACAGCAGACAGGTCATACTTCAAATACAGGACTTGGAGCGATGGAGTGGAGCCTGACCTGCATACCGTCTACCTAAAGTTTGGCTTTCATAATCCTAGATGATATTATGCAAACCACTATGGGAAAAGATCGACAAGCATATTTATTTTATTCTTATGAGTGCTATGCCTAAATGTGTGTAAGTAAGCCCGTGTTCTGCAGTGACTACAGAGGTCAGAAAAGGGCGTTGGAGCCCCTAGAACTGGAGTTATGAGTGGCTGTTTGCCAGCATGTGGGTGCTGGGATTTGAATACTGGTCTTCTGAAAGAACACCCACTTCTCCACACCGGTGAGCCATCTAGTCAGCCCACACAACCATTTTCTTTCAGAAGCAAATTTTAGGCCAATGAACATAGGTTTCCCTTTAACATATCTACATTTTATCTATTGTTTATATCTGTACTGCCTTTCTTACAATCATTTTTTCATATGTCTTCCAGAACTATGATTTCTACATGAGCAGGCTTACTGAAATTGTAAGCAAGTACTGAATTTAGGATCAAGCATACATGTAATTCTATATTTTGATCAGAAAATAATTGTTATAATTGAGAAAGTTATCAAAGGCTCAGAAATCAGACTAGATACACATGTCTTTTAAGCTCCATAAAACATATGGTTCGTAAGCTCTCCTAAGAAATAGTGAAGCCTTTACAAATGTTTATCTGAATTTAAGTATTTTATACATTTTATTGAATTTCTGTGCATGTCACATATCTCTTTAACATTTTTCTTAATTTATTTTTATTTTATGTGTGTAAGTGCACCCATGAAGTGTCAATGCCCAGGAAGGCTAGAAGAAGATGCTGGATGCCCTGGAACTGTAGTTACAGGTGACTGTTAGAAAGCCATGTGGATGCGAAGAACTATGGTCCTCTGCAAGAGCAGCCAGTGCTCCTAACCATTGAATCATCTCTCCAGACACCCATGTAATACATCTTAATCATATTTAGACAACCCCCACAGCCTACATGCATCCCCATATCTTGGCCACTGGACTGGATACATTATGTCATATATGCTAAGGGATATATTGTCTAGTTTGTGTACCCAGATGACCTTTAGTATGATTTCATCCACTGAAGATTTTTCAGTCTATCTAGCATCAATCCCTTAAAGGATATTAACTCTCCCTCACCCAGCAGTAGTTGACTTTCAAGGAGTTCCTTGGCTAATGTTGAGGTCTGGTGCCGATTTTCCCAGTTCTATGCTCGGTTTTTCTCTGATTGAATTTGCATGGGTATGTTACATAAAGCATTATTTAATTAAACTCCAATTGTTCCTTGTAAATATTTATCTTAGAAAATATAAAGTTAAAATAATTTCTTATTTACCTAGGGTATCAATTAATATTGTTCTTGTAAGTAGATCATTTGCTAAAAATGGCCTTGAATACTGAAAATAAATTTTTATTTTCTTAATTGAATATGGTCATAAATATTATTTGTTCCATAGTACATTATAGGGTTGGATGAATTTTGACATTTGTTCCTTCTATCTTATATGAAGAGTTTTAAAATTTTAATATTCTACATTATATTTGTTAGAAGGCCTCTGCCCATAATGCCCAAGTAAACTCAGCTATCAAAGTTAAACAAACTGTCATCTTAGGTTCCTTTTTTAGCACAGTGATATATATCTCAGTAATTATTTTTGACACATATATTCACCTTCATCATTTCTCCATCGTCTACTATCTCTCTGTCTCTGTCTACCTGGATATCTCTCCACAACTATGCTTTTTAACTAGTTAATCTATTTCTTGAAATGTCTTGCTCCTATACGTGAATTCCAAGCACCCACGGATTTTCACTTTCATTGTATTTATGTTTCTAGTATTCCACCAAGTATGAGTTTGCTCTGTTTTAATGCATAAGAAATACTTCATTTCTTACTGACAAAAATGTTTGGAATCAATACTTTGATCTATTTGGAATTCTTTCTACATGATTGTATTGACTGTTTCTCATTTAAGAAACAAAAAATGCTTTGGATTTTTTCTTTTAATGATCTGTTCGTCTATTTATGACAAGGAAATAATCTCAAGTTTTCCATCGATGTCTTACTCTGTGGACTGTTGTGTTTCAGTCCATATTATAACTGCAATTGAGCAAAGAAGAGATACTTACATGTCCATGTATCTGTAGGAAACAGACCTTTGGATGGCTGGAGAGATGATTCAGCAGTTAAGAGTAGTGGCTGCTCTTGAAGAGGACATGGGTTTGATTCCCAGAACTCACATGGTCATTAACAATTGTCCATAACTTCAGTTCCAGGTATCCTACACCTTTTTCTAACCTCTGTGGGCATAGCACAATACAGGTGTACTGACATACATGCAGGCAACACACTCACACACATAAAATATTTAAAAAATAAATATAACTTTGGATTATTTCATTTTGACTTCTTTATAACTTATGAATAAAATCACTAAAATAAATTTTACAATTTCCTGGAATTAAATAAAGCATTCCTTCCTTAAAGGAAGCACAAACTTAACAAAATTACAGGCTCGGAAAACTCATAAAATTTACAAGACTTAGAGGTCTCTTTCCATGGTTTTATAAACAAGAAACTCCTGTTGAATCACAGAAGGCTCAAACAATGAATTAGTTATTCATATGCTCCAGTGATACAGATTCTCTCTGTGTTTTCACTGATTCAGTTGAGAAAGACATGAACTTATGACTAAATCCAATTAGCTCATTAATTTACACATGTAAACTTTGTTCTATGCATTTCATCATTCCATCCCTGTTGTTATTTTCCTAAGATGAATTAAGGATCATTCCACTGCAGAAAAATTTATAGAGTGATTACAAACAAAATTTGTCAGAAATTAACTGTAAAGAAAACTAATTTAAAAAAGTCTAATAAGGAAGTTCTGTGTCTGAAAAGTTGTGGACTTCTACTGTAGCCTCCATCTGTTGCAAAAAGAAGTTTCTTTGATGAGTGTTGTATACGCTTGTATGTAAAAATAAGGATCCGTATTTAGCATATGCTAAGAAATTTAACTTCTCTAGAGGTATGACAGAACCAGCGCTCTCTCTAAGATCTAGTCATGTGTGTTTGGCTGAGTTTACAGTGCTTCCTATGAGTTTACTATTTTTGAGAGTGCTTAAAGTCCAATTACATTATTATTGACACCCTCCCCATGACAGTGCTACTACTGTACCAATAGAGGTAGTGTGGTTTGCTGGTTTTTATGGTTATTAGTGTTTAGGGTCGCGTTGGACCGTTGATTGATTTTCTCCTTCAGCGCTTTGCCTGATATCATCTAGCATGATGGGAACTAAACTTCATAGGTCAGTTTCCGCTCCATTGCTCCAAGTCCTGAAGTATGCCCTGTCTTCAACAGTAGGGTCTTAACTTCTAGTTCTGGGAGATAACCAAGATCTTTCTTAAACAACATAGTGCTATGCACTCAGAAGGCCACAACTGACCAAGTTTTAAAGAATAAGGGAATGCAGGGTGTGTATCCCTTTACAGAACTCCTATATTGAACCTCAAAAACCATGGCTCATAGATTATTGTGGAAGAAGGGGTTGAAAGATTATAAGAGTCAGGACTGGTTCATGAACTCATGGAAATATAGACTTTCACACCACTGGAAACTTGCACATGTAAACTTGCGACAATGGTGGCAGCTAGCATAGGATCCGCAAGAACTAAAATTAGACAATGGCCCAGAATGGAAAAAGAGAAATTGGTGGTGAGAGCCATTGGAGACTGAGAACATTTCAAGACTGATTACTACTGGAAGAGGAAAAGTATGCCTTACTTAAAATCTCTAGATAGCTTGAGAGGCTCCAGAGGAAGAATTTGCACTAAGGGACACCTGGGTACAAATGCTTGACTGGATGGGACTTAACATGTATCTCGGAGTAAGGAGGTCCAGTGGAGTTTTGGGAGAGCATTCTAAATTTGATAAAGAACTGACTGTTGTATGAATGTATGAAACACAATAATTTTCTTAAAGTCCAATAAATGATTTCAACAAGTCTGAGAGAGCAATTATTTTTCTACTTAAAATACAGTAAATATCGTAAACTTTAAAGCAATCATATTGACAACCCCAAATTTAAGTGCTTATTTAATATATAAAAATTTGTGTTATGCAATTAAGTTAATTTTTGGATAAAACTGATGAATTTAATATTGTTTCATCAATTTTAATAAAGATGACATGTGAATATCTTCCCTCAATTAAATCAGTATGGAGAACAACTGGACATATAAATCTTATATTTCCATAAACTTTTATTTTTTTTATTTCTTTCTGTTATATCATTATCCTAAATTCTAATATTTATTTATGAGTTATATGAACTAAAATTATTGGTAGATAATTTAAATGTATTTTATTTTGTTTTGTTGGCAATTTCATCCATGTGTGTAATTCATTCTAATTGCTTCTCCCTTCATCCTCTTACTGCTCCACCTCATTCCAATTCACCTCCCCCCTTCCCTATCAGGACCTTTCTCTGAGTCATCTTGCTTTTGTTTCATGATCTATTCAGTATAACCAGGACTATTTGTTTGACCATTGGATTAGAACTCTCCATTGGGTCTTGTTGGTGTCACCAGTGAGCACATAACTGAAATCAATGACTGCATCTTCCTCAACTTATCAGTAGTAAATAGTTCCATATTGAAGAGTTGAACTCTCCTCCATCCACACCTGTCTCTTGACAATCTCACTCTTGTTCAAACCCAGTGCAAGCACCTGTACCTTTGTGTTGTAATGTCTATCCTGATCAGAAGATGGCATTTTGGAGCTTTTCTCTATTTTCCTCTTCTTATAGTGTCTCCACCTGATCTTTTGCAATGTTTCTTGGTAGTCAGAAGTGATGATAAAAATGTCCTTTTTGTAGCTGAACACTTATCTGTTCCTTATTCTTAAGATTATTTTGTAGCCTTTAGACCTTGTATTTATGACAATGTGCCCTGGAATGAGAGGAGTCTCTGATTAATGTGGAAAGAAATATTTGTATATAGGGGTAAAGACATATTTAGAAAGTGGTTTATATTATGTCAGTTTAACTAAACAATAGTATTCAATTTTTGTTTGTTTGTTTGTTTGATACAGTATCTTCCTGTGGTACCTGCTCTTCTAGAAATCCCAGTTTAGATGAGGCTGAACTTGATCTCACAAAGATCGTT
This sequence comes from Eospalax fontanierii, assembly GCA_035773235.1. Lineage (NCBI taxonomy): Eukaryota > Metazoa > Chordata > Mammalia > Rodentia > Spalacidae > Eospalax > Eospalax fontanierii. Next base: position 95,419,414 of record CM069527.1, on the reverse strand, counting down.
CTATTTCTGCCTCCTGAGTGCTAAGATTAAAGGCATGTTCCAGCTTGCCCAGTTAGTTTTAATTTTATGTTTTTCATATTCATTATACATGATACTGTTTAGCAGGTACATTTTCACACAGTATATAATGAGCTTTAAGCATACTTCTCAATCCCTCTGACTTTCCTTCCTTTCCTCCTCCCCTCTCTTGTGATCCCTACTAGACAGTTTTGCTTCTAATATTATGTCATATAAATGGTTATTGGGGACACAGGTAAAGCAGAACATGTAATATTTGCCTTTCTGAGACTAATATATTCTATGTGATAATATCTACTTCTATTATTTTCCTATAAATTACATACTTTCAATCTTTTTATGACTAAAATTCCACATTTTTGTTATCCATTTCTCTGCTGGCAGGCACCTAAGTTGGTCCCATACCTTTGGATGTAGACATATTTCTGTGGTATATGCAACTGATTTAAATGGTAGCCAACTTAAGTTTCTGAGGAATATCTATATTAATTTCCCAAATGGTACAACTGGATTATAATTCTGTCACTAGAGCCGGGTTTACTTTTTTCTGAATCTTCTCAAGCATTTGCTTTCCAAATGAATATATTGATTGGAACACAATGTAATTTCAATATAGATTTTGCTTTGCAATTCCGTGGTTCATAATGAGAACATAGTAGACTTCTAACTGTTACAGAATACATTGTATGGATAAGAACTAGTTTCCATTGTTTGTCAAATGACAAAAATCATAATTTTGATATTTTGAATTATGAAATCAGCATCTCATATTCAGTTTAGAATTAATGTAAGATATTTTCTTGATTTGGAACTAGTAAGAGTAACTCATGTCTTTGCCAATAATATTCTATTGTGTTTTTATGAGAACTTTGGACTACTCCAGAAGTGTTTGTATTTAGTTTGATTTAAGGCTTGTATTGGTTTTGCTGCTTTATATATGGAAATTAGTGATGTGTGAAAATGAATGGTCAAATTATGTACACTAAAATGTATTAATTTTTAATAGCCAAATATCAAAGTTTAATCTTGAAACCATTTATCCAGTTCTCAAAATTAACATAAAAGAGAATGCTAATTTCTAATTTTATCATAACTATCACTGTTCAATATGTCCTTGTTATAAAATAATTTACCTCAAAAAATAACTCTAATAGGAAACACTTAGATTAAATTAACTAGTGATCTATTCCCAGATGAGCCTTTAACCAACTTTATACCAGGAAATTATTAAAAGGGAACTGTCACGACCACCTCGTCCAGCAAGGAAGACACAACACCGGACTCTTCTTTATGCAGTTTATTCAGGAACTTTGAACAATCTTCTTACTTCCGCTCTCAGTCAATACTGAGGCCCCAACCTTATTTTGCTCAGTGTATTTATAGGAAAAATACAACCATCATTTACATATACAGGATTATTCAAAACACCTACATCTACTTAACAAAAGGTGCTAAGCCTAGGATTTAAGATAAACTTTCCTCCGGGTGATTAAATCAGACCTTCCTACAAGGATTTACAAGATCTTCAGCCTTGGGTTTACAGGATCTTCAGCCTTGGGTTTACAGGATTTTCAGCCTTGGGCCTAAAATAATCTCTCCTTCAGGTCACATTGCAAAACGCCCTAATCCCACAGCACTTCTGGGATCAGCAAGACTGATCCCTGCTTGATCAAAGTTCAAAGCAGTCAAATGGCTCCCGACAGGGAACTTCAATCATGTAGCTTAAAATATGGAGAAAAGACAAGTAAAAATTACTTAACTTGTAGTAGTGTTGTTGGTGCTTTTAAAATTTTTATAAATATAATAACTTCCCCAAATAAGGAATATTATAACACATTGGTGTCAGCTCTTTTTTTCTAACTAAAGTTCATTTCACAAACCTTTATATATTACATAAATATCCAGGTAGAGTATTTTTAAAAATTCTATACATAGGTACATAATATATAGTGTCTTGTAAAAAAAAAGTTAATGGGAATAATTTCATTTTGAAACACATTACACACCTTTTAAGATAATGAAACCACTTGCTACTGCAAGAAGATTTTTCAGTTCTTCTTGAAATTTATCACCTCTTTTTGTTAAAATTCAAAAATAACAAGGCAAAGATTTGACTGTAAGTTTGAGTCTTTACTTATTTCCTCATGAAAGGATTGTGAGGAAATCATTTTTCACTATGGGCTGTCTTCCATTTTGTTTTTTAGGACTTTCCAGACCCACAGCTATGTGTCCTGGAAATAAAATTAGGGGAGGTCGCCACCAGCATCAAAAGAGAGGTATAAAGGATGTTCTTAGCTGAATCGGGTCAGAACTGTAAGGTGTGTGCAGCCATCCCACCAAGCCTTGCAGAACTTCAATAGCACAGTCACAGGAGTGAGTGGTCTCCTGGATGAACTCCTCTCCATATCTTTCTGCTGGAAAGACATACATAAACTAGCATTTCCACTAACCACTGGTGTGATGGCTAACACATGCCTTTACCAGAGACGGAGAAAGCACACCCGAGACCTCAATCAGTAGTGGTGTTGGGGTAGAGAAGAGAATGCTGTTTGTTCTTACACCTCCTGGTCAATTCTGAGTAAAAACTAACCTCAACAGGAAATTGCAATAATATATACACACCATACACAGACCTTATCACTGTGGGAATCTTGTAATACATGCAAGATGGTAGAGAACGAACAACAGGTGAATGCAAACTTCTCACCATGATTTCAACATGAGCGTGTCATTCAGTACCACTATCTCACAAATGTTTCACTGTGATCTTGGCATGCAGACCACATGGGGTGAAATGGAATTGCAATTCATAGTTATTCTCAGTTGGATAATGCCAAGAAAGCTTAGACTCATTCTCCATTGATGAACAATGTAAATTTTCCCGTTTTCCAAACAACGCGTTGCGCTGCTTCTCGTAGAAAATAAAATAAAATTGATGATTAAGCCTTTGGGTTGATTTCTTATCAAAGAAGTCAGATAGGGAACCACTAATTCTTCCTGTCTGAAGCTTCTGTATCTCCACTGCAGGAAGTTTTCCAAGAAGGAACTAAAATGGGAAAACCGGCATGTCTGTCTAAAAGAAGCAAAATATATAAAACGATGGGGAAAGGTGAGGGGTAGGGAGAGAGAAGATGCATTCTGTGTCGAAAATAATCTCTGTTCTCAACAGAATACAATTCAGCTCCTCCTTAGCTATCATTTTATAAATTAACAATTTCTTACTGTTAAAAGAAATGTTCAAGTTTTTACAAAGCAAATAAAGTAGTTGATCCTGGTAAACAACTCCCCATCTTACTTTCACATCCTTAAAAAAATAAAAAGACCTCTATATAGTATAAGAGACAGTATATGGCACGCCTTACATATCAGGCCCCAGAGTGCCAAGACCCACTCATACACCTTCTTCACTCTGTTTCCTGGGATAGCCATGCCAGAGGATCTGGAGACATGTGCCTTTCCCTTATTGGACTCCAGGTGGTCTGGAAGTCCATAGATGTACTATTTCCATGAAATTGTTTTGTACTGTTTTGTTGTATGAGGTGATTTTAAGCTTTTTCAGTGTTATGTCTCCTCAGATATTTTCCACAAATATTCCTGGCAAAAGGCCAATTTTCCCATTATATTGTAATGTGCCTTTGATCAGCCATCCTCGAATTTTTTATGAACAAATAGAATATCTTCTTCTTTATTTTAAAGTTCTGTCTTACTTTGAGGAGGAATGGAAAACTCCACCCTGTGCCTTTCAAAAACAGGTCTGGCCTCATCACCAGATCCAAGGATGGGACCAATGGCGGATCAGGTCTACTGAGGAGGTGGAGGGATGGGCACTGTGGAATCCAGGGATCTGTTTTCTTTGTAGAAAGTGTCTTTGGCCAAGGCTGCTCTAAGCTGCCCAAGAAGATACAGCGATACCCCATTTGTTGGGTAGGAATCTGCCCTGTATTAAGGGACCCGACACTTCTGTAGGGGCAGCTCCAGGGCATCCTGCTTACACATCTTGGGTGAGTAATGCAGAAGGGGTGACTTGCATTTAGAGAAGGCTCCAGAGAGCAACTTCAGCATCCCTCCCACCCCCGCCCTGTTTCATTATCCCTGTATGGTTTGATTGCTGAACTTTTCCCACAAAGTGATGTAGTAGCACTGTCAGATGTGGGGAGTACAGGGAGGATGGTCACTGCCCAGCCACCAGGCTAAGTTTCCAGGGTCGAAGTAGTCAACAATGCAGCTCCAGGGTTAACCAGGGGATATTGGCCAGATCCATACTGCTGGCAGCAACCTGGGCATCAGAGCCTATCACTGGAGGCAAAGGTTGGGAGGCCACAAATCCAGGTCTTAGGCAGGTGACATTCTGTGGGTGGGTCTCCATCTCCAGAACGGCTGTTGTGCTTCAGCCATGCCAGAGAATGGAGGATGATCGAACAGGGCCTCAAGTGGCTCAGAGTGCATCTGGAGGAGGAGCTCCCAGGATACTACGTGGGTGGGTAGTTCGGTTATCAAAACCAAGGGAGGGGTTTATCTAAGGAGGCCTTTCTTATCATTACAGAAGGCGGGAAAGTGAAACGCGGGGATTTTGGGGTAAAGGTGGGAAGGTTGTAGGGCTGACGTGAAAGTTCATGAATGAGGAAACGAAACCCAAAAATCTAGTTCTGACCTGGGGTGGGCGAAAGAAGATTCATATCTACAGTGATTTCCTGGAGCCAGGTTATCACATAAGGCAGAGCAGGCCAGACACCTGCCGTTCTTTCAGGGTATCCCGGGTTGCTTGCCTTGCTCAATACCCAGACCCCTACAACATTCTGTTCTTGGGCAGCTGTGACTGCTGCTTCGGGATGTTCTTGTTATGTGCCGCAACTGTCCTCACAGCACTGACTACCTGGTTGAATCTCATTTGACCAGTTGTGTGCATCAGGGCCTTTTGCCTGAGAATTTGTCTGGATGTGAACCTCTGACACCGTTTCTTTGGAGTTTCTGGTCGGCCCTCCTGTGGGAGAAAGACTGAGTATGGTCACTTCTGTAATTGCCTGACTCGCAGTAGACAGGGACTTTAGTTTGGAAAGCATTTGTCATGGCCCTTGTGACTGGTGCCACATAATTGGCTGGGAAAGCCTCAGTGTTGCTGATCTGAATTGAAGTCCCTTTGATTCAGCCATCCTAGTAAAGCTGGGAAACCACAAAATCATTTCTCCTTTTCTTAGCTCTAGTTCATCTTCTTTCCCGGAAGTGTGCAGAGGTATAGCAATATACACACTGGAGCAAGTCTGAGACCATAAATGTGCCATCTGGTCAGTAGATCCTGCCATGGGCCTGAGTCCCATTGTAGCAGCAGCAACGGCAGAAGCGGCAGCAGCAGCAGCCTCTGATTATGTAGAGGCAAGGACAATTGCAACCACGGAAGAAGGTGGGGGGAGAGAAGGATTCATAGTTCCAAGGGCAGCTTGGAAGGTGACATGTGATGGGAATGTGTTGGTCTGTTGTCACTGGGCTGCTTGGGGGTGGGATCACAAGTAACCCAGTGGTACTTATATGAACCTGAAAAGGAGCAATGCAGAAAAGCTGGAACAGGTCTCTGATTCGAACAGCCCCTGAGATGTTGCAGCTGATGAATGAAGGGGCCCGATCTCCATTCCGTGGCAGTGTTTGAGGGAGGCTGGGAAGAGTTGTCAGCCAAGGTAAGGGAGCGGAAGGATTGTCGCTTCCTGGTGTTCTTCCTGGTGTCATAGTACTTTGGGACAGTGTTGCTCTGGGCTGTCACCCAGGTACATTCTACAAAGTCAACTCCCTCAATGGAAGGCTTGTTTCACTCTGTTAACTTCTTGGCAACCAAGTAAAACTCAACATATGAAATTGGAAATGTTCCTATTTTATCTGCCAGCGTTCTCTCACCCAGGTTTCACTCACTCCGTGGATCACAGTCAGGAGGTCATCCTTTACAAATGGAAAGCAATCTTTGCCTGCTTCCTTGTTATTCACTTTAAAGTCTTAAAGTGTTTTGCTCTGAGGAGGGTTCTGATTTGATATTGTACAATGTTCATGAGGAAAAAGTCATGGACTCTGTTGGCTTCCCTGTAATATCAATTCTCATCCAGTTGTACTTAAGTTCTCTTGGATCTTTTCCTTTGTTGTTATATAATGCTTGGACACATGGTACCTCTCACTGGGGTCGGGGAGGCACTCCAGCCTTGCACTCATGGCTGTAGCTCTGTAGGCCTTTTGAGCTACAATTATCCACAGTACTGTCCTCAACAGTTAGTGCATTTGATCTGTTGTCCCCACTGCCCCCCACCAAGGCCAAGTTTCCAGGGTTTCTGCTTAATGTCAACCAGAAGTCTGAGCAATAAGCTCCTCCACACCAGGTTTGGGAAACCTCTATTCCCAGAAAACACTTTCCAAAATGTTTGCTCACAATGTGAGACCTTTACAGAAACACCCAGGTGTCTAGCCATACAGTACACTCCAGGAGATCATACAAGGCAGCCTCATCCATCTAGATCTTCTTTACTGAGAATAAGGTTTCAAAATGCTCATAGTTACACTCAGCAATTAAAGTGATTCATTGTGGAAAGATCCATTTCAGTCTTTGCTCTAGGCGGCCAGTCTTTATTCGTGGCCCAGCAGTACCCTCCTGGTCCACGCTACAATGTTGCCTCCAACCTTAAAATGTATTTCTAATCTGATAATGTGCTTATGTGAACTTATTCATACTAGTGCAAACAATATGGTTCTCAGTTCCAATGCTTTATTTACTTTTTTTCCTGGAAATGTGAAATAAGTCATGTCTGATAATTAATATTGGTTATTAAGAAAACCCAACAGTAATCAGTTGCCAATATTTCTTAAGCAAAGTTTTGGGGTCTGCTACCCATTTCCCCAGTTCCACACTAGATTTTTATCTGCTTGAGCTTTCATGAGTCTTGAGCATGCTGAACTGATTGCTGTAGGTTCATATGAGCAGGGTCCCAGGAGCCTGTAGGATTCTGTTTTCATATGGTAATGTACTTCCTCACTGGCTTTTACAGTCTTACAGCCCCCTCTTCCACAAAGGTCTCTGAGCCCTGGGTGAGTGAAACTTAAAATAGGAGTCCTGTCCAGGGACCCACACCCTGCAGATTCTTAATCTCTATGCTTTAGACATTTGTGATCTTTTGTGTTACTGACCCTTGGTTGCATGAGGGAGCTTCATTAATGAGAGTAGAGAGATTCATTCGTGACTTCTGTACCCCTGTTAAATGCTATAAAATTGCTATTAACAAGAGTGCTAGACGAAACTCCATGATAATTTAAAGCTGCCCTGAGTAGAGTTCTGTTTTCCCAGACCCAGTTCTTGGAAACTGAAAGCTAAACTTATCACAAACAATTCTAAAAGAATATAAAACTCTAAGAACACCTGTACATGCTGACTGCCAGGTTTGTTTCAGTGCTTTCTGCTTTGCCAGCCCTTGTACAATGTAAATTGTTAAAGGAACCTAGCATCCTGGTCAGCATGCACCTGGTTGCCATGGTTAGATTTGCACCCATTTTTGCTGACCATTCTATGGACTTGTATGTGTACTTGTTGTTTCCTTGTACTTGCACTCAGCAGGCCCCCCAAGAACTAGCTGACCACAAACCCATAGAATGTTCTGCAGTTGTTTTATAATTAATGGCCTGCAACAGCTAAATGCCAAGTCTTGCTTCTGTCCTCTTTGCCTGTTTGTGTATGCAGTTGTGTTGATCCACGATTGCCTTGGTTCAAAGCCACTGGAAACTCCCTCCAGAGTACAATAAACTTTACTAAACTGAGCCTGTTGTTTCTCCCTGGGTACCTGAACCAAGAAGGAGCACTGCTGTAAAATAAACTGTTCACATTGCCCTTCCATTGGTGTAGTGACCTTTATTACTACATATAACACCCCTTCTTCTGTATTGTGTGAGTCTTGGGTGTAGAAGCGGCATTGTAGATGTGCCACTTAGACACAGGCAATTCACAGGCAATGTCTGTGTTTGACCAGCTATGGTACTCTTTAGTAGTCTCTGTCTGGTGCAAAAGAAGCTTTTTTGATGAGTGCTGACTGGGATGCTTGACTGTAAATACAAGGATGAACTGTGTGATTTTATTAATGATTGGTTTTATTTTGAGGGATAATAAACATCTTCATAAAAACTTTATTATTCCTAAATGCATAAAGTTTTCATTTCTATTTTTTATGTTGATTATAATAATAACTTAGCTGTATATGTTATTTGTATATTAAGGCAGGTTATCCTTTTCTGGGAGGGCTCTTCTGAGTCTCTACTACAAGATTCAGGCTGAAGATGTGTGTTTGATAGAATATCCTTTGAGCATCAGGGAATATGCCAGGTATATAGATACATTAAAGGACTGGCTTTTGTGAACATAATTTCTTCCTGAGTTAAATATCAACGAATCATTTAAATAGAAAAATACATGACCTCATCTAACAGTCAGGTAGATTAATCTAGCTACTCACACAGGACATCAGAGATTAATTAAGGGTATTTAAACAATTTTGAAACAAAATCAGAATTATTCATGGGTCTAATTCCTGATTATACATGATTAACAGATTATGAAACTTTTCATTAGAAAACAAAAAAATATATAATGTGTAAGTGAAATGCTTTGAAATGTATATGCATGTTAACAAACTTGCATGAGAAGGAACCGCTTTCATAAATACGTGAGAATTCCCCAAGATTGGGTTTATGGTCTTGAACATGAAATGGATTCTTGAAGCAAATTTATTTATACAGGTAGAATTGCTTACCTAGACCATATTTCAATGACAAAATAAGGATTTTCTGATCAGCAATAGTGGATTTATAAGCCCAGGAAACATCTTATGTGTTGTTTACCTATGTGATTACTTATATTTGAAAACTGAATGTACTAAAATTTGAGCTGGGTGATGGAAGACTTGGAAAAGAACACCCCCTAAGTGTTGAGAAGAAATACTAGAGGACTAACATACTGAAGTGAACTTTGTCCTCCTATTTTTAAAGTATGATTGTATGTAAAAAATTCATGCTACCTCCCTAAACCAGAATATAGCAGCACTTTTTAATCTCATACATAATATTTAAAAGACATAATTGTTAATAGTTTCTTAGTATTTATAATTACAAATATAATTTTACTGGGTTTTGTTCTTTTCTTGCTATATTATTTATAAGGCTCAATAGGAAGATCACTTTTAGCAAGGACTGAGATTTTTATAGACTCCAGTAACTAAGGCTAACCTGGAAAGTCAAGAAGTGGTGAGACTTCTTCAGTCATCCATGAAGAGGGTACTGTTGGGGAGTATCTTACTTTGTGAGTTCCAGTGCCTCTAAGAACACTTGGAAATCTGCTCAGTATTGGTATTATCAGAAATCAGACTCAGATTTGTAAAGAATAATACTGCACAGTGGCCTAGATGATTGCAATTTTTGTGTGAACTTCTTAATAAAATATAAATGCAATCATATGTGTGATAAATTGTGTGTGTATCTGTCTATGTCTACATGTTTGTTATGCATAGAACAAACTTGGAAACATAGATTGTTGACATTTTAATTGAGGACTAGAAGAATCAAATACAAGAAATTTTAAAGTCTATCAACAATTTTATACACAATGAACATTCTTACTGTAACTTTTTAATATTCAGAAGGAATTGTTTATGTTAATTAATGTTATTGCTATACAAATATTTTATATAGCAATAAAGTTAGCCAATTTTCATTCTCTCTGTCTCTTTCTCAGTGTAAAATTTTACCTCATGTTTTGTATATATGTATAGTTGTTAACTTTATATTTTATTTCAATTATTTTTGTAACTCTACTAGATAAATGATGCCTAGTTAGGTGAAATATTATAGTTGACAGTATATGTGAATTATAATGATATTAAATTATGCTTTGTAAAAAATAGCCTTACCTATATATGTGAGGATCATTCAATTTATTAACTAGACAAGAACAAAATATGGAAGGGTGGAAATTCTCTCCACTACCTTGCAACCAGATATTCTTCTTGTCTTCACTTGTCAACATCCTGTGCCCAGGACTTTTAATTAAGGTTAGGACTTCAGAAGAACACTAGCTTTCTTGTGTCTCTTAAAGATGACCAATAGTTGAAATTATTTACTTCCATAATTATATATGAATATATTTATTTACTTATTTTATGCATATGTGTGTTATGCTTGCATGTATGTAGGTACACCCATGTCATGCAATGCCGGTGGAAGTCACAAGAGGGCATCTAATCCCCTGGAGCTATTCATGGTTGTTAGCCACCATGTGAATGCTGGGATTCAAATATGGATCCTCTGTAAGAGCAGCCAATATCCTTCACTGCTGAGTCCTTTCTTCAGGCCCCAAATACGAATATTTTTATAATTACTCTAGTAAATACTTCTTTATGGCTGGCAAATACAATTATTTATTTTGTTTCTCTGGAGAAATGTAAAGCAGTGAGCTTGGTCCTTGTGGAAATTCATTACAGAAAACCTCTGTTGCCATGAAATAAGGAAAAGGAAGCACATTTAGTGGTAATGTAAAATAATAACTTTCCCATTTAGTCTTTTGCTTGTTAGAGCTGATTGACCTGTTTTGTTTTCTGCCACAATTATTATACACTTAAATTTAAAACACTGTTGTCCTATATAAGGAAGTTTTCACACATCTTATTGGAAAAAGGCTTGCGGTATACACTAGGATAAATGAATTTTCCAGGAAGGGATTTCCACATTGAACTTTACAATGTATTTGTATTACTTGGCATGAAGTACTGAATTATCATTAAAGATGAATTATTTGGTTGTGTTGTAATCTGAAATGTTAGAATTTATTGCCCCTTTTTTAGTGTTTAGAAACTTTACTCATCGTTTCGTTGATAAACTTTCTCTACCTCCATTCCATACAGTGATGTTTTTACATGGCAGCTTTATTGAGAAGTAATTCTCAAAGATACACTTTAGCTGCTTTACACAGGCAATTTAATGTTTGAACTCATTCAGAGAATCATGGATGGCAAGTAAAGCTGGAAAATTTTTACTGACATATGATTTCAGCTCTGTTAATGTTGACTCCACCTTCCTCCATTAATACTGATCTCTCCATCCATACTTGGTGCACCTGCTGATTTAGATGTTCTGTATATTTCACAGAAGGGAATCATACGGGGTATAGATGGTTCCCACTGATCTCTGTACTTCAAACAATATTTTCAATGTTCATGTGTGTTATGGCTTGCAAGAGTATATTCTATTTCTCAGTTTGAATACCAGTGTTTAATTTCATTATTAATTACTGGTTTGAATGACTGCTGCATATGTTCATTGTATTATTAATAAAAATGCTTGTATTTAATTTTGTTTTGGAACTAAAACTGTACCTCATATTGATATGTATTTTATTGTTTCTAATTTTTACTTTTTATTATTCTTTGTGTATAGACTATAACTCAATGGATAATGCCAAAGAAATCTTAAAATCAAGGAAACATATACAAAATGAATCAACATATAAATACTGTCTTCAGAAATAAAAGCATTCTTTTCAATAAAACTAATCTACTTTTATTAAGGATATATCATTTTTAGAATGCATGTTATAGTGGAAGAGTTCAGTTTCCAAATTACTTGTTATAGTTTGTATGACATTGTAAAACTGAAAGAAATGTCAAGTTCTACTTTTAAATAAACCTTATATTTTCATTCATTCTGTTCATTAAAACAGCTAAAGGTATTTGACATTATTTGTATTTTTGCAGCTGTTTTCATTAATTCATTTTAAACTGTGAAATTTGTTGATTTTGCTTTGACCAGCCCATGAAATCAGTTCTCTAACTATCTGATATGCTGCCTCTTTACCAAAAAGGAAAGGTCTTGTGAATTAAATCTGTGCTGTCAAATGATGAATATCCTTGATATAAATCCCATATACTTTCATAAAAATTAGAAAAATAGAAATAACAATATTTCTTGTGATTCTATGTGTTATAACTTTTTTGCTTCAGTATAATGTGAAAATTATAGAACACTCTTATTTTTGTTTGGTTTTTTTATTAATGATAATGTTTAGATATTATCTCCAAAATTTCAAACACTTATGCTCTTCAGAATTGTAATCATTCCCTTTGTATTGCTATCTTTATTATAAAATATATGTGCTCTCTCTAATATTAATACTTTCCACCTAGAAGAGATAAAGAATTAATAGCAAATAGAAATTATCAGTTATTGTCCCCTAAGCTGGCTTAATTGGTTTCTATGCATATGCTTTATTTATTTTACGTAGTTAATGTTTATCGTCGTCTTGAGTTTTGTTTTGTGTAGTTTTTCCTAAGGACATTTTGTCAACTGATGGCTGTCAAGAGGGAGAAAGACAGTGTCTAACAGTTTTGGCAGTATTTGTGGCCCAGGAGATGGATCCACACTTAAGGACACAATGGGGAACACAAATCATAATCTATAGGTTATATTATATATGGCATCTATCTGTCTATCTATCTACATATATGAGAGTTGAGTAAATTTGGAAGGGGAATGGGGAGGTATGGAAAGGAGAGCAGCTCTAAATGCCATCAAAATATATTGTTTGAAAATCACAAAAAAATTCAATGAAAAGCTTTTATCTAAAGTTCTTATTTGTATTCTAAAATTTGATTCCAAAATATTAATAATCTGACTTACACTATTTTTCAAATATCTTCATATTTTGTGGAAGTGTACATAATATTATTGTATGTGTCCATATTTATTTGAATAACATTTCTTAGGATAATTATAATCCTTCTATAGATATTTCTAAGCATATTTCTTATTAAGTTATTTAGCAGGTATGTTTAGATGAAGAAAGTGTCGAATTAATTGAAGTGTTGTTTATCAGTAATATTTTTTTTGCTGCCAGTGAGCTGAATGTGTTAATGAACAAAGTGAGAAAGTATATTTGGTTGATCCATCCTCATCAACGTTTATTAAATCCCTTTTTCAGTGAATATAAATCAAGTTATGTTATGCCATCTTTGTTTTTAAGAATATTAACAATGAAGGAAAATACTGTTAAACATAACTTCATACTATTTCCTTTAATTGTATAAGACCCCATTATTTTACTAACTGGTGAGTCTTCCTCTTCTGGGAAGTAAAATCAATGTTTAAATTAAATCACCTTTTATTCAAATGTTTTAAATTTTACCAACATCCTGCATAACTATTTAAAGGAATTTTAATGATAAAACTTCATAAAAAGCTATATTTAAAGTAAAAGAGTGTAATACTTCGCTCTAATAAATATCTGGAAACATGGTAATTTTATAAAAAATTCTTATTGACCCCAAGATTTTCAGGTCATGTGTATTTAGTAAGTCAGAAAACTAGAACTTACTACAGTCTTCTGCATTCATCCTTCTATGATATACTGTCAAACTGAATAATGAAAATTGACAAATTACCTGGCAAAGGATGTAAAATTCATACACATGTAAGTCAGCTCAACGTTTAATGTGTGTAAATGTCATGTATGCATTTTCTTGATTATAAGTATTTTTCTTGGTTAAAAGTATTTTATGCTTTGTGCTTCAGTCCAGTAAGTCAAAGATTGTGATCCTTCCACAGCTTATTTATTTGCAGATATGTGCAGAGTAGTTGAAATGTGCATCACATGTATTCCCAAGTTAGGTAGAATAATACAGTATTACTTTTTATGTTTTAAATCAGAGACTACAAGCAAGTGTGCTTTTCATAGTCTATTTAGTGTCAGTGTTTTCCTCTTTTTAAAGTTAATGTCTTAGAAACAATTTTGTTGTAAAATGATATTTAGTTTGTGTCCATTTACTGAAGATTAATTAATCTGCTAAGAGACTCATCCTTGAAAGAGACTTTCTCTTCCCCTCCTATTAGTCATCAGTTGTCAAAAGTTCCTTATTTTAGGTTTTATTAACTTACTCCTCACATCTATGCTCAGATCTTGTCTGGTTTGAGCATTTATGGGACTTGCATATGCTGTCCTAGCTACTATGAGCTCATATGAGTGACTGACAAACTTTTGAGTAAATACTATGTTCTTGTGTTCATAAACCACATATGACTGAAGTAATTTTTTGATACTGTCTTCTGAAATGATCCCCAAGCCTTTGTAGGAAGAAGTTTGATATAGGTGTCCTATTCAGAGAGAAGTTATCAGTAGACTCTTGTTTTCAGTATGTAGGCCAGTTGTGGCCTTTTTTGTTAATCTCCATCCATTGCATAAGAAATCTCTGGTGAGAGTGAGAAATGAATTGATCTATGAATGCAAGACTAACTCATTAGGAGTCATTTTAATACTAAAACTATTTAGTAGGAAACAGGTATTATGCTCTTCCCTTTGCCCAGTGACTTGTCTAGCTTCTGGTGTCTAGGTTTGATATCAATATCAGCTGTTGGCTCAGTCTTAAGAAGTGCAACTTAAACACAAATAGAGAGTGGATGATTGTTCCCATAATATTCTTGCCACTATTGTGAAAGTAGGTGTATCTTGTTGCTCTTATTCACAAAAATACTTGGAAACCCAATGTGTGATCATATCAAAAAACGGTTATGCATCATGGTCAAGTTGGCTCCATTCTGCAGATGCAGGATAGTTCAACATATGCAAAAACATAAATTTAATCTGTCACATAAACAGCACAAAGAGAGAAACAACATGACCATATCATTAGATATATAAAACGCCTTCGACAAAAATCAAACATCCACTTATGATTAAAGTCACGGAGATCCTACAGAAATAAGGTTCATATCTCAACATAATAAAAGCAATATATGAAAATTCCACAACCAACATTATAGTAAATGGTGAAAAACTGAGAGCATTCAAATTAAAATCATGTCCAAAGCAAGATTGATGAATCTGTCCACTCCTGGAAAATATAATAATTGAAGATTTATCTAAAGTGATAAGACAAAAAATGGAAATAAAGTGTATAAAAATTGGAAAAGAAGTCAAAGTATCTATATTTTCACATGATACAATTATAATACACCAGAAAACATCTAGAGCTGATGAACACATTCAACAAAGTATCAGAATATAAAATTAAACACCCCAAACCATACATCAATACCAAATTTAAGAAGAAAGAAAACTGGGAAATGGATCCATTCATGATAGCCTCAAAATCAATAAAACACCCTGGAAAAATCTTCAAAGGAAGTGCAAGACGTGTACAATAATAACTTGAAAATATTCAAGAAAGAAATTGATGAACATACCAGAAAATAGTAAGACCATGCTTGCTAGGATTAATATTGTGAAAATGGCCATACTATCAAGGGCAATCTACAAATCAATGCAACACTCATTAATTACATCACAGTTCTTCACAGAGAAATAGAAAAAAAAATCTCACAATTCATATGGAAACAAGAAAACACACAAAGGTCAAAATCTTCTTGAATAAGAAAAGTAGTGCTAGCTGCTTTATGGAAGGGGACTGTGAACACAGAATTAAAAGGACACATTTGTAGTCACCCCAGTTTTGATAAAGAGCCAAAAATACACACTGGAGAAACACAGCATGACAACAAATGGTTCTCCTTACACTGGAAAAATGCATGTAGAAAAATTAAAATAAATCCCTATCTCAAAGCTTGAACAAAACTCAACTTCAAATTGATCATGTGTTCAACAATGGACCTGATGCTCTGAATCATACAACAGAAAGAAGAGGATCTATATTGGAACAGGAAATGAATTTCAAGCATGCATTCCAACCATTACAAAATGGGATATCATGAAAGCAAAATGTTTCTATAGAATGAAAAGATAACCTACCATATGTTAAAAAAAAGTTCTTTGGCAGAGTATTAGTATTCAGAATATAAAAATGATCTTAAGAATAAAAACTAAACATAAACAAACAAATAACCAAATTAAAAAGTGAGGCAAGAAAATTAACCAGGAGTTCTCTAAAGACGAAAAGCAAATGGATGAAAAGTATTTTCAACAATGTTGGCGTGGATGTGGTGAAAGGAAAACACTTATCCAGTGCTCACGAAAGTGGGACGTGTGCAGCCACTATGGAAATCAATGAGGAGATTCCTAAAAAACCAACCATACCACTCTTGAGTATATACCCAAAAGAAACCATACCTACTACAGAAGTATGTTGTTTTAAAGAACACATAAGCTGACATCTTCGTTAAAAACAGTTACCATCCTAAGCCCATATTCTCCCTTAGTAGCACTGATTCAGTATTTATTCTTTCAGAATTTTAACAAGATACAGAAATGCCCCTATAAATGATTTGATTATAAAGGAATGTACTCATGTACAAGTATATATAAAGACAGTCTGAAAGTGCATATTTATTATTTATAACTACTGTATGACTAAATATCATTTCCATATTTGTACTGTGATTTTAAATAATTTTCTTTTTTAATATTCTTATTGCATTTTTGTTCATTTCATATAATATATCTTAATCAAATTTAGACCCCTTCCTTCATACTGGTCCCCACAGGATTTCATGCTTTGTGCCATATATGTCAAGTCCTGTCTGGTCAAACACTTATACCCAAATGTCCCTTTGTGAAAATTCATCTACTGGAGGAGTTTGACAACCTGTCTTAATATACTCCCTTAAAGAAGAGCTACTCTCCCTCACTTATAATCACTTGACAATATTTCCTTGGCTAGGGTTTCTCAAAGCCTGTAGATTTTTCCGAAGTCCTCATACAAATTTTGTCTCTGAACAGAAATTTAAAATGAAATTTTATAGTATCTGTATTGACTTAATATTTGCAAAGTGGAGTAAGAGTGAGCATAGAAGCAACCTCTGTGTGCCCAGGTAAGGAGAAGAGTTGGGATGAAGAACAGATTCTATTCCTATGATAGAAAAAGTTGAACATCAACAACAAAAACAGCTAGACAAGATGAGATATATAAAATTTTGTCGGACAGTCAGGCAAGAGGGGCTGCAAACTGGTACTTGCTCATGAGATGGCTGCTCTGTGGTTAGTGGTAGTTATGTGGAAGGGGCTGCCCTCTTGGAAAGCAGGACCATAGTAAAAGTAACCTGACTGAATGGACATAGAGGTTTGATAGTTGGATCTATCTATCTCTCTATCTCTCTATCTTTCTATCTCTCTATCTATCTATCTATTGGCAGAGAGAGAGCTGTAGCAATACTGAACTTCAGATTTTCCAGAAGTACCCATGAGCGAATATCCTTAGATGGCACCACGCTTGTAACTGCCTAAGAGAAAGAGAACACAGGAATGCATGAATTGTGTTTAACCTGACACATACAGATCACCAGATGGATGATTAATATCTGGGATATATGCATAACTTCAAAACTTGAAAAAGCAAAGCCTCCAATCTTTCAGTCAATAAATGTAGTAATATTTCAATAAAATTTTCTCAAGAAAAAAAATCAAGTGAACAGTAAATATTTGAAAAAGATGAACAAAATTACCTACCAGAAAATATGCAAATTAAAAAGGATTTGAGATTCTATCTTAAGCCAGTCAGAAAAATTATCAACAAGAAAACAGATGAGAGCGGAGTGAGGTCTCGGAGGTTAAGAGCACTGACTTCTCTTGCAGAGGAACCAAGTTAAGTTCCAAGCATACATGTAGCAGTTAACAGCCACCTGTAACTCCAGTTCCAGGGGCTCTTAGACCCTCTTCTGACCTTCATATGCAGTGCACACCATTACTGCAACTACCACATGCAAGCAATACACTGACACACGCAGAATAAAAACAATTCTAAAAACTTGATCCTTTTGGGAGAGGGTCTCCCTGTAACCCCAACTGGCCTGGAACTCACTATGTAGACCAGGTTAGCCTTGAAATCACAAACACCCATCTACCTCTGCCTTTTGTGTTCTGTGATTAAAGGCATGTGCCACAAGATCAGGTCATAAATAAATTATTTTAAGCAACAAAAGCATGTGAGTAATAATGCTAGGGAAGATCTGGGGGAAAAGAAGTCAAAATTCACTGCAAGTAAACTGGTGCAACTTCTGTGAATATAAGTACGGATGTTTCTTAGAAAACTAGAAACAGCTATAGTATCACCCAGCTATGCACCTACTGGGCTTATGCCCAAAGGACTCCCAGTCCTACCAAAAGCACTGCAGACCTGTGTTGGCTGTTTCTCTTTTCGTAGTTGTTAAGAAACTGAACCATCATTGATTGCCATTAATAAATGGACAATGTGGTACAAATTTGCAATGGAATTTTATACCATTGGTAAAGAACAATACAATTCTGACATTTTCAGAAAATGGATAGAATAGAGATCACTATTGTAAGCAAGATGTCAGGTTAAAAATAGTGCATATTCTGTCTCATATGCAGAACATGTATTTAAATACCTTTGCTTATGTGTTAAGTTTAGGAAACAGAGAAGAAACCATGGAAAAGGAAGAAAGGTGTTCAACAGGGAATAAAGGGAGAAAATAAAGTAGAATCTAGAAAATAAACGAGATGAAGACAGAAAAGGAAGTTTTGAAGAGAAAAGACCAAAAGTGAGGAAAAGGGGACTGAAGAAAGTGATGAGGTAATTGTCTTAAAATGTTATAATGATATGTTTTTGGTCTTTTTGAGACATTGCCTCCCTGTAGCCCCATCTGGCCTGGAAGTTGTTATGTAGACCAGGATGACACTGATCTCACAGCGGTTTTCGTGCCTTTGCTTCTCAGGTGGTGAGATTAAAGGTATGTGCCATTGCACTTGACGTGTTATCTTATTTTTTTTAAGCATGTAAAAATTTTTTCAGAATATTCCAGTGTGATCAGCATTTAAATTAGTGCTGAAATTATTAGACAGATTATAATCTATTTTGCATTTTGACCTATTGGAAGAGTCACAATACAAATAATGATTTGTATTGCACATAAAAATAAATGACTAAGCAGACATTTTTCACAAATGCGTGCTCATGAATATTGTATTAGCTTTCATTCTCCATCATTGGACACTTGTTATGTTTCTTAAATCGGCAAAATATATATCATGGATAAAATAAAATACTAAAGCACTTTGGAGTTTTCACACACAAAACTTACAGCTTGTCTTCCACATGGGTTAATTCATTTTGTTTTCTAGTCTCATATACTAGTAACAGGATATGTTTTGGTGTCTTTCTGAAAATGATTCAGAAGATAGACAAATTGAGAAGCATTTGAATGGTAGATCTCATATCTTGTTATGTAATGTCACAAGGTATATCTGATATTATGAAGCAGAGAAGTATGCTAGTGAACATGAAGCATGGCTTTGTCAATACCAAGTGATCAAGCAGTCAAGTTATTGAAAGAAATATACATGAGTGAATGCCAATATATTGGTAGCATATTTTGTTTCTTTTTTACTTCTTAAAAATTATTATCGTTGCATATATATATATATATATATACACACACCTTAATGAGTCACTTACTGTTGATTATATCTTATATGCTTTGTATCTTTGATGACAAAAATTTTAAAGTATTTATATTTGATACTTAAAAACATCAACTTTGCATTAAAATTATTATTATTATTATTTATGTGTGTATATGAAGTGTGGGTTTGAGTGCATGGGTTTGAGTGGGATTCGTGCTGGAGCATGAATCTTATCATCACAGGATAACCCAACTTCAGAGTCGGTTTTATCCTTGCATCTTCAAGTGGGGCTGGGATTCTAACTCAGGTTCTCAGACTTTTGAGTCCAGTGCTTATCCTGCAGAACCATCTCAAAATCTCTAAAGTAATTTGTGTCTTTTGTTTCACTAGTCTATTATCTACGACCATAACCTGTTCAGAGTTTGAAATCCCTGGGTTTCTACAGGTTTTGACTTAATTAGTCTTTACTCAAGGACATACGATATTTTTATCTGACTAATTTTAAGAAATGCCTTTAATTCCTTAGAAGCAATCTTTAAAATATCATAGGTTGTTAAAGTAATTTCTGATTCTTTCAAGTGAGAGTTAGTCATTAAAAACTGAATTATATCATGGACTTACTATGAGATCACATGATTTTTTGACAAATGTCTTCAGCATATGTAATGCAAATTCAGAATTCTGCATTTTTCTCATCTACTATTGAATGATTACTGTGAACTCTGACTGTTTATGCCACTCTTACAGTTATACTGTTCAGTAAATGTTCACATTAGAACATTTCAACTTTGAAAAAAAATAGATGGGTCAGTAAGCTAAGGTAAGCTGAGTACATTCCTTAATTCAGTTATGAAGCAGAGACTTATACCTGATTTATCTGATGCCAAATTCACTGTTTTTTTTTGATAAAGCATCTCCCTGTAGACCTAGCTGTCCTGCAACTCACTATGTGGATCATGTTGACTTCAGTGAAACATACATCCTCCTTCTTCTGCATCTGAGGTGCTGGGATTCAAGTCATGCACCTCCACTCCCTGCTCAAACTTCACATTCTTATCTATTATTTCATAATAAGTAAAAGAACCATATACTAGTAATACTTTATATAGCATTGGTAAAGCATTAACATTATTTAATACTATATATATATATATATATATATATATATATGATAGGGATTATTATGTATATTTGGTGTTCTGTTACTATTATCTTTATTTCAAGAATTCCAAGAATATTTTCAGAAAAGAATGCAGTAATGCTGTTTTTCAAAATAATAACAATTTTGAGGTCGATATGTAACTAGGTAGTAAGGAGCTTGGCTAGTATACTCAAGACTCTGGATTTGCTTTCAGGCAAAGAAAAACAAATTAGTATACAAAGTTTATTAAATTAACAACACACTAGCATATACTTAAAAAGGTATGTGTATGCTAAATTAGAATAGTAAGAATTTAAGAGTAGGAAAGTGCACATATTACTACCATACGAATAGAGAATTTGATATTAAATGTGACAATTTATTTATTCTTTTCACTATTTAATTAAAAGATTACAGCTTATTCAGAATACCTAAAATTAGTCAGTTATGGACAAGGAGGTGAACTCTATGCTTAAGCTTTCTTAGGAAATTGAGTTATCTGGTATTTCCATGCAAAATTACATTGTATAGTAAAAATGAGTCACATTAAACACATGACATTAAATGGTCATGGTTTTGGAACTACCTCCAATCTCCGCTGTTCCAGAGCTCAGGCTTCTCTGCTAGCTAGTAATAACCAGCCTATTTCTCATCAGTCTTTGCCCTCTGCTGAGACTCCCTGAGAGCACCTGACTAGCCTGGGTGAGTTACCCAAATCCAGCAAGGCCCATGTTCCTGCTTTGGGACCACCTCCAAAGCCTCGTACTTCTCCAGAGCTCAGGACTTCTCTACTAGTTAGTAAGTATAAACCAGAACATTCTGTTTCCATGGCTGTACCATGGACCTTAGCTCTGTCATGCTGAGACTGCCAGAGGGAACCTGAGAGAGACAGACAGGACCTATCGTGCAGGGTCACCATTCCCTTACCCTGTATACTCAGCCCCAGTTGCTGGGTTCCAAATTCACACCTTCTTTCCTTAGCTAGTTACAATCAGTCAAGCTGATACTCATCACCAACTTATACTATGCACCTTCAGTCTCCTAGAGAACTTCTGACTAGCCTACCAGAATCCATCCCACCCCACCAAAAAAAAAAAATCAAAAGACATCCAGTCATAGTGGCATTAGTCATTAAACCCAGCACTCGGGAGGCAAAGGCAATGTGATTGAGGCCAACCCAGTCTCCACTGGGAGTTCCTGGTTAGTTGTGGATACAGAGAGAGCCTATCTCAATAAAACAAACAAAAAAAGAATTAAAAGAGAGAACCAGAAGCCTGTAACTATTTAACAACTGACTATTCACAGCAGATGAGAAAGTAACGAAACTTCTTCAACAATATAGAGAATCAAACTTGAGCTCAACAAAGGCAGGTTTGAGTTTCAGATCAAACACACAATCAATAAAAATGTCCACAGGCCCAGACCACAATGAAAATACAAACAATATGAAAATCAAATAATATTTCCCCACCAAATTCCACCTGCCCTATAGAAGTATTCTATAGTGCTAACTACCTAGAGGAATCCGTGGATACAGAATATTTTTAAAACAATCATAAACATGATCAAAGAATTCAGCAAATTTAAAGACACAAACAAATAGGATAGAGATAAACTCTTGACTGAGAATCAAGAGCTACAAATACATGGATGAACAAAATGGCAAAGACAATTCAAGATTTGGAAAATGAATTAATGAAAAAGAAATACTGAAGAAGACCCAGGATGAAATGACGATGGAATTGAAAATCTCAGTAAGCCCATTTGAAATGACCAAAAAAAAAAGCCTCTCTAACAAAATGAACTAAATGTAAAACATAATATTAAGATAAAGCAGAAGAATGGACCACTCAGCAAATAATATGAAAACAATTTAAAATACATGAATGGACTATGTAGGAACCTATATGTTCTAGTTTGCTTTCAATTTGGAGAGGAAGGGGTTTATTTGGCTTCCATCTTCTGAGTCATGGCTCATCACTGAGGGAGCCCAAGGTAGGAACTCAGGCCAGGAACCTGGAGGCAAAAGATGAGTCACAGGCCATGGAAGATGACTCCTTGCTGGCTTGCTCCTTTGGCCCATGTTCAGCCTGCTTTCTTACACAATGCAGTGTGATCTGTCCAGGAGTGGCATCATTCACAGTGGGCTGGGCTCTCAGTACCATTCACAATCAAGAAAATGCCCCACAGGCATGGCTACACACCAGTTCAGTGAAGGAAATTTCCCAGTAGAGGTTCCCTTAACCCAAATGTTTCAAGTTAATTACTAAAGCTGTCAAGCACATTATATTAATTCATCTATTATTTTAGA
The DNA here is from genome assembly GCA_035773235.1 of Eospalax fontanierii. Classification (NCBI taxonomy): domain Eukaryota; kingdom Metazoa; phylum Chordata; class Mammalia; order Rodentia; family Spalacidae; genus Eospalax; species Eospalax fontanierii. Next base: position 95,396,575 of record CM069527.1, on the reverse strand, counting down.
CAGGTGAAACAAAAAGGGAAGAAATGTATTTGTCAAGTTACTTGTTTTAGAGCAATTGAATGTGTGTATATACTGAGCTTCTTCTCTAGAATTTACAAATTCAACCGAATTTACATCATGCAATAGTTTCTAGGTCAAGTTCCCTGTGCACAACTGGCTCCATTAAAACATTTTATTAAGAAACAATTAATTTCTGTGAAAGGATTTCTTTCTATTTTTAATCACATTACAAATATATCATTTAATATTTAATTTATATAGGTTTCAGAATAAATTGTGTATGTGAATGCATGTGTATTTTTGCCTGTGTAAATGTACTTGCTACAACTTGGAAACCAGAGGTTGATACCGCATACTTCTGTTGCTCAAAATCTCGTGATCTGGAAACATGATCTCTAAGTGAACCAACAGTGCACTATTTTTTTCAGCTCCTAGACTCAAAGAACCACCTGATTCTTTCCCCTCATGCTTCCATCTCTATGCTGGGATTCAGAAACAGAAACTTTAAGGTTCCACTACATTGGGAATGTCTGTAAACAAGAGGCTCTGATTTCAATTCTCATCCAACATAAAACATAGAAAGAGAAAGATAACAAAGAGCAAGGGAAAGGAAAGAAGAATAAGAAGAAAGACAGACGGAAGGAAGGAAGCTGTGAGTACAGCATTTTTTATTCCTAGGAGTGATAAATTATAAAACAAACATAATCTTGAAAAACATTGACTTACTAATACCATAGATGACATTACACAGTTTGTGTACATTTTCTCAAATTTTTCAAAAATTTTACACACAAGTGTGTACTTATGTTTATGACTGCCCACTTGGGATTACTTCTCAGAGACCAACTCCCTAAGGGAAATGATTCTGTCTCAACATCCATTCATTACTTATAGTTCTTCATCTTTCGGTGGGACTCTGAAACATTTCTCCCATCAACCTTGGAATGTCAACTGGTGGTGTCATTATGCAGATCTTGTTAAACTACATTATGTTAGAAATTTTATTGGTGTAGCTTCCATAATATCTAGAATGTGTAAACTGGTAGCAGAGGTATTGTACCTCTGGCTCTTAGATTTTTTCTGCCCTTACTACCAATGGTCCTTGAGCTGGGTGTGTAGAGCTTGCATTGTAGATGTGTCATGTAGTGATGGACACCTCAAAGTAACTTGTTCTCTGCATTTGACCAGTTGTAGAACAGTGACATAATCTCCATCTGTTGAAGGAAGAAATTTCTTTGAAGAATGATATGTAAATATAAAGACAGGCATTTAGAATATAGTAAGAAATTATATTGTTCTAGAAAAGTGACAGAAGTGGGTTCTTTAGGATATATGAACTGTTTAATCTCGGATATTTTGCTCTTTACAGGAACTTCTCAGGAGCAATCTGCAGGAATTGAAATCATGCCATTTTATTAGGTAGCCACTGCTGTATTACTTTGTACTCAAAATAGAAACCTACCAGATAATTTTGTTGTCAAATTTGTTGTGCCTGAAAAGCCAGCATTTTGTGTATGATGCCAGTCTCTACCATCATAACAGAGGCAGAGGTGAGATCTTCAAGAAAACAGCATTTTATATGGCTTCATATTTTTTTAAAAAAGGTTTTATTTGTGATGACCAGAGTGACTCCATTTTGTGCAAACTAACCATTTTATTATTCTTAGCTCAAGGCTAGAAACTACTTCCAAGTAACCCTGGCCCCTTCCTCTTTTCCTAGAAGTAAACAGTTGCTGCCATCTACTCACTCAGACCACAGAGATCCATAAGGGATTTATGACTAACTGCAAATTTTGGCTACTGTAGCCCCATTATCTTGCTTACTCAGGGTTACTCTGACATCATCTCATAGTGCAACATGTATTGTTTTGCCTTTAAAAATTCACTCTCCCTTTCCCTGGCTATTACAGTTCTCAAACCCAATAGAGACTTTAGATAGCTGCAGTTCCAATAAAATTTGGCTGATTAAAAATCAGAATTCAGTCTGGTGGTCTTTTCCCAGTGGTCTCAATCTCTGTTACAATTTATTTTTATTTATATTTCCCTGAATGTATGTAAGTACACTATGCTTGTGTAGTGCCTGTGGAAGCCAGAAGAGGGAATAAAATTCCCTCAAACTGGAGTTAAGGTCAGTTGCTAGCTGTCATGTAGGTGCTGGGAATTGAACTGGGTCCTCTGCAAGAGTTGTCATTGATCTTAATCACTGGGTTATCTTTACAACCAAACTTAATTTGGCTTTTCATGCTATTCAGCTGATAAAAGAAAGCTCTGGCCAATGCCTCAGAAGCCGTCCAGCCATTTTTCCTATTATACGTGTGCAGAATTCTTTCTTTATTTATTGGTATGCATTTCTTCATTGTTCATGCTTTCTTTGCCCCCACTTGACACCCCCCCAAATTTTGTTTGATAGAATATCTGCTAAGTTCTTAAATATTTTTCACCATGATTATGCCTCAAAACTTGTCTTAAAACAACTGTCAATAATTATTAGGGTCCCTGAATATGGGCTCTCCTAAAAATCCCTCTACTTGATTGATTAGCCTATCACCTTTGAAATCAACCTTATTCAGAATCTCTGAGCATGCAAAATATATTCAATTTTGATAGAATTTAAAATAAATAAATTGTAGTTTTATTCTCAGTAAATCTATTTTACATCATTCAAGATTTCATGTATACAGTATTTTCTTAATACATTGTACTATTTTTATTCTGACCGTGAGACCTCATCTCCAATTTTCCCATTAAATCATGATTACATAACTTCTACTTATATAGTTCATATCTCTGTTTAGAAATTTCTAAGAAAAACCTATTCTAGGAAATTTAGAATTACGCTGAGAGGTAGTATCAACAAAGACCTCACTTCTCTGATAAAATGATTTTTTAAAAAAAATTAGCTCTATGGTTCTATGACAGGATATCTGACATAAACTATGGGAAAAGAGGTGAAGTTTATTCCAATGAGTATTTCATAGATTTTAGTCTACGATGTCAAGGGGGGAGGATGTGTTTGTTACTTGTTTCATTGATGGGAAAAATACCCTGACAAAAGCAACTGAAGAAAGGAAGGATCTATTTTGGTTGATAATTCTGAGGTTTCTGCTCCTGTTGGTGGGGATATCATGGCAGTAGCTGCATGAGGCAGCTTGTCATGTATTCCTACAATCAAGAAATAGTGGGACATTAAAATGTAAAGTTAACTTTCCTGTTTTCATTGAGTTTGGGACCCTAAACTATAGAATAGTACCGCCCATAGGAGGAGGATCTTCTCAAATATTAACCTAGTCAGTGTAATTCCTCACAGTCATAGTTTTATAGTTTAGGTAACTCTAGATCCTGTCAAGTTGATCATCATATTAACTACCACAGTGGATAGGAAACAGAGCAGTAACAGGAAGTGGAAACGGCAAGCTATAGATCAGAAGGATGTGTACGCAGTGATTCAAAAATTTTCCAGACCCCATTTCTCCATCTTCTTTTACTATCTCTTAAAAATCCACTCATAGTTTAAACATAGTTTAAATAACAATGACCCCTATAACCTCAAGTATTGCAAGGCTTGATTAATTGTCGGTACTGTTTGGAGAGGGTCATGGAAGCTTTAGGAGGTGTCTAGGTTTCTAGTTGATATTCTGTAATAACCATGTCACTGAGGAGGGGGGCTTCATAGTCTTGCTCCACCTCCAGTTTCTCACTCTGCTTCCTGTGTCTGCTTGTGAATGTGTATGCTCAACTTTCTCCTCCCAATGGATCCTGCCATGCCTCCCCAGCCAGGATGGTCACTTATCCTGCTGAAACTGTAAATATAGTAAAATTGGCCTTGTATAAATTGCATTGTCACAGTGTTGATCACAGCAACAAAAAATAAATATTAATATAAATCCATCTACTGATTCTGTAATTGATTAGGTCTGCACCCTCATGAAATATATATATATATATATATATATCTAGAAATATACCTATCAATACATTCAGATTGGTGCTTTACTAATTTCCTAGATATTTATCAATCCAAATAAGTTGATAACCAAATGAATCATCCAGTTTGTAATGAAAACTTTAGATGATTTTCAGTCAATGGAGTTGTCAAGGTCAACAAATCCTGCCATCTAAGGGTAATCTGAAAGAGACTGCTGTGTTCCAGGTATATGTATGTATGGCATTATTCAGCATATCAGGACAGAAGCAAATATCAGTCATTATAAATTGGCAGCATTTTATGGATACAATGCACTTACATATCTCATAAGTGTCTTTCTAGGCAGTCAAGACAGTCATAAAAACGGAGAGATTAAAATACTGAGAGGCTATGGATAATCATAAATTTTGGATCGCATTCATTGATTTCAATTTTTTATATTCTAAAAGGACAAACATATAGCTGTCAGTTACTATTTTATTGGAAAGCAGTTCATTCAGTACTTGACTCATTGTGATCAACCACAAATGCATGGAGATTGTAATAAGATAATGAAATGAAACTAATGAATCACAATGCAATCTGGAGGTCATGGAGTGGCAGTGTAATTGCTATGTGCTCAAATCCAACCCCAAAGTATTTGTTGAAGATTTCTTGCATTTTTATAGGTATAATATCAAAATTTATGAAAATCCTTTAAAATATATGCTTAATTAAATAAGTTCTCCAAGAAATACTGAAGTACAATTTAAAATTCCCATTATTCACATCTTCTTAAGCACATTTATTAAAGTAGTTTAAAATGAGCGACTAAAAGCTCAAATGAAAGAATAGGAAGATATTCCATGCTACTGTACACTTTAGTATGATGCATTAACTGTCTTTAAACATGTGATATAACTTAAAGTCTATGTATTAATATTTATTGGTTATTTTAAAAATTCATCAGTAACAGTTTTCTTTCCCTAAAACAGGTTTTGGATAGATATTTAAACTTCTGTCTTGTGTATGCAGCATATCAGCTATGCCTTATCATTCTGAGAAAAGTACTTACGGATGATATAATTGCAGAGAAACTCCATCCTCAGTGTAATTTGGAAGCAGGGTGTAGACAAGTTAAGGGCCAAAGAGAAGTGGAAGACAATTATTTAATTGCAACTATGTCCTTGTAGAGCATGGTCTTTCTGACAGGGAAAAAAGGATGGTTTTTCCAGAGACACATTTTTAACACCATTAAAAAAGAGAATAAATTCTTCCAGAAGCTCCTAAAATAAAACAACTATTGCTGCTATTCTTACATGTCCATCATAACTTGATAAAAAGGACCATTTGCTTTAGTTATATGATATAGAAATAGTAGTTGGAACTGAACTGGAAGCTTCCTTTCAGATGACTAGCATACATAGTGCTGATAAGAACAATTCAGACTGCTGACCAATAAGAGCCATAAAGAGCTTTATGCAGCTAAGAACCATGGAAGCTGCAATATCATCCTGATTTCCAATGCATGCACACGGATATGGTAGTGGCTGATTCCTGATTGAATCTGAGGTCTTCTCCACAGGAGAATTCATGTCTTATAGTGTAAACCTGATCAAATTCCCACAGAATTACGGAAACACATACACAAAATACACAAGACAAATAAAACAGTCCTGGACAATAAAAGAACAGCTGTGGTTTCACATACCTCATTTTATGTTGTATTGCAGAGCTATACTAATCAAAGCAATATAGCAATGACGTAAAAAAGAGACACATTGATCAAAAGAGTAGAAATGATGATCCGGATATAAGTTCATGTACCTACAGCCAACTGATTTTGAGATAGAGGTCAAAATATATGTTTTTATATAGAAAGGACTGCATCTTCATCGAATAATGCTGGATGAAATGGATACCTGTATGATGAAGAGCGAAATTAGATCTCTATCTATTACACAACAAAAAAATTCAAACTCAAAATTGATTATGGCCCTCAAAATAAAACATGAAGCTATAAATCTGATAGAGGAGAAAGGAACATGGTGGCAATCCAGAGAATTTTAGCTGAGATTGCTAAAATCCACATGGAAAGAAAAATGCCCCAGCCCCAGGCCCACACAAAAGGCCAGACCCAGGAGGTGGCCTGCCAAGTCCCTGCGGTCTTAAGGATCATGTGAGTGAAAGTGAAATGTTGGCTGGGAATGGACTAAGAGACCTGTGCGGCTGTCGAGAACTTTGTAGGCGGGCCGCTGGTACCCAGCAACTTTGTAAACTTCGCTAAATAAATCTCTCTAAATGGAAGATCAGTTTCTGTTTTATCCAGCTGGATTAACCAGACCCCACCCGCTAAGGTGTGGAGAATAAATCTCATGAGACATGGTGCAAGATAGTAAAGGGAATAATAGGACACAAAGGACTAAATCAAATTAGTGCTGAGAAGGTAGGGTAGAGGGATAATACATAGATGAAATAATAACATTAAATTCATTTTTTAAGTCATAAGGATACCAAATACTGCAGAATTTGCCTAAACTATATATGTATACAGATATAGATATAAAAATAGTTTAAATGTAATTACCTTTTAATGAGGGGACAGTGTTCCCACCAGATACCATACGCTAGTAATTAAATACACTGTGACAGGAGTAGATTACTGGGTCCAGATTGTTGGCCTGGAGCTTGTCCCATGGGCATCTCCATTTTAACAGCTATTTAAATTGCTTTTGTTTAGCCTTTAGTGGCAAGTTTCTATGACTGCATATACTTGGTTTTAAAACAAAGAATGGTTTTAATGGAGAAATTAAGATGCTAACAACTTTGAAGCTTTATTTTTACTGGTGAGTATTGTTAGTGCTGGAAAGTGCCATGTACTCTACCAGAGGTTAAGTAAACTTAATTCTTATCTATAAAAATAATAATGACTGGCCTGGAAAGAAATACCTACTGTTACAATTCTAGCAGTAGCAGAAATGTTATGAGAGTAATCAGACACTTTCTGATTGATATAAAGCCTGTTCCACAAGATGGGACCGGTTCTCAGCACTATTACTGGTGCAATAATCCTGTGGTTAGACATGACATAGACCCTCAGGTGATGCTGTAGTTATTCTACTAGGGGACATAGTATTAAACTGACTTTGATGACTTACCCTTCTAACCCATATATTTGTACATCTCTCAACCCTTATCATAAAAGCTTCTTCCTATAGCAGATGGTAATTAGTGGAGACACACAATTTGTCAACATGAAGAGAATAAGAGATTGTGGAAAGCTCTGCCATAAATTTGATATCTGTCTCATGCTCTTCTCCCCATTGCTAATGGGACATTGTGAAAAAGGGGTTGAGTATATTCTAAGTGTTGTGAGTACTGGATGAAACAGTGATTTACTGACTCAAGAGAGCAGCGGCACATAAGAAGTAACAGTAGTTATGACACATGCGCAAGACCTTTTCTAGCATCAGCCAGACAAAATGCTAGCATGGAGAGGAGGAGGTGGGCGTGGGACTCTGAACATACCTGAGCAGTAAAGGCAATTGACAGTTGTTGGAGAAGAGAGAGTCATTTTGTTTTTAAGAGTGAAGTCCCTGGTAGATTGACCTCACTTCAGGAAATAGACCCTCACAAGAGTATTTATGGAACACAAATTGGAATTTATGGGTTTTTAAAGAAAGACATGAAATTAGCATGGTGGAGGTATGTAATGAATTTTGAAAGTAGTGGTGGAGGCCCTGAAAATACATTAATCAAATAAATTTAATAAGATTAAATTTAATTTAATTCATTAAATTCAGAATTCAAATACATTCTATACAGTGTTAAAAATTTAAATATTTTAATTTTTAAAAGCAACAACAAACCTGCCTCAAAAGTTTGAATGTCATAATTGGAGACTTCCTACTATTGTTATGCTAACATACATGGTTTCAAAATGCCTTTTAAATATTTATGTTTATACCCATAGACTAATCTCATTATTGGTCTTGCTCAAAAAAATTTCCCTTTAAAGTGGAGGGCAGTGAGTGTAGACTCATGCCAGCTGACAGGTAGTGAGATTTAAGTTCATGCCTACCACGTCCTTTTTACCACTCCTTTTAAGGACCATGGAACATTGTAGAAGAGGAAGCAAAAGTAAGGAACCAGAAGATAAGGGAAAACTCCTATGAAACTCTGTCTTCTAGGCATTTCAGAACCATTGAAATCTTGAACTCATAAAGGTGTGATGGTCTGCATATGAAACATCCTTTTTCCAGAAAACATTGCTCAGGCAGACAGCACTGGTTAAATTGATTGAATCAAAAATCCCCAATAAACTAACACGAATTTAGAAGAGAAAAAAATTGTGCTGAGGACTGAGGTGACCGATGAGAGGAAAGGAGTAAGAAAGTGAGATAATCAGAATATGTGAAACTGTCAAAAGTAAACTATAATAATAAAAAGAACAAACAGCAAAAATAAATACAGTACAATAGTAAGCTGTGCTTGTTGCATTGATCAGGGCTCTCTAGAGGATTATACTGATAGAATTTGTGTGTGTGTGTGTGTGTGTGTGTGTGCATATGATTAATCAACTTGTTCAAAATAGTAACAAAAACTAAACCACACCTGAGAGGCCGATCAAGCACCCATAATTTCCTGGTACTTGAGGTGGAATGACTCAGCCACAGCATGGCCAATAACCTGATGTTTGCTCAGCTCACAGTTCTGGATGCTTTAGTGGTCTCAGTCTGGTGCTGAAAATCTGAAGGATTTCTGGAGAGGTGCTGGTCCTTAGTAAGAGATGAAAACCTGGAAAGGCTGGTTCTCACACTGGTAATGGATTCATGTGGCAGCAACAAGATACAACAACTCCTCCAGGACAGGCAGAAGGTCAGTCAAGCAAAAGGTAAATAACTATGCATCTACTATGCCTTTCTATCTGGGATGCTACAAGAAGGTGCCACCCCATTTAAGGTGGGTGGTCTTACACCAAATAAGGTAATTTCTCAATCAAGTCTCCCTACTCAGATGATTCTGAATTGTGGAGAGTTGACATTAAAATCAGTGATCAAATATGTATTTGGATATGTGCAATTTGTGGGATATATTTGAAGAAACAGGAAGTAACATATACATGCAAATTAAGTAATAGGTGAATATTTCATACTCAGTATTATCATTGAAATATCTCATTAAAATTGGTAATCATCAAAATAAAACTGCATAAGATAGATGTAAAATAAATGCTATTCAACCCAAATGCACATACATATACATACAGATTTTATTTCCTTAAATTTTCAGCAGTATTCTCTTGTATAATATACCAAAATGTCAAATATGAAAACGCTCTGGTACAGTCACTCATGGTGCAGCAGTCGTGAAGCTGTCTGCTGACTTTTTGAACTCAGAAAAGAGAAACTTTTGATTTTTCATCTTTATTTTGCTTTTGAATACTGGCCAAATACTTAGCACGCTTTCCCAGAAACTCTGAGGTTTCACTTTTTACTGTGAAGCTATCTCCCCCTCCCATCTGCCATATGACTGGATGTGGCTGCTTACAAAGGCGTGATTTTTTTCTCTTCCTCTTTTCTGTCTCCTCACTCTTGGCAGTTCCTGAAATTTACAAGATTACAGCTTGACTAACCTGGGGTTTTTCTTTTAAATTCAAATAAGATTGTTTTTATGAGGGATACCATTGCTCTCTGGACCCATCCATGAGTGCTCCCTCAGAAATCTTGACCCTGGAGTAGGGCTTTTCAGGGCTCACTGACTGGTGTAGCCCAGCCTTCTGATGCAGTCTGACTCCAGCCCAAGTGAAGAGGAGATCCTGTCCCTCTTGTGGGACAAATTATATGTTTCTTGCCTTTGGGAAATTCCACATCATGCAGATGAAGGAATCCTGGAAATGCCAGATACAGTGTGATGAGCTGTATCAAGATTCTGTCCTAAGGACTGGTGTCCCTTCTTAATCTAAGAAGTAAGAAGTTATCTCATCTCCTGTTCTCCCTGACCACATCAGAAGGTGTGAAGAGTATACACCAAAAATCCAACTGAATTCTTGAATACGAAAAAGAAATCATTCAACTCATCTGTCTCCTAAACAAATAATGAAAGATTTTTCTTCCATTATTGATCTCCCTCCAGTGAAAAATCAAAGTCACCAAGTAACTGTTCCCTCTGTTCACAGCACAGAAGCCAAAATATTCCTCCTGAACACATGCATGATCATGTGGACAGACTGATGGAGATAGGAAAATAATTGAATTCATGAGCTCTTACTTGAGCTAGAAATATGGTTTTCCACATTAAGCAAGGAGCTGTGGATTCCTCCTGTGATCCTGGAGCTATGATTCTTCCCTGAGAGTCTGAAACTGTTGTCCTTTCCTGTGAGCTGGAACTGTGATTGTCTCCCATGATCCTGGAATTATGATCCTTTCCTGAGAGTCTGGATATGTGATCCCTGGGATGAGCTGGAAATGTTCCTTCCTATGAAGCTGGAACTGTGCTCCCTTCAGATGATCTAAAGATGTGATCCCTTCTACTGAACCTGGAACTACAGTCCCCACCATGTTAGGTGGCTCCACACTCCTCTGTTGTTGGTCTGAGGTTGAAGCAAATTGGAGGATGCAGGGTTTCTTTATATTTCTTTTTTGCCAGCCGATTCAGCCTTCTCTGTGTGGCTCCATTTCCCAGAAACCCCTTCCCCAAGGTCTACGGTTGTGCATGGTAGGAACCTTGCATCTGTGTTGGTCTTATACTGGGGAAAGAGGAGGTTTCTTTAATTTTCAGATTCTTGTCATTAGAGCACGGTTTACCAATAATGGACTTCCTGTCTCCCTTAAAGGGCAGATATGGTCTTGAATCCACATGTTCTTGAGCACCCAGGACTTGACTTTGGGCCTTCCAATCACCAGGCACCAAGAGGCTTTTCATCACTTCTTTATTACTCTCCTGTAGCCCCAGTGTACCTTCACGTGGGCTTTATAGAAACTGTAAAACACATAATTCAGTTTCAAGAGAAAAATCACTGTCTGAAAAGTGAAAAAATAATAAAGACAATACGCAAAAAATTGAAAAGAAGATAGTGTTTATTAAATATGATTTTTCTTTTCTATACAAATATTGGACCTTATAGAGTGAATTCTTCACATTTCTACACAAAACCCCTTCTGATACAGTCTAAGCACAGTACATATGTAACTGCAGTTGATCGAAATTGGTCTACATGTGACAGTAATATCACATAGGATAAGAGCACCCGGCGTTTATTTGTGCATTATCAGAACATTATTTACATAAAAGGTGATAAGAATGCATCATCATAGAATAAAAACACCAGACTTCAGTTCACCTTATGATATTTTATTTGTAAAAATGTTGAAATTGGAGTCACAGATGCCTATGAGGTTTTAATTTTAATTTTTTGGTCTTTTTGAGATAGGGTTTCCTTGTAACCCCAGCTGGCCTGGAACTCACTATGTAGACCAGTGTGGCCTCAGTCACACAGAAATCTGTCTGTCTGTCTTCTGTGTGCTTGGATTAAAGATGTGTTTCTAATGCCCATCTCAAGAGTTATTTTATAAATAAAAACTGTTTATAAATAAATAATGATAATTATGAAATTTCAAATAATATACACTAAATTACTTTGTCAGAATTTACATGATATTTGTTCATAACGACATTTGCAAATTTCTGTTTTTGTGGAATTTCATGCAAATTGGCCATCTGTAAGTATTGGAAAATAGATTTAACTACATATTAAATTTTAAAATGCATTTAAATAAAAAGTACTTCAATATCGTTTACTACTACTTTTACTCAACAATAATACAGTTCTTCATAGTGGGCATATTTAATGTTAGAACAGAAACAAGCCTGTACTTTATTTTATTGAACTAAATATTGAATTCGTTTTTTCATAATTACCACATGAATGTAGTGTGATAATACCTAAACCAAGTGCATGTCTAATTACATGAAACTTCCTAGCCACTGACATTCAGGATTTGGGAATGTAGCTTTTGGTCACCAAGTTGGAAGATTTAAGAATACCACTATTAAAATTGTACAGCAAGTGTAGTGAAGAATAAAACCCATCTTAGCAAACAGTCACAAATTTATTCAGCAGAGCACATTATATAGTTTCATATTTCAAGAGCAAGGCTTCATTGTTCACTCAACAGTGTCAGAGTTAATTTATAATACCTTTTCAGAGTTGTCACATGAGTTAAAATTTTAGTTTAAGTATTTAAGATGGAGTGAGGGACTTGATTTGAAAATACACAATTTAAATGATCAAATGTACTTGAAATATTGGACTTAATGACCTACACCTCTAAAAATTATCTGATCATATATTTTTATTTCAATAAACACCATGTTATTATTTTTTCAGAATCTGTTGAGGTTCCTAAACCCATTCAGAATGCATTGATGAAGAAATCCTTTAGTTGTTTTAATGACACTTTAGTTACCATCATGAAGAGGAAAATGACATATGTGCAGATTCTCAATTATCTGAAACATGAAGGAAGTTGCATACTGCATTGTGTAACCTTTAAGATATTGTGATGCAGACAACCTCACTGGGGCATCAGTGGAATGACTTACATATTATATTCTGGAGGGAAATGAGCTCCCATCCATTTGCTGAGCTTCAGATCTTGAAGAACAAGAGTTGCTGCATCAGATATATGATAAAAACTCAGGGATGGGAAGGAATAAGTACATGCCAAGAATAGACTTATATTAACAAAGAAAGAGAATCACCTTCAGTCCAAGAGTGCTCACTAAGGACAAATAGATAACTCTAGTACTGAAACATTTATGAATGAATGGAAACCAATGAATACTCAAAATGCAAAGAGAATTCTTTTGAGAATAACATCAGTTAAAACAGGATGTATATTAAATCTAAAAACATGCAATCAACTTTGTAGATTTGAGAAATCAATTCTGAAAAATGGAAATATATATGAGACACTAGAATGCAACAGCTGAATTAGCATATATAATGATTAGCAACTTGTTGTTTCTACCTCTTGAACAAAACAAGGTTAACATATTTGTAATACAGAGATGCAAGTGGGATATGTGACATAGATTGGAGACAGATAAATAAGCAGAAAAATAGATAATTAACTAGACAAGACAGTGTATTTATATCATAAAGTTGACATCTAGCAAGTTACAAGAAACCAAACGGCTTAAAATAAAGCAAAATTGATGTTTAACAGATTCTGAAGATGGAAGTAGAAAATTGAAAGCCTAAATTCAATGGGTTATTCTGAGGATGGTGAAGGAAAGCTGTTCTGTGCCTCTCTACAGCCTGGAGAGTTTTGCATCACATGGACTGTGTGTTCATCCTCTCACACCCCTCCTTTTTCATGATATTCCTCCTATGTCCTTTATTAAATCATCACTTTGTAAAAGTATGTCTGTGTGCCAGCATTCCACTTTGTAAAATATGACACCAAATTAATTTTAAATAACTACTTGCATTATTCACTGTTTCCTTGCTGCAGCAAAATAAATGGAAAACACATCATAAGGAGCAAAAGTTGCTTTGGCATTTCAGGTGTTTAGGTCCAGAGTCTGTTGACTCCATCCATTCTGGACCACAGTGAGGCAAGAGAAATGTAAAGAAGCAAAGACAACCACCATAACATCCAGGAACAGAGTAAGAGCTCAATTGGATATGAAATAATTGAAAATATATAACACTACATTGATGTAAATAAATTCTATAAATATAAAAAATAACATAACAATTTGACTGACCAAGAAAAGAGCCATTCAATATTTTACTATGAGGTGCCAGATACTTTTAAATTTATTTCACAAGCCATCAAAGATTTCTTGAGAATTTGAGATAGGTGAACACTAATTCCTGAGAAATTACCTACAGATAAATAGCATCCTGGCACTCTGGCACACACCTTTAAGTTCACCACTAAGCAGGATGAGGCAGGAGGATTGACATGATTTTAATATCAGTGTGTTTGCATACTGAGTTCATTCTGGTCTATTCTGGCTAGAGTTTGAATATGATCATATCTTATTTAAAAAAAAAAAAAGATTCAAAACTGAAGAAACAGAAAGAGGTTAGATTATGTCTCCCTAACCAAAACGTAGTTACAGTGAAGTCACAGGCTAGGGAGACTGATATCCGGTAGAAATGGACAATGATCAAACTTCCATGAAACAAACGATAGCCCAGAACTTTATCCATCTTTAAATGAGTTTAAAGGTGACTTTCTTTTGTCCCATGCTGAAAGAAATGTAAAAAACTTGAAATGCTAGAATATAGAAATATATGTTCCTAAGATTTTGTTGAGACTTGTGTTCGTTTATGGTTGTGGAAAGAAAGGACATTTAAAAGGAAAACAAGGATAAACTCTAGGCTGAGTATAACAAAAGATTTTGGTAGATTTAGCATATCTCACGAGAAGCAGGAAAAATGTTTTATGTGGTTCAGAGTCAGAGTAGCTTACTGCACTCTAAGAGCACATAGAACAAAAGCTATAAGAGAAGAAAGAGCTACCAAAGACAGCCTTCTTTTCTCAGGAAATACATAAGGTGAGATGTATGAAGGGGATAAAGAAAGCCTTGTGACTAGCCACTGGATAGATCCGATTTTAAAAGGCAAGTTGAATCGAATAGCAAGGGAATTTAGTTTAGGTCTAGAAAATAGTTTTGGCTTTTGCTTAAATTGCAGTCCTATTTTTTTTTCTAAAAGTTGCCTTTTACTGACATATCTACTTTGACAAATATTTGACTGCCTCAGACCCACATGCTGAAGAAAGTTCAGGATTACTAGTGTTCTTTGTTTCTTGTCTTAGATTATTTGCATCTTCATTCAATATTTAATATCCATAAACCAACAAAAGAAAAAAATCTCTGATGCAAGATATAAATTTTAAAACATACCTAAAATTAGGTAAAGAATGCTAACAAAAGACTCCACATTTTGTGAACAAATACTTAATGTACTTTTTGCTAATAACATTTAAATATTTTGATTCTTGCTAAAAATAAACAATGAATGTATTTTTTATCTAGCTACAGTTAGCATTGAATTTTGGCTTTTTTAGTACATATGAATAAAATAAATGTTCACATCCTTGTTATAGTTGTAGTGATTTATAGTACAGTTGTGTTCCTAGCTGTGGATATGTAGTGAATCCGTCTGTAAAGCATATAAACATTAAGAAGACTTCTTTGTAGCAAAGCAGGATGGTACAGTAAGTCTTTGTCTCACCATTTGCTCAAGTAGAAAGAAAAGCGACAAAGTCTTGGATTCTAAGAGTGACCTTTATCATTCAATTCCTTCATCTTTAAACTTTGATTCTGAGGAAAGGAGACATGAAACCCGAGCTCATTCCACAGGTGCTCCTTGTCTTCCCTTATCAAACCTCATCATCTGATACCTATTCTAGAGACTGCACCCTTAAAAGGTCATATATATGCATTAATGTGGCATTACATCCTTTAAATGGGATAACCTTATTTCATAGGAATGGCTCTTCAACTCTTTATGTTTGCAACACTTTCATTTAATAATATACATTCTGCTGTATTACGTTCATTTTAAAACTCTGTCTCTTCCACTAGATGTTTGTTGCTTGTGTATTTTGCTTTCTGAGGAAAGAATCAAAGATTTAAACTTAAGTGATGTTCAGCTACAAAGTGTAAATGAAAGGACAGAATTGCTGATATATAGACTGTAAGAAGGGCAACAGTCCTTGTGAGAAGTTGAGGACAAACACAAATTTCACATGTGAAGGCAATTCTTTCAGTTAATTTCTTGGTTGACTATTTCAGAATCAGTTGTTTACAATGAATATGTTAGTGGATCCCTGACATTTGTATTATTTTTTGGTGTTTTTATGTTTTTTTTTTCTAGCAAATGCAATTTCAAATTCAGTACCATGAGTTGTCTGCAAAGACTGATTACTTGTACTGTAAACAATCATTTTAATTCTTTTATCCGAAACTCTTGCTTCTAGTCCCTTAGTATCTTTTCCTTAGAACATTGCTGTGGGAAAAACTAAGTACAAATAATTTCTTATATACCTGCATTCTGTTGGTATATACCCAGAATACCCAGAATAAGTAAATATATTATTGAACACCATATGAGATAATATGAACTATTCACTTCTTCAATGTATGGATAAATGTTTGAACTCTTCCACTATGGAGTAAGATATTGAAAGCAACCAAGAAGGTTAACAATGTGTTTGACAAAAAGTTTGGACTATAATCAAAGAACAGGCCTCTGAATCTAATTGTGTTGTTTTCTTTTCTCATATCCACTATTTGCTACATATCCAAATTTACAAGACATGATTAGTTTGTCCCTTAGATATTTTTCTATGTAATGGAAATCATTTATGGAATTCTGAAAATAATTTTAAGAAAAAACATCATGCTTATAAGATATATATTATATATATACAATTTTGTAAACAATATCATACTAAAGAATATACTAGCAGTAATTTTCTACTACAAAAATAACACAGAAGCATTAAATGAGTGTGAGAAAACTGTGAACCCATTAGATATAAGGTGGGGCAGCAGAGCAGCTCAGCTTCAGCTTTGACATAGACGCTGACTAGTCTTTGGTTCTCCTTTAGAACTCTCCTGTGCAAACAGAGGAATCAAGAATATATTAGATTCTCCATTAATTTCAGTTTTCCTGTCAATAAGTTGGAGATAGATTACACATTAAGATTTGGGTGATGTATTAAATAATACTATGATTCTCAGATCTATGTGCATCATTTTAGTCTTACTATGTAGTGGACTAGTATCTATGAACTGATGGGCTTACATTCAGGTAGAACATCCATGGCACTCTGGTATACTAAAAAGGATGTTTAAATACTTTTAATCAAAACATAAGTAAGGTATGTTCATTGAAACCAGGACATCTAGAGGCTGGATGTTAAGAGTGACATTTTTACATTAATTATTCTCTATATGTATTGCCTGCATGTGTGTAAATACACTCATGTTGTACAATGTCCATAGAGGTCAGAAAAGGGTGTCAGATTCTCCAGAACTGAAGTTAAGGACAGTTGTTAGCTGTCACGTGGATACTGGAAATCAAACCTGGATCCTTTGCAAGAGCAATCAGTGCTCTTAACCACTGAGCCATCTCTCCAGCCCCTATAATATTTTTAAGAGTAACTTTTGATATGGAAGAAGCCTTTATTTCAATTCCTAGAATACATGTTGTTTTGTTCACAACTACTTATAACTACATTTACAGGGAATCTGACACTTTATTTTGGCCTCTGCACATACCAACATACAAGCAAACATAATGACACACAGAAACAAACACACATAATTTAAAACAAAATAAGTCCTAAAAATAAAATAATAAACTTTCAAGTTTAAAAGGTAACAGAGAATGAGAAATGAAAGAAGGGAGAAAATGGGTAGGTGAGTTTTAATACAGGAATCCATCCAGGGTCGTATACCCTGTAGTCTCTTGTTATGTAAAACTTAGCCAGTTACGGATTTCTGTGTGCATTGTATTCTGTTATACGAGGATTCTTCTCTGGTGCTGTTGAGAAATGAATTAGTATTCACTCAACTTTCTGTTCCAGTATGTTCCATGAGCCTTAGTTGTAGAGGTTCCACTGTAAATGTGTTTCTTATGACTGGGCATCCCTCAGACATATATTCTCTGTGTGTAGCCAGTTGTGGAACTCCATCTGTTGCAAAAAGAAGTTTTCTGATGAGTTTTGTATGGTATACTTTTCTGTAAATATAGAGATCCATATTTAGCATATGATAAGAAATTTCATTTGTCTAGAAATATGACAGAGATAGGGTTTACTCTAGGGTCTATGACTCTATGACCTCGTCATCCATGTATATTTGGCTACATTTACAGTGTCAAGCTTGAGTTCCCTCCCATAGACAGGGCTTAAAATCCAATTAGATTGTCCCTTGATAAAGTGCCACTACTGCACCTGTAGAGATAGATTGCTGTGCCAGTCTAATGCTAGGATGTTGTCAAGTCCTTGCCTTTGTTTCAAGATGACCTCTTGTCATAGACACTCTCCTTTTCCAGTTTTCTCCTTTGAGTCCTCTAGGGTTCACCGATACCAGCATTATTGAAGGGATTTCTTCCTCTGTATCAACTATGAGCATATCATTTTGCTCTTGTGTTGTGGCAATGGAAGGCTGGGATTTATCATCAGGCTGATATTGGTGGTATTTTTGGCTCAGTCCTCAACTTCTGTGTGCTTCGTTTTCTCTGCGGCATTATCGACGAACTCAAACTCAACATCCTTTCTTAGGTTTTCACTATGAAGACTGTTGATCAGTGAAGTATAGTCTAGAAAGGAAATTGTTTGTTTGAAGCCTGCTACTACTTATAATTCCAGTTTCTGACAACTTATTGCATTATTAGCTTGTCTCTCGCTCTGGGGAAGATGTTAGGAGGGTTCTTTTCTAATCTTCAATTTGTGCATCAGGTGCTGCTATAGAAAACAAACATATCCTTCACTATCTTATCAATGATATGAGGATGGCTCCCTTTTGGACTCTGAGATGCACAGTCTCTTCTGGTTCACAGGCACATATGTAACAATCAAGGTCAAGAGGATCAAGAACAGAAGGCAAAGAGAATTCTTTCTTGAGTTTGGTTGTTTATTTCAAAAGAAAGTTCTGCATTGGTCTATTTTCCCAGATAAAAATCTTTAATCCTTCAATACAATTATTCTAACTATTGCTTTATTCATAGTAGCAATGCAGAAAAATGTTCCATAACATTGATTTTATGTCAGAAGTTCTCTTCATATTCATACTGAAAATATTCATCCTTGGTTTGAAATAGTGGTGATGAAATATATGGGTCATCTTTATCCCATTTGAATTCAGCTCAATTCCATTTTCCTACTAACTTAAATCTAATATATATATATATATATATATATATATATATATATATATATATACACACACACACACACACACACACACACAAATGATGCAATGAATAGGTTCTAAAGGTGTGTTCTAAAGTTGTAATGTGGTCAAAAAAACGTCCTATGGATTGTTTTGGACATTCATCATTTATAATCCGCAGTCAAATCCTTTATGATATGCTACTTATCTAAGATAATCAGAAGTCTACTCTCAGTAAGAGGCATGTCAGTTACCAGACAGATCCTATTAACTTGGTTTTAGGCAACTCATTATCCATCACATTCAGATCAGATACAATCTTTCAAAAAAATATTCCCATTGTATTTTGGGTTCATGAAGGTACTATGATAAAGACAATGCTAACCTTGAGTAGAACTGGAATATACTTTCTTTCTAACCTGAGCCTTTGAACATACTACAATATGATTCTTTTGAAACAAAAATGCCCTGTTCAAGTTACTGACATGAGTAATATCCAATCAGCCAGGTTGGTGAAGAAAAAGTTGATGAGTACCAGCTTCTTGAGTAGCTCACAGTAGTGCCCACCATCAGCCATCTACTGACTTTGCTAGTACCAGTGGAAGCCCAAATGACATTGTCATGGTGGGACGATGAGGGGCTATAGCGGAGGTAGGGGGTAGGAAGCTGAGCAGTGGGCAGAAGTCAGGACATGACATTTTAACTCAAAAATAGAGAAGAATCAATAAAATGGTATTCACCCCAATACAAAACATAAAATATTAAACTCTCATTTTCCTATTTTCGATGGTTATAGTTCATTCCACAAGGTATAAGTTTTCCAATTCAAAAGTTCAAAACTCCATTTCAAATGGATCAGTACTCTAGTAGGGAATGCACTTCAACATAGAGGCACAGGTAAGAAGTGAATAAGATTCTGGTGGCACAGGAAAGAAGGTAAACAAATAACAAATGGGATGTCGTGTGACTTCTGTATGGCAAAAAGAACTGAAGTTAATGAATAAACAGCTCACAGACAGGGAAACGATATTTGCCAACCATTCTTCCAAAGATAATTAGTGTCTACAAAATACAAAGAACTCAAAAAAAAACCTTAAACATTAAGAAAATAAATAAAACAGTTAAAAATGTGCTATGGAAAAGAAAATAATTTCTCAAAAAAAGAAATAAAATAAATGCCTAAAATATTTTAAAATGGTTAACATAATTAGCCATGAGGTAAATGCAAATAAAAACTGCTTTTTCCAGCTTGTCCCAATCATCATGGCATGGGCAAGAATACAAAGGACAACAAAAATGGTGACAGGGGAGCCTTCACACACAGTTGGTGGCAGTGTAAGCTAGTGCAGCCACTTTGAAGTCAGTTGAAGGGTTCTTAAAAATCCTTAAGTGGAATTGCCATGTGAACTAGCTATCACATGACTGAACATTATATACTAATGCAGAATTGTTGGGCATAATGCAAGGTGGGCCTCACCAGGCCACCTACTAGGAGGTATAGAAGTATGGCTCCTGTGGGTGTGGCGTTTTGCTCTGGCTAGTTGTGAGAGCAGCACCTGGAAAGAACCTTCCTACCTGGGGACAAACTTACTATTGGCTGTATTTGGGACCCCACCCTGTAAGGTCATTGGCTATCCAGACCTATAAGAGCTTGTGCACATACTCAACAAACAAGTTTGCAGTGCCACGTGCTTGGGCTGCTTCCCGTCCAACTCCTGGAGTCTGTGGCTTGAATCTGCCCAACCCCTTGGGCTGGTCCCCCAAAGCCCACTGGGGCTGGCCCTGAGTGGTGAGCCATGACAGTAATGGACATGACTATAGCTCGCGCCTGAACAGGGACATGAACCCTGAATCTTCACAGAATCCCTTGCTCACTCATGTTCACTCCCTCTCCATTAACAATAGTTAAGAAATGGAATCAACTTAGATTCTGTTAAGAGATAAATGAAGGAGGAAAAATGTGGCACATGTATCCAGTGGACTTACTACGAGCTTGAATGAAAACAGATCATGGAATTTACTGGAAAATGAATGGAATTGAAAAATAATTATATTGCACGAGGTAACCCCAGCCAGAAAGCTTTATGCCCTAAAATGTCTTTCATCTGTACATCCTACGTTTAAGTCATTTTTGAATAAATCAATTTTTATAACAACTGGAAGCTATGAAATGAGAATGGGGCCTTTTAGGAAGGGCCCAGGAAAGAGGGGGGCAGAGTAGATTACTGGTAACACCAAGCTATGTGGTGGAATAGTCCGGGTGGAAACGCTTGAGTAGCATAGCTGCAGCAATATGAGAAAACAGAATTGGAGAAGAGGATGTCTAACCCAAAGGTAGCGGATACGAATAGAGGTGTGGAAACCGACTGTCACATCCCAAAGTATAAAATGTTAAATGGAAGGATGGATTCAATAATGTGAAAAAAAGGAAGAGAGGAGAATACTAAAGCCTAGAATATTAACAGGGATGGGGATGGAAGAGACAGGGAGATAATGTGTAGAAAAACTAAAAGTAAGCATCTACGGAAAAGCCTTGTTAAAGCCCACACTTAATAAGTTAATTTCCATATACACCTTAAAACGAAAAAATTTGAACAGAATTATCAAGCATGGGTATATGCTGTTGCTCCCAGACTACAGGTTATTAAATCTAAATAATAGCACAAGGCATGTACTGCTTCCTATATTGTTATTTATCAAGGAGACACCAAGGTCTTGTAAACAATAGAAATTGCTACCATTGCCCTTGGTTCTCACCATTAATACACTGTAAAACAGTATTGCTAATACACCACACACTTAGCTGCAACACATAGTCAGATTAATGTTAAACTAACCTGGAGACTTCCTCACAGTTTTCAGAGTGTGCGAAGGTGCTACACAAGATTCTGCGGAAGAAAAGACATGAATAATTTTACCCAGCTCTGGAACCTTTAGGTTACACTACTGACCTGCTTTCCGACTATATTTGTGAACTGTCCTGTTGGAGAGAACTCCATACCTGATATTCTAACACTGATCAAAATATAAAGGGTTTAGACATCATAAACAATATGAAAAAGTCTGCCCTTGTTATTTTGGGAAATAGACATAATGTCAAGCTGCCACCTTGGCTGTTCACAACTTTAGCTAAACAAGCTCCGTTTCCAGTGCACAACAGCCATTGGAGAGATGAGTAACTGGACACAGTGTTGAGAAAAGGAAACTGAGTGCTCATCTCCAACCTAAACATCTTTCTTAACCCCCGACCACTAAAGGAAGGAAGAGGAGAATATAAAAACCAGAGGATTGAATGACTGCCATGAAATGTTATGTTCTGGGTGGATATATGGCCATTTTTCTAATGAATTCACAAGAACAGTGATTACCTGCACAAGACATACATAAAATCAAGCTAACCATAAAATCAAGCCTTCTGAAGCTCAGCACAGATGAAGTGGGTGATCCCCAGGCTCCATTCATTACTGAGGTTCAATTAACAGATGGTAGTTGCTGGGGCAGAGAGAATACACAGATACACACGTGTGTGTGTGTGTGTGTGTGTGTGTGTGTGTGTGTGTGTGTGTGTAGTGCTTATGATTAGGTTTCTCATACTCCCGATGATAGTTCCGCAACCATGGACGCCTACACAGCACTAAAAAGACTTAGTGGGATATCAAATAAAATGAAGTTGTGAGGGGGACATGCTGAAAGGTGTGTGTAGGGATTTGGAGGAGGCAACGTGTGTAATTATATTGCATTGTATACCTGAATGGAATCATAAAAGTAAGAAATAAAATTAAATTAAAATGAGGTTCTGGAGAGAAGATTCAGTGGTAACAAACACTTGCTGGTCTTCCACAGGACTTGGTTTCAGTGCCCATTACCTTCATGGTAGATATCAGTCTTTCGTAACTCTAATCCTAAAGTATCTATTACCCTCTTCTCATGTCTTCAGACATTGTCCCTTACATGTTTACAGGCGAAATATTCATCCACACAAAATAAAAATAAATTAAAATTAAAAGAAAGAACAAACTTTCCTGTAAATGCAGTGTTCCGCATTCCACATATATATATATATATATATATATATATATATATATATATATATATATATTGAGGCAGATGTTCTCCCATTGGCCTCAATTGACCTGGAAATCTATGTAGAAGAGATGAACTATTTCATAGTGACCTTCCTGCCTCTGTTTCACACATGTTGGTTTTTAAAGGCATGTTCCATCACACCAAACCCCATAATGCCTTTTACTTGGAAGTAGTTTACTTCTGCCAAGCTACCTCAGTTCCATTATGTTGAATAATATATTTAAGTTTAGATCATAATTTTGTGTTCTTTTGTATGAGTCATTCTAAGCAATTGTTTGCATTAATATTGAAATTTTTAGTTTATATTTTATTAAATTTGATTTGAACTACATCACTGCACGCACATTTGCATACACATACTTACCCACACACACAAACACACAAACACACACACACACACACACACACACAAACACACACCACTCTAGCATTTAATGTTCATGGTTCACCATTCATATTCCTTTTCATGGTCTCCTACCTTACTGCATCTTTTTTTTTCTTAACTTATTTTTATGTGAATCAGTCTTCCTTTAAGTATATTCTGTAGATTAGTTACATTTGGATATAGTCTTTACATTCTTGAAAATCTATTAAAATATTCTTTTACTTTGAGATGTTGAAACCTATGTGAAAATATTCCCATCTTAACTTGATATATAACTTTCTGATGTAGGAGAATTTTCATCTAGTCTAGATTCTGGTGGTAGAGTCAGAAGTTTAATACATTGGAATCTTTTACTTACTAAGTAAATTATATGTCAGAAATCTTTAGAATTTTCCTTTACTTTTATTACTTAGAATTTAAAAGGATATATAGAGGTGAATAATTTTTTTAAAGCAGGCATTCTTGTACCTGAGTAACCCTTCACATTTTTTAAATCAAAATGTTCCCTCTACCTAGCTCTACCTTTGTATTATTTTCTCATTTCTTGACCCTCACTTATATTTTGTAACTCCTCTGGAACTGCTGTGATATGAACCATAAATTACTTACTTTTGTTTGGTTTCTGCTTAATAAACTCATTTGCAAGAAACAAAACTTTTCAAAGTTTAAAGCGTCACTTATTAAATGCTTGAAGTATTCACATATTGACCTGTTCGTTATTTTTAAAAATTGTATCCTTCTTGGAGCTGGCAAATAAAGAGTATAGTAATGTATTTTATGTCCTTGAAGTAAAAGGGAGTCATTCAATCTCCAAAGCAAATGTTAAACAAATACTAAGGTAATAAAATAATATTGTGAAATATATTTATTTCATAGATGAACTTCTCTAACATTTTGCTTTTTTTTTTTTTGAATCCTGTGTCTCCCTGTATCCCCAGCTGGCCTGGAACTCACTATGTACACCAGACTGGCTTGGATCTCATGGAACTTCTTGCTTCTGCCTCGTAAGTGCTTGGAATAACATTGTGCGACACCACACCCGGCTTTCTTGTATCTTTTAATATTCAATGGTTTTATATCATTTTATTTTAAATTATGTTTATAATATGGGGCAGAGGAAGTATGTGCATATGAGTGCAAGTGTTCATGGAGGCCAGAAGAGGGTGGCAGAACCCATGGAACTGGAATTATAGGCAAATGTGGGGACTAGGTGCCAGACCCTGACCATTTGCAAGAATGAATCTTAACTGTTTATCCATCTCTCCATCTTCATAATGATATTTTCTCATTTACCAACTGGTGAGCTTACCTTTATTATAAATTATTCAACGTATACTGCTGTACCAGAATGCAGCACTCAAACACTTTAGTCCACAAATGAATGATCAAAATACAAATAGGTGAAAATTGTATGATACTATGTTATACATATATACTACACTAGCTGCTTCAACATAATTTAATTTAAATAAATACATTACCAACAGAAAATAAATCTTAATGTTTTTCTTTCAAAATTTATAAGATCCAAATAATAAAAACTGTATTATTTTTTATTTGAGGCTATATATATTATATTTCCTCCAAAATTTTCTCCTTTTATCATTATTAAATAAGTGAGCTTTTCCTCTTCCTAAAACTTAGTAAGTCAGATAAAATATGCCATTGATTTCTGCGTTCATTATTTTGAATATATTTTGATCCAGAAAGGGGTAGCCTCATCTAAACTTCTACATCATAAGGGAATAAAGAAAAGCATTATTGCAAATACCTCATAGGCTCTTAACAGTTATCACTGACATGCCTTCAACTTACATTTCACTGGGAAATAAATAATACTGAATCGCAGCATTGTCTCTAAGCTTCTATACCTGCAGTCTTAAAAAAGGGTAATTTATGGAGAATACATTTTCATCTTTCAGTTGTGGAGCCTGGAAAGCCTGATGAGGAAGGGTTCATGCTTTCTCATTACACGAGATATGGTATCACAGGGGATGGACACAGAGATAGAATCAAAGAAAAACAATAAGGGGGAGGCAAGGAGGAGATGACAAGAAGCTGGAGGAGAAGAAAATCAAACATGATGAATCCATAAGAACAATCCCTTCTCATAATTTGTGTTAATTGCCTCTCCTCTTAAATGTCTTAAGTCTCATCACTGTTGCATTGAGGACTCTCTTTGCCACAGTTGAAATTTAAGGAACACATTCAAACCATCGTCAACCCTTGGATTTAACTGAAATAGTGAAGTGCAATTTGAACATTTTCCAGAAAAATAAAACGTGGGAGAATACAGTAATAATTTGAAGACACTGTAATATATTTTTGCTGTATGATTTTTACTTCTTTCAAATTTAACCTTCTTAGATTGTTGTGTCATATATTTCCTTTTTCTTTTTCAATCTTTTTTGTGTTGTTTTATTTTTGTTTGTTTGATTTGGACATAGTGTCTTATTATGCAGTCTTAACTGGTAGACTGGATAATGGGTCAGGCATGTGTCACCAGATCTGGAAGTTATGTAATTGTATCATATTTTATATCACCATTTGCGTTTTGGGGATAAGAGGCAGCTGGAGATCAAGACAAGTTGTTACCATGCCAAGGTACCTGGAGATACCACTCAGACTCCAAATGTTCCAAAGTAGCCAAATTTACATCTGGCAAGTGACTGCACTGTCTGGGCTGGGATCTAGAGAGCACAGAGGTGAACAGGGTTTAAAAAGCAAACTGATGGACCAGATGTTTATACAAGATTATAAAAGTGTGACATATTTGTTCCTGCAGTAAGCAGGCAAGTACCTACAGAAGCCGGTTAACCATGAAACGAGTCAGATAAGTATTAGGCAAGATAAGCATTAAACAAGAGTTATAAAATCTGTAAGACATTAACTGAGACCTCTGGAGTCTATGGGGTATTTTTCTGTGTTGTATTCTTCCTGGAACAGCCCTGTGCTTAAAGTTTCCCTAAAGCTGCTTGTAAGAGTCAGTGGCCGCTCATCAAGATAGTGGCCTGATACTAAATGAAGAAATTCGGGCCATAACAAAGTGCTCTTGAATGCGAAGCATATTCTTGCCCACAGAACTAGGTTCCACTACATATTTTTGATCATTTACAAGATATTATTCAGTTCTCTAATATGCAGATAAGCAACATCTTTTGTCTGAAAATCCAAGCATTTTTTGATGGCATGAAAAAATTCAGAGGTCAGGTTCACTTTGCTAATTTTTTAATTTCCTTACATTCAATTTTGTCCCCTCCAAGTGGTAATAAATGCAGGTATCTGTGCATAGTACTCCTCTTGATTTACTAAGTGTACGTTGTCATAATTAGAGGCAGGAGAGATGGTGCAGAGGTTAAGAGCACTATTTGTTCTTACAGAGGACTTTAGATTGAGTCCCAAATCTCACATGGTGGCTAACATTGTCAGAAACTGCAGTCTCAGGGAATCTGACTCCCTCCTCTGGTCTCCAAAGATTTAACATGCACATGGTGCTTTTACACACACTCATACACTCATACACATAAAGTAAAAATAAATAAATAAATAAATATTGTATATTGGCCTCATAAAAACCAGTATATATCTATATATATTGGTGAAAATCAGTGATAAATGTTCATTCACATTAAGCAAATTCACACAAAATATTTGGAAATTATCGTATTTACATGGCATCTCACATATTTGTCTATTAAGCAATCAGAGGGAAGACTTTATAATAAGATTTTTAGCATATTCAAGTTCTACTTTTATTAATTGTTAGGTGACATCCTGATAACATTATACATAACTAATACTCTGGGGAAAAGCTAACATAACTAGTTGACTACATTATGTAGGAAAATATAGTTAAAACATAAGAGGTAATGATCTTTTTATCTGAGATTGTTTCCATTTCAGTGTTTTCCCTTACTTAGTTTCCTTAGATATCCTTAATATCCTTGCATTTATGTATTTGACTCAGAATATACAACATAATTTCATTTTGATATCTATGAAGTAGAACATGTATTAGGAGAAGCTATGCACATTACGTATCAATAAAAGAGCATGAGACTCTTTCAGTCTAAAAAAAGTTCAGATCACACAGAGCAATGATACTTAGCACTAAAAGGAAATAAAAGTTTTAAATGATGATTTAATTTAATTCAGCTGTTAAAATTTGTAAATGTGGAGAAAGATGGGGGGTAGAAGTTGTAGCAAGACTGAAAGTACTAGACATTACTTAATTTGAATTGGTTTTAATATATTAGAGGATATGAATTCATTTTTCCATTTACTTTTATTAAAGTGGCTCTACATTAATTTATTATTAATTAATTATAAGTTGTATGAAATTTCTTATATACATGAAATTTTATCTTTTATTAAAGATTTGATAAAAGTCTTACTAATTGCTTAGAAGTATCATTTCCCTTACAGAGATTCATTTACTTCTATCTTCTAAGAAATGGTTTTCAGATTAGAATCCCACTGCATAGAGAAAACAATGTTATCACATTTCAAAGCACATGTCTTTGACATACCTCATCTTTTACTACTCATTGCACTAAATGAAGACTCAGACCCAAATGTTTAGATGAGAAACTTTAATGTACCTATTTTAATTGCTATTATCTATTATTAAAATTCGCATCTAAATGTATTTCTTCTGCATATTGCTGATTTGAAAACAATTACCTTCCATTTTAAACCAATCATGCAAGAAATGTAATAGTTGGACATCACAGCTTAGAAATATCTAATATTTTGTCTATGGTAAAGCTGATGAATTAGCAGACCTCCATTGTTTCTCTCAACTTACCTTATGTAGACTTTTAAAATTCTATCTGTACCACATTCGTTCTTAAATGAATTCCTTACATTCCATTCAGTATAATAGTAGTCATTTACTTTTAAAAGAGGAGCGGTGTTTGGTTAGGTAAACTGCATTAAGCATTGACAAAGTTTCTGTATTTGTCTGCATTGAAAGATTACTTTTCCATCTGACCTAGAAGTGATTCTATTTGAAATTTTAACCTTGGGTCTGTAGCATAACCTATATATTCATACATAGATTATATTTGAATTCTCAAATGTAAGTTTTCAAATTTTGTTGGTGAAGTGTCTTCTCTGGTGGTAACTTTTAGTTTCCCAGGGTGACTTTTCCTCACAGAAGAACCCTCTCGAGAGGGTGGGATGTATTTATACTCTTGGGGAATACAGAAGAACTAGAATAATTAAGTCAGATTTTTTTTAACTTTTCTTTTTTTGTTTTTTTGAGCTTCTGTTTACATAATCTCTTCAGTATTGTATTATTATCATAGAGTTACAAGTTGGATCTCATAAGCAATGGTGTAGAAATAAATTCTACCCATATTAGTTTGCTTTGCTTCTGTTGCTGTGATAAAACAATATGTCCATGGCATTCAGAGAAGTTTATTGGTCTTATGATTCAAGAGGATGATAGCTCCTGATGGCAGGTAGGCATTTCATCAGATGCAGCTGAAGCAGAAAGCAAAGTGTTCACATCTTCAAGGAGGGAAGGAGGGAGGGAGGAAGGAAGGGAGAGAGAGAGAGAGAGAGAGAGAGAGAGAGAGAGAGAAAGAGAGAGAGAGAGAGAGAGAGAGAGGAGACTGAAAGTAGAATAATGCTCTGCATTCGTAATGCCTGCCCCTACTGAAGTGCTCCCAAATGCAAAGTGCCACCCCCTAATCATCACCCTCCATAAATAGTACACCAACTGGGACCAATTTGTACTGAAATACTTCAAGCTCATGGGCACAGCCCTCATTGAAAAAAACCACAATATCACCGTCTTTCTTTTTTTTTGTCAGTACTAAGGGTCAAACCCTTAGCCTTATACTTCATACGAGGAATGTGCTCTACCAAGTGACATGTAGCATTGACCCAAATACATACTCAGAAATTAATTTAAATGCCACATCTCAGAAAACACGGATGCATTAGATGATGTACTAGACACATTTACTAATGCCAAATAGCAAGTACTAAGAATAATGAATAGCCAACAACTTATAAAAATAAATAAGAGTCAGAAAAATCAATTAATTGCACCTCTTGATGCAACCATAGTTTACCTTACAGAATATGATCTACATATAATAACTATAACTCTTAGTAACATATTATATAAAGAAAAGTACCAATAGTAAAAACACCAGTTATTAGGCTGAAGAGATGGCTCAGCAGTTAAGAACAAAAACTGTTTTTGCAGAATACCTGGATTGGATTCCTGGAACCCATACAATAGCTATTTTAACTCCAGTTTTTGGGGCTACTACACCCTTTTTTGTCTGTGAGGCCACTGAACCCATGGATGCACTTAGATGCAGTCAGACAAAACACAGATACACATTGAGAAAATAATTTAAAAATTCCACCCATTGTGCATGACAAAATGACACTTGTATCATTCAAACAAATGAATATTCTATAGCCACTACAAATTATTTCTTTGAAAAAATACTTTTAAGCTAAATGGAAATATAGACAATGTAAAAAAAATAAATTATGTGTCTAGATATCCTTGGAATAAAAAAATCAGTTTAACTAGTTTCTTTTCATATTGTAATAAAGTGCCTGGCAAAAACAATTTAATGTAGAAAGATTTTATTTTTGGTTCGATGTTAAAGTCTACGTTACACAATGGGAAGGTCCTAGCAGCAGAAGTTTGATGCAGATAGTCACACTGACGGAGAATGCTGCCTCTTAGCTCCCACCCTCTTTTGCTGTAGTCTGGTAGGCCAAGTGAGTCTTCAGATCTCAATTAACCCCACTGGGGCTATGTCTCACACACATTCCCAGAGATTCATTTCCAAGGTGATTTTAGATCATGTCAAGTTGACAGTTAGTAAAAGTCATCGTGGTAACTAAATGACAAAAATGGTAGTATTAGACTTTAGATAAGAGAATGGTATAATTGAGCAAGTAGAGTATTCACAGCCTTATAAAATATCATGAATCCTTCAGTCTTTTGAAAATACAGTTCCACGTAAATCCAGCATGTATTTTTCACATAACAATCTGTGAATATATCTGTGCCCTTCAAGAAAAAAGTCATGGATGACTAGATGGTACTTATTTCTATATAGTATAGTTAGATATGTTATCCTATCTATAGGCAGATATTTCTAGTATCTTTCTTCAGACAACTTTTTCTGATCTAAGATAAACTAAAAATAGAAAGATAACTTGATATGTAACTCTCATGTATTTATATGAATTGTACAAGTTTTGGGTACTTATTTTATGTGGTTTTTCACATTTTCACTTAATTAAATTTATTTTTTTGTATTTAATTTTGTTAATAAGGTGGCTGCATTCATTTCCATAAGAGAGAGTTTATTTACGGTTTGTCATCTAGAATATGTTAAGTGAGAAGCACTATATATGCTGCAACAGAATGCAACAATATTCAGAATTTTGGTGGTTTCAAAGATTCTCAATATACAAGGTTAGTTAATCTTGAGCAAATTATGTTTTATGAGTACCTTCATCTTGAAGGCTGGAGAAAAGTAATGTTATTATGCAGTGGTTATTTAAAAATTTCTAGTTCCTATTTGAATTTTAGTCTAAATATTGTTGGTGTTTGAATTGCCCTAAATTCATACTCTTTTACATAACTATATATATTCACTATTTCTCAAATTTTTCTAAAATTTGGTTATTGGTTTAAACAAATAAAATTAAGGGAAACATATTTTTAATTCACTCATTTAATAGTTTAATTACATAAGTTATTATTTACTTTAAAGTATGAAAAATAAAATTTAATGTAAATGAATCACAGATATATTAGGTCTGTCTCCTGCTGTTTGCAAGACAGATGGCAATATTTCTAAAGTTATAAATATAAATGATAGTGCATGTGCCACTGGGTATTCATATGCATAATTTCAGATATATTTGAGTGCTTATTTTTCATAAATATGTAAATATTTTGTTTCATCTTTGGGGACAAAATCTGTGTATTACATCCAAATAATGATCTAAAGGGAATAAATATCTATTGAACTCAGTTCCAGAATTTATAATGAACCTAATTTGCCAAAGCAAATGACTTTCAGAGACTGACTTTCAAAATGAATATATTATTGCAGAGAGAAACTGTTGCATTAGTTTACTGATGCTAAAATCATACTGTATTGACATTAAAATAAGAAAATACAGCAGCTTTATAAGATATAAAATAAAATCTTAAAATAAATCATTCAATTAAAAAAATCTTTTTAATGCCAGCAATTTTTGTTTTGTTTTGTAATATTGTCCTGAATGATTTAACTTTCAAAAAATCCCTATTTTTGCAAAAGCTGTAAAATTGACCCTTCCAAAATTACTTAATTTACATGGAAGGAGAGTTTATATCTAGACCAAAAACAAACAAACAAACAAAAAGAACAAAGACTCCATTACATTCTAATGGCAGCCTATTTTCTGTGCATCTATCTGTGTTCCTATAAATCAATTGTATTTTAGAATTTCTGAGTTCAACAAAAGGTGACCTTCAGTGAACTTCATCTAGTGTCATGTACACAATGTCCTAACATTTCTGCCCAGAAGATAATAGATCTTATCAGGCCTTAATGAAAATCAAATTTCTCTATATTCAGTAATTAGCTAGTAAAAGTAATTAGTTGAGGACCTACAAAACTAGTGTTAAAGGTGATTAAGCCAAGTTAATGATTACAAAAATAATTATATATCCACAGTGAACTTCAGGATTATAATTGGACTGTCTATCCCAGTTAATTAGATAATTAGCACACCAAGATTGTTTAAAAACTTTGAACAGTTAAAAAGTTCATTCTTTAGAAATATCACATTTACATGTGTTCTTCACGATGATTTTATATAAAGAATCTTCCACAGTTAAGAGGAAACAGTGTAATTTTCTTTCCTCACAACAATTAGCAGACAATTAATGCTGCAGTTACTAACTATTTAATTCCAAAAGAAATTTCATCAAAATAGCAATAAACGTAAACCAAAAATACAAACTGAGATTAGATGATTTTGTTGCTTGGTTGCCTTCAACAACTGAGTAAATTGTAAATTACATTATTTTTTTTCTAAAGTAGAATATATATATATATATATATATATATATATACTGAATAATTCAATGATCATATCTCACAGTCAAAATTATTTTTATTTTGACCAACTTTAGACCATTTGTGAATTATTTATTCTGCTTTCCTGAAACATTAAATATATAGATTCATTTTCAGATTACTCCTTCAAAGGTCAGAAAATATCTTCATCTATTCATACCTATCCATATATATTTCACACAAAAAAGAAATAATGTCATTGAATAAACTCTTAAGGTCAGTTCTGCTCAGCTATGTTTGGATACAGACACCTACAGCTAGTAACGAGAATGTATTTTCAAATTGTAATAATATGCTCATAATCTGGGGGCACAAAGTAAATTATGTGTTCTAAATAAAACCAAAGAAATGTTTGTAATCAACATGCTGGTTTAAAGAAACCCAGTAAGTATATGTAAATAAAACATACTGTTTTAGAAGGCATGTACAATTCTGTCCAGTTTGACAATCAGTAAAACTTGATATTGAAAAGATCATATTCAAAACTCATAAATTGAAATGTACCTGTTTTATAAATACCGACTTAAATGTATTCATAAGCAACTGGGTAGATACTGATAAAAGAATCCACATCAAAATTTGTGACAGCTGGACCTGGTGACACAGGCCTATAAACTAAGCAATGGAGAGGCTAAAG
The DNA here is from genome assembly GCA_035773235.1 of Eospalax fontanierii. Lineage (NCBI taxonomy): Eukaryota > Metazoa > Chordata > Mammalia > Rodentia > Spalacidae > Eospalax > Eospalax fontanierii. Next base: position 95,363,519 of record CM069527.1, on the reverse strand, counting down.
CAAGTGGATCCCTGTGAGACTGAGGCCAGACTGATCTACACAGCAAGTACCAGTTTAGCTGGGGCTTTAAGGAGACTCTATCTCAAAGCAAAACAAAACAAAATTTGTTGTGATACCAGATAGTTATTGAAATTCCTCATTAATTAATATTTTTATGAATTAGATATCCAGATCTGTGGGTAGATTTAATTATTGAGTGGGCTACTAAAAAAAATCAGATTTCTTTTCCTAACTTGAGGAAAAATTAGAGTAAAGTGGTGATTACTTTAAAATGTTAAAATACATACATTTATGGAATTTGCATCCAAATTATTATTGAAGAAGTTAGATATTTTGAAGCTGAGCATTACTTCACAGGGAGAAATTTATGTACCAATATGATATTAAACCACTGGGTATCTGTGTAGAAAAAATTGTTGCCAGTAAGAACTGAATATAGTATATCACATGGAGCTGACTCCATTCTTAAAGAAGTTATTAGAGATCTAAGAAACCAAAGAAGTAGAAGAAAGTGCATTCAATGTCATAATATTCAGCAGCATTTAATAATCAAAGGGTCGACTCTACATATCAGAACAGCCTGGGTTCAGCAGGAAACATTTTTTTTCCATATTTGTTCTTAACTCTAGACAGGAAAAGTTTGAACTGTGAAAAAAGCATTTAGGTTTTTTTAGTGCTAGGAAGGGATCTTGGACCTTGGGGTAAAACTGAAAACAAAGGCTGATGAAATAAGTACATGATATACATGTATGGGTACGAACTGCTTAACTCAACAGAAAGGTAAGTCCAAAGAAGAAATTATTTAGGAGGACTAAGAATACAATGGGACTTGTACAATGAAAGTACATGTGATTTCTATGTTGAAATGAACCACAGGTTTCTATCTTTTTTACCAAACTCAGTGCAGTAGTTGCACACAGATGCCTCCCTGGGCTTTCACTTTGTTTAACTGGGAGAACAGGCAAATCATTTTTTGTCTTGTGCTTCAAGCTAAAGAATTAGTTGCTGGTATGTAAAATTAACAGGAAAATTAGTAGGTGTTTTGACCCCTGCAGCTGTAAGTGAGGTTTCTTGCAGCACAACTAACACCTTGGATTTGCAAGGGGCTTGTTTGGAATTCACAAGGTGTAAAGACTGCAATGAAAAGCAGAAGGGAGGACAATAATCAACTCTGGTCAAATGAGCAGAGTGCATGTAGGGAGAGAAGGGAGGGGAGAAGAAGGTATGTGGAGCTGGACAAGAGGCAAACCCTTTAAATCAACATAGGATAAACTCAGATAAACTTTTTCCCCCCTCAGGGGATATTTGCTATTGAATTTTTGTGCAATTGATACAGAACATCTTAATTATATTTAATTCACACCCCAAAAACGTCCCCTCACCAAATTTCATGCATTCTCTGATATATGTTAAGGCCTCTCCAGTCAAGCTTTTGTACCTAGATGGCCTTCCCTGCTTTTGCAACTGAATCATCAGGTTCCCCAAAGAAAATTCAGTTGCAAGTACCACTATTTTATATATTAATCATAAAATTCAATTTTGAAAAGTCATAGGTACAAAGTGGCAGAAAAAGAATATTTTAAGGGGAAATATAAATCATTATTCAGAGAAATGTCATTGGAACAGATTTTAGACAGAATTATAGTGAGGAAACTGGTGGAATATAGAAATCTGTATGGAATATTTTTCAGTATACCCTCAGCCCTACGTATTTGTAAGTTCCATTTACTTAGATTCAATCAGCCATTGAGCAAAGAAATGGCAAACAGGAAGGGATAAGGAGGATTTATCTGTCTTTAATGTATACGTTTTTCTTTTCATAGTTTCCTTACTACTGTGTTTATATAGTATTTACACTATTTTAGATATTATAACCTAAAAGTATTTGAAAAATCCATAAAATTATATATGAACCAAACCTGTACAGAATTCTTGCATGACATTTTACCCTAGATAGCATAGTATGTCAACCAACTTCTATTCGTATAATTTGTTAGCAATTATGAGTAGTCTAAAGATGCTTTTATATTCTCCAGAGCATTTGAATAGTTTCTATGCACATTGGACCCCAAGTTGTATAAGGAACCTGAGCATCTTCACAACATAGAACAATGGCAAGCATCATGAAACTAATGTCCAGTGTACACCCAGGCAGAGCTGTATACCAATCTATGATTTTAGACATAATCATGGATTTTATGTTTGCATATTTACTTGTATATAGACCTGTTATTGTTTTAGAAATTACTAAATTTTGTTGCTTCAGTAAATTTACCAATAAGGAAATAATTGAGAATTATATTCAATTTATTTTCAAAACTATTTTGTATTACAGATTATAGAATTTTTTAGCCTATAATTTTTTGGTTGAGCATACTTTAATACTTTTTAAATCTGAAAAGACTTGGTATCTAAATTCTTATTACTTTAAGCATGAAATGATTATATTTTTCTTGGGTAAATTCAATTCTTTGTCTTATTTAGGTAATCTATACAGGAAGAAGGAAAATCCTTTTCAACCCCATCTGGGTTTTCAGGAGATAAAAAAATAGAATAAAATCCTTGTCATAGCTCTTTAGGAGTTCTGTTCATCTAAGGAAACCTTTATCATTCTAAAAATCATTCAGATCTCATTCATCACCTTTGTCAATGACAGTCTTGAAGTCTATGAGAACTACATAAAAATTCAATTCGCCATCATGATTCAAGAAACTTGCAACAAAATCTATTTAGACTTATTTTATTTATGCGTTTTCTGGTTCTATGCAAAGAACCATGTGGGCATTATATTTAGTAATACTCATCCTTGGTAAAATAAAATATTCTGACTCGGGCGATGGTTCAGCTCTTGCAGAGGACCTGTGTTCGATTCCCATTACCCACATAGTAGCTAAGAACTGTCCTTAATTCCAGTTCCAAGGGATCCAATGCCCTCTTCTGACATCCATGGGCACTGCACGACATGGGTGCCCCTACCTACAAGCAGGCAATACACTCATACACATAAAATAGAAAATAATAATAAAATTAAATAATATTCTGATTATAAGTCTTTGCTTAGCAAATATTTGAGAGAATTTGTTTCAATACTCCCTAGTATACAGAGAGAAACAAAATAGAAAAATGTTCTCACTGTGACGAGATTAACTTTATTGGAAATTCTCATTTAATTTCAATTCGGTATAGATCACAGAAGAAATTCAGATGCTTCAATTCAGTGTTTCTGTGCTTATTGCTCTGAAAACCACTGTGCTCAGTCCCAAGGATGCTGTTACAGTAATAAAAATGGGACTGATCATTAATTTCGCACAGGGGCTATCTGAAATCTGACCCCAATCTTTTATTACACATCGTACTATGTACACACAAAACAAATATTTACAGGTATTTTTGCTGCAACAATGTTAATAATCTTCAGTAACTGCTAACTGCTTCATTTAATTTTTCAACAAATATAATATTGTAGGATGCCTCAATCGTCTATATTTCTTTCCTGATTTACTGCAGTTCTTCTTCCCAATATTAATACTCTATAGTAGGCGTCTGAACCCTCTTTCACAGAAGATTTTACAATTTTAATACATAACAGCTTCTTAGGAAAGTCAATTGTCAATGTTATATTCAAAGATATGGATATAACTGTGAAATTTGTCCATGTTGGTCCATGTAATGGCTGCTCATTTACTAATAACAATAAAATAAAACATTTATCTAACATTCACTTTATGAATTTTGTTAGTTGTAGGTTGCATTTATAACATTGATGTTGGTCTGCATACCCATAAATATTTGTATATTGGGTAGACGTATTAAATATTTCCAAAGATACTCGTTAGAAGTATAATCATAGTTTTCTTGGAATTCAGATACTTAATATTTATGTATATTTTGTAATTTATTTATTAATCATTTGCATGTGCTGAACACATAAGCATATGTATCTGTTGTGGGCGTTTTTATCTGTGCATGAATGTGTGGGGCCTCTAAGTCTACACATGTTTTTACATTGTGATCCATCTTAGTGAGAGACAAGGTTGCTTACTGAGCAAAGAGTTCATGATTTCAAGCAGATGGGATATCCAGCAATCCAACAATCTCTGCAACATCTTTCTACCACTTCATCCCACTCCACTCCTGTGCTAGATTACAGATATGCACATCTGTTCCTATTATTCTGGATATGATTTTTGTAATTTTTATTGAATTATTGTATATTTCACATATAACATTTGAATCATCTTTATATCTTCTTTACCATTGGCACCTTTTCATACCCCTCACTGGATTTCATGCGTTCTGTCATTTGTGTTAAGACCTACTAAGTCAATTTAGAGTCCCTAAATGTTCCTCAGTGCAAGTTCATCCACTGAGGTCTAGCTAGCCTATCTAGAGTCCCTCCCTTTAAGAAGATCAGCTCTTCCTCATCCAGCAGTCCAATAGTTCTTCTGCTAAGATTGGGGCCTGCTGCCCATTTCCACAGTTCAATGCTAGGTCTTTGTCCCCTTGAGTTTGAATTGGTCTTGTGCATGATGTCACCATTGCTGTAAGTTCAAATGAGCAAGACTATTTCCATGTGCTTATGTACTTCCTGCCCTGGCTCTTACAGTCTTCTGTTTCCTCTTCAGTGGTCTCTGAGACCTGGGTGAAGGGAAGTTTGCTATAGGAGTCCATTCCAAGGACCCATACTCTACAGACTCATTCTCTACACTTTGGCCATTTCTGTCCCTTTGTGTTCATTGTCCTCTGTTGCATGAGGCAGTTGATTGATGAGAGTTGAGAGATGCATTACAATTCTTTTCACCGTTGTTCCACTTTGTTGCCTGAACCTCAGGTTAGAGGTTCCATTATAGAAGTGTCACTTAGGGTTGGGCATTTCACAGACACTTATTATCTGTGTGAGACCAGTTGCAAAAATCTGTAATAGTCTCCATCTGTTGCAAAAGAGGTTCTTTAATGGGTAACTTCCATATTTCTCTGTAAATATAAATATCCATATTGAGCACATCATAAGAAATTACATTTGTCTAGGGGGGTGACAGTTTGGGAACTTTATCTAAGCTCTATGACTTCTCCATCCATGTGTACTTGGCTATATTTACAGTACCATACATGGATTTTCTCCCATTGAGTGTGCTCCAGGTCCAATTAGGTAGCTGTTGATAACCCAAAGATAAAAACATCACTAATGCCCCACTATAATGTGCCATTAATTGTTGTGTTTATGAGGCCTTAAAACTAGGGTTGACCCATTGATTGATATTCTTTCTTAGCAGCTTTCAAAGAGTTCTCCAAACTATGAGAAGTAGTTTTCAGGAGAGGTGGCTTCCAGGTCATTTTTTTAATAGTGTTTAAAAGAGATCCAAACACAGATTGTCCTACTTGAGTAGCAAGTACTTTACCTGTTGAGACATCTTATCATTCTTCCTCTTTTCAGTTATATTTCACTTATTATGGAAGATCTTCTTTTCTTACTACTCTTAATAATTCATAACTAATTGCTAAAAAGTTAACTAGTTCTTTGAAAGTGAAACATCTGATTTTTAAAATTTATTATTATTAATAAAGAGGTTGAGATTTATGTTTTTTTCCTTCAGTTCTCATTTGTCCATCATAATCAAGATAAAATGTTATATCAGTTATATCAGGCAAATTTTCTTTCCTAGTTGACTCATTATAGTTCTCTATATATTGAAGAAAAATATCAATGATTTTCACTTATCCATAGAGCAAGCATTAGGGTCTTCTTATTAAATGGATTAATGAAGACTAATTTCCAACTCAAAAGTCTTGAAAATTTTTGGTTTTGTTTAACATTTTAAATTTGTTAAAGCAATTTCTTCTAAGCCTAGTGTATATGGGAATCACCTGCATAATTTTAAATTTTTTAATGTTGCCCTCTTAAATTTTGATCAAATTGATCTGCAATGGTTCTTGGCTTTATATGGCTTAGATATGTTCCCAAATTACTTCATTGAAATCTTGGTTGATAATCATTGGATTAGGAGGAAACTAGTCTTCCATTGCATATATTGAGAAAACTGAATATAGCCAGTGCTATGCAATCATTTCTTCCTCAGGAAACTGTTTTGATTTACAGTAGTGACCTGAGCCTTTCTGTTTCCTGGTGTGTGAATTTAGTCCTGTTCTCTCTCTTCCCTACTTAACTCTTGTCTTGAGTATGTTCTGGTGATGCTTTAAGAAATTATTCTTCATTTTCAAAACCTTTGTTTTTTTCACTAATAGTCATTTGGCTATAGATAATAAATAGTTTATATTTTATCTCTTTTATAAATTTTTATTGAATGATCGAGTTTTTCATATAGAACATCTCAATCAACCTTAATCATCTTTACACCTTCTTCCCCACCAGCACTCCTCATAGTATACCCCCCAGTTGGAATTCATATATTCTTTCATATGTGTTAAGGTTTATTGTGTCAAGTTACTGTCCCCAAATGACGTCAGTGTGGGTTCATCCACTAAGGTCTAGTCGCCCTACCTGGAGTCCCTTGCTTTAAGACTAGCCCATCCTCACCCAAAAGTAATCAGCTGCCAATATTTCTTAAGATAAATTTTGGGTCTGCTACTCATTTCCACAGTTCCATGCTGATGTTTGTCTGTCTGAGTTTGGAAAGGTCTTAAGCATGTCACTATCATTGCTGTGGGTTCCTATAAGCAGTGTCCCAGGAGCTTGTAGAATTCTGTTTCCCTATTATCACACATCTCCTCAATGGCTCTTAAAATCATTCCTCCCTCTTTTCTTCAGTGGTCTCTAAGTAAGCACTGGGTGAGTGAAACATAATATAACAGTCCTGTCCAGAAATGCGCACTCTGCAGATTCCTAATCTCCATGCTTTAGGCATTTATGACCTTCTGTGTTACTGGCCCTCTGTTGCATGATGAACCTTCATTAATGAGAACTGAGAGATCCACTAGTATCTCCTTTACCCCTTGTTCTATATTATGTGAACCTTGTGTGTAGAGGCTTAGTTGTAGATATGAAGTTTAGACATGGGCAGTTCACAGGCAACATCTGTGTATGACTAGCTATGGTACTCTATATTAGTCCCATCTGGTGCAAAAGAAGCTTCTTTGATGAGTGATGACTGCAATTCTTAAATGTAACTATAAGGACACATTTTTGCATTTAGTAATAAATTATAGTAGACTAGGGATCTGGCAGCCCTGGGGATCTGTCTGAGATCTATGACTTCTTCAGCCATGTGTATGTGACCATGATTACAGTAGCACACATGAGTTTCCTCCCATGGAGTATTCTCTAAGACCAATTAGGTAGCCATTGATTGGCCCCAAGATAAAAAAAAAAAGCCACCAGTGTCTAATGCCATTCCAGTCACTAAGCTGGTGTTGGCCATCGATTGATGGACTCCCTTGACTTCTTGCATAGAACTCTACAGAGCTATGGATGCTAGCCTTCAGGGGAAGTAGATTACAGGGCAGGTCCAGTTTCATTACTCTAAATCAAGTCTCCAAAATATGTCCTGTCTTCAGCAATAGGGTCTTACCATCAAGGTCTGGGAGGCAACAAAGGGCTATGGAAATAGTCTGTGTAATTTGGGGAGTCTCTTGGAACACCTTGTCCACACTCAAAGGAGTGTTTCTACTGTCTGGCACTGTTTCTTGTTATGTAGCCTTTAGCTATGCACATGGTCTCATATAGAGATATTGTAAATGGAATTTGTCATTAGGCTGTCATATGATTCCCTCTTGTGTTTTACACTAGGTAGATATTAATTTATCTCTCTCTCTCTCTCTCTCTCTCTCTCTCTCTCTCTCTCTCTGTGTGTGTGTGTGTATGTGTGTGTGTGTGTCTACCTAGGGTGATGATTTGGAGGTGAAGCTTTGCTTTTGGGAACACTTCAGTGGGAGCAGCATTGTGAATGCAGAGCATTATTCCACTTTCTGTCTCCTCTCTCTCTTCTCTCTCTCTCTAACATTCTCTCCGTACCTTCCCAACTCAATGTATCCCCATTTCTCCCTTGACAATACCCATTTCCTATAGCCCCACCACTCCTGAGTTCCTTCTTTTCCTTTATCTCCATAGTTCCTTGTATAACCCTCACTCTCCCTTCTATTCAAGACTTTTATTTTATAATGTAGAATACTTTTCAGGCATATATTTTTACACTGTATGTAAAACAAGAAATTTTGAAAGTCTGCAAAGTCTTTTGAATCAGGTGAGTTCTCATACTATGGCATTGTACTAGATATATCACTAAGTAGAGGACCCATTCTTTTGTGTTCTATAGCTTCCATTGCTATGGCAAAATACCTGAGAGTGCATACTTTACAATAAAAAGAGATTTTATTGTTTCTTGATTTTGGTTGCTTTTAGGGTCCAAATAACATTGCTTTTTTTGTATCACAGCATGATGGAAAATTAGAAAGCAGAGCAAGCAAGTGTCTAGTGTTCCACTCGATGAGACAGGAAGGCTATGATGATTTGAATCAAAGTGCCCCCCCCCCCAGGTTCCAAGTATTTGTAAACCTCAGTTTGTGGTACTGTTAGGGGAGGAACATTTAGGAGGTGTGCCAAAGGAAGCATATCTATCTATCTATCTATCTATCTATCTATCTATCTATCTATTTTATTTTATCTATAATCTATCTACTTAATCATTCATTAATTCATTATTTGCTTATTTATTTGAGACAGGGTTTCTCTGTAGCCCCAGCTTGTCTAGAATACACTATGCAAAACAGCTGGCCTTGATCACACAAGTATCTTTCTGCTTTCGTCTCTTGAGTGCTGGGATTACAGAAGTGTGTCATAACAAATGGCTTTCTGGTCTCCATCTTAAACTATTTTTGCCATTATTGCCCCAGGCAGCATTCATTTTTTCTCCTTTCCAGAAGATATTCTAATAGAATCTTTATATTCCTTTATGGTAGTTTCTCTTTCCTTCTCTTCTAAACATTGCTTCCTCTCAGATGAACCTGGATGCTTATCTGACAAACTCATTTTACTCTCACTCATATTTGTACCATCAATTGTTTTGTTTTTTTCTAAGCCACAAAATGCTTTTCCACACAAATTAGTTTTCAAAGTCTAGACAGACCCAAATTCTTTATTATTTTTATCATATTTATTTACTGTTTGTTTTGAAAGAAAGAACAGAGAGTCTTATAGGTCTTGTTAGCTAATAGCCATATAGGGTGGGGTCCTGACCACCACTAATTGCACTTTGTTCCCAGGTGGATCAGGTTGCCTCCAGGTGCTGGGCAGAAACTGGCTTCACAACCAACCTGTGTGGAGCACCACACCCAGGAAAGCCATGCCTTCATTCCTCCTGGCAAGTGGCCTAGCTAGGCCCACCCTGCATTATGCCTAACACTACACCACTTTGCTGTATTTACATACCATATGAATGGTGAGTGCCACTTAGAAGTCTACAATATCAGAATTAGGGTCTGAGGTGAATAAATTAAAAGTTGAACAAGAATGTGTTTTGGAACCTAGCAATCTTCCACACCATAGTTCATGTTTCCTCACATGAAAACGTCTGTATTACAGTTCCACCTTGAATAAAGAAGATAACAAACAGAAACAACCTGATTAGCTGAAGTTGGTCTATTCTTTCATGGTCAAGTTTTTCAGCATTCAGGATCTGGTTGCTTGGCCAATTCGGCTGCTAACATTATTGATTGTTTCTTGGTGAGAAGGGATCTTAGACTAGCTTACAATTTAGTGTACTTCAGTGTGAAACAGGCAATTTTGAGAAATTTTTACCACTTAAGACCAGACACTAACCAAATTTAATTTCATGCCAGAAATTGTAATCAACTATTGAATTCCCAAAGCATGGTATGCGATGAATTAAGATTTTTGTGAGTTTTTTGTCTTGTTTATATTTTGAGACCAAGTCTCAGTATATAGCCCTGGTTAGTATGGATCTCTCTTTAAAGAGCAGGCTGGCCTTGAAATCACAGAGATCCATCTTTACCTCCTGAGTGCTAGGTTTAAAAGAATGAGCCACCATACCATGTCTAAATGTGAGAAACTGGCAAGATTCCTTAGAAATAATTCTTTAACGAATAATGATTTACCAGTTAGTCAAACGAACAAACAAACAAGATAAGACAAAACAATGTGAAATTAAGTATATGCTCATTTAAATCCTGCTTTTATATTTTTAACTTTTAAAACAGTTGCCATGTTAAATGACAATATAATAAAGTGTTTTTATATAGTCTTCAACAAAATTAAAAAGGAAAAATATACAGGTTACAAATCGTCTTCCCACAACACATTTTTTTTTAATTCACTATTTCTAACTGGATCAGTGTAACAAATGTATTAAGTGAGAACTCACAATCCTTATTGCAACAATGATCAGTAGAATTAAAAGGAAAGCCCGTGTTTCACATTAGCTGCCTAAAAAGATAGCATATGTTGGATTCTTATGGAGTGAAAAGTATTTGTTACAACTTACTATCCAGAAAGTTGAAGTCACTTATCCTTCTTGAAAGAAAAAAAAAAAAGTTCTATGATAGAACGATGATATTGTTGAAACTAGAAAAAGATAGCTTTATATGATTTTTCAAAGCTCATTTATCCTACTGCATATGATATTTTCTTCCTCGTCACCTAGTGTAATTTAATGTAAACTTTAGTTGTAGAAGAGTAATTGGTATCAGTACAGTGATTATAACAATAGAAATTCTACCTAGGATGTCTTCATATAAGAAAAAAAATACTGCTGTTAAAATTATTTGTCATCATATTTCACACAAAGATATTTTGAAATATGAGAGTATGCATTATTCTACTTTCATATATAATTGTCATCTGTGTCATTTTGGTTTTGAATGATAACTAAACATATTTGGTAAATGTCATTAAATTAGATACAATTAAAATTATAATAAATGACTATAACAAATACAAAAAGGCTACAAAATCAGTAAATATAACAGAATATCAATTCAAAGTGATGCATAAGCTTGACTTGTTTAAGAATCTAGTCATTGCTTTTTAAATATCTTTTTATTTAATACAATATCCGAGACTGCATGTGTCTTCTCTTTAGATACAAGGCATACATTAACAAATTAATCTTAGAATTATTTATTTGTAGCCTTTACTGAATCAGGTTCATATTATTTAAGGTTAAGAGAAAGCTTTTTAAATTCTACTTGATTTCCATCCCTTAAGCAGTTCAAAATTCCTTTAAAGTGTTGTGAATAATGGGATGTATATCCAAGGCACCATTCTAATCAAATCCTGCCTGTTTTGATGGCCAGGCTTCCTGGGGGCAGAGATGAAGATGGCCAGTAACTCTAATTCCTGATTTTATTTGCTTCATAAGTCTACGAAAAATTGAATTTGAGTTTTTTCACAAAATTTTTGTCTGCAGATTAGTGACATCATGATAATGACCATTATCATGACATTTCTTCTTTACTGCCAGAAATACATATCTTAGATATGTTAAAAGCTCTTGAATCAGACTGTATGTTTTATTGAGATTTCCGGGTGATCTATACATGTTTTAAAGTTGGTCAATCATTTGAAGCAAGGCAACAAATACTCATAGTACTCAATAAACTGCATATCACTGACAAGTAACTATCTAATTTCTCACATACTAAGCCTTAGACAAATGGTACTTATATGCTCTACCAAACTTACTCCATTTGTTATTATTGGACATATTTTATCCATTTTTACATGACTGATAGTTAAACTTAGTTACTCCATAAGAACAATGCCTCTCTTGTAGTTTACCAGCTATTGCTGATTCTTCTCACACTAAATCAGTAGACCCTGGGCCCAGCAATGAATATAACAGTTTAGTTCCTGGTGTTTTCACTGTTACCGTTTATGAAGTGTTACTATTTTACTGTCTCAGTGGCACATTTTTTTCCTCTTGGAAACTCATACTACAAATTTTGAAAAATGAGTGTCTTATCTTACATTATGAGATCAGCTCCTACTAAGCCAATTGGCTTTTATAGTTGAGCAAACAGAACAAATGAAGGCCATGTATACATTTTTATTTTCTTTAAAATTCACATTAATATGGCAAAGTCAAAGCTTCTAAGGTCCACTGGTGATGGTATTATTTTCAATTTCTAATTCTGTGGCCACTGTCAAAGTAATAGCAACAGTTCCATTTGTATTACAGAAAGATAAACGTGCATTCATTGAAAGATGTAAGTCAAATAAGGAAAAGATAATCAAATCAAACACATATGTTACACTATAAGATCTTGCTTCACATCTGAGTGCTAATCATTCATGGAGATGTCAGAATTCATAACAATTGTTTTCTGTCATATTTTAAGAAATTCATATGTTGAAAACATTCAAGTGTCTTAAGACCAACAGCATTCCATGAAGAGAAAATTTGTCTAAGAAAGGCATTTCACAATAACTCTTTCCCACAGATGGTGGTGCATTTCATGGAGACTTATGTCCTCACTGTGATTAACTATATTGTTTAATTATGCTGTTTTTAGAGTACAGACATGTAAGTGGTTAAAATATTGAGAGAGTGGACAGAAGTAGATTAGGGAATGTGGACAGAAATATAAAAAGAAAAAATGAATTTACTTCTGCACTTTCGGTGAAAAAATTATACAAAACTGTAGCATTTTTTATAACAACCATCCTTGAATTATCCTTGACCTGAATGATGATTCTCGTAGTTTTGCATGTTGGGAAACATCTAACATCAACAGTGAATGGCGATCAGTATCTTTTTTTCTAATTTTAAAGTTGTTTTTATCATTTTCGTGATTTCATACAATGTCTTTTGATCATCCTCAGATTGCTTAACTATTCCACACTCCCTCCCTACTGCACCCTTCTTTACTTTTTATTTTTTGTTAATGAAGGGTCTATCAAATCCAATTTGTGCATCCCAAGTGCTCTTAGGGGTGGATTTATCTCATGAGGTCTGGTCTACCTACCAGGTGTCCTGCCAGTGAGGACATCCTCAGCTAGGGATAAGGTTCCCAGCTCACCTCATTTATGTGTACTGAACCACAGTGTAGCTTCTGTTTTCACAGCTCTTGAACATGTTTTCTTAAGTGTTCTGAATTCATATGTGCAGCTACCATTGTCTCAACAAAATAGTTTCCTTGCATTCATCTGCTCTTCTGATTACAATAGTCTTTCCAGCTCCTCTTCCATGGTAATCCCTGACTTCAGGAGAAGCAAGTAAAATAAAGTGTCTCATTTAGGGCTGAGTGCTCTGAAGTCTCTTATTCTGTGCATTTTGACCAGATGTAGATTTCTGTCAATCATCTACTGCAAGTAGCAATTTCTCTACTGATAATTGAAAGATGCAATAGTCTATGGGTATAACAATAAGCCATTATGAGTCAACAGGATATGAATTTAGCTGAACAGTATTAGGTTTTCCCCTATGGCCTGTGATGTGTCTAACTATAGATTCTTGGCCCTGATAATAGTGTCATGTGTGGATTTCTAATTGTGAACTGCCCTTCATTCTAATTAGAAGATGGTTGGGTACTCCCATAATATTTGCACCAACATTGCAGTAGCAGGTATGATTTGCCATGCCGATTGCTATTTTGTAGCTTGCAGTGGTTCACAACTAGATAAAGTTGGTAATTAGCTTTGTAATCCAGTAATATGCATATCACATTTTAGTACTATGAATGCTAGCCATCAGAAATGTAACATCAGGTGCAGCTCCAATTTAAGCTCTCTTTTTTGACTGGTACTCTGGTATGTAGTATTACATCAATAAGATCTTACTGTCAAGGTAACCAATTGGAACAGCAATGGGAGCATTGCTTGAAGATCTATAGTATCTCAAAAGGAGTGAGTCCATTCCTCGTATTGACAATTCTATTAGCTGACCTTTGGTGTCTATTAAAGCCATTGAACTCCTGTTATAGAATAACTATATTTAAGACTTTTATTTTGAATTTGTATGTGTTATGAGAATATCCCTTAGTGGATTTTGATATGACTCTCCCAACAGGTCATTAGTGCTAATTATTTCTCACTATAGTCTTCCCTCACTTCATTCAACATGTCCTATCTGTTATTCCTCTTTTCCATTTATACTGCTACATCCTATCTCCTCTCCTGTAACCTACTCCTCATAATCCCTATCATTTACAGTTCCCTGAGGAATTTCTACCTGAGACACATCCATTTAAAGATTCAATGCTGGAATGCACTTCTGAGAGGGAACGTGAAATGTTTGCCTTTCTGGGTCTGAATCACCTCGCTGAGGATGATTGTTTCAAGTTTCATCCACTTAGCTGCAGATGTTCATAATTTCATTTTTCTTAATAGCTGAACCATAACACATGGTGCGTGAACACCATACTGTCCTTAGCCATTCATCAGTTGACAGACATCTAGACTGTTGCCATTTCCTGATTTCTTGTGTCTAAAGAAACTATGAGTGTGGATGAACAGGCTGCTCTATGGTAATTAGAGTCCTTTCCCACAGGAGTGATAAGGCAATATGGCCGGGGAGATCCGTCTCTAGCATGTGGAGAAAGCTCCACACTGATTTCTGCAGTGACTTCATCAGTGTGCACTCTGACCAGCAGTGATTAAGTATTCCTCTTTCCCCGCACCATTTTCCTTTCCCATATCCTTGCCATGATTTGTCTTTTTTTTTTTTTTTTTTAATCTTAGGTATTCTGACTGGGTAAGGTGAAATCTCAAAATACTTTTAATTTGCATTTCTTTGATGGCTAATGATGCTGGACACTAAAAAACATATTTCTCAGTAATATTTTTTCATCATTTGAGGGCTCTCTGCTTACTTCTCTCCCCCTAATTGTGGTGTGTTTTTGTTGTCATTGTGTTTCTTTCTGTTTTGTTTTTAGTTCTTTGTGTACTCTAGAAAATAATTCATTGCCAGATAAACATCTGGTAAAGAAGTTTTCCCATTCTGTAGGTTGTGTCTTCACTCACATAGTAGAATCCTTTGAAGGACAGAATCTTTTTAGTTTCATGAAGACGAAGATTAGGGATTTTCAACTTTTGGATTGGTGTTAACAATCTTACTTGAAAATTGCTGGAAGAGATTGAGCAAGATTTTTTCTTCACCCAAATAATTAACTGACAAATGAAAGCAATCAAGGAAACTAATTAAAGACCAGTGCAGAGCATAAATTTTCATTTAACATTGGATGTTTTTCAACTAGTCATATTTGGTTAATTTTGGCCTTGTGCTCACTATTTCGTAATTGTATAAGGGATTCACTGCTTAACATGTAGTGAAACTGTATATATTACAAGAAATAGAATATATGCTAAATCTGAAATTATTGTTTTTTCTGAACATCTGTCTAGTCTTTATTCAACAATTTAATCTAAATTTGGTTATAAATTGAGACTGTCATACAAATAATATTATCTGAATGCATGAACTGTTGAGCACATTCAAAAGGATGCATTTGGTATGATATTCAGTGCAAGAAACATTATAAATAGTTCTTACATTGTAATATGATGTATTTTGGATTGGATACTTTGAGTATACTTATATGATTAATACCTTTTTGGGTCAATAGAAACAGTAAAAAGAAACTTGAGTAGTTTCTTTTGAGTAGTAACATCTCTAATTAGCTACACCAATACTATCAATGATTTATTTCATCAAGTTGGTATTCAGTGAAATTTTATTAGTTAATTAATTGAATTTTTTTGAAAAAATTATAACACAGGAACATGAGCTGATATTGTTTTGATCTATAACAAAGGAAGACATTATTACTTGAGCACTGAGAGCATGGATGATAGAAATAATGAATTAACTAAAGTCAGGATTGTCCCCAAACTGTTGCAAAGCAGAGCTATCTCACATTTAAATGATAATGATGGAATTCATTATGACACTGAGCAATCATATAGTGTTCTTAATTAATGCAACTAAACTTGATTGATTACCATAATAATATATCAAAAGGATTAAAGATCATTTATGGATCTATGAAGAACTGTTTTTAGTTAGCTGCTGTATAATGTTTCATGTAATAACTTTGGTCTCAGAACTCAGGACACATAGACAGGTGGATCACTGTGAGTTTGATGACAAGCTTAGTCTGCGTAACAAGATCTTGGCCAACCAGAGCTATATAAGATGCTGTCTAAAAAAAAAATTAAAAACCTAAAATAAGCAATAACATCTGGAAAATGCTTTCATGTAACAAGACTGCATTCATTTGGTATTATAATTTATAATTACAAGGTCAGAGATAATTTGTTTTCATTGTGTAGGCATATTTTATTTTAACACAGTGTTGTTATTATGAAGTCCTAATGTGTGGTGCAGCAAAAAGAGCTAAACAATTGCATATTCTATGACTTGAATTTGCAATAGTACCATAGTTTCAGTAGTGACTCCTCATATCTGACTGCTTTTATCATTATTTTCAAAGACTGTCTCTGAATGAATGCAGAAAATTTAAACACACCCCCTTTTCCCGGATTTTAATGTGCCACTTACTGCATCTTAAAAAAAAAAATTCTATCATCAATATTTTAAATGTAGCCCAACATATTCCAAGGTGTCCTTCTGGAAAGGAAGTGCATTTGGGTTCTTTCTGAAGAAATGTGCAAGGGTTTTAAGGCAACATTTTTATGTTATCTCAGGGGAATTATTGCCTCCTGAACTTTGGTGATTGGGTTGGTAAAATGTGCCTCTCACCTCTGGGATTAATACAGAGAATAAGCTCCGGTGATTTGGAGGTTCATACTCATTTAATCATTTAAAATGTTCTCTATGATTTCATACTGAACAAAATAAGTATAAGTTCACTGGGATTCTAATTCTTGAAAATAAGACTAGCTTATGTTTAAATTGTTTGCCCTGTGAGATAATGTGTTCCTCACCATGACTTCGATTCATTAAGCATAATTCATAATTCATTCATTATGTTATCTGACTCAGTGATCTTGAGCAATTACCCCATCTTTCTGGTATGGGTTTAGCAGGGCAGTAAAGGTTAGGTCTTATTCTCCTATGAACTATTGTTTTATTTCTGTATATTTTCTTTCCATGAGCCTAACGATGTAATCTCATGTACAGCTTCAAAAATTCTTCAGTTTCTCTTTTCACACTATGTTACCTGGAAATGCAAAGCCAATATCTAGAAAAGATTAGACCTTTTTCTGACTATCATTTACGTGGAGACTTTCCCTGGCCCATCAATTTCCAGCATAGCAGAACGCAACCATTGAAAATTAAAGGTCATTTATTTTCTGGAAAATAAAAGTTTGATTCTTCTGGTCCCGTAAGGAAGAAGACCTCAGGCATGACTGAGGAAAGTGCCCCATAGGAAACCCTCCAGGAAGGTCAGTTCTGTTCAGTAATTTATACTCCACTTTCAACTTTGTTCCCCACACTTTTGCAAGCATTAAGATTATGATGAAAAACTGTCTTTCACAATATATGAACATCATTAATAATCAGAATAACACAAAAAAATGCTATGATTATTTCCATGTACAAAATCCTTACCTATAAATCAGTTTTGTGATTTTTTTTCCAATTTCCATTTTAAAAATAAACTTTATACATTTATTTTTATTGTTTATTCCTTTTACCAATTCATACATGCCAAAAGTCCTATGTGCCATTTTTATTGCTGAATTATACATTAACTGACAGATTCAGAAATGGTGGGAGGCATTGTCTTCAGTTGTAATCCAACTGGTTACTCCACCAGGCTCTGATGTACTGTTCTAATCGTCTAGAGAAACAGTTGTCTGAATTTTTAGATCACCAGGAACTGATCACTTAGACAATGATCTAACATAGATCACCAACTTTTTGATGACTTAGTGTTTTACCTCTAGATATTTCATGTCACTTCCTAAAATTATGCTTATTTAAATGAACTTAGAAACTTTGAATCAGTTATGGCCACTGGATCATATCAATTGAAATACAGAATGTCTCTACCATTTTCACTGGTGTTACTGCACTCAATACTAGTATTTATTTTTGAAACTAAATACTGAAAGACAGGGGCAGTTCCAAAGACTTAACCAGCTCATGAATCTGCTTCTGGTATTAAAATTGTGTGAATTCAATTGTTGATCTGATGAGATATAAATTGCCTCACTTCTTAGTCTCTTTACATCTATCAGGATATCTGCTAAAGCAATACATAAAGAAGTCATTTCTGTTTGATTTCTGTTTTATTGAAATTTTAAAAGAACCAACTACAAGTTGGGTAATATATTATATTTTAAATGTTTTGTTCTATGTGGTATTCTCATGAATGAGTATTCTTTCTGAATCATGTGCTTTAATTCTGATAATTTTCCTTTATATATAACTTGCTATTCTCTTGAAGTTTTCAGGATTCTCTCCTTATTCTGCGCATTAGTGTTTTGACTTTGATAAACCATGTGGAGTTTCTGTTCTGTTCCTATCTACTTTATGTTTTGTGTGCTTCTTATATCTGCATAGGTAATGTGGTCAATGCCACAGACCTCAATCTTTTGCTTTCTTGTATTCCTATAATGCATAAATACAGTCTTTTCATGATGTCACCTATTTTTTTCCATTTCCATGTTTTTAATTTTCATTCACATTCTTTGCTTGAGTGGTCCAGGTAACTGGTTGAAGCTTCAGGTTTTCTCCTTTGATTTTTTTCATTGAAGTGACCCAATAAATCAATGTAACTTAGTAAGGAGCTCTCCAGGAGGACAATGGAGCCTAGGCCCAAGACGAAGTCATAGATATCTGCTGGGTCAGTTTGAATTTTAATTTTTAAATAAGCTTATTTGAGAAATGTGTGGTTTGTACTGTAATTTCCACATTCAGCATCGAAATCCAATTATGTATTTCTTTTTTAACTTTTAAATTTATTTTTATTCATCTATGTATTTTTATTTTACATGTATGAGTGCTTTGCTACATGTTAGTAGGTGCACCCCTGTTGTATTGTGCCTACATTGGACAGAATAGGTGTTGGACCCCCTGAAACTTACGTTTCAGATGGTTGTTAGTCACCATGTGGGTGCTAGGAATTAACATGGGCAGATAGTGCTCTTAATCACAGAGTTCTCCAGCCTCAACTTACTGCCAAGTTTTGAAAATTTATTTAAAAAATTTTAATTGAAAATTTGTAATTTTAATATGATTTGATGACATTTAGACACCCTACCCTATCCACACCACTGCATACTATCTCACCCAGTCTACTGTAATCTATTATGCATAATATGGCCCTTAGATTCTGATTTGTCCCTAAACGTCCTTCAGTGTGGGTCCATCTACTGGAGCACGTTTAACCTACCAAGAGTTCAGTACCTATGATTTTATCTCTCTCCATCATGCTGCCATCACTTGACAACAGTTTCTTACATTTGGTTAGGATTTTTCACCCTTTAATCTATGTCTATGCTGGTATTTTTGACTAGGTTGAGCTTTCAGGGAGTTATGTAAGTTGTCACCCTTGCTATGAGTTCATGTGTGTATTGGTCATGTTTCTCTAAAGAACCAGAGTTGATTATATATATATATATATATATGATGAAGATTTATTAGATTGACTTTGATGATAGAGACATAATAATCTAATAGTCCAGGGTTTGTTGTGCCATGCTGGAGAGACTGAGATCCCTGAAGTTGCTCAATCCATGAGGCTGGAAGTCGCAGCAGTCCTACTTTGGCACTGAATGCCTGAAGGACCCCTAAATGTGTGCTGTTCTGTAGTCTACCTTGGAATCCAAAGAAGTTCATTCTGCTCTCAGAAGAGGAATGCCACAGCCCCAAGATGAATCTTCCAGTTAGAGACAAGACAAGCAGACTAAAAATCAAAACTCCCTTGTGCTGTCACTTTTTGTATGTACTGCCATCAGAAGGTTACACCCAAATTTAGGGTGTTTCATCGAGCTTCAAATAAGCCAATCAAGGAAGTCACATTTCAGTTAATTCAATATCCAGGCAAGTTGACAACAAGATTAGCTAACACAGTGGATAACTCTGACCAGTTGTCTGGAAAACTCTTATTTCCTAATGGTCATCCAAACCCTCTGATTCTTACAATTTTTCGATCTATTCTTTTTCAGAGATCCCTGAGCCAGGGGTTGGGGTTTGGAAGCAGAAGTTTGATACAAGTATCATATTCATGGATAAACACTCTGCAGTTTTTTTCTACATTGGTCAGTTGTTGGTTTTGTGTTAATCAACATCTGATACACTCTATTTCATGAGGAAACTTCCCTGGTGATAGTTGAGATATATATTCATCTTATGATTAGTGCTTGATTTGAAATGTATTACTTAGGAATAAGCATCTCACAGACACTTATTTTCTGTATTTAATAAGTTGCAGAACTATGCAATAATCTCCAGAAATTTCTTCGACAAGTGGTGAGAGGTACACTAGTCTATAAATATGCATATTTAGAGGATGCATATTTAGAATACAGTAAGAAATTATATTGGTCTAAGGATGTGGTAAAACTAGGTTTGTCTCTAAAAATAACATAGGATATTGCCACAGTCCTTGACTGCCTTCCAAAACTTGAATAAAAGACCCTATTTCTGAAGACAGGCCACATTTTGGACACAGGACTTAAATCAATGGAGGTGGACACCTCCTCTCTGAAGGCAAGACCCTGTAGTATCAGAAGATACTATGCAAGCTATCAAGGAAGAAAATCAGTTGGTCCTACCCAGTTGTAAAGACTAATAACAATACCAATCCCAGAAAACTATATCTATTAGTACAATAGTGAGACTTAAATTGTTGGCAATCACATCTGTTTAATTGGAATCAATGCCCACTCAATGGGAGGGAATGTATGTGTGGCACTGTAAGCATAGCCAAATAGGACGAGAGGTCACAGTGTCTACTTTTATCCTATCTCAGCTCCCACATGCTAAAGGCACTGAGACTCCTTGCACATGCATCTACAAGGAAGAAATTTCTCACCTTACTCTATGTTGGACCCCTTTCATAATCATGTACACAGACCCACTGATAGAACCACAGTCTAGGATCACAAACCTCCAAAGACATCCCTTTCACCTTAACATTGATCCCTGATTAATACTAAATATTTTCTAATGCCCTTTTGTAAAATATCACATTTATACAGTTTTGTAATTGTTCACATATTACAGTATTCATAACATTTATATATGTTGACAAAAGTTGTAAATACAACACAAAAATAACATAAAGTGTACACTTACATTTTAATCTTTAAAAATTTTTCTTTGACTTAATACAAATTTTTATTTTTAATTCTTTTCACTATTATTTTTATTTTTAGTGTACAGTTTACTGAATTTTTGTGCATTTTTTACAATAAATCTTAACCATGGTTAGATCCTCCCCTCCTCAATCCACAGCTCTCAATTGCACTCCCAACACAGGTTCCCCCACATCAAATTTCCTGAATTCAGTTGTATATGTTAAGGTCTATTAAGTCAGGGATTTTGTACACAGATATTCTTCAGTGAAGGTTCACTCACTTGAGTCTAGTTAGCCTATCTAGGGTCACTCCCTTAAAGAAGATCAACTCTTCCTCCTCCAGCAGTAATGAACTGCCAATCATTCCTTAGTTAAGGTTCTGGCCTGCTACCCATTTCCCTAATAGTTTGCATGGGTCTCATGCATGCTGGAACCACTGCTGCAGGGTCACATGATCAAGTTCCCAGAGGCCTGGAAGACTCTGTTTCCCAATGTGCATCCACAGACCCTAGCCCTTACGGTCTTTCCACCCCCTCTTCAGCAATGGTACTGGAGTCATGGTGGGTGACGGTTTAATATAGGAGTCCTATCCAGGGACATGCACTAAACAGTTCTTTACACCTTGGCCAGGTGTGGCCTTCTCTGTGCATCACACTATATTTCATGAGGAAGCTTTGCTAGTGAGAGTTGAGAGATGTTTCACTTTCCAAACACCTGTTCCACTATGTTCCACTAGTCTTAGGTCTACATGCATCACTTATGCCTGGACATCTCTCAGACATGTATTTTCTGTGTGTCTTGTGGGACTCTGTAATAGCCTCTGGTTGCTAAAAGGACCTTCTCTGATAAGTGGTGAATGGTATCCTTATCAGCATTCTAGACTGCTCTTTGTCAGACAAATCAGAAATACAAAGGAAAGAAAGGTGTGGGGAAAGCCATGGGAGGGTTTAATCAACTAAACAGAGTAGGTTTGGACTCTGAATCCAGAGAATGCAACTAGTTCCTGTCTATTTAGGCATTTCATGCAGACTGTTTTGACTGGACATCAGTAATCGATGACGTACTAACAAGATTTTAGGAAGAAAACAATTTATGTGAAATATTATATCCCCTAATCACTGTGTTAATTGATATAATATTTTAAAGTTTCCCCTTGACTATAAAATGCTCTAATTATTTTTTATGAAAATAACAAGGTCATGTTCTTTTTGACAGTAGCATAGATTAAAAGGAAGGAACCAGGGATGAAATATCCCCAGGAACTCATGTGACCTACTTTCTCTTGTTTGGCCTCAGTCCCTAAAAGTTACAGAACCTTCCAAAAATAGCATAACTCCCTAGGGACTTACACTTCCTTACATGAGCCCCTGGAGTATATTTTATATTCAAATCACAAAAGCTTCTTTATTTTAGTACTAATTTGAAATTTCCTCAGTGCCACTAATTTGTAAGGAAACTGGTATCATTATTTCAGTGAGTTGGTCAGTGTTGCCTAATAATTAATTTAAATTTCACTTTCTATTTGGAATTTTTTTGGCAGGTAAATATTTCTATCTATAAATTAGCTGCTCATTAAAGTTCCATATATGAACTCACGGTACAGTTTCATATGTGAATCTGAATGATTCATCCTTATTTTATGTATAAGAAGGAGATAGCACAATAGGTAAATGTAAATATTTGTTCCCATACTAATTAAATTTTACTTCAGTGTTATTGGAAATCAGCATCTTACGTAGGAGAGGACAACAACAATTGGCATAAGATTTTATCACAAATCTTGATGCTTATGAGAAATATTTAAGCTATCTATATATTGTCACATAAATTATCAGGGTTTGTGCTCTAACTAAATATGATTTCACAGATTAGACATATATCATGTACCTTAAATTAAGACTGTGCTTACAAAGAAAACCTAACAAATTAAAAAAGAAAAGATCTCCACATCTTTATAATATTTTTCACATGGCTATTCTACTTAGTTTCATTTTCTATGATTTTCTCTTTTTTTCTTTTTGTTTTCCAGTTTTGTTTCCAGCTTGCCTGGAACTCAGTGTGTAGGCCTCAGTCATATAGAAAACCACATGTCTCTGCCTTCCAAGTCATGGAGTTAAGGGCATGTACAACTACATTAGGGGTTCTATGAATTATTTCTTAAACATTTTGTTTTTGAATATAACTACTAAGAATATGATAATCATGTCAGTCAATATATTCCTAATTTTCTATCATCATGTAATAATATCAATATTAATAAATAAACATGATAGCATTTGTTTTAATGTATGATATTCTACTATTTTAATTATTGTGATATATATATATATATATAAATTTCTTATGATCTTAAGATAATATAGGATTCTTTGATATGTTTGTCTATAAACATGCATAAACTTATAATTTAATAGATTCTGTCAAAAGGGACCAAAAATCCAATGATAGAATAGAATACCCTAGTGCACAAGCATGTTTACTTTAATTATTGCTCTTGTATTCCTTTTGAGAAAAACTTTGGGAAGGAAAATAGAGTGACTGGTATCAACCATAGAAATTGAATCAGGAAACTAAGTATCTGAAAAAAATGTAGAAGAGAATGCAATTTTTATTAAAGCTTTATAGGGAATTCCATCAAAATATTCAGAAGAAAAAAAAATGAAAGCCTCAGACCCACAAAAGAAAGATCATGTCAATACAAACCAATGGTTTGTCTAGTGGAAGAATTAAAGTCAAGCACAAGGAACTAAGTGTAAATTCTTTCCCATTGGAAACAAGGTAGGAAGGAGAGGGGAAATGGAAAAGATGGAAAAACACATGAAGGTGAAAAGCAAAAGCAGAGGACAAGAAAGAAAGAACCTGAAAGATTTTAAATGTACAGCATATTACAGGGAGTTGAAGAGTAAATGGAAAGGAGATGTGAATTATTGATTGCAATCTAACAGCTCCCACAGTTTGAGGTCACAGAGCACAGGCGATTACTACTGCTTGTATTCATTGCTATTCTGTTGCTATGGTAAATTACTGTGATGGATATAAATAACAGAAAAGAAAACAGTTTATTTTAGCTTACACTTCCAGAGAGATTACAGTCTATTATTGTAGGAAAGACATAGAAACAGAATTATGAGGCCTATCTGGCAATCAGGAAGCAGAATGATCACATTTCACCCACATACAGGAAGCAGAAATAGAGAAAAGGAAGTTGGTCCAAGCTATAAACTTGAAGTCTATCCAGAGGGCAGTACATTCTGCTGAGTCGCACTTACTAAATGTTCCATAACCTTTTCAAGGAGTACCAACTAATGTGGAACAAGTATTGAAATTCATGAGCCTATGTGGTATATTTTTCACTCAAATTACCACACGGCTTTTTCTGGAGCTTTTTCACATACTTGAAAACAGATTGCTTCCCTCTAATTATGATCAGAAGAATAAATAGATTCATATCGAAAATTTATTAAAAATACACACTGCAATGTCTATTACTATTAATTAATATGGGGGTTTTTATCTGATAAATCTCATCATTCTGAAATAAGAACTCATATTGTAGTCTATAGCGTATTAGGCAAATCTGAACAAAAATTACCAGCTTATTTTTAAATACATAAAAAGACACTAATTGCTTTATTTTATTACTGAACGTGTTCATATTCTTTGAGTAACTCAGATACATATATGTCTCATCCCATCATCAAGCTGATTATTAGGATATGGTATAAATGATGACACATTTGTTATCTGTTAATATCCCAGGATTTTGGATTGTTTAGGAATAAACAAATAAAGGTACAAAGCTATAAATCTGGCATGGGAAATTAATTTAAATAGTTAATATAACAAATTACAAGTATAATAACCACATAACAAAAATATACATGGAATTCAAATAAGTGTTAATTGCATATGAGAAGAAGCATGTTGGTAAAAATGGCATGAACAAAAATAATTACTGCACATGAAATGTTTGCATTATATATTGATCTGATAAAACATTCTGACCATAAACAACTTGGGGAGGAAATGGTTTATTGTATAGGTTATACATAAAATCCATATGTATTTATTTATATAAGTAATTTCTTTATGAATGTATAGCACTTAAATATTTACATTGTTGTTCTCAATAAAATACAGCGTATAAAGTATAATTTAAGTGATTTTTTAATCTTTTACTTGAATTATTGTGAATTCATATCATGTATTTTGATCCTATTTACATTACCCCTCTTATTTGCATCTCCCCCTTATGACTCTCTACCTATCTCAGGAACTGTAACATAGAGACACACACACACACACACACACACATACCTGACTATAAACTATGCTGGGACTTTGAATGAATTGAATGTATACAGGATTTATGGATGTCTTCTCCATTGCAAAGATTTCATATAAGTAAATGGCCTGCTGTCTGGAAAACTTTGTTTTATTGTAGGATCTTAAGATCTTTGTACTCCTCGTCTTCACAATGATCCTTGAACCTTGAGAGGCTGAAGTTTCATATAGGTGATGGATTCATGGTAAGGACTCTGCAGTCATATGTTTTCTGTAAATTGGCCAGTTGTGGGTATTTGTATTAATCACCATCAGCTAAATAAGGAAGTTTCTCTGGTAAGGATTAAAAGACATATTAATCTATAGTTATAACGATAAGTCTACAGGAGTCAGTTTAATAGTATATCTATTTAGCAAAATAATAATATTAGGTTCTCTTATGATCTCTCCCCTGTCTAGCCAAAGGCTTATAGGCCCGAAAGCAATGTCAGGTATGGATTCCATCTCATGCAACAACCTCAAATCTAATTAGAGTGTGTGGTTTAATCTATAATAATCCACCTATTATTATATCTGTGGGAATAACTTGTCAGGCCAGTTATTATATGGCTTCCAGTATTCACACGTGAATGTGACCGATCATTAATTTTCTCTGAGAGTTGCATATATAACATTTTTCAGCACTAGGAAAGGTAGCCCTTAGTGATGAATCTTGGAAATCAGTACCACCTTGATTTCTCTTGAGTCTTTCAACAATAGGGTCTTACCATCACATTCTTATGGGTAACCAAGAACATGGTCAATGGATAATATTTTTTTGAAGGTGTATGAAATACCTGGTCAACAGCTTCAGTCGCATCTGTCTACTTGAAATTAACTCCCTCACAGGAAGGGAATTTATAAGTGGTACTGTAAATGTAGCCAAAAACACATGGATGGAAATGTCATAGATCCTAGAGAACAAAATTGCCTCTGTCACATTGTAAGAACAACAGTTTCTTAGTGTATTCTAAATATGCATCCTCATATTTACAGATCTCTACATTTATCAAAATAGCTTCTTTTTTCTCTCTCTCTTATCCTTTTGAGACAGGGGCTCCCTGTATCCACAGATGGCCTAGAACACTCTATGTAGACCATGCAGATCACACAGACATCTATGCCCCTCAGCCTCCCAGTGCTGGAAATAAAGGCATTCCTCACCACCCTCAGCCCCAAAGAAACTTCCTTTTGCATAATGGGGATTATTACAGAGTTGCATAATTTGTGAAATACAGAGAATAGTGTCTGTGAGACACTTAGTCTTAAGCAACACACCTTCTATGCAACCTCTGCAAAGATGAATGTTGCTGTCCACTCTCAACAGAGATGTTTCCTCGTGGAGCAGATGGTGATTATCATGAATCCTTGTTGGATTCTACCAAAGGTAATTTATGTATGTAATTAAATGGCTATGTAGTTTCTGTCTTTGAGACTGTTTATATGTTATATTCAATAATTGACTTAGGTATATTGAACCATTACTGCATTTCCAGGATGAAGCCATCTTGATTATTGTGGATGATCTTTTGGTTTGCATTTGGTTTGCCTGCATTTCATCAAGAAACTTCTCAGTTATGCAATCAGATAAATTGATCTATAATTTACCTTTTTGTTGAAACTTTTTGCAGTTTTCATATCCGGGTAATTTGAAAACATTGCTTTCTTCACTAACGTATGGAATACTTTGAGTATTAGCATTAGTTTTTTGGAAGGTCTGTTAGAATTTTGCAAAGTACTCATGTAGTTTCAGGCTTCTTAAATTTTGGAGGGTTTTGCTTATTGTTTCTTTCATTGGTTGTTGTGAGTCTATTTAAATTGTTTGCCTCATCTTGATTTAATTAATAGGCCATAAATATATAGGTGGTCATCCTGTTCTTTAGATTTCCCAATTTAGTATCATTTAAGGTTTTGTGGAATGGTCTTGTGATTCTCTGAATTTCTCACTAGCTGTTTTAATATGTCTCTTTTTATCTCTGTTGTTAGACATTTGGTTCCTCTTTTTTTCTGTAATTTGCTTAAGAGGTTTATCAATCTCATGAATATTTTCAAAATACTATGTCCTTTTTACATTGATTCTTTGTATATTTTCACATCTGTTTCTTTGATTTCAATTATGTCTAGTCATACTGATTTTTGTTTGTACTTGTTTCTTTAATACCTTCATGTTCATCAATGAGTTATAGATATAAGATCTCTGTAGATCTTGGATGTAGTCAATAAGTGCTATAAACTTATAAACTTTTCTCTTAGGGCTGCCTTTACTGTGCTCCATTGATTTTATTATGTTGAATTTTCATTTCTATTTAATTGTAA
This sequence comes from Eospalax fontanierii, assembly GCA_035773235.1. Classification (NCBI taxonomy): domain Eukaryota; kingdom Metazoa; phylum Chordata; class Mammalia; order Rodentia; family Spalacidae; genus Eospalax; species Eospalax fontanierii. The sequence continues at coordinate 95,335,700 of CM069527.1, read as the reverse complement.
AAATTTTAATCTTTACTTTTTATTTCTCTATTCACTGAATTCTCATTAATTGGTGTGTTAATTAGTTTCTAGGATTTGGGAATTTATTTCTGTTTCTATCATTGTAGATTTCAAACTTTCTTGCTTTGTGGTCAGAGAGTATACAGGATTTTATTTCTCTTTTCTTAATTTGGCTGGCACTTAACTTTTATGTGATTTTTGAGAAAGTTCTATGGATTGCTGAGAAGGAAGTGCATTCTTTAGTGTTTTGGTGTAAAGTATTGTAGGTGTCAGAGTTAGGTTTATTTGATTAATGCTGTCATTTAACTCCAGGGTTTCTTTAGTTTAGGGATTTTTTTTTTTTGATAATGTGCATTGGTGAGAGCAAAATATTAAGGTCACCCACTAACACTTTCTTGGAGTAAATTAATGATTTCAGGTTTAATAGTGTTTCTTTGATGAAACTCAGTGTCCTCAAGTTTGGTGACTATATGTTTAAGATTGTGATGCCCTTTTAGTGTATTTATGCTTTCGTGAGTGTGAAATGTCCTTCTCTATATTTTCTGACTATATTCAATTTGAAGTATATTTTGTCAGATATTAGAATAACTATGTGTATTTGATTCTTAGTTCCATTTTATTGTCTGAATATTTCCCATCATTTTATTCTAGGGGCTGTTTATCATTGATAAGTTTCTTGGAGATAATGTTTTCTTGGAGGTCACAAAAAGATGAATACTGTACTGAATCATATCATTGAGTCTGTTTTTTCTTTATTTCTCTGTAATTTGATTTTTATTGAATTTTTGCAATTTTCATACAGTATAGTTGGAAGATATTTAGATCCCCTCCCTTATCTGAATTTCCCCATGTACTGTCATGTATCTATATATGTATATAATTCATCCTATAGAATCTGATTTGTGTTCCTACATATCATTCAAAGTGGATCCATTCACTGGGCCCACCAAGAATCTGATCTTTGTGAGACTCACCTCTTCCCTTCCTAGAAGCCACCATTTGCCAGAAATTCCATAGTTGAACTGGGATTTCTTAGTGACTTACCATGTCAATGCTGGGATTTCATCTGGTTTGAGCTTACGTAAGACTGTTGCATGCTGTCACAATTGCTATGAGTTTATATGAGTAACTGACCAACTGTCTAGAAGACTTTGTTTCATTGTTGCCTTTCACCCACTTCCTTGTCCTCAAGTATGCCTATACCTTGGAAGGCACAGGTTTGAAAGGTGTGCTCTTCATGAGTAAGCATTCTGAGGCCTCTTGTGGTCTGCAGACTGACCAGTTGTGGATTTTACATTTTTAGTGAGAGAGATGTATTCATCCTTTTTGTAGAGTTTGCATGGAAAGTGTGTCACTGAGTGTTAAGCATTGCATGAACAATTATTCTCCATGTTAGACTTGTTCTGGATATCTGGAATATTCTACATATATTGCAAAAGGAAGCTTCTTTGATGAGTGATGAAAAGTATATTTGTCTGTAAATATGAGAATGTGAATTTAGAATAAATGAAGAAATGATGTTGGCCCAAGGATGCAGCAAACTTTGTGTTTCTTGAGGATCTATGAGAACCCATGCATATTTGACTGTGTTTACTGTACCACACATGATTTCCCTCTTATTGAGCAGGACTTAATACCAATTAGGCACCTGTTGATTATCTCCAAGATAAAAGTATCACTATTGCACCAATAGTGTTAGCTTGCTGGGTCACTCATCTTGTTTATTAAATTTTACAACTGTATAAGTTTATTGATTTGTCTTCTCCATTGGTAGCTTGTATAATAATCGCTGATACCATGTGGTTTAGTCTTCAGTTCCAGTTTGATTATTCCCAATTTTGTATTGGAAGTTCAGAATGTCTTCACCAATTGGGTTTTGCCTTCAAGTTTTAGGAAGCAATTAAGGACTGTGACAATACCCTGAGTTACTTTAGGATTCTCTTAATCTATTCTGCCCAACAACTTGAAGAGAGATTTATCTTGCCTAGAACTGTGGATTTAATTTTTATAGCCTTCAGCTACACACATGCATTCATATAATTATTGTGTGCCTATTTTTAAGTAGGATTTTGAAGTAATAGATTTCCCTCTGATTTTTCATACCATACAGACATTTTTTTCTCCTTTCACTCTACATGTACAACTCTCCTAACATACTCCCCAATTAAAATAGTCCTCCTTTCCCCATTTTCTGTTTAATAACACTGATTACTTACTAACCCCCTTTCTAGAGCTGGCACTTCACAATTTTCCCTGTGGTTCTTTTCCAATTTCCTGCCTCCTGTAGTTACATCAGGATATACAATTCACATCTATGGATTTGAAGCTAAGGCAGCAATGAGAGAATATGTCACTTGTCAAGTTTTTGTTACTTGACTTAGCATTACAGATTCTAGTTCCATCAATTTACCTACAAATTGCATGATTTCATTTTTCTTTACCTCTGAGTAGAACCCCATTATGTAAATGTACCACATAGCTAAGAAATGGAAACAACCTAAATGTCCCTCAACTTCTGAAAGAAAAAAAGTAACTGTGATCTGTGCTTTGTAAAGGGGAATTGAGACTGCTAATATTGAGCATTATTACTGAGTACTATTAATACCTCTTAATGTGTTACAGTGTTGTTTCTGGTGTTCCTTAGGTTTACTCCCAACATTTATTTACTCCTTTTTCTCTCTTAGGTATGTTTAATCTTCTCTTCAGAGGGCAGTTTTCCTTCTAAGAGCTGCCCTTGTAGACATAAACCTACTTTTAGCACTGAAAGTTTTCATTTCTTCTTACTCCTTGAGTGATAGTTTTGCTTGATATAACACCCTGAGCTGGGATATACTATCTTTAAGATTTTGTTGAATGTAAGCCCATGCCCTCTTGACGTTCAGAGTCCCCATTGAAAAGCTGTTTTATTCTGACAGGACTGCCTTTGTACACAATTTCTCATTTCTCTCTTGCATCTTCCAGTATACTTTTTTTGTACATTTAGTGTTCAGATTTTTATGTGGGAGTATCTTTTTTCCTGGTTCTGTATATTTTTCATATACTGTATGCCTCTTGTACCATGATAGTTATCTCATTCCTGATATTTGAGAAGCTTTCTATCATGACTTTATAGAAAATATTTTCTAGGAATTGGACCTCAGTTTCTTCTCTTTCCTTTATAATCAGGATTTATAGGTTTGTTCTTGATATACTATCCCAGAATTCCTCCACTTTCTGTTCCTGCATTTTTTTTGTTTAATATTTTCTTTGGCTGACTGAATCAATTCATCTACCTCTTTTCAAGGCTTGATATTCTCTCTTACACTTGATTTATATCTGTTTGTGAGGCTTTTTACTTAATTTTATATTTTACTCATTAAGTTTCTCATTTCACATTTTATTTAAGTTTTGCATTAGTGTTCTTTAAAGGAACAGAACTGATACATTTATAATATGTGTATTATATATGTTTATATGTACATGTCATATATATTTTATATATGATGTTTTATTACAGTGACTTGCAGAATAGAATCCAGGTTGTCATCTAACAATAGTTGCACTACCCGGAGAGGGTGAGAATACAGTAGTTGCTTAATCCAAAATGCTGGGTGTCTCAGCAGTCCCAATCTGGTGTTGAAAACCTGAAGGATTACTGGGGATTGGATAGTCTTCAATTTACATTGTATTTCAAAAAAGATGGTTCTGTATCAAGACCAGAATGCCAGAGGACACGATGAACTTGCCAGTGAGACACAAGGCAAGCAGTCAAAACACAAATCTTGATCCTGCCGTGACCTTTTTATGAACTGCCATCAGAAGGTACTGCCCACATTTAAGGTTGTCGCCCTGCTTCAAATAACCTGATCCAGAAAGACTCTCTCTTTTCCATTAAATCCAGATGCAGTGATGTTGTCAAATCTGTATCACAAGTTCTGTTTTTCTTCCAGTAATCTAGTTCTTTATTAAATTCTATTTTCGTATCTTGGATTTTAAAAATTTCATTCAGCTGTTGTGTGTGTGTGTGTGTGTGTGTTGACAGTTATTCTGGAATTTATGCAGGCATAAATTTGAAATTTTTTTTGAAATATTTATACTCATTATTTTGAAATCATTGTTTTTGTCTGCATCAAAGGACCTCTTCTCAGAGCTCCTTTGTGTACTGATTTCTGAAGGAGATATTTTATCTTGGCTATTGATATTGTTGTTTGTCAAACTAGATTACACATCTGATGTTAAGCTACTGGTGATGTTTCTTGGTATGGTTATCTCATCTCACATTTATTGAACATCTGCTTATGTCTTTTTTTGAGGTTACCTCAACATGTCAGGTTTTTGTACCAGCTGAATGGCTCTTCTTGTTCAATTTTTGGTACCTCTATATTGATCTGGGAATGGGGTGTCATATCAGTTGCCTCACAGCTGGAGCTATGTGAAATTTTCACACAAGGTTCAAACCTTCTGTAGAGTTTGTAGATTCTCTCACTACTATGCCTGTAGAAGATTCACATGGTTCTTCATGTCATCCATTAGTGGTAGACGTTTGGGTCACATTGAAAGAGAAAGAGAGAGAGAGAGAGAGAGAGAGAGAGAGAGAGAGAGAGAGAGAGAAGTGCGTGTGGCCATGGGGAAGATATCAAGACAATCTCAGGTGGAAATGGGTAGGACAGAGACTATGTTGCAATTTTCTAATTTGGTTCACAGTCTTAGATCCATGAAATATTTTGTGTAGGGTTGTTGGAGATACAGGTGTTTCTATCTGGCAAGGGGAAATACCCTGAAGGTACTTACTTGAGTTTGAAGATACTAGGAAGCCCTCCACACTCCATGTTCATGGAAATGGAATAGAATTTGCAGAAGGATTTTAGGGTAATGGCCAATGGGCAGAGGCAGCTGACACAGGCCACTTGAAGAGTCCCTGGTCAACTGGGTTTTCTTGAATCCCAAAGGGAGGGATGGTGCCCAGAATGATATTGGAACCTCTGGCAAGAAAAAACTACGTTATGTCTTTGAGGAGAAGGCACCTGAGCAGAGGCAATCTTCCGGTATCTCTGAGCTATGAAAGGCAATGACCTTGTGTGGAGCCAGATGAGTCTGTTGTATCCCTCAGAAGTGTAAGTGGGTCAGAAAGAAGTGGAGATGGCAAGAGACTTTAGTGAGGTGTTTGGGTGATGGCAGAGGTCTATGGGCAGCCTAATTGTGTCTCCATCAATGTAGGCTACTGGAGATTACCTGTAATGCAGCAGAGTCACATGTCAATATTTTTTCCCGTTGATCACTTATATTCATTGAATATTTCTAATTTACTGAAATGAACTCTGTGGAACAATTGCCAGGAGGATTTCCGTTTGACATTTCTGCTCATAAAATAAGCTTTTTCTTACAAAAAATGGAGACCGGTACAGAGATACACAACTCATCAAGATGCAAAGAAAAAGTTAATGCAGGATGCCCAACCTTAATTGACACATCTGAAATGACATACCTGTTCCTAATGTCCTGGGACTATTGATGAAGGAGGTGGGGAAGATTGAAAGAACAAGAGGACAAAGACTCCTGCAGTTAGATAATGTCTTCTAGACAATTTAGAGGTGCTGCACCAATGAAATCTCAAAAACATCATTGCCTGAAAAAGACCTGCATAATGATGGCAACAGCTGACATGGCAGTGTGAATGTGGGAAACTTTATTTGGTCCCACCTCTAGATGAAGAGTTACTGGACATCGATGGCTACAGAAAGAGAGAGAATTAATTTTCTTCAAGGATAATCTGGTAGGTTATTCAGTTACATGTCATCAGCGCTAAACACATGTATACACTAGCACTACTAAATGGAGTCAGTATGTGATATATGTGTCTGTACATACATAAGTGTATATGTAAGTATAAGAAATGAGAACAGGCCAAACTACTTAGAGGGCATGGTGAGGAACAGAAATGTGGGAGGAGTGGGAGGGGAGACGTTTAGGGGTGGATATGATGTATATAAATAGTAATCATTAAGAATTTTTTGAAAATATATATAAAAAATCATAAGATTTAAATAAATCTTGTAATTCCTAGTCTCATTTTTTTCATATAAATTAACTGGCTCAAATCAAAGGAAATGTATATTTTTCACATTAAGTGAACAAATTTTAATGATCCCCATTTTCTCACAGATACATTTAAAGATTTAATGTCTATAATGAATAATAACAGCATAATAATATTCAAAAATTGAAAAAAATGAGATAATTATATGTCAGTCTCCTTTACATATGGAGAATTATCTTTTATTCTGCCTTCATCTAAAACTTCTCTTATTTTGTAATTTTATAAAATAATTTAATATTACAATTTAAAAAATAACAGTAATTTTTTTATTAGTATTAAAATAGACAGTTTTAAAGGTCTTAGGAAAAACTTAGGCTTCTATCAGAGAAAAGCTGTGTTTGACACTTCTAAATGTGTTTTCTGCTACTATTACACTTCAGAAAGTGCCACTTCTGTCTCTCTCTCTCTCTATATATATATATATTTTTTTTTATATTTCAGAGTCTCAAGATCACCTTGACAATGATTGCCTATTTGAACCATTTGAGAAAGAACAGCAGAGCAATTTTACCAAGGACTAAACAGTTTCAAATGGTCTGATATCCTGATTCCAGACAGCCAAATGACCATTAAAATCTCAATAGGCAGTATTCGAATATGAGCCTAATTTGAGAAATGTGTATTTTGACTTTTTTTTTATTACAGAAGCAGTCATATAAACTCTATGTTTCCTTCTCAATATAAGTAAATGTTATTCTTGCCCTGGAAATGAAAGGAGAGTTATAGAATGAAACTCGTCTATATAGATTTTTTTCAAGTGACTAAGATAAAACCAACAATACTGGAATGGTATAAGTGAGGAAATGATAAATGTGGGAAACCACTTAGCACCTGACCCCTGCCACTCAAATCCTCTCTAGGCTTCAGCAGCTAATACAACATCAAGCCAACACACAAAATATGAGAGAATTGAAAATGTGTAAAACCTGCACCAAATCTAATACCAAGTAATAACTTAGTAGTAACAGCTTCCTCCTTAAAATTGTATTTTCTATTATTGCGTCTAAAATTTATTCCTCCCTAAATTAATTAAAACATAGCATTCGTCTTCCTTACACATCCAGATTTTAATCTGATGAAATTTGAATGTAGTTCATTCTGTACTAAGATATATGTACTCATACATAAGTAGTGTGATTATTTAGTTTAATATGACACAAATCTTTGATTAAAAAGTATATTGTCACAATTTATCTCTCATATTTCATTTCAGAAAAATGTAGAATAATTTGTCTCAACAACTCAACAACTACTTTGTGTTATGGATCAATTCAACTTTAGAAAAAGAAATTCTAAGTTGTACTAATGAGTCACTAGCTAGTTTTGATTAAATAATTCTGTGTATTTCATTTACTAAGTGTCAATATTTTTTTATTTTATGTTTCCAAACATATTTGTTATATGTTTGGAAGACTGTAGCTCAGTATGAAAATGGAAAATAACATAAATATACATGTATACCTGATCTTGAATTTTATTAGACTTTATGAAACCTTTATCTTTGCAATGGAATCTCAAAAACCAAAATAGTCTATACATGAAGGAGAAAACTCATTTAAATGGTGTTATTCAAAAACTAACATATTTCTTGCTTATTTTTATGATCTGTTTTTCTTTAAAAAATGTAGTACATATAATTGTATTCATGGAAATGTTTTCAATTATGCAGTTGTCCTTGTGAAATTCCAAGAATGTTACCCAATTATTTTCTGGTTATCATTTTCAAAAGTTGTGATAGCTTTCTCTTAGAGGCTATGCAAATGTTTTGCTAGATATAAGGCTTCTCATTTCTGAATTCAGGAAGTCAACATAACCCATCTGCTGCTTTCACTTTCCAGCTGTATACAGTTATGCCAAATTGCTCTAACTTGAGCTTTATTTTGTCTTTCTAGGCTATCTTTTACCCACTGCACTTACATTTTCCTTGAGTAATTCACCATAGACACAGGTGCAGATGGTATGTTGGGAGATGCATTTTAGAAATGTGTAAGAATAATATTGCAAGAGTTTTGACAGAACTTTGAATTATCATCCTCAAAAGTCAATTTTGCTAAAGACTCGGCACTAGCATATCAAAATGGACACAGCCTTCAATGTGATGCCTGATTTCTACACCCCAAATTTCTATTCATATTTTCTTGATGTAACTCAATTCATCACTTAATTCTGAAAACATTCACAGTGTAAGATCTTAAGACTTTCCCATAATTTTCTAAATGCAATGTTTTAAAAACAAATATGCATAATGTGTAGTTAGGTAATACATGAAAGAATACTTATAAATAATTTGTGGAGTGCTTTTAAGAAATAGCTACCCTTTACTATCAGATTGTAGTATAAATATTATTCATAATCATGAGCCAAAAATTGTAAAATATAACCTAATTTTATTGATATTTAAATAAGAACGAAAATGACAGCCAGACCTAGTGGTGCACAGCTGTACACTCAGACCTCAGGGGTTAGACTTAGGTGGATCTCTGTGAGACTGGGGACAGTAAGATCTACATAGCAAGTTCCAGGCTAGCTGGAGCTACAGGGAGACACTGCCACAACCTCCCACCAAAAACAAAAGACAAAATGAAAAAGAGAGGAAAACTCCATTAAAAAGAATCTTTCAAAGATTCACAAAAATAAAACATTGAATGAATTTTATTACATGATAATTGTGTTTTACAGGTGTTTTCGGGCCACCACTGTTTTGCTAGTGTACATTTTTATATGGAATTCATTAACCAACAAAATACTATTTATATACTTTAGCAATTTCATCTAATCAAATGATCCCTAGGCATGACTGCCTGATAATTATTATTCTCTACATGATTTGTTACTTTTCTGCTAAAGTAGAAGATAGCAAGACTATGGGGATAACACATCACACTGGTGGACAATCACGGGAGGAATAACAAATCATTCTTCTATGATTCATCTTCATTTCAATATGGTCACTGCAAAGAACAACTACAGGCAAAATATGAAAAATAAATTTTAGTGAATGCTTATGAACTATATATATTTAACTGATACTGGAACCGTAAACAGGTATGTGGTAAAAACATGGTGTTGTGGATAAAATCTATAACTGTTATCAGAAGTGTCAGTGTATTTTATTGTTTGATTAAAGGTCTGGAATTGTGGTGAAATATTCTCATTACTGAGTCCTGGCTTTTAATGTTGAAATGACAAGAGACATCCATCACTATTGAATGTCAGAAGAGATAGCATTATATCTGTTTCTTGGTGTGAGAGACTTCAGAATTAAACTGAAAAGCAAAAATCTTCTGCAAGAATGTCAAGTACATATGATTTAGCCCTGCTTATAAGTTTACCGTCCTTCAAAATATCCTAGATAAGTAATAAATGAAATGTGACTGGGAAAGGATAGCTCATTATTCTGTAGAGGTTTAAGACCCAGGACAAACCGATCTTTCTCATTTCCAACCTCCTATGATTCCTCTCTGGGCAAAACGGATTGATTGTTCAGAGTTTCATTCAATGCATTCACATTCATAAGAGTCCCTCAAGGACATTCAATGTACAAGCTCATTTGGGGCTTAGCTCAGGAATTCAGTGTGGATATGACTGATACAGAAGAATCACGGCATGATATTCAAAACAGCTTTTTGATTTTACTTTAAAAGTCTAACATTTTTCAATATTCACTTTTTTTAAAGAATAAAAAATCATATTGAATATAGTGAAACTAATCAGAGTAGTTAATAGTAGTCAGTAATTAGTAAAAATAATTAGTAACTAATTATTTTGGTGAGTTTTATTTATTACTTAAATTGATCATTTAATTTTATTTTTGTATTGCCATAATCTACATATTAAATATTCAAAAGATCACTATAACATGTCAAAATATATAATCTGTATCAATTTTAATGTTTTACAGATTGGAACTTATGAAATGTTTATATTAACATTATTTTATGACTAGAAAATGTTTTCAATACCTTTAATTAACTCCTTAGATTTATTGGATAATTCCATGTGACCTCAAGTTAACTCTATATTTACTCTACTACTATATGTATTTGAAATAGTGTGGCTACTGATTTTGAGACCAAGAAATATGTGATAATTCTTTAGATGCCTTTATCAAATCTCATGTCCATACTGAGGGGAGAAGATAAAACTGCTGTTTTGAACTTGAATGCATTAGTTATAAATGAGAACTGCTAATTCTGAAGATGCATGTTAAAGGCAGTTTGCGTCTATTGGACATCTGTGTCCTCTAGGAAGGAGTTTTTCTTTCTATCACTAGATAATGATTTCTACAGCAATTTATTGGGAGTATAATGTGTGAACTTTGTCTACTTTCAAACAGATCTCTTACAGTTACAAAGGGTTCATATTCTAGTTGGTCTGTGGCATGTATTTAGTGTCAGTTTTGCTTTCTCAAAAAGCACAAATCTGGCTGCTTACCGATAACTGGAACTACAGCAAAATGGTGCATCTTAGAACAACCTAGTTTTGTGTCAATGAAAGGGTATCCACATGGCCTCATAGGACAAGAATAAACAGCTGAAAAAGCCTTCTCTATGACCAGGGCATGTGGCATTGTTTCCATATGTATTGTAAAGCAATTGAAAAGTAAGAAAAAAAATTAGTTCTCCTTTATTTTCTGTTCAATGTATTAAAATAGTTCAACTCTGTATTACTCTGACAATAGTCGTTGCAGAAGACCGGGGCTTATATACTGTTACTCACTATTTCTTACTCGATGTGATTCCTATTGGCTAGCACTGACTAGATGGGAAAATCTCTGATAATCTTTGGAGAAGTCTGAACAATAGTAGACAGAAACAAGGGATTGGCACAGTGTACTTTGAAGTTAGTGCTTGCTCTCATCAATTTTATAGTTACTAATATATTAACCTTTTATTAACATTGCTAGGAATGCTGTCTTTCCAAAAATTATAGATCTATTTTCCTATGATTTTGCGTGAATATTTTATCTAGTCCTCATTACTTTTTCAACAAATAGAACAATATATAAATTTAAATCAGGAGAGAAAGAATCTTAGATTTCTCTGTCTACAACCATGGAGGCTTTCATCTGTGACCCACACACTCACCATATGCACAGATTACTGGAAATATTTTTATTGCAGCGTCTTAAACTGTGATTAATTTGTAAACGTAATCTATAGCTACAGTCCTGTAGAGCAGGCACTTTTACTTTAAAGCAGACTTTTACCCTTTTGTTCATAGCAAAATAATTATTAAAATAATCTAATTAGGTTCTTGCATTTATTTTATTTTCAACTTTTGAGTAGGAATTTAAAATAAAAAGTCTTCCTTCAATTCAGTTTTTCAAAATAAAAGTTACCCAGTTCACGAAATGGAATAATAAAGTGAATATGTGGAACCAGGCTACAAAGTTCTAACACTTTTTTAAATGAATGAAGGAATAATTTTTTTTAAATATTCTAATTGATTTTTTGCATTTCATGTAATAGATCCTAGTCAAATTAAAGCCTTCTCCCCTACTGATGTCCTCTCATAAAGCCCCCACACGATTTCATGCAATGATGACAAATATGACAATATTTGTTAAGTCATATCTGAACAAGCATAATTTATTTTTATGTGAGTGTTTTGCCTGCATTTATAAATGTGGACCCCTGTGGTGGTTAGCTTCCATACGGTGCTAGGAATCAAATCTGCATCCTCTACAAGAGCAGCCATTGGGCTTAAACCTCTCGGACATCTCCCCATGCCCACAAAGCTTTAGACTTTTGAAAACTGTATTTGTTACCAAATTGATACCTAGGCTTAAACATCATGAATTTTCACCCATGTATTAAACTGAAACTTCTCATTTATGTTAAGTTTAACTACAAAATTGAAAGTTCTTGCTATAATTTAACCTTCACATAATTTACTTTCTCATTTAAAAGGTACATTGGAATACACTTTAGAGAAATTAGAGAAAAACAGAAAGAAAAAAAATCATTTGCTTGTTTTACAGTTTGGATGTCCCAAGACTGTTGTTTTACCCATTATTCAGAATTTGTTTCCAAGCAGAAATGAGGCAAGAGGAATAAAGTATTTTATATCCTGAAAATAATTACCAATTTTTCATTACATTTGTCACCAAAACTATATATAACCTTATCCCATCTATTTTAACAATTTGTGAAGTAGATCTAATATTTTTTATGATATTTCAGATTTATAGTCCTAAGAAAGTTGTGTCATTTTTGTTAAAATTTCTGGTATAGATTTAAAATTGCCAGAAGATATACATTCTTGTCTTTTGTTAATTTCCTACCTAATTATTATATTTCCAGTGTAGTAACATTCACGTTTTTCCTCTGCTGGTCAAATTTGCTTTCCCTCAATCCATTTTCTTAAAACTGCCAGTTACAGTATTCTGAAAACCAAGCTTTTTTCAAACTTAGAACATAAAAATAAATTGTTCATTTTACCATTTTTGATAATACCTATACATTTTAATATATAGATATGATAAATCTGAAAAGAGTTGGGATTAAGCATTGTCTAAACAATGTGGAAGCTGTGTTCTATGCAGAAGCAATGATTACAACCATTTACCATATGTGAACCTCTGCTTAGAATTCTGCCACCAAAACATAAGAGGGAAAGGAAGAAAGCTACAGAGAGGTGTCCAGAAAAATCACGAAAACAAACTAACATACTTGATTTTGTGTTGAGTATTACACAGAACTTAGGTAACTGATGGCTTTGATAAAAATAATTCTAAGATAATAGGATTTCTAAATGTTGGCATATTAAACTAACTAAAATAAGAAGATTAAATAACTGAGCAACTTGTTTTAAAGAAAAGAGAGGATTACAGATGACATGTCTCAACATTGTTTTTAATCTTAAGAACACGAGCCTTATAAAGATAGAGTGTTTATGATGATAACTGCCTGTGTTCATAATGTGAACTAACCTCATGATGTAACAAACCAAAACTGCTGCAAAAACCTTCTATGAATTTCATCTCAAGCACATTTCACCGCAGGCAGGAAAGTAAGGGATACGTGTGAGGATGAGAATGATGGGAAAGCGTGAATTCAAAGAAGAAAGCGTGCTTTGAAGTGGGTAGCTGCCTCCGGGTGTTTTATAATCATTGGATGCTACATCCTGGGTTTTAATTATTTGCCTATATAGGAGATCAAAACAAAACATAGGCCATATTTTTGGCCTCCAAGTGAAGTCTGTATCTTTGAAAGGGGATGCTATGCATAAACATTAAACAAAATTAAATTTCTACCAATCACAACTACAATGCAGCACCGTTTGCTTATGGAGTTGTGAGGGAAAAAATTGTGGACAGCAAACTAGGGAGGGATCGGAACTCACTGTGTTTTATGGCCCTCCAAACAGTAATACAAAGCCCATCATTTAAACTTATTTTAAATTAACGTGCTGGATAGCTTCAAGGTGTTTACTTGGCACACCTGAGAAGACGGATCCTCATCTGGGGATATTCTATTGGATTGTCTCACGGCTATGTTTTAGAGGCATTTTCTTAATTGTTGAGTGCTATGGAAGGGCCCAGCCTTATAATGGTGCCAGTCTTGGGTAGGTGGTATAAGAAAGCAGGCTGGGCACAGATCAGAATGGCAAGCCAGGAAAGAGTGCTCCTCTGTGGTCCCTGTTTCAGCTTCTAACTTCAGGTTCCTGCCTAGAGTTCCTGTTGTGGCTTCCATTAATGATGAACTGTGATAGGAACGTGTAAGCTAACTGATACAGTTAGCAATGATAACAGGTATATTCCAGACTCACTTAAAAAAAAAAGATTTTAAATTCAAATATTAAAAAGTTCAGATAAAGCAACATAGAGCCACTATGGAAGAATCAATAATCACAAAATATACACACTACAATGGATAAGAAGAGAAGAAACTCCAGAAAGAATGAATGTGGTATATCTATTTGAAGTAATATATTTTAGATTATAGTAAAAAACTAAAAGATTTTCAACATGGACCAACTAATTTTGGTCAAACAATAATTTTCATTACATAAAAATATGATAACAAAATAGCATATTCTGAATCTGGGCAAATAATGGAACTGAGAGAGCTGAAAGAGGAGCATGGGTACGAAGACACAGAGTGCCCTCCACATAGGCAGTCGTGCAGAAACCCTGGAACACAGCCCCAGGTGGGCGATGTGACCTATGACTGTTGTCCAGAGATCCAGAAACAGGCAACAGAGAAAATGGGGGCGAGACAACAGGCCAGAGTCAGTAATTAAGAATCATCCAAAAATGCTTATAGGTCTGTATCATGAAATATTTAATTCCATAAATGATAGAGAGTCCTGGTCTCTTTTGGGTATATGGTAAAACATCAATATCCTAAGTGCAATAAAAATGTGAAAAATACTTAGAAGAAGGATGGGAGAACAAATCACGCATCTACAGTGGCAGTGACTGGAACCTAAGCACGGATGATTCAGATGCACAGAGATAGGAACATCAGTAGAGTAAGAAAAGGAGCCAGTTAAACACGATGGACAAACAAAATAAGAACGGGAGACACTACATTGTTTTTCAAATTTCAAGGACTCAATATAGTGTAATAAAATGGAGCTAAATTGCTTACACAACAATTTTCTCTTCGTTAAAGGAAGAAAAAAGTGAACAGATGAAATAGGAAAGTTAATCAATGAGGACCATGAAATTACATCAAGAAAATGAAAAAAAAATTCAGAACTCTTAACACATGTTTAATTTTGATTCAAAGAAAGGAGCCATAATATAATTTCATAAAATGAACTCAAGCATAAATATTGAAACTTAGATATCAAATAAAGTGTACTGATATACACAAATGGTTCAACAACAAAACTGAATATAATGTTTTATAGGGGTTATATCACAAATCCAATATCATACTAGTCTTGTTGGATAATGTAAGAAAGAGGACATAATATCTGAGTACAAGGTTGTTCTTCCTGATAAAATAAAAATAGTTTTAATATCGTGATAAAAATTAACACTATAGTCAATCTCTAACACAATACCAATGCAAAAGTTCAGGGTAAATACAAACATAAAACATATATTTAAAGGATAGTCTGTAAGTGAAACTATATGTAATACATATGTAAATTCATATGTAAAAACATGCTTGTGGCATTCATGTCTGATTAACCATATTTACATGATAGTGATAAAAACTGACCTTAAGAGATGTGGAAGAATGCAGTTTTCAGTTCTCTTCATCAAAAATAAACAAAACAAAATTCTGAACAAAACTGAGAAGAAAATAGGACAATCATCGTTACAAATAGTGAACACATATAATATGTTTAGGTGGTGAAATGCCCCAAGTAATCACTAGAACTAAATCAACTTCTGTGTCAAATACATTTGTTAATGAAAAAAGAAAAGCAAGATTCCCAAATAGGACTTTTTAAACTAATGATTCTTCGTATAATCTATGTTCAAAGAATTTAAATCAATTCAGTGTTTTCCTTTTTTTAAAGCAAAATACACACTGATTAATAATTCACACACAACTGAGGACTTGACAAATTTTCCATCTTAGACATCTTCAGGCACCGTTCTGGACTGAACAACCCTGTGAATTAAGGTAATACAAATTCATTTAAGTGATATTTCGAGACATTTCTTTGGCTATGTCCTGTCCTTTCCTTGATTGTTGTCAGTTAATGCTCATGCCTCCCTAGCCACAGCCCTGAGAAATGTCATCTTCTATTTCCACTATCTTCTACATATTGGTAATTTCTACCACATTTCACTATATCTTTTTTTAGTACAGACATCACTTAGTATTTTGTATAAATTACTTGTTGTTTATGTCTTTAATAATAAGGCATCCCTGTGAGTCTGTATAATTTGAACAATGAAAGCTTACTATTACAATATACACAGTAGATGTATGCTAGCAATATTATAGAAAATGAATGAGGAGAAACAGAGCAAGAAACTAGTTATGTAGTTATAGGTTAAGTTCCCTGAAAGTAAACAGGTGAATTCCCTTCCCTGGTCTAAGGCAGGAAAGAGAGGGGCATATCTAAATGCCAGAAAACATATTGCATGAAAACCCACAAAAATTCAATTTAAAATGCAAAATAAAATAAAATATAAAAGCAGGACAATGCTCTTGATTCGGTTGTGGATGGAAGCCAAGAATGTCAGAAGTGAGCTAGTTCATGATTTAGTTTCCTGTTGTTTTCATGTCTTTCATCACAAACATGAGAGACCCAGGTATGGAAACTACAAGGGAGCACTTGACTGAAAACGCAAGACTCTTGAGGTTTTGCGGATGGGTTGACTGGGCTGCCCAGCATACATCTCCTTAAGCCACCCCCAGTCTCTGTCACCCTTCCTTTAGTAATCCCCTGAACTAGTAGCTCAGTGGTTCTCCATTTTCTGAACCCACTCCTGCTGTATAGGACCTCTGCCCCATTACTTTCTTTTAAGTTCCAATCCACAGTCTTGTAACAAAAGTTCCTTATAACTTATCCTGCCATTGCCCATGAAATTTCTTTGTGAATTTGTGAGACAGTGGATTTTTGTGGCCATCATCTTCAGACATCCTATATCCTGTGTTAAAGGTCATCTGAAGATACAATCCTAAGTTGTACTGAAGGATTCATTTCTCCTGTGTGCTGAGAATGTGGCTATTCACCATATGGCTTTTATGTGTTTCATGATTATAACTTCCACAGTGGCAGGGGTCTTCCTCCACGTCATTCCTGATGTGATTCACAAGGATAGAGCATTGCTAGAAACAAATGTCTGGGAGAGGAGTGGGTAGAGAGATGACTTAGGGGTCAAGAGCACTTGCTGCTATTACAGAGGACCCAGGTTTGGTTCTCAACTCCAGCCAAAGGTAGATTGGTTCAAAAGCTTCTGTCATTCCAGTTCTAATGGATATGACACTCTCTTCTGGCCTCTGAGCAGAATAGGCATGCACATGGTGCAAATGAATACACACAGGAAAAAGACTCATAGACACAAAATGTATGTAAAATCTCAAAAACTCTACCCTCACCTATTGATCAAATAAGGAAATGTCTCACACTTTTAATCTTAGTCATTAGAAATGCAGTCTTTAAAAAAAAAACAAGAATTATCTACAAATTATAGAAGGTCTAACATGCCCTTCGAATAATTTACTTGGAGGAAATGCTTCTGATTTTGACATAATACCAGAAGGAATTTTGTTTTCATTTATTAGTGATATATTGTCTTCAAGTATCACAGCTTTTATTTTTTCATTCAACAACCAGGAAACATTTGGGAAAATCAAATACAGAAACAGGTGTTGAACACACACAGGTCAACAGATGTACAATAAATAGACCAATAGCATTTGGAATCCTCTCATTCTTGCTAGTCTGAAGACTTGCAACAATCTGCAAACTGCTGTGAAGATTGTTCTTATGTTTATTCATCAAATAAGAAAAAAATGCAAGTTTCAACTTTCCCTTTGGATGCAAAGTTCTGTGCAACCCGATAAAGCAAATGAACATTTGAATGACAGCTTGAGAATACATGTGTCCTATAGGTAATACAAGCACTGTGATTCCAATACTACATGAATATGTATTTTAAGATCTACTGGTAGCTAATCCTTTGCCATAGAATTAATGGAAACAAAACAAAGCACAAAGTATTGGGAATTTTTTCTAATTTTATTCATGAGTAATTCATTAAAAAATATTTCCATGATTTTAAATCTAATGGTAGATGCATGAAAATAATCAGCTAATTTAAAATATATCTTTATTCATTCTTTTTATCTTTTCTGTATGAGTGTATTGCCTGCAAGTGTGTGAGTGCACCTGTGTCTCTTGCAATTCCCAAGGAGATCACAGGAGGATATCAAATTCCCTGGAACTGGAGTTACTGACAGTTGTAAGCCACCATGTGAGTGTGAGAATTTGAACCTGGGTCTTCTGGAAGAGCAGTCAGTGCTCTCATCCCTGAGCCATCTTTGCAGCCTCTCAGCAACATGTTTTATATCTGCTCCACAACAATAAATTAAGTAACCACTGGAATCTTAAAAATAATAAATGTTACTTGCTTTTAGTTTTAATATGTTTTTTGCTTTGTCTTATCATTTAAGAAGCAGATTGATTCTTCCATGAAGAAATTTGAAATTTTAAAATGACACATATACATATATTGTTTTTAATGTTACCATGGTAATTCATTAGATTCATATTATCAACACATTGTATCAATTGGGAGATAGATAGCAGTTCCTTTTCCTAAGTAACATTTTTAACAAAAATAAGGGACTGGGGTTGAGACGCAGCATCTTTAGTGTAATGCTTGTCTGCAATCCAACCCTCAGTCCCATATAAAAGTGTGCAGTGGTACATACCAGTAATTCCAGGACTAATGATGTACATGTGGGAGTATAACACATTTAAGGTAATCATCAACTACATAGTATATTCAAGGCCAACCTGGGCTTCATGAGCAAAAAAAGAAAAACTTTAAGGACACTTGGTACCTCCTTTCGAGGTGAAGAAGTGGATAGTACTGTCCTACTGCTGTCCTCCTCTGATACTTGCAAAGTCTAAGAATCCACTTATGTATTGTCGTGTCTACATGTTTAGCCTTGAGGCCTAGACAAAACTGGTGCTGGTACAGTTACTGTGAATGAGGTGAAGTCGCTCAGAAATCACTTGCAAGGAATTTTGTACCATTTTTTTTCTTTTCATAAACAATACAAATATCTCTGCACATCCTGTTTACATGCTGCTCTCCAGTGTTAACCAGGGTGATGGATGTCCATTTGTCTAGTGTTGCTATGTCTCTATAAAGGCACAAATTTTTCCCTGAACAGAGGTATACCCAGCACAACTCAGTCCCAAGTACTGAAAAGTCGGTCACACATGGGCATTTTCTGAGTAAGCACACAATAGCTGCATTCATGTCACCTGAAGTCTGCCAAATGTAATACAGACAAGATTAGTTCGCTTGCTAGACAAGCTACAGACTGAATCTTGATATTGCTAAGTGACAACCAGGTCAACTTATTTATTCATAATAACCCTTCATTCTGCCACTACTAAAATTGTAATAAAATATAGTTTGAGGAGATTGCAGAGATGATTCAGTGGTTAAGAGCACTGGCTGCTCTTGAAGAGGACCGGGTTTTGATTCCCAACACCTATGGATTGGCTAACAACCATCCATAACTCCAGTTCCAAGGAAACTGACACCCTCTTCTAATCTCTGCAGGCACTGCATGACATAGGTGCACTCACATACATTCATGACATATAAAATAAAATAATAAATATTTTAAAACACGATATGAATATACGATTATTATATATAATTAAATATTTAAATTATTAGCGTACTTCCCCCTCAGTATATATGTTGCAATCAATCCTCTTAAAGTTTTCAACATTATGATTCTATCATAAATATCCAAGTGATTTGAATTGTATTTTCTTTCAAAAATCCTAGAAATATTTTGAAGTTCTGTATGTTATTAGAAACCCAAATATTCTAGGCAGAGTTTATTAAAATTTAAATTCTTAATAGAGTTAAATGGATAAAAATGAAACAGAACAAGTTTTCAAATATGACTGATAATTTCTCTAGAAATCAACAGCTATCAATAAAATTACTAATTTTCCTTAAGCCATTTAGCTATTTAAAATAGTCATATATTTTCTGTTATTTTACATTAATGTGTACAGTTAATTATCATCTTTTCCACTTATGAATGTGAATAAAGTTAGGAGAAACAGAAATAAAAAAAATGTAAATTAGCACACATTTAAGAAATATGGTTGGGCAATTTTAAAGATTCTAGAACTAGGATATTCATGTGAGCCAGCAAATCTGCTACAGAGTACACACACACACACACACACACACACACACACACACTTCCAATAAAGTGAAATCAGCATGCACACAAAATAACCAAGTGAACAAGTTTATTGTGACTTGATACACATGGCTTAGAAATGGAATCAACCAAGATATTAAAAATGGTAGTAATACATTTGGCTTGATACACACTGTCAAACTTATACCTCAAATTCTAGACTCTAGGTATGTCTAAGAGGATATTTCCAGAGAGATTTACTGAAGATGGCAGAACTAACCTGAATGATTGGCAATAAAATTCATTGCTTAATGTAGATGTTAAAAAAAAATAACAAAACCTCTAAAGGTAGTTTATTTATTTAAAATGCACTCATTGGTAGTATCATTCTGAAGTGACTTTGGAGGCAGCTGTTCCTTTAAATATATCACTCTAACATGCATCTGGAGCTTCACAAAGTTCCCGTCTATATTTAAAAATATGTCAAAGCCATTTTCAAACTTTCCAACAAAGACGCTCTAAGTTATTAATTAATTTGCTGGTTGATTATATTTTTCAATGCATTGCTCACAGCAAAGAATTTTCTCTTTCTAGATGCAAAAAAAATCATGTATATCTATTCAGAATCCACATTATTGGCTTCAAAATATTTTTATTTGGTTATTGCACAGGAATGTTTTTTCTCATAAGAAATAATAACTTTGAACCTTCAAAGATGGAAAATCCATATTTTATGACTCTCAGTTAAATCCAGTTTTAAAACTTTGGTTAATGAGGGAATTACAGAGAGTACAGCCTGACCCAATGTACTAACATACACTTTCAACTCTTTATCTAGTTTTATTGATCATAACACTATGCATTAAAACCCTTCAATATCTTATTTTTGTTCTATATTTTAGTAAGAAATTTAAAGTATCTTCTTACTAGTAGAGTAGCTAAAATAAATACTTTGAAACCTATTTGTATATCTTGTTTCATGAATGAATTTATTGAAAGTATTTCAAAATCAACATATTTCTTTTACTTGTAAATGACGTATAGACAAAGTTGCACAGATAAAATTAGGTTTTAACAACATGTGTTAAATTTTATTAAATTATTTCATTTTGCAACAATAACCACATGATCACCATGCTTTCAAATTTCTACACTTTGAGCAATCAACAGGACTCCATTGAATGAGTGAATTTCTAGCAGTTTGCATTCAATAAAGTAGTATTCTTTTAACATAGCCCTCATACATTTATTCAGGTTAAAGATCAGACATTAGAAAAGTATTTCTTCAATCCAAACTATGGTAAGATATTACCTCACCCTTGTTAAAATTCTTAGTATTGTAAAAAATCCCAGAGAACGTTTATAGTGAAAAGGGGTAATGCATACACTGTTGGAAAAGAATGTAAAGTAGCATAATCATTATGAAAGACAGCTCAGCAGTTTTCAAACAAATAAAGTCAGATTACTCTGAAAGCTTTTAATCCTCCTACCAGGTACATGAAGTTAATGAAAATGAAATCATCATACAAAGAACAGAGCATATTGCCATGTTTACTGTGCTAATTCACCTTTGCTAATATATGGAATTGTGCTCGATATCCAAAATTATATTAACACATGTGATGGCTGATAGTCACTGTCTGCTACAATTCCCAGTCACCTAGGACACGACTCTCTAGGTGCTTTAAAGAGAGTTAAAGTAAACACTGATCCTAAATGTGGATGGCAACAGCCCTTGAGCTGGGATCTCAGGCTGAGCAAAAAGGGAAAAGGTAGAAAGGGAGCGTAACACCAGCATCTATCTCTGCTTCTGGATTGTTGATGCAACATGGCTTCTGCAGTTTGCTTTTTGGTTGCTATGATAAAAAAGATAAAAATCAAAAGCTTCTTGTGGAGGAAAGGCTTCATTTAGCTTACACTTCCTGGTCAAGGTCTTACATGAGGGAAGTCAGGGCAGAAATTTGAACAGAAACTGAAGCAGGAATCATGGAGGACTGCTGCTTAGTGGCTTACTCCTAAGCTTATGGTCACCTAATTTTAGGAGCTAAAATAATCTAGATGTTGGCTTAGTTTTTGTTGTTTTATTTTTATTGAATTTTTATGTATTCCATACATAACATCTTAATCATCTTTACACATATTTTCCTCATCACCACCTTCTCATAGTCCAGCCTCTCCCACAACTGGATTTTATGCATTCTGTAATTTATGTTAAGGCCTCCCCGACATTCCTAAATACAAGTTCATCAACTGAGATCTAGTCAGTCTATCTAGAGTCACTCACTTAAAGAAAATATGTTCTTCCTCACCCAGTCATAATCAGCTTCTAATTGTTCTTGGTCTAGCTAGAGTCACTCACTTAAAGAAAATAAGCTCTTCCCCACCCAGTTGTAATCAGCTTTTAATTGGTCTTCTGCTATCATTGGGTCCTACTGACTTTTTCCATAGTTCTATTCTGGGTTTTGTCTGCTTGAGTTTGGATGGGTCTTGTGCATGCTTCACCATCGCTGCCAGTTCATATGAGCAAGGTCCAGGAGCCAGGAGCACCCTATAGGCATATGATCCTGCACCTTCTCCCATGACTCGTACAGTCTCTCTGAACCCTCTTCCACTATGGTCCCTGAGCCCTGGGTTCATTGCCCTTTGTTGCATGAAGGAGTTTTGAGGATGAGAATTGAGAGATGCATTAGTATTCTATTTACTCTTGTTCTATGAGTCAGTTGTAGAGGTTGCATTGTGGATCTGTCACTTCGTATCAGGCATCTCACAGACACTTTTCTGTTTGTGACCATTTGTCAAAATCTGGAATAGGCCCCATCTATTGCAAAAGAAGCTTCTTTGAGGAGTGGTGACTGGCATACTTGTCTGTAAATATAATGATTCGTATTTAGCACAAAGTAAGAAAGTACATTTGTCTATGGATTTGATAGACTTGGTGTTTCCTCTAAATCTATGACATCTCCAGTCACGAGTATTTGAATAGGTTTGCAATTCTACACACGCATTCCCTCCCACTGGTGGGTCTTAGATGAATTTAGTTAGTTGGTGATTATCCTGAAGACAAAAGTGCCACTACTACTCCATTATACATTGGGGGAAAAGGGAAGGTTGTGGAAATGGCCTGTGTAACTTTGGCAGCTTCCTGGGCTATCGGGTCCCACAACTCAAAGGGAGGTTGCTCCTTTCTTTCACTATGTTATATAGCCCTGAGCTATGCACATGGACACATGTAGAAATGTATGTGTAATTTTTCAGAAATTTTTTGGCTAATATGCTCGCCTCTCTTTTTATTTTATACCAGCTCATCATTCTCTCTTCTCTCTCTCTGTCTCTCTCTCTCTCTCTTTCTCTCCATCACTCTCTAACCATCCTTTCTCCCTCCTCAGTTAAAGTACCCAGTCTTCCCCATTTCAGCTTTGGTAACGCCTGTCTCCTCTGTCACTTCTCTTGAGCCCCATAGTTCCTTGTATACCCATCCTCCCCTCCCCCTTAAATACCTCCATTTTACCCAACACCAGATCCTGATATATGCGTATACAGCCTGATGTAACTTCAAGACCCAGGAAAATGGAAAGGAACCAACTAGCTAAAGGGAAGGAAGGCGCCTGAGAGAGAAGAAGAGAATATTTTTAGTGTAAATGCACAATCATACCTTCTTGTGACGCCAGTGTAAGCTGATACTCTGAAACGGCTCAAGAATATGACGTCAGTTTGACAGCCTGAAAAAACATAGGTCTTGGAATCCTTAAAATCCAGTAGGATTCTCTTTTAAAATTTTTATTTCTTTATTTTTATATGTATGAGTGCTCTTCCTGAATGTATATAAATCTATCTGTGTCATACAATGTACATGGAAGTTGATAGACAACATCGAATTCACCTTGAACAGGAGTTATGAACCATTCTTACCATCAAATGGGTGCTGGAAACAAAACTCAGGTCTTCTGCAAGAACAGCCAGAACTCTTTTAGGATATGTTTGGATATCTTGTTCCATAGTCTTATTGTTGCATGAATTTTCTCATGTCGGGTCTCGACATTTAGCCACACCCCACCCCCTAAGTCTGAGCTAACTGACTGAATAGAAAATGCTCCTTTTAGAGAACTGATTTATTTCAGGTGAGCCATAAAGTCATTTTTTCCAGCTATCCACCCGCCTGGAGCCGACATGGGGGTGGCGCGAGAGCCTCTGCTCTGGGCACGAAGCCCTTTGTCTCAGTTCGTTTGTGCGGGACTTGGTCTTGTCCCAGCCAGCCTCTCACTGGAAGCAGCCGCCACCAGTCTCATAAGTGCGGCTTGGCCACGGGCAACTACCAGCAGCCTGGGGAGGGTGCGGTCTCTTAGTCCATGGCACTTATGTGGTCCATGGGATGTCGGGGGCATGGCACGCTGACTCCTGGGTTCCTTGGCCCTGGATAGGGGCGATTTTCTTCCCACGTGGATCTTCACAACCTCAGCTTCTCTCCCCAGCTTGTGGACATGCTGGTTCTTCTTCCTATTCTCCCACCTCCTTCCTCCCTTATTGGTCAGAGGGTAGGACTTGCAACAGAATGAACCAATAAGGAACAAAAACTGCAGCTAGACAGTTCCCTATCACTCTACAATCCACCCCTTCTCTCTGAAAAACAAACAAGACATAACAATATAGCAACAGGCATAGAAGAAAACAGGAACATTTACATAGACCATTATAAACACAACTGTTTAGACAGTTATATTCACCTCACAATCACAGTAGTTTCTCTGCTGGGGCCTATAACTTCCCTTAACACTATTGGGAGTCAACCCCATTTCCTTTCCATATCAGGCATGTGTTTTGTCCCTAAAGAGCAGGCTTTAAAGCCAATCATTAATAGGCTGGGGTGGCGCTTACCAGATGAGCCTCCACCACCCCTGCAGGGCATCTGACAGGGAAGCATGCAAAATCTGTAGCTTTCTCAGGACCATTTTCCCATGGCTGTCTACGTAGCACCCTCTAGCACTATGAAGGCCAGCCATCCATTTGTAGGGAGTCTTTGGCTCAGTCCCAGCTAGATCTCTTTCTCCATGCTCAAGCCATGTCATATTTTCAGTAATGGGGTCTTATCGCCCATTTTCAGTGCACGACCAGCACTATAATGGGGCAACTGCATCTTGTTTGGAAGAGGGGACCTTCAAGTCCCCATTGGCCAACAGCTCATAGGGAGAGTCAACCCATGCCTGGTACTTTGTATGAGTTACATTTTATTCTTGTTCTTTACTTGACACCTCTCAACCCGGTTTTATATCTGTAAAACACTCAAAAGGTAACATCACATACACATACAAGGTCTAACATAGCATGGAAAATGAGCCAGTTCTTTACTGTCTTTAGTTATTGTCAGAAACCCATTTAGTATCCCAGAATCATCACATGGAGACTCTATGTATTTTCGTGTCTTTGCCAACCTTGTTGAGGTTGGCCCAAACTGCCTGATCCTACATAGGGCCCAGGAAGAATAAGGATTTCCTTGCCCCTGTCGTACCTGTTGATTCCTAGGGCCAGGGAGGCCCTGAATCTGATTCCTGACTCTAGCCACACCTGTGGTCTCTCCATTGCCCACACCTGGCTGGTGGAAGAGGCCCTGGCCAGGCAAATTGTCTCCACCCCTTGAACAGCCAGTCACAAGGGAGAAATGTCCTCCTTCTAGGGAGGTTAGTATCCACCCCTGGGATAAGCCTCATCCTCTGGGTACATTTTGTGAACCGTTTATCGGGGCTCAAAGCCTCCCAGAGCTGCTTTAGCACAGAATTTGGCTTTTTATCAATCTTTTCTTTAGGAACTTGGGCTAAACACAAGTCTGTCCACAACTGCCTTCAGGTAACCCAAGCAGACCTCCCTTTCTGTTTTGTTTCCCTTACATATCTTTTGGGTCTCTCTATTTTTTTACAGACATACTTCACATGCTGTTCTACATTGTTTAAACCTGTCAAAGCCTCTCCAGGCTTGTAAAGCCCCTCCCCCCTAGGGGTTCTAGTGAGGACAATAAACTTTTATACCAATGTTGCGGTCCATGTTCAATGAAATCCGTCATAAGATCTCTAGTGAGCACAGCTCTATCCGGTCCGGTGAAAGGTCTACTGTATACTGCTTTCCTCATGCCCAGTTCTCTTAAGAGCACCTGTCCTTTTTGGGTCATACTCCAGCTCTTGGAATTCATGGGGATCTCCCTTGGTGATGACAAAGTGTCTCCTGTACCCTGCACAAGCCAGTTCATCAGAGACTGCTTTCCCTTGTATTGTGCCAGGTCATGCAGCTTAAATCTCAATGAGGGATGAGTGGTCATGTGGCTCAGCTGTCTGGCTTCTGCAGCACTGCAAACAATGTCATCGGCCCCTCTGTCCCATATCCTCAGGAGCCCGGTGATGACAGGCTCTTTTGCAGCTTGTTTGAGTGTCCTCCCTATTTCCAGCAGCTCTAGGGCTGAAAACACTTTATCCTGCCCCCTGCCTGCTTTCTCGGGTGGGTGGTCAGCTGGTATACTCTGGGCTTTTTCTCCCTTTTTATTCAATTTATTAGTGAGATCAGTGGCTGATGCAGAAAAGGTCTTTTGCTTTAATTTCTCTCTTAACTCTTTAGTCTTTTTAGATAAATTTTTTATCACACATAGCAGAGGCCATGCTGCCTCAGCCATCGCCTGATGGAGCCTTGGCTCTTTGCCCTCCAGCAGTGTTTTCAAGGTCTGCTTCTCTCCCTCTGTTGTTTTTAAATTAGCTCCGTAGTCCTGAGGTTCAGCCCAATGGCTCAATAAGTATGCCACCACATGCCAGCCACGAGAGGGCTCCCATCCTGGGATTTCTTCCGCAGACATTGCTGGTAATATTAAATTAATTAGCCACTTGAGGATTCACCCTAACAGCCATGCCAGAGCTCCCTTTGTCTGCCTTCACTCTTGCCAGTCTGCTGTAAGCACAGTTTGCTTTTTCAACCATTGAGCTACTTTTCCATTTGTGTCAGCTGGATCCTGCCGACTACGCCAATTGTTGCATGAATTTTCTCATGTCGGGTCTCGGCATTTAGCCACATCCCACCCTCTAGGTCTGAGCCGACTGACTGAATAGAAAATGCTTCTTTTAGAGAATTTATTTATTTCAGGTGAGCCATAAAGTCATTTTTTCCAGCTATCCACCCGTCTGGAGCTGAAATGGGGGTGGCGCGAGAGCCTCTGCTCTGGGCACAAAGCCCTTTGTCTCAGTTCATTTGTGCGTGGCTTGGTCCAGTCCCAGCCCAGCTCTTGCTGGAAGCAGCTGCCTGCCAGTCTCGTAAGCGCAGCTTGGCCATCCGTGACTACCGGCAGCCCTGGGAGGGCACCGGTCTCTTAGT
The DNA here is from genome assembly GCA_035773235.1 of Eospalax fontanierii. Taxonomy (NCBI): domain Eukaryota; kingdom Metazoa; phylum Chordata; class Mammalia; order Rodentia; family Spalacidae; genus Eospalax; species Eospalax fontanierii. The sequence goes on along the minus strand of CM069527.1, from coordinate 95,308,457 downwards.
CCATGGCACTTATGTGGTCCTTGGGATGGCGGGGGAGTGGCATGCTGTCTCCTGGGTCCCTGGGCCCGGTATTGGGGCATATTTCTTCCCATATGGATCTTAGCAACCTCTGCTTCTCTCCCCAGCTTGTGGACATGCTGGTTCTTCTTCCTTTTCTCCCACCTCCCTCCTCCCTTATTGGTCAGAGGGTGGGACTTGCCACAGAATGAACCAATAAGAAACAAAAACTTCGGAGAAACAGTTCCCTATCACTCTACACCTATGTTAGGCATAATGTAAGGTGGGCCTAGCCTAAGGCCACCTGCTGGGAGGAATAGAGGAATGGCTCCTGTGGGTGTGGCATTCTTCTCTGACTAATTGTGAGTCCAGCACCTGGAAAGAACCTGCCTACCTTGAGACAGACTTACTATTGGATTTATTTGAGACCACACCCCATAAGCTATCCCACATTGTATCTTTTTAATATGCTAGATGAAACAGTACTGCACCCTAAAATGTTTCAGAGTTAAGTCAAATCTACTGCCATTTTAAATCAAAATTTGTCTTTTCCTGAAATTCAATTCATTTTTCTCAACAATAATTTTCAGTTAGGCTGGGTGGGAGGATGGGCTACCTGGCAATTTGTAAGTTTTCCAGTATTGTGGAAACAATGTACTCCCTGACACTGCCTGCATGAGATGTTTCTGCCTGGCTGGCTAGAGTGAGAATGTCTAGGCAAAAACACAGGGTAAAACAAAAGTCAGCTAGAACAAAATGGAATTAGTTTTGCCATGTTACACATAAAATAAAAATAATAAAACATTTTTAAGAAACATTACAAGCTAGATACCGATAAACGCCTAAAACATCTAAAGTAAATTTATGGTTATCTTTTTAAATTAGTAAGAAAACTTATGAGAAAATCAAGAAAGTGAAATGAACTTAGAAATTTAGTAAGTGTTGAAAATTAGAGTTGAATTTTTGGGTGGATTGGACTTCTGCATGGTAGAAAATTGGAATCAAGGTTTCACTCCAAAAATCATTGCAGAATCATTCAGAATTTCCTGGAAGGTTCATCTTCAGTAACAGCAAAGGAAGGGAGTGAGAGAAGGAGAAAAGGAGGAAAAGTAGGTGATAAGAAAGCTCAGAGGCTGGAGAGAATCCTCAGCAGTTAAAAGCTCTTGCAAAGAACCTGAATGCATTTCCTAGCACCTACATTTGATGGTTTACAACACCTACATTTGGCCTCAATGGGCAACTGTACACAAATGCACATATCCTTAGACACATACCCATGATTAAAAATAAAATACTATTTTCACTGGACTTATAATGGAATATAGAAATCTCACCTCAAGTTAAGCAGAGACCATTTTATACAAGGAGTTGAAGCTTGAATTTATGTTATCTATACAACAATGATTTGATTTCCCTCTTAGGGTAATTTAGCAAATGGTTTTAGTCTGGTTAAACCTCAACACATTTATAGGGATACAAGACTGAATTCTTTGGAGAGAAAAAATGCTCTCAACTCAAACTTTCAGTAGCTAATTCCCACTTGAAAATAGTATACACCTTCTCAGAAATTACACTTGATAGTGGAGCCATACTATAAATAAATAAAAAATAAACCAAACCTATCATAGCATAATCCTTATATTTTAAAGCAATGTCTCTAGATTTCTAGTCCAGCATAGATTAGAAGAAAACATACAGAAAAGAGCTTAGTTAGAGGCTATTGCAAAGATCATATGGAGCGAAGATGGTATCTTGCATCACAGTGGTAAAAGAGGAATTTAAGAAAATATTTTGAGGTACAAATAACAGTTATTTCAAAATTATATATGCAGTCTGAGATCAAGACATAGGACCTTGAAGAAATCAATATTTCCTTACTTTGACAAAAAGTCACAAATAATTGTATTGCAATTAACTTGGGATTGATAAGGGTAAGGACAGAGTTGACTTAAGAAGATAATTTGAATAAGCATTTTGAAAAGCAAATTTAGTGTTATGGGGAGAGGATCAGGCTGAGATAAAAATCCAGGAGCCATTCCTCTATTCCTCCCAGCGGGTGTCCTAGGCTAGGCCCACCTTACATTATGTCCAACAGTTCTATGCTGGGTTTTGTCTGCTTGAATTTGGATGGGTCTTGCGCATCCTTTACCATTACTGTCAGTTCATATGAGCAAGGTCCAGGAGCCAGTAACACTCTATATGCATATGATTCTGAACCACCCCCCATGACTCTTACAGTCTTCCTGAACCATCTTGCACAATGGTCCCTGAGTCTTGGGTTTACTGCCTTCTGTTGCATGAGGGAATTTTGTGGATGACAGTTGAGAGATGCATTAGTATTCTATTTGCCCTTTGTTCCATAAATCAGTTGTAGGTGTAGAGATAGCTAAGTTCCTCAGTGGTCTTCTTTGAAGGATACTTGATTTAATTGATTCATTTTTATAACTAAGAACTTTATAACTAAGCACTTTTCTAATATATTGGAATATAATCATCACTGTAATGACCACCATATAATTTGCATTCAAATGCAAATCTGAAATAGTAATCCTAAGGATATATAAATATTTAAAATCCTAACATTTGAGCTCTTATAAAAAAAGAGTCATTATTTAAAACTTGCTGAATCTGTGGATGAAAGTTGTATTTCAGGATCTGTAAGACTACTTCATCTGTTAACAATGGACATGACTTCTTTTTGACATTCATTTTGCAGACAGAGCAGTCTATGGAGACTCATTTTCCTGCCCCCTTATGCCTATAACAGATGTTTCATAGAGTTCCTAAAGTTAATGTCCCCTACATACACTTGCAAAAGCTTAGATCAAAAAATATTCAAATAAAGGAAGATTTTTACGTGCTTTTCTATGAAATTGTCAGATAAAGTATTCTAAAAATAGCAGGCATTCAGTTTGTATTAGTCTTAAAATATTATGCTGTTGGATCTACAACATATAAGAAAAATGGTTTGCTTACAGTTTTGTTCAAAAAAACATACTGCTGATTTATATCTAATCATTACTGTATTAAGTTCATAAACAAAGAATTTACACCATGACAAGTAATTCTCAGCAGCATTTAATTAAATTGTTTGTCAAACTCAAAGTATTAATTGTTTAAAATTAGTAAAGTGCCAACTCATATTTCTATGCTATCTAAAATGAGGTTTCCTTTGACTAGCATAACATCTGTGTCATTATGTATGTTTCTTTGTGTTTGTCTTGTGATTTCTTTGCACTGGATGTCAAATGAGTGCTACTAAATAACACTACAGAAGTGTACTCTTCTAAAATATGTGTCACAATTATCCAAGTTTGTTCCTTTGCAATACACACTAGCCGAACAGAATAATGACAGTTAAGCTGCAAGAAAACATTCAATAATTTATTATCACTCTCATGTCTTCGTGAACATTTTGATATTCTGACCCTGTGTCACATGATGTTACTCACTATGCTTAATTTGTGGGCTTCTGGTGGCAAAATCAAGAAAGAAAAGCTTATTGCACTCAGGACTTCACGAAACCAAACACTACAAGAAGACAATCTGAAACTCTTGAAAATGTTAGAATTCAAACTTTCTTGATTCATTAGTTTGTGTCACTATGCAATCCTCAATGACTTTTAAGTATTAGTACCCTGTTAGTACATTTTCAAAGGTGAAATATTTTTATTGCCTTATATGTCAATATGTCATATAGCTACCTCAACAGGCAGTGAATCCATCTCACTGAGGAGCAGCTGCATCTGTGAAATGACCTCTTCCTATTTTCTTAACATTTGCCTTATTCATTAAAAACATGATTTCTGTAATTGTGTCATGCTTTCCATGTAATAGCTATTTCCTGTTGCAAGAGAGAAAGTTACAGATTTTGCCAAAAATAAAAAACCAGTGTTGATCACAGTCTAATCATTGCTTACAAACTAAGCCTTCAAAAATGTGTCACTGAAATATTGCACAGTCATCTGTATCCACTATCTACTTCAGAACACACAGGAAAATAAAGACATCTTTAATTTTACAGCGTAATTATTTACATTTATAAGCTCTTTTAAAGTTTTATAAAATCAGAATGAAAACTTAGCAGACAGACTCTGAGAAGCCATGGAAATCAGAATGAATGTTCTCATTAAATGTTGTGATGTGTTAGGAAAAAAATGTTCACTTTTTTCCATAGTCCAATATCTAAACAATTAGAGCAAATTTTATGTAAATAATTTAAATATGCAAGTGAACACACTTGCCATTGTATTTATATATAATGTCCTTGTATGTGTATGCTTGCATATACTCATTATGTTTCTGTATACATGTTTATATAGTCAGTTAAACATTTGCAATAATGTGTATCATGTAATGTGAAAATATCAAGAAATATTTTTTTCAACTATGTCAGAGGTTATAACAAATTCTATTGAAAATAACATAAATTATATTCATATGCTCACATTTTTAGGAAAAACTGTAAATATATAATGCCAATACTATATTTTTCTTTTAAGTGCTTTGTTAAGAATTCAATCCTCTAGCAATGACAGTTCTTAAAGTATTATTAATGTAACTCTGTTATTGGATTTAGAATTGGGGATCATTTTGTCCTAGTCTGTTCTTTAGCTTTGGATTTTCATGATATACTTTGGTACACATAGAATATTCAAAATTTATATAACCCAATTTATTTTTTCTTTTATATATAATGCTTTATTATATATAAAATATATAGTAAATTTTTGTCCAAGTGAGATATGAATGTTTCTTCCTTTTTCTCCTATAGACATCTAATAAACAGCAATGTGTCAATTTTTGAACCATTTGTTTGCATTTTGTGCAGTGTCTAAATTCTTTTAAATATCATTCCAATTATTACAGAAACTGGTTCATTTAAGTTTTAGTGTGTGTTTGCCTGTGTGTGTGTGAATGTGTATTTGTGTGTTCAATATATAACTCTACTTTTATAATTTTATTCTATTTTTGTATAAACTGAAGTTCACTCAATTCTGTTTCTTACTCCTACAAAGTGGAATGAAATTAGTTTCATTATTTTCTTCTTGTAGAAAAAACATTTATGAATAATTGTTGGCTGTTTCCAGATGGTCATTAGATTTTAGCTTTAGTAAACCTTGAAAATAATTTATATAGTTGAAAAATATAGTAAAATGTTAAAGTATGTGAGGTATAAATTTTCATCTCTCATATAGCCTTTTTGTTCTTTACAATATATATGTTTCTTGAATGTGTATATAATTTATTTTTTGTTTCAAGATAGCATAGCATTTTTATCATGGGGTATTGACTTGAAGGGGATGAATAACATTACAGACTGCTCTGAATAACTAACATTTCTTATGTGGAAAATATATGTTTCTGTGGGGACCATTTCTCCTTATTTTATTAAGTGTAAATATAATTAATATTTTGATTGATTTCACATAGAAATATGATTACTTTTTCTCCATTTAGAACTACTTTATAGGAGTAATTATGATTAGCAATGCCAGTTTTTAGAGAAGAGAGGAAATGCTATAGCATCCTAATCTACTTCTAAGTTTTTTTCTTTTTTAGTCTATGAAAATAAGGAGTATTCATAAATTTGTAGAAATTCACTTGTACTTGCATACACCTTTTTCATTTGCAAATTTGGTTATCATTAAAATCCATTATAATAAAGTTTTCTTATTTTATTAATTTTAGTGAATAAGAATGTTTTCCTTGGAGTTATCTAAGTTCATCGATGCTTATAATATCAACAAAGATCAGAAGAGAGTATCTCAGATCCCTAGAATAGGAATTACAGACCATTGTCAACTGCTATGTGGGGCCTGGTAACCGAATATAGGTCCACTATAAGAGCAGCCACTGCTCTTAACTGTTGAGTCATCTGTAGCCTCTATAATAAAGTTAAAAAAAAAAACAATCACAGGCTATTTTATTTGCATTCAAAAATATAGTCAAGGTCATAAAATATATTTGGTTGGTCAACTTGGTAACATTTGAAATCCACACTAACCAGTGTACAACGTTACAGAGCCAACATCAGCTCGTTTTCTTCCCCTTGTAATTCGAATGTTTTAAAGTACTAAGACTGTTATTTTTAAGGATTTTTCACATTTAGAAAGTATTTGCAGAGTCTGGAGACTTGGATCAGTGGTGAAGAGCTCTTGAATAGGACGAAGTTCAGTTCCTAGCCCCATATGGTGGCCAACAACTGTTCTAATTTCAGTTCTAGGGCATCCATGCCCTCTTCTGACCTCTGTGGCCATTGTTCAATGGAGGTACACTTAGACACATGCAACGAATACACTCACAAACATAAAATAAAAATAATAAGTACATAATTATTTTAAAAAATTCTTGTTTATATACATTAAAAAGAAGCAATAATTGAGACCTTTATGAAAGAGCTTACAAATTACAAATATCTCCCCTCTCTCACTTTCTCAGTTTAGCACAACTTGACCTTGAGCTCTTTATCCTCCTAAGAATAAGATGTATATGTTAGTGCAGTAAAATGACCCATTTATCTTCTAATTAATCTAGTTAATGTCCTGTAATAAACCATATACTAGCATTATGTGAATGTAAGAAATACCTATATTCTCTGTGTATTGCTATATGCGTGCCCATCTCTGTATACCTCAGAGAAAATTGAGTCATCTGACAACTGAAGCTCCCCAACACAACACGCTTCATGCTTCTTGAGAGTGATTAATGACCAATTTTAGTCATCATTTTATACCTCAGAACACAATGCAAGAACTGCTTGAAAACTTGATTTTTTATTTTATTTTTGTTTTTGTTTTTGAGACAGGGTCTCCTAGTAATCAAAGCTGACCTGGGATTCACTACATAGACCAGGCTGGACTCAATCTCACAGAGATCCTCCTGGCTCTGCATCGCTAGTGGTGGAATTAGAGACATGTGCCATCACACCAGAACACTTGATTTTTTTAAATATTTGTAGATAATAGAAACAATTGTTATGCAATTATAGCCACTGTGGAACTACAATGATCACTAGGTCATAATTCTAATTTCCTGAAGGTTCTAGAGAGAGTTAACTTCTATTAGAACAGGACTATTTTTTATACCACAATGTATGTTATATTATTTACATTGTAAAATATAAATTTGTGAATATAAATTGAACTAAGGAAAATGTTGATAAAATGTAAAGGATGCAAATAATTCCTAGATGACATATTTTAAGTTGATGCTATTAAATCAACTAATATCACCAATAAATGAATTACATTCAAAAGAATAAAATATATTATAACAATTTACAAATACTAAGGATATGCCATTCAAATTTGAACGAATATAAATATTTTACCCAGAAGGCTCCTTCAAACTGTGCTGTATTGCTTTTCTACAAAGATAGGAAGTTATAAAACAAGACAGGGCTTCCAGGAATCTTACACTCTGGCAGTCAATGCAAATGCTTTGAGCTCTACATCTGTCTAGAAGCTGGATATTGACTGAGAAAAAAAAATTGTCTGGGAAAGTCCATTTAGCTTTTAAGAAAATAAATATAAAAGTTAACTATTTCCCACAGTAACCAAATATTTGTCAATACTTTCAAAATGATGAGAAGGATTCAGATATTATACACCTTTTACAGATGATATATACTTTGAAAAATCTTAAATTTCTAATATAAAAAGTGATTTTAGAACTCCAAACAGTTCACCAAAGACAACTGAAAACACTTATAAAATATGTTATATTCAGCATAGATAACATATTAGATTGTTGCGATTTGAATAGTTTAGAGTTCTGAGCTCTAATCCAGGAGTGAAAAATAATAATAAATACATATATACATTAAATAAAATAAGGGGATATCTGTGTTGAAGCAAAAGCATAAATAAAAATTTCTGAAAATTTTATTTCAAATGAATAATAAAGAACAATACTGATGAAATTTAAACTTTTATTTAAAATCCCAACATAAAACCTACATGAACAGGAATATATTGTAAAGATGTCATGCTGCTAAATTCATATTTTTAGATGATTAACTTTAAGTTATAGAAAAACCTGAAAGAAACATAGGGGACATTACATTAAAATGTACTTGGAAAGTGGGTAAGAAACTCTAACACAGCCTAAAGATTTTGGCAACAGATGGATGCAGGAAGAAGGAGAGTCTCAGTCACATATGGAACTCTGTCTAGGTTAACCGCATTCCAGTGGAGATCTGGAGACACAAATTACTCTCTTATGCGTTATTATATAGATAACAGGATAGAACAGAACAGAATGAACAGAACACAATGAATAGAATAGAATAGAATAGAATAGAATAGAATAGAATAGAATAGAACAGAATAGAACAGAATAGAAGAGAATAGATCAAACTGAATTGAACAGGAACAGTAAGGAAAAGTGCAGATAAGGAAGGAGATCAATTAAATTATATTGTATGATGTCTCATGAAATTTATTCTCCACGCCTTAGCGGGTGGGGTCTGGTTAATCCAGCTGGATAAAACAGAAACTTGTCTTCCATTTAGAGAGACTGATTTATTTAGGGCCGTTTACAAAGTTACTGGCTACCTGCTGCCCGCCCACAAAGTCCGCGACTGCCAAGTGCAGGGTTCAGTCCATTCCCAGCCAACATTTCACTTCCACTACATGATCCTTAGGACTGCAGGGACTTGGCACACTGCCTCTTGGGTCTGGCCTTCTGTGTAGGCCTGGGGCCGGGGCATTTGTCTTCCTGCATGGATTAAATCTGTGCCTCCCCAGGACTTGCCACCATGTTGTTCCTCCTTTCTCCCCACCTTCCTGCCCCCTTATTGGTCAGAGGGTGGGACTTGCCGTGGAATGAAGAAATAGGAAAAAAAACCTCAGAGAGAATCCTGAATTTACCATACATATGATATAGTTGTGTCCATTACCATCGTGTCTCACCACTTGGGGCCAGCCCAAGTGGACTTTGGGGGACCAGCCCAAGGGGTTGGGGTGAGTAGATGCAGAGTCAAGCCACAGACTCCAGGATTTGGACAGTAAGCAAGCCAAGCACATGGCACTACATACTCATGTGGCCCTGCAAACTACTTTATTGAATAGGTCCACAAGCTCTTATCTCTTATAGGTCTGGATAGCCAATGACCTTACGGGGTGAGCTTCCAAATACAGCCAGTAGTAAGTTTGTCTCTAGGTAGGCAGGTACTTTCCAGATGCTGGTCTCACAACTAGCCTGAGCAGAACGCCACACCCACAGGAGCTATTCTCTATTTCTTCTAACAGGTGGCCTGGCTAGGCCCACATTGTATTATTCCCAACATATCCTCCTTTTTGTTTTAAATTGTTTTTGTTTGTTTTTTACCAAAAAAGAAAGAGTTGGCTACTTTTCCTTGGGGTCTTTTTACCCTAAACTGCCTAACCAAATTCTATCTCCTATTCTTATCACATCACCCTCTGAAGAGGCATCCCAATTGCCAATAGGGAATAGGGGCAATGACCACTCTGACTTCTTTGAAAGCTGAAAAATGGACATAGATTGTGGCAATAGGAGTACCCCCTCAGTGAGTCTATCTAAAAGACCCTGAATTGCATAACTGTTAAAGGCAAGAGTAGTTAGCATTATACATTTTAGATAGGAAACCAGAAAATTCAGAACAAGGAAAATTTTAAATGTCCATGTTAAAGTCCATTAGAATTCCTTGCTTTGGACTTCCAAGAACATCCTTAAGTCAAACATTTTTTGAATAAACCTTAACTAGTCATATATACTCAGACCTTATAGACTTTTTTCATTTTTAAATTATCTCCATTTACCATGAGATGTAATAACATTAAAAAATTACATACAGCTGACTGGAAGGATTGGCTGGATACTCAGGTGAGGTAGGTACTGCTAAGACATGAAGTTGGAAGTTATTTATGGCGCAGCCAGGAGTGGCATGATCTAACTTTACTTTAGAGCTTTTCTTTAGAGGGGAATCAGACAAAACGGGAAATACCGAAGGTCCTAGAATACAAAAATTAGAATCCGAAATAAAGAAAAATCTTAAGCAAAGGGATGAAACTGTTGCCAGATCATCTAGGGAGGGTGGGTTGGATGAAACTCCTACCAAGGACTAAGAGAAGCCAAAGCATGCAAACTCTTTGCTGGTGTCTCAGCACACATTGAAGGAGGGGCCAGTGTCCTTCTATCCTTAAAAACAAGCTGCAGGGAAACCACTTACAGCTGTGTAGCTATCTGATGGGAGGAGACATCTTTTATTACTGTACAGGACAAAATGGCCAACATTCAAACCGAAAGACATATGCAAACAGAATGTTGGGGGGCCTAACTGCACCGTGGATTTCCACTGGGAGACTTCTGTGCATTTTCACTCCAACCTCTGGAGTTCCCTGAGCAGAACACACAAAAAAGCCAGTTAGGGTCAATTAATATCTGAAAAGTCCTTGCTTTCTCAGAGTAAACTGCCTTTCTGCTCCAAGAGAGATGGAGATTTTAAACTGGCTAAGCCTTGAGGGCAACCTCAGCTCTGCGTCCGCTTATGTTGCTCAGTAGCCCCATCCACAGAAGCGAACTGGGGCGGTTTTAAGTCAGAGTTGGGAGAGTTAAGACACAGATAACCTACACCATGTCTCTTCCCAAAAGGCTTAGCTGAATAGCTTTGCATGGGTTCTGAAATCAGGAGGTTTAAGTACTCATGTGATTTCACCCGGATGAACCAAGAAAGGGAGGGGCCAACATGGGTCTCAGGGACCATGAGGTGGTGTGTGCTTCCTTCAGGGTAGGGAGAACAAAAAAGGGAAGACCCTTGCCCATCCACAGGGATTGAATCACACACAAAACCGAACTGAACCAGGGTCTACTCGCTAAGGGGGTCAGGGTCCCTGTTCTAGGGCTCCAGTTATAGTCGTGTCAGTTACCATTGTGTCTTACCACTCTGGGCCAGCCCAAGTGGACTTTGGGGAGCTAGCCCATTGGGTTGTGGATGAGTCGATGCAGAGTCAAGCCACAGACTCTGGGAGTTGGACAGGAAGCAGGCTAAGCGCGCGGCACTGCCACCTTGAGGGGCACTGCATACATGCATTCTCACACGGCACTGCACACTCCTTTATTGAACAGGTGCACAAGCTCTTATAGGCCTGGATAGCCAATCACCTTATGGGGTGGGGTCCCAAATACAGCCAGTAGTAAGTTTGTCCCCAGGTAGGCAGGTGCTGGTCTCACAACTAGCCAGAGGAGAATGCCACACCCACAGGAACCATTCCTCTATTCTTCCTAGCAGGTGGCCTGGTTAGGCCCACCTTGCATTATGCCCACCAGTATGAATCTGTAAAATTTCAGTTAAAACATGTTAATTTGTCAGTCAATTTATATATAAGAGAAATCAAATTATGACTAACAAAGAGATAAAATTCATCTCAAAATTAAATTATTTCAAGTATAATAGGCACAAATTATAAATTTCTCATGATCTCATTGATAGTTGAATAAACTCTAACTTAATAGTAGTAAATTGTATTTAGTAGCATCTTTATAAAAGAAGAATAGGATAATTTAAACATGGTTTTAACAGGAAGCACAACAGTTAAATCACTGTAAAAATGTAATGAAAATTTCTTTAATTTTACTACTCAAATATATGTGTTATTAAAAATCATTTAAATGCAAACAAATTAATAAACCATATAACTTTCGTTTTCTTTAGCGGTGAAGAGTTCATGGGATTTAAATAATAATGATGTTCAAAGGTGGCACAGAGATGGAGAAAAAATAAAGTATGATCTCAGTAAATAAAAAAGAATCAGAAATAAAAGCATGAGATCATATTGAATAGAATACACTGAGAAGAAAAAGAAAGATATCTAGTTTCATTTTTAGTTAAGGAGTAAGTTTAGCAAATAGCATCAAGGTACTTGCCCTGAAGAAACTCTCACAAAAGCAAAAGAAAAGCATGGATCAAGTGAGAGCAAGTGAGTGGCAGTTAATTCTTTTTATTTAATTTATTATCTTTATTTTATGTGTTTGAGTGTATTTCCTGCATGTAGGCAGGTGTACCCATGTCGGGTAATGCCTGCGGAGGTCAGAAGAGAACATGGGATTCCCTGGAATTGGTGTTAAGGACATTTGTTAGCCACCATATAGGTCTTGGAAACTCAACCTAAGTCCTCTGCCAGAGAAGCCAGTGCTTTTAACTGCTGAGCCAACTTCACAGTCCCAGTTAATTCTTAATAAGAAGATAGAAGCAGTAAAAATGAGGTAACTATTAACAAAGAATCCATATATCATATAACCAGTTTCTCGGAAGTGTTCACACAAGCTGTAAAATTCAAATTTAAAGCATAATGTTGGACAGACACCAGGCTGTTATTAGAAGTGGCAGACATATAGTCTGTAGTTAAAGACTCGGTAATAGTTGAATTTACTCTATAACTCTTCCAGTCTTCTATTAACTCTTTTTATCAGAACATAATTTTGTAAGACCATCTACAATGCTAATTACTTATATTAAGACAAAGTGTACAATATCTCTTGCTTGGTAAAAACGAATATACCCATGAACAGAAAACATTGTATTAAGAATTCTTGATCTATATGACTAAAACTTTTTTATTGGTTTCAACAGAATTAATATTACTACTACTGAAATATGTTTGTTCAACAATCCACACCAATTTGTTATTATGTGATTCACAGGCCAGAAGATAATAAGCAATAATTTCAATTATATCAGAAAAATAAGTGGACCACAAAACTGGTCAAAACTGGTAAAATGGTCAGACTCTCCCAAAACACAGAATTACATATACTAAAAATTAGAATCAGTATATTATAGCATATTTATTTTAGCTTTGAGGCAATAAATTAGTATGACCCTAAAACACAGAATTTATTGTGATAGCTAGCTCTAAGTATCAATTACACTGGGACACAGGATCCCCTGATAACTTGTAAAACAATTCCTCTGTGTATATGTATCTGAGTGATTCAGACAAGTGTAGCATTTGAATACGGAATAAAAGAGGTGATGAATTTGGTGGAGATGGCTATCTTCCAAGTCTCTGTGGACTTGAACAAAACAGAAGTTTCTCTCTGATGGCTTGTGCTGGGTCATCATTCGTCTGCCTTCTTCATTCCGAAGTCTTCAATGGAATCTGTACTATATGATTCCCAGCTCTGACATTTCATTATTTTTCTTAATGTTTTATAGAGCTTTTTACATATTATACAACAGTTCTTAAACAAAGACTCCTTGTCCCATCCATGGGCTCCCACAACCCTCCAAGACAGACCTCATGCATTCTGCCATACATGCCCTAACCAGTCAAGCATCTGTACTAAGATGTCCTTCTGGCAAATCCATCCATTGGAGTCAAGTCAGCCTATCTAGTGATTGTAAAAAAGGTCTGCTTTCCCTCATCCAGTAGTAATCCATCTCCAACATTTCCCAGACAACGTCCTGCTGTCTGCCCATTTCCCTTGTTCCACTCTGGGACTTTGTCTGATTAAGACACTATGCTCAGATGCACAAGTTTCTGGTGGTCTGAAAGCCTCTGTTTCCCTATGTTCATGGACCACCCCTGGCTCTTACAAATCTTTCTGCCCCCTCTTCCACAACTGTCCCTGAGTCATGTGTGGGTGAAGTTTAATATAGGAGTCCAATCCAGGGACACACATTCAGAAGTCACTAACACACTAAAGCTTTTGGCAAGTTGTGGCCTTCTGCATCACATTCTACTATCAAAAAAAGCTTCGTTGGTGAGAATTGAGGGATGCACTAGTATTATTTTCTATATTCTATGTTCCAATGTCTTCCATGAGACTTAGGTGTAGAGGTTCCGTTGTACATAAATAACCTAGGACTATGCATTTCTCAGATGAATATTCCCTGTGTATGACCAGTTGTGGAAATCTACAGTAACCTTCATCTGCTGCAAAAAGAAGTTTCTTTAATGAATAGTGTATCGTATTCTTGTCTGCAAAATAAGGATTCATATTAAGCATACAGTATGAAATGTCATCTTACAAAGTGATGATTATCCTTAGTAATTAGAGAAATGCAGATTAAAAATCCCTTTAATGTGGATGAAAAGAAGACTCAGTGGTTACGAGTCTTGCAAAGGACCTGGGTTCGATTGCCAGCACCACATGGTGGCTAAGATCCAAATGTAACTTCAATTCTAGGGGATCAACAATTTCTGTTTACCTCAGTAGGCACTGCACATCACAGGTGCACTTACACATATGCAGGCAATACACTCATACTCATAAAACATTAAAGAATAAATAAAAAATATTTACAAAGCACTTTAAGATTCCATCCTACCCCAGTCAGGCTGGCCAAATCAAGAGAAAAGATGCCAAATGCTGGCAAGGATGTGGATAAAGGGGAATGCTCATTCACTGCTGTTGGGATTATAAACTCATGCAACCATTATGGAAAGCAATGTGGGGAACTCTTCAAAAACTAAAAATGAATTTACTTTATGATACTGTTATACCACACCTTGACATATGTCCAAAGGATTCATCCTACTGTACAGATACTTGTACACTCATGTTTGTTCGTGTTCTCTTCAGCATGGCTAAGAAATAGAAACAACCTAAGTGTCCCTCAACTCATAAATAGATAATGAAAACGTGGTACATTTACACAATGGAGTTCTACTCAGCAGTAAGAAAAGATGAAATTATGAAAGTTGCAGGTAAATGGATGGAACTAGAGGGTGTTATACTAAGTGAAGTAACACAAATGGAGAAAAACAAGGGGCATATATTCTCCCTCATTTGAGATGAAAGCACCAATTCCTTACAGGTGAGTGTAAATCCAAATATAACAGGAAGAACCAGGAAAATGGAAAGACCATACGGAGGTAAAGTGAAAGAAAGAGGTTATTCTAAGGAGCAGATGCTACCAGAGAGTAGATGATGAAAGAGATACTATTCGGGGGGGCGGGGGAGGGAAAGGAAGGAACTTGCAGGGATCCACTATGGTGGGTGGAGGAGGGGACTTTGGAGAGGGAGAATGGTGTGGATAATGGAGCTCCTCAGAATGGAGAGGGACGAAGGAGGTTAAAAGGGGAGGAGAAGAGAGATGGATGGAGCTTAGGGAGCAGGGCAAGTCAAAGGTAAATGTGTAGACACCGGCATTCAAAGTAAATCCTCTGACCTTAGTTTACCCAACCTTCAAAGTCTTTCAGTTGACCAGAGATTTTTCTCCTACATAATCCGAGATCTTTTCAAGCTGACAATCAGTACAAATCATCCTAATCCAGGCTCACTAAATACAAATACAAATTACAGTAAAGCATAACTTTACAGCTCTTATGTTAGCTATTATAAACTGAGCATTGGGGGTAGTTGTTGATGTAGGTTGTGATTAATTAATACTCATGTGCATTCTGTATTGAGAATGTGAGATAACACCGCTCATGTAGAAAACAGTGAAGTTCCCCTTACAGAATTTAAAACGAAGTATCTGAATATTTTATGTTACCCATTTCATTCACAGTAGTAAAACTGAAAGTAACCTAAGTTTCAACTGATGGATAAACACACAATATATTGAAAGAATAAAATTTATTTTCATCTTGGAAAGAAAAGAAATTCTAAAGTATTTCACTAAAGCAAAAAAAAAAACAAACAAAAATCAAAAATACAAGCAAGTTATGACAGACCAATCTCTGCTGGTTGTCAAATTCATAAGGAGAGAAACCAGCAGTTTGGTTTGAATGCAGTAAGCCTGAATTGTTTAATTAGTTGTATATTTAGTATAAGGAATAATGAGTAAACCAGAGATGGACAACAGTTTTAGAGGCAAAAATAAAAACCATGATAATCATGTACACCTCAATTAATGAAAGAGTATCAAACTTGAATACATAAAATGTATTATTAACTTTTATTAGTTCTATAATCTCAGTAATATAATTTACAGTGTAATAAATGTTGCATATGAATTTTTTAAATGTTTATTTTTATTCAATTTTTGTGCATTTTATATAATACATCTTTATGATATAGAGACCCCTCCCCCTATCTGCAACCCCATAGTGGTTTCAAGGTTTGCAATCCTTTTAGCAGTGAATGAGCTTTTCCCTATCCCCACATTTTCACCAACATTTGGTGTCATTTGTTTTCTTGGACTTGTGAAAATGACCATCCTGCCAAAAGCAACTCATGGATTGATTGTAAGGCCAGTCAAATTAACATGCATTCTACACAACAGCATGGCAGGTTATGGAATAAACTTACAAAAAGCAGTAGTTTTTATATATCCCAATAGCAAGCAATCAGAGAAAGAGTTCATATAAATTCCCATTCACAACAGCATCAAAAAAAATCTTGAAAGAAATCTAAACAAAGACATTAAAAATCTTTACAATGAAAATTTTAAATCATTTAAGGAAGGGACTGAGGAAGACACAAAACATAAAAAGACCTCCCATGCTCATGGATTGATTGGAAAAATACTGTGGAAATGGCCATCAGACCAAAAACAATTTATAGATTCAAAGCAATGCCAATCAAAATCTCCATGAAATTCTTCACAGAATTGGACAAAAAAAAATTCCTAAAATTCAAATGAAATCACAAAATACCACAACTAGCCATTGCAACCCTGAGCACAAAGAGCAATGCTGGGGGAGATTAATATACCAGATCTCAAACTATGTTGTAGGCAACAGTCATAAAACCATCATGGTAATGGCACTTAAACCGAAACATAGATCAAGAAAAAAAATAGAAAGCGCAAATATGAGTACATGTAGTTTCAGCCACCTATTTGACAAAGGTGCAAAGAACACACAGTGGAGGAAATACAGAAGCTTCACCAAATCATGCTGGCAAAACTGTATCTCTACCTATAGAAGGGTGAAATTATACCTTTACTTATCACTCTACATGGAAGTGAACTCCAATGGATCAAAGACCATCATGTAGCTTGGAATGCTGAAACATAGGCAATACTATGAGATATAGGTGCATGTATGGACTTTGTAAATATAAGATCACCTGCTCAGAAATTACAATCAATAATCAAGAAGTGGGGTCTATTAAATTAAAAAGTTTATGAACAACAAAGGAAACAACCATGGAACTGAAGAAGAAACCCACAGAGTGGGAGAAAAACCAAGCCAGCTATGCCTTTGACAAAGAATTAGTCTCCAAAATATACAAAGGCCTCAGAAAACAAGGATCAAGAAAATGAATGACCCAATTAAAAATGGGCTATGAATCTGAAGAGAGAATTCTCAAAAGAAGAAATAAAAATGGCCAAGAGATACCTTTAAAAGTGCCCTGATTTTCAACGTGCACTTGAGCCAGTCATTGTATGTTTGCCCTGATTTTCGACGTGCACTTGAGCCAGTCATTGTATGTTATATGGTTTGGCAGACATTTGATTGGTCTTAGAGATCTTCATAGAACAATCAGACAATGTTCGGCTTCCTGCACTTTTCAAGTTTGCCCAGGTTTTCCACAACCTGAAGACACCATTATTTCAGGGTATTCATTAATGGTGTGAAGCTGGCAAAAATAGGTTCTCTGTGAATACTGAGAGAGGCACAAATAGTTCAGCTTGTTTAACCCAGAAGATAATGGTTAATCCTTTCATCCCAGAAGACTATGGCTGATCTTTTCATCCTTGAAGAGCCAAAGGTGATCTCAGTTCCTTGGATGCTGCTGCTTATCATGAAAATGGAGCCACAGCAATGGTATTACATGACTGTGTTGTAGAAAATGACTTACTAGGATTCATTTAGTTCACCAAGGGCACACGGACCACAGCATCGAGTTTTCATCTCCTCTTAGGAGCCACCAAGTAATTGCTTTATTAAAATAAATTGAATAAATTATTCATAGATATCCCACCACATTTTATAAGGTCCTGACACAATGAAACCTTAAAGAAGAATTAATAATATTCCCTCATAAATTCTTTCAAAATTAGAAAAATGTTCACTTTCCAATTTGTTGTACTGAAAAATTTTATTCTAATCTCAAAAGCCATGATGGTATATATAAAAGGTAGTGATGGAAATCTGTATCTATTAAGCCTAGCAGCAGAGGCTCTTCAAATGACTGGAAACTTAAGAGTTCCACATGTGACTGACATCCAGAATGTCAATCCTTGTGGGCTAATGTAGGACAGGGATGAGTTTCAGTCAGACCTAAGGTTCTTCTTGACAAAAGAAAAACAAAACAACAAAAAGAGGCATTAAAAGAACTTTAAATATACAAGTCTAGTATTAAAATATGCTTACAATGAGGTTTATTCTAAGAGTGTAAGGTTGATTTACATTCAAAATGATTATAGAAAAGGGAAACTTTTACAGAAAAATAACATATCCCATGAACAAAAGTCACGTTGTATAAACAAAACTATAACAAAGTCCTCTGAAGGCAAATTCATGATATGAGTAAAGGTTGAAATCTGCCACCAGAGATGTCATCTGACAAATATGAAGCTGTGGTCTGTGAGGAGACAGTGATGACTATGTTAATGTTCACATGCTTGGTCCACATTTTTAAATCTTTTTCTGGTGAGTTTAAGTAAAGAAGTCAGTTAAAAAGCACTCTAAATGGGGAAGAATGCGAAAACTGGCTTTGATGGTAGATAACTTGATATTGTAAACAACATCCTTGCAAGTCCACTAAAAGCCGCATAATTAAGATATGAGTTCACAAAAGTCTGCATGATAAAAACTCAATATTCAAAAATATCAATTTGGAGCTGTTATCCACCAGCAATCAGCAATTTGAAAATGCAATAATACATAGAATTGCTTTCAAAAGAGGATCACAATATACCTATGGTAGGGAACAAACACAAGTTCCATACATTGAATGACATGACATAGTAAATTTAATAAAATAAAAAAAAGACTCAAATAAAAGGAGAAATATCTCATGATCTTACTAGACAGCTCTTGAAAAACAAGTATGCATAAACCTCTTTATAGCTGGAACAGAATGTACATTAAAATTCCAGCAGTTCAGAGTATAAATTTCCCTTTTAATTAGAATGTTAAGAATTATAGGACACAATATATGCAAAATTACTTTAAAAGGAGAAAAAAGTAGTATTTGCATTTCCTGATGTCTAAATTTCCTGTGAATGCACAAAATTCATGGTAATATTTTGTATATATAAGTAGAGATAAAAAATCAGTGGAATAGAACTTAGTCAAAATGAAGCACTGAATTTTGGGTCAACTGATCTTCAACCAGCGTGACATGACAGAACAATTAGGAAACAACAGAATTATACAGGTGCATTTTTGTAGAGAAAATGGTGTGCCCTAGCAACAAAAGTTAATCATACAACACTAGACACCTAAACTTAGCATCTAAAGTATGATCTACTTATAGGAAATAACAGAGGATATTTGGCACTCTTAAGTAGTCTAATCATTTCAAAGTTCATACAAGATCAAATCCATGAATGACAAAGGAAAATAAATGGTTCTTTTCAATTTCAAAGTTCTCAAAAAGGAGAAATAATAACCTTAGAATGGGAGAAAATATTAATGGCTTTTTTGGTGAATTATTAGCCTAATAAATTGAAAATAAGATTAACATGAATTTATTTGATATTGCTAAGTCACCCTAACACATGACTGTAATTTTTTAAAAACCAACAATGATAAAGATTGCCAGGAAACAGAAGAATGAATTGAATATGGAGAAATCAAGTTACTGCTGAGTTATGTCTCCTGGCAAGCTTATTAGTACTGGAATGTGCTATGCATGCTACATGAAGATAAAATTATTCAACGTTTTCACCCATTGAACCCTGTGACTTAGAAGAACTGCCCTGGCAAGACATGCTCACTGCCACAAGAGTGGTACAGATACTGTGGGAGTGACTATCTCATGTCTCAAGAAATAAAAAAAACAGGAGCAGGAAAGGAATAAACGAAAGAAAGAAGGAAGAAGGGAATGAAAGAACAAAGAGGACTCAGGGAAGGAAGAAAGGGAAATCGGGAAGGCACATGATTGGAAGGAGTGAGGGGGGAAGCAGGGCAGGAAGGGAAGGAAGGAGGGCACAGGAAGGAAACAAGAGGAAGGAGGAACAGGGAGAAAGCACAAAGGAACAAAGGAACGAGTAGTGGAGATGGCTAGGGAGAAGTCAAGAACTGTTTTACGAGAAAATAATGAACTTATTCAGTTACTTGAAATTTCAGGTGTTCTTAAGAGAACACTCAACAGGTTTTCTAAATAGACATTAATAATTTAAAAATAAGGTTGATTTTAATAAAGCTTGCTATGTAGACTAGGTTGGCCTCAATCTGATTCTAATTTGCTGGTGAAAAAAGGATATGAAAACACACCTGGAATTAGGCCTATTATCTTTAATTAAAAAACTTCCTTTTGTGACAGGAATGTTAAATGTTTTTCTTTTCATTTCTATTTTTACTATGCATATAAATGCTTCAAGTATATTTTAAACTCAATGTTTATAAATGAGATATATCCGTTTACCTTACTATATGAATAGGAAAATTAAGGTTCAAAAAGTGTAGTGAGTGTC
This sequence comes from Eospalax fontanierii, assembly GCA_035773235.1. NCBI lineage: Eukaryota > Metazoa > Chordata > Mammalia > Rodentia > Spalacidae > Eospalax > Eospalax fontanierii. Next base: position 95,287,954 of record CM069527.1, on the reverse strand, counting down.
AATATTTTCAAGTATGGTGTATTTAATTGACTATCATGTTTTTTCTTAAACAAATGTTTCTAGTATTTCATGTTGTGTCAAAAGTATTCAAAAGCAAATAAAACTCGGCAAGAGAGTAATCTTAGAGTTAGATCACTTGCCTCCTATGCAGACTTCTATGGATTATATTCCTATCACTGTAAAAATAAACCCAACAAAATAAAAATAAAAAAATAACCTGTTCCTCACATGATAGCTACATATTTAAAGAAGACATCTATGTCTCCACTTCCTATAGTATGATGAAAGACATCCAACTTACTTCAAAAATTTTGTATTTAGTTCTTATTGTCCCGACCAGCAGGACAAATAACGACACACGAAAAAGATGTTGCTTCAGGCTGCAACAGCTTCTTCTTTATTTTTCTGCCTTTTATACATACGCATTACATAAGCCAAGCATTCTTCAACCAATCACATTAAAGATCAGGTATTATACAACAGTACACGAGGCTCTCTCCCATTATCCTGTCCTAGGGATCAAGTGCTGTTCACACCCTGATCATGCACCCGGAACTTCTCTGGGCCAGCCATTCTGCACTTACTCTACTTGCTGTACCACCTCCTGGCTACAGGCCAGCATCCGTCTTAGGTGCGCATATTGGAGTCGGCTGGCCCCCAACACTAATATTCTTCAATGTCCTTGTTCTTCCTTTTCTTCTGATCCTTAACCATGCATGCCTTGTACTTTGGTTGTAATTAGATTTGCCTTTCTTTTTTTCTTCTATTTCTTCTTTCTTTTTCAATGATTAATTTATTTTTACTTATACAAATCATGAATGTCAGTATGTAGGTATTTGCACTTGTGTTCTAGTACCCAATGAAACTAGAAGAGTAAGTTGGATTCCCTAGAGTTGCAGTTATATGGCACTGTGATTGGTCAGTGTGGAACCAAATCTGGTCCTCTGTACAAACTGTGCATAGTCTTAACCACTGAGCCACCTGTGTGCATCTTTCATTCTTTACAATTTTAAATTTAAAAAATTATTCTTTTTAGTTTTTGTGTTTGAACATATTTTCTGAATGTATATAAGTGCATCTGTATAGTGCAATGCCCACTGAGGCAGAAGGCTGCTTTGGAACAATTAGAACTGGAGTTATATGTGGTTATTAGCTACTATGTACATGCTGGAAACCAAACCTGGGTCCTATACAAAAGCAGTGAGTACAGTGCTCTTAACCAGTAATACATCTCTCCAGGCTCTCCCTTTCATTTTCATAGTTTTACTTTATTTATTATTATTTATTTATATTTATGTTTGACACCGTGTTTTCCTATAGACCTGAGGCTGACCTGGAACTCACTGTATAGACCATGTTGGCCTCCATCTCACAAAAATTTGCTTGCCTCTGCCTCTGGAATCTGGGATTAAATGCATGTGTCACCAAACCTGGCATTTATTAAATATATTTGCATGTATCACTATGTAATGAAGCTCACAATCCTCCTCTCTCCAACTCTTGAGTGGTAGGAATATACATGAACATTTTCTAAACCAATTTCTTTACTGTTATTTTATGAAAATATTTATATACATTTTTATTGAATTTTTGTGCATTTAATAAAATATACATTAATGAAATTTAGATCCCCTTCCCATTTGGACTCCCCTATAGTTCTCCCCACCACCAGATTTCATACATTCTATCAGACGTGTCAAGGACTATCTCATCAAGCATTTCTACCAAATATCCCTCAGTGCAAGTTCAGCTACTAGAGTATAGTCAGCCTATCTAGAGTCAGTCCTTAAAGAAGAACAACTCTTGCTCATCCAGCATTAATAGATACCAAGAGTTTTTCAACTAAGGTTGGGGTTTGCTGGCCATTTCCCCATTTAATGCTGGTTTTTTTGTTTTTGTTTTTGTTTTCCTGAATGAGTCAGCATGAGTCTTGTGCAAGTCATCATCTTCTGTATTTGTATTAACAGAAATAACAGAGCAAAGAATACAAAACCTTTCCTTGATTATAAGTGCATACCTAAAATATCAAATCCTATTACTGTCTAATATTTAAAAATTGTAATAATAACTTGATAAAAATGTAAACATAGAATGTGAACTTGGACCATGCTCTGATATAAAAATTATTATACACAGTAATTAATAATAATGTGTTATTTTCAGTTAGTTAATTTAAATCATAATGAAGTCATAATTTTAAAAGTGTCTGCTGTTTATTCAGAAATTAGATTCTTCCGTTCAAGCTGTTGTGTTGAGTGTGGCAATTTGTCCAGTCATTTTAGGAAACTCAGTGTAAATTGAGATGGGTAATAAGGCCATTGGGAGCCCAAGAGAATGGCCTCAATGAAATAAACTCTCAGTAACAGGTGAATGTGTTTTGTCAGGAATACTCAAAGTATCCAATTTTCCCTTATCTTCTCTCTCAAAGTGGTTGATATTGCTGCAATCATGTTAGCAGGATAGCCTGGGGTATCAGTGTGTTAGAGTAGTAAAGAGTCCCAAATGATTAATTGGTCAAGACTATAAAATTTCTAGTCTGTTGTTGAAAAATCTACATTTACAATCACCTGGTCATTGAAACAAAAGTAGGAAGGGGTGTTCACCTTGAGACACGCTAAATGGATGGATTACCTAGTGTGTTAAGAAGACAGTGAACTTTCTACCTGGAATCCTACCTCTCAGTGCAGTGCTTCTGGACCCAGTCACACACACGTAGGCCTCTATAAGTTTGCCTGTTTTTTAAAAAAAATTCAGAAAAGGATAATCTCTCCTTTACCTCTTTATGTTCCTTTTCTAAGTGTGCTTCCTTTAGTGCTTTGGGTTGCCCTAGCATCTTGTACTTATTTTCTCTCTAAATTTTCCTTCTCTCCACATGTGGCTGTTGGTTGGCCATTTTTCTGACCTCCATACAGGCTCTAGACTTGTGTGGCTCCTTGGATTCTTTCCTTATCTCTCCATTCTCCTCCCCAAGGTGGCTGATGAGATTCCCAGATTGCCTGGTGCAGAATGAATTCTCTCATGGTGAGGCTGGCATTCAGCCTCACTCCACCCCCAGGTTTGAATCAACTGAACAAATAGAGAATGTTCTTTAGATAGATTAGTTTATTCTAAGTTACTTACAAAGAATTCATCCCCAGAGAGAGTGAGAGGGAGATCTCCTATGGCAGAGGCTGCATTTTGATCTCAGGTCCCCCCAGTACCAGGTCTCTGCAGACACTTGGCACTGTGCCCACCTCTCTCCTTCCCAGCCTTCCCTACATTTCTGTTAAACCTCTCCCCTTAAGTCATTGGTTAGTTGGTTATTAATCACACTTGGAAGTCCATCCCTCATAGCAGACAGAGAGAAAAACTGCTTTTCTATGCAACAGGTTGTCTCTGAGTTTAGATGTATTTTATATAAAATATAGATTTTGTCACTAGGGCCTCTTAGAGCCAAAAACAAGTTTATCAAAGTCCATATCCTAACCAAAACTATGTAAAACATCTCTAAATATTTAAAAGAGAATTGATAATTTAAAACCTGCTTCAAGGTTTACAAGGACATCTCAAAGTTTATACATTATAATAATATATTTGAGAGAATTGTTTATCACTCAAAATTAATTGAGAATAAATATTAATTGCTTAGTAAATTCCTGCTACAAATGGTAAATTCGTTTCTGAATGTTATTCTGTTTTATGGAATTGAGGAAAGAAATCAAAATTAAACTGTTGGTAAGAGGAGTTAAAATAGAGATATTATAATTTTAAAAGATTTATATATAAAATTAAAATGACTGAAATTTCCAGAGCAGAAGGGATAATGAAAAGTTTTAAGCAAGTACATTAAAGGTCTGAACAGTTTGTAGAGATACAGAGTTGTCATTAGTTTTCATGCCACTCTTTTGGCTTATATTACATATCCAGTTACAGATTTGGATTAAATGGATGAAGACAAGTATTGGCTTACCTATGGTTACTAAAAGATGGCCTCTATGTTTCTCTGTATTATCAAGTATTACTTTTGGTAGTCTTTTGCCCATAACAAAATAACTTGGCTCAAGAGGAGCTAGATTTTATCTCTTTGAATCAGATAATCAGAGGAAACCATTTCATTAAACTGAATCCTTATCAGTTTATTTCCTGTCTATAGGTATGTGATACGACCCTTTCCTTACTTCCCCCCCAAATTCATGGTCCAGGGATGCTGGAAAGAAAGCAGATTGATCTGCTTGTATTAGAATAGCCTTCATTTGAGACAGACCAAAGCAAAATTTTAAGTATCTTTCTTAGACTAGACCTACTTAACCTGTGATGTTAAAACTCTTCCAGTCAATGATATGTTTGTTTGTTTTTTTCCAAGCTTTAGCTACATATTGCACAGCAATTAAAGCATACAGTTGACCTTCTTGGATGATTAATATCTGTAATTAAAAGCCCATACTAAGAGGGCTTAAAGGCCAGTTTTATTCCTTCCTTCCAGGGCCAAATAAATCCCAGAGGACTATGGGATATCTCTCAAAATATCCCATAGTTAGGATGAGTCACTTGTCCTCTTGTTCATGGCGGTTATAGAGACACCACCAGAGGGACTCAAAACTGGTGTCCAGTTTATAAAGAGGAAGCTCAGCACAGAGGAATCCTTTCTTTGATTCTTCCAACTGAGACCAAAAGCCAGCAGGACCAGGACCGCCTGACTTATCCCCACATAGACAAAACTGGTAAAAGGAAACCAAAGGATCTAGGGCCTCCAAACCCCAAGTAGCCCCTGATAATCAGATCCTATGCTGACCTAGAAAGAAAAAACAAAAATTTGGTTAATTTGGGCAAATAGTATGGTCTTAAACACCCAAAGATTAAGTGATCAGTGTATTTCTTTAAAGACTAAGAAACTGAGCCTCCAAGACATTAAGATTAAATATTCATATGAGATATTATTTAGAAAACTCTTACTAAGATTATTTTCTTGATAAAATGCTACTCAGGTATAAAATTTCAGATCCCAGTTCAACACTGGTGTACCACATGCAGCAAACTGGAAAAGTCCACTATTGTTCTTTAAAATTTAAATGATGACTAAATTTCTTCTATCTCCCTGTATAGAAGCCATCTAAGAGGGAACTCACACTATGATTCTAGCCACTCCCACTATCAAAATGTCTAAAATGCAGATCCTGAGTTCAGCCATCATGGCCAAATGGAAACTGAGGAGAAACCCAATAAATGGTTGCTTTTGGAAGCCCTCATCAAGAAATTCCAATGGACTTTAAGTTGAACATTTGAACACACCCTGTTCTGACTTCTTCTGAATCCCTCTAGGACATGTACCTAACTTTGCCTTTGTCTTTATTACTATTCACAGATGCCAGTCAAGGACTTTCTTTTTCTCTATAGCTATACTCTTGGGTTCTTTTAGATAAATCCGCTGAAGGGGTAATCCAGTTGCCACACCCAGCATCCCTATTCAGCATGGAAGAAGCTTGAGTTACCAGAAACCCAATTCCTTCTTGACAATTAGGGTTACCTCTTTAGAGGGAGGAGTAATGAGAATAGGGGGTAGAAATTAACTAGGTAGTTAAGAGTCAAGTCCCCACAATATGACCAGTTTCTTTCTCAGTTTAGAGTTGGAAATTATCTTGAAACTGCCAGAAAACTTGTCCCTACCTGAGATTATCAGGAGAAAAGAGGTATCTATGCTGTTTTTTGTGCAAATCAATCAGCATATTTGGAGAAAATACATGGCAGCAACTAGAAACAATGAAGGCCAATGACCTGTTTACTGAAAAAGTACCTACAATACTTGGGGCCCCTTCCTAGGCCCACTAATAGGACGAATATCATGGTTCTATTAGCTCTCCTGTTAATATCTTGGATAATATACTTACTAAATTTATCACAAAAGGGAGTAGAGGCCATCAGCTTCCAGGTGATTCCTCAAGAGTATCACTGAGTTCCTCTTAAATAAACATAAGGGATTATGTTGATGAAGAGGAGGGAATGTAATGGAAATAGAAAAACACATCAGATGGTTGCTAAAAGACTTTGTAATTTAATGGTAAGGAAGAACTTGTCTGCTCTGGAGACAGGAGACAGACAGAGGAGGTGAATCAGAGTCTTCACCTTGCCCTACCCTCAGATTACTCAAGAAAGAAGTCTTTGTTTCCCAGGCAGTGACATTCCAGTGACTTTTACCCAGGATATATACCTCTTTACTTAATTATATGTTCTCGCTGTCTTTTACTTGTGTTTTTCACATATGAGTATATATGCCCCCAAAACCTGAACAAGGGGCTGGCTTCTTCAAGAAAGGGTTCCTACGTCAGTCCAGCTATCACAGTAAATCTCCTTTTCTCCCCTGCCTGTGGCTGCTGAGCTCTGATTTTTCCATAAGAAAATTACATAAGGACTAAGGACTTCAGATTCCACTGACCATGCAAACATTTAGATAAGAAAGGATTATACATAGAGAATAGATAATAGTTACTGAACTGATGATGTTCAAATGAAGCTAAAAGTAGATGTGTTTATCCATTCTTTCATCTTTGTTCTTAATTTTTTTTTCAGATGGTTTGTCTGAAGCTGGTCTTAAGTTTTTAGCATCTCATTATCCTCCTGTCCAGACCTTCTTCCCAAGTAGTAGAAACTACTTGTATATTTCAGGATGCCTAGCCCTTTCTATGTCCATTTATCTTTAATGATCTTTACAAAGTTCATAATTATCTTTAGTATTAATACACCTCCCCATAACAAACAGAAAAAGATACAGGAAAACGGTAGCAAAATAACTAAATTATTCACACTAAACTAAGATAGTATTTAGCTGAATGAATGTCTCACAGTAAACTCCTATTAAGCATCTTCTCATTGACTGACATCAAGGACAGAATCTAGTAGAAGGTAGTGCTCCTGTTGAAAGATATTCTGATTTTATTCATAGTGAGTGCTATTTTATTGTTTTGGTGAATTTTCTTTTCTTTATTCATGAATGGATGACCTGAGTCACTTGTGGACCAATTGTGTTTGCATTTCTATTCCATCATGCTTAAAAATTATGAATGCAGATGAGTCCATTAGTAAACTTAGATTTATAACTTTTAAGATTGTATTGCTTTGGATAAATGATGCTGAATAAAAATCTATGAATTTACATAATGGAACCTATAAATGTAATGGATTAACTGCATTAGTGTATTTGTTGCAGTAATTTATTTTTTCTGTTTTATATGGAAAAGAATGTTTTTAATGATCCTTTAAGAGATAATATTAATCTTGTTGATTTTGTGGTTAAATATATTGTCAGAACTATTTACCACAAAAGATAAAAATGTTTTTCATCTAAAGCTCTGGGGAAAAAAGTCACAAGTAGGTATGAGAGATTTCTTTGAATATAAACAAATATGTAGAAATAATTAAAACATCATTATGAATGAAAATAATTACAGGTTTTTGAAAGAGCTAAAGCAAAAAGATATATTATCAATCACAAAATGGAAAATCTATTTATACAGTCATCTAAGAATATTACAGTCCTGTTTGTATATGTGTAAACAGAATTTAGAAGTAAGAAGCTTTGCTTTTAATTAACGATGTTGAAATATGATCCCTATTTGGCTTTTATTGCCATCTAGTTGTGTAATAACATTTTATGCTGTAATTAAATTACATTAATAGGTTCAATTGCTGGAATTCTAGGAAACATACCTTCTTTCCTTAAAGGTAAAATGTTTCAACATATAATGAAAAAAATACATAGATGTGCCTTTTAAGTAGCAAAATCTAATGAAATTTAAATGTATCCCTTTTGGTTGGTTAGCTTTCCCTTTATTTTAGTTTATATAAATATATGCAATTAAGTTATAGTGCAATAATGGATAAAAACTCAGGGTGTATCATTCACATGTCCAAAGAGATGGGAATCTTTAGAAGACATATGGAAGAAAAAAATACAATGAAACCAATTCAAGTTACGGAAATGATATTTACATAAAACTAAGACCTGATGAGTGGTGAGCTGGACACTTGTCTGTAAATAGGAGAATGCACATTTTATGGATGACATCACTTTGGTCTAGGGACGTTTTAATGGTAAAGTTTTCTCTAGAATCTCTGAGCTTGCCATCTACGTGTATTTGGATATTTTTACAATATTACACATGAGTTCCTGCCCAGTAAGTGAGACTTAGTTCCAATTAGACAGCTATTCATTATTCCTAAGAATAAAAGTGCCACAGTTGCACCAATAGAGCCACTCATTGCTTTAAAAAGTATTTTACTATTTTTATTTTATGTGTATGAGTGTAATGCCTGCATGTAGATAGGTGCACCTGTGTTCTGTTGTGAAGTCTCCATGGAGGTCAAAAGAGGGTATCAGATCCCTTGGACCTGGAGTTACTGATGGTTGTGGGTGCTGGGAACTGAACCCAGGTCCTGTAGAAGAGCAGCCAGTGCTCTTAACCTTTAAGCCCGCTCTCCTATTCTCATTGTTGATTAAGTTTTACAGCTGAATAGGACCTTTGATTGGTTTTCTCCATGGGCCGATTGCAGAGTATCTTCTGTTAAGATGTCTTCAGAGAGTCTTCCAGGTCAGTTGCAGCTTGATTGCTTCAGGTATTGTGTCCAAACTATAGAGTCTTCAGCAATAGGGATTTACCTTCAAGTTCTGGAAGCAATCAAGTGATGCCTGTATACAATAGCCTGTGTAATTTTGGGAGTCTCTGGAACTACCTGATCAACAACTCGAAGGGAGCTTCTCTTGGCACTCTGTGCTTTGTTCTATAGCCTTCAGCTATACATAAGCCCTCATACATGTACTGTGTGTATATTTATCAGTGGCAGTGGGTCTTTGAAATAATATATTTCCCTCTGTTTTTTCACACCATCTAGATGTTCTGTGTCTCACCTCTCATTCCCATTTATGCTCCTCCCTGCTCCCTCCCCATTTAAAGTATCTCCTTTTCCCACAAATTCCCCCTTAATAACACCTGTCTCTGACTATCTTACACCCTTAAGCTCCTCCAACTTCATCCCCAAGGTTCCTTTCATTTTTCTTGACTCCTGGGGTTACATCATGGAATATACACATATCTAAGAATTTAGAGCCTACATCCAGAAATGAAAGAGAACCTGTATCACTTGTTTGTCTGAATCCATGTTGCTTCACAGATTCTAGTTCTATCCACTTTACTGCACCTTTCATGATTTCATTTTTCTATACTGCTGAGTAGAGCTCCATTATGCAAATGAACCACATTTTCATTATTCATACATCATTTTATGGACTTTTAGGTTATTTCTATTTCTTAACTATTTTAATACGTAAGCATTATTTATCTCACATCTCTCTGTATCTAACCCGTCTTCTTCCAATCCCAGTTAAAGTATCCCATTTCCCCCAATTTTCCCTTGATGGAACTTGTCTCCTAGTATTTCCCCCTCTCTTGAACTCACAGATAAAGGGAAAGAAGGAACTCAAGAGTTGAAGAGAATAAATTGACAGAATTATTTTATTGGAACAGATTTTTTGAGTTAAGCTTATTGTTTACTTCATCTATATGATGCAGCTCTCTTTCCAGCCCTATGACCTAGAGGTGTTTTCAAAATGATGAACTATATTGAAAGGAATTAAAGTTCTTAATTTACCAAGTATTCATGGAAAAGCAAGTGTGACAAGACTGCTTAAGTATGAGTGTGATTCTATATATACATTGAACTTACTTGTAAAAAACACAAATTTAAAATGTTTACTTTGAGTTTCCTATGAAAATTTCTAGCCATGTAAAGTGTAAAAGATTTTCTAACACAGAAAAACATAATATTAGTTAATTTGGTTGCTTATTTTCAAAGATTTTGAAAATATGCTCAGAGATGTTTCTTCTAAGAAAATATTGCTATTATACATAAATATACAAATGAAAAAATTAAAATTGTTATTTAACTTTATTTAATATATTCTTATTCCAAGGGAGAATTTATTGGAAAGAAAAACAGGCAACGTTATCCAAAATTGAAAGCAAAAATTTAATAAAACAATTACTTTTATCATTTTAACCCAAACTTTCAACAATAGATCACAAAATGTGTTAACACAGTGAAAAGTGGCAATATAACTAGATAGATTTGGGATACTGAAGGAAGATATAGAATCTTATTCATGTAATCACTAAGTTGTGGCCATAAACTTAAGCAAAATTTTAAAATCTTAATAAATTTCACTAATCTTGATAAATTTTTCCTATATTTTAGTCAAAACATGCATTTGAATTCATTTATATTATTTCAAATAAACTTCAGGAAAAGAATTTAAAATTTTTATGTTAGCAAAACCAGCAAAAATACGAATTTGAAAAGAAAATAGAACAGAAAATTATGAAAAACTGTGTATTATTTATGTCAAAATAATTGTACATATAAAGTAACATTTTATACTCTAATACTACTCGTGTATAACATTTATTTTCTAGTTTAAAATTTTTTAAAAATTTAGTTTTTCAACTTTCTTAATCTCATAAGAACAGAATCCTAGGCCATTTATTAAATCAAACAGTATTGATGAATTTTCTATAATATTTCAGATGTCTCCAATTTAGTGTCTTAGATCATATCTATATTGAATATAGGAGAAAAGAGAAGCATCATGCATGGGAATGCACGTGGAACCAATGTGTGATGTTTCATTTTGAAGATGAGCTGAATTTGCCAACAATATTCTCATTTTCTTTTGAAATACAGATGTTTCAATAATATTTTTGTCATTTAAAAGCAAATCATTTTAACAAACACAGATATTTGCCTTAATGCTAATATCCTATGTGAATGCATTCTTCATATACTATGGGAAGCTTTTGAATTTCATATAGTTTCTGCCTATTCATCTACAGTTCATTAGATAATAGAAAACTCTGCTTTACACAGCCTCATTTGGTCTAAGTTTTGTCATGCCTTAGTAATTCAGGATTTACTGTCACTACCTTCTTTACATTTCCATTACAAAGTGTCTCAAGCAATACACAGTGATACACATTTATTTTCTGTAAAACTGTATAAATCTATACTTAATATTACTGCCTCTTCAAGCACACTTCTTGGGTCAGTGAGAGAGATGTCTCAACTATAAGGGCAGTTGCTGAAAAGTCAGGTGATCTAAGATGTATCCCATGTAACCTATATGATTTCAGGAGAGGATTCTTTAAAGTAGTCCTCTGACCTGAACATACACAGAGGAATGAGCACACATGCATGCACAAGCACACACATGCACGCATGAATGCATAAGCACACACATACATGGACAAGCACACACATAAACACATGCATAAAGAAATATACACACGTACATGCAAAAGCACACAGACATACTTGCACAAGAGCACACAGATACATGCACAAGCATGCACACACACACGCACACACCACAATAAATAAATAAATAAAGATAAAGAATATTTTCTCATATTTTTGAGGAAATGTGCACATTTTCAAACTATGGTTCATTAAATTACTGAAAATTAAATATTGTGGTAATAAGGAAGTGATTAAATAATTTAAACATATTTTGGTTCATGAGAAAGTAATTAAATAATTACTTTCACACAATTAAAAAATTGCAAGTGGTGCTTAAACAATTACGTGACTTGTTTCATAGCATTTAAAATACATTTCATGAGTTAGTTCTAGGAGGACTATTATTGTTATGTGTACTGTTTTATATATATATATATATATATATATATATATATAATTATGTGTATTCATTCAGTCTTCAGAGGTAAAGTAACAAAAAGTGAAGAAAACAAAGTCCTTGTTATCACATAACACAAAAGCACCATAAAGGGAATCATCAGATAAAAGTAAATGAATAATTTCACCTGTGTTGATTCACATAACAAAATTTCCCTACAGAGAACTGTGACCTATTTCACACTGGATCAACCTTGTCAGGGCCGATATTGTTTCTAGGATAACCATCTTTAGCATCTTCAAGGAAAGGTTGGTTTATATAAACCAGTTCTATTGGACAGCACATTTTCTTTTAATTTCACTGCAATATCTTTTAAATATCTTTTGGTTTTATTTCAAAACATATTTGTTTTCATTATTTTACCGATTATACAGTATGCATTTGCATTATATATCAAAACTACATGATTCAATGTGTCTAGCTTCTAAAATAATATTAAACACAGGTGTCAAATTGCTAAGGCTGTAAACTAATTTAAGTTTACAAAGAGTGGTATTGAAATCATTTAACAGAAGGAAAAAAAGTTTTGTGTCTTTTTCTGGTCTGAGTCCTTAGTCATTTTGTATGGCGAAAACATGATGAACAGCTATTATTAATGCAAATGAAATCTACATGTCAGCACTGATCTTCTCTTGCATTTATCTGATTAGATAAACCTACAGAATTAAGATCAAGTGCTAAAAATCACAGTATAATATATTTGTTCATTCTAGAAATACTGAAAGGAGAGATTTATATGGTGTAAATTATGATTAGTATATGTTCAGCAGTCACTGTCTGCCAAAAATTCTTCCAGAGTTACTCTCTACAACATCATTGCTTTTGCAAATAACAGTGTGAAATGTTGGTTTTCTATGCTACATCATTTATATTAGAGTATGGGCTGAGATTTCATTATCTTGTGGTATACTTACAGAAAATCAAGATGACTACATAATGATTGACTCTTGGAGAGAAAACAGATGAAAATAAGTGAATCTCTTATCATCATCATCATCATCATCATCATCATCATCATCTCTGATTCGGAAACCTAACATAGGACTTTGTGACAGCTTCAGGCCCCGTTTACTATTATCTTTAAGGTACATAATTTATAATCTGTTTACATGGGTTAAATATGCTTTAGTTTGACATCTTATATATTTCTGTTTTCTCAGAAACTAACTAGGAATATTTATTAAATTTTTTAAAATTTTTATCATATATGGGTTCCACAATTCTTTGAGAAATAAAACATTAAATGGGTTCATTAGTAAATTTATTAAAATAAAAACCCCCTTTTGACTGAGGATTGGGTCTATTTTATAGTGAAATTGAATTTGCCAGGTCATGTCTGTGTCTTACACTCTGTCAGTAAGTCTACTAGTCTGTTTGGGATTTACTGAAACATTTACGACCCTCATTTAGTCAGCAAGGATAGCAGTATAGGATATCATGTGGCCTTTTGTTTAGTTAGGAATTAAACTGGGACAGGGTTTTATGTGAACATTGCTGGTACTTTTCTTCCTTAGGGACCCACAGACATTACATCTTATGCCTCATGACACATAAAAATTTATTTTGAGAACTGATTGAAATCAATACATCTCTAAGAACAGATTCAAATCAATATCTCTTGTGGAGTGACAGAGAAAAGAAATGTCATCTAATCTGGAATTAATTTGATAGTAAATATCAAATATCATGAGAGAAAGTGTCAAAGCAGGAAGAAAAGTTTATTTCTTCAATGTTATTTAAAACTGTAATTTCCTATTCAATAATCTTATAAATTAGTTTATATCATAAATAGTATGGTTCTCATCACACACTTTGTTTCAAAAAGTAACTTTTGTGAATTTGATATATGATTTTATTCTGATACTTCAACAGGTTTATAAGAACAGCTTGATAAGCCCAGGTACAGTTAGTTTGTGAGATTGCACAACAACTTTCTCGCAGTAGAGACTCAGATGACAGAACCACTATCTGGACAAATGACAGAAATAACATTGCACTTGAAGAATCTGCCAAATCCCCTTCATTTGTCTTTAGTATTAGCTCACTGTTACCTTGGTTTGAGGTAGTGAAATGTGTGATAGGTCCTTGGAAAGGTAAGAAAGGAAGGTATATATTTTTCAGAATACACAAAAATTAAACTAAAAGATATATATATATATATATATATATATATATATATATATTTTAAAGCTGGGTATAGTAGCACACGTTTGTGATCCCAGCACTATGGTGGCAGCAACAGGAAGATTCCTGGGGTTCAGTCCCAGTTTAGCAAAATTGTGAGCCCCAGGACCCATAAGAGATACTGTCTCAAAGTATGTGAATAATTCCTGAGGAATAACACCCAAGATTGACCTCTGACCTCCATGGACACACATGCATGTGCATTCACACACTTATGAACCCACATATGATAAAAGGGCAGATTACTGGCTAGTACAAAGAAGGAACTTATAGTTTCATTAGTAATAATATAGAAGAAATTTTCTGAACAAGAACTAAGTTGAGTACCTGTACTGTTTCCAGGCTCTGTGCACAGGGCTACATTTATTCCTCATGATGGTTCTGTGAAATAGGCATTAATCTGGTGCATTTATAAATGATAAAACTTTCATGTTTACCTTGCCCAAGGCTAATGAACAATTGGTAAATTAGAGTAAGAAATTGACTCCCAGGATTGTGTGGATTACAAACCTCTCCCTCCTCCAGCAGCCATGACCACCAGTTTTCAGAAATGGATTGGACAACCAGGTTTGAAAAAAGCTTAATAAAAGAGCTGATATTTGATGCTGTTCAACAAAAATTGGTTTAAATATAAAAGATTATTGCAAGAAAACAAAAGAATAAAAGTTATTAATTGAATTTTTGCAAATCATAAAATACCACGTGAGAATAGATGTGGATAAATTTTATTTAGATTGATGATGGAGGACATATTCATCAATGTACAATCAAAAAGAGAGGAATAAAATTATATATATATATATATATATTTACTTACAATCTAAGTTACTCTGATTTAGAATGTTAGTTTATTCACCAAAGAAGCCAGTTTGCTAACTGAGCTTTGGAAGTCAGATATGGGGAACTTGCTGAACATAGGCTCCTGGAGTGTACCAATATAGTTTCGGAATGATTAAGAGCTGAACACAGTATAATAATTTGTGTATCTAGTCAATCTCCCTTGTCCTAGTGTTCTTTATAGGAACAGTAGACTGAATGAAGATAGATAGGTAGATAGATGTAGATATGGATATAGATATATAGATATAGATAGATAAAATCTGGTCTAGTATCCTGTGTAAGAAGAAACTGAGGAAGTTTGGGCAGATAATTGACATAAAATTTTCAGTCTTTCTTCATTTCACATATGCCTTCTGTGAAATGCGAAGAAGCTAGGTGTTATGGTCAGTGTCCTGAGCCTTGAAACCTAGATCACTCTATGAATATGTGCATCTTGACTCCAAACCTCATTGTAAATGTGGGAATAAGAGTAAATTTTTTTCTAGTTTGTAATAAATTTCTAAAAGGACAGCATCATCAATATGGTATCTGATGGCCTTTTGTTATTTTTACTTTTTATTAATTTGAAGTAAATTTTGTGACTATCATACAATATAAATTCATACAATACCTTCCTACAGTTTTTAGAATCCTACCTGTACCCACACTCCACTTTCTAACTACACATCAGATTTCTGTATCCCCAAATGCCCATGTGTGTATGTTCATTCACTGGAGCCTAGCCGACCTACTAAGAATTTCATCTGTAAAGGTTTGCTCTTCCCTTCCCAGCAATAGTTTACCAGGTAGGATTGGGATTTCTTACTGTTTTGTCAAGTAGATGCAAATATTTTGTCTGACTCGAGTTTCTGTGGGACTTTCCCATGCTGTCACCAGTGATGTGATTTCATTTGAGTAACTGACTAGCTAATTGGAAAACTCTTTTCTTATGGTCACCCACCTATTCTGGCTCTTTCAGTCTTGTATACACTCTCCCACAATGATCCCCGAGCCTTGGGAGGCAGGAATTTGATAGAAGTATGATTCAAGGGGAATAGCAATTTGTAGCCTCCTATTCACATAGACCAGTTGTGGTTCTCTATGTTAATCATCATCTGTTCTAAAGGAAGCTTTACTGCTGAGAGTTGAGAGAAGCTTTATGTATCAGTGTAACAACAAAATGTAATTAGAAATCAGTTTAATAATAGTGTGTGTGTGTGTGTGTGTGTGTGTGTGTGTGTGTGATTGCAGAATAGTTGTATTAGGCTTTCTCCCATGGCCTGTGGTCTCTTTAGCCTCAGACTCCTAGGCCTGATACCAGTGTTAGATTCTATGAAACAGAATTTAAATTCATTTCAAAAGCACTTGTTGCTCCGGTAGTTGCCATGCCATCATTGGACCAGTGGTGATATCTTGCAGGTCAATTGTTGTAGCTCACAGGATTCACAGCTGGGTAAGGTTCGTAGTAAATTTTCTCTTTAGGAATCTTGCACAAGTACCTTCCAATGCTGTGAAATCTAGACAACAGAGATGGCTCTTTGAAATCAGCAACAGTTTGATTTCTCTGTTTGTTCTACAGTTCAGGTATATGGTGTCTTTACATATAGAGACTTATTTTGAAGTTCTGGTGGGTAACTAAGAGCAGGGCTAATGGCCAGTATTGTTTGAGGGCCTGTGTGATGCCAGGTCAACTCTTCAAAACAATGAGTCCATTTCTGGCATTAGGCTTTTACTTTGCAAACCTGTGTTGTCTAGTAGGGCAATGTCTTTATGTTACTCATGCTATGTAAGGTAACTCCTTACATCACTTTTCATAATGTATATGCATATACTTTAAGTAGCTTCTATAGTGATGATTTTACATGTGTTTTTTTGTAAGTTGACTTCTTATTCTCCATAGTATTTTCACTAATAGAAAGAAGGGAGAAAAATGATTTGACAACAAGAAAGACACTTTCTGCCTGCTAAACTACAATCTTCTTCCATGACCCACTTGCTGTCTTAAGAAAACTTATGATGTCCTTTTTCCCGTAATGGCAAAACTGTGCTCTACTTGGCTTTGCTTTTTCTTTTTTTCCATAATCTAGAAAAGTCTGATACTGTTATCATCTGATGCTAATAGACATTCCTTAGATAGTGGTTTCAACATCATTTGCCTGTCTGTACTTTTGTTTTTCTTTGTTTTAATTTAATTTTATTTTTGTTTAATTTGATGATTTTTAATTTATATTTTATTTACTCTTTTAATTCTACGTTTATGAGTATACTGCCTGCACTTTTGTAAGTATACCCATGTTGTGCAATGTCCACAGTGGTAAGAACACTGCGTCTGATCCCCTGGAACTAGTTACATGTGGTTCTTAATCACCATGTGGGTACTGGGAATCAAATCCAGGTCCTCTGCAAAAGAAGTCAGTGCTCTTAATCGCTAAGCCACCTCTTGGGATATAGTCTACTATTAGCTTGCATGGGACTAATGCATGGCATTGCAATTGTGCATACATATCAGCAACTGACCAGCTATCTGGAAAACTATTTCTTTTTGGTCATTCACCCGTCCACCTCCTTTGGTTTGTGCAATCTTTCTGTCTTTCAGTCTTTCTATATTTCATTCTTTCTCTTCCACAACCCCTGCCTTGGGATGCAGAAGTCTGAAGGAGGAGGAGCACTCTGCAGTATCTTGTTCTCTACAAACTGACCAGTTGTGGGTTTCTGTTTTAATTACAATCTTCTCCATGAGGAAACTTCTCTGGTAAGAGTTAAGAGATGCATTAGTCTAAGGGTGTAACAACAAGTCATTAAGAGTAATTTTCATACTATAACATCTAGCAGAAAAATAGGAATGGGCTCCTCCCCATTCCCTGTGACATGTTTAACCTCACATTCCTTGTCCTGATAATAACTTCAGGTATTGGCTCCATCCTATGAAGCAGATGTTACATTCAATTAGAGAGTTGTTAGTTACCCTGATAATATTCATGCAGGTGGGCATACCTCTCTAGGATAGATGCTGTAGTTCACAAACTAAGCATCAGTAAAAAACATAACTACTCAATTAAAAATAAGGGGAAGAAGAACAGGGAGATGAACAGATGAAAGATAAAATGCAAATGTCTGAGAAATACTTAAGACATGCTCATCATTTGTAGCCCTCTGAGAAATGCAGATTATGGCCACTTTGAGATTCCATTTTATGCCACCACATTTTTTTAAGTTCCTAATAATAGTAATACCAAATATGCCAAGAATGTGGAGAAAGGGGAACTCTTATTTTTTGATAGTGAAATGCAAATTTTGTTTTTATTCTTATTCTTTCAGAAAAAAGAAAAAGTAATAAAGAATACATTTTCTTCCATGCATTAATACCAAATTTACACAATTTCCAATCCTCCCTTCCCTTCCTCCAGCATTCTCCAAAGCTTTGACACTGTCCTCTTATTTTTGACTTCTTTGATTTTATATATATATATATATATATATATATATATATATATAATTATATTTAATCATATAATCTACTGAGCCCTTTTAATGGCACTTATATGTGTTTAGGGACGATCACTTGGGATTACATAGCCTATCAGGGAACTAGTTCCTGGAGTAAACATGGTCTCTCTCTCAGCAGTTGTTGTTGCCTGTAGCTCTTCATGTAGAGCTTAGGCTATGTGAAACTTTCCCTGTCCACATTAGCCTGTGAACTTGCGTTTTCATTATTTCTATGATGTGTAGGAAACACTCTCTGACAGTAGGTGTTCTTGTCCTCTGGGTCTTACAATCTTTCTGCTCCCTTCTTTGTCATCTACCCAGATAGTTAAGTACAGGAATTGCATTATTAGTTGGGGTTAGCCCCCCGCCCCGTGCAGTTATTGTTTACATTTTGACCAATCATAGAATTTTGTGATATCTTCCTCTGTTGCAAAAAGAAGTTTTTTGATGAGTTCTGAGAGCTACACTTTCTTTCTAACGTTAAATGAATAATGGAATTGTAATATATATATATTACATATATATGTACACAATCGCATTCTATTCAGTTGTAAACAAAAATGAAATAATTAAATTTGCAAATGAATTTATGAAACCGGAAAACATACTAAGTGCAGTAACCCAGACTCAGAAAGACAGAATCTATACTTTCTCTCTTACTTATGGATTCTAAGCCTGAATATTTAAATGTGAGTGTATAACCTAAAGCAATCATTGAATTCAGGAGAGTAGAAGCAGCCCAGGGATGGAAGCTGAAGGAGGGATAGAAGAACATGAAGACTTTGATAGAGGGAAGTGGGAAAGTGTTTGGGAGGTACTTTCACAGGGACTGAGGGGAAGGATGCTAACAGAGAAAGGAGAGTGTGTTGGGGGTGTAATTAAGGATGTCGGAAAAAGTCATATTAAAATGTATTATAACCTGCTTACGGAATGTGTGTGCGTGCATGAATCCCTGGTTTAACTAATAAATATCCCAGTCCAAAGTAAGCAAAGCCTCTCCTCAAATTGTTTGTCAGGGGAAAATATAGATTATTGCCATAGTCTTGGTTGCTTCCCAAATCTTGACGCTTAGACTCCAATATTGAGCCCATCCTATACTTCGGACACAGGATTTTAAGGAATGGGGCTAGAACTGCCCTAGAAGTCTCTACCTTGAGTTCTAACTCTCAAAATATCAGAAAGTGCTACACAGGTCACCAAGGGTGAAAAATAAACAACCACCACAACAAAAATCAGTCAGTAGTCCTATCCAGCTGAAAGTCTATATAACACAACAAGGACTGGCCCAACAAGATCCTTAATGGTGCAAAAGTGACACTTTTATATTGGGTTATTGGGTGTTGAAACAGCCATCTAGGTGAAGTTCAGCCTATTCAGTAGGAAATTCTTGATGCATGCTATAAATACAGACAAATGCTCATTTCATGAGTGATCGTACATTCTGGAGAAGAACCTACTACTGCCATATTACTAAAGTGATATAATTTGTAATTATGTTCTAAATATCTATTATCATATCCGAAGATAAGTATAGCTCTACCAGTTATCTGTCTGATATTAAATGAATGGAGCTTTGGAAATTCTCAATGAAGTCTGTATGTAGGGCAAATCCTTCTATCATATATAAAGATATATATATATATATATATATATATATGTATATAAAATTCAGTAAAAATTCATAAAATTGTATGTGTATTTCTAGGCATGTTGCTTAAAAATTTTCCATTTAAATTCATACTAGATTCTCCTAGATTTCCAAGAATGTCAATATATTATGCGGATTGTTATAGTATTTTAAATTACTTTTTTGAGAATAATTCCTTTGATTCATTCATATAAGTGAAGAATTTTGATGCATATTAATGTCAGTGATAAAAATATGAAGGTGCTTTTCAGAAGAGGCTTCATCCAACTTCTCATTATACCCATTCTCATCACAAAATTTAGAAGTATATTTCATCATGAAAATATATATCATTTGAAAGGAAGATCAAGAGGAAGAGGGTGATAGGTTAGTACTGTTATTCCCCTATTAATTAGATTTGATTCACCATTAAAATTTTCTTAGCTTAATAAAGAAAGATATATCCACTGAATGTTTATAATACAATGCACACTCAGACACTTTTTATATAATTGAGGGGAACATTTATGAAGTAAGTACAAAATGTGATTTGGTCAGAAATTAATATGTAGTGATTAAAATAAATAGTATAATTGGAGCTGGAGAAATAACTCATTGGTCAATGGCTGCTCTTGCAGAGGACCCTGGATCAATTCTCAGCACCTACATGGCAACTAATAACTGTCTGCATCTCCGGTTACAAGGGAATCTGATGCCATCTTCTGACTGCTGTGGTCATTACACGACATGGGTACACTTTCACACAGGCAGGCAATACACTCGTACAAATAAAATTAAAATAATAAATTAAAAAATCTAAGACATATTATTGTAATATTGTGTAATGGACTGATGGGAAGGAAGTGTAGGAAGTCAGGAAGTTCACTCTTAAATTTTCAGGAGAACCTCTGCATAAAGGATAACAGTTTAATACACTGACAAATTAACTGAAGAGGGCATATACCTTATGTGGTAAACCAAAACAAAAAAAATTTATTACAAAGTATACATGCTACTACATTTTTTGATGGGCAGTTTCCCAGTAGTCCTAAGTGTCTTGGAAATCACCATTTAAATCAAGCTGGGCTTGATTTCAGAGATCTGGTTGCCTCTGCCTCCTGAATAATGGGATTATAGGCATGTATCACTCTACCAGGCTTCCATATGTTTTTTTTTCTTTTATGCTGATATTTTAAATTGTACCTGCTTTTACATTTTGCTAGTATAATTTCAAAGACAGACATAAAAGGAAAATTTAGCAAAACAGGCCAAGTACTAACATAGTTAATTTTTCTGAGATACAGATGGGTCTTTATGGCTTTGCAACTTCTGCAGGGTTTGCCTTGTCCCTGAGTAACACAGAAATGCAACCAAGGATTTGTACAGAGAAAGGATGGCTTATGTGGGGAAAATGCTCTATGACCACTTCATTAAAAAAAAAAAAAAAAACTAAGGAGACTGACTCTCCCTCTCCCAACAGGTAATCTGTTTTAAGGGTAAGAATTTTCCTTTGTTGACCAGACTCTAAGAGATGAAACACTGAAGTACATTTAGTGACACAAATTTGACCCATGGTTGGCGAGTTTGTAGACCTCCGGAGTAAAACTACTGCTATTATTTTGCTAAATGGGCAAAGTATCAAACTGATACCTACATTTATATCTCTTTAGTCCTAGATTAGTGTAGCTTTCAGGCCTCATCAGAAAGTTTCTTTGTATAGTGGGCAGTAGCTATTTCAGAAAATTACAACTATCAAAGTACAAAGAATATTTTTCTATTGAATGGTTAGCCATAAATTGGGCAACTGTATCATCAACCATCCCTCCAAGGCTCAGGGATCATCACAGAAGAAAGGGTGGAAAGATTGTAAGACGCAGACCACTGCACTTATAAGTTCTCAGAAGTTGTAGTTGCCTACCCATAAACTGTATGTGATCAAGCCACTTAAATCTAACAAGGAACGGGAAGAATCTGAAGTGTCCTGAAGCTTTACTGAGAAATTATTGATAGTGAATGGCATTAGGCTGTATTGTGATTCCATTTTCTTTTAGAGTGTGGCCTCTGGTAACTGAATCACACTCAAGTGGTTGACCCTGCATCCATGGATATATTAGCAGCATAACTTGGACTTGGTGAGTTATGAAAAATAGAAGCTATGACATCTGGATGGGATTGCTGTGTAGGAACAAATCTTGAAGGATGTAGGGGAAGAGAGGGAGGCGAATATGATCAAAAGACATTGTACGCATGTTTAAAATTTTCAGAGAAATAGTAAAAATATGCTTAAAAAAAGAAAAAGTAGAAAAACAAAAAAGAAAAACATTTATGAGGAAGTTAAGTACAGATTATGCATGAGAACAATGTCAATGATGACAAATCATTTTCAATGATCCTCTAAAAGCCTTGTTAATCTGATCTAATGGCAAGAAGAAACTCGAAGGGCAATTTGGAAATCGCTTTCAGCTTCATCCTCTTATTGTCACTGTTTTGTCACAAAATTGTACACACTTGAGCACATGGAACCAACTTATTGACTTGACTGGGAGAATGAGAACTCTGCCTTATTGGTTAGGGAGATGAGGAAAAAAGAGCAGAAGAAATTAATGAGAGAACAGGGAAGTTTGAAAGCAAAGTAAAACATGTCAACCTAGGTGTCGAGTTCTTCAAGTCAAAGGAAAACTGGAGTGTTGATTCAGTTAAACTTTGCTATGGGGACACTGTTTATTGCTTTGACAAAAATGATTTCAGTGGAGACAGGTTGGAAGTCTCATTAAATTGAAATTAAAAAAAATTAGGAATAATTTGAAGGAAAAGAAGATCGACATTCCTTTTACAGTCAATTTTCTCTCAAGAGAAGATGAGGAACAGACTCATAGTGCAAATAATTCAGCAAACTATTTTTAGGAAAAGGAGAGGAATAACATCCTGGCTTTATGCAAATGGGGGAAAGTATAAGAGAAAATAAACACCAAATGATAGTTGGTAGAACTTTTAGATTAGCTTTTTTCCTTATGTAACATAAGGTAGAATCTTGTTTGCAGATAAAGTGATTGAGCGAGGGTCATTTATCATCTGATACATGAACTGAAAGGAAAAAAAAGTGGTTGGGGTGACTAGGTAAGTGAGATAGATAGTTTACTGGATAGCTGGCAGAATGTGGATTTTTTTTTTCTTATAAGGTATTAAAATGTTAGATCATGAGACAGAGAGATTGCAACCAATAGATGTCAAATGTTTTTTTTAAACAAGCATGTATAAAAACTTACTGAATATACATACTAAATTCCAATGATTACTTTCTATACACTATATCTAATAATTTTTTATCTAATAAACTCTTAAGCAGAAATATTTAATATATAAGAAGATAGATTCAAAATAAGAAATATTCATTTTTATATCTAATATTTTTATCACATTTATGATACATTTTTAGTTCAAATTTTTTTGCCTTCAATTTTGCAAGTGTGAAATGAAAAGAAATGTATTCATTTCATTTTTTTTAAGATCGTAAGTGCCAGGAAAAATATGTTATCTTGGAAATTGGCAAAAGAGATGACTGAGTGCTCCTTCAATGCAATAAATGGTTTCATAGTTTTAATTTTCTTTCTCTTGACTAGATTGTTTTTTCCCATTTGAAGAAACCAATCAAAAAGTTATGTAATTTATTCTGAAACATATTAGCCAATTTTTATTCTAATACCCAGTATTACTTATAATTCCTTTAGTAATTACTCTTTATAAATTCAGCTCTTTATCTGTCATATTTATAAGATTTATTTCTAATTATGTATGTGGGCAAATACAGATTACCACAGGGACCTGAATAGGGTATCATATTCCATAGAACTGTAGTCACAGGTAGTTGTGAGCCATCCAGCTTGGATGCTGATCTTCTGCCAGAGCAGTCTGTGATTTTAACCACTGCACCAACCCAGATGTTTTCTAAAGTGTTTTTAGCTTATTTCTATTTCCATAATTACTTAATTAAATGAACAATATTTCTAAACTGTTTTCACTTTAAATTTGCATGGTAATCCAAATATTAAATTTCATGTTAATTGTCTTTATATCCCCTCTCCCACTGGCATTGACCTGTACCCCCCCACACTGGAATGCATACTTTCTTTCATTCGTGTTAAGGTCTATTATGTCAAGTTAGTGTCCTCAGTTGTCACTCAGTGAAAGTACATCTAATAGGGTCTAATCAGCCAATCTAGAGTCTCTCCCTTTAAGAAGATCACTTTTCTTCAATAGCAGTAATCACCTTCCAATAATTCTTCAACTAAGATTGAGGCCTGCTGCCCATTTCCACAGTTCTGTGCTCTGATATTAACTGCTTGAGTTTGAATGGTTCTTGTGCATGCTGACACCATTGCTGCAGGGTCCCAGGAACTTATAGGACTCTGTTTCTATATGTTCATACACCTCCTCCCTGGCTTTTATAATATTTCCACACCCTCTTCCCCAATGGTTTCTGAGTACTGGGTGGGGTTTAATATAGGAGTTCTAGCTAAGGGCTTACAGTCTGCAGACTCTTATTCTCTATTCCTTGGAGATATGTGACATTTTAATAAATGATATCACACTCAGGAACATAGTACCTGACATGTGATAGGAAGAAGCCTCCCAAGAACATATTTCTATCTCAATTGTAGTTGCTTATGCTTTTCACTAAGGTAATAACGATGCTCTCCAGTGTTTCTTCCCAGCATCACACATTCTCATTTTGGTGATTGGAAATATTTGCTTTGTAGTCAACAAGGTAACGATATATCAGTTTGATAAATATTATAAATACTTAACATTAATTCTCTATAAGAATCATGCAAATACAAGCAGACAAAAACCCAACATAGAGCTGTGGAAAAGGGCATCAGGGACCAGTCTTAGCAGAACTGTTGGCAGTTGATTACCGCCATGATTACCCAGTCATTATGGAATCTCAAATTATTCAATCAATCAATCAATCAGTCAGTCAATGATGTTGTTTGGGTTAGGGTGTTTTCTTACATGGGAATAGATGAATTCTGAATTTTCTGCTCTAGAGTTCAATTTGAATAGCATGTATATCCTTTAGTCTAAAGTCTAGTTTGTATACTGTTGACTTTCTAAAAATCATACTTTGGGAAGTTGGGATGACTTCCAACTATATTGCTCTTGCCTAAATGGCACAAGGAGTTTAAACTTTGATCTCCAGCATCCTGGTAATCCTATTCAGATGTTCAGATTATTTTTAGCAATTGTTATTTTTTTCAATGTATATTTTTATTGAGTTTTTGTCTATTTCATACAAAACTCGTAATCATCTTTATACTTTCTTCCCCTTCTACACCCCCATAGTCCTCCACCAGATTTCATGCATACTGTCATATATGTTAACATATATAATTAAGGCCTTTTGAATCAAGTTTATGTACATAAACGTCCTGTAGTGTATCTTCATCCACTGAAGTCTAGTCAGGCTACCTAGAGTTTCTCCCTTAAAGATCAATGCTCTCTCACCCAGCAGTAACCAGCTGATTGTAGTCTTCAGCTAAGGTTGGGCCTGCTGCCCATTTCCTCAGTTCTATGCTGGGTTTTTGTCTGATTGAGTTTGCATGGGTTTTGTGCATGCTGACACAATTGCTGTAAATTTTATGAACTTCCAGCAATATTGTTTTTTAAATGGCTTATATATCATTGGTGTTTTCCATAAGACACTGAAAACAAATGTTTGGTGTTTTTGTACACACATGTGTAAGGGGAAGTGAAACACCACAATCTTCACACCTCTTAATGGATTTGCTCTTCGTGTAATTTTACTTTCAATGTCCTTCAAATATGCTTGTAATTCTGCTTATTCTTAGTCAAACTATTGCACTAAATTCAGTATTAAAATTACTGTTTCACATCTATTGCTAGACAGTTTAACCTTTCTTGTGACCTTGAATGAAGAAAAATTAAGTGGTTTGGGATATCATTACCTCAATAACTGCCATACCATCTTCCAGAAGAATTCTTCATGGTTCTGTTTGAAGACTTACATATGATGCTCTTATGCTCTTCCAGAAAACTTCATCAGCTCTCATGACAACTCATGTTGCAAGATCTGAGATTAAGATCAATATCATATGTTATCTTACACTGTTTAGATCATTCAAATGATCTAACGGGAAATTTCATACTACTCTGCTCATTGGGGTAATATTTCCCCTCTCAAATAATATCTTAAAAATTATTTCAGATAGTAAGCACACTGAGTACTTATTCCTAAATAGTGGGCTGCAACTTACTCCCTCCTAGCATAATATTGTTTTTTGATATTGTTGTTGTTGTTTCTCTTTAATTAACCTTTACCTTTTACTGTCCTAATTTTTCTGTCACAAAACCCTGACACCTTAACTTCCATAAGGAAGCTCTCAAACATTTCTGACTCATACATGTAATAGCCAGCTTTCAACCTCTAAAAATCAGTTGTGCCCAGAAATTAGGACAGTAAACTCTGCTTCCCTAATTTGATAAAAATGGAGAAGATAAAATATGTTTGAACATCATGTCCCTTATTTTCTTCCTTTCTCTCTCATACTATTCATCTCTCCATTATTCCAATTATTTGCCCAATTGATATTACTTATGTACATATAAAACTTATTTTAAATATAAACTACACATCCAAAATACTTATTAAGTACCAATAAATGCTGAAGTTCTAAATTTTCAGTATTAGTTTCTGAACGATTACCTAAAACAACTTTATTTCTAATTTTACAAGTCTACATTAACTCATTACATTTTAGAAAATGTACTACTTTTTCACTCATAGACAAAAAATGAGAAATTATGACTACTCATAATCACATATTAATATTCATTAGTTGGTTTTATTATATTTTAATGAATGCTTACATTTGGACAAGTATGGTTGTAACTCCTGGTAAAAATATAGTAAAATCAAATAAAACTCTATAAAACAAAAATTAAGAAGAATAGTTTTAAAAAATCACTATTTTTATGACGTTAATATCCTAGTGGACTGAAATCCAAAATAATAAATAAATAAGTACATAAATTAATAAATAATCTTTTAATGCACATTATTTCTAGGAAAGATAATCAGATAGGATAAAAAGATGCAGAGTGCAAGGGGTTTGTGATTTGAATTACGACTATGAATAAATCATTATATAAACTTACATTTCAACTAACTGTAAATTGTTGGAGAATATATGCAAAAAAGTGGATGAAAAGCAGAACTGAGCTAGCATTTCAAAAATTATGAACATTTCAGTAATTCAAAAAAAACCAGAAGGTTGTGTCTTTGAAACAATCATAGTCTATCTGTAAATAAGAAAAATATTTATTATCCTTCAATATCAAATATAGGATCTGTATGTAAATAAGTCCCTTCTTTTATTACAAAGTCTAAGATTTTCTACTGAGCATGAACTAAGAATACTGGAATGCTGATGAAACTCATGTTTTGCTCATTTACTTTGAAATTTAACATGCTTGTTAAGATAATTACTTCTTAAGTTCTCAGAAGACCTGCCCTATTAAATGGCATTAAAATATTCATTGTATTTATTTTCAGATTTACTAAACAAACAACCAATGTGAAATCTGTTTACATAAATTAAATAGCAAAGCAAAATTTAA
Organism: Eospalax fontanierii; assembly: GCA_035773235.1. Lineage (NCBI taxonomy): Eukaryota > Metazoa > Chordata > Mammalia > Rodentia > Spalacidae > Eospalax > Eospalax fontanierii. Next base: position 95,260,484 of record CM069527.1, on the reverse strand, counting down.
TAACCATGAGATGAGTTCACTATTCAGAAAATAATCTAGATTAATAATCATCTCTGCATTGGCTTTAAAAAAAATCTTAGTAAAATCTTTGATTAACCTGTCTTAACTAATAAGTATGAAAAATCAGTGGACGTCATTCCATGACTACAGACTACAATGAAGAGGAATCTATCCCACATTTATGACACAAAGTATTACATCTGAAACTCTTACATTTGTTTTATATGAATGCATATGTAGCGTTTATTAAGAAGTGAAATGATTATTTTAGATAAAATATTTTTATTTATATACTTTACTAGAAGCATATAAATTATTTGGTGTCCTATACAAATGAAATTATATAGTATAAAATTTTCAATGCTATAATAGTCAAGGGTTTGCATTTCAAGTTTTCTAAAGATTTCTGAATTTCCAGATTGTTATTAATTATTTTATTTTTTGATTATAATAAGCCATTACTTTGCTCTAAGAGAGTGACATAAGTCTATTTTTATTCAGGGTCTATGATCTCTACAAACTAATTTGTATGTTTATATTACAATCCATAAATATTATTTTATTGAATGGTCTTTAAATTTCATTCCATGGCTATTGTTTATTCCCAAGATAAATGTGCCGTTACTGCACCAATTTGATGAACAAGTATTATTGTAATTCATAGATTTTGCAATTAGGTAGGACCATTATTTGATGTTCCAGTTTGCCTTCAAATGCAGTGACAAAACACTCTGACACTCTGATCAATACCAGCTTGAGGAGGAAATTATTTATTTGCCTTACGTCTCCCAGGTCGCAGTTCATAATTTAGGGAATCCAAGGTAGGAACTCACATCAGGAGCTTGGAGGCTGGAGTTGAATCACAGGTCATGAAGGAACAGTGCTTACCGGCTAGGTTCCCTGGCTCATGCACAGCCTGCTTTCTTATAATATACAGGTCAGCAGAAACACCCAGAGCAGGCTCGGGCCTCCCTCATCAGTCAATAATCAAGACAATGAACCATAGACAAGATAGCAGGCCAGTCCAATGGAGACAGTTCCCCAACTGAGGCTCCCTCAACCCATGTGAGTATGCCAGGTTAACAACTAAAGCTATCCAGGACACTAGGTTTTCTTTCTTGGCAACTTGCATTGAATCTTCTTAACCATAAGAGCTAGTCTTCAGGGAAGTGGCTTCCATGTCAATTCCAGTTCAATTGGTCCACATTTTGAATACAAAGTATTTCTTCAACAATTGGGTCTCAATCACGTTCTGGGAAGTAATCAAGGATTGTGATGATAGTCTACATATTATTTACCAAGTTTTTAGGACTACACTGATTAACAGTTTGAAGGGAGTTTTCCTTTGCCTGGCACTGTTATTTTTTTGTAAAGTCTTCAATTAAACACACACACATACACACATAAGTATATTGCTATAGTATGAAATTCAGTTCTTTGAGTATATAACAATGAATGAACTAGAAAAATACTTTCTTGAATAAAGAGTACCATTTTAATGAATTTTGAAATTATGACAAATAACTAATGATTACATTCCCATGAATTTAAATCATGGGAATAAAATAAAATAAAATCACCTGTAGACTTTGGCTTGTAGGTATCATCTTATTTATACAACTGTCATGTGAATGTACATTTACTATCACAATATCATTATGAAATATTACACAGCAATTTTGTTTTAGACACGAATTATATTTTTAATGAATATTTTATTGAGTATTTGATACTCTCCCATACACACCTCTAACCCCCTTTCAGATTTCAAACATTCTGTAATATATAATTAGGTATATCTGGTCAAGCTTTTTTATCCAAATGTCCCTCAGTGCAAGTTCATCTGCTAGAGTCTCCTCAGTCTATCTAAAGTCACTCCCTGAAAGAAGATTAACTCTCAGTCACTCAACACTAATCAGTTGCCAGTAGTTTTACCTAAGGTTGGGATCACCTGTCCGTTTTCCCAGTTATATGCTGAGTATTCTTCTGATGGAATTGGCATGGGTCTTGTCCGTGTTGTCATCATTGCTGCAAGTTCATATGAGCAAGTTCCCAGAGTTCTGAAAGACTCTGTTTTCTTATGTTTGTGCAACAATCCTGGTTCTTCTGTTCCCCTCTTTTGTGATAGTTTCTGAACCATGGGTGGGTAGTTTTAATATAGGAGTCCCGTCCAGATAAAACACTATGTGATTATTCTCTACACCTTGACCACTCCTGGCCTTCTGTGTGCATCACACTCTGTTGCATGAGGAAGATTCACTGGTGAGAGTGGAAGAATTGGAGAGTATTCTCTCTTCCTGTTCCACTGTGTTCCATGATCCTTAGGTGTCAAGTTTCCAGTGTAGATGGGTTACTTAGGCCCATCAGATTGATATTCTCTGTGTCTGACCCATTGTAGAACTCTATAATAGCTTCCATCTGTTGCAAAATGAAGCTTCTTTGATGAGTGGTTTTGATATACAAGTCTGTAAATATTAGGATCTGTATATAACATACAGTAAAAAATATCATTTGTCTAGAGACATGACAGAGATAGGATTTCCTCTAGGATCTATGACCTCTCTAGTCACATGTATTTACAGTTCCACCCATGAGTTCCCTCCCACTGAGAGTACCTGAAGTCCAATTAGGTAACTGTTGATTACAACAAAGGTAACTGTGCTACCACCACACTTCTAGTTTGTTGTGTAGGTCATTGATGTGGTTATTAGAATTACAAGCTGTGCAAGGACAGTTGATTGATTTTCTCCCTTAGCAGCTTACATAGTATCCTCTAGAGCTGAGAGCTAGTCTTCATGGAGGAGGCTTCCAGGTCAATTCCATTTACATTGCTCCAAGTCCTATGTCAGAAGTATTTCCTGTTTCAGAAATAAGGGTCTTACATTCAAGTTCTGGGAGAAAATCAAGGGTTGTGGCAACAGCATGTGTTATTTTGGGAGTCTTATACAACTACCCTGATCAACAACTCAAAGAGAGGTTTCTCCTATCTGGCAGTGTGTTTCTTGTTATATAATATTCAGGTTATATACATGAACTCAGATTCAGATATACATACAGAGAGAGATATAGATATAGATATAGGTATAGATATATATCTCTTTATATATTGCTATAGATTATTTAGGTAATTATTTCAAACTGGTTTTCCTGAAATCATGAATTATTTACAAGATAATATGACATTTCATTTAGTAAAATACAATAGCAAGTTTCATGTTCGATATTTTTAAAGAATTAAAAAAATGAATATAAAAAATATAATATACTACTGTTAAATGTACAGACTAGCACGAGGAGCTTGAGTTTTAGGATAATTCTTAAAGTAGTTAAAGAAAAGGTCTGTTTGTAAAATCCAAGTCATAAGTACTTCATCCTTTATAATGAAGCATTCAATTGATAAAGAATTAATCCTATTATGAAATATGCTGGGGTTTGTGTTAGACATTGAGGGACTAGTGAACTACAAAATGGAGTATAGAGACATATTTAGTCTATAACTAATGAAAAGACTTAGATATGATTTTTAAAATTCCTTTCATGTGAGATATGATCTCTTTTAGAGAAATTCTAAATCATTGAAATTTATTACCCATATTTTACTCTTTTGAATTAAGGAAATTTGTGTACTAGATCCTTACACTATTTCATTGACATGAATTCTGAAATTGTAGAAATTGCTTTTAGGTGTTTCTTTTTAAAGTAACTTAAATGTGGGTGCTGGAGACATGGTTCAGCCATTAAGAGTACTGGATGCTCTTGCAGAGGACCTGAGCTTGGTTTCCAACACCCATATGGCACCCATATGACACTTACATGTGCATTTATATACATGCAAAAAAATGTACTCATACACATAAAATTAAGGTAAAAGAAATAAGGGCTGGAGAGATGGCTTAGTGGTGAAGAACACTGACTACTCTTGCAGAGGACCTGTGTTCAATTCCCAGCACCCACATGGTGGCTAACAACTGTCTGTAACTCTAGTTCCAGGAGAATTTTATGTCCTCTTCTGACCTCTGTGGGCATTCCATGATACAGGTGCACTGACATACGTGCAGGTGATACACTCATGCACATAAAATAAAAATAATAAGTAAAATATTTTAAAAACAAAATAAAATAAATATATGAAAAGTATTGAATATTAGTGTTAAATATTTAATATTAAATATTAATATTAAATTAGCTTGAACTTTAAACATCTGTAAGATAGTATTTTCCGATAAGAGTTTCAGTTTGCAGTAAATCCTCACATACAGTTAGCTGAGTTCCTTGGAAACTATTTCTTTGGCCAATACTGCAGGATAATCACATATAGGCAATGAACTTCAATATTTCATACTTCACCTACTTTCCCAACCCCCACAACATAACTTTTTTAAAAAGTCAACTTGTTTAAATTACTTTGTTTTTACTTGTTTATGCATGCTTTGCCTGCATATATGTAAGTACACTACATCCACGCAATGCCCACAGAGATCAGAAGAGGACACCAAATTCCATGAAAATGGTATAACCTGTTGTTAGTCACCATATCAGCACCTGTAACTAAAATCGGTCCTCTGCATAATAGCCAGGGATTTTAGTGCTGATCCATCTCTGAAGCTTCTGTGGAAAACTTTTTTGAAAGAAAGCTTCATCAGAATTTATCAGTACCATGTTCCATGTAGGAGAATGAAGGCTACTATATTTAGATCTTTGATGTAAATTAGGCATGTCAATGCTATGATTTTAGAGCTCTCTTTTCTGACCTTGCCGTCTCTTACAATCTTTCACACTCTTCATTCTGTATAGGGATCTCATTTTTAAATTGTTTATGTAAAACCATACATCAAGAAAAGGCATCTGTCTAGTCTAGTCTTCATTTCTCTACAAAGACATGGTACAAGTTTCAGATGTGCTGCTTTAGAGTTATCATTCACTCTGACAGCTGTACGTATCACCACCTCAATCTTTATATATATATACATATATATATATATATATATATATATATATATATATAACAATCACAATGATTCAGAATTAAAATTTTATGTTTCATCTCTGAGAATTTAAAATAATTCATGTGTCCCTTCCTATTTTCTGGGATACAGCTGTAACATCAATCAGGCTCTACTCTCTGCTGCTTAAAACACTGGTTATAATTTCTTCACTACCCAGTTGTTTTGACCTTTACTGCACACTTAGGGATTCCAATGGAAGGTCTTTCACTGATCTTCTCTTCTTCCTTACAACATATATACAGTCTACCTAACTCTATGAAATGAGTCTTCTGAACCTTATAAACACCAACTAAAATGGTTTCTCCCAATCCTGTTCTTACTTGTGAAGGCAAAGTTACTATCTATTTCTCTTATTCCATCATGACTATTCACCATTTGAAAACACTAATACCTTGGTTTCATAGTACAAACGACAAAAAAAACCTAATACATATATATATATAGAAATATTTCACACATGTATAATTTTAATAGCAAATCTATAATAATGTTTTATTTCTGAACATGTCTTCTAACAGATAAGCATTACACTTGACTTGACCATATTACTTCAAATATTTTTAAAAGTAGTAAGATTTTAAAAAATTAGTAATGATCTGGGTGTATAACAGGTTGTGGAAAAACTTTACCATCAGAATAATGGACTGCTGGCATATTACCTTATTTTTAGTCTATGTCATACCATCCCTTACAAATTAAAGAACACATAAATTATGCTCTCATACCAAGAAGCTCTATAATGTGTCCATGGATCTGACAGTAGATTTAATATTTTACACATCTACTCGAATGGCCACCAGTAACATATATCATGCTATTTCTTTTCTTTAGTCCTTTCTGTTAGCTCATATCATCACTGCTTAAATACAGTTGACTGTATGGAATGTTGGCATGAAACTTAGTAAAAATATTCCATATATTTTCTTTGTCAACAACATAGTAGAAAAAAAAATTATTCTACCAGACACTAGTATTTCCCTTGCAACCATCAAGGAGAATGATTTCCCATTTTGGCTTTAAAATTCATTACCTTATGGCTTGCATTTGCCCGTCATCACAGACAGCATTCTGGAAGACAAGGCTGAAGAACCTCAGCTCCACTGTCAATTCATAACCTATCTGTGCTGCAAGTAGCAAGACATAGCATGCATATATATATATATATATATATATATATATATATTCCTCAAATAAAGAGGGATTTTAGAATTTTTTTCATGTAGTATATACCTCTTGCACACAGTGGTAACAATATTTCTTTCTGAACATTATGGTTTTCCTCAAATGACACTATCATTATTCTTCCATCTTATAAAGAAGGATTCCTTTCTTGCTTGTTTACCTAGGATCATTTTAGGTCTGATTTGTATCCAGAACCATATAGGCCTGGAAATATTTTTGTTACAAGAATGAAGTTTGATACATTGGCAGTTTGTATATGCAAGTTGCTATCTTTGAGAAGGCTAATATGAGTGAAACAATAAATACTTTGTAAACTGCTCTTGCACATCGGTTAAGAATAGTGATTTGGAATTGGTAATAGAATGCAGAAAAATATCTAAATTGTGGGCAAATTAATAAGTGGTAATTTGAAAACTTGAATAAGGGGGTGTTTATATAAAGTATGTTAATCCAACTTCTAGTATCTGTTTTTTAATGAGTCAAAGCTCAGTCCTACAAGTGAGAGTAAACATACAGCTAGAAATAATATTTAATAAGAAGAAATGCAAGAATCTTCCCAAGATGAAAGAATCTGAAGGTGTCATTTAGGAAATCCATAATATCATTGTGTACAACTACCCTGTATTTGAGAAAATTCTGACTATATTGCTATATTAGTTTTACACAAGCAATATGTTGGATGATGCTATTCTGTGGGTGTGGCGTCATGACCACTATTTTACTTATTGAATGGACAACAGATATGATTACCTGCAAGAGATATTTATCCTGGAGAAAAATATATTTTTGTCAGATCTTTAGAACAACATAATTTCTAACTTCTTTCTAAATGTGCATTCCCATACTCACAGTCAATTGTACATTTCACCATTCATCAAAGAAACTTTTTTTGTAATGTATTGATACTATCACACAGTTCTAGAATTGCGTGAGTACCGAGAATAAGTGTCTGTGAGATGTTTAACCCTAAGTGCCACACCTTCAGTGAAACCTCTACCCATGCAATGAATGCATTTCTCAGCTCTTATCAGAGAAATTTCCTTATTCAGCATATGGAGATTAACATAGTAACTAAGGATGAGTCAACATGCTGAGAATAACAGGACACAGAGTATTTGGCCCTTAATAAGACATCAGTTTTAAACTTCTGCCATCCAAGATCATTGCAGAAGAAAAAGTAGAAAGCTTTTAAGAGCCAGAGGCAGGTAGATGATCACAAGGTAACAGAACTTTTTGGTCAACAGGTCAGTTACTCATATGAACTCACAGAAATGGTGTCAGCATGCACAAGTTCTCTCCAAGCTCAAAGCAGACAAAATCCCAGCATAGAGATGAGGAAGTAGGCTGGAAATTCCAAACCAACTTGAACTTTTGGCAATTTATGGCTGCTTAGAAGGGGAGATACAGTATCTTACAGGGATAGGAATCTTGTTGAGCCCAGAGAGTGGACTCACACTGAAGGACATTTAGGGACAGAAATCAGACACTATCTGCCAAATCATATAGATAAGAGAGAACATTAAATTGGGCTCAGATAGTGGGAGAAGTTGAAGATAAGGGAGAGCATCTGAATACCATCAAACTACATTGTATGAAAAATGCAAAAATATTCAATAAAAAGAATATCCCAAAGAAAATCTGTCTGTGAATGTGTGTGCACGTGCACATGCATGACACTGCATGAGTGTGGATTTCATAAGACAATGAGTGAAAGTCTGGTCTTCATTCCATTATATAGGCACTGATCACATTCAGGAAGCCAGGCATCTTTATTTGCTGAGCCATCTTGCCAGTCTTGAAAACATCAGACTCTTAAACATAAATATGCCATGTATATTGAGTTGAGGGTAATAGTTACATGGTAGAACACTTTTCTACATGATACAAGACCCTTCTTTCCATGTCTAGCACAAAACTCATACAGAGAAACATACAATGCTAATAGATTAACAATGACAAACTCTTAAAATGTCGTTTCATTGTCTATGAATAGTTTTACATTTACTGTTGATTAAATAAAATACTGCCATGAAAAAATTGATGTGTATTAGAGAGAATTAGATGAGCTACAGTGAAGAAATAAGAGAATACTTATGAACCATGTTTGGTGGCACATGCCTTTAATCAATGCACTTGGGAGACAGAGACAAGACGATCACTGTGAGATCTCAGCTGGCCTTGTTTATGGTGCAATTCCAGGTAAACTAGGACTAAAGGGTTACACTGTCTCCAAAAATATAGTTATCGTTATTATTACCCATCATTATATACAGTCATTAAATACCCCAATACATGAAAAAGGCCGTATTGCCGGAAAGCAGCTGGAGTGGGCCAGATCAGATTCTGGTAGTAAGTACATTGGTCATTTAGGCCTCACAGGAATGTGACTCAAAAAGGATCACTATAGCATAAGACATATCCAGTCTCGTAGAGAGCAGAGTGAAGAACTCTCAAGCTGTCATAGGAGTCTATAATAGAGCCTTAAAGTGAGAAAGCACAGAGTTTGCTTGTAAATGGACAAGCAGCCTTTTGAGCCTTTGGCAAAAACTGAAGAGCGAAGTTAAGAAACACTAGAGAAATGCATATCAGATACTGTGAAACTAAGCACATGTGATGGACTCCTTATTATAAGAGAGGACAAAGGTCCTCGGGGAAATCACAGATAGGAATGACAAAAAGCCACAACATGGCTGTACTTTCAAAAATATGAGCATAAGAAATCACTCGTTGTATGGCATCCAAGAAAGACTGTACACAGTCTCAGCATCAACCACATCCTTATTTTTAGTTGCAATTAGTTTTCCTTTACTTTTTATGTTAAAGAAAGAAATGTTTTATTATTTCCTTCACCTGGCCTCAATGAACAGATAATACTCAAGATTTCTATCATAATGATTCTTGTAAAGAAAGTCCAAGAACGTGTTGTTTAGTTTTTGTCAACTTCAGAAAAAATTAGAGACACCCAGGAAGAAAAGGGAACCTCAAGTGAGTAATTTCCTTCACCAGATTGGTCTGTAGGTATGTCTATTTGGCATTTCTAGATTGTTGGCTGATGTAGGAGAGCCCGGTCCGCTGTGGGCAGTGCTATCTCAGGGCAGGTGGGGCCGGCCTGGGCTGTGTGAAAAAAAGTAGCTGAATAAGCAGTCTAGAAGGAGCAAGCTTGTAAAGTGTTCTTTGGTAGTGACTATTCAGTTCCTGCCTCCAGGTTCCTGCTTGAACTGGCTGACTTCTCTCAATAGTGAGCTGTGACATGGAAGGATAAGCGCTTTCCCCCAAAGTTCTATTCTTTTTACTTTTCCTTTTTTTTTTTTTTTTGCTATTGTTTGTTTTCCTTAATATTGTGAGACAGGGACTCCCTGGAGCCCCAGATTCCTATACAGATTAGGTTAGTCCCAAACTCGCAAATAACCAACCACTTTTGCCTCCCAAATGCTGGGATTAAAGGTGAGCATCAGAATGTCTGACTCCCCACACTGCTTTGATCAGTGCTTTATCACGGCATCAGAAAACAATGTATGACAAAGAATCAATTACACTCTAAAACAAGAGATTGAGAGTTATCTTTTCCCATTTCAAATCACTATTGATGTATACCAACACCTAAAGTGAATTACTTCTATACATATAAATGTGATTCATGAATAGTAATTCTTTCAACAAATACAGTACTAGAATTCAAATAGATTCAGAGAAAATTGTCAAAATCAATATAACATAGCAATCGAAATTGAAAATAAAACACAACAAATTATGTTTATCAATTTTCCCTTAAAAATGACCAACTCTTTGCTGCTTAAATAGAAATAATTAAATCTCAGTTCTCTAATGTATACACATTTTCTGAAATTCTACTGCAGGCTCTGACACCTGGGGAATAATTTTAATTCCTTAAAATACTCCAGTGCTCTGTTTCCTAAGCATTTTTAGAACTAGAGTTCTAAAATCTTAGTGAAACTTTTTTTTTTCCAAATCTGTGAATGTATGTGGATATTTCAAGGCATGTAGCCATTTGCATGTGTGAGGATGCCTGTGCCAAGGAGTATGCATGAAGGTCAAAGGACAATTAAGGTATTGGGTGTTGGTCCATGCCGTCCACTTTGATATAGAGCTCCCTGTCGTCAACTGCTGCTTATGACCAGTGAGCTGGCCTGCCTTTGGTTTTCTGAGATTACATACGTACACTAGTATGACCAGATTTACATTTGCTCTGGTGAATACATATTCGTGTTCTCACATGTAGGTGATAAGGGCTTTACACATGAAGCCATGTCCCTATCCCAAATTTTTCCTTTAAATACAAAGAGTCATTATCTAAAAATAAGACTTTGGCTAAAATTTGGCTATGTAGATAACATTTTTATAATGGTTGAATAATCATATCAATACTTAGAATACTGGATATTACAAAAGGTTTTACATGTTCGGTAGTAAATATTCCAGAATGTGGATTACCTAAAATTGTTTAGAGATACTTCCCTATTTCAATAAATAGTGTATAAATCCACCCAGATGAGTTTCCTCAAGTAGAGAAAGTCTTTTAATTGGCCCTGTGTCATGTCTTGTTTAAAAGGATCTCAGATTTTTATTTTAGCTGTCTGTGTTAGTCTGTAGTCTTCTCTCAGTCTGGAATCCTAAACTGAAATTGCTTGTTAAAGAACCTGGAATAGCTGCTGGCAAAGCAATAAATATTAAAATTATACTTTGATATTAAAATAAATTATTTGTAGTCTTGATGAAAAATAAAGTGATTATTGCCATGACTTTTCATTTCATATAAAAAATCTTACTAAATATACATTGGAATTTTATTAGAGAAACAAATATTTAAAGATTATTGAAACAAATATAATCCACCTTGAATTATATCTTTTTTAAATGTACAGTTTTACATTTAGTCTTATGCCTTTAATTGGCTTTATGTGCCACACTCATACTGTACTTTTGCAAGACACTAGTTTCAAGGAAATAATTAGCTCTCTGCCTACAACAGCACAAAGCAAAATGTTATAGGGTAGAAGTAAGTAACTTACCTGCAAATAGCAAAAAGCAAACAGGGATAACCTATTTAAACTTGGAATACCACTGTTCTGAAACATATATAAATTTTAAAAATGGCTGCACTTCTGAGGCTAATAGAAGCCAGAATACTGATTACCCTGGAGGCTGCGGGTGGTTAATGAACGGCCCAAGGTGGCTCCTGGGTTTCATCTAATGCTCTATTTCTTGACCTGGCTGCTGCTTACAAGACTGTGCTCTGTGTGTGAAAATTAATCAAGTTGTGCCCTTAGGATTTTATATGTACTTATATTCAATAAAATGCTTTAAAAAAATCTAAAGAGTAAAGAAGCTAATTTCAACCAGTAGGATTGATGTGACAGTATAAATTCAGAAAAACTATGAGATGGGTCTGAAATGTGTGAGCAATAGAGCTGTGTTGAAGAAAACAAAATAGAAATCTATAGGAGGGAGCAGCAAAGGTGTGTGTGGTAGTGTGTGTGTGTGTGCACGCGTGTGCAGATGTGTATGCCTCTGCATACGTGCCCAGGTAACCATGTGTGCACATAGACACAGGTCAAAATCCCTTTAATTTCCATCTGGAAGCCTGAGCTTTGATCGGTTCGTTTCTTGCACGTATTTTTCTCCAGTCTTCCTCCACCTTTCTGACATTTATTGTTAGAATCTCTAGATCTCCCCCTCACATCTCTTTCCACAACGCCTCATTTCTCAAGAATGCAACTCCAATAACCTAGGAGTTAGACATGGAAATCCCTGGGAATAGTAACAGTATAACTATTTCCCATCTTACTGTCTGTTGGTTCTGAATACTGAAACCAGTTGAACCTGGAACACAGGCTTCTAATCATGTTCGATCACGCATAGCTCATGAGTTGTCCTTCTATTTCATTAGATACTTATTCCTCAATGTGAACAGCATCAGACTTGAATCACTATCACAGTTACTTTCTTTTACACATTATTTGCCTTGACTGCTTGGTATATTTGAGAGAATCTGTTTCACCTCTCACTTGAACTATCCGTATTACCCTAGAGATAGCATACCATTTACTTCTTTAATATATTCCCTTCCCAGAATCCCTCATACCTGTGTCTGGGCTAGGAAAGAGAGCAAAAGAATTCATCCTTAAACTTAAAGGCTAAAGCTTTTTTGGTTTATGCATTTCATAAATAACTATAAAATAGGATTTAGATTCCTTTAGTGTAACATTGAGATTGATTGAAATAAAAACAGCATCCATCACTTCAGTTCACTACGTCATTTTTTTTCAAATTGTCAGTCTGAAATTCTACTGTGGGATTTAAGGAGTTAAAAATTAAGATATAGTGTGCAATATATACAGAAAATTCTTATTTACTTTTGTTGGCAAACATTTGAACAGCATTCCATTACGAATAAGTCTAGAATAAACATATCCAACAATGTTGATTGAGGTATTAATGCATATTTCTTCCTTAAAAGCATCAAGTCCTTTCTAAATCTATCTAAATTCCACTTGGTTATGCTTCATTAACATATAAATCCAAAACCTGAATGATTATCCACAGCAAATCTTCTTTTCATTTTCTCCTATATTTTTGACTGTGGGTTTGCTTTTCTTATTTTCTTCATTCTGGATTATAACTCAAAGTGTCAGGCCATTCAGAAACATGTCACTATAGCTGCAAGCAAAAAAAGAGTCACAACCATAGATGTCTTTTAAAATATGACTCAGAAATGTCAAGTGTTACTCCACTTACATTTTTCTTACCAAACCCAAATAGAAGTTTGAGATGTGAGGTATACATGGGTTCAAGAAGAACAAAATATCATATTTGTGTGTATATATATATATATATATGTTTTGATATATTTCATCTAATAAAATTGGGTTTCTAATTTGACTAAAATATTGAAAAGGTCTGTTGGAGTAAATAATAGTTTTCTACATATCTCCATAAGTATAGTATTTGCTTGCCAGCTCTGAATTAATTTATTGGCTGTTGTGTTTCTGAAGGGGAGTTGATATTTAATGAACTTCCAATATATTTCATTTCAGCATGGTCACAAGATTGTCTAGTACTGATACATCACCAAGAGCCAGATTCAATTATTGCACCTCAAATTGTCTTCTGCACTAAACATGGATAAGTCATTCCTGACCTCTACAAATACTAGATATTCTCATTGAAATAGTTATCAAAACATAGCTAATAAGAATACCATTTGGATTTTTCTGAAAGAATCTCATATTTTGACCCAACATTCATATTTTCTCAAATGCTTACTGTATTCTTGCCCTCAGCATAAATAGGTTGAATCATGTGCACTGTAATATGATATACTATTGTGGAATATTTTAAACTATTTATACTATTCTGCTATTTCTTAGTTATTTCTAGCCTTTATCCCGAAATTCCTTTATCATTCTCTGGGTTTAACCGATTATTTACTTTATTGACCTCACAGGGTAACTTTTTATGAAATTATTAAAAAACAGGTATGTGAAGTAATATAAAATAAAATTAAAGGTAAATTTGGAAAACAACTATTTGTGGTTCAGGTACTGAGAACATTCCAAAGAAATAAGCAAAAACAACCATAACCAAAGTCTGTTCAAGGAATGGGATGCATGTATCAAAATGAAACAGGATCATTCAGGAATCATTTGGTTAGTCTCCTGGGAGAATACGTCCCAATGAACACCAGATCATCTTAACTTTTAATGAACACACTGCAATTTCTAAAAGGGGTTTCTCTTAGTCTTAGGTCCTAGGAAAAGTCGTATTTTGTTAAGACTACATTCTACCTCTAGGTCATAATTCCTCAGTCTTGTTATCTTGAGACCACTTTTAGGAACCTCTGGGGAGGCCGCTTATAATTCCAATGGGAGAAAGTTGGGAGAAACTCAGTTCAGCTTTTCTGCTTATGGAACAATAAATCTTTGACTAAGAAAGAAATAGTCCATCAAAATTTGAGCTGGTTATGACAACTTCAACATGGCCTAGGAGAAATAATTTGAGTGCATCTCTGTATACCTATGTCTATTTGTGACATATATATTTTTTCATAGTCTTAATGTTTTGTATAGGCTGAATTCTAATTCAAATGGCCCTCTGTGTGACCATTCAGCTTGGTCTTCAGAGTGAATTCAAGGCCACCTGTGTCTACCATGAAATCACGTCTTGAAAGAAAAAGAAATCACAACTTTTGAGACAGCAAGATGCTCAGGGGTGAAGTCACCCACTCCCCAAGTCTGATAACCTAAGAACCACCCTACAGAACCAAATTATGTAAAGACAGGAACAACTTCTTCAAGCTCTCCTCAGATGTCTGTGGTATGTTTGTACCAATTCACACGTACATATGTATTAAATAAACATAATAATTCTGAAAATAATAATGTATTAAATACCTCTATTTCTTGAGATTGCCATTTATGTTGATAACCTTATAATACCTGTATTCATTCAAGAACATAACTATATATCTATACTTCCATTTGAAATTTTACCTACATTTTATATCTATGAGATTAGGCTGTTTAGTTTTTTCCTTTTCAAAATTTCTTTTCTCATCTTCTAAGAAACTTGTTCCTCTTTTTATTCGCCACTTTATCTCATCAGAATTTAGAAATCTTGAATTCATTTCTCTATTTGCCACTTGATATTGAAATAATACATAATATGAAGGTTTAAAATTTGAATAAATTATACAATAATTGTGTATAGTCACAGAAGAATTAATATGTAGAACTTTAATCTTCCTGTTAGTATGATTCTCTTGGATGTGGAGGGAACAATCTTACTATATATTTTGAGATGGTATTTTACCTTCTTTTCAGATCTTTATTCTATATTAGTTTTTACAGTAATGTTTGGGGTTTGTTCAATAAAATAGTAATGACTTCAAAAATTTACCTTAATATTAATGTGACAGAAATGTTTCCATCTATAGTACAGTTTACCTGTTTACTTCAGTGGGAGATTAGTCATTAATTATACATGTATTCCTTTAAGATAATATATCGTTAAAAGTAAATATTCAATTAAAAAAGATTTCTTATATCTAGATATTGTACTACTATTATTGCAATTTTGTAATTAATGATACTACTTTAAAGATTTCCTAAGATTTTCATTTTTTCAGTAACAACACCTAGAAAATGTCACTGCATTCTTGAGTTCTAAAATCTCTACATCAACTAAACACAGATGAAAATTCACAAAACAATTTTGTCTGAACTAAATATATCCAGATCTGTATATCCCAACTGTTTCCTAAATAGTATAATGATTTAAAAATCATTTATAGTTGGTATTTTTGTATTCTGAACATGATTTAAAGCACACAGGAAAAACATAAATAACATATGGAAAGCTACACAATCATTAGGTATTTTTGTTTCTATAGATGTTTGAAAGTTCTCTTAGAATCAGTATCCTTAGAATGGCGTGAAGATATATAATCCCTAAATATCATAACTTTAAAAATACTTTTAGATTCAATTTGCCTTTATTATTTCAACCTTTTTCACGTGTTTTTATAAGTGATAATCTTGGTTTACTCATGTCCTAAAATATTTTAATTCTTACAAAATAGTCATTATTGTCATTTATATTGCATTTAAACTTCACCTGGAAACTGTTAAAGTTCAGATTGCCCTTTGTGACATGCAATAATAAACAGTTGTAATTAATTTTTAATTTATGTTGTACAGATTTGTGCTCTGAGACAAACAACTGCCGTCTTTAGGAGTTCAGCTGTGCTTGCTTGGAAAAGGGCTTGAAAACTATTGACCTTTGCTCATAAAAGGAAAGAACCTTCACTTGAGAATTCAGCTACTTCTTCCAACACTTTTTGGATAATTCTGCCCTAAGTGCACATGACCTGAGGAAGAAGGGGCTGAAGTTACGCAGGCCAAGAAGACAAGGTTAAAATTGTTCCATCTATGTGGTTCTGGGGAAGTCATTATCCAAGCTAGATGAAAACTTTCTGCTGCCACCTTAGGTGGGGCAAACAACCACACTCCTGTAAGGTATTCATTCTCTAAGCTCTATAAGTAAGCCCAGTAAATTCATTGATTCCCTAGAGTGAACTTTAATGGAATTTTATTCCAAATTGTCTTTTGAACCTAGGAAAGAGAGGGTGAATGCTTTTTAGATATCCCTCAGAGAAGGTGTTGTAGAAACACAAGATGTTCTTAGTAACATTGGGAGTTAATAACATTTAAATATCCTCTAAGTAATTTATATTTGTCAGTGTAAAATGTGTAATATATGATTTTAATATATTAAGTCCTGTTCATTTCTTTTCACTTATGTTTGCTAAATATTTAAAAAGAATTATTTCTATCAAGAGTATATTCATTTTATCATGTTTTAGAAGGCTTTCATGTTTATTAATTAAATATGTGAACAAATATATTTGTATCCCTTGAAATCTTTATACCATTTTAAAATTCCTAGCATCATGAAATTTTTTTTTTTTTAATTTTGTGTCTTCACTGGCAATCCTATTGCTGCCATTCTGTTTCTGTCCATGGTAATCTCTTGTAAACAAGACTCTCTTCTTTCCTGTTTATGGTTAATAAGGAAAATTTCCACAGATCCTGTACTTGCCATTCACACTTTAGAACTTACTTTGCTATCAATGATCTCATATGCTCATGATGTCAGTTAAAATACATATGATAAAATTTCACATCTTCCCTGAACTTTGTATCTATTTCCCAAGATCCCAATTCATCTAACATACCTCACTCATTCATCTACAGTCTTTTTTGGTGTTCTCTCTTATCTTGGATATTACTATGAACATACTAGTTAAAAACAATGGAAATGGTAGTATCTATCACATTAAGTTCATACAACACTTGTCTGCAGTAATATTCTTTCAGCACTGATCCTATATCTGAATGGCTGTGAATAATATTATAAGCTATTGTTAATATACATTGAATATACTTGCTTTTATGAAGGGGAGATAATTTTTAAAAACATAAGGGAAGAGACATAGATTAAAATTCTGAAGTAGAACACATAAGAAAAATTCTTGGTTTATTTCCTATTGCAAATATTTTATTATATTGTAGAACTAAGTAATTTGAGAATAGAATTAACTCACCTGTTTTAATAGTTGGTGGGAGAGATTAAAATGTTCTTTTTGCCTGACAATAGCTGGAATGGAGCATACTTCCATTTCAAAAGAAGAAATTCCATACCCTAAATTTTATCCTTTCTGATAATATTTACTCTAGTCAACTAAAGAAATGTATTGGAGACCATTTTTAGCTCACAATAAAGTCATCCTCTAAAACAGATCAGTCACGGGAAAGTTTCTGTTGTAAAATAAAACCTTGCGTAACATGAGTTTTCATTAAATGCATTGGCGCAATTTCTTGGAAAATATATTGATATATAAGAAGGGATTCGTACATACATGGAGTTTTTGATAATAGGAAAGAACTATTGAAGTATAACAACACTAATTTGTTAATATAAATCAAATATCAATTATCATTCCCAAATTAAAATAGTTATTTTAGTTATGGTGTATTAAAGAGAAAAGTATAAAACATTTACAGCAACATGGATTTGATGATTTAATACTTAAAAGAGTAAATTCAGTCTGAGCTTACACAGGTTTTGTGCATACTCTCACAATCAGTCTGAGTGCATATGTGGCTCTGCTCTGTTGTCACAGATTTGTTTCCCTTAATTCATCTACCTCCTCTGGCTCTTACAATCTTTCTTCTCCTCTCCACAAGCCTTGGGAGGAGAGTATGTGATGATATAGATGTCTCATAGGCTTAAGAAACTCCGCATTCTCTTATTTTTTGCATTTTGACAAGTGGTGGGTCTCTGTGTTAATCACCAGGTTCAATCTAGACAGCATTCCAACATGGAGTGACAAGATATCTGGCCAGGACGTTCCACTCCAAGCTGAGTAACAATCCGCAGAGGGTGGCTTCTGAGAGAGAGTCAGTGTGCTTTAAGAGTGCAGAGTGCGTGCCTTGGCAGTTTGATGACACCAGTGCGTGGTTCCATATCCAAGTATGTACGGGCCGCAGAGAAAAGCAGTGAGCTTTTTATAAAGGAAGACGCAGGTTTTTTATGGGAGAGAAGATGGAGCGGAGGAGTGGGCAGAGGCAATATCGATCAAAACACATTTTATGAAATTCTCAAAGAACCAAGTATAGGGATGAAATTGAAAAACCTTGGAAGTACTGTGAGCACAGTGTGAAATATAAGAATCAGAGCTAATATCAACATCACAGTTTGGAAACATACAGACATGACACTGATTTAACTGTAGGAGAGAAACAAATGAGGACGAAGGGGGCCGTGATTTATTTAGAAGATGGCCAATGACATTATAACTTATTTCAACTCATAATACATCTTTGTAAAAAGTTTAGGAAAAAAATATTTTTTCTTTCAGATATGCCTGCAAGTTGAAAAAGTTGAAAAAAGAAGATAAAATACACTTTGGTTCCTATCGCTTCTCAAACATTAAAGATCTTCTGTAACGGAGAAAACAGTTAATTTTTTCTCAACAATGTGCCAAGATTACTGTTTGTCAATAGGAACTCTGAACTACGTGAAAATTACCTCCTGCAACAGGAGCAGCAGGGGCTTGTGCTGAGAAAGGACTGTGTTGCCCTGGACACCCAAGATGTAGACTTTTATTTGAACCTGAGAATTTGATGTTATTTCTTATACTTCACTGTGAATTCTTCACAGGAAATTAAAGCAAGTGGTACTAATACAATCAAAGCACAATTACTCTTCTATTCCTCTTTCTCTTGGCTTCACAAAAGTAAGCCTGATTGAGGATTTTGAAATAAGTCAGATTACTTTGTTCCCAACTGTGAAGTATGCATTGTATTCACACTGATAGTTTCAAGAACTTATATGGGGTCAAAAATAATACTAACAATTTTTATATAAATGCCCATATATGTATACATATATACATACATAAATACACAAAGACAAACAGATACAAATAAAAAAGGCAATTGACCCAGGAGTACAGCACTATTGTAGAGCAATTCCCTATCATGTAAAGAAACTTGAGTTTGATTTACAACATACACAGAAGAACAGTGAGAAAATTATGTTAAAAAATAAAGAACCACATCCAAATTTTAAGTAGAAACACCTTCCATTCTTCTCTGAAGCTTATTCCTGATTAGAGTTCTGTATTTCTCAATATCAGGGGATGCAGGTGGGAGTAATGCAAAGAGTTACTGAATAAGTAACACTTATTTAGTAGAATTTGCATATATGTGTTTGTGTGTGTGTATGTGTATTTTTGTATTTGTGTGACTGTGAATTTGGGTGTGAATGTGCTTCTGTTTGAATGTGTGTATACTTGTATTTGTGTCTTTTTGTATTTCTGTGTATATATGTGTAGATATGGGCATTTGTGTATAAAAGTACTAATACACATTCATATGTGTTTCTCTCTCATGTGTGTGTGTGTGTATGTGTGTGTGTGTGTAGAACTCTGTAGATACAGTTGTTTATGAGAATGCAGATACACTTCTACCATGACATACATATTCATGTCAAAAGACAGACAGGTGCATCTGTCATCACCTTCACCTTGCTGAAGACACAGCCTCTCTTTTGCTACTGCTGCTGACACTGGCTGACTCACAACCTCCTGGAGATTCTTTCTTTCCTTTCTCACCATACAAGGGCTGGAATTCTTGTGCTACCCAGGCTGTGGACATTTGAACTCAAGGCCTCATATTCACACAACTTGTCTTTTTATGCACTAAGCCATCTCTCAGGCACACAATTATAGATTTGTATTATTAAATGCAGATCTTAATCAATGCCTGTGATAAACAAGCAGCATTTGTCATATTTGCATTTGATGAATGCATATTTAAGCAGAGTAAAATATAGCAGCAGGGGAATATTAACGATTTATAATAATCACATTAAGAAACCACATGCCCACAGATATTTAAAAAATTTAATATTACTTTTTATGTGCTTATATGCATTTGCATATATATGTAATGTATGTGTGTAGATATGCATGTACAAATGGCATGGAACAACAGTGGAAGTCAGAAAACAAAAACAACTTTCAGGACTCAAAATTCTCCTTCCACCATGTGGTCAGTGCCCAGGATGAAACTAAGGGCCATCTTGCTCATATTGTCCATATATTTTTCACTGATATTTATGTTTTATAAAAAAGAAATACCCCTCCTCCAAATGTTGAGGTATCAGTGTTCATAATTTCTCAGGGGGGTTTGATGGCAACACATTCGCTTCTGTCTGGGCTCCCCAAGCCCTCCAAGATTCATCCATCTCTACTCTCTTACCTCCCATAAAATCTCCCCCTCATTTCACAGTCCCAGCACCCAAATTATCCCACCTTTCCCCCATTAACACTGACTTCCTCAATCCCAACCTCCGACTTCGCTCCCCCATATGTCTGCCCCTCTGCTCCTTCCTGCAGAGCACTCCCACTTTCTCCATCTCATGCCTAGTAACACGTGTTCCCTACAATCCTGCTCTTTGGGGCCCTTGTTTCCCTCTTTACCTCCGTGTATCCTTTCTCTTTTCCTGGCTCCTGGTATTACATCAGGATCTAACTCACAAATAGGGCATTGGGGCTTCAATTCCCAAATGAGGGAGAGCATCTGTCCCTTACTTTTCTGTGTTTCTGTTACTTCACTTAGCATAACACTCTCTAGTTCCATTCATTTACCTGCAATTTTCATTATCTCATCTTTTCATAATGCTTCAAAGAACTTCATAATGCAAATGAACCACATTCTCATTACCCATTTATCAGTTCAGGGGCATTTAGGTTGTTTCCATTTCTTAGAGATTGTGAGGAAAGCAGCAACAAACACGAATATACAGGTGTCTCTACTGTAGGAGGAGTACTTTGGGTATATGCAAGGGGTTGTATAGCTGAACCATATGGTAAATTCATTGTTAGTTTTGGGAGAGTTCTTCACACACTTTCCATGATGGTTGTGCAACTATACATTCCCACCAGCCGTGAATGAGCGTTTCTCTTTCTCCACATTCTCTCCAGCATTTTGTGTCTGCTGTTCTCTTGATCTTAGCCAGTCTGACTGGGGAGAAATGAACTCTTACAGTGATTTTTAATTTCCATTGCTCTAATTGCTACCAATGTTTTGAGGGAGTTTCTTTAGACATTTTTATCTCTTCATTCAGCTCTATAGCCCAGCTATTTATCCAGCTGTTATTTTCTTATTTCTTCGTTTTTTTTTTTTTTCAGTTTTTGTATATTCTGGATATCAATCCTCTGTCAGATGCATAGCTGATAAAGATTTTTCTCTCACTCGATGAGCTTCCTCTTCTCTTCGTTGATGTTTCCTTTTCTACGCAGAAGCCTTTTAGCTTAATAAGATCACGCCTATTGACTGCAGACCTGAATGTGAATCCCTATGGGTCTGTGTCTGAACTATTTTATTTAGTAGATTTTGTATTAGTATTTCAATTTCCTTATTTATAATGGATATTTTTAAGCTGTCAGTGTCTTTGTCTAACTTGGTGGTGTCCATGATTTTAGAAATTCATTCATTTCCTTTAGATTTTCAAATTATGTGGAGTATAAATTTTTAATGTATTTCTTTAAATGTTCTGGATTTTTTAGTGTGTATGTCAGTTGTGGTGTTTCCCTTTTTGTATCTGACTTGGTTGATTTGGATTTGCTCTTCTTTCTTCCGGTTAACTGGACTAGAGATCTCACCATCTTGTTTATCTATTCAAAGAATCAGGTTTCAGATTTATTTTTAATATTCTTTCTAATTCATTAATTTCATATCTGATATTTGTTATTTCTTTGGATCTACAAGGTTTAGGGTTGGTTTAGTCCTGGCTTTCTAGAGTCTACGGTTGCACTGTTAATTCATTTACATCTGCTCTTTCTGATTTTTTTTAATATATGCATTAATTGCAATAAATTTCTCCCTTAGGACTTATTTTAAAGTGTCCCCTAGATTTTGTTGTGAGGTATTCTCCTTTTGTTTAGAATACTTTTATTTTTCTCTTAATTTCTACTTTTACCTATTTATCATTCAGGAGTGTGTTGTTTAATCTCCATGAGAGTGTATAGTTACTAGAACTTCTTTTGCTATTGATTACAAGCCTTATTGCACAGTGGTCTGATAAAATGCATGAAATTACTTCAATGTTTTTTGGTATTTGTGGAGATTTGTTTTGTGTCCTGGAATGCCATCAATTTCAGAAAAATCTGCATGGGCTACTGGTTAGAAAGTATATTATTTTTTGCTTTGCTGGAATATTCTGTAGATATCTGTTAGGTTCATTTCAGGTAAAATTTCATTTAATCAAAAAGTTTCTTTGTTTGTTCTTTGCCCAGTTGATCGGCCTAGTGAAGATGATGGAATTTTGGAGGAACCTACTATTGCCAAGTTGGGGTTAACATGTGTTGTATAGTCCTAGAATTTTGCTTTTATAAAATTACATGCTATAGAGTTTAGCGCATATATATTCATGATTGCAATATCCTCATGATTGATTGCTGCTTTGGCCCTTTTCAACACTTTGGATTAATTTTAATTTGAAATCTATTTTTTTCAGATATTAGAATTGCAATATCTGATTGTTTCTTAGGGCCATTTGCTTGGAATATATTTTTTCCATTCTTTCACCCTAAGGTAGTGTCTATCCTTGAAGGTGAGGTGAGTTTCTTGAGGACAACAGAAAGTTGGGTTATATTTCTTGATCCATTTAGCTGTCCTGTGTCTTTTGACAGGGAGTTGAGGCTATTTTTATTTAGTGTTGTTATTGAACAATATGTATTGGGTGCTGTCTTTTACTTTCTTTGTGTTTGTGGTATTATTTTGTGTTTCCATCGTTATACCTGTCTTTCTTTTCTTTCTTTAACCTAGTGGGTATACTCATTATTTATTTGGTTCCTTGACTGCCTCTTTAAGGCTTGTTTGGTCACTTGAGTTCTTTCAGCTTATTCATGTCATAAAATCTTTCTAACCCCCCCCCCAAGAATTATACATAGTTTCCCTGGATAAAGTATATTGGTTTGGGATCCATGTTCGTTTACATGGATCTGAGAATAATTTTATCCAGGCTCATGTGGCTTTCATTGAAAAGTCAACTGTTATTCTAATGGGTTTCACTATCATGTTTATTTTCATTTGGGTGTACTTTAGTATTTATATTTATTATATTAATTCACTTTTAAAGTCACGAATTGCTTTTAATATTTCATTAAACTGTATGTATGTATGTTTTGGAAGTTTCCTTAACAAGCTTATGACTTTCCTCTTTGAATTCCTTGAGTTGTTTATCTTTGTTTTCTTTGATCATATTTATGATTGTTCTTTTAAATTCTGCATTCTTGCATTTCTCAGTTTTTTTCACATTGTAATGCACTTCTACAAGTCTAGTTGGTTTTGCTGGGGACATATGTCCATGATTTTTCACATTTTTTGTGTTCTTCATTGTCACCTGTGTATGTATATGGATGTTCTTTGTTGGTTATGTTTCTAGTAGAAATTTCTGCTCTGTTTTTATTTAATTTAATTTTGGTAATGTTTATATTCTTTATGCAGCTTGGTTTCTTTTTGTTTAGGAATGGAAAATATATTTGTATGTAGTTCAAGTACTTTCAGAGTGCTAGAGTGAGCTGGTTGGCTGGTAGCACAGAGTAGTGGGTAGGCAGGGTTTTCTGGCTGATCAAGAGCCCAAGAAGATGGAGGTGTGGGAAATGCATGATGACTGACTTAGGGATCTATCAGTGACACTGTTTTGGGATGCTTAAGAAGGTGTAACCATGCAGGAGAAAGTATGTCACTGAGAACTGACTTTGAGAGTTCTTAAACTGTGGGAATTCTAGTTGCTTTCCATTTCCTCTGCCTGCTTGAAGATGGGAGCACTTAGTCTATTGATGCTCTGGTCACTTCAATATGCCTCTAGGCTATGATAGATTCTAATCCCTCTGGAACCTGGAACCATAAACTCAAATAAATTCCTCTTTCTGTTAATCCCCTTTGTTATGGTGTTTTATCACAGTAACAGTAAAGGAAACTATTACAGAAGTTGGTACCAGAATCATGAGCTATTGTTGTGAGACAGACTTAATCACGGGAGGTTTGGGAAGCATGTTGAAGACTTGGAAGTTTGAACTAGAAAAATCAACAAAGGTTGTATGCAAGTAGAACTTAATGAGTCATTCTAGTTGGAATCTGAGACAAAATAGTGCTGAGAGTGTAATAGTTCCAGAGGAAACTAAGGACTAAAGCAGCAACTGGGGTATTTAGGCAAAGAGTCTGATTGGCTAAGAGTTTGTTGGAGGCTAAGTTGAAAAGTAATGAACTAATTTAATTAGGTGGAAGAAATTTCATGACAGCCTAAATTAAAAAATGTTCTTTTGGCTATATCAATGGTAAATATTAATGTAGTTCTACAGTGAAAAAAGAGAAAATGAGGTAGAAAGAAATGCAGAAGTTTATGTTGATATCAAGTCTTGTGCTGAGCTAAAGGATAACTTTGATAAGGAGATTAAAATGCTTATGGAGATGACTAGGGATTTTAACTTAAACAATGTATAGAGTACTTTCAGGTCAAGATCATACCCACCTAAACCTCTTATTTGTGAAAATGATATGCCTAAGAGTTTATCTACCAGAACACCACAGCCTAGAAAAATTGCAGAAGAACTTGGCATTGTATTTCATACGGTGCTGGCTTTAAAGTCAGGAAAGATGCAATAGTGAAGGGGTCATTGGCTTTTCCTTCATGGTTTCAGAAAGCCACTGGGGCCAGGAAGCATGTATCAGGGGCATCCCTGCATAAAGAAGGCCCTGACAGATCATGGAATGAAGATGGTGAAGTCTGGTTGGCAGTAGAGACCCCAAGAAGACATTGGAGATGCTAGAGCTGTGAGGCATCTGCCACAGAGAGCTGTATCCAGGGAGTAGTACCAGGCCAAGGTAGAGAGATGCACTGCATGCAGAAAAGTTGGAGGCTCTGAGCCATTAAAGCCCTTTGGGAGTAAATCCTTGGATATCAGACATGGAATTTCTGGATTTAGTGTTTTCTCTCCTTGATTTGGTCCAGTATTTCTATACTGTGTTCCTCTCTTTTGGAATAGGAATGTGTATTTGGTTTTATTGTATGTTGTAAGCATATAATCTGTCTTTTGATTTTACAGGGGCTTACAGTTAACAGATTGACTTGATTCCCAGAAGAGGTTTTAGACTTTGTACATTTGAATAGTACTGAGACTGGCAAATACTTGGGACTCTTGAAAGTGGACTAAATGCGTTTTGCATTTTATTATGATCATAAGTCTGTTGGGGCCAGAGATTGGAATACAGCGGTTTCAATGAGAACCTTCTAGGTTCCAAGTATTTGGATATTTTGTACCCAGTTAGTGCAATGTTTTGGGATGCTTTAGGAGGTGTGGCCATGCTGGAGGAAACCATATCACTGGGGCCTGGCTTTGCAAGTTCTTGTAGGATTTTCAGTTGCTCTCTGCTTTCTGTGCCTGCTTGAAGATGTGAGTGCTTCATTTCTGTTCCTGCTCGGGCCTCTTCACCATGTCTTCCCATCATGACAGACTCTAATCCATCTAGAACCTGGAACCATAAGGTCAAATAAGCTCTTCTTTCTATATGTACTCTTGGTCATGGGATTATATCACAGCAACAGAAAAGTGACGAATACACCATCCCAACACTTCTGTTTTTGTTGTTACTGCTTACTATTTAAAATGACATAGGGAAAACACTCTATACCCCAGTGCTAGAAATCTTGAAAGGACACATTCTAAACAAACTCTCTATTATGCTGTAATGTCAGTTATGCACATTTGAAAATAGTCCATTTGAAAGCTTCAGAGTTTATATTAGAAAAACATTCATGGTTCTAAGCTCAGGGGTTGTGTGTCACACTTATCACCAGTCTTAAATTTAGGAGATGCAGACACAAGTTCCTCTCACAATGTCATAACAAACCAAGCTCATTTGCTAAGTTCTTACTATCTCTACAGTAAATTTTGTGAAAGCACTTTGGAGACAGTGAAGAATGGATCAGCAATTCATATTAAGATGGAGAACAGGAAATAAAATTCCACTTTATGTTCTGTATTTGACAGTGTACTTTCTTCTGTTTGAAAGCTGGATTTATTTTATCATTATATGATGGGGAAAACACAAAGTTTAGAATATTCATTGTTGAAGACTATATTAATTATTTTAACATATGTAAAGGTGATATCGTATTAATTTTCTATGTGTTCATCTTGTAGAGTGATCAAGAAAATCTATACAAAATGTGTGTGTGTGGGGGGGTGCCTGTTCCTGTGTGTGCACCTGTTTCTGTATGTAGATCCACATCAGATATTTCCCCCAGTGTCAGCACATCTTATTTTATTGTAACAGAATCTCTGGCTAAACCAATTTGGCTAGACAGGCAGCCAAGGGAACACCTGCAAATCTGCCTTTCTCTCAATTTCTAGTTCTAGGGTTCCAGGATCATATTGCAATGTCTAATGTTCTTAGTGAATGCCTGAGATCTGAATTCAGGTCCTTGCATTAGCATGGCAATCACATGCACTCCTGACTGAGTCATCTGTGTAGACATCCACCTTTATTTACATTAATATTAGTATGATAACATAAAGTGTATTCTTCTTAAAAGTAATAAATTAGGGGCTGTGAATAAGACTCAGTGTTAGAATCTATGCTACATAAAGAGGGGTGTTGCTCATTGAAAAGTAAATTGTAACGGTATATTAATTTGAGTATATTTGTATATGAATACTTGTAAATTGAAATAATATTGAAAAAATAATTACTTTCAGCTGGAGAATTTCTGACGTATAAGTTATGAAAATATTTGTATATTAAATATTGAAAAAAATAAAAAAAATATTTTAATATTATTTTAGTTCTTGAAAATTTCAAACATCAACATTGCATTTCATAGCTTTGATCCCTCTAGCTCTCTTCTTTTTACTCCTCCCATGTTCCTGCCCCCTCTGAATTTCCTGTCCTCATCATTGATTAGGAGTAGGTGTACATATTTTATAAATATGCATATTTATATTAAAAATCACACAAATTTAGTTAGCATTCACTCTTTTTTTTATTTTCTTTCTTTCTTTTTTTGAGACATTGACTTCCCATTGCCCAAGCTGACCTGGAACCTGCTATGTAGAGCAGGCTGTCCCCTAACTCTCAGAGAAACACCTGCATCCAGAGTGCTGGCATTAAAGGAATGCTCCATTATTCCCAACAATATTCACTTTTGAACAAACTATTCTGTGATTAAAGAAACTTATTTTAGCAAAATAATCTAAATTTCATAAATTTCAAAATGTATAAACACATTAGGCTTAAAATTCTGACAATCAAATGCAAGAATTATATAATTTACAAACGAGTCATCAGGAAGCAAACATGCCTATTTAAGATGAATAAATGACTTATTTTTTCTCTTGCCTTTGTATTTATTTTTTAAGTAAATACCTTTAAACAATGAATATCTGTAGCGCCTGCACTACAACTGCACCCAAGTCTATCCAGCGAGGGGCTGAGGAATGAGACACAGAGACAAAGACACACACACACCAAAGTCAACAATGGAAAAAAGCAGCTTTATTTATTAAGCCAGGGTGTGTGTGTATACACACACACACACACACACACACACACACACACACACACACACACACCCAGTGGGGAAGGTATGGAAAATTACTGAGTTTTTTTCATAAATCAGAAGTTCAGGTTCTCGCGAAGGGGCTGTGCACAGGATGATGTGTCTCGAACCTTTGGTACACGGGAGTTAGGGGAGTTGCCGTTAGCCTTAAGAGCCAGGGTGTTTTCCTCTGAAGTCGCAGCTGACAAGATTTAGCTGGCTCTTGGCTGAGAGCCTAGCCCTAAGAGAAAAGGGCGTGCAGGGGGCCCAGAGCCCTACAAATATTATCTTTTCCTAAAACATAGTGTGTAAATGAAGTAAATCCAAAATCTAAATCACTAAAAAAATTAAAACATTTATCTTTGAGAAGGCAAATGAATTTAAATACTGTTTTCTGCTGCAATGAAATGTTTTACTGAATTTAAGAGGATAGGAAGGACAAAATATTTACAGAGACACACTCCAAAACTAGCCCCATATTTCTCATCAGAAATAATGCACACGAAATTTTTTATCTAGCATAATCTTGAAGGGACTATAAAGATAGACAAAACATGACAATCTCAAAATATTTACCAAGTAAAGAAAATAATAAATTAAAACAGAAAAAATACATTGTAAAGTTGCTAATCTGGACTAAAAATTCTGAGAAGCGATTTACAATAAATAATAAAATTGCTCCTAGAACCACAATGAAAATAATGTCACTTTTAATTCTAGATTTTAGTAAAGGAAGAAAACACATTAAAAATCCATATAGTTGAAAACTGACTGCTTTTACTTTGTGTTATTTACCCAGTTACTCAACTTGAGCAATTGGAAAAAACCTGTGAAAATTATGAACAGTAACATGAAGCATGTCATACCTGGAGTGGTATCAACGAATAGAAATATGACACTTGGAAAAACAAACTATCTGAACTCTTATAAAATGTAGACTTTAGGAGAAAATGAGACAACTTATTGGCTCAGAAACAGACAAAACTAAACCATGTAATTTAAAAATATTGATTACAACAGAAACTGATTATAAGTGACTTTACTGATTTTGGAGTCTTTACTGACTCCAATTTTTCTGTCAATTTAAAACGGTTTGTAGAATGGCCATTAGAATTATCTTGATCTATCTATCTATCTATCTACATATATATATATATGTAGATAGATAGATAGATAGATATAGATGTGAAGTCCCCAGTGCAATTTACAGCACAGTTCTTAGAAAAAGCAAATGATTGAGAAACAGCAATACAGTAAGTTGGAGCTTGCAAGATACATGGCACTGGATCTTAATGTACAGAATTAATAGCAAAATAAGCCAGTCAGTCATACACAGAAAGACAAATAGTTCAAAATGCCTTTCAAATGTAGAATCTAGATTTTAAAGATTAATTGAAATTCAAGTGAGAAAAATGAGGACAGCAGGAGTGGGAGGACCAAGGAAGGGCTGTGCGGGTGGCTTTGCCATGAGCACATTCTGCATGCACCCTAAAAATAGTGTGAAGACATCTAGGAGGATTTGTGTGAAACAGGAAAAAACTGAAAAGAAAAATAAATTGAATATATATATATATATAATCCATGGATTTATCTAAAATATTGAATGTTTAACATAAAATCAATGAGAAAAAGAACGATGCCATTAAAAGCTCAAATATTTAAGAGATGGGGCTGGAGAGACGGCTCACTGGTTAAGAGCACTGACTGTTCTGGTAGAGGACTTAGGTTCCAATCCCAGCACACACTTGATTGCAAACAACCATCTGTAACTGCAGTTCCAAGGAATCTGTTGCCCTCTTATGACTCCCATAGGCATACATATTGTGGGGGTTTGAATAAGAATATCCCTTATAGACTCCAAGTGTTTGAACATGATGTTTCCATTGGGTGTCACTGTTTTGGGAAGTCTTGAAGGTGTGGCTTCAATGGAAGAAACACATCACTGGGGGCGAGTTTAGAGAGTTCTTAAGCCTTGCCACATTTCTGAGTCCAGTTGCTCTTTGCCTCAAGATCTGAGTGCTGAGCTTCTGCTCCTACTTCAGCCAACTTTGCCATAAAGGACTCTTGCCCCTTTGGAACCATAAGCTAAATAAACTATTCCTTATATAAAGTTCCTTGGTTACAGTGTTTTATCACAGCAACAGAAAAGTAATACACACAAAATAAAATTAATAAACAAAATATTAAAAATATACTTAAGAGACAAACTTGCCAAATAGACTGTGCAAATTATTTCCAAAAAGCCGTACACTGCCTATACTTATAGCAAGATACAAGCATAAAGATACACTTAGCAGTCTCCTCCAACACACTTAAAATCTGTGATTATAGAAAATAACACAGGAAAAAGACATCTTTTTGTCTGCTTTGTTCAGTGTTTTACAGAAGTGAAATTCTAGAACGATGCCTACATTAGGATGTTATCTCTAAGACGGTGAAGTTCACATTCTCCACATATTGGTCCCTCTGTGATCATGAGAATGGCTTCTCTGGCTTTCATTTCCATTTCTTCAATTGTTAGTGATGGAACGCTTTCCTGGATATATTCAACATTTTTTATTTTATATGATTTTAATGAGGTTTTTGTATATTTCATATAATAGAACTTAATCAAATTTAGAGCCACCCTCCTGAATCTGACGCCCCATAGAACCCCCCCCACACACACACAGACAATGGACTTCATGCTTTCTGTCATACATGTTAATGCTTTTCCCAAATGTCTCTCAGTGCAAATTCATCCACTGGAGTCAAATCTGCCTAGGGAGTCACTCTGTTGTAGAAGGTCTACTCTGCATAAGCCACAGTAGTAATTTGCCAATAGTTTCTCCACTAAGGTTAGGACCTGCTGCCTATGTCCCCAGTTCTTTTTTTTTTTTGTCTGAGTCAGAATGGGTCGTGTGCATGCTATAACCATTGCTGCAAATTAATATGAGTAAGTTTCCAGATGCCTGAAAGTTTATATTTCCTTATACTCATTCACCAACCCTGGGTGTTATAAGCTTTCTGCAACCTCTCTCATAATGGCCCCTGAGCCATGGGTGGGTAAGATTTATTATATGAGTTCTAACTAAGGAATGCTGTCTTCAGTCTCTTAGTATCTAAAACTTGGTGAGATGTAACCTTCTGAATGAATCACACTATGTTGCACTAGGCAGATTTGCTGGTGGGAGTTGAGGACTGTATTAATATTCTCTGAACTCCTTGTTCTGCTATGTTCCATTAACCTTAAGTTCCACTTCTGGTTGGACATTTCTCAGAAATATTCTCTATGTGTGACCACTTGTAGAACTCTGTAATATCTTCCATTTGTTGCAAACAGGAGCTTCTTTGATGAGTTTTGTATGGTATACTTGTTTCCAAATACAAAGATCCATATTTATCATACAGAAGAAATTTCAAATATCTAGAGTTATAACATATATAGGGTTTTCTTCAGGGGTTTTGAACTCTCCAACCCTGTGCATTTACCTAGGTTTACAGTGCCATATATACGGTTCCTCCAATTGACAGGTCTTTAAGACCGAATCGATAACTGTTGCTTACCTTCTAGTTAAAAATGCCAGTAGTCCACCAATAGAGATAGTTTGCTGTGCCAGTATTGTGCTTACCTTCTAGTTAAAAATGCCAGTAGTCCACCAATAGAGATAGTTTGCTGTGCCAGTATTGTGCTAATTAGGTTTAAAGCTAATTTGAAGCCTTGATCGATTTTCTCCGTTAGCAGCTTGTAAAGAATCCTCTAGAACTAAGAAAACTAGACTTTAGAGAGATTCCAAATCAGTTCCATTGCTTCAAATCTGTTCTCTGAAGTATGTCCTATCTTCAGAAGTGGGTCATACTTTCAAGTTCTGGAAGATAATCAAGGGCAATAGCCTGTGTTGTTTTGGGACGCTCTTGAACTACTATCACAAAGAACTTGAGATGTCTCCTGTCTAGCACCATGTTTCTTTTTATATAGGCATGTACATACACTCTTTCAGAATCAGATGTTGTATGTCTATTATGCAGGGGGAATTTTAGCTACACATTTCCTTCTGACTTTTATGCCACCTAAGTTTTGCTTATCTCTCCTCTCTCCCCTTCCCCAGTTTAAGTACCTCCTGATAATTTCCCCCCTGGTAATACCTGTTTCCTATTATTCCCACAACCCCCTGAGTTCCTTTTTCCCCTTTAACACCATGGTGCTTTGTGTGTTGTTCTTCCCTCTTCCATTCCCAGCTAAGTACACCCATTTCTTCCTGATAACATCTGTTCCCTATTATTCCCCTCTCACCGGTTCTTTTTCCCTTTAACTCCATGATTAGTTTCTATTTTCCTGATTCCTGCTACTATATCAGGATATATACTCATGTATAACAGATTGGTGCTATCCACAAATGACAGAGAACCTAGGTAGCTTGTTTTTCTAAGTCTGTGTTACTTCACTTATTATACCGTATTAAATGGTGCTCTACATTCTTAGTAATTAGTGAAATGCAAATTAAAACTACTTTAAAGTTTCATCTTGCGTGAGTCATACTGGCTAAGATGAAGAGAACAAAAGATTCCAAATGCTGGTCAGTATGTGGGGAATGGGGAACACTCATTCATTGCTGGTGAAACTTCAAATCCATGCAACCATTATGGAAAGTACTATGCTTACAAATCTTAAATGAATTTACTATATGATCTTGTTTTACCACTCCTCAGGATACCCCGAAAAGACTTATCCTGCTACAGAGATACCTGTACATCCATGTTTGTTGATACTCTTTGCACAATAGCTAAGAAATTGAAATAATATTAATAATCCCTCAACTGATAAATGGATGGCGAAAATGTCGTTCATTTTCACACTGGATTTCTACTTAGAAGTAAGGACAGACTAAATCATGAAATTTTCAGGTAAATTTTGGAACCATTTACTATGTTTTTTTAAAAGCCCCTTATTGTTTGCTTGCTTCATTGTCCCATTATATATAATATATGCATGTATTATCATTATTGTTATATATATATATATATATATATTATATTTGCATTACATGGGCTCAATGACTTTATAGAGAACAGTGGTAACAGAGAATGGGGGATGGACTTTATCACACACATTACCTGGATGTATAAAATTCACAAACAATAAAGAACAAAAAATTTTAATAAATTGTATCTGTACCTCAATATGTACAGAAAAGTATAAGTCATTATTTAAGAACAATATAGCTTCACAATTACTTGAATATAAATTATATTGCATTGTATTGGTTATTATAAATAATCTAGAGGCTATATAGTTTATATGCAGATATCATAATATCTTATGTAACAGAATAGAACCCCCATGAATGATGACAGATAGTGGTTGGAAGAATTCAATGTCTTGCTGCTACTGAGGAGAGGAAATTTACTGTTTTCACAAACCATACAGCTGCACATTTTAAGAGTCCATTTTTTATCAGCACACACACACACGCACACACACACATACACAGACATAAGAAATATAATTCTAACCAAAATATTATCTTGCGTGTTTACCTGAAATTGTTCTATAATTAAAGAGTCAATATTCTAACCATAACAGTTGCAAAATAAGCCCATTAATCAGATTCTGAATGACAACTATCACAAGGTTTTTATCAGACATAGAATCTGACAGAAACTGAATAGCTGAAATTTGAAGTAGCATGTCTTTTGAAATTGTTGTGAGAAAATTAAGATGCCCTGATTATTAAAATTATTATGTGGCTACTGCTTTCAAGGCGTAGTTTGATATTCACTCAGTCAGTCATAACATCAGATTATTGGGTCTACAACAACTCCTACTTACATATGTTCACTTGATTTTAAACACAGTTGAAAGACATTTTACTGGAACAAGTGCACTAAATAAGGACAGAATGTCTGTTTCTACATAATTAATACTCTGAAGTTTTACCCACACTTTGTCCTACCAACCAACATTAACTGAGAATCGATGAAAAAATTCTTAAATTCCTGGTAGAACATTTTAAAATTTATCTGTGACCTTAGGTTTCTGAAACATTTGTTTATTAGCAACAAAAGCAGAGTCAAAGAAAGTTACAAGAATTTAACAGCTGGATTTCATAAATATGTATTGAGAGTGTCTACATTTTGAATCCTTCTTCATCTTGAAGAAAGAACATGATTAGTAAATTAGTATATCTGATAATTAATTTATATAAGGAATATATAATACAGGGTTCAGAGAGATGGCCTAGTGGGTAAGATCACTTGCTGAATAATCATGAAGATCTGAGTTTGAATTATTTTCACTCACAAGTAAAAGGTCTGCATGAAACACTACCAGAGAGGATTAGTCTAACTAAAACAGCTTGCAAACCATTGAGAAAGTCTTTCTCAAAGGAATTGATAGATTGATAGATTAGGTGACCCAATGTCTTTCTCCAACCTCCACAATCATACAAAATAGGATCCTGCACTATCAAATACACATGAATGCATATACATATATCAGACCACATCCCCACAGGGATATCAGCACCTTCTTAATATTGATTAAGGAATACAGCAAAAAATTAAATAAAATAGACTATATAAACAGAATTTAGTGCATCCAGGAAGATGAAATGTGAGCATATGTAAAATATTTCACACCATTAACCATTAGAAATATGCTGATGAAAACCACAGTGAGGTAAATTCTCACACACACATAACTGAATTTTTAGAAGCCATAGCACTAACATTCTCAAGGTAGCCTGACTTTTTCATTTTAATGTTTTATGAGAAAGTCACACATTAACATGAAGACTCAGTTCTCAGTGAGCATATTCCAGTAAATACAACAAAGTGGTTTTATATTTCTTGAACCATATTTGAATGAAACAGACTCAATAGCATCAAATTTTCTTAAGTAATCAAAAGCTACAAGAGTTATTAGAATGTGTTATATATAGTTCTATTCATAAAATGTCCTCGGCATAGTGTAAAAGTACAGGATACTATTATAGAGAGGTATTGTCAGGGAAATCTTCACAAAATTCTCTGTATAATGCAATTGTAACAGTCTAGAATTTGTAAGAATTTCTTGCACATTATTGACAATCATAGAGTGACATGTATTCTTTATATTTTAAGTCATTGATTTGTACAATGTCCAGCCTCATCTATATATCCAAAGAAAAGATATTATCCTTCCTAATTACACAAATGTGGGGAAATAACTAGACATCCTTGGACTGTATTACTAAGGGATTAAATTTTCTGTTCTCTGATATGCATCTATTATGCAGAAGCTTGCCCTCACAAAAGATATAAGCACGTTTCCCAAGGCTATCTCAAAGTATTGAAAGATAGCTTACCTCGAATTTCATACTCACTACAAAGGACCTTAATATTTTCACATTATGTATTGCTTTATGATAGTAAGCAATGTATGAATGCCCCCTTCCCTGAGACTTTTAAAGTCATCTTGTTACTTGAGGAAAGTATCCAGTCATTTTCCTCTTTCACAAACGCACATTGCACAATTTTATTATCTTTTTCTCTTTATCACCCTGCTTTTGACTGTGTTTGCCTTCATAGAGTTTGCAGTGAGATGCTATGAACCATTCTTATATGAACCATGGTCTTGACAGAGCGGGCCAGAAAACAGAGCAGTGTTCTAGGGTATCCCTTGAGAAAGTGAAGGGCGACCAGTGTGCTGGTTTGAGTTGATTGGGACTGTCTTTGCTCACTGTTTGCGCCTTCCCTTTCCTTCCCTCACTTCTCCCCCCTTCCTTCCCTTCCTTTCTTTCCTCTTTGCCCTTTGTTGTTGTATGGTGTAGGAAATTGCAGCCTATACCATAGTAGGTGTTTCGTCACTGCCTTAGACTCTAAAATTCCCTTGATTGTTTTTTAAATCCAAAGTTAATACCTGCCATATAGACAGAATTCGAACAGACACCTTCTTGATAAAAGTGAAATTAGTCACTCCTCAGCACTACAGCATTTTGAGTACTGGGTTTCTATCTAATCTTGAACCAAATGAGCTTCTTTCTCTTTTTTTCATTGTGGTTTTATTGTGAGTCAGTGTTTCCTGTGAGAAGGCTAGTAACTCTTTACATGAAAAGACTAAATTTCTAAGTATG
Organism: Eospalax fontanierii; assembly: GCA_035773235.1. Lineage (NCBI taxonomy): Eukaryota > Metazoa > Chordata > Mammalia > Rodentia > Spalacidae > Eospalax > Eospalax fontanierii. The sequence continues at coordinate 95,224,513 of CM069527.1, read as the reverse complement.
AATGAAAAGAGAATACAAACATCAAAACTGGCATTCAGAAATTAATGTCACTATAATTTTACATAAAAATAAAATTTTATATATATACACAAATATTTACAATACACAAATATATACAATATTTAGTTCTTTTGTACATTAAAGGTGTGATAAAAGGCAATGAATAAATTAAAAATGAGTTATTCTTGGTCATTTTTTTTTCAAACAGGGTCTCCCTGTAACCCCAGATGGTCTGGAACTCACTCTGTAGACCAGACTTGTCTCCATCTCACAGGCTACACCTGCCTTTGCCTCCCTAGTCCTGAGATTAAAGGCATGTGCCGCTGAACCTGGCTAAAATGATCTGCTTATTTTGAAAAAAAAAATTAAAAAATAATTTTTTATCCTTGGAGACATAAGGAATCTTACATTTTTAAATTGCACTCTAGTAGAAAATTTTGGTTAGTGATCAAATATTTGAAGAAAGTTGGGGTCAATACTATTTACAGAAAGGAAAAGAGAAAGAAATGAAAGAGAAAAGAAGAAAGGAATTAAGGAAGGAAGGAAAGAAAAATAATTGTTTTCACAGTACAGAATTGTCTATTGCACATTTCATTTTCAATAAATTTAATATATATTTATATATATTTAGCACTTCATAATAAAAATTTTAATTTATATAATTCACCAAACTTTTTCACATTTCGCTGATTTTATATGGTTTCGTTGGTACATGAAGCAAATAGTTCTTTTTAAAAACCTGCTCTTTTTCTCTCCAAATGGTACACTTTGGATTTCTTTATGCCCCACTTGCTCTTTTAATCGTAGGCCTACTTAAGGGTAATCGATTTTTAAAAAGCCGCATCTTCAATGTTTTGCTTTGTGAAACTTTTCTTTCAAATATATTATTCCCTAACTTTGTAATTTGCACACAAGCAACTTCTTAATACAGTTTCAGGAGGCAGGCAGATCTTTTCAAAATACCACAAGAATGACCTCTGTTCCAAGAGATAATACAGAACTCATTCCCCTCTAAAACACATAACTAAGGCAGTTTGGAAGCTGAAATTTATTTCAGCTTAAGGTTCCACAGGAAGAGTTCATAATGACTGGGGCGCCATGTCACTATGTAGAGGGCACAGACGGCTGAAAGACCACATCTTCAACCACAAACGCAAAGAAGAGGAAGAAAAATTGAACTGAGTCAGGGCTATGAATTTTCAAAACACAACCCAAGTGACATATACTCTCCAACAAGGTCACACACTTTCTAAACCTCCCCAAGCAGAGCCTCTGTGGAACAATACTTATTCAATCCATTGTGGTATGTACTTTTATAAAATATGATTTGTTTAATTTTGGTAAATTTTGGAGGGGTGTGTTCTCATGTGTGTTGGATATAGTATAAGTAATGTAAAGATGGAAGATAAAGCCATGCGAATGGTTTACAATTTTATTTTTGCTTTAAAGGAACAATAGTAAAAGCAAACTAAAGCAGTAGCATGAGCATAGTTGGTAGCATGGGGACAGTCAGCAGCATAAAGACAGTCAGTGTGAACGAAAGCGTAAGCTATGCGTCTTAATCTATTTAGTGAGTGACCACTTTGGAACATGGTTGACTTTTTCATTTTGGAATAGGCCCAACAAATTCTACACTTTGTACTGCATTCACAAAAATTTAGGTAGTGAAATTTAAATGCATGCTGTTTGTGCAAGCAATGAATTAATGTCCAAAAGTAGTGATAGCTAATCACAACACAGAATTTAAAGAAAACTAGTGTTTAAATGCATGAAGAAAAGCTGCATGAAAATTCACCTATGAGTAGTATATGGGAAAAGATGGAAACTTCCTTAACCTAAGAAAAGATAGTGAACAAAAAAAATGTATATTGCATTTATCACAAACAACTGATTTCCCAAAGATTCAAGAACAGAGTCAAATTTCTACTCTCACTCGTTCCTTTTATTCAAAATTGTAGCCCTGAGTCTAATGAGTAAAAATCAAAGAAAGTCAAAAAGGAATGAAAAAATTGCAAACTGATAAAAAGGAATGTGGAAAAACATTTCCTCACAACTGATTCATCTGTCTCTAAATTCTAAAGACACAAAAATCTTTTACTAATTAGGAAATGAGATTATCTTGAGGAGAACAAAGGGTTGCAAAATATTGTTTAAAATCTTCAGCTCTTGGCTGAACAGACAGTTCAGTGCATGACTGCTTCCGCCATAAGCATGAGGGACTGAGTTCAGATCCCTAGTGACTATACAAAAGGCCACTCGTGCCAGTGTGCCTGAACCCTCAGCCGTAGAGTTGCCTAGACACAGAAGGACCAGTGAGACTTCCCTGTCCTGCAGCACAGCGGGAAAACATCAACTTCTAAACTCAGTGAGAGACTGTTTCAAGGGACTAAGGTAGAGACTCATAGAAGAGGGTATCAGATATCTTTCCCTGGAGCCTGCACATGAACACACAAACCCATGCACATACAGGTATATACATCACAAAACACACATATACTATATTAAAAATAAAGAAGAAATACCTATAAAATATAACTTCAAAATTTAACATAAATATACAAAAATCAAAATGTATTGGAATGAGATTAAATATAAAGGTTAATGAAACAAAGTAGTTTGAAAACCTCCATACATATACCGTTAATTCATTTTTTTGTCCATGATGAAAAAGTGTTTACTGGACAGAACATTTTTAATTGTTAGAGGAATTGAATGCTTATATTTTTTCTTAAATGTATACATATAAGAATAAATCTTTACTTTTTATTCGTAATGCATAATATATTTTAATGAATCATATATAAATATGTCCTAAAATTAATAAATTGTATAAAAACGTCCTAAAATTATAAGTTCTTTTGGAGAAATCCTGGGTGAATATTCAGCCTACATTTGACAAGGATTTCTGATAAAGACTCAAAGCACAAACAGTTTTGTAGACGATTAATTCTATAAAAAAAGAAAAGAAATTAAAAAGTATAAAGAAAGGAAATAAATTATAAGAAATGCTTAATTTAAATTAAAACTTCAAAGAGTATTATGTATTCAAAGAATACTATGACAAGGCAATTTATATTGTGGATTAAAATATTTCTGAAGAAATTAAATGAAAACACTATTACATACAATAATTAAAATACAAATAAATTGATTTAAAAAAAATAGACAAAAATAATTTTCTTAATAATGTGTGTTTTTATAGGAAATACATTCATGAAAATTGGGTTATTTTTATTTTTCTTTAAGAAAATATAAAATTACTACAAGAACAATGCTGGACTTACTGGAACCCAAAAGTAGTCCCATAATTTAGAAGACTGAAGCAGGCGGAGACCGAGGTAAAGGCAAGCCTGGGCTAAATATAACTTTATGGCCACTCTTCCCTACATAGAAAGACCATATACCAAAACAAAGCAACGGAATAGCATATTGACATATTAATATAAAATATATACTAGAAGGGATAAAACTTGAAATACCTACTTATATTTTGTATTAGCAAGGCCGTTGATCTAATGCTCTCTTATATGAAGGTAGTCGCATAAAAATGAAACCATGTTTTAGTTTTTCATTTTTATAAACCACTTTGGTATTTCATAAAATTTAAAAATGTGTTTAATTACAATTTGAAATTATTAATTTTTTATTTCTTATTTTTTATTTTATGTGTATAAGTGAGTGTCTGCATGGATGTTAGTACACCCATGTCATGCAATGGAGATCAGAAGCGGGGGGTCTGATCCCTTGGAACTGGTGCTAGACTTGCCAGCTGCCATGAGGGTGGTGGGAATCAACATAGGTCCTCTGCAAGAGCAGTCAGACTCTTAACTTCTGAACTCTGTCTGCAGGTTCCAGAATTCAAAACTATTAAGTAAAATAACATATTCTTTGGCTCACTGGTTCATTGGCTTAGGGTTAAGTGTGCTGGTTGCTCTTAGAGTGGATTCGGTTTGGTTCTCAACATCCACGTGTCAAACAACCATCCATAATTCCAATTCCAGGAGATCCAAAACTCTCTTCTGATCTCTGTGGGCATTGCACAACACATGTGCTCTTACTTACATACAGCAATATACACACACACATAAAATTAAAATAAGAACTAAAAAAAAAAAAAAGAAACAAATCTTTGGACTGGAGAAGTGGTTCATGGGTTAGGAGCACTGGCTGTTCTTGCAAAGTACATGGGTTTGATCCCCAGTGTCCATTAGGCAGCTAGCAAGCATTCTATATCTCCAGTTACAAGGGCACCCGACGACCTCTTCTGACCTCCGTGGACATTGCGTCACATGGGTACACTTGGATACATATAGGCAATACCCTCATATACATAAAATAAAAATAATAAAGAAAATATTTTTTAAAGAAACAGTGTGGATTATTCATTTAAAAGGCAATTAGACCATAGGAATATAAGGCTACATTGCTTGGAATTCCACTTCTAACGCATGCTAGAAAAGAGAAAAAGGACAACGAGAGGAGAAGGTTGGGCTTTCGAGGGTTCTCCACTTGAGGTAAGTGAATGAATACAGAGAAAGAACAAGAAATTCTGTGGAGATCAGAGGAAATGTATACTTTATATGAATGGCTTAAATATTTTAAATAGGAATATGCACATATAATTTTTAGTTATATTACAATTAAGGTTTTTAAGGCAAGTGTGTTAAAACACACCTTTAATCCTAGCACTTGGGAGGCAGAGGCAGACAGACCTCTTTGAGACCAAGCTAGCCTGGTCTATACAGTTGTGTTCCAGGCCTGTTAGGAATACAGGGAGATTTGGTCACTAAAAAATAAACAAATAAATAAATAAATAACTTTCTAAAGTTTAGCATTTTTATTTTGATATTTGTAATTTCAAATTTATTAAATTTTATGTGGATTCTTAATGTATCATATTTAGAATTGACTTGCATAGAATGATTTTTAAAGCCATTTCCCATGTTTTCTTCTATTAACCTCATGGCTTTATTTTGGCACATAATATTTTTTCCCAATACATATGTATTGGCTGACATTATGAGTCTATGTGTTTCAAAAAAGTAAAATGAAAAGAAGAAAAGATTAAGAAGAAATCAATATTAAAAAGAAATACTTCCCAAATCTAGCTATTACATAGTATTTTATTTTTACTTTTTGTTTCATAGAATGTTGTAAAGTCTAGCCCAGTGTTTTATGAACTTTCTGGAGAAAATAATAAATTGTTTACTCACTGTAGATAAGCTACCTCTATTAGTCACTTTTCTGTTGCTGTGATGGAAGCACTGACGAAGGAAACTTATAAAAAGAGTTTATTTAGTTTACATAGAGTTCCAAAGGAGCTCCATCATGGCGGGGCAACATGGCAGCAGAGGTGGCTGGATGCCGAAGCAAAGCACTCACATCTTCACGGAGGCACAGGAAACAGAGCATGACTGGAGATCCAGCAAGGCTGGAGAACTCTCTAATCCCACTCGCAGTGATGTGCTTCCTCCTGCATGGCCGCAGCTTTTCAGAGGTCCCAAAACTGTGCCACCAACTGCAGACAAACTGTCCAAATACTTGGAGTCTATAGGGGACGTTCTCATTCAAACCATCACAGTACTCAAGTTTAGTTTGTTGAACTAAAGAGTTTAGGATTGCTTACAGCAGGATTATTGAGGGATTCCTGATAGGCTTATTGAGTTTACAAGAAACTACAGCACTGAAGGAAAGCAGCCTATAGAGCCTCAGGAAGGAGGGAGGACTCATGAGCTTCTCTCCCTTTTCTTACTGAAAGCCATGGCTCCCTGTCTTTTGTAGATGACTTGCAGAAAATTAAACTCCTCCAAGTGCAAAGGGCAGTGGCCATGCCAGACCTGGAAGAAAGTTCCACAACTCTCAAGTGTACTTAGAAATTTGTAGTCTAGGCTCCCAGTTTTGGGGTGATCATCCTACAGACCTGTCTCTTTACACCAGTTAAATAATTCAATTAAGACTATTGACTTAACTATTTTGTGTTTGTTTTTATTCTTTTTCTGGAATTTCTAATCTATTTTGTTGTGTATTTTCATACTGTAGCTATTTTATTGTCTGCATTTTATTAATTTATTTTTCTTGCTTTAAAATAAATTTGGATATTTGATCAGTTTAGACAAACTTCACTGTGTCTCATTCCCTGAGCTTTTCTTCTATATTTTATTTATTTTTCTGTAAGCAATAACTTATCAAGATGTATTTCTGATAACATACAGTTCATTTTTTTTTTAATGAACTAGAAACTCATTAGTTTGGCAAGGTGACTCTGGATTTTTTTATCAAGGGTTTTTCATATGGTTGTTGACTTAGATAAGTAACATATCCATCTTGGAAAAAACATATAATGTTATGTAAAATTAATATAAATTAACTTGATGAAATCAGGTATACTAACATTTATTTTCTATAACAGTGTAAAAATAGACCATACTACTTTGTTTGAAGATATCATAAACATGCACACACACATATATGCACACATACTATCATGCAATCACACATTTTGTCATTTGAGAGAAATGACAAGTATTTTCAGATATTACTCAGTAACAATTAAACGATAACTTTATTGTAAAAACCAGAGCATACATAACTGTCCTTAATTTTTAATGCATTTTCTGAGCTATAAATCTTGAGGACAAAATAATACCTGCCGATAATGAGAAACAAACCTTTACATGTGAATTCTAGCTTAAACCTCATCAAGTTAATAAGGGGTGACAGGAGCATATTATACAGCTAGATGAAGTTTCAGCCTTTATTACATGATTTGATTTCATTGTGATCCATAGAGATAAACTGAAATATTTAGTGACAGTTGATTTTTTTTAACCATCTTTTTCTCAGAAACAGATCAAAGAATGTAGACATAGTTTATTATTCCTGACATCCAAATAAAAATTCTGAGTATTTGTACCACTGAATCAGTTTCATGTTTCCTGCAGTTCTTTATCTAAGTACATTAGCAATTCATATTCTTAGATAAATACATACATAATACTCTATCCAATACTTAAATAGTCTTTTAGCTAGGAAAGATATGAGCTTGGCATTGAAATGTACAGGGGAACAAATGTATTCTTGTGTTTCCACTTCCAACGAAAATGGAGTTAATACTTTGTCAGTCTGGTTTTTTATCTGTATTCAGAATACAGCTTTAAGTATTTGTTCAAGGAGAAGCATATTATTGTAGTTATATTATCACACTACTTTTTTTTTCTTGCACTTTTTGTGTTATTTGACTTTTTATAATGCACTGTATATTTAAGTTGCATTGATCTTAACACTTAGGAGTGTATTTTAGGGCACCCCATAGAATGACATGGCCACCTTTAAATAAACTGTGTTGGTGTCCAGATATATATTATTTTTTGCACTCCAGTTTACAACTGTGGGGTGGCCTGGGGACATTTTTAACACTGTTGTGTTGTGTGTGTTTGTGTGTGAGAGCTATGCCCCCTTTCTTCAATTTGTGAATCATACATGTTTGACATGGTTAAGGACTTTGAAAATATCTGGTTTGTTTGGAAATATTGGCTTTCTTGTTGATAGAAAATTCTTCTGTACTTCTACACTCAGAAATGTTATCCTTGGCTCTGTTCCATTCATCTCTTATTTATATGTATTAGACACAATAATGCAAATCTCTACTCAAATAAGAGCTGTTATTTTTAAATGGCTTCATAATTTTGCTTGTTTCTTCGGAAAAAAAATTCACTTGTCCACCCTTTGAAACTACAGATAAATGTATTTCCTTATGTCTGAAACATGAAGAAAGGCCTAATCAGCTTATTATTATGAAAAGCAAGAGAATATCATGGGTAGGGAAAACATATGGCAAATTATGATACAGATCAAAATCAATTTTGCATGTCTAGGTTTCTCATAAAACTGGTGGATCATCTGTAATATCACAGACATATTCTTTCTGATGAAACTGAGCAGCAGATAACATGAAGCAACTACAGAGTAAAATCCCAGGTTTGGGTGCCTCAGTTATCATGGGCATGCTGTTTCCTAGCCCCGTTCACAACAGCCCTTACCTTACAAAATAAATTCAATGTAGAAAGCCCAAATTTGTACCATACACTTCTAATATAGAACCCTTAGTCCTTCTTTCACATCTTCCTGTTTAAGCCGTCAGTGTAAATTATAGAAATTACCAGATATTGCTTCAACTTGTCTTGTTTGTTTATTAAATTTTTCTTGACATTCTTTTTCTAGCATATAGCAATGACTTCAGAAATAGTGAATTAACAGATTTGTTTACAGACATATTTGTGTTTGTAAAGCATGCAGTCTTAGTTCTAGTCAAGATTTAGTTTCGGAAATATTGAACCTGGTAAAGAGATGATCAACTAAAGAGATGATCTTCATTCTACAATTGGTCCCAGAGTACTCAGTTCAATGGATGCATAGATCTTAGTAAGGATTATGAAGATTGCTGGTCCAAAGAAGTATTTCAGACATGCAAGATAATTCTTCTCACAGGACCTAAAGAAGGGATATATTTGGTGTTATAGAATTTTCTTTTAAAAGTGAAGTGAAAGGAATCATCCACCAAAGAGTTGTGCCAAATCTGCTAATGGTACATTGCATCCTCACTACCATTGAATCCTTATAATAATCAATAATAGTCAATAATCAGTTACACTTGTGTAATAACAAATTATTATGTATTTTATTCACAACAGCATATTGAATTCTGAGTCATTTTATTTTCTCATGATATTTTATAGATTTGATTCTTTAATAAAATAAGAAAAAAACAAATGTATACAACTTTAATGTATCATGAACTTCAGACCTTGCTAAACCCAAGTTTCCCTGAAAAGTACATATTGTTTAGTTTCTTTATTATACAAATTCCATATGAATTTCTCACAAATTTTATGGAATTATTTTATGAACATTATGTAATAGAATACCAACTACATTCAATTTTAATTATTTCAAACGATTTATAAAATGTTTGGTATAAGTAAGTTTAAAATGTTGTACTTTACTCTCATTATAATATATTATATATTTTCTCAGATTCATAACAATATATCAGGCTTTCTGTGTCTCAGAATTTTTCCATCTACTTCCAAATGATAGCATATATGAACTTTCTTTCTGAACACGACGTTATTAAGTTCAATATATCAAGCTAAAATAGACTTGAACTTGTGGGAGTACTCCTTGAGGATTCTGATTTTAGGAGCCAATCACCAGGAAACCAAGCATCCATGTGGAGATGTTGTTGATGACAGTCATTTGTCATCTTAACCATCATAGACTATCAAACCATCAGTGGGTGAGTGAGAAGTTTCTTTGAAGTATCTCAGGTGATTTCACATTGGCTCAAAAATATTTTCCCCACAGTCATGCAAATTGGACTTCTGTGAGTAAATTTAAGAGTATCTATGCCTAAAATATTATTTCAGTGAAATTTAAAGGAGGATAATAAATTATATTCTCTACCTATAGCACCTTACCATTTTCCAGTGAACTAAGGAAATTCCTCTCTTTACTGAAGTCAGTTATATAGTTACTTCATTTATTTTATTTGTTTAATGAGTTGTCTGCTCTTCTTTCTGACCCCTTAATAAAAAAAAATGACCAAAATCACTTTGTCATTAACATTGACTCTCATAAAGTCTATGTGCTCTTAGGAGAATATACCAGAATGCTAAAATATCTTAAAAAGAAAGGACTAGAATAACGACCTTTTCATTTGTATAATAAAGAAACTAAACAATATGTACTTTTCAGGGAAACTTGGGTTTAGCAAGGTCTGAAGTTCATGATACATTAAAGTTGTATACATTAATCTTCCCCAGAAATATGGCAAACCCTTGCATGAATAATGGCCATTCAAATAGATTTTTGTGGATATTTGTTTAATGAAAATCCATTTTACAGCATTTGTTTATACCAGATCAAAAGTTCCTGATACTTTTATTTTAATGTTTTACTAAGTTTTTTTTCTATAGAGATCTCAGGGGTGAATTTTAAAATGTGGCTTATGGTCACTGACTATAATGTACCAGAAAGGTCAAGGTAGTTACAGAGTCTTGAACATTTCTCTTTCTCATATCCCATGTCATCTACTAATGCAGAAGTTGACCAACTTACTTTGCAAAAGGTCAGATATCAAGTATTTATAGCTTTGCAAGCCATGTGTCTTTCTTGCATTTATACTCATATCATGGTTCAAAATCAGCTATTGAATAAATAAGAAAATGTGTCTGTATGTTTTCCAGTATGACATTAACTGAAAAAGGTGGCTGACTGGAACTGGTTCCCAGGGAGTGGTATGTCAAAACCTTTACTACCACAGGAAACTATAGAAAGATTTTCATTAAATAGAGAATTTTTTTCCTTGCCTCTTCTTATTGTGTAGCTATTTTTCTCTATAAGGTGGTCAAAATAAATATATAAAAAAGCATTTTTAATATTTGTGCATGCTGGACGTATATGTTAAGAATATTTATCTAAAATACGCTTTTAACCTGAAATAAAAATTTAAATTAGCTGAAACATTAAGAATCTTACTTGAAAAAGATTACTTGGGTAGTATTCTCTCTTTTTATGACCTTTTTACGTGTAATAGTATTTAGATTTTCTGTATGTTTGTATATAATGTGCATGCAGTTGCTCTGGCACCAGAGGAGGACAATGAATGGTATGGTACTGGAGTTACAGATTTTTCAAGCTGAATTGTGGAACCTGGAAAAAGAACCCGGATTCTCTGCAAGAACACTAAATGCTCTTGACCAATGAGCTGTCTCCCCAGCCCCATTATGCGACAATTCTAACAGATACTGCCTCTAAACAAATAAAATAACTGAGTATCTGCTCTAGTAGAAATGAAATCAAAAGAGTAGAGTAAAAGGTACAAGAGAGGTAGGACACAAAGCAAAGATTAACTAGTTGGAGAGAAATCACTTCCTTGAACCAAGGAGACCAGGGAAAACTGGAAGAAAGGAATAAGTGAGAAGAAAGAATCATGACATCCATGTGTGAAGATTCTATGATGAAATCCATTATTTTGCAAATTAATCTAAGGAATCATGAAAATTAATGATGAGATCATTTTAGAGTTCTGATATATTTGTTTTGAAAAGAAGGAAATATAATGTCAAAATTGATGAGAAGAGGAAAAAGAAGTTGGTCAGGTAATTTATGCACGAGGATCCTGTTTACCTGTTCTAATCAAATCAGAAGGTCTCTAGAAGAATGGCACTTGTAGAGTATATCTATCTATTTATCGATCGATCGATCGATCTATAGATCGATAGGTAGATATATGAAGAATTTATTAAATCAGGTTATACAGTACAGTAAGAATAGGCCAATAACATCTGTCTCACACCTGAAAGGCTAAGAATCTGGCAAATGCTAGATCCTTGAGGCATTAACAGTCAGTAGCCCAGCACAACAGCGAGGCTTATAATCCTTGTTGCTCATTTGAAGAGAATGTGTGCTTCTGTGTTCTCAGTCTGGTGCTCAAGGCCTGGAGGGGTCTTGGAGAGCCATGTGTTGAAAACACAGAAAAGCTGATTTTACTATGAGTGAATAAATTGGCAGCTTCGACCAGGTAAATAAACTTTGCAAGGATAGGGAACATCAAATAATCTCCTTCTTCTGTGCTCTGTTTTATCTGGTCTTTAGTCAAAGGCTCATACTCACGTTTTTTGTTCAAGTTTTTCCACATCAATAAAATCATAACAGTTCTCACAGACACATCTATAGACCATTTTGATGTAGACTATACTTCATTTTTCTGTCAGGTTGACATTCAAAATCAATCATCACAGTCCTATAAAAGCATCAATTCTGATTCTTTGTGTTTAGGCGTACGGCTTCCTATTTGGTATGTTATTACCTTGGTTCCTAATTTCAACTGCTTGTAGAGTATGCTTGAGGATGTGACTGACACTGAAGCTCATCAACAGCTTCTGGGAGAGATAACTGGACTGCCCAGCTCCGTCTACTCCCGTGACTCAAGTAAAGAACAAAACAAAAGTAAAGAAACAAAAATAAAATAAACAAACAAAAAAACTGTATCATTGGATTAGGTAAACATTAATTCTCTAGTTGCACATTACTTTAATGGGAAATGCTGCATTCTTCATGAGCAGGAGCTGGGGGTCTGGCAGATGTGAATGGAGAGGACAGGTAAAGATTTAAAATTGTTTTCATTGTGTTCAATAGATGTTATATAATCAAGTAGTTGCTGGCTTCCTGATGTTTGCAGATCAGTATGCTTAGGTGCCAGGAGCAAGAGTATATACTGTTAATCTAGTATAACTGAAAAGAGGGATTCTGGAGGAAAATGTCTTCCTTCATGAACTGACCAACAGTCATACTGTAGCTATGTTTTGTTCATGTACTTGATGTGATGGAGCTGTATTATACAGAACAAGAAGACCTGTAGGGAGGACATTGATTTAAGAATTTAGAAATCTGGGACACCGTTACCTGTTTCACCCTACTTTTATGAACATTTGTATGTATGCCTTCCTATTTTTAAAGTCAAATTCTTTATTATAACATATTTAGTTACTGAAGCAAACACTATTTTTGTCTATGAGTTATAGTTTAGGATTATTTTGATCATATAATATGTCAAATTAGATCACTATTATTTAGTAATTTGCCAATGAACACTTGACTATGAAGTACAAATGACACGTACAAATTTGTTAAATTTAGTTCGGTGTTCCTGTGATATGAACTTGTGTAAACACAAAAGGAAGTCATTGCAGACACATCAGTGTCAATTCAAGAAAGACATTGTCAGTGGTATTGTGAATTAAGATGGTAACCTACAGTAGTTACAGAAAGTGTGCTGCACGGTTAAAGCATGAAATATTTGGGATTATTTTATTTTTAAATATGTTCATTTATTAAACCACATGCAATAAAACACTACCAAATAAAAAATAAGTGAAAAAATGCAGTTTATACATAAATAATTCTGATACTTTATTAGAAACTTTACTGAATTCATATGACTATATTTAGGGGTTGTAAGAATAAAAATAATCCTCAAATAATGTTTAAATATTTTATTTTCAGTCCATGGTTTAACAATACAGAATAATTTAACATTGAATACATTTGTGTATTATGCTTGGATAGTTTTGAACCAAACTGATCCAACCAACATATTCTTTTAATACTTCCATCCAAAGAGTTTAAAATCAGTAGGTAAATTTATGCAAATTAATAAACCGAAGTCTTATGCTTTTTATCTTACTGAAAGCTGAGCACTCTTTTCTAGGTATTAAAATTTACATTTCTAATCTAAAACTTATTCATGTCAAGTTGGCTCTAATGCTATTTTATAAAGAAATAAGACTATTAGACTTAAATGGGTTCTCAAATAAACTGCAACACATGCAATGCTGATGAAAGTGTCTGACATTTATAATCTAAATATGTAATATACCCGACACTGAATCATACATTGAAAGTACTTGTCCTCTAAAGGAGACTCCTTTGAAAAGCAAGAAAGTAAAGGGCAAGAAAGTAAAGGTGACCTGAGATGTCTCTTCTATTTCTTTTGGAAAAGTTTAATTGATTGATAGTAACTGACAGCAAAACACAAAGTAAGCTCAAAGAAAAGTCTCTGAAAAAGTACTTATGCACCAAGATTGATGTCTATGGTAAATTAAACTTGCAGAATTCTTTAGCATGTTTTTCACAAAATTAACATAAAGGATACATTAATCATTCCATTTATCACGAACAAATTCTGACTTTTTCATTATTTTTCTCCTTGGAACTTGCAAATATATACGGCTGATCAATGCATGACACACATGGATACATATTTTCCATATGAATAAATATATATATGTATTTATAAATAGAGCCATATCAAAATAACTTTTAACGTATTTAAGAATCTTCAAAAATCTTTAGAGATATTAATTTTAACATTAGAAAGTGAAGCTTTCATTTGAAACTGTTCTTAATGCAATTACAAAGGAAATGGTTGTTAAAAGGTGAAACTGAAGCACTTGGAATAAGAGATATTATTGCCTCTTATTCATGATTCATTAATTGGGACAATCTCTAGTCTACATAATAGAATTTATGCTTCAAACGGGCAAAAGTAAGATATTGGGTTTTGTAAGGAAAGAAACAAAATAACAGAAAAAAGGGGTACTGATTAACATGAGGTTATTTGAAGTTAGTTTTAAGAATTAAAGGAATGAGACATTCTTGTTACACAGGTTAGTGCAAATAGAATTATTTTGTGATAGAAAACAGTTCAAATTTTAGTAGAGACTTTAATGCAGTGGGGGGAATTAATGTGATATTGAATATGTTACTCCACTGTGTTTGGTACTAGCATAAAAATAGACACATTGATCAATACAATAGAATGGAGGATTCAGATTTATGTTCATTTAATTACATTCGCCTGATTTTTCAAAATGGGAGCAAAACATTGGGATAAAAACAGCATGTCCATCAAATATGGGTGCTCAAACTGTATAGTTACGCCTTATTATAAGCTGACTTTGATTATAATGTTTATACCAACAACTAGAATGTAACAAATACACTGTTATAAACAAAAATGGAGAAATATTTTTAAACCATTTCAGTAAGTATGATTCCTGGGGGCCTCGAGAGATGTCTTAACTGTTAAGAGCACTGGATGTTCATACAGAGGACCAGGTTTCCTTCCCAGCACGCACAAGGCAGACTTTACTCCTGTTCGAAGAGATGTGATGCCTTCTGTACTCTTTTCCTTGTCAGCATTTGACGATGACATTTTATACTTATAAATCTTGCCATTTCTACTGATGCAAAATAATATTTTATGACAGTATTGGTAAAAGGTTCTAGTATGCACTTCATGTTAAAAACAATCTATAAAAAGAGCATTGCTAATAGATGGTAGGTTCCATGCATATTCAGGATGTCTGCAGAGTATTTTCATGAGGAAATACTTTTCTTTGTTTTTCATATTTATTTACCAGTGTTAAAGTGTGTGATCAATAACAGTACCAAAAATTTTCAGTGTGCTTACTCGCTAGTTATTTGTTTTAATACACATTGGACAAGAGGTGTGTACTAATGTTCTAGATGGTATGTTCTTTATAACTACTGCAAGGGTGTGAATATTTCTCTTTCAAAATATACAGACTCTTGAATAGAATGTTATTTTTCTATATTAATAAAGGCAGAAAAAAAACACATAAAAACCAAGACTTAATTAAAGATTGCAGGTACCCCTTAGCTGGAACAGAACATGCACAAGGTAAAACACTGTCAAGTACCAGCACATGTTTATATTTCATAGAAGGAATTCCTTTCCAAGAGACCTTAATTTTTTTGGACTTTGTGGTATTTCTTTTAGAAATAAAATTCTATGAATTAATAAATTTAGCAAGACATGGCAAAATATCAAAAGTAATAAATTCTACATTGTATCCTCATTAGCTGATTAGAGGACAGTTACAATGTCTTAAACACAAGATTTCTTACCTTTAATACAGTGATGAAAGAAAATAATCAAAACAGTTTTTAAACAAAATACATTGTATTGCATTCAACAATGGAAAATATTTTTCAGAATTTATTTTTTGTTATAATTTAAAGACATCTTACATTTGATTATTTTTAATACACAATGTTTTTATAATTTATGAAGTATAAACAAATAGTGCATGTGCTATTTATATGATTTGTGTGGATTTAGACATAGAAAAATGTGTGTGTAGACATAGCTTATCAAGATGTGGTAGATTTTTCATTATTAAGATAATAATTTTACCTTGAAATACCATATACTGTTAAATTTGTCCTATTATCACTTTTCCTATTTATATAAATTCTTTCTTTTTCTTCTCCCATGAACCAGCACCCATGATCCCTTATTACATTCCTGATCACTAAGGATTTTCCAGTTGAAACACACTTATGTAAAGATTCAAAGCTAACATTCACTTACTAGGAAGAACATGCAACCTTTGTCTCTCTTGGTCTGCATTACTTCCTTAGGATGAATATTTCTTGTTTCAGCCATTTTGAGAATTTGACAATTTCATTTTCTTACCTGAATAATATTCCTTTGTGTAAATGTGTTATAACTTCATTATCCAATCATTAGTTGATAGACATCTAGGTTATTTCTACTTCCTGGCTTATGTAACTAGAGAATCAATGATATTGATGAATAGTAACCTCTGTAGTAGGATCTAGAGTCCTTTGGATACATGCACAGTAATGTACAGAGGACCCCATCTCTATGATGCCAGTTTGCACTATCACCAGCAGTGAATGTGTTCCTCTTTTTGGACATCCTCATAAGCTGTTTTCATTTTTTTTTAATCTTAATCATTCTGAATTGAGTCCAATGAAATCCTAAATTAGTTTTAAATTTATTTTCCTGCCTACATTTTTAAATATCTCCTAGCCATTTGTGTTTCAACATTTGAAAATTCTGTTGAGTCTCTCTCCCAATTTTTAATTGTGTTGCTTTTTTATTTTTTTTAAGTTCTTTGTATATATTCTAGAAACTAACCCTCTGTCAGACACATAACTGGTAAAACTTTTTTTTTCACCTTGTGTAGGTTGCCATTTTACTTGAAAGAGAGCATCCTTTGCTGTACAGAAAAAAAAATTAGTTTCATTAGTTTTCGTTTCTCAGTTTTTGTATTTAATGCCTATGCTTACTGTCTCCTGTTTAGAAAGTGTATTTTTGTTCCTATAAGTTATAGTTTATTCCCTCCTTTCTCCTCTATCAAATTCAAGGTATCAGGTTTTAGGTTGAAATCCTTGATATATTTGGAAATGAGATTTGTACAGGTTGAGAAATTGAGAACTATTTTCATTCTTCTATGTGTGCAGATATCCAGTTTGACCAACTGGCTTGTGAAAATATGAGCCTTGGTGCAGTAGTAGCATGGATATTATGTGACTAACCAACATCTTCTAGGATTTAAGGCCCACTTCACAAACTTCACAAGACGGAATGTATACCAGACACTGTTATCAGGATCAAGAGTATGTGGCTAGACAGATCTTAGGCCATAGAAGAGAACCAACTACTACCATTTAAGCAATTAGACATAATATTTAAATGATTCATGATGATGTATCCTTATACACAGCTACATTACACACTCATTATTACATCTCTCAAATTTCACTGTAGAAGGTTATTCTTGCAACAGATGACAATTAATACTGGTCAAAATGGAAACTATGAAGCTGTGGAGTGCTCAGTCCCAAATGTGATATCTATATTGTACCTTGTCCTTCAAAGACTCAGGGGTTATTGCAAAATTATGGCCAGAAGGACTGCAAGAGCCACAGGTGATATATGTATACAGTGGAACTATACTGTCTAGACAACATGGCATAAACAAATGAATCCACAACACTGATGACAGCATGTACAAGACCTGGGCAAACCCAAGACAGATGAGCACAACATGGAAGGAGGAGATGGACAACAATCCCAGTCTTTCCTGAGGATCTAATGGGAGTTGATAGATACAGGATGCCTTGAAGATTGAACAGATTCAAATGGATAGATTTTTCACACAGGAATATTTAGGAAACACAGATTAGACACAATTTTCTTATTACACTCTTCAAATTCTGTTTCAAAAATATATGAGCATAGAGTCCAGGAATACATCAGAAAAAGAGGATAATTTTAACAATCTACAAGCTGATTATATCTGTGTGGTTTTATATAAAGAAGAGTTTTCAAATGAAATGTTAATATATTAAAAAAAATTAGAAGATATGACGTCAAAGGGGGGTGTAAATCATGGAAGTAATCTGAATATGGTTAAAATCCTCTGTGGAATTAGTATTTTTTTTTGAGGGAAAAAGGGTTTATTCTGGGTTAGTTCATGGGCACAAGTTAAATTTTAAAGACATATTTGTCTTTGCTCTATCAAGCTTATCTGTATTTTATTTCATCGTTAATTTTAACAACAAAGGAAAATGTCACTGATATCAATCTAGGAAACTTTGCACTTCACAGGAATATAATGAATGTCCATTAATTTAAAATATCTCATTCAGTACTTGTGTCAGTTTCACATTAGCGTTTTGACAGTTGGCAACAATGTGTGTATCGTCTTTTACTAAGATTTAATATAAATTGTCAACAAAGAAATGTTTGAAATATAACTACTCTTGAAAATGATTAGTAATTGAAAGACATGGACATTTCTACTTAAGATAATGATTATTTATGCAAATTTTAATCATAGTGAAAATTTTGGAAGAATATATTAAAATAGCTAGGCTGCTTTGTTGATAGAAAGATTATTGTTGTCCTGTCCAGAAATTGTTACTGTGAGGTAAATGATATGCTGACCCAAGGTATGTGTTTCCAAATGCTAAAAGGCAATTGATTAAAGTGTTTCATTATCTATTGCAAGTATTTGTAAAAATAAAATGTTCATTTTATCTGCACTTGTTAATGTGATCACTTTAAAACTATTTAAGACGTAACATGTTATCAATTATGTGGAAAAAAAGAAACACTTGCAAACTAATTTTAGACTGTATATTAGCATAATGAATATATAAAATACTAGAGAATTTCCTCCAAAATAAAATATTTACTATTACACTATATGCATAATATATATTAAATTTATTTATTACACATATATTTAAAGTTAATGAAGAAAGTAGGCTGAGCTGATATCTTCATGTTCAATTAATTTTATCATTGCTCTCAGTTTGAAAATGTCACACAATTTTTAACAGGCAACATAATAATTATTAAATAGGAAAACATTTATATAGATAGGAAGAGGATAAAATGATAGATATCACTCATGTTTATGTATATACTTATAAACACACATAGATAAATAGATAAATAGGTAGATACTACCACGTAACTCAGCAGTAAAACTTGCATGTCAATGTACAATCTCAATAAATTCAGTAAGTAAAACAGACATTTGTAGTTTCCTATGTATTACAGTCCTTCACAGTAGCCAAAGAGTTAGAAGCAACCAAACTATCCAACAGTAAAATGATGTGTAAAGAAAATCTGATATGCCTACACATATTGGGATAACACTCATCTATACAAAAATATTTCCATTATATGCTCATAATATTAATATTAAATAGCATGTATTTTAATTGAGTTATTGTGATTTTCATATGATATAGTTCAAAGGTATTTGAATCCTCTCTGTCACATACCTAGATCAAAGTTCTCTAAATTACTTTATTTAAATAGGTATCCTCATAATACAGAAAAGACATTTTTCATCCCTTGTCATAGGAGTTTCTTTTTTGTAACATATGCAGACTATTACAGAGTTACAGAAATGGTCAAATGTAGAAAATAAGTTTGTAAGAGGCACTTAACACTGATGAGGTTACAGTTTGTTGAGCTCTTAACGGTGTGAGTTGTTTAATTAATTAATTTTTTTTTGTTATTGTAGTTTGCTTGTTTAAAGAACCTACAATTGGCATTAGAATTTTAGATTGGAATAAGAGTATGTGGGCATTATTCCCAAGAGTGAAGTCTTGGCTTTACAAAGAGGGTCACAACTGCAAACCAATAAAAATATAAAAAGACTAGTTAAGGGGAAGGGGCACGTTGAGATATATGGGTAATTAGGCCAGGAAAGAAGACAGGGTGTTGTGGGAACTGTATAGAGTTGTTAAAGAATAAATTATTTCTAAAAATAGAGAAAAGAAAGATGCTTATCAAAGTTTTGGTGAGAAAGGTGTGCAGGTGTTGTTTAAAGTCCATAGCTGAAATTTTAGGGACTCAATGACGAGCGTTGTATTTCAACTTTACTATGAGAATAGACTTCAGTTTACAACACATAGAAAAATAACTGTAGTATGTTATAAGTATGTTATAAAGCTAGATTTTGGAATTCTTGTCACAGTATATGTATGTTGAATCAGATGATGCAACTTAAGCACAAACAACTTTTGTTTTTCCATTCTTTCTCAATGTCAATTGGAAGCAATTAATATCAAAAATACTTCTTTCTTTCTTAGTTTCAAATTTTACAGCTTATGAATAAATTTCAGGTTTCTCAAATAGTTCTAACAGCAATGTCTCTTTTAAAAGTTAAATTTAAAAATCATAAATTTATAAATAAAAATGAATTTGTGCATTGTTCCATGCAATCTTAATTGCATGGTGTCATTTTAATAAAGACATTTTTGAAATAATTTTTTAAAATATATTCTTAAGTTGTCTTAAATATGCATACACGGGGTTGCATTTGCATGCAATTTTAGGTTAAAATGAAAGCTTTAAATGGGCCATTGTTTGAACCTATGCCAGTCATGATATACTCAAGGAGTGACTTTGTGATGCTTTAAAAATTAATTAATGTGGTAAGAAAGTTCATTATCATTTATGATCTATTTTAGCTACACATTTTAATATTCTGTTTTTGTTGCAGAGCTATTTAGATACAGGCATTCATGGATAATAAGCCATTTATTCCTCATTAACTGTTAAGATGGATATAGATATTCATTACAGCCAGACAACAGACTCATTTAGCTGCACACAGTACATGATTATATACCAAAAGGCATGACTAGAATGCAAATTCTTTTGCACATTAGCTTCACATTACTTAAGTATTTTCCTATGCCTCAGATGCTTTCTTTTTACAAATTTCTTCTAGAAAATAAACACACTATTTTATACATTTTTTTAAAAGTTCAAAAAAAAAGTGAACAATATGTTGTGAACAGTGGAAAGCGTATAACTTAGAGGAATATTTTTCTCTGCTATAACTCACAATCATATTTAAAATAAATGCATGATTCTAAGCTATTTGTGTTGAAAAATTTTATGCTCATGAGCTTATCTTTAAACCACGTGAGTTGCAGGGTTTTATATGTATACATACCTAGATGAATCATGAAAGAACTTGTCAAAGCTAAAAGCTTTGTGCCTGTAGTAAAATGAAAGAACTCTTTACTTCCCTTGTGTGAAAGAATATCAGTTAACTGAACTGAAGTATATTCAGAATTGTATTGATAAATAGTTTTATAAATTAGCATTTATTTATTAGTAAAGGTAGCAAAGATTATTTAAAACAATATGCTTTACTACATAGCAAAAAATATTCATCCACACAGTTATTAGTTACAAACTATTTTCTTACTATACTATCCTGGAGACTACAGACAATATTGAGGTTACAAACATGAACTGCATTAGTCACCATCTGCTGAATAAGGAAACGTCTCTGCTGAGAGTTGGGAGACGCAGCCATCTATGGGTGTAATAAATAAGTCGTTAGCATTCCTTTTCATAAATAACTACTGGAAAATTTGTATTAGGCTCTTCACCATGCTTTGTGACCTGTCTAGCCTCACGTTCTTAAGCTTGATATTAATGTCAGGTATGGGTTCTATCCTATTAATGGAACCTTAAATACAACTAGATAGTGTTCGGTTACTCCATTAGTATTCATGCTGCTACTGCACTAGTGAGTGTATCTTTCCAGGCCAGATGTTGTAGCTCACAGGATTCACAGTTGGGTAAATATGATGATTTTTTTACTTCTAGTAGCATGGCACAGCGCCTTTCAACACTGTGAACACTAGTCAACAATAAACAATAAAAATGAGGATCTGTAGTCACCTTCAATTTCGTTTATCCTTCTTTGTTTTGCAGCTCATGTACGGGTTATCTTCAGTAACAGGATCTTATATGCAGTATCATATACATAATAGAAAGCATTATATTTATCCGGAGGCAGTAAGGGGAGGTAAAGATAGGGGAGGGCTTCTAAAATCTATCAAATTGTATTATATGAAAATCTCAATAATTCAACAACATTTAAATACATATACATAGAATAATTCTAACATTTATATACATTGTTTTAATAATTTTCATAAAATAAAGTTACAATTTAAATATAAGAGAAAAGGAATAATACTAAAATTCAATGGGAAAAACTAAACTGCAATGATTTTATCCTTATGTTGCCTACATATTTATTGAAGTAAATATTTTTACTTCAGTGGCCACTTGCCAGTGTATGGGCCTGCACTGAAGGACATTTGGGGACAGGTTGGACTTTTTAGTCATATATATATATATATGTATTTTTTTCAGTAAATTACATTGAGTGAGGACGGTAAAATAGTAAAGTGAGATGTGGAGGGGGAGGGAATCTACATACCAACAAACTATATTATATGAAAATCACAAAATTCAGTTAAAATGTAAAAAATAGAAACCTGTTTGTAAATAAACTATAAATATTATCAAGATACATATTTCTATAATTAATATGTAGCTTTAACTTTTAAAAGAGAATGTTTTACAATATGCAGTTTTCACTATTAAAAAGAATGTTTCAGAAAAACTCACAACAGAAATGACAGGCTTGTGTTTAGATGAACATAAAAGAAGCAAGAATAAAGGTAAAAATCTCAGATAAATCATGACCACAGCACCAACCAAGGCATGGAAACATGTTAGGCAGTTAAGCTAATTAATTACAAGAGAAGCAATTTCTTTGCCTCATGATAACATTATTCTCCCCTTTATTATTACTAGTAAGAAATAAATCTTCTTCAGGAAGGTTTTCATAATGTGATTTATTTTTATTTAATTGATGAGCAAATTAATCATTTCCCCAGCTTTAGCAAAAAGAAAAAAGAAAAAAAAAGTGATGGATATTGTGACATTGGGAGCATTCTGTACATTAATGCCGTGACTGATTTGATTGTTAATTTGATTTTATTAGGCAACTCAGATGAATTTAATAAATTATACTTTTGTGCCAGTCTGTGATGTTTTTCTCTGGAGAGAATTACAGTTTTAAAGACTGTAATCCAATCAATTTATTGATCATTTGATGAGTTTATTGGGTTGCATTATTGGAGAGTATTAAAGGTCGGAGAAGAGTCTCATTGTGGGAGGGGGTATACTTGCTGTTATTCTGCCTATATCATGTCGTAGCTTCTTCCTGTATCATCTCTGCTTCGTGGCCACCATGATGTCAACTGCTCTGTCCTCCTAGACTCTACCTAATAGTATGGACAGACGCTTTTGAAAATTTAAGTTAAATAAATCTTAATTTCCTTAAATTGTTATGTCAGTTTTTTTGGTAATAATGATGAGAAATATAGCTAATGCAATTAGAAAATCTCGGATTTGGTTTCAAAAATGACCCATGGGTATGTAATATTGTTCCTGAAAATTGTTCCTGTTTTGAAAGATCCTGTAAGCACATTTTAACAGGCACTGCAGTAAAACTGAGTGGACTTTACTGCTGTTTTTTGGAATTCTGTTCTGCTGAACTCTTGTGTGTGGGGCCAGTGTTAGTTGCAATAAGGTATTGAGCAAAACCCAGAAACCCCGGAGACCCTGAAGGGACGGCAGGTGTCTGGCCTGCTCTGCCTGATGTGTGATAACCTGGCCCCAGGAATTCACTATAGATATGAATCTTCCTTTCCCCCATCCCAGACCAGGTTTTTGGGTTTCGTTTCCCCATTCCTAAAGTTCCACAAGCTTCCCACCTTTAATCCCTTAACCCCACCTCTAACCTTCCCAATGCCAAAATGCCTTCTGTCTAAAAACTCCTGTCTTGGTCCCAATAAACGATCTGCCCACCGACGCAGTTTCCCGGGTGTCATTTCCCGTCGCACTCTGAGCCATTCTGAGGACCTGTTTTACTCTCCGTTCTCTGGGACCGCCGGTGTGCAACGGCTGTCTCTGGAGAAGGAGCCCCACAGCTGGCGCCTGAACAGGGACCCTCCAGAAACGCGCTGAAGAAGGTGAGTGCTCCCCACGAGGGACATTGGCTACTGCCCCGCCATCCCATTCTGAGGACTGGCAAAGGTTTCTTTCTTTTTCTTCGGTCTGAGCCTTCGGGAGGGACTGGTTACGGCGAAGGGCAATTGAAGCTTTCTGACCAGGGCCACTCTCTGGTGTTAGCTGAAGGCCCAACGTCCTCTGATCAGACCCCAACTGCCTGACTGGGTGTTGGCAACGACCACCTGTCTAACTCTCTCCGATTAAAACCTGGTAACGCAACAGCCAGTTAAAAACTCTTAGAGTGGCTGCCAGTCTCTTAAATTTGCGGCAAGGCCTGCATGTGTATACTGGACTGAATCCCCCAGGCCCCTTCCACGGACCTGGGAAAGTTCTTCCTGTATTGCACGCTTCTCTTCTTTTCTGTCATGGGAAATTCACCCTCCCACCAAAAGGATTCCCAAATTCGTGGACTTTGGGCTCTGCTCCGGTCCCGGGGTGTTAGACTATCACATAAAGATGCCCTGATCTTTTGGGAGGAAGCCTTACAAGTAGCTCCCTGGCTCAAGTCCGCAGACCCCTATGACCCGGAGGTCTGGACTCGCGTGGCTTATCTTGCCCGCCAGAGGGAAGCCCAAGAGGGATCCCCTCCCTCCCTTTCCTTCCTGCCTGTTATTGCTGCTGTTAGACAGTGCGTCAGGCCTTCTGTGCAGCCCGCAGAAGCTCCTAACCAAAAAGACAGCTCTGATGAGGAAGACCCAGCCGACTGTCCGGTAGCAGATCTGGCTGCTCTGGAGCGTGCCATAGAACTTGTCAGGCAAAACATATCCCCTAAAAACCCCCATCCTATGTCCCTTTACCCTCCCCTTCCCTCGTATGAACCCACAGCCCTCAGCCATGAGCCATCGGCTCCTGTTAGCTCATCGGGATGTCACAAACCTGAACCACCCGCAACTCCTCCTCCTCCTCCTCCCCTTTCCCATTCCTCTACACCTACAGGCCTGCTTTGTGCAGCTAGGGACTCCCCTATTTCTGGCTTCCCAGTCAACCTTCAGGTGACTCGTAATCGTCCCCTGGGCTGGTATCCCTTTCCGGCCAGTGACCTCAAAGAACTACGACAGGCTGTTCGTGAGGATGGCATTCATGCCCCCTGGACAAAATCCATCCTCCAATCCTTAAATCATGCTCTGATAACCCCTCAAGATTGGCGGGACATCTGCCGATCCTCTCTCCCTAGTTCTCTCTTTTTACAATGGGAGGCTCTCTACAGAGATGAATGCCTCCAACAGGCAAGGAGAAATAATTCCCAGAACCAGGGTCAGAATACTCCCCCCATTACCTGGACCTATGATGCCCTTTTCGGGCAAGGTGATTTTGCCACAGGAGTCCAACAGGCACCCCTGCCAGCAGGATATTTTGACCAAGTACGTCTCTGTGCTCTTCAAGCCTGGGACCGTATGACATCCCCCTCTACATCAGAGGAAGGAGGCCTCTCTTTGTTACATTTAAGGCAAGGACCTGAAGAGGCACTGACTGACTTCATTCTCAGAACTCGTGCTAGTTTAAAAAGAAAAATTTCTGACCCAGCAGCCAGGGGCCTCCTACTTAATACTATTATTTGGGAAGGGATGACCCCTGAACACCGTCAAGCTTGCCAAGGTCTTAAAAATGAGCACTTTGACAAATGGATTGTGGCCACGCAGGACATTGGTACACACTCCCATAAAGCTGCTGCAATAGCCCAGGCTTTTGTAACCACTACACTAAACAAAGGGAAATGTTTCAAATGCGGTGAAACAGGTCACTGGAAAAATGAATGTTCTAAAAACTCCTCTAAAAAAAGGAGTACACTGCCCCAGACTGTTTGCCCCAGATGCAGGAAGGGCTACCATTGGAAAAAGGATTGCCGTTCCAAATATGACAAGGACGGCTGCCCAATAGAGCCTTTAAACTCCCCTCGGGGCACCCCTCAGCCCCGCCAATAAGAGGGGACACCCATCAAGCTCTTTGGGTCACTAGCATCGTGGAAAATTCCCACCCTAAACTCCGTATAAAAATTGATAATAAGCCCTTTAAATGTTTAATTGACACCGGAGCTGACAAAACTATACTAAAACAATCAGAAATTCCCCTCCATTGGAAACTACTCCCTGGGCCACAACTAATGGGAGTAGGGGGGTCTTCCCCAGCTTTTATCACCAAAGAACCCTATAGATGGGAGGACCCCGATGGCACCTTTGGCACTATTAGGCCTTTAGTCGCTGATGTGACCACTAACCTTTTGGGCAGAGATATCTTAGAGGACCTTAAAGTGGTCCTGGCCACCAGCCCAGAAGCAGGCCATCTTCAGGCTAATAAAATTACAAAAAGACTAACTAAACAAAACCCCCAATTCTAACGGCCACTGTTGATTACTGTACTCCTCCCCTGGACTGGACCTCTTTAGAACCAGTCTGGGTTGAACAGTGGCCTCTTAATGAGGAGAAACTACAAATCCTTAATCAGCTTATCCAAGAACAGCTTAACCTACAACACATCCGGCCATCCAGAAGCCCCTGGAATATTCCAATTTTTGTTATAAGAAAAAAGTCAGGGGGATGGCGTTTACTACATGACCTGAGGGCTATAAACAAAACCATGCAGGTGTGGGGATCCCCACAGAGAGGACTCCCTCTTGCTTCTGCCATCCCCTCTAATACCCCACTCCTAGCTTTAGATATAAAAGATTGTTTTTTCTCCGTTCCCCTCCATCCCAATGATTGTCAACGCTTTGCCTTCTCTATCCCAAAGCTCAATAATTCTGGCCCTGCCAATAGATACAAATGGTGTGTCCTCCCCCAAGGCATGGCCAACAGCCCGACCATATGTCAGGAAGCAGTTTCAGCAGCTCTGGCCCCTTTTTTAGAAAAAGGACTCCATATCTACCATTATATGGATGACCTCCTTGTTTGGAAAAGCCAAAACACCTCGCTGCCTATTTTGCGAGATCAAATTGTATCTACTCTCGAAGCTAAAGGTTTCAAAATTGCCCCTGATAAGATACAGGCCATTCCTCCCATTACTTTTTTAGGCACGGACATTTCTCTGACCACTGTCCGACCCCATAAGCCTACTCTAACCCTCCCTCAACCCCTTACTCTAAACTCCTTACAAAGTTTTTTAGGAAATCTCAACTGGCTAATACTCTGGCTCCCTATATCTACCAGTCAACTACAACCCCTGTTTGAACTCCTTAAGGGCAGCAAAGACCCCTCCTCCCGAAGAAAATTGACCACTGCAGCCAAAGAAACTTTAAAAATAATTAACGCCCACCTACAATCAGTTTCACTGGCTAGATATGATCCCAGTCACCAGTCCAATTTCTTCTCTTTAATTCCTCCCCCACTGTAGTCGGTGCTATTTTTCAGCCCCAGGGAGTCATTGAATGGCTGCACACCCCTGTCGGAGGAGCACCACGAGTCCTTACAGAAATTGATGCAGTAGCTTCCATGATCAGGCAAGGCAGGGACCGCACCCTACAAATCTTAGGGAAAGAGCCCGATATTCTGGTCATGCCATTCTCCCTTACGGACATACAATGGCTCATGAGGAATCATTCCTCATTCGCCTTTAGCCTCCTTAATTTTTCTGGCCAAATTGACAATCACTATCCAAAGGACAAATGGATCTCTGCCATACCTCTTCTCCCCTGGCTACCCCCCCATCCCTGGAGCCCCCACAGCCTTCACCGATGGAGGCTGTAAGGGGGCGGCTGCAATTATTGTTCAGCCTGGAGATAAACTCCCCATTACCTATTTTCAAGCCCTTCCAGACCGTTTGCCACAGTTCAAAGAATTATTTGCTGTCTACCTAGTACCCAAAAATGAAGATGGCCCCCTTAATCTCTACTCTGACAGTGTTTACACTGTCAACCTCCTACCCTGGCTTAGTTGCTCTCTGATTAAATTGGATGGCAACCCCCTATCCCCACTCTTCATCAAAATTTCTAACCTCCTCCAAGCCAGGAAGGCCCCCCTATTTGTGCAACATATCCGCTCTCATACTGATCTCCCAGGCCCTTTAACTCAAGGCAATGCTCTGGCCGATCACCTTGCCTCTACTGGAGCCCTCCCCGTTGAGGTCTCTCCAGCCATTCTGTCTGATGCCCAACTCTTACATTAAAACATCCATGCCAACCTCAAAGGGTTACATGCAAAATTTCCTAACGTCCCCTTGGCACACCTCCGTCGCATCATTAGAACATGCTCATCGTGTGCCTCCCTTATTACCACCCCTGCCATTCAGCACATGGGGACCAACCCTAGAGGACTTAAAGCCAATGCACTCTGGCAGATTGATGTCACCCATATTCCTCAATTTGGGCGACAAAAATATGCCTTTGTTACTATTGATACCTTTTCCCATTTTATATGGGCTTCTGCTCAGACACATGAGAACTCAAAAAAAACTCATTAACCATATGCTATCTTCCTTTGCCATCATGGGTATACCCCAACAACTTAAAACTGATAATGGTCCTGCCTTCACCAGCTCAGCCTTTAAAAACTTTTGCAATACTTGGAAAATTAAACACCATACTGGCATCCCCTACAACCCCCATGGGCAAGGGATAATTGAAAGGGCACATCAGACCTTAAAAAATTAATTACAAAAACAAAGTCAACCCAATTACCCCCCATCAATACAGCTCGTCTTGGCCCTAACTACCCTTAATGTCTTTAATATCTATAAATCCTCTCAAGCTCCACCTATAGTCCTACACTGGTCTAGACCCCCAGCCATACCCCCTATCCTAGTAAAATGGAAGGACCCATTAGATGAGATCTGGAAGGGGCCAGACCCCCTCCTCACAACAGGGAAGGGCTTTGCTTGTGTTTTTCCCCAGGACCAACCTCGGCCTATCTGGATTCCAGCCAGAAATGTCCGACACCTCCCCGCGGATCAAAAAGATGGCCCGCATGTCCCTGGAGGAAACAACACGTCGAAGATGGAGGAGACGACACCGTCGTAACCACAATATCACCTGGCAGGATCTACACTGCCTCGTGACCCAAGCACAGGCAACTTGCCCACCTAATGCCTCCCTCTCTGCCATCCTCCTGGCTGCCATGGTTATTTTACATGCTAACTCTGCTTCTGCCCAACAGGCGTTTCTCTGGAGATTCTCTGTCAGAGAAACTTTTGAGAGAACCAACACAGTTATTGGAACAGGTGACTGTTCCCCACGAGGATGCCAAACAGCCTTGGAAATTCCCATTAAGCCCCAATCTGTTTCTGTGACCCCTGCCTCATTTGCCTGCTTCCCTTATAGGAACCGTGGGGACTGTCTGACTGACACACCCACCTATGGGGGATGCCGAAGGTGGTCATGTGTGATCGAATTTTCTACCTCTAAAGGGAGCATATACCAAAACATAGGGGGTGAACTGCGAATTAAAATAAAAGACCCCTGGGATGAGAGATGGAGGGTGGGAGTACATGGCAAACTTTACCATAACGGGTATTCTTCCTGCCCCACAGCTGACATCTCCATTTCCCGGTCTCTGGTTCCTGCACCCTCTTCTGAACAAGTTAAATCACGCATTCTTTCGCAGGAGAACACCCTTCGCAATTCTACCCGCACCCCCTTTACTTGGATACAGTATATTCAATATGCAACTAACCTCCTCCGGCTCTCCTCTCACCCCAACATATCCCAGTGCTTCCTATGTGCCTCCCTGTCTAGGCCCCTACTCGCTGCTGTCCCTGTTAATGTCTCTGTCTTCACTACAGATACCACTCTGGAATCTTCATCCCCGCCACTGCGAAACATTCCCCTTTATTCCCCCTTAAATCCCCCTTTATTCCCCCTTAAATCCCCCGTGTGCCTGGCCCCCAGCTCTGCTACCCCTTCCTCGCGTTGCCTCCTCAACATCACCGTCTCCACCAGTCTTTGTGCCTCCCCTCCTGTGCTCTTCTGGTGTGGGGGGACCATCCTCCCCTGCATCAATACCACCCTTTCCTCTTATTGCATTCCCGTTGCAGTCACACCTCAGCTGCTGCTGTTCGAAAAGGAGGAAGCAATGTCAAAAATGACAACTCGCAGGCCCAAACGAGAAATCCTTATCCCCCTTTTAATCGGACTTGGCCTCACCATCTCAACAGGTTCAGCAGGATTAACCGGTGGTGCCCTTTACCAAGCCCAACTCATGGAAGCGGACTTTCAAGGTCGCCTAGAACAGGCCATCAGCAGCACCACTGACAGTCTAGAGGCCCTACAAAGACAGATCACGTCGCTGGCAGAGGTGGTTCTCCAAAACCGCAGAGCACTGGACCTCATTACAACTGAACATGGGGGGACCTGCATGTTGCTGAAAGAGGAATGTTGTTTCTATGTCAATGACTCAGGGGTGGTGGAAACAAATGTAAAAAACCTACTAAAGTTAAAAAAAGAACTCTCCCTTCTATCCCCAAACCCCACAGAA
The DNA here is from genome assembly GCA_035773235.1 of Eospalax fontanierii. NCBI lineage: Eukaryota > Metazoa > Chordata > Mammalia > Rodentia > Spalacidae > Eospalax > Eospalax fontanierii. Next base: position 95,194,300 of record CM069527.1, on the reverse strand, counting down.
ACCCCCTGGTACAGTAGTCCTGTCATAACCTGGCTACTCCCTCTCCTCGGCCCCTTGCTAGCTATTTGTGCCCTCCTTCTCCTTGCCCCTTGCCTTATCCAGTTTCTTCAAGGACGCCTAAAAGCATTAGTCAACGTAGCTACCCAAACTATTCCTAAATCTCACGACTATGATGATACCTCCCCCCTATAAAGAAAAACAAAGGGGGAGATGTGGGGCCAGTGTTCGTTGCAATAAGGTATTGAGCAAAGCCCAGCAACCCTGGAGACCCTGAAGGGACGGCAGGTGTCTGGCCTGCTCTGCCTGATGTGTGATAACCTGGCCCCAGGAATTCACTATAGATATGAATCTTCCTTTCCCCCATCCCAGACCAGGTTTTTGGGTTTCGTTTCCCCATTCCTAAAGTTCCACAAGCTTCCCACCTTTAATCCCTTAACCCCACCTCTAACCTTCCCAATGCCAAAATGCCTTCTTATAAAAACTCCTGTCTTGGTCCCAATAAACGATCTGCCCACCGACGCAGTTTCCCGGGTGTCATTTCCCGTCGCACTCTGAGCCATTCTGAGGACCTGTTTTACTCTCCATTCTCTGGGACTGCCGGTGCGCAACGGCTGTCTCTGGAGAAGGAGCCCCACACTTGTGGACACACATTTGGGTGTCACTTTGTTTGTTGGTGTAATAGATGAAGATATGAAACTCATCATCATTTCATTTCTCTCTCATTTCCTGGAAGAAGATTACATTTACTTATTTTCCTATCATTCTTAGCAATGTTGAGCCTTTCCTCATTTGAGCTATCATCAACCATTAACTGGATAGTTTATATAGGTGAACTAAGAAATATAGGTCATGGCAAATACAACTAGATTAAAATACAAAGTTAAATAATCCATATAACCTTATCAATTCTTAAAATACAGTTATTTTTATCTTCACTCTTGGAACCGATCATATTTCCTAAGGTCACCATTAATTAATTTTAATATTGTTATAATAAATTGAGACAGACAAATAAATTAAATTTAAACTGATCAGAATGTCTAGATACTATACTCAAAAATTATCTACATATGCCTACTTCACAAAACAAAACAACTGAATGCAAAGGGATGGTAGGAAGGAAAGGGGTGGGCAGAGGTGGGAGAGATGTCAGAGTGTGTGATTAATTTATAAACTTTAAGTTCTACCACATTGTGGATATGTAGTGGTATAACATTTGCAATTTATTTTTCATCATTCTTGTGATAAGTTATATTGAGTAAATTTCATATATTTATGAATTATGAGAATATCTTTTCAATTGTTAAAAATTCACCCTTTGTATCATTCTCAACATGGACTTGGGGAGTTATTTCAATTTCCTGGATATGGCTCAGTTAACACATGCATGTACTGAGTTCAGGTTTTGTGCCTCAAGTTTACTCCATTCTAAACAGAATGAAGTTTGTAAGTCTTCTGCTCCAATGGACAACGTTTCTATGTATCTTATCCTTTTGTTTTTCTCCCTCTTTCAAGATGTGCTATCTGATCCTGAACTTTGGTTTCATTAAAATATCCTTACCCTGTTTAGGGGTATTCTTTTGGTGCTAAGCCATAGAGATATTGAAGAGAAGGCTACATAAATCTCACACTGTCTCAGTTCCCCAGTAATACATCTGTACTTAATTTCATAGATAAAATTGACAAATTGGTAACCAATACTGTCTCCAATTTATTTGCTCTCACCAATGACAAAATTACATACATATCCATTCATGGGACTGAATCAGATTGCTTCAAGAGCATAAGATGAATGTGCTGATATACTGCTGGCATGTGCTGTCCTTTTAGAATCTGTGTCCTTGTGTTCTTTATTGTAGTTCTCATTGCAATATACGAATAGTGGGTTTTCTTGGGGAATACATTCTCATGGTTTTTCATATTATTTGTGTTTCTGTACTGCTCTCTGGGCACATGTATGTTCTTTGGTTATATGTCTTTTTAATTTTAATTTAGAACATGGCTGTAAGACCCTACACCTGAGTCACAGATCAAACAAGGAGAAGTCAAAATGGTTCTGATGTCATAGCTACAACTCTACTGCCCACGCTTCATAGTGGCAGAGGATGTTATGCATTTTACTGACAGAGAAAAGGAATCATCAGTATTACCATACTGAGCACCCTGTGAACTATAGTAACAACTGGCTTGGCACATTATGACCACAAGTGCAATTGTGACATAATATTATGGCAGTAACCAACAAGCTTCTAGTTAGATTTAAGTCTTGATTAACAAGTTTGAGCCCATACTGGATACTATTATATCTCAACTCTTATCAGAGAAGATTCCTCTTGCAGTAGATGGAAATTAATACAGAGCCCCACACCTGGTAAACATGCAGAGAATAAGAGTCTCCAGTGACTTTTACCTTAATCAAGACCTCAGTAGTATACCATGTCCAATCAAGACCTCAGTAGTATACCATGTCCTCCCTAGACTCAGGGATCATTGAAGAAGAAGGAGCAGAAACAATGGAGAAAGAGGCAATAAGGAAATCATTGTCTGGACACTGCAAAGTTTTGGCATATATGAACCTGCCCAGCACATACGCCAACATGCATTTAGAAAAAAAAAGCAGTCCCCTTCAGTTTACGCCGTGGTATTAGCTCTAATACATGAATTATCTACTCTACTTGATAAATGAAAAGGGACATGTGTGAGAATTCATCTCTTTGGTATAAGAGGGTTTGATGAATTTTGTTTAAATTTCATTATTTAAGAAATATGATAAAGGGTCAGATACAATGGCAGATCCCCTTAATCCCAGCACTTGGGAGACAAGATTTGGACAGATTTCTGTGAGACTGAGGACAGTGTGGGTTGGTCTATATAACAAATACCAAGCCAGCTTGGGCTGCATAGTGAGATAGTGAGACCTTGTCTCAATCAAATATAGTGTGAAAGAAATACTGTATTTGCATATTAAATGAGGGATATAGATATTATATTTTATTTTTATTAACATTTTTCTTTTTCAATTTCATATATGCCTAAAGTGCATTCTGATTACTATACTCACATCCCCTCCTTCTTTTTATAATCATTGGTGTAACTAGGACTGTAGAGAGACATACAGGTATTAAAATCATATCAACAAAACTGGGCCCCAGACTCACTGTATAAAACCGACAGAAGAAGGGTGTTTTTCTCTCCCCTAGATGCCAAAAAGAAGCAAACACCGACCACTACGAGGTAACGGTCCCCAATAAGCTCTCAACTGACCAGATGATATGTACATCAAAGACTGTCATTCCTTTGTCAGAGGCTTCAGCTCAGCATCATCAGCACTGTTGATGGGGCTTATTCAAATAGCTGACCTTCCACTTCCTGCATCTGGACTAGAAGTTCATCTGCGTCTGTAGCTAACTCAATTGTGAAGCCTTGTTCTCATACCTTGCCTACAACTGTAGCAGTTTCACCGGCAGATGCATTATTGGCATCTATATCAGTTCTCCTCCTTCACGGGATGTTTAAAACTTTCTTGAATTCTTCTGGCATCTTCCTAACCATTTATAGTCACTCTACAACTCATCTATCTATCTATCAATCATCTATCTTTTTTTTCTATCATCATTATGTCATCTATCATCTCTCTAACTATGTATCTGATATTTGGGAAAGCAGGGTTTCCTGCTCACCTTCCCAGTGCCTATCAAGGAAAGAAATAATAGCAAACAAGTTGCTGCTGTTAAAACTGTTGTACATTATGAATTTACTTTTATTCAATAAATTCTGTACATATTTATAAACATATACAAATATCTGATAATGGTTCAGATTATATTGAATTAATTAGATGAAAAATTATATATTCTAACACTATTAATTACACTAAATGATAGTCACAGGCTACCTCTTTATTTATTTAGATATTGTGCATTTCCTTGATCAGAGATTTCTAGCTTTCATGTTTGTTCATTTTATATCTAATCGTTTACTTTACTAGTTTTGCTCGAAATAATATTATAATGTATTTCTTTTGATATTTTATTAAATTTATTCTTTGACAATTTCATATATATCACATTCTGATTACTTTCATCCTAGCCCACGTAACCTTACTTCCATCCGTATTTTCTTATTTGTCACTCCCTGGCACCTTATAAGTCCTTTTCTCATATTTCTATATTTTTGTTTAGTTTTGTGACCCATTGAGTTAAGGGCCATTTGAATGTGATGGGCATGGAACTACTCTAGTGTTCCATACTCTGGGAGCTCACCAGCTGATACACATCCTCTAGAATCCTTCAGTAGCCAAGAGTTCAGCACTGAGTGGTAAGCCTCTCCTCTTCTATAACTGACTGTTGATAGGTTCTTTCTTCTGTAGCAACACTCTGACCCACTTCAGTGCTGTGGGTCCATGAGTAGAATGACTATGTTATGTCTAGGAAATGGCATTTAATCAGACCTCTCTCTATCCTCGACTCCTACTTCTTGAAAAAGGAATATTAGATACTGAATTTAAGAAAACAGCAGCTCACATGATTACCATCATGCAACCACTTTCCTCCATTTGGCACAGACACTACAACCAGTACATTCCTCAGTATAAAATAATCCCAAGCACAGGAAAATACATTTAAAAACCTGAGTCTCGATGAGAAGTGGTCTGGACCATAGGCCATGAGGAGGTGTCCTCAAAGGTTTATTCTGTCTCATAAATCTGCTTATTCAGTTCAGGTCCATTCCTTCGTCTCTTTTCTTACTTCCTATTTCCTTATATTTTGTGCCAAAAACATGGAAAGGGGAGATTTCTTGGCAGGGGTAAGCCCTCCCCTGCCAATCAAACCAATCTCTCTCTCTCTCTCTCTCTCTCTCTCTCTCTCTCTCTCTGTCTCTCTCTTTCTCTCATTTTCACTTCCGGCATTTAGAACATGGACCATACCTTATGGCTACTTTAGCTAAAGAATGACTGGTTAGTGACCTGGAGCCTTAGAAAGAAACAGCTTCTATTACCTCATTGTTCTTTAGGCATGGCGTGAATGGAATTTCATAGTGACTGGTTTGGAAAACCTTTGTTTTCCAGCCTGTGCTATCATTCATTGATTCTGCCTCTGACTTTCTGACTTTCTGCCTTTCCAACTTCCAACTGCAAAACACTGACCACTGCTGCAGTGTCCAAACATCATCCACCCATTCTATCTTTGCCCTAACTCCAGGGCATGTCTTCCCACAGTCTACCTGGGTGGTGCGACTTGGATGGACAATCTGTATTTGGAATATTGGCTAGATCTCTCAGAACCCCAGTTTGGGGCACATTCCAGTGGATAGCCTGAGGTTTCCCCTCTGGGCTGGACTTTAATCTCAGACTCTGACCCAAATCCCATCCCCATGCATTCCTGCTTAAGCATTCCTGCTCTGCAGCATGGATTCCTGTTTACAAGGACCCTGACACACCCCCTTAGCTGGCTGCCTTTGAAACCTCTCAGCTTTTGAAATCTAATCTGATTTAAAATAAAAGAAACTTTATTACCTACCAACCTTCATTTGACCTTGATACAAATTTGATAATTATAACTGGTGGCTTGAATTTGGCACATTTGAAAGAAATGTTTTAACAGAGCCTTGTAATTTCTTACAAAAGAATAACAAATGATCTGAGGTACCCTGTGTCCAAAGTACCTTCTTCTCAGCTCTCATCCCTCACTTTGTAAGAACTGTTCTCTGGTCCAGATTCTTTTTGGCACACTCTTTCCTGATGGGGACCCAGAAACCTCCCTCAAACTTGACCAAATCCTCCCCAGTTCTGGCATACCCAACTGATACAGAACCTTACTCCACAGCGATCCCCCATCTTTATGAACTAAACTCATCCCTTGCAATTCAACTTCCGATCTGCTTCCAGCCCCCTATAACACTCCTCTTTCCCCTGTTCCCTCCCTCCCTCAACACTGTACCCCCCCATTACTCAGCTCCCACCCAGCCATGATCTGTTCACAGCCCCTTCTTAATTTCTGCTTTCTCCTGCTTTCTATTTTCTTCACCACGTTATCTTGTGTCATAGTTGATTACAACCCTCACACGGCCCCTAGACTCCCGATTCAGACCTGCTCTCCCTTCCCTCCCTCCTCCCTCACATACGTGCTCTTGCTCTTCCTCCTAAACCCACAGTCCCTATGTTTTCCCTCCAGGTGGTGGTGAGGGTAGAAGATCCAGTAGATTTCTAGTAGATAAGACCTAAATAGAAGATAAGCTCAACAGATTTTCATAAAGTCCTGCTGAGCATAGAAAGGTACTTCTCCAACTCACCCAGGTTTATATTCTCACCTCCAATGACCTTTAATACATCCTCCCATCCACTCTCACCCAAGAGTAAAAGTGCTGCAATTGACAGTTGACGGTCCAGCATGCTGATAATCTTCTTGAGAAGAACAGGGAGAACTTTCTAGGGACAAAAGCTCTTCCCATGATTGAGACTAGTTGGAAATACCAAATTGGTAATGCACACCGGTTATGAACAGATCAGAGAAATAACTAAAGGTGCCAATGAAAACAGTTCATTTTTTTATGTTCAATCTCACAGAGACCTTTACTCAATTTACTAGACTGAATCCCAATATGGGGCATGGGCGTATTAATCCTCTATATTTAATTCATTAGTCAGTCATCTTCCTAACATACACACACACAAAAATCCTCAAATCCTGAACTTAGCCTCCAAACCTCACATGAGCTGCTGAACCTAGCTTTCATGGCCTTTAACAACCAAGAGGAGAATGCAACAAAGGAAAAAGACAGACATTTCCAAGATAAATATTAACTGCTAGCCTCTGCTGTGCAGCCTTGGGACAGCAGAGACATAATCAACTGAAAAAAAAGGCCAAACCCTATCTGATTCCTGTTACAGTTGCAGAAGGAACTGGACCTGGGCAAATGGAAGCTTGACCTTCAGCTTCACTCCAAGCTTTGGCCTCTTGTGATCAATGGGGCTATTTTAAAATGGACATTTTAACATGCCCCACAGGGTTAGACTTCTTTCTCTTTCATTGGGGTCAATCCTCTTTGTCCTCAATAAGAACATTTCCCTTAGACCTTCTGGAACGAGGAGGCCTGGGTTCTTCTGTCCCCGCCCTACTTGTCTTGGATTATTGGGACAGTGTCCAGCCTTCTGTTTTTTTTTTTTTTTTTTTTTATGACATAAGGCCAGGTCGTTACCAAATTTGAAGACTGTCTTTTCCAAACTCTCACTCCCATGATCTAGGTTGGAGGCAACATTACAATCACAAAATGATCTCTCCAAATTTTGTGCACTTTTGGCTCTATAACTCATTTTTAAATTTTTCTGTCCTTCCTTACTATTATCTGGAGTGTGACCTCCTGCATAGACTTAGGAGTGACCCTCTTTTATTTGCCATATCATATATCAAAACTGTTTCACCTCCAGGACCCTCTTACCCTTAAAGTCGCTATCTCTGTGCTCCCAAGCCTGCTCAATTGTTCTGATATCAATACTCTAGGATGAGATACAGACCATCCAGTCATCACAATGCACAATTCTCCCCATCCTGCTATTCCTAAGATACCCCCACTTGGGTACTATTGCTCCATGTTCATAGGAGGGTGATTTCAGATTCAGTTCATGGGAGGGAACTCAGCACCAGCTCACAAAGGGGACCACAGATCCAGGTTCATAGGGAGGGCACCACAGCTCTATGTTGATGAGAGGGTACCGCAACTCCATTACAGAAAAGGACTACGACTATGGATCACAGGAGAGGAACACTTCTTTAGATCACAGTAGAAGAGAGTTTCAGGTTTGTGGGAAAGGATCACAGGAGGCAGTGACAGTCCCAGGCTCATAGAGGAGGACCATAGGTCTGGTTCATGGAAGACAGGCACCACTCCAGCTCATAATAGGGGAATACAGTTCCAGATTCATGAATGACCTTGTTCCAGTTTCACTGGACAGGGCCATAGCATCAAGTTCAGGGCAAAGGAAACCAGCTTCACGTTCACTGAAGGTAAATACAGTTCCAAGCTCATGGAAGAGTTCCAGTTTCAATTATATTGATCCCTACTGTTTTCTTATCTCCATTAGTCTGTCCACAAGATTGTACTGGTGTTTAAGATTTTAAGATAGAGTATTTTGGCTTCTGTGCCTCACAGGAAGGCAACCACTACTTGCTGGCTTGAATTTCTCACTTAAGGGACACAGTTGTTAGACACAATTTACATTTTATTGTCACTCTAGAAGACACATGGATCATATATTTTGTTTATTTCCTTCACGATAAAGGTTCTTGTTATTTGTAACTTTAACATCCTTCTGCCTGGCCCAGGATGAAGGTGATACCGTCTTACTCAGAGTCACATTATGCAAAGTCATCAGTGCTGCCATTTTGGCTCTTCAAACATTTTCTTTCTTAATTGCCAGTTCCCAGCTTGTCAGCTGGATGATGGTGATGGCTTGAGAACATCGAGTTCACGGCCCAGAGGTCCTTCAACACAGGTCCAACTCCTGGCTAAATAAGTGAACCAGAACACGACACAATGGTGTGATTATAATAAATTTCTGGTTGCTGCTGACAGAACCCTGTGCCCCAAGCTAGGCGCCAGGGGAGCTTGTGCCATGAAAGCCACCTGTCTGCCTGCCTGCCCTTTATATAAAATATTTTCAAACGTAGCAATTATCAAATCAATCATTACTTTTATTATTTTCATTTTATGTGTATGAGTGTATTGCCTCCATGTGTATAAGTGTACAGGTGTCACACAGTACCTACGGAGGTCAAAACTAAGCATCAGATTCACTGGAACTGTAATTAAGTAAGGTTGTTAGCTGTCAAGTGGGAGCTGGAAACTGAGCCTGGGTCCTCTGCAAGAGCAGCCAGTGCTCTTAACAGAGGAAACATTTCTCCAGCACCTCCCCTTTTTACAAAACAGAGTTTTCCCGTACCCCAGAAGGCCTAGAACTCACTTTGTACTACACCAGGAACCTGCCTCTGTTTCCCAAGTACTGGGATTAAAGGCACATGCCACCACATCAGGGAAAGTCAGTAATTCTTTCGCAGTCTTTATTTTCTGCATTTATGTTGTAATTAGGTTTTGAAATTCATGAAATGTTACATCATTTGAAATTATCATGAAGCTATTCATTATCACTTAATTTTAATTCATATGATAACATATTCTAATGTGAAGAGCCTTAGATTTCTTGGATAGATACTCCTCCATCATGATGTTTTATTGTTTAATCAGCTTAAATTTTAGGTCTGTATATTAAAATATTCACTTAATTTTATATCAGTAAGTACATGATTTTCTAAATATAATATATTCAGTGTATATAAGAAATAATATTAACTAACTGGTTTCTCTTAATCATAATGTCTACTAAATTTTGAATTTTGATTACTTTTCTTAATAGCTCTATAGACATGTCTCTTCATTTTAATTTTCAGGTTTTTTCCATATCTCCTTTCTGCTTGATTATTTTAAACAGTGAATATACAAAACTTAATTCATTTCAGAATCATTTGTGAAAGTGATATTCAAATTTAATTGAATTCTCTGTGTAAGAAGTCATTATCTTTTAACATTATAAGAATATATAATACAAATATTCAAAGATGATAAATCAGATATTTAGAAACATTGTGAAGAAGTAATTGTTAGTTATTTACTGAAAGGTTAAATAATTCATTTGATATGGAATATTGTGTAACATATTATTTTTATAGTTATTTGTGTGTGTGTGTTTGTGTGTGTATGTGTGTGTGTGTGTTTGCCACTATGCCCATCTGCAGTTCCAAGGTCAGCCTGACTTGTTTTGCTGTCTTCTACCATGTGGCTTCCAGATTTGAGATTCATACTCTCAGGCCATTTTCCAGACCTAGATACAGTATTTTTTTAATCCCACAATTAAGAGAATTTATTTTTAATCCATGTAACTCTCTACAGATTAAAGAAAGTCAGAAATAATATTTTTAAAAATTTTGGTTTGCAAGAGCAGAAACATGAAGGCAGAAATGAAGCTGAGCACTTATCAGTCACATTTCATTTTTCCCAATGATGATTTTTTTTCCTTCTGCTAAGAAGGAAAAAATATGCTTAGTTCCAACATTAAAGAACAAATTTTATTTATAGTTAAGCAAGCTTGAATTTTTTCATTTCAAATCCTCCCTGAACTTTAGGAAAACCTTTAAAACTTAACTTCACTTTTGCTAGGCTTTAACTGCAGCTTTCAAGAGTTCAGAATTCTAATGCTTAGACAAAAGCAACCAGTCTTAAAAGTCTTGAAGACCAAGTCTCCAATAAGAGACATTCCTTTAATCTCAAAGCTTAAAATATAGCAAGATTCCTTCTTTCCTTGATAAAAAATATTAATTTAAAATTGATGTTGATTGCCACACATAAAAATATTATCCATGAGATATTTGGTTAATTTATATTTGATTAATTAAAATTGCTCTTTGACAAATTCATACTGTATACATTGCTTCCAAATTCTCTTAAACAAACTGAGTCTGATCTCTCTTCTACACCCCTCAGTCTCCCCACTGCCTGAAGATCATTTCCCCACATTCATGACTTTCACGTTGTTACCCAGTGAGTTTAACCAGGACTCTGTGTATGACCATTTCCTCTTTCTCTTCTTTCCTTCCTTCCTTCTTTCTTTCCTTCCTTCCTTCTTCCCTCCCTTCCTTTCTTAATTTCTCTTTCTTTTCTTTCTTTTTCTATTTTCCTTCTCCTCTTTCTTTTAGTGTTGGCTTTTAATATAATATGGTATTTTTCTTATTTTTTTCTCTTTTTTTCCTTTCTTTCTTTCTTTTCTGAGATGACCTCATTTACCACATGTTTGCCTGAATTTCACTATGTATCTAAGGATGGCCTTGAGTGTCTGGTCTAATCTTCTCTAAAAGGACTCCTTAGATATAGACATATGCCACCATATCTGACTCTCAGTTTTCTTACATTACTGTAGATCAAACTTCTTATTAATTAGTTTTTTGGTTAGGAAATATTTTCCAAAAATTCTAATGCTATAAATTGTTATAAATTTTATGTGTTTATTTTACTTACACCTGAATTTGAATATGGAAAATGTGTTTGTCATTACTGATGAAATATATTTTGAGATAATTAATTAAATAAATCTTACCCAGGGTAAACCCAAAGAAAGGCATTCTTATCAAGAAGTCAATACATTTCTTTAAAATATTACATAAAGAACTGTTTATTTATCTACCTAAAGAAAGTAGATATGTCCAGATATGTAACATAATTTTTAAGGTTAAATGAGCATGTTTAATAACTCCTTGCCCAGTGGGATTATATGGTATGTCCTTTACATGATGAATATTAAAAGCTAAACAAAAATTAGTAAATTGCTGTGAAACATAGGCTGGACCATTATCAGTTTTAATTTGTTTTGGAATTTCCAAAATGGAAAAACTTTTTAAGCAATGAGAAATAACATCTTTAGCTTTTTTACCAGTTAATGTAGATGCCATAAGAAATCCTGAAAAGGTGTCCTCTGTAACATGGATGTATTGTACTTTTTCAAAGGCTGCATAGTGAGTTATACCCATTTGCCAAATGTGATTGGGCAGTAAGCCCTTTGGATTTATTCCCAAGGATGGGGAGGGTAAATGTATAACACAATGTGGACAACTCTTAACAATAGCTTTTGCCTCTGCCTTAGAAATAGAATATTTTAACTTTAAGGTGTTTGCATTAACATGAAAGCGGGAATGAAACTCTTGTGTAGTAGTAAATTGAGAGAATATATAAGGATCTCTAGTAGTCCTATCCATTGTATCATTTTCTCTTGCTAAGGGGCCAGGTAACCCTGTATGTGACCTCATATGACCAATAAAAAAGGGCTCTTTTCGAGACCAAATAACATGTTGCAATGATAGCAAAATATGTTGAATGGCAGACTTAGGGGAAATATGGCCAACTGTTTTCAGTACACTCACAGCATTAACTACATATTTGGAATCTGAATAAATATTTATAGGTCCTGGTTTTAATTTGAATGCTTTTAATACTGTCAATAATTCCACTTGTTGGGCAGAACAAGTGGGAAAAATAAAGGTATGTAATTGATTTTTAATTAATAATGCTCCTGTGCCTGATCTAGACCCATCGGTAAAAACCAAGGAAGCATTACAAACAGGTGTGTTCCTAGTAATGGAAGGAAAAATAATAGGATGCATCTTCCAAAAACGTAGTAATGGTGATGATGGATAATGATTATCAGTCCTGGCGTGTGTGCTAGTGTACAAAATAGCCCAATCTACATCAAAATTTGCTAAAATGTTACATTGTTCTCTAGTATAAGGAACCATTATAGTAGAAGGATGAGTTTGAAATACTGCAATAAATACTGCAATAGATGCTTTAAGGCCTTTCAAGGCAAGCTGAGCAACCAAGGAAGGAAAGGAATTTAAAACCTTTCCAGGTGAATAATTAAGATGCAGCCAAAATAAAGGACCCTCTTGTCAGAAAACTGTAGTAGGTAAACTTTCTGTTGCTATAGTTAAGAGGTTTAAATCCTTAGTAAGATGTATTTGATCTAGGTGTGCTTTTTTTATTGTTGTCTTAATTTTTTGGATAGCTTTTTGTGTCAGAGGAGTCAAACTCCTTGGTGAAGAAGGATCAGAAGGACCTTTAAGAATATTAAATAAAGAAGCCAACTGTGAAGTGGAAATAGAAAGATAAGGCCGTAACCAATTAACATCCCCTAAAAATTTTTGAAAATCATGTAATGTCTTCAATTTATCCAAGCGCAGTATTAACTTTGCAGGTTTAACCATGGTAGGAGATAGGATGGAACCAAGAAACGTTTTAAGTCCTGTTTTTTGTACCTTTTTAGTAGTTATAAATAATCTAGTCTTTTCCAATCCTTGTATCAGGGCAGTGTAGTCTTGATTTAAAACTTTAGCCACCTCAGAGGCTATCACTATATCATCCATATAATGATATACCTTTAGCATTGGAAACTGCTGTTTAATTAGATGTAAAGCCTTATCAACATAAATTTGTATGGTTATATAGTGCCCTCATGTCTTTTAGTATCTTTTATTATTATTTTTAAATTTTTTAATCTAACACAAGAATATATTTAGTGCTTTTCAAATAACTATTCACACCATAAAACTAAGAGATAACAGGGAAATGTCTGTAATCCAAAAATACAAAAAGTCCAAACTAAGCCCAGTTTCTAAAAAGAAAAAAAAACACACATATTTATTTCTAAAAAGAAAAAAAATTATACACATATTTATGCTACACAAATTATTGGACAAAGGACATAATAGTTCAAAGAAATACAGTCTACTGTAGAAAAAAAGAGATTCTCTTGCTCTGAAGCTTGAGACAACTCTTCTTTAACACTTTCTAACACCTCCTCTCCCTCAGATGAGAAATATTTAATGTCATCCTCTAAAAACCATGGACTAAACTCCTCTACTGTTTGAAGGAAAGCAAGCGCGGTTCTTACCTTTAGCGGTTTCCATTCTTCTTCAGAAGTTCCTTTAATATGTTTTCCATTTGCGCAAGTGATATTTTGGATCCCATTTTTAATATTTTTCTGGCCACTACTGTCTTTCTTGTACCCCCTCTAAAGGAGTCTTCCCTTACCAGTCCTTCAGGGAGGACTCTTCTGTTGAGTCTCTCTCTGGGGAGACCTTCCGATGGACCAATAAGGACACACTGGAAGATGTTACTTCAGGCTGCAGCAGCCTCCTCTTTATTTTTCCCCCTTATACACCCACACAGTAGTAAACAAGCTATGGGCCAACCAATCAGCCAAAAGGTCATCCTTCAACCAATCACATTAAAGGTCAGGTATCACATCCTAGGGATCACATGCTGCTCACGTGCTGATCATGCACCTGGGACTTTCTCTGGGCCTATTGTTCTGTACTTCCTCTTCCTGCGGTACTTCCTCTTCCTGCCGTACCACCTCCTGGCTACAGGCCAGCTGCTTAGTTGCACATGTTGGAGCCGGCAGGCCCCCAACACTAGATGAGATGGGTTTGGAAAGCATGAAGTGTGTAAATATGGTAAAATATCTATTGTTAGAATTTGAAGTGTTTTATACTGTTATCATAGATAAAGTACTGTATGCTGGTAAGTGAGGGTTCATTCACATGTGCACTATTGAAAACTATGTGGCAATTATGTAATTGACAGTTCTCTGATAGAGGTTTCTTTTTGAGAATTTCATATAAAAATACTATATTTAAGTAAGTTCCACCTTTTCCTCTCCCGTTCCAAACTTAACATTTCACCCCATCCACTCCCGTTTTTTTGAACTCTTTCATTGTTATCTGCTAAAATGCTAAGGAAAGTACAACTGGCTTTTCAATGGATACTTAACTTTGCACTCTACCTATGCATCGAAAATGAAAATGATTTGATGACATAGGAGAAAGAGACAAGGGATTAATCAGAAGACTGCCTTTATAAAAGGAGGAGGAATTGCAGTGCAAAGAAATGTCTCTTCAAAATAATGAAAACATCTTGTTTTCTAAGATATTCCCTATTTCATTATGATTTAACATAATTATGTCATTTTAGCTTTTGAAAACATTTAATTCACTGAAACTTCATCATATTTTTACAAAACTGAAGTATATATGGCTATAAAACTTGTCCCAGCAGATTTTTGGTACAGTCTTATATAAAAGGGTATTAAAATTTACTAATGATATGCTGTAAACTTTTCTGGAGCTAGATTTTGTGGTGTGCTTTAGCTTAACACTCACATGGTGGCATGTGAGAATTTTTCTGAATCTAAGGAAATACAGATCATCACCATAATGGAGGCATTTAGAACCCTATAACAATAATACCAGAAGGCAACTCTGCATTATAAACACTAAAAAGTAGCCAAGAAGTATGTTGAAAACAAAAGAGAAATGTCAATTCAGATGTAAGAGCAAACCAATCAGAGCAAAGGTGGACTTTAAAATAGAAATTCTAAAAGCCAGGGGGACATATAATACTGGATTGCAAAATCTTCATGGAAATAACTGCCAGAAAATTATTAGATCTAGCAAACACGTCTTCCACAGTTGAAGTGGAAAAAGACTTCCATGATAAATAAAATCTGAAGGAACTCATGACTACAAAGAAAACACTACAGAATACTCAAGGAAAGCAAATAAGAAAGATAAATATATTCCTGCTGCCATAGAAAATCAGAAAATAATCCACAACAAGAAGAAAGATAATGCTGATTATGAAATAATCAAATATTAACCAAAAACAACAAAATGATGGAAATAAGTTCATAACTTTCAATAACAGTTGTGAATGCTAATGGCTTCAAATAACCCCTCAAAGGACATAAACCAGCATGTTGGATGAAAATATATAACCCATCATGTTGGATGAAAATACATAACCCAAAATACAAACCTCACTATGAAAGGAAATCACATTTTGTAAAATGATAGGAAAAGATATTCTAGGCTAAAGGAAAGGAAGTAAATGCTAAGTAGGCAGCAAGAACAGGTGCGGTTCGGGGAGGGGATCCAAACACATCAAATTATATTCTATGAAAAAAGAAAAATATTCATTAAAAATTTTATGTCCATATTTCTAGTCAATAAAATCCTCTACTTAGTAAATACTTGCACAGAAAACTCTTGGAACTTATGAATATTTTAACAAAGTATCTAGAAATAAAATCAAAATATACACATTTGTAGCAGGTGGGTGAAATGGTTTAGTAGGAATAATACTTACCTGGCAAGTCTGATGCTCTGAGTACAACCCCCAGAACATATGTAAAACAAAACAAAACAACAAGAACAAAAATCTAAATGCTGTCGTTGTGCATAACTGGAATCTCAAACTTCTATAGCTAAATGGGAATCAGTTACAGAGAATTTGACAGAAATTCCGAAGTCTGCTACCCTGGAATAGTCAATGCCACATAAACAAGACAGATTCTGCCTCAAAAGGTGGGAGAAGAGAACCAACCCCCAATTTTTTTTCTTAGATTTCCACACCCAGTGATATATGCACACGTACACTCAAACAAATCATAAGAATAAGCAAAAATTTCAACATCTAATTTTAAATATTGCTAGCCTTCCTATAAACCAGTAATAAGTTATTAAATAAATCCCATTCGCAATATTTTATAAAATAATAACTAGAGATACACATAATCAGGGAAATGAAGGGCTTATAAAATGGAAGTTTTGAGTACTCAAAAAGTAATTTGTTGAATTAAAAAGAAGATGCTTTCCCGTGAACATGAAGGTGTGGTCCCAACCTGTGAGTTGAATTTGTGGCCCCCTGCTGTGAACTTGGAGCTTGTGGGCTGTGGTTCTGTTGCCCAGCATTGAGTCAGAGTTAAGTTCCCTGAGCCCTTCTGACCTCCAGTAGTCCTCTGCTCCCATCGTAATGGAACAGTGGTTCACTGTCTTGAGTGAGAGTTTTGTTCCCCTCTTGTAAACTGGGAGCCTTAGTCCCATCTTGTGAGCTTGAGCTACCGTCAACTTGCCTGAGCCTGAAATTTTGGATCCCTACTGTGAGTCATAGGTTCCTATTTCTCTGATGACAGGCTGATGGTGGAGCAGAGCACAGAGCACTTCCTGATGTTGGGCAGCAGTTTCAGTCTTCTCTGAGTGACCAAGTTCCCCACAGCACCCTGCCCTGAGGTCCCAGGTTGTGCATGTCAAGGGCTTTGCCTTTTATGCTGGCCTTAGGTAGGTCTCTGTCCTTTTGAAGATTCTGGTATTGGGAGAATTGATTCTCTATAACATATCTACCTCGCTAAAGCCTCAGTTGTGGTTCTGACTCCACAGTAGCATTCGTTGGTGCTAGATAGCTTCGGATGTCAACTTGACATAGCTCTGAAGAACTAAACTCAGTTGGGGAATTATGTAAAACAGATCTGCCAATGGGCACGCCTGTGAGAAATTTATTTGAATTTTGAGATTTGTGGGAGGGCCAGCCCAGTGTGGGTGATGCCTCTCTTGGGGAGGTGGTCCTGTGTTGTATCCAAAAGCAGATTGAGCTAGGCCAGAGGAGCAGTTCCTCTGTTGTCTTCACTTAACTTCTTGCCTCCAGGATCCTTTCCTTGCTTCGCTCAAGGATGAGTTGTGGTCAGGACAAGTAAATCAAATAAAACTTTTCCTCCCAAAGTTGGTTTGTTAGAGTGTCTTATCACAGCAACAGAAAATAACCATGGCGTATTTTTCAGTAAGCTGTATCTGACACTTTTATTTTGAAGTATTTTAAGTGTGTTTTTCTGAACATTTTTCAACTTTAAGTTCTGACATAAAAGTTCTTGATTTTAAAAAATAGTTTAGGAGTGATGAGTCCAAAGGATCTACTTTAATTCCTCATGTGGTTATGTGATTTTTTTTCCCAGCGTCCTTTGTTAAACATCTGTTTCCTATCCAATACATGTTTGTGTAAACTATGCCAAACATCGATAGGCTATGAACGATTTTTGTCTGTGTCCTTCTGTTCCATTGATCTAGCTCTCAGATCCTGTGCCAGTAGCTTTAGTTTTGTTACTGTGTCTCTGTAATATAAGTTAAAGTCAGGTAATGTGGTACCGCCCTCATGGAGCATTGCTCTTTCTTTTTAGAATTGTTTTACTTTTCAAGGTTATTTTTAGCTTCCATGTGAATTTGAGAAATACTTTTCCTTCTTTGATGAATAAGGTTATCGGACTTTTCTTGTGTATTGTGTTGAATTTATAGATTTCTTTTAGTAGTATAACAAATTCACAATTAGAATACTTCCTGTCCAAGAAACTTGGAGTACATTCCATCATGTAGTGCCTTCTCCAATTTACTTCTTAGTGTTTAAAGTCTTCGTTGTGGAGATCTAAAGCAGCTGCATGAGATATTTACTTATGGATTTTATTTCAAGTTTTGAGAATGTTGTATGTGTATCATGTAAACCGCACTCTTCCCCTCTGCTCTCCTATCTTCCAGTCTCTCCACATCCGCTACTCAGTCCATTACAATCTTCCAGACTTGACAGGGAAGCTGTACTCAGGAAACACTGAAGAGACTTCATAATGACCATGCTATTTAGCATGCAACCATGGCTGGGGGAAACTTTTTAAGATTCCACCTCTGTGTAAAGAACTACAGGCAATCACTGGCTACTGAGAAAGAGAGAATCTATTTTCTCCAAAAATGACCTCCTTATAAGCCCTAATTACACCTGTATACGAGCTATATTACAGATCTTTTTTTTCTTTGACCATATTGTTAATAAATGGAACTTTCTCACCCCCTCTGTGTGTGTGTGTGCATGTGTGTGTGTTGGTGTGTTCTAACCTCTCTCTCTCTCTCTCTCTCGAAGTTCATGAAGAGTGTATGGGGGGACAAAGATACAGATATTCTTTCGTAGTTATTTGCAGACATTTTCTATCAGATGTATTTTCTGGGGAGTATTTAGTGTATTTTAAACAAAAAAAATAACATATGGCTTACTCATTTCTATTTACATTATTCATTGCTTGAACTAAGACTTGAAACATAATATTCAATATCAGTGGATAAAGTGGATACCCTTGTTTAGATTTTATTTTCCTCAGGAACTTATTTAATATTCTTCTGTCATGAATCTGTGGTATAGGTGATAACAAATCTAGAAATTTCACTGTAGTCATTTGAAATAAAATACTTCATAAGTAAGTATTCATCAATTATAACCTAGAATGTTTAAACTATGTTCTAGTCAATACAACAATAGATCCCTAAGATATGTGTGTTTCATTTATCTTCAGTCTAGGTTAGGCATTTCACAACACAGTTATATTAAATATATTGATATACTTAAATCTACTTGAAAAATATTGTTTAATCTCCAGAAAAATACGAATCTAGGGGGACTAAAAAGATAACTCAGTGGTATTCTTGCAGAGGGCCCAGATTTTATTTTCAACAGCTACACAGTGCCAAACAACTGTCCATAACTCTAGTTCCAGGGGATCCCATGCCTTCTTCTGATCTCCATGGGCACCACAGTACATTGGTATACATATCTACATGCAGGTAATACAGTCATAAACATAAAATAAAATTAATAAATAAATTAGTTTTAAAAATACTAATGTATGTGCTAACATATGCAAAACAAACAGATCATTTAAGAACTTATGTTATTAAAATGAGAATTAATGATATACAGTGATTAATTAAGTGATATTAGGCAAAACTAAAGTATCATAAGTGGTTAACTCATTTTTTTGTCACTTATCATCTCTCTTACCTTAAAAGCAATGGGGAAAAAGCAGTCATGAAAGCACCTTAATTAGTTTAAGTATTCTCTTAGATCCTTTGAAATCAATAGATTCTAGAATATCAATTTTTGCAATAAATAGAACATTGACTTCACTTAAAAAAATTTTAAAGGATCTAGTTGAATCAAATAGATTCCCTGATGTTAACATGGCAATGAATTAAGAAGTTCAGCAGTGAATGTATGCCCTAGACAAGATCTGAGCATGCAAAGGGGAGTCGCTTCTGAATCCCCAGGTCTGTCTGAGGACCTATTAGGAATTAGGAAAGGGAGCATCAGATTTGGTCTGGGATTCCTGTCCCTAGAGGCCACCCATGCTCCAGTATGTGATCCCACATACATTCTCATACAGGAAGGAGCAAATGGAATCTGTAGGTAGTTAAAAATGTGACAGGGGTATTAAAAGGACAAAATTAGAGGCGAGAGAGTGACGGAATTAATTTGATTCTAAAATATTGTAAGCATGTATGAATGTTAAATAAAAACTTAAAGGAACTATTTTGTAATACATATTCATGATAGAATGTATATATGTATATTTGATAATTTAATACATTTTATTGATATATCCAGAAAAGAATTTCATGTGTGGAAGAATTATATATCATATACTTTTCCTATAGTTAAGGAAAAGTACCTACACTGGAAGATTTCAAGTTCTTTAGCAAATGAATTGCTTAGAGACAATAATGTTAGATTCCAATAATAAGAACAAATCATTTTTCATTGTTTACTTAAAATTTTTATTTTGGTCACAGATTAAATATTAAAATGTTTGTACATAAATCTAATAATGAAATTCACTGAGAGTTAAAAAACAAAATATCTTAATAATGTGTTAGAAGGTAAACTTGATATTATAGGTTTGCTATAAATCCTTATTGCTGAATAAACTCTAGACTTAGAGAGCAAATTAATCCCAAATATCTGTGGTAAATTTCTTCATATTTTATTATACAAATAATCATTTGTATATTTCATTTATATCATTTCCAATATCATTTGAATATTTAACAATGCAGTGATTGTAATTTAGAAAAATAAACATCAGTAAAATCTGTTCTTAAAGTGTGAAAAGTCTAGATATGGTGGCACTCTTCTTTAATTCCAGCATTCGGGAGGCAGAGGCAGGTGGATCTCTGTACAGTCTGGGCCAGCCTGGTGTCCATAGTTCCAGGCAAACATCTGGGGCTACCTAGAGACCCTGTCTCAAAAAGTCAAAAAGAAAATAATGAATTTATTTTCAGGTTATTTCATGAATGAATTGAATTTCTGAACTCATTGCCATGTCTCTATAAAGGGTATTTCCAGAAATGAGAAGATGCTCAATATTGACATTTATGTCTGGTTCACATACATAGTAAGCTTATAATTATGATTAATTTTCCCAGTGATTTTTCCATTTTTATTTTTGTTATAGATTGTTCTATACTTGTTAATATTTTAGTATTTTAATATATTTTACTCCAAGCTCAGGACTTACTTGGGTTATCTACTTTGTCTGCAGAAATTAGTGTCAAAGAAAATCAGGAACTGTAGTGTGCACTTATTTTAGCACAGGATTGTAAAAATATTTTTACTTAGTAATTAGCGCTGAATTTTGTATTTGTCCTTCTCGAGTATATGGGAGTAACCCCTTATCTCTTTCATGAGAATAAAATCTATTCTATTGAAGGACATATGTTATGCAAACATTTTACTTTAATTTTCTTGCATGTGTATATTGCATGTGGGTGAGTGCGATATACATACCACAACACATGTTGTTTCAGGAATCATTTCTGTCTTTCACAATAGGGTCCAGGGATAAAATTCAGATTGTCAGGGTTTTGTAGCAGTCACCTTTCAGACATATTACCCACATCTCTGATCTTATTTTCAACCTCTTTCAGAGAATGATTTACATTTAGGCACATGTCAAATTCCTGACACTTTTAACATGGAGGTGTCATCACCTTGTCTACTTAGGTACAAATATTTATATGCATTCTGAATATGCAATCACAATATTAACTGTATGCTATCACTAGAGAATCATAATCAGACTCTGTATTTCAGATTATACCATAGACTTAATTTTTAAAAACAAACATACCACATATTTATTAAAAAACACACTTTAAAATTTGCCTCTTGACATTTTGTGCTCAAGCACAATTATTCTGTTTTGTGAGTACGTATGCTAAAATCATCTATTTTAAACTTAAAAGTACACATATTTAGAAATTCAATTTCAAGTGGAGCTGCATGAAATTACTGGCATTTAATCACTGTAACTCATAAAATAGCTATCACTATTATTTTTTTTTAGTTTTTATGGATGGTGTTATTTTCAATGAATACTGGATTTTGATAAATTAACATCATGCATTTAGTTATTCCAAACTCGTTCATTTATCTTTTCACATAAAATATTTTCATAGAATATGTAATAAATTATTAGTAAGTACTTAATTTATGGACATTCATGGCAATTTATAATTTCTTTATTTTTGGGTATTGCAAACAGTTCTACAGTTATTGTCCTTCTAGTTGCTAACTTGGAAACGTGTGGAAATCAAGTTGAGGTAGATTCTAGGAGGTAGAATTTTTATGTGTACTTATTACTAATCTAAATTAGACTCTGAATTAAGATTCTGACTAGAATGTGCCACATCTGGGCTCTATAGTCTCAACACATTGCTGAGTTATGCTTAATGCAATGTACCATTCTTAATTACAATTGCAAGCTAAGAAGTGGATTCATGGACTATGCTTATGCATACAGTATCAGAAGTGCTGCCATTGA
Organism: Eospalax fontanierii; assembly: GCA_035773235.1. NCBI lineage: Eukaryota > Metazoa > Chordata > Mammalia > Rodentia > Spalacidae > Eospalax > Eospalax fontanierii. Next base: position 95,172,237 of record CM069527.1, on the reverse strand, counting down.
ATAATTCTCTGCTGTATGAAATATTTCGCACAGAAATGACTACACTTCCTAAATTTTCTTTAAAACAAATGCTTAAATCAAGTGAAGCTGATTATGAACATCATGACTGAAAGGTTTAATTATAATGTTTCTTATTTAACTTTGTAAATTGAACAACTCTTAAGTTCAATTAAACGGAGTTGTACTGGGCTCCGAGACATGGGTACTTTCATTCGTACTTTTATGCTTACTTTCTTTATCATACCTTTATCATTCTCGTGGTACATTTTCTTGTGCTTATTAACTATTAAAAAAAACCTGAAAAGCCTGCATTGGATGGATTCACACTGGATAAGTTTTGGGGAGACAAACTTTATTTTTAAGTACATTGGAGTTCATGACATTGGTGAGGGGTAAAAATGGGATTTAGCAGCTATGTGAGCAGAGGTAAATACAATCAAAATATGCCTATGACATTCGCAAAAATATTCAATATAAACAAAATTTAACAGAGGATATCTGGATGGTTAGACTCTCTTGCCTCATTCCAAGTGACTAGTGTCCAAAATCCTGGAAGTTGCTACGCATGCCCCTAAAAACAAAAAGGAATCCTCAACACTATCCAGCAGTGAATCTTATGAACTAAGATAACAACTAGCCTGGCAAGATATGGCCACCAGTGTGAAAATGGAATACAACAGAGTAACCAACCACTTTTTATTAGATTTAGCGTTCTCTTCCTGGGATACAGCCCATAAATGACATCAGACTTAGGAATCTCAGGTTAGACAGATCACAGGACATAGGGAAGAACACAGTAAAAATTTCCTATGAAATATTGTATTAAACTTACTTCTAGTGACTTATTTTTAATTCCATAGATTAAGGAATCTCTCAGTTCTCGACAGAGAAGTTCCTTTATACAGCAGATGGTGAATAACACAGAAACCCACAACAGGCCAGTGAACAGAGAACAACAAACTGCAAACTGCTTCTCCCTGAATAAGACATCTAGATTGAACTTCTGCCTTCCAAGACTCAGGGATCATTGCAGAAGAGGCTAGTGACCAGAAAATGAGCAAAAGAAAATGGAATATTCCAGAAAGCTGGTAAGTTATTCATAGGAACAATGATTACCAGCGTTGATAGAATATGCAAGTCCTATGTAAGCTCAAACCAGAAACATAGATCTGAGGAATTAGGTAAGAAACCCCAACCAAGGCTGAGAAAAGTGTGACAGCTGATGGCTGCTGCTGCATAGGAGAGAGACAGTCTTTTTCAAGGATGGGGCTCTTGGTAGATTAACCAGTCTCCGCTGTATAAATCCACAATTAAGGATATTTGGGAACACAAATTAGACTCTGTAGATTTTATATATTATATATATATATATATATCTTATATATTTTATGTATTATATATATATTAGACTACATTAAATTTGGTGGGGGACAATATGCTAAGGATTGGATAGGAGAGGGTATCTAAATATCATTAAATCATATTGTATATGAATCACAATAATTCAATAAAATATTTATTAAAAATAAATAAAAACTGAAAAATGGTAATTTTGAATATTGAACAAAATTAGAATGCTATTATTCCCCCTTTCATGTATGTGCACATGGTCATTTTACATCTAAGAAAAATATCTAAATTATTTGAAGTTATGTATAAATATCACTGTTCCTCAAACATTACACAGAGAGCAAAAATCATGGAGGAAAACAACTTTCTGAACATATAAATTTATTTCAGGTAATACAGAACAAATTTGTTGCTAATGAGAGTAGTTTTTCCCAGGAAATTCCTCATACATAGAATTAATTTCCCTTTTTCATTGTGTTCCCTTTGTCTCCAATATATAAATTTCATGACAACTAAATATTTTTATAATCATCACTCTAGCAACATTTAAGGGGGTAAGTCCAGTATTTCTGGAATAATTTGGGAAATTAGAAATATGTTTTTTATAAATTATTTCATACTTAGAAAATGTTTTATAATTAATTTTTCAAAATTCATTGACATGTTCTTGTTACATGAGAAAGCACTTAGTGTTATCTAAATAATTACTAATGTTCAGCAAGAAGGGAAATCATGGAAGGTTCTGAATGTAGAAACCCAGAGGCAGGAGCTGAGTCACAGAGGTTAACTCTTTAGTGGCTTGCTTCCTGGCTTGTGCTCAGCTTTCTTTCTTATACAGTCCTGTACAAAGTTCCTGGGGTGGCACCAGCTGTGGTGTGTTGGGCCCACCTACATCTTTCAAAAATTAAGAAAATACCTCTACCAACTTGGCCACAGGTCTACCCAGTCATGGTAATTTCTCTATTGAGGTTCCCTGTGTCAAGTTGAGAACTGAAACTGTCAGGCAAACAGTATAAACTGTAAAATTTCTAAAAGTAGTGGGTGCCGATGAGGAAGGGGGTATAAAAGTGATTAAGATCGGTTGCTATGTTCTGTATGAAATGAACAGAAATTCAATTAAAATTCAATAAAAAGTAGTATATTGTTCTGAATAAACACATCTAATCCCTGAAGAATAATTTCTTTGCACATATTTATTGGCATGTATTTATCTGTTATTTCAGAGGATTGTGCCTTTTGGAATACAAAAGCACTAAGATCAGTGCATTGTTCTATTTCCATTACTTTTTTTTTTTAATTTTACTTTATTTGGATTGTCTTTTTCCCCTAAATGTCCCAGAAAAGCATGAATGGAGACCTCTCATTATAGAATCTCCTTGAAAACAATTTATTCTAAATAATGAAAAGTCAGAATAAGAAACTGCTTTACTACTTTTTACACTTTTAATACTTTTATAAACAAAGTACTATTTGTCAATGAATTTTTCATGTTTTATGATCATAAAAATTTCTGTTATTTATGAAATAATGTATACTATCTTTCAATAAGAATTAGAAATGAGGATTTTAAATGTTCTAACAAACAAAGCATTTACTATCCTTTCAAAATTATTTAATGAAATATATCTTTCTAAATTAGTAAATAAATATAAATATTTTAAATATCTCCCAATTTAAGTAGCTGTTTTAAATATTTGACAAGAAATTTAATCATAAGAAATATGAATCAAAATAAAGATTGCCTTAACAGGAATAGAAATAAATTATGAAGCAATCACTATATAGAATTTATATGTGGTAATGTGTAGGTGCTCAGACAATAATAGTACCATTATATTGATATCTAAATTGAGAAAATAGGAACAAGTTAGACTGTTTGAGACCAGAGAGATGACTCAATATGCAAAGATGGGAGTGGAGCTTCACAAATACCCTCATTTCTGAACTTCATCTTGAATTAATTTCAGTCTATTTTGTAGGGAATTGATGTCATTTTAAATTAATTTGAAATATTCCACAAGAAAATGTGTTCAAAGTGACAGTTTCTTCTTAGAGAATAAGCATACCTTGTTAGGTGGAATTAATTACCCAATCATAAATTAGACTTTTAATACTGTGTTTTTAACGGTTATTGACATAGGCTGATTTTCCCATCTTTCTATGACAACTTCAACTTTTCTCCTTGTCAAAGTGATTTAGGATTGCTCATGGGCCACATCTTAGACATTCCACACACATAAAAGCATTTTCATTTCATTTCTGTTCAGGAAGAACAGTGACACTTGACATTTTTCACTTCTTAGGCTAATATAAATAACCATCAAAATTGATATTTACAGCTTTTTCCCACACACGGAAATTTAATTCTTGCTAGTGAAAAGCAGGTCACCTGTAGAGGTTAAATGAAACTTTTTCTAACCTGAGAAAATTTGTAGGAAGGAAAACGTTATGCTTCATAGTCATTTTTCCCTCCCTTCTGACTTTGCAAAAGGAGTTTAATACTGATTGTAGGACAGAAACACGTTTTAACAAATGCATAATTGATAAGGATTCATACCAAGCATACCTCTTCTCATTTTAACACTTCAAATTTGAGTGGATGGAAATTTTACTTAGCCATCCAATGACATAAAAATATTAGTATATTATAAGATGTGCACTTTCTGCCAGTCCTAGCATTGAGTAAAATCATGGATTACTCAGTGCCTGTTCTTGTGTGATTGCTAGAGTTTCACCCCCCTTTTCCAAGAGATAATTTTAAAGCAGTTTCTTTTTGTGTATGCAGTGCATTCTGGTTAGTCCTTTCCCTCACTCTCTCCAATCTCTTATCTATCAGACTCCCTCCTCCCAATCAGTCCATTTCCCAGATTCATGATGATTGCTTTTGTTTTGTGACCCATTTCTTGTAACCAGGGCTGTCTGTGTGACCACTGAATTAAAACTATCTATTAGAGTCTTGTGGGGTCATCAGTGGGTACACAACTGAGAACAAGGCTTCTCCCTTTCCTTGAATCTATTTGAGGTAAATAGGTCTACAGTGAGAGATGGGTTTCCCTCTTCCGGTCCTCCAACCATTTTTATTTCTAGTGTCTCATTCTTAGGAAGACCCAGTGTAGGCATCCTCCACTGCTAGCTAGTCATTTTATGATGCCAATGTCTGAGTCTTGCCTAAAAGACAGCATTTATAGTTATTCACCCTATTTTCTGGCTTTTATGTTCTTTTCATTCTCTTCTGCAAGATTCTCTGAGTCTTAAATAGTGTGCTACGCATGCCTTGTTTAGGGCTGAGGACTCATCTGTCATTTATTCTGAACATTTTATGCAACCATAAGTTCTTATATCCATCATCATTCACTGGAAAGAGAGACTACTCTGATTAAGGCTGAGAGTAGGTTTTTCTTATGGGTGTATATAAATATTTAGAAGGCAGATTGACACTGTGTTAATTTAGACGAACTACAATATTTAAAAGTTCCCCTTTAGGGCTTATGATCTCCCTTACCATTATTTGGTTGTTGTTGTTTGTTTGTGGGTTATTTTTTGTCAGTTTACAGTACCAGGCACAGATTCTCTCCTGTGGAAAAAGTCATATGAAAATTTACCATTTTATAACCAGATTAACAATATGCTTTACATTTTAAAAACACTTTAAAGAGAGATACCCTGTTGGCAGAAAAAGGTAATGCTAAGAGTATTTTATTATGCATTAACACAGTCTTGAAAATCATTCTGCATTGAGGGTTCTGCCTTGTTTGAACATGAAGAAGTTAATAAGATTACTAATGCCTAATGAGACAGAATGAAGAACATGATCTGGGTAGGGAAATGTTTCTATTAGGGCGAGACATGGGTTTTATTTGAGCTGGCTATCCCATAAGGTTCAGTGTGTTAGGATGCAATGCCCAACATAGTTAGCAGTATTAGGAAGCAAATGCTTATGAAGTATTTAGCAATTTGGAGACAATGGTTTTGAAATGAATTATGGCTGTTTTGCTTAGACACATAGGTGGTTTTCATATAAGGGTTGTTATGAATTTACTCATGCTAGCACTGTGTTCTTTCTGTATGACCAAGTTCAAAAGCTGAAGCTTCCTACTGCTGGTACTCCACAATGTTCTGTTCTGGGATACTAGGCACAAACTGCTGTACTAATGAAAATTCAATCTACAGAACTGTGAGCAAAATCCAGACCATCTTTTTCTAATTTGGTGTCTGAAGTATTTCACTGTAGTTAATAAAGATGATTTAACAAAGGTCAAATAAAGTAGTTTGGATGGAGGGAATGGAAACAATAAATGCATTGCATTTAGACAGAAGTTGAAGGTGGAATGGAAAGGTAAAAATGAACAGTGTTTGCTAATAATGCTGACAAGTCAGGGAATGAATCTGCTGTTATCAAATTATATAGCTTTAATCAGTAGATTTCATCCTTTGCGACTTCCGACCTTGATCTCTTTTGGTTAGTCTCAACATTAATTCTTTGACTGGTATCCTATAGTCTGTGAACCCGTATGTTAAGAAATTAAGACGTGCTAATAATGAAGAATTAAATTAATTAAAATGAAGTGACCAATTAAAATATGCTTTGATACTCGATATAAATGTTTTTAAAGTATGTGAAAATAACAGCAGAAAAAATTGAGAGTTTTACAACAGTCTTGTGATTAATAATATCTCTGTATTTTGTTTTTGCTACTTTTAATGGCATTTGGAAAGTAAAATAAAAGCAAAGGCCTACCTCCCTGTTGCTGTTAATAATTTTTCCTCCCATTAAGTGTCCTGCATTATATATAGATAATGATTTTACATATTCAGCCCTTTTCTGATCACATAGAACTGCATACTTTCAAGCAATAGCTTTAGCACAATGAGTATAAAAATAAAATGCAGAGAATCTTAGAGTTCCACTGTTTGTAAAGTTAATCAGTAGGAAATTTGACCAAAGTTTGCTGATTCCCACAATGTCAATGAACAGTGCCCAGCTCCTAGCAACAGCTTTCTTCATGTTTAGCTCCATAATTGAAAGAAGATATTAAGGGGTATCTTCATTATTGTGCAGAAAAATCCAATTATCTTTTGAGATTCCTTCATTGACACATACAATTCATATCCATTCCCGTTTCAAATTAATGCTATGATTGAAAGGCAAATGATTTGGTATTATTCATGGAATAAATATTTTATAGAGGGATATTTGTATGATGTTATAATTTTGCATAAAATAAATAGTTCAAACAAATACATATTAAAGTACATTTTAGCGTTTTGGAATTGACAACTGGATTAATGCACATACATCACAGTGAATGGCAACTTAAATGTCATACTAAGAGTTCACCAATTATTGTGATCTTTCTAAAAAGAATTAGGATTAAAGAAAAAGCTGACAGCTTTCTTCAAGAGAAATTATAAAGTATAAGATCCTTCTCAGTAGCCCCAAGCTTTGATGCATGCTTCCATCTATTTTGCTAATGATATAGTCATACAATGGAATAAACTGGTGAAAAAATGTATAATTGATTTCCCAGAAACAGTAAATTATATGGAAAAAAAAACTCAATTTCTGATGCTAACACAAGCAGATTTGTGGTAAGCTTTGACAAAACAGTTTTGCATGTGATTGCTATTACTTGTCTTTTAAATATCTAAGTAAAATGATAGCAAGCGTATTAATACAATTTAGGAGTATCAAATAATTTCCAGCTTTTACCAACAAAATTTTAAATCTGGGCATACCTCTAATAATGTTGTACAGTAAAAGTAAAGGTAAGTACAATCTTTGTCTTATGATGAACATTGCATATAGGTTAAAAAAACTCTGATCCTATAAAAGGGATTCGGAAGGTATTACAAAAACGTAGAGAATCTGTTCCATGAAAACAGTGAAAAGAGGAACTCAACAGTAGACGAAAATCAGCAAAGCATTTGCTAGAACATAGGAAGCTACAAAGTATGAAGAAGATGAAAGTAACCATTGGGTACCGAACTATAGTAGGGAAGGTGCAAATTCTGTAATGTTATTGTACTGTATGGGAGTTATAGATACCCAAAACACACATGAAAATTCAAAAGGGTAGGAAAAACCATTTTGAATATTTCTATTATAAGAATGAGAAACACTTCAGAAGATAATTTTTAACCTAAATTAAACATAATACAATGTAAATTTGTATAAACATTACCTGTAATTCCATATATATATAATCTGTTTTTAAGAATTGATTGCATATTTTTTAAATCACATTTTGGCAGTAAATACCTAAGACAAGAATGAACAAAGTGTACTTTATAACATGAGTTATAGAAATATCCTAACCAACAACCAAGAAATGCTTCTTTAGAAAAATGGATGAATAATTTTGAGATAGTGAGAGAATGAAGGAGGAAAATTAGTAAGCCATGTGCTGGACCATGAACTCCTAGTAGACAATGTCAATAACATAGGCTTAATTCTAGTCTACAACTTAGAGAAGAGGAACATGACCAGAGCTGGATGTCACAAATCCTATCTGATGGGACAAGGCATCAGTCTTTAAAGGGTGTGTGGTTGAGCAGGTTGAACATGCTCCAAGGTGTAAACCAACATGCAGGTGCATTAAGAGAACACAACTTAGATGTGAAGCCCTTAAAGAGTATGATAAAGGACATGAAGTAAGAATATTAGTGAGGATGTTACACCTGGATCATATGGTAGACTTATTTTCAGATTTTTAAAGAGTTCTCACTCTGATTTTCATAGTGTCTGCACCAGTTTGTAATCCCACCAACAGTAACCTTTTGTTTTTCTGTATTAATTTTAGGATACTGTTTCTTGTTTCTGAGAAAGATATTATGAGGATTTTGATCCATATTGGATTTATTCTGATACTGTTTTTGTCCCAGTGGTTATTTTCACAGTATTAATTCTCCAGTTAAGACTTAGGGATGATCATGGGAAAAGAGGTGGTCATATTATGTGAGCCAATCACAGAAAAGCATGTGTTAGAAGTTTTTCTAAATATTATCATTCTTGCCATTTGCAATGTTAGGGTGCCGGGATTGCTGGCAGGTAGGTGGAGAAGCTGATCCAGCCAGCCTCCTCCAAGGGCTGAGTGGGATGGTGAGTTTCGGCGGCCCGCACTTTTTCCACTCTGAAGAAAAAAAACCACACCGAGCCAGAGACTGTCGAAGCAGGATCTCGTTTATTACAACTTACAGGATGTCTTATATAGGGTAGGGGTGGGGCTAAAAGCATTGGGAGTGAAGGACCAATAGTTTTTTGCCATATAGGCTGCAGCCAGGCAGAGGCCATTTTGACAGGCCACAAGACTTGGGTGAGGCTCAGACAACTGCATTCGAGACAGTTGGATAGAAGTGGATTGTGTCTGAGCTGTTGCTGAGATGTCTGGCTGTGGCAAGCAGGGAGGCAAGGACCACACTAAGGCCAAGTCACGCTCATCCTGTGCCGGCCTACAGTTCCCGGTGGGTTGTGTGCAGACACCCCATCGACATAGCACACTACAGCCCAGAGCTCCTGGACTCAAGCAATCCTCCTGCCTCAGCCTCCCGAGTAGCTGGGACTACAGGCAGGCGTGCACCACTGCTCGCGGCCTGCAGTTCCCGGTGGGTCGTGCACGCTGGTGTACATGGCAGCCATGCTGGAGTACCTGAGGGCCGAGATCCTGGAGCTGGCGAGCAATGCTACATGCAACAGCAAGAAGACGCGCATCATCCCGTGCCACCTGCAGCTGGCCATCTGCAATGACCAGGAGCTCAACAAGCTGCTGGGCCTATGAGGCCCAACAGTAGGGAACCAACTCAGGTTTCATTCATATGAGACATGCACTCTACAAACTTATCTACATCCCTGTCCTCTAAAAAGACACTTGATATCTTGCAGAAATGTCAATGGATGGAATGTCTGTTAAAGACAAAATTATATTTACAAAATATAAAGAAATAATCTTGTTATTCTTGACAAACATTTTGTATCATATCTGTAACATATTTTACTATTTTCTGATGCTAAAATTTTGACAAAAAAATTTGTCAAAAATTTCTTTGATTTTAAATATTTAGTTAAGAATTTTACCAGTATTTGGTTTATATAACTTGAAATCATTGATACAATTTAAATTATTACATATTCTTTATGATTATTGTTTATATGCTTAATAGTAAAAAATTTAATTCTCCTGACATACAAGAGGTATCATATACAAGTATTTCTAGCAATTTTCATATAAAAGGAATAAATATTGCTCTATTAAATATTTCCATTATAATTTTCCTGTCTAGTCACAAACTTCAATAAAACATTTTTTTTTCAGACTCCAGTATCTTTGTGTAGGATTGTTTAAAAGCCTAGGAAATGTCTATCATCACTGTGCTTGTATGCAGCTTCATGCAACATTGCTGAAGGAATAAAGCTTACATAGTTTTCTGTACCAAGTCATGGACACCAGCTTCACTAGCTTAGACATACCTTGTAACACCCAGGAACCTCACTCCAAGTACTGGGCCACTGTGGCCTCCTACATCAGGCCTTCTCATAGCTAGAAGGAATCTTTCTTTGAGAGCCAAGTCTCCACAGACTCCTAAACCAAGCAGTGAATAAAGCATTCCCAGTTTAGACCCATCTAATCTGTATGTAAACATGTATACTTTCTGCTCCAGCCCCTAATAGGAAAATTCCATTTCACCCCTACTAGGATTAATCGTCTCCTGAATATTCTAATCTGAATCACACCGAAAGAAGAAAGATGATCTGGAAGGAAAGAAAAGAAGGAAAGAAAACAAATATACTCTAAATACATTAGTGCTAGCACAAACAAAAACAACAAACCATGGAAAACCAAGGCAGAGTGTCTCATCTATAAATCACACATACCATAATCCTCAACTGAAATATCACCTGAAAGAACTTTCAAAAAATTTAAAATTACTCTATGTTCAGACATCTCAAAGGCAACATGAATATATCCTGCCAGAACCATCACAAAGTTGAATGAAATGGGAATGTCAATGCAAGATATGAAAACAGAATTCAAAACAGGGGTCGTATTACTGAAGGAAAACAAAACTGAAATACTGTTGTAAATAAAAAACTCAAGAAGCCAAATAAGAATCTTAAACGAAAGCCTCACCACTAGAATGAAAGACAAAAACTTGTGCTATTAATAAAGAAGAAGGAGACTACCATACCAATGACCGAATTTTCTCAATAAAATTATAGAAGACAATATTCCAAACCTGAAGAAAAACACAGAATATTCAGGTACAAGAGTTTTATAGAAAACCAGATACACATTACAGCTAAAACATTAAGTATACAAAGTAGATCAAGGTATTGAAAGCTGTTATCTTCGTTGGTCTGTCTCTCTGGTATTGTGCGATTGCCATGCCGCTTACATTGTTGGGTCTCTGTAGTATAATTTAAATTAGCTATGTTGATACTCATGGAGCATTCTTTTTTTGCTCAGCCTTGTTTTGGGTAGTCTTGCCATTTGAGATTCCATGTAAAATATGACACTGCTTTTTCTGTTTATGGTTAAAAGTCTGCTGTTTTGATGAAGATAGTACTCACTCAACAGATTGCATTTGACACAATGACTGTTTTCACAATATTAATCCTGCTAGTCCTAGGAAGAATAAGAAAGCAGGCTGAGTAGAGGCCAGAAGAGCTACCCAGTAAGCAGCACTCCTCCATGCTCATGGTTTTATGCTTGAGTTCCTACTCTGAGCTCCTGCCCTGGTTCTCTTCCAAGACAAACTGTAAACTGAAGGTTAAATAAGTGTTTCTTCCCCAAGATGGTTTTGATTCTCATGTTTTACAGCAACAGAAAGTAACTAGAACTGACACTAAACAACGAGTATTTCAGGAACAAAAAGTAGACTTGATAAGCCTTCAAAAATAATAGAGGACATGAAGTTGCAGTGTAGGGAGGCGGGTGAGTCTGAGAGGAGATGGGTATGCAGAATATGATCAAAATTTATTGTATGAAATGCTCAAAGAATCTATGCAAATATTATTTATAAAACAATAAAATACATTTTTGATTAAAAAGGTTAAAGTGAAAATAAAATTACTTTCCATGAAAAGAAAAGGGCTATGAAACCAAACAGAAAGCTACTGAAAGAATATATACAAACGGCATGTAAATACTTGAGTGTTCAACACCTTAGCTATCAGGAACACGAACATGAAAACTATGTCAAAATTCCATCTCAACCAGTCAGCCTAGCCATTATCAGGAATACAAATGACAACAAATCCTATCGTGGATGTGTGATATGAATACTCTTACAGACAGTCTTTGGAAGGGTAAATTGGTAGAGTCACTCTGGAAATCTCTATATAATATTTAAAAAGTACTAGAATTGGATCTATATCGAACACCTATAATACTTCTGGGCTTATGCCCAAAGTTGATAATGTATTACTTCACAGGTAAGTGCATATCTGTTTTGATTGTTGTTCTATTAACGATCACTATAAAATGGACTTAACCTGGATGTTCATCAACTGATGAACAAATGATGAAAATATGGTATATATACACCATAACAAATAACTCAGAAAAATGAAATCAGTTAGCCTAGCAGGTAAGAACACTGACTTCACTTACAGATGGCCTGAGTTCGGCTCCAAGCACCCACATGGCAGCGAACAACCACTGAAAACTCCAAATCCAGGGCCTCTGATGCCCTCTTCTGATCTCCATGGCCATCATACAACGTATATGTAGGCAATTAACTGTTATTCTTTTAATTCTATATGGAAGGAGCCAGATGGCTCTATTCCAGTTCCTCCAGATTTCCCTCAGAGGCACAGATTAGGTGATATCAGATGCTCTCAGGCTCTCTCTTAAGATCTGGGTTCCTCTAGTCAGAAGGCACAGCACAATTTGGGAAATTCTAGACAGAGGCTGAATTCAGGTTTTCTCAGACAGTCTGCAAGTGTCTGTAGCCCAGTGCAGAAATCGAAGGCAGGTGAGGAACACAACAGTCAAGGTCTAGATAATATTTTTATTAAATATTTAGCATTTTTAGGTCTCAGATTATCTTCAATTTTATGTTTATTTATGTGCATATATGAATGAAATATGTCATATAAGTAAAAAACGAATATTACATTTATTCTGTGATAATGCCTAAAATTCATTGCAAAACTTTTGAAAAAGTTGTAAAGGTTAATTTATGGTATGATTTTATCATAAGTTTAGTTGTATATAGACACATACGGACATATGTGTTATACATATATCTACATTAGTTAAATTCTACACAAAAATTTCAGAAACTTTAGATAATAAAAGAATATTTCTATAACTTGCTCCTTGCATTGCAGAAACAATAGCAACTCCCCCCGCCCTGCAAAAAAAGAAATCAAGAACAATTTCCAGTAGGAAGGATTCATCTCAGATCACAGTTCAAGAGTGCAGTTTAATGTGACAGGAAATTCATATGGTTGAACTTGTAGGCTGATGGTTATATTCCATCCATACAGACAAGAAGTAAAGAGTGAGGAATGTTCATGCTCAGCTTTCTCCTCTTTATGCACTGCAAGGCTCCAGTCTATGGAATGGCACCTCCTACGTTGAGTCTGAGTCCCCTTATGTCAATTACCCTAATTTGGATAATCTCTCACAGACATTCCCATAGTCTTGTTTTCATGGTAATTCTAAATCTCATCAAGTTGGTAAGATTAGGCATGACATCAACCATACTCAGAGGCTTGATCTCAGGAATGGAAGGATATTTTAGTACCAAGATAATTTTAGAGCAATTTGAATCAATAGATTTCAATAGATAATGAAGAATCTAAATGTATTTGAATAAAACATGGATTGAGTGTTACTACATGATTCTGATTCTAAAAACAATCTTTTAAGCAATCAGGAACACAAGCGACTAGAGAATACTAATTGTTCACAGTCAATGTTATTGCTTTCTGTATTTTCTGTAATAAAGTTTTAAGGACTAGACACAGGCAAACTGAGAATAAAACATGTTTTCTGGGTATAGGAATAGATTTGTGATTAAATTAAGTCAAAAGATTTAGTGTGAACTTCCTTTAAATTTTATCCATCTTAAGACAAAACCTCTTGTTTCATCTTTATGATTATGATGCAGATTCTTTACTTTGGGTTGAGATGCAGAGGTTCCCACTTAGCAGTGGCACACTGGAGGGACACCACCCTGAGATTTCCTGGAGTATTCAGTGCGATTTCTGTTCTTCAAGAAAGGATATTTTGTTTAGCAGATATAGATAAAACTTAATCCATTCATTTCATGCTGAATAGGTGAAGTTTGAAATTTTTTAAGTTTTTTTTTTATATGTAAGAATGAATTGCCTGCAGTATGAGAGTACATCCATATCATGCAACACCACAAAGGCCAGAAGAGGATGTTGAATCCCATGGAACTGGAGTTACTGAAATTTCTTAGCCACCTTGTGGGTTTTGGGAACCAAACAGAGGTCCTCTGGAAGATCAGCCAGTTCTGTTAACTACTGAGATATCTCTCCAACTCCAAGTTTATAATCTTAGTACATTTGGTAATTCTGCGGTTGGAGCTTAGAAAATCAAATAAAAACAGAAGAGATTAACACTTTAAAATATAGTTTAATTATTTCCATGGGGAGCATCAGTTTATTGTGGGATATCAAACTGCTGGGATGCCTCTTGGAATCAGAGACAGTGACCAGCAACAGAAGTCAAACCACTTTTATAGGTGTTAGACCCCACTCTCAGCCCGGGGACTCGAACCCCTGTGGGCCGCCTGGGTGACTAACGTCGGGGAGCCTCAAGCCCACTGACCTCCCTCAGCCCAGGGGACTGGAACCCCTGTAGGCTGCCTGAGAGTCAGTCTCAAGAATCCAGACCGTCAGATGCAAAATGCAAGAAGTAAGTTTATTTCACTTGCGCAAGTGGGAGACTCAGTCTCCTTCATGAGACTCAGCCCGCCTGACTCCCGCCAGGCCAGGTTTTTATAGTAAGGTTTCACAGGATGATTATGCATTGACATATAGCTCAACAAACAGTTCACATACAAGATATTTGCTTACAGATCAGGGTTACAGAAGGGTCCTCTTCTCCATACATTACTTTGCAGTTCACAGGAGGTAAACTTTTCCACAATTTATGAATGGGATAATGGAGAAACCTTCCCACAATTTATGGATGAGATAATGGAGAAACCTTCCCATAATTTATGGATGGGATAATGGAGACTCCTCCTGTGGAATGTTAAGCCCAAAGGCTTTATCTTGCATACCAAGGGATGTTTACATAACTCTTGAATTCCCTGGGTCTCTTCCTCCTGGTTTTATAGTTTCTTAGTTGTTTTTCTAATTGGGGGGGGCGGAGGCCGAGCTCGTATCACCGAGTGCCCAAGTGCCTCATAAAACAAAATGTCTCACAATAGGTAGTTAGGAGGCTGGTTAAATTTCCATGTCATAGGACAGGGCAATTTAGCTTGGGATTGGTTGATCTCCTATTAAGCAGAGGGACTTTCCCTGGCTAAGCTCAGAATCAACATTTTAGAATATTGAGAGAAGCACTGAAATTATACAAGTTTGCCACAACCAAACATTCCAATCTTTTCTTGATGATAAAGGGGCATCTGTGGTCTTTCGTTAGCTACTTCCTGTTGGAAAGGGAGATTTGCAAAGAGAGATGGAATCAAAAGACTGTAATATCAGTCTGAAGTGGGCGGTAAGGCAGACAGGTAGGAGACTTGAAGGAATTCTTTTAAGATAATCTGGTTCACTGACTGACATTATCTTATTGATTTTGTCCTTTAAAAGTCATGGAATAATCATTAGTATGAGGAAGAAAACTATCAGTTGGAAGAGGAGGAAGAAGAAATAAAGGCATGAGTAGATAAACACAAATTCTAGGCAGGGAACCAGAGGAAGTCAGAACAGGTTGAATTTTAAATGTTCACGTCTCAGTTTCTTAATGAAGGTTTCCAAAAGCATCCACCTACTGGGCTTCTCATCAATTTTCTTTTGGCTGCCATGGTTGGCCTTTAGGGAGTGGCTGGAATCACAATTTTAGCTTACATGAAAACTTACTTATAAGTCAATATGATATCAAAAAAATTATTATTTTTAAAATAATTGTTCCCTTAGTATTAAACATAAGCCTACACATTCACAACAGTACCATAAAATAAATACTGTGGTCAGACACAGTACTATGAGAAACTAGTGAAAAACAAACAAATACTTCAATAACACCTTGATGCAAATTCAGATCAGAATAAGATATGACTCTAAAATTTAGAACAGTCAAAATAGTAACATTAAAAATCTTTCACAAAGGAAAACAGAATCAATGGTACCCAAAAGAACCTGGAAAGCGATAATGTCAGCGTGTTCTTTTGCTTTCATTTTTCTATGACAGCCTAATTAGCGTGTGAAAAGCAGGGATGCCCAAGGCAAGATGGGGCAGGAACCAAAACAAGTATGAATACTCTATTTCAGAGAAAAACAGGCTTTCAGGGAATCACAGTGCAGAAAAGTCAGGAATTAAGAACAGCAGAGGCTGCATCTTAAGTCTCCTACCAAAGTAGGCTATTACTTTTAAACTGACAAATATATTATGCAAAACAATATCAGAATTTGAAAGTGTCACTTTTAGAAATCAGCAAATATGCCACATAAAAGATGTTAAAGTCCCAAATAATTCCCTGAAAAAAAGAGGTAAATGTCATGCAAACAATGTCAGAATCCAAAACAGTTCCATGTAAAAACCAGTATTTTCAATAGTCATTTGAAAAACCATTAAGCATACCATACCAGAAGTTAACACCCCCCAAAAAAATTCCCTTGAGAAACAGAATAAAACAATGTTAAAATTTAAGCTTTCATTACAGAGGTCTAGTATTTCTTTCCTAGTTGACATAATAAAACATTGAACTTGTTACAATGCACTAGAGACTGTTTTGGAATCTCTTGCTTTTCTATAATCCCATCAAGAATTCAAGGTGAAAACCAAAACAAAAATAAATTGCAAGAGGATTATGGCATATGATTAAATACCTGAAGTCTAGGGAATTTCCACATTATGATTCCCTAGTGTTATATACAAATATAGTAGGATAAAGTGCCTTCACATTTGTAGGCCCAAAAATGCGAAAGCAAAGCATAGAAATACGTGATCTCAAACCAAAGAAGACATGTTTCTCACCAGCCATTGCAAGTGTGAATGTGAAAGGATGTCCTCTGGATCAGTTCATTCCCAGATACAAGATGTTGCTGGGAAAAAAACTGGTGAAGATAGCAGAAAAAATAGGGAACTTGGACTGTTGCTTAAGGGTACATGTCTTATTTGAACATGGAGAGTGACTCTCCTTGTCACCAAAATTTAAAGATGCTTATGTTAGAGAGCAAATAGCTATTTAGCTGGGATAGACTATAAATTCTCCAGCTTATCTGTTGAAAGACCCACATTTCCAGTTTCACTGGTCAACCACCTGATCACAAGACGACCCTTAGGAAGGTGGGTTCACCTTAATTTATACTAAATAGGTGGGTAGAATACCAAGTGTGTTAATGAGGCAGTGAACTTTTCCTGCTTGGAATCCCACCTCCCAGTGTAGTTTTTCTGGACCCGGCCACAGACATGTAGTTTTCCATAAGTCTGCCCGCTTTGAGTTCTTCAGAAAAGTGTAATCTTCCCCTCTTTTTTTCATGTCCCTTTTCTAAACATGCTTTTTCTAAGGCTTTGAGCTGCCTTAGCATCTTGTATTTCTCTACTTTTTCTCTAAAGCTTATTCTCCCAGCCAGGTGTCTCACCCCCATGCAGGCTCTAAACCTGTATGACTTTTTGTCTTCTTTTCTTTTCCCTCCATTTTTCTTCCTCCAGGCAGCTGCTGAGATTCCCAGCTTCTCCTGATTTCAGGATTTTTCTTTAAATTCCAATAACATTGTCCTAAAGCTTCCCATTGGGTCCATTCTTAAATTCTTTTATGAACAACATTAAGAACCAAATAGGGGATTCTCTCATTTCACCCCGTTTCATTCACATCTAGTTAGAAAAGTAGCTTGTGAAAAAAATCAGAAAAGAAATGGATTTTAAAATATTAATTTTTCCTTTTGTTAGAGCAGTAGCCTATTTGCAGTCTCAAATGCTCTGAGTGTAAGACAGTAAGATAGATAGATAGATAGATAGATAGATAGATAGATAGATAGATAGATAGATGATAGATAGATAGATAGATAGATACATACATACATACATACATAGATGATAGATAGATAAAGGAATTTGCTTGCTGAGCAGCAGAATTCAATGCACACATACACAATTTCCATATGTACAACAGTGAAATGGTCACCAAGATGATATGGGAAGAAAGAGCGTCCCCTAGAGGGTTCACAGTCTCATTCCCACAAAAAATTTAAGAATGGACCAAAAATGAAGCTTTAGGACAATTTCATTAGAATTTAAAGGAAAATCCTCAGGGTATGTAACCCTGGAATCTCAGTAGCTGCCTTTAAGAGGAAAATACATATGAAAAGAGAAATAGCCATGAGGCCATGTAGGGTTACATCCTGCATGGAGTTCAGACACTTAGCAGACTGTTAAAATGAAGGTGTGGAGAAGGATACTTTAGAAGAAAAAGTAATGAAGTACAAGATTCTAGGGCAGGCCAAAGGGTTTATAAAGCACGTTTAGAAAGGTATATGAAGAAGAAAAAGAGAGTGTATGGTGTACTGCAGTGTGGACCTTAGCCAGGCCCCCTGCCATGAGGAATAGAGGAATGGCTTCTGTGGGCATGGCAATCTGCTCTGGCCAGACCAGCTTCTGCCCAGCAACTGGAGAGAACTTGCACCAAGATGATCTACTTGGGGACAGATTACTATTGGCTGCAGTTGGGGAAACACCCCATAAGGCAATTAGCTAACCAAACTCATAAAACTCTGTGTACTTCCTTGAATAAACTGGATGTGCAGCTGCTTGCCCACTGCCTGCTTTTCACGCAGCTTCTGTTCTGTGTTTTTTGATTCCGTGCCTACTCACCCTCTCATAGTGGAGACCCTTCCTCCCCCTAGGGCTGGGTCTGAGCACAGAGACCCCAACAGGAGAGAAATTACATTTTTCTGAAGAACTTAGAATACAGGGCACTCAGAAAAGGCAAGATGAAGCAATGACCTAAGGAAGCAAGCCTTGGTGGAGTCCCTGAGTTAAAGATGTAGGAAATTTCAGGAGGAGAAAAGAAGAGAGATGGGGTGGGGGAGAGAGAGAAGCAAGATCAAAAGGCAAGAGTGGTCAGAGGACAAGGGTCAAGTGCAAAGCTACTGGAACTTCTGAGTAGCCTTGATCTTTAGACTGAGGAGAAAAGAAAGTGAAATATGTCCCTCCAAGTACAGGACGAACAAGGGAAGCTAAAATGTCTCCCTGAGGAGCGGCAGATGTCAGAGACTTCCCTGACTTTCCCACATGAAATAGTGCCCAGATCACTTGTCACAGAGTCCTGAGGACTGGTGAGGGGCTCCCTCAGTGAGGCATGGGAAAGTGTTCGGCATACCAATGTGACTTAAAACCTAAGTGGAACACCTCCGGAGAGTAGGGAGAACCTCCAAGCAGGAAAGGAGATGAAACATGGAGAGCGAGAGACAAAGAGGAGAAAAATGAGAGAGAGAAAAAAGAAGACAAATAGATAAATGACTCCATGAGTAGAACACTTATGGAACTCTTTCACTGGGCGAGCCTGATGTGGTGAGTAGCCGAACCAGCAGGGGCAAGACAGTCCGTGTCACAGGCAAGAGTATCTGGTCAGGGATTTGTTCGGTTCTGTAGGAGGAACTTGGTCATCAGAGACCCAGGTGAATCAACATTGACGGGAACAGAGATGGCAGACACAGGCAGCTTCATGTGGGGGCAGCAGTTTATTGGGAAGATCAAACTGCTTTGCTTGCCTAATGAGATCAGAGAGACAGTCATTTTAAAGTAATTTTTAACACAGTTAACTGAGACTGATGCTGGTCATGGTGGTGCACACCTTGAATCCCAGCATTTGGGAGGCATAGTGAGTTCCAGAGCAGCTAGGGTTACAGGGAGAGCCTGCCTAAAAAAAGAAAAAAAATATATATAATAAAGAAAGAAAAATAAAAATAAAAAAGAAAGAGACAACATTTACTGCCTTCTGGCCATAATTTAAGGGGGAAAAATGATCAAGGAAAACTATACAATGTTAAGCAAAAAGTAATACTTCTAAAGAATCTTAACATATGATGTGACCACAGTGCAATAAAGGCAGTGACAAACAGCAATTAAAACCACAGACATAAAATGTATGCAAAAGCTCCAGGACTAAACACACTATTGAGTGATTACTAGGTCACCTTAGAGATCAAGACAAAATAAAAGTGTCTTAGCTAGAGATGGGGCACAGGTGAGCCCCTTCACACTCTGTGCTCTCGATCTTCTGTGTCATGTATGAGCAACAACACTTGCTTTGGATGAGAGTTCTATGGTCCTCTTATATCCAAAAGACACTGTTTTGCTCCATTTTATTCTTGACTTCTATCTCTAAAGTTTTTCTTATGGGATGATCTTGAGCCTCAGGAATGAGGTGATGGCTGATATAGATGTACCGTTAGTGTCTGAACACTCTGCTGACTCTTACACTCTACTTTGCTTACTTGTGAGTTTCTGAATAAGCCAGTGTCCACTACAGAAAGGAACTTCTCTGACTGAAGAACTATTGAAAATTAGTTACTACTGGGGAGATGGGGCAGTCAGTTTCTTTAAAAGTGTGGCTACTGTTAGAGTCACTAAGCATCCAGGACAGCTCCAAATCATTAGTATATGGATAACACAAAGTGGACTATTTGAGTTATTGGAAAAGTAAAAGAGAACATGAAGTTGGGAGAGAGTGGAGACCTAAAGGCAGATCTGGGAAGAATTAGTGGGGTTAGTAGAGAGTAAATGCTACAAACTACCTTGTAGGGAATTTGTAATGAGTTAATAAAAGTATTATATTTAAAAAGGAATTTAAAGACAGGCAAAAGCTGTGGCACACACCTCTAATCTGAGAACTTGGGAGGCAAAGACAGGAAGATCTGTGTGATGTTGAGGCCAGCCTGGTCTTCATAGTAAGACCCTGACACACACACACACACACACACACACACACACACACACACATGTGCGCGAGCACACAAAAAAGAGCACACATGCAAGAGAGAGAGAAAAATATAATTACTAAAATTGAATGATCATTAGAGACACATCATATAGAATCTGTGGAATATAATGAAGGCAGTGTAAGAAGAAAGTATATAGCACTAAATGCCTACATCAAAATATTTGATTTTCTCCCCGCAAGGCTCACTGATAATGTGGAAGAAGGGGCATAAAAATTGTAAGAGCCAGAGATGATAGATTACAAGGAAACTGTGTTGTTTGGAGACTGCAGGTAATTGCACACATAGATCCATAGAGTTTATGATAACATGAAATAAACTGGAGAAAATCTAAGCCAGACAGTGGCCCAGCCTGTGTGGGGGCAAAGGGCAGGGATCTGCAGCAATAGCTAGGATCTATTGGCAAGTGATAGATGCTGGGAGAGCAAGAGTTTCCTTTTTTGTGTGACTCCAAGTAGATTTTTCAAACTCCAAGGGATAAGCTGAAATCCATTTACATTTTGGAAAAACAGGCTAGACTCAATAGGCCTTTGAAAAAGAGCCAAATAATAGTAGACTGCATGAAGCCAGTGATGTAGTAAACTGTGTATGCAGAGGAAGTTGCAAATCTGAATACAATATATTGTATGAAATTGTTATGTCAATAAATAAATTTAAAATATTTGAGAGATCTCAAATTAATAACTTAACTTATTCACCTTAAGGCTTTGTACAAGAAAGAGCAAACTAAACCCCAAAATAGTAGTTGGGGAGAGATAAATCAGGGCAAATGTTAATGAATAACAAAAAAGGCTGAAAAGAAATGCAATAAATTGTTAGTTCCTTGAAAAGATAAACAGGATTGATAACCTTAGCCACACTAGCTAAAAGAAGAATAGAGAAATATTCAAATTAATATAATTTGAAATAAAATTGAGATACAATACAACAGTGTTACTAGGAAAATAATGATATATGTTAAAAATGTTTATTCCACTGTCTCGGAAAATCTAAAAGATATGGATAGATAGCTGGATATATATGTCAAAATTAAACCAAAATGGAATAACAATGTAAATGGATTCATAGCCGGCAATGAGACTGAAGCAGCAATAAAAGACTCCACTTAAAAAGCACACTGCCAGATGGATCAACTGTACATTTTTATCAGAACTTCAAAGGAGGATTAATCCAAATTCTAACAAATCATTCTATGAAATAAAACTCTTGATTAAAGCACTATTACTCTGATATCAAAACCATAATATGTGGCCACAGAAACTTATACACATACGCGCACACGCACACACACACACACACACACACACACACACAATAAATTAAATAAAACTGTAACAGTTTTCCTAAGGGATTTACATTTTCCTTGTGATTTTTATCAAAATGATAATGTTATATTTTACAGAAATATAGTAACATTTTCTTAATGTTTATATGTTAACAGAAGTTTCTATATTATTACAGCAATCTTGAAGAAGAAACAAACAGCTCAACATTTACTGAAAACCTGCTCTTTGCTAAGTTCTGTACTAATGTTTAATACACTAGAAAGTCTAAGAGATTTCTTTCCTAATGGTATTTTTAGTTGTGTGTCAGTTCTCCACAGATGAAAGCTTTCAGAAAATGGTTCCTAGAGGCTCCTGAAGAAACTGAGTAGGTAACATTCTAGATACAGAAAGGTGAAGAGGAATTCCACAAATGGGAAGCTGAGGAGTAACAGTAGGTAACTCTGACAATCTACATAAGAATTTGCCTGAAAAATGGATTGGTTATTTTACCAACGCAAAGAAGGCTGGATGGTGGAAGTAAAGCACTCAGGAGGCAGAGCCAGGCAGAACTTTGGGATTTCTAGGCCAGTCTGGTCTATATATCAAGTTCCATACAAGTCAGTGCTTTGTAGTTAGACCCTTTCAAGAGACAGAGAAAGAGAGAGAATGAAAGAGAGAGACAGAATGAAAGAGAGACAGAAAGAGACATAGGAGAGATTTTATAATAACAAATATTCAAATATTTAGTTTTATTTGTTTACTTAGCATATACAGTAGTATATCTTTCTTTTTGCTTTAAGCTAAATGCATTATTTTTAAGCCCTGAGACTTTGGCAAAGTTAAGAAATACTAATAGCTGTCTTTACACACATATTCTTTATGTATATATGAAATGAACTCTCAGCAGCCATGACTTGTTCTCAGTATTTCACCCAAAAACATACTGTTCATAATTCAAACAAGCTGATTAACCCATGTGATTTTGTGACCTTGGTCCCTTGGGATCCCCATTTTTCCTTCTCCCCTGATAGTGAGTTTATGATTACTGATTACTGTTGCATGAGATGATTACTAATTACTCTTGGGTGAGGATAAGCTAGTCTTCCTAAAGTGAGGGACTCTGGGTAGCCTGACTAAACTTCAGTGGATGAAACCGCTCTGAAGTCACTTGGAGAAACTAACTTTATATAATGTGGGTGTTTTTGAACTAGCAAACCATAGCAATGAGTGCAGCATATTCATATACACATCCATCGTCACTGAAAACAGTAAATATTGAGAAGAATGCTTGACATTGTGTATATAAGACATTTTAGGCAAGAGTCTCTGGTTATATCAGGGTAGACCCAAGTAGGTGGGTCTCCAGTTGATCTTGGAAAAATAGTTTAGGATAAAAGTATGAATGAGGCCACATTTAGGAGTACAATTCCAAGACACATCTGGAGGAATATGGATCTTCAAAGTTTTGGGGCATAATGCAAAATGGGCCTAGCCAGGCCACCTGCTAGGAGGAATAGAACAATGGCTCCTGTGTGTGTGGCCTTCTGCTCTGGCTAGTTGTGAGACCAGCACCTGGAAAGAACCTACCTACCTGGGGACAAACATACTATTGGCTGTATTAGGGACCCTACTCCAAAAGGTCATTGGCTATCCAGGCCTATAAGAGCTTGTGTACTTATTCAATAAATGAGTTTTCAGTGCCATGCACTTGGCCTGCTTCCCATCCAACTCCTGGAGTCTGCAGCTTAACTCTACATCTACTCACCCCCAACCCCTTGGGATGGCCCCCCAAAGTCCACTTGAACTGGCCCCAAGTGGTGAGACATGATGGTAACTGACACGATGATACAAAGAGTGAGCTGATTCTTAAAACTAAAGTTAGGAATCAGCCAGTTTACTCAAGTATAACTGCAATGTGACTTAACACCACAAATAATTTCTTTCACAACATGTACTTTGGAGAGCATGAATAATAACAAAATTTTAGAAAGTGTCTTTTGATATAATTTGATTTTGGTGGTTGATTTACTAGCTTTGGATTTTCATTGGCAATTGCCTCATTTAACAACACAGACAACAAGATATTAGAGTTTTCAATGGTAAATTTGAGTCAAAATGTACTCTTCAAATTGTAAAAAAGATTTTTCAATTGCTTTAAATGACATGCACTTCTTTGTTCTTCAGAAGACATTAAAAACATGCAGGAATGAATTTGTTCCTCGAAATTTCTTATGGTAAACATTGCAAATCTTATGAAAACAAATGAACCCCCTGACAGGAGGATCTGGAATGAAATGGTTCATTCAGTGTTCTAAGAATGACAGCATTTTCCTCTTTAGCTTTGCAATGTTCTGTTATTGCAAGCACACAAACAAATAAGTGGGTAAAATGAGTCTACTTACTGCTTAAAGTGTTACAACATTGTATATTGTTATCAACAATATTAATAAGTCTACATAAAAATATAAAACTCATCATATAAAAATTTTAAATTCATTTAATCCAGATATCTTCTGCTTACTCTTTGACCGTTTCACGTTCTTTTAGAGATAGTGGGGTATTGAAGTCACATACTATTACTGAGTTGAAGTTAATCTGTTCCTATTTCTTAGTTTTGGAGCTGAACATAGGGCTTCTGTAAGAGCAGAAAGTGCTCTTCACCATAGAGGCATCTCTCTAAACCCAAATCTGCTTTTTAAAAATTGTATCACATCTCTCAGAAAAAGGATACCTAAAAATTTTTAAAATTAAATTAAAGTGCTAGTGTAAGATGTGACTGAAAGACCCTGCCCCTCCAGCAGTTTTAGGACTCAGGAAAACTGACAGAAACCTGGGACCGGAATTTAGAAACAACCATGAGAAGAGGCTGATTTTTACAACTTCTAGAGGATGAATCCAGGGTCTACAAACATCTGCAAAAGGAACTGACTTTTACAAATTCTTGAGCAGATAAGATTCCTGACACAGAATTCACAAACAGCTGCAAAAAACAGATTCCTTCCTGGCCAAAAGTTTACCTCAAACATCAACCAGATGTCATGGGGACCCCCCTCCTCATTAAGAAGGCCTCTGACCAGCAAGGTGGAACTCGCTCATTCTCTCTTATTCCTCTCTTGGAGTGAGCTTCCTCATGCCGATCTGGAGCCAGGCATGCCAATTCAGTCCCCCAGCTAAAGCCCCCAAATGAGGGGTCCCCCATCTACCTGGGGAGGCTATCCCTAAGGAGGGCTAGTATTTTCTCCACTCTGAGCATGGAAAAAGCTAGTTCTAGATGGTATTCTCTCCCTATTTTGCCATTTCCCCATGAGACTCTTACTTTTTATGATCTAGTACATACTTTCAGAGTGATGTCTCCTATTTCAGTGTGCAAGGTAAGGATATATTATAAATATTATGATTCAAATATCAGAAGTTGATACTACCTTGAAATTTGAAATTCCTTGAAATATCCTCTAATAAATATATGAACAAAGGAAAGCAATTCAAACATGACATTTTGAGGCAAATACAAGTCTTCCTGGACAGACCCATTTTTATCATATAATCAGATTTAATACAAGTTGTTTGCAATAGTAATTAAACATGACTCTTCTTCATTATTATCTCAAACTGGATCTCAGTATTGGAATTTATTATGTCAGATCTGCAGTTTTCCACATCTCCATACTTGCAAAGTTCAAAGCAGATAATCCATGCAAGTCTTCACTATGGGTGTGATAGTTATTTGT
The DNA here is from genome assembly GCA_035773235.1 of Eospalax fontanierii. Taxonomy (NCBI): domain Eukaryota; kingdom Metazoa; phylum Chordata; class Mammalia; order Rodentia; family Spalacidae; genus Eospalax; species Eospalax fontanierii. The sequence goes on along the minus strand of CM069527.1, from coordinate 95,146,753 downwards.
AGGACTATATTTTATCATTAAACCATAAACAGGTATATTAGTGAAAAGAAATAATCACTTTCCAGTGGGTATCTTTTCAGAACAGACATTAAACAGTTTTATTTTTCTTGGGTGAATGTTCTATCTAACTGATTGCAAATTCTTTTTCTACCTATCCATACATTACTCTGCTTTAGAATGTGTACAAATAACAATTAAAATTAGAACATTATATTTATTGCTGACATTTTAATTTTCCATGAAGTTTATTGAACCTAAAGTATACTCATAAAGTATACGTACTATTTATATACCATGTTCAACTCCTTAAGCTTGAAAGAAAGGGAAGAATATTTGTTATTCCTATTAGAGGGAGGAGCTCCTGTATTTCAGTGAGTGGTTGACTTCAGGATAGGTTACAATTTAAAATTCCCTACTGAGTTAATAGCAGGCACCTAAAGTTTAGTAGAATATCAGTAATTACCTCTCCCCAAAGCAAAGAATTTGCATAGCATGTGGCTCAGGATTACTCTTAGTCTATTCTTTTACTGTGACTTTAAATACATGTAATTTAATGTTCTACTCCTTAAATATCCAAGCGCATAACCAGTTTGACTAATTTCAAGTTCTTTATTTTTCATATATATATATATATATATATAATACTTTGAAAAAGTCATTTAAATTCTGCAATTATAACATGTGTATGTCAAGTCTCAGTGTTTCTTTTGAAGATTAGTCAAATTTTTTTCTGTGGATTGAAATCTACTGAGCAGAAAAGGATCATAGTTGGGTGATTCAGCCATTATCTAAGGAATGGCACAGTTCGTCCAACAACCAGTACCTCTTCCTGAGTTAAGGAGTAATGTCAAGTTTTATATATAGATATAAATATATATATATATATATATGTATACATATATATTCTTTAAAAATGATCTATGGCACACCACACACACATACACACATACACACACACACACGATCATCCTTGGACGTTTTGTAGTACAGTTTTTCTCTCTGCTCCTTTAGTAATCATCTTTGTGTGTTGTTCAAACGCATTGGTTGCATATTTTAAAATACAAATTAAATGTTTATTTAAAAAATATATGCAATTTGATTCACCTTAGAAAAACTTTACCTACAGAAAAGAGAATAATGTTAAGTGTGCTGGATAAGGTATCCCCTTATTCCCAGCAAACATAATTCCGTAGCTGGCACTGGATCAAGGAACAGAAGTTACTCCTAGCCCCTCCTAATCATTAACTCCAGTTTCCTCAAGTACCTAATATTATAGTATTAACTTGTTTTTTATTCCAGTGGATTAAGATTTTATTCTTCTTATTATTTTCTTTATGATCTACTCTCTGATTTAATTTTCTTTTTAGAAAACACTTTAATTGAATTTTTGTGTATTTCATACACAGCATATTAGTTTTCTTTGCACCCCTTGCTCATTGACACTCCCCCACAACCATTTTATGGTTTCTGTTCTTATTTTAAATTCTATTAATTTCAGTTAGAGTCCCGTGATGTCCATCAAGAAGTTCATTTACTGGAGTCTAGTCATTCTATCTGAAGTCACCCCCTCAAAGAAGACAACTCCATAATAATCTGCACCCAATAGTTCTTGGATAATATTGGCACCTACAGCCTATTTCCAGAGTTCTACGCTAGTTTTGTTTGTTTTGTTTTTGTCTGCTTGAGTTTGCATGGGTCTTGTGAAAACTGTCACCATTGCCAAGACTTCACAGGATCAAGGTTCCAGGAGACTGTAAGATTCTATTTCCACTTTTAATTGCTATTCTCATTTTTGAATCCTGCGCAATGCCTGGTCGTTTGCTCCTCTAACACTTGGACATTACCACCCTTTATTTCCATACTTGCTTCACTGAACAATAACAAACTCTTTCCTGGTTTTATTGCATTCCGTTAAATGACAATTGGGCATGTCTCAATTCTAAGACACTCCAAACCTATTGTAATTTACAGCTCAGGTCATACCTTAGGACTGTCAGAATAGCCAATGAAGAAGTCCAAACAGTGTATTATTGACAAATAAGGGTCATGGGTATAAAAAAAGTCATAAACAATATATTCTCGGTTTTACGTGAAGCCTAACTATCTGTCTCCTTTCCCTGAGAAGTTATTTCCTGACACATGATCCTAGATTTTCTATGTGAGTAGAAATAAGTCTGTTGATGGTTTTTTAAATGCCCTGGATAAGATGGGCTTCAAGTTCTGAACTTAAGAAAACTTTAGGCAAGTTACTTCCCAGATAACAAGGTCCTAAAAACTCTCTCTGCTTAGATTACTTACAAAATAACAAATAAAAACCAAATTCTCTATAGTGTGAATGCCTTGCTCATTGGGGATATAATTCAGACTACAATTTTGGTATTTTACAACCCAGAAATGTCTTCCTCAATGACTTGAAGGGTCACCTCATAGATGTGCAATTTTCAGGAGTGACCCCTATTGTCACTAAGATCTTTCTTAACTTCCCTCAGTTCCTCAATTCCTGTGATTTTTATCAAAATTCAGATGAGACATTTTAAGGCTAGTCAAGTATACAGATAGGTTTATTGCAGAGAAGAGCAGATCATAACCTCGAGTGTAAGAGAACAATGGCCAAAATGACCATTGGTCCACATGAAATTTCAAGCATGTTTTTAAGCATTTTTAGATTCTATAGAACAAGGATCTTTCTTTAGGTATTTTGTTCTCGTAATGTGATTGACAGGACCATTTGAATTCACTGTTACAGGAGGACTATATATATATTTTTTTTTACTTTATCAGAAATCCTCTGTCTTAGATTTCTGGAATATGGTTAAGATAATAATCAATTAATGACCTCTTGATTAGTTTAGGAAACAGTATCCTTGCCAATGACAGAGCCAATATCCATACTTCTTATTAGGATGAATAAATTTAGTCTTGTACTTTTAGTTTTTATATTTACTAGAAATTGATTATGAAAAAGAGTTCATCTCCAATTTCATCCAAGTCTGAAAGTATCTTATTATCTCCCATTCTCTGCTGGAGATCATGACCTGGACTGGGGTAATCACTGGTTAACCAAGGCAAGATATGCCTTGTGTATTTCAGATTATTCAATTCAGTATATTTCAGATTTCTTATCTTTATCTGATATTCCTAAGGAGATGGCTGGGATAAAGTGAGAAAAGGAAACATACGTATGTATGTATTTTATTTCAGATATGTTTATTTAATACTCAAATTTTTAAACTGAAACAGGAAACTCTGAAGCATAAATTAATTTTTACACAATAACTAAGTCACTTTGCCATGACTCCCAATATATTATGTAAGTAGTAAAGTTTCCCGAAATGATTAATTGACTAAATAAATAAAGCTTTAATAATGGAAGAGAGATATCATAAATATGCCTGTCTTTACAGAAACCTCTTCGGAAGCATGTACTTGCCAATGTAAGAATTTACTCTGCGACTCCTTTGAACCATCCTGAGCATCCTGAAAAGCTACTTTGCCAAGCAGACACTGCTCTGTGGTTGTGCATCTTTTACTACTCTGTGTCGTTTTAAATTTCTGAATTAACATCATCTCTCTTTCATGTCTACAATCATGGATGTACACTGAGTTTTTACATTTATTTCTATCTTTTTGAAGATAAGTCTGGTCATATCTATGTTACATAACCTATGGTTATTATAGCTGTAAATACAACTGGAACTATACCTTGATTCTTTTGTTTAGGTAATAATAATCAACATAAGGAACTTCTTGTGGGTGGTAAAAAGGAAGCATTTTTGGTCATTTGTAATTATAACTGTCTTCCTCATTCTCAAATGTGTGAAAGAATTTTAAATAGAAAATATCTGCTCTGCTTTATCTCTGTCATTAGGTGTCTATGTTTGGACTACTATGATAAAATAGCTCAGACTGCACAGCTTAGAAACAGCAGAGATTTATTCATCATGACACTGGGGGTTGGGAACCTGAGAACATTATGCATGCATGGACAGGATCTCCTAATTCTACTTTCCAGGTTATAGACAGATGTTTGGTCCATTTTCATGACAGCAGAAAGAATGCAGGAAAGCTATTTGAACTCTGATAGAAAATCTAATCACACACATGAAATATCATATTCTTGAACTAATTCCCACCAAGTGCTTAGTATTCATAAAAAAAAATGAAGAATTGTTTTTCAAAATATTTCATTCCAAAGCAAGACAGGAACTCTCAGAAAGAAATAAGATCTCTGACCAGAAAATCATAGCAAGTTTTAAAACTTATCTGTGACATTGGCTTGTGTACTAACTTGTATATTCTATAATAGTTCGTAAATAAAAACCATATTATTCTAGCATACTGAAAACTTAAGAGATTTACTTTTTAATTTTAATTTGTATTTCTAAAGTGAGATATTATTAATATTTTTACTACAATATATTTTATTTTCAGTGAGTGTTTTTGCAGTTCTTAAAAGGGCTTACCATTTCTCTCCACTTTGTATTATGACTTATTTTATAGCATTTGTATAAGAAATTGGGTCTATGTTTTAAAGAAGTATAATTGTGATTTATTTTAAAAAGAATGGATAGTAGCTATTGATGAGAAATAAGAAAGAGAAAATTGCTGAAAATTAGATAATTTGAAAACTATCTTTGTTATTTATCACTGATAATTATTTTGATGAAATAATAAAGTGAGAGAATAATATAATAAAAAACTTGTCCAATTTTAGGAATAAATTAAAGTTAGTATCAGTCTAGCATTTTCTAGGATCTCATTTAGAATGAGGACTAAATAGGCGTTTTTACTACATGGGGTTTTAATCAGTGTGATATAATTTTCAGTTCCTTTGATTAATGAGTACATTCTCAGCTTTTAGGTGTTACCTATTTGTTCAGAAGCCATAGAAACCCTCTGACTTAACTGGCTTAAACACACTTTTTGGCTTATTTAATTAGCTTCTCTGGAGTTGATAATAACCATACAGCCTTGACTGTGAACCATGTAATTATTTTGACATTAATTCTCTCCCTGGGATGTCTTGTTCTTGATGTCATCATTTCTCCACTTCAGTTTCTGGCTAGTAATTTCACAACGGTAATAAAACCACTATTAAAAGACGCTCATGAATTATTACACCTTAAGATCCTGCAGGATGAATCAGAGCCAATTTCATTTTCATACCCAAAGCTACTAGATGCTCTTAGTTAGTTAGCTTACGGAAAAGCAATAGGGGGAATCTGGTAATCATTTCCAAAGCATAATCTATGCCATTTCTAACAAATTTATGCATACAGGTGATTTTGTTTTATGATTGTTTATGTTTTGGCTTGTGATGATTTGGAATTTTGTCCATTCTTGGCTTCCAAGATATTAAAATAGGAAATAATTTTTCACTAAGAAAAATATCATTTTTATAAATATATATGCATGTTTCCGAGAAAATAAGAAATAGTGGGGTGTGTGTGTGTGTGTGTGTGTGTGTGTGTGTGTGGTGTGTGTGCATGTATGTTTGAGAGAAGGAGATTTTGTGTCTGTCTTAAGAGGAGTGCGAAAATGAAGAAAATTTTTTAAAAATTGAAATGAGTATTGAAAATTGATAATACAGTAAAATTTTATGGCAGATGAATAACACAGCACATTCTTTTCTAATTCAAATTTAATTATAAATTTATGGAAAATACAATTTCACTACCCAAATTAATTATAGATTTATGAAAAATGAAATGTTATTACCTACATAACACAGAATTAAATTAACACAATTTTGACAAATAAGCTCTACTAGTTTTGGAATAGGTAAAATGGAAAGAGAGAGAGAAAGAAATTTTATGTCCTTAAATGTCCTTCAGTGTATTGTGTAGGTCAATACATTGGAGCATCCTTAACTTACCAAGATTGGATTGAGGTTTCCTGCTCACATCACCATACCTATGCAGGGAATTTTGTCTGGTTTGAGGTTGCATGGGAATTGTGCAGACTGCCATCATTGCTGTGAGTTCATAGGAGTAACTTTTCTGGAAGACTCTGTTTCTTTATGGTCATCTGCTCTGGCTCTTACAGATTTTACATACCTCTTCCACAATGATCCTTGAACTGGGGCAGAAGTTTGATACAGGTGTCCTCTGCTGGGATAAGCACTGTGCAGGATTTTAGTCACTGTACATTGCCAGTTCTAGATTTCTGTGTTAAGCACTTTCTGCTGCCTAAGAAAATATTTCGACTGAAAATTGAAAATGTCTTAATTTCTGGGTAAAACAATAAACCCCACATCATTTTAATACCATAAATATTTAGTAGTAAACTAGTATTCGGCATTCCCGTGTTTTCTGTGATCTGTCTAGCTTCATGTTTCTGAAACTGATATCATTGTCTGGTATGGGCTCCATCCTAGGAAGCAGACCTTAAATCCAAATAGAGAATGATAGATTTCTTCTATAACATTAACACTGCCATTACAGCAGCAAATATATCTGGCTAGGCCAGTTGCTGTTGTTTGCAGGATTCACAGCTAAGGATAATTACTGTTTTTCCTTCTAGTAGCATACACTGTACCTTCCAGCACTAAGAATACTGTCACATTGGCTACAGGCTCCCATCACTCCAAGTTCATCTATTTGATCCCATTCTTCTCAGGACCATCAAGCGCCTCCATAGCAATGTCTAGATCAACTTAAACTTCAAACTAGAGATTTGTGTTTCAACTTTTCTCTTGGTTCAGTCTTTCACTCATCACACAGATGACAGTTTACTGTAAATCACTGTAATCCCCCCTCTCTATTCTCTCTCTCTCTCTCTCTCTCTCTCTGACTTTCTTCATTCTGTCACACAATGCAAATCAGTACTTTTCATTTTTCATAACCTCCAGCAATGCAACTTTCTGTCATTAGTAAAAAACACACTTTAGTTACTTATTTATTTATTTATTTATTTATTTATTTATTTATTTTTGATGCAGGTTCTCCCTGTAGTTCAAGTTGACCTGGAACTCACTATGTAGACAAAGCTGAATTTGATCTCACAGAGATCTGCTGGGTTTTGTCTCCCAAGTGCTGGGATTAAAATTACACATCACCAAGCCAGGCCTAAAAATACATGTTAAATTCAATTATTGGACCTTGAAGAATGTCTTAATTACATTTTAAAGATTTTTATCTGTTATTTTTATTCTACATGTATGAGTGTCTTGCTTGCATATAGGTAGGGTCACCCATGTCATGCAATTCCAGTGGAGGTCAGAAGAGGGTGTCGGGTTCCCTGGAACTGGAATTATGGATTGTTGTTAATCACCATGTGATTGCTAAAAATCGAACCTGGGTCTAATGCAAGAGCAGAATGTGCTCCTAAACACTGAGCCATCTCTCCAGCCCCATCATTATTCTACTTGTAGACAAATCATCCTACTTTTCTTCTTCTCACCAACAACGAACTCCATAATCTTTGCCTCTGCTTTAAGATGATAAACTCAATTTATGCTTGTTATAGAAATAGAAACACTTTAAAGAGAACATCCCACTATTTCTATCATTCACACACACACACACACACACACACATACACGCATATATACAGAGAGAGATTCACTCTGTATATCAATCTGCCCTGAATCAGTCATGTAGCCTGTACCATTGGCAAAGTTGATCTGAAACTCATAGCAATGCTAACAGAGTCTCCAGAGTACAAGGTCACAGTCATTAGTAGCCATGCCTATATTATGGACTATTCTTATGCAAGGACTTCAGCAACCTCTTTATACATAGTGTTCTGGTTGAAGCATCCATTTGTTTCCAATTTTGCCTACCCTAGTCCAGTAATTTCACTTTACACCCTCCTTGCTGTCTGCCTTCTTGCCACTTTCTTTCCCTCCCTCGCACCCTCACACCTCTCTCCCTCTCTCCCCTTTTCCTCCATCATTTTGCCCTTCCTTCCTCTTTCCTTCCTTTCATCTTGTTTTACTCCCTTTCTTCTTTCTATATATTGGGTTCCATTGCTATAAAATAGCTGGCATTTCATTCATATTAAAAAGAATGTGGAAGGTATAAATGTAGAACAGCAAGGTATTTACGTTAGGTTAAACAGTGTTCTCTCTACATCTATATCACATTTTCTTCATGTCAGATCTTGGGTACTATGCCTAATACTTCAATAAACTTTGTAATTACAGATACCTTTTGGAGACCCAGATTTCACTTTCTTTCAACAAATAACCAGATATGGGATTGCTGAATTAAATATTATTTATATTTCTAATTTTACCTTGAAACTCTTTCTATAATAGTTAATAGTATTTTTTATAATGGCTGTTCCAAACTGCATTTCTACCAACAATTTATGAGTTCTTATTTTTCTACAAATATATGTGCTTTTTCATTGTTTCGATAATGTCTGTTTCAATAAATTGATCTCATTAAAGTTGTCACTTTTATGTTCATAATATTTCATGGTGATGAACATTCATGTTGCAGTTTCATATTTTTGTTGGTCATTTGCCTTGTTTGGGTAGGCCTTGATATCTCAGAGCTTCTCCTTCCTCTGCCTCTGGAGTGCTGGGATTAAAGATGTGTACTTCTACAGCTATTTTTTATTTCCCTTCTTTTGACAAATGTCAGTTTTGGCGTTTTGCTCTTATTTTTTTTAATTTGTTTTACTATTGATTAGTATTTTCAATTTCCTGTAAATTATTATACCCTATCATGCATTTTCTGCACAATGATTTTTCAGTGTGAGTACAATAGCACAATAAAAAATAAAAACAACACCTGGCAATATATGCACACTGGTATGACAGTGGCACAATATTATGGAAGTATCCACTTTTTTGGATGAAGCCCATACCTGCCACTGATATCGTTTTAAGAACCTGAGGCTAAATAATTAAAAAAACACAGGTTAGAATCTAATTCTAGTTTTTTATTAATTGGTTATCATATTAAACTGACTCTAAAGAAGTTAGTGTTATTCTGATAGGTTCATGCATCTCTCAACAATCTTCAAAGATGTTTCCTCATACTACAGATGATGATTGACACAGAAACCCATGTAGGTCAATGTACAGAGAGGAAGAGAATAGAGTGTGCTCATTCCTGAATAGGATACCTATATCAAACTTGTGTCCTCAAAGGCTCAGGAATCATTGAAGAGGAGGGGTGCAAAGCGTGTAGGAACCAGAGGTAGTGAATGAGCACAAGGAAACAGTGTTGCCGACAGCTCATAAGTTACTGCTATAAACTCACAGCAATGGTGACAGTCTGCACAAGCTGTACACAAGCTCAGTCCAGGGAAAAATTCCCAAAATAGACATGAAAAAGTAGGTAAGAAGCTCTAACCCAACCTGCAAGAGTTGTGGCAACAAATGACTACTGGAGAGGTAGAAATAGTCCTTTTCAGGAATGGGTATCTTTGTAATTTAACCAGGCTCCAATGAATGGACACACACTGAAGGACATTTAGAGGTACAAAGAAGACTCCATAGCACATAAACGACTCTACATTAGACTATTTAAATTGAGCAGAGCCAATAAGATGAAGTGTGGAAAGGGGAGAAGATCTAAATGCCATCAAATTATTTTGTATGAAAATTGAAAAATTAGGTAAAATCACTGACAATAGAAAACACCCCATCAAAATAGGAGAATGTGACTTCAATGACTAACATTCTTCTGTACATCAAAAAATTTCAATAAAATAGCAAAAAAGTCTTTAATACCAGCACTTTGGAGACAGCAGCAGACAGCAGGCCAACTGTGGCTACAGGGAGACCTTGTCTCTAAAAGATAAATGGACAGAGAGATAAAGAGGGATAGATAGAGAACGAAAGAAAAGAAAAGTTAAAAGAGATCCTATGTATTTGGAGAAAATACTTTCAAGTTGTATAGTTGATTTGAATAAAGCTTCGTATTGCTTGCTCTATACAATTTTAATGGTAAAACATTTTTAAATAATCAGAAATATATTGGATCTTAAAGTAAATCCAGACAATTAACTTACTACTCTTCAGTATATAGATAGATAGATTTATATATTTACCTATTAATTCCTGACAGCTAAAAAAGTATGATAGATGAAATGATTGACTATCTTATGATTAGACTGAGTGACTAGGACATGAAAAAAGAAGAACAAAAGATTGTCAATCAAGGATAAATGATATCATCTATTTTACTTGCAAAATTATTTTTAAATATTATTTAAATAATTTTAGGTATAGTTTGTTTTTGCATGCTTTTTTAATATCTACATGTATGTGCCTTTTTATATGCCCATGGGAAGGTGCACATGTATAATATTGCACATGGGGTGTTCAAAGGACAACTTACTAAAATTTGTTCCCTCTTTCCAACCTGTGTGTTCCCATGATCAAACTCAAGTTGTTAAGCTTGTCAAAAAGACTACATGAAGAACAGCTTCACTGGTCTATGTAATGATAGCTTCTATGAATTATATATATATATATATATATATATATATATATATATATATATAGTATCAATTGGAGCCCATAGTTTTGATCATGTATGCATTAGCTTACAAAATAATTAGAAAGTTACTTAGTACTTGAATATTATTTTTAACTGGCACTTGTTACAACATAAGCACCTTTCTCAAGAGTAATTACGAATATCACATTTTAATAGAATAATGATGAGTTTGAACACAAGTATATATCAGTGCTGCTAATTTTAAGGTTCATGTTTCACAATCATTGTATGTTTATTCTGACAATTATTTGATGACTGTGTCAAAATATGACAATTATTTGATATAACAGTAATAAATCACCAATCATTTGCCCCTAATAACAAGAGAAATTTATTGAGAAGTTAAAATTAAAAGTACCAATAAAGTCCTGATTGTTTATGTCTCACACAAAGCAGTTATGTATTGATTTTTGTGAAATAAGACATTTTGTTAATCTCATAAAAATGATGAATTGAAAAGTCCACATGAGAAATCCATAGCACACTTTTCAATAATCCATGTAGATCATAAATCAGGAGTTTAAAAGTCAATTAATATTTTGATAGCATTTTCAAAAGAGTAGAGAATGGTATTCAAAAAATGAGAAAGAAAAGAAAATTAATTTTCATTTAGTTCTAAATACAAGGCACACATACATAGGTAGGTCGTGCTGATAGATTCTCCTGTTTTTCTTTTTTTTTTTTTTCAAATGAATGCTAGAACTTTGTGGATGTGCTCCACATTTGTAGATAGTGTTTAAACAAAATTCTCTTGTATCATTGATGTGGGTACCAGAGTAAATACTCTGTAAGTACTCTAAAATAACCCACAATGAACTCTTTTATAATTTTCTCCTCTCCCTGCACGTACCCACATAAATGGCAAGAGTGTTCACACTGATGTAATAAAGGTTATTGATGTGCTAAAGTTGAGACAGTCAGGTTTTACTTAGGTCTCATTCTATCTACATATTACTTTTATGCCACAATTAGCATCAACTGACAAAGTGGCACAAATGTAGAGACAACTAGGAAGTGGAGGCCTCCAGTGAAAAAGTTTCAGAATCCGCCTGTCTAGGGGCTGTCTGTGAGGCATTTTCTCAACTTCCTGATGATACAGGAAGGCTCTGCTTACTATGCATGCTGCTATCGCTGGACATGTGGCCTCCTGCTCTACAGAAAAGACAGCAAAGTAAGCCAGTAGGAACAAGCCAGTAACCAGCCTTCTGGTTTCTGCTTTAATTCTTGATGCTTGATTTCTTCCTTGAGATGCTTCCTTGACCTCCCTCCATGATATATAAGCTGGAAGATGAAATAAACTGTTTCCTCCACTAATTGTTTTTGGATGTTGTGTTTATCATAGTAACAGAAAGCAAACTAGGACACCTTGAATAACAGGATTTCCTTGGCTAGTTTCAGAAGAAAAGTCAGAGAGATTATGAGGAAAGCACTCAGGACAACAGTAGTGACTAAGTTTGGACAGGCTAATAAGTTAAAGGTTTTAGGTAGCAGCTTGTAGAAATGAATGTTCTCCAACTAATCACTAAAAAAAAAAAAAAAAAAAAAAAGAGGAAGAGGAAGAGCAACAGAAGGAAGGCTTTGGAGAAGAGGAGAAAAATGCATTAAAAGACAGAAAAGAATAGCAACAAAACAAGTTCTATCAACCTAAATACACTTGGGAGAAAAAATTCTGAGATTATTTAGATATGAATCAATCCAGTCAATCCTTTGATTTCACTCAGGTGTATTGGCAAAGAAAAAATGCATACTCTAAAATCCCAGTCTTGAGCTCCTCGTTAAAAAGTCCATGGGTATAGTTTCAAAGCTTTCTTAAAAAATAATTAAAAATTTAATTACTAATCTCAATGTATTTATGATACACAGTATTTTGATACATTTATGCTTTGTAAAATTAATTAATCCAGTTGATAGTGTAGGCAAAACACCTCATAATATTCTACTTCTGTTAAAACCACTTAACCTATAGTCCCTTAGCAGTAATGAAGTATTTATTATGCTAACTACAACATAAACTGGACTATCTGGACTATCTTAAATTTGCTCATCCCTTTTAGCTGAAAAAAAAAAACATGTGTGAATTGAGTTTTGGTTAAATTCTTAGATGTGAAAATTGGGAAATAAATGAAAAAATTATGATTTCTGACTAATATTTTTGCTGTTGATAGAAATTGTTTATATTATTATCCTATATGCTATCTATGAGAATCAGTTCAAACATAAAAAAATTAATGATATATGCTTAATACTTTTGTTCATGTTGAGAGGAATATTGTGTGGTTACTGTCACTTTCTATGGAACATTAGGGTTATGCTTAAAAAAAGAGACAGCCTAACATTTATCATTAAGACTTTTAAGGGAATCAAAAAATCTTGTCCTTTGATCCCTAGTCCTAGAACATGGAATGTACAATTTTTTTTTTCATTTGCAATAAGAAAAGCAAGCTGTTCTCAGTTCTTTGGATACATGAAGCCTGCATACCCACATCTGTTCAGTGTCTTGGGTGGAGGGCAAAGAGGGGTCTTGAGGGATAAAAGGAAGACATTACTCAGTGAGCTTATGGAAATTATAGATAATAACTATTGGGGTGCAATGTTAAGTAAAAGATTTTAAGCCAGAGCAGTATTGCATCCATCTAATCCATATTGTATTCATATTGTAAAAGACACTCCTACAGTTACAATATACAATGTATTTCTGGGGCATACTGATCAGTACAAAAATACAACAAGCTTATGATGAAAGGCAGTGACCTTTAGAGTAAATGAATTATTTAATATTTCTAGGTTTTCAATTCTGTATAGTGGAAAAACTTAAATTAATAAAGATGAAAAACTGTAAAAGAAAAATCTTTTCTATTACAAATATTAATTACTGTTATAACCTTATGAGTTCCTCTTATAAAAGTAATAGCTTTTGTTTAAATCAAAAACTGAATTTAAATATCAAAAGATACTTTTGTTGTCAGGGACTGCATACAGGATATTAGTAATTTAAACAATTTATATCAAAATGTGCTAGCAATGCAACATTATGATATATCAAAACATGAATCCATTTTATTGAGAGATTTATGCCTATAAACTTATTTGCTTCCCACAATCAATTTGTTTTTGCTAGGTATTAAAAACAGTAATCTCTGGCATATTTAAATAAGAAAACTTGGTGGCTAAGTAATTTAATAATTCTTGGATGTTGTGAACATTGGTATGGACTCATTTAGTTCTATTTAGGGATGATAATTAAGAGGAAAATTTGATTCTCTTGTCTACTTTGATTAAAATATTGTATTCTCAAATTATTCATCTTAAACTGGGAATTTTAACTTTAAGATTTTTTTAAAGATTACTCACTATTAGAGTTATCATCTACTATAGTCATAAAAATATCTGTATTTAAGATAAATATCTATGTCATTAATAATGTTATGATTTGGAAATGAATAAATATGATAATATCATATTACAAAAACAACACCAGTACATTAGTAGGACCTAAAATTATTTTAAGAAATTTGATATATTAATTTGCACAGTTGGCATAGATCATCCATTAGAATGTGTGTCTTATAAAACATATACAAAATTAAAATTTATGCTTCTATCATTCAAATACAATTAGGTGCTATTTACACAACTGAAATCCCAATGAGACATACATGAGCACTTTAAAACTATATTATGTAGTGAAGAGTATTCTAATGAAAAATTTTCAGTGGAAAACTGTATTTTTAGTTACATCAAAATGTTCAGTATGTATGTTCAGTGCCTCTTTCAGATTGAGAGAAAACTCTATGAAATACTTCAGCTAAATTTTATCATGTATGCTAGAAAAATGTGGTTCAGTGCAAAAGGTCAACTAGATAAATTAACTGGATAAATTCCTAAACCCACTTAAAATTGTAGTTGTTACCAGCATAATAATAGTTTTTAATTCTATCTTTCCTTTTTATTGTATCTCAAGAAAAATATTGATGGTTATAATGTTTACTCATATTATTTTGTATATATTTTTATTAAAATGATAAAATTTCCAACAAACCTTTTATGTGGTATTTTTAACATATGTAACTTTATGCTTTCCACATTTGTGATTAAGAATTGAGTGTGTTTCATAAGTGAATTTTAGTATAAACTTATCCCAAATCAGTCTTGAAGTTCTTCCAAACATTTTTTCTAAATACGGTTTAGAGATCTCTTCATTATTGTTACCAGTTGCTAAGCAACATCCCCTGTTTTCTGGTTGTCATGGTGACCCTTGAGACCAAGTGGACACAAAGCCATTTATTTAGAACAGTAGCTCTTCTTTCTAGAATGCATGGCTTGCTCAACCCACCTGACAACTTCTGGAATAAGTCAGTGTGATTTGGGGTACAGATAGATGTGAACAATAAGTAACAAAAATAGTAATTTTAGTTTTTGAAAACTAATCTCTCTTTAATAGGACAAATCATTAATATTCTGACAAAGTACTATATTCAGAATAGACTGAAATTAGAGTATGAAACAGGGAAGAACCAAACAGTAAGATGAAAACACCCAAAATTACATTGAGTTTTTTCAAAGATTGCTTTTACTGGCTGTAATTTACTGTGATTTTCATTGTGTTTAAATTACATCTCAAAACAATATTTTAGAAGAATTCTTAGAATAAGTAACCAGAGAGCCAATTTGTTTAATTTCATGAAATCTTTGGAAGAGAAATGAACAAATTGTTAATAGGACTGTCCTGAATCAAAGTTGGAATTTCTCTGTGTCTCCAAAACAAAATTAGTATGATGGCAGGACTATTAAATGGCCAGATTATACCTGTGTTTGCAGATTTAGTGAGGATAGCAGCTTTACTGACTTTATTTCATGAATACATGCAGATAGAGATTGATTGGCATTCTGGGTAATTTGTTTACAGTCCAATACCAGAACATAGAGAGTGAACCCTCTCTCACTTAATGCTATTTTATTTTAGCTTACTGGACTAATTTTTTTCAGAACGTTAAATATGAGCATCAGTCTTCCTTCATACTATTACTTTTCTAAAAGGTTGTTTTAATAACAATACTAATTAGTTTCTTTCCTCTGTTATTTTCCATCATTGTAATATAATAGTTTTATTTAAGACATTATTAAAGTTGAAAGCTCTGATGTCCCTATTCAGAATAGATATCCCTATTCTGACTTCTGGCCAAAGTGTGATAGGCAATCCCCTGACTTCCATTTTGACTACAACAGAACAGAACTTTCTTCTAAAACTATTGCAAAATCATCCAGAACCACATACTTTCTAATTTCCATTAATTATGTTTAAGTACATTATTTGTGCATGTTTAGATGCATGAGGAAAATGATATATATTTAGAAAACTTACAACTTGTTGCCTAAATCTTCCAATGGCACCATTTCTATCCTGATGGAAGCAACATAAATGTCTCTTAACTGACGAGTAGATATGAAAATGTGGTTATTCAACCAATATTTTTGATCTGATGAAATAACATGTAACACATTTGATATAGTAGAAAGGATCAATAAATCATAGTATGTGAAATTAATTAAGAGCCAAAGGCTATAGATAAATAAAAATAATAAATTTAAGCTGGAAAATTTCCAAGGAATTAAAAATCAATAACACATTTCCTTTGGCAAGGCAGAACTGGAGTCAGTCTTACCCATGTATAATGGGCTAAATGTGGAGATAACAGAAACAAGAACATTTAAATGTGGCTTTTTTCAAACAAAATTAGTGCTGTGGTTCATAGTGTGAATTTAATAAATTTTGTCTGTTTATTCATTAAGAGGGTCATACATATACGAGTGATCATTATTCACTTTAATAAAATGGGTAAATTATTTCTTGTATTTTCCTGGTCCTTTTCAGTCTTCAAAATAAAGAAAGCTCAAAGGCTTGTGTACTCAAATTTTATACCCTTGCTTTTTATGCTAAACTATGATGTTACATTTTCTTAAAAGTTGCATTTTTAGATCATGTTAACACAGTTTAAGTTACAATATTATAAATAAGTATTTAGTTGAACAAATAGAGTATTTAAAAATAAAATACATGCAAGATATTTTGTATTTTTAAGGTGATGTTAAATTTCTCAAACAAGAGAACGTCTTTAGGCAGAGTATAGATTTAAAGTGAGTTCATGGCATGAGCCTGGTGATTATGTGAGATGTGGAGCAAGGCTGGCTAAAGAATAAAATATTAAGAGAGTGATATCCAACTTACTCAGTGAAAGAAGCGATGCAGCCCACGTACTCTCATGGGCTGTTGCACACTGTTGGTGCACAACAGCAGGAAATCAAACACATATGAGAAACCAGGAACAGGTTGCAAATCCCATATTGACTGAGGTGAACAATAGGCCTATCTGTGAGAGAGGATTGAAACTCCTCAAAGAAAATGAAGGAGTCAAGTTGAATCCAGACTTGCTGTAGGATGGAAACAGCTACAGTTTCATGCTCGCTCAGCACTCTGGTGGCCTCATTGTTTTTGTCAGCATTGACCATCCGCATTGCATTTTCAAGCGAAAGGACTCTTTTGAGAGCACAGATGTGCCAATATTCTTTAATATATTAACTGGCACATATTGGCTCATAATATTTGTTTAAAAATCCATCACTTTACCACATAATCCACAGAATATGCTTATTCTAGATTTCTGGGTGTTCTGTGATAGAATACTGAAAGGATGACACTTACTCTGATTTGACACCAACCCGATGGTAGAGAGCCGTATGTCCTAAAGGAATATCTTTAGTCTGTGTCTACTCAAAATTATGAGAACATGGTATCCAGAAGTTTCTTTTTGCAGCAATTGGAGGCTACAATAGGATTCCACAAGTGGTCAGACACAGAAAAGATATGACTAAAAGAGATGACAAGTCCTAGGTAACACATCTGCAGTTAAACCTCTACAGCTAAGGCTCATGGAACACAGCTGAAGAACAGGTAGATAGAAAACTAAACATCCCTCAACCCTCACCAGTGAAACTTCCTAAAACAACATAGTGCTATGCGTAAATAAGGCCACAACTGACTGTTTTATAGAATAATAGACTGCACAGCATGTATCCCTGGTTAGGACTCCTATACTGAACCTCACTCACCTATAGCTCAGGTAGCAGTATAGAAAAAGAAGCAAAAAAGTGTAAGATCCAGAGCTGGTTCATGAACTTAGGGAAGCAGAGGTTTCAGGTCACTGGTAGCTTGCACATGTGAAATTGTGACAACGGTGGCATTAAGCACTGGACCCACAACAACTCAGATTAGACAAGGGCCCACAGTGGAGGGATAGAAACTGGTGTTGGGACAGACCTAGATAGAACATTTGGAGACTGATTACTTCTGGGAGAGTGAGAATATATTTCTGATCTTTCTATAGCTTGACCAGATTCCAGTGGATGAATTTGCACTAAAGGATATCTGTGCACTAATTCTTTACTGGATAGGACATAACATGTATGGCAAAACACATGAGGACATGTATGGTTGGAGGACATGGATGGGAGTGTCTGAATTTGACTAAGAACTATTGTATGAAATGTATAAAACTCAATAAAAAATAAAATACAAACAACAAAACATTTTTAAAGTTTTTGAAGATAAAATAAAACAGATACTATATAGAAGAGAAATGCAACAAATCTAAGATAGTTAAGTGTTATGAGAAACAAATTGTAAAGATACTCATCTAAAAAACTAGAAAATATCATTAGGCTAAATCAGCAAATTTGTTTAGAAAAGTAGAATGAAAGCCAATAAAAATCTTAACATTGTGGATATATAACATACTCACCTAAAATTGATTACTCCATTAGGGAATAATAAGACCTAATTGTCACCAACACAGAAGATGTTATCAAATTAGGTAGAACTGCCTTTGGGTCTGTATTTTCCTCAAGGGAAAACAAAGTGACTGAGTTCCTAAAAATGAACACACTTCAAGAGTACTCCTGACTTTTAAAAACTAAGAGGTTGAGAAATTGAAGTAAAAGTAAAATTCTTTCAGGGTTTAAAAACCTACAGGCATATGATAACTTTCTAAAAATAATAATCAATTTTTTTACTAAAAGATTAATCCCTCAATCAAACATATGGACAACTTTAAAGTTTAAATCCCTTCCATTTGTCTGAGAGCAAAAATCTATATTGCTTTGGAACATATAATAGTGGATTTTAGAACCATTTGCTTACAGAGTCCATTAATAGATGTTATTATTTTAATTTATATTTAATACATGTTTATCATATAAAGCCATGCCTGCACAAGAATCATGTAACAAACTGTACATGATACTCTGAACATATTATGTCACGTTGTTGCCATAGTAAACCGATCAAAATTTTTCCGTAATATAAAAAATGAATTCCTTTTCAATGCTCTGACATTCAGCAAGGAAAGTAGGAAGCTCACTTATATAGCTCACTGACATTCTATGTGCAATTTTGAACATGAATGTGTTCATATGAAGTTGAAATGTCCGATAGTTAATGAAAAGATGCTGTGGAAAGAAATATTTATTTTTCCTATACTAAGGCAATTTCCTAAAGTAATTTATGTACAACATTCTTTGCAGACAAACATCTGCTTAAGGCTGGAAACATGTAGGGAAAGAACACAGGCAGCTTCCGTGTAATTATTGTGGCAAGTGTTTCATGTTCTTATTTAAGCTGCTTAGTGATAATCACAAACTTCAATGACTTTTAATCATAACTCTGAGATCTGCTGAGGTCAGGGAAGAATAATTAATTTTCCTTAAATTTCAGTATATACTATGTCTATTATATTTCATTTTCTTTGATCCCTCATTTAGGATTCATTGCCAATTATCCCCCATGCATTGATAATATTTATATTTAACTATCCATCATTTCTTTAACATTAGAATACATAAACTCTGTTTCTCATATCATAAACTGTAAGTACTTTTTAATTGCCTAAAATAATAATGGCCAGATTCTAGATCATACTAATGCATCACAATTAGAAGAGCATTCTAAAGCAGTTGATAATGATAATTGATCATTCCTCTTGACACAGCAGCCACTCTTGGATAAATGGAAGTCTATAGATGTTAATGTTGTCTTTAGTTCAAACACTGGAAGTAGACTAATAGACTTTTTTTTATCTTCAGGTAATATAAAGTACTAATATATAATTGACTATCATATATATGTATGAATATAACAATTTAGAATAATCAAAAATCACATATATTTGTCAGTTTGATTATCATTATTTCCCTAGTAATTTTTTATAACAATTTTTGAGCTTTTATACATTTTATACAAACTGAAAGCCTCGGCATCCCAGAGTTTATGAACCAGTTCTAGCTCTTATGCCTTTTCTGCCCCCTCTCCTGTAATGATCCCTGAGCCATGGGAGGGTGAGATTTTAATACAGGAGTCCTGTCCAGGGATTCACACTCTGTAGTCTCTTATTCTTTAAATCGTTTTCATTCATTCTCCTTTTCACTTTCCATCATTTTGTAATTTTTTTTTTTCATTTTGTTGAATAAGGGGTGGATAGGCTTGGGAACAAGCTCATGGCTTTACATCTCCCTGGAAGACTTTGAACACTGAATTTCCTCTAAAGCTCAAACAGTGCTCTTCATGTCCATGAAATTATTTTTAAACAAGTTGGGATTTCATTCTTGTTGTGTAATTGGTAGTATATGCCTTATTTCTGTCACTTTAAGGTAAGGCATTACCTTGTAGCCCGGGAGGTTCTTGAAAACCCTCCATCTGCCTCAGACTTCAGAGTCTATTATTACAATATAGAGTCACCATGCTTAATTGTTTTACTAATTTCAATAACAATGTGGGTGTAATTTTATCAGTGAGTCATCCGTGTCTTTATTCAATCTTATTCATTGATTTTCATTTCATTTCTTCTCTTTAAAAAGTACTGTTATAACTATATTTGTGTGATATTGTGAGTTTATAAAAATTATTTGCTTGAAAGTCTGTTGTGTCCTGAAATAATTCATAATTCTTGTTATATTTTCTTTTCCCTCTCTCCCTCCCTTCTTAATTTCTTTCTTTCTTTCTCTCTTTTGTTATTTATATTTTATGTATATGAATGTTGCATGTTGTGTCTGCATGGGTGTAAGTGCAACCATTTAGTGAAGTTTCCACCAAGGAGAGAAGAGAGTGTCAGATCCCCTGGAACTGGAGTTGCAGATGGTTTTTTGCCACCATGTTGGTGCTGGGATTTGAACCTGGATCCTCTGAAATATATGCTGAGGCGTCTTTTCAACCTCTTGCATTTTATATTTTTATTTAATACTTGTTTGAATTTGTTGCTCATTGACAGTTTCAGTGACATTCCAAGAACAATAGGACTTGAACCGTGTTTGTCATTATATTCTTTTAGTCATAATTTTTTTTTTGAGTTTAAGGATGTTGCTTGGGACAAGAAAAGTAATTTTTAGTGTTTTTGAAATAAACTGTGATTTATCGTACAAGCCAAATTTCAGTGGGAAGGTATTTTTCACAGTTCTTTGGGGGTTTCTTTTGGTATAAGTACATCGCCTGGGCAGGATATTATGAAGACACTGTAGCCAGGATGTTCCACCTGCTGATTTACAATGGCTTTCATCACTTCAACTGAGTATAGAAAGAAATTATAGAGTTCATGTAGCTTAACCTCTTTCCTCTTATGATGTCACATTCAGACAGTAAGTCTTATCTGGAAAGAGAAAGTCATGATGTTTTTACTACATGTCTGAGATGTTGTAACGGGTCAAATTGGGACAGGTCCTGGTATTTCCCATGGACCACTCTACATCTGTAGCTCAAAAAACAAAATAATACACCAACCAAAGAATCAAACAAACAAACTCACGTTGTGTATTTTCTCTTTTTACTTTACTAGGCAGCATTACTGAATATCATCCTAATTTTATCATTTTAGTTATTATATAAAAATTACTGATGTACTATGCATAGTTAAGTCATTCAAAATAGAGTGAACCAACTAACTCTTAGACAAAAATTTTTCTGTCCTTTTTGTTTTGCACAAGGAAATAATTCATCCTGGAGCAAGAGAGTATAAGAAGAAATTTGTTTAGCAATACTGCTGCATAGGATAGAATATTCCAGAGAGAGATTTCAGACAGAGAGTGAGCTGATTCAAAAGTAAAATGGGAGAAGCCATCAGCTGAACTCTCTTTTATGGAAATTGATCAAGTTTTTAAGGATATTCATCCTATGGGAGTCACATTCATATGGGGCGAGGTGCCATTTTTTGCTCCGAAACTATAGTGGATCCGATAAACTTTTTAAGGTAGTTCTTCAAATGAGACCACTGGAAAAACCCACAACAGATATCCACACCAAAACACAAATGATATTACAATAAACACAGGGTCTAGCTAGGAAAACGAGTCTTAGGACACATGAGTGGCCACTGAGAAATGCCCTGGTACTTGGGTTTCTGAGACAGCAAGTAAGAACTTAACTGCAGCTAGAAGAATGCTTGGCAACATAGGCATTCCAACCACCAGGAGTTACAGGGCCAAGCTCTGTTGTAAGACAGTATTGATTTCCTCAGGTCTGTCTGTCTTCCTACCTATCTCCAAGATATGTGTAGATTCCCTTGGTTACCTCTTACCTAAAATATTGACTATGAGATTTCTGAATTTTCTCTTATTTTATGTTATTTATATGGTTTCAGAAAAATGTGCAAAATAGGACTATATTAAAAATTTTGTGTTGTGCTTACTCCAATAACTCATATCGTAATTTAGAGCATCATTTTATAATGGCTACATGCTTTTGGTTTCTGACCAAATATTTCAATTCCTCATGAATGTCACTATATAATATCTTTGAACAATATGAAGGGGAGTCCTATGTTCTTGCAATGATTTTTTTTTTCGTTTTATGTCAAGTTGCAGTCATTTTAACCACAATCTGTCTCTGATGTGCATTGAAAGAAGAACCACATAAATTTTAGCTCTTTAGAAATGACTGTGTTTAAACGTTCTCTCAGCACATCTAGTAGGTTAAACAAGTTCTGGAATTTTAATGTTTGCTTTAAATAGTGCAAGGAGTCAACATTTTGGTTTACTTTGGCATCTGTCATAGTTATCTGGTTAGCCTCAAAATACATATGCCTGCCTGGTGATAGGTATGCTGAATCCATAGTTTTCAAATTTGAAATGATGCTTAAACCTAGGCCTTGAAAGTAAATGTTATTGTGATTTGAAATGCTCAGCTTACTTCCAATTCTTCCAAGGTATCTCTTCCAAGTGACGTACCACATAATAGGCAGCAGAATTATTGGGTAGCATTGGAAACCTTCATTCCTTCTTGCCTTCAGGCCCACAGCAGGCCTTGTTCCATTTAAACCTAGTAGACTTGATTATGATGTGTAGAAAAAAAAAACCTATAACTTTGGAGCAACTTCATGGTAGAAAATTGACTTTCCCAATATAGTTCTCTTAATATTAATACTACCAAGATATTAAACATATATGACCACACTTATGTATCTACTTTTGATGTTTGTTTTCATTTATTATTTTTATAAACTTTAGAAGTGAAAATAAAACACAAACGAAAATAAAATGTGGAAAGACATGAATGTCTTCATGTTTATTGTTCATAATCAAGAATTAACAACATTGTGTCCATTTTTTCTACTTTATAGGATTTTATGTGTGACAATAGTTTTAATAGAAGTTCAGGATTACATATGTTTACATATAAATACTAATTATAAGTAAAGAACTAAAATGGACTTTAATTTACAAACTCACCTTGATAATTCTTTCAGGTACCAATAGGTAAGTCAATGTATTTCAAATGCATTAACATAATTTTCTCCTGTACTCAACTTGGATCATGTTACCATATTAACTCTTGTGTTTCTTGAAAAAAGTATGTAATGAAATATTTCTTCAAGAGTTTCTCTTCCTCTTCTTTTTTCTTAGATACAGCTTATGTGGTCTTTAGACAAGTCACACTGATCAAATTATTCCTAAAGTTTATTAATTGTTTAACTCATTTCTGTTTGTGTGAATGTCATACATCTTGATCTTATTTAGACTCCCTCTCCTATTTGCATCTCTCCTACCCCCACTGGTTTTCATGCAGTATACTGTATGTTATGGTCTACTGAGTCAAGTTCATGTCCCCAAATATCTCTCCATGTCAGTACAAACACATGGAGGCTGGTCAATGCATCTAGTGTCACTCCCTTAAAGGGAATCAACTTTCCCTTCTCCCAGTAGTCATCAATTGCCAATAATTTCCCAACTAAGGTTGTGGCTTCTTACCCATTTCTCACATCCTATTCTGAGTTTTGTCTGGTTTTAGATTCCATGGATCTAAAATCCAAAATTGTAAGATCATGTAAGAAAACTAAAGTTGATGAGTTTTAAAACCCATCTGTGTGTGTTTCTGAATAGATTCCCCCACCCTCATCCCCACACTTTTTAGTTCTTTGAGACAGGCTCTCCCTGTGCCACGCGACCTCAAACTTGCTATGTCCCACAGAGATCTGATCTGCCTGCCTCTAACTCTGCCTCCCAGATATTGGGAATAGCATGATTACTTTTTTTTTCATTTTGGTCTTATTAAGACAGAATCACCTTGCAGTCATAACTGGCCTGGAATTCACTCTATACCAGGCTAACCTGGGATCCAAATGCCTCAATTCCTGAGTACTGGAATTAAACTCTTGCGGCACCATGTCCATTGCACACCCCTATTTCTTAGAAACCTTCTTCTTACCTATCAAAATAAGGTTACTGGTAATTTTCTGCCTTCCCTATAACTATGTTTAGTGGTAATACAGGCAGTATTTTCCCTGCTATAATTAGGTGTTTTTCTCTGCTATTCCACAAATACAGACATGATCCCTCATTCTTTGTTAATGCTCTAATTTTTATGCTATGTGTCTCTTTCAGGATATAGTAATTGATCTTCCTGGATACCCACCCTTTCCATGCTACGCGAGCTGCAAAGCACTTGTTTATGTCAGTCTTGATTTAATTTTATGCTTTATAACTAATTGATCAGGAGATTTGGTTACTTAAACCTCAATGTGTTCATTTCTCAATACCCCATTGCTGCTCAAATAACCAATTCACCATATGCTGCAGTAATTACTGTTCTCTGCTTCATTTCTTATTTGAATATTTTAATTATCATCTGTGATATTTTTAATATCAATTTAATCTTGTTGTGGGGCCATTTGAAATCTTGTATTTGCAGATTACTCTTAGAATACATGTCTTTGACTTCTTATATATGTATGTTGCCTGCCCTAACCCACTGCAGATCCACCACATGTCTATCACTGTTCCAGCTACAAAAGTTCAGCTACAAAAGTTCTACTAGTTCCCCTTTATCCTGAATCAGAAGTTTTTGTTTTATTGTTTTCTATCATTTTGGAGGAAACATTAATCTTTCTCTCTCTACCTAGGTTTTTTTTCCTATCTGCTTGTACACTCCTTCCTGTATATCAAAGTTTATGATTAAGGAAAAACTCCCGGAGCTGTTCCATTCTTCTCAATGCTATGCAAGGACTTTTCCTTCCTTCCCTCTCCCTTCCTTCTGTAATTCCTTCCTTCCTTCATGCTTTCCTTCCTTCCTTTCTTCTTCCTTCCTCTCTTCTGTCCTTCCTTCCTTCCTTCCTTCCTTCCTCTCTTCCTTCATTCCTTCTATTCTTCTTTCATTCTTTCCTTCCTCCCTTCTTCCCTTTCCCCTTTCTTCCTTCCTCCTTCTCTCCCCCCTTTTTACTTTTTCCGTCTTTTCTTCCTTCTCTTATTTTGTGATGTTCCTGGGTGCTGTGAACCATGCCTTGTAGAACTGGCTGGCTCAGTGTTGTGAGAAAAATTTTGTGTCAGTCAATTAAGTGCTGAGATTATATATATGCACCACCACAGGCAGCATGGGTGGGGATTTTGTCTATAATACAATTAATAGTCTGTATTTGTTTTGAAACTCTTATGGGTCTCAGAACATGGGTCTTAGTGTATTGAGAAATTCCATTAGTAAGATTCATGGCTGAGGGTAACAAGGTGATTTAATGAGATAAGACACAAAGGGAGATTCAACATTCATATCTGGACATTGGGTGACCCAGGGTTGGGGTTCTGCATCTGGTGAGGGTCTTCTTGGTGGATGGGTATTCTTTAGAGTTCCAAAGTAGTACAGAGCCTCAAATTTCTAAAGAAAGAGTTGTGTCCAAAAGACAGAGCTGCCAAAGTTTGTCTTAGACCCACACAGAGATAGCCAATGAACAGCTTAATCCCTTAATCCTGGCATAATGGATTAATCTACTCAGGAGGGCAGAGTCTCCTCTTAAAGGTTCCACCTCATCACAAGGGCTACATTTTAGCATGCATTTTCAAAAACTTTGTTTTTATTTATGTGTAGGAACTTAATGTTTGCATGAATGTAAGTGCTCCCATGTAGTACAGTGTCCGTGGAATTCACCAAAAGGTATATAGGATCCCTTGAAACTGAAGTTACAGATGGCTGCAAGCCGCACATGTGTAATGGGATTCCAACCTAGCTAGGTCTTCTGAAAGAGCAACCAGTACTCCTTACTGCTGAGCCATCTGCCCAATATAGCATGACTCTGATGAGAATTTTCTAACCATAGCATGAAATTTGTTATAAAGGTTGACTGAAACATGAATAGAAGCTAACAAAGGTCTTCTGTGTGGGCAGGAATACTGGCATGCTACCACTCTAGATGTGCTGTTAATACAGTTCTGATGTAAATCAAAAGCATTGCACTAGTAAACAAGTAAAGACAAGGCTCCAAGTAGAAGAATGCTCTTTTAGAGATCCATAACTGATCAACTTATATTAATTAAAAGACTAAGTAATGCTCAGGGATAAAGTTGACATTTACATTTTCACCCTTGTCTGGCTTAAGACATTCATCAAAGAAGAAAAGATCAAATAATTGTAAGAGCCAGAAGTGGTATATGAATACATGGTAACTCTGTTGTCCAAACATAGGGGAACTGCATATATGAACTCACAATAGTATTGACAGTACCCATATAAGACCTATGAAGCTCAAGCCAGGTGAAGGTAGGAGATGGGTCTGAATCAACCCCTAGTTGAGGAATTATTGGCAATTAATAGGTACTGGAAGAAAAAGCATCATATTTAAGAGCACGGCCCCTGGAATGTTGGCCACACACCACTGAAGAGCGAAGCACACACATGAGTAAATGGGGAGCACAATTTGGACTTAATGAATTAAACAAATGAGGGGAGAAAGTTGAATGGTTATGGAGGTGACCAGGGTCTAAAGAAGTTAGGAGCTGAATATGATCAAAATGCATTATATGAAATTCTCAAAAAAACAAAAAGAATATTGTTTGATTATGTGTTTTTTTTCTTTCACCATCCTTCTCTCTCTCCTCTACCACAGTTCATTTCTCTCTTCTCCTTCCTTCTTTCCCTTCCCCTTCCACTTTAATTGACTGGAAGAGGTTCACAGATCCACTCTCAGTTTGGAGAACAATCTCATCTATTCAAAAAATATTAATATTTGACCAATTCTGAGTGTGGTGACACTCTCAATGAACACAGGAAAGCCTGAGGTTAATAGTTATGTATAGACTTCCCTCTGAATGTTACAGTCATACAGTTTGATATTATATACTGAGGACACTGCTACTCTGCATTGTATATCTTAGACTGAGAATAATATTGAGCTGATATCTATTGCTATTGTTTTTAATTTTTCCTTGTATCTCTCCTACTGCCAGATTTTTAAGCATCAGAAGACTTCTGGTCTTCAAATGAGTAACTACTAAATGCATAAATCATAATATTTTAATGCATTTAAAAGCCTATTCCAAGCAGAGCATGGAGCCATATGCTCTTTATCCCAGCAGATGGGAGTCAGAAGTAGACATAACTCTGTGAGATGGAGGTCAGCCTGGTCTACACAGAGTTCCAGGCCAGAATGAAGAGGGACTCTGACTGAGAAAACAAAAGTAAGTTTTGTACCAAATAAAAAAATAAAACCTACTTTCACTACTTTTCTCATACATAGTCTCATATTTCTTTTATTGTGTAACAAGAATATTATCTGTTTCTCATTTTCAAGCCATACCCTTTATATCATTATTTTCATTTAGTATTTCAACTTCTTTTAAATGTGTTATTTCCTTAAAGAAAATATTACCCTGTAGGGCACAATGCAGGATAGACCTTAGCTAGGTCACCTGTGATGAGGATTAAGGGAGTGGCTCCTACAGATGTGGTACTCCACTCCAGCCACCCACGGGTGACATCAGCTTCTGCCCTGCATCTGGAGAGCGCCTGCACCGAGATGAACCACACCATAAACTTATAAAACCAAACTTATAAACCCCCCTGCACCTCCTTGAATAAATGAGTTTGCTGTTGCTTGTCCAGGGCATACTTCTCATTCATCTCCCCGAGTCTGCGTGTTGATTCCACACCTACTCATGCCCTTTCGGCGGAGACCCTTTGTACCACTCGGGCCGGCACCTAGCAGAGGGACCCCAACATCACCCTTAATTTGTCACCTTCTTTCTTAATATAAACCCTATGCCTCCATCAAAGAAATGTCTCTTTTCATTCAGTAGCACTAATCAAAATATGAGAACAAAACTGAATATCCATTGCACAGTGTATTGGCATCTTATTAATGGACAAGGTTAGAAAAAAAAAACACGAAGGAAATAGAGAGGAGGAATTAACTAATAATAAGAGGAATATTCATTACTTCCTGGAAAGCACAGAGAATGCCATGAGATGAAATCAAACCTGTCTGCTCCTTTTATAGTATGGTGATTTCTGTAATGGTATTAAAGGACAGACAAATATTAGGTCAAGAAAGTTCCACTCATAGCAAGGAAGTTAATGGTTTTTCAACCATTACTGTGTTAGCCGTTTTAAAGGAAACTACCTTGGTTTAGCTTGTCTGAAGAGGAAATTTTGGGTTTCATACATTTTTTTTTCCTCAAATGTAAACAGAATGTGTCACTGAACCCTGCGATTCCACGGGTTCTTTGTTTGATCCGTGAATTCATTCTTGAACTGACATAGAGGAGATTCGAGCAGAAAAGTTATTAAGGTAAGAAAAAAACGTTCTTTTTACAGAGACGGAGAGAGGAGAGAGGAGAGAGGAGAGAGGAAAGAGGAGAGAGAGAGAGAGAGAGAGAGAGAGAGAGAGAGAGAGAGAGAGAGAGAGAGAGAGAGATCATTAACTGAGCCTCCAAGTGCCAGAACGCTCTGGTATCTAAGCATTCATCAGTCAAAGAAAAGTTGTGAACCTTTTAGGAAATTTACAGGGGTTTTCCAGAACTTGGGGAAAGATAGATACTCTGACTAAACAAGAACCTTTTAGCATCGAGATGAGTATTTTGCAAACAATTGCATAAAATTTCAGTTATAATTATAGTACAATTTAGACCTATGGCTGAAAATCTGGCTGCAAAGCCGAGCTGAACGAAAGACCAGAAATATGATTGCCCAGCAGTCGAGAGACAACTGCTCTTCCAAAGGACCCGGATTTGATTCCCTACATGGCGGCTAACAAAGGTCCATAACTCAAGTTCTAGGGGAATCCAAGGCCCTCTTCTAATTGCTGCAGGCATTGCAGAGCATGGGTGCCTTAACAGGCAACTGAGGTAGTACATTCACATACATAAAGTAACAATACAAAAAAAAAATCTTTTAGTTGATGCTGTGTACTGTTTTCTGACATTCCCGATAGTTTTACATCTCATTTTTGTTCTTTCACTTATTATTGTCAGTATTCTTTGAAATCCTAGATCCATTGCACGATGTGTACTACTTCTTGAGGAAATTCTGCATAATCTCTCTCATGATCATGCTTATACTAACAATTTTATCCTAAGTCATTTGTCTGTAAAAGCACTTAACATTTTTCTGTTGATAACAATGCTTATCTGAAATTTTATTTTTCCTTTTCCTCTTACAAGGTTAGAATTTGACTTATGCTTTATTTATAATGTGTGTGCCTGTGTGTGTGTGTGTGTGTGTGTGTGTGTGTGTGTGTGTGTGACTCAGTGTGATTGTGGAATTACGTAATTATTTTTTCTTAGAAAATCTCATTCTCCTTGCTAATTGTCTTGTAGCTGTGTCATTTTTACTGTAGGGGATCAAACATATATTGCACAAAATATTTTATTTTTAAGGATAGTTTAAACATATTATATGATGTAGATATCACTGTTACAGTTTGGATGTGAACTATATTCCTCATGGTAATATATTTGAATTGTTGGTTTTCAGCTAATGGCAATATTTTGGAAAGTCACATAAATCTTTAGGAGATAGGACTTTGATGGAGGAAGTGGGTCACCAAGTGCCATGGCTTCAGGCTCATAGCCCTAGATTAATTCTGTTCAGAGTTTCCCTACTTCCTTCACTGTGTTATATAAGGAGCAGTTTCCGAGTTCTCAACATGTCAGACAGAACACCAGAGGCTGAGTCTTCTCCATCATGGTGGACTATACTCTCAAATCATTTCCTTCCTTAGGTTGTTAATTTGTGGTATTAGAAAAATGGGAAAAGAAACTAATATAATAATCAAAATAACGTATCTTAACATTTTTACACTCATTTTTCTTATATGAATATATTTCTGTGACTTATTCTCTGGGAGAATCATTAATGAAATTCTTTTTGTCATTTTAATTTTCATAAGAGTACACTGTGGACTCTAAATTCTAATATGTGCAGATACATATCAAGTTCACATTTATTTTCTTAAATATTATAAATAATTTGTTTATTATATTCTTGCTTCAAATACAAATGTTGAAAAGTAGAACAGGCTGACCTTCTATCTTTTATTTACAATTTTTAATTGATTTGATCTTTTTATCTGACTTCAATAAGCATTTCATTTTCCCTTTCTAAATGTTGTGTCTTTTTTCTAATCTAATGAATATTAGTATCAGTATTTTTAACATACTATTTGTACAACATTTTAGAACCTGCCTTGGCTCTTTTCTTCAAAGAACAGTGCTCATTAATCTCATCTCTGATTATTTGCTGTATGTGTCTTTCCTTGGAAATATAGTGTGCCTCTTTATTTGCTTTGAAATAGCACATTCTTCTTTTCTTACAAGTCTCCTAAAGTTATATCGGTGGTATTATTTGGGTTTTATGTTTTTCAGATTGAATTTGATTTAATTATTATTTTCTAACTTGAGGTTTTTTAATTATTCAAATAGTTTAATTTCTGATCATAACTAATATGCTTTGCTCACATATATCATGCTATTTTCTGAATTCTCCCATTCTACTTCCAAATGCTAACATAAAATATATCAACAAATAAACTCTGACAATTGTCTGTGTTTTTTCTTATAAGCTCTATATTTGCTTCTGGTTTCTTCTCACAATTCAAATTCATATAACAAAAAAACATGGGTTTTATGCCTAAAAATGTTGACAATGCTTGGTTAGTTTTATTATCAAAATTAAATTGTGCTGAAAGTTTTAAGAGAGATGAATGTTGGAAAAGATTTTAAGTGCATTCTTTGTTCCATTGTGCACTTTTGAAAATTTCTCGGATAGATGTTTTTAAACAATGTAAAAATTCTTGGCTTATTTCACTATCAGATTGTTTTCGATTTATTACTTTTGCTCTGTTTGACCTTTCCTATCTCAGTTTCTTTTCATTTCTAGTGGCTTTCCTTAATCTGATAGAACTTAATTCACTGGGGCACAAAGTTCCTGAAACTAGGGTACCACCTGCATCTTTTATTCATCATCTAACATATTCACTTGAAATTACCTATGATCTTTTCTCCACTCAAGAATGGGCTGAAGTTTATAAGGACATTTTGATCACAGATACTAAACTTTGATTCTGTTGTCATTGGAGTTTTTAGGTGTTTCTAACTCTTATTTGACATAATAAAAAAACCTATAACACAACTACTATTTTCACAAAATCCATCTTGTAACTACATTCATTATGGACTTTTGATAACAGCCATTAGTTGCTAACACACTCTGGGAACAGTCAAGAATGTTTGTTTTATTTACTATTTGTTTGCTTAAATGTTTATTCCTTGGCAGGGTCTATTTTATGTCATTGAACTTGACTTTTAAATTACTATGTAGCTTTGGCTGGCCATTAATTTTTGATACTGCCTCTACCTCACCGGGGATACAGGTGTGGACTACCATGCCTGCCTTAAGTTTTATTTTATATTTTTAAATTAAAAGCAAGAAAAAAGAGTAAAAACAATAAACCTAAATATAACAAGCAAATGTAATACTTCCTTTTGAGTGACTGGGTTCAAAGCAAGTGCTCTGGTCATGCTAACACTAAATTATACCTGTATTTGAAAGTAAAATTATTTACTAAAAATAAAAGGAAAAGATCAGGTGAAGAAAGGAGATGGTTACCAAAACCTGAATTGCAGGTAGAAATTTTCTCAGGGTGTGAAAATATTCACATGTACTTAAAAAAAACTTTTAATTACATTTCTTTATTTACTTATATATGTGTATGTGTTTTTGTGAGTGTATATGAACACCCATATGCCATGATCCACTTGTGAAAGTCTGAGAGCAAATTCCAAGAATCAGTTATTGTCCATCATGAAATATGTTTCAGAGATCCAACTAAGGTTGTTAGACTATAAGGCAAACCCACAGAGGCATCTTTCTGTCCCTGGGTAATGTATGATGTATAATGTACAATAATAATGTATAATGTATAATTATATAATGTGCCACTGATAATTTCCAGAATTCATAATATGATAAAGATGTGTAGTCATCTTTATCATAATGTATACATAATAGACATAATTGTCCTCCTGTATTTAAGTACATGAAGTCATAAGTTTATTTTTTCATGAATTTTAATATAAAATATTAAATTTTATAGATCAGTAGTCAGTATATACTTTGGTTGTATAAATATAAACAACATAATGATAAAATAATGTTAAAAAGTAATGTTATTTTTGACTTCTGCATCAAGAAATAAAGCATATAAGCTTATACTTAAAAGTTTCATTTCTCTTTGTTTTTGTGGAACTTTTGAATGATGCACATAGATCTCAATCAATAATTTTAATTTTGGAAAATATTCCAAATAAAGAACATGTTTAGTGACTAAAATGCACTATTTAGCAAATCATTATATATTACATCATCCAAAAATAGCATAATGAATTTCATTATTTTGATATATTTAAGAACAATTATAAAAACAGATTATTTGTGAAAATATAGACTGTACAGAAAGCAATTATAGCAATGAGTAATCATTTAGTGAGATTCATATCACGGTTTAGGAAAAATAATTTAGTATAGACCATGACCCCAAAGAAAACTTGTTGTACATTACGTTGGACCACTGATAATTTCAATAGTGAAATAATGAAGTCATAAAATATGTCATAAGGTCTAAAATATGGACATCTAATTGACAATCATTAACAATCTCTTTATCAGAACTGGAGATATGGCACGCTGAACTGGCAGAGGACCCAGTTCGGCACCCAGCACCCACATGGTGGCTAACAACCATCTGTAGCTCCAGTTCCAGGGATTCAACAACTTTTCACCTCTGTGGGCACTGCACTACATCGATGCATTACATGCATGAGGCGATACACTTATAAACATAAACGGTAATAAAATATTTTTAAAATACTGAATATGGTAAAACGTTTAAAAGGTGGATAATCTTAGAAATACTGCTATTTTGACCATAGCTAGGAAATAATCATCAACTGATCATTAATTGTTATTTACATGCTTATATAAAATACAGATAATCTTCCTTAAGACAAGTCCTTGCTATAGTTTTCACAGAAATATATCTCTCATAATAAAATTTTAGATACAAATCTTTGTATTCAAGTTTGCTTGGCCAGTTCCTTTCAAAAAATATTCTTTAATTGATTGAAAATTAATTTCTTTTTGTCCTTTTGAGACAGGGTCTCCCAGCTGTCCTGGAACTTACTATTAAACCAGGCTCGAGTCTGCCTATCTCTGCCTTCTAATAGTTGGGATTAAAGGTGTGAGCCACCACGCCTTGCTGAATATTAATTTCATACAGTACATTTTGATCGCTATCAGACCCTTCTCTCATCTCCTTTCATATCCACACACAACTCCCTCCTGTCTCCCATTTCATCCCATCTGTTGTTGTTTTTAAGTCCTATTGTGTTCAATTATTGTTTCTTACACACTGTTCGGTGCAGATCCATCCCATAGAGCCTGGTCTAGCTACCTGCTTTCACATCTTTAAAGAAAACAGTCTCTTCCTCTCTCTGTAGCTTACAATTTGGAGCAGCTCTTGTCAAAGACTCAGTAGGAATAATCTTGGTGTTGACTCCTGGAAAATATTTTCCTTCTTGTCAAATACAATAGGCATGAAATGAATTAAGACCAAAGGTGTATTGTAAGGGACATATATAAATATCATAGTACCAATTGGAAATCAGCACAAGTGAAGAAACAGGTCGTGTAGGGAAAGCAGAGTGGGTAACAGGAAAAGTGTCTCAGATGATAAGAGCCTCCTCCAACAAACCTTGAATGGCCTGCTTCAGATTCCCACTGTGAATCATAATATTTTTTAGAAGAGTGAACTGTATTTGTTCAACTTGTTCTTGGTTAATGAAAATATTCTAGCATATACAGCAAAGATCTTTTAATATCTTTAAACAACAACAACAAAAACTTACGATTGAATCATTCATTAACAAAATAGAAAAAAATACAACTTGATGCATATAAATTTAACATATTTTGAAACATGACTTCATTCAGACATTATAGGATACTTCAGTTGTATTTAATTATTGAAGATTTAATTATAACCTGAGTATATAAATTACAATATATCTTACAAAATGCAAATATGAAATGGATGTGTTACCATACAATTACATTTATTATTTTACAAAATTTTAGGCTCCATTTCTAAGTACATATCATCAAATTAAGTTTATATGAAAAGGAAGAAAGAAGTTCACAAGCTCTGAGGTTCAGTGTTTCTCATAATTAATTATTCAACATGCGCATTATATATTTGATATTAAAACAAAATAAAATTTTGAACAGTAATTTTGTTTTCTTCATTTCAAATATAGTGCTGTGGACTGAAATTAGGGTCTTGCTCCTGTTAGACAAGTGGTCTACCAACAAGCAACAACAATTGCTCCCCGAACAGTCATTTTAATAATTCTCTATATGACTGCCCAGAATTCTGATTTTTTTAAATTTGCTGATTCTTTAATCTGTAACCTGAGAATCAAATCATTTTAAATCAAATGAATGTATCCACTTGCCCTGTCTGCCTCATTTTCTGTATTCTCTGTATCATCTAGTTTATCTGTAGATAATCCTGTATTTGATTTTATCACCTGTCTTTAAATATCTTGTTTAATGACACAACACATTTCTTTATTTAGGTACATATGCACATACTATGAATTTAACTTTGAGAGTACAAGAAAGTATGGGACCAGAACATCAGTGTCTAAAAATGTTTTCTAATACATTTTTGAAATGATGGCAAATTTCAGATCAGAAACAAAATATATTTTTAATATCTATCTAATGTAGTGAGGAGTCTTCTTCTTACCATTGTGATTTTTATTCCATTCATCAAACCTCAATTATCTGTTTGATATTAGTATTGATGTTTTTCTATCTCTCTATACTTAGAAAAGGGAGGTAGCTATGTGTACTGTCATTTCTGTTGTAATACATGTGTTTTTTCCTTTGGTTGTGTTTTGTGATACTTGTGACAAGGTTTTACTGTAGTCCCATTAGGGATGAAACTCACTACGTAGACCAGGATGGCCTTGATCTCAAGGAGACCCTCCTGTTTATGCCTTCTGAATGCTGGGGTTAAAGTCATACATCTCTGTGCCCAGCAATGTATGTATTCTTTTTAAAAAATGATTGGTTTTATAACTTTCGTACAACATAATTTGATGGAATTTAGATACCCTCTCCCATCCCCACATGTAGACTATATGGTCTGATATATGTCTCCAAATGTCCCTCAGTGAGGGTCTGTCCGCAGAATCCTGATCAATTTACCAAGAGTACCATCCTTGTAAAAGATTGTTTTCCTCCCAGCAATCATCATTTGCTAAAAAGTTCCTTAGGCTGGGTTGGTGTTTCTTACCTACTTCTCCATGTCTATGCTGGGATTTGTGCATTTGGATGTTTGTAGTAGTAAAAATGGGTTCTCTCCTATTGCGCATGTCTTAATTCCAATCATGCAGGTATTGATTAACCCCAAGTTATAAGTGCTACTACTTTGAGGATAGCTTTCTGGATGAGTCATGGTTGTGTATTTGTCTTACAGCTAGATAGGATCACTGATTGGTTTTATCTCTTATTCGCTTGCATAGTATCCTCAAGTACTATGAAATATGGTCTTCAAGAAAGAGATTTTCAGGTCAGTTCTATCTCAGCTGCTTAGTTTTGTGCCCAAAGTATGGCCTGTCTATACCAGTAGGGTCATACTTTAAACTTCTGGAAGACAGTCAAGGACTTTGGCCATAGTCTGTGCTATCTGGGAAATCTCTGGGACTATTCAGACCAAAAACTTGAAAGTTTTCTAATTCCTGGCAATGCTTTTGTGTTTTCAGTAGCCTATAGCAATACATCTGCAATCGTATATAAACTGAATGTGAAATTTTTTCGTAAGGACTTTGAAATACTCCATTTCCCTCATCGTTTTTCATCTAAGAATGATTTTCCTCTCCTCTCACTCCACTTGTATAATCTTCCCTGCCCCTTCCAATCAGAGCATTCTTTTCCCCTTGACAACACCTGTCTCTGACTATCCCTCTCTCATCCTTCGTATCTTTAATTAACATGGTTCACTTCCTTTTGCTTAGCTTCTGTCATTATATCAGAATATAGACTCATATCTAAGGATTTGGACCTAAGATCAACTCACATCGTTTGTTTAACTGAGTCTGTGTTACTTCACAAAGTATTAAAATTTTCAGTTCCAGCCATTTAACTGCAAATTTAATGATTTTTATTTACTGCTAAGTAGAAGTCCAAATGTGTAAATGTACCACATTTTCATTATCCATTCATTTTCTGAGGGAATTTTAGGTTGTTTCCATTTCTGAACTATTGTGAAAAGTACAGCAACAAACATAGCTGTGGAAGTGTCTGTAGTAGAAAGCGTCTTTTAAAATATACCTGGGATTACTGGATAATATGGTAGTTCTATTGTTATCTCTTTTTGAGATTTCTCCACAGTGGTTATACAAGTTTGCAATTCCACAGCTGTGAAGGAGGGTGTCTTTCCCCACATCCTCACTAGCATTTGGTGACATTTGTTCTCTTCAGCTTAGCTATTCTATTTATGAAATAGCAAATAACCAAAATATCCAAAGCAATCCCAAGCTATTCTATTTGCTATTCTATTTATTCTAATTATGAAATCTTAAAATAGTTGTTATTTCCATTTCATAATTACTAAGGAGGTTGAATAGCACTTTTTAGTTGTCTCTATTTTGTCTTTGAAGATCTCTCTTCAGATTCATAACCTATTTTTTTTCAATTGGATCATTTCTGTTCTTGCTTCTTAGGTTTTTTTTTTTTCTTTTTTAGTTCTTTGTGTATTCTGGATATTAATCCACTGTCAGATGTGTAGCTGGGGGAGATTTTCTCCCACAATGCTGACTTCCTCTTCACTCTACTTTTTTCCTTTGTTGTATAGACTTTTTTTAGCATAATGAGGTTCTGTTTGTCAGATCATTCTTGCAACTCTATCCTAAACAGTACCATGTATATACTCTTCTAATGGTTTCAGTGCTTCAGGGTCACATTCATGCCTTTGATTCATTTAAAGTTGACTTTTTGCAGGATGATGGGTATGGGTCTAATTTCATTCTTCTACGTGGGGAAGAGTTTTGCCTGCACTATTTTTCAAAGATGCTGTCTTCCCTCCACTACGTTTTCTTGGTAACTTTGTCAATTATTAGTTGTCTATAAATTCATGTGCTCATGTTTGGGCTCTGCCTTTTCTTCCACTGATGTACAAGTCTGTTTTTGTGCCACTACCTTGCTGTTTTTTGGGTTAGAACTTTGAAATATACGTTGATATATGATATATCACTTTTCTCAGCATTATAGCTTTTTAGGCTTGGGATTGCTTTGGATATCTTGGTTATTTGCTATTTCAATATCAATTTAATGATTGATTTTTCAGTTTGTGAAGAATATCACAGTGATTTGCATTGGGATTGCACTGGATTTGTAAATGGATTATGGTAGGATGGTCATTTTCACTATATTAATTCTATGAGTTCATGAATATGGGAGATTTTTTCCATATCTTTATGTCTTGCTCAGTCTCTTTCTTTGAAGAGTTGCAGTTTTCACTGAAGAAGATTTTAGTCTTTGGTTAGGTTTATTCATTGGTATTTTACTTTTTATTTTTTAAGAATATGGTAAATTGAAATAGTCCTCCAAAATCTTTCTTAATTTTTTTTATATATTAATTTTTTACATGCTGATTTTTGTAGATTTATATTTTAACCTGTAACTTTGCTAAAAGTGTCTGCAATTTCTGGTGAAATTTTTGGTATCTCTTATGTATATCTTGTCATCTGCAAATACAGATAATTTGATCACTTCTACTCAATTAATAATTCCTTTATTTTTTTCTCTTATTTTATTGCTGTAGCTTGAGTTTTAAGCAATATTTTGAAAAGGATTGGGGATAATGAACAGCCTTGAGTGGTTATTGATTTTAATGGGAATGTTTTTCCCCATTTAGAGTGGTGTTTGTGGTATATAGCTTAATTATGTTGAGGTATATTCCCTCCAGTCTAATTTCCTCTAGGATTTTATTATGAATGCATATTGGATTTGTCAAAGATCTTTTCTGCATCTATTGACGTGATCATGTGATTTTTTTCGTATTTTTAAGTCCACTTACATGATTTATTTCATTCATTGACTTAAGTATATGAAACAATCCCTGAATCTCTGAAATAAACCCTATTTGATCATGGTATATGATTTTTATTTGTATCTTTGTGCAATTTGTGAGTATTTTTGTATATTTTGGTTTAACTGGAATGGAAATCCCTATGTAAACTAGACTGACCTCAGTTTCACAGAGTTTCACCTGCCTCTGTTTCCTGAGTGCTGGGACTAGAGGTGAGTGTCATCAGATCAGCCTATATTAAAATATTTTTAAAGAAGTCTAAAAGCTAGTTAATGAGGTGGTCATGAACTTGTTTGAACAGCTTATACACCTCTGCAAAAAGTGGTCCATTTAAATATGTATTTCAAATTACTTAATCATTATAAAATACATACTTTGTGCACAAGTAGCCGAAAACATTCAGTAAATATAGTAAATAAGAAAAGATCCATTTGATGAGTTTGAAAATTTAGAAAAAAATATAAGCCACTGATTAATATCAGTGATATTGTATAGTTTCTACCATCTTTCTTTACCTTTTTCCTTGTTTGCACACTCTTATTCAAATGAAATATTTTAATAATAAAATTTTTGTTCAGAAGGAGTTAGTTACACTGATATGTCCTTAAACACGTTCCATCATTTTGATGATAGTACACGTCACATTTCCTTAAGCATTGTGAAGATTATGATGGCAATTCATTACAAAATTCAAAAACTTGTCAAGATAATTGTTTTTTCCATGAGGCATATCTACATAAGAAATGATAGAGCTGGAGGGATGGAAATTCACCAAGACTCTGAAAAAGAATGAGTGATTAATTTGGAAATGAATACTGATATTTCATAAAAATTCTAATTGAATAATAAATATCCAAACATGTGAATGTAGTAAATGAAGAATTATCAGCAAGGAATGCTGAAAATTATGTTTTTCTGTTATGAGCTTAAAAAAAGAACACGTTGCAATTATTAGGTGTTAAAATATTTTATGTTGTACATATGTGTTGTTGCATAATAAATACAAAGAACAAAAAGTGATTTAGCTAAAACATGTAAAGGAAGATTGGCTGTGTTTATTAGAAAACATTATTTGAAGTTTGACTTACAAACATCCTTATCCACAGCCTCCTTCCTTTGCCTTTGAGAATTTAGATTTCCATTTTCTGTAGTATATTGCTGAATTGCTTCATGAATTTTAAATGACAATGGGCAGGCCTTTGGGAAGGATAGAGGAAGGAATCTTAATCGTTTCATTTATGAGTCTGAAAACACAGGTATCACAAATTTCATTTATATTCTTCCCAATTAAAACATGACCCCTCATGAAAAAATAGTGTATTATCTATGCTTAGACTTAATTTTTTTCATAGATATATGTTTTACTAATAACATTAAGCAATACAAAACCATATTAAAATATGTAAAATGATTAACTATTATTTATGAATACATCATATCACTCATTTCTAAGTAATATACTAAAAAGTAATAAAGGTAATAGCAGGTACTAAGTATTACACTCTGCAGTAGTTTAAGTAAAGTGTTATGTTATATCATTATTTTCTTATTATTTTTCATTAACATAGTGATAGTAATGACACATTTATGGCAATGCATATGTAATAGACCATAGGAAGCTTTGAGCATGTTATAACTCCAGTTATTGCAATAGGTAGTTGTAATAATATACTCAGGCTGCATATCCCTTTGGAAATTTCTATAGATGAGATTATTAAAAATGAATAATAATGACAAGCCAGATATCCAAAGTGTCTTCCTTATTTATTAATTAATTCATTCACTCATTAATTTATTAATCAATAAATCAATCAATTAGTTAATTAAGTCAATATATTTTGAATATAGGACCTCATGTAATCCAAGCTGGTCTTCAGTGATTTACACAGTAGAGGATGACATTGAAAATATGGTCATCCTTTCTCAGCCATCTGAATTTGGAAATTACAGTGGTAATTTACATCACATTTCCAGAGTGAATTTTGCACTTCTTTCTATATTAGATCCATTCCAAACGGAGTTTGAATCTTGTTAGTTTTTGCATAACAAAGGAAATTTTGGGGGTTCAGGGTAAAACTCATGCAAGACCCTATGCACGTGATTCATAGTGCTGCCAAAACTAGACAAAACTAAACAAAAACAGACCTCAAAATTGCTGTTGTAAGCAGTTTCACTCAGCTGAGCACAGTTTGGTTTTTCTACTTATGTCGATATAGGGAATTCAGTTAGTAAATCAGTGGTTTCAATTCCTACAAAAGTTTGATTATCGCATTTAATGATTTTACTATAAAGCTCATATGTTTAATATGAATTATTCTAATTCCCACTTTAATACTTCCACACAAATAAATTAGTCTTAAGATTAATCTATGGTGCTAGTTAAGCAACATACTAAAAATTAAATCAATGAATGTGGTTATGCACATAATTCATTATTTTTTACTTCCTTTATTTCAATTCATTATGCTGTAATGATTTCTTGTAAACTAATGTATGGGAATAATTTTCATATTTTCCATGCTAAATACAAAAAAATAGTTTAAGAAGACATAAACATTTTAAATAAGATTCTTATTTTGTAATAAATTTGATTGTAATTTTATCTTATATTTTCTAGACCAGTTTTACAAATGTAATTAATTTTGTCTTCAAAACTTCTGTTATTATTATGATTCCTTTGAAATGTCTTATTGTTCAAACCTCAGTTTATGATGGTGTTAAATATATTTGCTTATGTTCATGCATTAACTGGTTTTGTGGCCATAAATTTGAGTTGCGTATCTCTACTTTCATGAGTGTATATGTTATTAATATGATTTGTTATGTTTTTCTTTTCTTAACTAATTTTAATGTCTGTATATTTAGTTAATTATTGAAAATTCATGGTTTTATCATTGTGAAAATAGTTTTCTGAAATAAAGTTTTTCAAGAATTAAGGAAAATGTAGAAAACCTAATGAAAATTTTTTTATAAATATCAGAAAACTCTGGCATTCAGGATACTGTGAAAGTAATTTTACCTGAAATTAAAAGATTAAATAAAACATGTTTAATGGCACATATAAGAGGAAAAATCAAGTTTCCACCAATAAAACAATTATATGCAATAGAAGTACCTAAAGTATTTTAAGGATTTTTTTCCAAAGATTCTTACCATAAAAAAAGTGAGTGAAAATGTGCTTTACTAACACTGAAAAGTACCCCTTCTATGAACAATCATTTTAAATAATAAAAAGTCTGCAGTCTACCAATATGCCTTTACTGTAGAAAGGAAATTGATGATGTACTTAAGATCAGCTATTGTCTTATTCCTATTTAAAAGTTGTGGTAGTTCAAATGTGCATATCCTCCATAGACTCCAAGTATTTGGGCATTTGTCCCAAGTTGCTGGCATTGTTCCTTTTCGGAGGTTTGGTCTTTCTGGATCAACCAAGGTGGTTGTCCATTCTACCTGTGTCAGGCTATTTTCTTTAACATCATTGATTTCTATCTTTTTCTTCTTTTCTAGCTACCTGTTTTTAGAATAATGATAACGCTTGTCCCTCTATTTGACATAGAAATCAGATATGTAAAGGAAATGTTAAAATATTTTCTGACAGAATTGCTTTTTATGGATCTTCCCAGTAGAGAAGTCAATGACCATGGGTAGCTTTTGAACACATAAGCGTGAATTGGAATGCTGAGGAACTCATTTTTAAACTTAATTTAATATGAACTGTAAGACTGCAGTATGATTAATGATTCATCTAATGGACAGAGTAGTGTGAAAGTTAATTATCAAATCGTTC
Organism: Eospalax fontanierii; assembly: GCA_035773235.1. Taxonomy (NCBI): domain Eukaryota; kingdom Metazoa; phylum Chordata; class Mammalia; order Rodentia; family Spalacidae; genus Eospalax; species Eospalax fontanierii. The sequence continues at coordinate 95,104,556 of CM069527.1, read as the reverse complement.
CTACCATTTTAATCAACACACATTCCTCAGGTTATTCAATTTATTCCCACAGCTTACATTTTCACTTTTGTGTTGATTAATTTTAAAACTGTGTCTCCAGGCCAGATTTTGTCATCATTCCATTGATAATACTTCTTTTCACTTAGTCAAAACATTTTTCCTCAATGTTTTATAGCTCCTTTGTCTTCTCATGCATACATTTTCTCTTCAGCCTGTCTTCTTTTGTAAGAACATGCCTCACTATTATTGACATTTCTTTATGTCCTTCAACAACAATTTTCCAGCGAAATAAGAGCAAGGACACCCTTCAAAGCTTTTCTGATTCCTATCTTTGGTTCATAAAATGCACATCATGGATGAAATTTGAAACTGACCACCTGTTTTGCAAATGTGATCAACTGACTCTATAAAAGACAGGCTCAGATCGTCAGTCGTTCCAAGTGCATAATGGGGGAAAGTGATAGGTATTCTTTAGAAAACATGACAACTTTTCTCAATTTTTATCTTTTATATAGGCCAATAATAGGCAGAAGAGTGTTCTCTCATAGCAAGTATAAGACATACTAGGGAGCACTGCATTGCTAAGATGTGAAGTTTGGTAGATTTGTGTGTTAAATACAAGGGTGATTTATGATATGTCTACTTCATAATGACTATAGTAGTTTCTCAATTTCATGGATGTGACAAAATATCTGATGAAAACAATTTAAGGAGACGGGTTTATTTTGTCTCACAGTTTAATGATACAGTCCATCATGGTAAGAAGGATATGTGGCAGAAGCTCAAGATGGCTGATCACATTGTGTCTACTGTCTTAAAGAAGAATGGACAATGTTCATCTCCTCTTTTCTTTTGATCTAGGTCAGGACTCCAGCCTCAGGAATGATTCCATGCACATTTAGGGTGGGTCTTCTCACCTCAAGTTATCAAATCAAGAAACTCCTTCATAGACATACACTAAGGCTTGCTTCTATGGTGATTCTGAATTCTATCTAGTTGATAACAAGATTATTCATCACAATGGAATGATTGGAAGGGATACAACCCTCTTTTAGGCTTAGATGAATTTGTGTTTAAACCATTTCAATCTACATCTTTCTCTTTTAAAACAGAATCTCAGTGAACTAAGTTGTTTGTTCATCTAGACATTTCTTAATATTTCAAGATTTTTCTTTTAACATTCAGTCTTGAAGTCTATTATAAACATTTCTTAGTCCTGTGATTTTAGCCACTTCCTTTCAAATGGATCTCCAGAAGTTTGGAACAACATCTAAGGCCACTGCAGAATCTTGCTCCTATCATGCAGCCTTATGCATGTGAGACCCCTGATATCCTGTATCAAGCTGGCCTCTAATCCTGCCTTTTATCCAGTGTTGTAGTGGGCACTTGGAGGTACCAGAACTGTTTACCCAGGCATTCACCAGTGCTAAGTCACTGGGGCAGGTGTAGGAAATGAAGCTAAGTACAAGAAACAAGTTGTTTGGAATTAAGAATGGCAACAGAGAACCCTCCTCACCACAGCAGGAAACACTTAGAATGTATAATATCTAGTTTTCTTATCTGGGCCTTAGACGTCTTTGGGAACTGTTCCTCCTTTTGTATTGTTGTATCCAAGTTTGGGAAAAAGAATCCTCATCCTCAGCCTGCCCCACCATGATATTTGCAAAGCACAAGATTTCCTGATTTTACTGGCCATGATCTAGAGGAGAATTTGCATTCTCATGAGTTTTACATTTTCATTGCCATATGTGATTTAAAAGTAAAAGACACTTTTGACCTAGACTTTAAAGTTAATGATGACTCAATTAAGATTTTTGTAATTATTGGTTAGAAATCGGTATAGTTCAGTTATGAGGCAGAACTGAAGGGTGGAGAATGGACAGGATGCCATGGCTTAAATGTTGGTTTCCAGTCCAAAATTCATATTCAAACTTAACCACTAATGCAAAAGTATTATGAGTTGTGTCCTTTACAAGGGAATGAGGCTCAGATATCTATTTCAGTAATGAGAGTAGATACCTTTATAAAGGACTTGGTAAAGGCATTTGCCATTTCCTGATCATTTTCTTCTTCCATATGAGTGTACAGTATCTCTGTATAATGCATCAAAAAAGAAATATTTCAGAACCAAGGAGACTCATCTTCTCACCGGCTTTCATCTTGATCTGAGACATCCCAGACTGAGGGTCATGGGAAAATTCGTATCTAGGATTTATATACTTTCTTGCCTTAGAGTATCACAAATGGACTAGGACACTGGAAATTTGGAATGAAACCTGATTTAAACAAAATTTATTATTTGTGTCAGTCTCTTTTCTCATAAAATGTAAAGTCATAATTATTTCACATTCATACTGAAGATTTGTTTTATTTAGAAACATGATTTTACAGTTATTAAAAACCATAGAATATTATATTATTTGTTATACTTCCTGAAAATTAATTATAATTCCTGAAAATGTTGAATATCATTTATAAATTATGCATTTAGAATGTCTAATAATCCTATCTTTGAATAGCATTATTTAAATAAGAAGACCACAAAGGCATTTTATTTAAATATATCTTTCAAATAAAAGTTATTATAAATATGTTCTTATATTAGTTTTAAATAATATTCAGTTACATCTTGAAATTTGTATGAATTCTGACTTCTTTGTATACAAACTAGGTAATTCAAGAATTTTCTAGCTTTCACAGGTGCAAGCATGTTTAATAGTTAGATCTTGCAGTGAATGTATTGAGCCCTAGAGCCATGAACTTCAAATTAAAGAACATCTGTTTGGCAATGTTTTCTTACATGAAAAGAATCAGGATATAGGCACAGTAGAATCTTGAAAGATGGGAAATATCAGCTAAAATTAAAACTTATCTTAAGAAAATATTATTCTCCTGGAGGTTATTCATTTTCTATTTAGGGAGTTATGCTTCTTATTTCATCAGCATTAAACTTAATAGTCATCATCAGGCTTGTTCTTCATTTAGATATCTCTAGTGTCTTCTAAATCCACTCTTCTCCTGGTTAAAATAAGTTCATATTAATTCAAACTTTTTTTAAGCTTTTAAACTTTGTAAAATTTGTTGCAATATCAAGTTACCATTCCAGGCACCCCTAGGATTTCATATTGTATTTATAGACATACCTTACATGAACATATGCATATAGCATTTTAGTATCAGTATGTTAAAATATAATTCTTGATATTAAGATATTAGAGGAAAGAATGGATCAAAGATTAATTGCATAGACAATGCTTTTCAGAGGTCTAGAGAAAGAGCTGAGCATTTAAGAATACTGGCTGCTCAGGCAGAGGACCCTGGGTTCAAGTCCCAGCACCTTTATGGTGGCTAACAACTGTAGTAACAGTTCCAGGGGATTCAATCTGTGGGCATCGAAGAACACAGGTGCACTTACACACATGCAGGCAATACACTCATACTCATAAAATAAAAATAATAAATATTGAAAAAGAAAACACATTTAGGATTTCTGAACATATTGTTGAAATTAGTATATTGCTATTTAACAGTAGTAAGTATAGCAAATATTTATGTACTAAGGCATCTTCATCTTCAGGACCTTCTCTTGATGTATACATGAATCTAAGTACTAGAACTAAATGTAAAACATCACATAAACAAATTTAAAGGCAGAAATCAAATTAATACTTCAATAAATGCAGAAAAAGGCTGCAATAAGTTCCATATGCTTTCTTGATAAAGGCCCTAAATAAATTAAGAATATAAATAGTGTACTTCAACTATTAAAGGGTATGCAGAACAAACATACTATAAATAATCATAATACTAATTGTTTCATTATGATCAGGAATAAGAGAATGGTGCTTACTTTCTTCAGTGTTATTCAGTATACATCATAAAGTCTTAGCTAGAACAACAAGCCAAGGTACCAAAATTAAAGTGCTAGGAACTGAAGAATTCAAAATATTCTTAGTTTCAGAAATCTCAAATATATTATAAAATACATAAAAATACATCATAAAATTCACATATTTGATACATATGCTTAGTAAAATAGCACGATAAAGCACCATCTCACAAAAATCATGACCTTTCAATGTACCAATAGAATCTCACTAAAATTTAGAGGAAAATTACAGTCTCAAACAGTTCAAACAGAAACTGTTTTGACAATTTTCTGACAATTATTACATTGTCAGAAATAATAACAACAAATAATTTATTGTAACTAAACTCAATTTTTACTTTGCCTAATGGTCAAAACATCAATTCAGTTTGCTACTTTTTCTAAGGAAATGTGTTCCAAAGAAGAAATCAGAAGAAGGTGATTCACTGTTTACTTCTTTCTTTGATCATTGTGTTTATTTTTTCAGTTTGCCTAACAATAAGCAAAGAGTAAGGCAAAAAAAAAAGTACATTGCTGGTATAGTGGAGCTCTTGGCATCTGAAAATATGATATTGGAGTCATTATGAAACATACACACAGACACACACGCATGCTCATCACTTATACAAAGAGAGAAGCTTGAAAACAATAGAAAACACATATTTTTTTTAAGTAATTAAGAAATTGATTTACAAGACTGCAAGAGATAGGCCCACATCCAAATGTACTTGGCAGAAACAGAGATTCAATAAGCAAATAAATAGAAATACAAATAGCAATAGAGAATAAGAAAGAGGTGGGATGGAGCAGAGGTGATGTCTGAACGTGACAAAATTCACATTGTGTATGACATCACAAAATATTTTAAATTAAGTATTAGACACTGTATTTCTAAGGGATTCTAAATTATGTATTTAAATAAAAACACAATTGCAAGGAGAAAATAAATTTATTTATTGTTGTTGGGGTTCCCTGTACTCGGGGCCAGTCCAAGGGGGATGAAGGGTCTTAGCCATGGGAGGTGAGTAGGCACAGGGTCAACAAACAGACTCCAGGAGCTGGGTGAGAAGCATGCAGAAGACAAGCGTAGCCAAACTCATTTATATAAGGAAGGGCAAGGGGTCTTATAGATCTGGTTAGCCAATCGCCTTATGCGGTGGCATCCCAGCTGCAGCCAATAGTAATGTGTCCTCAGGTAGATTATCTTGGTGCAGGTTCTTTCCAGATGCTGGCCAGAAGGTGGCCTGGTCAGAGCAAAGCGCCACGCCCATGGGAGCCACTCTCTTAGTCCTCATAGCAGGCGGCCTGGCTAAGGTCCACCCTTTGCTCTGCCCTACATATTATGTCCATTTATTGTGCACAAAAACTGAGGAACTATGACTGCTAAGAAGGGAGGAGTCTATCATGCCTAAGGGTTGGGCTCTTGGTGGGTTGACCAGGCCTTAGTGTAAACAATAAAGAAATTATTGAAATATTTGAGCCTCTTAATCACATTCATTGTTTAGACTTGATGTAATATGTTTATTAAAATACATACTATGTTCATTGAGAGCTATATATATATTCAACTAAGTGCAAAGCTCAGTATTAACTAATAAAGACATATTGTGTCCATTATTATTTTGTAGAAAAAATACAAATTGTTAGAATTAAACTTAAGAGATTTCAGTCAAGTGGGGCTATGTTAGTAGTTTGGCAGCATCTTTTCATCTATGCAATGGATGCAATGGACATAATTAGGAAAAGGAAATAAATTGTAATAAAAGGGGACTTAGAGGCAAATAGGTTGAAACTGATTTCTCCTCCCAATAAACTATTGATTAAAAAAGTATTATTTACAAACTGGGCATATGCCTTAATTCCAGCACTACAGAGACAGTGGCAGGCAGACTCTTATGAGGTAAGACCAGTCTGGGTCAACAAGATGAGTTGCAGGACAGCTGGGTCTATAGGGAGACCTTGTCTCAAAATTTTTATATATATATATATATTATATATATATATATATATATATATGCCAAAAATAGAAACTATAACCAAGATCAACAACTGATGAACATTCAACACTCAGAGAATGATATGAATGATACAAACACAACTGATATATCTTCAATATAATCTCTTCACCTAAGTTTCAGGGAACATCACAGAAGTGGGTTGCTGAGAGATGTGTAAAAGGAAGATGAGCAGTATACCTTCTACTAGACAGCACATTCTAGAAAGGATAGCTGCATCCTCAAAATCTCTACAGTTTAGTTGCCTAAAAATGATCTGCATTATAGTACCACCAGTTGAATGCAGTGTGATGGAGGACATGACACAAGGTTCCACCACTAAATGAAGAACTATAGTGAATCAATGCATGCTGAGGGAGGCGGGGGCAGTAGTTTTCCCCAGGGACAAATTCCCCAAAACATTATTTGTTCACTAGAGGTCATCACTAAACACGTGTACGCACACAGGAGTACCAGGGAACAGATTCAGTTCATTAAATGTGTGTGTGTTTATAAGTGCATGCATAAATATGTAGCATTAATAATCAAGGAAGAGGAAAAGAAATAGAGGATATTGCGAGGTGTGGGAGGAGTTGCACCATGAATGGGGAGGTGGAACTGATGTATCATAGTACATATAGTACATACATAGTAATATAGTACATATAGTACACACATGGTAATTCTGTGTGAAGTTCTAAATATAAAAATTATGAAACATGAGAAAAAAGCAAAGCTGAATTTTAAGTCATTTTAAAAACGCAGAAATATAGGGGATTTCTGAAGTTCAGGAATTTTGCTTTTTATTTTCAGTATAATTTCTAGTTATATCCTCTCCTTTTAAAGTATGATTTTATATATTGTTTTTAACTACAAAGGTTTAAAGGATTTATTTTCAAGCCATGGTTCACAGGTGAGGAGTACCAATACAAGCTCTTAGAAACACTCATTCTAAATCATTGCTTTAAACACATGAGTTAGAAAGTTTGGATCCAGCCATATTTCCATATTCCACTCTAAAGATTCCAAGTTTTCCACAGTGGGCAGAAAAGAATAGCTGTGGGCACTTAATAAAGAACAAGTTTTCAGAAAAAAAAATCAGAGAAATTTGTAAGATGAGTGCTTATGATTTTGCCATGATTACAGCTCAGTATTTCCAGATGAAATATGGGGAAATTTCCCAAGAAAAGAGTCGAGTTGTCCCAAAAGAATTATAGGAAATTTTTAGGAAATATATGTGAGACACATCATGTTGGAATATTTTTTTTTTCAGGAAGAACCAGATGAGGAAAATGGAAAATGAGAGAAGGAAATTATTTGTATTAATTTAAAGTGCACCTAGACAAAGAGCTATCAGGAGTCCATGTTACAGCTGGAAGATGCTTCTTATTTTTTCTGTCTTTGTTTGATAGGCTTCAGTCTCACTAGGCTTCCTGCAGTATGCAATAATTGGTCTCAGTTCTCTTGGCATTAAAACCTTGGGATAATCACACGGACACATCTGCCATAAATGCCTCCATTCAATGTGCTCCTCACTTTTTTTCAAACTTGTAGAATCTGCTACTCTGGAGAAGCGGAGTTTCAGTTCTGAGCTGAGTCATGAATTGGGCCACATAGAACGTAGGACTGACTTCTTCCCTGGATGACATATTCTGGGCTGCAGTGTTGCTGTGGCGGAGATAACAGGTACTTTCACAGATGGTTTTCTCATAAAACTTGAATATACACTTGTTCATTTGAGAATTTTGTGAGACAAACTAGCAAGTGAGGCAAAGCAGACTGAATCCTAATTCTTTCCTGGCACAAAAACTTATTGGATTTAGTCTCAAAGGCTTAAGCTGTGATTTGGAAGCCTTCTGACTCAGCAGCTTTGACAAGCTTTCCTAGATGGCAGGGCAGGATCCTGAACTACTGCAGAGAATTCAAAAAGATAAAGTTTGAATAGGGCCCATTCAAATTAGTGACAAAAAAGAAATGGTGACCTTGGCAACAAAAGCTACAATGGAGTGACAGGAAGGGAGCCAGATGGCTGTTCACTGAGCAGTGTGAATGGGAAATGAGGTGACATAGACAGGGCAGAAAACACTTTGTATAAGCTATATTTTCTAAAAGCAAACTTAATGAAAATAGCAGTTTTCTCAGCGTAGAAAATACCTAACTCTTATTATCACTATGTTGGAGAATTACATGTATAATTTAGTTCATATTTTTCAGAGAGACTGAATTATTCACCCTGAATGTATATCAATGCATAGTTTTTTTTTTTAAAAACATGACTTTAAAATAAACTTTCAACTACAAGTCCCAAATGTTGTAAGGACAGAGCGCATCAAACTCACAATCTGATTTCTGGTATGCTTCCGATAAGATAGATATCTGGATCTTCTGAAGGAAACAGCGAGCCCTGAGCTTGGCCCTGTGGCTGCAAGACCAACCAGTAAATTTACAGCTGAGTTCAGGTTATACCCCGGAGCTGTTATGGCAAACTGTACATCTAATTGACAGCCTTTCTGCTGAAAACATCAATAATCTTTCATTGTGGGCTGCAGATCCCGAGCAAGACTCCGAGGGCTCATTTCTGTAAGTTACTGCTTTACGGGTCACCTTTGCAGCAGATTTATATAAGAAACTCATGGAGGAGAAGGATTGGAGGAAGGGTGTTTGGAGACATATTTTTACTCTCTGAAAACATGGGTTAAAGTTCTACTTAAAATCAGAGTACAAAATCACAGCTACACACCATTTTTGTTGTACTATTTCCTTAATCTTACCTAATATTTAGAATAATAGTCTATAAAGTTATTAGTTATTGTATTCCAGATAATTGGAAAAATAATGCGGTAATAAATAAAATGTATGCATTATTTTTCTTATTTGGAAATGAATTGAATTTTATCAAATTATTTTAATTATGCCGATGAAAATGGTTTGAAAATATTGTTTCACTTTTTGGTAGAGGATTTCTCACAGTTGACTTGCATTTGTGGGAATATTTCATGTCACCCATTCTCTACGGCAGCTACTTTTTACATAGGACTACTTATCAAAATTAAATTAAATTTAACTGAAATAAATGTGAGGATTAAGGAATTCAAACAATACAAAACCACTATACATGCACCAAGCTATTGATGGCTTATGGCTGGTATAAAACACCACACAGTAATCAATTTCCACACTCAAAGATAATTCTCTGTGCAGCAGTTGAAAAAATACCTACATGATAATTAATGTGTGAAACTATTGCATGAACTGGATGGGGATGCTCAGTTTTATATTAAAATATTATTATAGTAGGTACTGCTTCTTCTTAAGGTTCAGTACAAGATTATTAGCTGTTTTCTACTATCAATACTCCATTTCACATTCGACATGCTGTGTGAATGATAAGAGTGGTAAGTGTAGGAATCTCTGTTTTCAATTTTCTGAACCACATGTTAGAAGCTTAAGAAGAATTCGTTGTACACATCAGTTCACAGCAACTGCAGTTACCTGAAAAAGACCTACAATTAAATCAGTCAAAATTCTAGTTTGAACCAAGTAAGGATCACTGAGGCCCCATATTTTGAGGAGAAGCTATTGGCAATTGTTTGACTAATGGGGAAGAGTCACAATCATTTAGGTAATTACCAATCTGTAGGTTGCCTATGCCTTTGTGAAATGCCTAACAGAAATCTGCATATGGGCAGTCCTAACTGAACTTAGAGCTTATTGCAAACAATAATAAAGAGGATACAGAGTAAGAAGGGAAAAGCAAGGAGGACACCAAAGATCTGGAAGGTATAGCAGTGGGTGAATACGATCAAAATGCATTGTACAAATATGTGAACCTGTCACTGAAGAGACAAAAGTATAATAAAAAATCAGAAAAAATATTTCAAAGTTATATTTGGCTACATAGCATGTTCAGTGTTATACTGGGGAATTTGTTCCCAATTCAAGGAAACAAAAACAAAAACAAAAATCCAAACAAGCAGAAACAAAATATCTCATTAGTTACCTGTAAGGCAATACCAAGTAAGTCTGAGAAAACTAAAAAGAAAGCACTGAGTAGTGCTTTCTAGTGACTTACAGGAACATTTCACAGAGAGTTGACATAGGGTATACATTATTCCTTTAAAATAATTATTTATATTTTGGACTACAAATATGAATAGCACATTTGTTAACAGAGGAGTAATAGACCTGACACTAATATCATATATGAACTCTATCTTAGGAAGTGGAACTTAATGCAATTATAAACTGGTTGGTTACTCCCATAATATTCTTGCCACAATTTTGCCAGTTGTTTTTGTAGCTTATAGGATTCACAGCTGGGTAAAACTGATGATTGATTTTCTCTTTGGTAGCATGCATAGTACCTGTGAGCACTATGAAAGTTAGCCAGTAACAATGAAGCTTTAAATTCAGTACCTACCTGATTTTCCCTGGTGTTATAGCTCATGAATGCAGTGTCTTCAGGAATCAGATCTTTATCACCAAGTTTTGATGGATAACTAAGTGCAGGATTAATGGCCTATATTGTTTGAATGTCAGTAGATTGTTGGTCAATAGCTTCAAAAGAGGGATCCTGTTCCTGAAATTTGGCTTCTGCTTTGCTAACCTATTTTGTCTAGTAAAAGAAATGCACCCCTCTATTATAAGGTAACTATTTTTAATCATTTTTGTAATGTATATTGCAATGTATAAGATGCTTTTATACTGGTTTGTTTCCGTATGGTATTTTCTAAAGGCCTTTAGTATTATTCTTCCTTTTACTCCCTCTGATGCTTTACCCTCCTATCCCCAAGCCCCTTTAATTCCTCCCTTTTCTATTATTCCAGATACCCCCTTTATATCACTATATTCTATCTCCACTCTCATCAAGCCTCTCCACACTAGGATTGTTTATTAGCTTTCTGACTTCTCTGGATTTTCCACATGATATATACATATCTAAAAATTCAAATCTAGCCTCCAGTTATGAGAGAAAACATGTGATATAGTTCTTCTTGGGTCTGTGTTAAATCACTCAAGAAGATTGTTTCAAGTTATACCCATTCATTGTCAATTTTATTATTTCCTTTATTTAAGAAATGAATAATACTCCAGTGTGTAAATGTACCACATATTCATTATCCATACATAAATTTATGCCAATCTAGATGTTTTTCTAATTTTTGACTATTATGATAATAACAGAAATGAACAGGAATAAACAAGTAAATCTATTTGGTCTGCTTCATAGGACAGATCCCATACTTAAAATTGATAATTAGGTTTAGGAATCTGTTCCTAGACAAGTTTCATCATAAGGGAGAGGTTTATACTATTGTTCTGCTTAATAGATACAATTTTTAAATGATTCCTAATGACTTATTGTTGTGTCCGTATATTAATGTGTGTCTCAACTCTCACCAGAGATGCTTCCTATACAGCAGATGCTTATTAACCCAGTGACCCACAACTCACTGACCAACTTGCAAGTAATAAGAGGCTGCAAACTGCTTAATCCTCAATAGGATGCATATCTAATATCTGTCTCCCAAATTTCATGGATCATTGTAGAAATGGGTGCAAAAAGAATGTAAGAGACAGAGGTGGTGGAGGACGACAAGGCAACAGAGTTTTCCAAACAACGTGGCAGTTACATATATGAACTCATAGCAATGGGGACAACATGCAAAAGTCCAATGAAAACTCAAGATTACCCTACATTGCTGTTGGCAACTGATGGTTACTGGGAGGGGGAGATTCAGTCAGGACAAAGGGGGAGACTCTTTATACGGTGACAAGGCTCCCATGCATGAGCACACAATGAAGAGCATTTAGAATACAAGAGTTTGGACTCCAGAGGTCTTCATATATAACATATACATATATATGTATATAATATGAAATTGGATGGGGCTATTATAGTGGTGTAGATATGGAAGGAAATCTAAATGAGAATAATATGTATGAAATTTTCTAAATTTCAATAAAAATAGTTAGTTAGTTGGGAGTTTTGTTGTTCCCATAAGTGTAAATCACATCACTGCAGACAGAATGAGGTTATAATTTTACAGTGTTTATCTCTTTAGAGGTGTGTGTACACACAAATACAGAAATCTTTAAATGATGCAAGGGCTTTTGTAGAGAAGGGTCAAGTATGGAGGAATTGCAGTTGCAATTATGCATTGTATGCAAGTATGCCCATAATTGCAGTTTCTAGGACTGAATGTGATCAAGACCAAGGAATCACAGAGAGAAGAGAACTGAATTTAACAAGATCATCTGTAGGTCAATGATACTAACTTGCTGAAGTAGATTGAAAATGCATTGCATCTCATGTGCATCATGTCAAATTCTCAAAAGTGTAATCACCAGTCCCTTCCTAGATCTGAACTCACTCATTTTTGTGCTTTTAAGACCTTTATTATTCCCCTGACCAAATTGTGATCTGGCATCTTTCCTGTACCTGTAAATTAAAAAAAAATATATTGAACTTTTTACATTTCATACAGTAGCCATTAATCAAATTTACATAACTTTCCCCAAACAGGCTCCTATTCCACACTCCAGCTGGACATCTTGCATTCTGCAGTACATGTTAACTTCTATCCAGTCAAGCATTTATACCAAAATGTCCTTTCATGCAAATACATTTGATGGAGTCTAGTCTGCCTATCTAGTGATTGTTAGTAAAGTCTAATCTCTCTCTCTCTCTCTCTCTCTCTCTCTCTCTCTCTCTCTCTCTCTCTCTCTCTCTCTATTTCTCTCTCTGTATTACACAGTCCCAAACAGTTTCAAGGCTAGGGCCATCCTGCCACCCATTTCCCTTGCTCTAGACCCTTGTCTGATTAAGTCTCAAAGTGTCTTCAGTTGGACAACACCATCAGCACAAGATTATATGTGCAAGTTTCCAGTGACCTGAAAGCCTCTGTTTCTCTCCGTTCAAGGACCAACCCTAGATCTTACAGTCTTTTTGCTCCCTCTTCTGCAATGGTCCCTGAGCCATGAGTAGATGAAATTTAATATAAAAACCCTATCCAGGGCCACACATTCTGCATTCACAGTCACTTAGTCTCTAAACCTTGGACAGTTGTGGCCTTCTGTGTGAATCACACTCTGCTGTATGATGAATCTTTGATGGCGGGTGTTTAGGGATGCACTAGTATTTTCTCTACACCCAGTTCCTCTGTATTCCATGACTCTTAGGTGCAGAGTCACTTTGATGGCCTTTGGATAATTTAATGACTGAATAAAGCAGTCTAAACTTATTTTGATTTATAAATAAGATCTTGTTTACCAATGAAATACTTTAGTGGACATAGAAACAAGTAGTCTTGAGAAATACTCTATTTAAGTAAATTTTCTTTTGTAAAAGGGAAACAGACTTTTTATGGCAAACTAATTTGATGAAAGAAACAATGTAAAAGTAAAAACAAAAAGCAGCTAAATTTTCTTATTATAATAAGTGAAATATGCATATAATTGCAAACTCACTGAATTAAAAAAAATCTGTAAGAAAGGGACAGCAAAGAATTACATGTTCAAAACATGAGTTCTTGAGGAGATGGAGATGGCAAAGGTTTCTGTTCTGCTTGCTGTTCTTAGCCTTTGAAATATGTGGTAAATTGTTATCATTTACTTTAGCAAACTAAACCATTCTATCCAGGTGGTTTTTATATTTATTCTACTTCAGTATACAAAACTTCAGATGGCACAAGGTCATGTATTTTAGAATTTACAAATGTCAGTGGATAAGAGAGAAAAGCCACACATACAAAGACAAATAGAGTGAGCTTTCTGTGACATGCAGAATAAAGATTCCTTAAAGTTTACTTACTTGAATATATAGAGGGGATTCCAGAAAGGGAAGGGAGCTAATGGAAATGAAAAGAAAGGAAAGCAAATATTTCATTCTTCTTTCATGTTCAAAGCTAGATTTTACACACACACACACACACACACACACACACACACACACACAATATGAAAGCAAAATGGAGGTATATTTCCTTGAAATAAGAGAATAGATTTGAATGATAAGATGGGATAAAAGAAGCTTTATGTGAATAAAGAATAAATTTGTATAAAAGTTGTATAATGAAACCCATTGTTAACTACATAAATTTAAAATTATTAATAAAAATAAAGAGATATTGTCTGACAATTCCTGAGACACTTATCTGAAATCAAATCAGTATGGAAAACTCTACCCTCTCCATTCAATAGGGAATGATATGTTCCTTGCCATTGTAGCTTCAGGGACTGCTCATCATGCTGTGTAGGTCCTGATTTATGATTGCATCATTCCAAAGAACTTACCTATCTTCATAGTAACGTCTCTGTGTATGCAATAACACATCCCTTGAAAGAACACATAAAATGCAGTTATAGCCTGCCTGGATAATACAGGTTAAATCACCTCAAGACCCTCAACTTAACTGACTTGCTTTACATTTCATATGATATTTTCAGGTTCTAGAGATTAAATAGTATGTGTTTATGAGTAGGGTCAAGTTTATAAGTCTATTATACACATGAACATCTTGTTACTGAAAGATTTTGGCAGAAGATATTAGCATCTTCATGTTCATTAAAGAAACTAATTGGGTGGAGAGATGACTCAGCCATTAACAGCACTAACTTTTCTGGAGGACTGGCGTTCAGTTCCAGGCACCACTTCGTGGCTAACAACCATCTGTAACTTCGGTTCCAGGGGATCCAACGTCCTCTTCTGACCCCCATGGGAAATGCATGACATGGGTGCAGCTACTTATGTGTAGGCAGCACACTCATACCCATAAAATAAAAGAAAATAAATAATGAAAAGAAAGAAAGCCAAAAAGGAACAGGGACTGGAGAGTGGCTCAGTGGTTAAGAGCACTGGCTGTGCAGAAGACCCTAGCTTGTTTCCCAGCACCCACATTGTGGCTAACAACCATTAATAACTCCAGTTCCATATGATTCAACATGCTTTTCTGACTCCTGTAGGTATTGCAGGTCATGGATGTTCTTTCTTTACATATGGTCAAGCAATACACTCATACATATAAAATAAAATAAAATAAAATAAAATTTTAAAAGAAAGCAAAAGAACCATTGTCATCAAAAAAGCAACAGTAATAGGACCAATGTCCAACTTCACCAAAGCAATTACAGTACTAGAAGGATAGCAAAAGAAATTTTAATTTTTAAGTTATTTTTTATTTTATGTGTATGGATTTTTTTCTCCATGTATGCAAGTATATGCAGCTCTTTAACTGTCTGTAGGGATCAGCAAAACACATTGAATCCCTTGAAACTAGAGTTATAGATAAATAGTTGTTAGTCACCATGTAGGTGCTGGAATGGAGCCTCGTTTCAGTCCAAGACCAGTCAATGCTTTTAAATATTTAGCCATCTCTCCAGAACAAAGGGAACATTTTAGCGTAATTATCATGTAAACATCTAACCTTATTAATAGAACAGAGTTTAAAAATGTTGCTACTGAGTTATTAAAATATTATTTCAAAAGACTATAAACAGAAACATGACTAAGCAAAGAAAAATGAAGTCTAATAGGTAAACAAAATTTTTTACACTGAGAACTGCACATGACATAAAATATGTAATAACAGGAAAAGGTGAAAAGCATGGAGAAAATTGAAACATGTATGTATATTTAAGGAATTGTTTGCTGTTAAGCAAAGAAATAATGCATATTTAAGGGATACTATTAAAATATGACATAATTCTGTTATCGATATTATGTTGATAAGAAGGTACAGTTTGTGCTTGGAGGAATACTAAACTAGAAGATCCAAATTATTATCTAAGAAAGGGTAAAATCATTAATGTAAGATTCATCACAATATATCAGTTGTTCATGCTGTAATGCAACTGATAATGACATACAATTACAGAAACATAAATAATAGAAAAATTATGTAATAAATATGAATCTCAATTAATTCAATATCCCATGAAATACTGATACTGATAAAGTGTAAAAACACGGGCCGAGTTCTTGGTGTTTCTCCAATAGTAAACATTTGCTAAGCATTTGTAGGAAACGATGTTTGATTAGAAGCAAAAGAAAGATGAAATTCTGTATATTACATCACAATCTGATCATGCAGAAGAATTAATGACCATAATCTTTCCTTATTGAATACTGAGATTTGCATTCATGTGGCATCTGTTCACTGTGTGCTTTCATGTTAGCCTTGTACATTATTTTTCTGTATCACTGTTTATGTATAGGTGTGGTTGTTATAGCTATGGAATCAATAAAATGTTTTCTGTACATATTTGACTAGGAAAAATTTCTTAAAATACTTTTTGATCTAATATCAGGGATATGCACTGTGTCTCAATAACCTATAATTATAATTTAGGACATATACTTTGTCAGAATAATTATGACTAAAGTAGGCATCTGAAAAATAAAGAAATTCAGAGAAGTTTTTGAGAAAGATTAGTTTAAAAAATGTGTGACTAGTTTGGGTTAAAATAAAACAATTATTTATGAATGGAAAAAAGAAAAACTAGAAAAAAAATCAACATTATAATCTTCACTAATGATTAGAATGAGAAAGTATATCAGGTGCAAATACTGTGTGCATTTATGTCCTGTTTAAAAATTACCAAATGCAATCAATGAATGAATGGATAATGGATGGATGGAAAGTAGCTAGAAACTGTACCCCGCTATGATGAAGACAGATAAACCATGGTGGCACCCTAGGAACCATTAATGATCCTATTCTATCATTATTTTCATCCTAATTTGAGAAACCTGACCATATTTTACAGTTATGAATATTAATTGTCTCAGTTACTTCACTTACTGATTACCATGGGTTTTCACTCTCCCCATTCACTGGGAGTACTGCTTAATAGTCACCTTTTCTAATCTAGCCTTTGTTCAGTGAATGTGTGGGAACAGAGAAGTTTTCTTCATGAGTTATGGTTTCTTAGGGAAAAAAAAATCAGAGCTGAGACAATAAGTTCCTTAGAATTCAACAAAGTTTCACAACTGGGTAAGAAGAATATGGGGGTTTAGGAAAAGGGAAGAATATGTTTTCTTTTAAGCCTATATTAAGTATACTATTTAGGGTGAAGGGAGAATCAATATGTTATTAAGCACAAAAGTCATACAATAAGAATGATTGTCAAACACTGGGGAAAATTAAGTTATTTGATTGCAAAAAATTAAATTTCAAAGTAGAGATAATGTACAACATATACTCCTATAAAATACACTATAGACAAAAAGGATATTTACCTACTTAATCAATAACCAAAAATAATTCCCTATGCAAATCATTACATTTAATGAAGTGAAATCTGAGGATAATGAATAAAAAGACTACTCTCATATATATATATATATATATATATATATATACACATATATATGTATATATATATATGGGAGAGGTTATATATATGAAAAATATATAGTTTGGAATTTACAAAAATTCAATTAAAAAGCTTCAAAATACTAGCTTTATTGCTACATATAATTTTAAATTAATCTTATATTTTCATATATTAGATTATTATTTATAAGAGAAAGACCCACAATTAATCACATAAATTTATTAGAGAAACACACTTAGAAAAACAGTTTTAATTAAAATAGACTGCTGATCCAATAACTGGAAATATTAACAATTTTTCAGGTATACCTGGATCATTTACTAGAATACACTCTGAATCATGAAATACAATCAATTAATTTCCCAGTACGGAAATCACAAGTATATTTTCACATTAATAATATAAGCTAACTATATAACAAAATGGAAAGCTAGAAAATAGCTAACCATAAAAGAGATTGCACATTACCTACATAAACAGCGAAAAGGGCATTTGATAATAATATTATAGTTGAAATGCAATACATCAAAATTTAATGAATATTAATAAGATATATTTGAAGAAAACTATAGATGCAGACAGAGAACTCAATAGATATCAAGGGAAATATCCAGAAAGTAATCCCATAGAACATGGAGATAGATAAATACCTGCAAATTTACAAAAGGCACAAAGGTAATATTTGAAATAAGTACTGTGAAGTGGGAAAAGTACATCAGCACTCATGCACATATACACACAGGAGGCTCCAGTCCTACCTGAGTACATGTTGGTGGGTGGTCACTAATGGGTGAATGAAAGTAGATCTTCTTTATGGGAATGAATCTAGATAGATTCACTAGAATCCAGTGTATGAACTCACACCAAATAACAGCAAGGTACACTTGACTGATAGGCCTTAATATACATGACAGACTATATGAAATTTAGTACAGATATAGGGGAGGGACTAAAATAGGATGTATGAAATGCACAAAATGTTCCATAAAAGATACATT
The DNA here is from genome assembly GCA_035773235.1 of Eospalax fontanierii. Taxonomy (NCBI): domain Eukaryota; kingdom Metazoa; phylum Chordata; class Mammalia; order Rodentia; family Spalacidae; genus Eospalax; species Eospalax fontanierii. The sequence continues at coordinate 95,086,359 of CM069527.1, read as the reverse complement.
TAAATAAACAAATTAGTAACTAAAGTAAAATAAATGCTTTTTCAGGCAAACAAAAATATTTTGTTGACTTCATATCTGTGTTGCAAGAAATATTTTAAATGTTCTTTAAAGAGAAAGGAAATCAGACACATTAGAAATGCAGATCTTCATGAAGAAAATAAGGTTATATGAAAAGGGAAAAAAATAAGGGACATTAAAGATTTATTTTTCTTATTCATTTTTTTAGGAGAAATGAAACAAGTTGTATTGTTTTCTAACTTATTGTTCATATTTAATGTGATTCTTTCCACATCTTTAGAAGTCATTTATGTAAAGAGGCAAACTAATCCTAAGGAATTCCTGAACAAAGTCATTTCTAGGGTTCAGATATTTTAAACAACAACAAAAAATTCAATTTAATTACATGCATTGTAACTGATTGCAAAATTTGAGGAAGATGATATTAAAACAAAACACACAGCTTTCATGGTGAGTTTTGATTCACAAAACAGAATCCAGAAAAAAAATTAAGTTAAATTCCCTTTAAAAAAAATTATCTGTTCTGCTTAAAAGGATCTGGTGAGAATGATAAGGACAATTAAGCAGTGGAGGCAACTATAAAACTTCTATTTTATATAGAACATGTGTGTACAATGTAAATAGAAATTCTCTAAAATAAGAAAAAAGAAAGAGCCTGCAAAAAATTATGAAAATATCTGAAAGAATGACTGACCAAAATTAAGTGAATAGAAAATAGTCACTTGATGAAATTCTTGGGTGATTAGGGAGTTACAAATGACTAGAAATGATCTGGGCTGGAGAACTGAATCAGTGGTTAAGAACACTGACTGCACTTAAGAGGTACTAGGTTCAATTCCCAGAACCCATATGTAGGCTAACAACCATCTGTATGGTGAACACGGAATTCTCTCTGAGGTTTTTGTTTCCTATTGTTTTATTCTGTAGTAAGTCCAGCCCTCGGAACAATAAGGGAGAAGGAAGGCAGGGAGAAAGGAAGGAAGGAACATGGCGGTGAGCCAGAGAGAAATGCTGGGATTGCTAAAATCTCCTGGGCCAATGCAGAAGGCCAAAACCCAGGAGGCCATGTCCCAAGTCCCTGCTGTCCTAAGGATCATGTGAGTGAAAGTGAAATGCTGGTTGGGCACGGTCTAAGAGACCTGCGCGAGGCTGTCGCAAACTTTGTGGGCCTGCCGCTGGTACCCAGCAACTTTGTAAACTTTGCTAAATAAATCTCTCTAAATGAAAGATCAGTTTCCATTTCATCCAACTGGATTAACCAGATCCCACCCGCTAAGGCGTGGAGAATAAATTTCCTGAGACACCATCTATCTGTAACTCTTGTTCCAAGGGAATCCAATGACATCTTCCAAGTTCTGCAGACATTGCACTACCTGGGTGTACTTACATACATGAAAAACTAAAAAAAAAAAAATTACAACAAAATACAAAGAATAGAAAGTAGATAGCATGGGGAATTACTACAATGACTATAATCCAAAATAACTTTCAGAGGAAAAGCTGGTGCATATGTGAGGTTGGAAACTTCGCTTACATCAGATACAAATACAAAATGTCATAATAATTTGGGAAACTCTTATCACACAGTGAAGTCATCACAATACCGTCTATGTAAAAGTTTGTAGAATATAATTGATTTTCCGAAAATGTAAAAGACATACATATAACATTGAGAAGTGAATGGATACACACTGTCATAATCCTTATAATGAAAAGTTGCTCATTCATAAAATAGGTGGGTGACCTAGTCACAAAATGACATGGATAATTGCTAAGCAGACACTTTCAAGAGGAAAGATCTAGTCAGAGAAGACACATGCCATGTGATTGCAGCTATAAGATATTCTGGGAAAGAAGTAGTAGCTAGAAAGAACATATCAGCAGTTTCTAGATGGTTCAGTGGTGCACGGCAAAAGTTTAGACAATTAACATGGTTTGCATTTTTACATGACAATCTATGGAGAAGCACAACACAAAGGACCAGGGGTCATATGTGCAACATTAGGACTCAGCTTGTGTTTCCTGAGCAGGGTCTATACTGGTTCATCAGTTCTATTCTACAGCTTGTATACTGTTACAGTTAAAATTCTCAAGGAAAGCAAATGAAGAAATCTATGAAAATTCTACTATATAAGTTCAAATTTCCGCAGTTTCTGTAAGAAGAAAGCTGACACAAAAGAGTCTGATAATCTTAATTAAAGGACATTTTGAGCCGAATGTGATATATTTTAATGACAGAGTTCTTCAAATTAAACTAAATAAAATATGAGATGGCCATTAAAATTGACATGTGTTGCAGATTTTACGAAATTTTAATTATACAAAACTAAACAACCAGGTAGAGTTAATTCTACATGCTTTGTTTCCTTTACTATAAATTTGAGGATGGGAAAATTAGCCAAAATTCATAGAAGTTGAAACAGTGACAGCTGTTAGATGGAGCTGGCATAGAGAGACAGCAAGAACCAGTAATCTCTGTGTCTAGAATTTGGTTATCTTTAATTTTCCTATTTATAAGTACATGTAAATAGCTGAAACTAAAGTACAACATAGTAGCAAATTTTATACTAATTTTTAACCTGTGATTGATTTTTAATTATAGTTTCTTTGCATACTAGTAGTACATTATAATACTTTTTTTGTTTCATCTCCTCATTCACACATAACTTCATTTTTGCTGGTATAAAACAGAAGTTTGAAGTATCACAAAGCTATATCTAAGAAATAGACAAAATAAAATACCTAAATTAATTTTCATGACCATGAATGGAAAATGAATTAACCATCTTACTTTGGTAGAAGAGGTGTGATGGATGACTGTTGGCACATTTGGATACTGGGTAAGTCCTCAGTGCTCATTTCCCTATTGATGATATTTTGAGGAGGTGAAATTTTTAAAAGTTGTGTTCTAGTGAGAAAGTTTTAGCTCATGGATTTTTCTTGCTTAATGATGTGAACAGATATATTTGCCCCTTCAGTTTCCTTTGTTTTTCTTTTTTTCTTTACCTATATATATTTATTTTTGACATGGCCCAATGCAATCCTAGATGGCTTCCAAATCACAATATAGTCACCTCTGGACTTGAATTCCTCATCGTCCTGCCCCTGGCTGTTAAGTAGGGCTTTAGATTTAACTACCAGATCCAGTTTCTCTGAGTTTGTTTACTTGTTTGTTCATTTTACCGCGAGACGAGCAGTTTCCCTCCTCCATGACATATTTCATTACAAGTCGCAGAGCAAGGTAAAAATGATCATGGGTTGAAACTGCCACTTATAACATAAAATAAACCTTTTAACTTTGTGAGGTTACTATTTTAGCTATTTGAAATCCTGACTGTTGTGGGTGGGTCTCCATCTCCAGCATGGCTGTTGTCCTCCAGCCATGCCAGAGAATGGAGGACGATGGAATGGGACCTCAGGTGGCTCAGAGTGCAGCGGGAGGAGTTCCCTCCCAAGAGACTACATCAGGGGGTAGTTCGGTTATTAGAGCCAGTGGAGGGGCTTATATAGGGAGGCCTCCTGACCGTTACAGAAGGCTGGAAAGTTAGAGGTGGGGTTTTGGGGTAAAGGGCGGGAAGGCTGTGGAAGTTCAGGAACAAGGAAACGAAACCCCAAAACCTGGTTCTGGTCTGGGGTGAGGGAAAGGAAGATTCATATCACATCAGGCAGAGCAGATCATACACCTGCCATCCCTTTAGGGTATCTGGAGTTGCTTGCCTTGCTCAATACCCAGATCCCCACAGACTGTCATAAATTCACTCTGGGAGTGGCTGAAAATGATATTCATATATGTTTCTTTCATTAAATTTTTTTTATGTTCTTATCTAAAATGACTTGACTTAGATAAGAATTTTTTAACGTTCGTTTTAAAAATAATTTAATTCTGTGAAACGAGGAGCCTTTATAACCAAACTTTTCTCTCCAGTGCTCAGAGGACAAAACTTTTCTTCGGTATTTGGAACTTTGCAAAGAACTCAAAGGAGATGACCCAAGGGATCAACACTGACCACTGCAATGTCAAAGAACAGAGGGGAGCTGTAATAGCTGACAGCAAGCTGCTGGGAACAGTGGCATCTACAATGGCACTGGGGACAAGTCCATTTCTGAGGAGAAATTCGAGGGCGAGAACTTCATCCTGAAGCACACAGGTCCATGGCAAAGGCTGGACCAAACACAAAAGGTTCCCAGTTTTTCATCTGCACTGCCAAGACTGAGTGGTTGGAGGGCAAACACGTGGTCTCTGGGGAGGTGAAAGAAGGCGTGAGCATCATGGAAGACGTGGAATGCTTTGGGTCCAGGAATGGCAAGACCAGAATGATCACCACTGCCTTCTGCGGCTAGCTCTGACACAGCTGACGTGTGTGCACCTCATCACCAGATCATTTCTTCTGTAGCTCAGAACACCCTCTGCCCCATCTGCTTACTGCATTCCATAATTTTTGTGTTCTCACAGAAGTTCTTTGGGTTTCACATTTTCCTTATTCCCCTCCAAGTCTAGCTGGATTTCAGAGCCAAGTTTATGACTGTGTATAAAAAGTAAATGGAAAAAGAGTTTTTGTAACTGAATTTTTGCAAGTTTCATACTATCATTTGAACATATTTTGATCACCATCTGCCCTTCCTTTATAGCCACCCCCACCAGGTTTCATGTACTTTGTCATATATGTTAAGGCCTGTTGAGACAATAATTCGCGTTTGCAATCTCCACTAATATCTTCCCGCTTCTTGGTTTTCATCTGATATTTACTAAGTCACTCGTTTATAGTAGTTTGTAGTTCATTGAAATATTGGATATATTCAGAATATATTAACATCTTCCAAAGGAAATATTAGCGAGATAAAGGGAAAATCTCTGAGTATTGAATGCACCTTCAGCACATTTTTGAGAATCCTAGCTATCTTAGAGCATCATTCTCCACAGAAATCTCTCAATGCTGGTATATATGACAGAATTGTCTTTTTTAACAATCAAAATGGGAGAAGGGGTGGCTCAGCAGTTTAGAACACTAACAGCTCATGCATAAGTCCCGGGTTAGAATCCCAATACCCACATGGCAGCTAAAATCCATCCCACTTCCAGTTCCAGGGGATCCAACACCCTCTTCTGACCTCTGTAGGCAGTGTGCAGCAGGGATGCACTTAAACACATGCAGACAATACACTCATATACATAAAATGAAAATAATAAATAAAATATTTTAAAAACCATGACAAGCATTAAATTGATTCTAAAAGCACATTAATGGCACTGATATTACTTGAAATGCTCCAATTTATGTAGAATAATGCTTATGGGGCATATTTTAGGATACCTCTTAATAAATATATGAAAGTCTGTATATTTCTCTGACATTTATGTAACATATATCTATGGACATTGTTACAATTAATGGACTTCCTTACATGTGGCCTATTGGATCTGGGATCTCAAATAGAATTAAAATGATGTTGTTAATCACTATACAACATTGGTATTTATTATGCTATTCCAGTGAACTATCTTTTTTCTTTTCTGAATGAGTAATACATTAGGTTTTGTTATGACAAGAATGGAAATTCTGCAAATTTGAATTTCAATAGGAAGTACATTTAAAATTTACAGAAAGGAATTTACTCTTCTAGAGAGATGTGACAATTTCATATCTGATAGTTGTTTTTGTGATTTATTTTATAATACTCTAAAGTAACACACACAGACATACACACACATGTATTTTGACTATGAATAACAACCTTTGTTTTCACAAATGTGCCTTCACTGTAATAGGCCATTGAGTTTTAAAAATCCATTGATAACAAAATAAACACAGAAGAAATGAATTATAGGAAAAATAAGGCCTATTACATTAACCTCCCAATAAAATCCTCTCAAAATTTACCAAAATTTATACTGTAATACTTGACTTATTATTTACATGGGGATTTATTAGTATGAAGGATAACTAATGTCTAAGCCATACATAGTTATTTGCCAGAGATAATAAACAGCTGCTATATTCATGAACTATTTGATTTAAACAACCTTCCGGTGTTTCAGAAAGTTGAGGTTTCTTACATAAATTTTCTTTTCCAAAGTGTAAATAATCATTTTAGAGTCAAGTCTCTTTTCTTCATCTGTTTTTCAATTTTTAAAATAATTAGATATCCATTTTTGATGAAGATAACTATTCTGAAAATTACTGAGAAATATTTAGGAGTTCATGTAAGTTAACTATTGCATTTAATTATTTTTTCTACTTGTCCATTCTTAAAAGATTTTATTAATTAGATTGTTGTGATACAGTGGTATTTAGAACCCTTCCTCTACCCACACCTAGCTTTATTGCCCCCCTCCTAAAAGTTAATGTACTCTGTTAAATCTATCATAAGGCCTATAGAGTCTAATTTGTGTCTCCAAATGTCCTTCAGTGTGGGTCGACCCCACTGGAGCTTGGTTAACCTACCAAGAGTTCAATGCTTAAAATAGCCCATTTTTGTCCATCCCATCAGCCATATATTGCAATTTTTCCTTAAGTGAGGTGGGAGAATCATATCCATTCCTCATGTCCTTGCTGGGATTTTTTTCTGGTATTAGCTTGCTCGGGACTTGTGAAGGCTGTCACCATTGATGCACATTCATATGAGTGACTGACCAGCTGTCTGGAATACTGCGGCTCCTATGGTCATCTATCACATCTAGCTCTTAAAATCTTTCACTCCTCCCTCTTCCAAAATGATCTCTGAGCCTTATGGGGCAGAAATTTGATATAGCTTTCCTATTTAGCATTAAGCTTTTTTAACCGTTTGGCCAGTTGTGTGTTAAGCACAATTTGTTGTGTGAGAAAATTTCTCTGGTGAGAGTTTAGAGTGGAATTGATCTACGAATATAACAAAAAGTCATTAAGAATTAGTTGAACACAATAACTTTAGTAGCAAACTGGTTGGGTGAAGGTTTCCTGAGCATTGTGGTAGAATGCAGTGATATCAAGTGGGAAGGGGCAACATTAACCTAGAAAGGTTTGATCGGGATGGAGAATGGGAAAGCAGTGCAAAGGAGGGAATAGGTAGGCATGAGTAAGAGCAAAGGCCTTTAGAAAAAGCGATATATAAACCTACCACTGCAGACTCTTCTTAAAGTATATACTTATTTATATTGTGAAAAGACATCAAAAGGACTTACCATATAACAAGGCAACATTGCCCTTTCTAGACAGCATAGGCTAATGAAAAGAAAACCTCAGTGCCAGGAATGGACTCCCACTCTAGAAGTTGTTGACTGGGAGTCCCGTTGAACCTCACATAATACTGGCCATTGCCCCTACTCTCAGGCACCCATCACGATGATGAGACCCTATTGCTGAGGACAATACATATATCAGCTCTAGAACAAATGAGAATAAAAAGGACTCATCCTGAATTTAGAAACTCATCTCTATTTGCTAGCTTTCATAGTGTTAGAAGTTGCTGTAAAATTTAGTGGAAGAAAAAAAGAAATAATCATCATCCTTACCCAGTGGTAGCTTTACTTTCTTAGCCTATGGTGAATAGTAGAGACAATGTCTCCTGGTTGAGAACAACTATTTTAGCTACTGTTTATGATATATATGGATATACTTAAGAAAATCTCATAGTGGTGGGTTTCCATATGGCTTTTTCTAAAGGCCTTTATTGTTAGTTATTGCTCCCGATACTCCCTCTTCTGCCTTTCCCACCAGCTCGTTACTAACTCGATTTAAGCCTTCCTAAACTATTATTCTATTTTCCCTCTTTAAATCTCTGCGTTTTATCTCTGCTCTCACACAATGTCCCCAGCCAAAGGGTGTTTATTTTTTCCCTGGTCTCTAAGAATTTTCTTATTGTAACATGTATATCTAAGAATTCGAAGCTAGTATCCAGCTATAATAGAGAACATGCTATGACTGCCTTTCTGTGTCTGGGTTACTTCATTCAGGACAATTATTTCCAGTTCCATCCATTTACTTTTGAATTTCATGACTTTGGGTTTTTTGACGGATGAATAATCCTCCATTGTGCCAGGGTACAATACCTTCCTTAGTCATTCACTTGATGAATATTTAAGTTGTTTTTGTTTTTTGGCTATTGTGCAAAAGATAGCAATAAATATGTATGAACAGATATCTATGTAGTAAAATAAAGAATTTTTAAGGAATATGCCCAAAAGTAGTAAGACTGAGTCATATGACAGATCAAACTTTAGCTTTGTGAGGGATCTCCACACTGATTTACATGGTAGACACAGTGGTTGCACCAGTTTGCACTGTCACCAGTAGAAGTGAAGGAGAACCCTCAAGCATTTCTACAGATGGGGTAAGAGGATACAATCTCAAAATAATTTTAACTTGGATTTTCTGATGATAATGTTATTGTTCATTATCATAACTTTTTCTCTGATATTTGTTTCATCTTTTGAGAACTTTCTGTTCAGTTCCTTCTGTCATTTTCAGTTTTTTTTATGTTTAGTTTTTGAGTTCTTTATATATTCTCAATATCATCCCCACGTTAGAGATACATATAGCTAATATTTTTGCACATTTTATAGTTTACTTCTTCATACAAATGATGGTGCCTTTTTCTGCACAGGAGCTTTATAATTTCATGAGGCCCTCCTTGTCAATTGTTGGACTTAATGACTACATTTCTTTCTCTAGACTGGAAAATTTCCTCCATGATTCAATTAAAAATAATTCTTGTGCCTTTGACTTGGGATATGTATCCTTCTTATATATTGATGATTCATAAGTTTGGTCATTTTACAGTGTACCAGAGACAGTGCAGCTTCCATTCTTGAGTTGTTTTTTATTTAACATTTTCTATGTTTGAGTGATCAATTTAACCTATTTTTCATCAAGATGTGATATTCTCTGTTAATTTTAATCTATTTACTTGTTGCTCCTTAACTCTAATTTTTTCTTTTAATTCCTGAGTTTTTATTTCAAGCTGTATTTCAATTTGGATTAGCTTCATTGATTCTATCCATTTACTGAATTCTGACTTCATGTTTCAAATTGTTTTATTTATTCATTCTACCGTTTGTGTTTTCATGGTCTTCATTCAGTCTTTCATTTATATCTTCTTTAATTTCTTTGAATGTATATATAAATTTTATGTTGAAAAACTTGTCTTGTTAAACCACTAGTTTGCTATTCTCAGGAAACATTATAGTTATTATAGAATGCTTATTTATGAAGGAGATATATTATCTTGATTGCTCATGTTGTTTGGGTTTTTTATTTGTTTTGTTTTTTTGTTTGTTTGTTTGTTTTTGCTTTTTCTTTTCGATGAGACCTAAGCATCTGTATTTCTATGTTGTTTCTTAATATGGGTATGAAATTTCATTTTATTTGAATGAGGGAAACTTCATATGTGGTTTACTGAACTTTTCAGGTTTATCCCAGTTAAGGAATGCTTTACCTTCAGTTTGGGGGCCACTTTTTTTGATGTGCAAATGGGTGTACAAGATTGCCTCAGATATAGATTTCATCCAAACGTTCCCATTTATAATAGCCTCATAATCTAGGACATCAAAAATATCTTAATGAAAGGTTTAAATCTAGGGGTTTGGCATGGTTTTCTCTAGGATCTAAGGAATCTCCAGTTATGTGGGTTTGTCTGTGTTTACAATGCTACACATGAGTTCCCTCTCATAGAAAGGGCTTTAGGTCTCAAAGATAACAGCTCTAGTACTGCACCATTATAGTATTCAGTGCCATTGTTTTGTTATTAGGATTTAAGGGTAGGGTTGGAACATTCTCACTTAGAAGCTCGTATAGTATCCTCTACAGCTATGAGAGCTAATCTTCAGGGAAGAGGCTTCCAAGTCAGTACCACCTTCATTTTTCCAAGTCCTGTGTCTGAGGTATGCTGTGTTCAGCAAAACAGTCTTACCTTCAAGATCAGAGAGGTATTCAAATGTTGTGCCAAAAGCCTATGTTATTTTGGGAGTCTCTTGGACTACCCTGACCAATAATTCAGAGGGAGTTTTCTCCTGTCTGATACTGTGTTTCTTGTTATAGAGCCTTCTGTTAAATACACACTCATATTAAAATATTATATATGTGTTGTTTTTTGGGAGGATCAGTATATTTCCTTCTTCTTTTTCATACCACCTAAGCTTTACTCTCCTCTCGCTAACCCTACCTTCCCTCTTCTGTTAAATTACATCCTTTTTCTCCTTGATAATATCTGTCTCCTATTATCTACCATGTCTTGAGCTTCTTCTTCCGTTTATCCCCACTGATTCTTGTATATCCTTCCCCCCTCAATTCTTGGGTTTTTTTCCCCCATTTTTCCCAATTCTCACTTAGTCAAATCTGTTTTCTAATATACTTGCCTCTCAGGCCCTTTCTGTCACTTACCTATGTGGATCCTTTCCATTTTCTTTCATCATGTGGTTCAGTCAGGAAATATACTCACATAATAGTATTTGATGCAGTGCACACATATTGAGATAATGAGTCACCTTTGTTTCTGAATCTGGGTTACTTTCTTTAGTATATGTAATGTATTACTGAATTATAAAAATGAAGCATCCTTTCACAAAAGATGGAGGCTATTACAAAGTTCAAGAACAGGTCACACACATAGAATAATGTTTGAGAAATGTGCAGCCCTAAATGACACAGACACAAGGGAACCTCTAAAACTCTCTCATTGAACATAGTGGAACAGGGTTAGAGAGAATACAAATGTATCACTCAGTTATCACCAAAAAAAAAAACTTCCTTATACATCAGAGTGTAATGCACATAGAAGGGTGGGTGCAACTGCTGGCCAAAGTGTAGAGAATCAGAGACTAGAGAATGTGTCTGCCTGGAGAGGATTCTGATATTAAAACTCACTCACCCATGGCTCAGAGATCATTGCAGAAAATGGTGTGGAAAAATTGTAAAGAACCAGAGCTGGTGCTTTAACATAAGGAAACAGTCTTCCAGTCTTCTAGAAATGCACATATGAAGTTGCAGCATGCACAAGACCATACAAACCCCATCAAACAAAAACCCAGCATAGAACTAGGGAAATAGGCAATAGGCTCCATTGCTAGCCAAGAACCAATTGTAGCTAATTTTGCTGAGGGATTGTTGATCTTTTTTAAAGGAATGATAATAGGCTGACTAGACTTCAGTGGATGAATTTGTACTGGTGGACATCTCGGTATACAAACTTGACTCTATAAGACTTAACATACATTAAAGAATGGCTGAAATTCTGTGAAGGGGGTCTAAATATGATTAAGATGTATTGTGTAAAATGCACAAAAATTCAATAAGAATATACTTTGAGAAAAACTACAATTATTGTTGTTCACTTCACTTAGGAATGTTCTTTATTGAATGTTCTTTATTAAATTGCTAATTGCAAAGTGAATGTTCATAAAAATTAGCACAAAAATTATTAGCAATTGATTACTAAATTATTTCAAACTTCACTGCAATGTTATATTAAAACGTTTGTCTAACTGTGTTCTATTATAGTAATTGAAATTTTATTTGTTCATCAGCTTTTATGCATTTTAGGCGCATACCTCAACTTACTGAAATCAGTTTTATCTGGATTTGGGGACATTCAACAATTGTACCCAAAATATATTTATGTATATATATATATATATATATATATATCACAGAATATTATGAAATGGAGCTCAACTCCTTGCTCTGAAGTTTAGTGATCAAATCTATAATAAGATTTCATTCATTTAAACATGAATGTGCAGTCATTCAATAAGTTATGATTATACATAATAAACTGGATATATTATTTCAACTGGAGCTAGGCATATTCAGGGATAGAAAAATTTCCCAAAAACCCATTCAAACGCAATGCTTTCTGATATGCAACCGGTGCCCACTTCAACTTACCCTTCACCCTAAGAACAAAGGCAACCTGGCCTTGCTTATTCATTCTCCTTTGTATATCTTACCCAGTTGCAACAAAATTAATCTAATTCAATGTTATTCTTTTAATCTGTGCCCATATTTGATATATATCCTTCATTATTGAACCAGATTTTTTTTTATTTAATGTATACTTTGCTTGTAGGCTACTTTGTATATATTTGATAAAGCTGTCTGCACACTTGGTAGACTTCCACACTGATTATGCTAGTAGAAACCTTAAAAATGTTATTATATATTGTAATTTCAACATAAATTTATAATCACATATTAAAATACAAAATTTCAACATTACCACTGCTTTAATTTGCCATTTTAAGTTAATCTTTTATCTATTTTTTATCCCAATAGAATTATTTTCTCTTGATGACAGAGTTTTTAACACTTCTGAATCAAAATAGATTGGAAAATACAGTATAAGTACTTTTGAGACTTTTTGAAAATTCAACTAACTTTTCTTCTGTCTCTAAAACTCACCAAAGTTTTAATTTCTGCAAGCGTTGCAGGGAGCTCTCTTCATCAATTTTTATTGTCTTTTTCAAATACTGAACACACCAGGAGATAATTTTTAATTGCTTTTATTGATTGATACATCTATTGCTACCTCTGACTGAGCATCCTTTTTCACTGTTCTATCTTAAAAATTTAAAAATAGCTATCCCAACTTGCATTTTAGCAGATACTATTTACTACATAGAATCTACTCATTACTTTTCCAATTTTCCCCTCATCACTCATGCAACCCTGTATGAGGGTGTCATGTTTAACATCTCAATCTTTCAAGGCCAAGTTATTACTCAGGAGGACAAGCTATTCTTCATCTCCATTTAAATTACATCAGGTAAAGATAATAACCCCAGAGTGTATAATACCAGGAAATGTATCGAAATATGAGCTGTTGGTCCATACCTAGAACATTCTATATTTCATAGCAAAATTTCAAGGTATGCAGTAGGAGCAATTCCTAAGAATGATACTCTTGTCTTTATACATCTGAAAGTTAAAGTGATGTACTGAGAAATAAATGTTTTTAAAGTATAGCATAACTTTGAGTGATTCTGCTCTCATTCTTAATATAATTCTAAATCTATATTCAAAGTATTGACATTTCATTAGCTTTTGATACCTAAACATTTTATTATTTGGAAAAGTAAATTTATTGCTGCGGTTTTAGAAAATATATATTACTTAACATTCTGATGTTAACTTCATTTACTGTGTATATGGTAAATTCCGGGTCCTCTCTGAGGTTTTTTTCCTATTGGTTCATTCCACAGCAAGTCCTGCCTTCTGACCAATAAGGGGGAAGGTAGGCGGGGAGAAGGAGAGACAACATGGCAGTGAGTCCCGGGGATGGGCCCACTTGGAAGGCCAAGACTTCTGAGGCATCGTTCCAAGTCCCCGCAGTCCTAAGAACCATGTGAGTGGAAGCAAAATTCTGGCCGGGAATGGACAGAGCCCTGCGCCAGGCTGTTGTGGATTTTGCGGGCCTGCGGCAGGTAACCAGTAACTTTATAAACTGCCCTAAATAAATCGATCTCTCTAAATGGAAGATCAGTTTCCGTTTTATCCAGCTGGATTAATCAGACCCTACCCACTAAGGCATGGAGAACAAATTTCATGAGACACTCTGTGAAAATTTATCAATTTTAGTTTTGTAAAATTCATACCTGAGTATTATCTTTTCATTTTTTCCATCCTTCATAGTTTCAAAAGACTTGCTCCTATAAATCCCCACTTCCTCTCAGCTGCCTGCCTTCTTCTTTATTATTGTCACAGACACACACACATACACACACACACACCACACCACAGCATATTTACACCACATCATAGAACACACACACACACACACACACACACACACACACATATATATATATATATATATATATATATATATATATATATATAACACAGTTAATTAATTGGTGCTCATATGTGCCAATGTTTAAGGTTGTCCACGTGTGATAATGTAACCTCTCAGGGACCTATTCCCTGGAGATAAGTGATTCTCCTTTTCCACAGCATCCATTACTTGCCTGCAGCTCCTCATCTTGAGATATGACATTCTTTCTGTATATTTTTGCATGTTACCTGTTTGTTACATTATGGAGTTCTTGTTAAGCTATCATATGGTGGAGATTACATTGATGCAGTTTCCCTATCATTACTGGAATATATTAACAGCAGATCTGCTGATCTCGCTCTTATATATATGAAAATAGCCATCTTATTAAAAGCCATTACATGGTCAATGTAATCCCCTTCAGAATTCCAATATATTTCTTCACCAAAAATTTAAAAAAAAAACACTTCTTAAAATTCACATGGAAAACGAAGACAGAATATTCAAAACAAATTCTAGACAATAAAAACAGTACAATAGATGTCACTATTCCTGAGTGAAAGTTATATTTCAAGACTACAGTAATTAAAGTATCATATTACTGGCATAAAAACAATGGAATCTCCTGAAAACCAGAAGATAAAACCCACTCTCTTACAGCCACAGAATTTTGATAAAAAGCATAATATCTAAACTGTTTTGATAATACATATGCATTGTTTTTCATTCTGTAAACCAAAGGTTCCAATATGCAAGGTTCAGTATAGCTTCATTTTTTTCCAGATTCTACACACTTGCCTTTCCTGACTTGAAGAGGACATCTGTATTCCTTTTTCTGCTTCATGTCAACCACATGGCCTCTGCCAATGTCCATGTCCCCTCTACTTCTTTAACCTATTCTTAACATTCTCTCTCATTTTACTCTATCCTGATTCTGTCATCTCTAAGCATTTTGATTTGCTCTCTATCAATTACAGTGGGTTCATTTTGGATAATGCAAAGCAAGAGCCTTATTGTGAATGTGTGTGTGTGTGTGTGTGTGTGTGTGTGTGTGTGTGTGTGTGTGTTGCAATAAGTAGCCCCAGCTAGCCTAAAACTTGCTATGCAGACCAGACTGGCCTCCATCTCACAGTGATTGATCAACCTGCCTGATTCCAAAATGCTGCAATGAAAGCCCTGTACCACCATGCTCTGCTAAGTGTCTCATAAAACTCATACCTATGAAAGTTATTTTTCTTATAAAGAACTTATCATAAGTGTTAGAGTTTAAGATATGGTTATTTGTAGAGTGAAGGATTATTAAACATATATCCTTCATAAGTAAATCAGAAAAATGTAAAATATATATTCAATGTTTCTAATGCAGAATACATTGTCATTAGATAAAAGCATGTTTTTATTCCAAACCCTGTGATGTGAGGCTCCTAAAATCTCCCTGGTTATAATCATGGCTTCAAGAAAGTTACCTTTCAAACATTGACATTTTAACAGTAGTTTCTTTGATATAAGAATCAGAGTAGAACATTTTGAATAGCAAAGTACATCTATTATATACCTCTTTTTATGACCATAGATTAATGCATTTCTCAACTCTCACCAAGAATCTTTTTCTTGCAACAGATAATGCTTACCACAGAGACCCACAGCTGGACAACATGAAGACAGTAAGAGGCTACAGAACACATATTCTTGAATAAGACACCTGCATCTAAATTCTATCTCCTAAGGCTCAGAACCATTGGAGAAGAGAACACTGATAAATTGTAAGATACAGATGTCTTCAGACAGTTGGACAGTTAGATATATGAGCTCACAAATCCCATGTCAACTAAAGTCACCAAAATCCTGGAAGGATTCTGGGGATTTGGGGAAGAAACCTCAACCCTATGTAAGAAAGTCCTGGAAACCAATGATTACTGAAATGAGGAGAGTTAGCCTCTTTTAGGAGTGAGGCACTGGTAGGGGTAAGTTAAACACTGGAAGGACTCATATCAAAGGGAATTTTGGGACACTAATTTGACTCTATAAGCATATATACTTGTAAAACACCTGAATTTGGTGTAGGCTTGTAAGAGGGATGCTAATAGGTGAGTGAATCTAAATACAATCAAAATATATTTTACAGATATTGCATAAATTTAATCGAAAATTAAGAGTCTTTCAAATTAATCAAGGAAAGAGAGGGCATCAGTGAGATGGCTCAGAGGTAAAGGTGTCTGCAGCTAAACAGATGACTCAGTTTTGTCTCTGGACATGTGAAGTGGGGAGAGAGAAACAATTCTTTCTTGTTGTCTTCCAGTCTCTTTACATAAAGCTTTGGCAACCCCACATATACAAAGAAATAAGTAAATGCATTAAAATAATAAAATATAAATGGTTAAGAGGAGCCTGTGCAAAGGTGATACGATTTACCTTCAAAATTTAAACATAACTCACTATATGTCTTAACTCATCGATACTGATCATTAATACATTTTTTTATAAAATATTACCAAATATTCTACAGACTATGGAAGGAAGTGCAAAATATTATATCAATTGTATAGATTCTTGAATATTGAGGGAAGTATTTATCACCTTTTTATACACTTGCATACAAGGTACTTCATAGTTCCATCTATCTGTTTTGGAATCATCAAATAATGAATAATGTACTGATTTTAGAATCAGGAACATTACATACGTGCAGCAGTGCTTTCTTCTATGCAGTGTGAAGGCATTGAAAATACGTGGAACTGTGGGAATGCTGCATCACGGAAATAAGACCTACAAAGGTACAGTGTCATATTTATCATGACATAGTAAACATCTGGAATCCGTCTAGGTGAAAATACAATTTCGTTTCAGAAGTTGTATACTAGATTTCACAGTCTGTGCTAAGAATTCACTCATTATTCTCACAATTTGGCCATTAGGAACAAATTGCCTAAATTTATAGCTCATACAATTCTAATTTGTAGAAAAAAATTTTTTTTAGAAATTTTTGTAGAAATTAAAGATCTGCATATATATATATATATATGAATTATCACAAGAAAATGAAAGATAATATTATTGAACCTGGGATATAGATGACTTTTTAAAGTAGAATATCAACTCATAAAGCAGTATAAAATGACACCATATTTGACATAAAGTTTGTTTTGTGAATAGCACTAAAATAATATTGAAAAAATAATAAATTTCCTGGGAATAAATAATCATGTGTTTATTCAGGTGAAAGGAAAATATATATATATATATATATATATATATATATATATATATACTCAAAAATGAATAATAGAGAAATCTGCTGACATGTAAATACAAGTAATACTATGATCTACTACATAAAATATCACATCATGATGGTTATGGTGACTCACACCTATAATCCCAACACTTAGAGGCTCAAGTATTAGGGTCTGAGTTACAAAGTGACTCCCTGTCAAAAGAGAAGAAGAATGAAGAGTGAGAAGGTAAAGTAATGACCAATGAATAAATAGGTAAAATGATTCACCTTCTACAAATAAAGAAATATGATTCAAATCTATGAGACGATTTGAATTTGATTTACAAAGCATTCAAATTATCCAGCTTGACAAAACTGTTAAAAGGATTTATTAACTACTTGTTGGCAACAACATGAGAATGTGTGTCTTTCTTTCAAAGGATGTGTAGTGTAGGCAGAGGTAAGGTAACTCATACAGAGGAAATGTGAGCAGTCTATTGAGAAAATGGAATGGGTGTTGGCCATACAGTATGAGATGCAGTGTTGAAACTGGTGACAAAGATGAGGGACTGTCAATAATCTGGTAGAATCGAAAGCAATATTGTTCATAGTGAAATGACTATGGCTAATTGAGAATCAGCAAAAGTCTATGCACATGAACAAGTCATATTCCCAGGTCTAGCATGGCAGCTACTGACGTCTTTGTCTTGTTATAAATTAGAAACACAAAAATAAGACCAAACTAACTCCAGTGGGTCTCCTTTAAATGTGAACACCACAGCCTCACATCCAAGTCATTAACCCAATACATACCTTCAACTTTGAAAATGGATATCCTGTGTTCCATGCAAGCCTTTCAATGTGTACTCAGACTATTTCACCAATAAAGCCAAGGAATTTCTGATTCCACCTCATTGACAACTTGATCACAGCAGATTCAATGCTTTCTCTGTTTCATTTCAGGGAGTCTCATATATTTTAGCTTGTTGTTTCTATGCCCAGGATTCTGGTTCATTTCATGTTCTCTGATGAATATAAATCATAACAAAAATGTAGATTTTTCTATGTTATTTTAAAGCTAGTAGGTAGTACTGCTAACTGCAGTCCACCGTTGGAATCTTTCTGCTTAGCTCCACCTTTATCTCTTCTTTGCCATTCTATGTCTTTATCCATGACCTCCAATTCCATCTTTTCTATTTATATAAATCCATACTCTTCAACTATATAGCCTGCTATCTTGATCCCAGAATAATTGTATTTGCGTACATCTTCACCCAGATATGTTAATTTTCTTTTGTGATCAAGTACTGCAACAAAAAAGCAAGTAAGCCAATAAAGAATGTATTTCTGCTTGCAGTTCTAAAGGGGACATAGTCCATCATGGAAGGACAAGTATAATAAGGTGGGGAAGCTGGCTGCTCATATTTCCACCACACATAGGATGAAGAGAGAAAGAATATGAGGTGGGGTCAGGATATAAAACTTCAAAGCCTATCCCTAATGATGTACTTCCTACAACAAAGCCCTGCCTTTTTGAGTTTCCACAATTTTCTCAAACAGCACACCAACTAGGAGCCAGGTGTTCAAATACATGAGCCTGAGAGGGGACATTTCTCATTCAAATTACCACAGCCACCAAAAGTTTTGAAACTGTTCTTGAGTAAAGGTATCAAAATGAGGAACAACATTAAAAGAAAAGAAAAGAAAAGAAAAAACACCTCACATATTTGCAACGGTTTTCTTCCTTTGTGCTCTTCTGTGTTGTTTCAGTGTAGTTCACAACAGTTCATTCCTGCTTTCTGTGGTTCTACTCTCCAAGTTGCGATATCAATTAATGTGCTGTCAAGAAATTAGGAAGCCAATTGAACTATAGCTTTCTTGATTGTTTCTTTGTTTTTAAGCTCTCCTGACCCATTTTGAGGCAACTCTTACCAGACAGTCTGTATATTCGCTACCTGATTGCTTTTTCATCTTAAATATAATTTTCTTTTTATTCTTTTTTACTATTTTATGTGTATGAGTGTATTTCTTGCCTATAGATAGGTGTGCCTGTGTTATACAATGCCTTCAGAGATCAGAAGAAGGGGTGAGATCTTCTGGAATTAGAGTTACAGACAGTTACTAATCACCAAGTGTTTTTTGGGATTCTAACCTGGATCCTCTGCCAAGCAGTCAGCGCTTTCAACCATGGATGCGTCTCTCCAGCTCCAGTTATTTTTTACTATTAAATTTTTGAAATTTTCATATGTTATAGTTTTTTTTTATTATTTAGATGCATTCCCCTATCATACCTCCCACACAACCACCCACAAAACTGAATGTACCCTTATACATATATAATATAGCCTATAGATTACGGTTTGTGTCCCCAAATGTTCTTCCGATAAATCCTTCCACGGGGCACAATGAGAGTCCCATCTCTGTATGACATTGTCTTTCCCCCTCCCAATTGCCATCAAATGCCAAATGTTTCTTCGAATGGTTTAGAAATTCTTACCCACTTCCCAGAATGTATGGTACGATTTTGTCTGATTTGAGCTTGCATATGACTTGTGTATGCTGTCACCATTGCTGTGAGTTCATCTGAGTAACTGACCAGCTGTCTGAAGACACTATTCCACTCGCTCTGGTTGTCACAATCTTCCTGCCTCCTCTTCGACAGGGATCCCTTAGCCGTGAAAGGCAAACGTTTGAAATAGGTATTGTAAACTTTTATTTTTTTTTAATTTATGTATAAGAGTGTTTTGCCTGCATGCATATAAATATACCACGTGCATGTGTATGGTGTTCCTAGAGGCTAGAGAGAGAGTGCTGGATCACTGAAACATTGTGGTTGATTGCTAACTCCCACATGAATTCTGGGAACACACACACATACATATACACATGCTCTCATGCACACATGATTCCCCAACATATCCACAAGAAAATGTATTGTTCACGTGCACCTTCTGTAAAAGCACAGGAAAGGTATAGGTGGCCATTCTAAGAGCTGCACAGCACAGAGCTACAACACAACCTGTCCTATTCAGAAGCCCTGAATTTGATTCCCTGAACACATCTCAAGCTGATCACAAGTTCTTGTGTTTCCAGGGCCAGGTGATCTGACACTTTATTCTGGCCTCAACAGATACTTGCCCTCATCTGTTAATACCCACACAGACATACAAATACATCACATAGACATTTACACTGAAAGTCTCTTAAAACAAGAAGAAACTGGGCACAATGTCCCTGGAGACCTTAAACAATTTTGGAAGCGTCTGAGGCAATTGCTTTCCATGTCTTCAATTTAGCTTACAATGAATATAAGAAAGCAACTTCCTAACTTCATGTCTGGAATTGAGTCCCAGAAAAGAATTCAGATAATAAATGTGATATTTTTCAGCATCTAAATATGCATTAATTCTTTATGCAGCAATTGAAGACTAATTCATGGTGCCTCAAAAAATAATAGCTAATTTTCTTAAAAAATAGTAACTACCATAACTCATTTTCCCTGTAGAATCTGAATGACAAATTATGAACCTGTGAATGTTCAAAAATGCACTTTGAAAGTAAAGGCAATGGGATTAAGAAGATGGTGCTGAACTTGGGATGTGGAGCACTTGCAGTGCTAGTTGGCACTCGTATCCCGTTGTTGAAAGAGATTTAGAATATTCTCTAATATGACGCTATTAAAATAAGTTACATGGTTAACCTTCCTTTTAAAAATATGAAATCAGGGCTTAGAGAGTTGGCACAGTGGTGAAAAATCACTGGTTGTTCTTTCAAGGACCCAGAATATATTGAAATGGCACTCTTCTGGATTTTGCAGCTTTCCAGAAGGACAACATACTTCTAAATCTCCACTTTTGGAAAAAAATTAAAAAATCAAAGGCTACCTGAAATGTCTTCAATTTGCAAAAATTGCAGCCACAAGAAGTGCAGCAGAGACAGGGACACAGAGAGAGAGAGAGAGAGAGAGAGCTGATGGTGTGGTCAGTGGCCACCCCAGAAAGGAGAGGACGCCCCCCAGAAAGGATATTCTAAACCAGGGGCTCGATTTGATATTTATATCAAAACAAAATTCATTTTCTTACAGTTCTAACATTTTTTAGCAAAATAAAATTTTCACAAAGAAATTATGTTTATCACTCCAGGAACAGAACGTTATGTCAGCAGATAAGATGGGCCATGAGTCACTCTCCGAAGTATTGAAAAGTTAGAGGCTGCATAGACTCCTGCTGCAGGTAGTGTTCTGAGTGTCGGATGAGCTGACTTCATAACAGTTGCTTTTTATAAAAACACATTTGCTATTGTCACCACATAAAATGGAGATCTCCAGTGAACACTTGAAAGCTGTCTTGCTTACCTCTATTCCTTACTGAGGAATTTATTGTCATCATTCAGGAAAACTCTCCTCCCTCAAATACAAACAACACAAAATGGATGTGCCTTTCTGACAGAGCTTTGTGGATATAAGTATCGGGTAAGGAAATAATATATATGGTGGGTTCAATTTTGGCCTAAAAACTTTCTAACTTTTGAATATTTATTTTTTTCTTTTTTTTCCTCCCACTAGAAGTCAGAAAAGTATTTGTAGCCTCACAGTTTATCAGTATTGAATTTGCAAGTTGGATGAGTGGTAATCACAAAATTTTACTCTTTAGACAGATTCTATAGTAAATTGTGACTTTGTTGAAAGTTCTCAAGTATTTCTGTATCAATTTGTCCTGTTTACATCTCCTGAAGCACTTTGTGTACCTTCTAAAAATATCTGAACAAAATTCCCTGACTCCAAAAGCAAGGAGGAAATTACTGGCTTGTTGAAGAGAGAAGCAAAAACTTGTACTAAATTGTTTTTCTAAAGAATGGCACATTGTAATTAAATACTAAAGGGTTAAGACTTAAAGCAAATTTAACAGGATCTAGTAGTTAAATGCTGCCCTCCAAATCCAACAATATAGGGGGATTAACATAAAACCAAGCCAGTCATTATATATAATTGGTCACTTTCAAGAAAATAAATGAATGTTTTCTAAGTTATTTGGATACAACTGCTAAAATTTTATTTCCTGTTTAAAGAAAAATAAAATCACTGCTAGAGATTCTATGTAGATACATCATAAAAAATTTTTCTTGTAAAATAATTTTCTATGATGAATTAAGTTTTAACTTACTATATCTGTATTTTTTTATCCCAGAGATTAATATTCACATACACCAGAAAATATATTTTAGTTGACTTCAGCTAACTTAAATTCACAATTTATCTTTGTAATAGAGTTGTCAAATAAAATATTCTGTGTCTTACAAATTGAAATTTTACTTGAAAAGAAAAAGAATATATATTTCTAGTTGTATCAGTATTTATAAATAGAAACTAATACATATTGGTTGATTGTTCAGTACCCATCAGAGGTACATCTTCCTTTCTGATTGTACATCTTGGGACTAGTTCTCATAATGATAAAATAAAAACCCCTATCCAAATGATTTTCATCTGGATGGAAACTTCTGCACAATACTTGGTTACGTGTATGTCTCTATGATTTCAACAACAGATATCCACTGTTCCTTACAACTAGACCTTTGTGAATACTCTACAAACACCTACTGCTTAAGTTCACATGCCTCATTTTAACCCTCAAATGTGAGAGGAGAATCCTATGTCTTCCTTGGGTCACCTCATGCTATTGACCACCTACTAATACTGGAACACATGTCCATCATGTAGTATAGTGGCCACTTCTAAACTGAGTAAGTGAGACATAAGGAAGGAAGGTATTATCAATTTAGTCTTTATCCTGAACTTCATCTTTTCTATTATGAGAATTCCCTGTTGATTGAGGTATGAAGAATGAGTTCCAGCTCCAGTTTCCTTTACATTTCCTTGCCTAGATGAGTTCCTTTGAATTACTACAGCCATCTTGTTTCCTTTAAAAAATCATTCCAGGGGCTGGAGAGATGACGCAGTGGCTAAGAATATGGCAGACTGATCTTGCAGAAAACACGATTAAAATTCCAGCGCTCCCATAGTGGCTAACAATTGTCCATAACTCCAGTTTCAAGGAATCCAATTCCCTCTTCTGTCTTCCACAGGCACTGCATGATATGGATGCACTTAAATACATGAAGGCAAAATGCATATCCACAAAATAAAAATAAATAAATAGATAGATAAATGTAAGAAATACAATTCAATATACATTTTTATTTATCTTCTAATGAAGGTAGTAAAAAGTTTCTATACATAATAATCTTCCTTATGCTTTCTTTGCATCACTCAGAAATTAGTGGACTTGAGCTTAATGATAAAATAGGAATATTAATGATTTACTGTTCAGCTTTTTTAACTCATGTAACTTCTCTGCTTTAAAACTTTACTATGACAATATAAAATTATTTCTTCTGAAAATCATTAGGCCCCAGTACTTCATTCCTATGCCAAATTCCTGTGTTTGTTGGTAAAGGCTCAAAACAGAACTGTAAATATACAAGAGAGAAGAAAATTTTCACACTCATCATAATACATCATCTCCTCAGGGAAGGAGAGTTACTTGCCAGGGATTTTCCAAATTCAATTTTGTTCACTTGAGTCATTCATCTTAATCATTCCAGTTCTCATAATTACCAGGTAATATCCAAACACATTTAATAAGCACGGCTTTAAAAAGGCAATATGACAAACAGTTAAGAAGGAAATTATGATTGGGGAATAAATGATATGCAAGTTATTTATGAGTAATGACATAATTTAATACAAATTAAAATGTGTTGCATACGTTCTAATGTTTTTTTTTTTTTTTCTGCAACATAACATACTTAACAGGGAATTAACCATACTTGGGTAAGTTTACATTTAAGTACTACTACATTTACAAAGGTTTCTGTACTATTACTCTTCTGATTTGCAACACCAAGTGATCTTTGAACTGGTATTCAAAGGCAGGGTTAACTTATATTAGATGCTTCTTCATATTAATACTTTTAATATATTTCATACCATATTAGAAATATCTTCATATAGCCTGAGTTCACGTTTTAAAGATAATACATTCACACCTTACATATATTGAACAAAGTAATCATTTTCCATTGAGCTAATGTAAAGTTCTATGCACTAATTGCAGGATACTAAGAGATTTATTCACTTCAAATCAAAATAAAAGTGTTAACAACAATTTTTGATTACTGGGTAGTAATTCTATACACAATTGTCAAAAAAAAAAAAAAAAACAAAGTGAGTAGACATCATGATGTTTGTTTTCTGTTTGCCTAAAACTTTGTGGAAAATAGATCTCATAAAAGATGTTTGCCCACATAATATTCATATTCCCTCTGACTACTATATATCTAATAGGTAATTCAAGTAATTATAAAATAGAATTCTCATTCTAGAAACCACATGGAGCATTTTTGACACATATTTGTCCTGATGTACCAAGTGCTGTGTTTGTGGTTGAAACGACGGCATATGAAATCTGTATTTCTTGGTGGCATTAAGCCATTTCCCAGCCAATCAGACTCAGTCACTTCCCAATTATCAGTCTTTTAATGCAATTTTCATGAGGTGACTTTAAAGACTGTGGCTGTTAGATTGTGGGATAAGCCAACCAGTTCTTTCCATGTCAAAGATGATTTCTGAAGAATCTCACTTGCAGAACTCCAGTGAGTGACGGTGAGAGAAGTGATTTGTGATTTCTAAAACACGTTCTTGTGTGTCTATGCATGCACATGTTCATGTATTTGCAATCATTTTAAAGCAAGACTCAAGAGTTGCAGGTTTTGTAAGTGTAAAATGATCAAGCTGAAGGATGTTTGTGTTGTCCTGAACCCTTCTTAATTTTGCCACACTTGAAATGTTGCTGAAACTCCAGGTAAGAAAAGGCCTTCAGACCTTATTCTTTGAAAAAATACTCTAATTTTTTAATATGCATAATAATATCAGATAATTTTATTTTTTCACATGTTAACCTCATTCTGTATTAGTGGAGATAGTTGTTTCATGTTGTATGATTTTGTTTGTTAACACATTTTTTCCAGTGTCATATAGTGCCCTAGAAAAATGACTGATATCAGCTCAATTTGATCAGTAGAGATCTCAAGATATGATTGGAGAATAGCAAAAATAACCAGAATAATTACTGTGTTAATCTCTGATTCAATGCACCTGTGTCAAAAGTCTTGGGTTATATGATCTTACAATTCTGCCATTGATTCTATTTTTAAGAACACTATCTCTGAGTGCTGTTCTTTGAAAAGAGTTTACAAGAACATTTATTCTTAGAAAGCATTTTGTTCTAAACTTCAGAAACAGGTATACAATATATTTTAGTAGATGAAAAAAATATGGTTATAGTCTGTTTCTTAAAGAGAAACCCTAGGCTAAGTTTGGTGGCACCTATCTATTATTCCAGCATTTGGGAGACAGAGTCAGACTATAAATCAGAGTGTGGATTATTTAGCGTTAGCATACATGGTGTTGGTATAATTACATAATCTGTGGAGCTACCTCTTGAAATGCCAGCTCTGACCAGGTGCAGAAATTAACAAGAGTTAGGTTTGGTTAGTATTTGGATTGGAAAATAGATGACATTCTCTATGACTCAAAAGCAATGAGAGTCAGACTATATGTTATCCACTTCCACTCTTACAATAAATAACTGTGATGTTTGAACAATATATCATATTTGATATTATCATTTTAATATTTACTTTGTAAACATATGTCAGGCTTTATGCCAATAGCAACCAACAAGCAATATTCTTTTAAAATTATTCAAATGTATATGAGACAGTATGAAAAAACAATTTAATACATTAACTTCTCTTTTAGTTTTTACTAGCACATATTATGCATAATATTTGGTTTCAATATGATATTTTCTTTCCTCTTTTATACTGTTTTGATCATGCTTACCTCCCATAATGCTTTTTACCCCTCCTTTACACACTGATGCATAGCCTCTTCCCAACTGGACCCTTTTCCATTTTCACGTCATTTTATCTTTTTCTTTTGATTTCTTCCCTTGTTTTTATTTATTTTTGTGACTTATTGATTTTAGTAATATTTACAGTAGCATAAGTATCCTACCAATGGATATACCACTGAAGAAAATGCCTCTTCTTTCCTGAGCATCCACTGATGTTATATCCACACTGGATTTTGTGAAATGTTTCCAGGATTAATATACTTATACCCAGAAATCAAAGCAACAGGTTTCAGAAAAGAAGGATGAGTTTATATTTTGAAATTATTGATTTTCTATAATGCTAAAACTTATGTTTGACTTAGAAATAGTTTCCAAATCATATATGGTAACTATAAATCAAATGATCAATGGTTTATAATCATGATGTTCAATATTAGATTTATTTGAGGCATGGTCTCCCTATAGCCTCAAGGAGCCTGGAAATCCCTTATGTAGACCTGGCTGCTCTCCATCTCACAGAGATCCACCTGCCTCTGCCTCATGAGTGCTAGGATTAAAGTTGTTCACCAATCATCCATGGCGTAATTGGATTGTTTAAATGTTTAGAATCTAACAGTGTGTTTAAATTTTTATGTGAACTTTTAATGTACATAATTACTAGTCCATCTTAATATTAATCAGTGATATCGAGAGAAATGCTTCATATAACATACTATCAAAGTAGTGAAATAAATCACCTTCTGATATACTAACACATCTATGTGCGCTGACTACCTGGTGCTTTCAGTACCATCACAGTCACTCTAGTCTTACTATGAATATCTAATAGCATTTCATTTCCTCTCTAGTACTGAGGACAGCTGAAATCAAGGAAAAATTTGTGCCTAAGTTCAACGTCCAGAGAGACTCAATTTTATTGATATATCTGTCCTGGGAAATTGCATATAAAAGGTTGACTGGGCCCAAATTCTGAGAATGAAGATTCACCTTTATAAAGTGCAGAAATTGCCACAGTTCTATTCACTCTCATTGCTGTCTCTGAGTGCTTTAAAAGCCTTTAGTGCCTAAAATACTATCCTCTTTGTGCACTATGATTTTCACCTAGAGTGGGCAGAAAGTAACATTTATTCATCCTTTTGAAAATATTTTGTTATTTTGAAAAAAATCATACAGACAGTAGAAACCATGTCTGTCTTATCTGAGGAGTAATTTGGTTTGTACTACCAAACTGCTAACTTTTGAGATTAAAGGGAATAAATAACAAGTAAATATAATAGTTGCTATACTCACAAACTAAGAGAAATCACTCAGTTTTCCACTATCCAATTTTGTGGCATTTTTCATTCTGTTCAAGCAGAAACTGATGTAAGCATTCAAAAAAATTTGAATATTGCTGCTGGGAAAGCAGTATTTAAGAAAAGTGGCTCAATGCTAATATTTACATACTTCCCCATTATGCACCTAAGAATCTTGAATTCTATTTTTGGATTAACTTTTGAGTCCAGGCGCCTCTCAGAAATGAAGAGATTTTCATTACAATAGATAGCCTCTTGTGAATAGAAATAATGTTGACTAAATACTACCAAAAATAACATTTTTGGGTCATCATAAAATATTCTTAAAGTTGAATGAAAATGTACATTAGGTGATGAGAGAAAATTTATAGCTACTATACATCACTATGTTCCAGCAAAGAACAGCATTTTTGGTAAATGATTTATTCTTATCTATTTTTCTACCTGTTTTATGGTTCTTGTTGCTTTTGTTATTGATTAAGTAATGTTTTATAAAATAAACATTATTAATACTTAAACTGGAAGAATATAGTATAGAGTAAGTTGGTCATAATGATTCATGGCTATAATCTCAGCTTCTTGAAGGGTGTGGCAGAAGAACGACAAGTTAAATGAAAATAAAGGCCCTGATTCAGTTCCTCACCAAAGGAATATATGATATAATGTAACCAAGAAAATCATATAAAGAGGAGTTTAATTTTATATATTTAAAACCTGGGGCTGGAGAAGATGGCTCAGCACATAAGAGCACAGATTGCTCTTATAGACCAACTGAGTTTGATTCTCTCAGCATAGACATCGTGCTTACCATCTGTAACTTCAGTTTCAGAGGATCTGAGACCCTCTTTTGGTCTCCTCAGGCACTTTCGGACACAGGTTCATTTACATACAAGCAGCCAAAACATTCATATACATAAAATAATAATTAATATACTAAATAAAAATTCAAAATAAACTTGCTTTGCATTTTATTATTATTTATGTTAGTACAGTCACTCAGAGATGTGGACATCGGAGGACAACTTGTTAGAGTCAATTCTTTGTTTCCACCATGTGTGTCTTAGAGATCACAGTAGACTGTGAGGGTTTGAAATAAGTCTCTGAATCATTGTGTTCTATATGTGATTTGTAGGAATTTTTAAAGTATATTCTTTGTATGAATCATTTAAAAAATTGTTGGAAATATAGTGTACAACTTCTGTTTCAGTTCCTTTTATTTCCCAGTAACTAATTCATAATCTGAATGACACATAAGTTCTTAAGTACTGTGTTGAAATGGGTATAATATCCTTGACAGAGTCAAATATTCTCAGGCAAGAACTGCTAGGCAATGGCAGAAAAAAAATAAGACTTCTGTCAAATCACTGTTTTGTTCCTTCAGTCAGCTTCTACCCTTAGTAATTCAGTATTGTATGTACACAGCAAAATTAAACTGACATAAGACAAAACAATGGAGAGTGTAGGTAAAAAGAAAAATTCAGATAGAAGGAAGCATCCATCCTAACAAAAGCATACATTCCAAAGCAGCATGCATAAAAATGGGGAAATAAGCAGATGTGACATTTTCACAAGCTCCGTTTTCAATATTAGAAATGGAAGGAGATAGACAAAGTTAGAGTGCATTTCAGACTCCTACTTTCATAAAAGATCATGGACCACATAGAAAACTCAAATACAAAGATAAATAAACAAAAAATAAATTCAGAAGCTACAGAAAGAAGCAGAAGAGGATGAGGAGGTTTCCAGAATGGAAGGAAACTTTAAAAATGTGGAAAATATCTGGGCAAGGAAATTGAGATCCTGAACAAAAGGTTAATCAGAAATGCTGAAAATAGAAAAACTGATCAGTCAAATACAAACCACAGAAGACCTTATTAGCAGCAGTTAAGGTGAAGCAGTGGGCATATCAATGATAGAAGAGTCAATGACTTCATTGACTCATATATAAAGAAAAAAAAAACTGTCTCAAAGTTGCAGGAACTCTGGGATATATACATATACATGAAAAATAGTTAATGATCCCAGGTAGAAGAAGCTGCAGTAAAGTCTACAGGCACAGACATTCTGGCCCAGTGAAATCTCCCAATCATTAAAATCTAGAAGGAAGAAAGTGGAAATACCCATCTCTCCAAGACACATCACAGGAATGTCAAAAATACAAAATAAAAAACACTAAAATTTGTAAGGGAATGATGCCATCTTACCTACAGGAGCAAACACATCAGAATAATCAAGTAAATCACAAAATGTGTCAAGTCAAGATTATAAATAAGTGTCACTAATTGCTAGAGTAAACAAATCTGTATCTACATAGATTTTTCATTTTAAGACAAATCAAACTAAGACAGCTCATAGCAATGCAGTAAGCAAAGCATAGCATACTTAAGGAATGTTTTTAACACAGGAGGAAGTACAGCCTAAATCATAAAAGCACAGGAAAGAGGACATTTCATGAGAGGGAGACATCAACTAAGGAGAGCTGTGGAAGTATATATAATGTGCAACACACTAAGCCAACAACTTCCTAACACCAAAATGGCAGGAAGTAAAGAACAAAGTAACCAACCAGAAAATAACGCCAAATCCCTAAGATCAAGTGATAGAATTGTCTCTTTCGAGTTTTCTCATCCCTTCCAGGCAGTTGCCCACATTTTAAGCATTAATATAACAATCTTAAAGTAAAATATGTCTGTGTTTGCAATTTTTAAAAATCATGAGAAGAGTACTAGCAAGAACCAAGGCTGCCACATGTTCAGGTGCCATGAGGTAGCCATGCATATGAAGCATTCCTCCATAATATTTGGCTTCAGATATTTTAGGAGACTAGGCACAAGTCTTCAGTCTATGTGTGATAAAATGCTGACCACTTTATCGAGTGAAATTCGTGTCCCTGCATGCCCTTACTGTGAGATCAGACACTGGAGACTGGTCAGCCTGTATGTAGCATCAGGTTATCCTCTATCTGCCTTCACTCTCTTAAAGAAGGCCAAATCTTCCTCACTCATCAGTGATTAGCTGAACATAATTTCTCAGATAAGCCATTTCCCCATTTCTATGTCAGGTGTTTGTCTAGTTTGAGTTTGTATGTGTCTTGTTCATGTTGCCAACATTGCTGTAAGTTCATATGAGCAAGTTCCCAGGAGCCCAGAAAAACTCGGGTTTCCTTATGGTCATCCACTAACCATAGCTGTTATACATTTTCTTCCATTTCTTCCTCTTCCACAATGATCCCTTAACTCTGGGTTGTAGAGGGTTTTGTCCCTGGATACATACATACACATGAGATATGTATTTGTATGAGTGAGCATTTTGCCTGCATGTACATAAGTACAACACATGCTGGCAATGCCCGTGGAGACTGGAACAGGATATTTGATTGCCTAGAACTGCAGATATGGAAAGTTGTTAGCCGTCATTTGGGTTCTGGGAGTCAAATTTAAGTGCTAGCTAGTTTTCATGATTGCTGATCCACCTCTTTGGCCCTATTCAGTATTTTATGAAGTGATCCTCTATGGGAAAACACACACACACACACACACACACACACACACATCAACACACACACACACACACACACACACACACACAAGCTGTATGTGTTTTTAAAATCTACCTTTTAAATGATCTTGCTCTTTGAAAACCTGTCATATATCTGTTTGCTTTGACTAAATGACTATTTTGTATGTGTACTAATTGTATATGTACAATATACACTTATATATGATCTGTTTATGATAATTAATGCTGTTTTCTAAATTTGGAAGAGATCTAGCATTTCAAAATTTACCAATGCCATTGCTCTGTTATCCCACTGAGATAAAGATTATGGTTTTTATTTCAATAGTAGAAACTGATATAATACATTTAAAATATCTTCCCCTTAGTTATTTCATATAAAGATGCTAATGCTGCTGTCACTTTTACATGAATATT
Source organism: Eospalax fontanierii (assembly GCA_035773235.1). Lineage (NCBI taxonomy): Eukaryota > Metazoa > Chordata > Mammalia > Rodentia > Spalacidae > Eospalax > Eospalax fontanierii. The sequence goes on along the minus strand of CM069527.1, from coordinate 95,055,238 downwards.
ATATATGCCTTCTAAAATGAAAAGCTTACCAAGATAGTATCACTGATACAAATCTCTCCCAGCTTTTGTATTTGTGTTTACCTAACTATATTATGACTATTATCTTTTCTAAAGCTTAATATCTGATAATAATTAAAACACTGGACTTTGGTAAATCCATAAACAACTATTTGCTATTTAAATTAGTTTTTTGCTTGATTGGTGTCTTTTATAAAACAAAACTTTATAACTCACTGTTATCTCTTAATAGTCCATAGAATTACAACTTCTTAAAAAGGAACCTAATAAGATATTATTGAAATGTAAGACAGCATCCACAGAGCTATAAGAGTAGACTTCAGATATACTGGACCTCAGAACCAATCTTTATATACCATTCAGATATTTAAAATCATCCATTAAGAATTTGTCTTCTCTTTCACATTGATGTCTATCACTTGACATATGACCTCCCACATAATGGATGAAATCAGAATGAGAGAAAAAAATTAATATCTAGTGATACCTTCAACGAATATTGCTCACAAACTGCTGGGAGCCAAATGACCTCTGTCTTGCCTTCCTGCAAATGTAACATCCTGAGACCTGTTGACGCCAATGGTTTCAACAGACAACTCAGATAAGTAACCTAATGTGCATTAATATCTGCTAATAATTAAAACAGGTTCTAACAAAACTGGAATGAGCCAAAACTAAAATTAGTAATTGGAAAAAGTATAAAGAATTGTAAAAATTAAACAAAAATTAAAGCATCCATGCAGTGAATTCATTAATAAACTGAGTATACAGTACTCAAAGGAAGAACCATAAATGATCATAAATAACTTTTGAATGTTCAACACTTTTTATTCATTGAGGAAATTCAAATCAAAACTCGTCTGAGATCCCATTCCTTGCAAGAATGGTAATCATGAAGAAAAGAATCAATAAATCCTAGTGAGGAGGTAGAGGAAGTTGTTCATAGTGCACTTGGGAAGTGAGCTAGTACTGACATGTGGAAAGAAATATGGAGGTCTCCTAAATATAACTGCATTATGATCTAGATGTAGCATTGCTGGGCATAAACCCCAAAGTAGCTTACAAAGAAACGCTACAGGTCCATGTTCATTGCAGCAGTCACAACAGCTAATAAACAGAAATGGCTTAGATATTCAATATGAGGTGAATGAAAAAAGAAAATGCAGTGTGTATACAGAGATAATGAGATTTTATTCAGATAAGAACAAATAGAAAAGTGTATTTCCAACAAAAATTAGTGGAATTAAAAATCCTGATGTGAAATAAACTAGACTCAGAAAAACAAATGCTAAGTCTTTCCAGAATTTGTAGATTTAAATTTATGTCTGTGGGGGAGTGTGTGTAGGTTTGTTGGTCATAATGTCACAAAGTCTTGGAAGACATCTGGAGGTAGGGAGAGAGAGGAGGTAATGGAGCATATGTGATTTGAGTGTACAAAGGAGTACTATTTGGGGTCTCAGTGAGAACTGGGGTGTAGAGGGCATTGAAAGAAGAGTTTGAAGGGATACTGAATATGAAATATTTCCAATTAGTATTTCAGAGGTTACTGGAGTATAATGTATTATTAGATAAATATGTCTATAAACACTCATGGATACACATATAAACACAATGAAAATTCCTCCAAATTCCTATATATTTAGTTTCTTGAATTAACTCACATTATTTTCTACATGATTTGTTGAGTTAACATCAAATTTGTGTACAGTCTGAAACTAGGAATGAAAATAATTATTTGGAACTTGACAAAAAATATTCAACCTATTAAGGAGATAAAACCCAAGATATAGAAGATTTTTAATATATTTTGTGCTTTTAAGAAAATTACCTATCATTATAGACAATTATTACATAGAACCATTATTATATAGCACATTGTACCATATTTTTAAAATTTATATCTTAATCTATTAGCATTAAGATCAAATCAATAGATAATGAAATAAATGCCTTATTTATTGATGTGTATCTGCTAAAGAAAATATAGAACAAGGATCGTGTAACACCATTTTCATTCTAGAAAAATCCCAATTGCTACCTGTGACTGAGAATGTACCCCATAGGTTCTAAGTATTTTGATCTTTTGTCCCCACTTGGTGGCACTCTTCTGGGTGGTCTTAGAAGGTGTGGTCATGCCTGCTTGAAGATGTGAGCACTTAGCTTCTGTGTCTATTCCAGCCACCTCTGCTGCCATGCCTCCCCACCATGATGGACTCTTGCTCCTCTGAAACCCTAAGCTAAATAAACTCTTCCTTTTATAAGTTCCCTTGGTCGGTGTTTCTATCAGAGCAACAGAAAAAGGCCTAATACACCACCCAAAGAGAATAAATAACTATAGCTGTGGGGAAGTATAAATGGTCAAGAGGGAAAACCTGGTGGACTGAAAAAACTGCATATTTATTTGCCACCACCTCTATTTACCACTGAGTAGGAAAGTGCCTTCTTCTTTCTTGCAGTATTAATTTCATGGTCAAGTGTTTTGAAAAAAAGGGCTCTCTGAGGAGCACTCTCACACTCTACTCCTCTCCAGGCTATAAATTGTAATATTTGAAAGATTCTATATTGTAATATTACCCACTAAGTGATTAGTTCATATCAAAATTTATAATTATAAATTTAATTTATTGGGATGTTGCTAAAGTGAAAATTTTCTCTAAAAATTTTATAGCATCTTGAAATATATTATCATGACTGTCTTCTAATTTGCTATATTTAAATATAGAAGACTTTCAATTCTCCACCGCCCAACATTCTGTTCTCATTATAGCCTTGGGCACATGCCTGCTCTTACTCTTAGCCCTGCAGATCCCTGGACTACACTTAGTCCAATCCTACCCAATGCAGCCCGATACCCTGTGCTCAAATCAGCTCAATTTTTTAATCTAGTTAGAGCCTTCACAGGCAGTCCCCACTCCCAACTTGACTATATATTCCTGACCAGCCTTCTACCCTGGCAATCCCCACTGCCACTTGCCTTGTATTTTGGAGACCAGTCTTCTTCCCTAGGAAATCTGATCCTGCCACTGCATCTCCACTCTGCTACCAGCTCAGCAACTCCAAACTCTCCAACCCACATCCTGTTTTCCTTCGAGGTTTGAGCACAGGCACACTTTTAGTCTTAGCCCCCAGATCTCTGAATCACCCTCCTACTTCTGCTTCACCGTGAGATCTCCAAATCTCACCGTGCCCTTCCCTTTTCACCTACACCATCTTCTGTTACTCCCACTTCTGCAGGGTAAGGCTTCTGTGCCCTTTACTATAGACTCAGACCTTTGCAAAATGCAGAGAACCCCTGAATTCAGCATCTGTCTAGCAATCTTCCCAAACCATACTTTGCCTGTTTGCTAGAGAGGCCCACAGCTTGAGAGAAAGAGAGAGAGAGAGAGAGAGAGAGAGAGAGAGAGAGAGAGAGAGAGAGCGCATCTGATCTCATCTGGCTTGTGCCTCTGAGGGAACTCCTGAGCAGCTGGAAAGGAGCCATATGCTCCCTCCAATATAAAATTAAAAGAGAACCTGAGGACTTAACAGTCAACTTTTCATACATAATAAAACAACCAAATCTACAAACAGAATCAGACTTCAGCTCAACAAAGGAAGTCTTGAGTCTCAAAACATAATCACAAACAACAAAAGAAATCTATATGCCAAGATCACAACAACAACAAACGAATAGCATGCAAAATCCAAATAATATGTCCCCATCAAACCTCACCAGTCCTATAGAAGGGCTCCACAATGAGAACCCTAAAGAGATAACCCAGGACACAAAGTTTAAAAGATCATTCATAATCATGATGAAAGAATTCAATGAATTTAAAGAACATACAAACAAATCAAAAAACTAACAGAGGATAATGATTAACTTCTGACTTAATTTGTAAAAGAGATAGAAATATTAAAGAAAACTTAGGCTGAAATGAAGAAGGAGTGAAAAACTCAAAGAGGAAAACTGAAAAGACAGGATGATAAAGTTGGAGAATTGGAACACTCAAGCAAAGTTTATGAAAAATTAAATAAAACACACAGAAATGGAATATGCAGAAAATGTGGGACACCATGCAAAGACCAAACATATGCATGATAGGCACAGAGGAAGGGACAGAGTCTCAGAATAATGGTATTGACCTGATGGAAAAGTTCCCCAAATTAAGGAAAGACATGTCCATACAAACACAAAAAGCATGTAAACCACTAATAGACAGGAACAGAAAAGAAACTCCCACGGGTTATCATAGTAAAAACACTAAGTTTGCAAAACTGAGAGAGACACTGAAAGCTGCAAAAGAAAATCACCAAGTTACATACAAAGGAAACCATATCAGAATTACAGCTGACATTTCAATGCAGACTATGAAATCCGGAAGAGCCTGGCCCAAGTATTCCTAGGTCGAAATGACCACAGATGCCATCGCAGAATACTTTACCCAGCAAAAATGTCTACAATAGTTAAAGTGGAAAGAAAAGTCTTCCATGACATGAACAGGCTGAACGAATTCATGATCAGGAAGACACTGACATTGGACATAGTTCAATTCATTCTGGACATGATGTCATATTATTCACTATGTATCATTCTGTGAGAGTACCAAATTGCAATGAGGTAGAAAGAGTAGAATTTAATATTATGCAACACTGACTAATCTGGTAAAAGGAATGATCATCCTAGTGAAGTTGTTACTGAAATGGCTGTATTATAAAGTTTTTGTGTCCACTGGTAATTGTGACTGATTGGTCTTTCTTTGTTAGTATTTTATTGTAACTGATATTTCTAAAGAAAATTAAGTCATAATAAAGAATAAGTTTACAGGGAATGCTATTAGGAGATAAATAAAAGACATTTGAATTATTTCTTCTTAATATTTATATCATATATTGACATATTCCAAATATATTTGAATGCTGTTAATTTTTCTAAACATATTAAGATTAGGGGATTTTAAGTTTCATTTTGATTGATTATTAATTTCTTAAATTTGTGAATTGTGAGACAATATAGTTTGGCAAAAACTTGTAAAGATTCACAAAGTTATGGATAATGAAGTTTACCTTGCTGTAGGGGTAGAGTCATGTAAAGCCTAGAATGGTGACCAGGAAGGCACAAGTTTAAATAATTATTAGTAGGTCATTTATTGAGACAATGTTGCCTGAGATGAAATCTTGTAAAAATGATGCCCCTGGTGAAGCAGTAATACAAATTAATTAAAGGAGGTTTATTTTAATTAATCATGATTATAGACATTGGTGTGTGACACGCTCTCTGGGCATATGTGAACATATGTCTACTCTCTACAAATAGGGAACCAGTGACAGGCAAATTAGGGAAATCAGCCAATGCCCAGCTTGATGACCAAATGAATTATATTGGGGTTACTTACAGGATCAGAAATGACTCAAAGATAGCTGAATGACAAAAATTCCACTGCAGCAGGAAAACTGGATTGCACTGCAAAACCTGCATGCACATTTTTGAGAGTTTCTTTTTCAGGTAGCTTGATTGGCCTCAACCTATTTCATACAGCTGGACAGGACTCGTCCTCTACAAGGCAGCTCGGTCAGTATCTGCTTCTCTCACAAAGCTCGGTTGAGCTTTACTTTTTCCAGGCAGCTCAGCTTGTCAAGTCAAAAGGCTTTGATGCAGCTGGACTTGTCTGAGACTATCTCTAAACAGTTCTAACTGCTTTATATGATTGGGGAGGGTGGAGCTAGTGAGTATGGTTAATCCTGGGTACTACCTGAAGCCTTTCTTCCCTATGGTATGGAAGGCTGCACCTCCCTTACAAGGTCCACTCTCTTAATGAGCTTCCCTTTGAGATATAAGGTTTATCTGAGAGAAAATTGCTTCAGAACAGGTATAAATTATGGTTGCCCTAAAATGGCCAAAACGATAATCTGCTCATTGTGCTAAAAACAGCTGTTAGGGAAGAGACAATTAGTGTAATTAGAAGGGCTCTGACACTGGTATTAGACAAAGTAGTCATAGGTTTGATGATAAGGTGTAGTGTTAAAATCTTAATAATTATGTTCCAGTGATTAGTGGGACTCAAATTGTCAATGGGAAAGCAGTAAATATATGGTAAGGTTATTGGTGATGAATTCACAGCATACAAAATCACAGCTTTAAGAAGGCATGCACAGCGATAATGCAGAAAAGTTAAATGATACTGCATGATTCCTAGTGTCTTAGATCTTGTTCTCTTGAGATAAATAAGGCTAATTTTTTCCAAAAGTATCATTTTGCATTAAGGTTCACATAGTCATTTCAATGTTGTGAAATACCCAGTAATAGTAGAAAGATTTATACATTTTTGTTATTATATATTAAATGATAAAGGGGAACACTTCCACTTTCCCCACCTCCCCCCAGTAACATCTGTTTCATACTATCCCCCTCTTTCAGGATCTTTCTTTTCCTTTACTTCTGTATTTCTTTTCCATTTTCCTGACTACTAGTCTTACATCAGGATACATACTCACATATCATGGATTGGTGCTACAATCCACTTTCTGCCCAATGAGATAGCAGTTAATTACCCTTGGGGTAATAGTGCAAATACTGTATGTATAGACATAGTTTGCTACCCAGTTGTAATGGATATTAGGCTTTAGAGCTGGGGTGGAACATTAATTGATTATATATTTTCTCCCTTTACAGCTTGCATAGTATCCTCTAGAACTATGAGAGCTAGTCTTCAGGGAGGAAGCTTCCTGGTCAGTTCTAGCTCCATTGCTCCAAGTCCTGTGTAAAAGCATGTCCGGTCTTCAGAAGTAGGATATTACCTTCAAGTTCTGGGAGATACCCACAGACTGTGACAATAGTTTGTGACTTGTGGAATCTCTTGGACTACTCTGACTGAAAGGGAGTTCTTTCCTGTCTGTCTGGCACTGTACTCCATGCCAAACAGCCCCCAGGTATTCACATGCACTAATATTCAGGTGATGTAACTTTTTTTTTCACTCCTTCAGGGGGTAAATGGGTCAAAACCTTTCTGGGTCTGTGTTACTTCACTTATATTACAGATTCTAGCTCCAGCCATTTTCCTGAACATTTCATAATTCCATCTTTCTGTACCACTGAGCAGAACTCCATTGTGTAAATGTACCACATTTTTGTTATCTGTCATGGGTTCAGGGACATATAGGTTGTTTCCATTTCTTAGCTACTGTTAAAAGATCAACATTAAACATTGGGTTATTTTCTGTTTCTTTGTTTTTTGAATAATCTGGATAATTATCCTCTCTCAGATGTGTAGCAATTGAAGATTATCTTCTACTTAGTGGGTTTTCTTTTCACTTACTTGGTTGTTTCTTTGGCTGTATATAAGCTTTTAATTTTAATGAGATCCCACTTATTTGTTGTTGACCTTAATGCCTGAGCAGCACATGTTTGATTAAGAAAGTCCTTTCTTACCTCAATATCAATATCAATTTTTCCTAAAATTTTCAGATTTTACATTGATGTCTTTGATCCACTTGTATTTGAATTTGTTCGGAGTGAAAGGTAAGGGTATAGTTTTCATGCATCTACAGGTGAAAATTAAGTTTTGACAGTATGGTTTGTTGAAGACATTGTCTTTCCTCCATTGGGTTTTCTCAACGCCTTTGTCAAGTAAGAGTTGCTGAAATTGCATGTATTCTTGTTTGGGTTTTCTATTGTGTTTCTTTGACAACACACAACAGGGGTAAAGAGGACACTAGTGAAGCTCTCAACTTTCCTTAATGAAGCTCACTCATCCAACAGAGGTCCAGTAACAAAAAAGGTCACAAATGACCAAAGCATCCACAAGCATGGAGGTCCCTAGACAGGACTCTTATATTGCTTTACTCAGTCAGGGCTCAAGGACCATAACAAAAGACGAGGGCAGAAAAGTTGTAAGAGTCAGCAAGGAGGTGGTGGTCATGTGGAAATAGAAACCTCCAAGCTCCAGGGACCCAGGTCATATGAACCTACAGCAATGATTTCAGTGTGTTCAAGATCCATGCAAACTGAAGCAGAGAAAAATTCAGCATAGAACTGGAGAAATGTAGTAAACATCAACGTTTGAAATACTGGCAACTATTTACTGTTGGGTGAGGATTAGCTAACCTTCCCAAAGGGAGCACCTTCAGATAGGTGGATTAGACCTTAAGGGATGGGCCTGCACTGAGGGACATTTGGGTACACTAGCATGACACAATTGACCTTAACACAGATATAAGAATGTATGGATTTCAATGGGGGAGCTATTGGGATTTGCTGTTGGGGAAGGAATTATAAAGATAATTAATATTGATTGAGATGTACTGTATGTATTACACAACAACTCAAATATTTTTTCTTTTAATAGCAGATTTTCAGTTTTTTGAATAATGATAAAAACAAGTATCTGATTCAAAGGGCTTTTTTGTTCATTGATTTCTTCAGTGTTTTACACAATGACTTTTAAATTTTATTTTAAATCAATTAAACATTTTATTTTTCACTAAGTACATGTTTCTCTTGATAGTATGAATGTATGTATATATACTTATTTAATTGTGCAAATTTGTTTTTGTGCCAGTATCAAATTTTTTTATTACTACAGCTCTGAAATATCATAGGAGATCTGTTATGGTGATCTCCTAAAGGTCACTTTTTATTTTGCCCAAGACTGCTATTGCTATCCAGTGTCTTTTGTAATTCTATATGCATTTTAGGTTTATTTTTCTAGATTTGTGAAGAATGTCATAGGGATTTTGATTGGCATGCCATTGAATCAATAGCTTGCTTTGGTAAGATGGACATTTTCACAATATCAATTCTACCAATCCATGAGCAGAATAGATCCTTCCAGCCTCTGTTGTCTATCTCTATTGCTTTCCTTAAAATTTTAAAATTTCATTGAAGTGATTTTTAATGTTTTTGATATTTCCTAGCTATTTTTTCAGACTTTTGTGAATGGGAGAGTTTCCTTTATTTTTTCCCAGTTTGCCAGTTACTCTTAAATAGAAAGGTAATGCTTTTGTAAGTTGAAACACCTGAGGATGGATAAAATATGTAATGTAAACGAGTAGTGATTGAACCTTGACTCCTAGATGTTCACAAGATTTGATTACAACTTAAAAAATATTTATTTTAATTTTATGTATTATGAGTGTTTTGCATGCATCTACATAAGACGCCACTTGCAAGCAATGCCCACAGAGGTCTGAAGAGGGAATTAGATTCCCACTGAACTGCAGTTGCAGATGTTTTATAGATGTTCTTGCTGGGACCCAAACCCAGGTTCTCAGTGTCTTAGGTTGGAGCCATCTCTCCAGGCCTAATTTATTACTATTTCTAAGCTAAGCGGTGTTTTAAAAATATATGGATTAGAAAATTCTGTACACTTACTTTTTCATCTCCATTTAAACAAACAAACAAAAAAATCCATGGAATTGATGCAGTTGACACTGTTTTCATCCACTTCAAAGTCCTTTTACCTCTCCCTTTCTTTTGATGAAGTAGACTAATTTTGTCTCCCTGTACATTTTTTTTTCACAAACCTCAACACGGTTTGCTCACATAGGCTAGTAATCAGTAGAGCCCCAAACAATAAGTACCTATTTCTCCCAGTTCTAAAATCCAAAGTGTGCCATTACACTGGGGGAATTGATTCTATGGTGAACTTATTTCACCTCTGCCTGACAGAATGACCAAAGAGCTCTCAATATTTTCTCATTATTTCTCAATATTTCTCAACCCTCTCAAAAGTGTCCTTTCTTGTTCAAGCCACCATGGTGGGAGGTTTATACTGAGTAATCCACAGTAACATCTGTCTCTTACTATCCTTGTCTATTAATAATAAGGTAGTAATGAGTCTTGTCTGTACGGACATTCCAGGAAGAATTAAAAGAAATGATTTTCCCAACACTTCAGTCACTTAGGAAAATGGATTCTGTTGTTGCTATACAGGAGGTGTGCTATACAGGTTTCCTTTTCAACTTGGCATTCCCAGGAATTAGGACAGTCAACTGGGAATTTTCCCCAATTATTTCTGTCTTTAGGCATGTCAAAGAGACATTTCTTGATATTTTAAAGATATGGGATGGCCTAGTCCTCTGTGGGTTGCACCAAACATAGGCAAGTGTTCCTTCTTGTGCAAAAAAGCAAGCTGGGAACTATCCAGAGGAGTAAGCCAGTAAGGCACATTCCTCCATGATCTGTACTTCCGTTTCTGCCTCCAGGTTCCTACTCTTGAGTTTCTGTCCTTGTTTCCCTCAATGACAAATTTTAATCAGAAAGGTTAGCTAAATAAAAGGTTCTCTACACATGTTGATTTTGGTTAGACATGTATCACAGCAATAGAAAGATAACTAATACTTAAATTTGTATCTGAAGTGAGGTATATCCTTGAAAGACGTGGCCATGTTGTTTTGGAGAGGATCATGAAAGAATTTGGAACTTTGTTTTAGAAAAACCATTGAGATCATAGAGCTTAGCGAGCTGTTACATGGGAGCTTGGAGAAATGAAGATTATGAGTTGTGTAGTTATAGATGGAAGTTTGAGACTCCTTCAAATATTATATCTGGGTTATTTGTGGGGTACATTTTGAATTAAGGATTTTTGGAAGTGAACACTTTTATGCTTTACTGGGAAAAACTATGCTGGCTATCTGGGTTTGAAAATTCAACTGTGATTAAGAAGAGCCTAGCATCATTGACTGAAACTTGCTGAGATGTGTTTCCTCAGGGTCATTTCTTGATTGTTAAAGGATGTGGGATTTGGCAAATGGGATTTGGACTGTGAACAGTCCCACTCCTGGACTAATGGTTTAGGTTTATATAATAATGCAGGCTGAGCACAGGCCAAAGGAGCAAGCCAATAAGCAGCATTTCTCAAAGGTCTGTTTTAGTGACACCCTTCAGATTCCTGCCCTCGTATACTTATGGACTGATTTGTGATCAGGGCACATAAGCCCAATAAATCTTTTATTCTTGTTGTTTTTGGCCATTGTTTTATCACAATAACAGAAAGCTAAGTAATACTAGAAGACAAGACAATGTCTCTTTTTAGGGTATGTATGCCCAGCCAGCACATTCATACACTGTTGAGAGTAGTTGGCATATGCTTGAAAACTCCTAACTACAAAGACTGCAATAGGTTCAAAACCTGCGGTAAGCTTCAATTACCTTTTCATTTCAATAGACTAAACAGCACTCTGTATGACTCCATTATTTCATTGAGTTGGTTCATTTTAAGATGCTATGGTAAAACATCAGGACCAAGGCAAATTAAGGAAGAGGGAGTTTATGTTGTCTGTGGTTCCAAAGTGAGAGGACATAATGGAGGGTGAGACACGGTGGCAAGAGGAGGCCTGAGCAAAAACCTGTGCACTCACATCTTCAAGCATGCACAGGAGACTCTGTATGGTTTAAGAGCTCTTCAACCCGTCAGCAGTAGTGTGTTTCCTCCAGTATGGCTCTACCTCTTAAAGATTTCATGACCTTTCCCAAACAATACCATGACCTGGGGACTGAGTGTCCAAATACTTGGAGCCTATGTGGAAAACTCTCTTTAAAACCACCACAATCATCCCTTGATATATACTTAAAATAGTGGAGATCTTACAGCAGAAACTTGGACAATCATTCAGCACACAATGTTCTGCTCCTTGACTCCCGTGACACAGAGCCATATCATAGCACAAAAAAAATCCCTAATATTTTACCTTTCCAATACTCTTCAAATTCATATGGGTTTGTCAGCATACCTACCACTGAACAATATCTCTGATAGTAATATATATATATATATATATATATATATATATATATATTAATGGTCACTGGTTTCTAACAACAACATTCTATAAAATGAAATCGTTCTTGAAAATACAACTCACCATACATCTGTTTTCTTAACATGTCTATAAACATATTATGATTGGGAAATTTTGGTGGTGAATATAAATGCTATACCTCCATAAGAATAAATGGCTCAGAAGACTCCTCAGGCACAGGAAACATAGAATACAAAGAGTTTGTTCTGTTATTTTCAACTACTCTTTTAGAATTCTGGACTGAAACAAATATCTTAACAAAATATAAGGAATAAAAGCTTTTCTGCTTTTAGCTGGACATGGTGGTGCACACCTTTAGTCCCAGCACTTAGGAGGCAGAGGCATGCAGATATCTGTAAGATTGACAGTAGCCTGGTCTACATAGTGACTTCAAAACCAACTGGGGCTATATGGAGATGATGTTTCAAAAAAACATAAAGACCGTAATCTTTTTTTTTGTTACTTTTCCATGATTCTTCAATTAGCTAGCAGTCTGCTCACTTTCAATGGATCTATGTCAAAATTTCATTGACTACATACATTAGCTACATTATCCATTTCATACTGATAACGGGTGAATACTAGGTCTATCATCAGAGCACTATGGTATTGGTCAATCACCACCTTTACTTTTTTCCTAAAATTTCCCCCAACAATTATGAATTCAAGTCTGAGAAACAAATCTGTTCATGACATCTTCGTAAGCTAATAAATAAATTAGGTTATCAGATCTGACATAAGTCAGAGACCTCATCTGCACTAAATTTTATTCAAAATCCAAAGAATGCTTCATACAAGAAACTAAGCATTAGGGAAGTTAGCTCTAGAAGATTCAGACTGGTTTCCCTAGTATGTTACATTCCTAGTAGTCTCATTTCTTTTGTCTTAACAATAGATGGGTTCACTAGGCATCATTAGTAGGTCAGGTCACTCCATAGCCAAAGAATGCATTATGAAGCACTTTCTTGATACTCAGATAACCCCATTCATATTGAGAAAACTCAACATTGAAAAATAAATTTTAAAACGGCTGTTTAAAATTTCATAAACAATAACAAGATAAAGCAAAGGGAATTTAAATTAAAAATAATAATACAGAAAGTCAAAGTTATTCAGTTAAAATGGAACTAAAATAATTACTGAATAAAAATAATAAAGATATCCCAAAATATGAAAATGCAATATTGACAATCATAACAAAGTATACCTGGTAAATTTTTATTAAGTTTCAAAATAAACAGTGATATCATCTGGCAATCATTATCTTAAATGAAATAAACCAGACTCCACAACACAAATACTGAATGCATACTCATGTTTGTAGAATCTAGACCAAAAGTTACATTAAATAAAAAAGCAGGCTCTCAGGGAACCTAAAAATGATAAAGGATGTAGCATGGGAGTGGCTGCAAGTATCTGAGGCAAATATGATCAAATCACTCTGCATGTTGCTAATGTCCAAAGCAAATCCCATAGTTTTGAACAATTACTACACCAACATAAAATAATTTTTTAGTAAAAATAATAACAATGTGAGTTGGTTGTGGTTAAGAAAATAATGTCTGGAAATTATAACAAATAAAGCAAATCATCTTCTACTTCTACAGTCATAAAAAATGGCAAGTGAGTAAATGAAATGCACATTTACACTTGGGAAATTGGAAGTCCAAATGATTCTGTTGAAGAGAACACTTAGAAGTAACTAATGTCAAATACTATATAAAAGAGAATACCAAGATAGTTCACTGATAGATTCCACACCTCAACAATGTAGATAAATTGTAAGAGCTTTTTGTTTAAATTTTGGATATCATAACACTGTTTTTTTCCTTAATCGTGAATAAAAAGTAAAAATACACTCATGGAGCAAAATTAAGTCTGACACATCAGCATTCACTAAAGGAACTTCTACTTTTACTGTAGAAGTATTTTCAGTGGCCTTGACATTTCTTCAGCACACATCGGGTGTTGGTTGGACATTTCCCTCTGCACCCACTCTTGACAGCTGCTATGAATTTCTTCTTTCTGCTTCTTGATGCTGGGTATTCCCTGGGGAATTTTCTGTATGTGCAAACAAGTACATCCAGCTGGGAGTATCTCCAGGGCCCACACTCAAACAAGAGGACTAAAAGCTGATGGATAAACAACTAAACAATTCTAGGAGGCCTTCTGCCATCTCAAGAGAAACTTTGACCCCATACAACTCTCTCAGCTCCTTCAGTTTAGCTTTCAGGAATGAACTCTTAGATTTTACTCAAGCTGTATTTCAAACTGAAATTGTGGTAGTTAATACAGAATGTGAATTACCCGTGAATTAAATTTTGGAACATAAATCAAATTTGAGTTTAAAAATTAAGACACAATTTGAAACAACTAAATTTATAAGGTAATTATCTATAAAACTGAAGAAACAATATACTTTATGAAAAAATAGAAGATAAAAATGTCAGTTGTTAATTTAACTCTGATGTCTAAGAATTCATATGTAGGAAATAATCAAACACTGAATGGTGGAAACTTAGTCAACTATTCTGCTCATAGTTGTGAACCTGTTTGGACAAAGTTATGCTAAAGTCATTAAGCCAGAGCATTCTTTACTGAATATGAATTTTCAGCGACTGACTGATGGATTTTTAAGGAACAAGAAGAAAACCAAATAACATCTATGTTCTTCCTTTGTGTTGCTATGTGACACCTAAGCCAATTTTGCTATTCTGATAGAATATAGGCCAATAAAAATTGTAGAATTGTAGGTCCTTGGTCCCCAAGACTATGAGCTAACAAACATTTGGCTTATTAAGTTGCAGTGTTATTATTTGAATCTGCAGTGTCCACGGCCAGCTCATGTTTTCATTGTGTGGTCACTAGCTAATGATGATACTTGAGAAAATTCCCAACACTTGGGAAAGAAACCTAAGTAGAAGAGGTAAGTCACTGGGAGGAGTGTTCTTGCATATTATTCCTTCACTTACTGCTTTATTTTGTCTGCTTACTAGTCTGCTCTGATGTAAACAACTGTCTTCTGCCACAAGTCCCTCGCCAGATCAAATTCTGTTCACAAACATTGAGTATAGCACATGCAGATGTTAACACTCTGAAACTGTAAACCAACTAAATATATTCCCTTAAACTATGTTTATCAGGTGTTTAACCACAGTTACACAAAATAATGTGTACAATGAGACATAGATATATCAGAAAATGTATATACACAAATGCAGTGTTTAAAAATTAGCTAAAAATACAATTCATGTGAACCTGTATTGTATAATGAGAGGTTAAACTTTTATACCTCTTACTTATTTATTTATTTATTCAATAATTTAATGAATACAAGTATGTTATCTTCATGTACTTTAATGTACCACCTGCATACAGTGCCCATTGAACCGAAGTTACAGGTGGTTGTTAAGCTACCATGGAGGGTCTGGTAACTGAATCCAGTTCTCTGAAAAAGTAACCAGTACTCTTAACCACTGAACCATCTTTCCAGGACCACTTAATCTCTTGATGTTAGTATGCATCTTAATATTTTTAGGGCTGGTGATGTGTATACCTTTAAATGTGGTAAAAAAGAAAGATAACAATTATAAAACATTGAAAAGAATGACAGGAGCGGTGAAGAGACGGCTCAGCAGACGGCTGTTCTTACAGAGGACATGGGTTTGATTCCTAGTACCTACATGTCTGCTAACATCCATCCATAATTCCAGTTCCAGGAGATCTGAAGCCCTCTTCTGACCTGCACGGGCATTACATGATATGGATGCACTTACACACACGCAGGCAATACACTCATACACATGGAAGCAAAAAAATAATAAATGAAATATTTTTTAATTACAAGATATCAGAACACAAGGAGCAAGAAAGAATGGGAAAATATATGGAGATATACACATAATTTATATATATATGTATATATATATATATACATATATATATAATTTGGAAAATTAATATAGTCAGAATACCACTGGGGATATAGTCTTGGATGTAATAATATTAATTTTCATGCTGTGATACAGTTATAAAATGAGATTCTTACCAATTCTTCCAGTACTCAAATACAAGCACTCTATAATAATTTAAGTTAAACTAAGAATGATTTACAAATAAGTCACCTAAAGATGTGTATCTTAAGATTTAGTTTCCAGGGTAGTGGTTTTGGAAGTAATATGGGTCTTGAAGAGCAGAAACAGGTTGTTCTAGCTGGCTTTACATTACTTAGATAAACACCATGACCAAAATGAACTTGAGGAGAAAAGGGTTTATTTCAGTTTACACTGTATTCTTCAATTGTGTGAAGTCCTCACTGAGGATAAAACCTCAAGCAGGAAGCTGGTGACCAAAACTGAAGAAAAGATCATGGATGAATGCTGCTTACTGGCTTGCTTCCCTGCCTGTGATCAGTCTGATTTCTTATACAACCTAGGCCACTTGCCCAGGACACTGCTCATAATGGTCTGGGCTGGGCCCTCCCATCACAACCCATTAATTAATAAAATACCTCAGATATATGCCACAGGCTAATCTGATGGAGGAAGTGTCTCAGCTAAAATTTCCACTTCCCAGATATGTCAAGATAACAATTGAAGTTATCTAAGCCCTAAAGTGAAAGAACCTTAGCTCATTCTCAATACTCTTTCAGAGGTGATGGGTTGCCCTCAATCTCCATAGCTTATGATCTGACTATTTGGTCAATCCTATTCTCTGTGTTTCTTCTCATCTCCTTTGTTGATAATATTCCAAACCACTGAACCTGGCAAACTTGATTTGAAATACCAAACTGTTTGTTAATTGAAACTTTTCTCTCTAATCAGTTGCCTCTAGTGGTTTGTTATAATGATAGGCACTGATTAATAAAGTAAATCTCTACTAAAGCTGGAGGCCATTTATAGATGCACAGTTGTACATAAGCTCAGGGTGATTCAGTGACCTCTCTCTAAGAAGACATTAAAAGCAGCTACCATTCTATTATATTCAAAATACTCTCCCTCTAGTGTAGCTCTTGGGAGCAAATAAGCCTTACTATGGCTGCCACAAGAAAACTCTGCAGGTAAACTCGCTGCATACAATTGTTTAAGTTGAAACTACTTAC
Organism: Eospalax fontanierii; assembly: GCA_035773235.1. NCBI lineage: Eukaryota > Metazoa > Chordata > Mammalia > Rodentia > Spalacidae > Eospalax > Eospalax fontanierii. The sequence goes on along the minus strand of CM069527.1, from coordinate 95,038,341 downwards.
AACTAGTTTTTATACCAGAATTTTTAAGAATGGGTTATTGGACAATCATGGTTTCAAAGAAATTTTCATTACCAACACAAAAGTTGATTGCATAGATGTTGTTATTAGTTTCTTTCAACTTGTATGGCCTATGGAATGTCAAGATAGTTGCTTAAATATAAGTATGTATATTAGGAAAATGATTACCAAATACATACTTTTTCTGAATAAAATGGATTTCAATTTATAATTTCAGCGATGTTCAAATTAATTGCCAAAACAGTCCAAAAAGTCAGTTACCACTCACTTATGGAAAAAGCAGCTCCTTCTGATTCCTTGAGATGAAGAATTTGTTCTTTGAACTGAAACATCATCTTTTCCAAATTTCAAGATGCCTTTGTCACGATTCCCTTGAGCTTGTTAAGTCTCATGCATCTTCTGATTCTAAAATAGCAAAATCTACCAATAATGTGTGTGTGTGTGTGTGTGTGTGTGTATGTTTGAATCTGTGTCTATATGTATGCTGATGGTGCTTTTAATCTGTAGAATCCTTACTAATAATTTTGGTAAAAAAATAAGTGAGATGTCACCTTTGCATATACCTTAAAATGTCAAAGCAGCATTAGAATTTTCAGTGGTGTTTTTCAAAGACTTATACATATGTTGTTTATTATAATAGTAATTTTATGTGGGATCATGTGGATCTGATAACTGGAAGAAAAATAGTCCTCATTAGACCTGTTAATTCTGAGGCTGGAGTGATGGCTCAGTGATTAAGTGACCTGGCTGCTCTTGTGGAGGACCCAGTTTCAATCTTCAGTGCCCATATGGTGGACCCAAAGATCTATAACCCCATTTCCAGGAGGTGTGAAGCCCTGTTCTCACCTTTGTAGGCATTACAAGACATGAGTGCGCTTACAGTCATGCAGGCAATACATTCATATGCATACCATAAATAAAAATAATTAATAACATAATTTAAATGTAGTCATTCCTTATTATAATGCTTATGGACTGTGCTGTAGACTCTTTTGGAAAATGCTTTAAAAGTTCTGAGTAAAGGATGAAATTGAATATTTAAATGATGGGATTTCTAAGAAACTACTAAAGGTTAAGTTTGGTAGCTCTCAAATATTTGTTGTAAAATGAAAAAGGGAAAGAAAATTTTAAGGAGGAAATGAAAAACAACAATAAAATAAAAACAAACAAGTATCAAAATTCTAAATCAGATTCAGAACATGGTTAGTCTATCTCTACGGCAAACATTGATAAAGCTTTTTGAATAGAGGACAGTTAATGTGCAATTGAGAAGCCATGTGACAAAGTGACTGTGAGAATAGCTCATGGTCCTAGTTACTGAGGACTGAAATGGGCCTATAGGAGTAAAGAGATCTCTGGTTATAATTAAAGGGAGGAGAATAAGGAAACAAATTACAGGAATGGTGTTTGTTTTCATGGACTGTATAATCCTCTTTTGATATATATGCATATATCATACATATATATCATATGTATCATGCATATATATATATATATATATATATATATATATATATATATATACACACACAAAGCTCAATCAAGGAAAGGAAATAATGATCCTATGAGAGTACCAGAGATCAATAAGGGGGACCACCCCCACACAAGCACACTCTGGAAGTACAGGGTTAAAATGTGTCATATCTCTGCTTTCAGATTGTAGGGAATATGCAAATAGTCATTAGGTTGAGACTAGCCCTCATTCCTTCTAGAAGATGTTGCCATCCCATGCGACTGAAGTACTGAATATTCTATCAAACAGGATTATACATGAACTTATTCTTTCTAGTTAAATAGGTCTTACTTTGTTTGACTTACACAGCAATTATAGAACCCCCTCTAATTTTTCCCTTTAAAAATAGGAATATTGGAACCTAGAGATGGTTTAAGGTATAAAAGTAATTTTTACTCTGGCAGAGGACCAAAGTTTGATTCCTAGCACCCACATTGGATGACTGATAATCTCTTGTAACTCTGACATCTGTGAATCAGACACCCTCTTCTGACCTCCTTGAGCATTCGCATACTGGAGCTGGATCTCTCTCTCTCTCTCTCTCTCTCTCTCTCTCTCTCTCTCTCTCTGTCTCTCTCTCTCTCACACACACACAAATAATAAAAATGAATTTATGTAAAAAGAGCTATCCTAGGCCTATTCATATATATATATATATATATATATATATATATATATATATGTATAGAGAGAGATAGATAGACAGATAAATAGATAGATATGAAACACTGTAGCTTGTTTTCTTTCTCTGGTTTAGGTAAATAGCAATTTCATGTGAAAATAGACAATTCCTTTCTCACTCACACTATTTATATGTGATTTTGGACGTTCTGCCTCAGGTTTGGTTTGTAGATGAACTGAGACTTCTGGGATTATTTGTAAAACCGTGTTTAGCATATGAAAAAATATGAGTTCCATAAAGGTCAAAAACAGGATATGATAAGCTAGTTCTTTTGCCTCTTTAAATTCACAAGTTATATTTCTGATTTCCCATGTGAATATACTGGTGATAGTCCTAAAAGACAAAGAAGGGAAAATCAGTTCAGAAGGGTAGAACAATATGACAGATCATTTGATATAAGAAGATAACATATCAGAATAATAGACATAGTCTCTGTCTCTCCTTTCTCTCTCTCTCTCTCTCTCTCTAGTCACACTTAGGAGGAAAGTTCATATGAATTTTTAGTAAAAAGGTGGAAATCCGAAAAGGAAATTAACAAGAAGAATGATGTCACCAGAAAACAAACAGGCTGGTACCTAAAAAATAGCTAATATTAGGTCATACAATCTATAGACTCTTGTTATGGAAAGTCTAGTGAATGTGGATGATATTTTTCTAAGTCATATGAATCCTCACCATGGGAATTCAAAAGTGCTTGAATCTGCCATTGGGCAGATTCTCTACTATTACAGAAATGGGAAAGAGGTAAAGAGATATTGAGAACAGCCATTCTGCTCAAGGAAAATTTAAACAGCCAGAATACCCCCAGAAATTTCTACTTACAGTAGGAGCTGATATTAACTGGAGCTGTCACTGTCAGTTTCATCGGTTGCCAGAAATTTCTGTCACTAGCAGGGTCTGACAGTTGAGTGAGACTCTGCTGGCCTGCCCAGCTATTGAGAGCCTGTGTCAAGAGCACTTTCTGTCAAGTATATCTACACTTTTTGTCAAGAACAGCCTGACAACACAGTGGATCCCACAACCTCCCTTCTGGTGAAAGCATGATGGGACACTGAAGTTAATGAAATCCTTTCAAATGATAAAAACTGAAGGACTGGAGAATGCTTAATTTAGAAAACTTAACATGTTGGCAAGGTTGTAAGTCTATTCAAATACCTGAATCACTCCATCAAAGAGAAGGTATTAATTCTGTTTGATAGTTTCTCAAAGAATATGATTGGAATGTATAGGCAGAAGCCAAGGAAAGCATAATATATTTTTAAACCATATCTGTCCAAAGATTTGTTAAAAGTTCTTATGTTGAAATCACCTTAAAATTACTCTGTCAAATATGTACCAAAAGTACTGAGCATTAATCTCCCAAAATTATTAAGGTAAACAGCATATCAACTCATATCACTTTAGTGCAATGATGAAAAATAATAACAAAGACATTGGTACACTACTACTAACTGGACTGCATATTTTATTTTATTTCTTAACAGCTTAGTATATGAAATTCATTTTTGTGATCCAGTGCCAAATTTAGGATTCTGCATTTCGCTTTATTTTTACAATTCAATGACACTCAAGTCTGGCATTTTCTGTTATATACATGGGTCAATACATTTTAGTGCTAGCTGTATCTTGATATAATAAGAACAAGCTCATTAATGACATTGTAATGGCTTATTAATAAATTCACTTGGATAGATCAGAGTAAAATTTTAAGTGAATGGCATTTTCAGCTTAGCACAAAAATATTGGCCAAAAACAACTTATTGACATTTCTGAGATTATTCTGGATGAGAACTTGGTGACCAAGACAAATAATAAAAAATATACTCATGAAGTCTGAGTACATCCAGAAGTTTGGTTTTCATAGTAACTTCACGCATCTCAATGAATAAAAATATGTGTATATTTTTATTGAATAGATAGACAAACTGCATTTCACTCATAAAAGTAATGGTGATCTAGAAAATAAGGAAGTTTATAAATATAAACTATAATAATATAATATGCATATACATAGTTTTGTAAAAACAAATGTTTTATTGACTCTTAAAGGAAAATATATATGGTTAAGATAAAGTCCAAGATAAAACTAGGAAAAGCTTGACTTAGTTAACATAATTAACTTACTGTAACAATTCCTTTGGAATACTGAGACATTTGTTTCAAGAAATGCAAATTTATGTACATAAAATGAGAAAACATGCATATATAAATTAATCTGTACTTTCAAAATATCTTTAGTTTTTTAAGATTCAGGATTTCTAAAACTTGATTTTCCCTTGATATTTTTTTTTCTTTCAATACAGGGCGTTAGCCCCAGGCTCTGTGACATTTCCAGCCATGTGCATTTGATAGTATTTTCCGTGTCACCTATGAGTCTCAGGGAGGAGGCTTCTAGATCAGTTACAGCTCCACTGCTCCTCTGTCAGAAGCATATCCTCTGTTCAGTAATATGTTCTTATCCTCAAGTTCTGGGAGATAATCAAGGGTTGTGGCAATAGCTTGTGCTATTTTGGGAGACTCTTGGACTACCTTGCCAAAAATTAGAAAGGAGATATATCCTTGTATGGCATTAAGTTCCTTGTTATATAGCCTTCAGTTATCTGCATGCACCCACGTTCAGATGTTTTATGTGTAGTTTTCAGGGGATTTTTGAGATAATATATCTCCCTCCGACTTTTCATACCACCTAAGCTTCATTTATCTCTTGTCCTCCCTCCATTGACTCTCCGACCTCCTTCATCAGGCACTGATTTTGCCCTTGATGATCCCTCTCTCCTGTTATCACCCTTTTCTTGAGTTCTATCTTCCTCTTTACTCCCAGGTTTCCTTGTATGTTTTTTTCTTTTCCCTTCCCTTTCCAGTTGACAATCTCCACTTTCCCATTTTCCCCGTGGAAACAACTCTTTTCTACTATTCTCCTTTCTTGGAAGCTTTTTTCCCTTAACCTCCACTGTTTTGTTTTCCATTTTTCCGACTACTGGTGTTACAGCAGGATATAAACTCACATATAAGACATTGGTGCTAAGATCCCCAAACAAGGGAAAGCATATTTCATTTGTTTCCGTTATTTCACTTAGCACAATAGTTGCCAGTTCTCTCCATTAACCTGCAAATTTCTGTCTTTCCTTACTGCTGAGTACAACTCCATTGTGTAAATGTACCACATTTTCATTATCCATTCATAAGTTCAGGGACATTTGGGTTGTTTTCAATCTTAGTGACATAACTGGATCTTATGGTAGACTCATGTTTTCATTTTTTGTGAGTTTGTCACACTGTTTTCCATAGTGATTACATGAGTTTACATTCCCACCAGCAGTGAAAGAGCTTTCCCCTTTCTCCATAGTCTTGCCAGAATTTGGTGCTTTTTATTTTTTTTATTGATTTAGCCGGTCTGCTTGGGGTAAGATGAAATCTTAAAGTGGTTTTGGTTGTATTTCTCTAATGACTAAGGATGTTGAAGGTGTTTCTCAGGCATTTGTATTTCTTCATTTAGAAATCTCTGTTCAGATCCTTAGTTCATCTTTTTATTCTCTTGTTTGTTTTCTTGTTTCTTTTTTTTTTATTTTAAGTTCTTTCTATATTTTAGAAGTTAGTCTCCAGTCAGATGTGTACCAGATAAATATTTTATCCCATTCAGTGAGTTTCCTCTTCATGGCCTTGCTTCTTTTTCTGTACAGAAGCTTTTTAGTTTAATGAGGTCCCACTTGCTGATTGTTGATCTCAATGCTATAGCAACTAATACCCTATTTTGAAAGTCCTTTCCTACACTTATATCTTATAGGGCACTAGGTATGCTTCTACCAATTCCAGGCTTGCAAGTTTCATATAGAGGTCTATTGGCCATCTCAATAGATGCAGAAAATGTCTTTTAGAAAATCCAGCATGCATTCATGGTAAAATTCCCTAATACTTGTACCAAGATTGTACCAGTGGACATATCTTGCAAGGCCAGTTAGTACCATAGCTCACATAAGTTACAGCTGGTAAGATTGATGATTACTTTTCTCTTCTAGTACCACTAAATATAGCACCTTCTAGTACTACAAAAACTAGCCAAGAAGCAGCTTGATTTCTCCTTGCTTATTTTATGAATCTCGTATAGGTTACCATCAAGTTCTGGAAAACAGCCATTAGAAATAACAAAAGCCAATATTGTTTAATGGCATATGGGACCTCCCTATTCAACTCCAAAAGGGACTGTCCATTCCTGGCAGGGGACTTTGTTGTTGTTCTTGTTGTTATTGCTACTTTGTGCCTGGATGAGGCATTGTCCCCTGTTTATATGGTTGCTCCATGTAAACTCTTTATATATGTATACACTTTAAGAAGATTCTACTTTAGTATGTTCCCATAGGACTCTTTTCAAAAGCACTTCACTGTCGGTTATACATGTACTCCCTACTTTGCCCTGTTCTCTTTTTTTTTTATTTTTTCCCACTCTATTTAACATTTCTATTCCATTATTCTTCTTACCCCTATTTAAATGAATTAATTCTGTCTCCTCTCCCAGGAGTCCATAGTCCTTTACTGACTTCTTGATCAATAAGGATTTTCCAGTTGAAACATATATACTTAAGATTCAAAGGTAGCATCCACGTATGAGAGAGAACATGTGACATGTGTCATTCTGAGTCTGGGTTATCTCAGTCTAGATGACTGTTGACAGTTTTATTTACCTACAAATTTCATTTTTCTTAAAAGTTGTATAATATTCCAGTGTCTAAATAGAACACATTTTCATCACTCATTTAGTAGTTGGTGGAAATCCAGGTTGTTTACATTTACTGGCTATTGTGAACAGAACACAAATGAACTATTATCTTGGTAGTTTTACATAGAGTTCTTTGGATATATGCCCAAGAGTAGTATTGTTGGATCATGTGGTATTTATTTCTATCATTTTTGAGGAACTTCTTCACTGAATCCCATGGTGTATGTGTTAGAGCTCTGTAGAATAATTAGAAATCAAGGCTGGTGCCACCAGATCTTTTTTTGTTGTTCAGGTTTTTGTGTCAATCCTGGGTACTTTGGTTTCGTTGTGGAATTTAACAATGGTCATTCTATCAAAAGCAGTCTACAGGGTCAATTCAATAATCATTAAAAATTCAAACCAAATTTTCACAGTCATTGAAAACAATCTCAAATTCCATCTATACAAATATCTTTGTTCTAGAAAATAACTTCACAGAAAAAAATCGAAATTAAAAAAAAAAATCCTACACTTCTCACAATAGTGGAATCAGAGACACAGTATGAAAGAGAGTGATTTCAAGACTAGTGGACATTTTGTGTACTACAAAGCAATTTCATTCAATTACATCTAACTTATATAGGTTGCCTGGATATCACTATTTATTTAAATTTGCTTTAAATAATGGCTATTCGGGAGTAATAATGAAACTTAGTGAGATAGTTAACTTTCCTTGTTATCTTGACTGTTTTTAAACTCACCTAGGAGGTACATTAATGGGTTTGTCTGTGAACATGGTTCCAGAAATATTTCACAGAGAGAGCACCATGAAAAATGTAGTCAGTCGCAGTCCACACCAGACTTCAGACTAACTAAAATGGAGAGAAGAGGAATCCAAATGAATGCTAGCATCTATGCGTTTACACAAAAGCACAGTTCTCACATCAAATGGGATAAGATATAGCCCATTCTGCAACCAAATATAAGTGACCCTGACCTGGGACCTCAGATTCCAGTTACCCAAATTCCATGTATCAATGTGTAACAGTTTCATGGAATTTTTATAACAAAGAAAGTATAAGTCAAGATAATTTTCAAATACATTTGTGAAAAAATCAGAGGTGGATTATAGAATATCAGACAGAATTCTGCTCTAGTCCTTAGATGCCAGATAGTATATTGTGGAACCATGATATTCTAAACTCTTCACAGTCACAGAAGTTCAAATCAACCTTGTAAAACGTTTCATTTCAAGATCTAATTGTTCCCCACTCTCGAAACATTCATTCACATCTCTCTCTCTCTTATTTCCTTCACATCCTTTCTACAGACACAATGTACCCAGATGCCTTAGACTTCTACTACCACAGATAGTATTGATATTACTGCCATTCCCTCCATATCATGAGGAAATATATCCTCAAACCGTGAACCAAAATAAATCTTTCCTTAATTTGCTTTTGTTGATAAAAGTAGCTGGTGTGTAAAACTTTTAGCAAGGAATAGGATTCCTTAAACCTGAACATATTATTTAGATGTTAAATAGGAGAGAGATATTAATAAATCAGTATGACACTGGGGATGAGCCCTTTGCTAATGAACTTTGAACATTGCCTCTCTTTTTCCTCATTAAAAATAGAAGGGGAAATGTCTGCTAATGATATAAATTACCATTGAAATTTGTAGGTATATAGTCTTTGTTGATGCTCTGTAAGACAGAGATATTCATTTTGTAAAAGAAGAGATATACAATCTGAAGAGAAACCAGAGTATTATTTTGGCTAAAGAAGAAAACATTGCAAACAAACTTTCACAGGAAAAAATCTACATCTTTGACTGATTAGCACTTCAATGATTGAAGAGAGTTTGGGATGTTGCAGGTTACAATTTATCTTGGGCTGTCTTTAGCCCCATAATAGACATCCTTTGTGAATCTCTTTGTCTGATTTAACCTCTAGGGGTAAACAGAATAAAGCTTTGTAAATGTAAACTTAACATACTATTAACTACCACCAACCAAATGGCTAAAAATGTCAGTCAGATATGATCTGGGGCCTCTATACGCTCTGCTTTAAACTACCTCCCTGATATCTCCATCAATATATTTGAAAAGCGTCTTGATTAATGACTTTCTTTGTTCTATGACAAAATGTTCATGAAATTGTTACTTCATTGGAATGTGGAATTTGGGGAAGTTGATTCTCTGTTCTCAAGGCATGATCACTCATATTTAGCCACAGAATAAACTATGTGTGCTCTCCTTTGAGCTGAGACATGCGCATTTGAATTGACAATAGAAATTAAACCTGTAACCCTTGATGGAAAACCAACATTCCAAGGTACCCCAAAATTTCTATACTATTGTTCTCTCCTTTTAAGACTTATATCCAGCTATAATTCAATCCCCACGAAAAGACATGAAGACACGCAGGAAGAGGCATGGATTATTTATACTCTTATTTATTATTTATACAATAAAGAATGTGCTTTTCTTTCCAGAAGCCCCCCCCCCCATTCCAGCAGTCGGCAGCTATCCACAGACCTCCCCCATGCAGTACCGCCACCATATTTTTCTGAATTATTAAGAAAAACATATTTCCCCTTTAATTCTTTTTGTATATTTTACTTTTGGACACTGTCCAAAGCCTGATCATACATTTCCTGACACTCAATGACTTGTCATTCTTTGTCTCTGAAGCTATGTATTTCACTTCTACCACTCAGGAGCTTGTCCACTATGTGGCCACATACAAATGTCATGATTTACCCTCTTTTTCCTCTCCATTTCCTTTCTACTGGCAATAACTCACATATGCAGCCTGTGTGCCCTGTTGCTTTTCCCTTAAACTATAACAATGTCATTGAGTTTCCCTTTGAGTTGTTTACTTAATACGTTTATTAAACAAGAATGAGAACCCAAAGAGAGTACCTCAGTTTCCTTAGTAACAAATAGGTGTTTGAAATAGGTTTCTGGACAATAGAAAAAAAAAAAAATTAGGGTTGTGTGTTGAAAAAATCCTAAAATGCTAAAATGTTCCATTTTGGTCCCAATCTTAGTCTACCTAATAGTGAGAAAAGACAGAAAACTATGGTAGGGAAAGGAGTGCAAACATATCTTCAAATGTAGACAACATAGGTCCAGAACCAACGCAGGTATAAAACAGCACAGATTAGTCCTATTAAGGAGAAAACTAATGTACTTCATAGGTATAATTGGCATAGTAGCATGAAGGCAATATGACACTCATCAGAGGCATCAGCTTGGGACTGTTGGGACATTACAAACTCATCTGAAAGGAGAGAGCTTGAACTAAGAACACTGATGTAAGAAGTTGCTGTTCCAAAACAGTTCCTACCTAGAAAATTGATCTCTTAGATTCAACAACTGTTATAGTGGCAGAAAGCCCCTTGGGACAAATCTGGTTAGAAGACTGGGAATCTCCAGCCTTAAATTTCCAATTTTTTAGAACATGTCAAAGAGGCAGTAGAATATATAGTATGTAAAGATAATGAAGGTCCCTACCCAGAATCACCACCCTGTAGTGCAGTGCTTCTGAACGTGGATATAGAAAGGAGGCACTCTACAAGTTTGCCTGTTTTTTTTTAAAGTCTTCAGAATTCTTAAGAAAAATATCACAGTCCTTTTCTTTATGTCTCTTTTCTAACTATTCTTTGCCCAACAATTTGGAACTCCCCACCATTTGGGATTCTTAACCTTTTCTGCAAAGCTCCCTTCCTCTTTAAAACAAATTTCTGCTAGTTCACCACATATCAGACCACCGTGTCTATTGGTAAGTATCAATGCTACATTCTCCCGAAGAGAAAGACAGTAAACTTACTAAGACAGTGCTCCTCTGAAATAAAATGGAATTAAATGATTATCTCATCTTTATAAGAGTTATACTGATGTCAAGCTTAATTATATAATGATCTCTCATTGCTTATCTTTGAAAAACAGGAATAGTAATGATCAATTTACAAATTGTCAATGACACTGAATCAGATCATGTATACGAAGTTTTTAAAAGGTCTTCATGTTATTTTATCATTTTTTGTCTTTTTACTTTCTAAAGAATAACTTTACTCAAAAATACAGATATCTTCCCATTATGTATTTCTCAGAAATGATTATTTCTAAATATAGGCAAATATTTTAGGTGCATTTAAACAAATAGGATGACTTTATAAAAACCACATTTACCACATATACACAGTGTCCTTCCTGGTTCACACACATTTGGCTGCTAATTCTAGAAGTAATGTCATTACTTAAACAAAATTTGACAGCCACAATGATCCAACCTGTATGTTCCGTGGGTAGAGGCTGTAACTGCGATGATCACAATTGTGCAGGTGCAGCAAGAAAACATGAGGGTTTATGGAAAGCTTCATGTTGGAAACGGGGAGAATAATGTCATAGAGCAAGGGTAAAGATACGTTCTGTCACCAATTCTGCATGTATTTCAGAACAATAGAGGAGAAGACAGAAAAAATATATTCCAGAACGTCCTCCAATGAATAAGGAAGTATACTTTGGCACAACAGAGAAATATAATGTTGATTGCATCATTATTTTTAAAAAATATAAGAACATAACTTGTTAAATTTAACAATATTTTTATTTATTATTTGAAAGTTTATACATGTATTCAGTTTATCTTGATCATATCCTTTCCTTACTCCTCACTTCAAATCTGGCCTCAGGACCCCACACATTTCCCTTCCAACCTATTTGGTAATAGCTAGTTTGTTTGTTTGTATACAAACCCACTGAGACCAGCTAATGATGCCCATATGACCTTGGGTGTGAGAATAGTCACTGGGCATTAGGCAACCAACCAGTGGTTATACTTCTAAAGAAATGTGACTTATCCTTCCCCAAAAGTCACCAACTACCAAAAGTTCCTTCCTCAGCTAATGGTAGGTCCTCAAAAGTCCTTCCCAGATCCATGCTGGAATTTTTAATTGAATTTATTTTGCATAGACCTTGTGCAGGTAAACAGAGCTGCTCTGAGTTGATGTGGACAATAGTCATGGCATGTCTAGATGACAGCATTCCATTGCCTTTTATCAGAAGTCTTTGCCCCCCCTTATTTTTATCTCTCTCTATCTCCCTCCTTTATTCTCTCTCTTTTTATTCTCTCTCTCTCTCTCTGAAGAAGTTAATCCATAACTACAGTCTTATCTCTGTAAAGTGAAGCTCTAAAAATACTCCAGAGATATAAACAAAGATCACTCCTGTCCTGGACTGTTCAGTTCCTCAGAAATCTTTTCTAACACTTTCTTATTTGATTATAGAAACATATACTCCCCATGTATATCTCACAAATCATAAGATAAAATATTATCCTTTTTTATTTGTCTTGTATATGGAAGTGCACATAGGAGTCATATGTATTTGTGAAAATCAAAGGAAAACTTGAAGAGTCAGTTCTGTCCTAGACAAGGGTCTCACCTCAGTTGGCATCAAGCACCTGCGTCTGAGCCATCTTGCTGACATTCAAATACTAATCATTATGTTAAATTAACACAAATTTGAAGTACTTAACTTTTGAACAATATGGATAATTCATCCACTCTATAATCTCAGTATGTCTAAGAATCTGACCCACACCCAAAAGAGCAAAAGTTGAAATACATTCACCTGTAGAGCATTTAATTAAAGAGTTTCCATTTTAGAATAACATAAAATATTGCACACATATGGAATGAAATTTATGTTTAGGTTATAAGAACTATTGGGGTAGAGAATATTATATAACATTGATTCCTTACACATAATAGTCAATGTTCACAATATTAGTAGACACAGCTTTCAGGCTGTATGAATACATGTATGAATATATATGCACACTCATGATTTATAATTCAAAATGTGTAAGTGTACAAATCTTTAGAATTATTTAACTTTGAAGTAATGGCAGCACATTGTAAAATAATATTTATTTTAGTGGCTGTGAACTAGAGAAACAAACAACTGGAAAAAAATAAGTTTGAAAATGAATCATGATCTACAAGAAAGGACTTTTAAACATAGGCACATTTAGTTTTTAAGGTGCAATATTTCTTTGGTTGTCTGAAGAATCATTGAAGAGACTTTAAATAAGCAACATCAAAGACTATAGACCCCTAAATAGCTTATCTCAAAGTTTTTAATTTATTTGATAACTAGAAGAAACTTCATCAGTGAAAAAGGGTTTTAAGTACATTTTTCAGCATATGCTGAAATACAGATGTGTGTATTCCAGTATACTGAGGAAAATATTCTTAACATTGATTTTTTTTACTTCAATTTGAAATCCCCTGTCCCAGTGATCTTTTATCACTTTATTCAGAGGGCAAGAAGTCAAAATTCAAATTTACTGTATCTTTTAGTTTATTATTTAGAGTCATGCTCTAAAATATTGGATATCATTTGATTCCCAGTTAAAGGTTAAATCAATAAAACAGGTTTTAGCAAGTCCTCTAGAGGAAGTGAAATTTTCCATTCTTCTGTGAATCATATGTATGTTTAAGTAGGTAACACATTCCTAGGAAGAAAACAGTGTTTACTGTTACTAAGCACTGAGTAGCTTTTAGAAAAGAAATGACTCCATGTGATGTAAACATCCCCTAGTGATTACCCAGCTGCTGGAATACCACCCTTTCCTCATCGCTCCTGAATATCCTACTACAGCACAGAGGAGATGGAATGCTACTTCAACTTTATTAAGCATTTGACGTTTAAATATGTTTAGCTATTTTGGAAATCTGTACAATTAAAAGAGTTCACACAATAAGTTTTATAAGCTTTTCTAGCTTTAATGAGGCAAAATAAAAATGTATACATTTAAAGTGCTCACACCATAAAATGTACATACATAGAATTTGCCTTTGTTATTCCAGAGTACAACTGCAGGGATATTTATCTCTCTACACCATTCTCTTATGAACAATCAGAATTTAACAATATTTTCAGCATGGAGTTGATTATCTCATTGTGCGCTTCAGAACCTCCTATTGCATTTTTGTATGTCAAATACATTTGAGTATTAGCCAAATATTTTCAGAAACTATTCTTTTACCAATGCTGAGAAGATAATTCCTGGATGAAAATATGTCCTAAGATATCAATGTATTATTACAATACTACTCTACCATAGTGTTCAATTATCACACTTAATCCTAAGCAATAAATGCACATAAGAACTTGGAATTTCGATTAATGAGACAATCAAAGTAAAAAATCATAGATGCAGATAGGTGGTCTTTAAGTATAAGGCAGTTCATAGAAACTTATAATTCATCAAAATGAATGTATGCTAGATATTATTAAGAAACACAGTCATAAAAAATGACATGTTTTCTTTAATTGGTCATTTGGGTTGAAAATTAGAGAATTATAATCCCCTTATTAATGCATATGATTACACATTTAAGCAAAACAATTTATATATTATAATATGTAAATATTAACAAAGTCAGATAAACTCAAATAAATAGATATAAACATGTTTTTATATGTGAATTGCTTATGTGGTATTCCTTCTGCTTGCATGTGCTTATATATCAAAATTCATCAAAAATCTACATCATCTTAAGTATATTATAAATAATATTCACAATTTTTGGAAAAAATTAAAACACTTTACTTTCTTCCAAATATACAGTTATCTGAGATGAGTATTTTAAACATACTATTGAGTCAAAATACCTTGATTTGTCACAAGAACTACAGAAAGTGTGAGACTGTCCATATGTTCCATAAGGGAAAGTGTTAATATAAGTAATGATCCTTTTTTCACCTAAAAAAATAAGAATATTTTATGTATATAAATACATCTGATTGGAAAATATTACTTAAAGGGAAATGTAAATAATTTTAAAGCTATTCTATCATATATCATTAGGTCTATCTCACATCATCACAGCCCATCGTAAGAGTATGATAGTTTTCCAAAATGAAATACTTACTGATCATATCTTTCCATATTTTGAAACTACAATGCAGTCTTCCTTAGAGACACACCTTGGAACTGAGGGCCTTTTCTCACTAGTTTGCTGAGTTTCATTGTTTTCAGAGTGAAACAAATCGGGCTTTCCTAAGATCTTTAAAACTACTTAGGATTCAAAAGAACTTCAGTTAAGTGTTGAATCTCCCTACATGGAGAAAGAAATGTATAATCAAATTTTTTAAAAATCCACATTAGCATTTTAGAGATATTTTGATGAAACGTGTGACATGTTATACTAGAACATATTTCCAGACAAAATGCTATAGTTTTTACTTGAGTTTGCTAGTGATGACACTTTATCTTATTCACTGATATGATTGATGGACATGGTATGAAAAGGAATGCCAAGTAAGTCAGCTTTAATTTTTTTCAATGTTCATAAAATTTTGTTACAAAGTATTATTGTACATTCATTTGTGTAATTTTTGACATTTTTATTCATCATTATTTTTGGTCAATTTAAATGTATGCTAGATATTATTAAGAGACACAGTCATAAAAAATGACATGTTTTCTGAAATTGGTCATTTGGGTTAAAAATTAGAGAATTATAATCCCCTTATTAATGCATATGATTACACATTTAAGCAAAACAATTTATATATTATAATATGTAAATATTAACAAAGTCAGATAAACTCAAATACATAGATATAAACATGTTTTTATATGTGAATTGCTTATGTGGTATTCCTTCTGCTTGCATGTGCTTATATATGTACCAAATTTTAATACAATTTAGTTTTTATCTATTTACATTTGTGTACATATAAATATATACCACTCTCATTCCACAGTTACTCATGTCTTAGTATTTTTACATTATACTTTTATACAATAATTATATTTAAAATTTGTAGATTAGGAGGATTTGGGAAATTATATTGAAGGGAAGGACAAATTAGTTTCTATAGGTATTAGAATAGAAAACCATACATTTCTATCACTTGATTTTGTGTGTGTGTGAATTTGCCAAACATATTTATGCTTTGAAACTAATACATTATTTTTCAAATAATAAACCTTGTAAATATTTCATCTGATTGTATCATTAAAGTTTTCTGTTTGATATTCATATAAAATCCCCTAAATGTCTATCTCCCTAGGTTTTAGGTCACCTTTGAGATTTCTTCTTCATTTTTGTTTAATATAGGGGTTTCCAGTCAGTTGTTAAGTAATTATGTAGTAGAAGTTGTGTAAGTAATGCCCATGTCATATATGCACACCACAACCTCCAAACACATTGAGGAGCTGACTGTTCACGAAGCCATTAACCTACTCAAGAACAGGCTCAGCCTCCTTCTATTTTGAAGGTCATGCTGATTTTATTGATCTGGCTTTCTATATTTTTCCATTAACTTTCTTTCTAATGGCAATTCTGCTGAAGAAGTAGCAGTGTTCACTGACAGCTTTCCGCTGCATGTCACCCATGGAGATCTTTAGTTCTCTGTGGTGTTTTGTGGTTTAGGTTGCTAATGAGCTGTCTACTTCAAGGTGATTGTCAGTTCATAACACTATGCTGATTTGGCAAAACCATCCCTAATCTTATGTGTGCAGTTGTAAAGAATGGTTACTAGCTTTCTAAACTTTCTCAGCACATTATGCTGGTACTCTTGACTTATTGCAATAAAAATTTGACTTAGACAATTAGTAAGTGGGAATATTTATAACCCTTTAAATATCTCATTTTAATTAATCATTTTATAAAAATAATAGAATAAAACAAGTATTACTTTGAGCTTTTATAAACCCGCTTACAGAACAAAGATGAAGCAGTTAATTTTAATTTATATCAATTGCCATACTAATGGAACAATTGACTCATGTAACAGGGACTATGGACTTAAATGATAGCTTTTGTGTATGAACATATAACTCAGGGCTTTAGTTTGTGCCAAGTACGCATGAAGACATTATTTTGATCCCCAGAAATGTAAAAGGGGAGGTATTATTACATTATATTAATTCATAATAAGGAAGTTTCATATCAATTCGCTATATATATTTTCAATATCAAGACAATATGATCCATGCGGGTCTAAAGGTAATCTATTCAACAAAAAATGCCAAATAAAATGTTAGAAAATTATTTTACTGTTGTTATATTTCTAGCCTATCATGGCTGTTGAGCCAGGTTTCATAAATGCTCATTGTTGTATTGATCATTCCAAGAAAATAGAATATACGGCTGGAGTTTTGCTTTACAAGATGCAAGACAGATTCACTTATGTGAAGCTACAGTGAATTCAGTGAGAGCACTTGCATCAAAAACCAATCTACACCTGCAGCTCAGTGGGGCCTCTGACATGGAATGGAGAGTTTCCCAGATTTTCAGATTATTTCCGTCTTACTGTTGCACACAATCTTTTATCTTCTGAATATTTGAATCTGCTTTGTGAAATATTGGCTGTTTCTCCCTCTGTGGATACCCAATTAAATAAAAAAATCTACAATCTTTTATGCTGTACACCTGTTTTTTTTTTTTTTTCTTGTGTGTTTATTATTCATTTGCTTCTCCTTACTCAGTGTTGACTTGCTTCTATGTTTGAAAATTTCTACAGGACAACTCATTATTCATCTTCAATGATTTCCCCCAAATTTAAATTAGAAACACTTTATTCAAGAAAGAGTTATCCCATTTTTTATTTGGAAACTAAGATTGTTGCCAACTTGGGAACTGCATTGTAGGAGTACCGTGATGCATCAAGTAAAATAAGTTTGTGCAAAGGCATAAAGGGGAGAGATGAGAACAGAGAAAAGACAGGAGAGGGAAATCCAGAGGTGAAAGTTATTCTCTCTCTCTCCTTTTCATTGAAGCTTGCCTCCTGATGCTTCTAATTTCAATTCTAGCCATTAGCATTATTGTAAAGAAAGAAAGCATTTCTTGTTCACTTCTCTGTTCCTTGGGGAGCATCATCACCCTAAAACATGACCCTTTTCAAAACCTTCTTATTCTATGGCCAATGCTCTTTCTGATCCCCAAATAGAGCAGAGGGGCCTAATTTAGATTGATAAACTTGTATTCTCTTATGTGTCCAAGAGACTATTTCTTACATTTAAGCCACTTTAAGGAAAGATACCATGAAGAAATCCTTTTGTTGTTCTGTTGGTGATCTCAAAATTATGGAGCTTTACTCTAGAAGAATTAATTAAAATATATCATATAAATTCATACAATGAACTGAAAATCTATACATTCACAACAATTTGACATTCCTGTAAAATGTAGCAATCAATAATGTTAATTTGAGAGGTCATTATATAACTTCTAAAATATTTTGTTCCATCCATTTTACTTTAACAATAAAGATATAATTAGCTTTTCATCAATTCTTCCTAAATGATAGTATATTGTATTAATTTCAGTAGGAATCATTAAGCAAGAAATTATGCAATATACCCAAAAGAATTCAGGAACATTGGGTTGAAACCGTTGGCATTGATGCTTAACTGAATGTAACAAAATGAATAAATGATTTTTTCAATATTTCTATACATGACACAGATATGTGTCTTTTATATGTGATTATGACAAACTATTGTTCTTTAAAGCATCTCTATTTTATATTTTCAAATATATCAACATTCACCAGTAACGATACATTCTAGAAAGTAGGAATTTGCTTATTTTTCTAAAAGAATATTTATCAAGCACAGAAACAAGTCTTGACAGATGACTTCTATGACTTTACCTCTAATTCTCCATTCTTTAAAACACTATGTTTTTATAATTACAGTATAATGAATTGAATAACAGCCAATTTTTTAATCAAATAATTGTTCAGTAGTGTAGAATATCACTATGAATGAATGACCTGAACTCGTTTTCCATTTAGTGTCCTTCATACTTTTCTGAAATGTTGATAAATTTTAAGAAAATTTTGGTACTTATTTCTTCTCAAGTATCTTCTAATTTGATCCAAACTCTTAAAATGATAATTCCTCATATCATGTAAGTGAATATTAGCAAGACAGATAAAAGCTTTCTAGAATATCATTTTTAATTTAAATTTTTTAATGTTTTATTTATTTTTATTTTATGTATATGAATGCATTGTCTGAGTTTATAAGTGCAGCCATGCCGTGCAGTGCCTGCAGAGGTCAGAGGAGGTTGCCAAATCCCCTGGAACTGCAGTTACAGACAGTTAGCTGCCATGACAGTGGTAGGATTCAAAACTGGGTCCTCTGAGAGAGCAGCCAGTGCTCTTAACTACTAAGCAATCTCTCCAGCCCTTTAATTTTTTTAATTTTTCATTTTTTATGAATATTATACATGAATATAGTCTTCACACCATTTTCATCCCTCTTAGTCCCCCTCCAGTTCTTGCTGGGATTGTCATTGCTGTAAGTTTAAGATTTTATAGCTGCTTAGGATTGTTAATTGCTTTTCTTGCTTGGCAGTTTTCATGACATTTTGCAGCTAGTCCTCAAAGAGGAGGATTCCAGCTCAATTCCAGTTCCATCACTCAAAGTCTAAAGTATGTGGTGTCTTCAGCAATACAGTCTTACCCAGTTCTGGAATGCAATCAAGAGCAATGGTAATATATTCTTTGGGAAAATTTGAACTTCCCCGAATAACAACTCTAATGAAGTTTTCCCATGTTTGGGAAATGATGTATTTCATTTATCAACGTTATTTTATGTGTTTGAGTGTATTATTTGTATGTATGTAAGTGCACTTGCATTGCACAATGCCCATGGAGGTCAGAAGTGGGATCCCCTGCAACTAGAGTGGTGGATGGTTGTTAGCTGCTACATAGGTGCTGGGAACTGAACCCCGGTCCTCTGCAAGAGCAGTCAGTGCTCTTAATTGCTGAGCTTTCGTTCCAATCCTGGCAATAAAATTTTTGTTATAAGTCTCTGTGAAGGAAATTATTATCATACGAGGCATAACTACACTAATGTGTATATATGTATATGTGCGTATATATGTGTGTAATTTTAAGTTTTCTTATATAATCATATATTTCTTTTCAACATTGCTGATGTTACTTTTTTTTCCTTCCCTTTCCTTGTATATCACTGTCCTCTCCTCAGTTGGTTCCCAGCTACATTTTTTCCATTACACCCTTGGTAGCATGGGTGCCTTAATCTTTCCTTCTCTCGAGCTCCTTCTTTCCCCTTTTACATGAGATCTCATTATAGTTTCCTGGGTTCAGTGGGGAATTCAAGTTATATACTCACTTCTAATGATACAGAGCTAGGATCCACAAATAAGAGAGAACATGAAATATGTGTTTTTCTGGATCTGGAGTAACTCAGCACGATGTTTTCCAGTTCTAACTACTTAACTCTAAATTTTAGGGACATACCACCCTGAACTTTCCTGATCTGATCTGACATGGGACTTTTTAATCAGTTTATAATGGTAGCATATTTTTTATGATACCCCCTATCTTCTACAACCCTAATTTCTTGCTTTTGATGTGTTTGATGAAGCTTTTTTTTTCCTTATTCCCTTCTGTAAGATTTTAAACTATGCAACTGATTTTTCATTGTTTTGGTCAGAGTTTCATGTTAAGAATATCATATAGAACTAATATGAATCAAAAATATACATTACAATAAATATTTTAGAGTCATGCAAAGAAATAAATCCCAGAAAAAAAAATTCTCCAGGAATTCGCCCCTGATTATCATTATTGCAGTGTGTGTGTGTGTGTGTGTGTGTGTGTGTGTGTGTGTGTGTGAGGGTAGTGCCTGCATGTATGTAAGTGCACCATGTTGTGCAATGTCTGAGTATGCCAGAAGTGGGCATTGAAATTCCTCTGGAACTGGAGCTACAGCCATTTGTCAGCCACCATGTGGGACTGAGAACTGAACCCACGTCCTTTGAAAGAGCAGCCAGTGTCATTAACCACTGAGGTATCTCTATAGCCCTGAAGACACTCTTTAAACTTAGTTCATCAGCAGCAGAGTTTTCTTCCATATTCACCCATAATGGGAACATAGATGTTAGAATGATATCCTGGGTTTGAGATCTTATTCTTGTGTTGACTAGAGGTCAGACTTCTTCATAGATCATTGATTCATGTTTTTTTCTGGTAAAGAGATTCTGTAGGCAGATTTATTGGTATTGATAATTCAAATTTTAATAAACTATAAACAGTAACATGTGTCCAAGAATACCAAACTATGAGCTGCATTAAATATTGCCTCTTGCATGTATAAAGCAGTGCTTACCTTTAGGTGTTAAGCAATTCATTATACAAATAGTTTTCATAATAAACAGCTAACAATTATTAGAGATAGAGTTGATTGTCAAGCTCTTAGATTTGGACTGGAAAAGTTTTTGCTTGTTTTTTCCATTGATTAGACTGCATAAGAATCATCTGGAACCTGGAGATGATGACTGTCATCCTAAGAATCAAGAGGTGGATATAGGAAAGGGGTGAGTTTGAAGTCTTCCTGGGCTATGCAGATTGCACCCAGACAGGAAGTTGGCTGCACACACTATTCCAGAACAATTGAATCATCCAGAACAGAAATAACAGCACTTTGGTTTGTTTGCTTTGCTTTGTTCTTCCCCACTAGCACCTTTGATCATGTGTATTCATGTTTTGTGCTGCTTTTGTTCACAATAGCTAAGAAATGGAAGCAACCTAAGTGTCCCTCACCTGACAAATAGATTCTGAAAATGCAGTGCCTGGGGTTCCACTCAGCAATAAATAAAGATGAAATCACAAAATTTGCAGATACATGAATGCAGCTGGAAAGTGTTATACTAAGTGAAGTAACAGAGACTCAGAAACAAATGGCGATTCTCTTTTTCATTTATGAATCTTAGCACCAAATTCTTATGTGTGAGAATGTATCCTGATGTAAATGCAAGAACCAGAAATGCAAAGAAATAATATAGGTAAATAGAAAGAGGGAGCCTGAGAGAGAGAACTAGTAAGAGACAGGAGTAATCAAATTTAAAATGAATAATATCTAAAGCTGAAGACTGTTGCAACATTGAAGAGTAACCAAGTACTTTTAGTAACATTGACAATAGTCAATGTTACTAATAACCCTAATCATTAATCAAATAATATTAATTATGTATTAAGATAATTTTGAAACATATAGAAGAGTGAAATATGGCACATCTCTATTGTGTGCATTCAGTTTCATTGGAGAGATAAGACATGGATGCCCTATTAACAAGGCATTAAAATAAAAATGTTGTAAATATGTAGTTAAAAAAATAATGCCATACAATGCTAGCCTATGATAAATATGTGATTACTGAAGCACTTTTACATTGATGTCAATCTTAGGTTTTGCTACAGCTAGGCAGAGTGCAGAGGACTAGGGCCTAATCTGGTCCCTTTGGACAATAAGTCCTTTAATGCTTTGAAGTTTTTTGTCATCATTTGCTGACTACATATGTATACTATAATGGAACAAAGTTTAGGGATTATTTACTCATGCTTCAGGTATTCAAAAATACACTATTATAAGAACTCTAAATAGAACAGTGCTTCTTATCCTATATCTATTAATTATGCAGAATCAAATACCTAAACTCAGAAGATGATGATTTTACTTTACGAGTCATGTTTTCCTTTTGAATCTCCCAAGTGTCTAGTTAACCTTCAAATTAGTTACTATCATTAATAGGTGTAAGAAATATTGACAACATAAATTGCACATGTTCTTGTAGATTCTGTCTAAATGCTATTTGTTTTCATCCTTTTAAATATCCCTTTCACACGTGAACTATCATATACTTTGAAATACTATGAAGTGTCAGGTATATATCTTCACTTTTCTGCCTCTTGCTCTGCATGGAGGTCTGCGTGACACATCTATTGCTTCTGTCACTGCATTGTAAGAAACTTACAGACTTCAGGGTTTTAGCTCTGTGACATGTTAAACCTTGTACTTGAATTGTTCACTCAAATATCTGTGGTATTTGCGTGCATATACAATATACAACATCCTTTCATTCAACATACACATATTCAACTTGTGTGTGAATGCGTGTGTGTGTAATTAAAATGTCTGTTAAACTACCTTTGATACTAATTTCTATGGTACCAGGAATTCACCTTACCCCATGAGCAAATCTATTATATTTGATTGTCAGACTTTTCATTAACTTATTTGTTGAGTTATTTATTATTATACTAATATTTTGTGTAATTTAAAATGATATTTGAAAATAAATATTTTTTTCTAACATGAAACAGGAAATTCATTTGATAACTAATAAAAAAATTTTTTGGATCGTTTTTGAGACATGGTCTCCCTGTAGCCCCATGTGATCAGGAACTTCCATATAGATCAGGCTGGCTTTGAACTCACAGAGATCATCTCTGCCTCCCAAGTGCTTCGATTAAAGGCATGTCCCACAACGACCAGCTAAAAAATATTTTTTTATGTATATAATCATAAACCAGAGTTTAGGTGCGTGATTGTTGAATAATGTGGTAGATATTGTAGAAAAATCCTTGGCCCAAGTTTATTTTCTAATTATTACATTCAGACTTTCAAGTTTCACTCAGTCAAGTTTCCTGTTTAGGAACAGTCAAGTGGTGAAGCAAAGTTTGCAAAGATTGCAAAGGGCACAAAGGTCAAAGGGCAAAGGATTGATGTGAATTAATCTCTAAGAAGTCCAATTACTGACTTCCACATAAAACTTCTTTTAAAAAAATATTTTTGTTGAATTACTGAATGTTTCATACAGAACATTTCAATCAATCTTAATCATCTTTATATTTCTTACCCCACTGGCACACCAGCCCCATAGCCCACCAACTGGAATCCCCACATTCTTTTAGAGTTCTTATTAAAAAACTACATCTTTAGTTCTAGTGAGGTGATAAAATGTCTATTTTATTTTTTTCTAAATCTCTAAGCTTGAAAAATGAAGACGAAATTTTGGTGACATAAATGTTGGCCACCTTCCAAGAAGCTGTTCAAATTGAATGAATTTTGTTTCTTAAATATCTATATGATTTTAGGTTTCATTATTTTTTTTTCTTTTAGAAAATTATCACTGTTCTGTTTCTTTATTTTTGTGCCATGCCTGTCAACATTCATGACTTTATTCACCATTCACCATACAGTGTTCTTTTTGTATAGAGGTGCGTCATCATTTGTTTATTTTTCAGCTTTTCATGTCTTAAGCAGGTTTCGTGTCCTTTTAAAAAAATTACACTTATGTCTATGTATTTGCATAAATTTTTGAGTTATGGTTTTCTAAAAATCTTTGCAAATAGATTAGATTTTATCTTAAAAATGGACTTGGATCTTAGGCACCCAAATCTTTCAGAAAAGTAAGTAAGCCTGCCAGATCATTGCCACAGGAAGATATGGAAGAGTCTATTGTGGCTGAAAAGCTATATAGGGTTCCATAGACTTTACTAGGGCATTCTCTCAGGAATGCTGAGAAAAACAGGAATAGTCCTACACATGACTTTTCAGAGAGGAACAGGATTTTCTCCGTAGCTCTGTTAAGCCCCATTCCTATGATATTTTGGTAAAAATCTAGCAGCAATCTGTGCATTGCCCACTAGGTTGAGAGAAGTTAAATGTTAACACAATGGACTAATTCGTTCTTAGATGGAATCTTAAGACATGACAGCATTCAGGATATTTCACAGCTACTGCTCACGGATCTCATCTCAGTCCACAATGAGAGATCGTGAAGTGGACTAGAAAAATAAGGAAATGTGCAGTTGGTAAGTAAAGGTGTGTGAGCTCGTTTAAAGTTTCAGACAACGAGAATGCAAAAGCAAAGTAACTTTTATTTGTTAAAGGCTTTGACACAAGTGAGATGTGACTCTGCTGTGGAACAACAGAAAAGTAACACCGAACACAAGACTCCATCCACGGAAGGCACTATCTTGTAAAAATTCAATTTCGTTTGGAAAAATAAAGTACCTAAATCGACATTGCCACTAAAAGTGTTCCATACTCCAAAAACTACCTTGGAAAATATTTATCAAGGGTCAGCACAGCAGGGGAAATGCAAAACAAATCCAATGGGACCAGGTTTCATACTGAGTTTCCAAAAGAGCTGGATAGTGGGAATGATATATTATGGCTTAGTAAGCACCAAGAGATGATGTTGAGATGATTATGGATTCCTGAACCACTGTTTGAGAGTGGTAACGAAGCTAGGTAACATATGGCAAGGATGGAACACAGGGAAGGAGCCTCTGAGAGGCCGATGTGTAAAGCTCCCATCATAAGCATAAATTGCAAAGGACATCCCAGGATGCTGGAATGCTAGGACCAGCAGGTGCAAAGTGGAGCTGTTTCAAAGGAGACACTAGGTGTACTGGTAGCAGCGAAGCTGGAGAAGTGAGGCTCCCTAAGACCTTTGTAGCCCAGATGATTTGAGCATGGTGGACATGGAACTGCGGGATTTATTATTTGCCTTGCTGGGTTTCTGTTTTGTTTTCATGGCATCATTCCTTGCTTCGACCGCATAAATAAAATTTGGAATATGAATGTTTACTTTGTACCATTGCATACTTAAATTGTATGTTTATATATTTTATCAGGGTTCTCATTGAAGCAATATATTTAAGTTTCAGAAATATCTTTAGACTTTTACTTCAGAAAGACAAATGCTTGTTATCCGGTCCCAATACTTAGACCTCTTGCTTTGAATTCTATGGAATATCCACACACACATACACATATACACACATACACACTAATTAAAATCAAAACACATATTAAGAAGCATGGTGGAAACTTTTATAGACTGCCTAAGTTTATTTTAAATTATGAGGTAAAAATAAAACTTTAGGGAGCAAGAATGGATTTAAAGGGATGTATTTTTGATAATAACTTGACAAACGTTGAGTTTATGATAATTTATAATGATTGCCAAATAGATGGGACTTAGACGCACCATGGAAATAAAAATCTGAGCATGTTTGTAAGGGGAATCCTAGATTGGATTAAATTTTTTCCCTTCATCTCTAGTGAGCCTTGTTTTACAAAACTGGGATCACCTAAATTTGCTGCCTGTCTTTTAAGAGCTGTAATATCTTCATGGTGGACTTTTCCTTTACTATGTATGAAGTGACCCTCTTTATCCCTTCTGACCCTTTTTGCTATGAGATCTATCTTGAGAGGTGGAAGAATTAACCTTAATTGCTTGATTTACCATTCCATTTTCTAGAAAAAGCTTTTCCCATCCTTTCGTCATAAGACGTCTTCTGACTTTGGGGCCTAGGTATGTTTCAGGAGGCAACAAAAAGATGGATACTGTTTTCTAATCCAATCTGCTAGTATGTGTCTCTTTATTGTGAAATTTGCAAAATTGATATTCAAAATTATCATGAAAGATACTTATAATAATTTCTTTTGTTTTGTTGTTTTGTCAGTTTCTTACGCCTCTTTATTTGAAAGAGTTTTGTTTTTTAATGTTGCATTTGACTTATCCAACATTACTAATCTCCCATCAAATTTCTGCTCTCTGTAGGCATTGCACGAGAGGGTTGCTCTTACAAATACACAAGCAAAATGGTCTTAAATGTAAAATTTGAAATATTAGATAAAATATTTTTGAAGAATGTACTGTTTAAAGCAACAATATTAGAAATTTTCATGTTTCAGATTCTATAAATATTAAAATAACTGAGAAAATATGAAGAAAATTTGAGGTGCTAAGAAGGGAGGGACAAAATTCACACTTGACATGAAAGTGGAAAGAAGGCTATATGGATAGGAAGATACAAGAGAGGAGAGAGAGAAGAAGGAGTAATCAGAAACAACTAAAACCTATTTAATTTGGAAATTGTCATAATGAAACCTAATTATTTGAAAGCTTATAAAAATGGTTTTGTTAAGATATACAATACTAGCTCCTTAGAACAATATCCCAAAATTGACACAAATGGAAGTAACATTGAAATGATCCATGTGTGAAAGAATGTAAATTTATAATGCAAAGCATTTCAACTGAGAAATTACAGTTCAGTAAATTTGGGTTTGAATTCTTCCTATAAATAAATGAACACCCCTGAGTCATTTTGAAATGTTAAGAGTAATTTATATATTTAAAAGCACATATATCGAAAGTGTCTATTAGATGAAAGAAATTAGACTCATCATTAATGTGAAATAGTGAATAAACTTCCTTATTTAGAAATCTATGCGTTCTTATTTATAGTCTAACTGCACTTATTAGTTTAAGTACCTTAGAAAAATAAGATCAAATAACATTTTTAAAAGAAACATCAGAAATAATACATTTTTATTTAGATACTTAATTTAGAAATAATATATTTATTAATTTTATAAAAAGTTTAACATACAATATTACAATAGAAACTCAAATTTGAGGCAAGAGAGATGGCCCAGTGATTTGAAACACTGTCTGCTCTTTCATGCAGTACCCAGATTCTGTTTCCAGCAGCCACGTGGTTACTAACAACTGACCACAAATGTCACTTCCGGGGGATCTGACCCCCTTCACTCACCTTTTTGGGCATTGCACAAGCCTGATGCCCCTATGTACACAAAGACAAAGTACTCACACACATAAAGTAATTTTTTAAAAAAAACTGAAATTCTAAGTCAGCTTTTAGAATCTAAGTTTATAAACTACAAATATTTTTAAACATAAGTTATAAGTTCCAGAATTATAATCAAAATCCTACAATTCTGAAAAACAACAGTATTTCCAATAAAATCTTTGAAGGGGAAAGAAGTTGAGTATCCTACAATGAACAGAAAGATTTTATTCTCTGTCAGTTTCTCTTATAATTTTATAGAGATTCAAAAACTATGATAATGAAGAAATTAAGAGTAAGCATGAAAATGATGAAGGTATTTATTGATCTAACCTAATGGCATAGAAAGATTTTCAATAAATCAGCAGTATTTTAAAAAATTTATTATTGGAATGAACATGATTATACTTGCTAAACAGAATGTAAAGTATAGAAGCAGACAGGCAGACATGTAGAACTATGATTTATGTGATTTGGTTACCTAAAGAACAGATTTTTCAATAAGAAATACAAAATAAAACAGTGTTTTCGATGAACAGCAATGGGTCAATTCATTGAAAATGTGGAAAACATGTATACCAATTTTTGTGACATTTTATTTCATGAAAATATATGAAAGATGAACACATAAATCCTTCAAGAAAATCTCAGAAGGCTATCTGTATGATGGAATAAACTAATGATTTTAAACAGGATGCAGAATGCACTTACAATAGAAGTAAATGAAGATAAATTTTACTTCATTAAAATTCAGAACTTTTCAAAAGACATTTTTAAAAATCTAAAGCATCAGTCAAGAATTAAATTCTTAAAATTCGAAAAGGTAAATGGTTGAACATAATAAAAATATATGGGGGAATTCCTCAACACAAATATAAAAAGGAGAAAAATATTATAAAATAATAGGGCAAGATGTTAATTGGTGCTGCACAGTAGCATGCAATGTGAATGGTGAGTTCTTCAGAAAGAGCTCAGTCTTGGCTGTCCTGCTGATGCAGCCTAAAATCTCAGCTATTTAGGAGACTAAGGCAGTAGAATTGCAGATTAATGATCTACCTGAACTAAGGAGTGAGTTCCAGACCAAATTGGGCAATCTTCTGAGACACTGTCTCACAAATACAAAATACTAAACAGTCATGGCCTGTAGTTCATTTAAAGTTTTTGCTTAGCACGTAACAGCACTGTATTCAATCAATGCAACTGAGAAAGAATAGAAAAATAAAGTGCTCATAATATTAGCAACCCAGAGACACATAAATTAACCACATGACCTGGCACTACACAAACACCAGAACATTTAGAATTAATACAAAACCAATCAAAGTGGTAATAATAAAGGACCAGTGCATAGAGACATACGATCTTTGCTAGTGAGGATCTATGAACTGGGACAAACTCTTTTTAAAAAAATATTGAGTTTTATTTATTTCATAAAACAGTTCCTAATCAAATTCACACTCCCATTCCTATTCAGCTTCTTTCCCCCTCAGGGTCTCATGTATTCTTTCATACATGTTAAGTTCTGTCCAGGTAAGCATTAGGCCCAGATGCCCTTTTAATACAAATTCATCCACTGAAGTCTGGTCAAGCTATCTAGAGTTTCAAGTAAGGCATACTTTCCCTCTCCCAGTAGTCATTGGTTTCCTATTACTCTCAGTTTAGGTCTTGCCTGCCACCATTTATTATTGCTTTATTCTGAGCCCTTGTCTAATTAGAGTTGATTGGGGCCTGTGGTCAATATCATCATTGCCACAGTTTCATACTTGCAAGTTTCCAGTGGCCTGAAAGACTCCACCTTCCTCCCAGAGTTCATAAACCAGCCCTAGCAATTGCAGTCTTTCCATCCACCTCTTTCCTAATGATCCCTGAGCCATAGGTGCTGAGGTTCAATATTGGAGTCCTAGCCAGGGATACATGCTCAGCAGTCCCTTATTCTATAAAACATGGCTAGTTGTGGCCTTCTGTATGCATAGCAGTATGTTGTTTAAGGAAGCTTCACTGGTGAGAATTGAGGGACGCTTTAGTTTTCTCTCTTCTCCTTGTTCCATTATATTCCATGAGCCTTAGGTGTAGAGGTCCAACTTTAGGTATGTTACCCAGGAATTGGGATATCTCACTCTTGTATTCTCTCTGTCTGACCAGTTATGGAAGTCTTCTGTAGCCTCCATTTATTGCAAACAGAAGATTCTCTGATAAGTGGTGTACTGTATGCTTGTCTGTAGATATAAGGACCCATATTTTAGCATGTGGGAAGAAAGTTCATTTCTCTAGAAATTTGACAGAATATAACATTATATTTGTAACATAGACCCAAATTTTGTTTCACTGTTTTCTTTTTTCAAAAGGTATTACCATGTAGTCCCATCTGTCCTCAAAGCCACAACCCTTTTAGCTAAGGCTCTGGATACTGGGATTCCAGACATGAACCATGGATGCCAGCCTGTCCAACACCATTCCAATGTATGCTGCTACTTCCAGTATTTGCTAATTCTTATCATTGCTTTAGATTTTATTGAATTTTACAAATAAATTTTGAATACAGCACTTTCCTGTGGTTCATGATAAAAAATGAACTTCAAAAATGTTAAATAGCCTTTAGAAATTGAATCAAGAAATTACAATTCTATTATTTTTAAATTTGTCAAGAAATTAAAGGTTTCCAGTTTAAAATGCTGTACCCTATTATATACTATTAGCACTATCATATCATACTTCTTCTCCTAAAATTTGCCATTATATATGTCTTACTCTAATATATGTTTAAACCTTGCATAAATATAGTTTTTTACTAATAAATTATATAAGTTAATATTTAGAAATGCTTTTAAAAATAATTCCTTTCTTCGTTGTGTAGATATCATTTTGCAAAACTTGGTTTGGGATTTAGCATCATCAGAAAACTTGCTAAATCCCAAGGAATTTCCCACAAAGATTAAATTATATATGACATGTAAAAATAAAACCCTTCAGATTAATGAAAAACCATAATATCTACAGATATAATATAGTTCCATACTCTTTAAAATTGCTAAGTATAACTTAGATGTCTAATTGTAAAGCCAAAAAGCAATTTCATATATATAAATCTGTTAAGTCTAAGAAAAGACTGACATGAGAAAATGCTAAAATTTACCTACAGTGATGGGAAAAAGTTATGAATATTGGTTACAATCACTACAAAATATTTCATTTTGGCATATTTTAAAATGACTACCATAGTCAGTATTTTAAAAAACTGTAGACAAATATCCAGTGTTCTGAAGTTGTGCTCTGTCCAAATATAGCACTAATAAGAACACTTAAAACAGGATTAAAACAAATCTCTTATTTTTGAAGTTGACCTCTTATCTACTGATTTAGATACTACAAATGTAGGATGATTTCAAAATATTTAAAGATGTTGTAAAAAAATCACAACCAATTTCATTAACAGATTTTGATTTATGAAGTTTAACCTAGATCTATAATAAATAAATGGGGTAACATAATTTTTACAGTTTTGTGAAGTAAAACACTGTAAAGAATTTTTTAAATTAAAAGGTAAAGCTCAGTGGAAAGCATTACATGAAATCTTTATTGTGCAAAGTTTACTTTCACTCAGATTTTAGAGTTGTCTTGGAAATAGGTGATTTTCTATTAAGAGATATACTGGGAAGATCAATCTATTTCATATAGTTCTCCAAACAATCATAACTGGTAGCCTATCTTTCTTTCATGTTATCCTGATGGCTTAAATTGGCATTGTTTTACCAACATATTTTCTTTTTTTGTATCAATTTTAATGTTTCCCCTCTGACTACTTTAGCTTCTGCTATTGAGAATTCATCATTGATAGTTTGATATCCCCCTTTCTATCTTTATTTCAACCCAATGAATTTTGGATCATTTTGAGTAATATTTCAAATAATGATCAGTAGATAAACAAAAAGCATTACAACAGAACTACATCCATAAATATGTGTTTGTGTCATATATCCATAAGGTTTTATATGGCATCATTAATATTATTTATCTTTTCTGAACAACTTTTGTGAGGCCCTACTGTATTGAAGAAACAATTCTGCAGAATGTATGCTATGCACAGTCCAGTGTTAGGATTTTATTTCACAGCAAGAAATAATCTTATAATTTTCTAAATCATGTTGGATCAGAAAATACAATAGAGTGATGTGAAAAATATCTTAAATAAGACAATTTCTCATTTAAGATATATTTTTCTAACAACAAGGGAAAGTTACATTCATACACTTGAGTAATTTGATCTAAAATGAAGCTAATTATATCATTACAAGGAATATTAATTGTTTACTATTTTATTATAATGATCCCAGTTAAAAATGAACAATTTTATTCTGAAGATAGTCTTTTAATAAATTGATATAATAAAGACATTTCAGAATAGGAGACCATATATAGATCATAAGATAAACATGACATATATATGGATGTGATTATACATCAATAAAGAACATTCATTTGTGTCACAGATACTGCTGCATATATTTTACTGTCTTGCTCCATAATAACCCCTCAAATATTGTACTCTTTGTCTTCTATATCATTAAATACATACTATATTATAATACACTCCTTAGAAATTTATCATTAACAAGGCACGGTCTTCTGTTTTCATATGACACACTAGGTAGTGGAAAGGAGAATTTTAAAATAAATAATGATATTAGATAGTTACTAGGAAAATAACATGTGGCAACAATGAAGGAGTGGGTAGAGCTATGTGAGACATTAGATAAGCATTTAATAGAGAAGTATCTGATCACAACTGAGACCTAAGCAATGATTGGAGGCAATCGTGTGATAACTGGGTACAGAGAAATCTAGATCCAGTTTATACTTGGGAAGTATTTTATAGTGCAAGATATTCAAGGCGTTAGTGTACCTGACTCAGGGATATTTTTTAAGGGTTTTGCAAAGAGAGATCAGGTGGTGTAGTTCTGAGAAGAGAAGTCATTGCTAATTCTTTACAATTTGAAAAAGTAACTGTCCCCATTAGATCAAACATGGAATGAAGGAGGAGTTAAATGACTTAAATCAGCAGCTTGGATTTGCTTAATGTGACCATTGTGGATATGATCAGACGTAATCACGCTTGAAAAGTGATGAAAAACAAACTGCTTAAGTTTGCAGCACTTGTGAGCTGAAGAAGTCGATTCAGAGTAGCAGAGCAGTTCCAAGGTGCCAGTCACCTTTACCTTCCCCAGGAACTGTAGGTTTCTGTCAGTTGCGCTAAGACTCAACTCTATTCAGCATTTGTTTGCATAGTGTTATTTGAAAGTCCCTTAGTGGCCAGCATCCCAACTCAGCATCTCAACCCATAACATCTCAAGTCTTCATTGTGGATTGTTTTCTTTTATTCATAAAAAAATCTACCATTTCCCTGGGTGTGTGTTGAACACTGCACAACAGCGTCATAAAGTAGATCTATATGAGATAAATTTACAGTATCCCAATGATGATTAAGTGAGTGATGCATATTCCTGCCAACGTCTACCCAGTAAAACCTGAACTGAACTTATGTCAGCATTTAACAAGTCATAAAGGAAATAATGACATGAAAATATTTTCTGGGTCCATACAAAAATGAGCTGATGAAATAAGATAAAGTATCTAGGCATATTTTTCATAAAGAAAACTGTAATTTTCTTACCTCTTAAACATCATTTTTAGACTGAAAATGGCCTTAGATAGCTTATCAGTTCCTTCATTGAGAAAGATTTAAAAATAAAGCTCAAAAATCTGAAATCATGAGTTATTCAAGGTCATACAAGTTGTTCTAGCAAAGACAGGAATCTCGATGCCTTGGCACTTAGTTCCAATGCTTCTCTTTGACAGAACAGTGCATTTTAGTTTGTCATTTATCTGCCAAGAAAATATATTAGTTAATAAGTGTTTAGAAGTGACTTCCTGGAAAACATCACAGGATATGCCTTTCTTGTGTACACTTATGTTTAATTCAAATCTCAAACTGCCCTTGGAATGTAAATGAGTGTGTTCTTCTCAGGTTAAGTGGTAACATTGTGACAGGGAATAATTTAAAATGTAAGCAGTTTTATTAGTTATTATGCACGGTGTGGAACCCAGACTCAATCTTGTGGGTTTTAACATTTTATCTTTTCTTTAAGTGGAGAATGCATTGGCTTTTTAGGGACCATTCTGCATAATGAAATATACTCACTATGGAGTTCTTTAATTCTACTTCCTTTCAGCCCCCATTATGGTACTAAAATACATATTATGTATGTATTCAGCACCATTGAGCTCCAGTTTTCATTTTTTAATCATGAATACAAAATTGTTAATATGTTGTTAATATAAGGCTTAATATAGTCCTTAAAATTCCCAGAGTACTATGCTCCCATTAAAGCATAAAATTAAGCAGTTCCAGAATACAGTATATTAAATACGTTAATTTAGAAAAAGTTATCCTTTGAAGAAACTTTGAAATGCTGCCTAAGTCATAACTACTACTACCATCTCCCTTAGAGGTATCATTACATACATTTTTAGAAATAGTATTATTCACATTTGGATCACTGTGAGAATTTTTTTTTTTTTAGAATGTCAGAGATGTTAGGGAATACTTTTAATGATTGTGCAGCAGAGGTGTTCCTTGGGGAAAATTTAATCATTAAAACTTCACAAGTATTTCATTATCATTTCATATGACTCCCTAAATAACAGTATCAATTGTTAATTCCAATTTATTCTGAGGTAGATCCAACTGAAAAATGTCCCCCAGATTTTTTGTAACTGAGTAGCAACACCATCAATTATGAGTCAACTTTTGATCTTTTGTCATTTGTATTTTCTACCAAATGCCTCATGCAGGAAATATATTTTACCTGAATAATATACTAGTAGAAGTTAAGGTGAGAATAAATAGATTTTTATACATTTCATCAATACTTAAGGTGAAGCAACAGAGTTCTGTTTATTGAGAAATTAAAAAAAAAACACTCACTTGGATATTAATGACAAGCATGTTCCACTCAGATATGTATCTCCAAAGTTCTGTACAGTTGGTATGAATGACATCTAATATGTTAAATTAATATTCATAGGATGCAATAAAATATATTTCATGTAATTTACTTAAGAGAGTTTATAAATTCTTCAAATGAATATGCCATTTGAAAGCAATAATTTTAATTTTGTAGTATCCAAATATGGTTCTAATTCTTAACCAAATTACTAACAATTTCCTTGCACATTATAAATCAGTTTTGCCTATGTTTTATAATAACCTGTATTTTAAGGGAAGTTTGGGGAATTATGTTATCAGTTCACTCATTGTTTAGGAAAAACTATAGAAATGAATCTCTGTTTGCATTACTCTATTTAATTGAACCTATCATTCAGTTTTGATCAATGAGATATCTTTAGGTTTATGCAATATAATTTGAGTCTTTCTTTTAATTCTAATTACAAAGAAATAATTTATATACACTGATAATATTTCAAATATCTGTATTTAATGTATTAAAATTAATGAAGTAATTCATAGCTCAACTACTTTATACTCTACTTTCAAATAAATTTTTGATGCATTAGAAATAGAATTATAATATCTTTATTTTATGTATATATGTATATATCTTAAGAAGCTTCTTAATGGGAAGTTTCCAAATGTGTTGCTTTTACCTCCTAACACATTTAACCCTTTTTACTCTGTTAATCCTTTTTCACCCATTATATAACTGCATTCTTTATCTCCTCCCAGAAAACCTGCATGTTTGATGGTCATTTTTTAGTTCCTAACTTCCAGATTTTCAGATTGAAATACTCATACTGAACATTTCAAACCTAGCATCCAGCTATGAGAAAGAGCATGTGATGTTTTCCTTCCTGATTGTGGGTCATGTAAGGAGGACTATTTCCAGTTCCACTCATTTATCTGTTAATTTCATATTTTTGTAAGCATCAAATCCTAATTCATTGGGTTTATGTATCACAAATTCATTATCCATTTATAAATTCCTGCCTAGATATTGTGTTTTTAGTTCCATTCTACTGCAAAAAGGGCCACAATAAATATGGATGAACAAGCATTTTTGCAGAAGCTTATGGAGTCTTTGGTATATGCCCAAGAACACTGTAGAAACCATACCCTAGCAAATAAAAAGCTCACTGGCAGAAATAAACTCCCTCTTTTCTAAGTTTTTAAACAGAGGACCCACAGATCCTCAAACAATACTGGTCATTGTCCCTTCTTTTAATTATCTACCAGAACTACATGAGATGTGTAGTTTTTGATGAAGACACTATATACATGAGCTGTAAAATAAGGAGCAATCAAGTTAGTGCTGAATTCGAAGTCTTTCTTCTACTGGCTAGCATTTATGGTGCTTGAAGTTGCTATACAAGGTAACTGAAGAGAAAATCCTGCAAGCTACAACAGTAAATGATATGATAAGGTATGCTCGCCTCCAATGGTGCAATAGTGGCATTAATACCATGGTGCTAATTAACCACTTTCCAATTGGATTTAAAATCTGCTTCATAATATGAAGACTACATGATATTGATACTTGACCTAGGAATCTATGACCAGAAAGCTCACAGGCCATGAGAGACAGCCTAATACATTATTCGTATAAATATACACAATGTTGACCTGACTTTTGATGATGTATTCTTATGCCCATAGTTAAATGTGTCCTTCAACACTTAACAGAGAAACTTTTTTATATAGAAGATGGTACTTAATACAGAGAACCGCAGCTTGCTAACTTGCAGAGAATAATATGCTGCAGACTGCTTATCTCTGAATAGAGCATGTATATATCAAACTTTTGCTTCCCAAGTTTCAGTAATCATTAAGAAAGAAGAAAGTGGAAAGATTGGACAATCCAGAGGAGGCGGATGACCACATGAAGCAGAGTTTTCCAGACATTTGGGCAATTACACATATGAACTAACAGCAATGGTTACAGCTATGACAAGTCCCCAGTAAGCTCAAGCAGGACAAATTTCATCATAGATTTGAAAAACCAATATCAGCTAACTAATCACAACATGCAAACAACTGCCTACATTTGGACTTCTTCTGTATGTAAAATAATACTCTATTGCTTAAAAATATGTATCAATACGGTGAAATACTGCAGTATTGTGAAGATTATGGCCAATATGTGTGTGTGTGTGTGTGTGTGTGTGTGTGTGTATATATATATATATATATATATATATATATATATATATATATATATATATATATATATGCATTTTCTGTTCTCCTTAAGCAATGGTAGGGATTTCATCTGAGTTTTCTGAAGAATACAGGAACTTTGTTAATAAACAGCACAAAAAACTACAAATGAGAGAAAATATTGGCCTTACTCTTTTATGAAATATCCAATAGTAATATTTGCAAGTAGTGTTACATTTTGAATGAGTTAATTTGAAAATTAGTCTTTCTTATTTACCCTAAATAGAGTTAATGTCATAAAAAATTAATTCTCCAATGTGGAGTGTTGTTTTGCTTATAACATTTATTGCCATTAATGCCTTAAGAGAAATCTTTGTAGGCCTCAAATCTGATTGCTAAATTAAAGCTAAAATTTAACCTGATACACAGTTAGTCAACCAATTCTAAGTATTTTTGTAGAGTAATATGTTCATAATAGTAATGAAATTTTAATACTGTCTAGAAGTTTTTATAAATATTTTAAAATAAGAGATTTTTGCATAGTGTTGTAAAAGATAAATTTAATACAGAGTCTTAATTTAAAAATAGCCCAACACAAAAAATGAATAGTGCCTGTTTCTCTTAAAGACCAGGTCAATATGTAAAATTAATAGACAGTACAAATTATGAGAAGACTGCTATTGAAATTTTTATATATTAAGCCAAGAGATGACATCTGTTAAATTCTGTGTGTGCCATTGCATCTTTTGTAATGCACAAAGCAGGAGAAGTGTAGGATTTTGAGACCTGTCCTCATAGTAAAACTTTTTGTGTTATTGTTGCTATTTTGCTAAACATGGATTTCTTATCAGTACAAATTCTTATATTTTCCAGGAATAATGAAATATATTGAAAGACCAGTTAATGATTATGCATATATGATATTCAAGTTCAATTATACAGAAAGTTAATGTTTTGGGACACAAAGTCTCTATACTTTTATATTTACTGTTAGTTAGATCTATGCCATGAGTGTTTTAACACCAGGAAAAAATGCTTTACCGTATTGTAATTGGCATATTTTGAGAAGTATGAAATTAATTTAGTGTTCCATATATGTTTTATTACAAAATAAAGAAATGTTTATTAATATGTATTCTAATAAGAGAGAAGCAAAAGAAAAGAAGATTCAGTTACCACTGCACTTGTAATAAAACTAGCTTTGTTTGAAAAAGAAAGTTAATGGGTTGGAGAAAATTTTTGCTTCTGTCTTATGCTTCATATCATAGTGGAGTATACAACGAGGTGATGTTTGTTGCAACTCTGTTATGAAACTTGTATCTGTCATTTCTGCTGACCCCAAAGTTCTAAAGAACATCTTTCCTGCAGAGATTAGTACCTCGGTGCACATATGACTCAACGTTCTGGCAGTTTCCTGCTGTAGTGAGCATGGCGATGCTGAGGCCATCCATCTGCATAGATTCAAGTGCCACATATTAGATAAATTTACTTCAGTTTATTCTAATTATTCTTACTTGTGTAGTCCCAGATTGTCTATATTATGCATGCCACAAACATAAATGAAAGTATTTTGGCATTATAAGAAATATATTGAGATGTGTTTCTATCTAGACAAATTATATATGTTGGATTTTGGGATCATGATTCATATAGAGAAATGCAAAGAACTGCTTACATTTAAACATTTGGCCAATTTTAAAAATTGAGAAAATTTACATTCCTCTAGTTTGTTTTCTGTTTGTAAAATATTTGTTTTTGTTTGTTCATTTGTCACATCTCTCCTTATTAGTATCTATTCATTGTAGGAAAGGATCTTTTATTTTGAATTTTTATGCATGCATATCATGTTTATTTTAAGTTTCACATCCCTACATTACTATTACATTAACTTCTTACAATCTACTTCATGCCAAACACACGCACAAACACATACACACACATTCACACATACACATAAGCATGTAGATGCTAGATAGAAGAGACAAGATATTTGTCTGTAAAATGGGTTTATTTCACGTCAATATTTACCTCCCAGTCTTCAGTGGGCTGAAATGTTTGCAACAAATATTAAAGGGAATACTCTCACATTTTGAAAATTTAGATTTTAGTCATAATGAATAAAAGGCAGGAAACTGTTTTGATTTTGAATTCTAAGGAATGTGTCACTCCCTATGTGTTTTGCTTTTAAAAGTTAGAAATTTAGATGGACAGGTCTTGTTCAGAAGACCCTTCCCATTGTTGCAGTGTATATCATGAAGTCTCTCCTTGATGGTACTATTCTTTAACAACTGGAGCCACTTTCCCAGAAACATCTTTTCTGCTACAATGAGATTCCTGGTGCTCTTTCCTTTTGCAAACTTTCTGTTTTGTTTGTTTTTACACACTTGTTCTTTTACGTTGTAGACCTGCAGAAAAGATATTATTGCACCCATGCACAAGATTCAATGGTGTGTTCTCATGAAATGCCCAAAGAAATTAGACCATCATTTTCAATTTACCTTTAGGCAAGTACTTAGGACAGGTGAAGAATGAAGGCAGGATTCTTTGTCATAATAGTACACGAATGTCCCCTGGCCCAGTTGCTGTTAAAGATTTTTGTTGTTGTTGTTTTCTTTGAGAATACTTTAGCCCAGCCTCCTCATCTGCATTACTCTCAGCACTAATGGTTTTCAGACGCCGACTAGAACGGCCTGCTTACACTATTCAAATGTTTCTGTAGTCCCAAGTCTTCCAAATTCCTCTAAAATCTGAATGGGAATGCTTTTCCTTTCGAAAGCAATACCTCACTACTAGTACTAACTTACCTACTAATTAAATTTCTATTGTGACAAAAGAGATAATGTTCAAAAGTGAATTATTGGGGCCTGGAGAGTTGGCTCACTGGTTTAAGAGCATTGGCTGCTCTTGCAAAGTACATGGTTTCAAATCCCAGCACCCAAATGTTAGTTAACAGCCACCCACAAGTGCAGATACAGGGCCTGGAAACCCCTCTTCTGACCTTTGTAGGCACTGCAAGAAATGAGTGCATTTATATACATTCAGGGAATACACTCAGATACAATAATAAAAAACAATTTTTGAAAAATCTGACTTATGGAAAAATTATTATGTTTAGCTTACGTTTTCAGACGAGTCTGAAATGTTGGGAAGGCAGTGCAGCAGGTGGAGTGCATAATCTGAATCAGGAATTTGAGTCCTCACCGTTTCAACAGCAGCATTAAGCAGAGTCAGAGAAACTTGAAAGTGGAGTGAGGCTAAAAAACACGTTAAGTCCTTCTTCAAATCTGTCTGATTGAGTCTAAATGGTTTTGTGCATGCTGTACCCATTGCTGTAAATTCATAGAAGAAGGTCCCATGACTCTGTAAGGCTCTGTTTCCTTTTGGTTTTACACCATCTCCTTGCCTCTTACAATTTTTCTGACATGCTTTCACAATGGTGCCTGAGCCCTGGGTGTGTGAAGTTTCGTTTAGGGGTCCTGTTCAGGTACCAAACTCAGCAGTCTCTTTTCCTCTACACTTTTTTCAGTTGTGGCCTTTTGTGTTTTTCACCCTCTATTCCATGAGGAAACATCGCTGATGAGACTTGAGATATATATTAGTATTCTCTCTACCCCTTGTTCTACAATGTTCTTTGAGGCGTAGGTATTGATATTCCACCGTAGGTTACTTAGGACTGGAAAACAGACACTTGTTCTCTGTGTATGAATAGGAATGGAACTCTGCAATAGTCCCTGTTGCAAAAGAAGCTTCTCTGATTAGTGGTGACTGGCATACTTGTCTGTAAATATAAGGATCCATATCTGGCATATAGGAAGAAATTATGTTTGTCTAGGGATAAGGCAGACTTAAGATTTTCAATACGAGTTTTGACCTTTCCAACCATGTGTATTCGGCTGTGTTTACAGTTCTCTCCCATTATGTGGAACTTTAAATACACGCTGGGTGAGGAAGAGCTGATCATCCTCAAGGGAGTGACATCATACAGACTGAACAGGTTCCAGTACATGTACTCACACTGGGGGACATGTGTGTACACAGACGTGACTCGAGAGGCCTTATTATACATGACAAAATGCATACAATATTGTGAGTATTATATGAGGGTGTGCTTACAAGGAAAGGAGGCTAAACATATTGAAGACATATTGTATGAAATCCACAAATTTCAAGAAAAGTTAATTAAGCACACAGACAAACACACACACACGCACATGCAAACACACATACACAATCTGTCCCAGTAACATATTTCTTCTAACAAGGCTGCAACTTCTAAACTTTTCCAAATAGTGAGATTAAGTCAGAAGCAAATATTTAAATAGTTGAACCTCTGCTGAGAAAAATATTCTCCTGTCAGCATTCCAGACTTAATGGAGTCCCGAAGAAACTGTCTTTCCCCAAAGTAATGTTTTTTGATCTCTGACACAGAGCATAAAATAATAAACGATATTCTTGTAAAGTATTGTATTTATCATATTTTCAACCAAAGTACTCAAAACTCATAGAAGAGTAAGTATGAAGATGATCATCAGTGGTTTAAAAAGCAATTATTTCATAGAACATTATCATGGCTGTTTTAGGCAAAGGATGATTTTTATTTTTTTTCATTTTCCCTGTGAACATTTCCCTTCAGAATGTTTCTGAAGCCTAAGTTCTTTTGTTTAGTTGTAATCTGCCTATGGATGCATATCATTTTAAAGTTTCTATCCTACAAAATTAGTGTATCAGATTAACATAGGAGACTATGCTAATTTCAGAATGACTCTCATAATTCAGTGTCAGGAAGGATTAAATACCAGATTTTGCTTTCTGAAATCTAAAAAAATGACCTTACAAAGCTAGTGGTTTATTTTTGGCTATTCAAGGAAGTAAATCTTTATTCACAGTGACTCACTGTACATATTTTACTCCTATTTCTGAACCTTTCTGATGCAGTTGGAGAAACTGACACAGCTAATATTTTTCATTTCACTAATACTTTTTTAACTGTCTATCCTCAATTGTCACTAGTTATATGTCCTTCTAGTCACAGTATAAAGAGATTGTGACAGCACACACAAGAACTATGAAGCCAGACAAAAACCCAGCAATGTGTAAGGAGTTGGACAGAATTTTCTAGCCCTACCTGAAGAACTTTTGGCAATTGATAACTGCTGGGAGATTAAATTTGCTTTAAGAGTGTGATGCCCATTAGATCAGAATCAAGGAAATGGACCAAATCCCAGATAACCTGGGGAACATAAATAAAATAGAGGCCATGATGCGGAGTGGTAGTGAGGAACTCATGGACCTAAGGTAAGATGGGGAGGCATATGAATATCATCAAAATACATTCTATGAAATTCTCAATCAATAAAAATATTATTTTTAAAACATTTAAAGTGATTTGTCAATTTATTTCCTGTGTTACCTTCTTAAAACCACTCGCAATGCCTTCTTGTCATTTTAAATATGGCTATTAGTTATTTAAGCTTTAATTGTTTAAGAAAATTATTTCCGGTAAACATTATCCAATTCCAATAATCATTCTTAAGAATCACTCCCATAGCACACAGTCCTATGTTTAAAATAACTGTGAGAGAATTAGAGAATCAGATCTCACTGGTTGATATGTTGGATAAGGTTTATATAGACATTATGGGATCATTAAAACATCTTGGTTCAGTTACTTCTTTGTCTAGAACCAGATTCTCAGGTCACTGGGACAGTCAGAGGGAAAAGATAAACAGGAAGCATAGAAACAAGAACCAGTCTAACCCAAAATGGTGCACTGTAACCAATGAGAAGAACCACATAATCAGTGTTTGGGTGCTTCTTAGTTTTATGTGTCATGTGCATTCAGAGGATCAGGCCTTCCACCTAGAAGTATAGCAAATTGACTGGTGCCTCTTCACAGAATGGAAAAGGTCTTTCACACTTTAATATTTTTGTTTGATTTATAAGTTG
The DNA here is from genome assembly GCA_035773235.1 of Eospalax fontanierii. Taxonomy (NCBI): domain Eukaryota; kingdom Metazoa; phylum Chordata; class Mammalia; order Rodentia; family Spalacidae; genus Eospalax; species Eospalax fontanierii. The sequence goes on along the minus strand of CM069527.1, from coordinate 94,995,862 downwards.
AATTTCACTACTTTGTCCCAGTCTTGTCTCAAGGTGTGTATTCTTCTAGCTCAGCTTTCCAAGTGCTGGAATATAGGTGAGTGTATAACTACAATTCCCTTTGAAATACCTTTTTGAAATGTTTGTTGAGTTTCTGTGTTATGGTATTAACAATAGTTATGGTATTAACCAAATTGAGACTCCCCTCTAATACCCCCATATGCCTGTTCCTTCCCACCTTATTTTATGGATTTGATCATATATGTTAAGTACCATCCAGTCAAGCATTTGTGTCTATATGTCCCTCAGTGCAAGTTCATTGACTAGAGACTAGTAGACCTCTCTATAGTGACTGCTTTGAACAACTTCTGCTCTCCATCACCCAGCAGGAATCAGTTTTATGTTCTTTCTGCTCCCTTCCCAGTTCAATCTCTGTTTTCCCCATTTCCTCCTTGGTAACATCTGTTTCCTACTGTCTTCCTGTCTTGGGCCCTTTCTTTCCCTTTATACTACTGGTGCTTTCCATTTTGCTGGCTCCTGCTGTTATATGAGCTTATATACTTACATATAAGGTATTGGTTATAAGATCCTCTGTAGGCCTTTGGCCCCCCTGCATGCTCTTTTCTCTTAGAGCTGGGCTCTTGGCCAAGAGCTAGCTGGAACTTGTCAATTGCAAAGCTCAATAAACAACTTGACCTTTAAGCTAGCCCCACTGCAACTTCCTTTTTCCTGTGTACATCTGTGTGTCATCATAGAGGATGTCTCCTGAGAACCTGAACTTTTAATTTCCTGCAAAGCCCTGCCTCAGGATATATAAGGCTTGCTGCCTCTCAATAAAGTCAGTCAGTCATTTTCCTTTCCTCCTACCTAGTGTGTGTGTCTGTGTCTCTGTCTTCTGTGTGTCATTCAATCAACAGCCTTCCGCCGATCCAGACTCAGGCAATGAATGTAGGCAGGGCGCTACAATCCTCAAATGTGGAGAACATATTTCATTTGATTTTCTAAGTCTATGTCATTTCACTTAGTATTATAGTTCCTAGTTCTATCCATTTACCTGCAAATTACATAATTTTGTTTTTCCTTATTGTTGAGAACTTCATTGTGCAAATGTATTACTATTTCATGATCCATTTGTCAATTAAGGGTTATTTAAATTTATTTTTTTCGTTATGTAAATGTATCTAGTGAGTCACTATCCAATTGTCAATTAAGGGATAATTAAATTTGTTTATTTTTTTCCCTATTTCTTAGCCATTGTCAAAAGATCAGCAACAGAGATGGATCTATATGTTTCTCCACTGTAAGATGAGTCTTTGGCTATATGACAAGGAGTGATACAAACACATTGCAGGGTAGATTCACTTTTAGTATTTTGAGACTTCTGCCCACTGCTTTCCACAATGGTTCCACAAGTTTGCATTCTGACCAGCATTTAATGAGTGCTCCCCTCTCTCCATATACTTGCAGTGTTTTCATTCTCTTGATTCTAAGCAGTCTGACTGAGGTAAGATGAAAATTTAAAGTGTTTTTATGTCTGCATTTCTCTAATTACGAAGGATGAGAACCACTTACTAAGGCATTTCTTAGTTATTTTTAATTCTTCATTTGAGAACTCTCTGTTCAGGTTGTTTATTTTCTTCTTTTTTTGAGTTAGTTGTATATTTTGGATATTAATCCTCTGTCAGATGTGTAGCAGGGGAAGGTTTTCTCCCATTCTGAGGGCTTCCTCTTCACTTACTTGTTTATTTCTTTCACTATACAGAAGCTTTTTAGTTTAATGGGCCCCACTTGTTGATTGTTGACCTTAATGCACGAGCACTTGATGTTCGATTTAAAAAGTCCTTTCCTACATCTATTTCTATGATATTGCCTAGGATTTCTTCTATTAGTTTTAGAGTTTCAAGTTTCATTTTGAGGTCTTTGATCCATTTGGAGTTAACTTTTGCACAGGGTGAAAGATAAGGATCCAAATTCATTCTTCTACAGATAGAAATCCAGTTTTGCCAGCACCATTTGTTGAAGATGCTTTCTTTGCTCCATTGTGTTTATTATACATTTAAACAACCTCAAAAGTACAAATTCCATTATAGTCTGTTTGAATATATTAATTAGTGCATTCTCTAAAACATTTTAATTCATAGATAGATTTAAATATCAGGTATGTGAGATAAATTTTGTTTATTTTGGTTTGCAAAATCAATTTTTAAAAGACAAAAATATGTCTGTTTTCCACTAATATGTCTTTAATATTAAGGTTAAAAACTGTGACTTAATCACCATTCATATGAACAATAATTGATATTTTATAAATTTGACCTATTAACTAAAAAAGAGCTAATTAAATTTTACATAGGGAATAGCAATATATTTCTTTCTTCAATTCCACAATAATTTAATATTTTATAACATATTAGTCTATATATTCTTATTTTTGAAGGTTTTTGGCATTTTCACTATACAATATTAAAATTCATAATAATTGGGTAATAAAGACTATTTTAATCTTAAATTTATTTTCATTTAAAAACCGTAGGGGAAACGAACTCATCATTTCTTCTAGTCCATTACTGATGGTATTTTTCTGAGTGTCTAAAATCTTCATTAAGACAAACATATCTATTTTTATGATTCAAGGACATCAGTCATTATAGCGTTGATTCATGCGGTAAAACAAAATGGCAAAATCTAACTTATAACTGAAATATAAAGTAACTGCTGTCCAAGTAGCTGACAGAATAAAATGACTTATAAGCTGAAGAGAACAGACATGGAGAAAGATGAGCAGTGCTGGTAAGCAGGAACCAAAAAGCAACGGAGAAACAAATTCTGGTTTTTCTTTTTTATTGTACAATAGAAGCACTATGAATAATTAAAACCTTAGCTATGTGTGGTGTGCATGACACCACATGTGCAATAATCTATTGCATGTGGGAGGTATGAGTAGAAGGATGAGGGCTTAAGGTGAGATTTGCCTACGTAGTGAGCTCAAGACCAGACTGAGCTACAAAGAACGCTGACAGAAAAGTCAATCAACCAAGAAACAAATGGGAAAAAAGAAAATTCTTAAACTAGGATTTTGAATGTTTTCACAAGAAAGAAAAGTGACATTTGAGGAGTTGGTTATACTTATCTGAATTTAACCATTACATCATGAATATATATCTTATAGTAATACATGATACATTAAATACATAACAAGTTTAAGCCTAATAAAATCAATAAAATATATATTAAAATTTTAAAAATAAAAAATTTAGCCAACATACTATTAATAATGATGTCCCATAGGCCTTCATGATAGCTAGATCAACTTTGACATATCTATGATCTAAAATTTTCCATTTCTTTTTATATCTGGATTATAAGAATTATCATTCATAAGTCCATGACTTTAGTGTCAAATAACTTCATCTTTGCCCTAATGCACAGCTACATCACCACTTCATGATGATCAGGCTATAGTTCTACCTTGGGATCCTTTCTTCCTCGTCTTCTATGCACGCATGTCATATCAGTTAGGTTAACAGAGGCCATACTTTAAGTTCAGTGTTTTCACTGAGTGTATTTAGCTCCTATTGTCTGTATTTTAATAATGAGAATTTAAACTTTCTTTATTTTTGATAATAACAAAATGTAAGACCATTTCCACCTCTGTTCTTTGGCTCTAAAAATAAGGAAACATCTCATGACAAATCACATATAATTAATCTTAATTCAGAAATGCAATGCATACTGTATTTTAAAGTATTTGCCTAACTGAATTATGTTCTCTCAGTCTGTCGAGTTCTGTAATGTAGAGCACAATAAAAATCAGAGTCATGCAGGGTATATCTATAGTCATGTGTTCAATACAGGTGCATACAAATTATGCCCTGTGAAAGGCAGGTCAATGAGTGTTATGTTGAATGCCATTTCTTATCAAGATGTCTTATATTTTATGATTACCTCACAATGATGGTACAGGATGAAATATTTGAGTAAGAAAGGATAAATCAGTATCTTCAGTGTTCACAATTTCTCATCAAGATCACTAGTTTCCAGATGTAGCCAACATGTGATCTATTGAAAAATTACTTCATTTTATTATTTTTTTTGTAATGTTTTGTGTCTTGAGATGAAATCTTGCTGTGTCCAAGATGAGATGTTGCTGTGTGTCTGGGATGATTTTGAACTCATTATCTTCTTGATTCAGCTTCCTGAGTTCTGCAAGAGGGGCTTGTGTGACACATCCAGTTCCAGTGAATAATTTTATGTTAAAGAAAAACCTTATTCTAGTTACAGTACTTTCAGAGTGATAAAAGCTTCAACTAAGACGCCATGGTAAAAGTGTTACCTAGCTGTTCTTTCTATGCAGTTCACCCTCCTTTATCTTTCTTTCCTCTGTCCTGAAGTGGGTTCTATGAATGCATTGTACAATAACTTATCTCATGCAGATTTCCACCTTACACTGTACTTCGGGAAAACTCCATCTTCGCCAGTTTAATTTTATGCATAGTCCTTTGAAGTTGTCACAGGTGCAAGTAATAATCCAACTACAGCACACAAGATAGTAACTATGTCTTCCTGCCTGTGACTTAGGTTAACTCTTTTGACTCCAAATAAAAGAAAACAAACAAACAAACAAACAAATAAATAAATAGGAAAATATTAAAAACTGAAAAGATGATTCTTGTAAACATGATCTGTTAAGATAGTGCTTGGGGAAACTCATAATATGCAAAGTAGCAAAGTAGGATTTGGTAAGAAATTTAACCAAGGATGGGATCTTGTCCCAAGTTTAGACTTAATGTACTCACTCTGGGATATATAAAGGATAAGTTATGCCATGGGCATGATTTCACTCTGAAGCGAGGGAGTTTTCCTTTGTATCACTTGGGCACTGTACATTCCTTATCACTTTCGGACATGGCAATTATTCAGTCATGACTTTAAGATATGTCCACAACTGTGTTATTTAAAGCCATCACTTACAGCTGATAGTGGTTCATATTTCAATGAGGAAATAAGATATGAAAATATCTGGCCTTCACTGCAATAAGATATACTAGTATTCTGTCAGAAAACTGCTATTCAATCTCCAATTTGAATGTAAAAATGTCTTTTCTACTTCTAAATTTTGAATTTTATGACTTGAAAAGAATAGAATTTTACCATATTTTCAGGAAAATTTACTTATTTTTTTGTTATTCCCCTGCCCTGCCCCTATTGTAGCGTCTGCCTTCCCTCCCTGCAACTCTCATATTCCCATTAACTTAATTTTGCTTCCATGACACGTGTTCATTCATCTCCACGTCCCTGCTTTCTCCACATCTCATTTCCCTCCCTTGGTCTCCGTGGAATTTTATTCTCTGCACTGACTCTCATCACCTCTTGTTTACATATATGCAGACATTAGATGTGGAACATACATATGAGGCAGAACATTGGATTTTTGTCTAAGATTGCATCATTTAATACAGTACATTACAGTTGTATCAATGTACTTTTTAAATAGATATGTTAAATTATTTTTTTTTATTTTATGTGCATCAGTGTTTTGCTGAATGTATGTAAGTGCGCCTATGTTGTACAGTGTCCTTGGAGGTGAGAAGTGGGGGTCAGATCATTTGGAACTCATATAGCAAATGATTGCTAACCCCCTTGTGGGTGCTGGGAATCAAACTGAGGTCATGTGGAAGAGCAGGCAGTGAGTGCTCTTGAGCTCTGAGCCATCTCTTCAGTCCCAATATCAATTTTTTTTTTAGTTTTTGTAATTTATTATTTCTTCACAAATGATTAAAATTCTACTGTCTAATGCAACATTTGCATTCTCTTTTATCAACTCTTCTGATGAGTTGGCTGAAATCTAGGCTGGTATGGTTTCCTTGATGTTGTGTAGAGTGTAGCAATAAGCATGAGTAGTGTGATGGCTGCTTCTGGGTGTCAACTCAACTGGATCTGGGATTAACTGAAAGGAGAAGCATCCTCTCGATTGGATCATTTTAAGGGGGAAGACTCACTCTAGATGTGGGTGTTACCTACTAATGGCAGCCTGTATAAGGACGGAGCTTGACCCTTTGTGGTGTTTACCTCTTTCTCAGTGGTGGGATCCTCTTGCTGCTGTGGCCAGCTTGTTCCAATTCCAACATACACTGAAGACTAGTGAGTCTCCTCATATCTATCAGGGCAGGCAGATTGGGACTGCTGATACATACAGCATATGCATATAGATATACATATATATAATATATATACATATATATATATATATATATATATATATATATATATATACACACACACACACACACATTATATGGGTTATGTTTCCTTAGAGAACCCTGGCTAATATAGCTGTGTAAGACATCTTTTGTAGGCCTAGGCAATATACCCCGTTACAACTGTGTCATATAGGAATTATGTTTTTGGAGGGATTCAGTTTTTGGAGTAATCTTCATACAGATTTTCACTAGGATGCCATAGTTTATAGTCTCACAAACTTAATGAAAAAAATCAAATATCATGGCGCTGGTACAAAAAAAAAAAAAAACTGACCCGAAGACAAATGAGAGAGGAGCAGTCCTATAAACAGAAAAACGAGCTATGATGACCTAGTTTTTGAAAATGGCATCAAGATCAGTGTATCAAAAATGATGCAAAGAAAAACAGAATATCCACATGCAGAATAAAATTAGACACATATCTGTCACCATGCACAACATCAATTCATAATGGATGGAGGATATTAATTGAAAACCTGAAATGCTGAAGCCACTAAGGAAAATATAGGTACTATATTTGAAGTTAAAAGCATAATTAAGATTTTTTTTCACCAGGACTCCAATAGCACAGGAAATAGTTGCAAAAATCAACACATAGCAATATATTAAGTTAAAAAGTTTCTGCAAAGGCAATCAGTAGAGCTAACATGCAGCCTCCAGAACTGAGAAAGAGTGTTCAGAAGCTGTCACTCATGAAGCAAGTTCATATCTATAGTATATAAAGCACTAGAAAAATGAAGCATCAAACTGCCAATCAAAAATGGTTTAATGAGATGAATAGACAGGTTCTAAAAGGACAAAGTACAATAATAGAGTAATTTTTTCGAAGTTCAACATCCATAGCCAACAGAGAAATGCAAATTAAAATCACTTTGAGATTTCATTTCATCTCTGTCAGAAATTATGATTAAAACTGTAAAACAAAAGTCTTGACAGAATTTATATATTGTAACTCAAAGGCTAGAATTTATACTTGGTGGTAGAGAGCTTTACTTCTATGTATTAATCCCTGGCCTCTACCATCCACTTCCTAAAAAGGAGGGAAAATAAGAGAAAATAAAAAACTAATTATATATATATATATATATATATATCACACATACATATGTATATAGTATACCCGACCTTGAAAAACGTAGTTCTTGTGAAAATTATCTATAAATAGAATTGTTTAAAGACAATATTTACATGTAAAATCACTGCTGTTTAAGAAATGAACTAATAAAATATCTTCATTAGCTATGTGTAAAGCAAGGGTTATTTGATGGTCTTTAATGAAAATTACATTCATTAATGTTTATGAGGATGTAATGTAATGTATATGAGGATGTAATGTAAATGAGGGTGATGTAAAAGAAGAGCAAGGTCTAAAAGGTGAGGTAACCAAATAGATAATGTAGAAGAAGACTTAGAGAAGTACACCAGTTTGCAAGCTTATTAAAACTGTAATAGCTATCATCTATCTATTGTCTGTCTGTCTGTCTATCATCTATCTATCTATCCATCTGAATTTGAACAAAATTTCTATGCATGAGTGGACAATACTTTTCCCACAACACATAGGTCATAAAATGATCTATTTGTTATTGGTCTAGGAAGCCCAGCCACACCCCAAGCAACACAGCCTTTGTTCGTTGTTTCCATCCTACAGACAGATGGAAAGTCCCTGTGGCTGAAGACACCACTCAACTTGGTTCGGGACATACAAAAAGTGAATATAGAACTCACCTGTAAGCTCTCTCCCTGGTGGATAGCTTATGTGGTGCAAGAAGGGGCCAGATAGGCCACTGCCTGCGGGAAATAAGAAAAAAAAAAAAAAACTTGGGGCTGGACACTGCACAGACTATTGTATACATGTGGCATGATAGTTTTTGGATAGCCAACAATATTCTAATTGGATGGGAGATCAAGGCCTGTAGGGTCCCAGGCTTGTTGATACATCAAATATTTACACTGTCAAACTACATTATACGTGTAGATTTATGTTGTTTCCAAATTCAATCAAAGTTTATTTTACAGAGTCTAAGAACTGGAAATGCCAAGTGTATGTAACCATGAACACTAAGCTATGATTGAATCATCTATATTAGCCTCCCACCCCATAAAAGACTCATGGAATATTGCAGAAGAATGCAAAACTGTGGAAAGAATGTAAGAACTGGCAGATGAGAAGGGTATCTATGCAATGTCTATGCAATGGGCTCTTCTAGATATAGCTTGGCTGTTACTCTATTATCAACCAAGTGTTGTGGTCATCTGGCACAAGCCAGTCAAAATTTCAGTGAGGATAGTGTGGATAGGGGCAAGCACCTGATTTCCAAATAATGCAAGAAGATGATGTGCATTTGACTGAGGAAATAAAACATCACTGGAGATTCTAGCTGAGGAGCTTCTAACATGTCATGTCTGCTGAGGGATGGACAGCCATGCTTCTTTAGGGATGTGAATGCTAGCAGGTTGTCCATACCTTAGTGGATGGTTCCCACCCATATGCATATCGGCAGTACTAATTGAACACGAAGAGGGAGATAAGTTGGGGACACTGGCTGGCATGGGAAAGAAGTGATTATGGATGGATACGATCCAAATACATTTCATATAATTTTCAAAGAATAAACAAAATGGTTATTGAAAATAAAGTATAGCTTTAAGACAGACAACTTTATTGATAAATTATATTTACTAATAACATATTTTCAAAGATTAATTAATATTACTATATTATATCTTGAGTATCTAGGTTGAATTTATTTTTAAATATTAAATGAAGGAAAGATGTAAAAGCATCAAAGAATATGGTTCAGGACAAAACAGGATGTAGTTATTTTCCTTTTAGCAATTGGGAACATTTTATTTTGAGAATTTCATACATGCATAGCCTGGGTTTTGATAAAATTGACATCGAACTCCTTCCCTTCCGGTTCCTCCCATAAACCCATACGCTATTCTCCCTCCCAACTTCACACACTTTTTTAAACTCCTCAGGTCCACTTGGTACTAGCATTAAAAATGTGGTGTCTATACACAAAGAAATTTTATTAAACTTTAAGAAAAATGAATTATGAAAGTTACAGTTAAATGGAAGGACGTGAAAATAATCATCCTAAGTGAGGTTACCTAAATTCTGAAACACAAATCCCATGTGTCCTCTCTCATGTTTGGATCTTAGCTTTAAGTCTTTAGGTGTGCGTATTTGAATTGAATCACCCATGGATCTCAGTGACTTGTGATCCAAAGGATTTTATTCTATTTCATTTCATTTATTTTACCTTATCGAAACTAACCTCTAGTTCTATTAGAGAAATATACTACAGTTTGTTAGTTTTTCTCCATTTCTTTAGGCAGTTTGTGACTATATATATATATATATATATATATATATATATATATATATATATCAGGTCTATGATTCTATTATAAAAATATTAAACAGGAAATAGATAATGGGATTAGCTTATCTGAAATATGACTTGTGGGTGGCTATGAGAGATTGGGAATGGAGAGAAGGTCTTAATTTGATTAAGATATATTAATCCATGCAATGTGCACATTGCCCAAAATCTCAATAAAAATTGGAGAAAATAAAATGAAATTCGTATGCTTGCCTTAGAATGTAAACTTAAATATGTTATGTGATATTAATTAATAAAAGCAGATTTTTCTTTGGTATTCTGTAGACATTTCTCCTTCATAAGGTAAATTACAGAAACTACTGTTCTTATTTCTCACACTTCAGATGAGTATTTAAATATCATTTTTGTTGTACCTCCCAGAACTTTACTCAATTCAAGGAGCTTTCCTGTAGACCTTGATGACTTAAATTATTTTATTTAATATTGTGTATGTGTGTGTGTGTGTTTGTGAGTGTATTGCCTGCATGTGCATTAGTGAAGCCATGCATCCAGTGTCCACAGAGGTCAGAAGAGGGCATCTGATTCCCCTGCATCTGCACTTATAGGCAGTTGTCAGCTGCCATATGGAGGCAGGGAATTTAACCTAGGTCCTCCGAAAGTGTAGCCAGTGATTTTAATCACTGAGTCATCCCTTCAGCCTCCTAATAATTACTTAAAATTTTAATTAAGGGAATTTTTAAACACAATAAATTTGTTTTGGATCTTCAAATGTCACATGAGTCATTTTATATTGACCTAATAATCTATATTCCATGGTATTGCATTTTATAAACACATTTTCCCAGATGTGAATCACATATATCCACTGGGTGTTATCCAGTAACACAGTCTGATAAAGGAAAATTGAATTATCTAGATTGAAATTCCAGTGCTTAATGTACATGGCTCTAATTGTTTTTAGTCTTAGGACAAACATGAACTGTGAGCCATCTTTCACATTTCCCAGAATCAATAATTACGTGATTATATTAGTCAATTAAGTCTTCATGAAAAATAGGTATTCACAATGTTTATCTCTATTTTCAATTTCAAGAAAAGGACTTATAGCCAAAGGTTCAGTGAATGATGCAATCATCATCTTTTACATCCTGGGCCTGTAAATGGCAGAAATCTATTTCTCTGTTTCTGTCTATTTCATGTTCTCTTTCTTGGTAGAGTCATCATCTCAGAGCGCAGGTGTTTCCTTGAATATCTGTTGAATGTCTTAGAAAAGTAAAAAATAAGTGATAAGTTACATGTTCTGTCTACCAAAATATGATACCTACAAGTAATTAAAATACCCATTTCTGTGGAAAGGATGTAAAATAGTTGAAAGTTTTCTAGAATATCTTATTTATTTTAATTAATTTACAATATGAAATACTCAGGAAAACATGCAGTGCCTGCTGAAAACCACAATTATATTTCCCAGATAAACTGGTTTTACCTAGGAAATTTAATCATCCATGTATCTTAGCAGGATAACATCTTACATTTTTTTTTCCAAGTAGAAAAAAAATGAAAGATTACTTCAAGTGAGTCCTTCAGGATCATAGAAATTCATGTCTTAGAGTTTCTGGGAAAAGATAGCTCATTTTAAAATTATGATTTTTTATTTTGTTATTATTAGAGAATTCTGTTGAATTAGGCACAAGATAGAGTACGTCTGCGAGATGAACCTTTACACCTGAGGTTCATGAAATACTAGAATGAGGGATAGAGAGAAAAATAATGCATCCTTCATTTACCTTATTTACCTTTTGGTAAACAATTATATTTGTCTCAAAACATGATGGAGCTAGATTTTCTCTAGGATGTATATCCTCTCCAGCCACATTTATATATTATAATTATACATTTATTTTTCTGAGTTTTTTTTAATCACCATTGACCAGGCTTGTCTCAGTCTCACGGAGGTCCCATTCTGCCTCCTGATTCTTGGGCTTAAAGGCCTGTGCCACCAAACCTGACTCAAGTTATTATTGAATATATATTCAATAAATGTACTCTTGAATATTTTTATTGAATTTTTGTGTATTTCACACAATAAATCTTATTCACATTTAGATACCATCACTCACCTGCATCCTCCATATCCCTCCCCCACACCAAATTTCCTGCATTCTCTCAGATATGTTAAGGCCTACAATTTCTTTATTATTTCAAAATTTAGAATAAACCCTAGGACATATGAACACAGTCATTGATGGAGTTCCATGACTTACTTTCTCATTTTTGTTGTTGTTGTTGCTTGTTTGTTTTATCCATTGTACTTGGACAAAGGGAAGGTGGTTTAAGCAACACAGTAGATACTAAGGATCCATAAACATCTGCATTTATAGAATATATTAGTGGAAGGCTGGAAAATTAATTCTGCAGTGAAGACCACTGCTGGTCTAACAGAAGACCCAGGTTCTATTCTCAGCATCCACTTGGCAGCTAACAACCTCCCCCAATTTCAGTTTCAGGGCAACTAAAGCCCTCTTCTGTCTGACCTGTATGGTCATTCATGATACAGATGTATTTATCTATATGTAAGCAATATAATCACGCATATAAAAAAAAGAATATGTAAAATGTTGAAAAAGTAGACAATAGTGGAAATAAAAACTATTTTCTTTGATTAAATGTGCTGTATTACCACAAAAGAGGCAATTTGTGCTTAAGAGCCACTCCATTTCTTGATAAAGTAAGTTGTGATTAGAGAATGATTTCAAAGATACACCCATTATACACAACATAACAAAGCCAAATGGTGTAATTTCTCTATGTATTACATATAAGATGTCCAACAGATGCCAAATTCTTCATAAAAGTTGTGTGATCAATTCTTACACTACCTGGAGAATGTCATAAGAATTCTACTGATATAACATACCTATTAATATATTTTAAATAATTTCATTATCTGTTAGATATTGAAGAGTCTACTTATTTATGACATAAAATTTGAATCAAAAAAGTCTTTTTTTTTTTGACTAGAAGAATTTCTTTACTCCTATATACAATTTCTTTCCAAAGAAGGCCTACTTTTTAATAAAAGAAAGTTTATTTCATTTAGAGGGGAGTTTCTGTGTTTGGACCTGACAGTTCTTGAAAGCATAATACTTTGCAGCTATGTCAGAAACACCACGACCTATAGAAATTTTGATACCTTTTCTTGGGTTAGCTATACAATTGATTACTGGAATCTAAGTCAAAGTTATAATACTCCTCACAAACGAACTATCACATATTCATGACACATTTTCTTTCCTATCAAAGCAAAGAAAACTTCATATAATATACGACTAGTTAATTTCTGACAAAAAACAACCTTCCAGAATTCAAAGACAATAACAGTAGTGGAAATTTTAAATTGATATTTAAAAAATATATTATTTATTATTTTTCTTTTATGTGCAGGAGTGTATTTCTTGCATGAGTTAGGTACACCCATGTCATGCATTGCCCACGGAGGTCAGAAGAGGACTTGGATCCCTTCGAACTGGAGCCACGGACTGTTGTTAGCCACCATGTGGGTGCTAGGAATCAAACCCAGGTCCTCTATGAGAGCAGTCAGGCTCTGAACCACTGAGCCATCTATCTCTCCATCCCCTATGATGATATTTCTCAACCAAAGATTTGATTCACCTGTCTGTATATGATTATCAGATTATTGGGATAAAAGAATAGTGGGATTTGGCGAAAACATTTCTTACATGTGCGGATATCCAACAGGAGAATGTGCTAACGCCCTCATTAGATAAGGGTGCTTGTTCAAACTTAATCTGGTAAGTGTTGGAAAATCCAAGTTTTATGAAAAACCAATGTCCTAGTTTATAGCTCCAAGTAGATTCTTAGTTTTTCATCAAGTACATCATTTCCAGAGCTGTTCCATTAAGAAAAAGAAATGAGTCTCAAGGATAGTCACAATTTTAAAACTATTTTTATGGTATATGTGTATGTGTGTGAGCACATGTCCCACAGCATGTATGTGTGTGTGGTCAGTGGACAATTCTTTCCTTTTGCCTTTACATGGTTTCTAGGTATTCAACTCAAGTCACAAGTCCTATGTGACAAAAACCCATCGCACTGGATCCATTCACATATTTTGGTTTAAAATTTCATTGATGGGAGCCTGGAGAGATGACTCAGTGGTCAAGTTCCTAAAGAAGACCTGGGTTTGGTTCCCAGCATCCACATGGTTTCTAACATCCGTCCTTAACTCCTGTTATAGGGATCCAATGCCCTCTTCTGGCCTCTGTGTGCATTACACTCACAAGCACACTTAAATATAGGTACACAAAACAGTAGACAAAAAAATTTAATTTTGGTAAATGAAATTTTGAAATTTTTATTTGAGGGCACCATATTTTCATGAAAGAAAACCTACCAATTGTTTTGCTTAAAACTTTTTCCGTGGGAAACTTAATCTTTTCTTTAAAAAAATTATTGAATTTATGTGATCTTCATACAATATACTTTGGTGGTATTTAGTTTCCCTTGCTTATCCTTACTTCCTGCTTACTGCTCCAAAAAATAGACAAAGGGAGTACATCCAATGCCAGGATATCCAACGGTTTTCATGTCCAATTAACTGATATAAAATGGTGAACTATTTTCACAAGCCAATTGTGCTGATGTTTTGTGTTCTCTGTAAACCTTGGGGTAAACTGTGTATCAAAAGCTGTCCATTATTTCGTAAAAATAATAAAATGGATCTACTTTTTGTCTCATAAATTCTATAAATGAATATCTGAGCAAAGGAAATGAAATCAACAGATCACAGGTATCTGCAATCAAGTGTCATTGCATCTTCAGTTCCCGTAGATATAAAATTATTACCAAGTTCTCTGAGTATAAGCTCAAAAAGATATGGCTGGATCACGGGGTATATCTATTCCTAGCATTTTGGGAAACTTTCATGGATTTCCATATTAGCTGCGTCAGTTTTCAGGCCTGCCAGTAGTGAATAAGTGTGCCCCTCTCCTCAAATTGTCACCAACTATCATTTGTCATTGTTTTGTTCTGGATCTTAGCCATTCTAACTAGAGTAAGATTTCAATTTGCAATTTCACTGATGGCTAATGACACTGAATTTTTGAAAGATTTTCTCAGCCATTTGTTTTTCATCCTTTGATCCCTCCCTGCCTAATTCCTTGATTCAGCTGGGCTTTTCCTGCTTATCATTTTTTTTAAGTTTATTTGTTTGTTTTTAGTTCTTTGTGTGTTCTAGATGCCAAGACTCTATCTTATGTTTATCTTGTAAAACATGTTTCTCCAGCTATAGGTTACCTCCACTCAAATGATGGTGCCTTTTAAAGTACATAAGTATTTAGCTGAAAGAAATCCTTTTTGTCAATTGTTGGTCCTATTGCCTATGATGTCAGGGCCCTGTTCTGAAAGCCCTTTAATACCTAGAAATTTCAGTCTATTCCCTACTCTCTCAACTGGAAGATTCATCAATGTCAACTAATAATTGACCATGAAAGGGAGATTTCATGGGAGAGGGAATATAAGCCAGTGATATACAAGGTTAAAGCAAAATTATGGGAACAGAAAAGTTAAAGAGGATGGGGAGTAGGAAGGCGGTGAAGAAAAGGGAGTATGTAGAAGGTCAGCTCAAACTAAACGCCACGAGAGCACGTCATAAGGCAGACTCTCACTCTCACTATAGAAACATCTTAAAATACGTACATATTTTGGGCATAATGCAGGGTGGGCCTAGCTAGGCCACCTTCCAGGAGGAATGAAGGAATGGCTCTCGTGGGTGCGGTGCTTCACACCAGGTGGTTATGAAGCCAGTTACTGCCCAGCACCTGGAGGGAACCTGATCCACCTGGGAACAAACTGCTATTGACTGTGGTCAAGATCCCAGCCCACAAGGCTATTGGCTAACAAGACCTACAAGAATAAATGAGTTTGCAGCAGACTACCACTGCTGGCTTTCAGCTCAACTCCTGGAGTCCGTGTCTTAACACTGTGCCTACTGGACCCCTCCCCACAGTGGAGATGCTTCGGTCCCCTTTGAGCTGGCCCTGAGTGCTGGGACCCCCAACATATACAATATAAACAGAGATTGAAAGGAGTAATGACATAACAGAGCAGCACTACCCATACTAGACACCATAGGTTAGCAAAGCCCAAAGCCAGGAATGGACTCCTTCTTTTTAAGGTTGACCAACAATCTGTCAGACCTTCAAACACTGCTTGATGTTGCCCTTCCATTTTTACCCAGTAGAACATCACAATGTGATGGTATTTATAAAGATACTACATCCATGAGTTGTACAACAAGGAGGACTCAATCTGATACTGACTTCAAAGCTTTATAGGGCTGAAAGATGCCATGCCTACCACTGGAAAAGAAAAGTAACCATGATACTTGCCCAGGTATGAATCCAGCGATTTACAACAACAATTGGCCTGGCAAGATATGCCCACTGATGGAATTGAGTCATGAATGTTATAAGAGTCACCAATCATTTCATTTCAGGCATACTTCACAAGATTGAGTCCAGATCTGACTTTGATATGAAGCCTTGAAACGTAGGAAGAAATGATTCATAGGCCTGAGGGTGAGCCTACTATTAGTTTGCTAAATAGGCAGAGTATTAAACTGACTGCTAATAACTTATCATTAGACCCATAGATTAATGTATACCTGAATTCTCATTAGAAAAGTCTTCATGAAGCAGATAGTGATTGACAGACCAACAAGAGCTAACCTGTAGAGAATAAGAGACCACATAAGACTTATCTGTGAATAAGACACCTGCATCAAACTTCTGCCTCCCAAGGTTCAAAAATCATTGCAGATTATATATATATATATATATATATATATATATATATATATCAATCAAAGATTTCCTAATAATATATATATATAACTTCCTGTTGTAATCCTGATTCATCTTTGAGAATGACACCATAATTTACTTACCAGGAGAGTCCTCAAATAGAAGTAATGGAAATAATATCATAAATATAAGGCTGAGTTATTGTCTCATTGCATAATATAAACTCTTCAACATAAAGCACAACCTGAATTTTAATGATGTTATTTATTTTCACACACACACACACTATATATATATATATATATATATATATATATATATATATATATAATTGGTGTACAAACAGTGGAAGGTATTCAAACAGCAGCAAAACATATTGTATGCAAATCACAAAAATCCAATTTACAAAAAGGATTTTGCAGACTTGTGGTCTAATAAACTTTTCTCTGTAAAAATATGCCTCAGTTTAATTTGAAGTAAGCTACTATATAAATGAAAGTAAAAAGTTGAATACAATGAACTATCCTTTATTAATTATATAAACACTGCTCTGAAATTCTAACAAAAACTTACTTACAAGACTGAGTTAATGTTCAAAGATGTCTTATGTATTAATCAATGTTTTTATATATTCCTGGAAAAGATAAGAAAAAGTTCTATTGCATGTGTAAAATGTGTAACTTTTTGTTGTAATACTGATTCATCTTTGAGAATGGCACCATAATTTACTTACCAGGGGAGTCCTCAAATAGAAGTAATAGAATTAATATCATAAATATAAGGCTGAGTTATTGTCTCATTGCATAATGTAAACTCTTCAACATAAAGCACAACCTGAATCTTAATGATGTTATTTATTTTCACACACAATAAATAAATGATTACCAGACATAAGTATCTGGCTAAACGACCAGGTAGTTAAGTCAAGGAAAATGTGTTGAAGAAAAGAAGTTACTTCTTCTGGTAAGGTTGATAACCAAGAAATTGAAAGGGAATAATTTTCAAAAAAAAAATCTCACATGTTGGGGCCATGAAAGAGATTTTAAAGAGCAGCTTAAAGAAATGTTGACCAAAATTTTATAGAAATGTGTAGTCTATATTTACACCTCGCTGTCCAGGTATCCTGAGTATTTGCTGCACTGCATTGACTCAGTTAATTCTTCCCCAGTTCTTTTAACCTAATATGTTCTGGTATATTAGCAGACTTTCTCCTGCTACATGCAATAATTCAGGTTGTTTAAAAATCTATAGTTGTATCTACTATGTGTATCGTAACACAGTAAGTATCTTCTAAGCCTAGCTTATCTTCCAATATGAAATTATTGCCTTTACAATATGGCAGTGCAGATCCACCAGCAGAATGAATAAATGAACAAAATAAATAGAAAATTAAAAACAACAAAGTAAGTATATCTATATATGTATGCATACACATTTCAAAAAATATACAAAGTATAATAATCTTAGAGAAGCATATACTGTTGTTTTCAACAGTAATGATGTTCCAGGAAGATTTTAATTATATTATGTGAAATAAGCCATATGTGGAATTTGAAAGACTCAATTCCTATAGGAAGTTGATAATATAGTAGCTCCAAGAACTAAGGTTTCTGCAAAATGAGGAGATTTTGGTGGAATGATGTAAAGCTTCAGTTTGATCAGATGAATAACTTGTGGCCCTCTATTTTCAATGGGTAGGAAATAGTTAATAATACTGTACTGCATATTTGAAAGTGGGATTATTTCCCTGATTTCATTCTCAGTATATTTGTTGTTGGTGGTAGTAGATAGGAAGGTCACTGACTTTTGTGTGTCAATTTTCTGTCCTGCCACACAACTGAATGTGTTTATTAACACTAGGAGATTTTGGATGGAAACTCTGTCATCCATTTATGCAGAGATACGTATAATCCGTAAGTAAGGTACTTTGACTACTACCTTCCTATTTGTATGCCCTTTCTTTGATTTGTCTTACTATTCCAGGTAAAACTTCCATTACTAAATTGAATAGTAATGGAGACAGTGGGAAACCTTGAATTGTTTCTGATTTTAGTGGAAATGCTCTAAGTCTGTTTCCATTTAGTATGATATTTGCTGTGGGCTTGTGGTATATCGCCTTTATTTTGTTGACATCTGTCCTCTATCTCCCTAGATTCTCTATTACTTTTATCATGAAAAGATGCTGGATTTTTCAAAGTTTTGATCTTCATCTAATGAAATATTCTTTTGATTTCTGAAGTCTTTTAATATTTTGAATACATTTATAGGATTAAATGTTGGACCATCCCTGCATCTTTTGGATAAAGTAAACATGATCCTTGTGCATGGTATTTTTAATGTGTACTTGAATTTGGACTGTATTTTTAAAAAGTTTTATTTATTACTTTTATCTTATGACTGCATTACCTACATGTTTGTAAGTGCAGTCATGTCCTCCAGAGCCCACAGGAGTCAGAAGAAGAAGATGCTGGATTTACGGATGATTGTTAGCCAACATGTAGGTGCTAGGAATCAAATCTAGATCTTCTGAGCAATCTCTTAACAACTGAGAATCTTTTTTGATGTTCCACAGAGAGATTGGTCTATAATTTTAATTTTCTGTTGTGTCTTTGGTTTTTGTGTGTTAGTGCAACATAGGCTTTGTAAAAAGAGTTTGGAATTGTTCTTTCCTTTCTTTTTTATCAAATAATTTGAGAAGTATTAATGTTAGTTCTATGAATGTCTGATGGAATTCTGAAATTTGGAACAGAATATATTATGTGTCTACATTATAGAAAAACACACAGTGACTGTAATTGTGTAAGATAATTTGTTACAGTGATATAACATATAGCAAATAAACCCACATTTTATACTTTAAAAACTGTATTTTTTATATGCCAGTTCAAATCAATAGCACTGGTAGAATATCCATTTTCAACAAGCGATAGTCATAAATAAAAGTGTTCATATTGTCTGTCATATCATAGCAGTCCTAAAAATTTTTGAGCATTTTTTTCTGGTAGCACATCCCACTTGTAGAATTGACTGAATCCTCAATAATGATACTTAATGGTCTTCCACTGACAACAGATGACCAAAATGATTTACTCCTCTTTGTCAATATTTCAATTTGTCTAGTGTGACTTATTTCTTCGGTGAAACTAGGAGGTATGTCAATATATCACTTTTGCCTTGCTCTTTCATTTTTTTAAGACTACTTTCAAAACATCTACAAATTGAAAAATTGTGGTTCCTTCTCATGGGACTGATTTTTCTAAATTTTCTTGTAAATGCCTAGAGAAAAAAAAATGAGTCTTAAGGATCTTAAAATTGTGTAATAAACAAAAGATGTCTTCATAAGTAAAAGCTATCAGGACTTTAGAGGACTACATAGAGCTGAAAGGACAAAGATAAATAAGTTTAGATCAATAATAGGGAAACAGTAAACACAAGGTAGTTTGGATAGTTGCAGGATTAGAAAGTATGCTACTTTATTCAACAAAACATTCATTTACTTTAGTGCAGTTTTGGAGATTTCTACATAGTCTTTGACAGATGAACACTTTAATCGAATTTGCCTACTTCCGGGAAGTATGCGAGTATTACAGGTGAATGTATTTTTAACTTATTCTTGCTTCTGAATTATTTTCATACCTGTTTAACTCCTAATTTTAACCCTTCAGAAAGTAGAATGGTCCTCATGCACTTGAATTAGTGTTTTAAGTAAACTAATTCTCTCATTTCTGTGAATCATGTTAAACTAGTATCATTGTTATTCAAGGTTCATGCCGATTCATAGTTTGTTTCCATTTACGTTATTTTTGCAACAGCGATATGCTGACAAGTTCCCAGCCTCCCTTCACTTTCACAAGTGCAATGATAACTAAATTGATGACTTTTCCAAAACCCTGGATTGTGCAATGAACATTTGACCTAGAGAACCAGATGATATAGCTAGCAAGCTTTTTTAAAAGCTGGAGCCTCCATAATATGTTTACCGGAGAATCAAGAGAAAAAAACAATGTCCCCAGAAAGAAGAAATTGCTGGTAAGAAGACAACAGTGAAAACGAATCCTAAAAAGGATGACTTGGAAAAATATCAGCCTGAATAACCAGTATTTGTTTAGCATCGGATTGAGAGCAAATATTTCACAATAAAATAAACTTGCTCAGGAAAACATATCCCTATCATAAGTGACAAACTTTCAGGATCAATATTTTTTTCGTTGTTTTTTTTGTTTGTTTTTGTTTTTGTTTTTGTTTTGTTTTGTTTTGTTTTGTTTTGTTTTGAGGCAGGGTATCCCTCTAGCCCCAGCTGGCCTGGCACTTGCAGTCTTGCAATGTAGACCAGGCTTGTCTGGATCTCACAGAGATCTGCTTGCCTCTGCCTCCCTACTGATGGAGTAAGACTGAGTGTCACCACGACCAGCACAAGGGTCTATTCTTAAAGGAGTGTAATTAAAGCCTATTCACCAGTTCCTACCATGCAGAATCTCCAAAACCATCAGCAACAATTTTAAGTTGTATAGCCATTATTCTCTTGTTTAGATTCTGTCCTTCTGGGTTTCCATGTTCTCATTCTTGGATCATTGTTTCCAAAGGTTTTTGGTATTAGCATCTTTCCATTGTCCAGGCTTCATTCTGTCGTCATGGCTTCTTTACATGATACACAACAATTCTTTCTACTTTTCTTTACTTTCTCTTGTCTTACTTTGTAGCAATTCTGTTGGTTTACATTTATAGTTTTATCTTATTTTACCTTTTTCTAGGCCTTTTAAGACTAATTAGCTACTGCAGTTTTGCCTTTGCCATCTGACTACATGAACCATCTCCTTGTTTTTCTTTTGAGAAAGTGTTCCCTGTATTCCTGTATTCCCAGCTGACCTGAAATTCACAGACCAGGCTGTGATCTCTTAGGGATGACCATCTGCATTGACTTCCTGAGTGCTGGGATTGAAGGCCAGAGATTCCATCTCCAACTAAATTTTTGAGAACTTGAGTTTTAGTTTAAAAGTTGGAAAGAAAATGTTGCCTTTCAAATAAAAAAGCCTCTAGAAACCCTAATAGAACTCAATGGATTTTAAAAATACATCTACAATAGTTTGAGAGGGGCTTATGGTAAGTTCTACTGAGAGAGGGAGGAGGATGAAATCAATGAGCTGTGAAAATGACTAAATTTATTTTATGTGTGCATGAAAATGGTGTAAACAATATTTAAAAGCTTCCAAACCAGGAGTGAAAGGCAGGAAGAGTCCAGAGAAACCTGATAGCTTCTCAGTGAGATCAGCTTTACTGGGAACCTGAGGAAGAAAGCATGATTTGTGAACAGAAAAGGTATAAGTTATGGATATTTTATCCTTTCCATTGTTGTGTTTTGGATTAACATTATGATGGTTTGAAACCATGGTTTGAATGAGCAATGTTCCCAACAGGCACAGATACTTTGAACTTTTGTTTCCCAGTTACAGATGTACTGGAAAATTTAGGATATATAGCTTTAGTGGAAGAATTAAGAGACTAGGGTTGGCTTTGAGTATTTATTGACTTACTCCACTTGGTATTTCTCTCTCTGTGTCTCTCTCTGTCTCTCTCTGTGTATATGTCTTTCTCTTTCTCTGTCTCCCTCTGTCTCTCTCTCTCTCACTCCTGCCTGGATGGAGGTGTGATTTTTCAGTTTCCTGATCAGGCTATCTTCTGTCTGCCTCCATGGACCCTATTGTGGACTCTGGAAGAATAAGCCCCATCCACCCACAAAAAAAATAAAATAAAACCTCCTACTATAAATTGCCTTGGTCACCTTATCTTATCAAAGGAGTAGAAAGATAACTAATAAAGGCTGTGTTCTAGTTGTCTGTTTTACAAGACTAATGCAATAACTTATCGCCCTGTTCTTTAGTATATAAAAACAGTCTTTTATCCAAGCCTCGTTAATTCCCTGATCACATCTCGTTCACTTCTACTTTTCTACTTACATGGCGAATGAAAGGTAAAGGGATCTAGGAGATGGAATTGAGGATAATACGTGAAGGGCTTCCTGAGCTAAGAGCCTGCTGCTTCCATGCTTGCTTGTATGTTCAAACAGAACAGGACATTCATTGAAGGCTAAAGAAATTGTGTAGAAGCTGATAATGTATCTTGTAGAATTTATGTCAGAAAAAAGTATAATCAATATTTGTTGGTAACATGGCCTGCCATCAACTGACATGCAGTATAATGTTTGCTTGTAGGTCTCCATATCAGAGAGGTATAAGCTTCCTGGGAACAGAAAGCCTGCAGTCATGTTCAGAAATGCAGCCCCAGCTCTCCATATAAGGCTTTACATAGAGAATAAACCTGGATGAATTGAGTACATGCACATAAAGGAAATTATTTCTGAATATTAAAATACTTCAAAACCTCAACTGTAAACAAACACCTGACTATTTCATTATTCTAATAATTTGGGTGATTTCGGAATCCATTACATTAGAAATGGTGTATAACTATACTTCATGACACTGCATAAATATTAATTCTGTGGTTTGTACACTCGCACATTTGAAATGAGACTGAAATTGAAACATAATATGAAAGAAAGAAGCCATGAAAAATTATGTGATTTCTATAAAGGGAAAACTATTGTCAGAATATTAATTACTACACATTACAAAATGTACTTTGAAGATACTTAGTGCGTTTTTCCATCAAACTGAGAAATTATTCCATTTCAGCATAAAGACAACATAGACTTAAATATAGTTATAGCTAATAGATCATTTTGCACAACATTAAGCCTGCAAATGCTTTTAAGAATTTTTGATGCTGCAGTACTTTTAAACAATTGTGATGCAATTAATTTCTACTCTCCAAATAGGCAGTTAATAACCATACATACACCATTCAGTCAGTCACACGGCTAATACAGAAATGGAGAAAAAGTAGATTAAAATTGAAAGAAATGTGGAAACAGAAAGTCATCTTATTTGCATGTGAATAAGAGAAGTCTGGGCTATGAACGGAATGAAAAATTCTACTGACTGTTTTTCCATTTGACAAATTACATGACACATATATCCCAGTCTATCATAAGGACCAAAGGACAATATCTGTAAGATATACTTGCCTTGAAATTTGTTCTGCCCAATTCCTATTCAGAGAGTATTACATCATAGAAATATATTGTTAGAATTTTACTTCTTTAAGCTTGTGATTTTTTTTCTTTGTTTTACTTATTATACACATTTTGTTACTTATATTAAAAAACTTTGGGTAGAGTTCCTCTTGTCTTTGACTTCTTTGGTAGTTCACTAGTGGTATATATTCTGTATTGATATGTAACCCACTTCTACAGGACAGTACTAATCATTAGTGTGACTCTGTACTCTTGTTCGTATCTCCTACTTTCCCTTTTGAATCTTGTGATGGTGCCCACCTTTAATTACAGAACCTGAGAGACATAGTTTAGAAGCAGAGGAGTTCATACTCGTGTTCAGCTAAATATCATATGTCTCCTGAGTTCTGGGGATAAAGGTATGTCACCATTCCAGAAAGTGTGTGATATTTTAAATTTCTCTTTACAGTTTCCTAAACTTGTATTAAAGTTAGAAAACTTAGGAGAGTTCTGTAGACTTAACAACTAGAGAGAATTAATTATGTTAGAAGTACAGGATTCACTGTTAGTGAAAAAAATGTGAACATAAAAACAAGCCATAATAACTAGTATATTAATCAATGATGGTGGAGAATCTTGAATTTCACGTGTTATGTCTAATTCCTATTGTTAATATATTGTAGTTAAAGGTGTCAATTTTTTTCTGTTGAAACTGGAAAAGAGATGGGATAGCTTAGCTCATCTGAACACAGTTTCTTCATAGTAAAAAGCCATGATTATTGGATCATGAAATATCTTCAATCAAAACTAAAGCATGTGTGTTAAAAATTTTAATCTTAGAACTCAAACCTGAAATTTTATATATTTTCATATGGAAGATCATAGGAGGTTAAGAAATAGAGTTTCAAGCAGTGAATTTTCAGTAGGAAAGCTGAACTGACAAATATTATTCAGTATCATCAATTTAATGAGAAAAAGAGATGGAATTTTTATTGTCAATTTTTGTTATAGTAAGTAATATATTTGATTTCACTAGCATAAAAAAATACCCATATTGCAATTTAAAAGAATGATCACCATTATTGCATTATTCAGCTTGATGCTGGAGCTGATGAGGCTAAAAGAGGCTGCATGTCAACACTTTATAATTTTTAGAATCAACTCTATAGGTCAAATACATTTGCATTAGAATGTGATAAATAATTAAATACTAACATATAATCAAAGCAAAAAGAAGAACAAACAGTTCCTCTGTATGGAAATCATGCAAATGAATGTGTATTGCAATACTGGAAAGTAATTTTAGTTTAAAATATCCACTCCAGTCCTTAATAGAGATGACTGAAAATCTCAATAATAATTTGAATTTCAAATGTTATAAATTATAATATTGTATTAAAAGGAAATATATGTACTTTCATTAAAATGGGCAACTTAAAATCTTAACAACTCAACAAAGCAATTTTTCAAAGATCATGCAATGAGCCATTACCATACAAAGGTATGGTAATAACCTAAATAACATGTGACTCTGATAAATTTTATAATTAAGGACACTAATCTAGAAAATATTCATTTGTTCACCTATTTTCATTTTTGTGTGGTACATGCCAAAATGTAAACTTGAGTAAGCTGAGATAGTGTTTTTAAAGTAAATCTAAATTTAATTCAAATTATGTTTATTGATTGGTTATAGGAAAGGACTTGAAAGAACTTTAATGTATTTCATTCTATATTCATTTTACCTTAGTATAAATATTGGAAAGAGAAGAGTAAAATAAACTGTATTTTTAATCAGTACCTGTCAAGCTTTGAGAATTACAGTTAATAAATTTGAATGTAAAGAATTGGCATAAGAACAAAAACACAAACTAAAATCTATAATGAAAGGAAATCTTGATTTTAACTAAGAAGGAACTCTGAGATGCCATATCTTATGACTATACATTCCAAAACATTTGAAAAGTATTTTGCAAGTTTCCTTCATGAAGAAATTAGGAAACTGACAAAACAGACACCTTTAACAAAATTCCAGTATGACTGAGGAACTGTGCAATGCTTACATATATCAAAACACATTGTAATCTGTTATTTTGTATAGCTTTTTAGGAATGAATTAAAATATATTAAAATTAAAATATTATCGATGAATTAATTCTGAATATTTGATACAATCTGAAAAGTAAAGTGCATTTTTTCACAGTTAGATGGCATATTGATGAATCTGAATATAAAGTTTCTAACTATTATGACAATAATATTAATTGCCAAGTGTTACTAATGTAAGAAACAAGTGATATCTTGCTGTGATAAGATACTTCACTTTTAAAATTTGGAGATGTGTGAGGAAGGTTTAAATGAGTTGAACTTTGAACTAGAAAAGTATGAATTGTGTAGACAGAACTTAATGAGTCATTCTGGTAAAAACAGAGAAAAGTATTTTTGTTTATACAAAAGCTACTCTCAGCCTTAATCAGACGTGCCTCTATTTGAAATGAATGACAGTGAATGCAGAGACACATGATTGCCCAAGATGCTGAGAATAAGTGATGGTTAAAAGTCCAGCCTTAAACCAGAGATAAACCAACATCGATAAATCATAGGGAACAATGTGGATTAGAGGCAGGAAGACTGCAATAGCCAGAATATAGAGAGAACTGTGAAATGTAATCCTTTAGGAACCACACAACTATTGTAATCATGAAATCCCAGCCCTGTGGTTATTTACAGTGGGTCTGCACAAGATTGCATGTTAACAAATCAGTCATAAATTGGGGAAGGGCTCTTAAGGTTTTTACCCTATTGCTGAATTATTTGCCATTGAAAGAATCTAGGAAACAGAGAGCCATTGTTTTCAGATGTGCACACACAGCTGAGCTCACCAGACTTGAATGGACAGCTTCAAACCCATGCTCACACAGAAGGGCTTTGTTAAACACAGATGGTCAAAAAAGAAAACAAATGGTAGGAATGTGAAAAACAGATTTGCATGTGAGGGGTAACAAGGATTACAGGTATCTAAGAGAAGGTGAGGGATGAAAAGAAGCAATATATTTACATACAACTACAGAATTGGCAAATTAAAACTTTAATTAATTGAAGTAAAACATTGCTGGCTGTTTGGAGGTAAGAGTTTACATTTCGCTAGTACTGTATATGCTGCACACACACACACGCACACATATATACATATATATGTGTGTGTGTATATATATGCTACTCACTCTTTTTTATAAATCTATACTCAGGGCTGGGGAGAAGACTTAGTAGGTAAAGTGATTGTAGCACAAGAATGCTTATCACAAGCTCCCAAATAAAAACTGGATGTGACGCCATGAACATGTAAAGTAACTCCAGCCCCAGCATGGACAGTGTTAGGCAACTCCTAGCAATTTGTTGGCAAGTCATTCAAAAAGAAAAAGAAAAACAAAATCAAAAAAGAATGATAAGGTCCAAAGTAAGTGAGAGATCCTGTTTCAAAACGGGAGGTAAACGATGAGATGATAGAGGAAGATTCTGACTTGATCTCCAGCTTCTATACCCATCACATGAGTGTACTCAGTGACAAACAAATGTGCTCAGACACCCATACACCAAACACACACACACACACACACACACCTATTTTACACCTTATTTACATGTAAAAAAATAAAAAAAAAACAACACTTATGGATGTGACAGCCCTGGGGATCTCTCTAAGTTCTATGACAATTTTAGTCATGTGTGTTTGATGATGAATACAGTACCACATACGAGTTTCCTTTCTTTGAGTGCTCTAAGACCAATTAGGAGGCCATTGATTGGCTTCAAGATAAAACTTCTTACTGAATGCAAAATATGTATCCTTATATTTACAGTCAAGTACCCCAGTCACCATTCATCAAAGAACCTTCTTTTGCCACCAGATGGAGACTACTACAGAGTACTATAGCTGATCACACACAGGCATTGTCTGTGAATTGCCCATGCCTGAAAGGCATATCTAACATACAGTTTCTGTACCCAAGGCTCATGCAATATACAACAAGGGTTTAAAAAGACAGTAATGAATTTCAGCTCTCATAAATGAAGTTCTTGCATGCACCAAAGGTCAGTAACACAAATGGGTAATGGAGATTAGGAATCTGCAGAGTGTGGGTCCCTTGACAGGAACCTTATATTAAATCTGACGCCCAAGACTCACGGACCATTTCGGAAGAGGGGGCAGAAATATTGTAAGAGTCAGTGAGGAAGGGTAGGACCATATGGAAACAGAATCCTATAAACTCCTAGGACCCTGTTCATAAGAACCTACAGCAATTGCTTTGGCATGCTCAAGATCCATACAAACTCAAGCAGACAAAATCCCAGCATGGCACTGGAAAATGAGTTGCAGACTGGAACCATTTCTTAAGACATATTAGCAACTGACTGCTATTGGGTGAGGATGGGCTAGTTTTGTAAAGTGAGGGACTCCAGGTAGACTGACTAGACCTCAGTAGATGAACCTGAAATGAGGACACTTGGGGACACAAACTTGACACAATAGACTTTAGCATAGGTGAAAGAATGTATGGATTCGAGTTTGGGGTCATAGGGATATAAAGATGATTAAGACTGTTAGGAATGTTCCATATGAAACACACAATGATTCAATGAAAAAAACATAGTTATAAAAAGTTACACTTAAATTTATTTCACCTTTTTTCCTCCTAGCATAATGATCCATTTTCATCATTGCACCAGCATTCCGATTTGGCCTCAGTTATAGAGAATTCTTGTTTTGATTTACCTCTCTTATAGAAGATGTTATTTTAGCACTATTTCCAATGTAGCTTCTGAATCAGCCCATTGTTCTCCGTTTCCACTAGTTGGATATATTAGATGCATACCATAGCCTACTTAGTTAAGTAACAGTTAGTTGAACCTGAATTGTGTTTACAAATAATCTTTGTCAACACCCTCCAGAGCATCTCTGGAAGGTTCTCTACAGCAAGTAGGGCAAATTGTCTTACCATTCTTCAGGCGTGGCTGTGGAATACTCCTGGCAAGAAAAAACTGAAGGCCTTTCCATTGTGGATCTATGCTCTCATCCCCTCTCTGGTTTGTTTGCACTGATTTTCCTTCCCTTTTACTGTACCATCTCCATGGAGAGCCATTTCCCTAGAGTGCTTGTAGAACTGGGTAACTTCCTCTTGGAGTTCTGAGGTGATATGCTCTCTGTATCTATATGAATCTCCTTAACATAGCTTGCAAGATAGAAGTATGTCATAGTTTGTATGAGCATTTTAGTCATTCTCTGAAATATCATTACTAATTTTTATAAATTCTATTCTGTCTTTGTCAATTCACACACACACACACACAAACACACACACACACATACACTGAAAAAGGGACAAGGCAAAACTTGCATGGATTAATCAGGGTTGGATTCTGGGCATTAATGCAATGACACATTGTACAGAAATAATGAAAAATACATTTTCTGAGTAAATGTAGGTACAATGTCACATAAATAAATGAAATCATGAACAATTTTATCACTAGAAGATCTTCAAATTTCTTAAATAACTTCTTTTGAAATCTGTACTTATTAGTCTGTTGATTAATGTGTGCCAGGCACATTAAATAATAAGCATTATCTCAGTTGCCCCTGATGGTGAACTGTGAGGAAGATAGTAACTTTTTTATATCTCAGGATATAAGGAAGCTAATTCATTTAGGCATAATGTATTACTTATTGATCAGACAATTTTATATTTCCACTGTAATGTAGATCTCTTTTATTTGAAAATCCTAGCTAATTTTTAACTCTCATATTAATACTCATGGCTTTCTAGCATTTGTGGGTCTATGATGCCACTAAATATATTCAGCATATTATTTGGTGGAATACTTATGTGGTGACCATTGATTGTTCATGTTCTTAATGAAGATTAACTCATCAGCAGAACGTTGATTCTTTTGTGTGTGTCTATTACTTACATGCATGTGGGTGCACCCGTGTCAGGTAATGCCCATGGAGGTCAGAAGAGAGAGCAGGAAAACCCTGAAACTGGAGTTATGGATGGTTGTTATCTCTTATGTGGGTTATGGAAATCTATCTATATAATAGAGTTCTTGAGAAGAATCTTCTTCATTAATGGCGGACAAGAATCATGAAATGAGTTTCAGATAAGCACCTTTTACTAACTGGACTTGAATGCATGCATGCAAAAGTAAGGCATAATTTGCATGTATGTGATTAATGACCTTTTAAATATTATTTCCTTCTTTCTTAAAAAGACAATGACTTGAGTTGTCTTTTCTGATTCAGTTAGCATTATTATTCCTTTGTTAGATAAATTATTTTACTAATAATACTCCAAGTAATTTTTTATAATCTGAATTTTTTTCTTTTTTTTTTCTGAGAGTCAACTAAGTTTATGTTGCTTCACAAGTGATTGCTGAGTGGTGACAGTACATGTCATTTGCAGAGACAGAGAGTGAAAGAGCAATGCTCCGTTCTCCTTCTGAGTCTCTTTTTCACAGTGAATAAGGTGGAGCACATTTTCCAGACACTATCCCACAGGCAGATTTACTGACACCACAGAAACCTTTTTATTTCTGTGATGTCTGGTCATACCAAAAGAGCCTAGTCTGATCTGAGTAATAATTCATACTTCCAAAATATGGCATCTAATTTTGATTTTACTAACTGCTTAAATGGAAAATATTTTTTCCATGAAGAAAACATAATGAATGCCACCATTAAATTAAGAAACTTTTGTGCACAGAAAATTCAATATTTAAGCAAATGGTATTAATTTAATGCTGTGAGTTACAGGGCCTGGAAAGATGGGTTAGCCATTAAGAACACAAATTATTCTTTCGTAGCTCCCAAGTTCCATTCTCAACACTCACATTACAGCTAATAACCATTAATAGCTGTAGTTCCAGAAAATCTAATGTCCTATTCTGGCCTAATCCAAACTGAATGGGCAAAGTGTACTAAAATGCATGCAGGCAAAATACTCATACCCACAAAGTAAGAACAAATAAATTTCAAAAATTAGAAATGTACAAATAAAATTATATGAACTGATCTCCTGAACTATTTTAAAATAAATATATTTTTCTTCAGATAATTATGTTATGAAATCCAAAAGAATCTGGTGTGATTTTATGCACCCAACAAAGCCTGGGCATTTAAATTTGTAATAAATTTTATTGGTTAGGCATATGCCAGGTTCCTTACTTGCCCAGTCATCAGTCTTTATTTTTATGCAAATAAATCCTGGCTAGTCTACAGTGTAATGGGAAATTACCTAAAATTTGATAGATTATGATCGTGTTCAAGTGTTATAACTTCTTTCTTTTCCTTTTCATTTTATTTTTCTTCTCTATTCCTTTTCCTAGCTCTCTCTCTCTCTCCCTCTCATTCTTTTTTATACCAGTGTTTGCTATATACCCAGCCTTGTATAACCTTGAATGCAATGTGCAGCACTAGTTGATCTCATTTTGAACTTTGCTGCCTATGCTTGGACATGCTAGATTTACATGGGATTTTAAGGGAGTGTGAAACGCACACACAAGGTTTATGTTAATATTTTTCAGCATGATCTTAGTATGTTGTTCCAGCTGAATCAAATACATAATATCCAAGCGTTTTATATCCTTATAAGGCTTATTTGCAGGTATTTCCCGTCTCTTTGAGATCCACAACCTGCAGTAAATAAGGGGAAGTTAAATTAGTTTCTTTTTCCAAAGATTGTTCTTTTCAAGACATTTGTTTTTCTAGTCAAGAGATCTAAAGAAATGTTATGTAAGCAATCACAATAAATTAATGTGTTGAAGGACTTACATTATTAAATATAATTGTCAGTTATAATCTTGTAGAAAATTAAGAAATTATAGAATGAACGTTGGGCCTCTATGGAGAAATGGTTGTATGAACTAAAGTACTAAGGTAGCTTAACCTAAAATTGATAATTTGAAATATACTGAATAAAATTAAAATAAAATAAAAATAAAAATATGTTTATTAGAGGTGGAGAGATGAAACAGAGATTAAGAGCACATATGACTCTTTCATTGGATCCAAAATCAAATCCAAGCACATGCACGGCAGCTCAAAATCATCTCTAGTTTCAGTTACTAGAAATTCAACACCCTCTTCTGGCCTCGACATGTATCAGCACACATAAAGCATGTAGTCATAGGCACACACACACACACACACACACACACACAGAGTAAACTTTAATTTAATACAAAAATTCATCATAAAATTATATTTATTTTGGTCAATCTTGAACAGAATACTTTGCAGTCATTTTCCACTGATCGTAACACTTCTGCAATAAATATAAATATGTGATTTATTTGGAATGTGAACAATATTATCATTAAAGCTCACAACTGAAGATACACTAACTAATCAAATGATGCTTCTGTTATACTTAGCTATACTTAACTTTAGACTATCCTGGTTATTGACAGGATATTAAAGTCCATTGCTTAATAGACTTTATTAGTAATAACAGCTTTAATGTATCACACTAAAAGTTTGAAATGTGACGAAATATTTATAATTTAAAAATGAACTGTAAATTGACCCTTATTAATAGAATAGTAGTATTTTGTTTAATCTTTTTACGTCTGTAATACTTAAAAACCAAAAAATGAAATGTGTTTATAAAACATAAAACTATAACACTTTATTGTTCATTATATAAAACATGAGTAACTATATAAAATTTACATAAATCATATTTGTCTTATTGATATGAATGCAGCAAAGTAAGATACTTGATTAAGTTGCTTGGAGCAAATTGAGTATATAATTCTCACTAAATTATTCATTAAAGTTATTTTTATTATTATGTGCACATCGACCAATTGTGGGTTTTTGTGGTAATCACCATTAGCTTTTAAAGAAATCTCTTTGATGAGGGTTGAAAGATGCATTCAACCTATGTGTAGATGTCGCATTGAAGACATATCACTTAGAGCTAAGCATCCCATAATCTCATAAACAGAATAATTCTTAAGTATTACAGTAACTCACAGCATTAAAGTAATACCATTTGCTTAAATATTACATTTTCTGTGCACAAACCTTTCTTAATTCAATGGCATTCATTATGTTTTCTTCATGGAAAGAAAAGATTTTCCATTTAAGCAGTTGATAAAACCAAAATTAGGTGCCATATTTAGGACGTATGAATTATTACTCAGATCAGACTAGGCTCTTTTGGCATGACCAGATATCTTTAGGACAGTATAAAGGGTTTCTGTGGTTTCAGTAAATCTGCCAGTGGGATAGTGTCTGGAAAATGTGGTCTACCTTATTCACTGTGAAAAAGAGACTCAGAAGGTGAACTGAGCATAGCTCTTCACTCTCTGTCTCTGCAAGTGACATGTACCATCACCACTAATCTGTTACTATAAGGATACTTATAGTATTTAAAAGTTAGTAAAAAATTACATTGGTTTAGGAAAGCTGTGGGTTCTATGTGTCTATGACCTCTGCATACATGTGTATCTTGCTATGTTTATAGTACCATGCATGATTACCTGACTATCAAGTACAGTTTAAGTCCAGTTAGATAGTTGTTGATTACCTCCACATTAAAAGTGCCATTATTGCATGAATAGAGTGCAACATTGTGCAATCATTATTGGCTTGTAGCTTTACCTTTGGTAGACTATTGACTGGTCTGCTAACTTGGCAGCTTAAATAGCACTTCCTGTGTAACTAAATGTGCCCAAAATAGTTGAATAATTACAATGAGAACTTAGAGTTAGTGCTCAGGTTATATGATGATTTCAGAACAAAGTATTTTGCAGTTATATTTTATGTCAAAATTTGAGCCCTCAGTCAAATACAGTCAGAGTACTAGGGAAGGAGTTGAAGGTAAATCTTTGTGAACTCAAGACCAGCCTGTCTACTTAACAAATAACAGGCCAGCTTGGGCTACATGTAGACTCAGTGGAAAGAAAAGAGGAAAGAAAGAAAGAAAGAAAGAAAGAAAGAAAGAAAGAAAGAAAGAAAGAAAGAAAGAAAGAAAGAAAGAAAAGATGCATGTAACTTATTTGACACTTGAGTCACTCAATCTCATAATAAAGAATGAAAAAAGACTTTAATTATTTATACAAATTGTTAAACCATTAGTAATCAAGTGATCCAAACCAAAAATCAAAATCAGCTGTTAGAAGATAAAAAGAATGATTTCCTCAAAATAAAATACACGTTTCTGGAGATGCCTATTTTACACATGGTGTAAGCTACAGAATCCTGGAGAATATACAGAAGATTGCAAACCTCCACCAAGGGGAGTTTTTGAAATTCTACTTTTGTCGCATGGTATTGAGGTTACAGCTTGATGGAAAGGCAGACGCTTAGCCTAGGTGAATGCCTGTGTTCTGTCCCTAGCATTGCAGACAGGAAGAAATTATTTACAAAAGATGCTTTGAAATAAGGTACAAAATACAGAAAAAACACCCACAGCACAGCTCAAATCCCTGTATCCCTGACAGAAAATCTGACATCAAGGAAAAATTCTGTCTCTATGTTTTAAACATTGCATGCTTTCCTTCCTTCCTTTCTTCCTTCCTTCCATGTGTATACTACTTTTCTAGCTTTCATATGATTATATATATATATATATTACACTGTTTTAATATTTTGCTTAATTTTCTTCTTTGTTTTGTTTTTTTAATATCCAGTTTTAAGAGTGAACACAGATGTGAAACTACTGGGCACTTTGGAAAGAGAGTCTGTTAAAGAAAACATAGTCAATTTTATATCTATGAGGCCTTGAGATCTCGGCAACTACTAAGAGAGTGTGGCTGAATAGAACACGAAGAGGAAAGTTTCTTCCCTGAGCCAGAATAACTCAGAATGTGGATAACCTTAACAATGAGTGTCTTTGAACACTACCCAGAGGAGTGGAGCATTTGGGAACACATAAGTTCACATTCATTAAGAAAGGATAGTGAAAGTAAAACAAAAAGAAATGTTATTCCAAAATACTATTATTTTAATTTCTGAAATAAAAATGAATGGTTCTTTCCAAACCATGTCTTTAGACATGTTTTTTTTTTCCTTTCTGTCAAATTGGCTGTTCTTTATTACACTATAAAAGACAAAAGGAGTTTCTGTTCAGCACAGGAGGGGCCCTACATCCTACATTAAAGCTTTCTGTTAGCACAGGCCAGTTTATTAAAAGTGATGATTCTCTACTGTCAATACTGACATGTCAAAAATGTGTCACAAGGGGCATAGGCCCACTGTTATTTTTCTTTCTTCCTGCATTATTCTGCTCCACAGAGATGAACATCTGAAATTCCAGCATTTGGTAGATGGATGTAGGAGGAATCCAGGTTTGGGGCAAATCTGGGCTACAGAATATTAATATGACAAAAACAGATGAGGAAAGAGAAGATCAGGAAGGGAGGGATGGATGGGTGGAAGGAGGAATAGAGGGAAGGAGGGAGGGTACAGAGGGACAGAAACAAGGAAATGGGAAACAAGGAAAGATGAATTTGATTGGTTCTTTTTAAAGTAGTTTATTTATTACTTTTATTTTGTATATGAGTATATTGCCTAAATGTTTGATAGTACACGTTTGACCTGAACTGCCCACACAGGTCAGAAGATGGTGTTGGATCCCCTAGAACTGGAGTTAATGATGGTAATTGCCCTCTGTGCTGGTGCTGTGAATCAACACAGGGTCCTCCGTAAGAACAACTAGTGCTCTTAAGCACTGAGCTGTCTCTTTAGAACCTTCCTTAAGAAGAGTTTCTCAAAATTTCTTCTAGATCATATCAAAATTATTCTGTCTCCAGTTATACTGGTTTTGTTCTCTACTATTTATAATCCTTCTGAGAACTTCCATGTGTCTTTTTACATTGCTAATCAGTTATTTCCTATTCTATAATTTTCCTCATGATCATTTGCATACTAACCTCAATTTTAATAA
Source organism: Eospalax fontanierii (assembly GCA_035773235.1). Taxonomy (NCBI): domain Eukaryota; kingdom Metazoa; phylum Chordata; class Mammalia; order Rodentia; family Spalacidae; genus Eospalax; species Eospalax fontanierii. Next base: position 94,960,423 of record CM069527.1, on the reverse strand, counting down.
ATTTCTGATTCTCATACATTCCAATACCCATGGCACATATGATTTTGGTTCTGAAGTTCTTTAAAAAATATAATTCTTAGAACTTTGTGCTTTGTAACATTTTGATAGATAGATATAACTTACTGGTTTAATGAAACGTTATTGAATCACCTGTTTATTTTATTTTTTATATTTATTTATTTGTGGGAGTGTATGTGTGTGTATATGTGTGTGTGTGTGTGTGTGTGTGTGTGTTGTAGATGGAACTTTGTGCAAGTGGAGTTCAGAGGAGAACGTGTTCTAGGTCTCATGGCAAAGTCTTAGCAATTTGGGGGAGACTGATCCCTAGGTTATGAATATTAGGTATTTTTGTCCTTTTAATTATTTTCTTTCTCCCTTTAGGTGTCCCAAGATGTCTGAAAAGGACTTGTTCTCTCTTTCTGTAAATGAAAACTTAAGACAGCTGGAGTTTATCATTTCCTTCTCCTCGGGTAGTATAGACTGTGATATAAACTCAGCAGGTGAGGCTCTGGTAAATAATTTCTCCTGAGAGTTGTCCTTGTAAAGAAAAACATAAATTGGACTTCTAGAGGGACTATTTCAGGAAAATGCACGTTAAAAAAAAACAGAGATAGCATTGTATTACAATTAAAGCAGCTATTATCAAAGACAAAATTATATATTGTTGAAGCAGTTGAGAAAATGTAGACTGTTATAGAAAGGCACGTTAATTCAGCCAATGTGGAGATGCTTCAAAAAGCATAAATGAAGCGCTTTATTATGCCTACTTCAGAAAATATATCCAATCGTGAGAATTTAGTACACCAGTGAGGTAGCTGTATGGTACTACCACGCTTACTGCTACACTATTTATGATAGGTAAGATTGTAAGTATACAACAGAGAATAGAAAGAAAAGTAAAATACATTACATAGTCAGAATACAGTACAATGAAGCATTTAACTGTATTCTAAAACACTATACTCACAGATAAATGGAACTCCCACTACTCATCAAAGAAACTTCTTTTTTCAGAGACAGAAGCTTCTACAAAGACCTAAAACTGGTCAAAGTACAGAATAAGTGACTGCAGAGTGCCCAGCGCCATTTAATATATCTGTAACACAATTCTGGCATCAAAATCTCAGGGAGAAGGTGGAAAGATTGTTAGAACCAGGACCCCTGTTATGAGATCATGCTTTCCTGAACAATGCAGATGCTACATCTATGAAATCTCACCAATTTGATTGCCTAAACAAGACCTGCATAGTAACAACATCAGTCTTCGTGCTGATGCACAGAGTGACATTTTCACATGGTCCACCCCTAGATGAGGATTTAAGTGCAGACAATGGCTGCTGAGGGAGGAAGAATCAGGTTTCTCTGGAGTCAAGATTACTGAGGCTTTATGCAATCCCAAATGGTCAATCACAAAGAAATGTGCATAAAAGTTATGTGTATATATATATATATATATATATATATATATATAACAATAATAAGTGTAAAATTATGAATGCAAGAATAAGTTGGGAAAAAAAAGAAGATAGGGAGGGAGAAGAGTGAAGAATAGAAATGATGTAAATACAGGGTACACATGGATGAAATTTTCAAAAATATTTCATATAAAAATGAGAAGAAATCCTGTTTCACAACAGAATTGATAAAACTATTATTGTCTAAGTCAACATGTGTTAAATAAAAATGTCTCACGCACACTTAAAATGGAAAATTATCACAGGCTGTCTTTTGTATGTGAAAAACCTAAAAGAAATTTTTAAATTCTTCTAAATGTAGAGTAGTGATCACTTGGGACTAGAAAGTGTATTGGGAAGGGAGAATAAGTGCAGGTTGGGCACTGAATACCAAACAGTGAGAAAAGAGTAATGAGGCCCCAGTGTCATAAAGCACAGTGGGGAGACAATGGCTCACACTGATCTATTATGCATCTCATGAATAAAAACCTGGAGCTCCAGGGCCATAACCAGAATGCAGTAAGGAGACAGGGATGCTAAATATCCTGATACCAACACCGCGCATATGTGTTCAAATACCATTTTGTTCTCCATAAGTTTGTGTTATTATAATGTTAATTGAAACTTTAAAATAATAGTTAATTAGAGGGGAATATTAACTGCTTTGTTTTAGCTTTTATGCTTTGTACCCATGTATCATTTGGCTTATCTGTTCCCCTTAAATATGGAAAACTAAATTTTAGAAATAAACACATATTTTTGGATAGATGGGAGAGAAAAGGTGGTCAAAGGAGATCAAGGGAGGATGGCGAATACCTCAGCCTATTTCACAACTATTTCTAGGTTTATTGCCATGTATAAGAGGTTTCCTTTAGAGAAAACATAAAAATGTATATATTTCCGTGCGTCTGAGCACTTTTGGATTGTATCTCAGGCTTCTCTGTATTGTTTCTCCATCAGTTTTTCAACTGAAATTGAGATACTCCTGTCCTGCAGTTCGTTCCCACAGAGACATTCCTCTGTTTTCTTAAGGTAAGGGATGATTCTACTAATCTCCTGCTGTCTACAACTTGGAGATCTGCACTTTATGCCTACGACCCGGTTTCTTTGATGGGGTACAGGAGTTGTTGATTTTTCAGTCTTTAACTTAATCTATGTCTCCATGTTTTTGTTTTTGTTCTGTATTTTTACTTCATTGCACACAGTACCAGAATGAGTAACACAAAGACAACAATTAAATTTGCAGAAATACAGAGTCACATACATTGTTAAATTATTTAGTAAAGTATATTTTTACTTTAAATAATTAAAGCACCAACATAACAGTTTTTTGACCATTATTTTAAGGTTCGTGTTATACTATGTTATCCTGTAGTTTTTCACTGATAATGGACTTTGATAGGGTTTGGATACGCGGCTTGAAGTGCCAAAGTATGTCTAAAGAAATAAGGATAAAAGCATCATTATACTCGTTTTTCAAAAATAACAAAATTCAGTGAACATCATACAACTCTCTTAAACAAAAAATATGAAGTAACTGTAACTATCTGTCCGTCAGTGGGAGCCATGACCCACCATCATTTACCCAATTAGATGTGTTCAGAAGGTGATGGCGCTCCTAGTCATTTTACTAGCTTTCAAGCGCCAGTCGTGAGAATACTATGGAATCAAGATGAGCTGAAAATGGCTCTTCTTCAACTGCTCATCTCTGTAGGCAGACATCAATATCTATTACAGGATCAGTGTGAGTGCTCACTACAGATGCAGTAGGATGCCTGATTTCCAATTCTTCCTCAACTTACCTCTGTTCTGAAGCTCATCAACTCCAGGAAAGTGCAGTTACTTCCCACTGTGTCCTTATTCAGTTCCCTGACTTAGTCAAGTTCCTGTGTGAAAGCATTGTCATTATTCAGTGCGTTAAGGCATGACAACACAGTCCATTCTCATTCCAGCTGGTGGGTTTTCATTTTAAGAGGGAAATTTCACTCCGTGAAATTTCTCCTCACCATGGGCGATGATGCCGGAACTGCCATTAGGCATCTCTCATCACATTTTTATTCATCTTCTGTTATTTTCTCTACTTACAAAGAATAATCCACATAGACATGTGCTTTACAACCCATGCTTTGATATCTACTTGAATTATATTCGTTAAAGTGCTATACCATTTGAAACAAACTAAATATTCATAAAGCAATTGTCTGTGATTTCCCCAAGGTTCTGAGAATCTCTATAAAGGAAATAATTCAGGAGATAAAGATTACTATCATTGATAATAATAGTGAAAACATTATACAGTAATTCTATAGAAAATGAAGGAAACATCTATTGTTATCTAACATTTATGATGACTTGATCCTAAATATGACATTTCTTATGATGAATATGGGTAATCACAATCAATAACCATATTTTTTCTATTCAAAATTATAAATAATATTGCCACATGTTTTCTCACCCTTGCACTGGTCAAATTTAAAACATAATATTTTCAAATTATTCTACCCTATCTCGTGTTGTTTTAGTGAAAATTTAAGAAGCCTTAAGATCAATCAAAGAGTTGTTAATTACTTCCCATGTACTAACAAAACAGCAAGTAACATTCACTATTCCTACTTTTATAAATCTACGTTCACTCAAATAAGTAAAAAAAATCAGAAAAGGAGGCAGATGTAAAACAAAACATGTGAATTAATTTTAAAATGTGAAAACTGTTTGTATTAGGATTCTATAAAAGAACAAATCTGATACAATGTATATATGTGTTTATTTGTAGTGAAGTGGGTGTATTAGATTGGCTCACAGTCTATGGTCCAGGTAGTCCAACACTGGCTCTTGGATAGTCCAAGAATCTGGTAGTTGTTCAGTCCATAAGGATGACTGTTTCTGCAGTACCAGTCTGGTGCTGAAGACTTGTAAGGATTCCCAGAAAGTTGTTGTTATTCAGTCTACATGGGAATCTCAAGAAGTTGTTTTTAATATAGGTGAAGGAATGCCACATGAACAGAACAGATAAACCTTCCAGTGAGTGTGGAGGCAAGCAGGGAAAAAGCAAACGGACATGTTCCTTCCTCCTTCTTCCACGTCCGTTTATATGGGCTGCTACCGGAAGGTGCTGTTATATTTAGTGTAGGTCTTCCCACTGCAAACAATCTTACTGAAAAATATTACTCATGGAAGTTTTAATTGATTCCAGATCAAGGTGGCAAACAAGATTAGCCATCACACTGCCTTACAGAGCAAGAAATTGATCCATGCATACAGAAGATGCTAATCAATATATGATGCATTTGGATTAATTATATACTGTAGACTCCATAAACTGAAAAAATTAAGTGATAAATATTATATTCTCAAGTTGAATCATTTTTTTTACACAGAGAAAGTAAAAATATCCACATTTTTACTCAATGAATTAATATATTTCCAAGTATTACTTTTTTCTTAATTTGGTCTATGTACAAGGAATTTCTCAGGAAAGAAGTGTTTACTTTTCTTTCAAATAACACTGATAATATGCTATAAAATAAGATTTTATTGCATCACAGAAAATGGATTTAGAATTGTTAAAAATTAAGTGTCCTGGGTGAGCTGGAGCTGTCCATCAGTTTAGTACTCTGGAAGGTTTTTGTTGAGGCACAAATATGATGGTAAAATGATGGGTCTGGGGCCTGAAGAGATGACTCAGCAGTTAAGAGCACTGACTGCACTTGTAGAAGTCCTAGGTTTGATTCCCAGCATCCACATGGGAGCTGACTGCCATGCATAATTCCAGTCTCATGGATCTGACACCATCTTCTGACTGCTGCAGGCACTGAGTGACATGCCTAGGTGCACATTCTCAGATGCAGGTAATACATTTTACATATAAAACAAAAATTATAAACCTTTACAAATGGCGGGCCTGGTGGTGCAATCACCATTGCAGTGCTGAGTGTTCACTTTCTATAGGATCCAGATGACGGTTTCCACATTCTTTCATCTGGTGTGTTTTCTGAATCCTTAAGTACAGATTTGCTAATATGATTTTCATATGCCCATGTGGCCAACAATCAATAAGTTCATTTGGTGACACCCTTTGAGCTTCAAGGAATTAATAATTTATCAATCTGTATTGGAACTCCTCCCATCCCTCCACCATCTTCTCGCTCTCAGACCTAGCTTGGGTTATACAACCCCACCTCAATACCAATCCTGTCAGATAGTTAGAACCCAGCCCTTTGCCTTCCCCATCAGTCAAAGATCTAGGTTGGATCATACAACTCCTACTTCAGACAAGCCTGGTGAGTCCCCTATATCCTAGCCAAACCACAGTGCCTTCTTCTAACCCACAGGCTTAATATGGAATTTGAATGGCACGCTCAGGGTCTATTGAATTACCATGAGTCCCACCCACAGTCCCGTTGCCCTTCCCTCCACTTAGCTCTAGACTGCATCATGCTTCTCTACTGGCCTGGATTACCCAGAACTTTACCTGCCCCTGTCACCTTACACTCCAGATCTAGCTTGGATTGTGCAGGTCATAGACCAGACCAGCATTGTGAGTTCACCACAAAAGTTACCAGCACATACTCCCAGGTACAGCTGGGACAGTGAATGTGTTTTATCGATGGAGAAAGATCCAACCTGGTTTGTTCATTACTACCAAATTAGAATCACCCTGTCCCTCCAATCAAGTATCAATTCACCCTGAGAAACTGATCAACTAATTGGTTTTCCTTGACCTCAAATCAATCATGCTTGGACAATAAAAAGAGAATGAAACTTCTACTCAGGAACAGCAGGCAACAATTTCAAATTTTATAAGCAACCACCAAAAGGAGTCCTTATAGCCAAGTCAAACCACAGAAACACAAACAATATTACAAGTCAAAACAATATGTCTATTCCCAAACCCAGAAGTCCTAAAGAAGTGTACTGCAGCCTAATTACCCAGATGACCCCAGCACACATAATTAAAAAATAATAATGAACATGAAAAAAATGTCAAGGTATTTAATGAAGACATGAACAAACACCTCAATTAACTCAAAGAAGATAGGAATAAATTCCTGAGAAAAGTTCAATGAAACACAAATATAACTCTGAATAAAATAATGAAAATTCAATATTTTAAAAGTGAATTTGTAAATATCTAGAAATATTGAAGGAACTACAAGCTTAAATAAGATGGAATTTAAAGAATCAAGGGTCCAATTAGAAATCTCAAGAGACAGTCTTTCCAGAAGAAAGTCCTGATAACAAAGTAGAAGAATTGTACCATTTAATCAATTAATTTGTATAATTAAATGAAAACACAATTGGGAAAGAATGTGATGGAACTTTGGAATGTCTATAAATCATAAACCTATGAATTATAGGCTATGATAATAATGTACTATATGAAATGGACAAAATTTCAATAAAGACTATACAATGAAAAACATAACAAGATCCTGAGACAATGGCCTAGACCCAATCTTTTTGAGAAGAAAACTCCAGAAAACTGAGGAATGATATACCTACACAGGAGCAACCAGAACACCAAATGTGCAGGACCCAAAAAGAAACATCCCACAGTTTTTCATATTTAAAACACTAAGTACACAGATCAAAGAGATATCATTAAAAACCAAAAGAGAAAAACAACAAGTCATATAAAAAGGAAAATCCCAAAATTCATAAGAGCTGACTTCTGAATGGAAACTTTCAAAACCATGGAAAAAAATGGACTTCATGTTCTGAAAGGCAACAAAAGCCAACCTAGTATGCTTCTTTAGCCAGCAAAATTATCTTTCATGGTTGAAGGAAGAACAGAAAAAGGAAAGAATAGTAAAGTAAAGAAAAGAAAAACCTCCAAACTGTCAGAAAGCTTAAAGAATCCATATCCACCAACCAATCAGAGACTACTGGAAGCCATGCTGTGGACTTATGAGAGCGATGAATATAGTCAAGAGGCTACAGAAAGAGAACAAATGACTGAAACACAAAGTAGGACTAAGAATATAAACTCAAATAAATTTACAGCCATTAACATACATCTTCAAATAATTGAAACATTAATGCCCACAATTCCCCAAGCAAAACATACAGGTAAGTTTATATAAAAACCTACTCCAGAAACTTGTTTCATTATTTTCATGCAGAATATAAAAACAGTTTAAGTGCAGTTACCATATAACATGAATTCATTGGCTTTAATAGACACTATAGAGCAATAAATGAAAAGCCCAATGCCAAAAATGGACTCCCATTTATAAGCTGTTGAACAGAAAGTTCCCATAGATCCTGAAATAGTACTGACTATTACCATGCCATGGAAAAACTGTTCCTAGAAAATGAAACCAAGAAACAAGTAAGTGCTGTTATCCAAATATCAAACCAAAAGAACTAAAAATTAAAATTAATCAGAAGAGAAAGATACTACTATACTCTGATCAAGGGAACATTTAAACCAAAAGACATTACAGACCTAATAATATAAACACCAAACTCTGATGCACCCAATTTCATGAAAACATAGATTTGTCAAGATAGAGTAACCCCAACTCAGTAATATTAGTTTATTTTAATATCTATTTTTGGTATTAGATCATCTGGACAAACAATACACATTAAAAACATTATAAATAAACAATCAAATGCACCTAACAGACATTTATAGAATATTCCTCCCAAACACAAAAAACACCAAAAAAAAATCATATTCTACTGAGAAGCACATGGAAGTGTCTCTAAAATAGAGCACAAAACAAATTTCAACAAATACAGAAAAGCTGAAATTACTACATGTATGCTGACCACAATAAAATAAAGCTTAAAAGCAAAGTATAATAAACTCTAGTAATTATACCAATCATGGAGGTCATACAAGACAACAGTAAATGAAAAAAAAAGAATCAAATGTATATATTCATGAAATTTAATGAAAATGAAAACACAACAGAATAAAAATATCTGGGGCACATTATTATTAGACTTAAGGAAAATTTATACTGTTAAGCACATACATCAAAAAATCAGAAAAACACAAATAAATGACACAATGATGCAGGTCAAAAACTGAAAAAAGAAAAAAATAAATTCAAACCCAAACTCAGTACATTCCAAGAAATGATGAGTCATATCAGAAATCAACAAAACAGAATTGAAGAAAAATGTTCTATGATAGTCTTCTTTTCAAAGATTATTTATGTCTACAGACCTTTAGCCCAATTAACCACAAGAAATAATAGACTCAAAAAAAGTTGAAGAATGAAAAACAAACAAGGAAACATTACAGTAGACTCCAAAGAAATCCAGAACACTATCAAGTACTAATTTAATAATCTATAACTCAATACTTGAGAAAACTTAAGGGGAGTGTATGCGTTTCTACATTCATCCTGACCTCCAATTTTAAACCAAGAAAAGATGAAAAACTTAAACAAACCCATTACATTTAAGAATAGTGAAACATAAAACAAAGCCTCTTGATTGGAAAATATGCAGGTGAGGATGGATTCCCAGCAGAGTTCTACCGGGCTTTAAAGTGGAATAACCAGGACTGCTAAAAGTATCTAGTTTGGGTGTGTGGATGCACCCCATGAAACAGTGCTGTTTTCACATCCACACCAGCACATAGTCATCTTCAAGTTCAAACTTGAATTGCATACTACTTGTAACATGTCACTTTTCAGGGCAACTCACAACCTGGAAAAAAAAATAATGTCTTACACAATATGGAGTGACTTAAGTCAAAGCACAGCCTGATCTCACAAAAATAACTGCAACATTTTATGAATCATATACTGTGCCATGCAAAAATAAGTCTAATATGAAGGAGAATAAGAAATAGTTTAGTCTTAAATTTATGAATAAACCTGGATGGAGAAGTTTGAAGTTACCCTGATTTCCATGTTCCAGTGTGCTCAGATCCATAAATCCTTAGAGTAACAAAGGAACACATGAACCAAACCATTTCTCAATACATAGGTGGGAACATCAGGCAGATAGATCACAAAAATGCAAGGAAATATCAGGTATAAGCCTCAGATCTTACCTGACATTATTCTTGGCTTTCTGATTGAAGGGAACCAAGGGTTTGTTGGTATATTTCATAGACTTTAACTAACAATCACAAAGATGCTTGGTCCCATGCAGAGGAAAGCCATAAATACCTATTAAAGTTGACAAAACTGACTCCTGACGTGCAACAGTCTATCCTCTCCATCACTGAAGATCTAATCAACTAACAAGCTTTCTAGAAGGTTCAGTATAAGATGTGGTTGTGGTGAGGATTCTTAACAAATGAGATTAACTCACCCTCCCACTCTTACATGTTAGGTCCACTCAATTACTTATTAAAAGAATGATGTGCTAACATTTACAGAACATGTGTCACAATCTATTTCAGAAAAGACATTTTTAATTTTTAAAATATGTGAATATTAATCAAATATGCAATTATCTTTGTTTTCAACGAAGTCCCTTAAAAACCCAAGAGAAAACAGGAATCTAAAACTGTGTTTTTTTAAAATAGATCTCATTAATTGTGTAAATTCTTCTGCAAACTTGAATGTTAAAGTTATATTCAGTTCTCTGAAACTGTCTTTAATATTTGGATGATAAAGCATTTGTTATTTCAGTGGAACACTTTCCTATATATAACTCCTTTTTCTATGTGCAATGGAAATTTTCTCAGTAAACATTTTTCTAAACAGATTTTCTGAATGCTAAATACTTAGGTGGGTGATTTCAAAATATTTATTCATAGAAATCTTTCTGCAAAATCACAACATAAAAAAGACTAACATTCCTGTCTGTTTAAGTAGTGATGGAGTTCTTTAGAGTCACATAAGAGGCTAAATTCTTGCAGTCGAAGAATTTTGCATTAGAACAGACTTGGAGATAATAAGCTGGATGCCAGAATACAGAGCAGTATTAAAAGGCATGTGAATCTATTTAGCAGATGTTTGTGCTATTTACATTCACCTCAAAATTATTTTCAAAAAAATATTTAGACTTATTCTATGGTTTAGAATAGCAAAAAAAAAAAAGCTTAACAAGTTATTAAGATCCTTTGAGGTTTTTAAATTGGCATTTGGAGAATACCTATAAACATTCCTAAATTAAATGTTTGAAAGATGTTCAGGTTTTGTTTATTTTTTTCTGTGCTCTGCTACATACTACTCTTTCTCAGCTACTATTTATTCTCCCATGATTCTCAATCTAAATCTGCACATATTGTCTAGACATAAAAATACATACTTTAAAATCCAGTTCTGCTCTATTCTTGTTGTGGCAAATTCAGTCTACAGGAAATTTTGTAAAGCATCTTAACACATCTTGAACCTGAGGGCTATTGCTTTCTCTTTCTCTTACAGTAGTTTGTAGAGAAGGTTGACTTGAATTTATAAGCTTTATTGTTGAATAAGAATAAAATGCAAGTAATATTTCTCTAATGGTCAAAAAGGCATGCAGAAACAAAACCAGAATTCTCCAAATTTGCATGAGACTGATATAAACTTCTGTTTGTTTTATCTATTCATTAATATACTGAATTCAAAGCCACCATCAACATTGCACACTTTTCATTAATGTCATCTCATAATTGCTAACAAACCAAAAACTTAACAGACATTATATATTGTTTGCATTATTACTTTTCAGTTTAGGGGGAAATTAATTAAAATATAATTTAAATAAAATATAAATTAAAATATGGAGATATTTCCTCAATATAAAATCTTAAGACGAGCTGGAGAGATGGTTCAGCAGTAAAGAGCACCGGTTGTTCATGCAGAGGGCCTGGGTTGAATTCACAGCATGTGGTGACTAACAACTGTCTGTAACTCCAGTGCTAGAAGAATCTGATGCCCCCTTCTGACCTCTGTGGGCATTGCAGGACATGGTGCACTTACATAATGGTGCACTTTAACATATATGCACACAATACACTCCTTTTTGCACAAAAAATAATAATTTTTAAAAATCCTAAGAAAAGAATCCTATATGAATATTTTACTAAAATAAGATTCTTCTGGAAAACAAAACAAAATGAAATATTGATTTATACTTTTAAAATGAGAAAAGTCTAAAATGAAATTTAGTTTTAAAGTATATAGCATTATAAAATTTGTTAATATTATAGTGCCTTCCAGACTACATTATCCCAAAATAAATTACTACATTGCACACTATTTTTAATGTTTCTAGGAACAGCAAATCTTGATAGTTAATTTGAGTTGTCAGTTTGAAATTGTCTAGAACCACCTGCGAGCACTGTTTTAATGAGGGATTCTCTAGATCATGTATGTGAAAATTATTGAAGATGTTAATCATTGTGAGATGTCCCACCACTTGTGGGAAGCACTGCTCCCTGTATTTGGTCCTATACCCTGTATAAATAGGGAAAAGTAAGTTCAACACAAGCATGCATGCATTCTTCCTCGCTCCCTTCTTGAAGGTGAATATGACTAGTTTGCTCCAAGTATGTGCCACTTTGACTTTCTTGCAATGATGCACTATGACCTTGAATTGTAAACCAAATAAATTCTTTCTCCCTTAAAGTTTCTTTCCTTAGTGTGTTTTGTAGCAGGAACAGCAACCAAACTGGGACACAAATTAACTTGGGGGCTCTGGATTTGTCAATACTTGCCAAAACTTTATTTTTTTTTTGATTCTGTCACTCTACATCAACAATATCTTTCTGGTGAAGTAGTATATCATTAGTTTAAAGTTGTGTTTTTCCAGAGAATTTACTATTATTGGCCAAAGAATCAAGCACCTATTCAAATCCTTTGTTCATTTAAAATCTAATTGTTGGTATAGTTGCTTATTGTGTTTTGATATTTTAGATAAAATTCTATTATCATAAGTAGTATTTTCATTGGCAACCCCGTGTTATTTTGGTTACATTTTGTTCTATTGTTTGTATTTTGAAGATGACAGTGATGGTGATGATGATGATGATGATGATGTGTGTGAGGGTGTATTTAAAGAGTTAAGGATCTGAGGACTGTGCATATGCTAAGTAAGCATTTTCTCACCATCCAATATATATTTAGAGTTTGTCATAAAATATAAATTTTATTTTTAATGTTTTATCTCATTTGATGTCACAACCACTAAAGATGTTTCCTTTTGTCACGTGTGTATCCCCAAATGGTATTTGATATGCGTTCATCCACTGGAGCTTGGTTAACATACCAACAGTCACACCCTTTTCAAACAGCCATCATTTTCCAATACCACTTCAGGTAGAATTAGGGTTTATTGACTACCTCCCCCCATCCACATAGGGATTTTGTCTGGCCTGAGCTTACATGGATCATGCACATGCTATCACCATTGTTGTGAGTTCATATCAGTACCTTCCAAGCTATCTGGAAGACTCTGTTTCATTGTGATGCTCCATCCACAATGGATGGTGCTTCATCTTCCACAATGATTTCTGAGCCTTGGGAGGCAGAACTTCAATAAAAGTGTCCAATTAATTTTTAATCACTCTGCAGTCTCCTTTCCTGGATGTAGTAAGTTGTGGGTTAATAATCACCTGCTGAATAAGGAAAATTATCATGGGGGGGTCACATTTTCTTCTCACTCTCTCTCTATATATATATTTAATTTTGTGCATTTCATATACTACATCATATTTAGACCCCCTGTCCCATTCACACCGATCATAGGAACCCAACTGAATTTCATTGATTCTATCATATATATTAAGACTCATTTAGTCAACTTTGTGTACCCAGATGTCCCTTGGTACAAGTCCATCCACTGGCTTCTAGTCAACTGTGGGGAACAAATTAGAGTGGCCTAATTTTAAGCTGGGGCCTCATGTTAAGGTCAGCTCCCCGATTTTGTCAGCTCCCCTTGCAGGTTTCCAGTCATAGCCACACAGCTATAGATTAGGCAAGCCCAAGCATGTCAGGCAGGAAGAACATGTTAAGACCTTATAAGGAATAAACCAAAAACTTAATGGCTCTAAAAACAACAGCCAGCACATTCCATATTCTTGGAACAGTCACCACCAATGAGAGTCCTATCAGACATCCTCCAACCAGCTTGGAACATGCTTCCTCCTTGTCCGATAATGTTGCGACAAGACATCCTTGCTGTAGGGGTGGCCAATTGGATAACTCTCTCCTCACTCATTTGCCCAGCCCCAATAAAAAGCTCCACACCCCTTGAATTAGGGCCCTTTTTACAGAACCACTGCAGGTAAAGTAAGAGGACTGGATTTTAAGCCTAAAATAAAGGCTCTTTGTTTTTGCATAATTTTTAGATTCCTTGGAGGTCTTTGGGGGTCATGAGATCTGGGCATTACGTCAGCTTTTCTGGAGCGACTCTATAAAAAAATCTTCTCTCACCCACAAAGCAGTAATCATCTGCCAATATTTCCTCAGCTAAATTTGGGGCCAGCTGCCAATTTTTCCAGAAGTATGATGGCTTTTTGTCTGATTAAGTTTTGGGGTCTTGTCCATGCTGTCACCATTGCTATAAGTTCACATGAGCAAGTTCCCGAGGCCTGAAAGACTGTTCCCTTATGATAGTGCACAAACCTGGGTTTTAGAGTTTTTCTTCCCATCTTCCACAATGGTCCCTGAGCCATGGGTGGGTGACATTTAATATAGGAGTCCTATGCAGGAACACACATTCTTCAGTCTCTTATTCTCTATAATTTGGGCGGTTGTGGTCTTTGTGTATGCAATGTCCCCTCTGGCATAAGGAAGCTTCACTGCTGAAGTCGAGAGATGCATTTGTATTCTCTTTACTCTCTGTTCTTCTGTTTTCCATGTCTCTTAGATGCAGACTTTCCACTGTAGATGTGTCACTTAGGGCTGTGCATCTCTCAGACATGTATTCTCTGTGTGTGTGACAGGGTGTAATAGTAACCTGTTTGATGAGTGGCAAATGGTTTACTTCTCTGTAAATATAAGGATTCATATTTAGCATACAGTAAGAAATTACTCTTGTTTATGGATATGACAGCAATAGGGAGTGGGGCTCCGTCTCCAGAGACAGCCATTGCACACCAGCGGTCCCAGAGAGCTGAGAGTAGAACAGGTCCTCAGATGGCTCAGAGTGCGGCGGGAAATGACACCGGGGAAACTGCGTCCATGCGCAGACCATTTATTGGGACCAAGACAGGGGTTTTTATAAGAAGGCATTCTGGCCATTACAGAAGGCAGGAAAGTTAAAGGTGGGGTTTTGGGATTAAGGGCGGGAAGCTTGTGGAAGTTTAGGAATGAGGAAACAAAACCAAAAAACCTGGTTCTGGTTTAGAGTGGGCAAAAGGAAGATTCATATCTATAGTAGCTCCTTGGGGCCAGGTTATCACATCAGGCAGAGCAGGCCCAACTCCTATTGTCCCTCAGGGTCTCCCGAGTTACTGACCTTTGCTCAATACCTTATTGCAACAAACACTGGCCCCACAATAGGATTTTATGTAGGATTTATTACCTACAGCAATGTGTATTTGCCTGTGTTTACAGTGCCATACATGGGCTCCCTTCTTCTTAATTGACCTTAAGTTCAATTTGATAGTTGATGATAGCTTCCAAGGTAAAAGTGTCACTAATGTACTGCTATAGTTTGTTATGTTGGTCATTGTTATGATTAATAGGCTTTAAAGATGGGGTTCGACCATTCACTGATTTTCTTCTTTAACCTCTTGCATAGCATCCTCTGGAACTATGAGAACTCTTCAGAAAGAAGGCTTCTGGTCACTAACAGATCCATTATTCCAACTCCTGTGTCTGAAGAATGCCCTGTCTTCAGTAATAGGTTCTATCTTCAAATTCTAGTAGAGCAATCAAAGGCTGAGGCAATTGCATTTGTAAGTTTGAGATTTTGAGACTCTCTTGGACTATACACTATAAAACAACTCAAATGAGGTATACTCTTGTCTGTCACTGTGTTTCTTGTTATGTAGCCTTCAGGTATACACATGCATTCAGGTTCAGATATTATATGTGTATTTTTCAGTAGATTTTTAACAATATATTTTCCTTTGTCTTTTCACACCACCTAAGCATTATTTATCCGTTCTTGCTCTCTCACAGTCTAATATCCCTCCTCCCTCCCGACTTAAAATACCCCCATTTTCCCTCTGATAACATCTGTACCTGTCATCCCCTTCTTGAGCCCCTTCTTTCCCTTTTACCCACGCTGTTTCTTGTGTATACTTCACTTTTCCATTCCCAGCTGATTTTCCCATGTTCTCCTTTGGGAACATCTGTTTTCTACTATCCCCAAGTGGTCACATTCTTCAAGAAATTGTGGTTCTCTCACCCAGCAGGTATTAACTGTCCACAGCTTGGGGTGCGGCTTTGCACACAGTTCTCCATTCTATGCTTAGAATTTGTCTGACTTGAGGCTTTGTAGAACCTATGCATGCTGCTATACTCAATGCAAATTTGTATGTGCACCCACCCTATTGCATACGGAAAACATGTTTTTTTATGTTTGTTTATTCGTTTGTTTTGTTCTGTTTTGTAGTTATCTGCTGCTTCTCGATCTTAATGTTTTTTGGCTCACTCTGCCACCATGATCATTGAACGTCTGAGATTGTATTAGAGGTTGTAAGGACCCCCCAGAAATGGAAAATGAAGGCTACAGCAAATCTGACTCCATCTTGTTAGAAAAAGCCTCAGTCACATAAGCTTGGCTTCCTGGCTTCAGAAACTCTTTCCCACCCGCCTAGTTAAACATTTGCAAGGACGTGGCCTTCAGATATCAGGTGGTTTTGTCATGGCTTAAAGGGAAAGCATAGAATCTGGTCAGGATGACCAAGACATGAATCAGAAACCCAAATAAGCCCAAGACCTTGAAGCATACTCTGGTAAGCACATTCCATGGGCCCTGTTACCTTAATATGAGTAAGATGCTTTTTCGTGCCAAGTGGGCTTCCTTAACCAATCCCAACCCTTGTCCCTCCTCTCTTTGTTTTAACCCTATAAAACATCACCTCACCCTCCACTCGGGGCCACTGTCTTATCACCCGCTGCGGCGGTGTGTCAGACTGTGGACCGAGCTCGAGCTTGTAAATAAAGACCCTTTGTTCTTGCATCAGATTTGACCTCCATGGTGGTCTTTTGAGAGGATTCTATAACCTGGGCATAACAAGGTTCTGTTGCGGTCTGAGCAATTTCAAACGTAAAAAATATATATATTTTTTATGTATGTTTTTATTGAAATTTTGTGCATTTCATAAAACAGATCTTAATTAATTTGGGCCCCGTCCCCCCATCTGCCACCCCAAATCCCTCTCCTCCAACCCAGATTCCATGCATTCTGTCATATATGTGATGGCCTCTTGTTATTAAAATTTCTCTTTGGGAGAGGCAGACCAATTTAACCTGCCTCTCTCCCCCTGCCTTACAACCCCCCAAATCTTCCCAGGCCTTGCAACAAACATATACATTTCTCCACTCACAGTTAAACAAAGTCTAGCTAGTTAACTTGGGCTTACTAACAGAGTAGTGGGCAGGAGGTTACTTACAGAACGCGGGTGCCCACCCTCCCCTCCACAAATCACATTAGTAAATCCACCCAGGTGGGGATCTTGTGACTTCTAGGTGAACAGATCCAAATGGACCATGGGGGAGGGAAAAAGGGCCGGCCTCCTGGAGCCCCCAGTTTAAATACTTTTAGCCTCTCCTCTTCTCACATCCAAGGCCAATGGACAGGGTGGGTGGGGCATAGGACTTTCCCAGCTCCTTGTCTTTCTGCTCTGGTTTGTCCTGAGTAATACCACTCTGGGAGGGCTGTTTGTCCACAGCTCTTCAGGCTTTTCCCTAGAAGATTCAATCCACTCTATACCTCTCCAGTTAATCATTTGTACCCAAATGTCTCTCTTGCACGTTCATCCACTGGAGTCGAGCTCAGCCTAGCTAGAATCATGCCCTTAAAGAAGACCAATTCTCCCTCATCCCAGTCATCCGTTGTTAATAGTTCCTTGGCTAAGGTTGGAGTCTGTTGCCCATTTCCCCAGTTCTATGCTGGGATTTTGATTGAGTGAGTCAACACTGGTCTTGTGCATGCTGTCACTGTGAGAGTAGCAAATAGCTCCAGAAGATTAACTGTCCAGGTGTGGGCCTCTGTGCTAACTGCCACCTATTGCCAAAAGAATCTTCTCTGACAAGAGCTAAGAAATGTATTCATCTATGGACATAAAGATCATTCATTAAGAATCATTTCAACTCTGTCCTTTTAGCAGAATACATGTAGAAGATTCTCCTTTAAGGTCAGTGATCCTTTTGGCTATATGTTCTTGACGTGAATCACAGGGCCATGTCTGGCTCTGCATCTACAACATTTGTGCCATTCTTTCACCAGTTGGTGTATCTTGTCAGGCCACATTTTACTGTAGCTTACAGGTTTCAAAGCTTGCTAAAATTGGTTTTCCCCTTCTTTTGCTTGATTCTAATCATTATTGATTTCTGCTCTGGGCGTTGTTTGGGTTTAATTTCCATTCATTTTTCTTAAAATATAAATTTTAATGTTAGATTATTGATTTGCAATCCTTTTTATTGTATTAGTTACTTTATTATTGCTGTGACAAATCACCATGACCAACTGAAATTAGAGAAGAAAGCACTTCTTTGGGCTCATGGAGGCAGAAGTAGCAGTAGAGAAATCTAAGCTCTCACATCTTCATCTGCCAGCAGAAAGTGGAGAGCAAACCAGAAGTGGGAAGAATCTAAGAACCTTCAAATGCCACTCACAGAGACATGCGTGTTTAAAGAAAGGCACACCTCCTGAAACTTGACAAACAGCACCACCAACTGGGGATAAATATTCTAATATGTGAGCCTATTGGGGGGATCTCATTCAAACCACCGTGTTTGCCACGCAAGCATTTAATCTTATAAACTGCCTCTTAGGACTACAATTCTCTGTCATGTAAGATTTTTTTTTTAAGTTTTGTATTTGTCTTTTTAAAAATCTTAGTATTTCTTTAGTGATTCTTCTTCCATCTAACAAAGTTTTGCTTATAATGCCTACTTACTTTTTTTTTCTCTTCAATGTATATTTTATATATTTCTGTGCATTTCACACAATACATCTTAATCATGTCTAGACCCCTTAACCCATCTAAAGCTCCCCACCAGGTTTCATTCATTATGTCTTGTATGTTAAGGTCTATTGAGTAAGTTTGTGTCCCCAGAGGTACCTCCCTGTAAGTTGGTACACTGGAGACTATTCAGCCTATCTACTGTAACTCCTTTAAAGAACAGCAACTCTCTCTCACCCAATCCTGCTCAACTGCTAATGTTTCCTTGGATAATGTTGGGGCTTTCTGCCAATTTCCCCAGTTCTATGCTGGATTTTTGTCCGACTGAGTTTGCAAGAGTCTTGTAAATGCTGTCACCATTGCTGTGAGTTCATATAAGCAATTTTCCAGCAGCCTGTAGGACTCTGTTTCCTACTATCATTCACCACCCCTTCTTAAAATCTTCCTGCCCTCTCTTCTGCAGTGGTCCCTGAGCCCCGGGTGGGTGAGGTTTAATGTAGGAACTCTATCCAGGAACACACACTCTGTAGTACCTTATTCTCTGCACTTTGGCCTGGTGTGACTTTCTATGTTAACACCTTCTGATGCATGAGAAATCTTCACTGATGAGAGCAGAAAGATATATTAGTATTCTCTCTACTCCTTGTCCCACTATGTTCTGTGATACTTAGTTGCAGAGATTCCATTGTAGATATGTCGTTAGGGGCTGAACATCCCACAGATACTTAATTGCCAATTGATGTGTTGTTAAACGAAATGCTTAATATATTTACATTTTAAAAAATTATTAGTAAGACTTAAATCACTCTAATTATTTTGCTGAATTTTCGTTTGTCTTACAGTTTTCTCTTCATTCCCTGATTTTATGTTTAGTTGACATTTTAGAGAAGTATTTATATTAATTTTATATTCTTAGGATATATTTCATTTATTTTCATTCTTGTCATTATGAGGACTGTATTTGAAATGCTTACATGGCAAAAATTGAGTAAGAATTTTTACCTGTTTAAAATCAGTAGCATGAAAAAGATATGTCCTTTCAGAACCTCATTCTTATTCCTTAAATCTTCCATGTCCTTATATATTGTTTGTCCAAAATCATAAACTATTGATTTCAATGCAAAACTCTCTTAAATTGAATGAGAAAAATACAAACACATTTATAATAATATGTGATTGTAGAACATGATGTTTATCAATTTTAAATCTGTTTCAAAGTAAAAACTGAAATTATCTGTTGATATGGTAGTGGTGTAATATTTTTGTAGTTATTATGCATTGAACTTTGCCAATTCTCCATCTCTCCCTATAGCTTCAAGTTCATAACTATTGTCTTTTCGTATACATATAAGATTTCTGGCATTTTTGAAAGGGCCTGTCTAATGTTAACCTGGTTCCTTTTTTTTTTTTCTTTTTAACCAGATAATACTTAAACATTTCATCCTCATTTTAAAAGACAATTTTGTCACAGAAAGAATTCTTGGTCAGTAATGTTGCAAATTTTACTGTGATTATATTAAATCAAGTCTTTCAACCTACTAAAATTTGAATTTGATTTTTTTAAATTGTTGCATTATGGGCTTAACTATACATTTGTGACAGAGGAAAACTATGTGAAGTTGGTTCTTTCCATCTTTACATTGGCTCTAGTAATTGAATGTAGGTCTCTAGAATTCTATAATCAATATCTTTAACCATAGAGCCTTCTCTCTGTCCTACCCTACAAAATTTCTGCTGAGTAATCTTTAGATGATTTGGTCCCTATATAAGTCAAATTTTCTTCTTTCTTTTTCTAATATTTTAAAATTTTTCTGTTATTTTTAAAAGAGATTTATTAGATAGGCTTTCATGATAAGTGTGAATAGTACAATGACTACTCCATACTGGAGAGACTGAGAATCTGGTCGTTTCTTAGTCCATGAGGCTGGGTACTTGGCAGTCCTAATCTAATGCTGTAGGGTTGTAGGATTCCTAGAGAGCTACTGGTCTTCAGTCTGCATTGAAAGCCTGAAAAATCTGGTTCTTATGTCTACAAAGGAATGCAGAAGCAACAGGATCCATGAACCTGCCAGGCAGAGCAAAGAGAAGCAGGAAAATCCCACGCTACTTCCTTCTACCTTTCTTTTATCTGGACTGATGCCACCCAGATTTAGAGTGCATCTTCCCACCTCAAAGAATCTGATCAAAAAAAAAAAATTGCCTCACAGTAGTATCTACTCGTTTGCCTTTCGATTGATTCCAGATCCAGACAAGGTGACAACCAAAATTAGTCATCACATGTATTTTACAACTCCAAGAAAAATCTGAAAAAAATAAAATGTTGTGCTTTTGTTTCTCGTCTTTTTGATGCTCTTCTTGTGTCGGAATTGGAAAGCACCAGGTGAGGGAGCTGCTGAGCTGCTCTGTTAGCATTTTCAAAGCAAGGAACTTTCTTTGGATACTTTTGAGCCTGTAGCCCAGACTGACCTCAAACTTGTGGCCATGCTCCTGCTTCAGCCACCCAAGTGTTAAGAGGACAACTATGAGCCATCAGACCCTGCAAGGAACTTAAAAATTTAAAATAAAAGTATTATTATTTTTCTTTCTGTTTTTCTTTTAAATAATTTTTGAATCACTGTGTGTTTCATAGAGAACATCTCAATCCATCTTAATCATCTTTATATTATTTTCCTCACCTGCACGCCCCCCTACATATCCTCTAAACTGGAATCCATACATTCTTACATCTTTGTTAAGGGCAATTATGTCTTATGTGTCACCAAGTGACCTCAGTGCAGGATCTTCCACTGAGGTCTAGTCAGCCTACCTAGATTCCCTCGCTTTAGGAAGACTTGCCCAGCCTCACACAACAATAATCAGTTGCCAATATTTCTTAAGCAAAGTTTGAGGTCCCACTGTTAATTACTGACCTTAATTCCTGAGCAATTACTGTCTGATTTAGAAAGTCCTTTCCTACACCTATATCTTATAGATTGCTGCCAATTTTTTCTTCTAACAGCTTCAAGTTTCAAATTGAAGTATTAATCCATTTGGAATTGAGATTTGTACACTGTGAAATATTAGGATCTAGTTAAATTCTTCTACAGGTGGAGATTCAGTTTTGCTCACACCATTTGCTGAAGTTGCTATATTTCCTCCAGTGAGGAAATTGCATGTGCACATGTTTGCATCTTCAATTATATTCCATTCATCTGTGCTTCTATTTTTGTGGCAGCACCAGGCCCTTTTCTGACTATAGTTATGTAATATAGTTTGCAATCTAGTATAAGAATCCCTCCTGCATTGCTCTTTGTGCACAGGGTTGCTTTGGCTTTCTGGAGTATTTTGTGCTTCCACATGAATTTTAGGATGCTTCTAATGTTGTAAAGAATGCCATGGGTATTTTGATTGAGATTGCATGGAATCTATATATTGCTTTGATAGGATGGTCATTATCACACTATTAATTCTTCCAATCCAAGAGCATGGTAGCTCCTTCTATATTCTTGTGTCCTCATAACTCTTTTTTTAAAGATCCACAATTTTTGTGATAGAAATCTTTAAAGTCTTTGGTAAGGTTTATTCCAAGATGTTTTATTTTATTTTATTTGTTTATTTATAGGCTACTGGTAATGGAAGGGTTTCCTCCTCCTCTTTCTCCAATTCCTTTATATGTCAATTGCTGTGTAGAAAGGTTACTAATTTTTGTAGCTTGTTTTTGTAACCTGCCTCTTTACTGAAAGTGTTAATCATTTCTACTAATTTTCTGTTTGGTGTTTTGGTGTTTTTTATGTATCATATCCTGTCATCTGCAAAAAGAATAATTTGACTTCTTCTTTTCCAATGAGTACTACTTTGACCTCCTTCTCTTGTCTTATTGTTCTAGCAAAAGTTGGAGACAGTGACAACCTTGTCTGGATCCTGATTTTAATGAGAATGCTTCAAGTGTTTCTTTAATTATAGTGATGTAATGTGAATTTTATAGATTTAATTATTTTGAGATATTTTCCCTCTAGTCCAATTTCCTCAAGAACTTTTAACATAACCACATGTTGAATGTTTTTCATAGGCCTTGTCTGCAGCTATTGAGATGTATATGTGATTTCAGTTTTTGAGTCCATTTAAGTGCTTTATTGACTTACTTATATTGAACAACCCCTATATTTCTGGAATAAAGTCAAGTTGAATGTGGTGGATGATCTTTTTAATGTGTGTCTATACAGTTTGCAATTATTTTGTTTAGAATTTTTGCAACTACTTTCATTAAATATCTTTACCTGATTTTCATATTAGAGTGATGCTGGTTTCATAGAGTGAATTTGGCTGTTTTCCTGCTATTTCTATCTTTTAGAATAATTTAAGTAATATTGGATATAGATATTCTTTAATCACTTGGTAGAATTCTGCTGTGAATCAATCTAGTCCTAGGCTTTTTTTTTTTTTTTGATCAAGAAATTATATATTACTGCCACAATTTCTTTATATGTTATTGGTCTTTTCAAACTGTTGATCTCTTCCTGGTTTAGCATTGGTGAATCCAATGCTTTTATATAAGCATCCATTTATTTATGTTTTCAGATTTAATACCATATAGGTTTTTAAAGTATTTCTCTTATAATTTTCTAAATCTTGTTGTCTGATATGATGTTTCTGCTTTCATCTCTGATTTTGTTAATTTGGAGTTGCTTTTCTTTCTTTTTGCTAACTTGGCCAAGAGTCTGTTTAGCTTGTTTATCTTTCAAAGGAACCATTACTTGGATTAATTGATTCTTCATATTGTTTTCTTTGTTTCTATTTCATTAACTTCTGCTCTGATGTTTTTTCTTCTTGTTGGCTGGGTTTGTGTTTCATTTGTTCTTTCATTTCAAGAGTCTTGAGTTCCAATGTTAAGTCAATGATTTGTGCTCACTCTGATGTTTTTTGTAGGAACTTATAGCTAAAATCTTCCATCTTTGTACTGCTTATTATGTCTCCCAGTGGTTTTGTTATATTGTATTGTCCTTTCCTTGTCCAGGAATACTTTTATTTCTTACTTAATTTCTCCTTTAACCCATTGGTCATTTGGGACTGTTTTGTTTAGTTACTGTAAGTCTCTATGAGTTGGTGAAGTTACTAGGACTTCTGGTGTTGATTTTAAGCTTTATTGCATTGTGGTTTGATAGAATGCCTGGAACTATTTCAACTTTTGGTATTTGCTGAGGTTTATTTTGTTCTCCAGTATGTGGTCAATATGGAGGAAGTACCAGGGGATACTGAATAGAATGTTATTCTTTAGTGCTTGGGTGGACTATTCAGTAGATGTCTGTTAGGTCCATTTGATGTATGATACTGTTTAATTCAGATGTATCTCAGTATATTCTCTGCCTGGTTGACCTGTTATTAGTGAGTTGAGATTAATCAGTATCTTAACATCTTTTAATACTGTTTTCATAAAGTTTGGTACACCAGAGTTTGTTGTCCATATGTTCATGATCTTATTATCTTTTTGGTTAATTGTTTCTTTTATCTGAAGTAAGTGACCCTTTTTGTCTCTTCTGATTAGTTTTAGTTTGAAATCTTTTTTGTTAGATATTAGAATGGCAACTTCTGCTTGTTTCTCAGTGCCATTTGTTTGGAATATTTTTTCCATCCTTTCACCTTAATCGAGTGTGTTTCCTTGAAGGTTAGATAGGTTTCTGAAAGACCAATGAAACAATGGATTTTGTTTCTTCATCCATTCAAGTAAACTGTATCTTTTGACTAAGAAGTTCATTCCATTGATATTTAAAGTTTTTTAATAGAAAAATATATATTGATTCCCAGCATTTAAAATTCTGTTTGCATCTCTGGTGTAATTTTATGGTTCTCCAGTTATATCCTCATTTAGTTGCTTCGTGTTACCCTTAGGGCATAGTCGTTCCTTTCTTAAGATCTTTGTATTGCTTACAGTTTTCCCTGAAGGGCTGTTTTTTTCTGGACAAGAGTTCTTTCAGCTTATTCATGCCATGGAAGATTTTCTTTCCCCTTCAAAAATAATCAGCAATTTTGCTGGATGAGGTATTATAGGTTGGCATCTATAGCCATTTAGTCCAGGCTTTTCTGGCTTTCATGGCTTTCTTGCAATGAAAAATCAGCTATAATTCTGGTGGGTTTTATGTGTGACTTTTTGGTTTTTTTGGTGGTTTTTTTTTGTTTGTTTTTTTTTGTTTTGTTTTGTTTTTTCAGCTTTCAGAATTATCTCTTTATTCTATACACTTAAGGTATTTATTATGATATGCAGTGGGGAGTTTCTTTTATTGGTCCTGTATATTTGATGTTGTATGTTCTTCTTGTATTTGTATGAGAATGTCTTCCCCTAATTTTGGGAAATTTTCTTCTACTTTCTGGTTGATAATCTGATTAATATCTTTGTCCTGAGATTGTTCTCCTTTCTCTGTGCCTATGATACATAAATGTGTTGTTTTGTTTTGTTTTGTTTTGCTTTGTTTTCATTGTGTCCCACATTTTCTGCTTATTGCATTCCTGTATTTACTTAAATTTTTCACAGTCTTTGCTTGAGTGTTGGGCCTTAAGAAATTCTAATTTTCCGGCTGACACCTTGTGGCCTGGGAAAGATGGCACTGAGAGGAGCTAAAACAAAGATTAGCCAGAGGAGATAGGCACATACCACACATACCATGGTAATTAGGTGAACTAGGGACTTAAGTGCCATTGGAGGAAAATTACCTCCTCCCTCGTGAACAGCGCGTGGACAGTAGTAGCCTCTATGTAAAGTAAAAAGCATGATCAGAGTGACCAGTAAAATAATTGGTAGAAACTTCCTGCTGTATGCTAATACCTATAACTCTAAACCTTTATAATGTGTCTGATAAGTTCAGTAAACGGCTTCCTGTGGTACCATTGAAGAAGTTACATTACTAAAGCTGTATCATCATAACAGCTGGCTAGCTGCACGCTTCTTTGGTCAGACAGGGGCCCCAGTCATGTCTGATTGTCTTCTGGAGCGGGCCAGGAGGCTGAGAATGGCAGGCTGTCCACCCGACATCACTTTGCTTCCCCATAAAGGCCCTCTCCTACAGCGGGGAGGGGGCTGGGGCAATCCAAGAGAGGAACATGATACTTGTGCCTTATCCTCCTCACCATTCTCTCCTGCTGACCGGGAGACAGAGGACCAGGTGAGGGGGTGCGCCTGCTCGTGCCTGTCACTCCGCCACGAGAGAGCACGACACTTGAGTGCTCCGATTCTGAGGCTTTCATGCATTGTTTCAAATTGGCTTATTGATTTTTCACTTCCTTCTCCATTTCAGCATGAGTTTTCTTTAATATTTCTATCTCTTTTGTGAATTCAATCAGAAGAAACCCTATCTACTTTTATTTCTTTGATTTTTTTTGTTTGTGTGGTCTTAAAATTCATTGAATTCTTTGCTTATGTTTATGATTGTTCTTTTAAACTCTCTGTCCTGGGTTATCTCTATGGGGATCTCACTTTAGAACTCTTTAATAGGACTGATGTTGTTCAGTAGGATGTTATGATTTGTGTTTTACATATTATTCATCTTTGCTGTTGTGATCTTGGCATGTGGGTATCCTTTGTTTTTTATGAGTCTGAATGTGAGTCTTAAACCTGCCTTTGTTAAGTTGAAGTCTGATTCTTTATTTATACTTGGTGTGACTTTTTTTTTTCCTTATTACATATGAAAGGATGCTTGGTCAAGGCTAAGGCTTCAGGTTCTCGCTTTTGAGTTCATATTGGAGGCACCAGGTGGCTCTAGTTAGCTGATACAGAGTTCCCTCAGAGGCGCAGGTTGCTATCTCAGATCAGAGGCTCTCAGACTTTTTCTTAAGGTCTGTGTCCCTCTAATCAACAGGCACAGCACAATTTTGGAAATATCTAAGCAGAGGCTGAATTCAGGCTTTCTCAGGCAATCTGCAAAAATCTGGGTCCAATGAAGAAGACTTCTCACAGAAACTCAAGGCACATTGGGGAAAGGGAGAGCCAAATTAGATGGGATTTCACAGGAATACAAAGGAAAGTTGGGGGTGGGGCCAGCATGTGAAGGCCCTAATAAACTAGACTGAAGAATTGAGCTAGTCTGAGTACAGTGATTCAGGTCACAGTGGGTGTGTCAGGAGTAAGAGGTTTGTCTCCTCAGAGTCTGGGTTTCTGAGGGTAAGAGTGGGCCTGTGCCCAAGGCTAGAAGAAGAACAAGACTAGAGAGGGAGAGCCTGTATTTGTTCCAGTGTGTGTGGTGGGGGTGGGGGGGTCTTCCAATAAAATATCTATGATACTTTCTAAAGTACAGTTATTACTATTCTCTTACTTTCCACATTCTCCTTGCCTTTGGTGTTGAATTGATTATAATGTGACCTAAGTTAGTCTCTTTGAGTTCAGTATAATTGGAGCCTCATTTACATTGTTTTTTTTGGCATTAATACCTTCTTTCCAATTTTATGAATTTTTCAGATATTTTTCAAATCCTTCTCTATGACCACTACTCTTTCCTTTCTATTTCTAGAACATAACACTACATTTGTCTTCTTTCTCAGTCCCTAAAGTTCTGTATATTTTACATTAATTTTAAAGATTATTTCACACATGAGTACACTGTATTATATCATTTCTGACCACTCTGCTACCCCAGCCTACTCATCCCGTTCCTCTGCCCACACCTTCTCTTGAAATTCATGACCTCTTCTATAATTGTTATGCACACGTTGCCTATTAAATCCATTTCTTGTTCACATTTACATGTGTTTAGGTGACAAGTTAGGATTGGATAAACTAACAGGGTTCTCATCACTGGAGAGAACTGATTTCCCTATGGTCTGCATCCATTGGCTCTCTGCACTTCTTCATCTAGGGGTGGGACCTTGTGTAATTTCCCCATTTATGTTGGGGTGTAACTACTGTTGTCATTATACAGATCCAGTTAAGGCAACTATATTTTTGAGATTTTATAGGTGTAGTACCCCTATCATGTCTAGAAGACACTATATAAGAGAGGCATCCTGGTCTTCTTGCTCTTTATAATCTTTCTGCCAAATTTTCTGTGACGTTCCCTGAGCCTTAGGCATCAGGCTTATGCAGCAGGTGTATCAATGAGGGCTGTGGACAACATAATCACTTATTTTCTGCATTTCGAACAGTTGTCAATATCTTCAGTAGTGTCCATTTTATGAAAGAAAAAATTTCTTTAACAAGCACTGAGACACTTATCTGTGGGTATAAGTGTTTGGGACAAATTTAAAGGCATCATTTCCTTAGGAAAATGACAATATTGATTTCTCTTCTAGCTGTGGGTACTGGCTAGGTTTGCAGAACCAGGTATGTGTTCTCTACTATTGACAGGAACTGAAGTCCAATGAGAAGGTAGTTGGTTTAAACCAATATCCAATTCACTATTTCACTTAGCATTGATAACTTATTAGGCTAGTCACTGTTGTACTGAGGCTTAATTACTGGATAGTTTATTTTTCTCAATTATCAGCCAGCATTCAGAAGGCAGAAACAAGAAGTTCAACATTATTTTTGGCTACACAATGTATTCGGGTCAGCCTGTGCTGCATGGGAACATGTCTCAGAAACCAAACAAATAAGCGTATATTTGCAAATTTTGTATTTATGGAAGATTGCCCACATGGAATCATATTGTGTAATCATCTGAGGCTCAACCTCTGTATTCAAATAAACATGTTGTCTGTAAATATATGAAATATGTTAAGGTGATTTGAAATAACTAATAGAAGACCTGATTTACAGAGGCAATAATTGGTAGAGCCTTTTAATAAGTGAAGATTAGATTTTCTTCTGATTCTTATCACTAATTTCTGGCATGTGATTTACATGTTTTATTCAAAAACATGAAAAATAAAATCTAAAGTTCACCAAATTTTTAGATTCACAGTTGTAACATCGCCAATTATTAACACCAAACTTTTTGATTCTTGATGGTTGAGATTTAAAATTTATAATGAAGAATATGTTAACCAGTGAATAAGAAAATTAGATCACAGGCCACTGGAGCATTATCTTAGTGCACTAACCTTTTCTTTACATCATAACCAATCATTTTATGGTTTAGTTCAAAATTACATAGAATATATCCACATTTGAAATGAACAATACCAATATGAACATTTTAGATATCCTATTGAATCTACTCTATCATTTGTAAACTAATATCTTACATGACTTTTCATAGGCAAGGTAAAGTTATAAAACTTGGGGCCAAGTATTCTTTGAATAATGATCTTGAAACAGCACTTTTCTTTCTACCTTATTTTTCCTTTCTGCTTAATCGTAATCTAGGAAAGAAAAACTGAAGAAGTTAAGGAAAAACATTTATTATATTTTCAATGTGTTTACTGTGTCAATCAAGTCTTTTTTACTAAAAGCATATTTAACACACACACACACACACACACACACACACACATAATTAACAATAGGTCAAGAGAAAAAGGGTATGTCCACATCAAATACATTATTAAAGATCCCAAGGAATAAGTTTTTGGTATGCAACCTTAAAGAGCGGCATAAAATTTGAAATTCTATTAACATAAAAGGCAAAATGTATGAGTTCCTATAGGAGGGTGCCAATGGGGAAGGGGACATAAAGATGCCTAAGACTACTTGAAATATTCCATATAAAATACACAAAAAGTCAATAAAAGCTTTAAAACTTAAGAGTCTAGGTTCAGGAAAAAAGAAATCAATAGACACCTGAAAATTAGATACAAATATTAGACAAAGAAAGAATGGTCACAGCAGAGCAGAAGTTCTAAAAAGAAGTTTCATCTGGTCTTTGTTGAAAATATGTGCTTTATAGAAAAATGAGAGGTCAAAAAAAGTAAAGAAGCAAATACTCCATAAATCATATTTATGTTAAAATTTTTACTAAGAAATAAAAGTTACTTGAACATATTATTTGAAGTGACTAAAATAAATGTATCTTGCTAGGAATCCCGAGGGATACTGTGATATTATGGGGTAATTAACTTAATATATTTACTTAGTATCTCCATTGAAGTATAAATCTGAACTGTAAAGCAAAATCCAGCAACTTAATTTGTAAAAACAAAAAGAAACACAAAAAGAACATTAATTTTATCATCAGATAATTCTTTGTCAAAAACTGTTTATTTTGAGATTTTCAAATTAAGTTGTTTTTCTCAGTTACTAGAAGTATGCAATTAATTAGGTGAAATGAAAAGTAATGAATATATATTGTATATTATATATATATGAATATGTGGAATTACATATCAGTTTACTTTTTCTAAATATTACAAAGTGCTTCCTTACATTGTTCATAATTATTGTACTTTTGTCAAATTTGCAATTCATGCAGAAAATGGAGGGCTACTTATTATTTAGGACATAAATTAGGATTAAACTTGGAACTTTTAGAAGTACGAGACAGGATAATCAAAACAGTAAGCAGCAGCATTTGTCCCTGAACAGTACTTCAGCTCAAATATTCAGGTTTCTTCCCTGAGTTCCTCTCTTGGGCTGGGTCAGTGATGAACTGTGATCCGGAAGATATAAGCCAAATACCTCCCCCTCTCCTGCAAAAATAAATAAATAAATAAAAAGGAACTATGAGGCATATGTGAGCATTCTTTCCTCCTAGCTTTCCTCTAGCATGAAGGCAGAACTAACAAAACTTTTGTTCAGTTTTTCAAAGGTAATTCATAGCTGCTGTAACATTTCTAGCCATGGACACGTACATATGTATTGTACACTTCATATCCATTTACTTATCCCTATCTCAGTTTTCTTTACTCTGAGCATTATTGCTGCATTAAAGCAGATCATACGGAACAAATCAGGTTGCCTTAGCAAAGAAGTATCATCATAGTGTGTTGAATTCCTTGCTTCATAGAATTTTTGATTAGCGCTATAAGCACAGCTACTAACGATACATTGTAAGTATTCTCTTAAAGATTTGGCACTTGCCATTTCACCATTTTTGAGGTCAGTTTCTTCGAGATCACTAATAGTGTTTTTGTATTAAGAAGTAATTGAAGATCTTAGGACAGGACAGAAAGCTTAGAACTCATGATGATTTGTGATATATTTCCTATTTGGTGATTATG
This sequence comes from Eospalax fontanierii, assembly GCA_035773235.1. Lineage (NCBI taxonomy): Eukaryota > Metazoa > Chordata > Mammalia > Rodentia > Spalacidae > Eospalax > Eospalax fontanierii. The sequence continues at coordinate 94,929,928 of CM069527.1, read as the reverse complement.
CACATTTTCCCATTAAGTAACAGTCCATTACTTGAGTTCTGCTAGCGATGAAAGTGTCTAATGGAGTATTCAAAGCAAATAAGAATTTATTTTCTCCCTCTGTTCCTGTCAGCAAAATTCAGCTGACAAGTTTTTGCTTAGATCTCTGACAGAGCTACTTAGAAACAATTACCTTCTGTACCGAGGAAACTTCAATTTTGTTTGTCTCAGACAGGGACTTTTTCCACAAAAACTAGAAAATATGTAATTTGCCTATTTTGTAATCTGTTTTTTGTCTCTTTGTAGTTCAGATTTTGAGGTCTGAACCCACTGGACCAGGTCACAGCCTGAATAAACACCTGCTCCCTGTAAACTTCCAGTGTACTGCCTGACCATTCCTGCTATGGATTTGGTCTGGGAAGGTAGAGAGGGGATTTTTCTACCCTTGTCGCTGGGGCTAAGCCTAGCGATCAGCTGGAGGATGACTTCCTTTTAATGGCACATCTCAGTGTTTGAGTCTCTAAGGGGAGCAACTCACCGTGAGTCTTGGATATGCTGCCTATGATTCAGAATCCCAAGGATGAGAACTGGGAGCAAAGATTTGTAACACCCACGCCCAGTCTGAACAGGTCCAGTAGGAGAACCACCAAAACTGCTGAAAAAGGAACTTGATCACCTTATAAGGTTCTTAATGCATCATCTGACTTTACCTTTTGCTGGAGGAAGTCAGAGCCAAAGTCTGTCTGAGGTTAGTAGCCCAAAAGGACGAATCTGCGACCCCTTTTGGAACGTAATATGAGGTGGTTTTTTGTTTTTGTTTTTGTATTTTTTCTTAGAATTTTAGATTGAAGGTAGTATAGACATTTTGGACTGAGCTTATCTGTTTGAGAATTTGTGAAAATGTATAACACTGACACAAGAAGGGATGGAAAGCACAAATCCCCAGAGAGCAAGTCCTTTACAAATGAAGGGAATGACTAGATCAGGGAATAGAAGGGAATCTCCAAAGTGGGGAGGCTAATATTAAATTAAGGACCCTAAAAAACTCTATTGCCCTAAAAGTTCTTAATGCTCAGGCTGTGATTATAGGCATGTGTTACAACTGTCAGAGCAAAAACTGAAAAAAAAAAAGACATTCAATATTGATGTGGGGCATCGCTAGCGGTCACCTCTGGGTAACGAAGACTGACCCTTCCTAGGCAGGACTCCTTTCCTTTCTGAGCCATTGGCCACTTTTGAAAAAAAAAAAAATATATATATATATAAATTATTTAGTTTTTGTTCATTTCATATAATTCATACAATAGACCTTAATCAAATTTAGGTCCATTTCCCACAGCCAGGCTCCCCATACCCCAACATCAGATTTCATACATTCTTTCATATATGTTAAGTCATAGCTGGTCTTATCTGGCCAAATATTTTTAGCTGGACTTTAGCACTTTAGACCAATTAACAAGCCTGCAAAAATGCCAGTGACTTGCTAACTGGTCTAAAATGCTGTAGCCCAGCTACTAGTATGTCCTGTCAGCGGATGCTGATATTAGAGGTAAGACTTGGGATGCCATCACCTGCATCCCAAAGACTGCCTGAACTTTCTCATATTAGTAATGTGAACTTTTAGTATTTTTGAAAATGTAAATGTAGGCACTGAAGCAATATCTCAGCAGTTGAGATCAGATACTTACTTTTCAAAGGTCCCAAGTTCAGTTCCCCAAATCCACATCCTGTACCTCATAATTGCCTATAAATCCAGCTTCATGCCTTCATTCACCTCCTCTGACCTCCATAGACAGTACCACCAATGTAAAAATCCCCCTAAACACTAACTTATAAAAATAAATATTAAAAAGTTGAATCTATTTAAATTAGCCTCCTTTCAGATTGCTTTGTAATGTGCTATATCACATTCTAACTTGAATCTCAGACTTGTATAGTTCTACTAAGCTTTTCATAATTTGAGAAATTTTATGTTGTAGTATGTGTATGTGTATGCATGTGTATATCTGAATGATATGGGTTTTTGTTCTATGCATGATATCTTCCAAAGAGATGGATTTAGAAAATATCATGAATGATGTTGAGATATACAACATTCATATGTAGTATGTCTTGGATTGCCTTGATTGTCAAATATTCTTCTGCCTTGAATCAGACTTTCCACTGAATCAGGCATATGGGTCATTCTCATTAAGAGAAAAAAAAAGGGATATTCAGTGTTTTATATTCAATGACAATTTTCGAGAGCCAGATCCGCAAATCATCTGCATTTGGGCATTTTCTCTCTTACGTGCAGCAAATATCTCAGAATGAGCTTTCTATGGAGCTCATGCTCATATCTTGTAGTAATTTTATGAACATAACTACACAGGTCTTGTGTAGACAGTCTATACCACATCTATTTTATTTTCACATGCTCTGTTTCATATTTCATTATGGCTCTGAAGTTTATCTTTTAGTATGCAAATGTATTTTATCTAATGTTTGCCTTTATAACAATATTCATTTATTAAGTATCTGATATAGTGTATGGTATTGGAAAGCAGATACGATGCATGGCAAAACAAAACAATTGCAGATAGTTCTATAATATCAAATTTTCCAGAGAAGGTATACCCACCTGGATAATAATGGCAGGACTGAACAATTTCACTAATATATGTAACCTAACAAAAAGAAAATTGCACTGGAAAAGAAGGGAACTGCTAAAGGGAAAGAAAATCAGGATGTAACACGGATCTACTATATCTCTATTCTTTGAAATATACTCTTAATAAATTTAAATCGATAGGTACGAGGATTTTCCTCCTTTAAAAAGACTAAGCACATAATAACTGAACACTGCTTGTATCATCATATTAGAAGCATGGTAAGTCTTGAAATAAAAAAATAACATGAGATCACTTTTAAATTCTAATGACTGCTAGTATTAAGTTGAAGGCAAGAAATGGGCAAAAGTGGTTTTTAGACAGAACAAGGTAAGCTGTCTTTGTTTCCACAAACTCTGAGACTAATTTAACATGTGATATACCTTGATATGAGAGATGATAACAGTACCTGTGATGGGGAATATAACACCCAAATCTGACTAGGTAATATGAACCCCACCTTGTTTCTCACAGTCAGGACTGAGGAGCACCTCTATAATCTTTACTGAAGAAAGGAATTTGAAGGCATGAAAGTAAGTAATTCATCTGAGTGTCCATGGTAACCTGCTGAGTAAGCAAGATTTACATTTCGCATCTTTGATTCAAAGTTTATAATCTTATACTCTATTTTATCACATACATTAACAATGAATATTTAAACAATAATTATAAGATCATTTTGTGGCACACATCCCATGGTAGAAAGTAACCAAATATTTCATTACCAGATTCTATTAAGATGAAGTTCAGTTTCAAGTTTCATTATAGTTGTCTTGAAATATATGAGTGTGAAAATAATGCTATCTTTAATTCAAAATGTTATAGAACCCATCATTCATGTTCTGTGTAATTATTTTAAAGGGCTTCCACTTTATTATATAGAAATTTCTGAACACAAATAGGATACAAATAACTTTGCTTTCAGATAAACTGTCCTCTCATTCATCCCTTGAAAAAGTTAATAGAAATATCATGAGGAAGAGACACTGTTTATCAGGTCTGTTTGATGCAATTTTTATCCTTTTGTAAAGATAAATGACATTAAGCACACCCAACTGTCAGATTGCCATTCTGTGGTGAATATTCTGACTGTGAGAGTTTTCAAAGCAAGAAACCAACCACAGAACTATTTAGATGTAGGCGGTACTGTACACCAGAGGGGTTAGCATCCTTTTTGTTTGCTCCGCATAAGTCTTTGTGCAACAGCAAACGGACCTCTATCCCTGCTGTTTTAAAAACCCCAACTTTGTTCCTTTTTGCTACTTCTAAAGCAGATGTATCACATGAAGAGGTGGAAAATAAGAGATCCAACTAGAAAAACTTAAAGAGTGAACATTTTTCACCCAGAAAAGGATACCATAACTGTATTGCATCAGAAACACAAATAGATTATGTTGTTGGTTTACTTTCTAATTAGATGACCAAATACAGAAAGCAGAACCAATCACTAACATTTTCTTTAAGACTACAACCTAACTAAACACCACCTGGAGGAAGTAAAAGGCTTTATTTTATATTCTCAGTAGTATTTCATATTTATCTTACAAATGACATGCATGAATATGTTCCTTTTCAAAATTACTTTATGTTTTAAATGATAAATATATCATTCTTTATGTTACATATTTTCAATGTGTACACAAACATGCTAGTGAATAATCATAAACAAATACATGATTACAAAGACAACCCTGAAGAAACACTCTCTGAATGGGTGGGCAGTATCCCATGCATTAATTTTATAAAAAGTTGTTGTACTGTGTTTTCTTATATTTTCTTGCTTTCTTCTTAATAATTATTTCATTAAACAATTGTGTCCATAGTGAATAGAAACAATTTTATCTGCTTTATCTCAATTGTTTTTTCTAATATTTACCAATTTAATATAGATAACACACCCAGTGGGATGACAAATTATAAGCAGGATAGCTAGCTTGAATTACTGTTTTGGTCTTGGCTTTAGTAGATGAGTTTCAGGTGTTTAATTGTTTCTCTGTTTTGTGTAGAGGTAGCTTTGGGGCTGAGATGACTGTCACCTCATTAAAATGTTCTTGTTGATTTTTCAAATGTCTTAATTGATTTGAAATTTCAGATACATTTTCATTGTTTTTGAAAGTGGTGATACTTTTTACCTAACAGGTTTATTATTAGGGTGTGATAATTGTTGTGTAAATCATTACTGAACCCATTTTGAATTTTTTGAACACATTAAGTAGCAAATTTTAAATTACTGATAGCTTAAGTATTTTGATTTATAATCAGTTATTATGGTTATTAAGAAATATATGATGTTACTGATTTTATGGTATAGTCTTTTGGAGGACCAAATATATATATATATATATATATATGTGTGTGTGTGTGTGTGTGTGTGTGTGTGTATAAACATTTAGTTATCTTTTTAATTATTAAGAAAGACGTCTCATCACTGAACTTGGGGGAAGATCGTATCTTAAAACGTTTCTTTTCTTCATTGCAAGCTTTTTAAATAATACCTTTGAGTTGTTTAAGAGAAGATGTATTTTTAAAGAAAATATCAACTTCATACAATCATTAACTGGTCCACAATTAAATTCTTATATGATTTTTACTGATATACTCAGTGCTATTTTAATATTTTAGGAAATTGTTAACCTTTCATTAATCTATCAACTTTATGCTTTTTCTTTTAAATTTTATTACAGTAGTTCTCAATTTCAATAATATTTGCTTCCAAATGTGCCTTTCTTTTTCCAACTTTTGTTTTTGATCTAGTGTAAATTAATACTAATTCTCTTGGTAAACAAATAAATAAATCAGCTTTTATAGAGAATATATAAGATTATATGCATATAAAAGATTATAGATATGCGTATATATTTTAGACTTATGTTTTACTTTTGCTTATTTTAATATTAATCCTTTCACTGCCTTATGTTATAATCAATAATCAAAAAACTTTCATAGGTTCTGTAGATGCCAGTAAATCACTAATGATTAAGAGGTGGGCTTGTGAGTGTATGACACAGTGGATGTACTACGGAATGAATTTTTCTTTTATATTTTGATTATGTTTGTTTAATCTTTGCTTCTTTTGTCTATTTCCATTCTTTATCTGTCTCATACGCAATTTGAAAGAAATATTGAGCACTTGTTATATTTTCCTCATTGTTTTAATATGATTATACATTTTTATTCACTTCGCATTTGTATGCTTTTATATGACTTACAATTATCACAAAAATAACATTATATTATGCTCACTGTTATTCTTTTGCTTTGATTTTACTTTTGTCATTCTAAACATCACAAATGCAGACACACACACACATACACAGACAGACAGACACACACATACATGCACACACACATGAGCGCGCGCACACGCATACCCCATGGGTGAATGTACGGAGACCTACAGCCCACAATCTGTTCTGCCAAATTTAGACCACTGTTAATTTTCATATTATCTAAGCAGTTGAATCCATGAAAATTTACTTTTGTTCTTTTTAAAATACATAGGTTACACTCATTTGGAGACAATTAAATTTTCTGTGAAAAATGATGTTGGGGAAAATGTTAAGATGTGGTAAATTATTATAGAAATAAAATTTCATTATGATAAATTTTTCTTCTACTTTATGATTCTGAATATACTAGAGTTGTTGCTGAATTTCCTCTTGATTCTATTGTCTGATGATAGGGTAGTTATAGGAATTAAAACAACTGGGTCATTTTACTAAACTTTCTTTGTGTTTTTTTGTCTTTAAAACATATAAGCATATTTATAAAGAATATTATTATGTTGTGATATGTGTATACATACATATGTTTTGGACTAACAGTGGTTCCATTGAATGTCAATGCACACACCCAAAAATACATGTATATGTGTATGTATATATATAGCCATAAAAGAAAATCAATAATGAACAAATTTGGAGAATGGTTCAAAATACTTTAGTGATGTCACTGTGGAAGCTGGATTGTTTGTTGTCAACATATACATTTTGGCTGATAATTCATTATGTGTGTAAGTATATATTATACTAGTATATGTGTTCACATGTTTATTTGTATACATGTATATGCTGATAGACATGCCTGTGTTCTTCAGATTATATATACTAGAGATTGATGTTGGGTGTATTTCTAAATGGCTTTTAATAGTATATTTTGAAGCAGGGACTGTCAGTCAAATCAGGTGCTCACCAATTAATCTAGTGCAGCTTGCTCTGGGGATCTGTCTGTCTCTGGTTTCATAGTGATAGGATACATGAATCATAAGATCGGTTTATGTATGTTGATACTAGTACTCAAAGCCCAGTTCTCATGATTTCATGGCAAGAAAAATTTCCACTAAGCTTCCATCCAAGCCCCATGATTTAGAATTCATAAAAACTGAATTAAGTACATAGAACCCTTGGTATTGTATATTTATTTTTTCCTTTAAGTTTCTTCTTCATACTTATTCTATTCAATGCTCTGTTCATCATCAATAATAGCATATGAATATGAGTGTCATCTAGAAATTATTGCATTATTCTTGGTTAGGAGCCTGGGCCTATTTTAACTAAGCCATTTCAGAACACACATTGCATTAATTTTTAATTTAACATTTACGCTAGGAAAATATTTACAGATATTTTCCATCAATATAGATTCTTTATTCAAGGACAATTATCAAGATATTTGAACTAAAAAATCAAAATGTAAATTTATTGAAACATGACCAAGCTTACAACATTGCACTACTATCAAGGACAGTTCAAATAGCAAGATGCAAGTGTCACATTAATTTCACACTCTGAGGATGTTGATTAACATATGAATTAGTTTCAATGGGTTTGCAAAAGAAGGGGTGAGAAGGAATGTGCAAAAGTCTAAGGTTCATTTGTGTTTCAAAATCAAATTCTAAATAAAATTTTAGCTAATGAATGGATTTTCATGAATGCTTTTTCATTGCTTGGAATATTAGCAGTAATACTGATTTTTGTAAATAGATTTTGTTACCAGTCACTTAGCTGAAAGTATTTATCATATTTAGATATTTGCAGTAGAATTTTTGAACTACTGTGCATAATATAATATCATCTGCAAATAAGCATAAATTGAGCTCTTCTTTTCCAATTGATACTCCTTTGATTTCCTCCTCTTGTCTTACTGCTCTAGCAAGAGTTTCAACCATTATACTGAAAAAGAATGGAGATAGTTGGAAAGCCTTGTGTGATTCATGGTTTTAATGAGAATACTTTCATTTTTTCTCCATTTAGAATGATTTTGGCTGTGAGTTTGTTTTATATGGCTTTAATTATATTGAGGTATATTCACTCCAATACAGTTCCCTCATGGAAACCCTTGGATTCACAATATCTTCAAAAAATAAAGAAAATACGGAGAAATCAATCTTTAAAAAAATTAAAGATATGTACAATAAAAAATTGTAATCTTTAAAGACAGAGATTGAGGAAGACACAGATGGTGGGACAACCTCTTTTGCATATGGATTAGTAGAATTAATAATGTGAAACTGACCATCCTACCAAAATCAATCTAAAGATTCAATTCAATGCCAATCAAAATGGTACAAATGTTTAACTGGATAGGGCTTTGCATGTATGCTGGAATACATCAGGTCTGGAGTGGGGTGGTTTGTATGAAAGAGGAAGTCTAAATTTGATTAAGAACTGTTGTATTAAAGTTTATGAGAACTCAATAAAGAAATTTTTAAAAATCCATGAGCTTCTTCACAGAATTAGAAAATCCTAATTCACATGCAACAATAAAAGATTACAAATAACCAAAGCAATCCAGATTTATGGACTGTAGTCAATGTCATGGCTGGAAGTAACATGACTATAAATTTGTGAGAAAAATATTTAAGAAAGAGCTATATGGATGTCTCTCCAAATAGGAAAATGATGTGAAAATACTTGTGTCTCATGTAAATGCTCTTCAGAAAGTGATTTTAGCAGATCAAGTAGATCAGATGAAGTTTTCAGTGGGCATTCAACCTCTTTCTCCAGCTATCCCTGCCATTGCCCATGGGAAGTCCAAGTCCATGGGAAACATGGCCACATGGAGATTATCCATTTATTCATCAACATGTACTCTTATTCATTAAGGCTGACCTGGCTACAGCAGCTGCTGAGAGCCAGATCTGCCAGCAGCAGACCAATACTGAAAACTCAATATGACACGATTCCCAGTGGTGACCACCTGGCACCAGGTTGACACATGGTGGAGGGGACAGTCTTTTGATCTTACAGCAACAGACAATTACTCTGGTTAAGGATTTGCCAAAACTACCATCCACAGACTACAGGATGCCTTATCCAATTCCATGATGTGCTATACAGCATTGTTTCTGAACAGGGGACTCACTTCACTGTCAAAGAAGTGGCACAGTGGGCCCATGGTCATGGAATTCGTTGTTCCCCACCAGTCTGAAGCAGCCTGCTTGACAGAAGGGTGGAATGGCCTTTTAAAAACACAATTACAATTAGACTGTAGTAGTTTGGAGGACTGGAGCAGGATTCTCCAGAAGGTAGTATATGCTTTGAATCAGCATTCAATATTTGGTACCATTTCTCCTATATCCAGGATTCATGGGTCCAAGGATCAAGGAAGTAGAAATAGGATTGTTTTCCACTATAAATGCTAGTCTATCATTAGGAAAATTTTTGCTCCTTGTACCTGAGACTTTGTTCCCTGCTGGCTTAGAACGTTTTGTTCCAGAGGGTGGAGTGCTTCTACCAGAGTACACAACAAACATTCCATTGAACTGGAAACTAAGATTTCCTCATGGCCACTTTGGGTTTCTGATACCATTAAGTTAAAAGGCTAAGAAAAGAATAACACCTGCAGAGGTGATTTCTGAGGGTGAAGGAAATAAAGAATGGATATTAGAGGAAGGTAGGTATAAATATGCCAAAAATTTTATTTATAAAAATTTTGAAGTTTCTAGAAATGACCTGTACAGCAAAAATATAAAATCAATAAAAATATATTTGTTACATAGGTTTTAAATAGATTTTAGATGGTTATTTTCTAATCAGACTTTAGAAACTTCTATCAAAATAGCTCTGAAAGCTCTTGTGGTTATGGATAAAATTAGACCTTTTACTGTTTATAAATAAAAAGAAGCTTATAAAATATTTATATTTACAAAAAGCAATTACATACATTATTTTTATTACCCAAGATAAATTCTACAGAGGTGATTACACATTTGTTTTAAAATAAGGTCTGAAATATTCAGAAAGATTAGCTTTTTATAGATTATTCAATTTTCAGAATGCCAATGCAAGCATGCTAAGTTTCATTTCAAACTACATTTAACAGTAGCTATGGATTTTGACCACATTAAAAATGAAAACTTAATATCTGTTATATTTAATGTATTAGATTGCATTTTAAGACAGAAAACAATTGAGTTTGAAAGCAAGTGAAAATAATGATTCTTAGGATTTGGGGAGCAAAAAAGATAAGAAAGCCGAACCCTTTTAAACCAAATTTAATAACAAAATTACTTTAAATATAACGTAGTAATATTATTTACCACTTTAAAATACACTGTTAACATCTATTATTTTACGTTTTAAACAAAAAAAAATCTGAAGTCAATTTTATTCAAAGGTAATAATTCTGAAAAGGAATGAATAAACTTGGTATTTTTAAAACTGATACGAAGATAAAAACATTATAGTATTATGTCATGATTACATTTTCAAATACAGTTTGTTGCAAGTTAATAATAAAGTGAAAAATTCTCTAAACCTATTGAGATGTTTTCAATTTTACACACTTGAAAATATGTTAATAAACATCACTTAAAACCCTATAAATAAATTCCCTTGTTTTAGAAAATGCTTCATTTTAAATTCTTTTTAGGTTCCTTCTAAGAAGATGAAATTACATGTAGAAATATGCAAAACTTTAAATTCATCATAATCTATTAAATGACAAAAATCCAATTTCTTAATTACTTTAGCATTACTTTTTTGACAGTAGAAAAATCAAACTTAATTTCATTAGCTTTACTCTCATTGATAATTAAAAGATAATTATAAGGTTTATTTCTTTTATTATATAAAGTATTAATATGAAATTTTAATTTAATTCTGGTCTTTAATTCCATAACAATAATTGTTCCTGTTAGATAATTAAAATAAATTCAATCTTTTATCATGTTATCAATTGGCCCAAAATTATTCCCTTTATAAAAAATTTACTAGTTTAATTGTTCCTGTCTTTGAGAATTTCAAAATTATTATTATTTTCTGTAGGAAAACTTAGAATTGAAATTTGGTGTATATTGTGAACTACTCCAATTTTTCTTTTCATAAAAATTAAATCCATGAATTTCCATACATTTGAAGATGATGTAACAATTCAATCAAATTTGGGGCTGGAGAGATGGCTCAGCCGTTAACAGCACTGACTGTTCTGGCAGAAGGCATGATTTCAAATCCCAACACCCACATGGTGACTAACAACCATTCGTAAGTTTCAGTTCCAGGGAATTTGATACCCTCTTCTGGCTTCCTCGGGTCCTGAATGGCAGGGATACAGTTACGTACATGCTCAGAGGGATTTTGAAACTAGAATGAACTGTATTCTTAATTATAAATGTATGCAGTAGTAGTTCTCAACATTTAGTTTTAAAAACTGTACAATTGAAAAGTTAGTTGTTATTATTTTATGTTAATTTTTATTCATTGTACCCATTTAGTTTTACTTTAACGAAACAACTTGTATGCATATAAAGTTTAAAACGGAACATCATCTTTTCTTTCCTTTCCAGTGAAAACAAAATAAAAATAAAAATGAACAAAATTACAAGAGAATGTCAATTCCAAATACAATTCTGCAGGTTCAGCTGATTCTCCCACAGAATGGCAGGGCTCACTCGGGTAACCATTAAGGAAGAATTTCATTTTAAAACTGCCATCTTAAACAGCAAAAATGTCTGTTAAACATCAAAATTAAACATGACAGAAGAGAAACTAAGATGTCAAATGCCCATTAACCTACCCAGCATCTTACATCTACCTTTTGCTGACCTAGAGTTTAAGGTTCAACCAATAGATACTAAAACAGAAAAAGAAAAAAGAAAAAAAAGACAATGTACTTGTTGAAAAGATACCTCTCCAAGTCATCTTCCTAGCAGCAGGATGTCGCTGTGATGACAAGTCAGCATTAGACCTGACTTTATGTTTTGCATGGTGAAGAATCTATGAAGCTGTATTGGACACATTTTTCTCATGATAAAGCATGTGCCACATCAAAATGACACATTTATTCATTGAAAAGAATAAATATTTAATGATTTATGTGCATAACCTATCTTTGCATCATTAGAATTTTAGAGAATCAATTTTTTTCATATTCTACAGATCTCAATTCAGAAGAAAATTTATATGGCTTTTTCAGTACAATCATGTATTCCTGATTTCCTTTATTTAAAACTGAAATAACTTAGAAGCTTAATGGACACCCCTAGGCTACATGGTTTCAGTAATCTAAAGATAGCCACCTAATAATACTGTTTTCAGACTTTTTTTGCAAATTCTAGACTAATTTCATATTTTTTATTATTGTGAAATATGTATTTGATAAGAGTTAATGAAATTTAGGGGGTTAAATGCACATAGAAATGTAAAAATAAATATCTGATGATTAAATTATCTTTAATATTTAATAACTTTTATGGACAAATTTATTTAATGAAATAAGTTTAATCTTCTTCAACTGGTGAGAGAAGTAGAAACATGCATCAGCTAATGTTTGAAACTACAAATGCTGTCAGGACTATAACCTTATTGTGAAAACTCAAACAGTAGAATATTAAACAACTGTGCTGTCAACTAACTTCCTTAGCAGACACTAATCTTCAAATAGTCAAACTCAGCTAAATTGAATACCTCTCAGTTAAATTATGAAACAATCTAAGCATAATGAAGTTTTGGTACTAATCAACAGCACAATTTGAGATATCAGCAGTAACCATATCTGACTCCATTATTTTTTTGTCTTACTAATGGATTTTAATAATATAAAAGATATTCTCAGCTTCTGAATGCTGAATCCCTTATAAAAGTTAACAGGTAAAATTTGCCAGTGCATGAAAAAGCTTTAAACTAACAAATGATGCTCTTCAAATGCAGCATCTATGCATTTGAAAGCAGCACACTGCATCTCCTGCCTGTGTGTTCTAAAGCTAATGGGGGGTGAAATTTGTTTCTTTAGATAATTTTCAGTGAGCTGATTATCTTCATCAATTTTATCTTCCTGATTGTAACTTTTACTTCTTGTTCTCTTCTGTTTATACCCTTCCATTTGTCGGTTCAGTGCCTTAGTCACATAATGCCACTATTGGGGGAAATCAGGAAAAGAGAATTAAAATAATAAGCACTTTAATATTTTGCAATGCTGTTAATTTTTAACCACTTAACATAAGCAATCATTTCCTGATTTGAGGCTAAAACCGTTGAAAGTTTTAAACATTACATTCCAAAAATAATTTAGAAAAAGATAATTAATCAAAAGAAAAGTTATCTTTGATTTTTATTGACCCTTAAATAGTATATAACAGAGCATGTCAAAATCAACCTCCCCAAAGACTCTGCCCTCTTAAAAGGTATTTTAACAACATTGCTTGGTTTTAGTTGTAATATCATTTCTTTCTGGAGTTCAGCTTATAAAGTGAGACACAGGGGAGTCAGTATCAATTTCTAGGGCTGGATAAAAGTTTCAAAAGGAATTTAAATGTAGTGCATAATTATTTTCTATATGACTAATAACTTTATTGCTTACTGGGATGTAATAATGAATATGAAAGGAAGCAAAATGTTCCATTTGATGAAGAAGAAAATTTATATGCAACCAGATAAAAAACAATATGCAAAAAGATCTATTTAGGAAAAGTATAGCTGGGAACAGAATGTGACAAGCCTGTTAAAGGAATTCAACATAAAGCCTAGTACTTGAAACTGCTCCTGGAAAAGGTAGGCAGTCAAGATTTAGTATATAGGCATAGATAAAGTCCTTCTGAATCAGACTCCAGTACAGGAAACAAGACCAAAAATTCACAAACATGGTCTCACGAAAGCAAATAGCTACTGAACCTCCAAGGGAACTGTCTGTTAGTCAGAGTGGAAGCCTGCGAAATTGCCAGCTATATGTCTGACAGATGACTAAGTATCTAGAATCTACAAAGAACTCAAAACACTAAATGGAGAAACAAACTGTCCTCTGTAAACAGAGCAAAGAGAAAATTGAGTAACACACAAAATTAAAAGCCTTTAATGTTCATGAATTCAAAAAAAATCAATATTTCTAAAGTGTCCACAGAGTGCTGTAATTTTCACTATAGAGGACTTTCATTAACATAGTTAACTTTTTCCTACATATTTTAAATAACTATTGTAAATAAAATTACTTTCATGATTTCTTTCCTAGCAATCTTGTTATTGATGTGATAAAATGCTGATTTTTCTATGTTCATTTTGTATTCTGCAACTTAAATAAATGTTCTCAACAATTCTGAAAATAGGTAATGCAACAGTAGTGACAGTTTTCCAAAGAAGTATAACTGTCTGGTAAAGATTTAGAGCAGGGTTCAGCCCTGTCCAAAGGAACTACTGAAAGATAAAGGGTGTAGATAGGAAAAGAGGAACCTATTGTCCTCAGTTTTCTAACCACCAGTGAGAGGTATGCTCCAGTGCATAGTTTCACAGACATACTCACGTGAGTAGCCTTGGTTAAACTCAGCAAGTCACAAACCCGGCAAAACAACAGGAAAGTTGAACGGGAATAACATGGGAGCAGTTGTGAGGGGGGACTTGAGGGGGGTAACAGACATAGAGAAATGAGTGTGGCCAGAATGCATTACACACATGAATAGAATCGACAAATATGATTTTGTAAGTTTACATACATCAAACAAGGTATAAACTACCTAAATACATTGGGATGAATATTCCAAAGAAAAAAATAAGTGTACTGTCTTTGCTGGTTTTCCATAATTTGCAGATAATTTAAGCTGCTTGTAGATGACCTTAGGAAAAGACAGAAAATTCTTTAGTCACTAAGACTAGACTTTGCCTACCTCTGCTTTCCTTTCATGTTTTTAAAATAATAAATTTTCTTTCTTTTATGTTTGAAATTTTCAGATCTGAATAAGGCTTTTAGTGTTAGTTATCCCTCACTGTACTCATCCTATCACTGCTCAGCTGAGTAAACCCTGGAGGTCAATAATGTAATTGCATCAGATCACCCTCAGATCCATGAAGATAACGACTTGGAAGCACTCTGAACTGGGAACTTTTGAGTTCCTTAGCCAAACTTACGTCTCACTGCTAGTCTCTAAATTACTTTACTGAATATAATTTTCAAAAGTTTTAAATTTATATCAGATAATTCCTAAAACACTGGAAGGTGGAAGTTCTGAAGAAATAAGCCAGTATTTAACCGCCGTAGCAAGACCCGGATCATCAAAGTCTCCATGGCTGCAGGCACAGGATTTTCAGCACAGTTACAATATTTCATTTTAAGAGTTCCGCAATTATCATGTTATCCTGATTTAGATGAATTTGTATTTAGTTTGTGCTTTATAGATCTCAACTAGAGGCAGGACAGGTGGCTCAGTGCTTACAAACATTTGGTGCTCTAGTAGAGGATCCAGGTTTCTATCTCAGCACTCACGCTGGGAGGCTGGGAATCATCTCTATCTCCATTTCCAGAGAATGTGGCACCGTTTTCTGGCTTCCACAGGCACCAGGCTTGTATGTGCTACTATGTAGACCACGCTCGCCTCTATTTCACAGAGATCCACTTACCTCTGCCTCCTGAGTTCTGTAATTAAAAGCATGCACTGCCATGCCCAATAACATCTTAAATATGCTTTTAAAGATTTTCTTCTGATCAGAAATTGAGAATTGACTGATTGTTATCAATAAATTATATTTCAGCTTATAACACACATGTGGGAGTGAACACATACAAAAATGAATAAAAATTATTTTTTAAAAATTAAGCTTGTAACACCAAAAAATTGTATAATTAAGAGACAATCTTCTACCTTCAGCTCTGTTTATTTATCATATTGCTAGAAAATGCAATTTTATGCCTCTTGATCCAGGAGAAAATTCTTGTTGTCCTGGCCTAAGAAAAAGATGCTTCTTTCTTGAAACAAATTAAATGAAGCATATGTAAATATTATTACCTTTTTTAATGCTAATACAACAATTCTTACTCGTTGGAAACACCTGAAATTTTTCACTATGAGCAGACTGCTATAAGAAGACAAATGAGAATGAAGTTCTTAGGAAAGCACAGCATAGAGCAGGAAAACTAGTCTATAGGGAGATAGGAAGCCTTCACAGAGGACATGGGGTCATTCTTCCATTTTCAGTGGAAACTCTCAATATAATCAGATTGTGACACAAATGGAAAAAGTATCAAGGGATCCCTGGTAGCAATAGATATTTCAGAGGATTTTTTTGAAATTCTCATGAGAAAGTCTTAACAACACAAGCAAATTTGTTAAGATATTAAAGAAATATTATTACACGAAATTCTTCTAAATTAACAGATGATACAACAAGATCATGTATCAATTGCATCTAATAATTTTATGGAAATAAATAAAGAAAAAAAAGATGTTTCCACATCAATATTTTAAGTGTTAATAAGTAAATTTCATCTATCTGTTCCTCTACATGATAGTGATGGGAATACATACTCTGAAATGTATTTATTTTCAAGGAATGTTAAAGCAATACCACGTACATAAGTGTAAGTGTAGACTTCTAGAGGTCATAAGGATGTGGGGTGGTATACTGACATAACATGTACAAGTTCTTTGATTTAACCTCTAATACATGAAAACGTAACAATATTTATCATGCTTTTAATTCTCATTCATTGAAAGTTTGTACAAGCTGGTCATCGTTAACCCTTATAAAGGTGTTTTTATGGTTTCTCCACCGGCATCCAAAAATATTAACTTGTAATAGTTCTAGTTTAACTCTTCATAAAATCCCCTTTAACATGGGAAATATTTAGCCCAGTCTTTACTGAAGACATTTCTGTTGCCACTCTGGTTTTGACTCTCACTGAAACTGCCCATTATTGCAAAACAATAGTAGTAAGTCCTTCTTAGGTCCTATAAACTATCTAGCCACAGGTTCTTGGCTCTGATAATGGTGCCAGATATGGGTTCCCACTTCTCTAATGGATCTTAAATCCAATTACAAACCAGTTTCTTACTCCCATGATATTTGTGCTACTATTTTAACAGTCAGTTTGTGTTGTTAGGTCAGTCATTTTTATCCCTCACAAGAGTCACAGCTCTGTAAGCCCCATGATTACTTTTATCCTTACGTAACTTTCATAGTGACTTCCAGGACAATGAAAGCTCACAAGTAGGAATAAAGTTTCCAGGTCAGTACTTGACTGATTTTTCCAGATTTGATGATTTAAGTGTGTGGTGTCTATATTGATAGGGTTTACATTCAAGTTCTGAAAGGCAACCTAGAGCAATGGCAGTAACCTGTAATGTTTCTGGGACAATGGGATCCCACATGCCAACAACAAGGAAACCTAGATGAATGAGGTTTTCATTTTCTAGCCAGTGACGTCTAGTAGGAACATTGCTCCCGCCCCCCTCGTACATAACATAGTTCTTACCAGGGCATGGCAGTAAAGGAGTTATTTCTCTGTTTTATAGGAAAAAACCTGCTACCTACTTAATGACAAAGTCCCTGCTATAATTTATCCCAGACATGAGAGCTGTAGAATGAGCATAATCTCAGTATTTGTCGATCATGATATAACTATTATATCTAAAAATACATCAAGAGTTGATTTTTGTTGCATGGTACTATAATGATATATTTCCAGGACCCTGTTAGGAAAAAAAAGAGAATAGTGAGCATTTCCCAATGAGCATTCAAACTGAAAAAAATGTGTTTATAAGAAAGAAATAAGCTAAAAGAATGCATGATTCATTCAATGAAACTACAATACTTACAACTGACTACTTTATGGAAACAAAAATTGGTGAAGTAACCAGAAAAGAGAAAACTACAAAATAGTAGGTGCATTTAAAACATAAATGTTGTCATATTTATGAATGTGTGTGTTTTTGTGCATACATTAATACAGATCCAAAAATAAAATTTTAAAATCAATTTGGGGTCTGAAGAAATGGCTCAGCAGTTAAGAACACTTGCTGTTCTTCCAGAGAACCCCTGAGTTCAATTCCCAGCATCCACATGGTGGCTAACAACTATCTATAACTCCATTTCCAGAGGATCTGAAATCCTCTTCTGGCCTCTGTGTACATTGCATGCACATGATGCACTTTCATACATATGCAGGCAAAATACTTACACACATTAATAAAAAAAAATAAGTAATATACCTTAGATACATTTGGTGAAATAATTCATATATTCAACCGATAGCAATAAGGAATGAATCATAATTTATGCAGAAAGAAATTTAAACCTACAGAAATGTAAAATACAGAGTCACTCAGGACAAAATACAAAGTTATGTATATATTTAAAAGGAATGTAACAACAACAACAAAAAAGCAAAATACCAAGTTAAATAAAACACCGAAGAAGCTAAAGACTAAGAAACAGCTAGCACTAAGTGAAGAGTCATCAAAGTTGTAATGCCATGTCTAC
The DNA here is from genome assembly GCA_035773235.1 of Eospalax fontanierii. Classification (NCBI taxonomy): domain Eukaryota; kingdom Metazoa; phylum Chordata; class Mammalia; order Rodentia; family Spalacidae; genus Eospalax; species Eospalax fontanierii. The sequence continues at coordinate 94,911,621 of CM069527.1, read as the reverse complement.
TGTTTGAATCCAAAGCTGAGAAAGCCATAGCAAAGTGCAGTTACCCTGCCCCTTACGGTAATGATCACACTCCATCAACTAAACCTGCAGATGCAAATGCCCTTTTGTAGTGTTATTAATATAAGAGTAAATGTGATTTTAACCTGTACTTTAATAACTTTATATCCTTGTCAGTTTTCTTAAGATCTTTGAAAATATCAGCCTTCAGGGTATTAATGAAAATTGTTGAAAAGAGTCAGCTACTCAGTGAAGACAATTAGTTCTATGACAAAATGTAACTCAATATGTTTTAGTTAAATATCATAAAAGGAGTCTTTGTAAATAAGGAGTTAAATATGAAAAATAAAGTATTGACTAGGTGTGCTATTTCTATTGAAAAGATAGTCTATTAATATTATGTTTATGTAACTTCCAGTTACCTTTATTAAACAATCATGTAAGAGAAATATGTGCTATCATGATATGAAGGACTGGGGATACATAACCACATCACCATAATTGTGGAGTAAAAAAAAAAAAAAGCAAAAAACAGTTTTCTCTCTCTCTCTGCTATGAGGGACAGACTTCAGGTGGACTGACAACTGAGTAACCAATGACTTAAGGGAAATGCAGGAGAGGCTGGGAAGGAGAGAGGCAGGCTCTGTGCAAGGTTGCCATCTTGGGCACACACTCCAGATTTCCTGTGATCAAAATGCAAGCTCCGTCATAGGAAACCTCCCTCCCCTTCTCTCTAGAGATGAACTTTTTGTGAGTAACATGGAAGAAACTAATCTCTCTAAAGAACATTCTCTATTCGTTCAGTCGGTTCAAATCTGAGGGTGGGGTCCCACTATGAGAAAATTCATGCAACAATAATGCAACCACAAACAATGCAAATTCAAGAAAAAACAACCATCAGTGTATAGCAAAAATGAGTTTGAGTGTCTGTAGAGATGGTTCAGCAGTTAAGAGCACTGACTGCTCTTGTACAAGACCTTGTTTCAAGGCTCAAGACCCATATGGCAGTTAAAAAACATCCATAACTCCACTTTCACAAGATCCGATGCTCTGTCCTCCACAGGCATGGCACAATATAGGTGTAGTTAAATACAAGCAGATATAACATCCGCACACATGAAATAAAACTAAATAGTTTATAAAGTCTATCTCTCATAGCTCTGAAGAGCACTACCAAGCCTCTATGGGAGAATATCAATAAATGAACCAACACCAGCTTCAGGACCAAATAACTGCATCAATGACCAACAGAGCATATGACACTACTGTAGTAGTGGCACTTTTATCTTGGGGAGCAATCAAGGCTACCTATAGAATTTAAAGCCCACTAAATGGGAGGATACTCATGAGTTGTACTGTAATCATAGCCAAATGCACATGACTGAAGAACTCATAGATACTAGAGAAATATCCAAGACTGTTTCATCCCTAGTCTTAGTAACTTCTCACTAAGTAAAAAATATGTATCCTTATATTTAGAGTCAAGTATGCAAGTTACCAATTATCAAAGAAACAGTAGATGGAGACTACTACAGAGTGCCACAGCTAGTCACTTATATCTGCATTGCAACATCTGCACTAAGGATTATGCAACATAGAACAAGGGGTAAAGAGGACACTAATGAATCTCTGAACTCTTATTGATGAAGCTCCTCATGAACAGAGGGCCAGAAACAGAATAGGTCACAAATGGACAAGGTGGAGATTAGGTGTCTGTAGATTGAAGGTATATTCAGCTTCACTCACCCACGGTTCAGGGACCACAAATGACCAAAGTGTACAGAATAAATCTACAGAATGTGGGTCCTTGGACAGGAATCCTATATTAACTTTTCCCACCCAGGCCTCAGGAACTATTGGGTGGAGAGATTGTAAGAATCAGGGGAGGTAGTGCATGATCAAATAAAAAGAGTCTTACAAACTTCTGGGAACTTGCTCATACGAATCTACAGCAATGGGGTCATCATGTACAAGACCCATGCAAACTCAAGCAGCCAAATACCCAGAATAGAATGCATAAATGAGAAGCTGGCCCCAACCTTAGCTGAAAAAGCTCTTGGCATCTGTTTCCTGGGGGGTGACAGAAGGCTGATCTTTTAAATTTTTTAATTTAATAAACTAATTAATTAATTAATTAATGTGTGTAGGAGTGTATTGACTGCCTGGATGTAAGTGCATCTGTGTTCTACAATAACCAGAGAGGTCAGAAGAGAGCATCAGATCCCCTGGAACTGGAGTTACTGATAGGATTTAGCTTCCATGAGTGTGATGGGAATTGAAACCTGGTATTCTGAAAGTGCAGCCAGTATTTTTAACTGCTGAGCCATCTCTTCAACCTCAAGGGCTTATCTTTAAGAGAATGATCTCAATAAACTAACTACACTCCAGTGGATGAACTTACACTAAGGGACATCTGGGGACACTAATTTGACTCAATAGGCCTTAACACAAATGACAGAATGCATGAAATCTGAGAAGCGGAGGAATTGCATAGGGGAACGCATATAAAGATGATTATGGTGTTTTGTATGAAATACACGAAAATTCAATATTTTTTAAAGAACCCTGTGGATTCTGTACCTATGCACTCTGGAGACAAAAGTTCCACCATTGTGGACTTATCTGGAACATGCGGGAATGTTCAATGATGCTATTCTCTGAGACCATGCCTGGACAGCACTTCTGGATAGAGGACATTATTCTTTGAGTCAGAACCTCTTGATATACTACACACTGGAAATATAGTATGAGCATACCATTGAATAACCACTCACTGGCTCTGGTGAGGAGGCACAAGCAATGGCAAGTGAATGGAAGTGCTGTGGTTAAAGGTGCGGCAATGTTTAGTTTTCTGACTCTCTAGTAATATCTAGAGACAGAAAGTCCATCCCATGAACCACATTCTCCAGCTGTACAGAAAACAACATAAATATGCACAAAGGAAGCACCAAAACATTTTCCATTCAAAGACATCAACTCAAATACATATTGATAGAAAGGCCACAGAATAATCCGACCTTGCACCTGTTTCCACCCAACGCAGCACACAAAGACGACAAACCCACTTGTACTGTGTGCTTCCTATTCAGACCCAGAAAACAAGGCCACACAAGAAACAATACAGAGACAGATCAGGTGTCTGCACCCAATGCAATGACCACACAATGATAGCCCAGTCACTGAGACACTTGTCCGGCCACAATAAGACAGAATGTGTACCACAAACCAATTCTCTGTTCTTCACAGTTTATTCTTGATTAATATAACACATTTGTGGACCAGCTTTGTGCAACAGTGTTCTCTCTTTTCCTTCCTGGTTTGAGACAGGCTTTTACATATGATCACATGCAAGGTTGGTACTGGAGGTCTCTCTACCTCAGCCTCCCAAGAGCTGGTATGATTCTATATTGCCTGATTGGATTTCTCTTCTTTTCTTTTCTTTCAGCCTTCAATTAGGGAACTTTATCTATTCCTTTCATCTTTCTTGCTTCTCCTCATTATTTATATTTTTTCTTCTATTATTTTCTTGTTATTCTAATACAATCACTTGAATTTCTTGAAATAATTTCTACCTGTTCCTCTCCACAGTAACAGAATAAGAGAGACAAAATTAATGTATTAGATATAAAATTTACTTGTAAGATAAGACAGTGAATTATGGCTATATACATTTTCAAAAGCTTGTATTTGGACACAATTTGACACTACTTTGAAGACAAACTGGCTGTTGAAATTGAACTATGTTTTTCATTAAAGACCTTTAATTTGTCTGTAGCATCCTACTGTATTTAAACATTCCAAAAACACATCTCCTTTCATTACTTTTAAACATTTCTTACCTTATTGTTTTTCTTATACATTACTAAAGAATTTTAGTATGCAACCCACGTTCTGGCACAAATTTAGTACTGGGGAGGCATAGGACATAAATGCATGTAACTGGAACACAGAAGAGAATTAAGGATGGAACTCTGAGCACTAAAAAGCAGGTGCTTGTTTTGCTTTTGTTTGTTTAGTGTGCATCTTCCTAGTTCGGTAATCTTTGCCTTTTATCACATTCTTAAAATACTTATATTTCTATTCATTTGCTTTTTATGGCCTTTTACTTCTAAAAATTGAGAAATGTCCTACTAAATATTTCTCTACTTTCTGAGGAGCTCTAACTTGGAGTATTAGCTGTCGAGGGGAACATGGGAGGACATAATTACATCCCTTTCTTTGCTTCTCTACACTGCTATCATCTTTCTTTTCTCGAGGCCTGAATCACATTTGTTAGTATCTCTCCTAAAGCAATGACTTTCAGTGTCAAGCTGATGTTATCTGTGCAGCTGCCTTTTTTCTCCATATTATACTGAACTAGTTTCAAATTTCTTGAAAACCTCTAGTTATCTGTTCCTAAAACTGAACTTCCCAGAACATATCACCATCTTTTTTTTTATTTCTCAAAAGAGGGAACTAACCCTAAAGATTGTTCTCCTTGGGCCTTTAAATTTATTTAGCAGAAGGGTTTCAATCCCACAATTTAAATCTTAGATGAATCTGATTTGAAGAAAGAGTTAATACATTTCTTACTATCCTGATGTCATTTATTGTCTACTACACCAAGTACCCAAGGAGAGAAACTACATGATCATTTTTATGACTATTTACAGGCTCCATTTAACCAGACAAAGAAAAGAAGGCATGCTACTCAGAGTCAGAATATTTACTTTACATATTAATAAATCGAATTCACATTATCACACCTTTCAATAGAAAAATATACTTTGCTAAGATGCTAATTTATTATTATATCTGTTCAAGTGCAATATCTGAGTGAGCATTGCTTTTTGTTTATGTGTACATGAGTACACTACTTATACAGAGTAATGAGCTTTTTAGGCCATATTTGTACAATTATATACTGCACTTTGATCATACACTTCCATAGCTGCATATATGCTCTTTTCTCTCTTCTCCATTATCCACATTTCCCCCTGTACAAAGTTATCTCTACTTTATTATTGTGTAAAACAACATAATATTATGTATGTACAAAAATTGTAGGATCCACAAAAGAAACAAAATGTGATTTCCCCCCTTTTTACTCTCACTTAATTTGCTTAATATGAACATCTCCAGTTGCTCTATTTTCCTGAATATGATATAATTTGGTTTTCATTGCTGAGTAAAATTGCAATGTGTACATAAGCTAAATGTTCTTTGTCCCTTTTCTCTTGGCACATTCTTTTGTTCCGTAGTTATTGTGACTAGTGCTGCAAACTACAAAAGTAAACTTTTCTTTGGATAAATTGACTGGGAACTTCTCAGGAAAATGAGCAAGAGCGTAATTGCTGGGAAAAATTTAAAGTCATCATCTTTGGACATTTGCATAAATTATATTTAAAGATACTGAGGACAGTTATATTTTGAAATGATAGCCATTCAAAAGTTATCAAACATTTTAGGACATTTTGTAAGAGGAAGCCTGCACCTGACACTGATATCAGCTGTAGGAACCTGAGGCTAGACAGGTCAATGTATACAGAGGAGAGAGTAATACTATTATTCTGCTAGATTTAGTATTAAACTGAACCCTAATGACTTCTTGTTATATCGATAGATCAAAGAATCTCTCAGGTCTCAGCAGAGAAGTTCCTTTATGCATCAGATGTTGATTAACACAGAGACTCATAGTTGACCAATGTCCAAAATATGAGACTGAATAGTGCATAATGCTTATCCACAAATAGAACTCTTATGTCAATCTTCTGTTTGAAAAGCTCGGGGATCATTATGGAAGAGGGGGAAGAAAGAGTAGAGGAGCCAGAGGTGGTGGATGACCATAGAGAAACAGAGCTTTACAGGGAGTTCAGAAGTCCCTCAAATAAACTAAGAGCAATGGTCATAGTATATAGTATACACAAGTCTCTTCATAATCTCAAGCCACTCAAATTCTTATCATGGACAAGTTGATGATATGGATAAGAACCCCCAACTCTCCCTAAGGAAATATTGGCAACTAATGACTGCTGGGAAGGGGACAATTTCATCTAAGAGTGAGACTCTTTGAGTTTGAATATATATATATATATGAGACAGGCAGAGAGAGAGAGACGAGAGAGAGAGACGAGAGAGAGAGAGAGAGAGAGAGAGAGAGAGAGAGAGAGAGAGAACATAAACCTCGGCAAGGGTAGATGGGGTAGGTGGGGTATAGATGGGGGAGGCATCTAAACACAATTAAAATATATCGAATAATATTTAAAATTTTAAAAATCCTTATTGGACTTTTAAGTAAATTTATTTATTTTCTTAAGGAGGAAGCGACTTGGTTTAGGATATGTTATATCCAGAGCTTTTGCATCAAATTTAGTAACTATCAAATAAAGTGCAATGATTTCTCTCACATGCCGCCAGCACCAGAGAGACTTTGTCTTCATAGATGGTGCGGTTTCCAGTAAGAAACTTGGGCAGATTATTTCAGTATGAGCAATGAGTCCAAACTCTGAAGAAAAATTATGATAACAGAATTTTGTAATAAAAGTAAAATTTTACTTATTACCCTCCTAAAGCCCGATGAGTAGTAGTTTTGAAATTCACATTATGACGAAGAGTGTAACTACACAGATCAACGGCAAGCCCTGCAGCAGAGTGTCGTGGAGGAAGGTAACAAATCAAGTCTTCTCAGCTGCAGGCTTGGCCTGACCTGTTGTCATCCATTTTCAACTTCTGCCCAATCCGCGCCAGAAAAAGAGTGTAGAAGTATTGCATGTTTTTCTTTCTTATATTAAATCTGGATGGAAGTCCAGAAAAAAGTTGAAGAGAGACTGTTCAGGATAACTGAGAGGTGGGTAAGGGAGGGTAATAGAGAGCAAATAAGATTTAAGTACAGAGTGTGGATGCATTATGAGGTTACAATAAGATCTATTACTTTGTGTAATTATTTTATGCAAATAAAAATGTAACTGAGCCTACAAAAAAGAAATACAACAAAGCACAACAAAATAAAATGGGAAAGTCATATTCTACAAGCCACCAAGTCCCAGACTCAATTGAGTGAACAATCCTTCACTTTTTACCTAAGAAAATACTCCTAAGCATTGTTTGACAAGGTGAGAGAAGATCCCTTATTATGGCACTAATTAAGAAATTAAGGTAAAACACTTCAGTTTAATTCCTCTGATTTTTAATCTATCACTTAATCACCCTTTATGTAAGGTATTTTGACTCCTATGAATTAAGAATCAAGCTATTCTTAGTAACACTTAAGCTTCAAATATCACCCTATCAATTCGTAGTCATTTTTCATAAGCCTCTATCAGAGGAATGTTGATAGCATCAGACCTAAGCCTCTGTTACATTGAATTGTTTTGTTAATTGTGTGGTAAGCTTTTTGTATCCATGGGAATTATTTCTGATAGCAGTTGTAAGAGGCACAAATTCTAAGTGGAACAATCTCATCAAATATTTCACAGTTCTGGTGTGATTTGTGTATAAGTTATTGCATTCCTTCATGCAGTTCACTTTTCATTAGGGCAGTTTCTGCAAATTTTCATTCCATCTTCACATTTTAGATGTGTTCAGAGTTACATAATGCTCTGTGTTTGGTGAGAAAAAGGCTTTTTATGAGAAATTATGTAGAGCATAAAAATTATTGTGTATGAGTATATTGTCTGAATGTGAAGAAGTGCACCCATGTAGTGCAATGCCAACAAATGTCAGAAGAGGGTGTTGGATCTCATGGAACTGAAGTTATAGATGATTATTATTTGCCATGTGTGGGCTGAGAATTGAACCTGGGTCCTATGCAGAAGTGGTAGGTGTTCTTAACTGCTCCACAAATCTTTCCAGTTCCCACGGATTTTTTTAAAGTCTTCTTGCTCTCTTGATATGGTACTGAGATACAGGATTTTCCTGGCTTCTACATAGAATGCACACTCCAAAATTCCTCTCTGCTTGGCATACAATCTACTGAGTGATATGCCTGCTGTTAATTTTGTTCTCATTCTCCCTCTCTCTCTCTCTCTCTCTCTCTCTCTCTCTCTCTCTCTACTCTATCTCTGATTCTTTCTATGACTCTGATTGTCTGATTGTCTCTTTTACTCTGTCCCTCCCTCTCTTCTTCACTATATCCACTTCAAGTTATCTGATACTAAAATGAAAGGTAGAAAATTTCTGAGCCTGACTCTTTGTTGGAACACTAGTGGTTCCAACCTGCACTGTAGCAATCACACTTCCTGTGAAAAATGCACTCCTTGCTTGGGACTGAGCCCTTCTGAATAAAAATTCATTTTCTTCCTCATAGACATATATTTGGCCATCATATTGCTGCTTTCAAATCTAAGTTGGAATTTTACCTTATAATTATAATGAAAACATGTTCATACACTTTATTTTCAATGAAATAATTCATCTTAAAATCTATTAAAAGTGCTTACTGAATTGTTACTCCAATTATCCAGACAACCTTTAGATTTATTGACTATAATATACATATATATATATATATATTCTTGTAATCTTCAATGCTACAACAATAGTTCAAGAAAAACGAACTTTAATTTAGAAAACAATGGTAAACAAAATGCTATCAGATCTTAACATGGTCTACCCTCAATTTTTTATCGGAGGGAACTACTCTGTAAACACATTTCCTCTGCCGCACCTAAAGTAAGCTTCTCTCATTATTTATAGTAAGTCTTTAACAGAATCCTGCTGAGAGAGCACGAACCATTGCTGTTATTTGTACTCTTCTGCTGCTCATGCCTTTTAATAATTACCTTATATATCTGTTTAAGATTGTTTGCAATAATTGAACATTAAGAAAGACTTCACTGAATCCTTTATGGGACTGAAAAGGTTTTAATTTGTATTCCAAACAGTAGGTTGAAGACATTCATTGAATTATTTAAAAAATCATTCTTGAAAGGTACATAATGATAACTTACTATTTGGAAATAAATGTGTTCAACGCTTTTGAGAGACTGAATTAGCTCCATTAAAGTTCTTTTGCAATTTTGTAGGAGTAGTTTTGTTTGTAGAGATTTAAAAAGTGAAATAGACACTTAAATCTATGTTATTTATGATGGTCCAATTAATAATTATTAGTAGGTAAAAAAATTATCAGTGCTCTTAGGCACTCATATTTAGGCCTCCCTACTTGGGATTAGAATAACTCTCAGGCATAGAGCACCTGTAGAAAGCTGATTCACCTTTCCTCAGCATCCACGGATTGAGGAGCTCTTTATTTCTTTAGGTGGGACCTGTATTTTTCCCATTTTTCTTAGAATGTCAACTGTTTTGTCATTCTGCAGATCCTGTTAAGCCACTGTATTATGGAAATGCATTAAGCCACTCTATTATGGAGCTTCCATATCATGTCCAGAATTCATTAACTAACAGAAAGTGTTTTGTTCCTATGGCTCTTATATTCTCAGTCCATCTATCATCTATCTATTATCTGTATATTTATCTACACATATTTAGAAATGCATATATGTACATACAATGGTAATAATTAAAGAAGAGGACAAGAGTTTGAGAGGAAGTTGAGGGGTTTTGGAAGGGATGAAATTAGTGTAAACACAATAGCGGTTCATAAAATTCACAAAAACAAAGCTTTACAAAGACAGAAAATCTTTTTTAAAGTTTAAAATACTATAAGTCCCAATTTGTTTACTTTTGCCTTAATATGGCCAAAATGATTGACCTAAGAATTAAGGTAGAAACAAGACGGGAGAGACAGTTCAGTCAGTGGTTAAGAGCACTAGCTGCTCTTGCAGAGGACTGGAGTTCAAATCTCAGCACCCACATGGCAGGTTAACAACCATCTGTAACTCCAGTTCCAGTGGATCTGATGCTCTCTTCTGAACTTTCTTGGCATTACATGGAATGGTTGCACATACATACATTCAGGTAATATAACTCATACACATAAAAAATTTAAAATACTAATTTTTATTAAGGTTAAAAAGATGTTATTTGGTTCATGGATTCAGAGGTGCTCATCCATTACTACAGATATTGTTCACATCATCCTCATCCTCTGAGTAGCAAAAGTAGTTCACAGCACTGTGGACTATAAAAGGAACCAGATGCCAGGTATAAACTTAACATACATATGTGTCCTACCTCAAGCTAGAACCTATCCCTCTTCCTAAGGTTTCCACTCATTCTGAACTCTGTATTGAAACACATGTGTATATGAGGACATTTCATGCTCAACTCAAAACAATTTGCTCCTGATTTACAAAGGTTATATATATCATAGTGAAAAATCCACTTGGTAAATCTTTAGGAGTCCATCAACACAATAGTTCCAGCACTGTTTAAAGTCTAATTCCAAAGTCCTTTTGGATACATGAGACAAACTATGAGCTATGAGCCTTTTGTAAAATCTATAGGAAATCTAGGTATTACAAGTTTACAGAGGCACAGAGCAAACATTCCTCTTCTAAGATGTTGGAATAAGGAAATTCCAAGAAGAAACTGAACCAGGCAAGATAGACACCAGGAATGAAAAGCACTGTACACTAATTCTCTGAATCCACCATCTGAGACACATACTGTCACAATGATTTGAACTCAACAAGGTCATGCATTCCCAACAGCATGGTATTTCTGGCTTATATTATCATGGTCTCTCTCTTGAGGAAGTTCAGCTTGCTGTCTGCAGCTTTCCATGGATGACATTCCATGTTCCTGGCATCTCTAGTATCCTGGGATTTCCACTGTGATTTAGACCTTACTCTGCCAGGTTTATATGTCACACGTTCAGGGGGTCTGTGAAGGGATTTGTCCCTACTACACATCATTTGGACTCCTAGGTCTTCCACTGAAATCTAAGTGGAAGATTCTATCACTGCATAACTTTTGCATGCTATTCATTTTCAACATTCTGTGGGCAAGTCAAGGTCTCTGGCCAATTTAAGCAGTGGTCAGACTCATCTGGATCATGGCTATAGCATTCTCTGAATGCTTGGGCTACTGTACAAAAAATAAAATTCTTCCCTGGGTGGTCCTGGATGATAGGGCACCCCTGTTAACTTTCCCTTCTCAAAGGAAAATTCTTCTAGTTAGTTTATATTTTTACATACTGAAGTAAGATATATGGAATCTGGCCAGTTGCTGAGGTGCTTTCAAGATATATTACCTGCTGCCTTAAAAATACTTGGTCCCTTTTTAAATGAAACTTATTTTAAATAAACACATTGCATGCACCATGCTATGAATGCTTTACTACCTCAAATGATCCTCCATTTATTTAAATTCATTTGTCACCTCTAAATTTGAAATCACCAATGTTTCATGGAAAAGATGAAATTGTTGGTCATAGTATAACGTGTATGACCTCTTATCCAATTTCTGGTACAGTTTTTTTTTTTACATCTTAATTCTCAAATAAATAATCTTTTTGGCTCTAATTTTTGTATGAATTCTGATTTATATTCTCTAACCTGAATTTCCAATTAAGATCTAGTTACAGTATTATTTGGCTTCTCTATTTGCATTCCAAACCATCTATAAATTTTCACAGATCAGTTCTAAAATCTCAAGAATTATTTTCATCAAGTAATCACAGCAATGACTCCATTTCTTTGGCCTTTGATCATATATTATCAATGTAACTAATACACAAGCAAGAATATTTAAGGAAAGGGTTTATTTTTTTGCTCCGACTTTCTGAGTTGTCCATCTATCATAGTAGGGGAGTATTGTGAAACAAAGATGTTCACATCATTGTGAACAGAAAGAAAGGAGCCAGAAACCAAGTACAGCTTTCAAAGAATCAGTGACCTACGCCCTCTAATTAGGCTCCAATCCCACAGTATTCCCATTTTCTGACCAAATATTCAAACATATGGACCAAAGGGTGCATTTCATATTCCAATCATGAGTTTCAAAATCCACTGTTATTGGTGCAATCAATTATTTTATCCCTTATATAAGCTGATTCTGTGAATTACAGTTTTAAAACATAAGGATTAAGGTTATAATTAGATTGATGATCGTTTGGATATTTGAAAGTATTTAGAGTCCCTAAATTGACATGTAACATCATTTACAGATTCTGATTACACTGTAAGAAAATCAAGTTTAGTGAGATTTAACTTCTAGATTAATCATATTTCATCGGGATAATACATCCAGTGTTATAAAGACAATGTTCTATAAAAGAAAGCCTACTAGTTACTGCGTATGTATGTTTGTGTATGTATGTATATGCAGACAACTGAAATACTTTTATCCTTTATTTGTTGAAGTTTTGAATAATCATCCATGGCTTGGGGGACATTTAAACAATTTCAAAAAACATATATATATATATATATATATATATATATATATATATATATCAGTATTGATACACAAATGAAACATTAAACATAACAATGAAGACTTAAAATTTATCTACATATTTTAATTGATGCAAGATACACCAATAATATGAATGAGATCAGTTTGACTAAATTTGTGATTGAATGAGATTAATAAATTCAAACAAACACAAAGTGCAATTTTGTAGCAGTTTAAAACTAAGAAGTACAAATAATGATGGACTAGAGAGGTGAAGTACAGAATCAGAAAATTATCATCTTTTAAGACAAAAATAGCCATCCCAAATGAGATCAGAGTGTTATCAATAATAGTTTTTTGTCCTAGCTAGATGGCTCAGTGGCTAAAGGCACAGATCACGAAGCCCGGCAATCTTGAGTTTGATCCCCAGTACTCCATGTTATTAGGAAAATATAACAGCTAAAAATTCTGCCTTCCACATGTGTGTTGTGATACATGTACCCACATATGTAAACACAATAAATAAATTAATTAATATGAATAAGTAAATGGAAAATAATGAGCATATGATTCATATTTGGATCACAATATAAAATATGGTAGGAAAATGAATATTCCATTATTACTAGGATTTTTTGTAGATTCTGTAATCTAACCTATATAAATAGTAATAGAGTATAAGTGTACATATGCATGTGTATATAAATATTTTGAAAAATATGTATTATATAAAGTATTTTCATATAATATATGTAAGTGGGCAAAAATACTCAAAACTAAGAAAGAAAAGGGAATTAAACTCACTGAAATAGGAAAGTAAAAGCAGTATAAAAGCACATTATAAAATCTTATGCAGGTGATTTTTAATATCTCATTATGAGAGATAATTTAATGAAAAAAATAAATTAAAGAAATTTATCTCAAGAGAAATCCAAAATTTCAATAGATCTAACACTGTGAGAATTTGGGGCAATCATGAAAGCCTCATTCTCTAGGCTCTAGCCCAGAGCGATTCATTCATACATATTCATGGTTGAAGAATTTCATCCTTACTGAGAAAGACAATTCTAATATAAATGTTGTACCAAAACTCAACTACTTGTTTCCACTTACCATCCTTTTAGCTCTACTGTTTTTTAAATGTCTGATAAAACCTCCTGACTTGCTTAATTTAGCAGCTGTCTCTAGAGCAGAGGTGGCATTGTTTGATCAAGATTTTATGATTCTTTCTGTCTCTTGATCTCTGTCTCTGTCTCTTCAGTTCTCTCTCCTTCTATTTTTCCTCTTGTGTTGTAGCAAATGTTAACAACTTATTGTCACACCTTATGAACAAATAAAGTTCTCTAAGCTAGAGTTCCTCAGTTATTCTTCATACTGGGTCCCATTCCAAGTCTTCATCTCCCTATCCCCAAACCCTGTGGATTCAGAGGTAAGATGGGAAAACATTAAAGCTCAGTTAGGGTCAGTCATTACCTTGAAATTAATGTTAAACAGTCAAAGCATTCACAAATTTCTCTCATCAGTCATGCATTATCCTACATCCAGAACATTTTACTTTTTTCTCCATCTATGACATCATCCCATAAAACTCTTCGTTAAGTAGATATCAATCAGAATTTATCTGACTCCTCATGTATAAGCTAGAAATACATTTACACATTCAGATAGCACTTTGGATATTTGATTTTTTTCTAATATTGTGTTTCCATGTCTATCTGTATTGTAAATTGTATTTTAAGTAGTGTCAGGTGGAAAAAATATTCTCATTGAGTTTTATAACCAGCCTCAAACACAAGGTTTAACTCAGGCACTCAATGACAATTTGAATAAAGACAGTAAGGATCCATAGCTTTTCTGATAATCTACATACTTAATGAATGATATCTCATGACCTCTTTTGGTATAATCTAAACAAAAGATGTTTGGGTTTTTGTCTGATTAAATCAGCATGGGTCTTGTGCATGTTGTCCCCATTACTGCAACTTCATAATAGCAAGTTCTCAGAAGTCTGAAAGCCTCTGTAAGGCCCCAACCTTACTAAGGAACTTTGGGCAGCTGATCATTGCTTGATGGGGATAACTTGATCTTTATAAAGAGAGTGAGTCTAGAGAGCAGAGTAGAGTCAAATTGATGGAATATCTGGGTACAAATGCTTGGCTGGATAGGCATTAATATGTTTAATAAAATCTGATGGAAGGCGTGGAGGAGAGTGTTTAAAGTTAAGAACTATTAAATGAAATGTATAAAAATCGGTAAAAATATATATAAAATGAAAGATGCTTCTATTTCCATTTATATTTTTACTAATATATTCATTATGCATTTTTTGTTTCCTAATAATTATATCTTGTTTTTCCCTTTCAATGCAGTGAGGATTAATCTTTAAAGCATTTGTTGTGGCATTATTTCAGTCTCATCAAGGTTGGAAGTTTAATTTTTGTTTCCATACATTGACACCAGTGTTTTATAATATTGCATGACATGAGGAATTAGATAAAATATTTTCTAGACTCCAATCTAAAATGATTTTATATAAAAGAAATTATTACCAATGATTACTTTAAAATTAGAAAACTTTATCACAGTCTTTTCCTTATGATAATCTCAAATATAGAAGTGGTTTTTTCATACATATAAAATGCAGATTACATACAAGATCAATGAAAGATATAGACATAAAGCATTGATTCAGAAGTTTTCTGTCAAAACCTCATCTTTTCTAGGGTTCTACCTTGGAGCTTTCTACTACTTGCATGATTTTCAACAGAAAAGACACTGATATCTGTGCTTAGTGCTTTGCAGCATGGTATTCAAGAAGATTCTCTTGAACGACTCACCCACCTAGATAGTTATGAGCTTGAGAGTATTCATGAAATTTAAGCATGCAATATCACTCAACCTACACAAATGTATTTTTGGTTGGGAATGGTATTTTAAGTTCCATTTGAAAAGGTGCTGAGGTTATTAAAACCACAATTGTCATGTTTATAATCCTAGACTTTCACATATATATTACAAAGGTCCAGTTTGAAGTGATTCTTATGAGTGAGAATTATTATAGATAAAAAAGGAAAATAAAATATATGAATGCATTTTCCCTATGTTAATGGATTCCTATGATATTACCAACGTGCTAGACGGACTTTTTGTGAAAGATCTATATATAGTGACTGACTGATACTGCAGTAGATAAATTTGCAGTGCCCATCCAGAAGAACACTTTGTTTTGGAACTCCAAACGTGCATTCTTACATTCCCATTACTTGAATGATGCAAACATTCCTCTACCACACAAAGATAGCCCTGCCTACAGAGTGAGATTGAGATAGCTGTTGCTCTTTTTGGTAGTTGCACATTTTTATTGAATTTTTGTAATTTTCATACACTATAGTTTGCTGGCATTTAGATCTGCTCCTGTCCTAGCACCTCCCCACCTGTCCTCTGCCCGATTTGATGAACAATCTTACATATATAATATGGCCTTTAGAGTATGATCTATGCCCTCCAATGTCATTCAGTGTGGATACATCCGTGTGGCCTACAAAGAGTCTCAAATCTGCAACACGTTGTCTTTTCCCCCTTATCCTAAGGTTGGGCACTTCTCACCCACTTTCCCATGCTGCACTGGGACTTTGATTTGAGCTTGCATGGGAATAACAAAGCTTTGTTTCTTGTACGTGCTCGTGCATACCTATTCTTACAAGCTCTGAGTCATTGGTCTCAATGATGTCAGCATTTTTGTCTGTATTACAGTTTCCTTGATTAACAGAAAATTAGAACTGTAGCTTATGACTCTGGTTTATGTTTCTTTTTTCATTCTGTCTAGATGGAGTCAACTCTTCCTCTTCCACAGTTCATGTTTAGTAACCATAATTAGCAAAATTATCACTGCAAGTATGAGATATTCAAGATTAAATTGTGATCTTATTTAAAACAAGTATTCTAATAGAATATTAAATTTATTTTCTTCATTGTGTAAACAGATTAACTGCAATATTTTCATATATGTAGATATTTTCCTTTTTGCTGAAAATGTTTATGCTTTAGATATGAAAGAATCCAAAATGATGATTCACCACAAGCTTATCTTGCAAAAATATTACAAAATTACCTGTTCAAAACAAGAACTTTTAAGAAGCAATGACATCCTCAGAATATTGGTGATGTGAGATTTCTTGAATTTTTATAAATGTAAGAGTGATTTGCTCATGTTTCAGAAAGCTACTATCAGAAGAACCTTACTTTACACAATATATGTGTGTTTGCCCAATGAAAAATCAATGTAAACACATCATTTCTGACAGGTTGTTATCAGCATTTTACAGAGCCTACAATCACCTTGAATGATAACCCTTTAGAACTCAGAGGAAAATATACCCTTTACATTTTACTGTCATTCTCTCTCAATAGAGACACAGACATGGATTGCATCCTTAAAACCATGTAGTATCACAGGAATTATTTCAAGAATTGCATCTCCTGTCTGAAATGACTCTTATCAGAATGAGACAAAGTTTGGGACTCAATTGTTTGGCAAAACTATGTCAGAGTCACATATATTTTTTGAGAGATTAACTACTGGAAATATGCTGTCTTTACTAATAATACTGTAGATCCTGTCAGAAAGGACTTACATCTCAAATAAACAGAAGGACATCAAAGTGTATTGTGATTTTTATATGAAAATAACATTTTAATTTGTTTTTTTAAAAGTTTTTGAATATTCTTTGTACATTGGAGAGCTCAGGTCATTAATCTTAATTCTGATAAATCTAAGACTATAGAGTTCTACTTAATTGTTCAAGGTCATATAAGTAAAATAAGACTTAAAAAACAGTTCTAAAATGCTCTGCAAAGGGAGTTCTGAAGGGGCGGTATATCACCCTGAAGTTCTTACATTTATAGCTGCTGTAGTTTAAAGCAGTTGCTTATTTATGACTAGTGTGACTAGATTAGAGATGGTGACACTAAAGAACACGGCAAACCCCACATAAGTATCAAATCTTTAGGTTACATTAACAGTCTTATAATATTAGATCTGAGTAATAATTTGTAACAAAAGTAATACATAAACATAAACTTTACCCCTTTTTGAATGGGTGTGAATATTTCATAGACATTTTAAAACAACACTTTCTATTTCAACAATGGAGTTGTTACTTTGGTTGTTTTTTATTATAAGAAATAGCAGATTGTTTTAGGTTGCCAAGAAGATGAAAAATTAAATTTCCCATATTAGCTACTAACTCAAGTCTTATCAAGAAAATATGTGCAAAATCTCCAGAAAAATATTTAAAGACAGTTAGGCAGATGTGCAACTTGGCAATGTGAACAAAGAATTGCTTTAAGTTCTGACCACCTGATGATAAGAGCCATAGTATTCACAAAGAAACTTTGTTATGAACCAGTGAGTCATACCTAGGACCTCCTTACCAGTTATTTGTCACATGTGTCCTAGAGACCCCCAAAGCAATACAAGGCTTTACCATTACTCCTTCTTTCCCACCAGAACTTGCTGGTATGTCTGTATTGCTTAAAACACACACATATTGGTCAAGACATAGATAAATCAAGTCATTACTAATCAGAAAGTTTTCTCCCTACCTTCTAGATCTCATAGTACTGGAAGGTGCTATGTAGTTTGCTGGGGAAGAAAAAGGTCAGTAATCTTAATCAACTGTGGACTACAGTAATGACCTGAGCGACAAGATGAGCCTGCAGGTGCAATTGTGGCATGAATGAGTGTAACCAATCACTTTCTTATTGAATTTAAGGCCTATACCACAGGAGGAATCACATGGCTGGTACTGCAAATCTAGTAAAGAACCCAGTGTTTGGGAATATACAGGCCTCAGGGAGGCCTGCTACTGTGATTTTTTAAATGGATATAGTTCTAAACTGGCATCTTAATTTCTTCTCTGTAAACCTGTAGTATGTAGCTCTCATAACTCACCAAGAAAGTTATTTTGTGCAGTAAATGCTTCTGAACACAAAACCTTGCAAGTAGTCAAAAACAGAGAATAAGTGACTGTACAGTGCTCAGCCATAAATGGAATATCTATTCACATTCCCAACCCAAGTCTCAGAGATCTCTGCAGAATAACTAGCAGAACTATCATTAAGAGCCAGATATTCAGATATTGGGGAGGACAATAGCAAAACAATGACTTCGGGTTGTGACAGGACCACTACACTCAATCCAGTCTACCACAGAGTGAAACGAGGTTCACGAACCCCTATTCTTGAGTAGTTACAGACAGGTGATGGCTTCTAGAATAGGGAGAGACAGATTACTTTAAGGGTATGGCTCCTGATAGGCCAAGTGCTCTCCAGTAGATGACCACATACCCCGAAGAATATGGACAACACAAATTGGATTCAAACAGGTTATTATATTTAACAGAAAGAGCACACAAAATTGGATGGTTAAGGAAGGGAGGGTGAATTTGGGGAAGTGTATTTGAATATTAAAAAAAAAACCACTTGTATGGAATTCTCAAAAATTAATAAAACTATAATAAAAATTAAAATATTTAGCTTATAGAATGTGGAGAACTTTGGACTGCCGTTTTCTACAGAGCTCTGGGTTTAGTAACCCGAACCTGAAAGTAAAACAGTTATTTACAATGAGGGCCATTGGTTCCCCTGAAGGCTCATTTGTAGTGAGCCTTCACATTAGCCTCAACTCCTTAGATTCAAAATATCACCAAATACTATCACCCATCTGGGTCTAATACTTAAGATATGAACTTCTGGGGACCGGTACTCTTAGCTATGCTATTGTACTAATGGCATCCAAAGGTAATAGTCCATCTCAAAAGGCAAAAGAAATTTATTCAATATTCTCAAATCAACTATTGCAGCATTCCTCCAGAATTCAAGTCCAGTGATTCATCCAAATGCCAAAGCAAATTCAACACTGAGCCCCCATTATTAAAACATGTGTTGTATAGTTCTAAGACAAAGTAGTGGAAGAAAAAAAGTCAATGGAAACATCAGTGTGTGGAAATGCGGAGGCCCTTCCGGACTCTAATGGCTCTCTCAGGATACAGCCCCTGAGAAGTCGTGTCCTTTTGCCTCCTATAGATTACAGCCCCCTAACGGGTGGCCAGCCAGCCGGAGCTGAGTTGGGAGAGGTCAGGCGTGCGGCCTGCCACTAAGCCTGTCTCTGCCAGGCAACACAGACCTGAAGCGCAGCTGATGGTTCGAACACTTCTCAGGCGAAGCCGGGATTCCCGATCAACTCGGGGGTAGACAGCAGCTGGATTCTTTAGCAGAAGTCATAAATCTTTATTATGTTGTAGGTCTTACAGATGTTACAGCTCTCTCCCCGAGCGCAGGTTCCGCCTTGCAAAGCTCAAGCATTCCCTTTTATTGCCCCCCTCCCCCAATCAAGGCATATTTCCCCATTTCTTACTGTCCTGTCATATTTGTACATTTCCAAGCCTTGCTTTTCCAGCATAAGGGCAGTTGCAAGGGGATTGCAAAGGGTGGTTACAAAAGGCATCAATAGTCCAATCAATAGTCAGCAAGCATAAGCTCAATTATCATACCTGGGAGGGTTAGGTTTTGATTTCTCTTAGGCTCACTCAACTACTTGGAACTGCTTGTTTGTCTCTAAGTGCCATCTTGGCTGTCCGTTTTTTGTTACCAGGCATTTAATGAGACCCCACATGGAAAGGGATAGACTTAAAGTATGGTGAGAGTGCAGAGCTAGGCCAAAGAAGGGTGATTCTCCCTCCAACAGCAGACTTCAACTTTCAATAGCTCCTCTGCTGTGCATGGGATTGTGTGACCTTCTGCCCCATTCATGCTGGAAGTTTGACTGGCTTGATGTCATGCAGGTCTTATGCAAACAAACAGCTCCTGAGAGTTCATCTGTTGATAGATGTGTCATGCCAGAAAATATTTTAGTTCTTTCTCTGCATCCTCCAGAAATTACATTCTTTCTGCTCCAGCTTCCTTGATGTTCCCTGAACCTTCCTTATGAATGGAGGGAGGATGACAGAGATGACCCATCTACAGTTAAGCAATCATAACAATTTTGATTATCCTCATATCTTCTCCCGATTCTCACTGTAAATTTAATAAAAGTTGCTGGTAACATGACAAATCATGACTGATTGCTGTTCTAAAAGTTCTTTTGAGAAATAAACTAGTCTATCACATTTATGATTGACCACTTAATAATTAGTATAGAAGAAATGCTGCCAAATTATTTCCCATTGTCTTTAAAGAGTGGCCATTAATCAAATTTCCAGAAATGGTCGTTGGCTCCCATTGCTAAACTTTAGACTTCTTTGCAATACTGCATACAAGGGACCAAGTATTTAACACATACACATTTAAAATACTCATAAAATGTATCAATATGTCAATAGAATTATTAGGAGAGTTTAATACTGTGTTTGTTCACCAGGTCATCTTCTGTTGGTAGCTACTTTTCACTATATGTTAGTCTATATGATAGTATATGAAGCAGCCTTTAATATGACAAAGAGAATCTCATTAGCTTTTTCTTATCTACAATTCAATCAGACATAAATGTGAATCCATCTCACATTAAAATATTGATTTAGTTTTGCTCATGTTTGTATATTGTTTATGAAGGATTCATTCCAAATCATTACAATACACAGTTTCCAAAGGCAAGAACATTTTCAAGTATGTTGTCTGAGTACAGATAATTTTGCAATACCTGTCCTCTTTTTCTAACATTTAGGCCTCAATATTTCTGTATGTGCTCTAGGTTTTAGAGGTTTTTCCAAATTTATATACCTTCCTTATCTCCTTCCCCCTGTTAGAACACTTTCTGAAACTTTGCATTCAAGCAATATGTTCTCTAAATAGTACTATTTCTGTAGAAGAAGTAAATGTAGATCAATTCTACTCTTCCTTTGAAATATTTTGGTATGACTGATAGGATAATTAGTGTTCCCATCATTTCAATTTATTTTAAAAATTTGTATTTTGAGGTTATTTAAAACAAATAAGTAAAACGTTTTTAAGCGGGTTATGATTGAAAATTATTATTTAAATCTGGGTTAAGAGGCTTAACACTGAGTAGCATAAATTCTTTTCGAGTTCAGTTCTTCCAAGCTAGTAAAACCCATTTAATGGCCTTTTACATGAGCTCTTTTATATTCTATTAATATTTTATTAATGAATACAGTTATTGTATATATGCTAAATAAAGCCAAAAATTTCAATAAGTTAGAATGAATATTCTCTGGCTTCTCTCTCTCTCTTTTTTTTATTTCTAAGCCTCATGACCATGAAATAAGGAAAATAATCTTATACTTAAAATCATCACAAATATATTGACATACCAGAAAGCCATTCTGATTGTTGTGTTTTCATAAGATGCCTGGCTATGAAAATAAAAACATATTCTATTGTGTTTTTGACTTTTAGAAATTATCATTTTATTTCTTAATGATTTCACTTTGCTTTGAAAATATTTATATCGATCCGTGAAGCACTGCATACAATGTATTTTGATCATATTCAGACATCCGCCCGCATCTCCACCTATACCTACTAATCCTCTTGACTTCATGCCCTCTATTACTATTTTTAAAATAACCCATAGCCTGCTGAAAGGACTTCACGCATTTTGTCATATAGTTACCCTCTTGAGTCAAGTTTGTGTACCCAGAAGTCCCTCGATGTGAGCTCCTCCACTGGAGCCTGTACAGCCTCTCTCCCATCACTCCCTTAAAGAATATCAGCTCTACTAGTACTTATTAAAGGGCTATATCATCTCATTCAGGTTAACCAAATGTTCTTGCCTGTGGTTCCTTTACATGGAACTTGATCAGCCTAAAAGGTGTCAGACACTGAAAGTAATGTGACTAATCCTCTGTCAGCAGTTTTTGTTTTCCAGTAGTTACTTATTTAAGACTGGAACTTCTTTCCCATAGCTTCATCCATGCTAGGTTTTGTTCTAGCTTGGGCTTGCATATGTACTCTGCATGTTGTCACAAGCACTGTGGGTTCATATCTGCAATTGCCTTGTTCTGTCAAGGAAACAAAATGTTCTTGTATTCCTCCACCACCTTTGCTCTTAGTATCTTTCTGCCACCTCATCCACACGATTCTTGAGCATTGGGATGAGAGTGTATGACACAGTTGTCTCATTTAGGGTTAAATACTCAGAAGTCTCTTATTCATTACACAGTGATCATTTATGTGTATATAAAGAATACAAAAAAAAAAACCAAAGAAACAAGAAGATAAGTGACATGATTAAAAGATTTGCTTAGAATCTGAACAGAGAAGGTGGTTTAGAAACATCTTAAAATGTGTTCAATGTCATTAATGATTAGGGAATTGCAAATTAAAATTACTTTAAGATTTCATCTTACCCCAGTTAGACTGGCTATGATAAAGAGAATAACTGATACCAAATACAGGAGAGGGTGTGGTAAAAAGAAACATTCATTCCTTTCTGGTGGAATAATAAAATCATGCAACTTCTATGGAAGGTAGTGTGCAGTGTAGGGGAACTCTTAAAAACTAAAAATGAATCTACCCTTTGACCTGGTTATACGACTTTCAACATATAATCAAAGGAATCATGCCATTGCAGAGACACTTGTAAGTTGATGTTTCATATTAGATAAGAGATTGAAGCAAACTAAGTGTCCCTCAGCTGAGGAATGGATAATTAAATTGTGGTGCATAAACACATTGGACTTCTACTCAGTAATAATGAAAGACAAAATCAATCATGGCATTTTCAGGTAAATGGATGGAACTAAGAACAGTTATGCTAAGAGAAGAAACACAGAATCAGAAAAAAAAGTTCTCATTTATTTTGATCCTAGCATCAAATCCTTATATTTGAGTATGTATCCTGATATAACTGTAGGAACCAGGAAATTTGGAAAGGAACCAGAGAGGAAAAGGAAAAAAAAGAACACGAGAGAGAATAGTAGGAGAGAAGTGTTATCTAAGAAATAGATAAAATGGTGGTAAATAAATTAGAGGGAGAAGGGAGGGTTATACAATCAACTATGGGGATAAAGGGAAAGAAGGATTTCTAGAGAGGTGGGGTCACAGGATAATAGAGCTGTAAAGGGAGAACTGGGAAACCAGGAGACTTCAAGTGGGGAAGAAATGGAGGGAAGATTTGACAGGGAGACATAGAGAATAAATAATACCTAGATTGTGTGGGAGTCTGGGTATTGAGCAAGGCAAGCAACTCTGGATACCCTGAAGTCCAGGTGTCTGGCCTGCTCTGCCTGATGTGATAACCTGGCCCCAGGAAATCACTGTAGATATGAATCTTCTTCTCCCCAACCCCAGACCAGAACCAGGTTTTTGGGTTTTGTTTCCTCATTCCTGAACTTCCATGTCAGCTCTACAACCTTCCCACCTTTACCCTAAAACCTGCATCTTTAACTTTTCCACCTTCCGTAATGGTCAGAAAGGCCTCCCTATATAAATCCCTGCCTTGGATTTGATAACCAAACTGCCCACCAACATAGTATCCCAGAAGGGAACTCCTCCCACCGCACTCTAAGTCACCTGAGGACCTATTTGATAGTCCTCCATTCTCTGGCATGGCTGGAGCACAAGAGCCGTGCTGGAGATGGAGACCCATCCACAACATTATATAAAATACCAGAGGGAATCATATTAGTCCATCAACATAATGATAAATTCCACATAAAATATCTTCACACGAGCCCATGTACATAGCTGAAAGCTATATAACAAGGAATAGTGCCAAACAGGAGAAACTTTCCCTTGAGTTGTTGGTCATGGTGGTCCAAGAGACTCTCAAAATTACACAGTTTATTGCCACAGCCCTTGGTTGCCTTTTCTGAACCTGAACCTAAGACACTGTTTCTGAAAACACGACATACTTCAGAGATAAGATTTGGAGCAATGAAGCAGGAACTGACTTGGAATCTAGTTCTCCTGAAGGCTAGCACTCATACTTCTTGAGATTATTATACAAGTAGCCAAGGAAGAACTTCAGTTGATGGCCAATATCAACTTAGTGACCAAAACCCTCATCAATGACCAGCACAGTATTCAACACTGGTAGAGTAGTGGCACTTTTATCTTGTGGACAATCAATGGCTACTTAATTCATCTTAGAGCCCACTCAATGGGAGGAAACTCATGTGTGATACTATAATCATAGCCCAGTGCATATGGCTGAAGAGGTTATTGATCTTAGAGAAATTCCCAAAGTTATCATATCCTTAGGCTTATATAGCTTCTTACTAAGTACAAAATATGTATCCTTATATATGCATTCAATTATCCCAGTCACCACACATTCAAAAAAGCTTCTGTTGCAACAATTGCAGAGTAACACAACAGGTCACAAACAGATATTATATGTGAATTCCCCATACCTAACTGGCACATCTACAATGGAACCTCTACACTCAAGGATCATGCATACAACATGGAATAATGGTAAAGAGGACACTAGTAAATCTCTTAACTCTCATTAATGACACTCCCTTATACATCAGAGGACCAATAACACTATAGGTCAAAAATGGCCTAAGAATGGAGATTAGGAATCTGCACGGTGTTTGTCCCTGGATAGGATTCTACTCATCCAGGGCTCAGGAAAGATTGCAGCATAGAGGACAGAAAAATAATAAGATCCAGTGAAGTACTGTATGACCATATGGAAGTAGTATCCTATGAGCTCCTGGCACCCTGTTTATATGAACCTGCATCCATGATTTCAGCATGATCAAGCCCCATGCAAACTCAAGCAGAGAAACACCCTGCATGGAAATGGAGAACTACATAGCAGACCCCACACTTTGCTGAAGAAATATGGGCAACTATTTACTATTAAGTGATGATGAGTTAGTGTACCTAAAGCAAGGGGCTCTGATTTAGTGAACTAACCCTCATTGGATGAACCTGTACTGAGGGTCATGTGTGAACCCTAACTTTACACACTAGGCCTTAACACAGATGAATGACTAATATGGATCCCAATTGGGGTGTCATGGGGAGTATGATGAAGAAAGTATAAAGATGATTAAGATTGAGATATTCTGTGTGAAATTCACTATGATTAAATAAAAATGACTGTTTTGGGTTTTTTGTTTTTGTTTTTTTTTTTTTTTAGATAGGTCTGGCTATTTAGTCCTGGATGACGCAAACTCACTATATGCAGCACACTGACCATATACTTTTTTGTGATTGTTCTGCTTCAGCTTCCTAAAGAGCTGGTGTCTTTATGGAGGATATTGAAATGACACTGCATATGTAATTATCAATTATTAGTATTATTTGCCAAAGAAATCTTCAACCATTTTCCAAGATGACTCTAACAGCCAGATAAAAAAGCCCACAGACATCTAGAATTTGAAGGACTACTTTTATAGAATCTGAATTAGTTATAGAATCAATTGACTCAAAAAACAAAATCATCTTTCAATAAAGATTTATACACTGTGTCATGAACCACAATGTCTTGCTGTGAGCCTAGCCATTCTATAGACTCTCTCTGGGAATATCTTTCAGGCCAACGTCTGAGATGTGCTTAAAAAGAGATTTTCCAGTTACAAGACCAATATTTCCATTCCAGTCAAATTAAAATTTCACAAAACATGAGCAAGTTGCTAGAAAATTAAAGCTTCAGAATCTCACATACATTTTGTTATATCCAATTCTCAAACCAAATCCTTACAAATAAAATGTATGTTATACATGAGAAGATAAATAGCTCTATTACAATATTTGTTTCAAACATTTGCCACATCCAGAGTAGGAAACCTAGTTGAAACTACTACTTGGTTATATTTATGTTACATTTATGTGCATAGAGTAGCATCACACATGTGAGATCATGCTACAAGGATTACATTTATTGACCTGTTCTCAGTTACCATGTAAATTACATAGATCTTGAAATCTTGATGTCCACAGTTCAACATTGTGATGCCATCATAGAAGAAGCAAGCAAATGGAGCACATATTAAAATGTACTAGTCAGACATATGATTGCTAAAGGTACTTAGCTGGCAAACATTTTTAACTACCAAGGATTTTAGAGCATTTTGTAATAATTCCTCTGAGTTAAAGTTTTAGTTGGGTGCTTTATATATCTCACCAGTAAGAAAGTGATCCCTGTAATTTCATCACTAAGAAGACACCCCCTGTAGTCTTCGTTTTAAAGGCCACCTATTTTGAGTGAATTTGCAAAGGAGCCCAAAATATTTACCAACTATGTAAAAACATCCTTACTATTCCCATGACACTGCACTTCTGAGTTGGATAATGATATATTAGAGTTTCAGATACAACACAGTAAAAACAGTTTAGAAATTCCTCCACAGAAAGGCCATATTTTCATGGTGACTCTTTACAAAGATATTCCCTGGTTCATTTCTGCTTTTCAAGAAGATGTTTGTCATGAGCAGGGCATCATCAGATCCACTGAATCATAATGTCAGGAAATCATACAGCAATCCATCTTTTGATACCATCACATCCGACCTAAGTGATAAGATGATACAATTGACATACACTATCACTTATCCCGTGTCCTGTGACATCTGTCTCTGCTGTGCTGACACTGGTATTTGTCCTCAGTGCTTGTCTTCACAGTTAATCTGATAGACCAAGTGAAGTAGGGAGACGTATACTTGATTAGGTTCTTACAATATACTGAAGGAAAATTTTCTCACTGTACAATTTTATTGAATTTTTGTACACGTCACACAACATATCTTAATCATATCTAGGCCTCTCCCCTTTCTGTACCCCACTAGTTCTCTCATTATATTTCATGCATTCTGTCATATATGTTAAGACATATCGAGTCAAGTTTGTGTACCCAGATGTCCTTTGGTGTGAGTTCATCCCCTGGAACCTATTCAGGACTCACCTGCCAATAATTCCTAGCTAAAGTTGGGACCTCTTTCCCATTTCCCCAGATCGATGCTTTTTTTTTTCTGCTTGCATCAGCATGGGTCTTATGCACATTATCATAATAGCTCTAAGTTCATATGAGCAAATTCCCAGAAGCCTAAGAGACTGTTCCCTTATGGTCATGTACTAATTCTGGTAATTACATCTTTGTACACCCTTTTATGCAAGGGTCCCATAGACATGGGTCAGTGAAGTTTTAAGTGGATCCTATTCAGGGACACAGACACACACTGCAATATATTTTTCTGTATATTTTGGCCAGTTGTGACCTTATGTATCTGTTGCCTTCTGGTGCAAAGGAAAATGTCAGTAATGGGAGTTGAGAACTGCATTAGTATTCTTTCCTACCCTGATCCACAATGTTCAACGAACCTTTGGTATAGAGGTTCCAGTGTAGAAGTGTCACTTAGAGCTGAACATGCCACAAACACTTAGTCTCTGTGTGTGACCAGTTGCAGACTTCTTTAATAGTTTCCATCTGTTACAAAAAGAAGCATCTTTGATGAGTGATGGCTGATATACATTTCTGTAAATATAAGGGTACATGTTTAGAATACAATTAAAAATATACACTTGTCTGGGCATGTGACAGATATAGGGTTTTCTATAGGCAAGCACAAAAATAATGCATTTTTTTCTCTGAAATTACAAATTCCAAGTTTTAATTATCTTCTATGTCCACAAAAAATTATTTTTTCAGGAAAAACAAATAAATAAATAAATAAATAAACCAGTAAACAGAGACTGGAGTGGTGGCTCATACATAAAATACCAGCAATTAGGAGGCAGATGCAGGTTGAGCTTGGTGAGACTGAGGCCAGTGTGGTCTAATATAGAACTGTATAGGAGTCATAAAGATAGTCATTAAAATGAAAAGATTAATAGTAGAATAGTTGGATGCAAACAAAGAAAAAATAACAATATTGACAACTGCACTAATTGCAATAGATGGATCAAGTAATATTGGAAATTGAGAGAGACACTGTATGTTGATTGTCTTGTAGACCATTATAAGAGGAAACTTGATTAAAGCACTTATTGGGTAGAAAAGAAAGAAAATGACATCTTTCAGATAACTTTGCTATTGCAAAATAAACAAAGAAAACAAAAACAATAAAAAAACTCGTGAAAATTTTTGTAGAGATGATGGATAGTAAAGAATTAATAATTGATATCTAAGTTTGAGACATGTAAAATGAAAAGAATTTGAAAGTGAGAAAAATTATTAGTTTTTAAATAATTCTTGAATTTGCCTTAGTTATGAAACAGTCCTTCCATTGCTCCCAGTCAAACACCACTTAGGAGTCTATGATGTACACTGGTTTGGGCTAACAGTTATTTGAAATTTCTACTAACTCGATGATTTAATTATTTAAATATGATGAAAATTTGATAAGCTACCAGTTATACTTGATTGTAATGTATACACACTGTAATCCAACATAGTTAGGGTTAGAGATACATTGATAAATGTAATATATACATGATAAAATGAAAGAAATAATTAAGCAAAAGCACAATGGTCTACAAAATGTAGGGCTATAAAACTTTCCTTTTCTAATATCTTCAGATCTAATAACCATGCACCTGGCATAATCACTTTGAAGTTAAAATCTCACAGGTTTTATGGATTTAATTGACTTCTAATTGCTGAGTCAATAATACTTTAAGAAACTTAACTACTCTGTTTTTTAACACTCACAATTCCTTCTGTTGGTTATATCTTGACATTCATCTCTTCATACTGAGACTATCTGAGGAAGAAGAATGAAAAGATAATTACAAGCATAATACATATTTAAGCTATTTATACTGATAAATAGCTATCACTGATTGAACTTCAACATTACTTTCAGAATTTTCTTTCCTTGTGGTTTTCAATACAACTGCTGAGAAACCACAATTTTCTTTGAGATCAAATTCCATTACTCCTCATCTCCAGAGAATAACCTAATAAATTGTGTTGATACTAGATGCTAAAATTAAAAATGAATATCCAATTTTGCCATTCAAGTACAAATAGTGATCCCTGTACCTATTTAATCTACATTCTTAATTTTTGACAAAAAAGGAATTCAGTGTCAATAAAGCTCAAGATTTTGTCAAATTTCTACATGAATACTTTGCAAATCTGGTATATGCTAGGCCTTTGTTTAGTCTACACATGATGAAAACTCACAATACATATCTTTCCATATTGAGCTTATTTAACATGTGTAATCCCAATTCTTACCATGCTGTCAAAAAGTAGGTGTGAATTGTATTCCACAGTATATATACCACATTTCGTTTTTTTCTTTCATCATTTCAAGAACCCTTAGGTTGTTTCATCTTAATGAGTGCTGTGATTAGTGTTGCAATGATCTTGAACCTGTAGCTGTATCTATGGTATACTGACCTCATTTTTTCGGATATCTCTTTATCTCCTTCAAATAAAGCAATGGGATTCCTGGATTATAAAAGCCTCTATACTACAACTTCTAATAATTTCACTAAAGTAAACCCTGAAAATTGATATCACATAAATTGAGAGTAGAGAGATCAATATCAAAGACTAAAGAAAGCAGTTGTAAAGAATGAGTAGAGACTTGCCAAGATGCACTGATCACAATTTGTAAGTACAAAAGTTCTGATTTGCTATTGAGCAGTGTTATTCCTTAAAAAGCATTGCATTCTATACTCCACAAAATTAGGAGAAAGATTTTGAATATCTTCATTACCAAGAAATTGTAAGTTGCCTAAGTTAGAAGGTAAGCTTAACCTGATTTCAAGATGGAACAATATTTCCATGTGTCGAACATAAAATAGGCTAATAATATATACTGTTAGAAAAATGCATTTAATTTAAATAAACTTCATAAAATTTACATTTAAATTTTACTTCGTATTAATTTTATGTAAATATTTAAGATATTTTAATAGGCAAAATTTTAACCTAACCTTTGAATATTCTTGCTTCCTTTGAGTTTACACAAACATAAAATATGTCTGCCCTTTTGTTTGATAAATATAAAGAAGTTTCATAGAGTTAAGGGGACTGCCATATTGCAGAATGACAGAAGTTTTCAGAGACTGTCTGTCACAAAGAATGATAAGCTATAGGAAAAAAGAACCCTCTAACAAATGGACAGTAACTGTCCAGACCCTGCAGATAAATAGGACAAACCTTCCTATGTATAATCTTGGAGGCAGAATAGTCTCCAAACAAGTTGACTGATGAGAATCCAACATAGATGTGCCCTTGGAATCAATCTAGTGAAAGTCTAGTTAGTTCTTCCACAAAAGCTGGGCTGAGCCCCTCACTCATAAAAACTAGTGAGATAATAGATAGTGCTGATATAATATACAGCATTTCTGAAAATGTGCATGTTGTGCCAGTTAGCCAAGTTGGAGAAATAAATCCTTATTTCTAAAACTATCAGTCACAAAACTATTTGTAAAGGAAAAACTGATTTTACTGTGCAATTTTTTTTTGTGATTTAACTTTTGTTTGTAGGTATCATTTCATAGGATTAAGTCATAATCAACAAAGACAAGGAACTGATATGTTTTCTGGTACAATAAAATATATTAGGTGGAGTTAAATGTAGAAACAAATTAAAGATTAACAGCTATGTTGGAAAATTCAGTTATGAGCACATTATGAAGTCAATGATAATATCGTATCTTACCTGAGTATAGGGCTTCAGAGTTGTAATGGAAGAATACAGCATTCTTGGGCAAGAGTTATAAGCCATACGGATATACATGGACAAACCCTCTTCACAAAAGAACATTTCATGTGAAAGAAAAAAACTCCACCACCCCAAAGCAAAGAAACAATAAATAAAATAAATTCTGAAGTTATCACAATACCTGACCTTAAATTATATTACAAAGCCAGAGTTAAAAAAAAAAACAAAAACAGAAGTATAGTACAACAGAAACACAAGGATAAATAGAATAGAGGAACTAAAAGTAAATGAATCAGTCAGGGTTCTGTAAAGGAAGAGAGCTAATAGAACAGTCAACAACTTAATTATACTTGAGAGGCTGAGAATCTGGTAGTTGCTTCCTCCTTGAGGCTGGTCTCTTCAGTAGTCCTTATTCTACACTGAGAACCTGGAGGGTTTCTGGAGAGATGTTCATTCTTAGTGGGTGATGAAAGCCTGAAAACATTGTTCTGATATATACAAAGTAGTTAGAAGCAGGTTCAGTAATAGGGCAAAAGAACTTTACAGTGAAAGGGAAAGCCAAACAATCAAAACGCAAATACTCAGTTTTGCCATGCCCTTAATCATCTAGGATGGTACTAGCTACTAAACAGTGCAACTCACAATTCAGGAGGATCTTCCTACCTCAATTTAGACAATTCTTCAACTGTGTCTCCCTATTCAGGTGATTCAAATTTGTGACAAGTTGACTTTAAAAGAAACCATCATATATATCTTTAAGCACTTGGTTTTTGGCAGACATGATCAGAATACATGTTGTAGAAAAGACAATTTTTCACATTAAGGAAGACAGCCTTAAGGTTACAGAATTGCCTTGGAGTTTAAAAGCATTGACTGCCCTTACAGAGGATACAAATTTCATTCCCAGCATCCACATAGTAGCTATCAACTACCCATAACTACAGTAAAGAATAAGAGAGTGTAGAATGCATGTCCCTAGATGGGACTCCTATATTAAACATTTCTTACCCACGGCTGCGTGACTCCTGCAGAAGAGCGGGATGAATGATTGTAAAAGCCATAGTTGGTGCCTGATCACAAGGGAACAGAGTCTTCCAGGCCTCTGAGAAATTGCTCATATGAACTTGCAACACTGGTGACAGCATGCGCAAGACCCATACTGACTCAATCAGACAAACACCCAGCATAGAACTGGGAAAATGGGCAGCAGGCCTCAACTTTAGCCAAGGAACTACTGGAAACAGATTACTGTGGTTTAGGGAGAACTGATCTTCTATAAGGGAGTGATTTTGGATAAGCTAACTAGACTCCAGTGCATGAACTTGTAGTGAGGGACATCGGAGTACAAATGCTTGAGTGGATAGGCCTTAACATATATAGAAAAATGCATGAATTCTGATGGGGAGGAATGGGGGCTGTGGATGGTGGGTCTCTAAATTTGATTATTATGGATTATCTGTAATGTCCAAAATTCCATGAAAATATACAGAAAAGCAAACTGAAGAATGGAGATACTTAGAACGTAAACTCTGTTTCTTAGCAATTGTGGAAATAGAATTTGAATTCTATCACTGTACACCATACCATTCTTAATAAATGAATATTCTTAACTAGTTAAAGTTGTCAATGAAAAGTTAATGCTCAAGGGTTGAGAGCATTCGTTACCAAAAAGCTGGCTTAATTTTGCATAATTAATGTATTTAATATCCTTGACATTCACAGACAATGAATAACAGCAATCATCACAGGTGGCAAATTTATGAAATCCAATACGTGGCATCATACAAAATATATCAAATGTTGATGATTATGTAATATTTAGGAAAATACTGGTTAAAAATAATCAATGGATGTATTTGGTTACAGAAAACTTTCATTAATTTCCTCATAATTTAACTGTCTCCCTCTTAGGTGGGAAAATCAATGAATTCTTTTCTCCTCTGGTAGCATCAATATTGTCCAGTAATGAGTCATGTGAGCTACGTAAGCAACAAACAGAAAGATATGCTACTAGTGCAATAGATGAAATGGGAATAACTAATCACGCTCTAATTGGACTTCAGCCTGATGTGTGCTATAGAATCCACACCTGGAGCTGTTATTAGGGACAAGACCCTGAGACTAGTTATGACGTGAGCTCTAGGGACACACATGCTACTAATATTTTACTAAGTTAACATAGTATTAACATGATTTTAATGAATAATTGTGATACTCATAAAATAGTACATGTCCAAAATCTCATCATCATCTGTAATAAAGACAATTATTAAGGATATACACAGATGGTCAATTGTAGGGACTGGCCCCCTTCTCTCTTAGTGCTAGGCTCTCTGCCAAGAGCTAGCAGGATCTTGTCAGACAAAGCTCAAGTAGACAACTTGACCTTTAAGCTAGCCGGATGTTGTCAGTTGCAGTTCAGAAGTAAACAACTTGACCTTTTACAGACTTCCTCAGTTTACATCAGGTGTGTGTCATGTGGCTAAATGTCTCCTGAGAACCTGAACTTTTAACCTCCTGTAAAGCCCCGCCCTCAGGGTATATAAGGCTTGCTGCCTCCCAATAAAGTCAGTCATTCTCCTTTCCTCCTACCTAGTGTGTGTGTCTCTCTCTCTCTCTCTGTCTTATATGTGTACATCATTCAATCTGCAGCATTCTGCCAATCCGGACTCCACCAATGAAAGTAGACAGGGCTCTACAGTCAACGTGCAGAGAATAAGCACATGTATAGCATACCTCTCTCCAAAATTGGAGACAGAAAGATTGTAAGAGCCAGAGGATGTGGATGATTACAAGTAAACTATTTTCACATTTAAAAAAGTCAAATAATTATGACAGTATGCACAAGATCTTCTCAAGCTCAAACCTGAAAAAAATCCCATCACGGAAATTTGAGGGGGTCTAGGTAAGAAATCCCACCCCTAACCAAGGGGCTATTGGTATGTGATAGATGTGGACAGAGGAAAAGAAATTTTTCTTTTATGTTGTTTTCCTTGCTAGTGAACTGGTACTATTCTCAGGAGAATTTGGTAATATAAGTTAGACTAGATGGGGAAAAATTTGAACACAAATTTGAGTGGACAGGAAGGGGAGGATGAATCTGGGAGGAACTGGGAGATGGGAAAGTATGATCAAAATTCATTGTACTAATATTTCAATATTCAAAGTTCAGCTTAAATTAGTTTCTAAAAATAAAATTTAACCAAATGTTGAT
The DNA here is from genome assembly GCA_035773235.1 of Eospalax fontanierii. NCBI lineage: Eukaryota > Metazoa > Chordata > Mammalia > Rodentia > Spalacidae > Eospalax > Eospalax fontanierii. The sequence goes on along the minus strand of CM069527.1, from coordinate 94,877,538 downwards.
AATAAGTTTGGTTGTTATACTTCCATTGTACAATTTTATATTCAGTTTCCATTAGCTTCCAGAAATCCCCCCTCCCTTCCTCCCTCCCTCCCTCCTTCTTACCCTTTCTCCTCCCTCCAATGTTTATTGAGACAGTGTTTCATTATGGCCTTAGGCTGACTTACAACGCCTGCCTGATCTTTCTCTCTCAGCCTTTCAAGTTCTGGGATCACTAAGTATGCACCATCGGGCTGGACCAGAAATGACTTCTATATCTGCTGACTTCTAAGATATGTCCACTGGAAAATATGATTTTCAGTTTATGATCTGTATAGCAACATTTCTATCCACTCCGGTGTATATATATCCAACATAACTAGATATGGATTGTTACCTCTAAAAATCTTTCAAACACAGATATACATAGCTGAATAACAGAAATATTTTATAAGTCAGTTCCTATTATTGAGTTAAAATTATCTATTTTAATTACACAGATTTAATAGAAATTTCTCATTGTGTTATTTTCTAGAAAAATGATGTGTTAAAAATTCCTTGAGTTTGGAAGTTTAAATTTCAGTTTAAGCCTTCCACAATATCTTCCATGTAATTTTTAATTTACTGTTTATCCCTCTCTAATATCTAGTTTAATATCCTCAAACTCAGAGTAACCCAATATTTGTTTTTAGGATGATTATCAAAATGATAAAAATAATGGATTACTCAAAGTGATGCAGTTTCTCAGTCTGCCAAATAAGTTGCATTAATCTGAAGGTTTATATATTTTTTCTGTACTAATTAGAGAATTTCCTCCTTTGTGCGGATGTCAGTGAAATCTTTACCATAACGACAGATATTTGCACCCATGCAAATATGAAATGCAGAATCACCTAAAGTGTCATTTATATCCTTCTATGTCATATCATAATGACATCAATAAGAGAAATCCTTGTGCTTCTATCAATAAGAATGATAGAATAAGGAAATGTAGGTATTGCTGATGGATGGTCCCTAAGCAGAAACTCTTAACAGAGTGATTTAGTTTCTCTCGGGTGAAAGCATGCTTTTCCTCTGAATCTGTATTTTTGATATGAACCAAAAAAATTACACACTCCTTTTCAGAACTATTTTTAAGCCTTGTGGACTACGAAGATTTTATAATGTATCCATGAATGCCACTATATTTCAAAGAAAGCTTTATGAAATATTCAATTGAATAGACACTTCTATGTTTCAATGAAGCTTAATTTATAAAAGCAGAGAGAAGGAATTGTTTTCTCTCTACCCCACAACCTGCTCATGTAAAGAAACACTGTTCCTAATTCCATGTTTCTCTATAAGGCACGTGCTGTAAACAGAATGGCATCTCTAGTAGAAGACATGACATACTACAATTTAGCAGGCATGGTGGCCTTCTTAAATCATGCTGTCCTGAATTTTATTTTATAAAATATTTTAGTGAAAATGAAGTTTTAAAGGGATAGGTCACATTTTTAGCACAACTGATAATTAAATTACTAGATCTAGGATTAAGCAAGCACATTAACCAAAAAAATTGATACTGATACACTAGAATGAGCACTTGTCCTGAAACACTGTATAGCTTGCACAAGGTAAAAATAAAATATTATGGTGACAATACTCATAAGTGCAGCTTTGTTTTGAATATATATGATGTACAATGACAGCTACTTAGATATTGCTTAGACCACAGTTTAAAGAAGGCAGTGTGAGTATTCTGCAGTTGACTGAGTGTATCAATTCCAGATATTGCTGAATCATAATTTGCCAACTAGGGTGTCAAAGAGTGCTGGGTCTTCATTCTAGAGTTCTGTGATTTTGAACTGTTTAGTAGATGAAGTGCCAGAGGAGAGTAATTGAAATCCTGCACTTAGAGACTGATACTATTACTATAAATGTTTCATTTTTTAAAATCATAAATGCCATACCAATTTGAGAGAATAATGAGAATAATGCATCATAAACAACATTGTAATTTTGCCGCCCCCTGGGGAATGATTAAGAGTTCGTGGATTGATTTTTTACACTCTGGGTTACCACTAGGAAATCTTTGATGTCAATTCCAGTTACCTTCTGATAAGGCAGCAGTTTGTCAAGAGGTCTGTGGTATCATGGAGGGAACTGTGGGTACTTTGCAGAAAGCTTCTTGGTTAGACCATGAGTGTCAGTTCCCTTTGGAGAAGAATCTGATCAAAGTTTCTTTTCAATATTTAGGTTGCATTCACAATTTTTCCTGGGAAGCTCAGCTATGTTTTTTTTTCCATTGTGTTTCTTCTTTTTTTCAGAAGCAAGACTGGATGATGTGATTCTTGGAGGACTGTGGCTCCTGTGGTCACCCAGATGTTTCCCTTAAAAAAAATCTTAGCTTTACTACTTAGCTGCCTATTGATTTCTTTCCTGAAATCTATGTATTTTTAACTTGCATGTGAGACTGTTCCCATGTCCTGAATCATCCATATCTGTTCTTCTGCTGTAATAACATTCACCCTACTCCAATATTCATGATTTCTGCTAGCAAGCATTTCCTGTTTATTGCAGCTTTTTACCATGGCTTCGAGAGTAGTGGCGTTCTCTGTACAGTTCAGAGAATGATCTAAAGTAACAATATTTCTGTTTTTAATTATTATGTCTTTTAACCATCTAGCCAGCCAAAGTAAAAACATGCAAATATTAGGTAGATAAGAAGATAGATCGATAGATGGATAGAAAAGTAGATATGCAGACAGCAAAACACCAATAATTTGGTATGCAAACACCAGCAGAATCTAGTGTGGAACCACTTCAAGGCAATCAGCTGAGGTTGTCAACAGTGAGTGTGCCAGGCAGAGTGGGGTGTCTCCAGAGTGAAATATTCAATTAAAAGCATCAGTACCAGTAAGACAGGTAGCATCATCAAAGCCCCCAAATAAGGGAATTACAAACATCCACCCAAAACTGACTGAGGATGGTCCATTGTGGCAGTCATCTGGAGTTCCCATTTGAGAAACTCTCTGGCAGAGTTAAATGTCCCCTCAGGTGAGGCTCCCAAGTTAGAAAACAAGTAGAAAATAATAGATACAAGATTACCAAATCTGGTCTTCACAAATCCAGCAGTAATTGACTGGGGAATCTGGTGTTCTCAACTGCGGTTTCCTCCATACTTAAAGTCCTCATGGATGAAGTCCTAGTATCTCTTCCCACAGGAGGGAACTTATGGCATGAAAAAGCAATGATCACTTCTATTGGAAATAGTTTGGCTGCTAGCTAGTATTGAGGGCACAGAGTTTTTACTCTTGGGCTGTTTTGCTGCTCTATTTCCTTTCTCACAGAGTTTGGGAGAGGTGGGAAATTCCTAGACAGGGGGCTTTGGAGGACAGTTTGAGACAAATATGCCTAGAGTGGTAAGACAGGACAGAGCAGAAACTTTCCAGAGTCAATTTCTCGGTGTACTCAAACAACACATGACAATTTACCCATATAATGTATGTTAAAGGAGGTTGTCATTTCTAGTTTTCTGTTTGCTCTAGCATAACTTAAACATGTTTTATTAAATGATTCAGTATTTCTCAAAGAATTTCTTATTACAAAAAAAAATAGTTTGGTAGGTGAAATAATATTGTGCCCCAAATATTCAGGTTAATGCTTAAACATGTAACTATGTTATTCTACATGTCTAAAGGGATTTTGCAAATTCTTTGATATTATGGACCATCATATGGTAAATATTATCTTGGGTTATCTAATTATGTGACTTCTAAAATTAAGACTACTTATTAGTTTTGACATAAAAGCTACTGTACATAATATTCAGATATATGAATTATTAAAGTCTTTGAAAGTGGGGAGAAAACCATAAGACAGAGTATTGTTTAGGCAGGAGAACTCAGAACAGGCAAAGGAATGTGTTCTCCTCTAGAGAGGAGAGCAAGCATGATTTGTCTGACTTCCATCTTACAAAATTTTTAGAAAGTGAACTTTATTTTCCACAGGGAGTCAAAGCATTTGTATTGTTTAGTATTTCTCTCTTCCACATATATAATTTTAACATATTTTAATGAAAACAAAAGCAAATTCATCACTTCAGGTAACACTAATATCACAATATTGATTTATTTTATTGAGAATATTCACTAAGTCATGAACAGTACTAGCCTCTATGTGGTAACTGACATATGGCATCTAACAACAGGGCCATTCTTACCTTCTCATGCAGTGCAATAGAGTGTCCCATGTTGAATTTCCTGGTGTCGCCAGGACAAGAGATTTTACAGACTAGTTATTCTCATTAGGATAATAATTAGGGAGTCATTGTTATTGCCCCCAATTTGGTTACTATAGAATTATAGTCTGGTGAAGCTGGGTGTAGTACCTCATGACTTTAGTCCCAGCATGCAAGGGGCAGAGACAGGCAGATCACTGAGTTCAAAGACAGCCTGATCTACATAGCTAGTTCCAAACCATCTGGAGCTACAGGGAGTCCCTGTCTCAAAAGACAGCAGCAGTCAATGATCAAAGGAGAAAAATATGATTTTAAATATAATAGAAGCATCTTTGCTATAACCAATGTAAAATATTGTTCATGAATTGTAATATAGGAGAAAAAGAAAGAGAAAGAATGAAGGAAGAAAGGAAGGAAAGAGAGAAAGAAAGAAAGAAAGAAAGAAAGAAAGAAAGAAAGAAAGAAAGAAAGAAAGAAAGAAGAAAGAAGAAAGGGAAACAGCAAAAAAGTCACTATGGCTCAATAAATACATTGCCTCTCCACTTTCCTGTATAGTTCTATTTATAAATGTTTACATCGTGGTTTTCTTTTAAAAGTTAGTATTTCAGGCTGGAGGAATGGCCTGGCAGTTAAAAGCACTGGCTGCTCTTGCAGAAGACCTGGGTTCTATGCCCAGCATCCACAAAGCTGCTGTCAAGAATCTGCCACATGGTGGCTAACATTGTCTGTAACTCCATTTTCAGGGTATTTTTGCCCTTGTATAAAACACTTTATGAGCTCATGTTACACCTGAGGGCAGAGTACTGTTCTAGTATGCTAAACCTTTTGTCCAGTCCCTAGCATAACAACCACAGCATCAACAGCAACAAAAGGAAATGAAGTTATGAAGTGTAAATTTTGCATTACATAGTTGTCAATAATTTCACCTTTTAGAGAAGAATAACATTAGAACTAAATATTGTGTTTAAATAATACATAAAAGATGAAATTTAATTGTGAAGTTATTAAATTTTTTAATTATTTAAAATTGTGAATGTGTTAAGCCGTTTTAACTGACTTTGTTTCTTTATTTCATAAACTTATTTCTTTAGATTGGAAATCCTTTTTCTACAATTTCATTTTCATGTTTTAAAGATCTCATGGTTGTGTTTGACTAACAAAATATATTATTTCATAATCTGATACTTTATACTTCATGACACCTTTTTAAAGATTCCCTTTTTATCTCAGATATGTAGCAGGAATTCGGTTTATTGTTTTACTTTCAATAAATTAATGGTGAAACTGTTAAATGAGTAGGATGTCTTATTTAATTTTACTATAATATTTAAGAATCATTTATAGTGGAGATTACATAAAATAAATCTTCTAATATAATGAATAAATTCTAAATATCAATATAGAAAAGACTGAGAAAATCTTTAGGAAAATATGGTGAAATCTCCTAACATCAAATGAAAGGAACGCTCCTGCCCCCTAGTGCCCGATTGGAGAGCGTCACCCTCAATGCCTCTTGGGGATAGGAAGCAGCATTCTGATGATATTGCTTTATGGACATGCAGAATTCGTTAATCATGTAATGTGGTGACTTCTTAGATGTTATATGGGAGGCCAACATTTGGTCATTTTAGATTTGAGATTTCTGTTTCTCATAGGAACGTCAACCTCTGACACTAAGAATTTATAGGTTCGTATATATCCACAAGATAATTCAAAGAAAAGAACATATCTAAGCCACAGTACTAACTCAGTTAACTTGGGATTTGTCCCTCAGTATATTGCAAATATAGCAAACATCAATGGTTTTCCTCCGTCAGACAATGTAACCCATCTTTGCCTTGAATACAAAGACATTTAGTGTTAATATTTAAACCTATAATTTTTGTAAAGTAAGCATGAATGAAATTTTATAGGGTGTCCAAAAAGAAACCCTGTGTGAGAAATTTACAGAAAAATGATTTTATGAATATCTTCTGCTACCAGAGATTTGATGACTGTATTTTCTTGATAAAATCTTTTCCTTGGGATAAAATTAATTTAGTTAAAAACAACACAAAACGTACAGATACTAAGGTGCCCACAACTGAAACCCTTATTATGCTAATTATGTAGGAGGAGCACTAACTTGAGGCCCACAAGCCTTGTCTTAGAATAGAATGACCTATAATATTTCAAATCAAGAACAAGAAAGAGTAATTTGTATAGAAAAAGTGTATAATTTTTGTTATGTTTTTTATTTCATGATGGATGTTTGTATTCAACTTTCTGTGTATTGAAGGAACAGGAATTAGTTTTTTGTTTTATTTTCTTTTGATTTTTGGGCTTTGAATCCAAATACAGTCATTTTATTCAGACAATGATTTGGGGAGTTTGGATTTCCTTTTGCTTTCATGTAGAGAGGGAAATGCACATAACTAGACATTGATTTGTTGAATCAAATAAATGAGATAACACCATTTCTGTTTTGGGGAACTTAAGTATAATTTTGTTATGTTTTCCAATTTTCTAATACAATTTTTAAAACTACAATAAGGAAACAATCATATAGATGTAGGGATGTGGCTGTAGTTGAGTACTTGCTAGCTTAGCCTGGACTCTAGATGCAATCACAAGAACTAGAAAAAAAAATTTTTTGAAGAAAGCATCATAGAAGAAGGCATTGTGGAGCGTGAAAGTACATACGTATTAGCTGTGAATCTATGACTTAGTATCAGAAGAGTCGCACAGCCATCCAATAGTTTGGACGTTGATTAAAGTTGTTGTGAAGCCATTTCTGAACTTACACTCTGAAAACAAAAGAAAATTCAAAGTAAACAGCTGATAAAGCTGAAGAAAATGTCCAAATTAGGGAAAATACTGCATAGAGAAAGAGTACTCATATGAAATAATTGTGTATGCATTTCTCCTCCAAGCCAGTAGTTTGTAGGAAAGCATCATCACAAATCAAAAACAAATCATAATATATACTATGTCTATATTTTACAGTGGTTTTGTAACATCTGGACACAGTATAATTACAGAATGAATAGATACTTTCAGAGCAAAGAAATAATGAGGGTATTAAATTTTCTTCATCTATTATATAAATATATAAATATGCATATATGCAGACCTACATATTTAATGTAAAACTGCATTCAAAGAATAAGTCAAAAGTTGAAAAAAATTCAGTAAAGAGGAAATTAGTTAAATTCGATGTGCTCCCGATTAAAAATATTTGCACAGAAGAAATAGTTATTCAATTAACTTAGAATATGGATTTCTTACTTGATATCCTTCATATAGCATTATCTAAACACTGAAAGTGTTCACATTGTCTTCATGCTTATAATAGTGATATTAATATTTAAATGTTTACATTCATATTTATCCAGCCAGCTCTTTATATCTATGAGTTCCACATCAGTTGATTCTTTTCCAAGGAAAACTACAGAGAGAAAATCAAGGTAATAATAATATACTTAGTTTAAAAATGAAAATGTCCTTTCCTTATTAATTAAGCAACTGAAATTTCCAGCCTAACCCATAAATTAAGTTCCTTCTATGCTGGGTTATCTAAGAGTAAAACAACACAAAGGAAAACAAACATGAAAATAAAACAAAGCAAACAAAGAGACAGGCCACATCTGCTTGAAATATTGTTCTACTTTATATGAAAAACTGCAGCCTCCAGAGATTTAATATTTATGAGAAATTCTGTTGCTTTTACTCCAAAGGCAGTAAGGGAGAATAGTAAAGAAATACAAAAATACTTCTATTTCAATATATCTATATGTATTACATATACCTCTATATTCGTACATGTAAAAATAATGTAAATAGAATTAAACATCTATATTATTCTTAAAGTAGATATAGAATCATATAAAAAGGAAAGTAATAAATACTAATTTCCATAATTTGCACCGCACATCAGCACAAATTCTTGTCCCCAGGATAAAAGCAATGTTGTGTCTGTGTGTGACATAGAGTTAACACTCAGATTATTGTGTTGAGATACTATTAGGCACCACTTTTGTTTAATGCTGTTTGTGTCTGAGTGCTGATTTTGAACAGGAATAATAAATTAAAAATCTAGATATTGTAATATCTAAAAATAAAAACAAAATAATCTAAGGAAAGTTTGAATAAGACCAGAAGGACACGAGTTTGAGAAGGTTGCCAGAGTACAAGCTTGGGATATATTTAGCATAAAAAGAATAACTTATGGGATTAACTGTAACATATTGAAAATAAAAGTCCATGAACCCACAATGCTGATTTATAGAGTAATACTTGTTAATAAATATATATGGAAGGAAAGTCTCAGAAATATTCATTCTGTAACCTTCACTGTAATAATAAATACAGATAAAGCTCATCTTGAGCTATAAATGATCATGTTAAAGGGCTTTAAGGGGTAACTCATTTGTCTTACATAATTGTAACCTTGTTTATTAATTACTAATTAAAGCATAAAATGAACACTCTAATGAGACTCAGGGTTCTCCCAACATGCAATGAAACCAAATACACATTCTCATTGCAAAACGGAAGAATAGAGGCATAGTGAGGAAATACGGGACCAAAACAAGACCAAAAACCAGCAGGGCAAACACCAAATCCAGGGGCACCATGTGGGAATTCTGGGAATTTATTGCCAAACGGTTTAGGTAACTCAACTCCTCCAACTTTGCTTCAGGCAAAATACATCTCTCTCTTGGGCTGGTACCACTTCCTGTATGCAGTTCTTGACAGATGTCTCACAGCGCCGGCATCTTGAATTTCTTCTTGGGTCTCTACTGCCAACCAGGCTTCACTTTCACAGCTTCACAAAATGACCTATGCTATTCCCTGTCCTTCTCTATTCAGGGGCTACCTCTGCTGCATGCGGCCTGGCCTCAGTGGCTCTCTAAAACTGCAGAGGAAGAGCTAATGACCCCTTCACTCTTTGATCTTCCACGCCTCTATAGCCAGCACATGGTCAACAACACCACCAAGTTTGGCTGCGAGTTTGGGGTGGACTCCAGCCTCCATCACTCACTTTACTCTTCAGCAGTTTTCTAGTAGAAAACCCTTGCAACATTTTCCTGGTAAAAGTTGAAGATTAAACTGGAGGTGGTCTTGCCCTGGAGGCACTCTCCTCTTGTTTAAGTGCAAGTCTCTAGGTCTCTTCTTAATCACTTTAATCTCTTTATCAAAGGGATCCTTTCCTTCATCTCTTGCCTTGGCTCCAACATTAATCTTCCTAGTGCTCTTTCTCAATCTAAACTGTACATTTTTCATTTCTTTCCGACCATTTGTTCTTTGTCACTCTAGGTTTTCATAATATTCACCATTAATAACCATGCCACTATTTCTACCTTATGCTGCTTTGAAATGTTCTCAGCCAAAGAAATTAGTTCATTGCTTTACTAGCATGGCCTGATAAGCTCTTCTTACAGGAATCAATAGCTTTTCTAGCCCAAACTTCCAATGTCTTCCACATTCTTCCAAAAACCTACTTGTTCAGGTTCTTCACAGTCAACAGTCCACACTCTCTGGCACCAATTGCTGTAATAGTTATTTCTCTTTAGATGTGATAGAAACATTAAGGGAACTTTTAAAAAGAAGAGTTTATTTAGCTTATGTTTGCAGAGGGGCAAGAGTCCATGATGGTAAGGCAGTATGGCAGCAAGAGTGACTAGAGTCCATGCAGAAGCTGAGTGCTCACTTTCTCAAGCAGGCACAGAAACAGAATGACTAGAGATTCACCAAGGATTAAGAACTCTCTAAGCACACTCCCAGCGATGTGTTTCCTCCAGCATGGCCACACCTTCAAAGAACTCCCCAAACAGTGCCATTAACTAGGGACAAAATATTTAATTCTTAGAGCCTATGGGGGGGCATTCTCATTCAAACAACTACAGAAAGTTTGTTTAAGGTAGGCTTTATCAGACCTCAGTAAAACTGTAGTCTATCGTGATCTAAAAATCTTTTGGCATATCAACATTGTTATGAAAACCTATTATACTATACTCTTATCAGATAATCTAATCACAATCAAAGGTCTAAGGTCTATTAATAATGGAGGCATAAAATTTTAGGAGAAAATCCAGTTTCAACAAATTTCAGAATGAAAGTAGCAAACAAAACTGATTCCTAAAATGATTGCAGTATTCAGATGCAAAGAAGGTGAACAGCACAAAAATAACCAAAATTTGATGATGAAATAAGTACTTGATCAAGTGGAGTAAGGGATAATGAAGTGTTTTCAAATCAGCTATTTAAATTATGAAGATCAAATGCAAAATTATTTTAAATCTTCTACAAGTTAAATTAATGAATTCAATCATTTAAAAACGTCATAGCAGTATTTAACAGTACAACTGTTTGAAACGTGGAATTTACATGAGGGTATGGTATTTCTAAACAACTGGAATATTTTAGCGTGGTGTTTTGTTAATGAATTCTAATCCAAGTCAGGGCTTATACTAGCAAAATGATGACACAGGAGTGCTTAGTTAGTGAGTGTTGATGTTTCTGTGAAATTTAAGGTGCACCAAGAAGGTGAAATTTCTCCTCAGTGGTTTAGATGTGATGCTATTTGCATGTTGCCCAATAATTAATGTCTTTGGAGAACTGCTAGGAACTTGACGTCAGTCTGAATAGAAATCAGAACTAAAACTATCATATCATTTCAAAACAGAAAAGTGTGTTTGTAGAAGTATCAGAGTGATTAACATTTTTAATGGAGATTCGGTTATAGCTAGTTACTAATTAAGTGCAGTATTTGGGAGATAGAACTCTCTGGTGTCTTCAGACTAGAATAAAAGTCTGAAATAGCTAGTCTTCCTGGAATCCCTTGAAGGATTATTTCTTGAGAAGGTTGTAAATGAGGCACCTTGACTGCCAAAATCATTTTAGTTCAGGTCTTTTACTTTTTACAGTCAGATGAATATTAAATTACATATCAGGAAAAAATTTATATTTCTATAATATAAATTAATTCAGATACTCTATAATTCTCTACAGCAATCAATTCAAATTAGCAGGCAGTGCAAGAAGAGAACCATGCTATACAAACAAGGGGAAATAATTTTACCCAGCTATATGCAGACTAAGATATTGGAAGTATCTGAAGCAGACTATAAATAACTAGGAATAATACCTCAGAAATAGAGGGTAAGAAGACAAAAATAAAATGATCAAGAAGTCTTCCAGAAATCTTTTTCTTATAAATCATAAAGAATCTCTTCAATAAAAACATATAAATATCAGAATAGGTGTCATAGCAAATTGCATTAACAAAATGGACTAATACTTGGAAAGATAGATATTCCAAAATAAAACATCAAAATTTCATCATAAGGAAAATTACAAATAAAGGTACTAAATGTTGTACACACACATACACACACACACACATACACATATGGTATAAAGTACATAAAATTAGAATCAACCCAGGAAGAAATGAAAAAAAAAAGCATTGGGACAGAAATCAGAATTTAAAGATAAGAGAATCAAAGCTTTTTGTCAAAACTACTTTAGAAATTATTTTTAAATTCAGAGTGTCGCATGCAAGTGCTGGATGACTTTGCCTGTGAAAAGAAGGGAACTCAAATGGATTCACCCTATAGCTTAAACACTGCAAAGAAAACTGCTGGCTTGCTGTTTTTCCACACACTGTTAGAGACAATTACTTGAACACAGAACTGATTCTGCTTCACCTTCAAATTTGTTATAAATCACTTCAATGAGGTCACACCTTTCAGCAAAATATACAAAATAAATATGCGAAAAAATCATTATAGGAAGAAATGATAACTATAAATGATAATGCAAAATATTAGATACAAAAATATTAATTAGATCTTATAACATTTAAGATATGCACTGCTTTAAAATATGGCTCTAAATAGTAGAACGAATTCAGGTTGAATTATATAAGGCATTACAGTATTTGAGGGCACAATTGAACAGTTTATGGACTGGAAACAGTTTGTTGTTTTTGTTTCTCCTTTCTCCCCATGGGTGCTTTCTATTTTTAGTTCTCTGAAGTTAGATCACAGTGTATACTTCCATCCAATTATCTGGAGCTAGGATCCACAAATGACAGAACGTGTTGCTTGTTTCTCTGAATCTGTGTTGCCTCACTAGATCCATCCATTTAATTTCTCATGTCATGATTTCATTTTTCTTTACTTCGGAACAGAACTTCATTATATAAATGTACACATTTTCATTATTCATTCATCATTTGAGAAAATTTTGGGTTGTTTCTGTCTCTTAGCTATTGTAAAAATAGCAGCAATGAACATGGCTGAGCAAGTATCTCTGTAGCAGGATTTTGGGGCAGATGATGACATGCTGAGTGCTGTATAGCTGAATCATGTGATAAATCTATTTTCAGTTTTTTGAAAATACTCTTCCACATTGATTTCCATAATGAGGGCAGCCATTTGCCATCTCACCAACAGTGAATGAGGTTTACCCTTGTCCCGCATCCTCACCAGCTTTTTGTCATTTGTTTAATGATTAAATCCAACCTAAATGCAGTAAGATGAAATCAGAAAGTTATTTTAATTTACATTTCCCTAAATACTAAGGACATACAAAGTTTTAAAAGCATAAACATTTTTATTTCTCCCACCGAGAAATATATATTCATATTTTCAGAGCATGTGCTTAATTGGGACCTCTGTTTTGTTGATTCTTTGTTGTTGTTGTTTTTATATTTTTTATATAATCAGGAAATTATCCTTCTCTTTAATATGTAGCTAGCAAAAGTTCTCTCCTCCTCACTCAATTGATGTTTCCTTTGTCGTACAGAAGCTGTGTAGTTTTATGAATTCCCATTTGTCAGGTGTTGGTCATAATCTCTGAGCAAATTATTTTTGATAAGAAATTCCTTTCCTGCATCTAGGTCTTGTAGAAAATTGCCCATGTTTTCTGTCATCACTTAGCATTTCCAGTTTCAGACTGAACTCTTTGATCCAGTTGCAGTTGACTTTGATTCACTTTGATAGCAACGGGAGTACATAATTACATTCTTGTACCTACAGAGTTCTAGTGTGTATTTTTCCAGTCTTTATCAAATGTCAGGTAGCATTAGTTTCAACACTCTTTTTGGGATTTTATATTTTTAATTAATCTTCATTTACTTTGTGCAAGTAAGTTGCAGAGGTTTTATGACTATAACTTTGCAATATAATTTGGAACATAATATGATAATGTCCTCAGAATCACTCTTATGCTCAGGACTTCTTTGGCTATCGAGGTTATTTTATTTGTTTGCTTGTTTGTTTGTTTGTGTGTTTGTTTGTTTTTGGCTATCAGGTTATTTTGTACATCTAATTCAATTTTAGTAATATTTTTCTGCATCTGGAAAAAATATCATGGATTTTTTATTGGAATGCATTCTATATTTAAATTGCTTTTATAAGAGGCTCATTTTCACAATATTAATTCTAAAGGCCAGGAGTAGGGTAGGTTTTCAATCTTCTACTATTTTCTTTAATCCCTTCCTTTAAAGATTTAAATCTTTCATTGTACAGATTATTAACATTTTTGGTTATGTTTATTCCTAGATGCTTTTGAGGCTATTGTGAATGGAAGTGTTTCTATTATCTCTGTCTCTGACTGATTTTTATTAGTACAAGAAAAGACTAGTCATTTCTAGCAATTTTCTGGTGGAATGTTGGGGTCAGTAATGTATAATGGCATATAATCTGCAAATAGGGATAATTTGATTTATTTTCCAATTAATGGCTCTTTAAATCATTCTCTGGTCTTATTTCTCCTAGCCAGAGTTTCAAGCGTTATATTGAAAAGGAGAGGGCATAATAAACACGTTGTCTCAATCCTGATTATGATGGGGTTTATTCAAGCTTTTATCCATTTAGAATGATGTTGGCTGTAGCTTTGTTTTATATACCTTTAATTATGTTGAAATAAGATCCTTCAGTCAAATTTTGCCTAAGAATGTTACATTTATATACTTTTCACATTCGTTGACTTATGTATATTGAAACACCTTTACATTTCTTGAATAAATTCAACTCAATTTCAGTGTGTCATTTTTTGATATGTGCCTATTATTTGCATTAATTTTTGCAGTTATGTTTATTAAGCATATTGGTCTATACTATTCTTTCTTTGCTTGTGTCTTAATCTGGCTTCCATATTAGAGTAATCATGGCTTTGTACAATGAGGGTTGGAATTTCTCCCTTTTTCTATCTTTTTGAGTAATTTAAGCAGTATCATAGTATTGTAGTTTGTTGAAGGTCTGACTAAATTCTGCAGTGAATCAGTCTAGACTACTCCTTTTTGAAATCTATTTTGATTTTATGTGTATGGCTATTTTTCATGAATGTTTTAAGTGTGCTCTGTCATGCATTAGCTACAGATCCCGGAAGAGTCCATAGGCACCCCTGAAACTGGAATTTACTGACAGTTGTTGATCTGCTTGTGTGAGCTGAAAAATAAACATGTCATCTGCACTAGCAGCTATAGCCATATCTCTTCAGGAACCTTTGTTTACTGTTTGATTTCCTTATTTATTATGGATATTTTAAGGTTGTAGGTTTCTCCTTGTTTCACTTTGGTCCTTAGAAAATCATTCAATTCTTTCATATTCTCTAAGGTAAAGTAGTATAGGATTTTAAAGTACAACCTTGAAATATTCTATATTATTTTGTTCACTTTTGCAGTGCCTCTTTTTTCATGTGTAATTTTGTTGATCTGGGTTGGTACTTTCTTCTTTTGGGTTATCCGGAGTAATGATATTTCAGTCTTGTTTATCTATTCAATAACAAGCTTTTGGGTTCATCATTTCTTTCATTTGTTTTCTTTGTTTCTTTTTCATTTGTATCTTTTCTGATTTTTGTTTCTCTCTTGTCATAGGTTTGGGTTTGTTTAGATCTTGTTTTTCCAGATGTCTCCATTTTGTACAATATATATTTTTTATAGAATTTTTGTGTGTTTCATACAATACAGAGCTACATTATTGGGTGCTTGTCCTACTTGTTTCTGATCTTGTATTTCCAATTATGTCACAGTTATTTCCTTCTGTAATGGGAATGTGTCTTTTTTGTCATTGTATCTTAGAAGTATGTAATTTGTTTCTTCATTTTACTGGGATTGGTAAAGAGAGTCCTTGGTGTATCAGAATTATTATTGCACTTCGAAAATTTACAGATTTTTTTTTATTTTTTGAGACTGTTAACTGTGAGAATTTTTATGGTTGGACTAAATGCATTTTTAATGATGTTATGTCATGAAGCTCTATGGGTCAGGGAGTGGGATATGGTGCTTTAAATTAGAGATTCTCGCCTACCTGTGGTTCAAGAATCATTGAGGAAGAGGGGCAGAAAGACTGTAAGAACCAGGGCTGGTTCAGGACCTTAGGAAAACAGAGGCTTTCAGGTCAGAGGGACCTTAACCTTCTGGACTAGTGGCAATAGTGGCATTCAGCACAAAACCACACCAGCTCAATCTGACAAGGACCCTGAGCGGAGTGATTGAAATTGCTGGGAGACCAGACCTAGACTGAGAGTTACTGGAGGCTGAGTAGTACTGGGGGAAGCGGAGTATGCCTTACTTATTATCTCTAAATGGTCTTAACCAGATTCCAGTGGAAGAGTTTGTACTAAAGGACAGGTGAGCACAAATGTTTGACTGGATAGAACTTAATATGTAGGAATTTGGGCATGGGAGTATGGGAGAAAGGGTTTAAATTTGATTAAAACCTGTTAGATGGAAGGTCTAAAACTCAATATAAATAAATAAATAAGAAAAATTCATGTTCTCATAGGCTCTAATCATTTGAACACTGTCTCTAGTTGGTTGGCACTGTTTAAGAAAGTTTAAGTGCATCTTTACTAGAAGAAGCATGTCAGTGCAGGCAAGCTTTGCCAAGTATTCAAAATTCCCATCTCCAGTCCGTCTGTCTCTGCTTTCTGTGAGGGAAGATGCGAGTGCTCAGCGCTCTGCTCCAGCCACGAGCTGCCACAAGCTGCGGTGAGGATGGACTCCTCCCTCTAGAACTACAAACAAACAACTTTTCCTTCTATAAATTTCTTTTCCCGTGGTATTTTACCACAGCAACAGAAAAGTCACTGACATAGATTCCATTTGCAATGTCATGAAAAACATCAAAACCTCATAATAAGCTTGAGAAAATGAAGCAATGTTACTAACTTGAAGTTAAACAAGGTTGGGGACAAATTTTAAAGCTGACTAATGTAAATATACTTAGTCATATATTGAATATTATGAGGCTTATATTTAACTATTTTAGAGTGTATAACATCCCCAATTATATCTAATCATCAAAATCAATGCACTAGTTTTAAATTCTACATGAAATTTTAAAGTAAAAAACAACTGAAAATATGAAAATGAAAATTTTAATAATAAAAGTGTTATCATTCAAAATAATGCCATGAATCTAGAAGAAAGAAAACATGAGTTGGAGTAAAGATAAAGGAATTATCAATAAAATGTGATAGACTTCTAAAAACAAACTCCTGATCACTTTAATATGGTAAAGTGTATCTTTTTACAGAGAATGTGATGGATGATAAAAAAAGAGAAGGAGGGAAGGACATTCAACTAACATAAATCTGGAATGCAGGTGCAAACATCATAATCAGATAAGGCAACTCCTTAAGGTCTTTAAAACAAATTAAATTATAACTATTATTTATTAATTTAATAATTATTCTCCTAATACTACAGATTTCAATATGGTCACTGATTTGTGTCATTAAAATTCCAGTGTATCTCATTCTGTCCCCTTTGGGGAGTTAAATCAAACATAAATGACACCTGTTTTCAACTTGCTTCCTGTGGTTGTCATCTGGATAATTAGTTGTTTTTTTTTTCTTGCTCTTTCTGAGACCTCTTTATGGCATCCGATCATAACCATGGTTCTGAATAAACCTGTCATCTACACCTCTGGCTGCTATTTGGCTTTGTATAGCTCCTGTCCCCAAGCTGCACCTTTCTGTCCATTTCCTGTCAAGCCTAATCCCTGTTCTTTTTTACACTACACTGATTTCTTTTATCAAAGACTCAAATGCTTTTCACATAAAGCTTTTCAAAGCACGGCAGTCATTCAATACTTAAATCAGCATGTTTGAGGAAATACATTTTGTACCTACAAAATAGTTCTCAACTCTAAATATTTTATATATATGCATATAGGTGTATTACATCCTATTAAGTATAGCAGAGAATTTTTAATAACACAGCATCCAAGAAGAATAAATGTTCACAGATAAATTCTAAAAATGTTATATGAAATTTTTGCATTACTTTTAATTTTTCCATGAAGTAGTGTTTTTGATGTATTTATTAATTTTCTCTAATGTGCATGAGTATAATTCCTATATATACCCAAGTGCACCTATGTCATGCAATGCCCTAGGAGGTCATAAGAGAATGTTGAATCCTCTGGAACTAGAGATACAGAGAGTTATCAACCATCATGTGATTCTAGGATGTAACCTATGTCCTCTGCAAGAGCAGTCAGTGCTATTAACCACTCAGTTATCTCTCCAGACCTTCTATTTTCAATATTTTGACTGTTTTCTCTAAATTAAGAAAATGCCAAATATATACTATGGTAATTTCTTATTCCCAACATTTGCTTCAATTCAACATATTTGAAATTGCGCTAATAATTGGCTGAGAAAGATATTCATCAACCTTGCCCAACTGTAAACTTGTGAGCTACAGTGGCAATTGACTTTGTAAAATATGACTAATAGTGCAGTAGTGCTCCAGTATGTATTTGGAGCAACCATTTACCATCTCAATGGTAAGGCATAAATTACAACATAGAGCCCATATCTAATAGTGTTATCAGGGAAAGAACCTTTGTCTCAACAAATCAAAGGTGAAGAAGGAGAATCTACTATACTCACTCTGCTAAATAGTCATAATAATCAAGGAACTCACAATGACTTATTCTTATATGTGTACAAGATCCCCCAACATTCATCTGAGAAGAAGTCTCTTCATGTAGCAGGTGGTGATTAGCACAGAGACCCACAAATATTCTATATGCACAAAATAAGAGATGACAGAGTGCTCAGATTTAAATGGAACATATATATTGTATGTTCTCCTCCAAGGCTTAGGATTATAGTAGAAAGGGTGGAGAAATGCTCATAAGAGCCAGAGGTAGTAGATGAATGTAAGAAAATTGTGATATTGTGATATTACTGTTCTTACCATATTAGTATCTTATGTAGAATTTGTTAATATTCCTACCAATGTCATAAGCCAGGTGTCGTGCACACGTCCTTCATCACAATACATTATAATCAGAGATCTTAACTGTGAGACCACCCTGGTTATAGACCAGTTGGTACTAATGGGAGATGTGACTCAAAAAAAAAAACACAAAATCATACAAAAGAAAATGATACTCAACAACTTCTAGTGATAGAAGTGTTAATATGGATAAATAAAAGCTAATCATATAATACCAAGATCTATAGCTAAGATATAGAAGCACAAAGATAATGGTACATTCCGTCTGATAAAAAATAATATTTATTAACAGAAGAAATGATAAGCATTAATGCACTCTTTTAAAGCATCCTGCTGCCTCACACTGATAATTGTTTTCTCAGTAAAGCATACAACTGAAGGAGGGACATTATTGTCTTCAGTGCTACTTTGGGCATTTCTACAATGCAAAATAGTTAATAATAAATGTGACATTGGAAGTATTTACATTAATTTTCATGAAAGCCAAAGATACAGTTTCAAAATGATTCTTAGAAAATTAGGTAAGTTTAACTTCATTGAATGAAGAGAGAATAATTTGTTTGGGGTGATATTTACTTCAAATTGTATACAATAGAATACAGAGCTAAAGACTCGTCTCTAACTTTTGGAATAGAAGAAAATTAACATTTTGAGGACTCTCAAAGAAACTAAGGCTTTCTCAGTAGTCCTCTCATTTGGTCTGCTTAAGCAGTAAACTTCTTTAATAATCCTGCAATAAATAATTTTTATTCCTGTTAACTGAATGAGATTTCTAATTCTGATTTTTGAATACCAAGTAAAAACAAAGAAATAGAAAATGCATGAAATAAAATCCATATTAAGACTGATCTGGCTGACTTGCGCCTGTGATGTGTGGGTATTTACAAAATTATTAATTCTAGAAATAGATGTATTTAGTTTTCTATAGTTTTGTAACACTTAACTGAAATTTTATGATGCTTCTTGTTCCCTTTCGTTATCCATAATTACATATTACGTGTTATATTGTATACATTGCAGAATAAATATTTGATAAGAAATCATAACACAGAGTTAGAAACTCTATCTGTACAATATTTCAAAGTAAAAAAAAATGAGTTATCTTCTAACATGTAAAGAAATGTAGGCAACCAAGTAAAATAATTGGCACAATGTAACATGGGTAGTGAAAAGCTTGAACCAGACATCTTGAAAATTTTCTACTTTTAAGAAGCATAATTTTAAAACAAATGTATCTGAATCTATCAAATAATTTAATATTTAAAATAGAATATGTCATTAAGAGTAGAAAATAAATCAAAATTAGTTGAATATTTCCCCCAAACTGTGTTGTTTTGATGTGAAATTAAATCTATATAATAAGAATTCAAGAAGGGAAAGAAAATATTCCTAGAACTAGGTGAAAATGATTAAAAAATATTTTGGGGACATTAAACTATTTCTTAAAGAGAAAGTCAGACCTCAACCTCTTACATTAAAAACATCAGGAAGACCTCAAATAAATCACTTAATGATACAGAACTGAAGAATGTGGAAAAGCAAGGACAAATCAAACAAAAACCCAGCAGATGAGAGGAAATAATAAAATGAGAACAAAGGATCCCACACCCTGTTCCCCTTCTAGCCTGAGCAAATGCCCACTTTTGTTCTTAGTTTCCCTTCATACTTTGTACCTGCCCACTATGCCCTGAGCCCCTGAAGTCTGACCAGCTAAAATTCCGGGCTAGTCATTAGACCCTACACAGACTGTCTCCACCTGCCATGTTGCTTTTGGATTCCTGAGAACAGCCTTCTACCCTAGCTGTCAGCAACCCCACCTTGCCTTAGTCTCCAGACGCAGACCTTCTACCCTGGTAAATTTGTGATCCTATGCACTGATCCTTGATTCCTCTGCATCCTGAGCAACTCCATTTTTAAACCCACACAAAATGTTCATTTTCTAACCTTGGATACAGTCTTGCTTTTGCTCTTAGTACCCCGAATCTTTGAACTTTCCTTAGTCCAGACCTGCCCATTACATCCTAATCCCATGCATTCAAACCAGATAAATTTTTTAGTCTATTTTGGCTGCAATGCTAAGACAAGCCTTCACTCCAGCTCCCCAACCTTGCCTAGGACCTCTAAGACCATTCTTCTTTCATCACTAGTTTGGTAGGCCCTCCACAGGCTGTCCTCAAATTCACCTTACGTTGGACAATTGAGACCAGCCTTATATCCTTCCTGCCCACTACCCTGACCTGTCTGCTATCTAAACTTATTTAATACCCTGGGAGAACCTGAAGAACATTTCAAGTAACCTATCATACCTGAGTTAAAAGCAACCCAGCAGGTCAACAATATAAATAGAACCAAACTTCAACTAAACAAAGTAAGAACAGAATTTCCTACTTGGCACACAACCAACAGAATAGATCAAATGCCCAAGCAACAATGCAAAAAAGCACACATAATATGAAAAAAAAATATAAAATGTCCCCAACAAAATCCAGCATTCCTACAGAATTGTACTACAATGAGAATCACCCTGAGGAACCCCATGAAGCAGAATTTAAGGGGACAATGTTAACCATGATTAAAAATCTCAAAGAATACACAGCTCTAAGAACTCAAAGAGGATAAGCACAAACTTATAACGGAAGCTCAAGAAAATGTAATATGTGGATGAATGAAATAATAAAACAATTCAGGTCATGAAAAGTAAATTCACAAAAGTGATAGAAATATCAAAGGAAACCCAAGCCACAATGAAGATGGAATTGAAAAACTCAGTAAGTCAATAAGTCAATTTGAAACAATAGGAGAAAGTCTCACAAGTAGAATTAATGAAACAGAAGACAGAATATGAAGAACACATGGCAAAGTTAAAGGACTATAATCATCAAGCAAAGACTATGAATCATTAAAAAAAAGTACATGAATAGAAAATGCAGGGAATGTGGGAGACCCTGAAAAGACTAAATCTACACATCATAGGATTACAGTAAGAAGAAGACTCTCAGGTCCATGGCATTGACCAGGTCTTCAACTTCCATAAATTAAGGAAAGAGATAACTATCCATATTCAAGAAACAGATAGAAGACAAATTAGACAGGAACAGAACAGAAACTCCCCACGGCATACAGTAAATGCACCGAACAAAGACAGAGTACTGAAACCTGCTAGAGATAAACAAGTTACTGATAAAAGAACACACATCAGGATTACATCTGAGTGTTTAATGAAAACTGTAAAGGGCAGAAGAGCCAAACCAAAGTATTTCTCAAAGTATTTCTCATTCTAAAGGACCATGGATGCCAACCCAGAATATTTTACCAGAAAAAGCTATGTATCATAGTCAAAGGGAGTTGAAAACTATTCTGTGCCATGAAAAGGATGAAAGAATCCATGTCCAAAAATTCAGTCCTACAGAGAATACTTGAAGCAATGGAGAGTACAGAAAATAGGAATGAGAAAATCCAAGAGATTACAAAAAGAAAAAAAAAGAAGGTGTAATTACAGAAACACAAAGTAGGACCAAGAACACAAACCAATAAAAATGACAGTAATCAATACATATCTTTCAATGATGACTCTAATTATCAATGGCCACAAGTCTCCAATCAAAAGACACAGGTTACTAGAATGGATTAGGAAAAAAATCCACTATAAATGACAGAGTGTATGAATTCCAGTGGGAGAAGCATATGCAGGTGCTAATGGGGAGCATGGCATACAGGTGATTAAGATTGATTGAGATGATCTGAATACAATGCACAGAAATTCAATAAAAAAAGAAAATCCATCCTTTTTGTTGTCTTCAAGGAACTAATCTCCTGCTGGTGGGAATGTAAACTCATGCAAACAGTATGAACAGCAAAGTGGAAAACTCTGAAGAAAATAAGAAAGCATGTTCCATATGATCCAGTTATACCACTCCTTGGCATACAGCCAGAAGACTCATCATTCTGTAGAGATAGCTGTGCATTGGTGCTTATTGCTGCTGCATTCACAATAGCTAATGTATGGAAACAACCAAATGTCTGTCAAATGAAGACTGGATAATGAAAATATATTTCATTACAAAATGTAGTTCGATGCAGCATTAAGAAAAGATGAAAAATGAAAAATTTCAGGTAAATGGATGGAAATAGAGAATGTTATACTAAATGAAGTAAAACAAACTCAGAAAAGCAAGCAACATATGTTCTCCCTCATTTGCAAATTATAGTACCACATATATCCCCTATATATGACTTTGGGTTCTGATGTACCACCAAGAGCCAGGAAAACAGAAAGGATACACAGAGGTAAAGGGGAAAACAAAGAACCTGAAAAAGGGGGATGATAGGGAATGGATCTTACTGGGCTGGAGATAGGTAAATTTGGAGTGTCCCAGGAGGGAGGAGAGGAGGAAGGGGCATGCAGGGGGTTACTCTGTGGCCCAGAGAGAAGTCATGAGAGGGGAATGGAGGAAGGCAGGTGTTAATGGGGAGAGGGTGGGGATAATGCCAGTCCTGGGACAGGGAAATGGGGGGAGAGGTCTGAAAGGAAGAAAGAGAGCATAGGTAAGTGACTTTTGAAGGGCTCGATAACCCAGAGAGAAATGTGATGCCACTGAAAGCCCCTGGGAAATGCACAAATATTATGTAAACATTTGTTCCCCTATATATACTTTATTCTCAGCATCTCATGTGCATTTCTCTAATAATGATGATATACTGGGATATAAAACAAACTCCAAGAAACGTGCAAAATATTGGAATAATTCCATAGAATTTACCAGACCACAGTGATATTAAGCTTATGGTCAACAATAAAAGAAACTCTGGTAACTATATGAACTCATGGAGATTAAACAATACATTTCTGATGAATGGATCAAATAAGAAATTAAGAAGAAATAAAAATATATTCCTGGAACTAAAGAAAAATGGGAATGCAACACAAGAATAGGACATTTTAAAATCAGTTCTAAGAGGGAAATTCTTGGCTATAATATATATTACAATATATATAATATGTATATATATTATATATATTATTATATATAATATATATAGCTGTAAATGTCTACATTAAAAAATCAGAACACACATATATAAATGACTTAGCAGCGCAATTCAAGCCTCTGGAAAAGCAAGAGCAAAGCAAATACAAACCTAGAAGACATAAAGAAACAACAGAAATAAGTGCAGAAAATTCAAAGAATCAATTAATCTAAGAGCTGTTTCTTTGAAAAACTGAACAAGATAGAGTACTATGTTTGTTAAGAAAAGAAAGAGAAAATCCAATTTAAAAAGCTCTGAACTGAAAGTGGTAACATCACAACAGACACAAACACACATACACATACACACACAAACAGAATACTGTAATAGAATACTTCAAAAATCTATACTTCATTTAATTTAAAATTCATGAAGAAACGGATATATATGTAATATCACCAAAGTTAAACCAAGAATAGATCAACAGCTTCAACAGACCCTTAACAAATGAAGTGAAAGTGTAATACAAAACCTCCTGTTTAAATACCACTCAGGCCCAGATGGATTCACAGCAGAATTCTACCAAACATTCAAAGATCTTCAACCAATATATTTCCATTATCCGGAAAGCTGTATACAACAGATACACATCCAACATCTTGGAGAAAAACTGGAAGCATTCTCATTAAAATCAGGAACAAGACAAGATGTGCACTGTCTCTACTTTTAATCAATATAGTGTTTTAAGATCTTGCAAGAGTAGTAAGACAAGAGAAGAAAATTAAAGAAGTAGCAGTAATTGAGAAAAAATGAGATCAAATTATCACTATTTTCAGAAGATATGCTATTTCACATGATATGACAAAAATTCTACCAGGAAACTCCTAGAAATGAATAATGCTTTCATTCAAGTTACAGGTTACAAAATTAACTTACAAAAATCAGTAATAGCCTTTCTATATACCAATAAAAAGCAATCAGAAAAAATATTCAAGCAAAACCTCCCATCTACAGTAACATCAAAAATTTTTTTAGAGATAAACCTAAACAAGGCATTAAAGATCTTTACAATGAAACATTCTAATCTTTAAAAAAGATAGACAGCAGGAGATGGATGAACCTATCATGCTCATTGATTGGTAGAATTAATACTGTGAAAAAGACCATCTTCCAAAATTAATCTATATATTCAGTGTAATGCCAATCAGAATACCCACCACATTCTTCACACAACTAGAAACAAAATTTATTCTAAAGTTCATATGGAATTGGAGAAGGCCCAAAGTATCCAAATCAATCTTGGCAAAAAGAACAATGCAGGGAGAATCACCAGACAAGATCTCAGATTTTATTACAGATCTTTATGATTATATATGACTATTATATAGTCATATATAATCATATACATATATAGTCATAAACACAGAATGGTACAGGCACAAAAATAGACACATAGATCAGCAGAAGACCCAAACCTGAGTGCCTGTAATTTCAATCACCTGATACTAGACAAAGGCATAAAGAACACAACATTGAGAAAAGACAATATCTTCAATAAATAATTCTGGCAACATTGGATCTCTACCTGTAGAAGAATGAAATTGGACCATTATTTCTTATCTTGCACAAAAGTAAACTCTACATGGATCAGAGATCTCAAAATAGAGCTCTGAAACTTCTGGAAGAATACATATGCAGTACTCTAAAAGCTATAGGTGTAGAAAGTACTCTAAATTGGACATCATTTGCCCAGGCATTAAGGTTAACTGTTGGGGGTCCCTGTGCTCAGTGCTAGCCAGAGTGGAACCAAGGGTCTTTGCTTTTGGAGGGGGAAGTGAGTAGGCACAGAGTTAAGACACAAATTCTGGGAACTGAGTGAGAAGCATGCGGATGATGCCACAAGCTCATTTATTCATGGAAGTGTAAAGGGTCTTATAGGTCTAATTAGCCAATGGCCTTATGGGGTGGGGGTCCCGACTGTACCCAATAGTAATCTGTCCCCAGGTAGATCATCTCTGTGCAGGTTCTTTCCAGGTGCTGGGCAGA
The DNA here is from genome assembly GCA_035773235.1 of Eospalax fontanierii. Taxonomy (NCBI): domain Eukaryota; kingdom Metazoa; phylum Chordata; class Mammalia; order Rodentia; family Spalacidae; genus Eospalax; species Eospalax fontanierii. The sequence continues at coordinate 94,852,081 of CM069527.1, read as the reverse complement.
AGCTGGTCTCATGACTAGCAAGAGCAGAGTGCCATGTTCATCCATGGGAGCCACTCTTCCATTCCTCATAGCAGGTGACCTGGCTAAGATCCATCCTGCATATCCTCCTTTTTGTTTTTATTAAATGAGTGACCCTGAGAGGCATGATTCTTTGTCATGTCACTGTTGGACCCAGGCCCTTAGTGATCACCTTAGGTGATGGTGCCTGTCATTGACTACACGCCATTCTGGTGGAATAACCCAATGGATGATGCTTGTCACTCAGGAAGGTGATAGGATGGCATTGTGGGGGGAAAGTCGGACGAGGAGAAAACAGAGAAAACCATTAAGAAGCCATTCCTTTATTATGTCAATAGGGAATTGGGGTGCAGAGCACTTTGACCTCTGTAAGGCTGAATATGGACCTAGATTGTGGCAACTGAGGTGCTCATTCAGTGAGTCTATCTAAAAGACCCCAGAATTGCATAACTGCTACATGTAGGGGAAAAAGAAAGTCCTTAACTGGTTCCCGGGAGACGTGAAGAAGTAAAGGAAAGAGTAGTTAGCATTACACATTCTAGACAGGAAACCAGAAAAGTCAGAACAAGGAAAATTTCAAATGTCCATGTTAAAATCCATTAGAATTTCTTGCTTAGGACTTTCAAGAACATCCATTGTCAGGCCACAAGAAAAGGAACCTGTATGCTAATAAGGCATCCTTTTTCCTCTGCAGTGATTGGTAGGTTTGCTTGCCCATGTACCCGCCCATTTATGCTAATACAAGGCTTGAAAATAACACAGTGTGATAGGCTGTTAAGATATGAGCAGATGCGACAGATTTGGTGACCCCAATGTGATAGTCCTCAGGACCCTCTCTGCAGGAGCAACTTGGAAGGAGGTAGGAGCCCCAAGACCTTCTGATCGGGTGAGGCCCTATCATGGGCAATTCAACCTTCTCTAAGGAGGAGCCAGCCCTAAAAGCCCTAAGGCAAATACTAAAGAACAGAGGCCTCAAAATTTCAGATATAGCTGCAGTAGAGGTCTGGGGGGATGCAAATGCCTTGGCCCCCTGGATTATAGCAGCAAATCTGCTTAGTGCAGACACCTGGAAGTGGGTGGAGAGACTAGCCCAAGCCTGAGAAACACTCACAGGCCGGGAAGCCCCTCTTGGGTTTTACCCCACCATGAGCGCTCTAAGGACCATGTTTTCCCCCTGGCATAACATCCTCCCATCTCCCAGCTGAAAGAAAAGGGGAGGAAGGTCAGGAGACCGAAGGAGACACTCAGGCTATGGCTGAGGTCCATGTAAAAACCCAGACAGTACTTGGCCATGGCGAGGGAAAGGAAAGTAAGAGACAGGAGATAGACCTCAACACCGAGGTAGGGACACTGAGGCCCCCCCACTTATGGGGGCAAATGACCCCTGGTTCCTTATATACACCACTCCTCAAGAGCCTCGAGAGGAACACAGGAGAAGAGAGGGAGGATTTCCCCCACATGGAGTCTAATCAAGTTTCCAGAAAGCCCTCCTCTCCTCCTGATGGCTCTATGAGTGATGTAGATGCCTACCCTGTGAATTTGGTTCTGACACCCAATTGCCCAGCTGGTTGGTATCCATGGCAGGCTAAAGACGTGATGGACCTTAGAAAGACCATCAAGGAGGATGGGTCCAATTCCCTTTGGGACCTGGCCCTCATCCAGGAGGTGGTCCACCATCTCTGTGTCCCCAAAGATTGGCTGGACTTAGCCATAGCAGTTCTCCCACGGCCCACCTATGTAAAATGGGGAGCTTACTATACTATCGAGGGGAATGCAGGATAAGGGTGGAAGATAACAGGACGGCCAATCCGCCCATACCTGTTACCTTCGCTATGTTAGTAGGTTCCAGGAACTATGCCACCGGGGTCCAGCAAGCCGTGCTCCCGGCAGGCCCCTATATAGATCAGGTCAGGCAAGCTGGACTGGATGCCTGGTATAAGTTATTTGAGGGGCCCACTGGGGCACCCCTGGCAGGCTTCCATCAGAAACCAGGAGAATCCCTGCCTGAGTTCATTGATCGGGTCCAGTCCAGCATGCAAAAAAAAAGTTACCCCTAGGAGAAATGAGATTTGAGTTTACAAGATTATTAGTATGGAAAAGTATGAACAAGGATTATAAAATGTCTTGCACTGGGCTACGAGACAAGTCTATGAGCCAGTTGGTAGTGGCCGCTTGGGATGTTTGAACTTTAACTGAACAGGCCAATATCATGTCACAAGCTATGGCCACCCAATCTGCCAGACAAACAGTGTCCTTTACAGAGGCCATAACCCAAACAATGATGACAGTGGCCCAAATGGGGAAAAATGAGAGGGGAATAAAAACCTGCTTTAAATGTGGCCAGGCTGGACATTTTAAAAGACTTTGCCATCAAAAGAGGGGCATCAAGCTATCATAAAACCTAAAATGCTGTGCCCCAGATGCAAAAGGGGATACCACTGGAAAAACGATTGCAGATCCCAGTTTGACAATGAGGAGAAGCCTTTAAACTAGACGGGGGAGAAGCCTCAGCCCTGTATAAACAAGAGGGAAATCTTAAAACAGGTCCTGACACTGGGGCTAATAGCTCCGAGACTGATCTAAAAAATAATTCTTTAAGTGTTACTATTTTATAAGATGTTTTGTTTTAAATTTCACGAATTTAATTTCTTTTATTTTTCACCATTCATTTTAATGTACTTTTTGTACAGATTCTGGGATTTTTACACCCGTTGCTATTGTCATAACTAATATAATATATTTTATTTTGTGCCTATTATTTTAATCTTCATGTGGAAAACACTTTTGTTTCTATATTTTGGTCATATTTGAAGTCCTATCACCTATGTCTGTAAAACTTCCAAAGTATTTTTTCTTGTCATTTTGTATTTTTCATTTATTTTTCTGGCAAAAACAAGAGTTAAAAAATCGTTTTGAAATAATATAAAATAAATAGTATCAACTATTTATACCTTAATTTATGGCATGCCTTAATAAAGATGGACATGATCCATCTTCGGTAATTTTTGCAAAGCCATGGTCAATAACACAGAGAATACTATTTAGTCCCCACTGTTGCCTGTACATTTTCTATCTTCAAATTAGTAGGTTTGCCCAATTTTTATTCCATTTTCACAATTTTCCATGGAGTGTGGACTTTTATCTAAAAATGATGTTTTTAATTTTTTGTGTGTTCATAAGTATTAGACTGCTTCATCCCTCTGCAAAATCGTATACTCCACTTCTAGCCATGAGGTTACCTACAAGCTCCTCATGACTGCATCTCCTCGGGTGCACTGATTCCACCATCTCTTTATAATTCAGTATGATCACTATAAAATCCTAGGTTTTCATTCCTCTCGCACTGCATGGTATAGGTCTCATAGCTATTGATGTTGTGTAAATTCTGTTCTGTTATATTTTTTTATCTGGATTTTTATAGTTGTTATCAATGACCATTTGGTTTTTGTTGTCCTGTTTGTCCATTTATAGTTGATGTCAGAAATTTCTGTTGGGGAGAGCCACAGAAAGAAAAAGTTTATTGCTTTTGTGATGTTTTGGATGAAAAGGGCTTCTCTCAGTCAGAAATATGACAAGACTTGTTCCGTTGGTGGCACTACTTGATGAGGGTCAGGGAATATTTATTATTGTAAATCCAGAACAAAATGTATTTCTCAATGTGGAATGATGAAAACTGATTGGAGTTGATTTAAAAGATTTAGGGAAGATGGAGAGCTATATTAGTTATTTTTCAATTGTTGGGATAAGGTACCATGACCAAGGTAACTTTCTGAAGGCAGAGTTACTCTTACTTATGATTAACTGTCTAGAAGAATGGATGTCCATCCTGGCAGCAGAGTACAAAGCTAAGAGTTCAAGCTTTAAGCATGTAGGAGAAGCAGAAAGAAGTTGCATATGGAGTAACTCTAGGAACAGTCAAAATTGGTCCCAAGTAGCATGCTTCTGTCAACATGGTAATGTATCCAAAAGATCCCCTGAAAGGGTAAAGTCTGTTAGACATATATTATGGGATGCTGATCAAACATAAAAACTGAGCTCTTGTTTTTGTAAAATATAAGGAATATGGCTACCATTGTTCTCTGTTAAATGAGACAGAAAAACTTACTGCATTATTTCAGTTACGTGTGAAGCCTAAGAGCGTCAATTAGTAGCAGATTGTGAGAGCACAATGGCAGTTTCCAGAGGCTGGGGACATGAGGGTATGAGGAGAGGATGAACTAAGTAAGTTAAGAGCTACTATGTTATGGAGAGTTTAAAGGAAGAAGTTCTTGAATTCCGTTGTAAAGCAGTAACAATAATTTGCTATTTATAAAACTAAAAGAGAATTCTGAGTGTTTTCAGCTTAAATAAATGATAAATATTTGAGTATTTTGATAAACTTTTATTGATATAGATATTAACAATGTATGCATCTAAATATTACTTAGTATAGCTAAATAGTTGTAGCTAACATGTTTTATTTATTAGGATGTATATAGATTATATAAATGAATAAACAAATGCCTATTACTTGTAAAAGCTTGTATGTCAAGTACCATATAACTAGATTTTTGCATACCCAGTATATTCCATATTGTTCAAGGAATGGATTGATTTACAATTGTATCCATTAGTGTTGAGGAAAATATAACAAAAGTAAAAACTATTCAAATAGCATTTAAAATTAAACTATTTGCGTGTATCTGAGAAAGAATGCTGACAGGATCAGGAGAACAACTGCACAGATATTGACCATATTGAAGGCAATAATAGCATGTTTATTTTCTAAATGGACATTCTGTGCAATTGGGGGAATTGCCTTCATTGAACTGGCAAACGTCCATGTCTATGGAGTACTTTCTTGGTGAATGATGTGGGAGGACCTAGCCCACTATGAGTGATACCACCCCTGGATAAGGTGTTCTGTGTCGTTTAAGAAAGCAGACTGAGCATAGGCCAGGGAAGCAAGCCAGTAAGCAGTGATCTTCAGTTCCTGCCACCAGTTTCCGGAGTTCCTACGTGGGTTCTCTAAATAATGAACTGTGACCTGGGAGATGTAAGGTAAATAAATCCTTTCCTATATAAGTTGTTATTGGTCAGGGCGTTTTGTCACAGCAATTGGAAGCAAACTGGAACAAGAAGTTTGCAGTTTAACACATAAAAAGCCAGGCAACCACCCTTTTACATTATTTCCAAGTTATTGAAACATTTATTAGCAATTAACTTCATTCATGTGTATACAGTAAGTGTGAAAATAGGAGAAACGGAAATTTAAGAGCCTGACCGATATTTTCAAATGTAATATCACAAGTAAGGTTTGACTGTGGTCAGTGATATTGAGTTTTGTTTGTGTGTTTGTTTTTTATGGTGCCACAAATGATTCAGAAGACTCAGGCAGTTGAACGATTTGCAAATAAATGTGGGGAGACATGTGGAAGAGAGCCACTGAATGCATGAGAGGATTTAATAACTGAAAAGAGAACATATTCCTGCAACTCTTAGATAGTACAAAATATTGGTGGAGTCTGATCTCGCTGCATGTGACAGATATAGTTCAGTATGTGTATAATGTAGAAAGTAGAGATGGATATTGTTTAACTGGTTTTAACCAAAGCAGGTGTATTTTATTACATGTGTACTGGTTTGATACTTGTGATTTAAGTTAATGATACATTTGCACTTTGTTCACAAATAAAAAAGTTACATTACACTTAATTTTTAGTATTTTATTATTTGAAGAAATTCTAAATTGTATTATATTTCTTCTTTTGCTTTTATATGTCAATAAATTCATTTTTAACATGTTTTAAACAAAGGGTCTTTTACAAATTGGACAGCAAAATGTTTCCATCAATATTTTATATATGACCAGTATATTCCCTTTGTGAAGCTCTAAGAATAATTAACTTAATATAATAAAATTCATATTTACATTTGGGGGAAAATATAAAACTTTATTTACATTTTACTTTCTATTGAAAAGGTTTAATTAACTTACTCATTAATTATTTGACTTCCAAACTATTATTTTAATTGAATTATTTTTATAATATATATTTATTAATTTTTGTACATTTCATATCAAACATTTGAATCATATTTAGCCACTTTCCTCAGCTGTACTTTTCATAACCCCTCTTCAGACAATTCATGCACTCTGTCATATATACTATGATCTATTGAGTCAAATTTGTGTCCCCAGATGGCCCTTGGTGTGAGTTAATCTACTGAAGCCTGGTCAGCCTATCTAGCATCATTCTCTTAAAGAAGACCCTATCTCACCCAGAAGTGATCAGCTACCAATAGCTTCTCAGTTAAGGTTAGGGTTTTTTACCTATGTCCCCACTTCTATGCTAGAATTTTGTCTGGTTTGAGTTTGATGGGTCTTGTGCATGCTGTAAGTTCATATATGCAAGTTCTCAGCCACCTGGAAAACTGTGTTTTCTTGTAGACATATGGTTTTCTCTAGGATCTAATGCAACTTGGTCATGTGTATTTGGTTATGTTGACATCACAACAAATGAGCACCCTCTCATTGAGGGTTAATCAATATATACACTAGAAATAGGCATAAGAATTCTTGACTAAGACAATTATAGTATCAGTCATACAATTCCCTCCTCTGGAACAGGCCTCAGATCCAAACAGAATGCATTACTTACCCCTTAGTCATCGTGTCATTATTGCACTAGTGGCTGCATCTGACAGAATGACAGTGTTATGGTAGAATTGCAGAGGTGGAATTTGGGTAAATATGAACTTATTTCATTGTACACATGTAAAAGTTCTCAAAAATTTAGAAAAATTTAGAAAAATAGTTAATGTTTTTAGTTTAGAAATAAAGGCAACTTTTGAAAAAATAAAACATTTCATGTATTTTTTAAAAATGTATGAAAACTTCAATATTTCTCTTCATTTCTTTGGAAACTGAGTCATTTGTTTAATCATTTGGATTTTAGATATTTTTATATTCATATGAAGACTATCTTTGGAATTTTAATGCGGATTGTATTGAATCATTATTTTTGTTAATATGGATATTTTAACAGTGTAAATTTTATTCTGACTCAAGCACATAAGAAATCTTTAAATTTTCTACGTTTTTCCAAAATATTTTGCTATGTTGCTACATATTTACATACCTCTAACCAAATAATAGACAAAATGATCACTTCACTTCCGTTTTCTTCATAGGTATGCTCTATAGTCACTAAAACATTATTTTTAAGTGATTTTTTGTTTGTCATCACTGTAAATATCGATGGGCTTCATAAGATGTATTGAACGACGCATGTGTATACAGACATCTCTTTGGACTATCCTCAGGAGTTGCATCAGTCAGTAACGTGGCTGTTTTATTTCCACTTCTGTTTTTTCTTCACATTGGGATGGTAAATCTTCTTTCTCTTCAGTGTATGGAATGTTTCTCTTTTCCTTTCATCTTCACTGGCATATGTTATGTTCATTACCTTTTTAATAACCCATGTCTCTGGGGTGAGCTAGCATCACTGGAGTCTCTTACAAACATGATCAAAATGTACTTTTGTTTTTCATTACTTTAGTGGCTAAAATTGAATATTTGTCATATTTAATCTTCGTCTTTTAAGAACTTTTTGTTAATATCATTAAGCACATTTATTTATTAATTAGTTTGGCAGTTGTCGAGTGCTTATGCATTCTGATACTAATTCTCTGCCAAATGGTTAAGTGGCAAAGAATTTCTGTCATTCTTTAATTTTCAGTCAATTAAGTGTTTCCTTTCCTGTGCCGTGGTTTTATAATTTCATGCTATCGAATATTTCAGTTCTTGGTATTACTTTCTTAGCTACTGAGTGCTTTACATAAAGTTCTTGCTTACACCTGTTGATGGTTTTTGCTTTTTTTTTTCTAATAGTTTTAGTATTCCCTGTCTTTGATAATACTTAAATGCTTTTGTGTAGAATTAGAGATGGAGACCAATCTTGTCTTTCACATGTAAATATTTAGTTCCCATTACAATATTTGAGGAGTCTGCCTTTTCTCCTGTGCATTATTTGACATTTTTTTCAAAATGGCTGAAACTGTTGAATCTTGGATTCTTTAGTTCATTTATGAATCTGTCTGCTTTTGCTCCAGTAACACATTGTTTCTGTCATCATTGCTGTGTGGATATACAGTCCAGGATGATGGTACAGCCAGTGCATTTTTATAGAATTACTTTGAGAATTTTTGAATCCTTATAGGGTTGATATCTTCATTTCTGTGAAGCATGCCACTGGAATGTTGAGTGGGAGGTGCAGCGAGTCTTTATGTTGCTTCTGCATTTTCACAATTTTAATGCTGCATATTCAAGCTCATGAAAGATCTATTTTGGGTCATCTTTGGTGTATTAAACTTTTCATAATTGAGTTTTGACTTAATCTCGTTTATTCAAATATACATTTTAAGTTATTGTGAATGAAATTGTTTCCCTTGTTTAAGGAACATAATTATTACTAGGTATAAAGATATTAATTATTCTATACTGTTCTGCTATGCTTCATTATTAAAAACTTTTAAAAATCACTTTAAGAATATTCTAGCCTAAGCAGAAACATTTGGGCTACTTGTGTATAAAATCATGTTATCGATGGACTAGAAGGAGTCTGGCCTGTAACTTTGCTTCACTGTTTTATCCTTATCTAGCATTATTTTTTACCATGTAAGTTTGTGTGATGTGAGTGTAAGTATATGATTGTGTGTGTGTATGTGTGTTTGTATCTGCGTGAATGTGAACATGTATGCTGCAGCACACATGTAGAGATCCATGGCCATCCTCAAGTGTTGGTCTGCACTTTCCACCTTGCTTGAGACAGGATTTTTGCTTGTCAGTTTTGTTATTTTCATTCATGCATGTAGTTTGCTTTCATCCAATACAGCCTTCATTTCCTCCATTCCAATTGTACTCCAACTCTCTGTCCATTTTGTTTTTTCTTCATGACATCTATTCTGTTTGGAGACAAATGAAATAACAAAGTGATTCTAATCTGCATTCACTTGATGGCAAGTAAATGAACACTTGACGAACACTTATTTTTTGTCTTCTTCATGGATTAAACATTTTCTTAATCAAATCTAGTGTTATCCCTTCTTTTCAGATTATTTCACTGTTCCCACACCATTTTTATTTTGTAACTTTTTGTGTCTTATGACACCTATGAAAGCAAACAAGATAAAATACTCAGTCCACTTACTACTGCCTGTACATGCATGGTGTAGGACTTTTCTACTTTCAAATGCCACATTCCTGCAGGAAATCCACTCTCCTTGAAACCACAATTCTCCAATAACTTTCCTATGAAGGATGAGACTTCATGAGTCTCTTCTCTGTCCATGCTGAGAGTATGATTGGACTGATGTTTTGCAGGTCTTGTAGATGCTGTCACAGGAACTGTGAAGTCATGTGTGCAATGGTTTTGTCCCTACGGAAAATAACGCTTCGCTACACCTCTGGATCTTACAATCTTTTTGTCCCTCTTCCATGATGATCCTTGAAACTTGTTGGCAGGGGACATGATATCGATGCCACATTTAAAGCTAAGAATCCACAGCTTCTTATTTTCTGCATGTATTAGTTACCATTTTCTACCAAAAGATATTCCTTTGATGAGAGATGGGATATACACTAATCTAAGTGCATAACGTTAGGAACATGGGGGGTGTTTTGACACTACAGACATTTCATAGAATTACATTTTCATAATTTCTGTTTATTCTTTTTGAGGGCTCCCTGTTTAGATTTGAAGACCATTTTTAATTGACTGTTTTCTTGGTGTTTAGTTGTTTCTTTTCTAGATAATATTTCTCTTTTAAATGCATGGCTTAGAATATTTACTCTCATTCTATAGGCTGCTTCTTTAATTGCTTGACTGTTTTTATTTTTTCCCATAAAGTCTTTTTTAAGTTTATGATGTGCAATTTATCTATGGTATTTATTTATTTATTTATGTGTTTGTTTATTTATATTAATTTTATGCCTGTATATGTGCAAGTGATTCCAGGTCATGCAGCAACCAAGGAGGAGAAAAGAGAATGTTGGATTCCCTGGAAGTGGAGTTTTTAGTCGCCATGTTGGAGCTGGGATTGAAATCCTAGTCTTGTGCAAGAACAACTGGTGTTCTTCACTTCTGAGTCATCTCTCCAACTGAAATTATCACATTTCTTTTACTCCAGCTGTACTATTTAGAAATTTCCTACATGACTAAATATGGAATCATGCTCCTTACCTTTTTCTCTAGCAGTTTCACAATATCATGTTTTATGTTGTGGTCTTTGATCCATTTGTACTTGACTTTTCTGTAGAGTGAGAGATAAGTGTCTATATTCTTTCTTCAGGGTTCCCACCACACTTATGGAAGACACTGTTTTCTTTTTATTCCTTCAAAATGTTATTTTTATCCTCTTTTTAAAGTCAGAGTATTGTGACTGCTTGTTAAATGCACTTGAGTCTACTCCATTCATCTCCTTGCTAGTTTTTGTGCTCCTTCAGTTCTGCTTTTATTATTATTTCTCTAAAGTATAGCTGAAGTAAGCTACAGTTATAGTTCTTGAGCATTCCTTTTTTCCTGAGGTTCTTTGACTGTGTCTTTTGTGGTTCCATACAAATTTTAAGATTGCTTCTCCCATAAATGTGAAGAATAGACCTAGAATTAGGACTATAATTGCATTGAATCTGAATATTATTTTTGAGTGGTTAGTCTTGGACAGTATTAATTTTTCTGACAATGAACAAGGGAGGTCTTTTCATCTATCATCCTCAGTTTATTTCTTCAGTGTCCTAAATTTTTCATTGTTGAGGTCTTTCATTTTTCATTATTATTATTTTGTGTATGCATATGCAAATTATGTGTTGGGAGGAGGGCTGGGTAACTATGTGTCAAGACATAGGTGTGGAACGTAGGCTACAAGAAAGTGGAGTTAGTTCTTTCCAAATTTTATGTAAATTCTGAATATAAGACTTGGGTCATCAGGCTTACACAACAAAAACTTGTATCAACTGAACCATCCCACTGGTTCTTGATGGTTTTAGATAAAATATTTTATTCAATAGCATGTTCTATGAAGACTCTCATCCTTTTTATTATGTTACCTATTATAAACTTTGCTAGTAATATTTCAACTTAGATAAGATCATTAAGCATGATATAGCATAAAATACTTGAATTTTGGGCTGGAGATGTTTCTGCTGTTAAAAGCACTGGCTGCTCTTCAAAAGACCTAGGTTCAATATCTAGCACTCACATAGCAGCTAATAAGCATCGATAATTCTCATTCCAGGGGATCTGACACATGCTTCTTACCTCCATGGGCACAGAATGACATGGGTATGCTTACATACATGCAGGCAATACACACATAAACATAAAAAATAGAAATAGGAAATACAATATTTTTTAACATGCTTGACTTGTGTGTTATAGAACAACACTGTGAAAATGAATTGCTGATTCAGGACTACCTGAGATGACTGGAGGACCACGAGGTTAAGAAATTGGACATTATGTCTGTGTTACTAATTTGTGCTTTATTTGTAGATTTCAAAACATGACAAATCCATTGAATAAACTTTCATCGTGTTACCGTGACCGAATTGCTGTAGAAATTTCTATTTGGATTTAGAAGTCAAACATTCCTCTACTTTCTTTCTCTGTGTGGACTATCACATCCTAATTCTTAATTTTTCATAAAAAAATGTTGAACACATTGCAGAAATCACATGAATATTTTCAAATATTCATGGAATAAAATCATGTACTTATTACTTTTACTTCTAGTCCACTCTATTTTATTACTATATATGATGATTTCTACTGATTACCCTCTCCTGCCGTGGGATATAGAATCCCTGAAGAAACAAACCTCTAGCATGTCTGTGAAGGAGCTCTAGACTAGGTTAGTTGAGGTGAGAAAACCATGCTAAAAGTGAGGAAAACCATTTCTTGGGTTGGAACCTTATACTGAATTAAAAGGCAAAAACTCCAGGAATCATTACTCTCTGCCTCTGAAACGGAGGCATAATGTGACAGCTGCCTTTTGCTCCATTACTTCTCTTCTATGAGGCACTGTTTCTGCAAACTCTGAATCAAAATGAACACTTTCTCTTGTTGCTGTTTACACAATTATAAAAGCAACTAATCTAGTATATAAAGCCAAAAGTTTTCTGAACATAATTACAACTTGTTTAAAGACTAAGGGTATATATCAATATGAAGACACATATTTGTCTATTTTTAGCAGAAACCTTCATATACTATTATTCACTGTCCTTCATAAAATTGTCCAATTATGGGAACATCAACATCTGGAAAAATATTATTTCATAAAAGTCAACAGTATTCAAAACAGAAACAATTGGCATATTGTGTGTTCTACTAAACAATCACTTCATGTTTCTTTGAAACAAATCATGAAGTAAAATCACTTTCTTTCCTTAAATGAAAAAAATCCTAATTGCTGACTCTTCGTTGACTATCTTCAACAGTGCTATGAGTATACTGAATTTTGAGTACATAGCAACTTTTCATAGCTTTTTGTAAGATGATTACATTATCTTAGATATAATGACATGAAATGGGATTTCAACCGATAATAGGTGTTGTTGTTTTGTTCCCTTGACAAAATAATACTTTCTGATACTCATTATAGATATATAGTAGTTTATACAATGAAGTCAGATAGTTTCTTTACATTCATACTTCATATCTTTAGTTCCACAAATTCATAGTTCACTTTTGGAGAACATTCATATTAGGAGTAGAAATTGCACTGTATTTTATATACATTTATGAAAACATTCAATGATTGAAGATAAATTTATATGAAATGATTGAAGCTTAATGATTCATAAATTATTATAAATTATCTGTTCCTAATATATAAATATATTTAGAGACCATAGCATTTCTTTGACTTATTGTATCTGAGATCAACCTTTGATTCAGGAATTCAAATATTAAATGTGAAGACTAATAAAAGTAATCAACATTTGCTCTTCTACAACACAATGATTTCTTCATGTAGGCCAGTGATGGTTATAGATGAACTGATATCAAAGAATGATAACTATAAGCACTACTGAACTTTTACTTTTTCTTAGATTCTTTTTGTGTTTCACACACTTCAGCTCAGCAGCAGGCATTGCCCTATTGCAACTTTTTAAATGAGTAACATATTATGCCATAAGTTAAGGAATCCAGCTGTAGGCCTGGTTAAATAAAATAATATTAGCTTATAATATCACAAAGTTCAAATTAATATTCCATACTGTAAATTTAATTAGCTAGAATGCTATGGGGGTATGAGAAATATTGGCTAATTATTATCTTTCTAGGGTAATATGAAGATTATCTGTTCAAAAAGTCTTGCAGCATAATAAAATCAGCTCTGTACTAAACCATGCTAAACAGTGATCCTCTAAAGAGTGAAGTCTTCTAGTTCTTCCGAGTTATTAAAACATAATTATCACTTGTCAGCATGTATGGGTTTGAGTAGGCTAACAGAACTGAGGGAGGTAGAATTTCAAATGAGCACTTTTACTAATCAGTTGGAAGTTAATCACTGGGCCTTTAGGATACTATTTAGCATATATTCCTATTTCCATTACATTAAAGGAAAGCTCAACAGCATTTTAAGGGGAATAATTTTTTCTGTGCATAAAGGTTTGCTTTACTGTAGGAGTCCTGTTCAAGGGACCACACTTTGCAAACTTATTCTCTAAGCTTTTGGATGTTTGTTGCCCTCTGTTGCCTGCGGGAATTTGATTGATTAGAGTTTAGAGATGCATTAGTATACTCTCTACCCTTTGTTCTACTATATTCTGTGAACCTTTCCTGTAGAGGTTCCATTTTTGATGTTTCACTTAGAGTTGGGCATTTCAAAGACACTTATTCTCTGTCTTTGACTGGTTGTGGAACACCACTCACCCAGGGACCATTATTGAAGAGGGGGCAGGAAGATTTTTAGAGCAAGGACAGGAGTGCATGGCCATATGAAAAGAGTCTTACAGGTTTCCTGGGACTTTGCTCATATGAATCTGCAGCAATAGTGTCAGCATGCACAAGACTCATGCAAACTCAGTCAATCAAAAACCCAGCATAGAACTGGGAAAATTGGCAGCAGATCCAAACTTAGCAGAAGTACTATTGACAGCTGCTGGATTGGGGAGAGCTTCTAGAAGAAATTGACCCTAGATTAGCTGACTGGACACCTGAGGATGAATTTTCAGTGAGGGACATCTTGGTACACTAACTTACTCAATATGCCTTAATATAAATGCAAGAATACATGAAATCCATTGGTGGTGTTCTATGGGAGGGTACCGATGGAAATGGGGTATAAAGATGACTAAGATATTTTATATGAAATACACAGAACATCAATTTAAAATATACAAAAAGTTTGTTTTAAGATAAACCTGGAAAGAAAAAGGAAATAAAGAACTATTAATATTCTATAAATTCACATTGGGTTAGTATAAACTATTAGGAAATTATTTCCTGTTGAAATTAACTCTCAGAAATTTGACACTGAAATGCAAAGGGCCATTAAATAAAACTTCCTATATAAATTAGTTAGTGTTTTATTTAGTGACCCTGTACATTTAGTACTTGCACACATAAATATACCTGACAAGTAAATATTCTTATAGTTTTTAATAAATTACAGGCAGATAATGCAATATTTCCTATACATGAATGATTACTATTTAGTAAAACATTATTATAGTTTAGAGTTTTGTTTTGTTTTATTAAGGTATTAGGTAGGATTATTATAAAAGTCTGAGTTATAGAAACATATGGCCTTATTATAGTAAATGTATGATTAATATATATGATGTTATTTTTTCTATTTGTTAGTTAAATAATTAATGTAGAAATGTTTAAAGAAAATTTAACAATTAATGTAGAAAACTGGAAAATGGTGATATACAATTCCTAGTAGTCATTATTTTTCACAAGTTAATATATAAATTTTGTATTCAAGTAACGTAAATTGCATATTGCCATTGAGGGAGGCATTAGAATAACTCCCCAAATGATTTCATAGCAGCTTAACTGAAATTCAGAGAATTCAGGAACACTCATGTATGTCGCCCCTATTCAAACTCTGGATTGAAAGCATATTCATAAGTCATTCCCAGTCTGGCATTTGTTACAGACATGTAGAACAGGAAAGGGTGGAAAGAATCCCACAAATGCTAATACACGTATCTAACACTTCCTGATAGTATCTCAGTTCTTATGAATAATTTTTGTAACCAAACCAATATTTAATAAATATTATCTTAGCTAATTATTTCAATAAAATTTTTAAATGAAAGAGAAAGAAAAAGAGAGAGAAGAGGAGAAGGAATAATATGTAGTGAAATGGAGTGTGGTCAGAAAATAAAGGAGGAATGGAGGAAGGAATGAAGGAAAGAATGGGAAAGGAAGGGGAAGACTCATACTGATGGAATTGCACAGGAACCCTTGCTTGATAAAATTTGCCTTGTATCTGAATTGAGAGGGTGTATTCTGAAGCGTCTTCCTACATTTGTGCTTAAAGACAGAAACATACTCAAAATTCACACATTAAGGCTGTGATGTGTGACACCAAATTATGCACTCTAATTTTCATTTTTCATTTCCAGTCACAGTAACTTACTTTTCTCATCATTGTTATATCCTTTCTTCTTTTGTTCATCAGAAAAACAGCACCAAATTAATTTTCCTACTGTCTTTCTGTTTAGTATTATGCAAAATCTATTTAACTCATGTTTTGTACTTACTGATTCTCAATAATTTATCTCTATCTTTTACCCTTGATCTTCTTTTAAGACTTAGCCCTGATAATTCTCCCCTTTGACATTTCCATTCCTGTTTTATAGATATAACCTTTAAGCAATTGGTAACAAAATAATTATTTTGTCTTTAATAATTTTACTTATTACTGTATAATTATATCTAATAGCAAAAGTGCATTTATGTGTAGTACTACTTTTGAACATAAACTAAGTGTCTGAAGAGAAAATACAAAAAATGTGCTTTATCATATGTAATAAATTAGAAAGTAATCTAACTTTAGCACCACAGTGGTTACTGAACACATATGAGTGGGGTTGTTTTGATGACTCAGTAGTTAAGAACACGAGCTGTTCATGCAGAGAACCTATCATAATCCCCACCAGAATTCATTCATTGTGTCACATATGTTCAATTATATTTAGGCAAGCATTTGTACCCAGAACCCACCCATGGCTCAGGGAATATTGCAGGGGAGTGGGCAGAAAGATTGTAAGAGTCATAGCTGTTGCATGAATGTAAGAAACAGAAACTTTCCTGCGTCTGGGATTTTAGTCAAGTGAACCTGAAACTATGGTGACAGCATGCACAGACTCCTCACTGAATGAGACCAAAATCCAGCATGGAACTGTGGAAATTATGTTTTAATTTTATCTCTTTAATTGATTATATGTATATGACTCTGTGGGCTATATGTATGAGAGTACATTTAGATCTTGTTTGACTGTAATACTTTGGAGAGATTATAGATGCAGCTTCCTTATCATGCCTAGAAAGCATTAACTAGCAGTAGATGCTTCATTCTTCTGACTATAACATTCCTTCTCTCTTCCTCCTTCATGAGCCCGAAGTTCAGAGTTTACATTATAGATGTGTCACTTAAGGCTGGGCATGTCACAATCACTTTTCTCTTCTTTTGACCAGTTATGGAACACTACCCCAAATAACACAGTCCATGACTTCATCCAATGATGAATTTCCAAAGCCTGAAGGAACAACCCTGTTGTTGAAGACATGACATACTCCAAATATAATACTTTGAACAACGGAATTTAAACTCATCTGGAAGCCTCATTTCTGAAGAATGGTTCTAACAGTATCAGAGAATACCATGCCATCAATGATCCTATTCAGCTCTAAAGTCTATGAACCACAACAATGAAACAACGACTGGCCTTGAAAGCCATATGTAGTGGTGTAGTAGTGACCCTTTTATCTTGGAGGGAATCAACTGTTGCCTAATCGGATTTAAGACCTGCTCAGTAGGTAACGAAATCATTCATAGTCCTGCAAACAAAGCTAAGTACACACGATGGGAGATGTCATAGAACTTAGAGAAATATCAAATTATGTTATTTCCCTAGACCAATATAATGTCTTACAAATTTATGATACATATTATTTTGTTTACAGACAAGTATATTTCTCAGCACTCATCAAAGAAGTTTCTTTTTGTAAGAGATGGAGAGGATTACAAAGTTCCAGAGCAGGTTAAATGCAGAGAAATATCATACTTTAGTATGTGTCCCATATCCATATGCTAAACACCTCATGAATAATAATTTGAAAGACATGACAAATACTGACTGTAAATGGAAACTGATCAATTAAATTATGAAAATCTCCTGTGCTGAGCATGAATTCCCACTATGAATATTTTAGAACTCTGCAGGGACTAAAATTTACTTGGAAATGTATGTCTGGTTGACATGCAAATAATTTCTGTTCAGAGCAACACATAATCTGTCATGTTTGTTCTTCTCTAAAGAATTAAGTTGTATCTGTTTTTTATATCTAAGGAAACCATCTTAGTTTTTCTCTTTTTGGTAAATCTCTATATAGATATGTATATTTTACATAATTTCTCAAGAATCCCTGAAATTGATCATAACATTTTCATTCATTAACTAATGTGTTACATAAAATATTTGGCATATATTTACTTTAGAATAAAAAACATATTAACTTTTGGAAAACTGCATTGGTATGACTGGAGAAGATAAATAATCCACAGATTTTTAAATTCCCCTTATGTATATTTAAAGTGAGTATTATAATAGCTATTTAGAAAGAATTAAAAAAATATTTCCTTCCTTGTCTTGGTTAAAAGATTCTTATTAATTTTTCCATGCTTACTGAGGCATTATTTTTAATTTATTCTTAGAAAATCTCATAAATGTATAAAATGTGTCTTCATCATACCAATCCTGATTACTTCTCCCAAGTTTCCTTTCCAACAAAACTGCATTCCAAATACAATTCAAGTCATTTTATCATTCTTGTTCTTTCTTTCTTTTTCTCTTCCTTTCTTCCTTTTTTCCTTCCTTCCTTCCTTCCTTCCATTTTTCTGTCCTTCAATTCTTTCTTTCATTATCTACCATACTGGATCCAAATGGTCCTGCCCTCATAAGCATGGGTATGGGACATCCACTGAGCCACTGACAAGCTATCAGTACCCAAATTGCCAAACTAATGTGAGGCTCATCCCCAAGCAGCCATCAATTTTCATAATTACTTTTTCCATTTATTAAAGTGAAGTTTCATGTTCACAGAAAAATGCAGAAGCAAGTTCAGAGAAATTCACGCATGCGTGACCAGAGCAGAACAGTGCTTACTGTGCCTGTCAGTGTGGTCTAGTTGTACATCTGTATCATTATTAGCATCCTTCAACAGAGAAGCAAAGTTTTTGTAAATTTCAATCTATATTCATGCACCAACCCTGGCTCTTACAATTTTTCTGCCCTCTCTTCTGTACTGGTCCCTAAGCCATGGGTAGAACTTAAGGGGAAATAAAACTAGTGCTGATTTCATAGCTTCAGCTCTGTCATCTCATTTTCATAGTTCTGAAAGGAGATATGCAAACTAACTGAAGAGTAAATTTAACAAGAACTTTACCCAGCTCTGAATCTTACAAGCTACATTCACAAATGGCCTAACATGATATGTCCACTAGTGCATTTGTGCCGAGAATATTATAGGATTAAACAACTAACTTTCTAATTGGTTTTAAGGTCCACTTCATAGGATGTACCCCATACCTGATATTGATATCAAGCCTACTATCCTTGGCTAGACAACTCATAGGGAATGAGAAAAATCCTAATAGAAATATTCTTCTAAATAGATATAGCATTAAACTGATTTTTAAAAATATTTCATGTATTGTTTTTATTTTATGTGTCTGAGTGTATTGCCTGCATATAAGTGTACCCATGTCGTGCAATGCCCTCAGTGCTCAGAAGAGAGCATCAAGTTCCTCCGGGACTGGAATTATGAAAGGTTGTTAGCCACCATGTGCATCCTGAGAGCTGAACTCAGGTCCTCTGAAAGAGCAATTGGCAATCTTAATTGCCGAGTCCTCTCTCTAGCCCCTAAGTGGATTTCATAGTGCTTATTGTTATAGCCATAGATTAACGCATCTCTCAACTCTCAGCAGAGAAGCTTTATGTATCAGATGGTGACAACGCAGAGACCAACACACAGTTTACTTATCCCTGAATAGGACACCTGTATAAAACTTCTGCATTCCAAGGCTCAGCTTAATTGTGGAAGCTGGAGCAGAAAGACTGCAAGAGCTAGAGGAGGTGGCTAACCACAAGGAAACAATTTTTCACATAGCTGATCAGTTCCTCATATGAACTCACATCAAAGCTGACATCATGTTCAAATTTCTTATAAGCTGAAGCCAAACAAAATTGAGGCATAGATGTGGGGAGGTGGGTCAGAAAGCCCAGGCCTACCTGGTAGCTATTGGCAACCAATGGTGACTAAAAAGGGGAAATTCAGTCTTGTTTAAAAGAGAAACTCAGTACTTTGACCAGGCTCCAGTTTATGAACCCACATTGAAGGTTACTTGAGGACCCAAACAAAACTCTCTAGGCCTTAACACACACACACACACATGCACATATGCACACACAAACTATCTATATCTACAGCCATATATTGTCTATACACTTATATATTCCTATATACCTAAAACACTTATTTGTATATATATCATATTATATGTATATATAAATATATCAATGTATTAGCTTACAGAAATTTGTTAGGGTGTTATAAAAGGGGATATACATATGGGAGGTAATCTAAATATGATTAAAATTTATTGTATGAAATCCTCGCCCCCCCCAAAAAATTTAATATACTTAATTTTGTTACAGATGACTGAAGTAATTTCAAAATAGTCTGTGCATTTCACATTCCCATGATGAACTAGAAAGAGCTACTTCAGTGGCTCTTTGCAAACATTTCGTGTTGTGAGTGTTCCAGATCCCAGTCATTTCCATAGGTGTGATGTGGTATTTCACTTGGGTTTCCCTCATAACAACTGGCAATTCCCTCATGATAAAATGCAGGATTTTTTCGGTGTGTTTATTTAAGAGCCATGTGTTTAATTGTAGCACTTCAAAATATTTGGCCCACTGTAGATTAAAGTGCCTACCTCTGAATAGAACACCCATTTCAAATCTCTGCCTCCCAAGATTCAGATTTCATTGCAGAACAGTACACAGAAATAGTACAAGAGCCAGAGGGGTTGGATAACCAGAAGGAAATAGAGTCTTCTAGACAACTGGTTATGTGCCATCATATTTGGAGATATTACCATTTTTATATTTAATATATCTTCCAAATTTCTCTTGTAAAGGACTATTTAAATGATAAATATAAATATTTTAATTGATTACTCACTTTTATTTTCTCTAATTTGATTATTTTAGGGTCTCTTTTTAAATATCTAATTCTTTAGAGGACTCACTGTGGAAAAATGTCTTTTATTTTAAAATTATTTCATAACCTTTATTTAAATTATAAATCAATTGTGCTAGAAAGATTTTGCACTTGATAAAGAGCTTATGGGATAAACAGGAATTGATTAGTTTTCCAGATCCACATAATTGCAGTGGTATACACCTGTAATAGCAGCACTAAGCAGACAGAGACCACAGGCTCCAAGGGATTGCAGGCCAGTCAGTCTAGTCAAATCTTTGAGCTTCCTGTTCTGTGAAAGACACTGTATCAAAATATATCATGACATAACAGATAACAAAGAAGATACTTAACATTGACCTCTGTCCTCTACTTGCCTATAAACATAAACGTGCACATGTATATGGACATACACATACAAAGAAGAGAAAGGAAAAGAGAACTTTAGCTTTCAATGCTTTATTTATCTAACACCCATACATCAATGTATCTATACCCCCACACACATACATACAAATAGTTTTATGTAAAAGAAAACATGTCATTTCTTGTCTTCTTAAATGAGAGAATACCTAAATTCATTACACATAATGTAATGAAGTTATAAATCCAGTTTTATGACTTGTAATCAAATGATGTCAACCTTTGTTATTCGCAGAACCACATATCCTACAGTTAAACAATTGGGACTGAAAATACTTTTTAAATGTAATTGTATTCTGAATATGGACAGACATTTTGTCAGTCAATGAAGGATACAACACACATGTGCATGACATTCACATTGTATCAAGAATTACAAATAATCCAGAGATAAGTTAAAACATGGGGAAATGTAATGTGTTTGGAAGCACATTATTATTTACACAGTGGATTTCAGCATCCACTAAATGCATCCTTAGTGCATTGGAACTAATCCTTTTTGGTTGCTGAAGGGTGACTCTATTTGTTTCTATATCCTCAAGAAAGTATGACTTAATTCATTTTAGTGGGGCTTTGTCAGACAGGAGTATCAATTAAGGACTCAGTTATGTGACCTGCTTGAAAAACAGGGTATTATCTAATGTGATCTAAGTAGCTGTTTCTATTGTGTTTCTGTGGTTAAGTTCCTACACTCATGCAGCTACCATCACCTAGAAAAGGTTTCCTTAGGCCAATGGTGTTCCATTAGCCTGTAAGAAAGAAATAACACACTGCCAGAGACTGAAGCCAGTTTTCAGGTGACTTCTGAATAGAAACATCAAAAAGAAATCTGCAGCATATCTACAGATTTACAAATTTGGAGAGAAATTATTATTTTGAATGTCTGAGAAACAGATAAATTTTTAAATTTTATTTTTATTTTATGTGTATAAGGTTTTCTAGTCATTTTTATTTTCTGTGTTTGTGTGTTTTTACCTGTACTTATGTAAGTGTACCTACATTGTGCGATGTCTGCAGAGGACGGAAGAGAGTATTATATTCGCAGGAATTGAAGTTATAGAAGGTTATTCACCACCATATGGATACTGGGCACCAAACTCTGGTCCTCTGCAAGAGCAGTCACTGCTCTTAACCTTTGAACTATCTCTCAAGCCCAGTAATTGACTGTTTTACCTATATGCATATAAACTCACTGAGTGTGCAGTGCCCACAGAAGCCAGTGGAGGGTGTCCGTTTTCCTGGAACTTGAGTTACAGTTGTGAGCAGCAATGTCCAGGCTGTGGACACTGCTCTTCTTGAAGAGCTGCCACTGCTGTTAATTGCTGAGGCATCTTTCCCGTCTCCAGTCCCACGACATATGAATTCTTGACAAGGATACTACTTTGAATGACTAGTAAACGCGTACTGTCACAAGTTGATGCACCTACTTGATTCATGATCTAAATCCTCAGTCTCTTTTAAAGGTAAAGTAAAAGTTTAGCTCAGGAAAACAAATTAAACTATGTATTCACTATGTGTGGCTTATCTTCTGCATCGTTTGGCACCATAAATAGGTGCAAGAGTGTTTTCAGGTGCTTCTATTTCAGGTGTTTTTCTCAGGTATCCAGAAACAAATGGTAGATATCTGCATTGTAAGTCAACACTGGATTTCTTAATTTCATTAGTAGAAGTTGAGGCCAATTCACTCCTCTCTTTTAAGCTTTAAAAGGATGTGCCTGCCTCAAATGGGGAAAAACAACTTTTTAATTGTTTTGATCTGATTTCTACATAATATCTGGTATAATAACCAAGAAAGAGGCTAAGTAAATTTGCTAATAAATGCAATCTGAGAATCTTTGGTAAATTACCTATAAAATTTTAGTTTATGGTTTCTATATGACATCAGAAAGATTTTGATTTTTGTATCAAGGTACTGTAATGAAGAAAAATAAGGAAAATATTTACTTATCTTACTCTCATGTGATGTACTTGAGATACTTACATTTCTATTCTTATATAATTAATTAAATTATGGTTATACTAAAATCCGTTTCCCTAAGCACTGAGGATAGAAAAGGTAACTTCTTCCTACCTTAATACCAGGATACAAGAATCAGAAAAGAGCTCCCTGCTCTTCCAGAGAACCAGAGTTTGATTTCAACATGCTTGCCATATGGCTCAAAGCTGTCTGTAACTCCAACCCAGGGAAACGATGCCCTCTTTTGGTGTCAGAAGGAATCTGCTCTCACATGTGCACAGATTCCCTAAACTCTGACCTGTTTACACAATTGAAAATAAAATAAGTCTTGAAAGAATTGCTTATCAATAGATGAGGCCTCCAGGTGAAATTAGGAATATGTAAATGTCTTCTGACCAGTATCCAAACTACTCTATAAATATGTTCAAATATCAGTTTAGTGTTTCCCAGTCTAAATATCAAAAGTTAGTATTAACTGAGGAATCAAAAAAGCATGGACAGCAGAAGCAGGTGAAAAGCCATGGTTATAAAAGATTTTAAAGATTGAAAGAACATAATTTTAAAACCTAATACTCCTCAATGGAGCTCTTTTCACATGTATATGAATTCCACATCATTAGAACTAAAATACATATTCCAAACTATTATAAGTAACCATGTTTTTACATAATGTTTTCAGTACCTACATAAACTACAATAATATTTGATATTGTAGAAAAAGACAGATTTATACAAAATAATTTGTCATTTTTTAGGTTAACCTATTTTATCTAAGAATTCGTTGTGCAACAAAATAAAGCAACACAACACTTTTCTCCAACCATCTCACCTAACTCTAAGAAGTGAACATGACTTATTAGAACAAAGTTTTATATAGATGTGTATATAAGATATGTATCCCAAACAATAACCATAATGGATATAAATTTGGGGTCAGAACAGAATTTCTGACATGCTGTATTCAAATGCTGTATTGTCTTACTTGTTTCTCACACATTAGAGAAAATTATTAGGAGAAGCACCACAATAAATCATCCCCAAAAGTAAAGGAGAGGGGGATGGAGGGAGTTGGATATTGATGTGGGTGTGGACAATGCTGCATGCTAGAACTGGGAAGGAAGGAGGGAGTAAAAGAAACAGGGATAAATGAAATTTAGAGGGTTAGGGGACCCAGAGGGAAATGTGATGTCACTGCAACGCCTTGCGAAATGCAAAAACAATGTGTAAACTTTAGTACATTTATACACTCAGGAACTGTTTGACAAGCAAAACAATGCCAGACAGAAGATACCTCCCTCTGTGGCAGGTGAAAATGTCCAAGAGACTCGCAAAATAGTACAGGCTATTGCCAAAGTTCATGGTTATTCCCCAGAACCAAAAGATAATACCCCATTGTTCAAGACAGGGAATATTTGGATTACAGGACTGAGAGCAATGGACCAAGGACTGACATGGAAGCCTTCTACCTGAAGTTTAGCACTCATAATATTGAATGATAACATGCAAATTGCCAAGGGAGAAAACCAATCAATGGTCTAACACACCCCTAAATTCTAATAACTGTTACGATTGACACAACACACTACCTCTATTGGTGCAGTAGTAGTCCTCTCATCTGGGAAGAAATCATCAGGTATCTAATTAGACTTAAAACTCTATATTGGAGTGAACTACAGGCGGACATTATAGATCAGCTAAATACATGAATTTGAAGAAGATATAGATCTTAGAGAGATCCGTATCTCTGCCATAGCTCTAGAGAAATGAAAATTCTTACCATGTGCTAAGTATGGATATTATATTTTTATTAAATATTTTTATTTAATCATTGTTCATTTTATGCAGAACATCTCGACTAATTTTTATTATCCTTTACCAGCACCCATCTTCCATAGTGACAGACCTGGAATCCATACATTCCGTCATCTGTGTTAAGGTCTATTTTATCAAGTTAAAGTCACCAAGTGACTTCAGTGCAGGTTCATCCAATGAGGGTCAGTTAGCCTACCCAGAGGAACTCACTTTATGAAGATCAGTTCATCTTCATCAAAAAGTAATCAGCTGCCAGTATTTCCTCAGTAAAGATTTTGGTCTGCCACCCATTTCTCCAATTCCATGCTGAGTTTTTGTCTGCTTGAGTTTGCATGGGTCTTGAGCATGCTGAAACCATTGTTGTACGTTCATATGAGCAGGGTCCCAGGAGCTTGTAGGATTCTATTTCTATATGGTCCAGCCCTAAGTCACAGGCTCTTACATCTTTCTGTACATCTTTCTGATCCTTCTGCAATGGTCCCTGAGCACTGGGTGAATGAGACCTAATGGAGTCCTGT
This sequence comes from Eospalax fontanierii, assembly GCA_035773235.1. Lineage (NCBI taxonomy): Eukaryota > Metazoa > Chordata > Mammalia > Rodentia > Spalacidae > Eospalax > Eospalax fontanierii. The sequence goes on along the minus strand of CM069527.1, from coordinate 94,826,864 downwards.
CTATGGACATGCACTACAGATTCCTAATCTCCGTGGTTTAGGCACTTGTGAGCTTTTGTGTGCTATCCCATTGTTGAATGCAAGAGCTTCATTAATGAGAGTTGAGAGATTCATCAGTGTCTTCTTTAAACTTTTTCTACATTGCCTGGATCCTTTGGTGAAGGGGATGATTGAAGATGTGCCTTTTAGGCATGGGCAATTCACAGACAGTGTCTGTGTGTAACCAGACTTCATCTGTATTAGTCTTCATCTGGTGCAAAAATAGCTGCTCTTATGAGTGGTGACTAGGATACTTGACTGTAAACATAAGAATACATATTTTGCATTTAGTAAATTGTATTAACTTAGGGATGTGATAGTTCTGAGGCTCTCTCTAAGATCTCTGACCTCTTCAGCCATGTGTATGTGGCATGATTACAATATGACACATGAGTTTCCTCCCATTGAATATGCTGTAAAACCAATTAAGCAGCCTTTGATTGGCCCCAAGTTAAAAACGTCGCCAGTGTCGAATGTTATGTTAGTCATTGATGTGGTTGTTTGATAATTAAACTGGTGATGGGCCATTGATTGATTGTCTCCCTTGTCTACTTGCATAGTACGCTCCAGAGCTATAAATACTAGACTTCAGGGAAAGTGGCTTCCAGGGCAGATCCAGGTCCATTGCTCCAAATCCGGTCTCCACAGTATGTCTGTCTTCAACACAGGGTCTTACCTTCAAGTTCTGGGAGGCAATCAAGGGTTCCCTATATATACAGACATAGAGTATACAACTCATCAAATAAGCTTCTTTTTGCAACAAATGGAGGCTACAGTGGAACTCCACAACTGGTCAGATACAGAGAATATACAACTAAGAGCTGCCAAGTCCTAGGTGACACATCTACAGTTGGATCTCTCTACGTAATGCTCATGGAACACAGCAGAACAAGAGGTAGAGAGAAAACCAAATTATCCTTCAAATCTCATCAGTGAAGCTTCTTTAAGCAACATAGTGGTATGCACATAGAAGGCCACAACTGGTCAAATTTTATAGAATAAGAGACTGTATAGTGTGTATCCTTGGATAGGACTCCGATATTGAACCTCACCCACCTATGGCTCAGGGTTCATTGAAGAAGAGGGGATAGAAAGTTTGTTAGAGCTGGGTATATTTCATAAACTTAGGGATGAAGTCTATCAGGATACAGGAAACTTGAATATGTCAAATTGTGGCAATGATAGCAGTGAACACAGGATTCATATCAGCTCAAATTTTAGACAAGGACCCAAACTGGAGCAATAAAAATTGGAGGCAGGCTAGACCTAGACTGATTGCTGTTTGAGACTTATTACTGCTGGGAGAGAGAGAGAGAGAGAGTAGGCCTTACCATCTCAAGATAGCCAAACCAGAATCCAGTAGATGAATTTTCACTAAAGGACATCTTGGAACTCATGCTTTTTTGGATAGGTCCCAACATGTATGATGGAATACCTGAGATCCAATGGGGTTTACAGGGGCATGGACGGGGTAGGGGATCTAAATTTGATTAAAAACAGTTTTATAAAATATAAAACTGGTAACAGATATTTTTTAGTTGATGACCATTTGTATATGAAGATACCATTATTATTTCAGTATCATAACAAAATCCTAATATGGTAAGAATCATGGTGCACATTACTCAGAGAATTATCCCTGTTCTTCACTGCTATCTGTTCTTTATGTTTAATTGTACATACATATATATATGGATCTTACATGTATGGACGTGTGAGTTATCAAGAACAGATACAAAGTCACACTGTAAAACATTGTTTTCACTTCATTTACACAGCTCTACATTCCTCCTCCTCCCACCGCTCCTCCATTGTTTTCTCTCCTATTTCCATGTCTAACCTTCCCTTTTGATGCCGTCTCCTCTTCTTTCTCTTTTTTGTGCATGTCCCTTTTCTCTCATTCTGCTTCTTATAACATATATATATATATATATAATGTATAATTTATGTAGGAAATATTTATAATTACAAAGAAAATATTATTTTTGTATTTTAAACTTCTTAAAAATGAGTAGTTTGTCTTTTCAAAGGATTAAATATGGATATGATGCAGCAAATATATTTCAGACCCCAGGTTTCTAAGTTTAGTTGTCTTGACTATTTGATTCTTTGTTCCCACATCCATACTAATCTTAATGCTCTTGATGTTGTCAGTTTGTCTAGGAATTAGAGTAATCAAGGTTCTAGATTTGAATTTTTGTTGAGAATATTCAAATCTGTAATTTTAACTGAAATGTACAGTCAATGTTTATAATAATACAGAGATTTATTCTGGATTATTCTTAAGAAGAAACTGCATTTTCATCCTGAGCAAAATCATTAGTAGCAAGTATGAATGGTGGCATATAACCAATATTTTAACTTATTATTAATACTTTCATACAATGTAGAAATATATTTTATGTAAATATGAATTTTTTATATATTTATATATAAATATATAATATATCTGTGTATGCATGTTGTTTATGCAAGTATTAGCTATATAATATTAATTATATATAGTAACTAATAACTAATCAGAATATATATATATATATATATATATATATATGTCATGCATAAAGAAATAATGATTCTGTGGCTCTTTACAGACAAACAAGGCAACATTTCAATTATATTTTCCAAAAAACCCAGCCCTAGTTGAACTACAGTGTCTGCCTCTGAGTTAAATGAAAAACACTAAAGACGGCTAGGTAAAATAAGTAATTTGCTGTATATTTTCCTTTTAAACATGTAATGAAAATACTAAGTATGGCTTTTCATTACTACAATATAGTAATTTTCAGGTAAGAATTTGTCATTGTTAATGATTATCTTTGGTGGTATAGTTGACTGAATCTTAAGGTACTTAGGTATTTTGGTCAAACAGTATTTGGAATTTTTGAGGGAGGCTAGATTTTTTATAACTTCCTGAAGGAACTATGCCATCTACATAGGAAATTATGGAGTTTACAATCTTTTAACTTCAAACCTTGGAACTTGAAGCTTATGAAACTGTATGATCAACACCTAATAATATCTGTCTGTCTATCTGTCTATGTGTCTGTCTTACTCTTTTCCTTATTCACAGAGGCACAAACACATGAACAGACAAACACACAATCACACACACACAGAAACTCAAAGACATACACAGACTCATGCTCCTTTGCGCCATGTTCCTAGAGACCTGTGCTAGAAACATCATCTTACACATCAAAGTCTATTTCCAATATTTTCTTCATGTCAAAACTTTATTTTACTCACTTTCTGTTGGTAGTTTTTTTTTTTTGTATATCTTTTAATGATTGGAAGAATAGTCATAATGAAAAATAGATGGGCTGCAGTAGGAAGTGTAAGGCACAGAAGAACACCATGTAGTTATGATTGAATTAAGAGTCCATTTATTAGCTAGTGGTCTAGATCATCTCATAATCAAAAGAACTCTGGACCCAGGAGAGAAGCAGAGCAGGGCTTAAAAAGTTCAAATCCAGAATTACATTATTCCAGGAGCAAAGCCAATTATCCTTGCTAGATGAGATCACCATAATCACATTAGTCCAGGAGCAGGTCAGTTAGCAAAAAGGTTTTCATTAACAAATGTTTCTAAGTTTCAGTTTGGATAAAAAAAGTTTCCCAGTATTGTGGAAACTGTGAGTATAGCCTGGAAAGAATGTTCTGCTGGCTGGTTGTAAGTGTTCAAGTATTATAGAAATAATGCACTCCCTAAAACTGCGTGGGACCCTTCTGGCTAGTTGCAACACAGGGTGAGCAAAAGACAGATGGATTAAGTGTGTCTGTGTTGTCATCTTGACATCTTGACAGCAACCATCTGGGATAGTACAATGATCTTGTAGTCAGAGACAGAAACAACACAGCAAACAGTAACTTGGGGTGAATGATATATATGTGATATATTTCCTTTAGAATATTACATCTTATATAATGATTTCACTGAAGCATTGGCCTTCCCTAAAAGCCAAATGACAGCCATGCTCTTTAGATTTCATACACTGGCCATACCTACCGCTAGAATTTGCTTGAGTTTTCTTTTTCCCTATCCAGAAAAAAGTGCCTCTTCTAACATTGCTTTTAAACCAAGAATGGCAAATTTCCTCATGTTTATTCAACCAACATCTTCTAAAAAGAAACCCCTTCCTGGGTTATACCTTAGCATTCCTTTACTGATGAAATGTTTAGTATGACATTCACCCATAGAAGAAAGTGATGAAGAAAAAGTCAGTTTCATGAAAAAAAGCAGTATCTCCTGATTTAAAATGCCATCACTATAGACTATAAAAAGTCTTTAGATTTTAGTAAGCAATTTGTCCACATCATGCCACCAACTGTTTCTTGTTATGATTAAATGCAAGAAATTCGTTGGATGATACATTTCAAATAAAAGTATAAAATTGCTCAATATTCTGAAAGTATATATAGAATACTTGAGCTAAAACTAAAGAAAATCTTAATAGAGATTAATGCATAGATGCAGTTATACCTAAAACACTTTTTTTAAACAGCATATTTTTGGCAATAAAGGTGTGACTCTGAAAAATGCAGCTTTATTTCAAAGCACCAGCACTTCATAAGTGTTTACAATTTCAGAGAGCAGTGTTTGCTTCACAAGGTAAATGCTTTCTTGTATATGGAAGAATGCCAATATTTACTTAGAAAACGATTTCATTCTTGAGAAACATTTTATTTGGATAATAAGATTCTAGGTAACTTCATAATATTTACTTATTGGTCAAATAGTATACACAAATGATCTCTACTAATGTAAATGAAACATTAACAGGAAGTGAGAGAATCTACCAAATAGTAACATGAAAAGAAAAGTAGAGAAGAAAGACTAATTTCTGAAACATGGCACAGCACAGCACGTGTGTGGAGTTTTGAGACCAACCTTGTGTGTTAGTCCTTGTCATCCAGCTTATTTTGAAGCAAGGTTTCTTCACTGTTTCTACTGCTCTATATACCAGGCTAGTGAGCCTGTGAACTTTTGTGGATTCTACTACCTCAGTCTGCCAACTAGTGGTATCAGTACTGGGATTAGAGACACGAGTTATTGCATCTGACTTTTAAATGCAATTGAGAGATCTGAACTCAGGTCCTAATGTTTGCATGGTAAGTGGTTTGCTCACTGAGCCATCTCCTCAGCTGTGAACTTGGTGTGTGTGTGTGTGTGTGTGTGTGTGTGTGTGATTTGGTTTGATGTACTTGTGAGTGTGTGTGTGTATGTGTGGTTCAGTCAATTCTACAGATATGTATGGAAGTAAGAGTTCTACTTCTGATATCTTCCTACATCAATGTCCCATCTTATTTTTTGAGACTGAGATTCTTATGAAACCTAAAGCTTAAAGCTTTGTAGCAGTCAGTATTCTCTAACGAAGCAAAGATGACTATATGAATATGCTATATACTGACTTAAAAATTGAGTCTGAGTAGTCAAACAGTGGCTGAATCACACTGGAGAGCCTGAGAATCTACTGGTTGTTCATTGCATGAGACTAGATGTCTCAGTAGTCCCATTCTGGGGCTGAAGTTCTGGAGCATTCTTGAAAAGCTGCTGGTCTTCAGTCTGCTTTGGAACTCTAAAACGTTAGTTCTCATATCAGCAACTGAACGCCTACTGCAACAAGATACACAAACATTCCAGTGAGAGTGAAGACAAGCAGGCAAAAGTGAAAACCTCACTTCTGTCATGTCCTTTCATGTGAACCATTGTCCTAAGGCTCTGCCCACATTTATGGTGGGCTTTCTGGCCTCAAATTACCTGATCAAGAGAATCCCTAGCCTTTTAGTTAATTCCAGATCTAGTCAAATTGACACCCAAGATCAGCTATCACATACTTCCATTAGACTGGGTGGCCAGTGGGCCCTGGGATCTACCTAACTCCTTTCATTAGAGCTGGGCACATGCCAGTGACTAGATTACTTTTAGCTCAGAACCCACAAAGGTTCTCTTATTTTCTAGCACTTTACTCACTGAGACATCTTCCTAGTGCAGAAAATGTTATTTATCAAATATTGTGTTTTTATTCATATGTATGCATGTGGGTACCCATGGGGTCTATGGAGAGTGTTAGATCTCATGGAGTTGGTATTACTTTCAGTTGTGACCCACATGATGTCAGTGCTAGGAACTGAGCTATGATCTTTTAGGAAGAGCAGCCATGTCGTAACCATCTCTCTGGTGCCGTGAAGATGATTCTGAAAAAAATTTAATAAATATATATGAATTATTTCTAAATAGTAAGAGCTTTATTTTCCTCTCTTGGTAAAGTTTATTCCATTTATGTATTCAGAGAGTACATACTTGATTACTACTGAATGACTGAAGTTTTTCAAGTAATTACACTCCTCTGAACAAATTCATTTTATTCCCTTATTGTTCCAGAGATATATATTTAATTCTTAGAAGTATGTGGAGATTATGAAATGCTGGTTTCATAGAATAGAGTAGAATCAGTTATTAGTGGAGAGCAGGAAGTGGAAAGGAACAGAGGACACAGGGAATTTGAGTAATGGATACCAAAATTCCAGTAGACAGGAGGAAAGTCTCCCATAACACTTTGTAACTATAGTTAAAAAGAACATACACATTTTAAGACTAACTAGACTCCAAACACAAATACATAGTATATAGTTAAGGAGATGAAAGTATCATTATCTTCGTTGGACAGTCATTTAGTGATTACATAGATTGAACAACATTTTACTTCTATTCAATACATTTAATGATTATGTCAATTATAAATGCATTCAAAAAGCTATATAACATGCTTCAAACCAGAGCAAATAATTACTAAACATAACCACAGCTTTTAATCAGCCTCAGTGAGATAAAATTATGGATAATTAAAACATTTATATTTGAATAAGCCCTGTTTTGCTATATAAGAGTATTATTATCATCAATTTTATATTTACTTAATTTTTTCTCATTCTATGACTCCACATGCTTGGTAATTGTGCACACAAATTTAAAGAAAAACAAGAATAATTTTCATTTTCCTTAAAGTGTTCCTAGTTGAACAGTAAAAGAATTCATACAATTTCCTTTTATATTCAATTATATTTAATAATCCAGTAACTTTTAATGAATGTGATGAACTCTTTAAACTTGCAGAAAAAAAATATTCAGATACAGTAGTAAAATTGAGTTGACATGACTTAATACATACCCCTTCAAAATTAATATTTTGAATTTTTTTTATACCATGAAGAAGACCTAAAGAAGTACTTAACTCCGATGCAATCTTTTTATTTTAATCTATATCACATACAAAATAATGGACAACTTAATATTCTAGGTGATGGTATCAGGATATGGGGCCTTTAAGTAATGTCTATATTCACATGAACAACCTCAAGAATGAGTGTATAGCTTTACAAACTAAACATCATGGAGTTTATGCCCTTTTGACACAATATAAAAACATGGAGAAGTCACCAGTTTCCAAGCAGAGAGAAGAAGTTTACCAGTGCTGAAAACATTATAACTACAAAACAAATCTATCCTATTTTAAGGCTGTTTGGTTTAATGAGGTTTCTAATGGCAATATGAATGAATGATTTAAATCAACATGGGGCTTTAATTATTACTTTAGCAAAAATTTCAATTTGAAATTGTCTTTGTTTGTTTGGTGTCCCAAAGGGGTTTGTGTAAATGTCTTCTCTTTGTTTGTTTGTTTGTTTTGTAATCAAAACACAGTATAATGAGAAGACAATTTATTCTGCTTGCAACCTTATTTACAGAAGCCTCATTTACAGTAGGTAGTGGCTAATGCAGAGAAACGTTCCTGTTCAAAGTGCTGAAAGTAAATGACTATGAGTGCTTAGTTGTATATGGGCTGTTTACAGCAATCCTCCTCCACCCAGTACTCACAGCACATCAACAAAGATGGTGCAGATAGAATGCAAGAGCATGGCTTGGTGTGAAGTTCCACACTTTCAATCCCAGCACTCAGCCCTCTCAAGTCAGAAGCAGACAATCTCTGGGAGATGGAGAACAGTTTGGTTTATACAGTGATATTCAGGTGCTGAAAACAGAAGCTTCTCTCATGAAAGTTGAAAGGTGCAATAATTGACTCACATGCTAGTGTATTTGGGTAACATAAACTGGAGTAGGTAGTCCTCCCCCCACCAAAAAAAAAAAAGAACACCTTATGACTGGAGATAGCTCGACAGTTAAGAGCACTATCTGTTCTTGAAAAGAAGATCTGAGTTTGTGTTGAGGACCCAATATCACAGCTAACAATCATCATCATCTATAACTCAAGTTTCAGAAATCTGATAGCCTTTCTTGGCCTTTGAAGATATAGCATGCATGCATGTGGCACATTTACATACATGCAGGCAACACACACACACAGACACACACACACACACACACACACACAAATTTTAAAGTATATTTTTAAAAGAACTCTAACTGGGGTGGAGGATCAGAAGTAGGGATAGATCTGAGAGGAGATGGAGGAACAGAATTGATTATAATCAAAACACATGTTAGGAAAATTTCAAAGAATAAATAATATATATTTTTAAAGATCCAGCTTGGGCAAGAGAGGAAATTCAGAGGTCCCACCCCAATCTGAAGGTCTATTGTCAGTTGATGGATGCTGAGAAATTGGGAGTTACTTTTCTTTAGGAATGTGTACATTGGTAGAATCTACATGCGCCAAAGGATGACCCCATGCACTTGTGCATATGGGAAACAGTAATTGATCTCAGTTGGTTAAAAATAATAAACAAACACATTACAAAAGTAAGAAGAAATAAATTTGGAAGGAGATGTGATTGAGTATTCTCAGAGAATTGGTAAGGGTGGGTATGATCAAGACACATTGCAAACATATATGGAAGCTTCAGAAAATATGTAAAGACTTAAAGAGGTAACATTGGCTGGATTGCCTTTATTTATAGAACAGGGAGATGGGAAATTTGATTGAAGCTTGAAAAAGGGCAATTTTCAACTTGTTAAAGCCGCAATCTCTTGTGGACTGATTTTAATGGAACAGCATTCATTTTTGAGAACACTAATATGACCCATGATTTTGTATTAACTGGTGGCATTTATCTAGAATATGGCCTCTGCAGTGGGAATAATTAAACTTGAAATATCCTTTTATAACACAGGAGTCGTATATTTTTTTTCAGAATTTTGAGATGGGATAAACCATTGTGAAAATCAGTCGGTTCAATAGAGACAGCAATAGAATTTCCATTAGGCCAACTTGTAAATTCAAATTGTGACCCTAATCTCTGTCTTACTCACTTCCTCAGTTATGAGTATTCCCCACCTCCTTCATACTCTGAATCTGTTGTCTGCTGT